>CP139753.1:2500-2502500 GCA_034370585.1 Fragaria x ananassa
TAAATAATTCTAGAACTGACGGAACCCGAAAATCTCCTTTCGATTAGTGTATACGAGTTCCGCTTGATTTCATCTCAAAACCCCTTCCTATAGCACACTACGGTTTTTCCAGTCAAAATTCAAGGTTTTTATTTTGGAACCAAACTTTTTCTATTGTCAACTCATAATTTTTAATTACTTCTCGAACTGACGGAACCCGAAAATCTCATTTCGATTAGTGTATACGAGTTCCGCTTGATTTCCGCTGAAAACCCCTCGCTATAGCACACGGTTTTTCCAGTCAAAATTGAATGTTTATATTTTGGACCCAACCTTTTTCAATTGCCAACTCATCATTTTTAAATACTTCTAGAACTGACGGAACCCGAAAATCTCCTTTCGATTAGTGTATACGAGTTCCGCTTGATTTCAGTTCAAAACCCCTTGCTATAGCAGACGGTTTTTCCAGTTAAAATTGAATGTTTTTATTTTGGACCCAAACTTTTTCTATTATCAACTCACCATTTTTAAATACTTCTTGAACTGACGGAACCCGAAAATCTCATTTCTATTAGTGTATACGAGTTCCGCTTGATTTCCGCTGAAAACCCCTAGCTATAGCACACGGTTTTTCCAGTCAAAATTGAATGTTTTTATTTTGGAACCAAACTTTTTCTATTATCAACTCATCATTTTTAAATAATTCTAGAGCTGACGGAACCCGAAAATCTCCTTTCGATTAGTGTATACGAGTTCCGCTTGATTTGCGCTCAAAACCCCTTGCTATAGCACACGGTTTTTCCAGTCAAAATTGAATGTTTTTATTTTGGACCCAAACTTTTCCTATTATCAACTCACCATTTTTAAATACTTCTTGAATTGACGGAACCCGAAAATCTCATTTCGATTAGTGTATACGAGTTCCGCTTGATTTCCGCTCAAAACCCCTTATTATAGCACACGGTTTTTCCAGTCAAAATTGAATGTTTTTATTTTGGACCCAAACTTTTTCTATTATCAACTCATCATTTTTAAATACTTCTTGAACTGACGGAACCCGAAAATCTCATTTCTATTAGTGTATACGAGTTCCGCTTTATTTCCGCTGAAAACCCCTAGCTATAGCACACGGTTTTTTCAGTCAAAATTGAATGTTTTTATTCGGACCCAACCCTTTTCAATTATCAACTCATCATTTTTAAATACTTCTTGAACTGACGGAACCCGGAAATCTCATTTCTATTAGTGTATACGAGTTCCGTTTGATTTCGGCTCAAAACTCCTTGTTATGGCACACGGTTTTTCCAGTCAAAATTGAATGTTTTTATTTTGGACCCAAACCTTTTCTATTATCAACTCATCATTTTTAAATACTTCTTGAACTGACGGAACCCGAAAATCTCATTTCGATTAGTGTATACGAGTTCCGCTTGATTTCCGCTCAAAACCCCTTGCTATAGCACACGGTTTTTCCAGTCAAAATTGAATGTTTTTATTTTGGACCCAAACTTTTTATATTATCAACTCATCATTTTTAAATACTTCTTGAACTGACGGAACCCGAAATCTCATTTCTATTAGTGTATACGAGATCCGCTTGATTTCCGCTGAAAACCCCTAGCTATAGCACACGGTTTTTCCAGTCAAAATTGAATGTTTTTATTTGGACCCAACCTTTTTCAATTATCAACTCATCATTTTTAAATACTTCTTGAATTGACGGAACCCGAAAATCTCATTTCTATTAGTGTATACGAGATCCGCTTGATTTCCGCTGAAAACCCCTAGCTATAGCACACGGTTTTTCCATTCAAAATTGAATGTTTTTATTTGCACCCAACCTTTTTCAATTATCAACTCATCATTTTTAAATACTTCTTGAACTGACGGAACCCGAAAATCTCCTTTCGATTAGTGTATACGAGTTCCGCTTGATTTCCGCTCAAAACCCCTTGCTATAGCACACGGTTTTTCCAGTCAAAATTGAATGTTTTTATTTTGGACCCAAACTTTTTCTATTATCAACTCATCATTTTTAAATACTTCTTGAACTGACGGAACCCTGACCTGTCAAATTAAGACGTTAATCAATAATAAACCCTATCGTAGTAGTATATGCAAGTAGGGTATCGTTCTAGGCCGGGGACACTAGGGAAGAACATTTCTGCAAAACAAATTAGTTAGCAATATTCACCCAAATATATACATAAAGAATAATATGGGGGTTTGGTTTGGCAATATGGATTAAAACAGAAAATAAACAAAACAAATATTTACATACATGGTCACTTTACCGTTTAAGCAAATAGCAAGACAAAACACCGATTAGTAAACAAGTAGTCTTAAGAAACAATCAAGTTACTTCATCTAAGTTTTCACAAGTGTAAACTAATTCCAACCTCTAAGACTCTCTCAAGTTGTACAAGAAACTTCCTATCGGCCTGAATCTAGACAATTGTGACACCCCTGTTTGAGATTTCCTATCGGCCTAAAACAAACAAGAATTCACTTACCGTTCTTGAGTCCGTTGGAGACATACTCGTTAGCAATGGCATCACCCATCCTCGAACCTATGCAAGTTATTCACCCTAACAACCCTTGGCAAAACTTAGAACTAAAAGTTTCCTATCGGCCTAAATTTAGTCTAAGTATTACGGCTTATTAGACACCCCCCTAATAGTCAACTTGTGGCCACCAAATTAACCTAAAGTTCGACTTCATGCTCAGGTGATAACTAATCAATTTAACACTTGTTAATAACCTAAATTTCGTATCCTAACAGATTCTTAATCCTAGCATGCATACTAATTCGTTACATGACAAACATGTTCATATCAAATCACAAAGAAGAGTCATAAACACATGCATCATATAAAACCTAAAAATCCAGAAAATATATATCAATAAAATCATTGTTCTTACACAGATAATATACATACACAACCTTGATGTATCCATCTCTAACCTACCTATTTAGATCGGCTAGGATGGTGGGAGGCAGTCGGCAAAGTGGATGGATGCAGTCGGCAAAGGCTGTGTTGCGGCAAAGGGATGGCGGCTGTGTTTGTGTATTTTCTGTGTGTGGAGGGTTTTTAGGTAGAGTTTAGGCTAGCTATAAACTTAAGGCAGATAAAGGACAACCTAAACTATACATACAACAGCCCTATTTATACAGAAACTAAGGGAGAAAACCCTAGCTGAATCGGCAAGGAAACCTTGTCCTATTACAAATAGGTTTCCTAGTTGCTCCATGATTCCTTCTTTAATGCAGCTTCTTATCCGAATTTGGACTCCTTCTTCTGACTTTTTGGACCTTCCTACATGTTTATGGATCCATGTAGGCCTCATGTACGAAATCTTGGGCTTTGATGGCAGCCAAAACCAATGATAGGTCCGGCAAGGTCAGCTTTCCCGGTTTGACCGGGAAACCTTACACTTAACCAAAATATGGCTGCCTTGATGCTTCTTCGTATTTTCTTCTTTTGTCCAGCTTCCTAACACTTCATTAAGGTCTTGATACATCTCTTGACAAATTTGGGAAGCCTTTTGTTGAAGAATCATCTCCCAAAACTCGTTAGACAACTTAGGCGGTTTCTGCCCAGTTTTGCAGCCTGACCTCTGTCCACTGTTTTGCTCATAACTCCTTCGTCTCAACTCCGATTGCTGCGATCCAAATGGGGTTGAAAAGTAGACACACACAGCTTTGATTCCATATGTGGCACGCCTTCTAACTCCTCCTGGAACTCCAGATATGAATTTTTGAAGTTGATGTACGTTTTCTGGCAGATTCTGTCCGAGAGCAAAACAATGTCCAAAAATGTTTCCTCTTTTCCGTGGCCTCACTTGTTGTCATTCATGAGTCCGTTCATCATGATTCTCGATATGTTAAGCGTATTTACCTGTCTTCTGCACATTTAAACAAAATACATCAAAACTGACAAGGTAACAAAATAACGAATCATAATAAAACGTCCAAGTGATAGTCCAAAAACGGTTTTCATCATGTAAGTGCAATTTTCTGTATAAAAACGGCTAGTAGCCACAACTCTACAGAAAAACCCTCTTGACTCTAAAATAAGTAAAAACGACTATACTAAGGCACAAACAAAGTATAAATGGGGGTGAAAATACATTAAGAACATGGCGTAAAACGCACTTATCAAAACCGAAAATATCATTTCTATTAGTGTATACGAGTTCCGCTTTATTTCCGCTGAAAACCCCTAGCTATAGCACACGGTTTTTCCAGTCAAAATTGAATGTTTTTATTCGGACCCAACCTTTTTCAATTATCAACTCATCATTTTTAAATAATTCTAGAACTGACGGAACCCGAAAATCTCCTTTCGATTAGTGTATACGAGTTCCGCTTGATTTCATCCCAAAACCCCTTCCTATAGCACACGGTTTTTCCAGTCAAAATTCAAGGTTTTTATTTTGGAACCAAACTTTTTCTATTGTCAACTCATCATTTTTAATTACTTCTCGAACTGACGGAACCCGAAAATCTCATTTTGATTAGTGTATACGAGTTCCGCTTGATTTCCGCTGAAAACCCCTCGCTATAGCACACGGTTTTTCCAGTCAAAATTGAATGTTTATATTTTGGACCCAACCTTTTTCAATTGCCAACTCATCATTTTTAAATACTTCAAGAACTGACGGAACCCGAAAATCTACTTTCGATTAGTGTATACGAGTTCCGCTTGATTTCAGTTCAAAACCTCTTGCTATAGCACACGGTTTTTCCAGTCAAAATTGAATGTTTTTATTTTGGACCCAAACTTTTTCTATTATCAACTCACCATTTTTAAATACTTCTTGAACTGACGGAACCCGAAAATCTCATTTCTATTAGTGTATACGAGTTCCGCTTGATTTCCGCTGAAAACATCTAGCTATAGCACACGGTTTTTCCAGTCAAAATTGAATGTTTTTATTTTGGACCCAACCTTTTTCAATTATCAACTCATCATTTTTAAATACTTCTAGAACTGACGGAACCCGAAAATCTCCTTTCGATTAGTGTATACGAGTTCCGCTTGATTTCCGCTCAAAACCCGCACACGGTTTTTCCAGTCAAAATTGAAAGTTTTTATTTTGGACCCAACCTTTTTCAATTATCAACTCATCATTTTTAAATACTTCTAGAACTGACGGAACCCGAAAATCTCCTTTCGATTAGTGTATACGAGTTCCGCTTGATTTCCGCTCAAAACCCGCACACGGTTTTTCCAGTCAAAATTGAATGTTTTTATTTTGGACCCAAACTTTTTCTATTATCAACTCATCATTTTTAAATACTTCTTGAACTGACGGAACCCGGAAATCTCATTTCTATTAGTGTATACGAGTTCCTCTTGATTTACGCTCAAAACCCCTTGATAGCACACGGTTTTTCCAGTCAAAATTGAATGTTTTTATTTTGGACCCAATCATTTTCAATTATCAACTCATCATTTTTAAATACTTCTAGAACTGACGGAACCCGAAAATCTCATTTCGATTAGTGTATACGAGTTCCGTTTGATTTCAGCTCAAAACCCTGTACTATAGCACACGGTTTTTCCAGTCAAAATTGAATGTTTTTATTTTGAACCTAAACTTTTTCTATTATCAACTCATCATTTTTAAATACTTCTAGAACTGACGGAACCCGAAAATCTCATTTCGATTAGTGTATACGAGTTCCGTTTGATTTCCGCTCAAAACCCCTTACTATAGCACACGGTTTTTCCAGTCAAAATTGAATGTTTTTATTTTGGACCCAAACTTTTTATATTATCAACTCATCTTTTTTAAATACTTCTAGAACTGACGGAACCCGAAAATCTCATTTCGATTAGTGTATACGAGTTCCGCTAGATTTCCGCTCAAAACCCCTTACTATAGCACACGGCTTTTCCAGTCAAAATTGAATGTTTTTATTTTCAAACCAAACTTTTTCTATTATCAACTCATCATTTTTAAATACTTATCGTACTGACGGAACCCGAAAATCTCAATTCCATTAGTTTATACGAGTTCCTCTTGATTTCATCTCAAGACCCCTCACGGTTTTTCCAGTCAAAATTGAATGTTTTTATTTTGGAACCAAACTTTTTCTATTATCAACTCATCATTTTTAAATACTTCTAGAACTGACAGAACCCGAAAATCTCATTTCGATTAGTGTATACGAGTTCCGTTTGATTTCAGCTCAAAACCCTGTACTATAGCACACGGTTTTTCCAGTCAAAATTGAAAGTTTTTATTTTGGACCCAAACTTTTTCTATTATCAACTCATCATTTTTAAATACTTCTAGAACTGACGGAACCCGAAAATCTCATTTCAATTAGTGTATACGAGTTCCGTTTGATTTCCGCTCAAAACCCCTTACTATAGCACACGGTTTTTCCAGTCAAAATTGAATGTTTTTATTTTGGACCCAAACTTTTTATATTATCAACTCATCTTTTTTAAATACTTCTAGAACTGACGTAACCCGAAAATCTCATTTCGATTAGTGTTATACGAGTTCCGCTAGATTTCCGCTCAAAACCCCTTACTATAACACACGGTTTTTCCAGTTAAAATTGAATGTTTTTATTTTGAAACCAAACTTTTTCTATTATCAACTCATCATTTTTAAATACTTATCGTACTGACGGAACCCGAAAATCTCAATTCCATTAGTTTATACGAGTTCCGCTTGATTTCATCTCAAGACCCCTTGCTATAGCACACAGTTTTTCCAGTCAACATTGAATGTTTTTATTTTGGAACCAAACTTTTTCTATTCTCAACTTATCATTTTTAAATAATTCTAGAACTGACGGAACCCGAAAATCTCCTTTCGATTAGTGTATACGAGTTCCGTTTGATTTCATCTCAAAACCTCTTCCTATAGCACACGGTTTTTCCAGTCAAAATTCAATGTTTTTATTTTGGAACCAAACTTTTTCTATTGTCAACTCATCATTTTTAAATACTTATCGTACTGACGGAACCCGAAAATCTCAATTCCATTAGTTTATACGAGTTCCGCTTGATTTCATCTCAAGACCCCTTGCTATATCACACGGTTTTTCCAGTCAAAATTGAATGTTTTTATTTTGGAACCAAACTTTTTCTATTATCAACTCATCATTTTTAAATAATTCTAGAACTGACGGAACCCGAAAATCTCCTTTCGATTAGTGTATACGAGTTCCGTTTGATTTCATCTCAAAACCTCTTCCTATAGCATACGGTTTTTCCAGACAAAATTCAATGTTTATATTTTGGAACCAAAATTTTTCAATTATCAACTCATCATTTTTAAATACTTCTTGAACTGACGGAACCCGAAAATCTCATTTCGATTAGTGTATACGAGTTCCGCTTGATTTCCGCTCAAAACCCCTTGCTATAGCACACCGTTTTTCCAGTCAAAATTGAATGTTTTTATTCGGACCCAACCTTTTTCAATTATCAACTCATCATTTTTAAATACTTCTTGAACTGACGGAACCCGGAAATCTCATTTCTATTAGTGTATACGAGTTCCGTTTGATTTCGGCTCAAAACCCCTTCCTATGGCACACGGTTTTTCCACTCAAAATTGAATGTTTTTATTTTGGACCCAAACCTTTTCTATTATCAACTCATCATTTTTAAATACTTCTTAAACTGACGGAACCCAAAAATCTCATTTCGATTAGTGTATACGAGTTCCGCTAGATTTCTGTTTCAAACCCCTTGCTATAGCATACGGTTTTTCCAAACAAAATTCAATGTTTTTATTTTGGAACCAAAATTTTTCAATTATCAACTCATCATTTTTAAATACTTCTTGAACTGACGGAACCCGAAAATCTCCTTTCGATTAGTGTATACGAGTTCCGCTTGATTTCCGCTCAAAAACCTTTGCTATAGCACACGGTTTTTCCAGTCAAAATTGAATGTTTTTATTTTGGACCCAAACTTTTTATATTATCAACTCATCATTTTTAAATACTTCTTGAACTGACGGAACCCGAAAATCTCATTTCTATTAGTGTATACGAGATCCGCTTGATTTCCGCTTAAAACCCCTAGCTATAGCACACTGTTTTTCCAATCAAAATTGAATGTTTTAATTTTGGACCCAAACTTTTTCTATTATCAACTCATCATTTTTAAATACTTCTAGAACTGACGGAACCCGAAAATCTCATTTCGATTAGTGTATACGAGTTCCGCTAGATTTCCGCTCAAAACCCCTTACTATAGCACACGGTTTTTCCAGTCAAAATTGAATGTTTTTATTTTGAAACCAAACTTTTTATATTATCAACTCATCTTTTTTAAATACTTCTAGAACTGACGGAACCCGAAAATCTCATTTCGATTAGTGTATACGAGTTCCGCTAGATTTCCGCTCAAAACCCCTTACTATAGCACACGGTTTTTCCAGTCAAAATTGAATCTTTTTATTTTGAAACCAAACTTTTTATATTATCAACTCATCTTTTTTAAATACTTCTAGAACTGACGGAACCCGAAAATCTCATTTCGATTAGTGTATACGAGTTCCGCTAGATTTCCGCTCAAAACCCCTTACTATAGCACGTGGTTTTTCCAGTCAAAATTGAATGTTTTTATTTTGGACCCAAACTTTTTCTATTATCAACTCATCATTTTTAAATACTTCTAGAACTGACGGAACCCGAAAATCTCATTTCGATTAGTGTATACGAGTTCCGCTCAAAACCCCTTACTATAGCACACGGTTTTTCCAGTCAAAATTGAATGTTTTTATTCTGAAACCAAACTTTTGCTATTATCAACTCACCATTTTTAAATATATATCGTACGGACGGAACCCGAAAATCCCAATTCCATTAGTTTATACGAGTTCCGCTTGATTTCATCTCTAGACCCCTTCCTATAGCACACGGTTTTTCCAGTCAAAATTGAATGTTTTTATTTTGGAACCAAACTTTTTCTATTGTCAACTCATCATTTTTAATTACTTCTCGAACTGACGGAACCCGAAAATCTCATTTCGATTAGTGTATACGAGTTCCGCTTGATTTCCGCTGAAAACCCCTAGCTATAGCACAGGGTTTTTCCAGTCAAAATTGAATGTTTTTATTTTGGACGCAACCTTTTTCAATTATCAACTCATCATTTTTAAATACTTCTACAACTGACGGAACCCGGAAATCTCATTTCTATTAGTGTATACAAGTTCCTCTTGATTTACGCTCAAAACCCCTTGCTATAGCACACGGTTTTTCCAGTCAAAATTGAATGTTTTTATTTTGGACCCAAACTTTTTCAATTATCAACTCATCATTTTTAAATGCTTCTAGAACTGACGGAACCCGAAAATCTCATTTCGATTAGTGTATACGAGTTCCGTTTGATTTCCGCTCAAAACCCTGTACTATAGCACACGGTTTTTCCAGTCAAAATTGAATATTTTTATTTTGGACCCAAACTTTTTCTATTATCAACTCATCATTTTTAAATACTTCTAGAACTGACAGAACCCGAAAATCTCCTTTCGATTAGTGTATACGAGTTCCGCTTGATTTCCGCTCAAAACCCCTTGCTATAGCATACGGTTTTTCCAGTCAAAATTGAATGTTTTTATTTTGGACCCAAACTTTTTCTATTATCAACTAATCATTTTTAAATACTTCTTGAACTGACGGAACCCGAAAATCTCATTTCTATTAGTGTATACGAGTTCCGCTTGATTTCCGCTGAAAACCCCTAGCTATAGCACACGGTTTTTCCAGTCAAAATTGAATGTTTTTATTCGGACCCAACCTTTTTCAATTATCAACTCATCATTTTTAAATACTTCTTGAACTGACGGAACCCGGAAATCTCATATTTATTAGTGTATACGAGTTCCGTTTGATTTCCGCTCAAAACCCCTTGCTATGGCACCCGGTTTTTCCAGTCAAAATTGAATGTTTTTATTTTGGACCCAAACCTTTTCTATTATCAACTCATCATTTTTAAATACTTCTTAAACTGACGGAACCCGAAAATCTCATTTCGATTAGTGTATACGAGTTCCGCTAGATTTCTGTTTAAAACCCCTTGTTATAGCATACGGTTTTTCCAGACAAAATTCAATGTTTTTATTTTGGAACCAAACTTTTTCAATTATCAACTCACAATTTTTAAATACTTCTTGAACTGACGGAACCCGAAAATCTCATTTCTATTAGTTTATACGAGTTCCGCTTGATTTCCGCTCAAAACCCTTTGCTATGGCACACGGTTTTTCCATTCAAAATTGAATGTTTTTATTTTGGACCCAAACTTTTTCTATTATCAACTCATCATTTTTAAATACTTCTTAAACTGACGGAACCTGAAAATCTCATTTCGATTAGTGTATACGAGTTCCGCTAGATTTCTGTTTAAAACCCCTTCCTATAGCACACGGTTTTTCCAAACAAAATTCAATGTTTTTATTTTGGAACCAAACTTTTTCTATTGCCAACTCATCATTTTTAAATTCTTCTCGAACTGACGGAACCCGAAAATCTCATTTCGATTAGTGTATACGGGTTCCGCTTGATTTCCTCTGAAAACCCCTTCCTATAGCACATGGTTTTTCCAATCAAAATTCAATGTTTTTATTCTGGAACCAAACTTTTTCTATTGTCAACTCATCATTTTTAAATACTTCTCGTACTGACGGAACCCGAAAATCTCAATTCGATTAGTTTATACGAGTTCCGCTTGATTTCATTTCAAAACCCCTTGCTATAGCACACGGTTTTTCCAGTCAAAATTGAATGTTTTTATTTTGGACCCAACCTTTTTCAATTATTAACTCATCATTTTTAAATACTTCTAGAACTGACGGAACCCGAAAATCTCATTTCTATTAAATATTTCTGGAATCGCCTAATTGCTACTACCCGAAGAAAACCCATAAGCCATGAATCTAAACAAACTCCTCAATCGAATTAATCTTGACCAGAAAAGCATGAATCTAAACAAACTCCTCAATCGAATTAATCTTGGAGAAAATTGAGTGAGAGGGCGCTGAGATGAAGGAAAGAACGAGCAAATTTGAGAAGATGAGACGTTGTTGGCGTTGTGTGAGATGAGGGCTTCGAGAGCGCGACCAATTTTGAGGCCGCTCTGTAAGAAGGTGCTGAGGGGTAATTCGGGACTCGACATGCTCATTTAATTGAGTCCTCCTTCCAAACAAACACAGGACAAAGTCTTATTTCATTTGGTAAGTTAGTCAGTCCCATTCTATCCCGTGTACCAAATGTACCCTTAGTATATACGAGTTACGCTTGATTTCGGCTCAAAACCTCTTGCTATAGAAAACGTTTTTTCTGGTCAAAATTGAATATTCTTATTTTTTAGCCAAACTTTTTCTATAATCAAATCATCATATCTAAGTACCTCTCGAACTAACAGAACACGAAAATCTTAATCCCATTAAGTATACGAGTTCCGCTTGATTTCGGCCCAAAACCCCTTGCTATAGCACACGGTTTTTCTGATTAAAATTGAATGTTCGTATTTTTGAACCAAACTTTTTCTGTTATCAAATCATCATTTCTAAGTACCTCTCGAGCTAACGAAACACGAAAATCTTAATCGCATTAGTTTATACGAGTTACGCTTGATTTCGGCCTAAAACCTCTTGCTATAGCACATGGTTTATCTAGTCAAAACTGAATGTTCTTATTTTTGAACCAAACTTTTTCTATTACCAAATCATCATTTCTAAGTACCTCTCGAGCTAACAGAACGCGAAAATCTTAATCTGATTAGTGTATATGAGACTAACTAGATATCAGCCCAAAACCTATTACTATAGCACGGTTTTTTCATTCAAAATTGATTGTTTTTATTTTGGAACTCGGAGTTCCGCTTCATTTCAGCCAAGATCCCTTGCTATAGCACACGAATTTTCGGTCAAATTTAAAAATTCTTTTATTTTAATCATACTTAACATGTTATCAAAGCATGATCTTAAGGTACTTCTCTAACTCACAGAACTCGAAAGTCTCAATTGAATTATATATATATATATATATATGTATACGAGTTTTGTTTCATTTTGCCCAAATTAGTAGCTATATATATCAATCTTAGGTCGGGATAAAAACAAGAGATACCAATCTGATATTTTTAAAACTTGATATACCAAAATTTATGAAGTGCAAAAGTTTGTATACCATTATTTCTCTTGACACAATCAGACTTTCTCTCCCACGTAACAGCAACCAGTAAAATTTACAGTACTTGCTAAAGAATCGCAACTTCGATTGCCAAAGATACACCTTTACACATATACATACAGATATGATCCACCTTACAACCTTACAACAGTGTTTACAATCAATGTCAACCCCACTGACAAACTACCACTTACAAAACCTAATGAGAACATAATCCCTAGCCTAAGGGAAAGGATTCAATATAATGAAAACGAGAAACAAAGTTATTCAATATAATGAAAACGAGAAACAAAGTTCTTGATAATGGCCTATGAAGGAAAAGAATAATCTCAGTTCTCAGTAGAACATCAGACTAAAGCTATAAGAGCGTATTCAACAGTATCCACCTTTCCTATGTAAGATATCAGAAGTCTGATTTCATGAGCTTTACTCTAGGCTTTATGTTAATGTTGTCAAATGGTTTTGCTTGTTCTACGTTGATGTAATCCCTCGTCTTAAGAACCTGCAAAACAATGAGTACAACCATGAGTAAAATTTAGATCAGGAAAGAAACACATGCAGATGGAGAATTTTAGAGTTTTTGTATAACATCAACTTCACAAAACAAGTCTCACCGAACAGTTAAATATTTTTCGAATACATATATCTAAGAAAAGATAATCAAAGATCATTCCTATCAGCAGACACCATGATAAACTTTTATCAGAGAAAGAAGAAACATATTCCAGCTAATCCTAAATACTCTGGAAATACCACGGCTGCTGGATATGGTAGCCATCTCTCAGGTTCCATCTCCAGAGTCTGATTCAAACTCTGCCACCCATCCCCACCATGGTAGGCCATTAACCTACTATCATAAGTGATAGGGCAGATATCTTAATGAGGGGTCAAAAACAAAGATTGTGCAATTTTTCAAGTTATTGTGAAATCATCAATAAATCAGTCAGAACCCACATTTGACCTTTTGTCTAAAATATGCGTTGCTTCCCAGAATTTGGAATTCATGGCACATATTAGCCATTCTGAAATGCCATCAAACCAGCTAAAACTGATTCAGCAAGTAATTCACAGTTCCACATAATACTTAATTACTACTTTATCTTTATCGATACTTTAATCATAGTATTGCCCACAATCTAGCAATCTACTTCTACAGAATCAAAGACGTAGTTGCAAAATAACCATCCAAGTTCATTACACAACACACACAGTTTCCAAACTGTTGGCAAGAATATCTTCCCCACAAACTCAACTAAAGCTATGTTAACAATATACCATCTATTTATACCACGGATTGACAATTAAAAGAGCATTCTTCAGTGCACACTACATGGGGAACACACCCACAAGTGGCCTACAAGCCTGACTATCCCGCATGGTATACTGAAAAATGGAGAAAACTCCGCTCCGCTCCACTCAAAAACTCTCACCCACTACAAAAATATCCCTTTTTATGGTCGTTATGCTCACAACATTGTAATCTTATTCACATTAGTGAACCACAATTAACAGCTGTGGAAGTAGCCCAAAATTTGGTCAACTATATCTTTGTCTCGTGTGTAACTCTGATTTAACACTCATCCTACTTCCAAAATTTGGTCAACTATATCTTTGTCTCGTGTGTAACTCTGATTTAACACTCATCCCGAAGTGTCAAGCATCCACCAACCCAAAGATTAGTAGAAAAATAAAAAAATAAAAATTGAAAAGAGAAAAATGAAACACCTTCTATCAAAGATTTATAGACTAAATCCTCAAAAAGAGTACAACTGACTTTTACGAAGAAGTGCATGTCATCATAACTGTCTCCAAGGATTTGTTTTGGCTCGAAAATTTCATTGACATGCCTTTTGAATTCCCAACATTTTGTAGTGTCTGTCGTAGAACAATGAAGCTACCAAGTACATATTGAAACAATCCCTCTACGATTATCATTTAGGAATGACAAAGACGGAAGAGAAATTGTAGATAATATCAATTAGAACACTAACCAATGATTCAAAGAACATCCTTGAAGCTTCCTTACGAGTTTTTCCATTTAATAAGTTGTCCATGCCAAGAACCTTTTTCCCATGCACAGCTTCCTGATCAAATAAAGTTTGAAGATACTTGGCAACAGCCCTATCAAAAAAGAAAGAAAAGAAGAAACACTCGGTTATCGATAATATGGTAGTGAAATCAAAAGGTTTGATCCTAAACAATAGATATAATCAATTTCCAAAAAAAAAATGTCAGCAACAACAACAAATTAGTCATAAAAAAAAATTGATAACAAAACTAAAATAAAATACACACACACAAGTGCATGGTATATAAGTTATATACAATAATCATGATGTTAAAAGGAGTGATAGAGAGAGAGAGTATCTTCTTGTAAAATTATTAAATAAAATATGAAACACCGACTGTCCTAAACAGAAAGTCCAATTTCAATCATTTAAGCTTCAAAGCACAAACTTATCAGTATGACCTACAGCGAATGATGCAAAACAAGTAAAAACAACTATTGTGACTTGCAGTAAACAAGAATGCAGTAGCTGCATTTATCTATAACTATTTAGAGCATACACACCTGGTGCGGGAAGACCATCCACTGTTTTCAAGAAGACAAGTGTCTTCAGCAGAAGGCATATCATCCGCCTCCTCGGCTATCTCTTCATCATCTACGTTCAAAAATTCTAAATAGAAAAGAATACATATGTTACTCAAAGAACGCAAGTACATATAAAACTACAGGATAGTAATTATGGCAAAGAGCATATCTAATGGTGGCTGGCAACATTTATTTAACATTTATTTTCCATCAAGACATGATCAAACAGAGTTAACAATTGAACTTTAAGGTCCAAGTACAGAGGGCCCACTCATATATATGGTATCCCCAGTGGAGTATTATTCAGGCAGACAAGATAATAAAACAAAAAAAACTTGGCATCATATAAATGAGAAAGCGTCAACCAAGGAAGATGATTAAAAAGTGGACCTGTATCGTTTCCAAAAACTACATCACCATAATCCTGCACAGCCAAAAGCGTTATGTTAAAAGCACATATAAAACTTATAAGGAAACAGTTTCCTAGTGTGATGTTGGAGCACATAAATAAAATGACCTAATTTCATTATACAATGTTTACAGAAGTTTCTACAGTCCAAGCAAAATCATATCAAGCCAATGGAAGACGATCAAAAAGTCTCTTCATATTTTACTTTCAGATATTGTTAGAAAGAACGTATACATAAATAAAGAAATATTTCCTATTAGTTAATAAGATCGAGTAATTTGCTTGTGAAGTAAAGAATATACCAGTTATCAGAAATATCAGTAGTACGGTTACCCAAGGGCATTAAGCAAATGAACGATGACAAGTACGTGGGACAAAGGATCATTAAGGAAACATTATACCACAGTTAATAAAGTAGTTCAACAAAAAGAGTAAACTCAAATTAAAATTTAGAAAATCATGACAAATAATGTTCACAACTTACTCCACGATTTCCAGCAGGGTAGTCTGCGGTAACTTTTGCCTCAGTTCCACTGCGTGGATCAGCCTCCTCATGTTCTAGGTTTTCTTTATCACTGAAGGAATTATATTTTGCGTCCACATCAAGTTCCAACGAAATTGTAGAACCAATGTTGTCTTCTCCACCAAGCATACAACTAGACTTAGTGTCCTTGTCATCACAACCATACGTTGCATCTAGGACCTCATTTTCATTCACAATATGCAGCTCATGTCCCATTTCTTCCATAGGTTGATCATCTAAACTCAAGTTCTTGTGGTCACCAGTTTCAAGAGTTACGGTTGCAAGTGTAGCATTTAGGTCAGTAACTTCAGAAAAACCCGTCTGAACATCTGCACTGATTTCGACATTATGCTCAGCAAATCCAATAGCGTCAACTCCTTTCTGAATACTTGCATCGACTACCAACGCATCCACATCAATAGGTTGACCATCCACCTTTTCATCTGGGGACATGCATAATGTACCCGTCTGCAGAGAAGCATCTTCCCCATCAATTTTATTCATGTGCCTTGGCTGGATGTTATCTTCAGATGGCATATCGTATGTATCTCCTGGAACAAAATTGGTAGCTTCTGCATTGTTTACATCAATTTCCATTTCGCTCATCTCCACCAAGGGTTCATGCTTTGATTCTTCAGGGTTGGTAATCCTCTGCCCTTGAGCATCAGAGTCCTGAGATCTTAGGTTATGATCTTGCATCCCCCGGTTTTCAGTCTCAATAACAATGTCAGCTTGTGCTTCTGCATCATCTCTCACTATTACAGGTTTGGTGCTTCCAAGGATTTCAGTTTCTTCAGTAACATTTGACCTCACAAAATATTGTTCATCCTTCAGTACCTTGTCAGAAGTGTTGCCTTGATCATCTTCAGAAAACCTGGTTGTACTCACATCAAAATTCTCAGTGTGCAGAAATATCAGTTCCGCTGCCAAGCCTGACAAACAAAGAATCAACTCAGGTGGCTAGTAAAAGCTTTGTGGAGTAGAGTAATCATTAAAATGGCTTAAAAGTCACCTGCAACTGTGAATTGCAAGTGTATGTGTACACTACTATTACCTGTGATGATGGGTTCAGTGAAAATTTCATCTTCCAAATTTTGTCTCTGAATCATTGAAATTTCTGGGCGAGTACAAGGGGCTTTTTTCCGCACACGACGTATATCTTCGGTATTTGTCAACTGCTGGCGTATTGTACTTCATATGACAGGCAGGCAAGCAGTTAGTATATTTTATACGACGAGCAATATACTATTATAATACATACATTAATTTATGCCTAACATGCTTAGTATGCTTTGATCTACAACATTACTCACTCAGCCAGGTCTCACTGCTAAGTGCGTACAATGTACACACAAAATACTTGCATAGTGAGCCAAATACCAAAACCAGAAAACAAAACAAAAAACACTGCTGAGTGCTAACATAGACATAAATACTACCTCTATAGTGAACAAAATGACAAATATCCCATGAGAACAGCCGGTCAGCCAAAGAACCCAACGGCCGCCATCTATGTAAATACAAATTTTTTTTTTCTAAAGAAACAACAATTCAACGAAATGACCTATGAACCGGAAATGCAGTCATATTGAGAAGGTTTGCAACTAAAGAGCATGAAACAAGATCATGCAGAGAGCTACTCAGTATTAACAAGGGGTTTATGCAACGAATTGAATCGACGATTTGAGTGTAAAGTTTTTCTATAGTGTCAACATCTTAAAAAGATTTCATCATATATCCTCTAACATATACGCACTTTCATTGGAAAGAGCCAAGCAATGAACTAGAACAACCTATGAGAAAATGGTGGTCAAAACTAATTAGTATATGAACATGAATAATGTATATGAAGACCGACATACTCGCCATGCAGGACCATTGAATCATCCATTAGCACTTTTCTCTTTGAAGCAATGCTACGGACAGCAGTTCGGAGGCGTTTTGTGGTTTTCATTTCAGGTACAGGCGGAGTAGGTTTTAGTTTTAAAACTGAAGATCTTCTCCCGACTGAAGGAAAAAAAAAAAAAAAACATAAATCAGTCCAAAACCATGCAAGTAACACAACATTTTTCCCGTGAAATTCAAGGGCAAAAAGAGATGCAAATGAATTATTACTCCACAAAGAAAGACAGAAGGAGATATGTTGATACCTAAAATAGAAGACAATAAATCATCATCATCAGGGATGGAATCTGCAGTTCGCTTTCCTCGGGCCTCCCCAAATGACTCGACTGAATTTAAACTCTGAACTGTTACACTACTTTCAGTAGAACTGCGTTTCTTCCCAGAGATGAGTTTGGACCTAGCACCATCACCACTATCACCACCGAAGACTTCTTTTTCAGGTGTAGACTCAACTGGTATACCGCTTGGTTCAGCAGTGAGCCCCTCTGATATAGATAGAAACTTTTCAGGAGCAAGCGAGTCAGAAGTGGCAGACCTATCCAAAACATCCAGTTGATTGTCGCCAGATATAACGTTGGCCACTGAGTTTAACCGCACAACCTCAGAAGATAAGTTGCAAGGAATTTCTGCACTTTTATCTGAAGAAGATACCACACTGTGATGACTCGGATCAGAGTTGCATGCCTGAAGCACACAGAATTGAGTAGATGCCATTTTTTCATGAGCAACAGGGTTGAAACAATCTACAATGTTAGGTGTGCATGCTTCTCCTGTATAGTTAGCAATATCATTTTGAATTTCAGACTTTAGAGATGTTTGTTGATCCTCCATGTAATCCTCTGGCACTTGAACACAGGTACCACTCGAAGAAATCTTACGAGCAGACTCCTCCAACTCGGAGGTAACCTGAGAGCAACTAGGAGATGCAACGGTTTCATCCAGCCTAACTCCTGCAGGTTCTACACATTGTTCACCCTTTTTTTCTGTGAGCATAGTTGCTTCACTGTTAATTACAATACTACAATTTATATCTTCCACCCTGTTTGGGAAATCCAGTGCACCAACTGTCCCATTTGAACATTCTAATGCTGGAGATACAGGTTTAATCTGCTCATGCACTGGTGGTTTCATCTCCAGATCTCCCACATTGTATCCATTCTCAGGCACATTTATTGTATTATTATTATCCTCGCAACGTGGACCTAACTCGCTACAAGCATTTTCTGTGCCTTCCGGTACTGGTAAATTTGATAAACCATGGTCTTCCAAATCCAAGTGATCATTGCAGGCCATGGCTTCCTGAACACTAGACAAGTTTGGCTCTTCAAATAATCCGGGAGTCGACGGAGCCTGAGCATATGTGACAAATTCAGTATTTGCAGCAAGGACTTCATTCTGTCAAAGGATAAAAATGTTCATGATGGGGGCAGCAATTGTATTACATATTTAATACATGAGTTGTCCCCCCCAATCCCCGACAACCAAAAAAGTAGAACTAAAACTAAAATCTTATAAAAGAACTAGCTTGCACACAAGTAATGATGAGCAATTAGGATAATACCCAACATATAGTTTTTAGGAAACATAACAAACCTGGTTTCCAGTCTCATTCATTTGCACAGTTTCTGAAGTTCCAGGTACTCCCTCAAAAACTTCATGCTTTTCCAGGGGTGTTGCTGGCGGAGTCAATGCCTGAGGATCTCTACTGAAATGAAGATTATAAATAGGGTATATCAAAAACTGAATGTTCTAAGTGAAGACAAAATGTAAAGAAACTACCAAACAGGTAACCTCTACAACTTGAAGTGGAGAGTGCCACAAGGATAAAAACAAAAGTGAAAATATATCTTATACAACAAACCAACTTTTACTGCAGAGTACAGAATTATGGACCAGGTGTTTACTTGATTACCATACTTAACTAACAAAGTCAAACAAACAGAAATCAGAAAATACAATATAATCAGAATCTAGTACAGCATCCCAGTTAAACAAAATAACAACTCAAAAGCCCACGTGTTCATACAAACAAAAGAAATAAAAATTTTCCCTTTCTTTTTTGTTTTTTTATGTGGTATGCTAGGGGGCAGAATGCCTTAAACAGAGATATAAAGTAATCTACAGAGTCAGTACCCCAAAAACTACAGGCACATATAGCATCCAAGATGGCAGAAGTTGCTATAGCATATTTGAAGTTGATCGGCTTGGAAATTTTTTGTTTTGTAAATATGAGTTTCATTTTGTGGGTTAACTGAGTGGTTCTAGCCTCATTTAGTATGGAGGATATGGTAGGTTTTGTTTGGTCGTTCATTATGGTCCAGTCCGTCATCAATAATGTTACTCACAAATTCATTAGTACTTTCTCTCTTTCCTCTTTCCTTCTTTTTTCTTTAAATCTAAACCCAAACATAGGAGACTACAGACAAGACAGTCTTAAGACCCTACGCTAAAAGCAGTCCTCCAGTCGAGCAATATGAGAAATGCTAAAGCTTTTGAATTCTGAGGAAAAAGAAGCTTATAAAGGTGCCAGAAAACCTTACTCTGTGGCCCCTCCACCCTAACACCAAATAATATGTGCTCGCGCTTAAACCCGTGCTTAAAGTACAGATGTTCTCCAGTCAAACAGAACATAATAAGTTTTAAATTTTAGGAAACCGAAGCCCATTAAGGTGCCAAAAAACTTTACTCTGTTCCAAAGCTCCTACCATCCATGCAACTTTACTCTCTGTTTTTTTTTAAGGATATGGCAATCATACTGAACACAAGTGAATATAAGGCTCTGCTGATTGGACAATAGGTGAGATATATATATATAGGGCCTAAATCCAATGCAGAAATTAACATGTTATGATTCGAACTTCTAAGAATCTCTTTGTGCAAACAAAGAATGCATGCAAGATGCTTGACACCATAGAGATATATATATATATATAAGTTACCCGGAAATTGCATCATTCCCTTGAGCTGCAGCCTGGCCTAAGAACAAGTCCTGTTTTTCACCATGGGACAATGAGAATTTCTAAGTGACACTGAGACATATAAGACAATATTTATGCACTAAATTCTTGCATAAGAAAAATTAAACATGTAAAAATGAAACCATATGTATATGAATGTGCATTGACTTGTTAACAAGAAGATACAAAAGAGAAGATTCAGTAAAGACTCTAGCAACGTGGAGCAGACTCGGACTTTTTTAACCAATAAACTAATGTTTTATCAAGTTATTTGCGTATAAAGCAGGTATAAAAAATTCACCTCATCAAAATCTAGACCAATTTGAGAAGTATCACCATCCCCAAATCGCTCTGAAAATAAACCAGGAAATATTTGATAATAAGTAAGCCATCCATAAACAACAATAAGTTGTACGCCTAGGCTTTAATATTAACCGAGTATACCATCATGTCATCACAATAAACTGACGAGTACTAACCATCCAATCCGAACTGAGATGTCGAGTAAACCACACCCTCCATTGCATCTTGGAGAGTAATCTGCTCCCTTGTACTGACATGATGATCAACATAATTACTGCAAGACAACTGAATGTTAAAATCACATACACAAATCTTCATCTCCAGACTCAACACCAGATCTTCAGTCTTAAATAAAAATGATTGAACTTACTAACCCCTGAAAAATTTCATTATCTGGTAGCTCAAAATCATCAAGATCAAAAGTCTCAGGCAAGGTGATAGAATGATACGGTGCAGTTGATTCTTCTGGTGGTAAATCAACTGCGGTGGAGCGAAAAGCTTGCTTAATCTTAAGCAAAGCCTCACTGCAGTCATCAAAAAGGTAATTCACCTTTCTAGAATATATCCTCACAACACCAAGCAGAAGATGACTGGACAACCGGAGAGCAATCGGAACTTCAGGAAAAAGAATAGAATCTGCACCACAACAAGTTGAAGAATGGAAGTAAGACGAGCAGATACATGAAATTGACATAGAAAAATTAACATAAACTGCTTGATAAGAGAAATTGGAGAAAATAAAGTACAACACCATATTCCTGAAGTAAACACAGGTAATGATAAAGTACAACACCATATTCCTGAAGTAAACAGGGGTAAAGATAGAACACCACAATCTAAAGGGAGTTGCATCCCTCTTGGAGTAAATGATTTAAGATATATTTTAGTATCTTTCACCCAATATCTTCTTCATTTCTTCAATCCAACTTCCTATAAGTTACTTTGGACCAATTATACCTTCAGGACTTTAGACAATCGATAGAACACCATAAGCTACAAGAAGTTGCATCGCTCTTACGGTTCTTTTAGAATTAAAAAGTTTTGGGTTGACTTTTAGAAATGGGATCCTTCAGTTTCTTACAAAAGAGAAGGTAATAAATAACCATAAGTGTGCTGCTCTGATTTCCTTTTTTTTCTCGAATGAACGCATCATAAATAGAAACAGAAAATCAAAGTAAAATATGGAAACTGACCTACAGAGACGCCAATATCGGTGTCGGCAACCTGATTCTTGCGAAGCTTGCGCTCCAAATGTGCCGCTATCCATATCGTCCCAAGTGGGCCTTTTTTTGCCAATATGAACTGCGAGTAAAACATTTTTCTGTACTTTGTCTCACCTCAATACACCAAAGAGACCCTGTAATTCACATAACAATCTCTCCAATCGACAATTTTAAAACCCTAATAGTCGCTCCCAGATATAGCATAAGCCTCTAAACCATCTTCTTGAGTACCAAATCATCAAAAACGAGTAGAAACGCTTCAAATCCAACAGATTTACATGACTCTGGATTGAAACCCTAAATTCATACCACAGCCTATTGGTCGAATAGTCATCCGAAGCCCAAAAGTCTTACTTCTATAAATCCCCAAATCAACTACGAACACGAAACCCTAACTTTCTCGCACCCTTAAGCACTCGAATAGCAAACGTAAAGGTATGAATTGTCTGAAATCTACGAAATAAGAGCTACCCTTTGATCAAAAAATTGAATCTTTGACAGAAATAGGAAACGTTTGAGCTTTCAACAATATAGGGATGGTGCCGGGATTTCGAAAACCAAGCTAGTAGATGCAGCTGTGTAGTTGCTGGGAGCAAAGCATACAGCTTGGAGGAGTTTGAACTACCGAATCAGAGATCGAACAGAATCAGACATGGAACAGAGTCAAGAGAGAATATTGAAGATGGGTAGCGCCTTCCAATTTTCGAACTTTGGTTTTGTTCATGTGTACCAGAATAGAACTGATTTTAAGGCTGACGACTTTAATGTAATGTACTTCATTTTTCATTCTCAAAAAAAAAAAAATTGTACTCATTTTACTGTTGTTTTTGTTTTAGATTCTTTTATAAGTCAATCAGTCAATGTGTACTGATTATTCAATTGGATCAGTTAAACAAGAGTAATTAACATTTTTTTTTGAAGAGTAATTAACATTATATAGAAGGAAACAGATAATATTTCCATAGTCAGGGTTTAATGGTATTGATTTTTCTTTAACTTTATGTCAATTTTGTTAAAAACCTTCTAATTTGTTAATATCATCAATATATATTTTGCTCAACTTTTTGTTCGGGTAGACATCATCACATTATCATTATTGATTTTGAATAAAGTTTTAATAAGCTTGTAGGTGGAAAATGATGCACAAAATTGCTACATTTAACACATATAGGTAACTAAAATAAATTTAAGTCTAGTTATCTTTCGTCAAACTCGAACCCCCCTTAATTAAAAATCTTGCCTCCGCCATTGTTGGTCGATGAGCATATTGTGACTTAACAAGTAAAAAAGTCGATGTGTGTGTTAATATTTGCTCCTAATTTTCAGCAATGATGAATTCAGCAAACAGTATCACAATAACACATTCATCATAAATAAATTTTGTCAGTGAGCTGTGACTTGGTTGGTTAAGGTGTTTAACTGACAACTTTGAGGTCATGGGTTCAAACCTCACGACATATGTAGGGTGTGTGAGTTATTAATAAAAAAGTTTAAAAAAAAAAAAAAACAAGAAGAAATTCAAGAGCTACTTTTTAATTACAGAGATCTTTTTCTTACGATTTGAAGCATAATTTTTAGGAGTAAATGCTTGTGACACCCTGTAGTTTATACCTAAAATCAGTTTTGTCCCTCACTTTTTTTTTTAAACTGGTATACCCCTATACTTTGAATTCTCGACTGATTTGCCCTTGTCGTCAATTGACCGTTAAAGAAGACTGTTAAGTTGCTGAGATGACTGGTCTTGCGATTCCAACTCAGCTAGAAACCTGCAACATCGACATAATATGTCCAATATACCCCTGACTATAGTGAGCTGCAGCCGGGTGAGTCGAGGTGGCGGCAGAGAGGGGAGGAGCAAGGGAGGGAGGAGAATGAGGAGGATTTTCTCGGGTCGAAAACCAGCGTGCCGATAATCCGGAACAAAACCAGATATCTGCCCTTTTGAATACTTGCGTGACTTGCCCATCAATGACTGTTTCTGTCCAGCGAAGTCGATTGGAACAGTAGGTGCCATAAGATAAACTCCAAATTACTGCACATATCAACTGTGGCAAATAATTTTAGTCCCTTGTAAGTTGATCTCAATGACACCACAATTCAAAATGTACAAAATTGAAGCCCAATTGTTATTATTCTCCTCTTAATGCCCAAATCTAAGTATGTATATGTTTAGTTCTCTCCAAATGTCCAGGGTTCAAAGAATTCGTCACAAAGTTCAAAACTTTCAGCAAAAGGGAGGGTCCTATCAATCTCAGAACTGCTCAAATTCAATTCAAAATTCAAACTTGCATAACTGGGTACTATGAACAGAGGGAAGATTAGGCATCAAATAAAAATTGGGGACAAATTCCCCAGCTCAATACAAGCAATGCGAATCTATCGAACCACTCAACCCCAAAGATAGAAACTTTCCCTATTGACCAATCTCCCAATTCACCCCCCCCCCTTTTTCAGATCCAAACCCTTTATAAAAAATCGTAAAGCAAAAACAGAGAAGGAAAGGAATTCAAAAACTTACAAGAAAAAACCTAAACTGGGCCTCTCTCTCTACGTAGAGAGAATATGGGACCGAAGCGTAGAGAGAGGTCATGGAAGGAACGGTGGATGTGAGGGCTGAGGAGATGGAAATGGCCGATGATGGGCAAGGCCAAGGGGCTTGGAAGAAGGTCGCCATGGTGTTTCACAAAGAACTTTTTTGAGATGAAGATGGGCAGAACAAGGAAGAGGATGAGGAGGCCTAACTCAGCTACCATGGCTACCACCTAGCTTGTGATGATCCCGTGATTTTTTGAAGGAGAAGGCGTCGAGGTGGTGGAGAGGGAGGGAGAGGGAAGATGGGTCGGAGTCGGGTTCAGATGTTTCTGAAAAGGATTCGGGTTGGGAGAGAGAGGGGGTGGAGGGGAGGGGGGAGAGGAGGAGGGTGTGGTGGTCAAGGGCAGCAGAGGAGAGGGAGAGGAGGAGAGTGAAAAAGTTGATGATTCAAAATGGGTTTGGAATTGCTCTGTGGGTAAAATTGTCATCTCAATACCTTGGTCTCATACATGTGTCAATATGTTAGCCACGTCAGCTACATAACGGGTTCACTTGACGACAAGGGCAAATCAGTCGAGAATTCAAAGTATAGGGGTATACCAGTTTTAAAAAAAAGTGAGGGACAAAACTGATTTTAGGTGTAAACTACAGGGTGTCACAAGTATTTACTCCTAATTTTCAGCAATGATGAATTCAGCAAACAGTATCACAATAACACATTCATCATAAATAAATTTTGTCAATGAGCTGTGACTTGGTTGGTTAAGGTGTTTAACTGACAACTTTGAGGTCATGGGTTCAAACCTCACGACATATGTAGGGTGTGTGGGTTATTAATAAAAAAGTTTTTTAAAAAAAAAGTCGATGTGTGTGTTAATATTTGCTCCTAATTTTCAGCAATGATGAATTCAGCAAACAGTATCACAATAACACATTCATCATAAATAAATTTTGTCAGTGAGCTGTGACTTGGTTGGTTAAGGTGTTTAACTGACAACTTTGAGGTCATGGGTTCAAACCTCACGACATATGTAGGGTGTGTGAGTTATTAACAAAAAAGTTTTTTTTTAAAAAAAAACAAGAAGAAATTCAAGAGCTACTTTTTAATTACAGAGATCTTTTTCTTACGATTTGAAGCATAATTTTTAAAACATATCAAAAATTACAAAAACTTTTATTAAGGTATCAACTATCAACCAACCATTTTTAAATCTACGACTAAAAGAAAATTTAAACAACGTTGATGGATGAGGAACACTCTTCCTCTTCCATCGGTCTTCCTACTTCCCCCTATTTTCATCGTTTTTAGCATCAGTCTCCTCGACAACCTCAAGTTCAATTCTGCTAGAAGGATCTATAGTGATCTCAAGTTTAGCTTGGGCATTAACCGTAGGCACAAAGCTTTTTTTCCCTCTTCAAGTAGGTCTTTATCTCATGGTCCCTATTTGTCGTATATCGATTCTTATTGGCTTTTAACCTTCCAATTTTCTTCTTTAAGGGGAAATTGACAACTTGTCATTCTTGTGTTGTACCATCCACCTTCAAACATGGAGAAAGAACTTAATAACACTTGTGAAGCTTCTCCAACTCCATTTACTTAAACATGAACAAACGTGGTATGTGGATCATCGTTGTACCAATATTGTCCCAACTTAACCACCTTTAAGGTGTTGGGTTTTAACCACAAAATGGCTCGGTATAATTGGGTATGATCAGTCGACTTATAAGTTGTATGTTATTTTTTATTTTTCTGATATGAGATCTTTCATCTCCAACATTCCCCCTAACATGCAACTTAACTTTTTAGGTCTGCACGCGGAATTCTTTCTGTCTAATTCTCACATCAAAAATTGGTAATGCGGTTCAAGGCCCACTGTAAACACTTGATATGGTATGAAGCCAACCAAAATTTTTCTAATGGTAATTCGATAAACCCAAATTTGGGCTCATTATGCTCGAAGACATAATTAAAGAGTGACCCACTCTGATACCAACTTGAACAGGGACAAGTGTGACCCGTGGATCATTAAATTGTGAGGCTATTTTAGCCGTAACAATTTTTGACGCCGTTGCTACGGCTAAAATAGCCTCACAATTTAACCCTACAAAAGATTGTCAATTGTAGTATAAAGAAGCAAGGATCGTTTGATGCCAGAGATTGAGGGTATTTAAATTCACACACAACAACAATATCACAAAAGTGTATACTGTTCCTAATGAATAGCAGACGAAAATCTACTTAACTACCTAACTTACACTACTTAGAAAATTATGAAAATTTACAGACTCAAACTAGATACACAGAAGAATACACACAAAATTTCAGAGGATTTTGAGTTCGTTTACTATATTAAATGAATCACGAAAAACAGAAGACATAAGAATAAGAAAACTGATTTGATTTTGTAGTTTGAGAAATATGATAGAAGAGGTTAGGAACTTTGGAAATCTACCACTGAATATGCTTCAAAATAATATCCATACAACCAAGATTCCAATTACCAAGTCGTAAAAAGGTTCAATTAAGAATAAACCGTGAACGCACTGTATAAATTCTTACTACTTCCCGTAACTACTTAAGCAAGATGAATGCACCATTACCAAGCCTTTAGAATAATTGATCAAGGTATAGACGTTATCAACAAATTATTCCAAGCATTAAGATCAATGGATCGGAAATTTGATTGAACAAGTATGCAAAACTACTGTGGAACGCCTACCTAGCGTGCGTGCAAGTCTCTCTATTTGGTTTCACCTATCGTCTCATAGGTTTTACTACCTTGAATTAAGCCATATTAATTGTTTAGAAGATTAAACAACCTATTTATATCCTCACTCACAAGTTCATAATATTCTATGTATATATCCATGAACATAAACAAGCAAGAGATATATATATATAAACCAAAACCAAATAGACAATTCACAACTAAGCAATTATGAAATCAAGGTTTCGAAACAAGGTTTATTGCATAATTTGGGGCTTTAAACCTCCATCCCTAACTAAGAAAAAATAGCCACACATCATTGTAGAAATCACACAGAGAAATTAAATTTTGAAAGTTAAAAATTACAAAGGAAAGAGTACTATGGATGGAAGAAGAATCGACGATGGTCTTGGCGGCTTTTGCATTAGATGGCTTAGAGTCTTTCACATCTTAGGGTTTTGCCTTAAATAGTCCCCAAGTCTTCATAGCTTCATTTTCAGACTATGTTTCCTTCTTTGACTA
The DNA here is from genome assembly GCA_034370585.1 of Fragaria x ananassa. Classification (NCBI taxonomy): domain Eukaryota; kingdom Viridiplantae; phylum Streptophyta; class Magnoliopsida; order Rosales; family Rosaceae; genus Fragaria; species Fragaria x ananassa. The sequence goes on from CP139753.1 coordinate 30,333, forward strand.
GGATCAATGTTTGGGCTATCTTTTGAATGTCTTCCACATATAATCTAGGTTTGGCTTTGGGGCACATTATAATATTGATGTCACTCTTCAAAACAGTGCAAAAATCCCCCAAGAAAGCTTCTCGGAATCCAACCTCCATGAAAAGCTTAATTACAATCTGAAACCATGTCAAATGAAACACAAAGCATTCACCAACATCATGAACAAATAGTCCCTTTTGTATATGCATGACTAGCAAAATTGTACCCTTGAAGCTCGGGTAGTTCAATTTGGGTCCAAGCAGACAACCCAAATCAAAGGGTTTGGGGTTCCCGCCAAGGCGACGTGTCACGGGGCGGGTTAAAGCATAAAAAGCTAGCTAAGACAACGCTATTTGTGTTTTCTTTTTAATTTCTCGCTACCAAACAACGTAGTTTTGATGACTATAAAAGCTAAGAAAACAAAATAGGGTTTGTATTTTACAGTTGCGAGAGAGAAGTATATTTCTTTGATTCCCATTTTGATAGAAAAGTGCAAATTTCCCTCCTCACTTTGATGCTTGGGATGAATTTTAAACTGATATGGAGGTGGATCCAAAGTTTGACGTGAATCCTATAGTACTTTATCAAAACAACACATCCCTAAGGGTCGTTCCAGAGATTCACAGATTCACTTAGAGCAACTCCAACAACTCCCTAAATATTGATGTTCTATTTTGAGGAATTATTTGGTTGTTTCACTCTAACAAGTTCCCTATAATTTTCTTGAAAATGGGTTACTTGAAGAGAGAGAGAGATAGAGAACCAAATTCCCTATTATGCAACAACTATAATTTTAGAAAAAGATTTGAGCTGATTTCTAAAAAAAAAAAAAGTTGAGGAATTATCATGAAATCCCTAAAATAAGGGAACATGTTAGAGTCGTGGAAGAAAAATTGCTTAAAAATTTAACATTTGTTTCCCTATAATGGAGAAATTATAGAGAAGTTATTGGAGATGGTCTTACATTACAATACTCTGTAAAGAATTGGCTTCTTTGGTCAGATTCAATACAGCTTTGATGTACGAGAGTCGGTCATTCATATTTTGCTACACGAATTACTTGCTTTCCAACATTTCTTCCCGAAAATAACCCAACAAAAGCAGATGGAGCACTTTCCAAGCCTTCATTCATGTCTTCAATGTAAACAATCTTCCCTTGGTTATAGAGGCTAATAACATCTTCCAAGAAACGCGGGTATAAATTCAAGTAATCACTTTGCAGGAATCCTTGCATCCTGATGCGCTTTGTTATGAGATTGTATAAATTGTGGATACCTCGAGGATCAGAGAGATTTTGTTCAGACACCATACCACACACAGAAATTCGACCATGAATTCTCATGTTGACAAGCGCTGCATCAAGCATTTCCCCTCCCACATTATCAAAGTAAATGTCAATGCCTTGAGGAAAGTACCTATTAATGTTTAGAAGATTAAAATCACTGAATATCTTATGCAACTCAGAACAATAGAAGGTCATGTACAAATTTTACATGCAAGAGCCTGTGTAGCTTGAATCATGCAACAAAAGAGGCTCTAAATTGTCAGATAGTTTCAACTCACTAACTCATCAACTAACCTTTTCAGAGCTGCATCAAGGTCTGGCTCTTTCTTGTAGTTAAAAGCATCATCAAAACCAAGCTTATTCCTTAGAAGATCAACCTAACAAATATTCCAAGTAAGTTGTATATACTGCTTCTCAGCGCTAATTCATGCAATACGATAGTTTGCCTTGCTTTCATCCCTTGTATCAGGTATTCTATTCCAAGTTATCGCTGAATAAAACTAAGCCTATTAATGCATAAGATGGGATATATGTATGACAAAGGAACAGCAGTGAGCTTACTTTTTGGCTTGAACCCGAACTTCCAACTACGTAACAGCCAAGCAACTTAGCAAGCTGACCAACAAGCTGACCTACGGCTCCAGAAGCAGCAGAAACTAAAACATATTCCCCTTTCTTAGGAGAGCAGACCTCATTGAATCCTGCATATGCAGTAAAACCTGGCATACCTGTAATAGGAACGTATAACCTGGTTACTTCTTCAAGAATTGAAAACAAAACCTGTATATAAGCTAAGTACTGTACTGCCATTCCAAACAGTAGTACAGCAGAAATTTTTATATGTTCTTTTTATTTATTTGCTATTCCTCCTGAAGACCACTGATTTCACGTCATCTCCTTTGCTGTCCACGGGAAAGAAAGCTCAGATGCGACACTTCAAGCTGGAACATAAAAAGGAATGCACTGGCCGACACATTCGGTGGGCTCAAAAGCTAGTAGAAGTGTTCTATATTGCCAGGAAAACAAAGAGGAGGGGGGTACCAAAATATAAAATGTAAAGAATGAATGAAAGTTGAATTGCTCTGGTTCTTAGAACTGGGAACTGAATGTTGATTCCCATAGAAAGTATATATGTTAATGCTGTATATATGGAGTCTGGACTAACTTGAGAAATGAATTGTTCACACTTTAGATAAGCTATGATGAAGCTATTAGTGTCACGAAATCAGTATGTCTGTCACAGTTTCCGAATTAATGATGACAGTGCTAAGTTCCTTCTAAAAATATAATGTTCTGGAAATAAGTTCAAAGAAAAAGAAATATGTTCTAGAAAATACAAAGAAAAAGGTGTAAATTCAAATTTTTCGGAGGACGTGTAACATTGAAATTTAGTGATCATGAAGCATTCTTATAGAAGCTCTGTCCGTAAAGCAATTGGCAATGTTTGAAGAGGTAAATGACATGATATATATTGTTATACAAGTAAGAGTTCCAAAGTAGGACATACTCTACTACTTTACATCATTTGTAAGTTGTAATACTTTAGTTCGCAAACTACATGATACAAGATTAAAATAGTTGTTTTCTTTCTTGACGTTCAATATACAATTTTATTCATCGACTCCTTAATCATAGGTCAATATTTATTCTCTATTTATTAAAAATGCTCTTCAATGGCTACTGAAGTTGCAGTATCAACATGTGGAAATTCAAAGTGATTGTCAGCTGGCAGTGTCTGATATTCAAGCATCAGACTATATGGAGTTGGAGTTTGGCAACATTAATTCTGCATGACATTCATCACTATCTTACAGTTTTGCAAAATGTTTCTATCACAGTGGCACATAGACTAGCTAGTATAGCATTTGAGCGTTATGCACAGCTTGAATGGCTGGATTCCATCCCAATCTCAATTAGAGATGTTCTAAATTTCGATTGTAAACATCTTTAAGGATCAATGAATTTCTGGGGCTACTGCCCCTTTCCCCCTCAAAAAAAAAAGATATTTAATCTTAAATATCAAACAACAATATTGAATCTTACTCGATACCTCATAAGCTAGCAGCTGAAGCTTTTGAATCTGCACAAAATTATGACTGGCAGAACATTCCCCCCTGATTTGCTTAGTGATGTACTAAGCTTTGATTGTCCACATTTGATCTAATGCAATTAAAAGTTCTTTTGATTCCAGAAAATAACAATATTCTCTATTCTAACCATATTAGTAATTTACTTTCACACTGACATATGAAGTACAGATTCAATAGCTATGAAATTACCATGTGATGTGCATATTTTACATGGGCAAAATGAAAAGCAAACCCAAAGGTCTAAAACTCTGCCTGGTCTGTGTCCAAGAGAAGAACATAAATTGCACGGAAAAACTATAGAGAATGACATACCAAGAAGACCCAAATGGAATGATAGAGGGATGTCATCTTGCTTAATTTTTCTCAACTGCTCAGTTCTATGAATTAAGCTGTATTCTTCCCATCCAGTTATGCCAGAGACCAAGTCGCCAGGCTTGAAATTCGGATTATCAGAATCCACAACTTCGGAGACACCGAAACCTTCAATTGGCTTCAGAAAGCAAAAACCCTTGACTATTAGTAAAACCAAAATGTCAAAGCAGAGTTCAAGTGTCCTAACCAAAGATGTATATACTCTTTTTATTTCAGGTTCAAGAGACACTTGTGACTTGTAACAGGAAATGAATCATGCTGTTGGAACTTTGAAGTGAAATAATACATGGGTAAATTCCTCTGGAGCGACCAATATAAAGTAGAGAAAATGAAAAGAAAAACAAATGGCAAAAAGTGAAATGAGGGTGAAGGACAAGAATACCTGGCCAGGAACGAACGGGGGAATGTAGGAATCACGAAAATCACGCATACGTCCCCTCATATAAGGGTCACAAGAGAGGTAGAGATTCTTGACCAGGAAAGCTCCAGAGCCTTTAGGAGCCTTGAGCTTGATACTGATTCCAGGCATCACTTGTAAGTCTGTCTCCTTTGGGGTGCCCTCTATGAACCCCTTGAAGATCACTTGTTTGTTCTCAGCTTCCATTGCTACCAACTACCAACACAAGATCGATCCAATGATTGATGCAGTGACCGGTGCTAGCTGCGTCGGCAAAACAAAAGACCAAACCAGTAGTGCCCCTAGTGGGTACTCTACTACCCTATGAAGTGGGAAGCGCTCTTCTCTCCTCAGTCTTTGTGGGGAGTGGAGAGACGTTACAGCGAGCCAGCGACACTGTTTGATTATAGCACCTACCCCTTACCATTCGCACGCTGCTGATTCACGTGGTACGTCCGTCACCTAGAATACCAACGTTTTTTTTTTTTTTTTTCTCAATTTGTTCTGACCTAACACCTTCTCGTTACCCTTATTTCTTTTTTTTGTCAAGGAAGCCATATATTAAACAAAGCCCAAAAGGCAGTGAAGAACAGCAGAAACAAAGCTAAGAAAACACAGATTAAACGTAAAGAAACAGCCGAAAGGAAAAATTGAAACACTAATAGCTAGCTCGTTACCCTTATTTCAGTTACTTATTTTTGGTCAAACCACCCCATGTGATCGAGTTGGTAAAAATGTAAGCATAGAACCCTCATACCTTAGTTCGAATCTCATCGATGTTGATTGGAGCTAAATCTCAATTTATTTTGGGTGACTAGAGAAGAGGAAACGTTCTTACATGATCTCTAAGTTTGACGTGCTCCTCAATTAAGGTTCTAACCTTGAAGCTATTAAAGGGGTCATAGTTAGAGCATTTCGCATGTCACGATTAATTGACTTACAGGCCTATGTAACCTTTGGAGTTAGAGCTCCGAAGCTATCAAAGTGGTCATAGTTGGAGCATTTCACATGTCCCGATTAATTGACTTACGGGCCTATGTAACCTTTAGAGTATCATTTTGGGTTCTTTCTGTTTGTTATGTTGCCTTTGGAGTTCCTTCTGGGTTCTTTCTGTTGTTATGTTGTGTTCTTTCTTTTGTGATTAGTCTAAAAAGAGCACCAAACATGAGTCAGGCATCTTGTGGAAATAAGCTAGGCTTTAAGAAGGCAGGATTCTTGTAGAAATTAAGCACAAGCACCAAACATGAGTTAGGCATCTTGTGGAAATAAGCTAGGCTTTAAGAATGTAGGATTCATGTAGAAAATTAAGCACAAGCATCTCCATCAGTGTAACTAAATTTAACATTTTTGTTAAATTTAGCTATAGTTAGGAAATTTAGCTATTGATATAAGAGCATCTTTAGCAATATTAGCTATTTTTAAGTTAAATTTTAGTCAAATTAGCTAAAATGTCATTTTGGCTAGCCACTTTATAAATGTGGCTACATCAATGCTCTTTATTGTAGCTAGCATTACAACAACATTATTCTTCAAATAGAAATTAAATAGTTTAAATATATTTATATATCACATAATATCTTACAAGGAATGTATTAAATTATAGCTAGCCTCATCTGAGTCATCTCGCTTTCTGTATTTAGCTAGCGATAGCTAAAAGTCATAATAGCTAAATTTTGGCTAGTATGATGGAGCTCCGAAAATATCAAAAAAGTTAAACACACTCTCTAAAATAACTAAAAACTAAAATAGAGAATCTGTTAAAGTTGCTTTAACAATTTTGCTCCAGCAATAATAAGAAATAGTTATTTGTAAGTTTAGTGATATGTTTTAATAAATCACAAACTGACACTGGACAAAAAGAGATAGAATATGGGTACGTTTGTTTAATGGTATTGTGATAACCTGAGACTGAAAAATTTCTTGTGATATCCCTACTTAATTTCATTCATTGTCCTCAACACCTTAAGCTTGCCTTGTGTGAACCCTGTCCTAACCCATGTTTGGTGCCAACCCAAAGACCCAGTCTGCATCTACATCAAAGTGTCTCGTTCTCAGATTCTCCATATGTATCAAAGATCAAAGAGATACCCACAATTCTTCTCACACAAGTTTAATCTACTTCCATAATCAAAGTTCTTCTCTCAAATCCAAATTATGCAATTCTAATCAGTACCCTTCTAGAACACAACATAATATCCAATACCCAACAAAATTATGCTTTCAATTTGCAAAAACTTCAAGATTCGTTTGACTAGAGGGAGAAGTTGCCTCAACCTCAAGTTTTGGGTTGGAATTCAGTGAGAAAATTTAACTGATATAAACTGAAATTTGACGAATCTGAACTGAAATTGAGGAGTTGGGATTCACTTGGTGAGTTGGTGACTAAAATTTGATGTACTATAGAATCTGAAATTTCTAACTGAAACTCATGAACTGTAGTTTGTAAGGATTAGGTTATGGGCGTGAGAAAGAACAATGACTGAAACTGATGACATGAGCGTGAGAATGACGATGACTGAAATTGAAGAGAGAGAAAGTTGATGATTTTGGGCGTGCGAACGATGAATAACGAAGTGTAAAACTAGGCTTCCATAACCCCTCGATCTTTGTGGGGAGTGGAGAGACATTGCAGCGAGCCAGTGAAGTGTAGAACTAGGCTTCCATCAAAAGACATGGAAGCCTATAATTTAACAATGTCGTTGGCTCGCTACAACGTCTCTCCACTCCCCACAAAGATTGAGGGGGGCTCTTTTGATGTCTCTATGATAGAAGGTCTCAGAGACGATTCAGAACTACCTATGCTCATTTAAAAGAGTCTCCCTTGTTGCCAAACATGGGAAATCTGAGATGAGACTCTATATGAAAAAGAGTTTAAGAGAGTCTAGTATCGGGTAACAAATGTGTTGTATATGTTTTTATTTTAACAATTCATGACTCAATAGACAAATTTATCAATTCTGTTTACCAATTTTTAGATTTAGCAATCTCTTAAGCATACGGTTAGACATTTTATTTATCCAAAAGTTGATAAATTTCTAAATTTGATACATCAACACTACTAGAGATGTTTAGAGCAAATGCACCCTAAAAAGCAAAAGGCAAAAGCAAAATGTTAGTTTTTGCCTCTTTACGGTGGTCCCCAGATTTTGATGCAGCCCAAAAAATCTAAAAATGATAATACTAATCATGGCCCACCAATAGCAACCTCATCTGAGTCATCTCTACAAAAAAGGAAAATTCATCTGTCCCACTAAGTATGCTCCATGTGCGCCTCATCTGTTCTATTGGTTGACTTGGTTAACGACCAAAACTTGACATTGGGCTTATTTAGGCAATCCACACACAAGTCGACCAAGAAACTTGCAGTGCATTAGATTTCTTTTCTTCTTGCCATTTAGCTTGGTCTTAGATGTCTCAAACGTCCCCAATGCATTTGCTCTTAGGGTTTAGGGTTTTGTTAGTGGGAAAAAAAAATTGTAGATTTAAGGTTAGTGGGCATTTAAAAGGATGACAAAAAAAAAGGAAAAAAAAATCCATAATCAGGGCAATCTCGAGGAAGGTTATACATGGGATGAAAACTCATAATGTAATAAAAAAAAACACTCATAATGTAATCGAAAAAACAAAATTTGAAAACTCATAACTCTCCACCTTGTAAACAATGATGGTATCAATTTAAAAGGGTTCATTTAACAACAGCATCACCACAAAAATAATTGACACTAATTCAAATGAACCGCAATGCTATAAAATGAATCAGCTTTCATAGAAACCTGGAAAAGCAACAACGCTTTTTCAGGTAATTGACCGAACAGAATGATTGTTTACCAATTTTGATTGGCCATAATCAAATGACAGTATTACACAACTATCTGTGGTGCTTCAAGGACTATTCATACCCCACAGGTGGTCAACCACGTCATAGGAACTGCTAAGGTGTTGGAAGTTAGACCGGAGCAGAGCAGTTCCTTGGGTTTGTCTGGTGTCGTGCTCGGGGGGGTTCTCTTTGCTTTGTATTGGCTGAACAGCAGTGACGCACACAGACGCGATGGCTTTTGGTGTTATTAGTGTACCTCCCATGTACCTTAACCACCAGTATAACTTCCTTGTCTCTGGTGTTTTCACACCAACGGTTCTGGGGGACACCATCGACAAACTCTTCTAGAGTTTGGTGTTCCTCATGATGAACAGACACCTCTGCTATATGATCTGGTCTGATAATGCCAGCTGCAGGAGTGACCTGGTTCAAAATCAAGACTAATTATCCAAAGTTGCAATCTTTTGGTTATCAAGTCTACAATAAATAATAATCGTGAATGATACAAGAAACTGGCTTAATCAACAGTCTCTTGTGACAGACAACAAGATAAATGAAGATGCATGAATTTTTACAAATAATATTCAGAAGAGTGTGCTTGTAATGCAAACTGTACAATCTGATGTACAGATTCAAATCAGAGCATCACTATTGCTACTACATTCTGGTGGAAGTGCAAACAGTAAAATATAGCCAATGTTCCGTATGGAATTCAATAGACTAGCTATATAATCTACAACTTCTACACATAGATCAAACAGTGGTGTAGCTCTGATCTTTACAGTCATAACATAATCATGAATATCTGTCTCTACTGGACAACACTATGACAAATGCCTAAAGAATTTTCTGGGATCTATTTCATCTTTCTAAGCTGCAGAAGGTAACTTTGACATCTACATCTACATACTACATGCAAAGCCAGTGCACTGCACTGTATCTGCTAACTCTTTTCCAAGTATTAAGGAGTACATACATATTTCATAACAAAAATGTTGCTTTTACCCCACACCACCACAACCAAAAATACTCGATTACTGAAGTAGAAAGCACATGTACTGTTTCAAAGCATAGGAAATTACCTGAAGCCATCGCGGAAAGCCAAAGGAACCTCTGGGACAAGGATCTGATGCATGTCCATCCTCCTTAATGACAGATTGCCCTTCACAAATTATTTCGAAAAAAGCATCTTTTTGGCCAGATTTATTTGTAATACGCAAAATGGATGTATCCTGGTTTTGAAGGATTATTTTGTTTGTACTGACAATAGTTTCAGGAATCTTGGATAGTTCTTCAAGCATACATTTGAGCTTCCCATTTGATTCCAGGATATCTCCAAGCTCTTGTCTCCTTATTGACTCATCAACTCGAGCAATATCAAGAGTAAAAATGCACCGGACTGGCTTGTGATCACTGTCAGTTACGTCCATGGAAGCCTCGTACCTATTGAACAGGTATCAATGCTATGCATTAAGAATAAGTATATAACAAAAGAGAGAAATACCCGAGCATAAACACAAGTATACATGTATAGTTGTATACCTATCATACATCAATGCACGATCTCACTTATATAACAGTAAAACACAAATATAATATATGTGTGTGTGTGTTTGTGTGAGGGCCCTTCCACTAAGGGATCCTTTTTTTGGTCTTTTCTAGGGATAAGGGAATTAGACTAATGTAACTACATACAAATACATGCATGTTTTATCAGAACAGAAAATTCTGCAGCCATGAAAGATTTAGCTGCAAATCAATTTCGTCAACCTTGAATATTTCATCGGACAAAATTTTACTAAACCGTATGCCTCAAACAGCTTAAAGGCCTGATCGATGTCAATGTTAGTCAGCACAAAATGCACAGAAAATGAAGAAATGGGACCATTCAGGAATTCTGTAAGAAGCAGTTCGCTCAACAGTAGATAAGCTATAAATTAAAAGTCCAAGTGCTTCCTGTGAAGGCACTTGACTTCTGCAGAAAGGATCGAAATTATTTTCAGCTATTTCTACCAAACACCAGCACTTATGGGATTCCAAAAGCACAGACAAAAACTCCAAAAACAGATCCCTATCACTAGGTTTAAAATCACATATTTCAAAGTGTTGAATTATTGCAGTACCAAAATCTAGCAAGGTGCCGTGTTATACCTGCTAAATAGACTATTGTTGAAATTTTTCTTAAATTTCGAACTTCGAGTTGTTTTGAGAATTCAACCCTCAATCGGGGAGATACTTTGAAGATTTCATTAACTTAGGTTCCATAGAAATATTTGCACGCCTACGACATTAAAAGCTTCCACTGCCGCTTCTTTTTTTTCTTTCTTTTTTTGTTTCATCTACTCCATATTTGATTTCTTAAAGCAATATAAAATCTGTGCCCTCAAATTAAAAAAGCATGTGATGATTGGGTGTGAAGTTGATAATCTGCTTAGGTCTTAGTGGGAGATGTGGAAGTGAGTAAGGTGAAAGAAGTCTGAAGAACTGAGATCTAACCAAACCAAAGAAAGGAAAAAAAAAAAAAAAAAGGTGAAAAGAAGATATTAACACATAAATCAAAAGAGAAAGATGATGACCCACAGGACAACAAGGAGTTTTATTCTTTATCCATGATTTTTTTTTGACCAATAGGTTCGATGAAATGCACCAAACCATGCCTGCCAGTGCTCGCATGGATATAATTTGATCCCTGAATGGCCAAATACTTTTAGAGTAGGAAAACTTACCGTGATATTGAAGAGACAACAGGACATCCTAAGCAGCATTCTGATACCAACGCTGAGCGGCTATCACGATACAGAATTCTATCACACCAAGCTGGAATGCGCTTCTTTTCACCAGAATCATACCCTAGAGGAAAAAAGAATTAGTTAACTAAATAAAAGCCAAAAAATTTAGAAACAAAATGAGCTCTTAAACAAAATATATCATAGTTCATGCCAAAAAGGCCTTGCATGACATGAAACCTTGTTTTTACACTTTTGCCTCTGGAACCACTTTAAATAAACTATACAAGGCAAACTGTACAAGGCACAGATATCAAAAAGGTTCAATGCAAGAGAAAATTAAAAAAGAGACAAGAAGTTCGACAGACATAAAGTTGTCAATTTGAGATTTTGACTTTTTGAGTCATGTTTTTTGAGTCATGAAACATTGAAACATCCGACACAAGTTGATTAAAAAAAATATTGCAGGACCAAAGCTGTTTATTAGCTTTCAGTTAAGATCATTCAAGCAATTTTTAACATTTTTCGTTGCCCAGCCAAAAGCTATGAATTTTAGAAGCTCATGATACAGTTAAATGTACCTGCTAAACCAGCTTGATGCCTTTCAAACTTGTATGTGGGAGGAAATGTAATCTCTGCCTCCCGCATTCCTTGAAAGACATTTCCGGCTGTCATTTCCACTCGGAGCTGATCCCGTTCTCTAAGCCAATCAAAACATCTTTGAGAAACAAAATCTCTAGCTTCATCATAAGATATACCATCAAGCCGATAGTTAAAATCACCAAGGAATATGACCATGTCTGCTTCAGATAACTCAGGCATCCCTTCTACAGAATTGTTACCAATAGCCTGAAATTGCATCAATCTTTCATCAGAGTTTTATGTTCATTTCTTTTTTTCCTTTGAGAATATGGTTGGAAGAAAGTGATTGTTAACACATAATCTAAAAATCAAAAGGCAACATATTATTATAGTATGTACATACATTTGTACCACGAGGCAATTGGACAGCAGATGAAGCAGTAGCTGCAATAGAAAACACGAACAGCAAGCATCTATAAATGGACCAAAACAAAGCATTGAGAAGAGAAGGGAACAATATAAGAAAGGTACCGGTGTTGTACCAGCTGCACAATTGAGATAATTCGGCCGAGAGAAGGTCATGGTTCGATATACATGATCGAAATCTGCATTACGGCGATTAACGGCTTCCAAATGCGCAGCAAAGTGACAATTAACAAAGCACATTGTCCTGCCATACAATCTAATCCTCAAACCAACAGCTCCCTGTTTGAACAATCTTTACCTCCATTAATAATAGGAACTGTATGAAAATGACAGTAGCACTACCATGAACCTAAGTATCTGTGTGCATGTGTGTCTTGAGAGACAAGGGAGACCAAGAACACACCCATATGATCCTTTTTTATGTGGAGAGAGAGAGAGAGAGAGAGAGAGAGAATGATATACAGTCAAATGAAGGTGATGCAGAGTTCACCTATCATTACAAAATGGCTAGAGTAAAAGCAACTAATAAAAATCATCACTGAATCAGAAATCCGAAGTTTTAATCCTCAATGACTATGAACAGATCAATTCAGATCAGTACTTCAACCAAAAAGTGGAAAAAGGAAAATAATTCACATTTTCTATAGACAAATCAAATACCATTTGGAAAGTAAAACCACTATAAGGCTAATTCCCTCCATATTTATGTTGTTTGATCTTACACCAAAAGACTCCTATACATTTCATCCCACCATGCATTAAAATAAAATAAAAAAAAGACGATAAAGATCATCCAGATTGAAGCATCTGTCAGCTTTCCTTCTTTTTTCCCTTTATATATGAATGATCACAACACAGTCAATTTGTATCATACAGTAAAAGTCTTCCAAATAGAGGCAACCTTACCTTGTTACCAATAGCACGCCCAAAACCACATGGAACTGCTGCAGCGTCAACATCCCCAACGTGAGCTTTGAGATTATGTCTCACCCTGGAAGAAGAATAATCGATAATTAAAAAATAATAATTGTTAGTGAAACAATGAGACTTGGCAGGAAAAGTAACACAATTATTATAAATAAAAATACTCAAAGTGATCTTCCCATATACTCACCACATAGCAATGAGCAATCCTGCCAACTGTCTAGATCCAACACGTTCAAAGGTTGATCCTTCATCCAATGTTTTTCCAATCATATCCAGCCACCACTGCCCAACAGAGCTCCCCTCAAGACCTACCTAGAGATGACAGAGAATCAGATTAAGTGGTGATTCAAACCTCAAACCAAATCCCTTTACTACATATGCACATGTTGAAACAAAATTTTGCATAGATTATAGGTAACCGCATAGCATAAGAAGCCACTTGACCTTTCCTATGCCACTGGATCTGCTTTAATAACTTTGTCATGTATTGCCTAGTGTTTCATCATTAGCATCTAAGCAATCTCTTACATAAACGAATATAAACTACATATTTTCATTATCATAATTCTTAAACTAGGAAGGCATTTTCATAATCAAAATATTGTAGCATGAATCAGCGTCATCAATGGAAAGCATTTTGACAATTGATTCCAAACATAACACTAGCATATTATCATCAAAAAAAACAACAGTAGTTCTTGTCCTAGGATTCTTGAATCAAATGTCCATTACTCACACAAAACAACATGCATCGGTTACTTCCTTGATGAGGCAAAATTCCATACAAGTTTCGAAAACAATTTCAATACTTGAATGAAGTTGCACAAGAAAGTATTCTGTGTAACTCAAATTTTAGTCTATACAACATTCACAAGACATATTAAACATGATTATAAACTCACAGTTTCTTTGGCTGCAGACATAGCAAGAAAACCAGCGCCCATTTCAACTTCTTGCAAACCAACAACAACAATGCCAACATTAGAAGCCACAGAGCCTAGCCAGGATATAAGTGAGTCCTGGGATGCTCTTCCTTGTCCAACATTCCATGTACCAGTCAAAATTTTCATGTTTTCTATCCTTGTATATAGAAATTCTTTGCCAGCTAATTCTGAACGCACTATGCTGTCAAGAGGTCCCGGTGATGTAATATTCCATCCACATATACCACCATGATTGGCCAAGGTAAATACATAACCAGCTCCTGTAGCTATTTTAATAATAGAACAGTTTTCAGCAACCCATCCTCCGAGCAGATTACCGTCAAGGTCCAATACCTGGACAGTGCCACTTGCATAACCAACCCATATACGTAGCCCAAAAGTACAAAAGCATTGAACAGCAGAAGAATGGTAATGGAATTCTTGCATACGGTTGCCATTTCTATCCCACTGCACAAGTAGGCCATTTGTACACCCCGTCCAAATCATTGTATCTACTGCAATTACCAATGCTTCAGTTCTTCGATTATCATCTCCAAATGAACCCTTCACTGCAACTCGACGAACAGCATCTGCTGCTCCCATTAATGCATTACGTGATCGCTGAAAGAAACCAAAAGAACTTTGTGTTTTATCTTTTTTTGCTCCGGAAATTAATTCTACTGGCAACTCCTGTGCCAATGAAATGTCCACTCGATTCTCATTCAGACCGTCGGTATTGAATACTTTCAGTAATTCTCTTGTACGCGCATCCCTGTAAAATGAAAACTACAAATTGAATACAGTACAAATGTACAATTTCCTCTATGAAAATGCAAATAATACTCGGGATTAGCATGAGAAAGGTATGAGGAGCAGAGTGAATAACACTAGAGGCATAATCGGGGCACCCTCATTTAGCTACTCATGCATGAATAGAGAGATCACAACAAAACAAGGCATGTAGATTCGGAGAGGACCCTTATGTCTTCAAGCTAAATAACTTACTAGAAAGTTTATACCAGTCTGTCCCTTTGTAATTTCAATTAAAATTCAGATAAAGGAAAGATAAAGACACTTGATTCTTGCTCACAGGCAATCCTCGCAGCAGATGTGCTTTTAACTTGGGAAGTAAGTGTTACCCAAATGTACTGGTTATTCACCAAAAAGTTCAATTATCATATTTAATGACAGCAGAAATCTTGAGTGAAATGTTAAGTCCCCAAAACTACTTTGTGAAGCCAGTATTAAATAAACTGCAATAAGTTTTAGGTGATCCCTACAAGTAGGTATAGTGTAATATTCAACTCTACAATCTCACGCTTTTGGACTGGTACTGTATAGGATAAATGGTTTAGTATAACAAAAACGCAAACCCTTTATGCATATTTATCAAAAAGAAAAGAACAACCAATATACAGCTGCAGCAATGGTAAGTATAATACTTGGTAATTAGAATATTGAGAGTGCAACATACCAGAGTGCAAATGAGAGATAACCAGCACTCCACACCTTTGCACTGGAACTATCTGATAATAAGTACCTAACATCCCAAGTTAGTACATTAGTGAAACCATTTACGGCAACTTGGGTCCAAGGATCAATGTAAGACCTCTCCACCAACAAAGAAGACACGAGTCTTTCTTCAATGGTGAGAGAGAGAGCTTTTTCAATAGCCTCCCATGGCCATATCTTGATGACACCACCCTCTGAGCCTGACCAGAGATCCCCTGAAAGGAAGAGAAACAATGAAAGTGATTCGACAGCAATTGACAGCAAATGAAAATGATTCCAATAGAGTAGGAGATATACCATAACAAGAAATAACAAGAGAAAGAACGGGGCCTCTATAAGCCTGCCAAGACAAGCAGTCCTTAAAAGGAGCAGTTATGGAGTCCATACTCCAACACCTGATCCTACCATCCCTATGCCCACTCCACACCACCCTATTCCCCTCGTCCCCAACTAAACACATGACCGCGGATGTGGACACGGACTCCCTAAACGGTGCCGTTTCCTCATCGCCTCTCCCTTGTCCAGCGGCCGCCGCCGAGTACAAATCGTTAAAGTTCCACACCCTGACGGCGCACTCGGTCCCAGCCCACAATTGGGACTCGGTGCTGACCATAGTCCGCAAGAAGCATCCTATTTGAGTCTCCCTCAACGGTTGGGGCCTCAGTTCCAGCTTGGGAGGCCGGTTCGGGTGGACCGCAGCCCGAACCGGGACTTTGAACATTCCCGTACGTCCGCCCTTGGCCTCGAACTCAGGGAGCGGGGAGGCGTTGCTCGTGTTGCCGCTGTGGTCGACGGAGAGCTTGCGATCGAGGAATTGGAGCATATAGTCGAGGCGTTTTGAAGTGGAATGGAGGGAGACGGCGTCATTTTCGTCTTCCGATGAAGACGGTGACGAGTCCACGAAGACGATCGGAGACGATAAGAAATCGTCGTTTTCTTCCATCTATGCTGCTGGATTGATTATGCTGAAAGAATCAATTAGAATGCGAGCCAACAACCACCACCGCCCATCGGTCATCAACTACGAAACTACAACCGTAGAAAAGTGATTTTTACTGTCACGCAATATGTAACTTTTGATCCAGCAAGCAAGTCAATTTTCAGCTGACTTTCGTCTATTTGCGTTGGGCATGATTCTGGAACAGCCGATCGAGTGCCGGCTAAGTTTCCACGTGGCAATCCAAGCGGCAGGCCATGGCATGTAATTAAGTTGTATATAAACTCCTCCAGCAGCTGCGTACGTTTCTGCTCCGACCGAGTTACCTCTCTTTCTTCTTGTTCGATCGACGATCGCTCTGCAAAAGCAACACCGCTTTATTATACTAATATACTATGAAGAATACAAGCAGGAGGGAACTAGTGCCGAGCATGCCACTCACCAGTGGGCGACGACGGATCAAGCGGCAGGAGACAGATCATCATCCTGCAGATCAAGATCTTATTCTCTTTCAGGAATTGCACAAGCACGAAAAAGAACGCAATATTGTCACCCTCCTCCAGCCTGTTTCTGAAGAGTTTGAGCCAAATGGTATACCAACGTGCTTTCATTTTCATTTTACTATAATTATATTATCTGTTTGCTTACTCCGGCCGGCATCCCTTTGATTAATTGCCTGGAATATCAATTCAACTATATATTTATGTTGCTTAGAATATATATACCTATACCAAACAGGAAACCATCAGCTCTACAGAATTGCATCTGCCAAGAAAGGATCTGGATTTGAATCTCTTGCTGAAAACGAGAAGAATGATTATGACTGGTAACTCGCCTTACTCCACTTTCCACTTTTTTTTTTTATGTTTTTGGTGCGGACGTCTGTACGGGTTTTCCTTACGGATTTCCGCCGTTTCTCCACCATTCCAGCGCCGGTGACGCCGTTTCTTTTCCCCTGCGTGATCCCATACCTCCTCCGACGGTGTTGGAATAAAGAAGAAGGCCGAAGAGATCGCGATCGGAGGTCCACCATGATCGGTCATGAAGTTCTAAGTGACATTGCTGCACAGACCTCTGATCGCGATCTCTCCGGCCTTCTTCTTAATTCCAACACCGTCAGGAGAGGTCTGGGATCACGCCGGGGAAAAGAAATGGCGTCGCCGGCGCTGGAATGGTGAAGAAACGGCGGAAATCCGTACGGTGGAAAACTCGTACGGATGTCCGCACCTGATAATCCTTATATATATATACAGCAAGCTTTCTCTAAGGGATCCCTTTTTTGGGGTTATATGAGGGATTAAGGATTACACCAACTTTTCGATCATCATTTTCAATCTTAACCGTTCAATCTCTTCATATATATGAGTGGATCATTTCTGGAAATTTTCATCCCAATTGGTGATCGTTAAGGCTTTGAACTTACTTAAATCAATAGACGGTTCAAATCTGCCAGATTTGAACCGTTCATGCAAATCGCAGTTTTGAGCACCTCAACGGTCACCAATTGAAATGTAACTTTCCAGAAATGATCCACTCATATATATGAAGAGATTGAACGGTTAAGATTGGAAATGGTGATCGAAAAGTTGGTGTAATCCTTAATCCCTCATATAACCCCAAAAAATGGATCCCTTAGAGGAAGCTTGCTATATATATATATATATATATATATATATATATATATATTTATGGAGGATCCAAAGAGGACCTCTTTACTTTAAGAATTTGAGGATTTCTACCATTTTACATTAATAGATGACTTCATTTAACGATCTCAACCGTTGATCCTCTAGATTCATATGCAAGAAACATGTCTACAAAATTTTAACTAATTCTATAATCATTTGGTCATTCAAATTGACGTAAACAATTGTAAGTCGTTAGATAAAATTAAAACGAATATTGTGCTAATCAAATGGTTAAATAATTTTCATTTTGGCTAATTTTTTGTATGATTAATATGTGGATAAGTAACTAAGAAATGGGTGGCTTTGATAATCAAAATACATGGTAGAACTAAAAACATCCTCACTTTAAGAGTTAAGGAGGTCTTCTCTAGATCCGGACTATATATATATATATATATATATATATATATATATATATATATACCCACACACACACGACGGCGTTCTAAAAAGGACGTCTGCACAGCCCTTAAAGTGCGGATGTCCCTCCATTCTCCACCGTCCGGCTCCGACGACGGTGCGCCTCCACCCCAACGGCCTCCAGCAGCGTCCCCGATCACTTTCCCTCCCTGGCGAGTCCGCCGAATTTCAGTTTTCCGGCGAGATCGACTTTAGCAGCGTCCCAGGTCACTTTCCCTTCCCGGCGAGTCCATTCTTTTCCAGTTTTCCGGCGAGATCATCCAAAACTTCAAATAAAGTCGATCTCGTCAGAAAACTGAATTTCGGCGGACTCGCCAGGGAGGGAAAGTGATCGGGGACGCTGCTGGAGGCCGCTGGGGTGGAGGCGCGCCATCGTCGGAGCCGTACGGTGGCAAACAGAGGGATGTCCGCACTTTAAGGGTTATGCGCACTTTAAAGGCGTGCGGACATCCTCCTCTGATCCGAATTGTGTATATATATATATACGGGTTTTCTCTGCTGCGGACGTCCGTACGGGTTTTCCGTACGGATTTCCGCCATTTCTCCACCATTCCAGCGCTGGTGACACCGTTTCTTCTCCCCGACGTGATCCAGACCTCCCCCGACGGTGTTGGAATGAAAAAAAAGGCCGGAGAGATCGCGATCGGAGGTCCACCATGATCAGTCGTGAAGTTCTGAGTGAGATTGCTGCACAGACCTCCGATCGACCTCTCTGGCCTTCTTCTTCATTCAAACATCGTCGCGCCGGGAAGAAGAAACGGCGTCGCCAGCGCTGGAATGGTGGAGAAACGGCAGAAATCCGTACGGACGTCCGCAGCAGAGACGGCTTGTGTCTATATATATATATAGACACACATGAAGCCGTTCCAAAGAGGACGTCCGCACAACCCTTAAAGTGTGGACGTCCCTCCGTTCTACTCGTCGGGGAGAAAAAGTGATCGGGGACGCCTTTAGTGTCCACTCGGGTGGAGGCGCGCCGTCGTTGGAGCCGAACGGTGGAGAACGGAGGGACGTCCGCACTTTAAGGGCGTGCGGACGTCCATCTCTGATCCGGACTATATATATATATATATATATATATATATATATATATATATATATATATATGCCTATGACTCATATAGGCTATGAGGAGTTGAAGACGCCACTTTTTTTTTTTTCTTTAAATGTGTCAATCCATTAAGAAGTTTTGACAGCACCGGTATCCAAACTTTTGTGGCACGGTTAAAGTGATACCCACACTTGTAAAACTACCAATGTGGTAACCAAACTCCATTTTTGCTACCAATGAAAGGTTGTATGCCATTTTCTGTCATCGTATTGTCTATTTACTGACATATGAAGGACAAAAGTGTCTTTCTCTATTAAGTAATTAAAAAAATCTAGGTTTTTCATATTAATCCTTATTAAAAAAAAAAGGATTTAATGAACCCAGATCCCATATGAACAGACTTCAAAAGAGCTAGGTCCTCACTGAGACCAATATCTCTAAAGCTAGTTTGACCTCTTATCCTTTTCTTTGCCTTCTTTGCCAAAAACATCAGTGGCCAGAGCCAAAGCTCTTTCATCAGTCACTTCATCAATTATTCCAAACTCTTTCGCCTCTTCTAGGGTCATGAAGTAATCCCTATCCATGTTCTCAATTATCTCTTTTGACTCGAGAAAGAGAAGCTGAGCGACGACGACATGGGCGGTGTCATCGTTGATGGGACCGTTGATGTAGACTATGCGCTCTTTGAGAAGGCGAGAGAAGATGTCGTATGCGCACTCACCTCGAGACGAGTGCTCTATCACCATTGGAGTCAAACTGTAGCACCGAGAGGACGTCATTGTTCCCCATCATGCTTTGCCGGTCGTGACTAGCTTGGCGCCTGAGATAAGGCCCCTCATCCACTCATAGACCCAATCAACAAGAAAATTAAGTGCACCGAGGTACTCCTGACGACCGCCGCCTTCGTCACCAAGGACAAGCTCTGCTTCCAGGGGTTGTGGTGAGTTTTCCTCAATTGATGTTGCATCATCCCTTGCGATTTCGAGAGTTTGATCAGAATCAGACCGGTTGCTTAGACTGAGCCGCTCAGTCTCCAATTTCTCCTCTGATTTCTCGTAATCGTCCTCTGAAACCCTCAATTTTTTCGACGACAAACACTCCTCCGAACTCCCCTCTATGGATAAATCCCTTGTTTTTTTTAAAGGATAGATAAGAGCAACTCCAACAAAGGAGTCAAATTCTTGTTGGCAGCCCAACAACTATTTTTAACTACCCACTAACCTCTCTAATGAAAGAGTCAAATCCAACGTGGATTTGACTATAACTGGGATAGAGCCAAATCCCTCTTTGAAACCCTAAATTAGGTCTCATCGTGGGCCGGGCTAGGGCCGGCCCTACCCTAAATTTTAGGGCTTAGGTAGGGCTTTGACTTAGTCACCAAAAATTAATCATTATTTAAAAAAGAAAAATACAAATTAAAGAAATAAAACTTGCAAGATTAGTTGTATTGTATAAAAAATAAAAAACATATTAAAAACAATAAAAATAAAGTAATTATTATGGCCTAAAGGGTAGACTTGGCCCTAAAGGGCTCAATAGGGTAGGGCCGGTTTTCATTTGCTTGACCCTTGCCCTACCCTAATTGAAAAGGGCTAGGGCCGGCCCGCCCTAACGAAGGGCCGGGTACGTAAGGCTTCGGCCCTATACGGTAGGGTGGGCTAGGGCCGAATGGCCAAATGATGAGGCCTACCCTAAATTCATTGTTTCTGTTTGCAAAATAACAAGATCCATAATGATGGGTGGGATTTGATGATTTGAGGAGGAATTGGGTTCTAGCAAAAGTTAAAAGGTTATTTTTGTTATTGTCTATTTTTTTGTGTAGTTCTAATGTGGGACACGGTAGCACCAGACGACACGGTGACAGAAAATGGCTTATGGCCTTTTGTTGATAGTAAAAATTAAGTTTGGGTACCACATTGGTAGTTTAGTAAGTATAGGTATTAATTTGACCATACCATAAAAGTTTGGGTGCCGGTGCTAAAATTATCTCATCCATTAATGTAAAAATAAGGTTTCGCTTTTCAAAAAAGAAGAAGAAGGTTACATCGTATGCATGACTATGTTAAATAATTAATGAGCCATCATGATCGGCAAACCTAAGAAACAATCTAGATTCAACTAAAGCAAACGAACAATAGTCCATAGATTCAAAGAAAGTAAACTAATGACACTATAAAGCTAAGCATACACCAAACTCATTGTCAAACACTTACCCTGATAAATAAATAAACTACTCGGGCCCAAAAATCTAAATAAGTTCTACCCCAAGACGTATTGAGCATAGACCCGTGCCTGAAAGCCCATTTTTGACCACAAGCACGGAAACACAAAGGGGAAACCAACAATTTAGCGTCGGTCCACTCAGCGTCCAGGGTCGGCCGTGCTCCCCCAACAGCCCTGCCATCACCTCAATATACCAAGACAGCTGGAATCAAGGTATCAACAAGACATGATATGGAAGCCCAGACACTATTGCACATAGCCCGAAGCCGATACCAACGCGTCAGACCTGAATCAAACTGAAATTCCGCAGCAAACACACGACCAAACCTCTGACGGGCAACATGTAGCAAAGATCGAGAAACTCCACCACCACCTAAAACAACACTAGTGCCTCCACCCTTGAGAAGTAAAGCCATCAAAGACTACAAACCTGATGCTGCCCAAAACGCCAAAACTTTCGCCAAGGCCCTCCGTTGCCACCACAAGTACGATCCTCCTGTCGGAAATCAAGCTGCACCACGAACGTCACACCATCGAGAGGAGATGTGTTGCTATCAATATGAAACTTATGGTTTCAAAAAATTTCAGAGCTTCAAGACTCTCAGACGTCCCATTTGTGCATACTATTTTTACTTACTCTAATGAAGATGCCACTGTTAACAAGTATTTTTTTTTTTTAACAAAATCGGAATTACTCCAATGATGTTAATCATACGACCATTCAAGGTCAAACTTAGAGAAGTTCGAGAACTACTCTAAATACAATACCATGCTCAAAAGTTCAACACTACGACTCTATAAAAATTGAAAGCAAAAGAACTCCCTAACAAAAACTAGTAACTAAATGGATTTATTAAGTTACTAGAAAGCAAAATAACCTACATAATTTAAGCATGGAGAGTAGCGATAATTAGTTTCAAGGCCTAGAGACCATATGGCATACCTTTCCCTCTAAATGTGGAACCAATTCCATTCAAGGCTATGCATGGGTCTTTCCTTGTGGGAGAAGGCTGGAGAACTACTCCCCCTGCCTCCAACAAGCTTTAAGGACCCTGGCTTGAGCTTCTTATTCCTATAGCTGCAAGGACGGCCTTGCTTCTTCGGGACTTACCAGTCTTGAACATCCCTAACTCACCATTGGAACCCACTGAAAACCCTAACTCCTCAAGAGCTAGAGGTAGGGAAATCAATTCTAGGGCATGACTAGGTTTCTTCCCTGTCTCCTACTCAGTTTCTTCTCGGCCATGGTGCACTCCTTGGAGGGTGAGGAAAGGCGCGACCTCTCTAATCTTGAACTGCCGACGCTCTTTGGTGAAGAGTGGAGTCAATAAAGGCACATCATGAGTCATTAGGGTTTGGGGCTGATTTGGCATAAAAACCATAACAGAAGCCGATGAACCACTGCCTTTAGATGCCAGTATTTTCGACGGCGGTGTGGCTTCTCTCGCCCTCGGGCACTCAAGTCTGTCATGGTTAATTATCTTGCAAGTTCTGCATCTTCCCAAACGCCTCTTATAGCGATATTTCACTGGAAGCACATCCACCGGAGAAACCATATAATTCTCTGTTCCAGCTAAACCAGGGCTTGGAAACGCAAAGTGAGGCAAACTCGGGCGACACCACGGCGGAATCCGACATTGTCAACCTGTAGAACTGGCCTGATGGTCTCTCGCACAAGTTGAGCTGTAGCTGTCGACATCAGTGTCGTGAGAAGATCTTGGATCTCCACCTATATCCAAATGAAGTCTAACGGCACGACCATAATGTCTGAAAATCCCTCGTAATCATTCAGCAAAATCATGTTTCTTTGGAAGCCCCAAGGGCTTACCTTCTTCACCCTACTGAGATCTCTTTCGTTAGTGAAAGTAAATAAAAACTTATTACCTCGTGCTTGGACTTCCAATGGAGAAGACAATTGCCACATCAAGGGAACTGCGCTCCTAAAGTCCTCAAAAGCTATTGCCCAGGCAGTACTGAGTCACCCACAAGGGAGAAACGTGGAGCAACGAACCCTTTGCCGGGCACCCGAGGTCTCCAAGGTCGACTGGTTCTTTATGCTTTCCGAGTGAAAGCTTGGTAGCAAGGCTGGCAGTCATAGCAGCAGCATAGGCAACCATATTAGAAGGAACTCACCGCACAACTAACAAAAAAAAAATTGATAACCCTAGCCGCACATGAGACAGAGAGAGAGAGAGAAAGAGAGGGAGAGAGAGAGAGATCACTGTTAACAACTATAATTGTGCTTCTATAAAAATGATATTTATATGGGAGTTTCTAGCTATTCATACCTCCTAAATTGGCACTTGGACCTCTTTAGTGAATGAACCTCCAATTTACTTTTACAAATTAGCATTTTGCTATGTACACCTCCCTAATTACCCCAAAATGCCCATTGTATAATAAAATCAATAGATTTTTTCTTTTGGTAGATTCTATTTATACCTCCATAATCGGTAGTTAGACCTCTTTTCTATTCATTCATACCTCCATATTCAGTATTTAAGCCTCTCTTTTTTTTGGTAGACTCTATTGAAGTATTGATACCTCGTTAGACCTCTATTAATTTTACGACTTTTTATATTAAACCTTTAGTACAAGAATGATACTATTTTTTTCAGGTTTTCATGAATATTTTTAATATTGGAACAAGCATGAAGGTGCATCTGAATATCTAATTTAATGTAATCTTGTTGTTGTTCCTAGAAAAAAAAGAAAAAAACAATTATATTCTTAAAGATGAACTAATTGAAGACGAAACTATGTTTCCATAAGGATCCTTTGCTCAATTACTGAATCATAGCGTAATTTCTTCCATAGAGTTACGTATATGTTAGGATTTATGGTAGAAAAGAAAGCTTTCTCCAAATTGAACGCTAGAAGTTTTGTGGTGAAAAAGGTTGAGTAAGGTTTTTTTTTTTTTCTTTAATGTTACTTATTGGTAATTCCACATAGGTTGACTTTGAAAACAATATCTTGAAAAAAGAAAAGAGGTCTAAGTTCTAAGACTCTTAAGTGTCAATTTGAGAGGTATGAATAGTAGCTCCCTATTTATTTTTATTTTTCATAGATAAATATATTTCCATCTTTAATTAATTGAATTCTATGCATATCAAGGTTAAAAACACCTCCAGCAACTCCTCTGTTTCCATCTTTAGAAATGGACGCAAATGGCCCTGAATTCATTATCCAACGGGAAATACCGATTCTCCAACCTCGGTCACGGGTACGTACGTGGATACAACTTTTCATTATATTATTTCTAATTTTCCTTGCTCAACAAATAAATAAAACATACGTGCGTGTGTTACGACTTTGGCAAAATTGTGAAGAAAAACTTTTTTCCCATAAAGCATTACATCGTGTAGAGTATTGAGCAAATAACTAGCTAATTGATGGTATGATCTAAAACCAACGTTCTACCAGTTTGCAGTTGTCACCAGTTGCAAGCTAGAGGCGGCAGATAAGAAAAGCTCGGGGAGACCAAAATCTAGAAACCCAATTTCAAAAGTCCCCTTGAGGTCCGTCACGCCAAGTACTCAAAGACGAAGCACAGCAGTATCAGATTCAACGAATCAAATTAATATCACCAAAGCTGCAGTAATAACTAGAACAGATGTACCAATTTTGAACCAGCAGAAAGCAAGCAAATCGGTTGTTGATCATAATGACATGATCATCAGAAGGAAAACAAAGCCTACAACGACATGTAGAAGTGCTGTTGAGTCCCCATTTCCTCTAGTGAGATCAACAAATACTATTCTCCCTTGCTTTTCGAACGAGAAACCGCCTAATCTGAGGATAGAGCAACGCTCACTATCTGCTACACGGGATCGATCAGTTCAGGCCAAATCAGCTACAACACATGTAAGTACTCACCTGCAAAGATCAGCATGCACAGCTGATCCGAGGAGACCGCAATCATGCTCATCAATTGCAAGTATCTCTAGGGGTCGAAAAGTAGTCGGTAGTAGTGTTGAAGGGAACATGCAACTAGATATCAAGAAATGTATTGTCAATCAAGGTGATATGATCAATACCAGTAGTCCAAAAGAAAAGAGAAGTAATCAAACAAGAAACGAGCGGCAAGTATTGGGAAGTAGGATGGTACAGAGAGTCATGAGCGCAAGATCTAAAGCAACTGCTCTTGAAGAAAAAAATAAGATACCGAATTCTCGGTTTCCACTTCATGAAACCTCTGGATTTGGAAGAATGATTCTTAAGAGTTCAATGGATACAACTCTCAAGCATTTGGTACCGGTATGCATGGTTCTTTCTTCTTGTTTTTCCATTCATATCTTCATTTATTTATTGGCCGAATAGTGAGGCAAAAATTTTCTTACGCCTAAAAATTTAGGGAGCTTCTAGTCATACCTCCCAATTTGTTATTTAGATCTCCTCTCCTAATTTTACACTAAACTACCAATTATATCCTTTTTTTAATTGAAATTTGTTTAGTCCTTGTAGTTTGAAGTCGACATCTATTTAGTCCTTGTGGTTTTATTTTAATCTAAATAGTCTTTAAAGTCACAATTTTTCATCCAAATAGTCCTTATGGTTTTATTTTAATCTGAATAGTCCTTCCGATTCATTTTCTCAGTTAAAGGTCATAATGACTATTTGGATAAAAAAATCATGACTCTAAGGACTATTCAAGTTAAAATAAAACCATAAGGACTATTTGGATGAAAAATCGTGACTTTAAGGACTTTTCAGATTAAAATAAAACCATAAGAACTAAACAAATATTGGTTTTAAACCACAAGGACTATATAATATTTTACCCTTTTTTTTTACATTCTTCTACTATACGCCATCCCACCTCCAATTTTCTCTATAAACACATCGCGCAGAGAGAGAGAGAGAGAGAGACTGACAGAGACGTTGTATCTACAAACGCAACATTTTTTGTCTTCTCTGCTCAGTCTGTTACAAACGCAACATGTTTTTTCTAGCTTTTGTAGAATGGAAAAATTGGAATAAAAGAAGTTCAAAAAACTTGGGAGGTCCAAGTAGAGATTTCAGAGGTATGAATAGAATTGCCCAAAAAATTATTAAAAGAGATACAAAAAGATGGTGCGACTAAATTTTACGTTCTTATCATCACTTAGCATCTGTTTTTCCTTCTTTATCATTTATAATATTTTTTTTTTCAGTGGCTTAATCATTTTCATATCACAATATGCAATGTCTGATTAGTCCCTTAGTAATATATGTACTATTTAGTTCTTTTTCTTTTTTGTTTTCTTCTTCTAATCATGGTTTACTTTTTACTCCATTGTCCATTGTCTTCAGGTGGCGCCAAAAAGCTAAAACGGGATGGAGTTTGATTACTGAGAGCAACTCTAACAATTTCTCTATATATATTTCTTTTTTTACAACAACTTTCCTATAGTTTCTATATTGTAAGGAAGAAAAACTTTAATATTTCTCTAATCATCATCATCACCTCATGGTTCAATTCCAATAGTCCCTAATTAACAAAATCTTCAAAATTTTGACATTTCTCTCTAAAACATTTAGAGATTTCGTTTTCTCTTTCCACATTATCCTTATTTAGGGGATATGTTGGAGACTTGGAGAGGAAAATGAGTTGCTCGATAGGCTAATAGCCAGGTGTGAGGCTAAATAACTAAAATCAACGAGACTGCAAATATTAAAGGTAGTACGTGGAGTTTTAATGGCAATAGGAACTATGTTTTTGTAATCATGTTTGATGTAATGTTTGTATTTTTTCGAATCTGATACCATGTTAAACAGCGAAAAGCGTGGCCGGTGGATTATCGATCCTTGTATTTAATCATTTTTAAGGTGTTGGGTTTTAATCACAAAGGGTCTCCCGTACAATTAGGAATTATCCACCCACTTATGATCTATATTTTATTTTTCACTTTCCAATGTGGGATCTTTTTTCTCCAACATGATGGACTTTGGTTTTACGGAAATACCATGTTTGCCCTAGCAAACATTGATGGACAGAATGGATGCGTCAGTGGTGCCAATCCCTTATATTCCGGTTTGGGTAAAAGTCTTTGGCCTCCCATGAATCCTCATGACCAGGAGAGCTTTGTACATGGTAGGTACCACTCCTAGGAGGATCATCAATCACGAAAACCTTAATCTGGTGTCGGGGGTGAAGGCTAGGGTTCAGATGGAGCATAAGCTTTCTTCTTTGGTGAAGCAAGCTAGTGTATCCTCCGATGTTGTTTGAGTTTGGGGAAGGTTTATGATCTCATCTCTATTTGGTTGACGTTCAAGTATGAACGTTTGTGTGGCTATTGGAGAACATGTGGCATGCTTGAATATCCGTCGGAGGAATGTCAAGTTGACTGAATATGTTAGTCGCGGAGCAAAGAGCAAGAGGAGTGATGGGTATCTTTGACCTTAATGCTGACCCTATCTCCATTTCTTGGGTTATTACTCTAGTAGCAGGTTGCATTGTTAATCCATTTGTGACCTTGAGCTTTGTACTCTTTAAGCCTGGTTTTACGGCAACAGAGCTCACAACATCCTTTTCCTTTCTTTAACTGGTAGCCACTAGTCCATTACTCTATATCTATCACGTGGTCAATGGTTGGTGTTCTGGTGCTGATAGGGAGGAAGTATGATTCATATGTGCTTCTAAGGGTAGATCATGGTAAAAAGCTTAAGGGACCTACTGAGTTGATGGAGGCAGCTTCTGAGTTTATAACCAAAATAAATTAACAATTACAAATTCATCTGGTCCGGTGTTAGAGCTCTCTCTTCCCAACTTTGTTAGCTCATTGATTGTCCCCTCCAAAGCAACACAAGATTAGCCGCCCATTAGGGTCCATGAACAAACCCAAAGAAGAAGCAATTCATCCTTGGAAGTTAACTGTTAATATTAATGCCAAAAAGCAGAGGAAACGATCATTTGGTTTTGTGAAACATGCTCTGGAGCCAGTACAGGTTGCCTAAGACATGGTGGTGGCATGGTAACACAGGGAGACCGAGGCGTATGATGGTTCCGGGTGTTCGAATAAGCTAGGCTTAGACTTTTGTCTATCATTTGTGTATTTAATTAATTATAATTCATCTTCTACATATGGTACGTTGAACTTTATGGAAGTTTCATTTATTTTGTTTTTGGACTACCTTGGATGACTTATTTTATCAATTGCTCTTACAGACAAGCCAGATGAATTTGTAATTGTTATTTTATTTTGGTTATAAATGCTTGACACCCATCTTTTAGAAAAAGGGAAAATGGATGGACTTGCTCTTATTGTGGTTTCTACCTCTCTCCATTCAATCTTTCATTACAACTATAACATTTGGAGAATGCTTGACACTGATCATCTCTTGATTTGGCTTACACCACACACGTGGCATCGTGAAGGACTAATCACTGTTTAAGTCACTAATCACAAGGTCGTCATCGTCATTAATCCTTTAATCATATTTATGTTTAAGAAAATTATGTTTTCGTCCTTTTGTTATGTGTCTTGTCCTAATACATGTATGATTGGTTAATCTGTTTTCATATTAGAATAGGTTACCGGATTAATAGAACTTTTAGATCTTTCAAGAGACTCTATGTGATGCCTATAAATTAATATGTTTTTCTATCAATGAATGAGTAAACCGTTATTGATTGTTATATTCTCTCTTACAACACGTTATCTCTATGGGGAACTAAGAGATGTACATAAAGATCTTGAATAGATCGGTCTTCACCCAAATCAAGTGACTGGAGCACGTTTGCAAGGTATTTGAATGCTCACTACGTATGTACTTAATTAGGGAAGAGATATGACGAATTATGCCTCTTTACGTGTAAGTTCTAGATGAATTGTGATAAACTCTTGTTAAACTAAGAGTGATGCCACTGATCCAAAATTAAGAATGAAAGGATTTTGGGAATACTTGGTCTTGAAAGTGAGGACTGTTATTGATGATGCTCATCCATCAATCGGCTTAAGGCAATCTAAAGGACAATAAAGTTATGTCTATATGTATCTCTTGATCAGTCGAAGTCTTGAGAAAACCCGTTTTGTGAGACTCCGTAAATATTTAAAGAGCTAAGTTGGATAGTTTGACATGTAATGAAACTCAGAAAGTTTTTCAGATATATTAATGATGAGATACTTTTGTTTAGAGATTCGATAATGAAGTACGTTTCGTGATGTGTCCGTGGTAATTCTCGTGAACATTTTCGGACATGTGAACTATTTATTTTGTATTTCGGAAATAAAGGAATTTGATTTAAGTGAAAGAAAACTCAGCTTACGATCTAGACCATATAAGAAGCACCATTTGATCTCAACCGTTGGTTTCAAGTAAATTTATATATCTTAGAATCTCCAGCAGTATAGAGAAAGCTCGAGACCTCTTTAACAGACCGACAACTCCTGTCGGCAAACCCGTACCTATCTTCTTGGTGAGGGCACTTCACGGCGACCCACTGGCGTCTCTTTGTTCCTATCATGGATGCCGACGTTCCTCTGGTCATAAATCATCCATGCAACCAGCAAGGAGAGAGAACCAAATCTTGAGAACTTGAGACTTCCCATCAATTTCTTCCTTTTTCGATGACTTCGATCATTAATTCACATTCTTAAGGTATGAAGCTCGAGCTTGTGTACATGATCTCATCTTGGCATAATCGATTTTTGATTTAATCGGGTTATTGGGTGTTTTGGTTGGTATCGATCTTCACCGGAGTACACAGTGTATGGTGGAGAGTTTTGGAGTTCGACCTCAGCATTAAATCTTTCCAAAGAGCCTATTTGTGCCACTTCAGGATTAACTCAAAGTGTACTTCGAATTGGAGAGTTTGAGGAGAAGGGGGCAAGGAAAGGAATTGTCCCAGCTACTATGTTCTTTGTCAAAGGAACTCCATCTGTTTTGAGCTTGATTGTTTGGCATCCAGGTTAGTTGGGTTCTCCATTAAAGGCTTTGAATGATATTCTGTATATGAGAACTTGGTATTTGATTACCTGAGAAACGTATGTCACAGCTTGAGTTGTATAATTGAGAAAGCTAGTCTTATCGGTTATTTAGCCACTGTCATGTTCCATCGTTCTTGCCATCCTTTACTTCTGTTTCGATCTTCAGTTGGAATTATATACATGAAGTAATCCCCGATTGTACCTTCATGCAGATTGGACAAGAGGGTGTGAAACTTGGAATTAAGTTCTCTGCTTATGAGAATAATTAAGGAATAGAGTAGCTACTGTTGGCGTTAGTCAAAGTGCATGAAGCTACTACGCCAGATTCCTCAAGTTTAGAAGTAGAGGTAAATATTGTCCTATCCTTGTTTAATTGGATGATTGAGTTGATTATGAAATTGGTTGACGTGTGAACTAGAGGAAAGAGTGTCAATGTTAAAATCAATAATTGGTGCGTATTTGGTAGTAATCAGTAGAGCTGTTACTGTGTAGAATGAGTTTTAGTGAAAGTTCACATTTGTGTGGTTGTTTAAGGTTTGAACAGAAAGTTAAGAAAAACTGGAACTTGATTGAAAGGAAACTACTCTGAGTTGGGTGTCCTCAGTTCTTTTGAGGATACACCAAAGAGAACAGTGACGTTGTGTTAATATTTGAAAGAGTTTTGGTGTCCAGGATAGCTGAACTAATCATATGCTTAATGTTGGTATAAGTGAGGGATTTGCATTTGAGTACAATATGATTAAACTTGGTTAAGGGATATTACGCCAAGAGATTAAGAGATAGTGAAATGGGCATATATACTTTTAAGGAGAATGTTCTGCGTTGGTTTCTATATATACAGTGATCATCCTTGAGATAATTATGATATACCAAGCCATTGAGATATGTTAAGTATGATTTCAAATTAATTGGTATATGATTATATTGTCACCCTTGACTAATGACGTTGGCTAGTGAATGGACTTCCATTTTCATGTTCTTGTTAAGTGGTATTGACGGGTGCATTAATTGTCAGACTAGGGACTCCAGTTACCCGGAACTAGAAGATGGTGGTGTTGGCCAAAAAGCAAATAGAAAAGAAAGCGGCGATATTCCAGGTAAGGGATTCTGGACTTGCCTTAGTTAGTGTTTTATGCATATGATATTAAAGTCAAGTGATTTATGCATGAAAGATATATTTTCAATTCCTTGTGAATTATTATTTGATGACCTGAGAGTGAGCAGGGCATAGTGACTTCCTTGGGTTTCGATCCCCTAAACCTCCGGAGGGGCTGTATAGACTGGAGGACGTCTAACATCCTTTGAGGTGTGGCGTCGCTCCTAAGCGGTATGGCATAAATGAACACTCTCGCTACACCTTGCCGGTGTGTACGATAATAATCGTGGTAAGGTTGTAGTTGGCTTGAGATAGATCGGTCATCAGGTTTGTATTTCTACCTTGGGCCCTACCTGCATGTTTTTACAAGGAATGTTTATTTTAAACTGTTATGCATTATTTTCACTACTAGCCATGGCAAATGTTTTAAATTGTTTTCACACCTAGTTGGGGTAAAGTTTATTGAGCAACGAGGACGAAAGCTCACCCCTACAACAGTTTATGGATGCAAGTACTGTGTACGAAGACGGGACAGCTCGACAGCGTTAGGTGTGGCTTAGACATTCTATATTTCATGTCATTGTCAAAGTTATATCCATATGACAGGTTTCCTATTTATCGTGTCCTTGTATACCCCTTTTATCGAGTATGTCTATATATTTGAGAAACTATTCATCTTGCAAGCTTTTCGATCGTTGATCTTGTACCGGACTGATATTGATTTTTGTTTTAGAGAGGGCTTGTTTGATTTGAGTTATGACGTGCACCGAAAACACCGGGGCAATCGTGCAATTTAAAACCCTTTTTGTAGTATATAGCATATGATAAGTAAGGGGTCGAAAGGCCGGGGACTTATAGGGCGCTCTTGCATTTAGTGATAAAAAGATTAGAACTATAAACAATTATTTACATATATACAAAGATAAACGGGGGTTTAGAGAGTTTGGTTCTAAATTCCTACAAAACAGAAAATAAATATTAAATATGTACAATTGATCAATCCATTCAACACATAGCCAAAGAGAGAAACTCAGATCTCGACCACACATTAATATCATGCTTCAATCTTAGTAAAGTGAAACTTGTCGAAATTATAATCTAGAAACAATCTCAAGACACGAGCCTACGAGGTCTTCGCATCTTATTGTTCTTCTTAAGTGTACTTAGCACAGAACGTCTAGAACTAAGAATTTCATGAGAACGTCTACATGAATCATTAAGATAAAGAACGAGATTGAACACGACCACTGCCGTGAACGTCACCGCATTAAATCATTGTAGTCCACGTTTCCAGCCACTACGACATGGCTTCCATCACTTACGATCCATACTTACCTACGCGGCTTAGCATGAATTTCTGACGGTAGTTAGCATGCATTCTAACTATATAGCTACTAAAGCAGAAACGCTTCCTTCCTAAAGCATAAATCGACAAGAACAAAATACTAAAATATCATAAACAAAACATCAACATGCTTAACTAAGAAAAGAATTTACTAATAACAAAACAATCGCAACAAACATCCAACACCAATGATGAACACCGAATCCATGTCTTTAAAATTGTAAAGAAAACTAAACAAAGATAGAGGCATAGTTTACACTTTGACGATCTTCAAGAAGCTTGAGGATGAGCAAGAGGTGCGCGGCTTCAAGGTTCCTTCTTCTCCAAAGTTGCAACGCAAGGGTGAAGATCACCAAGGCTTTGGCAAGGAGAGAGAACTCGGCAAAGGAGGGGAGAGGGCTGCGGCAAAGGAAGCTATTTCTCTAGGGTTTTTGTGAGAATGAATGATGATTTTTCTGTAGAGAAACAGCCCCTTATATAGAGTCTAGGCCGAACCAAATTTTGCTCTCCACCCTTGATTTATTCTTGATCCAATGGCTCCAATTAATTGCACATAAAATCTGGAAATTATCTCCATGGAAATCTCTAGAATTCTTGTGCACCACTCCTTCGTATGTAGCTTGAATGATGACCGAATGCATGGTCTAATTACCAAGGAAAAATCGGCAAAGATCTCTTCTCCTTGTAAAGCTGCCGATTTTATTGTTGTAGGGTTTTTCATCCAATAGCAATCCTACAAATAAGCATAATGACATGTTCAATCCAATAGGAATTAGGATAAATAAAATCAGAATATTCCCCTCAATAAATAGAGATTTTGATGAAGCAAAACTCCTTGAATTACCACCCTAAAAATCGGCAAAGATAGTCCATTTGGACTCCAAGAAATCGGCCAAGAAGGCCTAGCCGAATCCATAGGGTTTTGAGGTTTAAATGGATCATGCAATCGGCCCAAATCCACTTAGGTTTGGGTTTATGCGACTTAGAGGTTTCCTGGTCCGAATAGGATTTGATTTTATGACTCAACGTTTCCTAGTTGAAGTAGGATTCTCGAAACAACTAGGTTTTCTATTAAATTTCCTCTTTTAACATCCTTTTCGTAAATAATGCTCACTAAGCCTCTAATAAATAAAACAAGTCAAAAATGATAAAGTTAAGGTAATAACGTAGCTAAATAGGGTAGGAAACACATTATAAACACGGCATTTTATGCCTCTATCAACTCCCCCACACTTAGCTTTTGCTAGTCCCTTAGCAAAACCAATTGACAAAATAAATAAAAACAACTCTAATGCCCTTAACATTTGTCTCAGCATCTCTTATCTCATGGCTTCAAAATTAGCACTTAATAAAGAATCATTCCAAAACATTCCAAAGCTAATTGCCATGCATAGATCACATATATTAGTAGGACTTGGAAAAACAATGGTGATGGTTATAGCTCGGCATGTTTCAAACAAGTAGTGATCCATCCTTACAAGGTATGCACTCGATTTTTCACTCAGATTTTCTGGCTCAATCACTCAATTGTATGCAAGAGAAAATATTTTGAGGCATTCATAATGCTTGCATTTATATGAATAAAAAGCACATGTTAAATAATAAATAAATAAACCTCATGAAGGAATCAATTACTCACACAAATGGACCCAAACCATATGCTCAATTCTTGGAATAGACTCCACAGATCAAGTTTAACCCATCTCACAGATCATAAAGGACTTTAGGGTTATGTAACATGGCTAAGCTAGGGGTATGAATTGAAGGATGAGGAATCACAAAGTTCTTAAAGACCTAGCAGAGCAATCAAGCACACCTTATGTCTCCGAAATTGAGGGCCAGATATCATCTTTTTGGGCCCTTCGTCATTCTAACCTCCTTATAACTTCATGAAAAAGGACAAAGGCCAAATAATTTTGTTTTTAGGCCTCCCATTTCACAATATAAAGACAATGTCCAGATTTCTTCTTTTTCTGCCAAAATTTTTTTCTTTTCTTTTTATTTTCATGGCATTTTCTTTTACACAAGGACAAGTCATTTCCCCCCACACTTGTTTCTGATCATCACTTCCAGCAATCTTCACACCAAATGCTCTACTAGGCCCAAAGGTCAAGGGTAGAGAAATGCTGTACTAAGCTCAAGGTAAAAATCATGGGTGATGAAAGAAAAAGCTTAATGTAGGCTCAAAGGGGTTAAATCTAAGGGGTGTGCAGCGCACACAAATAGGGACACAAGCTCATTTGGCAATGGTGTTTATCCTAAAAAGTCCGTTTAATCCCTTCCATGATCAGGGTAGTTTATGAATAAAAGCTTTGAAAATCCACAAGAATGAGTTCTAGTAATCTCTAGTCCATTAAAAGCTATGGTGAGTAAATCGTCATGAAAGAATAATGAGGTTTGCAAAAATTAAGCCAAGAAAACGAATTAAGAATTTTTTTCAATGATCGCTCAACAAAAATGGCACATATATAAGGCTCAAAAGCTCACAATAGGGTCATATGAATCACACTTGTCCTACCATGCTCAAAATCTGTACCAATGTTTGCAAACCATATCCACTACAAATCGTATGATTTCCATTTATTTCAATTAACCGCAGAATATCAGTTAGAAATCAACTCAATCTTGTGATCATTTCGTCCATTATTTCAGAGAATAATTTCGTCATAGACTGTTAAGGGCTCCTAAGACTCAAAACAAAAATAAAGACTCGAAAATTTTAAAATATTTTTGGGTTTTTCGATAATTTGACTCAAAGCAATAAAACAATGTAAATCCCTCCCCCACACTTAAACTCTACATTGTCCTCAATGTTCATAAAATAAAGTATAGAGGTAAGCATGAAGTTGGGAGCTACGACTCAAAAATAAAGCAAATAAACAAATAAATTGAAACAAGAAGAAAGGGAATAAGGAAAACAAATCTGCGTTGACGGCTCCTCCATATCTTCTTGTTGAAAATGGGTTACCTCCCATTGAGTGCTTCGTTTTACGTCCATTGGCTAGACGGTGGTACCTCAATTTGTATTCGGTGTCTCATAGAGGGGTACTTCCTCCGCATTTGGTTCATACGGCTCATAGTAGGGCTTGAGCCGATGGCCATTCACTTTAAAGTGCTCACCGGTCTTTGTGCTCTTGATCTGTATGGCACCATGAGGAAAAACTTGAGTAACAATAAAAGGGCCAATCCAACGAGAACGTAACTTACCGGGAAAGAGTTTGAGTTTAGAATGAAATAGTAGGACTTTTTGTCCAACAACAAACGATTTCCGACGGAGCATCTTATCATGATAAGCTTTGGTTTTCTCCTTGTAAATCCACGCACTATCGAAGGCTTCATTTCGGATTTCCTCAAGTTCGCTCAGCTGCAACTTCCTATGAAGGCCGGCATCATTTAGATTCATGTTAAATTCCTTTACCGCCCACCAAGCTTTGTGTTCCAACTCCACCGGTAGGTGGCATGCTTTTCCATAGACTAGCCGAAATGGAGACATCCCAATGGGTGTCTTGTAGGCTGTACGGTAGGCCCATAAAGCGTCATCTAGCTTTTTGCTCCAATCCTTGCGGTTAGGACCTACAGTCTTCTCTAAAATCCGCTTGATCTCTCGGTTCGAAATTTCGGCTTGTCCACTTGTTTGAGGGTGGTACGGGGTGGACACCTTGTGCGTAACATTGTATTTCTTAAGCAATGCTGTGATGGTACGGTTGCAGAAATGAGATCCTCCATCACTTATAATCACTCTTGGCATTCCGAACCTACAAAATATGTTAGTGCGGAGAAAATCTGCAACCACTTTAGAATCGTTAGTTTTGGTGGCTTTTGCTTCCACCCATTTTGAGACATAATCAACCGCCACTAATATATATAAAAATCCATCAGATGCGGGAAAAGGTCCCATAAAATCAATGCCCCATACATCGAATATTTCAACAGTTACAAAATTTTGTAAAGGCATTTGATCTTTAGGTCCTAAATTACCTAACCGTTGGCACCTATCACAAGATATGCAAAACATGTATGCATCTTTGAAAATCGTGGGCCAAAAGAAACCAGCATCTAATATTTTGAGGGCAGTTCGACGAGATCCAAAATGACCTCCACAAACTTCAGAATGGCAGAAGGTAAGAATGGATTTATGCTCATTTTCAGGGACACACCTCCTAATTATTTGATCTACACATCTTTTCCAAAGGTAAGGTTCATCCCAAATGTAATACCTAGACCATTTCTTAAGTTTTTCTCTTTGTGACCGAGGCAAGTCAGTTGGAAATGTCCTAGTGACCAAGTAATTCACAATATCCGCATACCATGGTTCACTTACCTCGATTCCAAAAAGCTGTTCATCGGGGAACGTTTCCGTCAAAGGTAGAGCTTCCTCTTCTCGCACAAGCCGGCTAAGATGGTCCGCAACGACGTTGTCACTTCCTTTCTTGTCCTTGATTTCGATGTCAAATTCTTGGAGTAGCAAAATCCAGCGGATGAGTCTCGGCTTGGCGTCTTTATTTGCAAATAAATACCTCAATGCTGCATGATCAGTATAAACAGTTACTTTAGATTGAAGTAAATATTGGCGAAACTTATCTAAAGCGAACACAACGGCAAGAAGCTCCTTCTCTGTTGTGGAATAATTGAGTTGGGCATCATTCAAAGTTCGTGATGCGTAATAGATTGCACAGGGCTTCTTGTCCCTCCGTTGTCCCAACACTACGCCAACGGCATAATCCGAAGCGTCACACATGAGCTCAAAGGGCTCATTCCAATCAGGGGGCGTCATCACGGGTGCCGAGGTCAGCAATCCCTTCAATGTTTCGAACGCAAGCTTGCATTCGTCATCAAAGTCGAAGGCGACTTCCTTTTGGAGCAAACGGCATAGAGGCCTTGATATCTTAGAAAAATCCTTGATAAACCTGCGGTAAAAACCTGCGTGGCCAAGAAACGAACGTATCTCCCTCACGGTTGTGGGGTGGGGTAAGTGACGAATTAAATCAATCTTAGCCTTATCAACTTCAATGCCTCTAGCCGAAATGATATGACCTAAGACAATCCCTTGAGTTACCATGAAATGGCATTTCTCCCAATTTAAAACTAAATTTGTGTCAACGCATCGTTTCAAAATGAGTTCTAAATTTTCCAAACAAGAATCAAAGCTCTTACCGAAAACGCTGAAATCGTCCATAAAAACTTCAATTTTATTTTCAATGTAATCCGAAAATATAGACATCATGCATCTTTGAAACGTACCTGGTGCGTTGCATAAACCGAATGGCATACGACGATAAGCAAATGTACCGAACGGACATGTGAACGTCGTTTTCTCTTGGTCCTCTTGGGCGATGCAAATCTGGTTGTACCCACTATATCCATCTAGAAAGCAGTAAAACTCATGGCCGGCTAACCGTTCAAGCATTTGGTCAATGAATGGCAAGGGGAAGTGATCTTTCCTAGTGGTGGCGTTGAGCTTCCTATAATCTATGCAAACACGGTGACCGGTTACAAGTCTTTGGGGTACAAGCTCGTTCTCCTCATTCTTCACTACGGTTATTCCGGATTTCTTTGGAACAACTTGAACAGGTGAAACCCATTTGCTATCTGATATGGGGTAGATTACTCCGCAATCTAGCAATTTGATCACTTCATCTTGTACAACCTTCATCATTGGCGGGTGAAGGCGTCTTTGGGCTTCACGGGTAGGCTTAGCTCCTTCTTCTAGCAAAATACGGTGGACACAAGTGGTAGGGCTAATTCCCTTGATATCGGCTAAAGTCCATCCGATAGCCGTCTTGTTTCTCTTCAACACTTCCACCAATCTTCTTTCTTGTTCATTATCTAACTTAGAGGACACAATTGCAGGTAGTGTCTCATCATCTCCGAGGTACACATATTTCAAATGGTCGGGTAGTGGCTTAAGCTCTAAGGTAGGGGCCTTCTCTACCGATGGTAACATCTTAGTGGTAGAAGCAGGGAGGCCGATGAATGGTGCGTTGTGTAGGGTGAATGGAACATTGTCTAAGGCCGCAACGGTTTCTAGTACGTATTCATCCCAAACTGCCTCCAAATCTTCCATAGGTACCTTGTCACCCTTCACATTGAACCCAACTCCTTGGGAGATGGTAACTTCCAACTTGTCATCGATCAATGTGTCTAAATGATGCTGCGCATACGAATCAACAATATCAATGAAGTAACATGGTTTAATTTTGGACAATGGGTACCTCATTGCTTCAAAGATGTTGAAGCCAATCACTTCACCGTCAAATTCCATTGTCAACGCGCCGGCATGCACATCGATCTTGGTCCTAGCTGTTCTCATGAAAGGACGTCCTAAAAGTATAGGAATTGAACTTGTATGGGAGTCGTCCTCCATATCTATGATGTAAAAATCTGCAGGGAATATCAAATGGTTAACTTGAACCAGAACATCCTCCACATACCCCTTAGGATACGTGTTGGACCTATCAGCTAGTTGGATAATTACGTTATCTTTCTTTAATTCGCCAAGGTCCATGGAGAGATATAAACTATATGGCATAACATTAATTGATGCACCCAAATCAAGCATGATATTATCAAATTTAGTGTCACCAATTACGCAAGGGATAGAAAAACTCCCTGGGTCCTTGAGCTTGGGCGGCATTCTTCGTTGGAGAACGGCAGAAACCGTCTCACTCATCTTTACTACTTCTTTCTCTCTTGTTTGTCTCCTTGTGGTACATAACTCCTTCAAGAATTTCGCATATTTGGGAACTTGAGTAATGCACTCGATCAAGGGCATGTTCACTTGAACTTTCTTAAAAATCTCCAAGATGGCTTGATCGGATTCGTCCTTCTTCGATTTCTGAAACCTACTTGGAAATGGGGGACGCACCAAAGGGGAGTTAGTTGTAACCGAACCATTAGAGTTAGGGTCATTACCTATTGGCGGGTTGGTTGTTGGCAAGGAAGCTTCGGCTCTTGAAGTAGCCGGATCTTTCTCCAAATCTTTGGTGTTGATAATGATGACTTCGTCCTCCTCCTCATGAACTACGTTGGACTTCTTTGGGTCCTTCCTTGGTACTTCGTGGAGCACATGTCCGCTCCTTATGTGTACAGCTTTTGCGGATTCAAAATTTGGATTAGGGTTAGGGATGGTACCGGATGGCAGCTTCCCTACTTCGGTGATCTTTCCCATGAAATCCACAATCTTCCCCAATTGGTTCTTGATATCGGCAATATCCTTCACATTGCTTTGTTGCCCCCTAGTAAGTGCATCTTGTGTTTGGAACAGATTCTCTAGCATCTTATCATAAGAGGGGTGAGTAGCGTTATTTGCCATAAAAGGATTATTTGGAACAAAAGTTTGAGGAACCTGGGGTCTTGGAACAAATCCGGATGGGCGTTGAAATTGACCTCCGAAATTTGGGGGTTGGCTTGTTGCATTCTCCGTATTGCTCCAACGAAAGTTCGGATGATCTCGAGTACCAGGGTTGTACACATTTGAGAATGGATTGTATCTTGGTTGTCCGATGGCGTTGGCAGATTCCCATTCGCCACTTTCAATCAGTTGGGGACATTGATCCGTGGGGTGTCCTTGCAAAGAGCAAACACCACATACTTTGACAGGTTCACGGCTTGCTCCAATGGTGAGATGGGCTAGTACGGCATCAAGCTTGCTTTCGAGTGCCTTAGCTTCACTCACTTTCTTTGTACTATTAAGTGTGACCGCAAATTGTTGATCATTGAGGGCTCGGTTGTCTAGCAATGTCCATGCTTCTTGAGGCGTCTTGTCCACAAATGAGCCTCCAGATGAGGCGTCTAGAAGTTGGCGTTCCAAGGGCAACAGTCCCTCATAAAAGTATTGCAATAAATTGCTCTCCTTGATTCCATGAGAGGGGCATGATGCGACAAGAGCCTTGAATCTTTGGTAAAAGGGGCAGAAAGATTCATCCGCTCCTTGTTGAACTCCGGTTATTTGCTTTCTCATGAGAGTGACCTTCGAAGCCGGAAAGTACTTCGTCAGAAATTCAGATTTCATGCGATCCCATGAGGTGATGTGCCCATTGGGCAAATCAAATAACCATGACTTTGCGGGGTCTTCAAGAGTGAAGGGGAATCCCTTCAATTGTAGTACTTGCATGTCCGCATTCCTTGGACACATGCTATTGCACACAAATTCGAAAGCCTTCAGATGCTTGTTTGGATCTTCACTCGGCAATCCATGGAACTTCGGCAATTGGTGGAGAAATCCACTTTTCAGTTCAAAGTCTCCTTCTTTTCCTGCTGCAGCCGCCGGATACACAATGCAATTTGGAGATCCACCGACTGGAATGTCATCAACTTGCGCGGAAAGTGTTCGGATACTCATGGTTGCGGGTTGTTGATTCACTTGTACTTCTTCTTGTTCGAAAAATCCTTCGGGTGGATAGATAGAGTGCGGAGATGCAACCTCCTTCGAATGTTCGGAACAAACGGACTTGACTACGATGGCCTCCTCCTCGTCACTATCAAAATTCAGCTCTCGGAATGTTTGGGGTGTTTGAATGGGGTATTCCAAGATATTGGAAGTTGATGCTGCTCCTCCACCTTGAATGCGCTTCAAGCGAGCTTCTAGATCGGCTATAAACTCTGCGGTTATGAGTGGCAAGGAACTTTCATTGGACATTCATAACCCTAAACATTTCAAACAAATAAGTACCGAAATAAAAATTAAAGAAACAACATTATTATTAACAAGTATAAATTGAGTATAAGTATAAGTATAGTTAGACTTGAGCTCGTATTTTGACACGTTACAAGGGTTAGAAATGTTAATCGACAATTTATAAGGCTTATAAATCCTCAATTCCGAATTTTAAGAAGCAAACCGAAAATGAACCAATTAGGTTTATTATCTAGACATAAATAACTCCGTGGTTTCAAAAGACTTATTCGGCCAGGTAGACGTAGTAGGCTGGTAGGACTCGTGATTTGACTGTAGGGACGAAACCCTTGCAGTCATGAGATCCAATTTATGTTCCCAGGTACTTTAACTCAACCTAGACACCGAATAAAATCTTCTTACTCAGCTAAGAGCTACTATGTGTTAGACAATTCGACAAGAGTTAATAAGGACTTGGAAAGACCCTATTAACAAATGTGACCTTAGTCCCACCGATTTTGATTCTTAAAGTCCAAATCTGAAAACAAATAAAACAAATAAATATTAGACAATATAAACAAAGCACTAAATAACAAGAAACTTATTATTAAGTCCCCGGCAACGGCGCCAAAAATTGACGTGCACCGAAAACACCGGGGCAATCGTGCAATTTAAAACCCTTTTTGTAGTATATAGCATATGATAAGTAAGGGGTCGAAAGGCCGGGGACTTATAGGGCGCTCTTGCATTTAGTGATAAAAAGATTAGAACTATAAACAATTATTTACATATATACAAAGATAAACGGGGGTTTAGAGAGTTTGGTTCTAAATTCCTACAAAACAGAAAATAAATATTAAATATGTACAATTGATCAATCCATTCAACACATAGCCAAAGAGAGAAACTCAGATCTCGACCACACATTAATATCATGCTTCAATCTTAGTAAAGTGAAACTTGTCGAAATTATAATCTAGAAACAATCTCAAGACACGAGCCTACGAGGTCTTCGCATCTTATTGTTCTTCTTAAGTGTACTTAGCACAGAACGTCTAGAACTAAGAATTTCATGAGAACGTCTACATGAATCATTAAGATAAAGAACGAGATTGAACACGACCACTGCCGTGAACGTCACCGCATTAAATCATTGTAGTCCACGTTTCCAGCCACTACGACATGGCTTCCATCACTTACGATCCATACTTACCTACGCGGCTTAGCATGAATTTCTGACGGTAGTTAGCATGCATTCTAACTATATAGCTACTAAAGCAGAAACGCTTCCTTCCTAAAGCATAAATCGACAAGAACAAAATACTAAAATATCATAAACAAAACATCAACATGCTTAACTAAGAAAAGAATTTACTAATAACAAAACAATCGCAACAAACATCCAACACCAATGATGAACACCGAATCCATGTCTTTAAAATTGTAAAGAAAACTAAACAAAGATAGAGGCATAGTTTACACTTTGACGATCTTCAAGAAGCTTGAGGATGAGCAAGAGGTGCGCGGCTTCAAGGTTCCTTCTTCTCCAAAGTTGCAACGCAAGGGTGAAGATCACCAAGGCTTTGGCAAGGAGAGAGAACTCGGCAAAGGAGGGGAGAGGGCTGCGGCAAAGGAAGCTATTTCTCTAGGGTTTTTGTGAGAATGAATGATGATTTTTCTGTAGAGAAACAGCCCCTTATATAGAGTCTAGGCCGAACCAAATTTTGCTCTCCACCCTTGATTTATTCTTGATCCAATGGCTCCAATTAATTGCACATAAAATCTGGAAATTATCTCCATGGAAATCTCTAGAATTCTTGTGCACCACTCCTTCGTATGTAGCTTGAATGATGACCGAATGCATGGTCTAATTACCAAGGAAAAATCGGCAAAGATCTCTTCTCCTTGTAAAGCTGCCGATTTTATTGTTGTAGGGTTTTTCATCCAATAGCAATCCTACAAATAAGCATAATGACATGTTCAATCCAATAGGAATTAGGATAAATAAAATCAGAATATTCCCCTCAATAAATAGAGATTTTGATGAAGCAAAACTCCTTGAATTACCACCCT
Organism: Fragaria x ananassa; assembly: GCA_034370585.1. Classification (NCBI taxonomy): domain Eukaryota; kingdom Viridiplantae; phylum Streptophyta; class Magnoliopsida; order Rosales; family Rosaceae; genus Fragaria; species Fragaria x ananassa. The sequence continues at coordinate 73,766 of CP139753.1, forward strand.
AAAAATCGGCAAAGATAGTCCATTTGGACTCCAAGAAATCGGCCAAGAAGGCCTAGCCGAATCCATAGGGTTTTGAGGTTTAAATGGATCATGCAATCGGCCCAAATCCACTTAGGTTTGGGTTTATGCGACTTAGAGGTTTCCTGGTCCGAATAGGATTTGATTTTATGACTCAACGTTTCCTAGTTGAAGTAGGATTCTCGAAACAACTAGGTTTTCTATTAAATTTCCTCTTTTAACATCCTTTTCGTAAATAATGCTCACTAAGCCTCTAATAAATAAAACAAGTCAAAAATGATAAAGTTAAGGTAATAACGTAGCTAAATAGGGTAGGAAACACATTATAAACACGGCATTTTATGCCTCTATCAAGTTATATCTTCACCTTATCTTAAATAAACGTTTCTGCTAACATTTTTGAAATTTTTTTTAAAATTTTTCCTTTGCCTTGCAAGTTCTTAAAACTTGAGTGAAGGATCCTAGCTTGGGTTCTATGAATGCGCGGCACTGTAATGTGCTTGATTTGATGAGGTGCAAATCGGGACGTTACACGTTTCGTCCATATGACTACGAAGTCTTAGGAGAAATTCTCCATCTAATTAAATACGATAGCACATTCATTCATGTACTTTGTCACGATATGCTCGAATCGACATCTCATACACTATAAACTTGTAAGGCCAAGTTCTTCTTAGTCTTTCAACTCCATTCAATTCCTAGCGGTCGAGCAGCTTCACTCCCTCTTAGATGAGTGTGAGGGAAAATCAAGGTAGTGGTCAGATGCGCCCACGCAACGTCAATGTAATGACAGTAATTATTTCTTTCAGTACTTAATGGTATGAAATGTTTGGCTTATTTTATCTCTACAGAAAGACACATCAAAAGGCGAAATCAGAATTTGCCCAGTTTCATAAGTCAACTTCCACGGGATTTACAAGATAGCTTACTAGATGAAAAATGGTGAAATTGGTTCCATTGGAAAAGTCTATGTGTCTAATTTCCAGGGACACCAACAATTTGATCGCACCTATCATATTGAGTGAGTTGTGTCTATTTTCGTAAAGTAGCAGGATGGATATGTCCAAGAATTTGCTTTTGCAAGACAGTCAACTTCGACAGAGTTTTATGATCAGCTTAGAATGAACTAGGTTATAGGCTTTGTATGTTTCTAGAAATTTTTACGGTTTGTCCATACATATTGTATCGAAGAAGTTATGAATGTTTAAGTACATGAAGGTCATGTCACGCGTGAATCTGATTTTCAACGCGAACTTATGTTTTGAGTTGTTAGGCAACCTTCTCCTTAAAGATCAAAGTTATACTAAGTATAACAGGTCTGATTTAAGGATAATGTGGCAAGATTTAATGACTAAATCGTTGCCCAAGTCTACTTTTGAAGCATTTGAAGACAATTGGCAGTGGGGGTTATTGTGTAGACATCAGTGGGGGTTGTTGTGTAGATATCAGGGGGGCTATATTAGGGATCATCAAAAAGCCCGGGCCAGGCCTCAATCATGTTTTTTAAATTTTAGGGCCGGGTTATTCAAAAAAATCAAAGCTCACGGGCCTGGCCCCGCCCAGGCTTTTTGGATGGGCAGGGCCGGGTTTGGATGGGCGGAGCCAGGCCGGTTATATACATATATTTAATAGAATTTTATCAAAATAAAACAAAAATATTCTTGGATTGCTATGTTAAATTCTCAATCATTGTTTCAATAAACTTTTATTCAAAATCTTTGCTCGGGATCAGTAAGACCTAAGTTTTGTTTATTAGTTATTTGGATTGAAAACATGAGGCTTGATCGAGAGTAGATGTTTTCTAGGGTTTCAAAAGACTATTTTAATCTTGTGATTAGAGAGTTGTAAGTTAAGAATACAAGTGCTTGATCATAGTCAATATTCTTGTTTACATGATTTCCTAGTTCTTTTGTGCTTACTGGAGTTGAACATGTTTGCTTGAACTTGATCATAACGTGAAGCAGATTATAGTTTGACTACTTGAGCTCTTTACGGGATCAATAAATTAGAATTCATTGTTTAGAAGAACTTTGGCATATGTCAGGGATCAATAAGGCTTATGTACAGAAATCTTTAGCATGCAATTTAGGGAATTCAATTGCTATCAACTAGAGAGGAGGGTAGGAGTATTAGGTGGTGGATTCAATGTTTTAGCATCTTTATAATCTGTTCTTAAACTCTTAGAAATTTCATTGTTCTTTTGTCTTTAATTTTAGTTTTATTACTTTAGTTTTCTGTTTTCATTAATTCATCAACATCATAAAAATCAGTGTGTTTATTTCATTAGGTGTAGTATAATTGGCATAGTAAGTTGTTTTAATCAATTCATAGAGGGAACGACCTCGTGCTTGCATGTCTATTCTATAAGTGGTTCGTGCACTTGCGAGTATTAAAACATACAACAGCCGAGGGCGGGGCCGAGACTTTGAACCCTCCGCCTTAGCCCGGCCTCATGCCTTATGGGCCGAGCCGAGATGGGCTTTTCTATGGGCCTAGCCGGGCTTTGGCCCTTAGGGCCGACGGGCCGCCCACAGGTTTTTAGGCCCGCGGGCCAAATGATGACCCCTAGTCTATATCACATGTTAGTTTTAAATGTAGTTGGTGTGTTGTGCTCTTTTTCTCTTCGTCCAAGTCTTTTGTTTTACTCACGAGATTTTTGTTTTACTTGATAAGATTTTTACCGAGGTAACATCATAAGCACCGTGACGTATTAAGGAATAGGGACGCAACAGAAGAGGGAGTGTTTAAGGAAATTATGTTTTCGTCATTCTGTTATGTATCTTGTCCTAATACACGTAGGATTGGTTAATCTGTTTTCTTATTAGAATATGTTATAGTATTGATAGAACTTGTAGATCTTTCGGGAGACTCTATATAATGCATATAAATAGACTTTTCTATCAATAAATAAGTATATTATTATTGATCGTTATAATTTCTCCTACAACAATTTCTTAATTATTGTAATTCTTTGTGGTCAATCATATCAGAAATTACTAAAACTAATCATATCAGAAATTACTAAAACTAACCACCGGGGAAACGGTGGGGTGGAAAACACTGACTTCTCTAACCAAGAGGTCTGGTGTTCGAATCCCCATTAAGGCCTTGGTGGCCAGCCGGCGGTGGCCCGTGCTAGGCAAGTGTGCCTGGTGTGTGGTGTTCGCTTTCATGCCCCGTGGCGATGCAGGGATTAATCCGGCTGTGCTGGGATACCCTGCATGGGTGTGTGTGTTACCTAATCTAACAAAGGCTAACCCCTCAATCAAAAAAAAAAACTAATTATCCGACAAAATGGTATTGAAGTTGACAGTACGTAAAAGAAAAGGTAACAAAAACAGAAAATGTGGGATTTGTGGGTGAGCGGAAAAAAAAAAATTGTAGATAGCTACCGTACAAGCAGGCAGGGGATGAGAGGATGGATGAATCATGGGTCATGTCACTATACCAACATCACAAACTCCAATCTCTGATTGAGAAAAGAGACAAAGAGACTGAAATGGATCCTAGCTACCAGCTTATATATCATAAATTCATAATTAACAGAGGTCGTCAGGACTGGATTCATTGTTAATTAATGGACTTTTCATGCATATTCATGATATGTACAGCACTGAGAAGTCTGTGTTTTATTGTTAAGTCAGTTAAGTAGGGTTTAGGGTTTGGTGTTTCTCCGCGTTTTCTTAGGCGCATCTCCTCGCCCTGCTAGCTTCAGGGGGACTTTTCTAATATTCATCCCCCGCCTCATCCTCAGCCTCCCTGCAGCAGAGAACATCTTTTTCCTTCACATACCCCTGTATATATACTCATCATCTTTATATGCCTTTTCCTTGCCCTTTGTTTTTTCCGGCGAAGAATTAGAAGCCATATCATTTAATATGTATTTCAAGAGTAAAACATATTATCAGTGCCACCAGTGTGTCACTACCCGAAAGAAGACCATATTTGCATGAACCATTTGATCCATGTATAAAACTCATGACTCTCGCTCTTCGATCCCTTGAAGATCGATAAAGAGCTCTCTCGATCTCCTCAAAAGTAGCCACCTAGCTAGCTCACTCAGTCAGAGATCAAAACCAAGAGATATCGATCCTCAATTAGCTGATTTAGCAACTTGCTACATATCCATCAATGCATCATCAGTTGTACTAGTACAGATCTTGTAGCTAGCTACTTGATCAGTAAAAAGTTTCATCAAGAAAATCAAAAGGTTTGACCGAAGAAATCGAGGTCACCGCGCTCTTGCACGCAACACTAGAACTAGTACTACTTACTGCTCTCTCCTTTATTTGTGTTATTCACTTTGCTAAAATTTCAGGACAAGAAATGAAAAATGATTCAGATGGAGCGTGGAAACTACTCTCTCTCTCTCTCTCTCTCTCTCTCTCTCTCCTCTCTCTAGATGTATATGTATTCCTACGTACCCAAGATCATCATACCTCGCTCACAGTTCACACACAGTCTGAGTCGCTCCTAATTCTTATTCTTTGATCTCATTCTTCCAGTTTCCAGCCTTTGTTTTATTCTTTACTTTATTTATACATCACCAAATATTTTGCTCATTTTCAGAAATTAATTACAGTATATAAGAAACTACAGCTTGGCAAATTTGTTTATCCCAAGAAAGTCTTCAATTATCATACCCTCGCTCTCTGCGGACTGAAAAAGTCCCATCCGATCCCTTAAATGAATGTGTGTGTGCATATATAATAGCTTCAAAGAGGATTAATATATAAAAATGGAGTAATCTAACATGTATGTCGCCAGGCTTTCTATATAGCGAGCGAGAGGTATAGACTATAGAGTATGAAATTCAAGCAAGATCTGCTTCCCAAGTTTTCATCGAAAGCAGTGAGAAGCCTTCTTTCTTGAACTCCTTAATTCCCTTCTTCACGAGATCCAATCTCTCAGGCTCAAACCCACGGGTAAATCAAATCACCTTTTCTTTTTGTTCTCAATATATTTCTTTCAGTGTGTGTATATTTCTTTTCAAAACCCTCCCGACCGGCGACCGGTTGCAAGTTTCACAGTTACTTGTGAACAGTCTCTCATCTATTCCTATATTATCCTTACACATATACACCTTTCTGGCATCTCTGTGCTATATATCTGGGCAGCCTTCCGGTGAAACGGCCTAACTATTTTCCACCGCTGCTTTATTAGGGTTCTGGGTTCTGGTGAGAGATCGCTGATGATATCTTTTCCTTTTCTTTCAAGAAATTAATTATAATTGCCTTGTCTTGTTCATACCATTTTTATATCTCACTTCCCTTCTATAGCGAGAAGATCTCTTTATAAATAAATTTTCATTTGATTTTTCCAGAAAATGAATTAAGAAAGAAATCACTGATCGATATAGCAGGGTACATATATTCATGATCATTTAATTAATATTTACCTTTTCTTTGGTCATACTTTTTTCTTCAATTTTTTTGCCGGTTGATAGTACTGTTGGAAATTCTTCTTCTGCGATTGATATCATACCAAATTAAGCATTACTAATATTTGGAATATCAATTCATTTTTTCAACTTAATCCGTTGGCCAAACAATCTTTATTTGGTTTCACATTTCTCTGATTTTTGCTTTTCGACCTTGTGTTTCTCCTCTGTTATTTAAGAGTTAATTCTTGAAGTCAAGTCATGAAACCAAAATTGATTTGGGTTGATTTCCAGTACTTGAATCAAAATCTGTGTCCATCATGGTAGTGGTCGAAAAAAATATATCAAGATCCGCACCAAAGTTTCGCGTTAACTAAGCTGTTTGTTTTACATAAAGCTTATGATTAGCTTCCATGTTTGTTTTATTAAGCTGTTTGATTTCACCGATCTCCACTGACTATAAATTAATACTAGCTACGTACCTAGAAATACTGATGAAGGTATGTTATATGACTATCGCAGATCGAAGAGGATTGGAGGAAGAGGCGGTAGAAGATGGCGTCGTCGTCGTCAAATTCGCCTTGCGCAGCATGTAAGTTCCTGCGTCGCAAGTGCCAGCCAGAGTGCGTATTTGCTCCGTACTTCCCACCGGACCAGCCCCAGAAGTTTGCAAATGTTCACAAAGTTTTTGGGGCGAGCAACGTGACCAAGCTGCTGAACGAGTTGCACCCCCATCAGCGTGAGGACGCCGTCAACTCTCTTGCCTACGAGGCTGACATGCGCCTCCGCGATCCCATCTACGGTTGCGTTGGAGTCATCTCTCTCCTCCAACACCAACTCCGCCAGCTTCAGATGGATCTAACCTGCGCCAAATCTGAGCTCTCCAAATACCAAAACCTCCAGGGAATCACTAGCCACGGACTCATAGCCGCCGCTGCCGCCGCTGCCGCAGCCACTGCCACCACCCACCATAGTAACAACATTCTTAGTAATCAATATAACTTTTTGTCCTCCTCCCGGGAGAGGGAGAGAGAGATCAATCTCATCTCTAGTACCACCACTGGCATTGGCACCGGAGGAGGCCGCGGATCAGCAGAGCAATATAATAGTATATCACACCACCAGTTCTTCCCCAGAGATCAGCAGCAACAACAGATGATCAGGACATTTGACCAGGCGGCTGTGGGAAACATTAACTATGATGCAAGCAACCTTTTGGCCATGAACGTTTCAGCCGGAATTCCGTTTCAGCAACCTAGGGCTGCTGCTGGGGATGACCGCCGGACCATTGATCCCTCTTAGCTACTTAGTTACCTGCCTATTGTTACTTCCTCTATTAGTTTCTATACTTTCAAGTTTCAACCACTTCAAACAAATGCATCAAATTAATTAAGGTACACTATTTAATTAAATTTTACACTCTTAAGATACCTGCTAGCTAGCTGCATACTTCTACCTACTATCAATATTACTGATAATATATATATATATATATATAATTAGCTTGTTTTTGGGTTTGAATGACACTAGTACCTGCAGTCTATCAGAGATGCTTACATTATACTATCATAGCTTTTATCATGGACCTATGGCTTTAATGTTTTACACCATCAGTAAATTCCTGACATGAGGATTGCTAGCGACAGAAAATAAGAACTAGAATGAAATGCTACTTCAAACTCAGTATTACTGATAATTCAATTCTATGTGTTAAAAAAAACAAACAGATGATGAAATGTACATGCTTGGAATTTGGTTTTCAAACTTTGGCATTTTAGTTGGTACGGATTTTAAGTGATGTAAGAAATGTGCATATTAGGAGTCGGTACTCATGATCAATTACACGATTTTTTTGTTTACCCAGAAAACCAAAACGGAAAGATGTTGAAAGTAAACCAACCTGATCACTGGCTCCAACTTATTTAAGCATGCAAAATGGAAGACACAAATCCCAGTGGCAGTGTTGAGTGTTGACTTATCAATAATTAAGAAGTTTATCTTTCTTTACCATGCCAAATAAGAACAGAAAAGAAAAAGAAAAATAACAGTCGAAACTGTATAGCTAGCGAGCACTCATGAACGTCGACTGTCCTTGCTCTCGATCAGACTTTCTTTCTGGACGATCTAGAGGTAGGCATGTACAAATACAGCATTGCAACACGTGCAGCGCACGGCTGTATGACGATCTCAACATGCCAATTAAATCTGTTAATTAGCTAGACAATTGTAGTCCAGTGATACAGTACAAGGGTTTTGCTAATTATTTGCGAGAAATGATTCTTGAATAAAGAACTAATTAACAATTGAATTCATGATTTCATTTTTCATCATAGACAAACAGTATCGAGTGGCCCAACCCGGCCAATGGGTGCAATAAATCCCTCTCTCAAGTATGAATGATTGAGCGGGTAATTCCCTTCTACACACACATGTATACACACAAAATTTCCGGCTTATATATATCTTTGTGAACTGTAACTCTTTTCCTGTAAAGCGATCATTTTCCAAGGAGAAAAGGATAACTGAAGGGAAAAGAGAAAAAAAAAAAATATATATATATATATATACACACACACACATACATATATATATATATATATATATATATATATATATATATATATATATAAACGGTCTTCCCAAATTAAAGTGTACATGATCTTGCAGTCTCACAGTAACACCATCAGTTCGATTCGTGGGTGTTTGTCTTCTTAGCTTGGCATGCAGCTGGCGCGGTGGGTCTGGATTCAAGTTGTTTCTACCCTATATATGAACTGTGTCTCAACAGTAGAAACACAGATAGGTAGCTTTATATTGAAACAGAAAGCTATATATATATATATATATGCTTTATGTTACTGAACTTTAGACTATTTGGTTACTCGATCCCCTTATTAATTGCATTATAGCCATATATATTTGGATAATAAGTTATATGAGTTTAGAATTTAAGCAAATATAGATATGATCATATGATTAGCTAGTAGAGGGTTCATTTTTTTTTGGCAGCTAGTACAGGTACCAATGATGGACCCGGATATTGCATGCAACAGTTGAGATACTAATCTTAATATAGACAGATAATGAAAATCAAATGAAAACATGCAGAAGTGATAGGCTAGGACTGGTGTTTGCAATAAGCTAGGAGCCAGAGAATATGAAAATATGAATCTTCATTTCTTCAGTATTAATTTCAAGAGACCTGAATGGTAACTTAATTCTCAAAAAAGAAAAAAAAAATCAACAAAAAATTAAGAATTAAATTCAGTTTACCCCCTTGTGGTTTGGGGGTGACTTCATGTTAGTCCCTACACTTTTATTTTCATCAGTTTACCCCTTGAACTCTTCAATTTCTGTCTGCCGTGCCTAAATTCTCATATTCCGTTTGAATTGACCTTTAATTATCAGCAGTTAAGGTTCGATTTGGACATATAAGGTCCGATTTGCCCAAATTCTAGATATTGGCCCTCACAGTTAAGGTTAAAATTATCAGCCGTTAACGTCCGATTTGGACAAAATATAGGACATTTGGTCACGCTTGAGGAAAATTCAAAAGTTTGAGGGGTAAACTGATGAAATTGATAGGCTAAACCCTAATACTCTCAAACTTCATGGGGTAAACTGAATTTAATTCAAAAATTAAAAGAGCTGGGCGCAAGACCTGCTGAATGGTTGACCTAGCTAGTTAATTAGCTAAATTTAAATATCTCAGGGTTTAGGTTCTAGCCAATTGATATTGGATAGAATACTTAGCTTTTTAGGTAATTGTAGAAGCTCAAATGACATATCAAATTAAGACAGACAGGTACTGATGCAGCAAAAAGAATAATTTTATGCAGTTGAGGTAGCTAACAAGCTGCATTTCGAAATATAGTAGTAAATGCTTGAGCTGAATATAGTTTGAATGTCATGAGGACTGTTAAGCGCGCATAAGGCAACAAAGACAGAAGACAAGGGAATAAGACAAAAGAGCAGCTACTGGGTTGCAGAATGAATCAGATAGGTGGATGGAGAAATTTAATTTAAGACACATATGCAATGCTGCAACCCCCAATTAAGACATGCTCTATTCCTTCCTTCTCTCTCTCTCTCTCTCTGCCAGAAACATGTAAGGCCTCTCCAGAGAAGATGTCATTGCCATTTACTAGTCCTACCTTTAATGAAAAAGAAAAAAAAAACTCAGAATCCGATGCAAAACAGATCAGAAGATCAACTTAGCACAGAAAAGATAGCTAGTGAGGATCTTTGAGAGAGAGAAATTAGGAGAGAGATCACCTAGCTAAAGGCTAGCTTACTAGCTAAGAGATCGAGGTCGATCATGATTCATGAAGAGAGAGATCGAGAGGGGGGAGTAGTACTGGGCGGAAAACATGAATTTAAACGCAGATGTTAGTGATTGATCATACAGTATAGCTATACCTAGCGATCGATCGATCACTATTAATTTGATATCTCAGTTTGTGTGAAATCTTCATTTTGGTTGGGTTTGGTTTCAAAACCAGGGAACGTACGTAGTCAAATCAAATGGCATAGAAAACAATAAAATGAGATATATTTACTGATATTTGCATGACAATGATGAAGTACTAGAGCAATGATGACTTTGCCTTTAATAACAATTGCCAGTGCTGTCTGTGTTGCTGTGCATCTCTCTCTCTCATATAATTAACCAGTGTAGTACTACTAATTAATAATGCTGATGTGCGTGTGCGTGCATGTTTAAGTTTATGATCGTATATGTTATATACATACTGTACTGTACGTATATGTAATGATGTATAGATATGCATGCATCTGAAGATGAATTGATAGTAATATCAAAAATCGCTTCATTATATCATTAATTACCTGTATATGTTATTCTTTCCAGTTATATTTTAGGTGCTGATCAGCTCGTTATAGGGACCATGCAGCGGGCTAGGATTTCACAATGAGTTTAATTAAATTGATTCATTCCCGGACAAGCTAGCTATCGCACTCAATAACTGTTACTCGTATGTGATCGATCGATGAAGCGTACTTTGGATTGAAAAGAATGTTGTTAGTTAGTAACAAGACACGAATCCATTCAGTAGATATATGATGAGAGATCACATACAAGCAGCTAGCTAGCTAGAACTCATCTTTCTGCTGTTGTTAATCTTTCCTAGCTAATTTATCTGAAAGAAGGAAGAACCCGGCCACCAGTAGTACTGTATACGCATCAATATATATCCAGGGATCAGTGAAAAAAGGGGAGGGGAAACGAACAGAGAAAACTAAGGATCGAAGCTAGAAATGAGAGAGAGAGAGAGAGAGAGCTGAGCTGACTGGCAATTAATCGGGGATGTCCCTCAACGCAGAGGAGTACCCCACGATGGATCCCCATACAAATCAAAATATTTACTACTCAATGAACTAACTCCCTTTATTAGCATTTATTGGACAATATATTTCTCCAAGATCACAAACAGTAGGTAGCTAGCTAGCTGGGCATAAAATGAATGAAATGAATATGAGAGATATGAGACATGACTAATCCTCAGTACTCGCTCCTCACTACTCACAACTGGATCACTCACTATATTCAGGCCAGACAGGCATATGCAGCAGGCCCTTGACTATTCTTCCTATCTTGGAATTTGGCCTCACACACTTTCCCAGAATGAATTTAATCTTCCATTCATCCAAATTGCCTTCGCCTTGGCCTTCCAATACAAAAAGAATAGAATAGACAATGGAGAACAGAGAAATGAGAAAACAACGTTTCAGTAGCCAACACCTGTATCATCTTTTTCTTCCCCCTAGCCTCTTCCTTACTTACGTGCCTTTTGTCCCCTTCACAAGTTAAGTCCAACCCTCGGAAGCCACCCCCGGCCACTCCTCTCTCATATATGGACGCTCAATGTGCTGTGCAATCTGCGTTGTTCAGTACTTTTATCTCATTCGGAAAACAACAAACAAAGAAACCAGAGATTCAAAGTAGCTAGCCATTCCTTTGAGAGCCTCATGTGCAAGTGTGACTGCATGTGTGGAACCTCTGTATACCATAGTCAAGTTTAGTAGGGAGGATTATGTTACCCTATAGCTTAGTTTTTTTCATCAACCATGCACTCCTCAAGCCAAGCTTATGGTACACAATGCTCGACCCTGTTTGGTGCCGGCAAGGTTATAATAAAAACTGACACCATCAACCTCACCAACCTGCAAATGGTCTCGTATCGAAAAAAAAAAAAAAAAATCGTGATGACTGAAGTCTGTAATAGGTTACGTATTTTATTCATCTGTCCTGTATTATGTACCATGAGTGCAGGACGTACTGATGAAGAAAATAAGACAGGGTGGCATTCTCCTCCCTACCAAACGCGCGCGCCCCCAGTAGTCCAATACCGTCCTAACAATGGCTAATTTGGCTAATCTCATCTACAATGGAGATGTCAAAATTAAATATTTACCATGTATTATACAATCATTTAAAAAGAGTATGCATGGTGTGCACACTACTTGGACGTATAAAGAGAGTGAAAAAAAAAAAAAAAAAAATTGACATGGCCTTTCACCAATGTCAAATTTGGCATTGCCTTCCCTCAATGTCAATTACATGTGTCAAATTTGATATTGCCTATTTGGTTAGAGGATATTGACAAATGTCAAATTAGAGCTGTTTATGCTTATGTGTCCAGAATGCACATTCCTCTAAAAGGCCAGCAAACAGTTTCACTTCACAGTTTAACACGTCTCACAATATTTTTGTTTTTAGATGAGGCGACGTCTCACAAATTACTAGTTGGTGTTGATGCAAATTTAGATCAAACTCTTAAAACCATCGTATCAAATAAGAGAACATCCAAGTTCATGGACATGGGTTGAGTCACTAGAGTAGTAAACAAAATTTATATTTTTGTTTTTTGAAAGCCTTGATTCCTACGATCACATCAATTGCTGCCGAAAGCTTTCACAATAGGTAAATCATGTGCACATGAGTTTCAACCCAACCATTTGCAGAACAGCCAACAGCTAGAAAAGAAAAGGATGAAGAAAATATCAAAATTACGCAAATTGTTAACTTGTATATTGACCACAGCCAGAATTTACATTAGCTGACTATAGTAGTACTTCATCTATGGCTTTTCAAATGTTGAACCCCAGGAAATTAACAGTCCCTAATTAACAACATGACCAAAGACCCTCGGATGTTGAACTTTTTTACAACATAATCCAGATGTATGACTAGCATAACTACAAGACTGAAACAAAACTCGTTCATACATCAAGTTCAGAAGCAAACTGCTCTAAACGTTCAGCATCATCGTCTAGATTCCTGACCAAAGCATGGTTAATTAAACCATCATCCTCACTTGCATGTATCTGCCTACCACCAAACCTGCACAGATATATAAGAACAACAATGAGTAGAAGAGCTGAGAAAAATGGGAAAAATAAGAGATCTCTCTGCAGCTCTACCGGGGGGATGGTGGGGGGTGGTTAATGATTTCTACCAACCATGCCACAATAATTGCAACTGTCAATTCTAAACACAGATAATTAAAGAAAATTAAAAGGATCCGCCAATTACCATCTTCCATTCATCAATTCTATGCACTTTTGAGCATCCTTCCTATCTTTGAATCTTACCAAAACAACACCTTCAGGATGATTCTCACAAACCTACAATAGAAAAGAAACAACAAAAACAACAAATCAGGAAAGAGAAAGGAAAAACAAGTATAAGCAGAAAGGAAAAAGATATGCGCACACAAGTACATGACATGCACATACTATACACAAGCCAACATCTTATATCTGACCCGAAGATATACTCATTAAACCTCCAATAAACACATCCTAATATCTTAAAGCAAACTCACCAAACAGGCTTAAAAAAAATAAAAAAAGACCTCACCAAACAGGAAATCAGGAAAGAGAAGAGATAAACAAGAAGCGAAAAGAGGAAAAAGATATGCACACTTGACATGCACATACTATACACAAGCCAACATCTTATATCTGACACGGAGAAATACTCATTGAACTCCAATAAACACACCCTAACATCTTAAAACTCACCAAACACTAGAAATTTTGTGACAGTTTGTATAAAAGTCAGCAAAGATTCCAAGAAACAGTACATGCTGATATGATGCGGAAATAGAGAGAATGCAAATGCCCAATTTTGATCCAAAGTTACATTACCTTGACTGAGTCCACAGGACCAAGCTTCTGACATTCCTCTTCAACATCTGCCTGCAACTCTGTACATAAGTTTTCATCTGCCTGGAAACATTAAGAGAGAAAGTCTCACTATACCAGACAAGGAACAATATATGGTTAACAGTACGCATTGATCAGTTAAGAATTGTTGCACATAAAAACAAAAAGTGTTTTTTCAGTTCATCTGCATATGGTCAGGATCAATTGCATGTTAGTACGGACAATTTTTGAACAAAATCTTAGATTTACTCACTTTCAAGGTGAGAATGCTCGTAAAACTCTCCCTCTTCTACATTAACTGAAATATTTTGCTATGGAGAGAAGATGAACAGACATTACAGAGAGAAACTGAGAAGGATACAAATCTTTTCCGAGAGAAACTTATTATTCCTTCATGAATAGGAGAGTGACATAATTGTTTCTTTTGAGTTAAAGTCAAAAGAGACAACTTGTCATTCATCCTTAACCTTCAAGTGTTTCAAATCTAAGAGCTAAAAAAGCCAATGCTTATGCATTCTAAGAAGGGTCATAGATCATGACTCCTGCATATATACTGTTTAGACTTGGATTCACAGTAGTGTCCAGACATTCTGGGAACAACAGCAACAAGTGAGCAAAAGGGCCAGCACAGTCCACCACTAAAAGGTAATGTGTGTAGCAGACTGTAACAATTCTGAACTTACCCTCATTTCAGCAGTTGTGAACATATAACGAAGAAGAACAGTAGTTGGAATCAACAGTTTTGCATCATCACGACCACCTGCATGAGGACACGTGATCTCAGTATGAGTAATCCAGTACACATTAAGTAATCAATGATAAAAGTATGATAGAAGTACCACATACGATAATATATAGAAAATATTGAGAAATTTCACATATGTTATATCTACACTGTTCTGCACCCTTAAAGTTTCACATATATGTTATATTTACATGGTTCTGCACCCTTAACTCTAAGACACCAACAGTGTAAAAGACTAATGCGGAATGAATAGCCAATTGGTTAAGTGCATTTGACCGGTTAGAAAAGAGCTTAGTAACAAAATGTAGTTTGTATGTTAAAAGCATGTCCATGACTCCTATGCCTGATGTACTATGGAACAATGTAGGAAAATGTAGTTCATATGGTAACTCATGGCTTCATAAGCATGATATCATAAATCTCTATACTGCAAGATGAAAGGACATAACTATCATTTGAGAAAGAAGTAAAGAACGGACAGCATAAAACATACTTGTTACACCTGGAACATAATTAAACGCTTTCTAAAGCTGCATGTTAACATAATAAGACACTACATGACCATAACAAAGATATTTGTACTTATTTTCAAGAGAATATAAATAGAGTGAACCAAAAGAAAATAGTTTCCTAAATAGAATCACTCGGCATGAAAAGTTAAAAAAACTAAATAATCATGTTTATATCGCTCAAGATTAGAACTTACCCCAGCCAAGCATCTTCTCTTCCACCTTCTTCAATTTTTTTTTCCTCTTGTTGTCTGCTTGTTTGGCAATAAATCTATCCCCTGCATACATATCAGAGCTCCTCAGTAAAGTAGCACAGACCTGAAGCGCATGGGCAGAGCGTTTAAGACTAAGGGGGCCAATGGTTCCTCAAAAAGATTCTCTTAAGATACAAATAGACCTTTAGTTTAAAGTGTAAATAACATCATCCCCTATTTGTTAGTATACAAACAGATGCGGCCCAATTCCAAAAAAGTTATTGTCAAAGATAGAGGAGGAGGTTGATTTCGACAAAAAAAAGATAGAGGTTGCTTGAGAAACTTGTGGATGAGGTCTTATCTGAGGTGTAATTACTTTAAAATATAGGCTGAAATACATTTTAACCCCTGAAGTTCAGGTGAGAGTTCACTTTGGTCCTTGACCCCTAAAAATCCTAAGCAATCCTTGAAAAAAGTATATACATATATATAAATTGTCTCAATCTTTTATGAATAAAATGTCAAACGAAAGTATAGCAAGAAGAATATAAATTCATAAAAGATGGAGAACAAATTCTTTTTATTGTTTGGCTGTATATATTGATAACATGTCAGCAGTTTTAGGTTCTTAGTTCTAACTCTAAACATATGATATCCTTTTTTTCTAAAATACCTTCAAGACAACACTAAAATAGATAGTGAATCATCTAATTTATATCTTTTGTTCAAACCTGTCATATTGATGAAGAAGTATTAATATTCACATTTAATTAATATGCATAGTTACTTGTAATATTATCAGATTTTGATTTTATATCCTTTGGCATTGTCAACCAAAGTTTCCTGACTATATCGTGCTGAAGAGAAACTAAAATATGGTATATCAGAAATATTATAGAGTAGTACTCTGAAACCGCAGGTAACAGTTGTCAAGATACAATATTGAAGCAATGACAAATGTCAGGATGGTAGTTGTTACCTTTCTGCTCAAACTTAGCTCGGCTGACTGACATGAGAACCTTGCCACCAAGACGCAGAGGTGTTCCGTCCAAAATTTGAAGAGCTAAATCAACTGAGGGCTCCTATAATATAAACATATATAATAACATACCCAGAGCATGGTAAACGATAGGACAGTGGTAGCAGGAATACAAAAGAAATTACCTTCAGATATGTAACAAGTGCATCTCCCTTTATCTTTCCAGTCGCTTTATCAGTATACAACTTCACACGAGGCTTTTTTGATTCAGGATCCTATAAATTTTTTCAAATGTCTTTACAAGAAGCGCCATATGAGTTTAATAACAATATATGATATGTATAGAATGTGATGTGCAAACAAATACAATTTATGATGTCCACAATTAACTTCATGACAGGAATAAAAGGTTATAGATAGGTGTTAGAAAACAAGTGAGTTTGCATAATAACATGATTATCAGGTCCCGACAGTATGCAAGAAATTGAGGATTTGGTTACTGATACCAATAAAAAAACATTTCAGAAATGAAATCAATCATGATGGAGGAAGAAAAACATAGTACAATTAAACAATAGCATGAGCATCTTCATTCTCAGGTAAGCAATATGCATCCTTCAAAATATTTCATTCCAAATATATTCTTCAACTCTGAGCTCACTTTTTCAGCAAAAGTCACCAATCCTCTTTACATGTTCTAATAAATAAATAAATTTGCATCCCATCTGTTAAATAAAATGCTTATAAGTGACAAGCTTACCTCTTTTATTATCCCACACTTTGAAAACACCTCTACCACCTGAAAAAGCACCCTTAAATTAGTTTTAAGCTCACAAGAAGTATGCTCATAGAAAACAAAATAATGACTGTGGCTTACTTCGTCAACTGTAACATCATCAGGTAATCCAGTCACATAAACGTGTGAATTGACCTTTAGCTCAAACCAACTATCAGGAGGTTTATTAGCTTCCTGCATAACATCAAGAAACAACTAAGACAATTCAGCAGGTACATCTCTAAGACTTTTTTATACATCAATAACATTCAGTCCACTAACAAAACCAGATAGATTAAGAGGACCCAATCAGATCCCATTTGCACAATAGCCTTTGGTAATTATAAACTTTCAATCAATGAATAATGAGGCATCATCAAAAAAGTGAAAAGGTTCGTACCTTTTTGACATCTTCCACATCCGATAGTTTTCTCTTTGAATTTGGAATCCCTTCTTCTACCTCACGGTTAACATTCGTGTCTTTCTCTTTAGGAGGATCAGAAAAATTTCCGGTTGCATTAACTTCCTCCCTTGAAGAGTCATTAGAAAGTTTCACATTCGTAAAGACTTCCTCTTCTTGCAAGAACGTCATATCCTCTACCCCAAACATGCTATCCTATTAGACAGAAAATCAGTCAAATAAGCATTCAGGAAAGAAAGAAAAGTAAACCGTATAAATATTTAAATAAACTTTCAACATATTTTGCAGCAGGGTAACATACTTATGGTGTTAAACTACGTCAACCTTCTTCTTATAAGATTACAAAAATATTCACACATCAATAAAGTGTATACATGTAAATGTGGATATGTATCATTCTCGTTCAATATAAAACTTCTTCAGTTTCTATCAGTCAGTATTCACCAGCATAAATACACAAATAAGAGACAATTGAAGCACCAACTTTGGAAAGGAAAAACTATATTCTAGTAGAGAAAATAGCACCACAGAGGCATATGATGAGTGACAATTGTCCAGACGACCCCTCACTCTAGAGAGAGATGAGTTTTGATGAAAAAGGATCTGTTTCTAGGAGCTGAGGAGGAGACTACAAAAGTAGTTTGAAAAGGAGCAAAACAGCACCTACCGTAATAAAACTTTGATGAATGTAGCTTAAAATCTAGCGCACTAGCATATGAATGTAAGAATACCACCGACCAAATTATGATTAAAATGCTGTCAGAAAATAATCTTGCACTAAAGTCAAAGTGTGCATCTGTATTTGAGTGAGCTAATCAAGAATCAGTAATAACACTAATCAAATTATGGCGAGGGGATTGTGACTTGAGTAAGAAAAACAACCTCAGGAACCCAAGCCCTAAGACCCCGATCCCACTTATACTGAGTGCCATCATCGTCAATGAACTCTTCCTCGCCCTCCGGTGGTGTGGAAGGTCTATCACTATCTGCTTGTTCTGCCTCCGTAATCTGCTTCTGCCATTTTTCAAAGTCATCATCGTTGTCACTGGGGGGCACTGCAGAGAAATTAGACGAAATTATATGACCTAGCTATCAAGTGAAAGGAACAAGGTGAGGAGCATATTCAAACCTGGAATTTGTGGAGTAATTTGGGAGACCAAATCAGGAATGGAGGAGAGTGGCTGCCATTCGCTTCTTCCTTGAGACCAGACCAGCGTAGTGTGGGTGAGGTAGCCATTTAACAAGTGCTCTGCCCATGCCAAGTAAAATATATAAGCAAGCTAACCAGTACAGCTGAAATTGAACTAACATTCTATTCCAGAATATCTAACTCACCGCGCAGCTCTGAGAATGCGTAGGGCCCAAGGTGTTGTTGATTTTCACCGAGAATGAACCATCCCACATCACTCAGAGTTTGAGTTTCCATCTCCAACCTTTTCTCTTCGGAACCTGCAAATATCAAAACCAACGCCTTTCTTTATTACCAACTCTATTGCTAATGATACAGCTGACCAAATCAAATAACGATTCGAGCAGGCGCGCACCTGATTGATGCGGTTTCTTCTCTTCTCCTTCTTCTTTCTCTTGCGGATTCTCCAAGCCGTTCTCTTCGACCCTCGCCATGGCACCGAAAGGGGAGACAAGGGCTCGTTGTGCAATATATTATATTTGTAATTCTGAGCTTTGGGCTTTTCTTCTGTTTGGACCCTCACCATCACCTCAAGTTCAGGCCCAATAATTACGGCCCAACCAGTACTTCCCCTTTCGAATTCACCGACACGAAAACGAAACCGAAAAGGCGAAAAGAAAGCCAAAAAAAGAAAAGAAAAGAAAACTAGCCGTTTCGAATTAACAGCTAAGCTGTGGTAGGGCCCACTGCCAGCTCCAACGGTTATACTGAAAGATGACCGTTGGGCATCCCTTTCTATATAACCCACCCTGCAAATCCAATCGATCCACACCGAGCTAGTAGTAGTATCTATCAGAGCTGCCAGCCAATTTCAAACTTGGAAATAGAGAGAACCAAAATCTTCTTTTTTCTCTGAATAGGAGCGTTGAATTGAGAGAGAGAGATGGGTATAGGTTTGAACTCGAACCCGTCAGTGGCAGGGGCGTCTCCATCCCACTACCACACCCACAAGGTGTTCCTTCTGTGCAACTACATCCTCTTGGGTGCAGCCTCCAGTTGCATCTTCCTCACCCTCTCCCTGCGCCTCCTCCCCTCCGTCTGCGGCTTCTTCGTCATCCTCCTCCACTTCTTCACCATTGTCGGGGCCGTCTCCGGATGCGCCGCCGCCTCCGCAGGGACCGGAAAATGGTACGGAGCCCACATGGTAGCCACAGTACTCACTGCCATATTCCAAGGCTCAGTGGCTGTGCTGATCTTCACCAGAACCGGCGACTTTCTTGGGGAGCTCAAGTCCTATGTGAGGGAAGAGGATGCCTCTGTCATTCTCAAATTGGGGGGTGGCCTCAGCATTTTGATCTTCTGCTTGGAGTGGGTGGTCTTGACCCTTGCCTTTTTCCTGAAGTACTATGCCTCTGTTGAAGGCGACCATATTCAGCTGGGCGGGAATTCCAGAGCTGCTATGAGGAGTTCCAAGGTGCAACAAGAGGAGGATCTCAAGGATTGGCCATGGCCCTTCCAAGTCTAATGCATTTTACTTTACTGTCGCTTATATAATTCATTCGTTTATTCAATTCAATGCTTGGAATTTGGGAAATTCCTGAGGGAGTTTCTTATGATTCGTACCGTAAGTCTGTAATTTCCTCTTGTTTCTCTACCTCGTTGTGGTGGTGTAAGAATATCTATGGAATTGATCTAAAATTCTTACTTTCTCTGCGTGCTAATGGCTCATGCACCTTGTTTCATGGTATGTCAAAACAATAATATCCAACTTGAATGATCCAGATGTAATATCCAACTTGAATGATCCAGCTGGACCTTAAGCCAAATCCTTGACACCTTTTTTCAACACTAACCAACCTTCCTTCTATCTCTTCACCTGCATCAAGCACAAATTGCTGGCATGTACGTTGAGCTTCAACATGCAAACCAAAACCAGATCCTTAACAATCATTATCAGTCAACAAGGCAGGAATTATTAGAATAAATAAGACAGAACTATAATTTTCTCAGAGTACAATAGACAGAAAATAGTGTATCTACAAAAAAGAAGTCTTCATCACAAAGCACAACAGCCCAGCTGTGTGCTAAGACTGGCAATTGTCTCATATACTCCAGGAGCCGAGCTGAATGCCACATGAAGCACAGCACTTAAACGACTATCTCTCTACCAAAAAGCCAGCTGAATGGAACACTCGATGATTTCTTGGCTCTTCCCTGAGCTCTCTCATCCAACCTTCTGATTCTCGGTGGCAATCCACATATGAAATCTTGAGCTCTACGACCCTCACCAGAAAGACCAGACAACTCCTCTACTTTCCATCTACCAACCAGAAACTCCAAAATATCAGCATAATCCTTGGCTGTATATACTTCCAGCCGCTGGGCAACAGCTGAGAAGTGCTCGAAAAGATTATCATCCTGACCATCATACATCAGGTGTGCAGGCATTGATATTTTTTTCTTCATCATGTCAGCTAAAGCTAAGACAGTGCCATTCGGGTCTATCTCAAAGAGCTTCTCCACAATCTTTGTATAGGCAGTTTCATGACGTTTTTCATCCGAGGCAATGGTGCCACATATCTGAGCCAATTTCAGGTCCCCATGCTCTTTAGCGTGCCTGGCTGTGTTCCCATGGGAGATGAAGGTGGCCCTTTCTTGAAATGAAGTATAAATGAAACCAAGGTAGGGATTGTTCTCCGTTTTAGGATCTTAAACATACGCAACAAATTTAAGGTGATGACCATAATCGAAACAATGATACAAATAAGGAATTGTCAATACTCTAACACACCCAGAAAGTTGATCTATACTCTAACATAAGTATAGATTGATTCATATACACTTAGAATAACTACAAGAGTGTAGATTAATTCAACATTACTGATGGAGGCAGTGAAATCTCTTTCTTCTGGGTCTCAATGTTATCTCCTAATAATACTACTCGTGTTTAGAAGGTGCATGCCAACAGGGAGTTTAATCAGGGGATAAGGTGTATATATTAATATATTATACAGTAGGTGGGATCTTTCTGAAGAATGTTTCTTCAGTGTGTTTGTCTGTACCACTGCAGTGATAACTGATGAGATTACATGTTGTCCAAATAGAATGATAGTGACCGATTACTACTCCATACAGTAGTTGGTAGGATGGCACAGACAGATGGCTCAAATTTCCAAGATGAGGCATGAGATCAGACATAAATTGTACATTAACAACAAATTTAGTAATCCTAGTTAGTAGTTACTGATATTGATTTCCAGACTTCCAGAAAAAGATCGAAATAACACAAATTTTCAGGCTATGAGATGCCGGATGCCCTAAACTGTATAATTGTTTCTTGTATTTCCTGTTCTGAGACGTAGTGGCCAGAAAGGTTTTCATGCCCCTCCCAGTCTTCTAGTCAATGCAAAGCAAACAAACAAACAAAAAAGAAAGGAAAAGGAAAAATAGAAGACAACAAAGATACTCCAAGTAGTCTAGAAAGTTGCATCCTACACAGATTCAATATAATTTCAAAAGCTAACCTGCAATACCAAAATTTCAAAATGTCTAAAGAAAAGCAACTGAACATAAGTGCTCAGAAATAATAAAACTGAAAGAACGAGAGGAAACAAAATCTCACCATTCCTGATCCTATAAGATACTGAATTGTCTTCTCAATTTGTTTCATATCTACTCGTCCAGAGAGATAAAGATACTTGTTTAGAAGGTCTCCATGCCTGTTCTCTTCAGCAGTCCATGCCCTAGTCCATCTTGCCCAGGAGGTGAGGCTTGCACCAGTCTCATCCCGAACTCCATCTAGAGTATTAAGCATTGTCTGGTATGTTGGAAGAGCTTCTTCTGTGATCATATCGCCAACCAAGACGACAAAATAATCATCAGGAATTTCTTTTGCTCTTTCCCTCAACTCATTTACTTGCTCATAGAATCCCTCTGACTCAGGGGCAGGAAGAAAATCTTGTGCTTGCCAACATTTCTCGACAGGCTTTAGGTGCACCAAAATGTTATCGTCAGCCCACTCCTCTAAGGATGAGAAGATCTCAAGGTGTTCAGGAGACATGGAATGAGTCACTTGAACATGTGACTCACGTGGAGGGCAATAAATTTTCTTCATCTTCTCAGTCTCCCTATAACAAGCAAAAGAGAAAATCAACTCATTTTCTTAAAAATGGTATACTTGAAGTCTTGAAATGATAATTCTAACGAACATCAGAAAAGCTTTCCAATTCACCAAACAGGATTAAAACGCATCTTCCTAGTATAAAATTTCCTAGGCAAACCTCGTATATTACAGGCTGTCTGTGTGTTTTTGTGTTTGTGGTGTTAAAGTAAACAGGCAAGATTAACTGTATTTAAGTTGAGAATGTAAGAGAAAACATGACCAAATTTGACCAACCATGTAAAGTGCATAGAAGTCAAAGGTGCAGCTACAAAATTTGGAAGTAAAGCTGAACAAAAGAAATATTATGCAAACACATGTGTAGTACCAATACACATAAATTGTTGTTTGTAGTGTCAGAGTTAAACTGAAAACATGTGAGCAAAATTTTCATTTCATTAAACAGCATGCAAATGTCAAATTAAGAGAACCATATTGACCAAGCCAACATATAGACATCAAAAAGAAAAAACAAGATAGTATAGCACCACATAAAATGGTTAGACTGTCAGATATGATAATTCTCTAACATGGGTCTTTATATTCATATTTCACTCTGCAAGGCTTGAGATAAACTGAGAAGAAACAAGCACAGTGCAAAATTAGAAAAGAAAAAGAAAGGAGGAAAGTAGATGAACTTAATTGGAAAGCTATCCTCCTACTAAAAGAAAAAAGAAAAGTACAAACAAGACCACATAAGTGAAATAGGGAATATTCAAAAAAAAGGAGGAAAACCGGCTATAATAAATACTTAATTATAATTCAACTGTCCAAGTATTAGAGATGATATAAAACATCAAATAGCAAGAAGTTAAATATTTTCTAAGAAAGTTTACATTAATGTTTGTTGTATATTCAGAGAACAGTTTAACATAAAGTAATTAAAAAATAGAAACTAGTCAACCTACAGGAGCTATTCCAAAAGAAAGAGTTAAATGTGGAAAAAAAAAATCAGGCCTACCCTTCAGCAAATGTGAGAATAAATTAAAGGATACACGATACATATTAGAAACTTTTAGAATTGAAAAACAAACAAACAGGAAACCTGGGTTGCATTTTCATTGTACTTTTAGAATATCCTCGGAATATCAACGAAATAGAATTCAATGTCACTAGCATAAAAAGGAGAATTCTTTAAACATATTAGAAATGATCAGAAATTTGTATATGCTTCTGCAGCAAAGATTGAACAGGATATACCGTGCAGTCAAATTCAATGAGATAAAACAGTCGGCAACCAGTATCACATAAAATACAATAATGAAATAAAACAGACAGCTAAAACCCTGAAATTGTATTTGGTCGATTGTAGCAACATAGCATCCTGGGCCGTGCAACAGTTAGTTGATTTCAATTTTATTAGCCAAGCTCAAATAAGTCCATTTCTCAAGTTGCAGTTCCATTTGAATGACATCGACGGAAAATATCAGAGCGAAAAGAATTATAAAAAGTAAAAACTAACAAAAACAAAAAAAAAACATATAGGATCATGAAAACCACCGCATAATCTACCCAGCAAACAAGAACAGAATAAAAGAAACTGACTTGGAGGAGTCGGAATGAAGAGTGGAAGCCATGAAGATTCTGGGAGATCTGAAACTGCGGGACTTGGAAGAAGAAGGCATGAGCTGGTGAGATGGGAAGGTGTTCACCGTGGAATTCAGTCTGAGAGCCATTTTTGTTTACTTTCTTTCAAACTCTGATCGATCGAGCTGCTGTGTTGAGTGGGAGAGAATAAGAAAGCAACACCAAGACAAGAGACAGAGAGAGAGAAGGCAATGTTTGGCGAGGGAAACGGGAAGCTCGTTAATAAACAAAGTGACTTTTCCACATGAGACCATCGTTTTATCGTTAATTCCGTCATTGCCACTTCTCTCTTTCTCTCTTTTTTCTTTTTCTAGCAACTCAGCAAGTAGACAACTCTATGCATGACGGACCAACTTCGTGTAACAACAGACGATCATTGACCAGTGATTCACCTTGGAGTAGGACAAGCAATTCAATCAAGCTGGAATTACGTTTCAGGATATATATCGAATGAGGCAGTTTTGCAATGCCACGACACTAACCAACCAAACAACTCATCTCATATACGTGCTGTCTTCGTCATTAGTCGGCTCCAAAATTTAAGAAGAAACACGTCTAATACTCAAATACTTGCACATGTACATAGTTATAACTGGACAAGAAGACGAGGAGGTAATATTCCGCTAGGTTCCTGAATGGTAAAAATACTGGGTCGGCTATTTTGTACCAGTGTGTCTCGTCACTTTGTGTGCGAGTAAACAAGTCCCCATCTAACGATACTTGCTAAAAACAAATGCTATATTGTACACACCAGACTGACCACAGTACCAGACAGCTTCCATGGCTTCCTTTTCAAGCCTTTGAAATCAACAACACATCCTTTTCCTTTTCCATGGCAGCCAACAAATATACCAACCCAAATACCCAATGACAGCTATCTTCTGATTTTATTTTCTCAGACAATGCAGGTGAGAAAATACGGGAAAAAAAATGTTCCTCGCTTCCTTCATTTTGTTTCAGCTACATTGTAAATTACAAAATTCAGACAAAATAAAGCAAAAACTTGTCAAAGCTTTACCACCAAAACCATACTCGTACCATAAATGAAGTCCTAATCAGCTATTCATACAAAAAAAATATTATGCAGTGTGACAAGGAGAGCCACTACGTTATATTTTACTATTTGAAACAAAAACATTTACAACAAGCCCACATGAGATTCAAGATATCAGAATATCGTTGGACACACGCCATGGGCATGGGCTTAAAATGGACATATAGCACAACAAAACTAGGAACTACCAAAGCTACAAACCTAAACAGCAGAAACATGTTATCAATCTCTGTATAAGCAACTTTGCTGCCCTTCAACTGCAGAACCTGGCTTCACTGCTTGCTGAGGTGAGGTTTCATTTGGGTTGATACCTTTACCATTGGGTGGCAAGCACCTTTTTGAGAAAAAGGCAGTAATACTTTTGGGCAGTCCAGCGCTCTTTTCTGATAATCAGGAAAAGCAATACTATACATAATTAGCAAAATACATAATGGTAGAGACCATCATCTGAAAGCAGAGTCATACATACCGGGAGACATAGACAAGCCAACTTTCTCCAGAATTTCTCTCTTAACCTGCATCAGGTGTTCAATATTAGGTAACTTAAAACACTAGAACTCAGTTTGACATACACCAACCCTTGTTGCAACTTCCTCTTTAGGTGATAGGCCTAGTACTCATTGTTTGTTCAATTGCATTACCAGTTAAGAATGCCAATGCCTACTTTTGGGAATGAAAGTTGTAAATGAACGACTAACCTGCCAATGGTTATCCACAAAATCTGATATCTCTCGCACTTTATTCCTTAACTGAGTCTTTGACGCAGCTGGGAACTTCTGCTGCAAAGCTTGTAACACCTTATTGATACTTTGGGAGCATGACTGAATGACGGACACCTGGAAATTGCAATTTTCAGTTGCCAACTATGGACTGTCAAACAAAATTTAAGCGGAATTGAAGATTAAACTACCCACCTCCTGATAGTTCATATTAATCAAGCCATTTATCTAATACCATAAAAAAAAATCCGGAAGGACTTCTGAGTTCAAATGTAGAATGGCATCACTACTTACAATTGCAGGCAGATCTGATTCCGGTATAACAGCCACAGCAGAGCTTGGTTTAATACAGCACTTGCCAGTTGACATGTAAACCTCCGGGTCTTCTTCTTGCATGCCATCAACTGATATCTCCACCAATGAGTCGCCAGGAAACACATGCATACTTAGAGCTTGCAAGCACATCTGTTCCATCTTAAGAGTACCACTAAGATCTTGAGCTATTAACAAAGATGCCTTCTCATGCATCAAATTTGATATGATTAAAGGTTGATTTTTCTGAAGAGCACGTTCTGTCAAATTTCCTAAATACTTTTGCTGCTGAAACAAAGAAGAAAATTTATCACTCTCTGAATCTTGCTTACAACTGGGTGATTTGGTCTCCTCACATGAGATTTCAGTTTCCATCCTGTCCACTTCTACTCCCTGCATACATAGAACAACCAACTGTCTCAAATAAAATATTTACAGTTATATTATCTGGTATTCATGAATATAGGGGTGTGTTTGAGTAGATATATGCATATACATTTAAATAGACACTATATACACCTCATATACACAATATATACACTATACACACATAACATGGGGAATTTAAGTGCAAGAAAACAGCTCAAAGGTTCTGATTTGTAAAAAACTTCAGACCCAATAAGTAAATGAACCTTATCGTATTACAGCTGTGTACAAGCCTTGAAACTACCTTTTGTGCTAACTGGGTATTGGCAGATATCCAAAAAACATTCGGAACATTATCACAGACAAGAAAAGCAAAATAAAAATTCCTCACCTCATTTTCTGAGAGATACCCATCTGGTACAAAGAAACCATCTTCACTTTCGTCTTCATCATCAGCTTTTGAACATCCCTCTTCTAAACTTTCTCCCTCATCTTCTTTATCGCAATCAGAGAGGCTCTCACCAGGATCCTCCTGTGACAATGAGGTAGTTGTTATAGGCAAATCACCTCTTACCTATAAACTACATGTATAAAAAGACATCACAACTTACCTCTTCCCAGTCCTCATCACTATCAATATCATAATCCAAGTCTGGGTCTTTCCTTAGAGGATGACACGGTCCAACAACATGACTGAAAGATAAGATATAAGAAAAGTTCAGTGTCATAATAAGCTCACTGCAATTGAGCCTTCTAGACTCACTACTATACGTTGGGCAACCAGAAAAAGAAAATTATATATATCTACACACATTTCTTAAAGTGACTTAAATGCAGCAGTGGATAAAAAGGCAAAAATACAATGTAATTCTTCATGACACTTGGCCTCGTTAAATTTTGTTTGGAAACGTAAATCCCTTAATTTTCATGTGCTGGCCTATGGGGTTTTACAGTTTTAGCCATCAGCTATGAGCAAACATTGGTATGTTTCCAACTAATTACTGGACAGTTGTCAGGTATGTACTGCTTTGTGAAACTTCAAACAGTGGTCAAAGAAGATTGATCATATACTGAACAACATGCGTGCATTTCAGACACAAAATCTGTACATGATATGAGTCGCTTAGTCTCACTCAAGTAAAATTTATGAAAGAGGAGCTCACCTTTTCTTGGACCATATACCATAAAATGCAGGTCTATGGCTCTTATCAAATTGTAACAACTGCTTTCTTGATTTGAACTTCTTAACATCAGCCAGAACATGACATGATCTGTCATAATTAACAGATTCACCCCATCTATCTACAAGTTTTTCCATGCTATCATCACCATGAACTAGTCCTTTACTGGTTGTAAGCTTGAGTTCCTTAAATAGCTCAATCTTAGGCTTCCGACGTATTCCCCAACTTTGGTTTCTGTTTGAACGAATAGAATGACCTAAATTGCGCCAAGTAGACAAGTGCAACCTGCAATATGCGGAATGTCAGAGAGGATACATTATTAGTGGTTCAATAATTTCAACAAATGCAGCCAACCTGCGGATATCCTCGGCACTGAATTTGTCATTAGATGAAAGAGTGTGGTCCATTGATTGAGTAACTGCGTCAGACAAGTTTTCATCTTTCATACTTGATGAAATAGATACGGTTCCTTTAGTTGGTAATTGATCATTCTGGCTCGCAGGGCTGGGTTTGGTTCTTTTAAGGAAACGATCCATGATTGAAGCTTGCTTTTTTATGGAAAGTTGATCTTTTAGTTTAGCTTCTTCCTTCTCCCGGCGCCTTTGTTCTTTTTCGGCCTCTTCTTGCTGCTTCCTCCGTAGTTTCCTTATTTCAGACTCTTCTTTTTCCCGACGCTTTTCAAGTTTTTCCGACTCCTCTAACAGCCGCTTTTGATCCTTCTCCTGAAAGATCTCGATAGATCAAAACAAGAGAACAAGGAAGCAGAGACTCAACAATGATTTTTTCAACAAATAACTTACATTTTGCATCTCTTCTTTTTGACGTTCACGTTCCAATCTTTGCTTCTCTTTCTCAGCTTCTCGTTTATCTCGCTCCATTTGTTTGATTTGCAGTTTCTCTTCTCTTTTTGCTTCCTTTTTTACCCTACAGTAAGCAAACAAAAATAAGAAAACAAATCATGGAATGAATCTGTAAATTTGAAACAGTAATACAGATGCTCGCCCATATACATACATATCTGCACTATTTTTCAGTGATAGGCGGTCCATTAATGAGCGAATCTTTGCCTCACAGGAAGCTTTATCGATCATTTCTGATGCCTTCATCAGGTCATGAATGTAGCTTTTATCACTTTCCGGCTTTTGTAATGCCATTATCATTGCTAACACAAACACAAACACCAGTAACTCAGAATCAACCAATTGAAGACAAAAGTGCAGGAATAAAATGTGCAGAGCTATCCAAATGAAGACATAGCTAGCACTAATTCAGAGTCAAATGAAATTGAATAAAATAAAACTATACTAGTGCAGAGGTCATGTACACATCATAAAGGCTAACAAGCCACAGGAAATAGCCACCAAAGACAAAACATGATGAACGAGAGTGTAAAAGTTTGGCGCTCTACGTCACATCAGTAAAAAGAAACAATAATGATACTAATAATACTAATAATAAAATAACAATAATAACCTAAATAAATAAATAATTATCGAAGTAGATGACGACCAATCTTTATCAGTAGATCCCAACTTTGCATCAACCTAACTAACTCTAAGCTGCCATTCATTATCGGGAATCTGAAAACACTTCATCTTTTACCAGCCTAAGGACCAATCGAACCTGCCATGTCAAGTAAATTCCCATGTCAAATCAGACACTTAACGAAGACAATCTGCAGCTTGCAGCCATGCTTCCTAGAGAAGGATCATCACATTTTCCAAATGTTGATCATAATATCACTCAAAAGTAGATCAAGGAACACCCATTACAAGTCACTTTCTGTCTTTCTACTTCCAACATCCTTACAATACAATTTTGGAACTCTGGGTCTCTCAACTCATTGCCAATTAATTTTGGGTGGAATGCTCCAACTTCTACATGGTATCACAACACGCCATTCTCATATTACGCAGAGACCACGCGTGCTACAATCACTTAATAAATTACCCACATGACTCAAACAACACATGAAGGGGGTATCCTAAACTCAGAATGTAAAGCTTTGCTTAACCGTTATGATGTCTTGGGACTCTCCACCCAATGCCAATTGGTTTTGGGTACATGCTCTAACTACTCTCACTTAATTAGTACAGACAAGCAAATCAACCAGACCAACTGTCAAAATTACTTATCCATTGTATCCTACTATAGATTACAGAATATGAAACTCAGCTCATGCTAAAGAACATTAATTCATTAACAAGTGATGAATAATAATCGTTGATGTAATGAGCAGAAGATAACCAAAACCAGACATTTAATTGGGAAAGCAATATTGTACCAGAAACAGCGGTAATCCTTTCATTGATCTTTCTTCGACAGGTACGCCTAATATTCAATACTCCACGCACGGAAGCGGGCATCAACTTTACATCCCTTGTCTACAATAGATAAGAAGGATTAACGATGTAGCAAGCCAAAGAGAATGCAGAAAATGGAGCACGAAAGCTTAATTAACGACAAAAATAACAACATGCCCAATCAAAAATGCAAGTACTGTAATAATGAAAATAAGGGGTCACCTCCCAGCACCAAAGACAGGAATCAGAATTGTCCTCGAGGACATCGGCATCAGCATTAGGGACGCCGTACATTTCTCGCTGACCAACCAAGAGCACAATCTTCTTGACCGTGGCCAACGTCACATCCCCATATCCGTTCTTGACCTTCTGGAAGACCTCGTCAACAAGCTTTGACAAGGGCAGCCCACTCTCTTCCATCAAAGCCCCAATCACCGATTTCAGATCCTTGTTGTTACCGCATTCTTGCTCCAAATCGAAGCACCCTAAACTCTGACTCATCACTTCCCTGTAGTACCCAAACAACCCATCCAGCTCTTTGCGAAGCAACTCGATCTTAGCCTCTTTCTCCTCAGCCCCTAAATCCTGTGGGCTCTTGCTGCTGCCCCTCTTCCGCTTCTTGGTCTTCTTCACTAGATCTTGACCGTTTGGGTCATCGATTGCCACCACTTCGCAAGTCATTTCCCCAACCCTAGAAAATGAAATTCACAAATCGAAAGCCGAAACTATCAGCAAGGATAAGAGATCCACGAAAAACCCTAATTAGAGAGAAGGACTTTTTTGTAGACGGAAAGGAGAAAAAGAAATAAACAAGTGGGTGATGGTGGAGAGCGGCAAAGAGATATAATTTTGGATCCGAAATGGCAAATAATTTCGAATTTTTTTCTACCAAATTAAAGCATCGAGGAAGCAAAAAATGAATATTATCCCGCCTAGCTTCGACTTTCGCGCGCAACTTTGCCCGCCGGTGGGAGATGCAGACACGTGCGAATCTTTTTTGACACGAGTCCGTATGGGCCAGACAAATGTGTTTGGACTTTGCTCCATTGACACAGAAAGCTTATAGCCCAACCTAATGGCAGACCTAAACATGAAGTCCAAATTGTACCCGGGCACCAACAGCTAGAACACGCCTCCTTAAACGTTTTTTTCCACCGATGATGCAATAACGGATATTCTGATATACATACCCACCGGAAAATAGATAAACTACAAGAGCACGATGAGATGTGAAGATGTTCTACTGAATTCTTGTTTACTTAGGTACTTAGAGGAATTCATGTAGTTCAGTGACCGGATATTAACAATCTAATAAACAAGTGAGTTGTGTAACATATCTCGGTATCACATACTCTTGTGTTGTTACAAAGCATATGTTGTTTTACTCAGAAGACGTGCTCACGTTTATTCAGGATTCTTTTTATCATAACATACCTTGTTCGTGTTACATTTATTTGGACACATATATTATGCAACAATTGTGTGATTAAGCGCACAAAGACAAGGCATATATACTTTATCTTGTCTAGGTAGATGGTTAGGCTCAATAACTTATTTCAACTCATAGGATGAAGTTGATGTATGCAAACCCGTACCTGAATAGAGTCCTAAGAGTCGATGGACTCAGGGCCCGGAGCCTTAAGGGGCCCAAAATTTTCTTTTCTCTTTGTGTGATCACATTAGTTTAGTTAAAAACAATAAAAAATAATTAAGAGCATCCAATTAAGGTGGTGTTAAATTACAAAAGAGAAAAATAAAGATAAAATCTTACCCTTATATTACTATTATTAGTTGCTATTTTAGAAAAAATGAGGAGTCTAAGTAAGAGATTTGTTGTATTAATAAGATTTTTAATATAAATAGAATTTATAATTTTTTTGTGGTTAGATTTTGAGTTTATAGTTTTAGTTTGTGAAAATTTTTGTGTGTTTTTTAAAAAGAGAAAATAAAATTGAATGAATACTATATTTTAAGGGCCAAAATTTGAAAGTTCGACTCAGGTCTAAAAATCTCAGGTCCGAGCCTGGATGTATGTACTTTCCTCGCTGATAACTAGTTATAAACTATTTTGATACTTGTTTTCATCTTTGGTAACAAGTATCCAAATAGCTTATAAGTTATAACTAGTTTCGTAGCACTATAAACATCGAACTTGAGAGATTTTTTAGTGCTCCTGAAGGACCACGTGAAAGTCTGACGTGGTCCTCCATTTCATTCAAATTTTGACATGTGG
The DNA here is from genome assembly GCA_034370585.1 of Fragaria x ananassa. Classification (NCBI taxonomy): domain Eukaryota; kingdom Viridiplantae; phylum Streptophyta; class Magnoliopsida; order Rosales; family Rosaceae; genus Fragaria; species Fragaria x ananassa. Next base: position 106,020 of record CP139753.1, read on the forward strand.
ATTTTGATTATGAAAAACTATTTTAGCTATTTTGTCAAAGCCCATTTTGGGTTTCTTGTTGATTTTTTAAATCCCTAAACCCTATCCATATACCCTATACCCAATATCTATCCCTTAAATCTAACACCCTAAACCCTAGTCCAAACTCACAAAAGACCAGTGACGGTCATTTCACAAAATATGTAAAACCTTAGTTTATATTTTAGCAGTAACAAATCCACGTGTCTAATTACAATTGATTAAAAAACAACAACTTAGAGACTTATAGTACTAGTTCACAACATTACAAACTTACAATATCCTTGTTCTGATTAATTTGTTTTATTTTCCGACTAGTGTATTGGGTTTGAAGTTTTGAACATCCCTAGCTACTTCAAAATATATAGCTAAATAGAAAAGTAAGAAAACTAATATCTCGACTCAAACTGAATACAGATGGAGCTTTCTTAGAGGATAGGAGGAAAGGTGGAATCGGTGTAGTGGCCAGGAATGAGCAGGGAGATTGTCTAGCAACCCTCTCTCGACATGTGTCTTATGCTAGTTCAGTGATGCACATGAAGGCTGAGGCACTATGTGCTAGTTTGTTAGATGGTGATGTGATTGAGGTTAGTTATATTTTGTCTGATTGTCGTCATTATATGAAGGCTTTCAGATTTATATTACTTTGTCTCATTTATAGAGAAGCAAATGGTGTGACTCATAGGCTGACACACCTTACTAGATCATCAAGTTTAGATGAGTTATGGGTTGACGAGCCTCTTGATATTATTCAGGATGTTCTTATAGATGATGGTTGTAATATCTTACAAGGTTTAGGCAATATAACCCCCTCGTTGTACCATCTTTCTGTTAATAATAATAACATGGGTGATACTACCTAATGGGTAGCCGGGTACCCAGCCCGCCTTCAAAAAAGAAAAAGAAAACTAATATCTCTAAATTAAGCAAGGGGAAGGATAGAAAATGACGGCAATTGATTGATGTTGTGTTGTTAAAATATGTGAAATTCTTCTGTTATATAAGTTTTTTCCTTGATCTAGAACACCAAGTCTTGAGGGAATCACCTCTCCATCATGTTCGTTCCATTATCGAGACTCTAAGGTTCCGTATTCATATAGTAGAAAATTACATTAAAGTGTCATACCCTAGAAAATAGAAATAAACACAAGTAAACGATTCTTGATCAAATAAAAAGAATCTAAACATGTGACTATATATAGAGAATTTAACTATTTTTGTATAGGTAAATTTCCCAATCACGACATCCAAAAAGCATCCTGCGAAATTGTTGTAAGTACTTTGTGGAAGCTGGGGATGCTTAGCTGACTAACGAGAAACTACTGGAATTTGAAAATTATTGCGTGAATTAAACTCATGTAGTGCATCTCTCTGCTTGAGCACGAAAGGTAACTATATATATATATATATATATATATACACACACACACATGACCTTTTCAATGAGGGATCCCTATTGTAAGCCATTTATAGGGATAGGGTATTACACCAACTTCCCGATTATAATTTTACATCTCCACCGTTCATATCTTAGGTCTATATGAGTAGATCACCTCTACAAAATTTCATATGATTTGGTGATCGTTAAAGCTTTCAAAAGTTCAATTTAGTTTTAATGACCTTCAACGGTTTTAGTTTGACATAAGCTTGACCGTTCAAGATCATTAAAACTAAATCAAACTTTTGAAGGCCTTAACGATCACCAAATCATATGAAATTTTGTAGAGGTGATATACTCGTATAGACCTAAGATATGAACGGTGGAGATGTAAAAATTCAATTGGGAAGTGATGTAATGCCCTATCCCTAGAAAGTGGCCAAAAATAGGGATCCCTCAATGGAAGGGGGCTGTAAAGAGCCCCGAGCCAATAAAGACTGAGAAGGTTGACTCAAAAACAAATTTCATTAGGGGCTCCGTTGTAGAGTTCAGACCTAATCATTACTCGAGAGGTGGTGGGAACGACAGAACCTGTGAATGCATCAGATTCTATTGAAAAGGAATCCTAATGATTCAGTGGGTAGGATGGCGGAACGAACCAGAATTTATTTTTTGTTTTTGAAAGATTATGTCATAAACTAATCTTACAACTAAATGTTGAAAGAGTAAATATTCGCCCGCGAATTTTTTTTTAGAAATTTGAATAAATTCGATATGATAATAAAAGCAAAATAAAATAAAGATTCATTATAACATTATACCTAAATTACATTATCTATAAATAGAATACGTGATTAATTATATTATATACCAAATCAAAAGATAAAAAAATTCTATTAAATGAAATTTCAAAGAATCTCCCGATTCAGTATATACAGCCCCCTTCCATTGAGGGATCCCTATTTTTGGCCACTTTCTAGGGATAGGGCATTACATCACTTCCCAATTGAATTTTTACATCTCCATCGTTCATATCTTAGGTCTATATGAGTATATCATCTCTACAAAATTTCATATGATTTGGTGATCGGTAAGGCTTTCAAAAGTTTAATTTAGTTTTAATGATCTTGAACGGTCCAGCTTATGTTAAATTGAAACCGTTGAAGGTCATTAAAACTAAATTGAACTTTTGAAAGCCTTAACGATCACCAAATCATATGAAATTTTGTAGAGGTGATCTACTCATATAGACCTAAGATATGAACGGTGGAGATGTAAAATTATAATCGGGAAGTTGGTGTAATGTCATATCCCTATAAATGGCTTAAAATAGGGATCCCTCATTGGAAGGGCCCTGATATATATATATATATATATATATATATATATATATATATAGTCCGGATCTAGAGAGGATCTTCTTAAACTCTTTAAAATGAGGATGTTTTTAGTTCTAACATGTATTTTGACAATCAAAATCACTTATTCCCTAATTACTTACCTACATATGAATCTTACAAAAAATCAGCCAAATTGAAAAACGTTTAACCATTTGATTAGCACAATATTCGTTTTAGTTTTATCTAACGGCCTACAATTGTTTACATCAATTTAAATGACCAAATGATTATGAAATTAGTTGAAATTTTGTAGACATGTTTCTTGTATATAAATCTAGATGATTAACAGTTGTGATCGTTAAATGAAGTCATCTACTGATGTAAAATAGTAGAAATTCTCAAATTCTCAAAGTAAGGAGGTCCTTGATCTTTAGATCCTCTCTCCTATATATATATATACAAGGCCCTTCAAATGAGGGATCCCTATTTTAAGCCATTTATAGGGATATGGCATTACACCAACTTCCCGATTATAATTTTACATCTCCACCGTTCATATCTTAGGTCTATATGAGTAGATCACCTCTACAAAATTTCATATGATTTGGTGATTGTTAAGGCTTTCAAAAGTTCAATTTAGTTTTAATGACCTTCAACGGTTTTAGTTTGACATAAGCTGGACCGTTCAAAATCATTAAAACTAAATCAAACTTTTGAAAGTCTTAACGATCACCAAATCATATGAAATTTTGTAAAGGTGATTTACTCATATAGACCTAAGATATGAACGGTGGAGATATAAAAATTCAATTGGGAAATGGTGTAATGCCCTATCCCTAAAAAGTGGCCAATATATATATATATATACATGCCTTCTTGGTTGCGAACGTCCGCATCAAAGTTTTTGGTGCGGATTTCCATTTTTGCACCATTTCCCGATTGAATTTCCTTAAACTTCCTTTTAGACATATCTAGATCATCTTGTGTAGATCATCTCTGCAAAATTTCAGCCAATTTGGTAATCATTAAGGCCCTCAAAATCGAAAAACAAATGGAGATGATGAACCGGACAGAATTCAGTCTGTTAGATTTGTTTTTCGATTTTGAGGGCCTTAACGATCACCAAATTAGCTGAAATTTTGCAGAGATGATCTACACAAAATGATCTAGATATGTCTAGAAGGAATTTTGAGGAAATTAGATCGGGAAGTGGTGCAAAAATAGAAATCCGCACCAAAACTCAGGTGCGGACGTCCGCACCTAAGAAACGTCATATATATATATATATATATATATATATATATAGGAGGGAGGATCTAAAGATCGAGGACCTCCTTACTTTAAGAATTTGAGGATTTATATATATATATATATATATATATATATATATATATATAAAATTAACTTTTGAGTTATTCATGATGATCAGGTTGGATATTATCAGGATCTTCAAAAAGGTGTGGCTGGCACCTCCCATTGATCACTTTTGCTCATAGTGGACACAAGACGCGACCGATGGTTCTAATTCTGTCAAAACTAATTCGATCAGGTAGAGAGCTCTATGGGAAGGAAGCCAGGGATCCGGGGATCGATAAACTGTCATGGCTGCTGCTTTAGATATATGTGCGATATGTTGGAGGATATGGATGGATGGATGGACGGACGTTATTGTATAGCTAGGTTGGGCCGGCCGGATACCTGTGGTTTCCACTCACCGCTACAAAGCGAATGCCTTCTATATTGGGAAGGTTCTACTTTCATTTATCTTCAGAAATATTAAAATATTAAAGAAAAAAAGTGCATACATGTTGGCAATGGATGACAAGTAGCAAACTAGCGATACACACATACGTACGTACCACTCGTTTCTCTGCTTTAAATTGTTCCCTTTCTTTGATTTCTGTTGACACGATAGATCACTCGCGAGCACTCTATTGGTTGGCTTCAAAGTTAAAAGGAACTGGAAGGATCTTTTCCCAGGCCGTCTCCTCTTCACCAGTCACTCTCCCACAATTTCAGATCTGTTCTTTTCGTGTGGCATGAGCAAACTTGTGTTTCGCATCAAGGGTTTATGCTAGTTATTTGTACGTAGGGTGGTGTTGTTTCTCTTATTTCAAGTGTATATGTCAACTTTTACGGACTAGTACACAATTAATGAATATATCGAGGGAAAAGTAAATAATTCACAACAAGTTTAGATTTTAGGCAAAAGGAAAAGGACGGATCAAGCTAGCCATCGATATAAAATTGAATTAGATCGACGCAATCAAGAAATCCAGTTACGTACTAGCAGCAGCCTGTAGTTGTTAATCAATATATCACTGTAAGTCTAGTATATATCACTGTAAGTCTAGTTTCACATAATCCATTTAGTACGTCATGAAGGGAAGGGTGTGCGTGTGTATGCGTGTGCATGTGTGAATTTATACACTGTAATTTCAGAGAGGCCAGTTAATTATGCATGATCTAGGATCCATCAATTTAAAACAAAGGGAGAAGAGATAAGATAAAATGCGCGCGGAACATATGCTATTCTCTAAGTATATGTATATGGCAATTAGTTCTGAAAGGGAATGTGTACAATCTATGGCACACGCCTCAGATGTCATCTCCTCCGTAGGTCATGCACACCGCCACCACTCTTGTATGAGGTATTCATGCGTTGTGACAATTTATCGATCAGCAACATTGTTTGTACCTATTTTTTTCACGTCAGCCTAGTAGGCCGAAGTCGTTGATTGCGAAGAAACCTACAATATTTAATGATTATTATCGATCACGATTATTTCATATAATTATCATCCCTATTAATGAGATTTGCTGAGATTCATTATTTGGTATTAACACAAATACATACTAAATATTGAAGCAACGACGATATATGACAACAAATTAACATTTACCGCTAATTGGAACCATTGAAGAACGATATTTCATTAGCGAATCGATTCCAACGAAGCCGCAAGAGGAAAGAAACAATGGCGATAATTATTACCGAGATTTAAATGAATTTGAAGGCAATAAAGATGATATTGCACAACGAGAGCAAATTGATTATAACGGTGCTTCAAACAAGAAAGTAAATATGGCGCGATTAAGGAAATGAGTTGAGCATATCTTTATTCCGATCATTAAAACCGAAATTCAAAATATTTAATTGTATTCTATTTCCTTAATTGTGTGTTTGTATTTGTGTATATTTGATCATCAGCCTCATTAATGTAAAAGATCTCGACCAACACAAACAACACTTAAATACAAACACCAAATTGTCTATGAATTCTCTACAATATCGATCTTTTCATTCATAATCTAGCCTAGTTTTCTTCTTATTTTCATTGCTTTCTTTACCTTCTGCACTTTATCGCTTACTTTACATTCTGCAATTTACTTTCATGCAATTTACTCTTCTACGTCTTTAAATTTCATGCACTTTAATTTCTCGTAGTTACTTTCCGCTCTTTAACTTTCATGCAATTTAGATTTTGTTCTTTTACGTTTCGCACTTTATTTCTCGCAATTTAGATTTTGTTCTTAGTTAATTTCCAGTATACCGGATATATAATTAAGCCAACTTAATTGGTCATTAAGATCAAGCTATTGAGCAACTCTCCTGTATATATTCATAACCCTTTACCGCGTAATAAACAGAAAGTCAGAAACAAACCTTATCCCGGCCTGGAGATGACAGACGATTCTCAAAATGCTGGAGTTGAGTTTTCCCCGAGTGCTAGCTGTTAACGTGTTTAATAGATGTAATTAACTAAATGAATGCATATTATTATGGGTTATATATCTGGTTAGTTAATTAGATAGAAAGATGATATTCAGTTTGGGTGGGAAGAAAGAGCAGACGTTGACGATGTGTGTGCGTACGATGATGGGGCGTGCTCTTTGGACCCGATAACGCATAAGATGGTGAATTAAAGGGAATAAAGACTGCTGGTCCACTACTGCTTGGTTCATGATCGAGTGATCGAGTACGTTCTCCCTTTACATGTATGATTGAACTGAGCTGGAAAAGGAAGGGCGCGCGTACATAAACCATACATGGAAGCTCTAGGAAGAATCGAAGAGAACTTAAAAAGGAAGTGATGAACCATGCATCTTTAGTTAGTAGTGATTCCACCAATTGTATAAAACAATTGACAAGTACGTAGTTATTGGTTAATTATATACGAACTATCAATCTAATTGAAAACAGATAGCAAAAGGCAAAAAGGGCATAAAAAGGGTGGCAAAAGCGATTAAGCAGAATCTATTACTTGCATTTGGGAACACAGGATCAAAAGGTAGGTAGCTAGCTAACTGGGCAATACCAATACCCTACCAGCAACAGATCAGATCAGACCAGGTCATCAAGTCCGAAAAATATATAAATAGGCCAATGGGGCTCTTGAATTGGATCACCAAATCACCCAATTAGTTGTTAGCCAGCTAGCTAGCTTGAAGGATCAATATGCCTAGGGACAGGGACCCCCTCGTTGTGGGAAGAGTCATAGGTGATGTTCTGGACCCTTTTACAAAGTCTGTTTCTCTCAGGGTGACTTACACTTCTAAGGAGGTCAACAATGGTTGTGAGCTCAAACCTTCCCAAGTTGTCAGCCAACCTCGAGTTGATATAGGAGGGGAGGATCTTAGGACCTTCTACACTCTGGTATGTATACAATACTATCAAAGCGCGCATGCCGTAATTTCGGTTATACAATTCTTCCAGTATTGCAAACATGCATGAGCTAGCTAGCTCAGCTCTTTGGATTTCCCCGTTTTGATTACTCATGCAATTCATGTCAGTCTGGAGCTATCAATACTGGCTAAGACAGAGGAGCTGCACAGTTAGTTATCCGTTGATGGATATACATGTGAGATTATAATGGATTTCTACTGGTTGCAGGTCATGGTCGATCCTGATGCACCCAGCCCAAGTGATCCCAACCTGAAAGAATATTTGCATTGGTATGTGGGATAAGAATGAAGTTTCTCATTTACCTTAGCCCCAACTCCTTTACATATACAGATCCCCCTTTTCAGTGCTATATATGGTATTTGTCATTAATTAATTCGTCCTCTTATAACCAAATCCTGACCCAAAACCATATTCGGAACTCAGGGGATCAAGTACTTTCCCGCCCAATCATATCTTCCCTTTATCTCGTTCGCCAATAATTGAAATTCAATGAAAATTATCGACCAAAAGAAAATTTCAATAAGATTTTTAAAATAATTGAATTGAAATTTGTTTAGTTATTGTGGTTTGGAGTCGACATGTGTTTAGTCATTATGGTTTTATTTTAATCTGAATAGTCCTTAAAGTCACAATTTTTCATCTAAATAGACCTTATGGTTTTATTTTAATCTGAATAGTCCTTAAAGTCATGATTTTTCATTTAAATAGTCATTCCGACAATTTTCTTAGTTAAAAACCATAAGAACTATTTGAATGAAAAATCATGATTTTAAGGAATATTCAGATTAAAATAAAACCATAAGGATTATTTTGATGAAAAATCGTGACTTTAAGGACTATTCAGATTAAAATAAAACCATAATGACTAAACAGATGTCGACTCAAAACCACAATAACTAAACAAATTTAATATTTATAGATCACTTTTGAGAGAGAGAGAGAACAACGCGAGCGAGAAAACCTTGCAATTGCTTGACTTTGACATGCATGTTGTTCTTTGATACATTTGTATATATCAGTAACGTTCACCTGGTCAATTATTGACTAAGAGAATCACAGTCAATCATAATTGGATATAAATCTAACTGTGGTAAGTATTATTTCAAAGTTAAGTTGTTTTGTTTTTAACTCTTAGATTTATCTCTAACGGAATAGTGGTTGACTATATATTTCTTGATCAGTAACTGACCTGTTGAACATAATTGTTGTATATATAGCTTTCCCAACAAAAATTCCACTCAAAACTTACACATCAAAAGAATCGATGCATGTATGCATGGACTCGGTTGATGATTGGACTCGGTTGAGTTGTGATTGTTTGCTTTTTATTGGTGGTCAATTGATGGTCGCACAACAACAATTTAGAGTAAAGGCCACACTCTTTATGTGGCATTTAGAGGTGTTGCATTCTTCTTTATGTGTGTCAAGTGTGGGGATAAGAGAAAAATTGTCACACAAGTGTGGTCTTTGCTCCGTTTTGTTGTGTGTCGCCTAGAAGTTTACTTTGGATTTTTCTTTATGGTACGTACTCTTGACTCTAGTCTAGATTCGAGTGGACTATATCACAACTAGTAATGTGATAGGCTATGCAACGACCTCGCTCCTTTTTGTGTGTCTAAATCAATGAGCCAATTTACTGGGGCTGGTAACTAATACGTCCAGGTTGATTTTCATTCTGGGTTTTACTAATGCGTCCCGCCAAGATGATATTTAATCTTTGACAATCTAAATTTTTGAGGATTATTAACCCTTTTCTGAAAGGTTTTACTCCTCAAGCCCCCAAACTTTATTTATTCATAAACACTAAATTGTTTTTGTTTGTTTGTTTTTTCAGGTTAGTCACTGATATTCCTGCAACAGCTGGGGCAGTTTTCGGTGTGTACTTAGTACTCATTGTCTACATTTTTATATTAATGATACTTTATTAGCTACAGGGAAATCGATCAACTTATACAAGGGTTGTTGCATATATGTGCAGGCCAAGAGATTGTGTGTTATGAAAGTCCACGGCCAACAGCGGGGATTCATCGCTTCCTTTTTGTGTTGTTTCGGCAGTTGGGAAGGCAAACTGTGTATGCTCCGGGATGGCGCCAAAACTTTAACACCAGAGACTTTGCCGAGCTCTACAATCTTGGATCACCGGTGGCTGCCGTCTACTTTAACTGCCAGAGAGAAAGTGGCTCCGGCGGAAGGAGAAGATCATCGTAAACCCTTTACTAATTTATCTTTCTCTCAAATATAGTAGTACATGCATGTCATAATTCGCTTGTATTACTTAATGTTGTATTGAGCACAAAAGTATGATTTGTATCTGGTATAGTCATACTAGCTAGTAACAATAAGTTAGCTTGCTAGCTACCTTATCTAGTCATCGATCTAAATATTTGTGTAAAACCAGTGGGTGTGTATGCATAAGTAGCTAGTGCAGGAACTAGCTTTGCTTGATTCGACTTGATCATTCACTGTGCAAGATCTGCAACAACAGTGCGCGCTTGTAATAGACATGATCAGATTAGGTCAGCTAGCCCGGCTACCGATGTCACTAGTCACTACTCTTAATGAAGTTGTATCAAAAACGAAGTTAATAAATGTGGGGTATAATATTGTCTCTAAAGGCATTTTAGCCACGTTGTAAAATATAACAATAATAAAGGTAGGGAGCGGCCCTCTAACGAGGACTTTTATAATAAGGACTAATTGAAGATTTTTCGATTAATAGTTTAAAAGATTTATTTTTCAATCACACTTTGACATCTCATCCATTCAGTTTTTATGTATATATGATGATATGAGTAGATCACTTATACAAATTTGCAGCCAAATTGATGATCGTTAAAGTAACGAACTAGATCAAATTAATGGACAAACCGAATCTGTCAAACATCAACCGTTCAAGTTCATAATTGGTAAATCAAACTTATGACTGCCTTAACGATTTTCAATATGGTTTAAAATTTGTATAAATATTCTACTTATAAATACCTATAAACTGAACGGTCAAAATGTGAATATAAGATCGAAAATTAGGATAAGCCGAAAAGTCCTCAACGTACTAGTCCTCATTATATAGGTTCACATTAGAATGACTCCCAATAAAGGTATTGTTTATATATAGTAGTATTGTTCATCAATTGTTTATCAATAATGTTTTACTTAGCTGCATATATATTGGAGTTAATTAGGATTGTTTCTGCTTATATATTTCCGGGTATGAGGTATAGTAGAAGCTAGGTTGAGTCAGGAATTAGAGAAGTATGTAACTCGAGCTTTTGCGAATGATGAGAAACCAAGTCTTAAGTGTAGAATTACTATGCAGCTAGCTAACACATACCCTCAGGCGCGGCCTCAGCTCTGATGTCTCAAGTGAGTCAAGTCAACCAACAACGCCACCCTCCCCCACCGCACACTAATGTCTTTTTCTTTTTTTTTTCTTTTTTTAATAAAGAAAAGACTGTTAGGAGTATAGATAGGCCCAGTCAATAACCCACTTCATATACCGGGCCCAGATCATCAGTGAGCCCAAGACAAATTTGTGTAATGTTCCTGAGCATGCTTTGGTAACAGCAAATCCGTTTGGTTTCGCTTCATCAACAACTTGGAGAACAAGTCTACCATGCAATTCTTCCGTTTTTGAGCAACAGACTAGACAAAATAGGATTTTCTTCTCCGTATTTTTCACACACATCAAAACCATGTTCTAATATAAAAACTTTGCTTCTCTCTTTTCTCTTTCTTTCTTCGTCTTAAATTATGATTTTAATTTCGTGTTTCCTTCAAGTTCTCATTTTCAGAACTTTGATTTTTAGCAAAGACTATTATAAAATGAAGCCTCTAGGGCAATTAATGTTTATAATGTTAAAGAGTAAGGTTTTCGAAACCTCATTAATAACATTATCATTCCAATACAAAAAAGAGTCACTATCAATATTAATAATAATATCTGTCACAAAATTAGCTTCACAAAATACATATATACTTAAAAACTTAAAGCTAATTGAATCAAAACTAGCCGCCATACTAATGTTTTATTGATCTAATAGGAAGATATAAGTACACACACCAACCATTAATTTATATAGTTTACTTGTTTATTATACTAATATTAGTCACCTAATAAGAATTTAAGGAAGAGGGTTTGGAACTTTTGCATTTCGTCGTAAGGGAGAGCAACCAAAATATTAACCCCGCCATTTCTTCCGCCACAACCAGCATCTATTTGCTCATCAGGAAACAGCAAAATTACATCCTTTCTGTGATACGCCACAGGACAACTGTATCTCGGCTTCCCCCATGGATACTCAACCTCCTCAAACCCTAATTTCCACCACGACGACACCAACACATCCCCATGAGGAAACCCTTTGTGTAACTCTCCCCAGTCGATGACGGACGTCACGTACTCGTTCGTCATCCTCTCTGCTCCCTCGTGCACCATCTCCACTGTTCTTGAGGAGGGCGCTTGCTCCAGTTCCCTACACCGAGCACTAGCGTAAGCAATCAAAACCGCATTCCCAGTGTAAGATCTGGGCAGCGGTGGCGTCAGCCTCGGCCTTATGTCCACAGCATAAAGAATCCTCGACTCTCTATCCATCCCATCATCATCACCATATTGATCATCACATGCTGGTAACGCCTTGCACCTCCAAATCAGGGCGGTGACAACGTTAAAGCTAGTGACCCCGCGTGAAGAACTAATGCTTTGGGTTCCCCCCTCAGTACTACTACTGCTGCTGGTAGGTTTTGCCTTCTCTTTGAGTTTGATTAGGTCCACACAGCTCAGCCTGAAGATCTTAAAGTCGAGCTCTTCTTGGGTGACTTCAAACACTGTGGAGCTTAAGTGATCATCATCTTTGAAAATATGAATACTGATGTATAACTGGACCTTTTCTTGCTGTCAAATCTTATCAATAATAATTGTAAGAACACATGAACACAAGATATATTAACTACGGTGTAAACCTTTCTCAAGGCAACATCACCGCGAGACTTTTAAAGTAGTCCACACTAAGATCAAATCCACTATTGAATAATCAGAGTTTACACAGTACACAAGCAGTGATCACTATCACTTTTATAAGAACAATCAAGCTTGATCAAGTACAATTATAATCCGATCTATCCTCTAATGATCTAAGACCTATCTAAGGAAGAGACTGAACAAGTCTTCCACTCCAACAACACTGCTTCAGATCTACTTGAGATGAAGAACACAGTGAGTGGCTCAAATGACAGCTAGAGTTCTTGAGTATAGTCTGCAAACACAGCAGCAATAATAATACTCCAAGTAATATCAAAATGAACTTACGAAACCCTAGCAGAAGTAGGGATATATATATAAGAGAGTAAGAGGGAAAAGAATCTCCTACTCAAACACATGACAGCTCACCAAGAAGATCTGCGATCAAACAACAATTATACAGCAGATATTTAAACTGATCCGATTACAGCTAACACAATCTTATCAAGGTTGGAGATCCTTTAGATCTCGTATGAAATTCCTTTTTAGTAAGCAGATTTTGATCCTAAGAATCTTTAAGAAAGATGAAAGAAATCATACCTTTTATTCATGGAAAATACCTTTTAGGTTGCTGCACGTTTACTGCAGCATATCAGTAAGAATCAGCTTTCCTGGTTGAACTAGGAAAGCTTCATTGCTTTATTTCGGAGTTGAATTTGTATGCCATATACTTACAATCTCCCCCTATGGCATACATATTCAACCTTGCTGCTCTGCTCCCCCATTCACCAACATCTGAAACCTGAAACAAAAACAACTATAACACACTAACATGAAAAACAGATAGTGCCTCTCATAGAATGAGCGTTGTGAGACAAAATTCACAACACTATCATCTATATGTCCTTGAGGTCAATAAAATGCAGTGATCCTAAAGGATCAAAGATCATCATCTCCTTGGACCACTGCTAGAAAACACAGGCAATTAATTTAGGAAATAATCCAACATCTGTGCTTAAGCACTTACACCAAAACATTGTTCAAGGAATAACAAGCTAGTACCAAAATAAAATGAACACTTAAACTAAAGAAGACAAAAACAAGCAGCAGTTCTCCCCCTTGAATGTGTATGCCTTAGGGCCTCCAACGCGGTTCATTTGGATCATCGTTCATGACTTCATCAGGAAGGTCTGGTTGGAGAATCCCCAAAATTTCCATCAAGGTGCCAGCAAGATTTGCCACTGCATGGTGAATGTGACGAAGCTCGAGTTGAATATTACGCAGCCCCTCCTCTTGTGCATGCTGCCTGGCCAGCATCTGAGACATGTGAGCATACACATCACCTGCAGTAAGCAGATCCAACGGTTGAGGCACCCTTGGTTGATGAGGCGGAGGAGGAGGTGGCATCTGAGATGAACGACGATTGGAACGCCGGCTTGAAGAGCTGCCACCTTCATTAGCAAAGATGAAACGGGGACGAGGCTCCTCAGATGGCTGAATTTGCCGTCCTGCAGAATTTCGGCGATGATGCCATTCAGTTTCATGACCCCTAACCATTGTATTCCTGCACACTTTAACAAACAACGTGAGATCTGTGGGAGAAAGATATTGACTTGCTATAGCCAAGGAGTCCCCTTATATAGAGAGAACAAGTAGGGTTAGGAGAGGTGTTATGACAAAACTAGGAAATAACACCTCCTAATAACACTGCGAAGCTTTGAAAACCTAGGAAAACACAATCACCGATTCCATTACCAAATACGGCTCCCCCTGCCGTGTAGACCAATCAATAAGAGAAAAATATATTTGCAAAAGCAAGAAATTTGAAGACAATATACTTTTGAGAATATTCGAAAAATCTGCATGAGAATATTGTGGCAGTCTTTTGCAGATACACCAGATCTTAGAATCACAAGTTCAAACCGTATGATGTACACTATCAATTCCAACACTTGTAAAGTAAGGATCAAAGCATGTGTGCACAGTGTGTGAATCACAAATAAGCATGGTTTATCACATATTGCACAGTAAACTGTAAGCAAAAGAAACTGTGCATCATCAGGTTCAGCGGATCCCAAGGTTTTTTTTTTTTTTTTTTTTTGTGTGGAAGCTCTCTGACAAACCGTGAATAATAATAATTTTTACTTTGAGAGAGCCAAAAGACCTTTCATTTGATCTTGAACAACAGCTTAAGTGTATCACTTGCTGTGTTTATTTTCAGGCTTCTTTTGGTGCTTTCCTTTTTTCAGACTCAGTGAAGTCCGTTTGGCTTGATCACCCTGAGTGGTTCGCCACCACCAGAGCCATGTTACTTTAGATAATCACTGAGTCCAGCACAAGAGAGTAAATGCATATATTTTTTTTTTTTTTTTTTTTCTCTCTATCTTTTCCACTGGATCATGAACTGAAGCATTTGACAAATTATTTCAACATAAAGCTTAATATACAACAGTAGTACACCACAGCTTACAGTGATTAGCGTGATCAGATATAGCATGCCAAAAATAGTCACGTAACAAGGTGGAATCCAGAGTAAGGCATACAAAAAATTTATGTGAATAAGGGTTCTGATAAACTGCATAAAAAAAACAACTATCTCAAGATCAGATAGGCCCTCGAATAACCCTTGCATAACGAATTCAAAGATCTTGAATGCCAAGAGCATTTCTCAGCTCCTGAAATCTCTCAGTGTCCAAAGCTTTGGTAAATAAATCAGCCAATTGTGTTTTTGTAGGCACAAAACTCAGTTCTAAAATTTGCTTCTCAACAAGATCTCTAATAAAATGATATCTCAATTCTATATGCTTGGTTTTGGAATGCAGTACTGGATTCTTAGTGATACTTATGGCACTTGTATTATCACAAAAGATAGTTAACTTACCTTGGGAAATGCCATAATCCTTAAGCATTTGCTTGAGCCACAACATTTGAGTGCAACAAGAACCTGCTGCAATATATTCAGCTTCTGTGGTGGATAGGGAGATGCAGTTTTGCTTTTTACTGTGCCAAGCCACCAAGTTATTTCCTACAAAGAAACAGCCTCCAGAAGTGCTCTTTCTGTCCTTGAGATTTCCTCCCCAGTCTGCATCTGAATATGCTGCAATTTCAGCATTAGTTTCACATGTATAAAAAATACCACATTCAGCTGTTTCTGCAACATATCTAATGATCCTCTTAACAGCTTCTAAGTGGGATTCTTTTGGGTTCGCCTGAAATCTGGCGCATACTCCCACACTGTGACACAAGTCAGGTCTGCTTGCTGTCAAATACATCAAGCTACCTATCATGGATCTGTATAAGGTTTGATCCACAGTCTTCCCATCTTTATCTTCAGTAAGCTTTGTGACAGTACTCATAGGTGTTGCTACCCGTTTCTTTTTGTCGATGCTGAACTTCTTAACCAGGTTTTCTGCATATTTTGACTGAGATAAAAACATGCCATTGTCAAGCTGTTTAACTTGCAGGCCAAGGAAAAAGGTTAGTTCACCACACATGCTCATTTCAAATTCTTTTTCCATAATATGTGTGAATTCCTGAACAAGATGTTCAGAAGTAGAGCCAAAAACAATATCATCAACATAAACCTGTGCAATGATGATGTGTGAAGAGGTACGTTTAACAAACAAAGTCTTATCAACTGAACCTCTAGAATATCCGTTCCCCATGAGATAAATGGATAACCTGTCATACCAAGCTCTTGGAGCCTGTTTAAGACCATACAAAGCTTTCTTTAATTTATAAACATGATCAAGGTGAGAGGGGTCTTGAAAACCTGGAGGTTGTGCAACATACACCTCCTCTTGTAAAAAACCATTTAAGAAAGCTGTCTTCACATCCATTTGATATAGTTTAAATTTTAGAAAACAAGCAACAGCTAAGAGAAGTCTGACTGATTCCAACCTAGCCACAGGTGCAAAAGTTTCTCCAAAATCTACCCCTTCTACTTGTGAGTAGCCTTGAGCTACAAGTCTGGCCTTGTTTCTAACTATGTTGCCCTTTTCATCACATTTATTTCTAAAAATCCATTTAGTACCTATAACATTTATGTTTGCTGGTTTTGGCACTAAATCCCAGACCTCATTTCGACTGAACTGGTTTAGTTCATCTTGCATGGCATTAATCCAATCAGAGTCTTTCAAGGCTTCTTGGACATTTTTAGGTTCAACTAGAGAGACAAAACCATGATGAGTGATGACATTTATATCAACTTTATTTTTTGAAACAAAGCATAGAAGAACCTGATTTTGTGCTTCTTCTGGTGTACTGTTCGCTGTAACCTGTGGAGTCTGTGCATTCGCTTGACTTCTAGTTTGAATTCCTGCAGACATTTTTCCAATAACATCCTGTACTGAATGATCCTTCTGTACCTGCTTAAATCCAGTTCTCAACCTTGGATTTTCAGCAAAAATGCCATCCTCATCATCATCATCACCATCATCAGTAGTGTCCTGGATGCTGTCCACTGCTGTGGTGTCCATAAGAATTTCTGCACAGCTCTCTGCAGTTCTTTTCTTTGCATACAAACTATCATCAATAGATACATTAATAGATTCCATGATTAATTTTGTTCTATTGTTATACACTCTGAAAGCTCTACTGTTTAGTGAGTATCCCAGAAACACTCCTGCATCACTTCTTGGATCAAATTTTCCAAGATATTCTCTATCCCTTAAGATATAACAAGGACTTCCAAAAATGTGAAAGTAACTTACTGTAGGCTTCCTTTGTTTCCACAGTTCATAAGCTGTCACATCTGTACCTGGTCTTAGAAAAACTCTATTCATAGTATGACATGCAGTGTTAACTGCCTCAGCCCAAACTTTTTGGTTTAAACCTGCAGCATGCATCATTACTCTAGCCATTTCTACTAAAACTCGATTTTTTCTTTCAACGATTCCATTCTGTTGTGGAGTTATTGGTGAGGAAAATTCATGACTGATACCATATTTTTCACAGAAATGAGAAAAAGAACTATTTTTAAACTCAGTTCCATTATCTGACCTAATTCTGGAAATTTTCAGATTTAACACTTGTTTTTCATTTATTAGTTTCTTGCTCAAAGAATTAAACAAGTCAAAAGTTTCTGATTTATCAGTCAAAAATTCCACCCAGGTAAATCTGGAAAAATCATCTACAACAACTAACACATAGTTCTTACCTCCTAAGCTCTCATGTTGTGATGGTCCCATTAAGTCTAGATGAAGTAATTCTAAAGCTTGTGTTGTAGTCTGTGAGTTTATCAGTTTATGAGGTACCTTTGTTTGCTTTCCAGTCTTGCATTCGCCACAGATGACATCAGTCTTTCCTTTGAGAATTGGCAGCCCTCTGATGCACCCTTTGTTTGACACCTTCTGCAGATCTTGAAGATTGATATGCCCTAGTTTCCTGTGCCACTCCAACATTTCATCCTGACTCGATTTACTGTAGTAACACGGTAGAGCTTGTTGCACTTGATCTGAGGAAACATGGTAGCAGTTGTCCTGTGCTCGATTTCCATACATCACCTGTTTGCCTGCATTGTTTAGTACTAGACATCTGCGGTTGTTAAACCAAACGTCTTCAAAATCATCTGTCAATTGACTAACACTAATAAGATTAGCAGTTAGACCATCAACATATAAGACATTGTGTAATTCTGGCATTCCAGGAGGCTTCACAGTGCCTCTCGCCAATATGTCTGCATCCTTTCCATCACCAAAGGTGACACTACCTGTGGTTACTTCATCATTGAAAGAAATGAACCATTCCTTATTCCCTGTCATATGCTTAGAACAGCCACTGTCAAAATACCAAGTGTCCTTGCGTTTTTTAGCAAGGGCAGTAAAAGCAACCATGCAAGTTTCAGAATTATTAATTTGTACTAAACCCTTTTTAATCCATCTGCGTTTCACAGATTTAACAGTTGGTTTTGAGAAACTTGTTTTCTTTTCTAGTGCAACAATTTTGTTCTGTTGAGCTTGGAATTTTCTCAACAAAATATTGTAGGACAGATCAAGATTTCTATTGTTTAACATCCTGCAATCAGGCCTAATATGACCTCTCCTGCCACAATGATGACAAATGGGAATAAACCTAGTGTACTTGTTTTTATTCAACTGGTTTGCCAAATTATTACCTGAACTTTTTGATGAACTTGAAACAGTTGTTTTCACTGGTATCTCTTCCTCCATGGTTGTTGGTTTTGTGCTCTTCACAAATTTTGTGAAGGATGAATTGACCCCACTGTATCCTAGACCAGTTCTGTCATTAAATTTTTTTCCAAGTGCAAGCATTTGGGTAGCCTTTTCTGAGCTGAGCTTGAATTGCTCGAATTTTTTACTGCTCCCCTTTAGTTTATCCTGCAGAGTGTTAACTTCAATAGATAATTTGGAATTTAAAGCTTTTAAACTGGTTACCTCTTGATTCAAAGAATTCCTTTCAGTTATCCAGGATTCTTTGTCAATATTCTGCAAGTTTTTAATTTCCTGATCAAGCTGCAGTCTTTCCTCTTCCCAAGAGTTCTTCAAGCCAGTAAGTCTTGACTCGAGATCAGCCTTTTGAGCTTTGAGATCCTCATTCTCTTCCTCCAAGAACTGGTTCCTTTTCACCATGATCTTTGACGCTTTAAACATCTGAGAACACTGATATCCAATTTCCTCTTCAAAGTCATCATCATCTGTGTCTGAGTCCGAAGAACCTTCAATGGTGCCAATGAAAGCAACATTTTGCTCCTCATCATCACTCAATGTTGCTGTAAGAGACTTAGCTGCATACTTGCTATTTCCACAGTCAGTAGCCATGTGGCCTTTGCCACCACAAGTATAACAAGTTGGACCAGTTGGATGAGGCTTTTGTTTAAATCTATTGTCCTCATTGTTAGTATTAGAAGTTCCTTCATTCTTTGAATTCCTGAAATTTCTAGAATTTCCTTTAAAATTTCTTCCAGAGTTCTTATTTTTCAGGAGCTGCTTGAATTGTTTGGTTATAAGAGCCAAGTCTAGATTTTCAGAATCATCTTCTACCTTTTCTTTCTTAGAGGCTTTAAGAGCTAAACTTTTAGTTTTCTTTTGGTCCTCCTTTTCTGGAAGAATCCATCTTTGCTCAAACAGTTTCAAATTACCAAGCAATTCATCAATTTTCAGGGTGTTCAGATTACATGAATCTTCAATGCTTATAATTTTGCTCTGAAAAGTTCTAGGTAGACCCCTGAGAATTTTCTTAACAATTTCATTTTCAGGAATCCTTCTACCTAGACCTCTACATTGACCAGCAACTTTCAAGACTCTTTTATAAAACTCATCTACAGTCTCACTGTCTTTAAGAACCATAGTTTCAAACTCAAAAATTAATTGCTGTAGTTTCTGAGATTTTACCTTTTCATTACCTTCATAGGTTGATTCAAGAACGTCCCATGCTTCCTTTGCTGTTTCACAGTGTTCAACACTGATACGTTCATCTTCTGAAAGAGCTACAAAAATGCAATGCTTTGCTTTATTGTCAGCCTTTTTTAGGTTTATCTCCTCGGCAGTCCAATCCTTCCTAGCTTTTACAGTCACTCCTGAAGAGTTTGGATTAATTATACCTGGATCTACATAACCATCCTCAATCACAGTCCATAATAGTTCATCAATAGAACACAGAAAAATTTTCATGTAAATTTTCCAAGATGAGTATTGATCCAGACCTCCACTGAACGGAGGTGGATGATTAACCGATCCATTGGATTTGAATAGGTCCATGTTTTAACAGGATCTACTAGTAAAACTAGCACCTGCTCTGATACCAAATGAAAATATGAATACTGATGTATAACTGGACCTTTTCTTGCTGTCAAATCTTATCAATAATAATTGTAAGAACACATGAACACAAGATATATTAACTACGGTGTAAACCTTCCTCAAGGCAACATCACCGCGAGACTTTTAAAGTAGTCCACACTAAGATCAAATCCACTATTGAATAATCAGAGTTTACACAGTACACAAGCAGTGATCACTATCACTTTTATAAGAACAATCAAGCTTGATCAAGTACAATTATAATCCGATCTATCCTCTAATGATCTAAGACCTATCTAAGGAAGAGACTGAACAAGTCTTCCACTCCAACAGCACTGCTTCAGATCTACTTGAGATGAAGAACACAGTGAGTGGCTCAAATGACAGCTAGAGTTCTTGAGTATAGTCTGCAAACACAGCAGCAATAATAATACTCCAAGTAATATCAAAATGAACTTACGAAACCCTAGCAGAAGTAGGGATATATATATAAGAGAGTAAGAGGGAAAAGAATCTCCTACTCAAACACATGACAGCTCACCAAGAAGATCTGCGATCAAACAACAATTATACAGCAGATATTTAAACTGATCCGATTACAGCTAACACAATCTTATCAAGGTTGGAGATCCTTTAGATCTCGTATGAAATTCCTTTTTAGTAAGCAGATTTTGATCCTAAGAATCTTTAAGAAAGATGAAAGAAATCATACCTTTTATTCATGGAAAATACCTTTTAGGTTGCTGCACGTTTACTGCAACATATCAGTAAGAATCAGCTTTCCTGGTTGAACTAGGAAAGCTTCATTGCTTTATTTCGGAGTTGAATTTGTATGCCATATACTTACAATCTTGGCCCAGTTGGGTGCACATCTTGAGATCCTGCAATTCGGGGTGGGGAAATGCGATACGTGGAGGGGATCTAGCGGCTAATATTTCACGGTCACTGTAAGGGATGATAGCGAGGAGCTTGTCACCAGCCAGGGCAGCAAGGTTGTCCAAGAAGAGTCTGAAGCTTTGACCATCAAATATAAATGATTGGTTGATAAGCCCATTGCAAATCCACCGCACTTGAATTTTGGCACCTGTTAAAGGTAATTAACCACTGATGAATAAATGTTTTTCTTCGTATGTATATATACAGCTAATTCATTAACTGTATTAATTAAGAGAAATTACCCATCAAAATTGATGTTTCGTTAATGTTTAATTAGCTATCTATGTTCTACATAAACATATTGGGGCTCCATAATTGATATGAACCAAAACGTAACTGGTAATTTAATTAACCCATTTTTTTATCTATTTCATTATGTATATCTTAGCAGCATTATGCATGGGCATGTAAATTTTATTATGAATATTAGTTGATATGAAGCATTCATGTGCATGTAAATTTCATTATGAAAATTAGTTGACATGAAGCATGTGACACGTAAATAATTGGCTTTGTATTTAGGATGAAATTAGATTGCACAACCTAGGCAGCGAGACGTATATAGTAAGATTAATTTGTTTGTAACTAATATTTCGTAGTTGCAAACAAAGTGATCGAGTTCACTAGTTCTCCTTGTGGACGAAATCAGAACAGAACGTCCAAAAACTAAAATTAATTTGTATAAATTAACATTGAACCTGCAGAATGCATAGTGGGTGATCGCGATGACCAGCAGAAGCGGGATGTTTGATGGATGCATCATTTTCACGATCCATATCCATGGTGATACAAACTAGTTGTGCGAAAGCTGAATTAGGATAAACCAGGTCTCCGATCTCATGTAATGCATACTCAGAAGAGGCCACCAAAAAGCCTGCCCCTGCCGCATTGCACTCGATCGCTAAGCGAATGCCGCCAGTACTACTGTTGGGATTCAGTTTCAGTCTTCCGGCCAAGAAATCATAGGGCACCAATATGTTGGTCAGGCTCTGCTTGAGTTTCTCAGCTACAAGATCGGAGGAAAACTCATTATGGGAGGCAAAAAAATGGACGGTTTGGACGTCGAAATTTAGAACTTGGTCTATGTTGGATAAGAAGATGGATCTTTTCTCAGTTTCATGGGACGGGGAAACTAGAGATTTGTATTGGACAGTCACTTTCAGATCTTTCAGGAGATTCGAAGGAGGGCGTACTACTAGTTCCACTCTTCCTGCAGCTTCATATCCTCCAATATCATCGACATCTTCATGGAATTGGCGTGTTGTCGCAGTAGTACTCCCCATGGCTCTAATCCTCTATATAAGGCTCGCCAATATTAATCTGCTCGATCTACTGGCTGAGTTTAGAACAACTCTCTCCCGATCCCATGAGCTTGTATATATACGTCTCTAGCTACTTAATTAGCTAGGTAGCAAGAAGGCAAGGCCGGTATAGCTATATTATTGAGGCTATAAAAATAATGCACATATATTTGGAAATAAAGGGCCTTAAATTCATGATCTTGTTGCATGGATAACATTATAATGGATGCACAATTATTAAAAGTCCCCATCGGGCCACCTAGCTAATAATGCACATAATGAAAGAAAAATGACCATACATACATATGCATGAAATAGTGGATGCAAAATTAAAAGTCCATCTTACATTCAATTGATTCAAAGTCCTACCACCTTATCTTGTATGCATAACAATTTTTTTTTTAATGTTTTTTTAAAGAGAAATTTTAAATACACACCTCTAATCTCTTAATACACACCCTTATTACTTTATATATCACATCAGATTTTATATGTATGTTTAATTACAAAAACATCTATCAATTTTTAGGGAAAAAAAGGGGAAAAAAAAAAGAAACTTCTTATTCCCTAAAACGTAACTCTTCTCCACTATTACTACACATCAAAATAAAAGAAATAAAAATCTCTTCTCCAAAATTCATCACCTAAATTTTGACTACTGTCATAATCACATGTACAATTTACCGATTGTCCGATTCATTTGGTTTTTTTTTATCAACTTTAATTTTTATCTTGCAGGCTAAAAACTAGTTTTTTATGCTATTGTACTTCTACTAGTTTTTTATGCTATTGTACTTCTACTAGTTTTTTAACTTTAAAACAATTATGTATGTTCAATTTTTTTTTCTTCAAATTCTAACCGATTGATGTCATATTGGAGATTTGGAGTTCGAATATAATATTGCTTTTTCATTATAAAATGAAAAATATCAAGAAAAAATTTATAACCCGATAAAAAAAAAATCTAATAGAAAATAAAAGAGAATATATAAAGAGAGTTATGAACAGTAAATATATAATAATTATATTAAATAACATATTATTATTAGTTTTAGATAGGGGTATTTTAGGTAGTTTAGGATGTGTATTTAGTATAATATTGAAATGAAAAACTAGATGTGTAGTGTATTAAATAAGTGGTGTGTATTAAGAGATTATAGGTGTATTTAAAATTACTCTTTTTGAAATGAGGTGTCAGATTGGGGGAGAGAGCTAGCCCAATAATTCAGGGTCATTATGAACCGATTATGGCCCGCATGAATCCAATTAACGTATGAGTCCAAACCGATTACTACGTGATAGTAATAGACATCGCGAGCCTAAGTTTTCCACCTTATAAACCCGCATGCATCCATAGTCAGGTCTCAATATGACCCACACTCTCTTGAAATCTGACACTTTTAACCAACGTCATATGAGTCTCGCATGTCCTAGGTACTCATACTCATAGCTACCAATAAGGGATTTCTAATTATTGGAGCTTGAACTTGGGTGGGGGTTCCACTCGAACAAGTTATATGAGTCCCGCAAGTCTCAAGTACTCAAACCCGTAGCTACGAATAATAGATTTCTGATTGTTAGAGCTTGATCTTGGGTGGGGGTTCCACTCAAGCAAGTGCCTTTGCCAATCTTGCCAACTCTCTCATAGGCAACTTTTTAATGTTACCGGTTAACAAAACAAGAAGCAAAAAAAAATATATATAGCGTGTTCCTTTATAGTGTGTTTTGATGTGGGTGAATTCCCAGGAATTTAATCAAAAATAGGGAATTCCTAACTTCTTAGAATTGTTTCCCCCGTTTGGATTCTTAGTGGAATTTGGAAGCTTAAATTCCCGATTTGAATTCCCAACAAAATATGTGTCATTTGTCAATTTTCAACAAAATATGTGTCATTTGTCAATTTCCTTGACTAAGGTTAGTCTAAATACAAATTCTTATCATTTTAAAACTTTACGTCATGAAATCCAAACAACGAAATTCTTAATTAATGAAATTTGAATTTATAGAATTGATATTCATATGATTTTAAAAAATTTATGAAAATTAAAATTATTTTATCCAAACACAACGTTAATATCTCGTTTGGTTTCAATAAAAAAAAATGTCTCATTTGGTTTGCAAGAAAAAAAAAATTAAAGAAGCACTACTAAAAAAAGGCCTTATCTGACCAAGAATTTGGGCTCGCCGTCTAGTGAATCAATTCTGTGTCTGCTCTCAGCCTCTCAATCTAACGCGTGATCACAAACAAGCATTTGAAAAGGCTAACGGCCTCGACCGATGAACACCAAACAAAAATAGCAAAAAAGAAAAGAAAAAAGGAAATTAGAGAGAGAGATGCTGAGCAGAGCAGCTTCTGTTTCCGTATCTGCAAACCCATCAAACCACTTGTTGTTGTTCAGCAGGAATTCTCAGTTACACAACAATCTCTCGTATGCTGCTTCCTCATCCAACTTTCCGAGCATCACACGGAACAACAACACCTCTAGAATCTCGAGGATGATCAACACTTTCACAACCCGAGCAACCGCGCAGCCTCTCCAGAATGCTGACGAGCTCATCGACTCTGTCGAGACCTTCATCTTCGACTGCGACGGTCTCTTCTTCTTCGTCTTCATTCACCTTCAACTTTACTCCCCTGACATCAACATTATTCTATGCTCAAATTGAATTCAATACCAACTGTTCGGAGCCTGAATGAAATTACTGTTTGTTTAATCTTAGCAGAATATTAGTGTCCCTTTGTCTGCTTATCTTTTGAAGTAAACATCCTTGTGTTCGATAACAAGTGTTGGCAGGGTGATTTGTTGCTTACCAATTTTCGATTGTTTACTAGTTAGGTAGCTTTAAGGATTACTCAATGATGTTTGATTGAATAATGTTCTGAACAATCTTGGGATATATATACGTTTTCTGATGCAGTCCCCTTTTGAACAATGTCGGTACTCATTTTTGAACTACTGCAGGAGTTATATGGAAAGGAGATAAGCTGATAGATGGCGTCCCAGAAACTCTTGATATGCTACGGTCCAAGGTCTGCCTGTGGAAAGCTATTTTTATACGCAGTCATATGACCATAAACATAATGTCTATTTGACTGTATTGGATTCAACTATTTGTTTAGGCATGTGGATCCAAATGTAGCATGATCTTCTTTTCTTTGTCAGCACAAAGACAGGGAGATTATTTTAAGCGACAAGCCTTGTTATGTGGCCTGAAACCACTTGCATATTGTCTTTCCTTCAGGGCAAACGATTAGTCTTCGTTACCAACAACTCAACAAAATCTAGGAAGCAATATGGTAAAAAGTTTGAAACACTTGGTCTGAATGTCAGTGAGGTCAGTTTTGTAACCTTTTTCTTTGAATGTTCAAAGGTATCAGTATGTCAGTAATTCTAACCCCAAATGAACGATTGCAGGAAGAAATTTTTGCTTCATCGTTTGCTGCTGCTGCCTATTTGAAGTCCATAAATTTTCCAAAAGATAAAAAGGTAACTTGCTGGTAAAACTCAATATTTGGTTTAATTCCACTTTCCTAAATGTGGCATATGTAAAGGAAATGGTCTGTATCATATGCCATGAGGTTGTGTATATTTGGGTTTAGTTATTTCATGCAATATTCTTTTATAGTCATGTTGACCTAAGGCTATAAATTTAAAGATTGAAATATTCATAAACATTGCTTACTTTACTATTTAAAGTTCTTGTACTTCATGAATGACACTGTATTAATTCACTAGCACATGCTAGTGAGGAATCTGGATGATAATGGACTGATGATTTGGCATTTTATAGGTTTACGTGATTGGTGAGGATGGAATCTTGAAGGAGCTTGAGCTTGCTGGGTTTCAATACCTTGGTGGACCTGTGAGTAGAAGTCCCAAATCGCTTAAATCTTCATACTCGCCACTTTTTATCTTTCTATTTCTTGTTTACTATATAAATCAAAAGTTGTGTTATTAATGTGACTCACAAGAGCATTTCACAGGAAGATGGAGGGAAGAAGATAGAGCTGAAGCCTGGATTTCTGATGGAGCATGATGAGAGCGTATACCTTTGTCCTTTCTTATTTCATATAACTGCTTTTAATGGCTGTTTTCTATTATTTTGTTGGCACTGATAAAGTACGAGAGTAGAAATTATATCTTCTGCATTCTCTTGGAGCCATGAACATAAGACTATAATTTTTCTTTTCTCTTGGTCTCAACTTTAATGTTGATAACTCTGTCTACTGATTGTCTTGTAGGTTGGAGCTGTTGTGGTTGGGTTTGATCGATATGTCAACTACTTCAAAATTCAGTAAGTTTTGCTGATTCCGAAAATGTCAGTACAACTGTCTTGTATATACTGCAATTTTCGTTGTCACTAGAATGAGAAGAATCATGCTCGATCCAGTATCTTCTGTATTAGTTTCTTTTTGTTCAGGAAGAGCATTAGGACTGTAGTTTGCATTGAATTCAAGACAGATAGATAGTCTTATTCCTGAAGGTTTTGATTGAAAAAGTAATCACACATCAACCCCAAGTGTTCCGTCATCTTCTTCTAATCTTCTGTAGACTGTATTTGTCCTGAAATTTGGGTCTCTGCAAAAAAGTTATGTTAAAAAGTATAAACCTATATGATACTATACCAAGTACCAATTTATCAATAGTTCAATATTCTTGGTCTAGTGGTACTTCAATCCATAGTGTTGATGACATCTCAAGTTGGGATCCTCCTATCCACATTTATACTTTTTTGTTCTTATATGTGTTCCACTCACTGACCTCGGACTTAACAATATGGACTGATTTGTTCTGAAACTTGGGTTTCTTTAGAGCGCTCTCCAGAAAAGTTAGATTTTTTTTTTTTTTTTTTTTTTTTTTTTTTTTTTGAGGTTTACAGAAAAGTTAGGTTAAGAAGCATAAATGGAAAGTAATCTACATGATACTATACCATGTACCAATCACCATCTAGCTATTGGTCTAGCGGTAGTTCTCTGCACAGGGTTAATAGGTCCCAAACCGACCTCATCCCTTTCCGGCCAAAAAGGTCATAAAATCAATATCAAATAAACAGTATGGTCTTGTTCTGAGCTCTCAGGTATCTGTTTGCCATTAGTTAATGTTATCATTATTATGTAATTGTAGGTATGGGACACTCTGTATACGTGAAAACCCTGGATGTCTTTTCATAGCAACAAATCGTGATGCTGTCACTCATCTCACAGATGCTCAGGAATGGGCAGGTTTACTTCTCTCCTTCCCTTCTCCCACTTTGTGTATGGATAACTTTATATTTTGAAATGTCTTGCTCGTTGGACTTTGCATAAATAGCAGTGAGGATAAATTCATATTGGCAGCACCAGCTGCTGTGTTGGGTTGCTGGATATGTTTCTATGTACCTTCTGGTCCTATCTAGAATGGATGATTTGGTATCAAATGCTATTTAGTCATGCAACCATAACTTCCAGAAGACATGATATAAGTATTATATTGTCTGTGTTGAGGGTCTTTAGAATCATTACTGTGTTTGCATTTATAGCACACCATACCGAACTCTATGGAGTCTGTGCCTCTGTCTTCATGATGTTATCCCAGATATTAAAATGTAGTCTCCTCTTTCAGGTGGTGGTTCCATGGTTGGTGCTATTCAGGGATCTACTCAGCGTGAGCCACTGGTTGTGGGAAAGCCTTCGACATTTATGATGGACTACTTAGCAAATGAGTAAGTCGATTGATTTGTTTGTTTAGTTCATGTGTTTATGCTATGAAATAACATTAGTATTGTTGTTTTATGCGAAGACTTGTTTCTGATACTGTAGCAAGTTTCATATAATATATAGTACTGCAGGAGTCTTTTAAGTCTTAACATGCAATGCTGCTAATGCATATGGTGTGATATTTGATTGAAGTGAACTTGGCAGAGGTCTTAAGGAAATACAAAACGATGGTTTTGATGAAAACATACTTATCATGAAAAAATCATTGTGTGTAATGGCTAATATGGGTTACTTGGATCTGATGAATGACAGATTTGGCATACTGAAGTCACAAATTTGCATGGTCGGAGACAGATTGGATACTGATATTCTGTTTGGACAAAATGGTGGTTGCAAAACTCTTCTTGTTCTCTCAGGTACATGATTTCTGCAATTTTGCCCAAATTTACTTCATTTTGTTGTTGTATTTAAAGTAATTAGCGCCTTTTCTTGTCTGGTTAATAGGTGTCACTACTTTATCAGTGCTTCAAAATCCCAGCAACACCATACAACCAGATTTTTACACCAACAAAATTTCAGACTTCTTGTCTCTCAAGGCTACAACTGTGTGATTACTTTTATTGATTATTGATGATGCCAGTAAAACCAATCTTGTTTTGGGATGTAATACTGGCTAACTTATTCTTTCTAGTATATAAGGGCAGGATATAAATTTCTGAATTTAAAAGGAAACCATGTCACTTTTTCAAACCAAAAAACTGCAAATTTATGCCAACCCAGATGTAGGCAAGCAGACACTGCCTTACTGTTGACTAGTGTTTTTATTATATATCCTAAACAAACAACTCTTTTTTCCTCTGTATTAGGTTAGTTGGAAACATTTTTGTTTTGAAAGGTGTTTAAAATCAAAATGGCAAATAATCAGTGCTCATCGCATTGTGCCTTCCCGTGTTCCGATTCAATCACAACAACATAACAGTCGAACAGGACGACATCTGCCCAGCAGTCCAACCCTCAAAGCCTTCACCGAGCTCTCTCGTTGCCGCCGCAATGATTGTCGTCGCAGGAAGGAGTCGAAACCCTAGGCTTTTGCTAGTGTCTTGTCACAAGTAATCTTTCTAGCATCATAAAAGTCTCTCACGCCTAGAAATTTGAAGTCTATTGTTGAACGAAAACAAGTCACTTGGTGCAAAATTCTAAATATCACACTGAATGTGCTTATAGAGTGATATCTCTTATTGTGATGCCACAAAAAATGTGGCATAATGTTAGACTATAGGGTCTTAACAGTGTCGCTAAAAAAAAAAAAAATTATACTTATACTATATACTAAAGGGTGGTTAACTGTTCATATCATAAGCATATGAACAGTGTTTTTTTTTTTTTCTGAAACGTGTAATTTAGATTTTTTTAGATAGACTCTCTCTCGGCAAATATTTTTTTGCCCTCTATTTTTCACTTTTCTTTTACATCCTGAATCTTACAAATCAAAACAATTAGAGCATTTATATTTTGGGAATTACAATTCCATAAATTTAAATCCTATTAATTGAGAATTTCATTGTTTGAATTTCATGATGTGTCCATAGAAATTTTAAAATCATGAGAATTACAAGTCCATGAATTTAAATCCTATTAATTAAGAATTCCATTGTTTAGATTTCATGATGTAGAGTTTTAAAATGACAAGAATTTATATTCAGACTAACTTTAGTTAAGGGAATTGACAAATGACGCTTATTTTGTGAGAAATTCAAGTCGGAAATTTAAGCTCTTAAATTTTCACGATTATTTTCCCGTAAAAATTGCTAATTCTACGGGATAAGTATCCAAACGAGGAAACCGTCATAAGAAATTGAGAATTCCTTATGTTTGATTAAATTCTCATGAATTCACCTACATCCAAACATACTGTAAATATATACACCGCGCGGGTATAATTCTAGTATCTTACTTGACAAAAAAAAAGGAAATCATTTCTTGCGTAACCTTTTTTCTCTTTTCCTCTCTCTCTATTTCGTGTTTTTGGTTTACATAAGAGATAGATATATTTCATCAGAATCACTAGTCATTTCTTACCCGAACCCTCTCGCGTTTCTGGTCCAAAGAAAAGAACAAAAAAAACGAATAGAAGAAGAAGTGAAATACGAATCTGTGTTGCCCCATTTCTCTCTCTCTTTTCCTTTGAGTTGGATTGGATGCAATCTGGATTTATTCAGTTGTGCTTAGGGTTTTGATCATCTTCATCACCAATGGAATCAGAGGACGATTTCGATATGCACGATGCCAACGATGACGACAACGACGAGGATTTCTACAGTGGCGGCGATGACGACGCCGCCGCCTCTATGGACAGCGACGATGCCGGCGTTGCCGATTACGAGTTCATCGACAATGACTCTGATGATTCCAATGACGCCGCCTCCCATCGCTACCAGGTTTCTTTCTCAATTTCACTCTTCTTTTCTGTTTAATTGTTGCTGATTTTGATATTTCGATTACTTGTGTAGGGATTCTATCTCATGTGTTTTGCTCCATTTTTTTTCGAATTAATGCCCTGTTTACAACAATGTGGTCGAATTTTTATCATCAATTCTACTGTTAACTAATGTACTGCTGCTCGGTTTGGCCCTGGTCTACTATTTCCGCTAATTCTTTGTGTTATTGTTGCAGCAAAGCTACACTGTTTTGACGGAAGCCGACATTCGTCAACGTCAAGAGGAGGATGTCACAAAGATATCTACAGTGCTTTCCATTCCAAAATTTGCAGCTAGCATACTGCTCCGCTACTATAATTGGTAAAATGCTGTTACCAATCTGCTGTGTTTTATTATTTGGTAACATGATCTGGGTTACCGGGATGTACAATTAGTTTTTCTGTTCATTTTACGCGAGGCTTTGCAGTTTACACAGTTGATTACCATGCACTTATTAGATTGGCTTCCTATCATGGTGTGTTTATCGTCCGAATATCTAATTAATCTATACTTTTTCGCAGGAGTGTAAGCAAAGTACATGATGAGTGGTTTGCAGATGAAGAAAAGGTTCGCAAGATTGTTGGCTTACCGGAGAAACCAGTTATCGAACACCGTAATGCTAAAGATGTAAGCAGTTTATTCTTTAGGATGGTCATTAAGTTCTTGCATCTTCTGTTCATACTTAGGGATTTGGGCTACTTGTTTGGGTGTTGTGAGGCTTCAAAAAGTCACATTTATTCTAATGTCATGCTCTTGTTTCTTTGACAGCTTGATTGTGGGATTTGTTTTGACACCTTTCATCGTAACGAGATGCATGCTGCATCTTGTGGTCATCCTTTTTGTTTCTCGTGCTGGGCAGGTTCGATATACACGTTAAAGCCGTTTTTCTTTCCATATTCCTCCATGTTATTTTTTTTCCTCCATTACTTTGGATTTGTTTATATGAGAGAATTGTATCTGTTATTGTGATCAAAGCACTGTTTTGGAATTCTCTTATTTATGCACCTTCCTTGCATAGGACAACTCTTGTATAGGCTGTGTTGAGTGCTTATCATTTTTATCTAAGAATTTGAATTGTTCTTATATCCTTCTCATTTTGCTGATCATCCATTGTAGGTTATATTGGCACGGCAATTAATGATGGTCCTGGATGTTTAATGTTGCGCTGCCCTGATCCATCTTGTGGTGCTGTTGTTTTCCAAGATATGATTAATGCACTGGCTTCGAATGAAGACAGGGAGAAATATTCTCGTTACTTTATTAGATCTTATGTCGAGGACAATAGGAAGGTAATATCATGTTCACCGGTGATTTATCCATGCTCCCAAAACGAGGAGAAGTCTGAGTTGTCCTACTTGACAAACGTATAAAGTTATTCTGTGGTTCTTCTCTCGGCCACCTAGTGACCAAGTTTTGGTCACTGACCATTGGATTTTAATCCCGTGGTGGAGAAAGCCCATGAGTTCATTTGTTTGTTCTCCACTGATGGATTCCAATCTGATGGTGAGTGGCCAATTCTTCAGTCACAAGATGGTCAGGAGAACACTAATTATTACAAGGAATATGAGTGTAGTGTCAGAATCATTTTACTTTAATGGTATATGAGTGTAGTGCATATACTTAGATCGCTGACATCATATATAATCATTTTTGAGCAACTGAGCAGTAATCGTATAGTGGCTGCAACTTGTGGTACTTATGCTGATATATTACTTTAGTTTGCTTATTAAACCCTATTGGAGCTCCTAGAGGAAAAAAGGTTTATGTTTGTTCACATCAAAATCCTATCAAGCAACTGTAAATCATGATGATTTAATTGGTAGATTATTCCTTTTCGTGTATTGCTATAATTTTTGTTATTTTTCTGTTCCACATCACTGGCTCTACTTTTCTTTACCAAGTCTCTGTTCATCATTATGTTGACCATTATCATTGTTTTCATATTTTGTTGTTGATTCTTTTGTAGACCAAATGGTGTCCTGCTCCAGGCTGTGATTATGCTATAGATTTTATTGTTGGCAGTGGAAGCTATGATGTTACATGCCGCTGTTCATATAGCTTTTGCTGGAATGTGAGTGCCTCTGAATTTCTCTAAGATAAATATTGTTGCTGATTACAAATTTTGAATTTCATATTGATGTTCATCTATTAACCATGGATAGGGGATGCCAGAAATCTCCAAAACTTAGAATGTCAACTACGATAAAGATTTAAAAATATCACTTTTTCCGCTCTCCTCTCAACTTTTTTATATGTTTCCTTTGGTGTATTATCTATACTGAATTTTTTTAAAGTAAAAAATCAGTTTTTTTGTTTTCTTTTTTGAAAGTGTGTTCATCACGCAGATATAAATTCCTTGAAAATTACTTGCCAAAAAGTCTGCTGCTATGGCTTTGTGGCATCTTGGCTTTACGACATTTACATATTGTGAATTATACTTTGCAGTGTACTGAGGAAGCTCATCGTCCTGTTGATTGTGGGACAGTGGCCAAATGGATATTGAAGAACAGTGCCGAATCTGAAAATATGAATTGGTAAGGAATATACTAGTTATCGATACCAAAATATTATAAAGTACGAAGAAAGTTACTTAGATGTGAACGTTGGACTTCCTTGGGCCATCCTATGTGCTGATATAAAGCGGTTGCATGGCCCAAGAGGTACCATGATAATTGTGCTGGCTTGTCTGCCCTTGTCCAAGTGGATATATATACTTGGATTCTATTATAGTATAATAACCTTGTTGTTAGATATTGCAGAAATGCTAATATAAACACGGAGTTATTGATTGCTAAAAAAGACACTGAGTTATTAGTTAATGATTCTTTAAATTATTGGAGGGAGGGAAATATCTTTACAAAGTCATGACCAAATTTCATTTATAGTATAAGTACTTTTCTGGGAACAACAGCAAAGAAAATAGTTATTTGTTCGTGGGTTAATTGCAGCAGTCATGGATTCAAAGATAATATATGTTTCAAGTTTCCATTTGTTGTTAATGATATTATATAAACTTGAAGTATCTATCCAAAATCATACTCAAGAACATAAATCTTTAAATCTCTCTCTCTCTCTCTCTCTCTCTCTCTCTCTCAGAGGGCCTGGTTGGTTCATTCTAAGCTCCCCAACACTATAAACAGTGGCTTCGAACAATCCTTTAGTTGTCTCTATTTATGTATAGACCTCGTTTCTAAGTTGTTTGGCTGCTGGATTTCAGGATATTGGCTAATTCCAAGCCCTGCCCGAAGTGCAAGCGACCCATTGAGAAAAACCAAGGCTGTATGCATATCACTTGCACACCACCTTGCAAATTTGAGTTTTGCTGGTAAGCATTTATGGAATGCAGTTGGTTGCCTTTTGATTTCCAGTGTGCCATAACTTTATAAATTGGTGTTTATCACCTAGTCTCCTTGTCTTCTAAATTGGTGTTTATAAATTACTGAAAGCTGGATCTCATGTTATCACCTAGTCTCCTCGTCTTCTGTGAACATAATGCATTTGTACATGCTCTCAGGCTGTGTCTTGGTGCATGGTCCGACCATGGTGAACGGACAGGTGGATTTTATGCCTGTAACCGCTATGAGACAGCGAAGCAGGAAGGAGTGGTATGTCAATGTAGTTTACAACTCTATTTTGATGATCGAGGATTTTTCTCTTGTATTGTTTCCGTTAGAGCATTATTGATCGATTGTTATCATATTATTATTATTTACAGTATGATGAGGCAGAGAGACGAAGAGAGATGGCCAAGAACTCTCTAGAGAGGTATACCCATTATTACGAAAGATGGGCAACCAATCAATCGGTATGTACAAGTTTAATAGTTTATTTATTGCTGGTTAACTTAAACATAAGTTACCTAGTTCCTGTTGGCCTGATGTAGTTGTGGTTTGCATCACTCCTTGCCCTTGTTAATGAATATTCACAATCTCTGTGTATGTCACCTTTTGCCCCAAGAATGTGTCGGCCTCCTAGTATATTTTTATACTTTTGAAATAATTTAAGATACAGCAAGGGCTAAACTATGTTTTCTTTTCTGACTGCAGTCGAGGCAAAAAGCATTAGCAGACTTGCAGCAGATGCAAACTGTGCATGTAAGTAAACATTTTACTCTCAGGTCCCTCTAATTGATGAAGCTCATCCTTATGAGCATTAGGTTTCCTGAAATTAACAGATTAGGTTTGTTTTTTTATTTTTTATTTTTTGCCATATCTCAATTGAAGTGCTGTTGTGGTTTAGTTTCTTTTATTTGTCTCATGGTCGTCTTTTTTGCCCTCTTCAGTAGTTCTCTTGGTGGATTTCGTATGTACTGTTTTTTTTCCATCAATACCAGACTACGTTCCATATTATTGTAGTTTCGTTTTTTGTACCCAACTATTTGTTGGTTTTCTCTCAACTTCCTTCACTGTTTGTGTTATTGTAGCTTGAGAAGCTGAGCGACATCCAGTGCCAACCTGAGTCACAGCTGAAGTTTATTACAGAGGCCTGGTTACAGGTAAATCCCAAATTATTGTCAACTGAGAACATATTTACTGTTCCTTCTTAAATTTTCTCTGTTTGCAGATAGTCGAGTGCAGGCGAGTACTGAAGTGGACATATGCCTATGGTTATTATTTACCTGACCACGAACATGCCAAGAGACAGTTCTTTGAATACTTACAAGGTATGTCGTTTTCCGAAACTTGAAGGGAGACATTGCATCCTGTTGCTTTATTATAACTAACATCTGTTTGTGCAGGTGAGGCTGAGTCTGGGTTGGAACGACTTCATCAATGTGCAGAAAAGGAGCTGCAAGCTTATCTCAATGAAGAGGACCCAGCAAAAGATTTCAATGAGTTTCGCACAAAACTTGCTGGATTGACCAGGTATTATTAACT
This sequence comes from Fragaria x ananassa, assembly GCA_034370585.1. Lineage (NCBI taxonomy): Eukaryota > Viridiplantae > Streptophyta > Magnoliopsida > Rosales > Rosaceae > Fragaria > Fragaria x ananassa. The sequence continues at coordinate 141,449 of CP139753.1, forward strand.
CTGAGGTTACATATTCTGATTTGATTACATTTAAAAGAGATTCTTAGCCAAAATTTGGGTAGTTCTCCCCTCGCATCCAGAAGGTAAAGTGGTTATGAGATAGAGACAATAGTGAAGGAGAGTAGGGTGTTTGGCTACTTGATAAAGTGAAGCAAGGCTGTACTTGTAAACTCATATCATGTTTGCCATAAGCAATGAGATATTCTCCACCTCACTTCATGACTTTGCGAGTAGGGATGTCAAAGATAAGACATATATTACACAACACCTGTAGCTTATAACTTTTTTATTTTTGAAGAGATAAAGAGTTGGAATAGAATAGCTTTTCTACTTATTGATGTATATTGTTCATGTTCAATGAAAACAGTGTGACACGAAACTACTTCGAAAATTTAGTTCGAGCTCTGGAGAATGGTCTGTCAGATGTTGACTGTATTGGTGCAACCAGTAAGACGGCGACGGCAAACTCAAAGAGTTTGGGAGCTGCAAGCAGCAAGGGAAGAGGTGGGAGGGGCAAGGCAACAACATCCAGGTCAAGTAGCTCCCATAGAAATATTGATGATTTAGGCCACTGGTCCTGTGAACATTGCACCTTTGCAAATGTGAGGTCAGCCACTGTCTGCCAGATGTGCCAACAACGCCGGTAGGTTAATTTTGCAATGCAAATTCACCTAGCTGGATGTGGGGGCTTGGTTTCTTGTCCATTTGGCTGGCTTGCTGCAGTCAATTATCGACCTAGTGGGCTGGTAGGGAGGAAGAGGTTTCCCATCACCCATGTTTGGAATTATAAACGAAAGGAGAAATCAGAAATAAGAAAGGGTTGGGGGGAAGCAAAGAAGCAAAGAAGAAGATACTTACTCTGTACGTCTTGTTTTATTGGATATGGGTGGTATATATAGTTCCTGTTGTTTGTCTGTGGCCATCTAGTTTCACGCCAATGTAATTTAATGTAATATTTCTTGATTAATTAGTTGCTGATAAAATTGTACCAAGTTTGAAGCTTCATGTGGGTTGCACGAGTAAAACTAGTCGGGGGACAACATACTGAATTGGCCCCTGCATAGATGAAATAATTATATGTAATGAACTTTTACCTTATCTCAAAATTTTATTTATTTTTTGAGAAAATGAGGAAAATATATGTACCCGGTGAGGACTCAATATTTGTTACAATCATATGGCTCAGAAGGACCTTTGTAAAAAATCCGTAAAGGTCACTCTGCTCAATGATGAATAATGGAAAAACAGTTCGATACGTACATGCCTCTTTAGGTCGATATTGTATCAACCAACAATGAGCTTTTGGAACCACATAGGGATAGGGTGTTGGGATTACTTTGGGTGAAGCGTTGCAATTTTCCAAGATACCAGCAGAAAATTTGGATAAAAATAAAAATGAAACCCACAAAAAAAGCATCCAATATAAGACCTGACTATCCCACACATTGAATCAAAGTAATTTTCGTTCAAGAAAAAAGAAAGAAAAACAGTGATGGAACTGATTCCAGAATCTATTGATCATTTCCAGTGCCCAAAATCCATTGTGCAAGATGAGTTAAATACGGTTCGGCTTGGGAACTGCTGCTCAGTATTGGTGCTAGGCTCTGAAGCTCCGCATTGAACTCCCTCTCGAATTTGCTGCAATATAGGGTTTACAGAGGGTTAGAGAAAGTAACAAAGACAACTGTCACTGTGTACAATCATGTACGTGTTCCACACCCATCTCAAACTTACAGAATAGCATCAGTAAAATTTGGGTTGCTGGAGCTTATTGATAGTGCCTGACATCGGCTCCGTGATTTGGATGGCTTAGGTTTTTCTGACTGAAGAGAACTTATCAACCACTGAGTTGCTGAAGCATATTGTAGGCAAAGTGATTTCAGCCTCTCTACCTTCTGCATTTCAGAAAATTCACAATAAGGAAAAACACAAAAACCAAGAATTCTATACCCAAGTTGTGAGCATACGATCGAAATTTCAAACATGTCTTAATCTGTTCCTCCCATGATTTAAAACATTCGAGATTTATTAAAGGATGGACATGAATATTCAGATTCTGATCCAAAATTTTTGGTGTTGACAAATATTCTACCGTCAAATCCTTGGTAATTTAATGAGATACAGAAAGCTGAGAAAACCAAGTCAAGTTCTCTAATTTGCTTAAACCCGAATTTTAGGAATTAATAAACATTATATAGTTGAAATAAAGAAAATAGTCCATGGATTTCATACAATCTTTATTATATAGTTATATACTGCTAAATCAAAATTCCTTTAAATCATTGCATTCAAATGGACCATAACGCTATACGGAAGATGTTCACATGCTCGTGTAAAGTCTAGTCATCTTTCTTTCTTATCAATTTTCTGTAATAAAAATTGTCTATTCATTCCAATTGAAGAGATCTACTCCAGCCTCTTCTACGATATTTTGCTCTACTCTGATTTCTAGTTATTATGCAAGTAAATCATATGAGAAACCACACCTTCAGAAATTCAGGCAAAAGCAGCAAACATCCTCTCAAGCACTTGTCAAGGAAGAAGTCATGGTGTTGGATAACCTACATCAGGAAGAGCCTTGTAAGACTACCATGAGCATCTCCCTGTTTCTTTCCTTTTTCTTTGTGTCAAATGAAGAGACAGAGTTTCTATAAAAGATAAAGACCACACCTCATCTATGCTCTTTGCAGTCTGAAGCCTATTATGCATCACATGCCAAATGGGTTCAAGAACCTGTAAGCAAGAAGTTCAGTAGTGAAAACGCAAAAGGCCTTAACAATTCTATGCAAAAATATATTTCAGAATAAGTAGAAACAAAAATTGAGGGTGCATGTGTCAACCACAAGCATAGCCAAGTGTCAGATTCAACTATTACCACGCTCTGTTGTGTTGACAAGAGCTAAACAAAGAAAGCAAACCAATAAAAAGCAATAGGGACGGAAAGAAAGAAGAAGAATCAACCAAGTTACTTGGATATGGCAAAAAGAAGAACTACACTACAGCTATAGCATGGTAAAATACGTGGTGAGAGGGAACAAATTAAGAAAGTAAAACCTGCCTCAAATGTTAGATAGTGTAGAAGGCTGTTAATAAATTTAAGCATGCTCCGGCAGAGGAGAGATGATCTGCCGATAGCAGAACCACGCATGTTCAGGGTACGAACTCCCTGCAAATACATCATTCCACTCAATTAAGCACAGACATGAGGCTACAGGACCTGGCTATGTATCATAAACAATGGTATACAGTCTGTACCTGATGCACTTGCCAAGCCCCACAAAGTTGGCGTTCTACATGCTTACAGTGGAAAAGGAAGCGGAAAATCAACTGATACTTTGTTACGGCTTTCTTAGTGATCACTATAGACAACGGCCACCTAACCTGTAAATAGGAACCAAATGGTCAAACAAATAAAAAAGAAATGGGGCTAGATCATGGTGCAGGGTGAGATCGAATAGCATGACATTCTAACTTTCAAAGGGAAGCTCCATGGAGAAAAATAAAACAATGAATCTCCTACCTAAGATAAATCATGTAAAGTAATAATAAAATAATAAATATCCCATCTAGTGCATTGCTTTAGAGAAAAGGTCTCACAGTCTGTCAACAGACCTTATAATTCAAAGAAAATGTCTCGAGTCCAGTTAAGCTCACTGGTTCCTCTAGATCATTATCATCAAGGACATTCCTGGTCTTTTCACGATCTTTAAGTGTCCCTAGTCTTCTAAGCAAAGAAGATGTTTCCTGAAACAAAACGACAAAAGGTATTGATACAAAATCTAATTCAGGCTTTTCACATAGAAACAAAACATTAGAGCTGTTTACCACACAACATGTTAAGTCCTCATGGCAGGGATCTGCTGCAGCTGCTGTGGTTCGCAAAGCAAGGTCTAGTAGGGACTATTTAGACAACAAAAAGTATAAACACTAATATCCAACAGGGAAAAATAAAAAAATTCTGATACAGGCTATTGATAAAGATGAAAGACGTGCTTGCAGTTTCTCTACAGAAATGTCATCGAGCTTTTTCATAAGCTCATCCCGAGCAATATCCATAAAATGAACTAAAAAGTCACCCTGTAATAAACATCACGGTTATCAAACTGATTCGAATAACATTTTTATTGTATCGTAAAACTTGAAGGAAAAGATTCCACTTAATAACTGCATGGTAGAATAAATTAAATATCATCAAATCCTTTATAATAAACAGATACTTCCTCTGAGATCTAGACCTAAAAGGCAAGCATGCTAGTGTCAAAACCCACACTGTATAGTAAACTTAAGAAGAAACATACACGTTCTCACCTATTCCCGGGGAATAATAAGTTAACACTGACCTAGCACCTGACCTGATATAGATGACTGAAGCTTTCCAATCTCAATAGCAGATAAAGCATAAATATTTATACTAAAACATATGCAGAGTTACTATCTATCAAGTTCACTGGTCATACAGCAGTATACCTGATCAAGAAGAAGATAGTGCTTTATAGATTGTAGCTTTCCCATCAGATCATACTACACAGGAAAATAAACGTACGAAAGATTAGACAACTAGAAAAACAAATTGCTATGAAAATCATGCATCAGGCCCCAATTAGGATGATAACACATTCACAGAAAAGATCACGATTGAGCCACACCTTTTCTTTGATAAGATTTAAGAGCTCGCCGCTGGCAAAGTCATAAGCAGATTTTATACACTCAATATAACGATGATTTGATCCAAAGCTCATCAATTTCGAATTTTCGGATACAGGGACCTATTCATACAATCCAGTCAATGACAGATAACAACACCACCATGGAGGTGACGGGCTGTACAAAATTAAGATAATATTGTAAAAATGTACAGGATAAAGCATAGTAGAACCTGAACATGGTGCCCACATTCTCTCATGACATTTAGATATTTTCCGGTGATCAAAATTGTCCCAGCAATATTTGCAAGAAAGCTTGGAATTCCATCCTTAAGGCTGTAACGTTGCCTCCAATACTTGGCATCATAATCTTGAGTGAGGCTTTCCTGTAACACATTAAGCATAAGGCATTTGATGGGATTGCGCTCATATAGCTCCTCAATTATATATAGGAGAATGCACTATAAAATTCATAACTGTAAGGCTAGACAATACCTTCTGAAGAGATTTGTTCTCAGCAATGAAAAATTCACTGTAAGGATCATCAATGACTCCTTCATAGACCCACCTATAAGAAGTTCCATTTCCAAAAATTGAGATTAAACAAAGTATCCTTCAAATACAGTCAATGATAAATCCAAGTCACAAGAGCTTATAGGATTGGATGTATAGAAAGAAGGGATATAACTGATACTCAAGAAAAAAGTAGAATAAATAAAGGAGAGCAATTAAAGCAGTCATGGAGCAAAATGAATAAAAAAAGGTAGACATTCGAGAAGAGTACCTCTCTAATATACCCAGGTACGCATTGCTAGCACATTCAGCCATCTTCTCTAGCAATGACCTTACAGCAGTATCACCAGCCATGGCCTTAGCCTGGATATTTCAAAGAGCCTCATTAGTATGAAGTAGCAATTGAAAAATGAAAAGAGAGAGTGTGTGCGCGAGGAGGAAGAGCTGAAAATAATATACTAGTAAGAGTGCTTATTACTTCGAAAAGAAGCAGCCAAAGGTTATGCGATTACTATTACCCAAAAAATTGCAAAAAAAAAAAAGGTAACATAAAGATAGGAATTGACCTGACTCTGTACAAGGTTAAGAACTGCAGAACCGGCAAAATTATTTGCGGAAGCTTTCTGTATTACAGTGGACAGTGCTTTCATAGATCCCATCATTGGCTGAAACACGCAGTAGAGAATTTACAGAATTTTGAAATGAAAGAAAAGAGAACCTTTAAAGTGGGTAAATCTGTCAAAGAGACTATCACACCTGACAATAATACCACAAGCCTTGTAAGGACAGTCTTCCGAGACGAAATTGGTGTTCAAGCTGTGCCACCATAGCCTGGTAATCCTAATAAAGAAGAAAAGGTACTTGTAAAGCGAATATGAAAATGCAGGAGCAAATTAAGAACAAAAGAAAAAGGAGAAAGGAAAGAAGAAGATTACAAGGAGGAGAGCCCGGAGAGCAGCAGCAAAGGCATGATTAACTAAGCCATTCTTGAACTGAGATCTCGACTCGACAAACTGATTGATGAGCATGAAGCTCTCGCAAAGAGGGAACACCCGGTGGGCCAGTTCCTGAAGAGCTAAATCCATCGAGGCGTCAACTTGAAAGATGAAACCATCTTCCTTCCCGCGGAGTCTTCTGATGGAAATGTAGCGGCCTTGGATGCCGACCATGGCCGACAAGAGGTCGTCGATCACCACCAGTTCCTGAACAGCCGCATTGTGACACCCTATGGCGTCTTCACTGCCAATTCCAAAAGGTCACTAACCAACTAGATATGATTATCACAAGGACAGAGAGAGATGAGAAATTACGTTTGGGTCTCGGCGGCGAAACGCGACGTCGTTTTGGTTTCCTGCACAAACCCAAAGGCCAATTTCACCAATTTCATCAATTTGAAATGGAAAGTAGAAGTAAAGTAAAAGAGATCAAACCTGATGGAAGCGGCCGGTGAGGAACGGCCTCTCGGAGTTCCAACGAGGAGTTGAAGGGCATGAGCTTGAACTGTTAATCTCCATCGCCGACATCGGGATCGGAAACCCTTCCTCTCCAAAACACTGTATACTTGTCTCTCTACTCTCACTACTCTAACCCCCTAATCAATTCGATACTCCTTTTCCCTCGCTACAAGAACCCACCTTTACCCATTTTCATTTCAATACTTTACTCGAGCAACAACAAATTTTAAATATTTACTCTTCTCTTGCTTGCGCGGTAATGCCCTCTTCCTTCTTTCTCCTCTCTTCGTTTAATTGATTTGATCCGGAAAAAAATTAGAATCAAGTCTATATTAACATTATTATCCTTTTTCCATCAGATTTTGCGGTGTGATACAGCCAAAAAAATCAGAACATCATATTTTCTTTGAAAATATACTACAAAATTTGTTAGGAGAAAAGATTATTTTTTACAGAAAATCAACATGCAGCTATGCTAGCTTCATTTCTTAATTGGTAGACGTTGGCTGCTTCAATCTCCAAACTTTGGCAAATCAACAGAGCAGAGTTCCATCGGTTGTTTTGTTTGGCCACTAGAAGGTTGGAAAGCAACTCAATCTGTGACAGGGACTGTTTATACAAGATTTGAAGAATATGCGAGTACAATTTTGCTCTCTGCAGTGTTGCTGCATCATTATATTACACATTCCTCCTAGTTCTGTAGACAGTGTAAGCCACCACTAGCGGAATCGTGAGGCTGTATACTGGGAAATTGATGATGGGATTCATCTCGTAAGCTTTGATGAGAACCCCGCAGCTCTGTAATCCAATGACCAAAAAAGATTGAGATACCAAAGCACAACATAAGGTACATGCAATTCTTTTTACAGCAAGCAGAACCATAAAAAGAAAGAAAGACTACATGCATCTTTCAGGTGAAATAGTGTGAGTAACTCTACTCCTAGTATTCAATAGTCTAGATAAATGTAATGCACGATGAACCCAAGACATATATTTCAAGCTAATAAAGAGATGTAAAAGAAACCTCACCATAAAATGCTTCCCACAAATTGCCAAGCAAATAACCAAAAGTACTTTCCGAATCCACCGGTCTCCAACACATGAATTTGATTTCCTACTGCCCTGGTAACCATACCATAAAGATCTCCTTCCTTCTTGATCAGGATCATCTTCTTTCTTTCCTGAAAGTGAAAGAACATGTTCCCGATAGATGTGCTTTTCAGCAGCTAAAGCCCCACTGACCAAAATAGCAGGAAAAACTACAAACAAGAGATGTGGAAGAACAACCACCATTACATCTGGTGATCCAACATATTCATGCTTTCCATCTTCATTGAAAGATTTAACCACCCAGCCCATGTAGGTCATGTATCCTATATCCTTGCCATCAGTGAACACATGCCCAATAAACCATGGGAATAATACGAGGTAAAATAAGTATACTAGAAAACCATACCATGTGAGGGGAACCCTACAAAGCTCCTGTGAAACCCATCCTATAAAATTTAGCAAGCCCTTGCTCTTGTAAGTAAAATGCTTACTTGAGAAAATGAGGAGAGCTTTTGGAATAAGGAGAATCATGAGTAAAAAATATACAACACACCACATCATTGGGTAATATAATGCAGCCCATTGACAACCCATGACCACAAACTCCTTCCACGTCCATGAAAGCTTAGTACTTAGACCATTAACAGAAAACGGCCTCAAATCACTTAAAGTCGATCTCCCCATGAAGTCAGTCGCTTCTATTTGCAACCAATATCTATCTGGAGATGGATCCTCAAACGCTCTATAATTCCATCCAGCAAAATAAAGATCTCCCCTGGAGGTGTTATGCTCAAGCTTTATCATAGGTCCCTCAAATACCAAACTGAGATATCCAGGTCTTGTGTCATAGATCATAGCTGTAACTGTCACAAGTGGAGAAACAGAAAACACAAGGGCTCTAATTGCATCATAAGATACAGGTCCCGCAGCATGACATTCATACTCATGACGTGATGAAGATGTTGACATGAGCGGTGAATCCAGAGGAAAAGTTGGCAGTATGATAGTTTTTTTGGTGCCTAACTTGAAGTCAACATCAACATATGAAACATGACCTCTATCAATGGCCAAAATCCGCATGGCTCTGCTCTTCCTCCAGTCGCCCATCTCCCACTCCCAGAATTCATTGGCCATTGGGGCATCAGTTGAACAATTAACAGGAGGATCAGAAGATAGTTGGTGTACATTAAGCTGGAAAAATTCTGGCAAAAATGAAAATTTATGAAGTAACTGATGGTGTCTCTTCAAGTTTTTACCAAACCTTGAATGCAGATGCCCGCATACATAAGCTGATACGGAATGCTTGAGGAATATATCTTTCAGGCTCTTCCCAGAGTGTGAGGTTGCCGAGAATGAAAGAGGGAAATGCCCGAACGAAATCTTGCTGATTGGCTGTTTTGATTGAGAATCCCACTGGGAGAGCTCCATGTCTAAATCTGATAATAGTTGATCAGTGGGATGCCCAAAAAGATTAGTTGGGCCTCGTACACCCACAGACATAGTGGTATCAACTCCAACAAAGAGATGTTTCCGGTCAGCAGTCTGGAATAGGATGCATTGACATGCCCCAAAAGCTTAGAAATTTACAGTTTAAATCACAGTTTGAGTATTGAAACTAACATGACATGTAATACCATTACCTGAAGAGTAACACTGTTGAGATACCCAGCTCTGCCCAGCTGCCCATTGATGCTATACTTTGAAAAGAAATCAAAGGCACCACCAACGGCAGGGACACCAAAGTTATCGTGATTCCCTCTAAGATCAAAGAAGGCAGTCTTGTCAAGTCCGCTCCTTTTGATAACATTATCCATTGCAGTCCGGTATTCCACCCACTCCTCCTCATTTTGTTTCGTCGTCAACAGATCCTTGCTTTTTCCGTCTAAAAACATGGATTGTTAGTAGAGAAATATTCCAAACATGAGACTGAGTTGGGATGATTGAATTGTTACCTGTGATATCACCGGTGATGAGGACGAGAGAAGGGTTGATCATGGAGAGAGCGGGGCCCACAAGGGAGGTGAAGTCGGTGGCTCTGTCGGGATGGTGGACACTGAAATGGAGATCAGAGAGCTGAACCACCCACACCACAGACTCTGGCGCTCCTTGCACATCCATCACCTTGCCACAACACAACCAGGGAATCATAAGCATAAGCATCAGCGTCATCAACCCATTCCGAATCATCGTCTTCTCTTCTCCCAAACCCATTCCTTGACTTCCTTCCTTCATTCTTTCATTCCCGTCTTTCTTTCTCTGCGTTTTAGGGAACTACAAAAAATAATAATAATTTAAGTTGCTGACCAATCCTAATTTACAGATAAATATTACAGCAGTACATTACAAATTTACAACTTCCGGGAGAAGCGATAGGAATAAATTTACAGAGATGAGAAAAACTGTGAGGGAGAGAAAGGGGAATTGCTCAATCAAACTTAGGAGCTGCCATCGTCGCCTGCTTTAACTCTACCATTACTGGGCTCCCTTGTGTTTCAATGTGAGCAATCTCTACTTGTTTCTACATGCAAATTTCTCCAATGAATTGCTTCATTGTTTCCTTACAAGTTTTTTGCTTTGGGTTCTTGATGTTGGATTTTAAGGATGAAATTGAGCATTTTTCTCGGAGCATTCCTAGCTTTAACTGTGCCATTTCTTTCTTCAGTTGGTAATGAGTGACATCAACAATTATATAACAATGTGATTTGAAGACGAAGCCATAGGATCATTGTAGAAAGCTATGAACCCTGAGCGTGGTTTGAAAGGGATAAAAGGAGTGAGGTCCATTCTGCCGAACGAAATGATTTGTATGCCGTTACCCCTCAGGATTCAGGAACCTCTCTTTACAGTGTTTCCCATGTTATTGACTTCGCTATCCTTGTTTTTGACTCCCAATCAAGTACGAGTTCTAGATTACTTTTAGTGCCCCTTTCCCCACTCTCCTGGCTTGCACAATGTAGTTACCACCCTGAGACTTCTACAATAGCATCTCTTGTCTGTTTATCATACTCATTAGTCATTACTGATTGTATTGAAATCAAACAATTCTGAGATAAAACTAATGTCATCTTTGTAAATACTCTTGCTATTCGCATCACAGGATTGTATGTATATAATAAAGACCTGTTTTTGTAGTGTGGCCTTTCCATGGGTACAATGATGCTACAGTCAACTTTTCCAATTCGGGAGAAAAAGATCCATGAAAGCTCGTTTTTTACTCTTGCAACTGGTCTAGTCCAGAACTGTTGCTGTGAGCCGAGTTTCAGTATGCAGACATCAAAGATTGGCTTTAACTCTGTGCCTTCTTTTCCGCAAAGGAGGTAAACATTTTGAATTCAAGTGCTTTCTATGGTCATTGAACATTTGCATTATTTATGGCTTCATGCGGCTTGTGAGCCTTCATCAGACATCAGAAGTGTTTCTTTCTTCTAAGTTGTTTTTCTTTCAGAAGAAAACCAACTGAACTATATTTTTTTAATGAATCTTAATAAGTTTGCTAATAATAGTTGTGTTTGTATGCATCCATATTGTGGCATGGACTTCTACTTTCTTCTCAAATTCATGCTTCGACTTCCACTTTTTTCTCTTCTGGGTCTCTATTCCTGATTCCTATATCCAAAATTCCATTTTTTTTTTTCGTGAACAAAGATTCCAATTTCCAGAATATTGCTATGTAGAATGATTGTCCTGATTTTATACATGTTAGGAACTTATGTCAAAATCCTACATTCACAATAGGGGAAGACTGCTCTCATCCTGTAGACCTAATGGACCTTGAACTTAAATGTAGTAGTATAGTTTATGTTAGTCCACTTATAGAGCCAACTGATACCAAGCAAGAGTTTTATGTGCAAAATTGAGTGATTATAGATTCATACCAGATCCAAGTTTCCGAACTGTATTTAAGAATTATAAGTTTCGTCCTGATGTGACTATAGAAAACTCTTGCAACAAATACTGATGCCTTTTGGTTTTAACATTTTATTTGAAGTAGATCAATACCCTTTTAACCTGCTTATCTCTGTTATCCTGAAGCAGATTTCAGTCAAGAAAGCATCGATTGGGATTAGCCTTTGCCTTGGACACAGGTGGGGTTCCTGATAATGGTGGCCAAGAGAGCGTCAATGACAACAACTTCAATGGTCTCAATCGCACTCGTTTAGGTCGGATAGTGACTGCAGCCGGAAAACAGCTATTAGAGAAGCTGAACTTAGCTAGAAAAAACTTCCCCATGAAGATATTTCTACTTCTGTTGGGTTTCTACACAGCAAATGCATTGGCCACAATCCTTGGGCAGACGGGAGATTGGGATGTCTTGGTTGCAGGAATTGTGGTTGCTGCCATTGAGGGTATTGGTATGCTTATGTATAGAAAGTCCACTTCCCCTTCTTTATCAAGTGGGAAGCTCAAGTCTTTTGTCATGCTGATGAATTACTGGAAAGCTGGTGTGTGCTTAGGCCTCTTTGTGGATGCTTTTAAATTGGGTAGTTAGAATATGCTAATATTCACCTCAAGTAATTTGCATGAAAGATGGTGTTGATCGATGAGTAATTCCTAAATACGTGTGTTCTAAGTTCTAACCACCTTTGCTCCATAACCTCCATGGATGGATTCTGGACCACAGTCCAATTTCAATTGTAGTTGTGCAAATAAGTATATAGTTCGTCTTGTATTTGAAGACTTGAAGTTTCTAGAGTCCTTTTGCAAATAGTTCAGATACCGTCTACAAAGCAAGGAAAACCTAAACTGTTCCAGTAAATTTGTTGTTTGATCACATATATCATATATCTAAATATTAGCACTCCGATTCCCCAGTGACCATGGAAGAGCATGATCGATGACAGAAATCACGAACAGCCAAGCCTACGATGTTTTTGCTGCTTTTGCTGACTTAAATTCATGCTAGCATCTCCAACAAAAAGGTGAATTACTACCATTGTGGTCGCACTTTGTATACCAACTCAACTCACATTTATTTAATAAGAACAACCGAATTCATGTATAAGATTGCATCTAACTCTTCAGCAAAAGTAAACTCATTAAAGCCATTGTTAGTATGTACAATACACATTAGGATGGGGACTATTTGAGGTCATGACGGTTTTTTCCCTTCCGATTCAATCTCCTTTACTTTATCCACAACATGCTGGACTTTATTTGAGAGGTCTTGTGTATGCTCCTCAATGTGTTCAAATAGAAGGTCTATGACTTTTCTTAGTGAAGTAGATCGCTCTCTCTCAAGGAACAGCTCTCGATTTAATTCTTCAATCTTTTTCTTATCATCCTACAACACAAGGGGAGAGACAAATGAAATTCAGATCATATGAACAACATATACATGTTAGGTCAATGATTCTACTTATGATAGATAATGCAGTTAATAGTTAACTAACTATACAAAGCTAATGCAATAATAAGACAAGCTCCTTATATGACTTCCGCAAAATGTACGAGTGGCCTTCAAACATTTTCCTAAAAGACTTGATGTCAACGCGCCTTGACTTGGAAAGACAACATGGATGGATTACTTACAGAACAATGATTGTTAAACAAACACGAGTGAGGTACAAGATTTTCATCACCCCCTTTCACCTCACCCCCCAGGACATTATAAACAGGTGTAAAAAGAAACACGTTTCTTTGAACTTTAGAACACTAATATTAAGGACTTTATATAGAAAGTTCATACTAGGAAGGCAATGAAAAGGATTAAGAAAAATCATAAGCAACGTGGAAGAAAACTTTTTGAAAAGATCATAATCTTTAGACCCGATCCAAGATCTCTTCGACTTTCAAAATTCTATCAACTTAGACTGTAAGGATTAATTTGACCTCAAAACCTTACAAATTTTTCTTTCTTGTTTAAACCTTCCAATTCCGCATAGCTGTCATATCTTTCTGTACAACCTTCTATGTAGACACATGCACAAGATTTTATGTTGACTTAAGCCACTGTTTAATATGAACTGATATGCATCTGATACCTAACATAAATGGACAAGGCAAACAAAATTGGATATAACAAACTAAGATAAGGAATAATGTATCACAATAACTGACCGGTATTTGATCCTCAACCAGCCCTTTTGGACGTTTGCTCGCTATTAGTGCATGATTGTGCTCCTTGATAAACTTTGTAACGATCCACTTGCCAATATTCAGCTTTTTTATCGACAGCATTGCCATACAACCTACCCTAGTGGGAGCCCGTGGGTTGATGGTCTTCTTGTCACGCCTATCAGGCTTCCGGTAACCCTCTTTGCTGCATACAAATGTTCGCGCAATGATAGTTCCATCATGTTTGGATCGAGACAGATAGTTCATACGAGTATTGAAACCCATACGCAAGCCATAGACATTATAAAAAGCCTGTGCATCTACTTCTGTATCAAATTCCTGACCCACATATGGCTCATCAACTTCGACTGGAGATCCATCTTGAGAAGAGTTTTGAGTCATGTCATCATTTTGTACAACCCAAAGTATCTTCTGAAGAGAAGTGCCTACAACCGCACCATCATTATAACGCTTGAACTCAGCATCAGTTGAGGCATTTGAGACCTCATGAGCTACATTTATATCGGGTACAGAAGCCACTGCAATATGAAAATTCATGGAATCAAAAGTGTGCTTTGCACTGGTGTTCCATGATCAGTACCTAATACAAGAAAGGATGAATGGGATTCTTCAAAACTAACAATTAAGTTTCTGTTAACAACCAGACAAACCCTTTGAAACAAACGAATTTCCTTTAAAGAAGAAGAATTCAGAGGCAAACCATACAGTCCAATTTGATTTCAATCTTCTTCAAACAAGTAAGAATGTGAAGCTGAGACAGTTATTCAAAGAGCACTATAGAATATTTCAATTCCGGGAACTTACTGGATTATGAAGGCCGAAATTCAGAGGTCAGATCCATAACAACTCCATCTTTCGCTTCAGAGGGAGAGAGACGGAAGCTGAGGAGGGATGCTTCGTAGGATTCCAGTCTTCGCGTTTTATACGATTGGATCGGGTTGTTTATGAAGTCCGGTTATTATTTATGAATATGTCTGGCCCAGTTATAGGTCCAGTATCCTTCGCCCAAAAAAGGAAAAAAAAAAAAAAAAAAACTCTTACCAATTCTTGTATTAGAAACACAAGGCAGAAGCACTAGGATTTTAATCCCTAGACTACAGGTCTCATAGATGGACAAAAGGAAACAAACACGTTACGCAATAAGCCAACGACTAATACTCATACATTTGATCGATTAAATTGAGAATTAAATCGAAGGTTTGATACTGAACTTTGAAGGTAACATAACCATCCAGTGAGAAACTAAATGTTTAGCCTTTACATAATGTAGTTATGTACAACTCAATACATTAATAAACTGAACGGTTTGAGACTCTAGCGTGGATTTTGACGGCCTTTTCCTTCAGAGGATGCAATGTCTTTGAGAATGTCATTAACGCGCAGGATCTTTTGGGAGAGGAGTTGAGTGTGGTCGTCAATATGATTTAGTAAGAGGTCTATGATTTTTCTATAAGAAGCCGACCTCTTTCGCTCAACCATCAGCTGTTGCGTTAATTCTTTGATTTTCATCTGTTCATCCTGCAAGTCACAAGATGCTTGGTTATAACTTCCACCAACAGTCGTGGAGCACAAAATAAACTACATATAGCTCAGTGATTATGTGCACACACATTAACTGTGCCTGAGAACACTATTAGTTCTAAGCCTTTGGAGGAAGGAAGAACACGCACTGACAAACTGAGACGTTTACATGAAGAACCAATTAATAACAGATATTGCATGCTGAAACTGCAGCACATGTTTGGCTGCTATCAAGCAAGCAACTATTCTGACCCTAAAAAGGAAAATGACTATTGTAGAAAAGATAAAAGAAAGGGCGTAAAAAGTTAATAAACTATTGTCATAGTTTTCACAATTCAGGTAACCAGAACCTTGATGCAAAACATAAATAACAAACCTAACACAAGACCTCAAAATACAATTCACACAAGACACTAACAGACATCTGAATCAAAATACACAACCGTGATGCGGATGTAGAGGTATCCTACACATATCCTGAGACTCGACACCATGAAACTAGAATCAGTGAAGGTGTTTCCAGGAATGAAACAAAACTGAAGAGAAAAAGGAACAACAGTCAAAGATCTACCAAAAGTTGCAAACCATATATGAAGTTCTGAAAATGCAAATTTTCAATTGAAAGAGAATAGTTTGCTGGTAAGTTTAACTCATAGTAAACTAACTGAATGATCATATACTAAGAAGTTTGTGTAGAAGGTGAACGGGACATGTATCCTTACTCCTGCTAATTCATATATGCAATCAATAGCATTTTCACCAAATAAATAAAAAGGTAAAATAATCTCCTCATTCATAAAAGCATCAATAAAACTTACTGAAGATTCATCATTCAATCCGTTTTCACTCCTTCCGGGAGTCAGGGAATGGGCGTGCTCCTTGACAAACTTTGCAACCACCCAGTTTCCATTACTCAGTTTCTTCATTGAAATCATTGCCTTGCAACCAACCCTAGTGGGGGCCCGAGGTCTCACACTCTTCCTATCACGCTTATCAGCCACTCGGTAACCCTCCTTGTTACATACCAATGTTCGAGCAATGACAGACCCATCCACCCTAGAGCGAGATAGATCGTTTACACGTGTTCTGAAACCTACTCTCAGTGCATATGCATTATAAAATGCATGTGCAGCTGCTTCTGATTCAAATTCCTGACCAACGTAGGGTTCATCTGCTTCAACCTCCATGCTTGCAGAATTGTGATCCACTTGCTCAATTTGCCCAATAGTAGAGACCTCCTCAACAGAAGTTCCGAGAATTGCATCATCGTTTTTCAATCTGAGCTCAACATCAGCTGATCTATCTGATGCCCCATTTTGAGTCTCTGTATCAATTCCAGAATCCACTGCAAAAACATGAACTTTGAGACATTACCTCTCTCACTCTCTTTATATATAAAGAAACGAAATCACATTAGTAAAAGCAACATAATAAAGGGAGAATCAAAAGCCCTTCATATAGAGATGCATTGATGTCATTCATCTTCAGCCTGAGTTGAGGAACAACATGGTCAAATTGGCTGTACTAGGTTCAAGAAACCAGCATATATCAATTTGATGGATTTGATTTGCATTCACATAGAGCACACTGATCATTCATTCCCAAATGAGCAGATATATGTGTATTGTGTGTAAGTCATAATCCAGTATTAAGAGAATGAGAAATAGTAAAACTATGTCCATTTATCAACGGAAGATAGAATCTTTATATTAAGGAATCTTTGAGAAAGAACTTACTTGTTCATGAATTGTAAAGCTGGCCCAGAAGATATGCAGCCACCAAAACCAATTGAAGCCGCTGAAATGAGGGAGGGGAGGAAATAAAGGTACTTTTGGTTTCTGGGGAACAAGTGCAACAGAGGAATAAGATGACGACGACCGACGAGACGAGTCGATTTGATAGATGGGCAAATTTACCGGGTTAAATAACTAGCTGGGCCTCGGACCACTAGATTCGCTGGGATTTTGGGCGCATCTATTCGTGTGTAAGCAGATTGGGCCAAGTTGCAGTGAGAGATGGCCACGAACAGATCGTTCTAGGGTTTTCAATACGAATTATCAAACTTCAAAAAAGACTATAGCAGGCAGGCTTGGAATTGAAACACACATGCATGGTGCGCTAAGGCGCATACATACATCCCCGAAGAATGAAGTCTATATATCCAGCCCCAGGGAAGGGATGATGAAATTGCTTGTCCATCCCCAAAATGAAATTGCTTGCACATATGGAGCTAGGCACAAGCTCTGGATGGAGGTTGAAATGGAGACTGACGTACTGTTGTACTCTTGTACCTTATTGGACGGATTGTACGTAGGTAGTCTTTTAGTTCATGCATGTACGTATATATAATGTTGCAAATTGATTGACATGCGCGTCTTTAATTAGTGCTAAATGAGCATTTTCTGTTAACATATAGATCAATTTGTGGTGTTGCAAATTAATTGTCGCTTGCATCTTTAGTATTAAATGGACATTTTTCTCTCAACGTATAGATGAATTACTGTTACAAGAAAATCTCGTTATTACTCAGGATATACTTTATGTTGATTAATTATTGTATTTTGATACAAGATTTTAATTAATAATGTCATTAGTATGTATGTCATTCCTGTTGTATTCTTGTTCATTACTGAGTCTATACAGAGCACAATTCCAACGCACGCAGAGAGAGTTTTACAGCTGATAGGTTAGGTTTCCCAACTCCATAAAAATATCATACATATACCTATACGTATACATATACGTACGTGCATATGCAAACAACTGACAGTAAATTCAAACAGAGAGACGCAGTGAAGTTTGAAAACCATTCTCATCGATCACGTATATATATGCGCATTGCTAGCGAGCTAGGGTTAGTACGTAGGTCTCATTTTGCGATTAAAGTTAGATTGGCGTACGTAGTACTTTGGTCAAAGTCATTTTTGAGATGATGAATCTTCCATCTTTGTCGTCCAAGAAGAGGGCTGGGCATGCATGACATTTGATTAGATTATCGATGGTCGAGAGCAATTATCGAGCATTTTGCTTGATTAGTTAATTAATTAGATTTTACAGTGGCAACAACAGGCAGGCTTTGAATTAAAAATAGTGAGTAAATAAAATAGTGATGATCACACTGGCTAGCTAGGTAGAGGAAAATACCATGTGTTTTACCGTCTTTGATTCCTTTCCTTCCTTCCTGACTTCACGGTCAAACTTAGAGAAGGGGAGCTGGGGAGGTGGTGTTTTTTTGAAGCCTTCGAGATCATGAAACTCTCTCCCTTGCTTTCTGCAGCACCACACCTCCACTTACATGGTTCCACCCAACCAAGCTAGCTAGCTACTCCTTTATTTAAGCGCTTCTCTCTCTCTCTCTATCTCTCTCTCACACACACAGGACTAGATCGATAATTGGAGGCAAGAATTGTACAATGTCATATACAAACGTTCTGTATATGTGCAAATTATAAAAGGCCACAGATTAAATACACATCCGTATAACGTGTGTGTATATATATATATATAGCCTTTCTTGGCTGCGGACGTCTGCACCGAAGGTTTTGGTGCGGATTTCCATTTTTACACCACTTTCCGATCGAATTTCCTCATCTTCACCGTCTAGTATCTAGATAATATTGTGTAGATCATCTCTGCAAAATTACAGCCAATTTGGTGATCGTTAAGACCCTCAAACTCGAGTTTTTCTAGTATGAACACAACCGGACAGAATTCAGTCTGTCCATTTGTTTTTCGAGTTTGAGGGCCTTAACGATTACCAAATTAATTGAAATTTTGTAGAGATGATCTACACAATATTATCTAGATACTAGATAGTGGAGATGAGAAATTTCGATCGAAAAGTGGTGCAAAAATGGAAATCCCCACCAAAACTTTGATGCGGAAGTCCGCACTTGAGAATTCCTGTATATATATATATATATAGGCCGGATGTGGAGCACCTACTGGCTTAAAGTGCTCACGTCCCTCTGTTCGCCACCGTCTGCCGCCGCCGATGATGCGCCTCCACCCCAGCAGACTCCAGCAGCGTCCCCGATCACTTTCCCTCCCCGGTGAGTCCGCCGAATTACAGTTTCCAGCGACATCGACTTTATTTGAAGTTTTGGGTGATTCCGCCGGAAAATTGGAATTCGGCGGACTCGCCGGGAAGGGAAAGTGATCAGGGACACTGCTGGAGTCCGCTGGGATGGAGACGCGCCGTCGTCGGCGCCAGACAGTGGCGAACGGAGGGACGTGCGCACTCACTTTAAGGACAGTGCGCACGTACGTTTCATATCGTTTTCATATATATATATATATATATATATATATATATATATATATATTGGTGCATGCAAAGGCTTTAGGTACTAATGAAACAAATATCAGTAAAGTTACCTTATTATAACATAGCTAGCTAGACCCATACCCTAATTCATTCAGGTGAATATTTCAGTTCGAACAGGCCAGGCGTAGGCAGAAATTGACAGAAGCTAGCTGAAAGCGAGATCTGAGAGCTCCATTTCCACAAGATATATACGAAACAGTCGAAACTCTTGTATATATATAAAGGAGAAGGACTGAAGGAGAAGTACTACTTAGATTTTGTTCCATTGGAATTAAAAGCTTAGAGATCGATATGTAGCGACTAGGTATAGAGAAAGAGAACTGAAAGCATATATATATAGTTAAACTGAATCGATGATCATGATGGGGATGGAGGGGAGGAAAGGAGCTAGGGAAGAACCCGGAAGACAAGGGTTAGTGTCTTCAAATAGGGGTGCAAACCTAACCTCGATCATCTCTTCTCTCTATCTGCTTCGCATGCACGCCACCTTAAGCCTCATTTTGTTTTTTCTTTCACACACCCACAGATCGACTGTGTGCATATTTATGTATAATCTAACACCTGGAATCCCTTCTGCCCGGGCATAAATATATAGTTTTATCTTTCACTTTGAATTATATTTATCCCCTTTACTTCGAGAGGGGGAAAAAATGTGTCAAGTGTCAGACGACATGCATGAATTATTGTCATATGTATGCCGCTGAGTGGCTAGCTAGCTTGCTAGAGAGACTCACGCTCCGTTTGAAGCGGGGGATCGATGATGATTAGAGAAAGATAGATAGATATATAGATAGGCTGGGAAAAGATGCATTATATATAATAATTTGAAGGAGGATGAGTCTGGTATATGGAATTATGGATGGAAGGAAGGAAGGAATGTGAGAAAGTTATGGGTACACATTTGTTTACCAAGCTGGTAGGCAGAGAGAGTGATCATCAGTCAGAGAAAGAAAGCGAAAGAGAGCTGCCCAACGTAATGCAGCTGCATTATTATTCTGCTGCTAGCTGCTCATGTCTCTCTCATATATATACATATATACGGCTATATATATGAAGGAAATGAAAACTGAAGGAAACCTAGGTCGACTACTGAAGGATTTATAAGAGACTCTGAACGATCACAGTTCATAGGAAATTAATTTAATTAAAATCAGTATCTGACATGCATGAGATGACTAATGTCCAAGTGGGCATGAATAAATGGGCGTGGGGAGAGGCTGCCTCTGGGTTTTTTTTGTCACACTTTGTCAGATACAATTTATACATATATATCATCTTTATATCTCCTCTCATTTCTGCAGTCTACACTCTACAGGTGTCTGTTCGTACATGCTTCATGTAAAGAGAACGGGGATCGGAAGTAGCTAGAGATCAAACACCGATCGATATTATAAGAAAGAAACAAGTGGCTTGCTAAATTTGAAGAGATTACAGGGGTTTTCTCAACTAGATACAGTGATAATAGAAAAACCATTTCGATACATATTGGCCGCCTGGCCGGTGCATCCTGTAATTTTAGGATTGGATTAAGTACCTTAATTATTAGTTTATACTTTATACACTCATATCTCTGTATCTAACACACGTACACTTGATTATTTGGTCAATCTAGCTAAGCCAGCATACATACACTTAATTAGCTAGTAGTATAAGGGACCTTGCTTCATTTAAAATCATTGCTCGTGTACAGTTTCATTTTTTTATTGGTCATTGATTTGTCAGGCAAATACTTAGCAACCGCGCAATACTGGGCATAATATACTATATGCATGAGAACCCTAGCTAGCTGCTTCACGCATATAAACATATCGATCTGGGCACCTAATGGTTTTTTATTTTATTTAACCATTTTCTCTTCTCTGGGTAACAAATTAAGTTACATTGTTACAATATATATATCCCAGCCCTCATACTATACTTAGCATGTATAGTCGTATAGAGGCTTTTTAAATTAGAGAAGATCCAAGTGCACGCCCTTAAAAATAATTTGAAAGATAGTCCAAGCTAATTAATGAGTGCCCTCAAAATAATCAAGATCGAGGCGCCCCATTTCCTAGTTTTATGATATTAGTGCGAGTCAAGAGAGAGTGAGAGAAATTTATATATAAATCTTCACTTTGCATTGGAAGCAGAAAACGATTCTCTCATTGCCAAGATTTCTCTCTTTCTCTCTCTGCAAGTTTTTGACCTTTCTTCTTCCTTCATTTTCTCCTTCACTCACTCGATCAGCTCCCTGGAAATATATGGATCCTCTCCAGTGATCTTTCAATCTTCAAGCATGGACTAAACTTATTATTGTTCCTTTCGATCTCTCCGATTCTGTCAGCTTAGTTACAGATATTCATTCGATTGTGTGGTCAAGAAAGTAAACCCACACTGACATCGCCACCGCCCAACTATATATATCTTGAAAGATATAGTGGCTGGGTTGGATCGATGAACATGAACTGGTTGGGTTTCTCTCTTTCCCCTCAAGAAGATGATAATGCTCCAATATCACACCAGCTAGCTGAACAGGATACGTTAGCCTCTCGCCTTGGCTTCAACTCCAATGAAATCCATGGTGCCGGTGGTGGCACTGATGTCTCCGGCGGCGGCGGCGGCGGTGAGTGCTTTTATCTCACTAATTCCGGCTCCACTGCTTCTCTCAATCACCACCTCCCTCCATCTAATTTTGGCATACTTGAAGCTGCAGCTTTCAACAGGAACAATGATCATATCCACTCCCAGCAAGGTTTGTCCTTCATCTCCCAATACCGCCACTAGCAAGCTAGCTGCTTGCCTGCTAATAGCTAGGTTTTCTTTGCAACAAATAAAACCCTTGCAGGCCTGGCTTTTGATCATTCCAGATCAGAGTATACATGAGTACTTGAAATACCCTCTAACATATTCAAACCCTAATTAATGATTTTCTAGATTTTCCAATTTCTTTTTACTATAGAAGCATATAGAAGCCTTTCTATAAAGATCTAATAATTTAAACCCTGAAAGGACATATATTAGTTTTCCTTTTTTTTTCTTTTTAGTTTTCCATCTGATTATAGTAGTTAGTTATTGTTTCTAATAAAATCTTGAGTACCATAATACATTTATATTTGGAGACGCAGATTGGAATATGAAGGGTGCTGGCATGAACTCATCAGATAGCAATAACTACAAAAGGACCTCATCATCAGACCTGTCTACTATGCTAATGGGTAGCAGTACCACAACTAGTACTTCATGCATTAACAGCCAGGCAAACCTTGAAGATCATCATCAACAACTACCGAAGCTTGAAAACTTCCTTGGCCGGCATTCTTTTGCGGATCATGACCACAGCAGTTCTGGTCATGATTACATGTTTGATATGAATAATGGACCGGGTCCAGTTACTAATGTTACTAATACTAATAGTAACAATCTTGGGTTGTCAATGATCAAGACATGGCTGAGAAATCAACCTTCTCAGCCGCACGATAACCACCATCAGCTGAAGCAGGAGAAAAAGAATAGCAAGGAGAGCAGAAATCAACCCCAGAGTAGTCTATCGCTCTCAATGAGTACCGGATCTCTTCATACAATTACTACTGCAACAGCAGGTGGTGCTGCTAGTGCCGCTACTGGAGAAACTACTTGTTCATCAGATAATACTACTAAGCAGTCACCAGTTGTGACAGCCACAACAACAACGGGGACCGATGCCCAAACTCAAAGTACTGGTGGTGCTATTGAGGCCGTTCCCAGAAAGGCCATTGAGACATTTGGCCAGAGGACATCTATATACCGTGGTGTAACCAGGTTGATTAATTAGATCTAGCAATGTGGTCTCATTTGTTGTACGTATATATTTTTGATGGTTTTTGCACGAGTGGTGATCACTTGTCATTAACTTAGGATCTTAATTTTTGTACAGGCACAGATGGACAGGTAGATATGAAGCCCATCTATGGGATAATAGTTGCCGAAGAGAAGGACAAACTCGCAAGGGAAGGCAAGGTACGTAGTATTCTCATTTCAAGTTTATGCTCTTCTAGTCAGCTCATACATTAACTTATTTTGAATTGACAACTAATTCTGCTCTTCTCTTTTGTGGGTCTTGATCACATGTTCTCTTGATCTCATCTCAATCTCTCCAACTGCAGTTTATTTGGGTATGTACAAAGGAAGAGCTATTTTCATATATATATAGCTTCCATATATTTGTTTTGATTTTTCTCATTTCCTCCCTTTTTCCTGTTGAGTTCACTCAAATTCTGATCATATATACGTTGCTTATGAATGTGTTTCTATCGAATCATGATGTAGGTGGTTATGATAAAGAAGACAAAGCAGCTAGAGCTTATGATTTAGCAGCATTGAAATATTGGGGCACCACAACTACTACCAACTTTCCGGTGAGTAGTTCCGTGTATATATGATACATTCTGGTGTTGCTTAATATTTGTTATTTTCATATGATAAAGAGGTTTATCTATTATATTTTAAGTGGAGCTTGATCGAAATATATAATTTGTGTACATACCTGCAATTCTATATCCAGATCAGTAGCTATGAGAAAGAGATTGATGAAATGAAGCCAATGACAAGGCAGGAGTATGTGGCATCTTTGAGGAGGTACGTAACTAATTCCAATTCCATCATCATTATTCATTATCAAACGAAAATGACACTATATATGCATATCGTTTAATTAATTATTAATATTGAAATTTCAATTTGGATTATAATGAAATCAAGAATGCATGCATATAATTAAAGTACATTTGTTGGTGCAGAAAGAGTAGCGGATTTTCTCGGGGTGCTTCCATTTATCGTGGGGTGACAAGGTAACATAAGAACTCTGGTTGAATCTAATTGACATAATATGTTTGCTGTCTTATATACGTAGGGTAACAAAGGTAACATATTGTTGTTTTATTCACGAAATGTAAAAAATATAGGCACCACCAGCATGGGAGATGGCAAGCAAGGATTGGAAGAGTTGCAGGGAACAAAGATTTGTATCTAGGAACTTTCAGCACCCAGGAGGAAGCAGCGGAGGCGTATGACATTGCTGCCATAAAGTTCCGAGGACTAAATGCAGTAACCAACTTTGACATGAGCAGATATGATGTCAAGTCCATTTTGGAGAGCAGCGCATTGCCCATCACTTCTGGTGCCACTGCAAAGCGATTGAAGGAGCAGCAGCAGCAGCCTCCTCCTGCAGATCATCATCATCAGATCATGTTGTCGTCTGTACTGGATCATCAAGGACAGATGATCAGATCCTCATCATCAACAGAACATGACATCATGAGCAATGTGTACTCAGCATATGGATCTTATGGGGCACAGCAGGGCTGCAGTTGGCCAACTCTCGCATTCAACCAACCCCAAGCTCAAGCAGCTGCTGCTGCTCCTCCTCATCAGGCGCCTTATGCAGCTGGCATCAGTGGCATGCAGTTGCACTACTCGCCGTATGGATATGGATACGGTAATGCACATGCACAGAGGGTTTGGTGCAAGCAAGAGCAAGATACTAACTCAAATCAGGAAAACAGCTTTCATCATCCGGATGATGATCATCTTCGTCAACAACTCCAGTTGGGAGGTACCCACAATTTCTTTCATGACCATCATCAGCAGCCTAGTTGCCTTATGGGACTAATGGATTCTTCATCAGCAGCTTCTATGGAACACAGCTCAGGTTCAAATTCGGTCATATATAGTGCAGGAGATCACCATGGTATTAATAATGGGTATGGAAGCAGTACGACAGGGACTGGTAGTGGCTACATAATGCCCATGGCTATGAGTACAGTTGTAGCAAATGAGGACCAAAATCAAGGTGATGGAAATAATGACAACATGAATGGTACCGGTTTTGGAGATGGTGATGATCATGATGCCAATATTAAGGCGCAGCAGCTTGGTTATGATCATCAGAATATGTTTCACGGTTCAAGTAGTACTACAGACCCCTCTTATCAGCATCACGCAAGCAATAGGAACTTGTATTATCATCTTCCAGCACATGATGATCAGCATGAATCGTCATCGGTAGCAGTAGCTACGAGTAGTACTACTGCTACATGCAACATGAATTGGGTGCCAACAGCAGTTCCAACCGTTACTCATCCTACTTTTACGGTCTGGAACGACGCATAGCTAGACTATATATATGTTGTTTCATGTAGGGATCCGGAGTAGCTAGCTAGCTAGGGAAACAAAAAGGATGTATACACTGATATTTCTAATTCGATCTCATTTTTGATTCGTTCTCTTTATATTGCTCCTCGCGCTCTAGCTACGTCGACTAGCTAGTTTCTACGTTTTCTGTGAAGTGTCCACCCTGCTGAATTTTGAGGGTAGAGATAAGAGATCCATGCTTATGAAAGAGATACGCGTGCATCGTGCATGCTTTTGGTCGCTAAATTTACTTGTATGTATTTGCCATATATAGTTACACATTAAAGTAACTGCATGTACGTAAATACACTACGTAGTATGTAGTTACATGCCAAGTTGGGTACTATATACTGTACACAGTATTATATATAGCTCTTTCAGTTTAGGAGTACGTACAAGAAGGGGAAGAAGGAAAAGGTTATTTATACGGAGGGGGTTTGGGCATGACATGAGACTGATGAGGGATAGAGATACCTAAGTGGAATGGAAAGTACCGAGGAGAGTTTCAGAGATAAGAGCCAAAACATGGTGGTGTGGGAACTGGGATTATTGGTGTCAGGTCAAAAAAGAAAAGAGACTGGGATTGCGCGCATGGGAGAAATCAGCGGAGGGAGGGAGGAGCACCCGTGCCTTCTCGGGAAGAAGACCTAGTTGTACCTTTCACAAATACCCTGCAACTGCATCTGCATCTGCATGCATCATGATGCGACTCACTCACACTCTACACAATTAGAATCAATCCGTATATCATGATCAGCATAAGCTAAGCTCAGCTAGCTCACTGGTCCTAGGTTTCCTCTCTCTCTCTCTCTCGAGCTTTTCTTAAATTACTCGCACCGCATTGAAACCCCAAACCCTAGTAAGTAACCTCGCTCTTTGTTAATCGGGATTCCATTCGAACCTTTTGACCATTGACCATGCATCGGCTATGTCACTGTGTATATATATAAAGCAAGTTGTCCATAGTTCCTTTTCATAACTCGGTCTTAACTTGTTCGTCTTCATTCGTATAAAAAAAAAAAAAAAATCTTGTTCGTCTTCATCAATTATATATATAATCAAGAGCATCGAACCATCAATAATGATGTATAGTCACTACCAGAAGAAAGGTTATAGCCGACGAAAAAAAAAAAACCAGGCCGACGAAGCATTTTTTCGTCGGCTATAGTGGGCTTTAGCCGACGAAAATTTCCTTCGTCGGCTAAGGTAAATTTTCGTCGGCTATGATGTCCACTTTAGCCGACGAAATTTTATTTCGCCGGCTATTTTAAATTTTCGTCGGCTATGAAAAACTTTAGCCGACGAAAAAAAATTTCGTCGGCTAAAGAATTTATGTCGTCGGCTAAAGTGCACAAACCATGGCCGACGAAATATTTAAAGGTTTAGCCGACGAAATTCATAGTCGTCGGCTAAAGTGCTTTATATTTGCAGATCTGGGCAGCAGCAGCTCATTTCGAAAAAAACGGGAGAAGAAAAAAGGGGAGAAAAAGTTTGGGTGTTGTCGAAATCTGTCCATAATCAGTTTGTGGAGCCATATATAGGTACGTATATGTATATATATGTTGATTAATTGAGTTTTATTTGAGTTGATCGATTTTAATTAGTGTGATTAATTGAGTTTATTGATTTTGATTGTGATTGAGTTGATTAATTTTGAGTACGTTGGATGTATATATATATGTGTTGATCAATTTGGTTGATGATTTGAATTGATAATATATATGAATTAATTTGTTGTTAATAAATAGTAAATATATATATATATATGTTAATATTAATTTATAATATTATTGTGTTGATATGGTATGAAGTTGTTGATGATATATATGAGTTCATAATGATAATTTTGTAATTAATTAGTTGTAGTACGTACGTACGTAGAATATATATATACTAAATGAATTAAGATTTTATATATATATGGCATGAAATTTTATTAATAATTAGCTAGCATCGTTATAAATATATATATTTTGTTATATTTTCAGGATATGGATAAGAGTTGGATTTCGCTTCCAAAATGGGACAAAAGATACGGTGCAGGAGTTATGAGTTTTCTAGAATATGCGATGGATAATGCTAACGGGAATACAATTTTCTATTGCCCGTGCACGAAATGTCAGTGTCGCAGCGATATGTATCGATTTCCCATTGACAAAGTATGGCAGCACCTGAGGAGTAACGGGTTTTGGGAGAAGTACACATGTTGGTTATATCACGGTGAAACATCATCAGGGGGTCCGCATGATCATGGCCAATTTTCCGAGACGGGCAGTGCTAGTACATCTAACGATCCAACAACGACATTCATCAACGACATGTTTCCTTATGAGAGCGGTGTATGCGCTCAAGGACAGTATATGTGTGAAGTATCCTTCAGGCTATGCAGGAAATATTGCCCGGTGTGTGAACTTCCGGGACAATAAGATGTACGGGTTGAAGAGTCATGACTGTCATATCCTGCTGCAACGTCTCTTCCCTGTTTTCATTCGACCGTTCCTTCCCCGTCAGGTGGTGGAGCCGTTAGTAGCGTTGGGAAGGTTTTTCCAGAAGTTATGCACACGGGAAGTGTCTCGATGTGACCTCCGGGAAATGCAAATGGACATCATTTATATCATGTGTAAATTTGAGAGGATATTTCCTCCAAATTTTTTTGACATCATGCCTCACCTGATGATCCATCTTCCCGAGCAATTGTTGCTTACCGGTCCAGTACACTACACTTGGATGTATCCCATGGAAAGGTACGTTTTTTACTTTCATGAATTCCTCAATACATATACATGTTCAATAATCATAACATTTTGCAACTTGATTTACAGGCAACTTGGAGACTACAAAGATTATGTGGCTAATAAATCCGCTCCTGAAGGATGTATAGCTGAAGCATATATTGCGCACGAGTGCGTCACCTACATGAAGTTGTATTTAGGAGCGTTGAAGGAAACTCCGCAAACCATGCCGGTAGATGTACCGAAGTTCAATCTTTCCATAGTCTCTAGTGATGTTGAAGTGTATGGAATTTTGCCAAACTCCTACAAGTTGCAACCACATGAGCTAGTCATTGCCCACTGGTGGGTATTGATTAACTGTCCAGAAGTTGAATACTGGAAAGACATCCATCTCAATCATCCCAACATTGCCGGTGATCTCGAGTACCACAACAGGGAGTTCGCAGATTATTTTGGCGGTTGGGTACGTAATTTAATTTTTCTCTACGGGTTTATGTTTATTGCATAATTATCCATATTTACAGTTGAGATGGTTGGTTGCAGATGAACCATATTCAATCTGATGGTCACCCAAATTGGTCGCACGAACTAAGACTTCTAGCCATGAAGCCGATAGTCTCAAGAGTTTATCCGATGTGCAAGGTGAATGGCGTGCAATTTATATGCGAACAAAGAGACAGCAGAAAGAGAACACAGAATTCTGGGGTCATGGCACATGGTGGGCGGAATGGAGTTGACTATTACGGTGTTCTTGATTCAGTGGTGGAACTCGTTTACGGTGAAGGCATGACAGTGCACCTCTTCAAGTGTAGATGGTTTGATACTAGGCCGCAGAGCATGAAGACCGATCAGTACGGAATATTATCGGTGAACACTGCTACAAGTTCTTACGAGGATGACCCCTTCGTTTTTGCCACATCGGTAAAACAAGTGTTTTATCTTGATGACCTTGCTAAGGGTGACGCGTGGAAAGTAGTCAACCTTGTGCACACTCGAAACATTTATCGGGCGGCTACACTTGGAGAGGCCGAAGACGAGGAAGAAGATGTTGCGTATCAAGAGCCCAACGCAATAGGTATTCCTAACTCCTCTACCATTCGCCTTAATAATTTTAAAGCGGGTCGTTCGGTGCGAATTCGTGATGAAGAGCCAAGGCTTGTTGATGTTGATCCAAATCAAGAGTCAGACGAAGACTCTGGCGATGAGGAAATACATATATTACCAGAAATTAATTCTGACACCGAAGAAGACTCATCGGATGATTCCGATTACGAGCCTTAGTTTTAATGTATGATTCCGATTAATTTGTATAATTTTTCAAAGATTGTTAAATTATAGTTTACACATGTTGAATTCATATTTCAGTTATGAATATATGAGATTTTGGTGATACATGATGAACAGGGTTTTTTAAATGTATGGTTTATGAATATCGTCTGTTTTTTTTTCCCTGTTTTTTACTTTAGCCGACGAAATATACTATAATTCGTCGGCTAAGATGTTTTTTGCCGACGAAAAAAGCCTTATTTCGTCGGCCATAGATGTGTAATATTTATTTTTATTACACGCTTTAGCCGACGAAATAAACTGTGATTCGTCGGCTAAACTACCTTAGCCGACGAAAAAAGACTTAATTTCGTCGGCTAAACTTGTTTTTTTATTTTTTTTAATTACTCACTTTAGCCGACGAAATACAATGTAATTCGTCGGCTAATATGGTTTTAGCCGACGAATAACCTAATAATTCGTCGGCTATAGTTATTTTTTTTATTTTTTAATTACATACTATAGCCGACGAATATGTTAGGGTATTCGTCGGCTAAACCCTAAAATATTTCTATTACCTACTATAGCCCTATGTTCGGTGGTTATTTTGCGTAAAATTTTTATACGACTTGTTGCGTGTCATCGGTTTGAAACTATTTTCAGTTGGAGGTCCGGCCAAAATACGTAATTTAGACGGTCGAACGACCTTTTCCGTGCGTTTAGGGGTTTGACTTACGAGATTGACCGTCCGGATCGAGCCCTTATTCTTTTCGGATCAAGTTGAATTTTTTCCCATATATGTATTTTATGATGGTGGTCAGATCTGACGGCTGGATTTGTGTTTCTCAAGTTTGATCATCACGATCACAACATGTGTACTAATGTTGTATAACTTGTTTACCAAGTGTTATGTAAATGTTCCGTTTCAAAAACAAACTATACGTAGATCCTTCAAACGTAAAAAAGTCGTGAAATAAGACATGACTAGAATGGTGAAATAAGTCTACGGTTGAAAAATCACGGTATTCCGGTCATGTCTCGGTGCCGATAGTTGCGGTTAATTCAATTTTCCATTCTTTCTCCCTATGGGTAGCCCCGGTTTCGGTGGTTAATTTGCGTAAAATTTTTATACGACTTGTTGCGTGTCATCGGTTTGAAACTATTTTCAGTTGGAGGTCCAGCCAAAATACGTAATTTAGACGGTCGAACGACCTTTTCCGTGCGTTTAGGGGTTTGACTTACGAGATTGACCGTCCGGATCGAGCCCTTATTCTTTTCGGATCAAGTTGAATTTTTTCCCATACATGTATTTTATCATGATGGTCATATCTGACGGCTGGATTTGTGTTTCTCAAGTTTGGTCATCACCAGAACAACATGCCAAATGTATAAAGGTTTAGCCGACGAATTTCAAAGGTTTAGCCGACGAATTTCAAAGGTTTAGCCGACGAATTTCAAAGGTTTAGCCGACGAATTTCAAAGGTTTAGCCGACGAATTTCAAAGGTTTAGCCGACGAATATATGTATAGCCGACGAAATTTTAATCTTTAGCCGACGAACAAATTATTTCGTCGGCTAAAGTCCTCGGGTTTTAATTGCGAACCCTAGCCTCCTCCCTCATTTCTGCAGTTTTTCAACCCTAGCTCCTCCCTCCCGGTCTCCTCCCTCCTCCCTCCGGTCTGCTCCCTCCTCCCTCCCGGTCTCCTCCCTCCTCCCTCCCTCTCCCGTCGCCGGCTCCTCCCTCCTCCCTGCAAGGTATGTATTAATACTCATCCTGTTGATTAGTTTTATGAGCAAATGAGAAATTGGATTGAAAATTCAACTATTTCAAGCCGATATTCTAGTGTTGAGGTCGTAGCCGTCTAGGGTTTGGGATGTTTTTCTTAATTTACTTTTTCTGCAGTTCATTTTAGGCTTTAATTTTGTTGGCCATTGGTTGCTTAGAGCACTTTGTAATGTACTTAGATTCTTGTGTTTAGGCACCTCTTTTTGGTGCAGACTTGATGTGGTCGTCGATTTGTATCGTTGATCGATATATTGAATGGAGCTTGAGTTGACTCCACTTCCCTACTAAAAAAAAAATATAAGGCTAACATATGCAAGGCAATTCAGTAATCTAATTTTATTCATATATACATATTTCTTAAAATTATAGGTACCGAAAAAACTTGTTAATTTCTGCAGTTTTGAATGGAAATATATAACTTAGATTTCTGGGTTAATTTTGTTATTAATAAAAGAACATTAATAAAAGAACATTATTAATAAATT
This sequence comes from Fragaria x ananassa, assembly GCA_034370585.1. Lineage (NCBI taxonomy): Eukaryota > Viridiplantae > Streptophyta > Magnoliopsida > Rosales > Rosaceae > Fragaria > Fragaria x ananassa. Next base: position 173,451 of record CP139753.1, read on the forward strand.
ATTAATAAAATACGTAAATTATTAATAAAAGAACATTAATAAAAGAACATTATTAATAAATTATTAAATTTATTAATAATTTAACACTAGATTAACTAGAGAATCGGGATGAAAACGCGAAGTTGAAGAAAGGAATAAAACTTGTAATTTAATTTTTATTAATTTAATTTGTGTTAATTAAATTTGTGTTAATTTAATTTGTGTTAATTTAATTTATGTTAATTTAATTATGTTAGTTTATAATTTATTTTTGAATATATGTGTTAATTTATTTTTGATTTCGAATTTAGTTTTACGATATGTTAGTTAATATATAATATTGTTATGTAAGTAAAATATATATATATATATATATCTATATATATATTGGTATGTGCGTGTAAATTTTTATTGAATAAGTATAATTTTAAAAATGTATAATTTTTTATAAAACAAAGACAAAATAATCTAAAGCCTTTAATTAATATTATAAATAGGATGAGCGGCTTTTTTCGATCGAAGAAGAGTTCGAAGGGCCAAAGGTCCGAATCGTCTGAGGGAACCTCTACCAACCCTCAAACGACGTTTCAGGGCCACATGACAGCCAGACGTGCGAGCCTTCTGGAGACAGCGCCGGAGGTGCCCGTTTCATCGAGGCAGGCGGCCGTCCCTCGTTCCCCGAGGCCCTTCACGGAGGTGTCTGCACCTCGTATGCCCGAGATACACCGGGCGCCCACTCCGGGTCCTACTTCTTCGGATAGTGGGTCATCTGGGGTACAGATGCCGCCGCCTCATCTGTTCCTTCCGCGGATGATACCGGCGATACCTGTAGTCGATGACTCAGGGACGCCGATTTATCCACTGCCCTCGCCAGTGGCTCCATCAGCGGCGTACCGGTTCCTGCCTTTTGATACGCCTCTTATTTCTGCGAGGGTATCATCATCGGCGACAGAGCCAGAATCCGTCGCGAGCTCCTCAGGTAATCAGTCAGGCAACTTGATTACTTTTAAAGGGTCATATATATATATATTTTAATAATCAATTTGGCCGAATCATGTCATAGGCACAAAGAAGAAGAGAGGCCCCGTCACAGGGAAAGCTCTCGAGAAGATGGTGAGTACCATGGGGAGGATCCCCATCGATACTGACGGGGATGGCCACGCAGTATCGGGCGGGAAGTCGAGGATGTACTCCGGCCGCGTGGGTGCTCTCATTAGGGATAGAGTCCCTATGCTGTGGTCCGACTGGGGCGAGGTCCCGCAGGAGGTTAAGGACATGGTCCACAACGCGATGTCGGTGAGTTTATGGAAGCATATTATGTATTAAATTGTTGATTTCTCGAAAAGCTAAACTTATAATAATCGGTTAAATACAGGTGTGGTTTGAGGTTCCCGAGCACCTGAGGGACAGCTGGGCCGACGTTACGCATGGGGGAAGGTACGTTGGGAAGTTAATGAAAAACAATTTTGTATGTGATATTAATAATATTTCTAATATTTTTGTTGTATCTGTAGGTACAAGGAGTGGAAGAACGAGCTGCGGACCCATTGGACTAAGCACGGGAACGCACGTTCTGGTACCCCTACTGAGTTCCAGTACAGGGAGTACGAGTGGCGTTGGCTTCTGACATCAGAATTCAACAACCCTCGTAAACAGGTATTTAAATAAATTAGTTAGTTAATTTAAAAATAAGTACGTGCGTTTTAAAATATTCTACTAATAGTTTACTTTTTTCTTTGAAGGCGGTTTCCCGGGTGAACGCTCAGAACCGGCAACGCAACACAAGGAACCATCATGCCGGTTCTAGACCGTTCGGTGTCTTCATGGACGAGGCGGCCAAGGAACATCCAGAAGTCAACCCCTACGTCTATACGTACGAGAAGGCATATCCTGACTCCCAGGAGGATATTGTAAGTCTCTTTACGTTTTTAAATTTTTAAATTTATGTAAAAATTTTAATTAATAATTTTTTTCCTATCCATATAGGCGAGGGTGAGGGAGGCTAGTGACGAGGTCCTGAGTACCTTAGTGAGGGAGGGATGGCCGGACACGCAGGATTCCGAGATGTCCGAAGCCATGTCCCGGATCGACAATTCGGATCCGACGATTGGGGCGAGGATCATGGGCACAGCCTTCCCACCGAGAGGAAACAACTTCTACTGCCGAGGTCTAGGAAAGAGAGGCGAGGGGGTCCTGAAGAACACTCCAGGATTTCAACGAAAGGCAACCTCGACCAGTGGCAGCACCACGTCCACGATGCACAGGACGACTCAGCTAGAGTCGGAAGTTCAGAGACTACGAGAACAGCAAGCTGCTCAAGCTGCTCAGGCTGCCTCGCATGCTGCCTCGCAGCAAGCCTATATTGCCTCGATGGCGGCCTTTAATACCGCGCAGGCAGCCTATGTTGCCGAGCTATATGCCATCCAGCAGGCCCAGCAGCAGCAGATGTTGCAGTACATGCAGGACTTTGCAGCTGCCCAGAGTCGGGGACTTCCGCCTCCGCCCATGCCTCCGCCCATGACGCTACCCCAGCCGCCGCAACCTCCGCAGCAGCCCCCAGAAGATGACTTCAATTTAGACGATATAGACTTTACGTAGTTGATAATATACTTTTATGTAAATTGATACTTTTATGTAGTTCATATATTCTTTTATGTGTTTGTTGTTGGTTATATGAAATTGTTAAATATGTCTTTTGCAGCTTGCATGGAATGGTAATTCAAAAATTTCGGGGTTTTTTTTTTTTACTGGAATGCACTTATAGCCGACGAAAAAAGCCATAATTCGTCGGCTAAAGTTTTTTAAAAAAAAAAAAAATAAAGTTTAGCCGACGAAATAAGCTTTAATTCGTCGGCTAAATGTCTATAAGGCCGACGAAAAATACAATATTTCGTCGGCCATAGATGTTTTATATTTTTTTATTACAAACTTTAGCCGACGAATAATTTAAACTATTCGTCGGCTAAAGTTTGGAAGATAACCGACGACATTATTCGTCGGCTATAGTTCATACTTTAGCCGACGAAATAATGTCGTCGGCTATAGTATGACTATAGCCGACGAAATAATGTCGTCGGCTAAAGTATGAACTATAGCCGACGAAACATTATTCGTCGGCTATAGTCATACTATAGCCGACGAAATTTTTTGTCTCGTCGGCTAAAGTCATTACAGACGACCCTTTCCCGACGACACTATAGCCGACGAACCTTCGTCGGCTAAGGTTGCAGCCGACGAATTTTTTTAACAGGCCGACGAAAATTTTTCGTCGGCTAAACTGCCTGTTCTGGTAGTGAGTTGGTGCGCAGCATCAAACCAAGTACACAATAGAAAACAATAGAGAGAGTAAGCGTGTACGTATGCCAACGGCTACCCTTACAATCTTACAGTCGGGTCAGGAAGGCAAAACCTAAGCAAAAATCTAGCTTCGACTAAAAGGAATGAACTTCAGTCACTGACATAGCATGCGTCACAGTCATCGTCCTGCCCAACAGCCCAAGGAAACCGCGCTATCGCTTATTGAAACTGTAGGTTTCAATCGCTAAGGTCGCTCTGAAAAGCTCGAAGGCGCTTTCACTTGGGTCTTTCTAATTTTCAGCATTCGTTAATTAGCTTTTGTATATAAAAGAGATTTGGTTTGGTGCCCTCTTTGTATCTTTTACCTTTTTTCATTGAATATTCCTCATTTAGAGGTTGAAAAAAAAGCCATTTAAAAAAAAATATATAGAACAGATACCGGATACGGCATAAAAATAACAGGGAACTTGCATCACGTTGTGATACTCTATGGTCCTGTAGTCCTGTACTACCCATACAGAGCAATATTTCATTGCCTCGCAGGCTCATCTGAAACTCTGGATGTCTTGGAATGTATGTCGCCCTTCTGCTCAACTCCCAACCACTTTTTGATATGTTTAAAAACCGTTTTGTCACTTAATAGTTCCCGGTGTCTCGCAGCTATTGCCACTCTTTCAACTGCATCAAATCCATCTGCCTGCGCAGTAAAAACAAGTTTTATTCACTCCAATGCAGGCTGGAACCATTATCAAACTCGCTCCCTTGCAGGAAACGCTAGTAGACTTGCAAATAAAGCATTCATACCCAGACTACATATATATGGCTGAACACTGGCTAGAAACTAACAATACAAGACTACAACATAATATGAAGTCAGATACACACCTTTGCTGATTCAGCAGAAACTGTTTCATCTCCATCCACATAAGAATACTGAGGCTGAAACAGACAAATTAGGAGAATCACAGATGAGTCGAGCGCCAAAGATAAAAACTAATAATTACTACCAAGGGACAAAGTGCATAAATATACTAATAACAAAGGGAAATGATTGTTTTACAAATCTATTTGAGCATAAACATGAAAGTATTATGCTTTACAATCCATAAAACTTCACACATGACTCACAGATAATTGAATAGTTCCACAAAAATAAATAATTTACCATTGAATGGCAAATTTCAGACAAGTCTTCAATTGGAGATTCCTTCGAGCCATAGCTACATTAGTAGACAATTATATATGTGTGAGATACCCTTACCGACTTAATAATCACAACATGATGAATACAGAAAACAGAAAGATGAAGAACAGTAGGTACATATGTTCTGCTAGCCGTTGATTATAGTTCATTTCATTTTCACAAACTTTAGTACCAAGGACGTACAAAAAGTAAATGCATGTGATTCTCAACGGCCATTACTCTGGAAAATTGGCAGACTACAATCAGTTTTATGACTTTATCAAGTAAAATTAAATTAGACATGGCTGAACAGTCATACCATGGGGTAAGAAACCCTGATCACATGTCATTGTTTCACTTTACATCTAGGTCTAGCAGCTAGTTACTTATGGATTCCTTTCTTTGAGGAAACAAAACTACCATAGTTCATATAGCAGATCTTTTACATACCAAACATCAAATGGTGTGTCAAAGGATATCCCATAAATGTTATAGAAGCAGACTCCATCTGGTAGTTTGGCATTGTTGAGAACTTGACGAGTCTCGGAAGCCCATCTGGAGATAGCAAAGTTAAATGGCAAAGCTACAGTTTTACCATCATAAGTTAGCTGCAATGAAAGAAAATGACATAAGCTCTGGCTATTAAGCCGGAAGTAGTAACAACTCAACATTGAGATTCAAGCTAGAAAGTTGCATCCCAGACACAGAAAATGTTCAGGCAGAGGAATATAGACGTTGTGAGCCAAAAACTGAAAAGGCAAACATGATAGTACCTAGGCAATGAACTATTGTCCACTTTTATATGATTAAAATGACAATATTGAATCATGCTAATTTAGCAAGGGTATCCTAGTTATATTTCTTCCTATGTTGGCAACTGAATTCATATCCACCAACTACAAAAGCTGTTTAAGTTCTAGCAAAGTGTATCCTATGATTCTAATCACCTACTAAAATTGTTTGAGCTTCGATAAGGATTGAGGGATTTGGGCACCAGGATATATTTTTTCTTTCTTTCTAAATACAGTTCAATACACCAGAAGCAAGCAAGACCAAGGCCGCATGAGTGAATGACACAATGAGACAAGTCAAAATGGCAAAAGCTGATGCTTTGACACAGAAACTTTGAAAACTTTCCCAAGTTTCCTAGCCAGAGTGAGCTGAAAAATTGCACCTCATTATTTCTCAATGCTTCTCTAAACAAAGTGTTACTTTCAGCGGGGCCGTAAGATTCCAGCTCAATAGAACTTTTCCCATTCTTAGACTGCTTCCTCCAAACCTGAATTTCCGGCTCCTTTTTCCAATTAAAATCTGGATTGGCCAACATCTCGTAGATTGATGGACACTCGACCAACTATATGCAAAAGCCAAATATATAAACTGTTAGCTGACCCAAGTCAACATGCTCAAACCATGTTTAAGAAAACTTCACATATCAGGAAACTATTTGTTGTTATTTAACTTTAACATTTCTTTATTATGATGAAGTTCAAATTGTTGTTAATCGCATAGAAATCATACACAGCATGTCATGCATGGATACTTTCATTTGAGATAGTGGTTTAATTTCATTTTCTCAGTTCTTAAAGTATTACCAGCTGGTGCATAGTCCACCTTGATACAAAAAAGAAGCTTTCCAAGCCTTCAACAAACTGCAGTCCGGTTAAAAGAGAATCATTGATGCATCCTGGTGCACCTGTAAATTGTGTGTCATAATCCAAGGATGGAGCACGAAGAGAAAGATTAAAAAGATCACTGAAATTCAAATGATTTTGCTGTAAATTCTTGAGGTCATCAAATTTTGTTGTTACCGACACGCTAATTTGTGTTTACATATTTCAAGCAAGTAATGGATTTGACGATAACTGACAAGATAAAATATAAACACTAAAAATGACAAAACTAACCAAAGAAAACCCCTATTGTGCTTTACACCGAAAAGACAGAGGGGAGATCTAATGCAACTCGAGAAAATTCAATGGAGAGATTGTAGGAACTTAAGAAATGGCATGCAGGAAACTACCTTGAAAAGGGCAACCGATGCAAATCCATTTACTCACATACTTCGAAAAGACCTGCCAATGAATGATGTAAAATCAATGGTTATGGCTCTTTTGAGATGGAGTGTATATATATTTGGCCCATACTCCATGAAACTCAATAATAAAGTTCACCAAGTCACCAAGAGACAGTATTTACACCTCATGATGGAGTGACATAAAACACATGACTAGCAGTCCACCCATTGAATGTGAAATTATATTAACTTTTCTACCCCCAGAAGCCTTGTAAGCAGTTTCCAATTTCACTTTAAGATCTTCCATTAACTTGTCAATTCTGCTTCATCGGAAAAAAAACTTATCAATTCTGCCAACATAATCGTCATGGTAATCAGACATATTAACAGTTGAATACCTAAAGTAGCCACTAGAATACCATAATAGTTGTAATAGAAACTTTGTACTGAACTAACCAGAATAAATTACCTGTTGCTTTGTCGAAAATCATAGCCATATCCAAACAATGTGGTTCCCTTCTTATAGCCGCAACCCAAAAGCATGTTAATCATATCATGAAAATAGTATACGTCTTGCAAATGTATGCATTTCACAAACTGGAAACATGGAGAGAAGTATAACCATCATATTGTGCTAGGGTAAGTATCTAGCATAATAAAAAATAGAATTAAATTCAGTTTACCCCCATGAGGTTTGGGAGTAACTTCATGTTAGTCCCTATACTAACATGAGGTATAGAATTTGGGCAAATCGGACCTTATATGTCTAAATCGGACCTTAACTGCTGATAATTAAAGGTCAATTCAAACGGAATATGAGAATTTAGGCACGGTAGACAGAAATTGAAGAGTTTTAAGAGATACACTGATGAAAATAAAAGTGTAGGGACTAACATGAAGTCACCCCCAAACCACAAGGGGGTAAACTGAATTTAATTCTAAAAAATATCTAGCATCTAAGATACTGAAGAAGGAAAGATAAAAATAAGCAAAACTATATGTTCTGAAGTGGGTTCAGGTTTTAGGATAAAAAAAATAAAAAAATAAAAAAAATCCCAGCAATGTTGGCCACTATAAAAATGGTGTTCATCATATACAATTATATACACTTCAAGCATCAGTTAACACTTAACACCTAGTAATTCCAAGAGAGTGTACACAAGAAAATTGAAGTGTCCTTAATTAGTGACAGGCGCACATGGATTCTTCAGTTTTAAATCCAAAATCATATTGATGACGAGCAAGAAGCAGAAGAATATCATTCTTTCTCTATTAGCATTATCTTACACAGAAGACTTGTTTTACACCAATTCTGTAATATCCTTAGTTGAATTACAGTTGCACCTGTGCTTTTCATCAAGAAAGAGTGAAGCTTTAAAACAAATCAAAGTGCTAAGTTAGAAGAGTCAAAATGTCTTTTCATGGTTTTGCAGAAGAAAATAAATTGAAATCTTTAGGAATCATAGCATAACAGTAACAGCGGACGGTATTCTCACCGCTGACGGGTCCAGAATATCAATCGCATAAAGGCCATAATCATCATCTGGGACCACGATTTCAGTGTCCTTGTCTAATGTTTCTGTATAACCTGGAAATTAGAGAAAGAGAGAGATTGATACCCGGAAACAGAACACGGAACGAAGACGAAGTTAATAAGCTGTAAAGATTAAAACTTTACCAATTAGCAATCCCATTATAAAGCTTTAGCAATCCCATTATAAAGCTTTACCAATGTATAATAATGTTAGTGTGGATGTTGTGCTGATTGATCATTCACATTTGTCAAGAGTGAAGGGAATGGGGAGAGAACCAACCTGTAAGGGGATTATAGAGAGACCAGAGTTTCTTCTTGAATTCAAGGTCGGCCAAAAGGATGCGTACCCAGACGCGAGTGTCGAACCCCAACTTGGTCTTCTTCTTACAAGTTAGAATGGAGCCTCCGATTCCGGAGATGAGCAGCACCGGCTCCAGCTCCAGGTCCAACTCCTCATCGAAACAGGGGCAGAAGCACAGCATCTCAGCACAGCTCAACTTATTAAAAGCGCTTCATACACACACACTGTTTCAGTCGATCAGGGTGAGAGTGATCGACACGAACAAGAAAGTCTGTCTGTGTTTTGGTAGCTAGATTGGCATTGGTAGAACAGAATTGCCAAAATAAAAATATAAAAAATAATATGGAGGGAGAGGGATCAGAGACTTGAAAGGGTAGTTCCAAGGGACACCCAACAATTGAGTGCCACCACCTAACAGTCTAAGCATGGGGACACCTGGGCTGGGCTTGACCCACCAAGCACTGAGATCGAGACTGAAAATCCGCATCCTACACATTCGAATATCCAATTTCTAAACACACTTCTCTTTGCTCTTTTAAATGAACTGTAGAGTTTAGGAACTAATGAACATAACATTACTTTTTCCTTTTTTTTTTAATATAAGGAAAACTTTATTAATAAGATTGATAACGGTCAAACATAAGGGTATCCATCGTATGTTATGGAGCGAATACAAGCCAAACAGGAAGAAGCCTATAACTAACAGAATTACACCACTAGTAGACAATCTTAACCAAGTAATTTAATAGAGCCAAGCGGCTCCAGATAGTTTAAACATGAGAAAAGGGAGAGAAAAGAAGAGAGTTTAAAGATGCATAATTTATTGATCGGTGCCTCAAAGGCTGAAAGTACACTAAAGGAATTGTGGTGCTGCTACATAATAAAACAAAAGAGTCCTAGACTCTAGGAGACAAAAAGTGGTCATTTGAAGAAGTCTTGACCATGATATTACTGCCAGCAATGTTGGAAAGGGATTGCACTTAATCAACATGTGATTCTGGAAGCCATAACTGATTAGGACGAGGGTTTGGGATTGGTCCTAACATAATTGTTACATGACTCGAAACAGTTGAATGAATAAATTCGCTTACGGACCTCAATTAATGTACGAAAATACTTAAAAACTGTAAAGAATCTGCCACACATATAACAACTACATGATCTTTAAAAATCCAAAACGATAGGGTAGTGCACCTTCTTAAAACCAAGATCTATTTACCCAAGCCCATTCTACTCTCCTTTACCGAGGAGTGTGCTCGGAGTTTAAACTCCGGTCGGTGGAGCCATTGGTAGACCTTAGATCCATGACAATTTAGATGAGTGATACTTGGATCCCAAATCCAGAACCATAGATCTGCAAAACGTAGATCCAAATGAATCCAAACTTGAGCCATGATGGAACCCAAAAGTGTAGATCTCTGCTTCCTTGCAAAGACAACCATTGTCGACTTCGGCAGCCAACCCCGTTGACCTACCATCAACAATTCCAGCCATGATCTGCCATGCCGCACCTACCATCTGCATCTACAGACACCGCGTAGCACCACTGGACAACAACCACCATCACATAACCGGCGAGATCAGCGCTCCCACCTTTAGCAGCACTCCGATCTCATCATCTAACAACCACCATAACCAAGATGGATGCCCAGCCCTAAGGACGTCTCCATTGTGTCTAACTATCCAAGCAAAAAGATGTGGTAGGTAGATTGAATAGGGAGGAGCAAAAGGATGGCAGATGTGCCGTGAGGTTGGCTTCTAATGGGAGCCGCTGGATTCGACGCCTTCAAGGGGAGGCGGTGAGAGTGCCAAAGTGAGAAGCACGCTAGAGAGAATAGGGTTTTCATTGACAGCTAGGGTTTTTGAAGAAACACTATCTGATTACTTCATCTGTGTTCTTTTTATTGGTCAGAGCCGAGCACTTGGTTTAGGGTTCACTGTTTAGCGTTTACAACCCTGGAGCAGATCAACATAGTACTCACCATATGATGGTGCCAACTTACACCGGCCAGGACAATTATTATGATAGAATTTAACTCTTCCATTTTCATTGTCTTCAATACTATCAAGCTCATACTATCATATTTTATCACAAGTCAATAAAGCATCAACTCCAAATGGAAATGGACTCTTAATAAAACCATACTCAATTCAAAACAACCAAATATCTGGGAATAATAACATCTATCTCCAACAAAACATGAGTTTTTTCAGCCTTCAAAATCCATAAAACAATAACATTTCTTCAGTGCATGCCTCACAGATTGCTACCAAAATGCTTCACAGGTCTTGTACGGTCAAGCCTACATAAAAAATTAAAACAAGTCATATCAAAGGGTGTGGATAGAAACCAAAACAAGTGTGGAACTAGCCCAAATAAACTCAAATATTGGCATCCTAAACTAAACATCACAAGTGAACAATAGAAACTATACCTGGAGGAAGAGATTGCTTCAACTTGTCTGCCTTCTCAGAGTCAAACACGCAAAGGGTGTAGAGGTACTTTGAGCACCGAACCTTGAACTTCACAGCATCCTTTGTTCTCTTGATTTTGACAGAACGTGCGTCCTTCCTTCTTGCGGTAAGAAGGAAATCCTTGATCTCATGAATTTGCTTCGGCTGCCAGTAGGAAACAAAGTACTGACATTAAGTCTATAAACCTTTAGATGGTGTTAACCGTTGAGGGAAACAATTGTAGATGATGGCTAATAAGTTCTGAACATGTTTAACATATTCAGGCTTAGTAGTAAACACACAGTTGATATGAAGTAGCGTCACCAACACCTAACATGATCCTCAGAAAACAAAGATGCTGACCACATTCTAAAGAGCCAGCAGTCATCATCTGGTTAAGACCATTTCAACAAGCAATTTGTAATGAAAACCAAGGACCAGAACATATGAATTTGAAAACAATATGCAACGGTTTAAAATGAACAAAATAAACCATTCAAAAGGTGTGTAAACAACTGCCTTCAGCCTCCACGTATCAACTTTGAGCTCCAAACACACAAAATAAACAATGCAGGACCATTTCATAATTTTACAATTCTAGTTAATTATGCATATCAGAAAATCTCTAGGGAAAATTACTACAGCAGAAAGTATATACTGAAAACCATCTAAATGGATTTCCAATATCAAATCAAGGCTCTACTGTCTAATTTATACTGAGAAAATTTACACATGTAAGGTTAGAGAACTAATGGACAAGTAAAAGGGGGAACCGAAATGCATATACAAAATCACTACTTCCTCATCTACCAACTTCAAAACTAAAATCACCTGTAGTAACATTCTAAGCTTTGTTGAGTTATTGAATCGAATTTAGTGACAGAGAAGAATGAAAGGTTTGATCTTAGTACGAAAAAGAGAGAAAGCATACCATTGCGCTTCTTGCTTTGGCCTCTCAGGCTCCAGAGTTTGAAGGCGGACCTCGATACGGCGATTCGAGACGATTATATATGCCAACGGCGCAAACCCTAATTTCGCACATTTTTCTTTTGTCGTACTCAACACAATGGGCCTATATTTTTATATGGTGGACACCAGCCCGTCTCCGCCCAACCGCCTAGACGCGTCCATTCTCCGCCTTTTATTTTTTGGGAATTTAGCTCTGGTTTGCTATCCACCCCCATCGATGGAGCTTCATCTTAAACCTCTGTGCAGCTCAACAGCTCTCTTATCCCCCAGAGCTTCCAGCAGTACTAGACTAGCACAGTTACCGCGCAAGTCCACTTCCTCCTCCTCCTCTATTGCTTGTCGTATATTCCTTTCGACGCCTTGTCGATTCTCTCCTTCTGGTGCGTTCCTCTCCACCTCTTTCATTTACCCAATTGTCCCGCATTTTGTGGCTTTTCCGTTAATTTGTTAGTGGGTTTTATATATTTGTGGGTCTTTATGAATTCCAAACTGCTCTCTCTCAGTTTTGTTTGCGACTCCGGAGAGTCAAGTAAGCGCGGAGGAAAGAGAATGGGCAATGCAAGGTCCGTCTCTCATGTTTTACCCTTGTAATGAATTTGCATATCAATCAGCTCTAATGGCTTGTCTTGTGTTCTCGCAGATTTTTATACATTGAGAAGAGAGGTGGAAATTGCGGCAGAACGTGTTCAAGAGATAAGAGCTTCGGCTTGTCTGGAACAGTTGGAAAAAGAAGTTGCCGAGTTGGAATCCAAAGCAGCTGATGCCTCCTTTTGGGATGATCGTGCTTTAGCTCAACAGAACCTTTCGGCTCTCACTGATGTCAAAGACCGAATAAAATCGCTTAACGACTTTAAATCACAGGTCTGTTATCCATACTTTATTTAATTTTGTTTTCAATTGGAATGCCATCGTCTTTGTTTTACTAGATCATAGGATTGTGGTTCTCTTCGTTTCCCTGCAAATGCTGTATAAATTTTCTGTTCCAACTTTTTCACATAGTATAAGTTAAGAGTTTTATGGGAATATTTTTTTTGGAAGAACTTAAAAAGGTGTCGATTTGATGAAAGCAGAAGCAATAGAGTTGTCATATGACTTATGGTACCCGTTCTGCCTTTCATCAATCACGATCTCATGAGGATGCTAAAATATATCTTTAAGGTTGTGATTAAGATGTAATTATATTACCGTTTTCATGCTCTGATAAAATTTGAGGAGATTGGCTGATGGGCGCATGAAAAATTGCTGTTTAACCTAAGTAACTTGGATGAGTTTGGAATGAATCTGTAGTTCAAACTTAAAGAACAGAAGTAAAAAAGGAACAATGGTTGTTCGTGACCTATGGTGTTGTGCTGGAGTTGACATAGTTCCTGCTAGGCTTGTATGATATCACTTAAGAAACAGGATATCACGTTTCCGATTTAATTACTGCTTTACACACAGACACACACATTAAGTACATATCTTAAAGATCAGAACGCGACCTACTTATAAGTAGCATTGCGTTAAAAAATATTGGATGCAGGTTGAAGATGCAGAAACAATAGTCAAGCTAACTGAAGAGATGGACTCCACAGATAATGCACTTCTTGAAGAGGCTGCCAGTATCATCAAGGAATTGAACAAGGCAATGGATCGGTTTGAGTTAACTCAACTTCTTTCAGGGCCTTATGACAAAGAAGGTGCTATTATTTCTATTACAGCCGGTGCTGGAGGTACTGACGCCCAGGTAATAACGATAATATGTGCAAAGCAAGAGCAAATTATTCTTTCGAGTCTTAAATTTACTTTGATGGGTTGAATTCTTTGAGATGCATTATAGGTTTTTGAACTGACCATGACGATCATCAAAATTGCTCTCCTCATTCATGAACTTCTCTTAGAAATTTAAAACACACCTATCTATTTTATACATAGCCAAAATTTGCTTACCTCAATTTGTTGCAACTAATTGAGTTAACTCATGGGTCTTACATCAAATTTTGATGTACCACATGCATGCAACCACAATATATATGTTAATTAGAGTAGTGTTCAAATTAGTTCACAACATTCGTCTCAGTTTTATGCATGTTTTTCTTGTATAAAACCTTTGATAATTTTCAGTGCAGGATTGGGCTGAAATGTTACTCAGGATGTATATGAGGTGGGGAGAAAAGCAGAGATACAAAACTCGCGTGGTTGAGAAATCCCCAGGAGAGGAAGCTGGAATTAAGTCAGCGACACTCGAAGTTGAAGGTCGCTATGCTTATGGTTATTTGTCCGGGGAGAAGGGCACACACCGCATTGTACGACAGTCTCCTTTTAATGCCAAAGGTCTTCGCCAGGTATCTATAAATCCTGTGCTTGTTATACATGTAATGACTAAATACAAATTATGAGGAAAGAATGGTGAAGTTACATATAGATGTATGTTCAATTTCTTGTGCATATTGTAATTTGAAGTTAGATGTGATGCAGACAAGCTTCTCAGGTGTGGAAGTGATGCCTCTCATACCTGAGGAATCACTGAAAGTTGAAATACCTGAAGAAGACCTGGAGATAACCACTTCAAGGGCAGGCGGGAAAGGAGGTCAGAATGTGAATAAAATTGAAAGTGCTGTCCGGATTACTCACATCCCCACTGGTGTTACTGTTCGCTGCACAGGTTGGTTTCTTCTTATGTATTTAAACCCTATATATTAACTCTTGCTTAGTATGTAATGACTGATTGCATGTATTTGTTGACCACAACGCACCATTGTACAATGGAATGGAATACATTGCAGAAGAGAGATCCCAGCTTGCAAACAGAATAAAGGCTCTAAGCAGGTTGAAAGCAAAGCTGTTGGTGATAGCCGAGGAGCAACGAGCATCAGAAATTAAGCAAATACGAGGAGATGCAGTGAAAGCAGAGTGGGGGCAACAAATAAGGAACTATGTGTTCCATCCGTATAAACTCGTCAAGGATGTAAGGACAGGATATGAGACATCTGATATCACTTCTGTGATGGACGGTGATTTGGAGCCTTATATCAAAGCCTACCTCAAACATAAATACAGTATGAAAATCAGTGCATCAAGTCAAGCCTAGGCTGTAGCTAGTTAAATTATTAACTTTGCTCAGGTGCTTACATTGTAGCATTCCTGTAAGTCCATGAATAGAAAGGACTGCCGATCATGTGAATCTTTTTCCTACGGCTGTGCGTAATTCTAATGAGGACTAAACTCACGAGTTACAAGCAATGAAGCATCATCTTCTTCCCAATTACGTTGGGTTAGATTATAAACCCTGATTGAGCCAGAAAAACATTTTAGGCCCAACGCCTATCCAACCCGGCAAGAGGAAGCCCAAACAAAGGTCCAACACACAACCTCCGATCACCACCAGCAAACACACTTCATCCAAACCGGAGGAAGTAAACTAAAGCCGCAACCCAGCCAGCCGGATTGAATTTGGTAACCACCTGACCTAGACGTTGTGAATTTGGAAACTTAAATTTCCGATTTAAATTCCTCACAAAATATGTCATTTGTCAATTTCTTGACTGAGATTAGTCTAAATACAAAAATTTTTGTCATTTTAAAATTCTACGTCATGAAATCCAAACAACAGAATTCTTAATTAATGAAATTTATATTCATGAAATTGTAATTTCCATGATTTTGAAATTTCTATGGAAATTGAAATTACTTTATTCAAACACAACGTAAGAGAAAGGAGAAAGTTGAAGTTAACACAAACAACGAGGGAAAGAATATAAGGTATATGAACCAATGAAATTACCCCGGAAATGTGGTGGTACTATGGTCCAAGACAATATAGTCTTTTAACAACTCAAATATTAGTAAGGTGAACTACGAAAATGGTAGGGTGACAACAACCGCACTATTTATTTATCTATTTATCTAAACACACCGTAAAAGAAAGGAGAAAGTTGAAGTTAACACAAACAACGAGGGAAAAAATATAAGGTATATGACCAATGAAATTACCCCGGAAATATGGTGGTACTATGGTCCAAGACAATATAGTCTTTTAACAACTCAAATATTAGTAAGGTGAACTACGAAAATGGTAGGGTGACAACAGCCGCACTATTTATTTATCTATTTATCAAAGCTGAAACTCATTAATGTATGATAAACTATTACATAATGAAATTGTGTCAACAACTAGAAAACACAGTCAACAAGCTCAAGCGAAAAACTAATACGAAGTAAGTCATTTTCTATAATTAAAGATTATGTTAATATTTTGAGTATAAGACCAAAAACTGAAGAGGAAGTTTCAACGGAATATGTGAAATTTGTGCTTTGCCTAGAGACACACACAACTCAACATTAAACCGTTATTTGAGTAAACGTAGCCAAGCGGCCTTCGGCAAATAAAGTAGCATCAGTAACTCATTTTCCTGTAATATATAAATATTATATCAATATGCTTAAAAAAGTAGATTATCAAAGATGAAATAGACGTTTCAAAGTGAAAAGTTCAAACAACATGAAAAGCTTATGCGTTACCTAGCGACTAAGTATATATGTGAAGTTTGTGCATTACATAGAGACATGCACATGATTCAACATTAAACAGTTATTTAAGTAAACTTAATCAAACGGCTCAATCAAGACGAATAAAGTAATATCACTAACTCCTATCTTATGATATAAATATTTATTATATCAATCCGTCTAACAATAAAAGTAGAAGACTAGAGATAAAAGAAAAGTTTGAAAGCGTACATTATAAAATGTTAAAATTAAATACATTTTTATCCCAACGATATATTGACAGAAAAAGAAAAAATAAACAAAAACGAAGAAGCCTGACGTCGTGTTTGCTGGAGTCACCCCGGGACAAAAGTAGAAATTCACATGTATTTGGTCCACAGTGTCATTCACTGTTGACGTATTTTTATTTTTGGAGGAAGGAATCGCTAGTGAGGTAGGGGAATCACAACTTGCACACACAAAACATAATCTGTCACTTTCTCTTGCCAGAGCGGTTTCGAATGCCACTTTATATGTCTGTCTCTTCTCCTCGTCAACCTCAAACTTTGAACTTCCAGAGCAAGGGAAGTGAAACCGCTTCATCCGGAAGTTTTCCTCTCTCTTTATAATCCTTCCTTGATTGCTTAATGCATTCAAATCATTAAACTCTCTATCTGTGTTCGTGGTTATAAATATCAGTAATCATTGTCACAACTCTACACAGTTACGTTGTTGCTCTCTCTCATCGCTTCAGCTACTCTGCAATCACTCGGCTTCTTACTCTTATCGGTTGGTTTGCCGTTTCTCTTTCGCAGTTTGGAGAGCGAGAGTGAGTTTCTCAGATAGGATTGAAATTTCATTCTTCTTGTTGTTGTTGTATCAGGAGATCGCAATGGAACCATCTCGGGTGATGGTTGAGGACCAAACCCAACAATCTGCCGATCCTCTCCCATTCGCCAGAAGGTTGCTTCCCTTCTCTTCTCTCCGCTTCTCTTTGTTTTCCCACTCTATTGCTCTTGGTTGTTTGGTTTGATCATTGAGATGAAATATAAACGATTCGAATGGAGAATTGAAATCTCTATTATTATACAGTTACCAGCTAGAAGCTTTAGAAGCAGCAATCAAGCGGAACACCATAGTGTTCTTGGAGACTGGCTCCGGAAAAACATTGATTGCCATCATGCTTCTTCGGCGCTATTCCTATTTGCTCCGCAAACCATCTCCCTTCGTTGCTGTCTTCTTAGTTCCCCAAGTCGTCTTGGTTCAACAGGTATATGCACGCTATCTATGCCAATTGCAAACCCCTCTCTCTACACTCGGCATCCACATTATCACCCACACATTTCCTCCTTACTTATCTTTATGGTTATGCCTGGACTGTACACTCTCGATTTCTCTTACTCGTGCATTCTCTTATTATTTATATTATCAGCAAGCTGACGCAATTAAAATGCACACCGACCTAAAGGTTGGTATGTATTGGGGAGATATGGGAGTAGACTTTTGGGATGCTAAAATGTGGAAGCAACAAATAGAAGAATTTGAGGTGGGATTTCTTATGATGAAATGATTGTTTTATCTCAGATATCTCAGAGCTGCTTCCTTCTTACACTTTCTTCTTGTGTTTTAAATTTTATAATCCACATTTTGGCTACTTCAATTTGTTTCACATTTTTATTTGTTCTTCCTTTTAAATATTGTTGGGGATCAAAAGCTATTTGTTATATGTTTTTTTTTTTTTAATAAAAGATATTCGATTTCTAGATGGACCATGAGAGTGGAAAAAAAACTCCATAGGTCTCTTCAAGTGTTTAAAGCTTTGAAACACAATCTGCCAGTCATTGTGAAGCACAATGGTTAACAAAATTCCTAAGAGATGTTTAAAATCATTCTAGAGTTAAGTTTCAGTTGTAGCCACTGCTGTCTATTTCTTAATGACAATGCTCAAGACTGATTTTTACAAATGTAAACATACGGCAGACTCTCTGGTCCTTAACTTTCATATTTTTTGATTACAGGTGCTTGTGATGACTCCAGCAATATTGCTGAATAATCTGCGCCATAGCTTCTTTAAGCTAAGCATGATAAAGGTTTTAATCCTGGATGAATGCCATCATGTCAGGGGTAACCACCCATATGCTTGTATAATGAAGGTGTGCTGTCTATTCTTTGTTTTGGTGAAATTATCAAAAATAGTAACGAAAAGGTTAAAGCATCTCCATTATGAACATGATGAGTTTTTTAAACCTTTTATACAGCTATGCGATTGCTTAATTAGTGAGAAAATTTGCTTATGCGTCATGTGACATTAACATCATTATAGCTGTACTATAAAATTGAGTGACTGGAAGTTACTGTTCCCTGGGTATGATCCTTATTCATCACCGGATAGGTTTTGCATACTCAGTTCTTCCATTTTTAGTACATAAAAAATATGGGTGATGTGCAGGACTTCTTTCATCGTCAGTTACAGTCTGGCCAATCTGAACTTCCAAAAATATTTGGAATGACTGCTTCCCCCATCAAATCAAAAGGTATTTGCCTATATATTGTTTTTATATCATATTTATTACTAGATGCATTTATTTTCTATTTAAAGATTGTTTGTTCTTTTGGTATAGGTGGAAATCCAGAGTTAAACTATTGGAAAACAATCGATGAACTTGAGACACTGATGAATTCAAAGGTGTACACATGTGTTGATGAATCTGTGCTTTCTGAGTTTATACCAACTTCAACGCCCAAGTTTAGAACGTACAGACGTGGGGAGATTCCCTCTGCATTGTATACATGCTTAACAAATCAGTTGATAGGTTTGAAAGAAAAGGTGTGTATTATATGTAATGGTATTTGATCTCTCATGATTACTGATTTACTTTTGTCATATGATGGATGTAGAATTTGTTCAATATTTCAATGGAGTAATTTAGTATAAACCTCTTTCATTCAAAACTTGAATTGACATTGATGCTTATTTTCATTTTCATTCCTTGGAGGTGGTAGATTGTCAGTAATTTTAATTGAGGGGAATTTAATTATCTAAATTCTATACTCTCATTTCTATTTTGTAATGTTTCTTCAAGGGTGTATTAACAATTGTTTTACTTGTTTTCAGCATGAATTGTCGGCAAAAAGTTTGGACCTCAGTGAATCTTCACAATCCATAAGGAAAAGGCTGATGAAATTTTTTTCAGCTTTAACATTTTGTTTGGAAGAACTTGGTGTTTGGCTTGCTTCAAAGGTATATTGGTTTTAGGCTATGTTCTAGTTGTTTTATGTGGTTGGCTTAGTTGACATCTTTGCATTTTCATGAGAAACAGGCTGCGTGGTTCTTTTCAAACAATATTGACTTCTTTTCAAACGATATTGACTTCTTTACTTGGGAGAAGCTAGATGTGATGGGTGAGAGAATTGTTAGAACTTTCAGTCTAGAAGCCTACAAATCATTTGCATGTCTTCTTCCATCTGGTATGCTTACTGTGGGTTTGGATTTCTGTGTACTGATATGAACTTACACATGTCATTGATTTTTACGTTCCTTGTCTTTTTCATCTTTCACGTAGATCCAGAGTGGACCATTGCTGATGATCTGATAGGCAATGTGAACAAGGGGTTTCTTACTTCCAAAGTCGTTTGTCTCATTCAGTTGCTTCTTGAATACAGGTTGGCTTCTCCTCAGTTACCATACATATGGTTATGAATAATTTATAGAGTGGAGTCTGTTCAAATTTGAATTTTTGAAGGATGGTGGTCGGCACGCAATTTCATTGATTCGCATTTTGTTTCTTCTTTATAACTTGTTATGTTATATTTTCTGCTCACTACTGATTTCTTATATAATTTCACACAGGACCTTAAAGAATTTGAGATGTATAGTTTTTGTTGAACGGGTCATCACAGCAGTTGTCCTAGAATATTTATTGAATGAGATTCTTTCTAAACACAATGATTGGAAGTCAAAGTACATTGCTGGAAATAACAGCGGGATGCAATCCCAAACGAGGAAAAAACACAACGAGATTGTTGAAGAATTTCGTAACGGCATGGTATGCTTAGACTTTTCCTTTCAGGACCCTTTCTTTAACTGTATTTCCAATTTCCATGAGTGATTTGACAATGATATATGTTTCAGGTGAACATCATTGTTGCTACATCGATTCTTGAAGAGGGTTTAGACGTTCAAAGCTGCAATTTGGTTATCAGATTTGACCCTTCTTCTACTGTGTGTAGTTTCATACAGTCTAGAGGCCGTGCTAGAATGCAGAATTCTGATTATGTATTGATGGTGGAAAGGTAAGAGCTCGTTTGATCTTCTTTTCAAATAGAGTTAGTATGTGTCATGGCTTTGAAAAAACCTTTGTAGTAAGCTGAAACGAGAAAACTGCTTGTAGTTAATCTTCTCTTGTCACTTAATCAACGACTGTCTTTCCTACCTTTCTCTCGGCGTCATTCTTGTTGTCAAACTTGCCAGTAATTTTTTCTTTGGGTAGTTCATAATTTCACATTGTATTTGTATTGGTGCAAGTAACTTAGGCAGATTTTTAAAAAGTCAGTATGTTGACTTCATCTACTTCGTTGTTTTTAACAGTGGGGATGATAAAACATATTCTCGATTACAGAATTATCTTGCCAGTGGAGACATAATGAGAAAGGAGGCCCTACGACATTCTTCTCTTCCCTGTAGATTGCTGGAAATCGATTTACAGGATGATGACTTCTACAGGGTTGAAAGCACTGGAGCAAGCTTGACCCTGGAGTCTTCTATTGGTTTGATGTACTTCTATTGCTCTAGGCTCCCTTCTGATGGGTTAGTCCCATGCAACACTATTTCAGAGCTACAAATCTTTTTGTTCATTAGATTTGCATACAACTTCTGTTTTATTTAATTTTGTTTACATTCTTCTGTTAGATATTTTAAACCTGCTCCAAGGTGGGATGAAGAGACCCACACTCTATATCTTCCCAAGAGCTGTCCAATACCTTATGTCAGGGTAGAAGGTAGTGGTAAAATTCTGAAGAAGATTGCATGCTTTGAAGCTTGCAAGCAACTTCACAATATTGGTGCTTTAACGGATAACCTTGTTCCAGATATTGTTATGGAAGAAGCCCCACAAGAGTCTGGTAACTTCTCAAACACTTTGTCTCCCCATGCTTTGACATTCTATCTTTGTTAATCGGTAATAATAAATCCGCTCGACAGTGATATGGTAAATGTAAGAATTACCCATTCAGACCAAAAAATAAATAAAAAAGAACACTTGTATGATTCCCCTCTCCAAAAAGAAAATGAGCACTCACCTAAACTTATGTTATGTGCAGAGCATGCGCCTTATGATGAGGAGCAATCCAGTTATGTCCCAATTGAATTGGTCAAACCTTCGTCAGCTGGTACTAGCATTTTGTATCATTGCTACTTAATTGAGCTGGATCAGAAATTTGGATATGAGATTCCGGTTAATGATTTTGTGCTTGGCGTGAGGAGTCAGCTTGATAGAGATATTTCAAATTTGCATTTTGAGTTGGAATTTGGCAGGGGTTCTTTATCAGTGAACTTTAAATATGCTGGAGAGATGCATCTTGATTCAGAGCAGGTAAATGTTTCTTTTCTTCATTAGGTTTGTGGTATTATATGATGCATTGATGTGTTTGTGTTCTGATTATTTAGGTACTCCTCTGTAGAAGATTCCAGATTACAATATTCCGAATTCTAATGGATCACAACTTGGATAAGTTGAAAGAAGCTTTGGATGGCCTTTGTTCGGGAGAAAATCTTGGGTTTGATTATTTGATGCTCCCAGGGATCATCATCCATAAGAGACCTTCCATGATTGATTGGAAATGCGTCACATCTGTGTTATATTCTTGTGAAGAAAATAGTAAGGAACACATAGATTGTTCCCTACCCCGTGTTTTACATACCAAAAATGGCGCTGTTTGCACATGCATGATTCGGAACTCCGTGGTGTGCACCCCTCATAATGGTAGCTTGTATTGCATCACCGGTCTGTTGGATAACTTGAATGGAAACTCACTTCTGCAACTCAGTGATGGCAGAGTTCTTACTTACAAGAATTACTATGAAGCACGGTATGTTATTTTTTTGTATACATACCTCATTATTTTATGTGATTAATGAAATTTGTCCAAATATAAAAGAAAATGAAGAATAAGTGAGCATAGAGCTTTGATTGCATTTGATACTATCTTTAGCAGCATTTATCAGTAACTTAGTATTCTCTTCTTGCAGGCATGGTATCCACTTGCGTTTTGACAAACAGTTGTTGCTGAAAGGAAGACGCATTTTCCACATGAAAAAGCATGTTCAGAGGGGCGGGCAACATACAGAAAAAGGTCCAATTTCTTACATCTTTACTTGAGAATGTTAAATTTCTTCAAAATAGTCTGCCTGCTTCTGCACTACTTTGTAATCTTGCTTTTTGGAGGAAGAACTTTTTCACAATCTAAATGCAGCTTATCTAAAGAGGACCTCCTTACTTTAAGAATTTGAGGATTTTTATTATTTTACATTAGTAGATGACTTCTTTTAACGATCTCAACCGTTGATCCTCTAGATTCATATGCAAGAAACATGTCTACAAAATTTCAACTAATTCCACATTTGGTCATTCAAATTGATGTAAACAATTGTAGGCCGTTAGATAAAATTAAAACGAATATTGTGCTAATCAAATGGTTAAACGTATTTCATTTTGGCTATTTTTTTGTAGGATTCATATGTGGGTAAGTAACTAGGGAATGGGTGGCTTTGATTGTCAAAATACATGCTAGAACTAAAAACATCCTTACTTTAAGAGTTTAAGGAGGTCCTCTCTAGATCCGGACTCTATACACACACACACACATACATATCATAGGTATCTATCTTGATGTGGTTTGAAGAGACAGTCAGCCTTGAGTCTATGATTATAGGAAAAGGGAATGCATATGCTTGTTATCCTCTGGCAGCATTTATTTTTTATTCATTGTCTAAGCTCTAAAACCTTAGGGTTGGAAGGAGAATTGTTGATATCCCTCCAGCTGTAATTAATGTAACTATGTATCTTTTGGCTATGATAGACAACTTACCTTTGGGAATGTAGTGTGTTCAAAGGTCCAGTTTTTCGCTGCTAATACTCTCAATCGTTCTATGATAATGCGGTTAACTTTGTTTCTTTCTTCTTCTTCTTCTTCTTTTTTTTTTTTTTTTTTTTTTTTTTTTTTTGTGTGCAGAATCAAGCAAT
Source organism: Fragaria x ananassa (assembly GCA_034370585.1). NCBI lineage: Eukaryota > Viridiplantae > Streptophyta > Magnoliopsida > Rosales > Rosaceae > Fragaria > Fragaria x ananassa. Next base: position 196,893 of record CP139753.1, read on the forward strand.
ACATCTGTCGAGTTGCCTCCTGAGCTTTGTAATATAATCATGTCACCCATATCAATCAGCTGTTTATACACATTTTCATTTGTTCCATCTATCATGTATCACCTTGAGGCTGTACTTATTGCTGTCAACTTGAAAAATATGCTTATGGATCAGTGCACGCAAAATGTCATTATTCCAACCATCAAGGTACTATACTAAATTTTTCAATAGGACTAGGTATGAGACCATTTCAATCTTCCTAGACCCAAAAAAATTATGAACTTTTATATCACATTCGTGTATATAGTTTCTGTTGATAGTTTCCATTTTTTTTTTAAAATGATGAAATTGATTGGTTAGTCGAGGTTAGAAGTACAATCTACTGGTATGAATAAAGTGATTAATCTTACTGGATGATTATGTTGGACCAAGGTTTGAGTACATCTTCTAATAGTAGCTATCTTATTGAGATGTTTATCTATTCTCTGTACCAGTAAATTTTTTGTAGTCTTGGTGTTCTATCAGATTGGAGGATTCAAGTCTGATTTTTCTTTTTTTTCTTTTGTTGATTTCTTAAGCTTGTGACTTTGCCTGGAAATAACTTCATCTGTGCCATCTGATTTTCGTTTAGGTTTTGGAAGCTGTTACAACAAAAAAATGCCAAGATAAATTTCATTTGGAATCCCTAGAGGCTCTTGGAGATTCATTTCTTAAATATGCTGCTAGCCAGCAGCTTTTTAGAACCTATCAAAATAATCATGAAGGTCTTCTAAGTGTGAAGAAAGACAGAATAGTTTCTAATGCTGCCCTTTGCCGGGTTGGATGCAACTACAAACTTCCGGTAACAATTCTTAATCTGTACTGTGTGATCGGGATATTCTATGATATGAATCCAGCAAACAAGTCTTTTTCTGGATCATAACTCGCCATTGTTTCAAATTGTGTAGGGCTTTATTCGGAACGAGCCTTTTGATCCGAAAAAATGGATCATACCTGGAGATTTTTCTGATCCTTGTCTATTAAAAGAGGAGTTTCTTTCCAGTGAAAGAAATATCTACATTAGGGGGACAAGGAAGATTAAAAGCAAGAGTATTGCTGATGTGGTTGAGGCGCTAATTGGTGCATTTCTTAGCACTGGTGGTGAAACGGCTGCTGTTTACTTCATGAATTGGGTTGGTATAAAGGTAGATTTTACATATATACCATACGAGAGGAACTTTCCAGTGCAGCCAGAAAAGCTTGTCAATGTGAAACATCTAGAAGGCCTACTGAACTACTCATTTCATGATCCTTCTCTTCTAGTGGAAGCACTAACTCATGGTTCTTACATGCTTCCTGAGATCCCAGGATGTTATCAGGTACATCGACTGATTTAAACTTATTCCATGCACATCAGCCGTGTGTAATTAATAGGTCAATCCCATTATTTGTATGCAAGCAGTTAAAAGGCGGTTGTTCAATTTTGTTTGTATTTACTTACACTCCCTCTTCCGCTTTACCTCCTTCCCTTTCTCTTTCAGCTGCGTGGAAATTCAATAACCACTGTATTCAGTTGAAGTTTATTCAAGCTGTACCATCTATTCATCACTATATTATTTGTTGTGCAGCGGTTAGAATTTCTTGGTGATGCAGTGTTAGATTACTTGATCACTGTTTATTTGTACGACAAATATCCTGGGATGTCCCCAGGAGTTTTAACTGACATGAGGTCTGCTTCGGTGAACAATGACTGTTATGCCCGATCTGCTGTGAAGGCTGGATTGCACAAGCACATTCTCCATGCTTCACAGAAGCTCCACAAGGATATAGTTCAGACAATTTCTAATTTTCAGACATTATCTACAGAATCTACTTTTGGATGGGAATCTGAGACATCATTCCCCAAGGTTAGTCATTACTGGTTATCATTTTTTCATATATGTTTCTCTGTACCATAATTAAATAGCTAATGGTCTTAAAATAGTTATCACATTGATCCAAATTGAAGAATGTCCAACAATTAATCTCACTGGTGAAGGGGTTCTCAGAACTTTTTCTTCATTTGTAACAGGTACTGGGAGATATTGTTGAGTCTCTAGGAGGGGCAATTTATGTTGATTCAGGATACAATAAGGATATTGTCTTTGAGAGTATACGTCCTCTCTTAGAGCCCTTGATTACTCCAGAAACAATGACGCTCCATCCTGCAAGAGAGCTGAATGAGTATTGTTCGAAAATGCACTATGATATGAAGAAACCATTGAAATCTTTCCAAAATGATGCAGCTACCGTTACGATAGAGGTTGAAGCTAATGGGGTTACATATAGACATTCATCAACAGCTTCCGATAAAAAGACGGCCAAAAAATTAGCATGCAAAGAAGTCTTGAGGTCCTTGAAAGAGAGTAATGAACTATGAAGCGTGAAAGGATGCAACTCATGCAAGACATGGTCGTGTACATGATAGAGGCATAAAATGCCATGTTCTTAGTATATTTTCCTACCCTATTTAGCTATGTTATTTCCTTAATAATGCCATTTTTAACATGTTTTATCTTATAGGAGTCATTTGCGCACAAACAAAGAAAAGGAGCTTAAGTCGCAGAAATTACGAAGAATTCTATTTGCTCGAGGAATCCTACTTCAACTAGGATTCCCATTTCATCATGGAGATCCTGTGTCGACATGGAAACCTCTTTCAAATAGGAAATCCTGTTTCTACAAGGAATCGAAGAAGAAAAAGTCAAATCCTAATCCAACTAGGAGAGCTTGTTGCCGTGCAAATAAAAGCCCAATCCATGGACTTCTTGGCCGATTTTGGGGTCCATAATTCAAGGGAAGATAAGTCCAAATCAAACTCAGAAATTAATGGAAGATTGTGGAAGAATCAAGAAGATAAAAATCAGAAATTTAAGGAAGGAGAATCCTATTATACCTAGAAGAGAATCCCACCGATTTTGTGGAGATCTCTTGTGTAATTAGGACTTGTTTTCAGCCACAAGATCAAGAGAGATCCAAGGGTTGCGGCAATGCTAGGGTTTCACCAATTCAATATAAATAGGAGGGACTAGAAGAGAGGAATTCACCACTTCACAATCCAGAAAAATTCTGAAAAGTTCTCTCTCTCTTTCTCTTGCCGTCGCACCACTCTAGGAGCCCTAAGGAGTCAAGACCTCTGCCCCAAGGCCGAGCCAAGGAGGAGAGTAGCAGCCGAGTCCCAAGCCTTGCAATCGACAATTAGTTGGCCTCTCTTTGCCGATTCCAATTGTAATGGTTCTTTGTTGTTTTTGTTTTGTTTTCTTTGGTTTCGAATTCGTGCATGAACTCCTATGTTTTCTTTATAAATTCGAATGATGTTTGAGTCATGAGGGTTTGAATTTCCAGAATATTTGAATGTGTAGTTTAATTATTTATGATCTTGTGTTTTCGGTTCTAATATTATGGTTTGTGTTAAAAGCTTTATCTAGTGCGTAAGTGATTACTAACTCTGCAGGTTAGTAGTGCTAGAGGTTTATTTCGTGTTTAGAAGTATTCCGTTGTGGTGAAGGCCATGTCGTAGTGGCCGAGATAAGTGCTTTGCATGTGAAAAGTTAGGCAACGTTTGTAAACTTAGTAATTTGTTTAAGTCCGTTTTCATCTTAATGACTTGTAGATTTTGCATGTAAGTTGCTCGTGGCATTATGTGTTTAATTTATGAGATGCTCTAGGCCTAGACGTTCTGACCTAGTAACTATTAAGGAAAACCGATTAAGTGCATGTCCTCGACGGGTGTATCTTAGGACTTAGTTTCGCAAAGCATGATAATATTTCCGTTACGCATTTGAAGTAATTAATTGCATGTTCATTATTCTGGAATGATTTATTTGGATGGATTGGTTGAAGTCGGTCACGTGTATATAGTGTGTGTGCGTGTGTTTATTTATTGTTTTAGGATGTTAGAAACCCCAAATCAAAACCCCCGTTAAATGATTTGTACCAAGTGTATATTTGTTAATATTTATTTCTGTTTTGTTTACTAACATCTCTTTTAAGCGACTCAAGATGCAGAGACCCCTCCACGAGTCTCCGGACTGAACGATACCCCATTTACTTTATGCTACATCTACACAAAAGAGGGTTTAATTGCGTCGGGCCCCTGTTGCTCGTGTATCTCGTATATATGCGCCCCGGAGGCCCGCGTCAATTTTGGCGCCGTTGCCGGGGACTTGTGATAAGTTCTCGCATTTGGGTCAATTTAATTTTCTTGTTGTTTATCTAACTAACTCGTTTGTTTTATTTATTTTCAGATTTGGGTTATTGGAATGCACATTGTGGATAGGTAAAGTCGCAAGTGTTAATAGGGTTCTCTTAGATCCTTATTAACATTTGTCGATTGATTGAACACATGAATGACTCTCAGCTGAGTAAGGGGAATTATTCGGTGTCTAGGTTGAGTTAAAGTACCTGGGAACATAAATTGGATCTCATGACTGCAAGGGTTTTGTCCCTACAGTCAAATTACGAGTCCTACCAGCCTACTACGTCTACCTGGCCGAGTAAAACTCTTGAAACCACGGAGTTGCGCATGTCTCAATCTCTATACTTAGGCCGCACGCCACTTTGTTGCATTGCAAGAATTCGGATTTGAGAATCTATAAAATTTCGATCCCTAACCTTGTCTTTAAACTAACATGTCGATACCTATCGTTAAAATGAGTTTATGCTTAAGATTTTGCAGACGTGTAGAGTCTTTGGTTTCATTTTAACTCTTGTGTTTCTTAACTCTTAACCGTTACTAACTTGCATTTAAGTTTTCAGATGTCTACCCCAATTACCATAGCTAATGCACTCGAGATGCTTGTCTACTTTGACGGAGAAATACTTGACAAGATACCGGAGTTCAATGGAAACACAACGCAGCAACCAGGGACGCACATTTTTGTGATCGAGACCACCTCAACAATCGAAGGCATTGGAGTAAGAGGAACTAATGGAAACAGGGATGCCGTGTGCATCATCTTGCTGCACATGAGCTTGCGAGGGCGAGCACTCCAATGGTTTGAGGACCTTGACCATAACACCACAACGTGGGACGAGTTGAAGAGGAGTTTCGTTGCTAAGTTCCGGCTTATACCGTCAATTGCGGATGCACCAAATGGAATGAAGTTAGTAGCTGATTTTTCAAATGACCGGCGGCCCGCTAACACTCCCGCGCGCAAATATGTTCAACATTTGCTTAACCAAGAGCGAAGGGAGGTAGCACCACGCCAATACTACGAGGAACTGCACCACCAACCATCTAAAGATCAAGTCTCGGCCAAAGTCAAGGACACCCTATTTAGGGTAGACTCTCTTACGGCCGAGCTCGCCAAGTGTGTGTGTTGCGGACCGAATAGTGGAGCTTCAATTGCTGAGCTGACTTCTCAAACCCCTATGCCACATCCATCAACTTTCCCTCAACCTTCCATGCTGCCCAAACCGTCCAATCAATGCTTGGCTGCCACCAAGACCATACAAAAGAAGAAGAAGGCCGAAACAATGCAAAAGCTACTTGACTGTATGGAGAAGATACTTGCAAAGCAAGATGATCAAGCCAAGGTAATTAAGGAGATAAAGGATGATGTCCACTTCCTCTATGATGAGTTGGATACCGTCCTTCACTTCCCAAGGTTTGTGGAGGAAGAGGAAGAAGAGGATGAGGATGATGAAGAGGACCCCATTGAGGACGACAATGAAGATGATGACGATGGCCATGATGATGGCGGTGATGAAGGAATGCCCAATGTCGGAGCTGATGAAGACATGTATGGTGACAATGAGGATGAGGAAGATCCGAATGAGTACATAGAGGAGAGTGACCAAGAGTCCGGTGACAACCATAGTAATGTCACGGATGATGACGAGGGAAACTCTCGCCGCTCCTACTCTCCACCTGCCTCACCATACTACCCTTATGATGATGCTGAGCTTGCCGAAGGTTGGGAGGACAACCTGGACATGGAGACCGCATTCGCTAATGAGGATTAGGGGAGACATAATAAACCGTCTAGCCAATGGACGTAAAAAGAAGCGCTCTAAAGGGAGGCAACCCTTTCATTTCGGTTTGGTAGCCAAAGGCTTAGGTTTTCGTTCATTTCTATCTTTGGTTTTTGTAGTTGAGTTGCATCTTTTTGCAACACCCTTTTGGCTATTTTCTAGTAAGATTTTCAGTTTTTAATAATTTGATTTTATTACGTTTGAAATTTTTGATTAGTCTGGTTTGAGATGTGCAGTCCAGTGACTTGGAACGTGCACGGATCTCAGCTCCTTTGGAATTACGCCATGTATTATATATGGATGGAAAGATCTACGAGTCTAGTTTCTGAATCTTTTTACAGAACTGGATTTGGAGTTCGGATGAGCCGGGAATTCGAGTTTTAATGGAGCGAGGTCAGAGCAGAAACTTCTGGAACAGAGCCGAAATGATCAGGGACATTCTTTGTGAACAGTCCAGTACTTTGTTTTATCTTCAAGCATGTTGGTATGATCTTTGATGAGAAGACCAAGGCCTTAGAACCTTGGGGGCCGGTGCCTACATCCAGCAAGTTCCGCGATGAGCAAAGTTTGGGAGGTCTACAAGGGGGAGAATTTCTTACTTAATTTAAACCGATGTTTAGTGTTTTTGTGAATTTCATTCTCTATACTTCGATTCTATGTTGCATGCTATATCTTGTTATACATTGAGGACAATGTAGGATTTAAGTGTGGGGGAGGGATTTACATGATAGTTGAGTCTTTAAATTTGTTTATTTTTCGTTTTTAGTTTTAGTGTTTAAATTTTAAATTTTTCGAGTCATTTAAAATTTTTTCTTGCTTTTTATTTATGTTTTTGAGTCTTAGGAGCCCTTAATGTCGATGATAGACTATAATCTCTGAATTGATGATTTTGAAATGATAACAAAATCGAGATGATCTTAGGTTGATTTTTCTTTGGTTAATTGCAATGAGTTGAAAATATATGGTATGTAGTGGATATGGTTCGTAACTTTGGTACAGAATTTGAACATATTCAGCTAAGTTTTGATTCATATGAACCTATGTGAGATTTTGAGCCGATATATGTGCCATTTCTTTCGAGTGTTTATAGGAAAAATCTATCTTTTCTTGGTTATTATTATTTGGAACCTCATTGTTCTTTTATTTGATTGATCGCATGCCATAGCTCTTTAATGAACTCTAGAGTGCTAGAACTCATTCTTGTGAATTGCAAAACTTATAGTCATTACATGTTCTGATCTTGGAAATGAAAAGAAGGAATTTTTAGGATGATCACCAATGCCAAATTAACCTGTGTCCTATTTTGTGTGCGCGGCACACCCCTTAGTTTAGCCCCTTTGAGCCTACGTTTTGCCTTTCTTTCATCACCCTTGTAAACACTACCCTGAGCTTAGTAATAGAAATCTCTACCTTTATCCTTCGGATCTAGTAGAGCTTATTTTGTAATGTTTATATGAAGGTGTGGTTGAAGAGCAAGTGTGGGGGAGTTAGAAGTGTCCAATGAAAAGAAAAAGAAAAAAAAAAAGAGTTGTGCCGAAAAGAAAAAGAAAAATAATACATGTCATCGGCAGGAAAAGAAAGAAATATTCATGGACAAGTTCTTTTGTGGAATTGGAGTTGTGTGAGTAAATTGAAGGCCTAGAAACAGAAATATTTGGCCTTTGTCCGTTTTCATGTTATAAGGGGAGTGTTGTGACGTTTTTGGAGTCTCATGAACTCATTTCGGGGACATAAGGTTGTTGGAATGCTCTGCTAGGTCCTTAGGATCCTTATGATCTCAGTTCCGATAAATTCATACCTTTAGCCTAGCCACATTTACACCTTTTGAATTCCTTCTTGATCCTTGAGATGTGCAGCCTATGATCTGTGGAGTCTTTCACAAGAGTTGAGCTTATGGTTTTTGGTTCATTTGTGCATGTTATCATATTCTTTCTTGAGGTTCATTATTATCTTTTCTATGTGAGCTATTCATAATTTCTCAAGATACTATTTATCTTGCATAGATGAGTGAGCCAGAAAATCTGAGTGAAAAAAGAATGAGTGCATATCCTTGTGAGCTATGAATCATTATTTATCTGAAATATGTTGAGCTTAACCATCACCACTGTTCTTCCAAGTCCTACATGTTTATGTAATTAACCGTGGCAATTAACTCTCGAAAGTTCATAGAGTGAATCTTGATTGAGGAAGAGTTTCAATGTTATGAGTTCTGAGATTTACTAGACATTATAGGGGCATTAGAGTTTTTGTTTCGAGTCTTGTTAGCTTGGTTTTGCTAAGGGACTAGCAAAAGCTAAGTGTGGGGGAGTTGATAGAGGCATAAAATGCCATGTTCTTAGTATATTTTCCTACCCTATTTAGCTATGTTATTTCCTTAATAATGCCATTTTTAACATGTTTTATCTTATAGGAGTCATTTGCGCACAAACAAAGAAAAGGAGCTTAAGTCGCAGAAATTACGAAGAATTCTATTTGCTCGAGGAATCCTACTTCAACTAGGATTCCCATTTCATCATGGAGATCCTGTGTCGACATGGAAACCTCTTTCAAATAGGAAATCCTGTTTCTACAAGGAATCGAAGAAGAAAAAGTCAAATCCTAATCCAACTAGGAGAGCTTGTTGCCGTGCAAATAAAAGCCCAATCCATGGACTTCTTGGCCGATTTTGAGGTCCATAATTCAAGGGAAGATAAGTCCAAATCAAACTCAGAAATTAATGGAAGATTGTGGAAGAATCAAGAAGATAAAAATCAGAAATTTAAGGAAGGAGAATCCTATTATACCTAGAAGAGAATCCCACCGATTTTGTGGAGATCTCTTGTGTAATTAGGACTTGTTTTCAGCCACAAGATCAAGAGAGATCCAAGGGTTGCGGCAATGCTAGGGTTTCACCAATTCAATATAAATAGGAGGGACTAGAAGAGAGGAATTCACCACTTCACAATCCAGAAAAATTCTGAAAAGTTCTCTCTCTCTTTCTCTTGCCGTCGCACCACTCTAGGAGCCCTAAGGAGTCAAGACCTCTGCCCCAAGGCCGAGCCAAGGAGGAGAGTAGCAGCCGAGTCCCAAGCCTTGCAATCGACAATTAGTTGGCCTCTCTTTGCCGATTCCAATTGTAATGGTTCTTTGTTGTTTTTGTTTTGTTTTCTTTGGTTTCGAATTCGTGCATGAACTCCTATGTTTTCTTTATAAATTCGAATGATGTTTGAGTCATGAGGGTTTGAATTTCCAGAATATTTGAATGTGTAGTTTAATTATTTATGATCTTGTGTTTTCGGTTCTAATATTATGGTTTGTGTTAAAAGCTTTATCTAGTGCGTAAGTGATTACTAACTCTGCAGGTTAGTAGTGCTAGAGGTTTATTTCGTGTTTAGAAGTATTCCGTTGTGGTGAAGGCCATGTCGTAGTGGCCGAGATAAGTGCTTTGCATGTGAAAAGTTAGGCAACGTTTGTAAACTTAGTAATTTGTTTAAGTCCGTTTTCATCTTAATGACTTGTAGATTTTGTATGTAAGTTGCTCGTGGCATTATGTGTTTAATTTATGAGATGCTCTAGGCCTAGACGTTCTGACCTAGTAACTATTAAGGAAAACCGATTAAGTGCATGTCCTCGACGGGTGTATCTTAGGACTTAGTTTCGCAAAGCATGATAATATTTCCGTTACGCATTTGAAGTAATTAATTGCATGTTCATTATTCTGGAATGATTTATTTGGATGGATTGGTTGAAGTCGGTCACGTGTATATAGTGTGTGTGCGTGTGTTTATTTATTGTTTTAGGATGTTAGAAACCCCAAATCAAAACCCCCGTTAAATGATTTGTACCAAGTGTATATTTGTTAATATTTATTTCTGTTTTGTTTACTAACATCTCTTTTAAGCGACTCAAGATGCAGAGACCCCTCCACGAGTCTCCGGACTGAACGATACCCCATTTACTTTATGCTACATCTACACAAAAGAGGGTTTAATTGCGTCGGGCCCCTGTTGCTCGTGTATCTCGTATATATGCGCCCCGGAGGCCCGCGTCAGTACATGGTGATTTATATCAGTATGCTGCTCTGGCGGAATTGTAACTCTCTTTGGCAATGCCATATTATGTGTTATCTGCTGATGGGTGTAATGTAAATGCAGCGGTACTGTATAGAGTAAATGTAGTACTGCGCTGTCCTAATCAATCAATGGTTTCACATTTATTGGCTCCATTATGCATTGTGTTCGGCGTACTTGATTTTCTTTTATATTTGCAGTTTACACCATAACACGGGTTATGCGGTAGGTAGAAATCTAGAATACAGACCACAGCCTCATCACATGTTTTTGCAAATTGGGACATGAAAACTCTCCTTGGCCAAAAGTTTTTGGTGCTAAGTTTAGTGACCAGAAGAGTGCAACCTGAACTGTTCACTTTCTCATAAGATAATTTCACTCATCACATCTAACAGAAACACCAAATTGAAAAGCATACACTAATGAATGCCATACTACAACATCAAACTACATTTATATTTTATATTCGAGTCAATATTACACCGAGGGTTATTTGTGGAACCTTGGTTGTTTAGTATCTAAGAATAGGTGGCACCCAACCACTGATCTTACTATCCGATGGAGCTGCATTTTACTAATTCATGATGCCTTCTTTCTCCCGAATAGTAAGCTTAATGAGTAAGTGTTTCCCTTCCTTGCAGCAGCCTCAACTCGATTTCCACCAATCTAGTAACCAACAACTCCAGATCAGTTTTGGCAGTTTGGAAGAAGTATGAGAGAAGTATATTAATCAAGGAAAGCAGCTAACAAACTCTAAAGTATTCAAAAACTTGGGAAGCGGACAACTTTAATATTGGGTCGAGAAAATACCTTGTCCATAAGCCAATAACCAATGGTTGGCATGTACTGCACCAAGTACATTACAGCCAGTACAGGCTACCGTAGAAAACAGAAGATACAAGCATGATTAGGAGAAGATGTGACAGTAAATTGTAATGCAGGACAAGATGCATTACTAGCATCTTTTCCCTAGAAATTACTAGTCGGTAAATCAAAGGGCAAATTACCGACCCCAGATAAATCCACAGTTGAAAGTATCTTTTAACACAATTAAAACATAACTGATCTAAAGGCAGAAGTTTTCTGATCCTCCTGCCCCTAATATATCTAAAACTATGTCACTTTCTTTAATGAGACGTCAAAGATGGTAGCAAGTTGCAACTCCTGGCACATCAATATTCATTGGATTGAACCACCTTACGGACGATCATTGAGTAGAATCCACTATGACAGCTAATTTGAAAAGTAACTTGATAATTGATCATTGTCATTTTATTACATATTATGGCACATTATGTTTACCGCATGACATGTTTGACAAGGCTAACTGCTGATTTCAACATATGGTATCGCAAATTCTTTTTGTTCAAAGATACTATGTCACAAAGTCATAATGAGAAATGGATATGCAGAACAGTAAGATATCCTAGGATGTAATACTTTTCATCACCAATTGTTTCTTCAGTGGCTAGACAATATACCAATAATAATACCTGGTATGATATCCAAACTTCCTTTAGACCATGGGTGGCAGCAATTATTGTCAACTCTGCACACCTTTCTGATGAAACACGCTTCTGTCAAAACAAAAGGATGACAAGAAATGAACATAAAACAAACAAAATATGTTTCAAAGAGATTAAAGCTCTTTTGACTGCTCAACTATCCTGAACAAAAACAATAAAGAATTTAGAAATGGAATGCCCTAGAGATAACAAGCACGGCCAGACTAAACTACACAGTACAGATACCACCTAAAGTTATAAAAAAGAAGAAATTTATGTGCATAATTGCACGGAACAAGTTTGATTTGTAAATACATGCACACAACATCACTGTAAGGAACTAACCTCAGAAGAAGCTTTATTTTCTGAGCTTGCTGCTCCTGTACCATTTGATGTTTGTATAGGACCAGGACAGACAATGGTCACTCCAATTCCTTTCTGATAGAGCAGCATTACATAAGATAAACTAACAACGTTAGGGAAGCAGAAATTATAGTTGTAATAACAATTATCTTATCTTGATATTTTACCTACTTCACTAACATGCAATTACTCTTAGGATCTTAAATTTTTATAATCAATTCTCATATCATGAAAAATTTGATTAGTGAGTAATGGAAAACAGCAGATTGCGACAACAAACTTATACATATTCCTTTTTTACTTGAGTATGGAAATAAATTATAATTCTTACCTCAGAACGCAAGGTGTGAAAGTACCCATTTAAGGCATGTTTAGAGGCAGAGTATACGGCCTGACCTGGTGCAGGTGTTTTCCCTGCAGCACTGCTCATCTGCATATAATTAAAAGAGTAATGAGAAGGAAAACAAAGCAAAAAACAAGCAAACAAACATAAACAATTAAGACAGAATGAGGGATATGCCTAATTCTTTATGTACAGGAGATACATATAAATCATATTTTGGGTAGTAAGCTTTCCGGCATGGACATTTCAGAAAATCTTTTGGATTGAACAGTAGATTTACATTGAACAAAAAGAATCATTGTGCTGCATCACAAGCAGTACTAAAAAGTTGTTGCACAAATAGTCACTGGAAACTTGGCCAACATATTTCTTTTGCACTGTGAATGGGTCTGGCAGAGAAGTTAGACATAAGCATCACCCAATAACAAAACAATTTTCCACATACCACAACAAAACGGCCTTTCCCTCGCCTCAGCATATAAGGTGCAAGTAGCCGGGTAAGCGATATTGTCCCAAGAACATTGACATTGAAAGTTACCTACTCAAGAGAAAGAGTTAACACAATCAGTCTCGTTGACATTGACCCATAGGAGCAGTAATTGCCTTAGTGATAAGACAGCAATTTCCTAGAAATGGTACCTTCAGACTCTCCTCAGTAACATCCAAGGCTGTAGTTTTCTGCCAAAAACCAAACACCATTAGTGGAAATGGTGTTATCTTAAAAGGACTGTATTTCAATTTATCGCCGTGAATAAACAGTATACACACTTACAGGACGCTCAAAAGCAGCATTGTGGATCATGTAATCGACACCAGCATTCGGAAAGAATGACTCTGCTTCCTCCACAGCATCCTTGAGACAGTCTTCACCAGAAGCCAAATCCAATGGCAAAACTTTCACACCATCAGGTGCATGTTTACCTGGGCATATGCCAACAAAATGAAGAGATGAGAGGCTTAACCAAGATTGAAGACCTCAATGCTGTTAGTCCAGCATACAGTTAAAGAACAAACCAGTAAGTTGTTTCTTGACTCGCTCCAATTCGGCTTCATTACGGGCGGAAATAATGAGCTTGGCTCCCAGATTCACAAGTTGCTTAGCAAGAACTTCCCCTAGACAGCAGTATAATTGAAGCCAAAGAAGGATAGATACAGATTCAATGCTTCAACAGATATATATATATATATATATATATATATATATATATCATAACGGAGACAAAGGTGCACTATGAGCTAGCTATTAGAGTAGAATCACAGTAAAATTATTCAAAACGCTATTATCCAGCGGAATATAAAGTTCCATTACTAAACAGTGAAAAATTCATGTGCATTTTGTAATCATAGTAGTAATGTGAATAGTGAAAGAGAGCGGCGATAATAACAATGGGATTGCAGAAAACAGGGGCGAAAATAACAAGGCAAGAAACTGAAGCAAACAAGAGAAGAAAGAAATACCAATTCCACGGCTAGCACCAGTTATCCAAACAACCTGAAGCAAGCAAGCAAGATCCACCATTAAAAACAAGTCGCTGAGAAAAAAAAAAGGTATAGGTATGGAAAGGAAAGGAGCTTACTTTGTCTTCGATTTCTTCACGATTAACATGACGTTTGGACATCAAAGTGAAATCCCCTGAATTAAAACATACAGAGACAGAGTTAGTTGAAGCCTGAGCTCAGAGAGAGAGAGAGAGAGGGAGAGTTTACCATCAGCTGTGACAAATTTGATGAATGCAAACAAGAGAAGAAGAAGCAGAGAAACCAGGAATAGCAGCACCACCATCCCCATGCTCTCTCAGTCTCTCTAGTCTCTAGTCTCAGCTCACAGACTGCCTGCCTCTTTATTAGGTGCGAGTCCAAGACTTGGTCTTGTATTCTGAAAGGCCCAATACACATTTGTTCTTTTCAGGCCCAAACAAAGGCCCATCATATTCTACTCTACTACAGTACTCTTTCGCCCTCAAACCTCACACAGCCGAAGCATTTTCTGGAGAGACTCGAGAGAAGAAAGAAAGAAAGAAAGAGAGCTCTTGTCTTCAATGGCGGCGGCGAGAAGCGTAATGCTAAAGTACCTCAGAGTGCCGGTGGTTCAGGGCGTGCAGCCGAACCCTAGCGTCGCGACCACTCTGTTCAACGCCGTACGCGCCCGCTTCTACTCGGAAGATGTGAGGGGGACTTTCCTTGACAAATCCGAGGTCACCGATCGCATTATCACCGTTGTCAAGAACTTCCAGAAAGTCGATCCCTCCAAGGTCTGTTCGTCTCTTCTTCAACCCCCACCCCTTTTTCTTCTTTCCTAATTTCTCGGACTATTTCTTCTCTTTCGCTTCGAATCGAAACATAATTGTTTTATGACAATTGGTTCTTATTTTTTACTTGTTCGAGTAGGAAATGAAATCAAACGTTGAGTGATAGTAATAGATACAATTAGGGTTTTGGTATGTCAGTATAGAACCATAGATATGTTGTTTTCAGTGCCGAGGCATAACGTTGTAGATCCTGTAAATCACTCACCGGCCTTTGTGACACACAAGTAATGATTGCATTTCTGTATTTGTAGTAGATGTAGATTTGGGATTGAATTGTTGCTCCATATCTATGTGACTGATTCTGGGTTCATTATGTGCCGCTGCCTGGCTATTTGTTTTTATTAGAAACTGAAATGCACAATTGGGGAAATGCTGGTTTTGATTGACTGTGCTAAAACTTGATATCATCTTTAGTTTTCATCTCAGCCAGGCACTTGGATTCCTTGATTGCTTGTTGTTTCTTTTTCCAAAGTTCTTACTTCTTTTAAACACATACTTTCATATTCAGTTTCTTGTGCATATTCTCTTTAGGTTTTAGTCTTTGTTCCTCCATATCACTGTAGGAAATATTCTCATTAAACATAGATACATATGTGCTCATATATTAAATGAGCTACATCATATTCTTCATTCCAACACTAGCGAAATTGATTAACATACTTAAACCTTTATTTATGGTTTTGAGTTATCTTTTGAGCATTTGTTTGGTTTGTTTTTGATGTATTCTTCTTACTGTAGGATTAAGGTTTGAACTCCCGGGAGTGTCAGTGCCACTTTGTGTCCCCTAAATATTGTTGTTGTCCAAGCTCTCTAACTCTAGAATCTAGTTAACCTTTGAGCTCTTCACTATAGAAGAGTGAGGGTTATAGGTTTAGTCGGCATCTGTCTAAACTTTTTTCTAGTTAATGCTCAAGATCCCTGATGGTATTTACTTGCCTTTGAAATTAAATTCAGTCTTAGAAAACTTGATCTAGGGGTTGGGGGGGGGGGGGGGGGGGGGGGGATACTAGAGGAGATTGATGTGGTATGACATTGATCTTTAAAATTTTATTTTGGGAGGTAGTATATGCCTCCTTGGATTTATGCATTCAGTTCCAGTCACATTTTGAATTTGTTTTGATGGCTATTATTTTTGCTAAGTAGCATTTCAGTTTCTATAATCTTCAATGTTTGTTATTTATCTCTTGTTAGGTTACACCGGATGCTCATTTCCAGAAAGATCTTGGTTTAGATAGTTTAGATGCTGTGGAGATTGTGATGGCACTTGAAGAGGAGTTTGGGTTTGAGATCCCAGACAATGAAGCAGACAAGATCAACTCCATTGGTCTTGCTGTTGACTTTATATCCTCTCACCCTCAGGCGAAGTAGGGTTGGCATGAAGCTTCATTTTATTTGCTGCTGCAAGGAATAGCTGTAGAACTTATGAGCTTCATATCCCTTTTTTTTCTTGTTAATTCTACTTTAAAAGAGTAGTATTTTGGTATGCTTAAACTTCGGTGTGCTGGCATTTCCAGTTTATGGAAAGTGTGTAATCAACTTCATCACTGTTTTGTTTAAATAAAGTCATTTAGTTTATTGCTTGTCAATTCTCAGAGTCTCATACTAGTGTTTCATTGCATTGAGGTGGGGGTATCGTATCCTAAACTCTTGTGTAAGTCTGATTCATTGCGAAGATAGCTTTATCTTGTCCCTAGCCTACCCAATTCCCATTCGTTACTCCCTTCTCTTGTCTTGGCCTATACGAGTAGACTGACTTTGTAGAGAAGACTTTGATTAACCGAAACAGAAGGAGACCCCAAGTCAGGTCTTGTGTCAAGATTACCCTTCTTCTTCATCGAAACTACAACCACTGCCTGCCTGCCGGGAAGTTTACTCCAAACGGGTTTCAGTTGAGTAGCGACCCAAGTCAATCATAGAATGATGTTGTTTTAGCAATTAGCATGATTGACAGTACATATACCTAGAAAGCCATCTCGTGAAAGTTACCACATTCAGAGGACCTGCTGCTGCATTTTTTATTTCCCGAATTATATCCTCAGACTGTCATACATAATATAATCATCCTCATATTGTCACACATGTAATTGTGCGGCCTGCACAATTATAAATCTAGTTTAGATTATTGGTGTGGAAGAATTAATCATGAGAACAAAGAAATATCAGACTTGAATCTTCATCAGAGAAAAATAGAAAACAGCATCCTAATTGGGTGAAGAAACGTTTCATTCAGCTCTCATTGGTTGATTGACTTCATTCCAATTGCTCTCTACCCCACTCCTCAACCCCAACTTGAGGAGACCATGACTTGAACCGTAAATATTATTCAAGTCATCCAAGGGCATTGCCGAAATTAAAGAGCAAAGGGTGGGCAATCTCTTGTCAGCACTAATATAAGTTTGCCAAGAACAGAAATGCAGTAAACCCAGTTGAGCTGCAACTTGCGCAAATGGCAGAGCAGCTTAAGCTTCAAGGGTTGCTCCTTTTGCTGCTTATATCCTCACTTTGCCTCAACTTCCATTGTTCATTCGCAGAAATCATTTTTGAGGAGCGTTTCGAAGGTATCATCCTTGTTTCTCCTTGACTAGCTCAAGTTTTACTCTTTTACTTTCAGTAACATAATATGCTCACCCATGCCAGCATCTAACTGCCTTTGATCTCAACTACTCAACCCTCACTTTTCATGTTCTGAGAAACTTTTCACTACTGTTGAGAACCTTGTGATCTCAACTCAAAATCAAGTCAAGATGAGCATTGACTTTAGCTCTTGCATATATATCTTCTCTTGTTTAGTTCTGTTCTTGGATAATATAATCGATTTCAAAGAAAAAAAAATACTAGTGGAAACTTCTTTGGCATTTAAGTTTGGTGTGGTGATGTACTGATGCTGTGTGTTTGTTTGTTTTGGGTTAATTAGATGGGTGGAAAAGCCGTTGGGTTATGTCCGACTGGAAAAGAAGTGAAGGTAAAGCAGGTTACTTTAAACATGCTGCTGGAAAGTGGCATGGAGACCCAGATGATAAAGGTATGCTTCATATTCCTAATTTTATGCTATATTAAAGGATTACTTGTCCTATTTGCCTAATAATAAAAAAAAATAGTTGTCCTATTTGATAAGTTGGTGAATTCATTCACTGTTGTGTTGTAATGTTTTGCACATTTTGTGTTACAAAGTAAATGAACTCATTATCTTCTGTTCATCATACATTAAGCTTTTTATTAATCTAACCTGTAGTTGTAAACAATCAAATCTTATTGTTACTTGTTAGTCCATTGGCTAGAATGAATATGTGTATGAATTTGCTTATGTTAATTCATCTCGTTACAATGCAATTTCTCAAAGAAAGTTTGTGAATGGTAAATGTGCTGTTGTTACAAAGTAAGATTTTTAATATACAGATGCTTTGGTTCTTATGGCTTCGTTTGTTGGGTGAACCACTGGTGATTTTATTCTGCTGATGAATGTAGAGGTATTACCATTTAACGGTCAATAGGAAGTTAAGTTTTGACTTTGTGATTGTGTATCTAAAATTGCAGGAATTCAGACATCTAGTGATGCCAAACATTTTGCCATTTCTGCAAAGATACCGGAGTTCACTAACAAGAACAGAACATTGGTCCTCCAATATTCTGTAAGGTTTGAGCAGGAAATCGAATGTGGTGGGGGTTACATAAAGCTTATGTCTGGATTTGTTAATCAGAAGAAATTCAGTGGGGATACTCCATACAGGTTCTTTCTTTGTACACAATCTATGCACGTTTCTATTCCTAGAACTGACAAAAAGTACAACTCTCAATTTTAAGATTCATCCCTGATTATGCTGAATTTGATTTGTGTAGTTTAATGTTCGGACCAGATATTTGTGGAACGGACACAAAGAAACTCCACGTTATACTCTCCTACCAAGGCCAGAATTACCCCATCAAGAAGGATTTACAGTGTGAAACTGACAAGTTAACTCATTTCTACACGTTTATTCTAAGGCCTGATGCAACTTATAGTGTCCTCGTTGACAATAGAGAAAGGGACTCTGGAAGCATGTATACAGACTGGGATATTCTTCCACCAAGAAAGATCAAAGATGTCGATGCAAAGAAGGTAGATTAATTTGTTAATGCTCTAAGGTTCTATAATGCTGACATAGTAATTTGTAGATTATATCTCTTAATACTTCATTATGTGAATGTTTTTCCTCTGTAGGATAAATTTTCAATTTTCATTTCAAATCTTTGTTTCAAGAACTAAGTTATATGAATAACTTCTAATTTTTCTTTCTATTTAACTAAGAAGTATCATTTACCGTTCTCACAGCCTGCAGATTGGGATCTTAGAGAATATATTGATGATCCTAATGACATTAAGCCTGAGGTATGGAACCTTTCTTTCGTATCCTAAGGCTTTGCCTCTGTGACTGTGCATAAGTAATGTCTTATTGATGCATATCTTGGTATTGCAGGGATATGATTCAATTCCAAAAGAAATTCCAGATCCAAAAGCTAAAAAGGTTAGTTGATGTTATAATGTAGTTATATAAACAAAGCTATCTATCCGACTGCTGTTTAGCCTATTTTTTTATTTTTATTTTTTATACTAGACCACTAATTGGCCTTCATTGTGGTAATTGAACCATAAAAAATCTACTGCCAGATTATCCAATTATTCCCCATCGTAGTTTGTTCTATTAGGACTGTGACTAATGTCCACATGTGCTTTGATTTATATGAGAAAAAATTAAGGTAATAATAATAATATATCTTATTTTCCCCTTCTAATTAGCCCGCTGACTGGGATGAAGACGAGAGTGGTCTATGGAGAGCTCCAAAGGTACCTAATCCAGCTTACAAAGGACCATGGAGACGCAAGGTAGGTTAACTAAGCTTTTAAGAAGTGAACGGATAAAACTGAAGGTCAATCTTTTCACATGCAGTTTCGATCTTCTAACTTGTGACTTATACTTATATTTCAGAGAGTCAAGAACCCTAACTATAAAGGGAAATGGAAGACTCCTTGGATTGATAATCCGGGTATGGTTCAGTAAATGATATACTTGCTTTGTCCAGGGCACTATTGATTATTATAACTATAAATCTTAGAGACAAATATGTGAAGTTTTTTGATTTCATTTTACTTCTCTGCAGAGTTTGAAGATGACCCTGATCTTTATGTGCTTAAGCCGATTAAGTATGTCGGTATTGAGGTTTGGCAGGTAGGACCACACGGCGTTATCAATTTCTGAATATAAGGATGTTATAGTCATTGTGTTAATGGGATGAAATAATGTGGTGTAGGTAAAGGCTGGTTCAGTTTTCGACAACATTTTAATTTGTGATGACCCAGAGTATGCAAAACAAGTTGTTGAGGAAGTATTTGCTAATAGAGAGGTCAGTGAGCCTCTATTGACAGTAACTAGTATTCACTAGTCCATTGGCGTCTAGCTCAGAGTAGTTATTTGTTTTTCTCCTGTGCTGTCCTTCAGGCTGAAAAGGAAGCTTTTGAAGAAGCGGAGAAAAGGAGGAAAGCACAAGAAGAAGAGGTATTCTATGCCGTAATCACTGTTTGTGAGAATTTCTTTGTGGCCTAATAATTTGAGTTTTATTCATAAGTATTTTTTGCTCTTATTTTACAGGAAGCTCAAAGAGCAAGAGAAGAAGGTGAAAAGAGGAGACGAGAAAGGGGTCATGATCGACGGTATCGAGACAGACATAGAGACAAATACAGAAGGGTAAGCTTGAATCTTCCATCTTAAATGTAGATATAGGTTTTCAGTTTATCAGATTACACTCTTGATGAACATTGTTTGGTTTTAAATGATACTCAGTTTAAGCTTTTAGTTAACTTAAATGTTTTACAATCCACTTCTAATTTGGATGTTTATACTTATGCAGCATCGTGATTGGGACGATTATGATCATGTAAGCATCAATCTTCTATTTTATTTTTGTTGGTTATTTAACTTTTTCACTGGCATTAAAGAACTACTGTAAATCAAGGTGTGTGCACCACTTAGAGATGACCTCTTTCATTTGGTTTGCAGGATGAGCTATGATTTGATGGTGTTGTCTTCTTGGTCTTGGTTCCATATATACAACAGATTCTATCACTTATTTTCGATGTAATAACTTATTTGCGATCTGTGCAATGCACGCTCTCGTCACTTTTATTTTTCGCAGTATGTATGCATTTTCCTTTGCCTTTATTAGGTTCCACATGTAACTATAGAGAGTATCCATTGTTGAAGAAGCAGTAGTTACCCTACAGGCTACAGCCTTGGCTTAAAATTGCTATAATCAATAACAGAAGAGAAATGACATTAGTTGTTGTCAATGTTATACATTTTGCATAGTTGGACAAGATCCTTGCCCATGTAACTTCTATTCTACTCTTGAACGTTGAAAGAGAAGCGAACTCTAACTTAGACTATAAATCACAAAATAATTAAACGAAAACGAAAGCTAACTAGTAGGTGAAAGTTACACTTGCAAAAGCATTGAAAGGTTCTATCTTAGTACGAGTTTATTTGGGAAAGCATGAGTGGTCATAGTATGATTCTCGCTCGAGTAAACTTTAAAGTATAAACAACTGACAACCAAAAGTTTAAACTGACAACCAAACATGATTCAGGGCACATGAATCTAATTACGCAGTCCTCTCAGTATTATTGTCAACCAGTGGGAATCCTTTATGAACTGAATACCAGCAAAATTCTCTGCAATACCAAATTCGAAACTTTCAGCAATCCAACCTTCCATTGAGTGGCAATGGCCTTTGTTACTATTAGTCTATTACAATTTTTGCAAAACTACTAAAATTTACAACCCTCATGATGGTCCCTCCCCATGGGATTAAAAATACAATCAACGGTTAAACCTAAAATGTCATTCACTCGAGGTGATGTTGCATCATATAGAAACAAGTGAAGAAAACGGCTATCTTCTTCTAACAGAAGAACTTGATCCATGTTGGATTGCAGCGGGCTGTTGTGCTTGGCCAGCAGCAGAGGGTGCACCAACCTGTTCCTCGGCCATGTTCATTGCTTGGGTTACGGCATTCATAACAATTAGCCCAAGTGGGATCAGGTACATCCACTGATACAAGCAGTCCAGTAGAGTCAATCAATAAAAGAAAGTTCATTCTTTTTCCAAAAGATATATAATACATGCTTTATTCAAAAAAAGAAGAAGATATATAATACATGCAAGTGATAGTTATGAGAAGGAAAACTGCCTACAATTAACACCAGGAAAACTCACATATTTAGCCCAGAAAGACCTTTCTTGTGGTGGTACAACTTCACCTTCTACTCCCTCACCACCACCAAAAATCTCCTCAGAAAACACTGGAGCTCTGTGAAACATTTTGTAACAGAGATCAACTTAGGGGCATTCACAATAATAGACAGAATTAATTAAGCACAAAGTGACCATTCAACTGATTGCCACTGCATATGTTCTAATGAAGAATACAGATTAACCAGAGAAACATATTCTTATTTGCATTTCAATCAACTACGGAACCTTATATCAATGGAAAACTATTCTTTATATAATCAGTGTCTTCACTTTTTCTAGTTGATAGATTTGAAATGATTAAGGCCTTTCAGTAAGAGTTTAGCAAGCACAACATGCAAGGAACTGAGGATACAATGAACAGAGAGCATCTCACCTTGGTGCCTGTTCACTGTTCTTCAAGATAGTGTGAGAGTTGAATGACCATTTTGAAGGCTGAAATTACAAATCAAAGAAGATAAAATCAGATTATTTAACAAGACTTTACCACAAAGCCTCAACTTATTAGATTACCCCACTCTTGACCTATCATAATCTTCATACCCTCCCTCACAACTTATAATAGCCCCAGTGCTACAAAGCCTCAGCTATTACTTGCACAAAGAGGGGGTTCATCTAATGTGGTCTGTGAAGAAGCCTGAACTTTTATTTATACCAATATATTATCACATACTGTTTATATCAGGTTCATTAGCAAGCAAATAGAACTAAAGAAAGACTGATCCTCGCTTACAAGTTTCAGTTGCCGAGGATATGGGCATGCCCCAGGAGAACCATAATTAACTGCCAGAATATTAACTCCATCCTGCAAAACAAATTTAACCTTTGAGACATGCACAAGACTAGATGGTTGTAAAGAAACATGAATCTATTAATAAAGTGTTCAGAAGGAAGAGTTTAGAATCTTTTATAGAACTGAGGATCACCGTGTGTATAACAAAGTGTTCATCCAAACCATCTCGCAGAAGACATCTCTGGATATACAAAAATATTGTTAGATAAGTGCAAAGACAATAATTTGAAAAGTATTATATCAGATTGTTGCTTAATAAAGGGTGCTTAAGACTTGCCGCTTTTATTGATGAAACAACATAATCCCTCCCAGGAGGATTCACGACACTGGATGGCAACCTTATACTATAAAAGTCATCTCCTTTCAGCAGCGTCTGCAAAGACACATCACCATTTCAAATCATGTTAAGAATGCAAATTCAAATTGGTCAAACTCATAAAGCAAGAAACACAAGTTTCAGGGTGAGAAGCATACAGAAAACTTGTCCTTCTCCTCTTCAGTAAAAGCATTCCTCGAAAATCGAAGCTTCGTAAGCGTCTGTTACCAATAAATCCATATTAAATTCAAGCTGTATGTGGTTACAACAAGTAAAGATCAGAGCACAAAGCAATCAGCACCTAAAGATCAATCATTCAACTAAAATTTCTCAGCAACCAAACTAAAACATTCAATCACCTAAAATTACCATCTGACAATAAAACACAGTCGAATCCGGTAAAGAAAACTCAATATCATCGATTAACTGCAGTAAATAGTTAACCACAAACTACATGCGAACCTGGCCGCCGTAATTCCAAGTCTTCAAGCGAGCACTGAAGGTACCGGCGGGAGAGAAATCAGAGTCGCCGAAAGCGTGATGGAGCTCGAACTGGATCTTGGAGTCGGTATCTTGATCGGAAGACCTCCTCCTTGTGGTCGGTTGCGGCGTCGCCGGCGACGGCGAAGATCGTGTGTAAGTGAGATCGGGAGACTTGGTGTGCACCCCTCCTTCCAGACCGAACTCCTCGTCGTCCACCAAAAGCTCATCGGACTGAAAACCTACTGCAACAGCCAAAACGGCGGAGACTGCCAAGAGCCAAAACAAGCGGCCGGAGGAGAGAGAGAGCGCCATTGCTACGATTGCTCTGTAAACTCCACTGAATCAAATCAGAGAGAGAGAGAGACTAGTACTGAACGACTAATGAAACAGTAATGGGCCTGGGCCCATAAAGTTAAAAGGGCCGAGTTTGGAAATATATAAAAGTGCAAGGGCGTGCCAAATATTAAAAGCACGCACATTCCAGACGCGAACACAAATCAAATCCAAATCTCCCAAATCCAAAACAAACCCTAAAATCTGGAGGAGTAGAGAGAGGGAGCCATGGACGCGCTGAGGAAGCAGCTGGACCAGCTCATGGGGGCGAATCGGAACGGCGACGTTCGGGAGGTGAATCGCAAATATTACGATCGCGATGTGTGTCGCCTCTACCTGGTCGGACTCTGCCCCCACGAGCTTTTCCAATTAACGGTAACCAAATCCTTCATCTCTGTTCATTCTTTATGATTCCGATGAGAATTGGATTAGCGAATTCCATTTTGATCTTGTTTTTTTGGTTTCAGAAAATGGATATGGGACCGTGCCCCAAGGTTCACTCTCTGCAACTCAGAGAAGAGTATCCTTTTTTAGTTTTAAAGATTCATTGCTTCCGTTTAGATTGAATGTTGATTTCATCAAATATTTGAATACTAGTGGAGCTTAACTCTTGATAGATACAAAGAAGCTAGGAAGCAAGGGACCGATAACTATGACAGAGACCTGGAGGATGTCATAGATAGGCTCATTGTTGAATGTGATCGGAAAATTTCTAGAGCCCTTAAGCGCCTTGAGGATGATGATGCGAAAGCCGCCATTGCAATTTCTGTCTCCGAGGTTACTCAGGTGATCCGTCATTCCTTCATTTCACTCGCTGTTAGTTATCAATTTTGTTTCAGTTGCAGAAGTGACTGATTAACTGTGTTCTGGTTCCGTTGCAATTGCAGACACCGGAGATACTTGAGTTATCAAAGCAGATCAAAGAGAAGCTTGAAGAAGCTGATAGATTCGGTAACCTTTTCTAATTTACTGGATAATGTCTGTTGTTAAAAGTTTATCTGTTTTTATTATTATGTGCGACAAATTCATATTGTTATTCTAATCTTCAAATTTGTGCAGATCTTGAAGGGAAGACAGATCTTAAGATTCGAGCTCTGGAGATATTAGAAGATCTCAGGGGAAAGAGAGCAGACAAACAGGTACCTATAACTTTTCTGGAATTACTATATACTTATAAACTAAAATTACCATTTTGCTGTTCCTTTGTGTGGTTCACTTATTGGCAAATTTTCATCGCTCTTGACTTATTTTATTTTGTAAACAGTCAACGCTTCTTTTGGATGCTTTCAATAAGGATAGGGCAGCTTTACCTCAACCCCTGCCAAATCCACCACCTTTGGCTCCGTTGCCTGTAGTTGTTCCTGACGCTCGTACACAGGAAATGATAAATGAAAAGTTGAAGAAGGCAGAGGACCTTGGTAAGTGAATAATTTGTCAATTTTGAATAAGGTCCTGTCAACGCTAATTTTGAGTACAAAATGAATGTGATTTTCCTTCATTTACATTCATGAACATCTATATACCCTCCGATCATCGGCAATAGGTGGTAGTAATTTCCCTGCATTTAGTTAGATAAAGTTATGGTAATGATTTCATTGCTGATTTTTGTGGTATGCACAATTACTTCCAATTCAAAATGATTTTTGTTTTTTGTTTTTTTGTTCTCATGTTTATTGACTGCAAAGATTATGGCCTGAAACAGAATGGATTTCCAATGTTGGCATATTCACTCATCAATTATTATTTTTTATATATGCTTTTGACAAAGTCTTTACCCTATGCTTTAGATTATATTAGTAGGCAATTTAACTTAGTGTTTGTTAAACAAATGTTAAGTTTCTGCTGTTCTAAATAGTTTTTGTTTTAGTATCTGATCCATAAAGCTGATTATCATCTCTAGGTGAGCAAGGAATGGTTGATGAGGCGCAAAAAGCGTTGGAAGAGGCCGAAGCACTGAAAAAGGTATTCTTTGAATAAACAATAATTATCTTGTCTTGTAATTGTTAATATCGTTTTTATTTAGTGTCTTGGATCTGTTGTGTTCTTTCTTTCTTTCCTACCAAAATGACCGGTGAGGGACTGTATTTGTTTTCAGTTGCCTCCCAGGCAGGAGCCTGTCCTGGATTCCTCCAAGTATACTGCTGCTGATGTGCGAATTGTGAGTCCATTCTTCTTCTTCTTCTTCTTCTTCTGGTTAATCTATTTATTTATTTATTTGATTATCTGCTTTATAATTCTTCCATGTCACTTGGAAAGTACTCAATACGTATTGCTCCAGCACTTTGGGCCTATGTCACACGTTTGTGTTTATAAGTGGGAAGAAGATAATATTGTGATCGTAGTTGTAACTCCTTACTTTCCTCTTTGTTGTCTAATTCTTCACATAAAAAAAATTGCATGCCTGTATGTTTTGCTATTATTAGTATCCTCTTTTATGGAAAGAAAATTCCTTGATACCTACAATGCTTTCTTGCCCAGTATGTACTGTTAACTTTTTAATTATGCTGTTGTTTCAGACGGATCAAAAGCTGCGTGTCTGTGACATCTGTGGAGCATTTCTTAGTGTTTATGACAGGTAAAAGTTAATCGTGAATACCATGGCAGCTCTAGTTTTTAGTATTTTAGGTTCCACAAAAAATTAGAATTTGGGGTTTCAAGTGCTTCAGCTTTTGACCCAACGATTATACCTTGTCACCAGCAGGCTCTTGTGCCCAGTTATACGAGGATAACTTTTGCAGCTAAAGAATGTGCGTCTTTTTATTTTATTATTTATATATATTTGTAGATCATGCTATTGTTGACTAGACATTTGATGGGAAATCTCTACTGTACATGAAAAAACCTGTTGGGGCTATGTCTAAAGTAACTATCCTGAGTGTCTTTTGTTGTTTTCAGTGATCGTCGTTTAGCTGATCATTTCGGTGGGAAACTTCATTTAGGCTATATGCAAATCCGTGAGAAGTTAGCAGAGCTGCAGGTATGATGATCGTTCTATAATTATATAAACTTTTCTTCGGTTGGTTTCTGTTTTTATAATGTAAACAAAAGAGGAATCACTAGTTGTGCTCTTGACAAAGATGTTATCATCATTGAGCATAAGAGCATATTGTAATCAAAGTATTTCAATTTACCTGCCAAGTTTCCTAGTTACTTACCTACAAAGTAAGTTCACTTTGTGAAATTTGGCTCAGGGCTGGTATTGTTTCAAACTTATATAGTGATCTCATATTGCAGTATGTGTGAGTATCTTTTTGTGAGGACTTTTCCAATGTTATTGAGTTGCTTTTCTAAAGGTTCCAAATGCCAATTTTTTTTAAATTTTTTTAATTGTTGTATGCCATCTGCAAGGATTTATGTTTTGTTTCTGGGTGAAGGTGTATACGTATTGTATCCAGGCCATGAAATGGAATCAACTCTTGGGTCATACTTTCTAAAATGCTACACTTCTTAGTTTTGGTATGTCACTGGGGTAGAACTCTTTTCAGTTTTGAGGAATTTAAAGATTTTGTTTTTGGGTTGCAGTTAGTCTATGCATGAGAATTGAGTGCAGAACCCACTTAACTGATTTTAAAATTACACCCTGAAGGGAGTCTTGATGTTAGCTAAGCAAATTTTCTTTGACTCTACTGGAAATCTACATATTGAAAATTATGTTACTCTTTGATGTATTGTTTCAAAACTATAGGAAACAAATCACACTAACAAGGCTTATCCATAATATCCTTCTGCATTATATGCATTGACTTTGTTTTGGTTAACAGTATTAAGTCACTGTAGGATGTTGGGTTTTGTGATTCACTTGTATGCAAACGCATGCATGTTTTTTTTTCCTTTTTTTGAAATATGAATGGAGAAATTCTGGTCAGTTGGCTTTTCGATTTTATATAAAGGTCCATGTGTATGGGGGTGTCGATTGCTTTTAGTTGCTGTGCTGTTTGGCTTGTGGTTACCGATTTATGTCCATCTTAGTAACGAAAAGGGTTTTGATTTCAGGCAGAGAAAAACAAGATTCGCAAGGTTGATCGGTATGATGAAAGAAGGTGCTGCTCAATATGTTTTAAAAAATCTCCTTATATCATATATTCATTAAATGAAGTTATTTTTAAACATATTTCATGTCTTTTGCTTTGATTATTTGCCATATAGATCAAAAGAGAGAAGCAAGGAACGTGAACCTAGTAGGGACAGAGAACGCGGCGATAGCCGCGACCGAGGGAGGGATCTTGATCGTAGGAGCAGAGATCGAGATAGGCACTATGACCGTGATCGTGGAGAGCGTGACAGAGATTCAAACCGCTCCCGCAATCATGATTCAAGAAGTCACCGTAGGTCACGCTCTCGGTCACGGGAACGTTCCAAGGATTATGATCGCCACAGGTGATTGCTCATCCGTTGTAGCTATTTTCTTGCTATTATCTTTTTATAATTATACCTGCTTTCTTCTTTTGTTGGATAAATGAATGTTTTCATCAGGTCACTTTAGAGTTGATGCTGTGTCTGATTTTCACTCTTGGACAATGTCGGGAATGAAAATCTGTGGCATGTCATCATCTGGGATACTTCTCTGCGTGTGTCAATTTGCTTTTATCTTTTTGTTTTATAAAAAAAAAGATTAAGTTTTTTTTTTTTTTTTCCAGATTTTAATTGCAACAACTGCTAATGCAGTTGCCATTCCATGTTTTTCTCCTTTATTTAGTTTTTTTTTTTGTTTTCTGCTTTTAAATTTTGAAATTACTTTATTTTACAGTATTAACCATCCTTGAAGGCTTCACCATGACACCAAAGAGGGTGCCTGGCTTTCTAATAGTAGAGATAATCAAGTATTCAATATTTTATGCAACGATTGGAACAACCTCAACAAAACAGTCTGTATCATAATGAATAAAATGCCAAAATCCGAGTAAAAATTAATTTAGAACTGTCTTCACAATTTGTCTGTTATATGGCTTTCTTAATCTTGGTCAGCAATTAAAGAAGAAATGACCTCCCTTTCCATTGTTTCCTATTGTCTTACCTATATATATCATTTGTCTGGAGAGGACATGAAAGTTGCTACCTTATTTTGATCACAAGCCATGTTTGATTCCTTGGTTGCTGGCTGAGTAAATTTGAGCTGCTTTTTTACTAGTATATGCTTTCTGGTCGAGCCATATTCATATTTGTGTTTGCAAACTTCCTTAGGATCATCATCTGATATTTTAATTTGTTCTTTCAGGCGTTACGACCGATACTAGTTCTTGATTTGAAGTATGTGGAAAGAGGATATTTTGTATTCCTGTCTAGGTCAGTTTTAAAACTTATGTACCAAGATGGTTTAATGTTTCTTCCCAAGTTCTTTGTTTCGAGTTGAGCTTCTCCTCTGATGGATGTAAGGACTGCTTAGTTTTTCTCAACTTCGTATTTAAGAGGTATGCATGAGAGGTATGTTTTATTGTCTTGATATATCTTTATTCACATTTTCTTGATATTTGACTGATCCTTGGCCAACAAATAGAGATGTAAATCTTAAGAAATCACTCCCTCGTTGAGATTCAACGCCGTGTTAAAGACATATGTTGGTCAGCTACTTACATTCAGTTGCCATTGTTTAGTCTGATCAATACATGTAGTGTTTGGAAAGGGTGATGGGATGAACCTAATTTTTCAAGAAATCATCCAGAACTCTTTACAAAGATGGAAGGTAAAAATAAGATTGCCTTGGTGCTATGTGATCCGGATCTGTTCTATCAATCATCTTCTGAGTTGTAGTTGTGAGGTTTTGATATTATGCTGTGAAACAATTATTGTCTGAATTGTAATGTGCTTGCTTTAGAAAGTTCAATTGGCCCATTTTAATATTTTTAAAACAATCTCAAGTTTCTGAATCAAAGAGCAAGTCATTTGGTTCTTAGCTCTTTTAATGTCAACTGGTAACAAATCTACACTCTACTCTTTGACCGTATAGTTTGCATCAGGTTGCCTTGCATAAGCCATGCCTTGCCTTAGCTTGGGGTTTAGGGTTGCATGTGTCTTACCTGTAGTGTTGCATGTGCCTTACCTGTAGTGTTGCATGTGCCTTACCTGCCTTACCTATACACTTAACCTGGCTTTTCTCTATAACTTTTTGTCTAAAGTTGTTTTGGAATGCTATACCTAACTAATGACAGGGCTGGATGAAGTTTCATTAGAACTTTTCTTTTTGACCTTTTAGTAAAAATCATAGGCTCCAAAGAGCTCTGTTTCACATCAGTCAGTGCAATAAAAAATTTAAAATGGCTGCGTTTTATAGTACATTCCATGGGGTTTCCAAGCAAATATACATGAGCTAGGGCCCAAGTGTTAACGTGTATATTAGTGAAATTTTCACATCTGAAAACCACTTGTCGAAAAAAAGTGAAATTTTCTAAAAACTTGTGTGCTATATAGCAAGGGGTATTGGCTCAAATCAGAGAAACTTAAAAGAATATGTAATACATAACTGTTTTTTAAAATTTAGGTTTCCGAGGTCATTAAGAGGATAACCAAGATAAAACAAGTTTGGAAGCTCACTCAATATTTTTTAAAACCGCATTTTCAACAGTCTTACAAAACACGGTACACGTGAGTTATTTAAGCCCGATCGCGAGTAAAATAATAAAAGTTATGAATCTTTGATGTTAGAATAGTTCATAATATGCTAGGAGGTGTTCAGAAGCATAAAGGAACACACAAAAACCATGTCAAAAAAAGTGAAATTTTCCAAAAAATTATGTGCTATAGCAAGAGGTTTCGGCTAAAATTGAGTGAAACTTGAAGGAATGGGTAATACGTAACTGTTTTTGAAAATTTAGGTTCTCGATGCCATTAAGATAATAAACTAAGACAAAACAAGCTTGAAAGCTCACTTAATACCTTTTAAAACAACACTTTTAACAGCTTTAAAAAACACGGCACGCGTGAGTCATTTAAGCTCGATCGCGAGTAAAATAATAAAAGCAACGTGTTTTTGATGCTAGAATGGTTCATAATATGTTAGGAGGTGTTCAGAAGCATAGAGGAATTCAAAAAACCATATGTCTAAAAAAGTGAAATTTTCCAAAAACCGGTGTGGCAAGGGGTTTCGGCTCAAATCGGGCGAAACTTAAAAAAATAGGTAATACGTAATTGTTTTTGAAAATTTAGGTTATCGAGGTCATTAAGAGAATAAACTAAGACAGAACAAGCTTCGAATCTCACTCAATACGTCTGAAAACCACACTTTCAGAAGCTTTAAAAACACGACACATGTGAGTTATTTAAGCTAGAATGGTTCATAATATGTTAGGAGGTGTTCAGAAGCATAGAGGAATTCAAAAAACCATATGTCAAAAAAAGTGAAATTTTCCAAAAACCGGTGTGGCAAGGGGTTTCGGCTCAAATCGGGCAAAACTTAAAAAAATGGGTAATACGTAATTGTTTTTGGAAATTTAGGTTCCCAAGGTCATTAAGAGAATAAACTAAGACAGAACAAGCTTGGAAGCTCACTCAATACCTCTGAAAACCACACTTTCAGAAGCTTTAAAAACACGACACACGTGAGTTATTTAAGCTTGATCGCGAGTAAAATAATAAAAGCAACGGATTTTTGATGCTAGAATGGTTCACAATATGTTAGGAAGCGTCTAGAAGCACAGAGGAATACACAAAACCACTTGTCGAAAAAAAAGTGAAATTTTCTAAAAACCTCTGTGCTACAGCAAGGGGTCTCGGCTCAAATCGAGCGAAACTTAAAAGAATATGTAATACATAACTTTTTTTTTAAAATTTAGGTTCCCGAGGTCATTAAGAGGATAATCTAAGACAAAACAAGCTTTGAAGCTCACTCAATACTTTTAAAAACCACACTTTCAGCAACCTTACAAAACATGACACGTGCGAGTTATTTAGGCCTGATCGCAAGTAAAATAATAAAAGCAACGAATTTTTGATGCTAGAATGCTTAGCCCGCCTTGACCCTCCTCAGCCCTGCCATGACCTGCCTAGGACCACCAAGGGACATGACTCCCTAAAGGGTCGCCATGACCCTCCTAGGCACGTCTAGGGTCGTCAAAGGCCGTCTTAATCTGTCTTGGGCCGCCTTGACCCTCCTCGACCCTGCTAGGCCAGCCTTAATCCGTGTCTTTTATCAATTTATGATAGGCGCATAAAATGCGACATTCTTAATATGTTATTACCTCCATTTGTACTTTGATTATCTCTTATTGTCATAGAATAGAGTCATAATGTAGAGTCGAAAGTTTTTGGTAGAGTTGTGCGTAAAACGTGTTAAACATAGAGGAATGATGTAGAAAATTGTCAAAAGCTGATTTGTGGAGCCTTAGAGATGTTCTTATGATTATGTAAAGCTTTTACATTGTCACAAATTGATTTAACTTCTCTGATACTTAGGTGACATGTAGAAGAGTTATGGGAGAAAGAATCAGGAGAATTGAAGTTATGCTTGAATCATTGCCGAGAGAAGTGTTCCTGATGGACCTAGGGAAGCAAAGCAGCTGATCCACGAAGCCTAGTCCATGAAAGGAGAGGTCCAAACCAAGTCCAATATGGAGAAGAAGATCTAAATTCGGCAGAATATCAAGGAATATCCAAGTCTTGAAAACCCTGATTAATTTCGGGAAAATTCCTGTGCACGTCTCTCAACTTCAACGGACTCTCCAGGACAGCTCACAATGAATCAGAAAACGTGCTAGATATGGATAGAGAGCTAGGGGAGTCTAGTTTCCAAATCAATTGGAATCACCTCAATATCTATTTTCTAGAGGGAGTTATGACGTAATCATCAGACGGAGGTCATTCTGCCGAATTGAGAAAAACTAGGGAAACCTAAACCAACTTGGTTTCAACTTTGTGGCCGGCTTCTCTAGGGTTTTTCCTCTATATAAAGCACAACTTCAAGGGCAGAAGGGGATGATCTCTACCCTTGCAATTACATAGCCGAAACTCTACCAAACCCTATACAGAAAATTACTTAGCCGATTCATCCACCACAAACCATAAGAATCATTCCATCCTTCCACCGATTTTCCCCACACTTGCCGAATCTTTCAAGGTTGTAAAAGTGTGATTTTCTCATGGCTTCTTGGATTATTTTCTGTATAGTTTCGAACTCTATTGTAATATACTTTTCGATTTTGGTTTTATTTATCAAACATGGTTTTCGGATTTCTTTGTGATCTTTGATTGTTCTATGTTTTGATTTTTAACTTCTTGAATATATGATAGTTTCGTGATTTAGGTTTTGGGGCAGTAGCATGTTCTTATGTGTTTTTGATTTCTAATTGATTAATTGTCATGAATTCGTGCATCTAAATCAATCCTTGAGGCTGCCTCGGCCATGGTTGTCCTTAAGGTGCGGTTTCATCTACCATAATAATTTTGAATCGATTCATACGCAAAGTTGCCTTGGTCTTTGTTATTAACTTAGGGCGGATATAATTCTGATAATTTGAATGCTAATAGGATGAGTGACGCCATGCCTTAGATCATGTTTCCGATTGACTCGTGTGCTAAAGTGTTTTCTTGTTTAATCTCTACGTAACGTGTCTTTAAATGAGTTAGCATTCATGTTTAGGATCAAGCGCAAAGATGGTTCTAAATACTTGAGGAGTCTTAACAATTAGATAACCGCAAAGGCTCTAATTAGAATCGGAATTGGTTAGAGTCTAGGATAATTTGAACGTTGCTGCCCGGCCTTGCATGAAGTTGTTATGTGTTCTTGATGGTTTTTCGTGTTATGTGTTGCATGAGTATGTTGATCATTTGTATATAATAATCTTAGGTTTAATTTTCAGTAGGTTATTTGTTAGAATTAATCAATCTTAAACCCCCAATATTTCAATATATATATGTGAATACTTGTTTATAAGTTGTTTGGTTTATCTTCTTTCGATCGCCCTTTGGTTTCCCCGGCTAGAACGATCCCTACTTGTCTATATTACTACGATTGCAGGGTAATTAAATTGAAGTTGTTTGACCCCGGTTACGCGACACGTCAATTTACTCGTGATCGGGCCTAAATAAACTCACGCGTGCCATGTTTTGTAAAGCAGTTGAAATTGCTGTTTTAATTGGTATTGAGTGACTTTTTAAGATTATGTTATCTTCAATTCTTCTCATATTGACATCGGAAACCTTAGTTTCAAAAGAAAAAGAGATATTGTCTCTCATTCTAAGTTTCACCCAAGTCGAGCTAATACCCTCTGCTATATCACACGAGTTTTTGGTAAGTTTCATTTTTTTGGGCCTCCGGCTTTTTTTGTTCAGGTGTGCCTACAAACACCTCATAACATATAGTGAACCATTCTAGCTTCAAAAATTCGTGTCTTTTATCAATTTACTCGCGATCTGGCCTAAATAAACTCACACGTGCCGTGTTTTGTAAAGCTGTTGAAATTGTTGTTTTAATGGGGATAGAGTGACTTTTTAAGATTATGTCATCTTCAATTCTTCTCTTATTGACATCAGAAACCTTAGTTTCAAAAGAAAATGAGGTATTGTCCCTCATTTCATGTTTCACCCAATTCGAGCCAAAACTCCTTGCTATAGCACACGAGTTTCTGGTGAGTTTCTGATGAGTTTCACTTTTTTTGGGCCTCCAGCATTTTCCCTTCGGCTGTGCTTACAGACACCTCCTAACATATAGTGAACCATTATAGCTTCAAAAATCCGTGTCTTTTATCAATTTACTCGCCATCGGTCCAAAATAAACTCACCCGTGTTGTGTTTTGTAAAACTGTTGAAATTGCTGTTTTAATTGGTATTGAGTGACTTTTTAAAATTATGTTCTTTTCAATTCTTCTCATATTGACATTGGAAACCTCAGTTTCAAAAGAAACTGAGGTATTGTCCCTCATTTCAAGTTTCATCCAATTCTTGTCAAAACCCCTTGCTATAACACACGAGTTTTTGATAAGTTTCACTTTTTTTGGGCCTCCGGCTTTTTTCGTTCGGGTGTGGTTACAGACACCTCCTAACATATAGTGAAACATTCTAGCTTGAAAAATCCGTGTCTTTTATCAATTTACTCACGATCGGGCTTAAATAAACTCACGTGTGTTGTGTTTTGTTGTTGTTTTTAATTGAAACTGAGTGACTTTCCAAGATTCTGTTCTCTTCAATTTTTGTCACATTGACACCGAGAACCTTAATTTTAAAAGAAAATGAGGTATTTCCTCTCATTTCAAATTTCATCCAATTCGAGCCAAAACTACTTGCTATAACACACGAGTTTCTAGCCAGTTTCAATTTTTTTGGGACTCCACCTTTTTCCGTTCGGGTGCGCTTATAGACATCTCATAACATATATTAAACCATTCTAGCTTCAAAAATCCATGTCTTTTATAAATTTACTTGCGACCGGGCCTAAACAACTCAAGCATGCCGTGTTTTGTAAAGCTGTTGAAATTGTTGTTTTAATTAGTATTGAGTGACTTTTAAGATTATGCTCTCTTCAATTCTTCTCATATTGACATTAGAAACCTTAATTTCAAAAGAAAATGAGGTATTGTCCCTCATTTCAAGTTTCATCCAATTCGAGTCAAAACCCTTTGTTATATAGCACACGAGTTTTTGACAAGTTTCACTTTTTTTGGGCCTCCGGCTTTTTTCGTTCGGGTGTCCTTACAGACACCTCCTAACATATAATGAACCATTCTAGCTTCAAAAATCCGTGTTTTTTTTATCAATTTACTCGCTATCGAGCCTAAATAAACTCACGTGTGAAGTGTTTTTTAAAACTGTTGAAATAGTTGTTTTAATTGGTATTAAGTGACTTTTTAAAATTATGTTCTCTTCAATTCTTCTCATATTGATATTGGAAACCTTAGTTTCAAAAGAAAATGAGGTATTTTCCCTCATTTCAAATTTCACCCAATTCAACCGAAAACCACTTGCCATAGCACACGAGTTTCTAGCTAGTTTCACTTTTTTTTGGCCCACCTTGACCCGTCTTGACCCTCCTAGGGCCGTCAAGAGGCCGCTTTGATCCATCAAGGGCTATAAACTTCACCTGGCTAGGTCCGCCAAGGGGCTGCCTTGACCCTCTTGAGGCAGCTAAGGGGCCGCCATGACCTGCCTAAGGCCGTTAAGGGGATCTCTAGGGCCGCCTTGATCTGCTTTGACCGCCTTGACCCGCCTTGACTCGTCTTGACCCGCCTTGGCCTTCCTTGACCTTCCTAGACCCGCCTAGGGCTGCCTAGGGCCACCATGACTCGTTAAGGGGTCGCCATGACCCTCTTAGGCTCGTCTATGACCGCCAAAGGCCGCCATAACCTGCCTTGGCCCGCCTTAACCCTCCTGACCAGCCTAAGGCCGCTAAGGGGATCCCTAGGGCCTCCTTGACCCGCGTAGACCCGCCTTGGCCTTGCTTGACCCTCCTAGACCCGCCTAGGGCCACAAGGGGGCCACCATGACTCGCTAAGGGGTCGCTATGACCCTCTTAGGCCTGTCTAGGATAGCCAAAGGCCGCCATAACCTGCCTTGGGCCGCCTTGACCTGCCTTGGCCCCCCTTGGGCCACCCTGACCTGCCTTGACCCGTCTAGGGTCGCCTTCACCCGTCTTGGCTCGTCTTGACCCGCCTTGACCTTCCTTGACCTGTCTAGGGTTGTCTTAACCCGTCTTGGCCTGCCATGGGCCGCCTTTACCCGCCTTTACCCGCCTAGGGTAACCAAGGGGCTACCTAGGGCCGCTAAGGGGCCGCCTCAGCTCGCCATAACCTGCCATGGGTCGTCTTAACCCTCTTAGGCCTGCCTAGGACAGCCAAGGGGCCGCCATGACTAGTCTAGGGTAGCCAAAGGTCCACAATGACCCGTCTAGAGCCGCCATGAGGCTGCCTAGGGCAGCCAAGGGCCGCCTTGACGCTTCTAGGGCGGCCAAAGGGCTGCCATGACCCGCCTACGACCACCTTGGCTCGCCTTGACCCGCTTTGGCCCGCCTTGACCCGCCTTAACTAGCCTTGGACCGCCTTGACCCGCCTTGACCTACCTTAGCCCGCCTTGACCCGCCTTGAACCGCCTTGGGCAGCCGAGAGCAACCAAGAAGCCGCCATGACTCACCAAGGCGTCTAAGGCCGCCAAGGGACCGCTTTAATCCGCCTTGACCCGTCTTAGGCCGCCTTGACCCTCCTCGGCCCTTCTAGGCCCATCTAGGGCTGCCAAGAGGGCGCCATGACCCACCTGGGGCTACCAAGGGGCTGTCTTTACACGCCTTGACCTGTCTAGGGCCGCCAAGAGGCCGCCTTAACATTCTTAAGGCCGCCAAGGGACCGCCTTAACCTGCCTTGACCAATCTTAGGCAGCCTTGACCCTCCTCGGCCCTTCTAGGACCATCTAGGGCTGTAAGGGGGCGCCATGACCCACCTGGGGTTGCCACAGGGCTGCCTTTACACGCCTTGACCTATCTATGGCTACTAAGAGGTTGCCTTGACATTCCTAAGGCCGCCAAGGGGGACGCCTTGGGCCACTAAGAGGACGCCTGGACCTACCAAGGAGCTGTCTTTACACACCTAGGGTTGTTTTGACCTCCCTAGGGACCGCCATGACCCACCAAGGGGATGCATACGTCCGTCATGGGGCTGCCTTGACCCGCCTTGGCCCGTCATGACCCTCCTTGGCCTGCCTTGACCCTTCATGACCCTCCTTGGCCCGTCATGGCCTGTCATGGCCCGTCATAACCCGCCATAACCTGCCTAGGACCGCCTTGACCCGCCTTGGACTGCCTTTGTTCGCCTTGACCCACCTTGGACTGCCTTGGCCTGCCTTTAACTGCCTTGGGCTGCCCTGACCCTCCTAGACCCACCTAAGGCAACCAAGAAGCCGTCATGACTTGCCAAAGGGTCGCCTTGACCCACCTAGTATAGCGTAAGGGCGGCCAAAGGGTGCCTTAACCTGCCTTGGACCGTCTTGATCCACCTTGGACCGCCTTGGGCCGTCTTGACCCGTCTTGAACCGCTTTGGACCGCCTTGACAGTCTTAGATCCGCTAAGAGCCGCCTTCACCCTCCTAGGCTCGCCATGGAGCCGCCTAGGGTCGCCTTGACCCACTTAGACCCGCCAAGAGTCGCCTTGACCTTCCTAGACCCGCCAAGAGTTGCCTTGACCTCCTAGACCCGCCAAGGGCTGCCCAGGGGCGCCATGGAGCCGCCTTTGATCGCCTAGACCCGCTTTGACCTGCCTTGAACCCGCCTTGGACTTCCTTGTGCCGCCTTGGGCCGCCTTAAACCGTCTTGGGCCGCTTTGACCCTCCTAGACCTGTTTAGGGCCATCTTGACTCTCCTAGGCTCGCTTAAGGCCACCAAGAAGCCGCAATGACTCACCATGACCGGTTAAGGGGCTGCCCCGCCTTGACCCGCCTTGGAACGTATTGACCCGCCTTGACCCTCCTAGACCCGCTAAGGACCGCCTTAACCCTCCTAGACCCGCCAAGGGGCTGCCTAGGGCCGCCATGGGACCGTCTTGACTTGCCTTGACCAGCCTTTGACTGTCTTGGCTCGCTTTGACCCTCTTTGGACCAACCTTGGCCTTCCTTGTGCCACCTTGACCCGCCTTAAACAGCCTTGACCCTCTTAGACTTGCCTAGGGCCACCAAGAAGCTGCCATAACTCGCCATGACCCGTCAAGGGGCTGCCTTGACACGCCTAGGGCCGCTAAAGGGACGTCTTAACCTGCCAAGGGGCTGCTGTTACACGCCTAGGTCTGTTTTGACCTCCCTTGGGACCGCCATGACCTACCAAAGGCCGCTAAGGGGCTGTATACGTCCGCCCAGAGGCACCTTGACCCGCCTTAGCCTGTCTTAGGCTGCTTTGACCCATCTTGGCCCGTCTTGACCCGCTTTGAACCGCCTTAGCCAGCCAAGGCCCGCCTTGACCCCTATTGGCCCACCTTAACCAGTCTAAGGCCGCCAAGGGGTCGCCATGACTCTCCTAGGGCAGCTAAGGGGCGGGCAAGGGGGCGCCTTAACCCGCCTTGGAAGGCATTGGGCCGCCAAGACCCGCCTTGGGCCGTTTTGCCCCGCCTTGACCCTCAAAGACCCGCCAAATGCTGCCTAGGGTTGCCATGAGGCCGCCTTTGAAAGCCTTGACCCGCCCTGACACGCCTTAGCCGCCTTGACCTGCCTTGGGCCACCTTAAACCCCATTGACCCTCCTGAAACCGCCTAGGGCTGCCTTGACCCTCCTAGACATGCCAAGGGCCGCTATGAGGCCGTCTTGACCTGCTTTGGCTTGCCTTGGACCAGTTAGGCTAGCCGTGGACCGCCTTGGTCCGCCTTGGATCGCTTTGGGGATGCCTTGCCCCGCTTTGAACCGCTTTTGACCACCTTGGCCTTCCTTGAACCGCCTTAGCCCTCTTAGATAGGCCTTGGGTAGCCTTGACTCCTTGACCCTCCTAGACTTGCATAGGGCCACCAAGAAGTTGCCATATCTCGCCATGACCCGTCAAGGGGTTGCCTTTAGACGCCTTGGCCCTCCTAAACCTGCTAAGGGCCGCCTTGACCCTTCTAGACCTGCCAAGGGGCTTCCTAGGGCCGCATTTACTCGCCTTGACCAGCTTTTAACCTTCTTGACCCGCACTGGCTTCCTTATGCCGTCTTGACCCACCTTGGGCCGCCTTGACCCTCCTAGACTTGCCAAGAAGCAGCCATGACTCACCATGACCCATCAAAGGGCTGCCTTTACATGCCTTGACCCTCGTAGGCCCGCCTAGGGCCACCTTGACCCATGTAGGGTCAACTTAACCCGCCTTGGCCCACCATAGGCCACCTCGAACCTGGCCCACCTTAACCTTCCTCGGAGCTTCTAGGCCCAACTATGGCAACCAAGGGGGAGCCAAGACCCACGTAAAGTCGCCAAGGGGCTACCTTTACACTCCTTGACCCGCCTTGGGCGCCATGACTCGCGAAGGGGTCGCCATGAACCTCTTAGGCCCGTCTAGGGCCGCCAAGGAGCCGCCTTGACCCTCCTACGGCCGCCATAGGGCTAACTTAGCTCGCCTAGGACCGCCTTGGCACACCATGACCCACCTTGACCCGCTTTGGCCCGCCTTAACCCACCTTGGACTGCCTTTGGTCGCCTTGGAATGCCTTGACCCTTCTAGA
Source organism: Fragaria x ananassa (assembly GCA_034370585.1). Taxonomy (NCBI): domain Eukaryota; kingdom Viridiplantae; phylum Streptophyta; class Magnoliopsida; order Rosales; family Rosaceae; genus Fragaria; species Fragaria x ananassa. The sequence continues at coordinate 236,729 of CP139753.1, forward strand.
CCCACTTAGGGCCACTAAGAATCCGCCATGACCCGTCAAGGGGTCGCTATGACCCTTCTAGGCCCGTCTAGGGCCGCCAAAAGACCGCCTTGACCCGTTTTGACCCTCCTCGGCTCTTCTAGGCACACCTAGGGAAGCCAAGGGGGCTCCATAACTTGCCTTAAACCGCCTTGGCCAGCCTTGACCCCCTTTGGCCCGCATTGGAACACCATTGGCCGCCTTGTCCCACCTAGACCCGTCTTGGGCCGCCTTGGCCTGCCTTGACCAGCCTTTAACCGCCTTGACCCGCCATAGGCCGCCTTGACCCTTTTTGGTCCGCCTTGACCCTCCTCGGCGCTTCTAGGCCCAACTTGGGAGGCCGCCTTGACACACCTCAGGCTGCTAAGGGGACGTCTTGACCTACCAAGGGGCTGCATTTACACGCCTAGGTCTGTTTTGACTTCCCTAGGGACTGCCTTGACTCGCCTTGACACGTCTTGGGCCGCTTTGACCCGCTTTGGACCGCCTTGACACGCCTAGGATCGCCTTGGCTCGCCTTGACCCACCTTGGCCGTTTTGACCCGCCCTGGCTTGCCTTGTCCGTTATGACCCGCATTGGACCTCCTTGGTACGCCTTGACCCTCCTAGACCCGCCTAGGGCTGCCTTGACCCGCCAATGAGCTGCTTAAGGCCGCCATGGGGTCGTCTTAACACGCCTTGGACTGCCCAGGGCAGCCTTGACCTGCGTTGGCCCGCCTTAACCCGCCTTTGGCCGCTTTAACTCGCCTTGGACCGCCTTGACCTAGGGCCACCAAGAAGCCGCCATGACTCGCCAAGGGGTCGCCATGACCCTTATAGGCCCGTCTAGGGCCGCCAAGGGGCCGCCTTGACCCACCTTGGCTCTTCTAGGCCCACCTAGGGCAAAAAGGGGCAGCCTAGGGGCGCTATAACCCGCCTTGAACCGCCTTGGAACGCCTTGACCCACCTTAAACCGCCTTGGGCCGCCTTGACCCTCCTAGACCCGCCATGGGGATGCCTTCACTTGCTTTTGACCGCTTGGCCCGTCTTGACCCGCCTTGACCTGTGTTGGTCAGCCTTAACCTGCCTTGGACCGCCTTGACCCCTTGGACCCACCTAGAGCCACCAAGACGCTGCCATGACTCTCCAAGGGATCGCCATGACCCTCCTAGGGCCGCCAAGGGACCGCCTTTACTCTCCTTGGTTCTTCTAGGCCCACTTAGGGCAGCCAAGGGGCGGCCAAGGGGGTGCCATAACCCGTCTTGAACCGCCTTGGAACGCCTTGGGCCGCCTTAGCCTGCTTTGTCCCGCCTTGAACCGTCTTAATACGTAATTAGTACTCAAACAAGTGAATTAAGCTAGATCTCATGCCAATCAATATGTAATTAATCAATTTTTATCTATTTTGTAAGAAATAAGGAGAGTGCAGAAATCGACACGAAATGACGCAAAAATGGAGTAGATCAACATAGTCGATGAGAAGATATCTTAATTAAGCTTAATTAGTTGATTAAGCTTAAGTGGTGTTGAAGCCACACAAAAACGTGCAGCACACCAAAGTAACGTGCAGCACACCAAAGTATTCAATCCCATGAGTCCATGACCACGTGCTCTTGTGGACCTCATTTCCTCCTCCAGTCTTACGTCAGCACGTGGCAGGGCACCATTGCCCTTTGTCTCTTTTCTCCTCGCACAATACCGAGAGGAATATATATGAGCTCGACTCATTTTCCAGGGAGGAGATTAGACACAGCCGCACAGCCATTTTTCAGAGAGGGCAGCCTTTGGCTGCTCTCAAATCCATCCCTCCTCTCTTTCATTTTTTATTTATTTAGTCCTTTGTAATTTCTTTTGGGTAACCAAAGGAGTACTCACCCAAACCCCAAGCTTCATCGATCGATTTTGTCAAGTGAAGGAGAAGCAAGAGGCTTAATCATCAATTGGGTAAAAGGGAGAAATTATAATTCCAAGGCTTGTTATATATGCTCTTTAGCATTTGTGGCTTGTCTTGGTTGTTCTCCCTCTTCTATACCTTTTCCTCTTTTATTTGTATGAAATTGGTGAAATTGATGTTGTATATGTTTATGGGTTGTGAGTAGTTTCTTTGTTGGGGGTTAGGGTTGTGTACCTTAACCCGAATTTTATGTAATGGACGCCTATTTTAATGTAGTGATGAAATTTTCATATATTGGATGCTTGTTTCTATTTTTATTGGGTTGAAATGCATGTCCAGGAGCCTAGTCAACTCTAGGGTGTGTGTTTTGAGCATATTTAGGATGGAATTGGAGGCTTCACCCCCTCTAGTTCCTAAGCTAGTGAGCTACAAGTATGGTAATTTACACCCGTCGTGTGATTGTGCGGGTGAGTTGCTTAGTAGTCTAATTCCCGATCTTTACGCCAATTAGAGTGAGTAACCCTTGAACCGGCTCTAACTCTCTCTAGTTGAGTTAGTGTGACCCTTGAACCGGCTCACTAATATCGAATTGTGAATAATATGGTCCTTGAGCCTTGAACTGCCTTCGATTCGACTACCACCAAATATGAAATTAACATCTATATTAGATAGCTTCCGACACATATGATTTGGGTGAAGAAACCTTCCTTGCTCCCGACATTCCCTCTTTGTTATTTCTATTTCCTTTATTTTATTTGTAATTTTAGTTGTTGCTTTTTATTTCGTTAATTAGGAATCCAAAAACAAATTTCGATGACACTTTCTACTCATTGTAAATAGTCATCACTAGGCGTTAGTATTGATTAGGTATTGGTGCGAACCGAGGCCGAGCATTGCTAAGACTTGGTGCCTTACAGTAGCATTTTTCTTTATTTTCTTTTTCTCTTTGTTTGCATTAGTGACTTATTCCCGATTACCCAAGAATTGTGGCTAGCCCTTCAATCCCCGTGGAACGATACTTGGGGTCTAAATACTTCCCCTTTCTTTAATGCCCGTGTTATATTGCGCGTTAGTTGCACATCTAAAAAGCACCAAATTACTTAACCCTCCTAGACCCGCCATGGGGCCGTCTTGACCCGCATTGGCCTGATTTGGACTAGCTTGACACGCTTTGGCCCGCCTTTGATAGCTTGGGACCGCCTTGGACCGCCTTGGGCCGCCTTAGCTCTCTTAGGACCGCCTTGGCCCACATTAACCCGCCTTGACCCGCCATGGACCGCCTTAGGCCGCCTTCCCTAGCCTTGGACCGCCTTGACCCTCCTCGACCCATCTAGGGTCACCAAGAAGCCGTCATGACTCGCCAAGGGTCGCCATGACCCTCCTAGTCCCGTCTAGGGCCGCTAAGTGGCCGCCTTGATCCTCCTCGGCTCCTCTAGGCCCACCTAGGACAGCCAAGGGGCGGCCAAGGGGTGCCTTAACCCGCCTTGGGCCGCTGTGGAATGCCTTGACCTGTCTTGGGCCGTCTTGACCCACCTAGAACCGTTAAGGGCCGCCCTTGACCTTCCTAGAACCGCTAAGGGCCGCCTTGACCCTCCTAGACCCGCTAGAGCCGCCTTGACCCTCCTACCCCCCCCCCCCCTCCTAAGGGTCGCCTTGACAATCCTAAACCCGCCAAGGGGCTACCTAGGGACGCCATGGGGATTCCTTGATCCGCCCTGACGCGTTTTTGACCTCCTTAGCCCGCCTTGACCCGTCTTGGACCCTCCTTGACCTTTCTTGTGCCTCTTTGACCCTCCTAGACTTGCTTAGGGCCACTAAGAAGCCGCCATGTCTTGTCATGACTCGTTAAGGGGCTGCCTTTACACGCCCTGACCCTCTTAGGGCCGCCAAGGGGCCGTCTTGACACGTTTAGGGCTACGAAGGGGGCGTCTTGACCTACCAAGGGGCTGCTTTTACACGCCTAAGTCTGTTTTAACCTCCCTAGGGACCGCCATGACCCGCCAAGGGTCGCTAAGGGGATGTATACGTCCGCCAAGGGGACACCTTGACCCCCCTTGGCACTTCTTGGGCCGTTTTGACCCGCCTTGACCTGTCTTGAACCGACTTGGGCCGTCTTGACACGCCTAGGACCGCCTTGGACTGCCTTGACCCTCCTAGACCCGCTTAGGGTTGCCTTGACCCGCCTAGGGCTGCCTTGACTCGTCTTAACCCATCTTGACCCACCTTGGCCCGCCTTGACCTGTCTTGGGCCGCCATGACCCTTCTAGAACTACCTAGGGCCGCCTTGACCCTCCTTTACCCGCCAAGAGGCTGCCTAGGGTCGCCATGGGGCCGTCTTGATGCGCTTTGGACCGCCTTGACGCGCTTTGGACCGCCTTGATGCGCTTTGACCCACCGTGGACCGCCTAGCCTTCCTAGGACTGCCTTGGCCCACCGTGGACCACCTTGAACCACTTTGGCCCGCTTGAACCCGCCTTTGGCCGACTTGACCCGCCATGGACCGCCTTCCTTAGCCTTGGACCGCCTTGACCTTCTTAGACGCACCTAGGGCCACCAAGAAGCTGTCTTGACCTGCCTTGGCCCTCCTTGATCCTCCTCGGCTCTTTTAGGCCCACCTAGGGCAGCCAAGGGGCGCTCTAACCCGCCTTGGCCCACCGTGGAACTCCTTAGGCTGCCTTGACCTGCCTTAACCCACGTTAGCCCACCTTGACCCGCCTTAACCAGCCTTAAGCCGCCTTAACCCGCCTATAACTGCTAAGGGCCGCCTTGACCCCTCTAGACCTGCTAAGGGCCGCCTTAACCGTCGTAGACCCTCCAAGGGGCTGCCTAGGGCCGCCATGGGGATACCTTGACCCGCTTTTGACCTCCTTGGACCCTCCTTGGCCTACCTTGACACGACTTGACCCGCCTTGGACCGCCTTAGGCCGCCTTAGGCCGCCTTGACCCACCTTGAACCGCCTTGACCCTCCTAGACCCGCCTTGACCCTCCTAGACCGGCCAACGGGCTGCCAAGACCGTCTAGGGCCACCATTGGGCCGCCTTGACCTGCCTTGGCCCGCCTTGATCTTGCCTTGGCCCGCCCTAATCCGCCTTGATCCACATTGACCCGCCATAACCCGTCTTGGCTCGCCTTCACCCGCCTTGGACCGCTTGACCCTCCTAGACCCACCTAAGGCCACCAAGAAGCTGCCATGACTCACCAAGGGGTCACCATTCCAAAGGTTTCTTTAAAAGGAGTATGCTTGCCATTCCTATAGTCTGTGCTCTGCTAGCATTGGTGCTCATCATTATGTGTGCCTGTTGGTGGTGTAAGAAAAGAAGGAACACAACAGGTAAAATTTTCTCTTATATACTCTAATTGGTTATCTTCTTTAGTTTGCATGGGCTGAAAAATCTTGTGCTGTCTGTTAGTCACGTACATGAAAGAACTTCAACAACATCAAATGCATCTAAAAAACTACACTACTAAAGTTGTTATGTAATGCATGTCAGAACAGTGAGGAACAAATGCAGGTATATATAATAATCGTTGTTTTTGTTGTCAGAAATTGTGGAGGCAGATGAACTTGAGGAAACTAAGAGGCACCCCGAATTGCAATTTTTCAATTTGAACACACTAATGGCAGCCACAGATAACTTCTCTCCTGTCAATGAACTCGGCCAAGGTGGTTTTGGCTCTGTTTATAAGGTGACCCCAATTTCCTAAGCACCAAAAATTCCTTTTCTCTTGATTGTGTTGTACTACATAACTCTTGTTTAACTAATCAACAATTAAGTGAAAGTTTTATACTAATCTTAAACTTCAGGGTCAGTTACCAAACGAGCAGAAGGTTGCTGTGAAAAGGTTGTCTAAAACATCAGGACAAGGTACTGAAGAATTCAAAAACGAAGTTGCACTTATAGCAAGACTTCAACATCGCAATCTTGTAAAACTATTAGGCTGTTGTATTAAGGGGGAAGAACGGATGTTAGTTCTAGAATACATGCCGAACAAAAGCTTGGACTCATTTCTCTTTGGTATGTCTTAATATTTGCCATTTTTAAGATACTGAATAACATATTGAGCTTCACAAATATGTACCATAGTCACACAAAGCCGAATATTTGTTGCAGATCAGATAAGACGGTCATTCTTGGATTGGGAAAAGCGCTTTGAAATCATCAACGGGATTGCTCGTGGGATCCTGTATCTTCACCAAGACTCAAGATTGAGGATTATCCATAGAGATCTAAAGACTAGCAATGTTCTTTTAGATGCTGAAATGAACCCGAAAATTTCTGATTTTGGCATGGCAAGAATATTTGACGGGGACCAAGTTCAGGATAAAACCAATCGAGTTGTTGGAACATAGTAAGATTGCCGTATATATTGTCACGTTTCGTATTCACTTTATATGTTTGGCTGTAACATGTCAGTTTGTTCATATGCAGTGGCTACATGTCACCAAAGTATACGGTGTTTGGCAGATTTTCTACTAAATCGGATGTTTTTAGTTTTGGGATCGTTTTGTTAGAGGTTGTGAGTGGCAAACGAAACAATAGTTTTTCTCAAGAGGATCCTTCCATGAACTTGATCAGACATGTAAGTTGCACATATTTTGCTATGAATTTACCTAGAGTACTTGCTCATCCATTTCTCAAATCACAATTGCATGTTTCAACTACAGGTTTGGAACCTCTGGAGAGAAGACAGGGTTTTAGAAATTGTGGATTCAATTCTCGAGTCGTATAATTCTGATGAGGTCATGAGATGCATTCAAGTTGCGCTCTTGTGCGTGCAAGAAGAATCAGAGGACTGGCCAGCCATGTCTGCCATTGTTTTTATGTTGAGCGGCGAAACGTCTCCTCCATTTCCTAACCAACCTGCATATGTCTTCAGAAAAAACTCCATAACTGATGTTGATCCATCAGTAGTACCAACACCATTGTATTCTATGAATGGCTTGACAATAACTGATGAGGCAGCTCGATAATGATACAGCTCTTTTTGTTTAATTCGTTATTAAATTTACTGCCTTGCTAGGCATGTCACTAGAAAATCATCATTAGCTGACGATTAGTACTGCAAAGAATTGAAGATCGTCTTTTGCAGATACACCCTTATGTGAAAATGATCTGTATCTACTCTATGCTGAAAATTCTTCTTTCATACATTTCAATGCTGAAGATAATACATGATTTCCTTGTCGATCAGTATCATGATGAGCAAAGGTGACGGTTGTGGGTTTCCTCTCTTCGATTTCCTCATATTAAAACAAAATATATACATTTTATTCCTACAAGCAAGTAATCAGATGCTTCGTTGCTGCGTCCTCGTTTGAATATTAGCAAAGAAAATCATGTGCTTAGATTATATTACGAGTCATACAGTCAACATCCAAGATCATTTTAGTTTAATATTCTACCCCAGTTGATCGCATTCTAGATGCCTCATTGTCCAATCTTTCGAGCATGTTTTGACAAAATGTGTCATGTAGAAAATAAGAAGATCAACGTGTTATATTTCCGATCAGCCAACAAAGAAAGTGAGAAAAGTTGCCCTGTTTGGCACCTACGTAGTTGCAATGTTTCCCAAAGTTCTGTTTCTCTTCCTGCTCTTTCAGTTCTGCACTTCCACGGACACCATAAAAGGGAACGAAGAGCAACTAAAGGATGTTGATGGAGACTACTTAGTGTCCAAGGAAAGCAAGTTTGAATTGGGGTTCTTCAGCCCCGGCAATTCTAGCTACCGGTATGTTGGAATTAGGTATTCTCAAGCTATAGTATCTGAAAGAACAGTGGTGTGGGTTGCAAACAGGAACAATCCCATCAATGATACCTCTGGTGTGCTCAAAATAAACAGGTATGGAGAACTGGCCCTCTATGCTTACAATTTGGAAAATGATCCTGTTTGGTTCACCAATGTGTCGCAGTCGGTCGAGAATGTTAACACCAGCACTTTATCAGCACAGCTTTTGGATACAGGAAATTTTGTCGTGTTCCAGGATGATAATAATGATATATTTATATGGCAGAGTTTTGATCATCCTACAGATACTCTACTTCCAGGTATGAAACTTGGGGTGAATTGGAAAACTGGGCTCGAATGGGTTTTAACATCTTGGAAGTCACATGATGACCCTGGAGCTGGGGAATATACACATAGGCTCTATCAAAATCAAAATCAGACTGTTCTCCCCCAATTTTTTACATATAAAGGTTTGAGTAAGTATTGGCGAAGCGCTCCAGTGCCCTCTGCTACCTATGCTAGTTTTGTCAATAATCAAGAGGAAACTTCTTATGTAATGAATAAAACCAATGGAATTGGAAGACTAACTATGAATGGTTCTGAGGCGCAGCACCTTACATGGAGTGATGGAGACCATCAATGGAAGCAAGTCTATGCTGCACCCAAAGTACGGTGTGATTGGTATGCACATTGTGGTGCCAACAGCAAATGTTACCCTGAGATATTCGGTCTGTTTGAGTGTGATTGTCTACCCGGCTTTGAACCAAAATCTATCATTGAGTGGAACCAGAATGATGGGTCAGATGGATGTGTGAGTAAACGAAAGGAAGTTTCTAAGTGTGGGAATGGAGAAGGGTTTGTGCAGGTGACAAGAGTTAAATATCCAGACATATCAATAGCAGCTCGAGTGGCAGCACGCACGAATAACAAAGTGTGTAGGCAGGAGTGCTTGGCAAATTGTTCTTGCACAGCATATATGAGCATTGAAAATGAAAAAGGTGTTGTTGATTGTTGGACATGGTATGATGATTTGATGGATATTCTTGTGTACACAGAGACGGGAAGAGATCTATATGTTCGTGTGGATCAAATGGAATTAGGTAATGTACTACTTAGCTTGCAGTGGAAGCAAACTCAACTAATTTCACATAGTTGTTATTATCACATTGCCTGCTTTGTTTTTCATGCATTTTTAACCCTTTGTTGACCTCTATATATGTAGCTGAGAGTGCTGGAAAATCCAAAGGTTTCTTTAAAAGGAGTATGCTTGCCATTCCTATAGTCTGTGCTCTGCTACCATTGGTACTGATCATTATGTGTGCCTGTTGGTGGTGTAAGAAACGAAGGAACACAACAGGTTAAATTTTGTCTTATATACTCGAATTGGTTATCTTCTTTAGTTTGCATGAGCTAAAAATCTTGTGCTGTCTGTAAGTCACGTACATGAAAGAACTTCGACAACATCAAATGCATCTAAGAAACTACAGTACTAAAGTCGGTATGTCATGCATGTCAGAATAGTGAGGAACAAATACAGGTGTATATAATAATTGTTGTTTCTGTTGACAGAAATTGTGGAGGCAGATGAACTTGAGGAAACTAAGAGGCACCCCGAATTGCAATTTTTCGATTTGAACACACTAATGGCAGCCACAGATAACTTCTCTCCTGTCAATGAACTCGGCCAAGGTGGTTTTGGCTCTGTTTATAAGGTGACCCCAATTTCCTAAGCACCAAAAATTCCTTTTCTCTTGATTGTGTTGTACTACATAACTACTCTTGTTTAACTAATCAACAATTAAGTGAAAGTTTTATACTAATCCTAAACTTCAGGGTCAGTTACCAAACGAGCAGAAGGTTGCTGTGAAAAGGTTGTCTAAAACATCAGGACAAGGTACTGAAGAATTCAAAAACGAAGTTGCACTTATAGCAAGACTTCAACATCGCAATCTTGTAAAACTCTTAGGCTGTTGTATTAAGGGGGAAGAACGGATGTTAGTTCTAGAATACATGCCGAACAAAAGCTTGGACTCATTTCTCTTTGGTATGTCTTAATATTTGCCATTTTTAAGATACTGAATAACATATTGAGCTTCACAAATATGTACCATAGTCACACAAAGCCGAATATTTGTTGCAGATCAGACAAGACGGTCATTCTTGGATTGGGAAAAGCGCTTTGAAATCATCAACGGGATTGCTCGTGGGATCCTGTATCTTCACCAAGACTCAAGATTGAGGATTATCCATAGAGATCTAAAGACTAGCAATGTTCTTCTAGATGCTGAAATGAACCCGAAAATTTCTGATTTTGGCATGGCAAGAATATTTGACGGGGACCAAGTTCAGGATAAAACCAATCGAGTTGTTGGGACATAGTAAGATTTCCATATATATTGTCACGTTTCATGTTCACTTTACTATATATGTTTTGTTGTAACATGTTAGTTTGTTCATATGCAGTGGCTACATGTCACCAGAGTATGCGGTGTTCGGCAGATTTTCTACTAAATCGGATGTGTTTAGTTTTGGGATCATATTGTTAGAGGTTGTGAGTGGCAAAAGAAACAATTATTTTTCTCAAGAGGATCCTTCCATGAACTTGATTAGACATGTAAGTTGCTCATATTTTGCTTGGAGTTTACCTGGAGTACTTGTTCATCCATTACTCAAGTCACACTTTCATGTTTTAATGTCAGGTTTGGAACCTGTGGAGAGAAGACAGAGTCTTAGAAATTGTGGATTCAACTCTGGAGTTGTATAATTCTGATGAGGTCATGAGATGCATTCAAGTTGCGCTCTTGTGCGTGCAAGAAGAATCAGAGGACCGGCCAGCCATGTCTGCCATTGTTTTCATGTTGAGCGGCGAAACATCTCCTCCATCTCCTAACCAGCCTGCATATGTCATCAGAAGATACTCCGTCACTGATGCTGATCCATCATTAGTACCAACACCATTTTATTCTATAAACGGCTTGACAATAACTGGTGAAGAAGCTCGATAATGGTACAGCTAGCCCTTTTTGTTTAGTTCATTATTAAATTTACTGCTTTGCTAGGCATGTCACTATAAATTCATCATTAATTAGCTGACGATTTGCATTGCAAAGAATTGAAGATCAGATTTTGCATAAGAAATGTTAGTTCAGGAGATCAAATATATGTTTCATCGTTTTCCTTCTATCGAATGTATTCATTGCCCAAGGAAATGTAATCATGCAGCGCATAGATTATCTAGATACGCGTTTTTGTTTCCTACATTTCAAGTTTTAGAGGAAGGATCACAATGGCTTTCCGATGTTCTCCAACATGATCTATCTCTTTGATTCATATCAATGAAGTATTCCTTTCTCAAAAAAAAAAAAAAAAAAAAAAAAATTGCAGATGCGCTGTTATTATGTGAAAATGATCATATTTTCTGCATCTTTTCCATTTCTTACATACTATGTTTGCATGCTAAGTTGCTAACAGTAATTGCATGCATGTTTCCTCATGATAGAGACTCCAACCATCATCTTGTGCTACTTTTGTTTCCCTTTCTTGATAAAAGGCTGGTCCAATCTTGCTATTCATATAGCAGCTAGCCTTCTTTGAATTCAAATGATTTGATGTGGGTGGCAATTGATAGGTTTCTCTGTTTAATTGTTTGTTTTGCCAAACAGGAAATCATCCATCTGAATAAAGTTCTAATTATTGGTAGAAGCCAGATTTGCAGACCTATACATGTTTTCTGATACCATTATTGATACGCCTTTTATTTTCTATAAAGAATGTGCTGCTTATTTTGTGGTTCATCATGATCTGAGCGGTGGCAAACTCACGCCCAAAGTCAAGTTAATTATCAGATGTATCAAGGATGCATTATCAAGTATTAAACAAGAAAATCATTTTCTTGATTTAGTCTAATAAGAGTCACAGCCACCAGCAAGGGCTGCAAGGCATTAAGACTTGGACATGAGTTGAGCCAATAATGACGGCTTTTAGACGAGTCATTGTCATCATGTCATGCATTATTTAGAAAATGTCAAAGTAGAAGAACTGTCCACAAAGATCAACGTATAGCGACTGATCTCATTGCTCATCAGCTCAATCATGAAAATGAGAAAAAGATGCCATTGGTTCATTACCAGACATTTCAAAATGCAGAGAAAATGTTACTGAAAGCTCTGCTTCTCTTCCTCCTCTTTCAGTTCTGCAGTTCCAGGGACAACATAAGAGGGAATGAAGGATGTTGATGAAGGCTATTTAGTTTCTAAAGAAAGCAAGTTTGAGTTGGGTTTCTTCAGCCCCGGAAATTCTAGCAACCGGTACGTTGGAATTTGGTATTCTTAGACTAGAGTACCTGAAAAAACAGTGGAACTCCAAGCAAAATATACGGGATGGAGGAGGACCCCCTGACTTCTCATGAGCTCCCAACCAAGAAGTAAAATACCAGACTTCGAGGAAATATCGATGGTTCGAAAATTGGAAATTTCGACAGAAATATAACGGACATATCGAGAATGTGGAAATTTGAATATTAATTATGATTTTCAGATCAGTAGTTGATACCTATATATTATATAAGTTGTAAGTAAAGAAACAAAAGAAGTGCTAGCACAGGTGGTTTAGACTTTAGACACAATTTGTGGTTTCTCTACCACCACTAGGGATCGAATCCCCATATAAAGAAGCTGGTGCATTTATTTGGAGAGAGGCTAGGGAAGGTGGGAGCCATATAAGGAAGCACGTGCATTTACTTGGGAATCTTTGCAAAATATTCTTTAAATCTCAAGATTCGAATCCTCATATAAAGAAGCTGGTGCATTTATTTGGAGAGAGGCTAGGGAAGGTGGGAGCCATATAAGGAAGCACGTGCATTTACTTGGGAATCTTTGCAAAATATTTTTTAAATCTCAAGATTATTGTGATATTTTTGGAAAATAATATATGTTCACCACAAAAAAACGAAATTATCACTGAAATACCGGCGATAACTTCGATTTTTAAATCCTTGCTCCCAACACAGAATTAAAGTCACCAATTGTTATCCAGAAGACAATAGTTTGAGCACTAATAACTGAGAAGTCATGTCATAAATCTCTGCGCTTAATGTAAGAGTAGAAGCATAAACAAAAGAAAATTGACTAAGCTCATTATCAAAAGAAACCTGAATAGTAACTTGCTGCTCTGTGTTAGATATGATCATTGGACTAGGAACATGACGACCCCATAACAACCAAAGATTTGGAAGCCTGGATCCTCGATCATTAACCGTAACAAAGTCCAAATTTAAAGCAGACCAGAATGCTGAAGAGATTGAGTCAAAGGCTACCATCGGCTCAAAATACAAACCAGATCAGGTCTTTGAGTACGACAAATATTTGAAAGTTCATATTAGGAGTCAGAGTCACCGACTCCCCTAATATTCCAACAAAGAACCTTCATTATGCATACTTTTGATTTTTGTTTCCTCTCCCTTTTTGGATAGGGACCCTCACTGGCAGCAACATGCTTGGCTTGTTGTTTCTGTTTTTTCTTCTGTGATTTAGAAAGAGCCTTGACAAAATCGTCCTTCACTAGAACTCCTTTCTCAACATGGCTAGTTATTAAAGAAATATCCTTTGCTAAAACACCCACATGCTCAGATCCGGGGGGGGGGGGGGGGGGGGGGGGGACTGCACCAGTGGAAACCTCAGTTTGATTAATCAATTGGTCCTCCACTACCTTGTCATGCCAACTTTGACTCTGTGGAGAATGGAACTGAACGTTATGAGTCTGCTACAAGCTAGGATTACTATGACCGCTACCATCCTCATATATTGGTATACTTGCGGTTCCTATACTCTTTGGTCTGCTAGCATTGGTACTGATCATTATGTGTGCCTGTTGGTGGCGCAAGAAAAATAGGGATACAACAGGTAAAATTTTCTTTTATATACTTTGAATGGTTATCTTCTTTAGTTTGCATGAGCTGAAAAGTGAAAAGCTTGTGCAGTCTGTCAGTTACATACATGAAAGAACTCCAACAAGATCAAATTACATCTAAGAAACTACACTACTGAAGTCGTTATGTCATGCCTGTCAAATCTGTGAGGAACAAATATAGGTGTATATAATAATTGTACGTTGTTTCTGTTGGCAGAAACCGTGGAGGCAGATGAACTTTAGAAAACTAAGAGGCACCCCGAATTGCAGTATTTCGATTTGAACACACTAAAGGCAGCCACAGATAACTTCTCTCATGTCAATGAACTTGGCCAAGGTGGTTTTGGATCTGTTTATAAGGTGAGCCCGAATTTAGAAACACCTTGTATATAATTGATTGTTTTCTTCTAAGCACCGAAAATTAGTGGTTTTAGTGGAAGTTTTATACTAACCTTAAACCCCAACTTCAGGGTCAGTTACCAAACGAGCAGAAGGTTGCTGTGAAAAGGTTGTCTAAAACATCAGGACAAGGTACTGAAGAATTCAAAAATCAAAAATGAAGTTGCACTTGTAGCAAGACTTCAACACCGCAATCTTGCAAAACGTGGCTGTTGTATAAAGGAGGAAGAACGGATGTTAGCCCTGGAATACATGCCAAACAAAAGCTTGGATTCGTTTCTCTTTGGTGGATCAAACCCAATATTGTATCGAGACTTTTTATAATTAAAACTCAACACTTAAAAGATTAAGTTGGGACAAATTGACACACTTAACAGTTGCAGTCGTGGGGTTCATCTAATGAAAACAAAAAATATACATTTTGTTCATACAAGGCTACAAGTAAGTCTTCAGGTTTGACGTGGTGGGACTTGCCCTCAAATTTTGTTATTTCTCTTTGTAATAACGATTAGTTAGAGCTTCCCACCTTTCGTTTCTACTAACTTTTATTGTTTTGTTGTGAGTTATAAGTTTGTTTTTTTTTTTTTTTTTTTGTTAGGAGTAGAGTTAGGTCTCTCCTACAATGGTGTATTCATCTTTTTTCTTTTCAATAAATTACCCTAGTTTCATTGAGGTTTAAACAAAACAAAAAAAAGGCTACAAGCAAGTAATCAAATGCTTCATTGCTGCATCCTCGATTGAAAATTAGCGAAGAAAATCATTTGCTTAGACTTAAATACGAGTCATACAGTCAGCATCCGATACCATTTTAGTTTAATACTCGATGTCAATCGCATTCTAGATACCTCATTGTCCAATCTTTCGTGCATGTTTTGACAAAACGTGTCATATCTATTGGGAAAATTCCTAGTAGAAAATAAGAAGATCAACGTGTTATATTTCCGATCAGCCAACAGAGAAAGTGGGAAAAAAATGCCCTGTTTCGCACCTACATAGTTGCAACGTATCGCAAAGCTCTGTTTCTCTTCCTCCTCTTTCAGTTCTGCACTTCCAGGGACACCATAAAAGGGAACAAAGAGCAACTGAAGGATGTTGATGGTGACTATTTAGTGTCCAGAGAAAGCAAGTTTGAGTTGGGGTTCTTCAGCCCTGGAAATTCTTGCTACCGGTATGTTGGAATCTGGTATTCTCAGACTAGAGTATCTGAAAAAACAGTGGTGTGGGTTGCAAACAGGAACAATCCCATCAATGATACCTCTGGTGTGCTCACAATCAACAGGTATGGAGAACTGGTCCTTTATGCTTACAGTGTGGAAAATGATCCTATATGGTTCGCCAATGTGTCGCAGTCGGTCCAAAATGTTAACACTAGCACTTTATCTGCACAGCTTTTGGATTCAGGAAACTTGGTTGTGTTCCAGGATGATACAAATGACATCTATATGTGGCAAAGCTTTGATCATCCTACAGATACTCAAATTCCAGGTATGAAACTTGGGGTGAATTGGAAAACTGGGCAAGAATGGGTTTTAACATCTTGGAAGTCACAAGATGACCCTGGAACTGGGTCCTCTACCTGTAGGCTCTATCCAAACCAGATTACATTCCCCCAATTTTTCATGTATAAGGGTTTGAGCAAGTATTGGCGAAGTGATCCAGGGCCATCGCCTAATTTGTTCACTAATGAAGAGGAAACTTAATATTCCATGAATGCCAGTGCAATTACAAGAACAATAGTTACTGATTCTGCGGTGAAGCGCCTTACTTGGGATGATGGCAAACTTCAATGGAAGGAAGACTTCTCTGCACCAAAGTCCCGGTGTGACTGGTATGGACGGTGTGGTGCCAACAGCAAATGTAGCCCTGACAATGTTAATCTGTTTGAGTGTGAATGCTTACCAGGGTATGTAGCCCTGACAATGTTTTATACTTATGCAGATTGCATTGAGGGAAGGTAGTGATAAAGTCATACTGAAATCAATATTAAGTGCATTGAAGCATGGTGACAATAATGGTTCAATACCATTATTGAG
This sequence comes from Fragaria x ananassa, assembly GCA_034370585.1. NCBI lineage: Eukaryota > Viridiplantae > Streptophyta > Magnoliopsida > Rosales > Rosaceae > Fragaria > Fragaria x ananassa. Next base: position 252,687 of record CP139753.1, read on the forward strand.
GGAAGGTAGTGATAAAGTCATACTGAAATCAATATTAAGTGCACTGAAGCATGGTGACAATAATGGTTCAATACCCCTTCTGCTCTATTTTGTAATGAATTTTGGATTAAACGATGAATGAGGAAAGCCAGAGTTCTAAGAGTTGTGTTGGCACTAAATTGTTTTCCTAGGTATTCTTAATTTGATGATTTACAATTAATACAGATTGCTTTACTTTGCCATATTCTGTGTTCTGTGTGAGAAAAAAAATGTGTAGCTTGTTATGTAGAATGTATGAAGCTACACATGTAACTATCAGTCGGTAGTTACATGCATAGTTACATGGATAGTTACGTACATGGATAGTTACATAAATAGTTACATGCATAGTTATATGCATAGTTACATAGATGGATAGTTACATGGATAGTTACATGAATAATTATATAGATGGATAGTTATATAGGCAGGTTAATGTAGTTACACAAGTGTAGCATGTATATAACTATCAATCTGTAGTTACATGGATAGTTACATACATAGTTACATGGATAGTTACATGGGTAGTTACATGCATAGTTACATAGATAGTTACATATATGAATAGTTATATGGATAGTTACATAGTTACATAGATGAATAGTTACATGGATAGTTACATAGATAGTTACATATATGGATAATTACATGCATAGTTACATAGATGGATAGTTACATGGATAGTTACATAGTTACGTGGATAGTTAAATAGATAGTTACATGGATAGTTACATAGTTACACAGACAGTTACATAGTTACGTGGATAGTTACATGGATAGTTACATAAGTCAAGCAAATAATAATTACAGCGTGCCGCTGCACCGCGACGGCAACGTTCCGCTGCTTTTAGCATGTTGTTGAACCGCGACAGACACTTTATGCTTCTTGGCCATAACAACATACTCAAATGCAAAAGTAATTAGACATGTAACTAATAAATGCAAATGTAGCTGACCATCTATAGTTACATGGATAGTTACATATGTAGTTTAATGTAGTTACACAAGTCATGTACACATAATAATTACACAATCCAAATGATAATATGTAACTAGTCAAGTAACTGTTGAAAGCAACGTAACTGACTATGTAACTGTTCATGTAACTGTTCAAATCCAAACGATTCTCCCTCGCCTTGACTCATCAATCCCTCTGACTCCTCCGCAGGCTCTTTGTCATTCCCGCCTGGTTCGTCAACCTCCTGGTCTTCGTTGGCTTGCTGGAGAAGGGTGCCGAGGAATTTGGCTTTGAAACCAAAAGGAGAACCCCCAAAACATCAAAGAAAGAGAGCATTAGACATTAATTTGCTGGAGAAACAGTGCATATGCAAATACATGCGAAAGAGGGAACATTAGTTTGGACAGATGAACTTGTATATTAGACACATACTAACAAAACTAGTTTGTGTTTCTGGTATTGAATGACAACAAATTGACTAATTTTATTTGGCTGATACACCATGTTACAATTACTAAAAAGGCAGAGGAAAGCACTAAAGGGTTCTGTACACTTTTGTTAACCAGCAACATGTTAATCAATTGATATAGATGATATACAAATTTCAATATATGATCAACTACTAGCATTTGACACATTTGAATAGGATGTAGAACTACAGAGCTTATACATACTGATATTACTTTATTCATATAGAATGTGACATAAAACTCATTGTGTAAGAGTTCTAAAAGAAAAATAGACAATTTATCTTCATCTGTATTTGCATACGTTTGTCACTTGCAAAAGAACTGCAATTATAAAACACTCATCCAACCAATTGATCAGACTTATATATACATCATTGTAACCAATTTATCTTGCAGAAGATCACAGTAAACAGAGTGAATTCATTAGACATAAGTAAAAGAATACCACCACGTACCCAATGTCGTAATCCTGCTCCATCTGACTTTGAAGTTCTTCAGCCTGACAGTATTTATATCAAAGAGATTCAGAACAGTTGGTCACATCAAAATATTAATGAACATAGGACTTGTTTCTGCTTGAAGCCAAACTTACAGTTTCCTCATCAAATCCATCATCAGTATCAGGTATCTCAAGAGGGTTGAAGAAGTTAAAGAAGCTTTCACAGTCTTCAGTTTTAGTTATGGGTTTAGCCTTCTTTGATCCCTTTCTTGGCTTCTTCTTCAAGATCTTCTGCGTCAAGCTCTTCCCAGGATACCAATCAATCTCCGTCCTATAAGATAACCCAATTTTTTAGAAAAACAAAACAAAATTTAAAAAGGAAATAAAGGGAGCAAATACTTTACAGCAACAGTTAATAGATACCCAATTGCCTTCTCCAAAATAGGTTCATCGTCATCAATCATGTGATACGTTTTTGTCAATACAGAATTTTTGAAATAAGGATTGGCATTGAAGAAAAACTCAAGCTTGAATCCTTTTGGTTCGTCTATCCTAGACCACTTGATATCCTTGAGGTACTTCAGAGCCCCTTCATCACACTCTGAGAATTGTTCCAGTATACATTTGATCAAATTTCTGCATTTTATTTTTCAAAAAGAATACACAAAGAAAATGTGTTAAAAAGTTTCCCCACCTCCTCAGAAAGAACTTCATTGGTCTTCATTGCCGTGAGCCAGAAATCCGGCACCCCTTTCTCTACAATAACACATACAATCAATATTAAAGTTGAGACTACTGAATGAGTCATTAAAGATTTGACTTGTGAGAGGTACCTTCGGTGGCATTATCTCCTTGTCCACTGCAGATTCAGGATTAACTCCTTCAACTTCGGTTACACCATTGACAATTTCGTACCTCTGCAATCAACCATCATATTAATCAGACAGGCATACATCAGCATTGCATATCACATTCAAGCCAATTCAGAAACACCAATTTCAGTTATTTCTAAACGGGGATCTGTAAAGACATCATAAGCATTCTAAATAATGACAACTTGTCAAAGTAGAACCCAGCACCTGTTGAAAGCCTACAATACCTTACTGTAGAGAGGTTCATAGAGCTTCTGGTATTTTGCTTCCAATGCAGCCCTCTCTTCGAAAAACTTCTTTTCCAACTCATCATGTTGGCTCTGCAAAATACAAAATAAGTGTGCAGGATTATATTAGTTCTTTGATTCACCGGTGATGTGACGTGACGAGGAGAGGGTACACGGCGGGCCTTGACGGATCTGACGAGGTGGAGTGGATGATGCCGCCGGCGAGCGCCGTCGACTAGCGTGGCCTAGAGACACAGGGGATGCAGAGGGAGATGCAGCGGAGATGCCGAGAAACATTCGAGCTTCGATTCTCTTTCACCGGAGCTTGTCACCCCCAAAGCCACAGACATGACTGCGATGCTGAGAGGAAGCTATGTCCACCGGTACGACGCCGTGAGAAAGGGCGCGTCTCCATCGTGCTTTTGGGGGTTGGGTTTTCATATCCTCGAGACGCTCACTGATCTTAGAGAGACGAGGAAGACAGAAGGGTATAAGTGTCAATAAAAAAAATCTTAGATGGACTATTATATCATTTAATAACTTTAGAGGTAACCATTTTATCATCTAATATGTTTTGGAGATTACATTTTTATCATGTGGAACAATTAAAGATTTTTTTATCATTTGTATTTGTAAACGGTAGTTTTGTGTTCTATGCCCAATTTTAAATACACACACCCTAATATCTTAATACACACCCTTTATTTAATACACCACCTATCAAGTTTTTCGTTTTAGTATTATACTTAATACACATCCCAAACTGCTTAAAATGCCCTTAATTTATGAAATATTCCATTATTTAATAAAATTAATTTATATTTATTATTTGGTACCTCTTTTGACATATTATTTCATCTAATTTTGCAAGAAATTTTTGGTTATCATCGTTCAATTTATAATCAAATGATTATTGTTATATCCCAACTCTAAATCACTAATACAAGTTTTCAAAATTCACAAGCTAGTAAAACTGTAGAAGTACAGTAGTTATTAAACATAGATAGCTAGTTATTCGATAAAACATGTCATGGTAAAAATGCGGTACTCGACAATATGATATGTATGATCAAACTAAAGCTGATACATATACAAAAAAAACAAAAACAAAAAAACAAAAGACAACCCAAATGAATTGTGGAGAAGAATTGGGGGTAGGAGAGAAAACATACTTTCGACGATCTAAGTAGAAGACGTTGAAAAGAATACTCCTAAAGTTTTTTTTTTTTTTTTAATAATAGATGTCTGCTTTGGTCATTTAGCTTACCTATAAAATCTCAATAGAAACATAAAATAATAAAGGTGTGTATTAAGAGATTAAGGGTGTGTATTTCAAATTTCTCTTAGTATAGTCATGCTCCATTAGTCTTGTACTCTTCACACCGATGAATCATCTTGATAATCAAAGTATTAAAGGAAACATGAATTCCAAACTCAAAAAACAAAAGACAAATACGCATAGAGTTATGTGAAAGAAAGACAAAACAAGTTTGGAAGCTCACTCAATATCTCTGAAAATCACACTTTCAGCAGCTTTACAAAACATGACACGCGTGAGTATTTAAGCTCGTTCTCGAGTAAAATTATAAAAGCATTATTATTTTTTATGCTACAATGGTTCACAAAACACGACACGCGTGAGTATTTAAGCTCGTTCTCGAGTAAAATTATAAAAGCATTATTATTTTTTATGCTACAATGGTTCACAATATGTTAGGAGGCGTCTATAAGCACAGCGGAATTCAAAAAAAATACTTGACAAAAAATGTGAAATTTTCCAAAAACTATGTGCCAAGGGGTTTCGGCTCAAATCGAGCGAAACTTGAAACAATGGGTAATACGTAACTGTTTCTGAAAATTTAGGTTCCCGATGCCGTTAAGATAATAAACTAAGACAAAACAAGCTTGGAAGCTCACTCAATACTTTTGAAAATAACACTTTCAACAGCTTTAATAAACACGGCACGCGTGAGTCATTTAAGCTTGATCGTTAGCAAAATAATAAAAGCAATGTATTTTTGATGCAAGAATGGTTCATAATATGTTAGGAGGTGTTCAGAAGCTTAGTGGAATTCAAAAATCATATGTCAAAAAAAATGAAATTTTCCAAAAACCGGTGTGATAGCAAGGGGTTTCGGCTCAAATCGGGCGAAACTTGAAAGAATCGGTAATAGGTAACTGTTTTTGAAAATTTAGGTTCCCGATGCCATTATGAGAATAAACTAAGAAAAAACAAGTTTGAAAGCTCACTCAATACCTCTGAAAACCACTATTTTAGCAGCTTAAAAAAATTTGGCACGCGTCACTAATTTAAGGTCGATTGCGAGTAAAATAATAAAAGCAACAGATTTTTGATGCTAGAATGGTTCACAATATGTTAGGAAGCGTCTAGAAGCACAGAAGAATTCAAAACACCACATGTTAAAAAAAAGTGAAATTTTCCAAAAACTTGTGTGCAAAGGAAAGGGTTTCAGCTCAAACCGAGTGAAACTTGAAAGAATGGGTAATACGTAACTGTTTTTGACAATTTAGGTTCCAGAGGTCATTAAGAGGATAAACTAAAACAAAACAAGCTTGGAAACTCTCTCAATATCTCTGAAAACCACACTTTCAGTACATTTACAAAACACAGCCCGCGTGAGTCATTTAAACTCGATTGCATGTAAATTAATAAAAGCAACGGATTTTTGATGCTTGAATGGTTCACAATATGTTATGAGGCGCCTAGAAGCATAGAGGAATTCAAAAAACCACATGTCAAAAAAATGAAATTTTCCAAAAACTTGTGTGCTATAGCAAAGGGTTTCGGCTCAAATTGAGCGAAACTTGAAAGAATGGGTAATACGTAACTGTTTTTGAAAATTTAGGTTCCCGAGGTCATTATGAGAATAAACTAAGACAAAACAAACTTGGAAGCTCACTCAATACCTTTGAAAACCACTCTTTCAGCAGCTTTAAAAAATACGGCACGCGTCACTCATTTAAGATCGATTGCGAGTAAAATAATAAAAGCAATGAATTTTTTAATGATAGAGTGGTTCACAATATGTTAGGAGGCGTGTAAAAGTATAGAGGAATTCAAAAAACCATATGTTAAAAAAAGTGAAATTTTCCAAAAATCTGTGTGTTATAGCAAAAAGTTTCGGCTCAAATCAGACAAAACTTGAAAGAATGGGTAATACGTAACTGTTTTTAAAAATTTAGGTTCCCGAGGTCATTAAGAGGATAAACTAAGACAAAACATGTTTCGAAGCTCACTCAATACCTCTGAAAACCACACTTTCAGCAGCTTTACAAAATACGGTACGCGCGAGTTATTTAAGCTTGGTATCGAGTAAAATAATAAAAGCAACGGATTTTTGATGCTAGAATGGTTCACAATATGTTAGGAGGCATCTAGAAGCACATAGGAATTCAAAAAACCACATGTCAAAAAAATGAAATTTTCCAAAAAACTGTGTGCTATATATAGTAAGGGGTTTCGACTAAAATCGAGTGAAACTTGAAGGAATGGGTAATACATAACTGTTTTTGAAAATTTAAGTTCCCAATGCCATTAAGATAATAAACTAAGACAAAACAAGCTTAGAAGCTCACTCAATACCTTTGAAAACAACACTTTCAACAACTTTAAAAAACACGGCACGCGTGAGTCATTTAAGCTCGATCGCGAGTAAAATAATAAAAGCAATGTATTTTTGATGCTAGAATGGTTCATTATATGTTAGGAGGTGTTCAGAAGCATAGAGGAATTCAAAAAACCACATGTCAAAAAAAGTGAAATTTTCCAAAAACCGGTGTGTACAGCAAGGGGTTTTAGCTCAAATCGGGAGAAACTTGAAAGAATGGGTAATACGTAATTGTTTTTGAAAATTTAGGTTCTCGAGGTCATTATGAGAATAAACTAAGACAAAACAAGCTTGGAAGCTCTCTCAATACCTCTGAAAACCACACTTTCAGAAGCTTTAAAAAACACGGCACACGTGAGTCATTTAAGCTCGATCTCGAGTAAAATAATAAAAGCAACGGATTTTTAATGCTAGAATGGTTCACAATATGTTAAGAAGCGTCTAGAAACACAGAAGAATTCAAAAAACCACATGTTAAAAAAAGTGAAATTTTCCAAAAACTTGTGTGTTATAGGAGTTTCGGCTCAAATCGGGCGAAACTTGAAAGAATAAGTAGTACGTAACTGTTTTTGACAATTTAGGTTCCTCAGGTCATTAAGAGGATAAACTAAGACAAAACATGCTTGGAAGCTCTCTCAATACCTCTGAAAACCACACTTTCAGTAACTTTACAAATCACGACCCGCGTGAGTCATTTAAACTCGATCGAGTGTAAATTAATAAAAGCAACGGATTTTTGATGCTTGAATGGTTCACAATATGTTAGTGGTGTCTAGAAGCATAAAGGAATTCAAAAACCACATGTCAAAAAAAGTTAAATTTTCCAAAAACTAGTGTGCTATAACTAAGACAAAACAAGATTGGAAGCTCACTCAATACCTCTTGAAACTACACGTTCAACAGTTTTAAAAAACACGACACGCGTCACTCATTTAAGGTCGATCGCGAGTAAAATAATAAAAGCAACGGATTTTTTGATGATAGAATGGTTCACAATATGTTAGGAGGCGTCTAGAAGCACAGAGGAATTCAAAAAACCACTTGTAAAAAAAAGTGAAATTTTCCAAAAACCTGTGTGCTATAGCAAAAGGCTTCGGCTCAAATAGGACGAAACTTGAAAGAATGGGTAATACGTAACTGTTTTTGAAAATTTAGGTTCCTGAGGTCATTAAGAGGATAAACTAAGACAAAACAAGCTTGGAAGCTCTCTTAGTACCTCTGAAAACCTCACTTTCAACAGCTTTACAAAACACGACACGCGTAAGTTATTTAAGCTCGATTGGGAGTAAAATAATAAAAGCAACAGATTTTTGATGCTAGAATGGTTCACAATATGTTAGGAGGCATGTAGAAGTATAGAGGAATTCAAAAAACCACATGTCAAAAAAAGTTAAATTTTCTAAAAACCTGTGTGCTATAGCAAGGGGTTTCGGCTCAAATCGGGCGAAACTTGAAAGAATGGGTAATACGTAACTGTTTTTGAAAATTTAGGTTCCCGTGGTCATTAAGAGAATAAACTAAGACAGAAGAAGCTTGGAAGCTCACTCAATACCTCTAAAAACCCCACTTTCAACAGCTTTAATAAACACGGCACACGTGAGTTATTTAAGCTCCATCACGAGTAAAATAATAAAAGCAACGGATTTTTGATGCTAGAATGGTGCACAATATGTTAGGAGAGTCTAGAAGCACAGAGGAATACATAAAACCACTTGTCGAAAAAAAGTGACAAAAACCTATGTGCTATATAGCAAGGGGTCTCGGCTCAAATCGGGCGAAACTTAAAAGAATATGTAATACATAACTGTTTTTTTTTATTTTGGTTCCCGAGGTCATTAAGAGGATAAACTAAGACAAAACAAGTTTGGAAACTCACTCAATACCTTTTAAAACCACACTTTCAGCAGCCTTACAAAACACGGCACGCGTGAGTTATTTAGGCCCGATCGCGAGTAAAATAATAAAAGCAACGAATTTTTGATGCTAGAATGCTTGACCTTCCTTGACCTTCCTCGGCCCTGCCATGACCCGCCTAGGGCCACCAAGGGGTCAACATGACTCCCCAAAGGGTCGCCATGACCCTCCTAGGCACGTCTAGGGCCGTCAAAAGCCGCCTTAATCCGTCTTGGGCCGCCTTGACCCTCCTCGACCATGCTAGGCTAGTCTTAATCTGTGTCTTTTATCAATTTACTCGTGATTGGGCCTAAATAAACTCACGCGTACCGTGTTTTGCAAAGCTGTTGAAGTTGTTGTTTTAATTGGTATTGAGTGACTTTTTAAGATTATGTTCTCTTCAATTCTTCTCATATTGACATCGGAAACCTTAGTTTCAAAAGAAAAAGAGGTATTGTCTCTCATTCCAAGTTTCACCCAATTTGAGCCAATACCCTCTGCTATAGCACACTAGTTTCTGGCAAGTTTCATTTTTTTGGGCCTCCGGCTTTTTCCGTTCGGGTGTGCTTATAGACACCTCCTAATATATAGTGAACCATTCTGGCTTCAAAAATCCATGTCTTTTCTCAATTTACTCGCGATCCGGCCTAAATAAACTCACGCTTGCCGTGTTTTGTAAAGATGTTGAAATTGTTGTTTTAATGGGCATAGAGTGACTTTTTAAGATTATATCCTCTATTTACTCGATCGCAGACATTTCTGGGACACTTCTAACAAAAGGACAAATAGTCAGTTTTGAAAGAACTTATTGTTAACCCCTTTCAGAAACCTTAGTTTCAAAAGAAAATGAGGTATCGTCCCTCATTTCATGTTTCACCCAATTCGAGCCAAAATCGCTTGCTCACGAGTTTCTGGTGAGTTTCACTTTTTTTTTGGTCTCCAGCATTTTCCGTTCGGCTATGCTTACAGATACCTCCTAACATATAGTGAAACATTCTAGCTTCAAAAATCCGTGTCTTTATCAATTTACTCGTCATCGGTCCAAAATAAACTCACATGTGCCGTGTTTTGTAAAGCTATTGAAATTGCTATTTTAATTGGTATTGAGTCACTTTTTAAATTATGCTTTTTCAATTCTTCTCATATTGACATTGGAAACCTCAGTTTCAAAAGAAAATGAGGTATTGTCCCTCATTTCAAATTTCATCCAATTCGAGCCAAAACCCATTACTATAGCACACGAGTTTCTAGCCAGTTTCAATTTTTTTGGGACTCTGGCTTTTTCTATTCGAGTGTGCTTATAGACACCTCATAACATATATTGAACCATTCTAGCTTCCAAAATCCATGTCTTTTATAAATTTACTCGCGATTGGGCTTAATAACTTACGCGTGCTGTGTTTTGTAAAGCTATTGAAATTGTTGTTTTAATTGTATTGAGTGACTTTTTAAAATTATGTTCTTTTCAATTCTTCTCATATTGACATTGGAAACCTCAGTTTCAAAAGAAAATGAGGTATTGTCCCTCATTTCAAGTTTCATCCAATTCGAGCCAAAACCTTTGTTATAGCACACGAGTTTTTGACAAGTTTCATTTTTTTAGGCCTCCGGCTTTTTTCGTTCGGGTGTGGTTACAGACACTTCTTAACATATAGTGAAACATTCTAGCTTTAAAAATCCGTGTCTTTTATCAATTTACTCGCGATCGGGCTTAAATAAACTCACGCGTGTCGTGTTTTGTTACTGTTTTTAATTGAAATTGAGTGACTTTCCAAGATTCCGTTCTCTTCAATTCTTTTCATATTGACACTGGGAACCTTAATTTTAAAAGAAAATGAGGTATTGCCCCTCATTTCAAATTTCATCCAATTCAAGCCAAAACCACTTGTTATAGCACACGAGTTTCTAGCCAGTTTCAATTTTTTTAGGACTCCGGCTTTTTCTGTTCGAGTGTGCTTATGGACACCTCATAACATATATTAAACCATTCTAGCTTCAAAAATCCATGTCTTTTATAAATTTACTCGCGATCGGGCCTAAATAACTCACACGTGCCGTGTTTTGTAAAGCTGTTGAAATTGTTTTTTTAATTAGTATTGAGTGACTTTTTAAGATTATGTTCTTTTCAATTCTTCTCATATTGACATTAGAAACCTTAGTTTCAAAAGAAAATGAGGTATTGTCCCTCATTTCAAGTTTCATCCAATTCGAGCCAAAACCCTTGTTATAGCACACGAGTTTTTGACAAGTTTCACTTTTTTTTGGGCCTCCAGCTTTTTCCTTTCGGGTGTGCTTACAGACACCTCGTAACATATAGTGAACCATTCTAGCTTCAAAAATCCGTGCTTTTCTCAATTTACTCGCGATCGGGCCTAAATAAACTCACGTGTGCCGTGTTTTATAAAGCTGTTGAAATAGTTGTTTTAATTGGTATTGAGTGACTTTTTAAAATTATGTTCTCTTTGATGCTTCTCATATTGATATTGGAAATCTTAGTTTCAAAAGAAAATGAGGTATTTTCCCTCATTTCAAATTTCACCCAATTCGACCGAAAACCACTTGCCATAGCACACGAGTTTCTAGCTAGTTTCACTTTTTTTGGCTCGCCTTAACCCGTCTTAACCCTCCTAGGGCTGCCAAGAGGCCGTCTTGACCCATCTAGGGCCACAACAAAAGGGCCGCCTTCACTTGGCCAAGGGGCCCCCATGACCTGCCTAAGCCCGCCTTGACCCATGTTGGCCCACCTTAACCAGTCTAAGGCTGGCAAGGGACCGCCATGACCCTCCTAAGGCAGCCAAGGGGCTGGCAAATGGGCGCCTTAACCCGCCTTGGCCCTCATCGGAAGGCCTTGGCCCGCCTTAGGCCACTTTGACCCGCCTTGGGTCGCCTTGGGCTGTCTTGACCGCCTTGACCCTCTTAGACTCGCCAAAATCTGCCCAGGGCCTCCATGGGGCTGCCTTTGAACGCCTTGACCAGCCCTGATCCGCCTTAGCCGCCTTAACCTGTCTTGGGCCACCTTAAACCACCTTTGCCCCCCTGAAACTGCCTAAGGCCACCTTGACCTTCCTAGACTTGCCAAGGGGCTACCTAGGGCCACCATGGGGCCATCTTGACCTGCTTTGGCATGCTTTGGACCGCCTTGGATCGCAGTGGACCGCCTTAGACCGCCTTGGACCGCATTGGGCCGCCTTGACCCGCTTTAATCCACCTTGGCTCGCCTTGGCACGCTTTGGACCGCCTTGGATCGCAGTGGACCGCCTTAGACCGCCTTGGACCGCGTTGGGCCGCCTTGACCCGCCTTAATCCACCTTGGCTTGCCTTGACCTTCCTTGACCCATTTTGGGCTGCCTTGACCCGCCTTTGACACGCTTTGGCCCGCGATAGGCTGTCTTGAACTGCCTTAGACCACCTTAACCCTCCTAGACACACCTAGGGCCACCAAGACGCCGCCATGACTTGCCAATGGATCGCCACGACCCTCCTCGGCCCGTTTAGGGCCGCTAAGGGGCTGCTTTGACCCGCCTTGGTACGTCTTGACCCACCTTAGGACGCTTTAACCCGCCTTGGACCGCTTTAGGCTGCCTTAACCTACCTTGAACTACCTTGGGCCGCCTTGGCCCTCCTAGAGCCGCTAAGGGCCGCCTTGACCCTCCTAGACCCGCCAAGGGGCTGACTAGGGCGGCCATAGGGATGTCTTGACCCATCTTAACCCGCTTTTGACTGCCTTATTGACCCTACGGACCGCCATGACCCGCCAAGGGACCCCAAAGGGCTGCATACTTCCGCCAAGGGGTCACCTTGACCAGCCTTGGCCTGTCTTGGGCCGCTTTGACCCGCCATGGCCCGTCTAGGGCCGCCTTGACCCTCCTATACCCGCCTTGACCCTCCTTGACCCTCCTAGACCCGCCAATGGGCTGCCAAAGGCCGCCATGGGGCTGCCTTGACCCGCCTTGACCCTCCTAAACCCGTCTTGACCCGCCAAGGGGCTGCCAAGACTATCTAGGGCCACCATTGGGCCGCCTTGATCCGCCTTGACCTGCCGTAACCCGCCTTGACCCGCCTTGGACCACTTGACCCTCTTATACCCACCTAGGGCCACCAAGAAGCCGCCATGACTCGCCAAGAGGTTGCCTTGACCCTCCTAGGCCCATCTAGAGCCGCCAAGGGCCCGCCTTAACCTTCCTCGGTTTTTCTAGACCCACCTAGGGTGGCTAAGGGGGCGCCTTTACCCGCTTTGAACCACCTTGGGCCACCCTAACCCGCCTTGGTACCCTAGGTGGGCCTAGAAGAGCCGAGGAGGGTTAAGGCGGGCCCTTGGCGGCCCTAGATGGGTCTAGGAGGGTCAAGGCGACCTCTTGGCGAGTCATGGCGGCTTCTTGGTGGCCCTAGGTGGGTATAAGAGGGTCAAGCGGTCAAGCTTTAGTCCAACCCTTGGTACGCATACACCCGTCTTGGGCCGCCTTGGCCCGCCTTGACCACCCTAGAGCCACTAAGGGCCGCCTTAACCCTCCTAGACCCGCCAAGGGGCTACCTAGGGCCGCCATGGGGATGCCTTAACCCGTATTGACCCGCTTTTGACCGCCTTGGTGGCCCTAGGTGGGCCTGCCTTGACCCGCTTTGGCCCACCTGGCCTGCCTAGCCCACCTTGACTCGTCTTGAACCGTCTTAGACCACCTTGGCCTGCGTTCACCCGCCTTGGACCACCTTGACCCTCCTAGACCCGCCAAGGGGATGCCTTGACCCGCCATGACCAGTCTTAACCCGTTAAGGGGGCGCCTTAACCCGCCTTGGGCTGCCTTGACCCTCCTAGACCCACCAAAGGGATACCTTGACCCACCATGACCCGTTTTTGACCACCTTGACCCGCCATTACCCACCTCGGCCTTCCTTGTGCCGCCTTGGCCTACCTTGACCCTCTTTGAACCGCTTGGGCCGTCTTGACCCTCCTAGAACCACCTTGGGCCGCCTTGACCCGCTAAAGGGCTGCCTAGGGCCGCCATGGGTCGTCTTGACCCGCCTTGACCAGCCTTTAATCGCCTTCGACAAGCTTTGGCCCGCGATAGGCCGCCTTGAACCGTCTTGGCCCGCCTTGACCCTTATCGGCGCTTCTAGGCCCAACTAGGGCAGCCAAGGGGAGCCATGACCCACCTAAAGCGGCCGAGGGGCTGCCTTTACACGCCTTGACCCGCTTTCGGCTGCCAAGGGGGCCGTTAAGGAGGCCGCCTTGACGCGCTTCGGGTCGCCAAGGGGACATCTTGACCGACCAAGGGGCTGCTTTTACACACCTAGGTCAGTTTTAACCTCCCTAGGGACCGCCATGACTCGCCAAGGGCCGCTAAGGGGCTGCATACGTCCGCCAAGGGGCCATCTTGACCCGCCTTGGCCCGCTTTGGCCCACCTTAACCCGCCTTAACCTGTCTTGGACCGCCTTACCCCTCCTAGACCCACCTAGGGCCACCAAGAAGCTGCCATGACTCGCTAAACGGTCGCCATGACCCTCCTAGGGCCGTCTAGGGCCGCCAAGACCCCCCTTGACCCTCCTCGGCTCTTCCAGGCCCACCTAGGGCAACAACCAAGGGGACGCCTTGACCCGCCTTGACCCCCTTTGGCCCGCCTTGCAACACTTTAGGTCGCCTTGACCCTCCTAGACCTGTTAAGGGCCGCCTTGACCAGCCTTTGACTCCCTTGACTTGTCTTGTACACGCCTTAGCCCGCCATAGGCCGCCTTGAACCGTCTTGTACCACCTTGACCCTCCTAGACCCGTCAAGGGGCCTTGACCCGCCTTGACCCGGTTTTGACCTCCTTGGCCCACCTTGGACCCGTCATGGCCTTCCTTGTGCAGTCTTGACCCGCCTTGGGCCGCGTTGACCCTCCTAGACACGCCTTAGGCCGCCTTGACACTCCTAGACTTGCCAAGGGCCACCAAGAAGCCGCCATGACCCGTCAAGGGGCTGCCTTTACACGCCTTAACACTCCTAGGCCCGCCTAGGGCCACCTTAACCCGCCTTGGCCCGCCATAGGCCTCCTCGAACCGTCTTGGCCCACCTTGACCCTCCTCAGCGCTTCTAGGCCTAACTAGGGCAGCCAAGGGGGAGCCATGACCCACGTAAAGCCGCCAAGGGGCTGCCTTTACACGCCTTGACCCGCCTTGGGCGCCATGACTCGCCAAAGGGTCGCCTTGACCTGCCTTGACCCTCCTACGGCCGCCATAGGGCTAACTTGGCCCGCGTAGGACTGCCTTGGCACGCCATGACCCGCCTTAACCCGCTTTGGCCAGCCTAGACCCGCCAATGGGCTACCTTGGGCCGCCTTAACCGCCTTGGGCCGCCATGACCCTCCTAGACCCGCCTAGGGAAGCTTTGACCCTCCAAGGGGCTGCCAAGACCCTTTAGGGCCACCAATAGGCTGCCTTGGCCAGCCTTGATCCTGCCTTGGGCCGCCTTGACCCGCCATGGACCGCCTTGACCCGCCATGACTCGCCAGGGGACGCCATGACCCTCTTAGGCCCATCTAGGGCTGCCTTGACCCGTCTTGGTCCGCCTTGACACTCCACGGCTCTTCTAGGCCCACATAAGGCAGCCAAGGGGCGGCCGGGAGCCTTGACCCATCTAGAACCGCCTTGGCCCGCCTTGACTCGTTTTGTAACGCCTTGGGGCCGCCTTGACCCGCCATGGGGCTGCCTTGACCCGCCTTTGACCGGCTTGGCCTTCCTTGTGCCGCTTTGACCCTCCTGGAACCGCCTTAACCCTCCTAGACCCGCCTAGGGCCGCCTTGACTCTCTTAGACTTGCTTAGGGCCACCAAGAAGCCGCCTAGGGTCTTGCATTCATTAAGAGGATAAACTAAGACAAAACAAGCTTGGAAGCTCACTTAATACCTATGAAAACCACACTTTCAGCAGCTTTACAAAACACGGCACGCATGAGTCATTTAAGCTCGATCGCGAGTAAAATAATAAAAGCAAAGGATTTTTAATGCTAGAATGGTTCACAATATCTTAGGAGGCATCTAGAAGCACAGAGGAATTCAAAAAACCACATGTCAAAAAAAATGAAATTTTCCAAAAACCTGTGTGCTACAGTATGGGGTTTCGGCTCAAATCGAGCGAAACTTGAGAGAATGGGTAATACGTAACTGTTTTGAAAAATTTAGGTTCCTGAGGTCATTAAGAGGATAAACTAAGAAAATACAAGCTGGGAAGCACACTCAATCCCTCTAAAAACTGCACTTTTAGAAGCTTCACAAAACACGGCACGGTGAGTTATTTAAGCTCGATCGCGAGTAAAATGATAAAAGCAACGGATTTTTCATGCTAGAATTGTTCACAATATGTTAGGAGGCGTCTAGAAGCACAGGGGAATTCAAAAAACCACATGTCAAAAAAAGTAAAATTTTCCAAAATCATGTGTGCTATAACAAAGGACTCAAATCGGGCGAAACATGAAAAAATGGGTAACACGTAACTGTTTTGGAAAATTTAGGTTCCTGAGGTCATTAAGGGGATAAACTAAGACAAAACAAGCTTGGAAGCTCATTCAATCCCTCCGAAAACCGCATTTTCAGCAGTTTACAAAACACGTCACGCGTGAGTTATTTAAGCTCGATCGCGAGTAAAATAATAAAAGCAACGGATTTTTGATGCTAGAATGGTTCACAATATGTTAGGAGGCGCCTAGAAGCACAAATGAATTCAAAAAACCACATGTCAAAAAAAGTGAAATTTTCTAAAAACCTGTGTGCTATAGTAAGGGGTTTCGGCTCAAATCGAGCAAAAACTTGAGAGAATAGGTAATACGTAACTGTTTTGGAAAATTTAGGTTCCTGAGGTCATTAAGAGGATAAACTAAGATAAAACAAGCTTCGAAGCTCACTCAATCCCTTTGAAAACCGCACTTTCAGCAGATTTACAAAACACAACACGCGTGAGTCATTTAAGCTCGATCGTGAGTAAAATAATAAAAGTAACGGATTTTTTATGCTAGAATGATTCACAATATGTTAAGAAGCGTCTATAAGCACAGAGGAATTCAAAAAACCACATGTCAAAAAAAGTGAAATTTTCCAAAAACCTGTGTAGCAAGGGATTTCGGCTCAAATCGAGCGAAACTTGAAAGAATGGGTAATACGTAACTGTTTTTAAAAATTTAGGTTCCCGAGGTCATTAGGGAATAAATTAAGACAAAACAAGCTTACAAAATTCATTCATTACCTTTGAAAATAACAATTTCAGCAGCTTTACAAAACACATGTGTGAGTTATTTAAGCTCGATCGCGAATAAAATAATAAAAGCAACGGATTTGTGATGCTAGAATTGTTCAAAATATGTTAGGCGGCGTCAATAACCACACAAATCGAAAAAACCACATGTGAAAAAATGTTGAATTTCTCAAAAAGTCGTGTGTTATATATAACAAACAGTTTTGGCTCAAAATTGGTGAAACATGACCGACCGCGCGCCGGGGGGGGGGTGTCCAAGACTAATATGGGAATAAATGAAGACAGTAGAACCTTGGAAACTCACTCAATACCATTGAAACCAAGAATTTTAATAGATTTAGAAAACATTGTACTCATGAGTTATTTAAACTGGATCACGAGTAAAATGATATAAGACACGAATATTGAATGCTACATTGGTTTGAAAGATGTTAAAAGGTGTTTATAAGCACACACGAATGAGGGGAAGGGGGGGGAGACCAAGAGGTGTTCAAAAAAAGTGAAATCCAAAAAAATGAACTTATATTATAATCTAGGAAGGGCTATTTCTTCTTGATATTAGCTCTAGTTCCAGTTAGTCATAAACTCATAATTTAATAGTGCCACTGATGTCAAGGGTGGGGTTGCAACTTATAAGCACACGTTCGAATGGAAAAAACAATAAATTGAACCGGATGTTACCTCAAATGTGTGCGATGTATAACTAGAGCGTTTGACTCGATTACGTAGCAATTTTATTCTCAAGACAAGCCAAAGAAATCAACATGCAGCAAGCATAAAAGGGCGAATGCAATCGCTTCCTGAATTGATTATGAAACTAGCAGTGAAACTCAAGCACATAAAACTCAACCCTTTGATACCATCAGCTCCATACATAACATAGAACAAAACAAGAGTGAGTCGAGATCAGAGCTGGCGGCCGGCGGCATCAGCAACAAAGGGCAAGTAAGGAGTGCGACCCAAAACAGAACTAACCAAGCCATAAACAAAGCAGAAAACACTGAAGACGAAAATACCATTATGGCCCCAGACCATGAGCTTGAAGCCTAGACCGGCCTGACCCGGGCTGAAGATCCTCTGAACGAGAAGCGGCAGAACCAAGAGGACGTCCAAAGTAACTGCTTGCATAGCATTGAACCTGGCGTAGTGGCTGAAGCTAGGGTTCCTGACCACACCCAAATAGAGGGCGAAGAAGGCGACGAAGCTCGAGTAGGGGATGGACCTGTAGAGACCCAACAAGGGAAGCAGCGGCTCGAAGAGGAGGCCCAGTTTGGGGAACTGGAGAAACAGGTAGCGGCCGTACTGGAGGGAATTGAAGAAGGGGAGAGTGTATGAGACGGCGGAGATTAAGCGATCTGTGGCCGGCGTGGGAGTGCCGGAGGACATGCAAGTGATGGTCTTCGATTTGGGTTTGGGGAAAGAGAGCGACCGGGTGGCTATGGTGGAGGTCCGGAATCTGGGTAAGGCTAGGGCTTTGGGAGTAGTCGGCGAGAGGCCGTGGAGGAGATGGATGGAGGCCATGAGAAACAGACAGTGTTGCTTCGCTTCGCTTTGTTTCGTTTATTAGTGAAGATGATAACAGGCCTGTTGGTGTAAAGAAAAGGCCCAAAGGAAGCACTAGTAAGTAGTAACAAGCAGCACTGGTTTGCTCCTTGATCCCAAGCACTGGCTTCAGATCTAACATTTTTGGACAAACTTCGAATCCTGAATTATGTCAAGAACCCTGAACTATAAGATCGTCCTGCATGCCGAAAGTTTTTTCTATCAGTCACCTCATGATCCCAGATCGAGACTTCTCAAGGTCTTGTCATATACTTTTAGACTTGAAGGGCAGCCAGATCCTACTCTCGGCACACAACATATTGCCACCTTACCAAATGGAGATTCCCTTCCTTCCATCGGCTCTCATAATTCCAAAATTTAACTTGTACCTCAGCATGCATAAAGATATCACCCCAAGGAAATCAGATTCTATAATAACATTTACAGAAGACTCGATCAAAACTCAATACATAACTGAACAACCAATATATCATTCATTGTATCCATAATAACAAGTAAACTTATATATGATAACACCAATTGACATAAATTTCAAGCAAATTTGTGAACCAGAACCAACCTGACCCGATGCCCTCGTCTGACTCTCGACTCTCTACTAATATTACTATATATAGACCAACCAACCCAATCTTCATTGCGTCTCCTTTCATTCTGTCTCTCACTCTCTCTTCTCCTTAACAAAATTGTTCTAATTTTGCCGCAAAGACACAAGCATCAGGCCGACATGTCAGTACAGAACAGCAAGCAAGCAAGCACACATATTCAGAGGCCAAAACAGAATCTCTGTCATCCACTTCAGGCTAAAGGAGAAAACATAAAATAAACTAAACCCCTCAGCTTGACTTGATTGAGATTACTTGAACTGTATCTCTCCCCTCCTGTGCAATCTATGATGCAGCCTTCAGTTCACTTCTTTCACCAACATCTTGTGGTTCATTCTGCAGTTCAATAATATCAATCATTCTTAGCACAAAAAGAAACATTATTGAGAAACAAGGATCAAGTCATTTAGGAATAATCACACTCAAAGCTATCACATGCTATATAAGATAAATATCATCTATAAAAAGTAAACAGAGAATAAGTGAATAAGAATTACTCGTTGTGCCAACACAAATACAATCTACATAAAGAAGTTCAATTGGAGGGATGAGGAAACAAAAATACATAAATACTGCTTGGGACAATGAACTTAGTGCCTCTAGCCTCTACTAGATGAAGTTCTATTATATAATGCTCGGGGTCAGCTATTATCACTCCTTGGAATCACAGAAAAAAACTATAAACGGGGAGCAAGACAACACGCCAGACTGAAAACAAGCCAAGTTGGAAGTCAATAAAGAAAAGTATTTTCATGAAATGTATCAGGTCACAAGATAAATATGCACTAGAAAAGAAATTCAACTACAGACATCGTTCTACTGCATGAGGATTTCAATCAATTAACCCCCATAAACAAAAATAATAATTACATTAAGAACAAGCTGTACACTCCACAATCAAGCTTCTGCCAAGAGCTAAAGCTAGTGCGAAGAGTCAACAAAACATTAGTCTAATGTAATAGAGCAGGGTTTGCGTGCTGAAGAAATTCTTCCTTTCCATCATGTTCTACTAAAAATCATAGAGATTACCATCTGTAATGCTCCTAAACCTGTCCCAACAGCCTCAACTATTGTGAAGATGCAACCTCAGCATCATATCTTTAATAGAGGATATGTGAGTATCAAACTCTATCAAGCCCCATAATTCAAATTTCCTGATGCATTCACTACTCAAACAAACATTGGTTATAGCTATTTTCGATGAATCAACTACAAGCAGTGTGATCCCATCCCACCAAATTTAACATGTGAAAATGAACTACACAAATGATATCATAAAATGAACAGCATTTTGTATAAGAAAATCACATACACCAACACAAGTCTGCAAATAACAGAAAGCATACCAAGCAATCCAACACAACCAATCAGACATCAATCACATTCATCACAACCGAATCAACAGAGAAATGCAATTACCTTGAGCTTGAGGTTGAGGTCAGAGGAGAAGGAGGTAGGGGCAGATGCGTAATTAGAAGAAGAAGAGGAGGAGGAGGAGGAGGAGGGATCAGAAGGATCGAGAGCAGTACAATCGGGCGGAGACTCGAAGAGGGACAAAGAGAACTGCTTGTCAACAACGCCGACATCGAAGTAAATGAGGCCGGAGCTAGGCACATCGACACGGATGCCTTTGACCGGAAACCAAAGAAAGAGCTCCTGAGCGGAGACGCCGGATAAATCGGCGATGCGGCCGAAGGAGAGAGTGCCGGAGACGTTGAAATCGTAGCGGACCTGATTCTCGAACTTGGCGTGGCAGGGCTGCTGGAGGAAGACCCGGAATTCGCCGTTGGTGTCGTCGAGGGAGTATTTCGTGATGCCTTTCGGGAGGATGCCGATGGGCAGCCCATATTGCCGGAGGTGATCGTAGATGCTTCCTCCTCCGCTGCTTCGTTTGCTGGATTTCGGGGCCGGCGATGCTCCGGACACGGCGCCGATCACCGCCAGAAGCGGAAGGAGAAGAAATCCCAATCCCATGTCTGCCTGGCGGTGGTTATTGGTTTTCGATTGGTTTAAGGTTTTTGGAGAGAAAGCAATCAAAGCATAGAGGGAAAAGGGCGCTCCTCTTTCCTTTTTTATTTACTTTTACTTGTTTCTGTTTTAGGAGAGAGAGCGAGAGAGAGAGAGAGAGAGAGAGGAGAGTGATGTTATAGTTAAATGTTTTTATTTACTTTTACTTGTTTCTGTTTTAGGAGAGAGGAGAGTGATGTTATAGTTAAATGTTTTTATTTACTTTTACTTGTTTCTGTTTTAGGAGAGAGAGAGAGAGAGAGAGAGAGAGAGAGAGAGGAGAGTGATGTTATAGTTAAATGTGCAGGCTGGAGCTATTTTCATTTCGCGGTGTCATTCGCATTCCAACCAAATTTGGTACCAAAATTGGCTTTCCCATAATTCACATTCAGTGAAAATTTGTGGAGTTTTGCAACCGAAAAACTTAGTCTTACACTACAGCATTATTTCAGTCACCCATCAACAGTCTTCAAAGTTCTAACACATACCAAAAAGACAAAAAAATCATCCCTGTCAAATTGTTGATATTTCCAGGCCGCAAAACCTGATGTTCATACTTTCTACTCAAAGCAAAATGTTTATCCGGACAACCAAAAAACAATAGTTTGAGAAAAGGGGTCCTCTGGTCTCTTCCTTTTTCTCCATGCTCCTACCATGTTTGCCTTTTGTTCTGTGGTCAGCTGGACATAAAGTCACGAGACGCTCTCACCTTTGCAAGATTGTAATTCTCATATCCCTCTCCATGTCTGTGAACATCAAACCTGTGGACATGAAAAATAAATCATTTAACACGTGTAAATCCAACATTCAGTATCAATATCCATAATCCATAGCATTAAAGGTGCAAGACCACTCTGCAATCAGAGATAGTTTGGGGGAACGTATGTGAAACTTACTGAAGTAGTGGAGTTCGTAAATTCAAACACTCATTAACACAAAGTCCGAAAAACTTCATTAGACAGGGGGAAAACTAAAAGGACCATCACCTCCATTAGATCAGACATGGAGAAAGATCTTAGTAAGACACATCAGTTCATAATTCTTTAGTGACACTGACAAGTAACAACAGTCTTAGAAGTTCAAAGTCTAAACTATTAAAACATCCAAAAACAATCAAGAGAAGCAAATCGATAAAAATTAATAATTAAAATAGCAAACTGTAAATATAAAACTAAATGCTCGAGGTTAAAAGTTACTAACAAAAAGAATGTTTAGGTTATAAGATCATGAAAAAATCACCTGTTTACCGCTCAGATCACTGCTTTCCTTTGTTCTTAGTTTTTGGAGGCACCATTCCATAAGCAATGAGCCTGGAAGGGGGCAATGCTGCGACCTTTTTATTCTGCTTTCTTCTAGCTTTCCTCGATAATTTGCTTGTATCACCAATTGAGTCCTGTACTTGTTCCTCAGCTGGTGTTGATGACCTTGAACCCTTCGAATCATCTATAATTCTCAACTTCTTACTTTTTTTATGATCCATTGTTCCATGTGCAAATACCTCTCTGGCCCTCTTCTTCATCTCGTTTCTCTTACTATTGGGTACCTTCCACTCCTTCTCCGCATATGGAGCAAGTTTTTTTAAAGATACATATTGATTCAAGTCCTTTTCATCCATCATTAATACCTCAGCAGTAGTCAACCCAAATCTATTAGGTTTTATTTTAGCATACCTAAATCTGGTCTTCAAGTCTCCAATTGTATCTTCGTAGTCTAATTTATAGTATTCATCCAACATCTCCTTTTTAGCTCTCTCCAAAATAGCTAACTTACGCTTTTTCTCTTGTTTACCTTCTTCGCTCAGTTTCTCTTCTTCTTCTCCTTCTTCATCTTCTTCACTATCTTCTTCTTTATCTTCCTCTTCTTCACCATCTTCTTCTTTTCCTTCTTCCTGGCTTTCTTCCTCTTCTTCACTATCTGTACCAGTCTCCTCTTTTAGCTTTAAAATCTTCTCCCTTGCAGCTAAGAAACCATCACCAGACCCAGCACCATCCCAACCTTTTGGAAGTCCAAGTAACTCATCCTCCTTATCAAAATCCGGTTTCTCAATCTCACCACCATCCTCATCCATATCGCTACAGAAGCCTGTGTCATCATCCTCATAATACTCGTCATTAAAAGCTTTCTTCATCATCCTGTCATACTCCTGGGGATCAAATTCGTGCTCCAACTCTTTGGGATCAAACAAGGACTCCTCACCCTCTTTGATCCCTGCAATCTTCATTATCTTCTTTATCCTGTCATCATTCTCCTTCTTCTTCAAATTCTTCAAATGCCTCAACTCCTCCTCCCTCTCCAACCTCGCAATCTCCATCCTCTCCTCCTTGCTCTTCCTCTGCTCCTTCCTCGCCTTGACCTTCTTCCTCACCGACCCCTCGACCTCTCTGGCATGCCCCAAAACCTGATCACCTGCATTCTCCTGGAACCTATACTCGTACTCCTCCTGCTTCTCAATCTCCATCTCGTCCTCCGACACCATCTCCAAATCCTCCTCCCTTACCTCAACACCACCTCTTCCCTGACTCCCCTTGTCCAACCACATCTTATTCTTAAAAAAATCCCTGAGAAACCTAGCATTTTCATCCAAGTCTTGACCAAAATACTCATCCAATTTCTTATCGAACTCCTCATCAGCTTCATCCCCCACAGCATTACTCCCGTCTTTGACTCTCAATATCTCCCCCTCATCATCTTCTTCCTCCTTGGCAGCTGCTTCCAAAAACTCTCTTCTAATCTGCTCTTGCTCTTCATTATAGCTCTTGGGGAAGTCCCTATCATCATCCTCCGGAAGTTCGGCACCGTCTTCTAATAAATGATTAGCCACCACATCTTTCAAGTAAACCTTTTTCTTCTTCTTCTTCTTAGTTTTCTTATCCTCCTCTTTACTATCCTCAGTTTCATTGCTACTCTTTTTCTTCCTAGATTTAGCTTTACTATCCTCCTCTTTAACTAGACTAGCATCATCTTCAGCTTCTTCAGTATCATCAGATTTAAACAACTCGACCTCTTTGTTTTTCAAGATAGGGTCTCGGTTTCTAACCTTGATGATAGCATCGAAGAACTCCAAGTCCTTCTGCTTGGAGCTGGCGGCCAGAACGAGGTCGTCGTCGTCGTCATCGTCGGAGGAATCGTCAGAAGCAGAGGGGTCGTCGACGAGGCCACGCTTCTTGAGATCCTCGTAACGGTGGAGGTCCTCCCGATTCTTGTTGTGCTCGTAGCGGCGAGCGTATTCTTCATTGATTTTGAGACTCGGAGCATTCTTCTCTTCGTTCTCTGAGTCACTGCCGCCGTCCAAGAGCTGCATCTCAGAGGTTGCCGCCAACTTTGGGTTTCAGAGAAATTTGGGGGCTTGTTATTAAGTTAGGGTTTACTCACCGTGCCAAGGTTCAACTACTCGTAGCGTACTTGGACTTAAATAGTCTACAAAGCTAAACGCATGTTGGGCAATATTTTGAAAACGATTAATATTAGTCGAACCAACAAGGCACGGCTCACCGATGTTAACAAGTTTATAGTTACCTTCATTATACTTACAATAAGAGAAAGTACCACACTCCATTACACAAACTCACTACCTAGCTCGTTTTACTAGAGCCGGGTAAGTTTTACCGGAGTCGGATAAAACCGATCGGACATCGTTCTCCACCAGTAAGTAGCAGAATGTCAAAAAAGAGTGGTTCTAGGCACACAATGTGCGGCCATATTGTCACGTTTCCCCAACTGCATTGACATGTTTTGCTCCTAAATTATCTGCAATCCGTGTTGTCAAAGACAAGGAAATGCTTTAAAGCCTACACTATTGAGATGAGAACAACTTTGGTTGCACAAGTGCAAACTTTATTGAAATCCAAATCTAGATTAAGATGTTAAAAGGGAGAAAGAAAATATTATAAGTAGAATGATCAGTATGAAATGACAAAACAGAAAGACCGGGATTGAGGGACATGGTAGTATTCCTACTTTTAATGATTTACAAAAGCTGAAGATGTACCTGGACAGCCTCAGCATCAGAAATGACCAGCACAATCAACATTACAAAACAAACGAAACTAAATGACATCCAGCAAACTGTGAGTTTAAGTTTCTGTATCGCATTCCATTCCACTCAGCTATATAGGGTTCTTCCCGATTGTTCTAAGTAAAATTAAGAATCACACAAGGCTCGAGTATATGAGGTTCTATCATGTATGTCCACGAAACTTCTTTACTCAGTTGTCACACTCTTTGCAAGATTCCGAGGCTGATCCACATTAAAACCTCTTAAAACTGTCAGATGGTATGCTAGCAGCTGCAACACAAGGGAAAACAAAATTGAGCCCATATTGCAAAACTCCAGCCCAAATAATCAGAATATATGTAATATATACACTGAAACAGGAACATTTACCTGCAATGGAACTATATTAACTACAGGTTGAAGACAATCCTCAAGCTGAGGAACTTCAATCACTCGACAGGACTCCCATTCCCCAGGGCAAACAGATGTAGCATCGCCTTTGGAACACATTACAATCAGACGACCTTTGCGGGCATGAAGCTGCTGGATAACTGATTGCTGCTTACTGTAAATCACAGAAGTCATAAGCAAATAGAAACCAGATAATTTACACGAAACTGCTTCCAGCTGTAACAGAACAAA
The DNA here is from genome assembly GCA_034370585.1 of Fragaria x ananassa. NCBI lineage: Eukaryota > Viridiplantae > Streptophyta > Magnoliopsida > Rosales > Rosaceae > Fragaria > Fragaria x ananassa. The sequence goes on from CP139753.1 coordinate 278,219, forward strand.
CCTGAAGCAAGCATCACGAGTAGCAATCACAAACGTTGGGAGATTTTCATCAACTAAAGCCAGAGGACCATGTTTCATTTCACCGGCAAGTATTCCCTCGCTGTGCATGAGTGCTACTTCCTTTACCTTCAAAGCACCCTCCAAAGCTGTTGCGTAGTTGAATCCTCTCCCAAAAACAAGCAGTGATTGCTCTGCTATCAACTGTTGAGCAAGATCCTTCATTACCTGGTCAAGCTTCAGGACCTCTCTGACTTTGTCTACAATGAACGTCAAGGGGCATTCATTTAAGCATTATTATAGGTTATTCTCGTAGAAGAGACGGGAAAAGAAATGCGTTCTAGTAACATAGTAAGACAAGAACAGAAAGGGAACTTACTTGGAAGGTCAAATAAACCGTCTATTATAGCCTCTCTTCTTGCTTGATTGGAAATTGTGTCACCACCTATTGCTAGGGCTAGCATAGCCATCACCACTATTTGACTTGTGTAAGCCTATTCAGGACGATGACAGGACTGTCAATTCTAAATACTAAATCACCTAACAAGGTAGAGAAAAATGAAAATTTACCTTGGTGCTTGCCACTCCGATCTCAGCACCAGCATTTATATGAACACCACAGTGTGTTTTACGGGCTATTGCACTAGCAACAGTATTTGTTATGCCGACGCATAACGCACCATTTTCTAAAGCATAATCCAATGCACTCAACGTATCTGCTGTTTCACCAGATTGACTGACAAACATAGCTGTATCTTCTCTGTAAATAGGTCCTTGCCGATCCAACAGATCACTAGCAATTTCCATTGTAACAGGGATACCTATATTTTTATGTGTAATGATCAATAAAAGATCAGAAACTGCTACCTTACAATAAGAAAATAATTTCAGACAGACAAAGAGTACTGACCAGAAAGTTCTTCCAAGATAGGTCTCGCAGCTAGAGCAGCATTGTAGCTTGTACCACAGCCAATGAATACAATTCGCCTGCTTCGTCTAATTGTTTTAAGGTGGTCCTTCAGTCCGCCAAGAAGAACGGTCTTGGCTTTACAGGAACCACCACGCAATAGCCTACCCCTCATTGTGGTAGTTAGAGATTCAGGCTGTTCATGAATTTCTTTCTGCATATAATGTTCAAAATTTCCTTTATTTATTTGTTCGACCTCCATCTCAAGAATGGACAATGCTCGTTGTACTGATGCAACTTTTGAAAGGCCACCATGCTTTCCTTTATCAAACTTTAAGATTGACACGCCTCCATCCTGAAACAACCACCAGGGTGGCCAAAAATGAATAACTTTCATCAATACCTACTTCTTGCTTCGGAAGAAATAAGTACAAAACCAAAGAAATCAGTATTAATAATATCTTGGCATGACAAAATATTGGTATGGTAAAACAAGGCCCTGCAGCTCAAAAATGTCCAAGACAAAATGAGGACTGAGGACATGCTGCAAACTCGAAAAGAAAAAGGCATCTTAAATGCCAACTGTAGTTTTGAGCATCATCAGAACTAAGATATAATGGAAGGTCACAAAAAAGTGTTTGGTATAAAAAAATATATATATATAAAAATAAAAAATAAAAAAATTAAAAAAAAAAGTACAATAGTAGCTTATGTAATTCCCCATGAAGTGATCTTCAATTCAATGAAAGATACCTTAAGATGCACCACTTCACCATCCTCAATCACCAAAACTTTTTTGGTGTGTTCAACTACGGCATTGGCATCACTGGACAAGAAGAGTTCTTTAGGATGTCCACTTTTTGAAAGGAAATTATCATCATGAAATGCAGAACCATTGCTAGCATTTTCATTAAGTTCCTGACATTAGAAAAGGGTCAGCCAAGCCCAGATAGAGAGGAAGAGATACAGAAAGATAGTTCAATACAATTTAAAACCATAATGTAGCATTCTTGACACGTTGGATATAGATCATTGAATAACGAGGCTATGATTCAGAAAAGACCCGTGCTTTTTTGACTAAAGAAACAATATAAGACACAACACACACACCAAAACTAGCTAAAGTATAAGCAACCACTGATATTTCTAATATAGGCATAGTAAAAGGTATTAGCCTCAGGTGTAACAGTACATGTAACAAAAGCAACCTACTTTCACACCAAGGAGCAGTGGACTGCCACGTTTACAAGCAATCAACTCATTTGGATAATGCTGGCTTTTAAAGATCAGTGCATAGGCTCCTTCAAGATGCCTCATAACCTCATGCACTACTTGACTAAATGTGATAGTCTGGTCACCTGTTAAATGAGCAAAATATCACTACAGTAGATTCTGCATTGGGGATCTATGTGAAAAGGTTCAGATAAACATTCAACCACACAATATAATCAAAAGGAAATGCATTTACAGGTATATACAAGTAACCATGGCTAGCTTTAAATACTATCTGCAACAAAACAATGTAAAATGCATTCATCCTGTAAAGGAGAGTGAAAATATAGATTTTAGTTGAACGTTTCAATTCCTATTGTAGAAAAGACTTCCCAGCCATTACGTTAGGGAAATAGAGATGAAAATACGAGATACTTGCTCCACTGTAACTAAGAAGCCTTTTATATCTAGAATAAACTGAACATGTTAAACCTAATTAATTGTCAATATTATCAGTTGATGAATCCTTTAGCTAAAAACAATACTTTTATTTGTGTGTATATGTATATATTTATGCATATTGCAAAACGTAAAGCTTAATTCTGCACTCCAAGTCATGACTAATATTTAGGAAGCAAATGTTTTAACACACTTGAGCACATTTTAACTACCTTCTCCTTCCTTAGCCTTATCAAAGACATATTTCGCAAGCTTTGGAATCACTTCTGTGTCTGTTTCAGATTGAAAGGTAAATCCATGCCGGACAAGGGTGCCCTTTAAGGCCTGAAAAGTAAGCAAGGAAGGAATATCAGCACAGACCCTTGTTGACAATTAATAAAGAAAGTAAAACATTTTCATTGTATGGAAGAAATGAGCACTAGGAAATCATAAATTGTAATGATTTTTGTCAACTTGAATTTGGGAAGTGCTTTCACTCATCAAACTGAAAAATAATTCAAATATTGCCGCTAAGTAAAAGTTCTAATCGATATGGGTGACCACAGGACAGTGAGAACATCAGTGTGGTAAAAACTATAGACAAGATGGGTAATAATTTCCAACTATTAGAACAGTAAAAACGAAGGAATATGAGTTCTTAACAATAAACAGAGGAGTCAGCTCACTCAAAAGAAACAAAAATTCATGTCCCCATCAACCATACATCAGATAATTAGTAATCTGTTAGTTACAGTGCAATTCATTAAAATGACTAATCTTAAAGCAGAAACAAATTCTAAAAAGAAATAACACCATTTCACTGAAATCATAGAACAAACCTCGTAATTAGTAATAACTCCATTGTGAACGACCAAAAATTCATTTCCAGGATCAGAGCTCTGAGGATGGCTGTTCCTTGGAGCTGGCTCTCCATGAGTGGCCCACCGAGTATGCGCTATTCCAGCATGGTGAGAGAAACATTGCTTCAAGTCTAAATTTGTTTCAGCCACCTCTGAAAATCCAAACAAAGTCGGAAATGTTAATACATTGTTTCTTCTTCAAGTTACTGTTCATATTAAACAAAATAAACACAAACATTGCACAAAACAAGGTATACCCAACCCTACCCCAGTAATAACTTCAATTTTGTACACACCCACACACACAAACAAAGTTGATACTTAATCGAATCATAACAGATTATGATCGTTTGGATCAATTGAAGAGGTGAGAGAGACCTTGGTAGACGGATTTGACGAGCGACTCGATGTTTCCTTCCTGGCGGAAAACGAGGGGCGGAGGGAGATCAGAGGAGGAACGATCGATGGAAATTCCGGCGGAGTCGTAGCCTCGGTACTCCAATCGCCGGAGACCATTGAAAAGCACCTGAAGGATATAACTCCTCTCTCGGTTAACATTGTAATTCAGGTACGCAAATATCCCACACATTGCTCCTCCTCTTCTTCTGCTTCGTCAAATTTGAGACAAGGAAGATGAAAATCTGTTTTATTTTTTATTTTAATTTCAGAAGAAGAAGAAGAAGGTTGAGGAATTTGACCTCTGACTTTTCTGGGATTTGAATTTCACTCCAACTGACACAATACGTGATCTAGAAGATTGAGACACTACTCTGTAAAGACTATCCTGCACCAGGGGTTGGGGTAATATCGTTATATCATCAAAAGCTCAAGGGTGGAATCGACTTTCTCCATTGCTCAGTGTGCACTGGTTGCCCAAGTCCATATTTTGTTATTTTCTAGGGTCATCGGCGTTTACATGGTGAAAACTTCCAAGTTGGTAGTTTCTTAGAAGTTTTGGGCAGATAATGAAACACCATTTCACCATCATTGCCTCCGATATTTTTGATCCATTTCTTCCAAAGTTTTGGATTTTTTCGCTCTAGAATATGTAAACAGTAAAATGATGGATGATTTTTCGCAGCGAAGAAACAGCCACTCTGGTTGCCACTGCCATTTCTCATTTACAAAAACCAGCAGAGGCATAGAGGAACGATAAGTCATTCAAAAGCTATGCAGGCTCTTAGGACATTAAAACAGATTTCGAGTATACAACTCCACATCACATGGTAACTACAAAAAAATACAACTCAACTTCAGGATGCGATAGCTTTCTCTCTTCGCTGATCATGATTGCTACTTCATCTCAGATACCTGCAATTCCTCAAAACAACCTGCAAACACACAAAAAAACGAGGGTTTTAATATCCGCATTGTTGTTGAACAGAAGATGTGTCGCTATATACTGATCAACAGATACACTGCTCTATTTCCTTATTAAACATTAAAAATAGGACTCACACAGCGATAGTATCACATTTTTGGTCTGCTCATAGACTTCCATTTATCCTTGAGATTAGCTGCCGTACGTGAGCTGTGAAATCTATCTTTGTAGGCCTGAAGAATTTTCTCCCAGGGTATGTTCTTTCTGGCTGGGTTCCATATATTTTGCACTCCCTCCTGGAGCACAACATGCTTGGTTAGATTCCAACAGACAAATCAGAAGAACTTAAACCTATCAGAAGAAACAGTATCTGTATCCCATGGAAATCTGAGCTCAATTCAGTAGTCATTTCATTTAATTATACTTTGATCTATAATTACTTTGGACTCTATACAATACATACATATTCAAATCAACTGAAAGTCTAAGAACTTTCTTATAGAAAAGATGAGTTTAACAGATATAAGGTTAAAGAGGCAAAGAATATCAACTTATCAAGGGTTTTACACTCTTGCATTATTCATACAATACCATTATCAACATACATTTAGTTTGAAGTAGCACTGCTCTATGGTGCTCGAGTCTGTGCCGTGAATTAGTTCAAGAGCTGAAACATTTAACCACGATATGAATAGTTAACTTTGTCTCATTAACCATTCCTTTTCCTACGTTATTAGAAGATGACATCTTAGAAAACAGACATGTGATTTTCTAACTGATGCAACAAGAAAGGGTCATCACAAAAAGCAGAATTAGCTTATACTAGTACAGATGATGAAATCAATTCTAGAAAGGCTGAGATACCTCTAAAGCTTTTATCTCATCCTCGGTCCACAATACTCTCCTTCTCCCCCCAGCAGTCATGAAGACTTTGCTGCATATCAGAAGAAACAACAAGTTACCAATTCATAATTGCAGGAGAGCATGGAGAGACACATAGCCAAGCAGTAGACAAAACTCAAAATCTATTATATAACTCAAAAACCACCTAAAAGATTCCGGCAACACCCTGGTTCCATTGTTCTCCTCCTCGGCCACTCTTTCACCAAGTCCTTCATTACCCTTTGACGTTTCTGGTACGTCAGAAACCCTGACTGTCAGCAGAGGCTCCACCACCATAGGCTCCCTTTCCTCCTGTCTTTCTCCACCTTCCACATTTTCAAAATCCCGCCTCGCAGATGCACCGCTATTCTCTCCTTGGTCATCATCAACCTCCATCCTGCTGTCCTCATATGCCCTCGAAATCCAGTTGGCCAATTTAGCAGCGGAATCTTCCAACAGCTTCTCTCTCTGCACGAGCAACTCGTTTATCCACTTGACTGCACATTTCGGGCACCGAAAGTAACCGATGACATCCAACTGAGCCCGCGCCGCCATACACTCCTCATGTAAAGCCGTTGTGCATTCATCCTCACAACAAATCAACATTCTGTTGGTGTCACTAGTAGTCCTCCCACCACACTTGATACACCGCGCATTGTGCTCCTCATCTGAACTCATTCTAAACATGGAAACCAAATAACTAATCACACCAACTCAACCACACACAAGAAATGATCCATTAGATACTAACCTGCAGAATTCCGAGACCCAAAGCTTCGATCTTTCTACGAGACGAGGTAACAGAGCGCATTCGAAATTGGGGGTCAGGAACAGTAGCGTGTTTCGATTGAATCGACCTTTTGCCTTTACAAAATGTCGACATCGGAAACCGTGCCTTGGACTCCCTACTGATTTGAATATAGCATGGCCCAAATGTGTGCTTAGGAGGCCCAACTAAAGTTATTTAAAGGTGGGACCCTCCAGCCCGCGTATGCCCACTAACCCAGCTTCCGCCTAGACGTACTCGGGCTCAGTCTAGCCAGTATAGGCCCAGTTTGCCTATGCTTCCGCCAGCCCACTTTTTCTTTTTTTTTTAGCAAACACTAAATAGGGCTTTGCAAAAACTAAATAGGCTTAACCAAAGTTTAGTTTTGCCCAAATGTGTGCTTATGGTACATTTCTTCTCCATTGAAGTGAACCACAATCGCAAAGAAAACGTCAAATGGATACATAATTACATACAAGTAGAAGATGATTTCCAAGCAGGCGTTTTTTCATAACGTTATCAACAACATCAAATGGAGAAAATTTAAATAGAACAAGATTTGATTCAGCTCGTTCTGATGGTCTCTATGGCAGCAACTAAATCATCAAATTTCGCCCCTGTCACTTCTTTTACGACCTTGTCGTGCTTCAATATCTTGAACGTCGGTACCACCCTTATTCCAAGCTCCTTTGCCAATGGCTGCTAACAGTAATCAAAATAAACATAAGATAGAGCACTGCCACCTGACAAAGACACTGAGTTTAAAAGAAATTTTCAACATCAAGGATGACAAACCTTGTTTTCTTGGTTACAATCAAGCTTCAGAAATATGACGTCGTCATATTTCTGTGACAATTCTTGATACTTTGGAGCTATAATCTTGCAAGGACCGCACCTGCAGATCAATAACAGAGGAAGGAATGAGAAATCAAGAGTAACTAATCTTATGATATTAGGATATGGCAAGATGTAGAAGCCAGATGAGAAACTAAAACTTCTAGCAAGGTTTTCCTTATTCCTCTCCTGATATTTATTTGACCTGAATGATTTACATTTCTATTTTCGTTATGCTTCTACAAGTGTGGATCGATATTAACCCTTGAAGATCAAACTGTGTGCACATAACAATCCAAAACAACCGTATCAGGACTTCCCGAACCTCCAAATGAAAGCTCAACATAATGATCAAAATAATGATATTGGACTTATGTCACACATTACATATAATCTAGTCGATAACATTAGCAACTCCATGATGTGGTAATGATATAGAAGAAAGAAAATTGATCCAGCATGCTAAACATCATGTTTATAAGATACCAAGATCCAATGTTCAATAGTTCAATTTCATAGTTCATTATTGGAAGTTAACAAAGATGAACCAAAATAAAGTCTTTCATGTGCATATTTCTATACTAAAAAGGATCCACCTGCTATATTTGGTCAAATTCTGCATTGGTAACCAGCAGAACCAATTCAAATATAAAAAGGAATCTATATACCATACTCAGACAACTATAATTTCTAAGTTTGGAACTAATACAGTTGCAAGGAATTAAGGTGAAAAATACCATTGGGTGTACATATCAAGGACGATGGTCTTGTCGCCGGCGGCATTGACGATTGGCCAGAAGGTATCCTTGTCGACCTCGGTGACCTGGCCGACGGTGGCGGCAGTGTCCAAGCTAGAGCTGACGACAAAGGGCTTCTTCCTCCTGACGAAGCCCACAAGCTGGTGCTGGGCAGCATTCCTGTTGTTGTTGGGAGCCCAGCTTAAGGCTGCTGCTGTTGTAGAAGATGAAGAGTAAGTGATCGGAGACGACGACGTCGTGGAGCAGCAGACGGAGCGATGAGAGAGAGTGGCTGTGGCAGTGGCCGACTGGAGAAGAGCTGTCATTTCTTATTTCTGTGATGGACAGCACTCCAGTTGCTCCAGCCAGAAACAAATAAAGAGAGATCTCAGCCTCCATTTCTGAAAGGACCCATTTATCCTCTGGTTCTGTGGATATCCTCTCCCGCTTTCGTCATTATACAAAGCTCCATTTTGTGGATCAAGGACCATGCTCTAGCTATTTGTGGAAAGACTACACTGCCCCCCTTGCCATTTGTGGTACACTAGTTTTGAAATGAGGGGACTTTTTCGTTTCTTTCTCATTTTTGATCGTATATTCACATCTCGACCGTTTAGTTTGTAGATATATATGAGTAGATCATCCTTATAAATTTTCATCCAAATTGAAAATTGTTAAGGCATTCATAAATGATTATAAACTTAAACGGCTTTTTGTTTGAAATATTTAGATCGTCCATTGATTTGATTTAGTTTGATTTCTTAACGATCACCAATTTAGCTGAAAATTTATAAAAGTGATTTACTTATATAGACCTAAAATCTAAATGATTCAGATGAAAAAATGTGATTAAAAAGTGGGTGTAATAAATTATTAATATAAAAGTTTTTAAATAGTCCTCAACTAAATAGTCCTTATTAGAACCTCTTCCTTGAAATGAGTATCGACAATAGTAAAAACAAAAGCATTTTGTACAAGTATCGAGCATTAAACGAACAAGTAGTGAGGATATTCTCCATATTTCAGAGGTCGGAAAAATCAAGATTGTCGCTTGGTTAATGAAAGAGATTTAAACGTTGTTTGGGTGGTATTGGTGAGGGAGCTTTTGGTTTTGAGAAAGTGAGAGTGATGGATGAGATATTATGGGTTAGGCTGTGAGTCATCAGATGCTATTCTGCAGTGGAATATCTTGGTGTGTTTTGAGTCAGTTGATCCACAATTTTCTTCTCCTCAAGTTGCATTATATGCAGTATCTACTCCACGTAAATGGGAGAGGACTACTCAAATTTGTAGCCTTTTGTCTCCTATTGCAATCAGTCGGTAAAGCTATTCTAACGATACATCCAATTTATAAATTATTATAAGTTGTTTGAAACTTATAAATTACATGTAACAATACAAATAAATTAGAGTGGTTTGAAACTTATCGTAAAAATATGTTGTCAAAATTTACACTTAAAACTTGTTATCACTTCAAGTAGCCTCCAATTGTGGATTTGAATCAACAAATAATATAGATTACTAATTAGGTTGAAACATGGTTTTGGGAAGCTAATCAAACACAACATTTGTCAACAATTTTATCAGGAAACGAGGGAAGTCAACGGTGAGGAGACCAAGTTTGGCTCCAAAAACAGGACACAAGAAAATTGCTACAAATGAGTCCCACGGATTTAGGAAAATCCAATCAAAATTTGCTATTTTCAATTGCTAAGACAGATAGATTCCTCCTTAATTTATCATTGAAAACGCGTAATTGTCTCGTTTCTCCCTCCTGAATTGTTCTTTATACATCCGATCCAACTCTACCATGAAATTTTCACAAAACCCACATTTCTAATCTCATCCCTGATCAAGAGTAGTTGATCATTCTGGGTTTTGTCGAAATTGGAGAAAGAAAAATAGTTTGTTGCTGTTGTTGGGTCACGTTGCCGGATGTATAGCTAGCCAGTTTCAACAATAAACACATCTATAGAAACTCATCTAGCCTGCTGCCGGATCGCATTGGTCAATCTTGATTACATTTTGGGTTCCAAATTGAAATGGAACCAAGAGGCCTAGGGGACAGGTTGGGTGCTTTAGTTGTGTTACTGGTGGTGATTGTTTCAGCATTGGTAGTCAATGTGTCCGGTAACTTGGTTTTTCCAGTGAGCCATAAGTTTAATGGTAGACAGGGCGCATCATTGAGTGAACTTAAATCCCATGATGATCGTCGTCACGCTAGATTTCTCGGAGCCACCCAAAATGCTATAGATGTGGTTTTGGGTGGCAACGGCCATCCTTCTGAAAATGGGTACTAGCTACTCCATTCAAAGTTTCATTTTCTTATTTACATAAATATGTCCTGCTCTTTTGTAATGGTCTCATTATCATGCTTAGATAATGATTATCTGCATATTTGCTATATTGGTTTCGATTAATTAGTGTGTATTGATTTGCAGGCTCTACTACGCTAAACTTGGGATTGGGAATCCTTCGCACGACTATTACGTGCAAGTTGATACCGGAAGTGACGTATTTTGGGTAATGTGCTCTGAGTGCAGCAAAGACGAGTGCCCAACCAGTTCTGAAATCAAAGGTGTTAACATCACACTATACGATCGAAAAAGCTCTTCCACTTCAAAGGTGGTGACTTGCAATGATAACTTTTGCGATCTCGTTAACAAACAAGAACGTCAGGAGTCCGATTGCAAGGCAAACGAGACATGCAACTTCAAGCTTACTTATGGAGATGGAGAATCAACTTCGGGATACTATGTCAAGGATGATGTGCAATTTCAGAAAGCCAGCGGAAACTCTCAAACGTCCAACTCTAGTGGATCTGTAGTATTCGGGTACGCAATCAATCACTTCCCTATGTATCTGTAATCAGCTTCATATTAGCGCCTGTGCCTGATTGCGGAATGTATACATATATATAGGTGCACGACTAAAAAATCTGGCGCGAAAAATAACCCTAATTCAGCAGTTTCGGGGCTAATTGGTTTTGGCCAGGCAAATTCATCGATGCTTTCACAGCTAGTGGCCGCAGGAAAGGCGAGGAACAAATTTGCACATTGCTTGGATAACACGAAACAAGGTGGTGGAATCTGGGCTATAGGAGAAGTTGTGGAACCAAAAATTAAGAACACCTCACCTATAGTACCAAATCAGTACGTATTACTACTCCGTTACACTGTCTATCTATATATGCATCTCTTAATTTGCTATATATAATGGCAATTAACACTTTGATTCCATATATGTTGGACGATCGATCAGGGATCATTACAATGTCGTGTTGGAGAAAATTGAGGTTGGAGGTGATGTTATAGAACTTCCTAAAAGTGGTGGTGGTGTTTTTGACAACTTATTTGGCAGCAGTTCAGCTTCAGACCAGAATAATATGGCAATTTTTGATAGTGGTACAACATTGGCCTTTTTACCACCGGAGTTGCAGGAACGAATAGTGAAGAAGGTATCTGTGCTGTTTTCATTAAGATTTAAGTTGCAGGTCGACTTGGTCTAATTTCATTAAGATCGACTCTTACATCCTTATTTTGATCAGATATTGGCCAAGGAGCCTGGATTGGAATTGCGTACCAGTGGGGAGTTTACATGTTTCGAGTTCTCCAAAAAGTAAAGCATTGTTCATTCCTTCATAATTGTTGATTAATCGTATGTTTCGGCTTGATGATCTTAATGATGGACAACTTGTGCTACCGGTGGATGCAGAGTTGATGAAATATTTCCTATTGTCAAGTTCAGTTTCAAGAATTCTGCTTCAATGTGGGTGTATCCTCATGATTACCTCTTCACTTTGAAAGTAAGTTCATGCCCTTGATGTTAGTAACCAACAAGGAACCTTGCATATATAATGAGTTCTTGTTCAATTTAATTTTATGACTAATAATGACGTGCTGCATATACACAGGAGGACGATAAGTGGTGTCACGGTTGGATGAAATCTAAACCTGGATCAAAAACCAGCATTATTCTGGGAGGTGAACATCTCATAGATAGTCTTGAAACCTTTGCTGCAATATATACAAGCGCAATTATATTTATATCCATACATTGACATGCACTTCTTGGCAGATATGATCCTTTCGAATAAGGTAATCGTATACGATCTGGAAAAGCAGGTCATTGGGTGGACGGATCACAACTGTGAGTAGCCAACTTCGACTTGTGATTAACTGGACTTAACTTATGCTGTTGAATCTATTTGTAATATGGTTTTGGTGTTTGATGAATGTTAGGCTCTTCAAGCATCAAAGTGAAAGATGACCAGTCAGGGTCAGACTACTCTGTTCAGTACCACAATCTTGCTGATTCAGATGCTTCCAGCCTAAGACTAACAATGTCATTCGTGTTGTTAGTAACTGCTGCTGCTACGGCTATGCTGCAAATGATCTCTATATAAATCCATCACTCTTATCTCACCTAGCTAGCTAGCTTATTTATCCGGCCAACTAACCAAAATAGTACATAAACACAACAGCTTTCATTCGTCAGATGCTGGTGCACCATAAGCAGATCCATGATTGGACAACTGTTGCTTCTTGATGAGATTGATTATAGTGGAATTCTTTTATAAAATATCCACCATTATTCTGGTGCCCATTCTTTTTTATTCGATGAGCTTCTTTGTAACCGAAATCTTTAAAGAACTACACATGGGTTGTGCACTAGTGCTGGTATTGGTAAGACAACGTTGCCCCCTGCATTTGAAGCAGTTACGAACTTACAATCACCATTCATTTCACCAACTGATAAATTTTTTATCGGTATCCCGGCCACAATAGTAAAAACAATTTAGAGGTAAATACTGCTTACTACTTTAGGTTTTTGGGTCCAAAATTAATTCAGTCAATATAAATTTAACCTTATCAAAAGCACATCATTCGCTCATTACTATGAGGTCTAGCGACATAAGTGTTCTTTTTAGTTTCCTTCAGGATTTTGAACGGTGAGTTGATGGGATAATTCAGTCGTAAGTCTCCTTCAAATTGATGATCGTTAAGGTTTCGAATTAGATTAAATCACAATTATGAAAACTCAAATGTTCCTCATATTGGATAAAATTTTGTATAAGTGATATACACAAGTTCTAAAAACTGAACTGTGAAAATGAAGATATATGATCGAAAAATAAGCTAAATAAAGATTTTCGCATTTTAATTTCAAAACGAAATTTCACTCTTAATACAAGCTCTTGATATGTAAAGATCACGACTGCAAAGTTTCATTTAATTTGATGATCGTTTATGTTTTCATATGATAAGTTACCTACTGATGTGCAACTTCAAAAACAGGTATCCCAATGGTGTCAGTTTGCCAGCTTTGTACATTTGGCTATGTTGAGGATTCTACTCACTCATTTGTCATTTGCTCTTTTGCTCAACATGTTTGGCAGTGGTTGGCCTGTTATTTTGGGACTAGGTTACCGACTAATGGTACTATTGGTGATTTATTTGCCTCCATTATCAACAAGTGTTTCTCTCCTCAATTGAAGAATATTTGGCTTGCCAGTAGCCTTTATGCTCTTATGGCTATATGGAAAGCGCGTAATAAGTTTAGATTTGAGGACAGAAGCTCTTCACTCATGCGAATTTTCTCCTCTCTCAAGGCTTGGCTTCGCTTTGTTGCTCCTCACATACCGGGTCATTCGAATGGTAAGGTTGACTCTCAGTTGTTGGTTGGGTTGGGTATTCAACCTATTCATAAATATCAAGTAGTGCCTCAACTAGTTCTCTGACACCCTCCTTTTTTTCCTTGGATTAAGTTGAATACCGATGGCCTTGGAAAGGGTAACCCATGACCTGCAGCTTGTGGTGGGGTTTTCCACGACACCCATGGTCGTTACATTGGTGGTTACTGTAAAGGTTTAGGTCACAATTCGGCTTTCTACTCGGAGCTTATGGGTGTGATCATTAGGGTTGAATATGCCTTTCAATTTGGTTGGCAATGCCTCTGGCTGGAAAGCGATTCGACTAGTGTGATTACATGTATTAACTCTTCTTCATTTGTTCCTTCATGGCCGCTTCGAATTTCCTGGCTCACCTGCTTAGCACGTATTCGTTCGATGACCTTTCATTGCTCTCATATTTTTCGGGAAGGAAATTCAATGGCTAATAGAATGGCAGACAGCAGACATGGGTCTACTCTCCCATTCCCTAGTATGGCATGCTTCTCCTCCATCTGATCTATCTCCTTACCTTAATATGGATGATCTGGGATTTCCTTATTTACAATATGTTTAACTTTCCCTTCATGGGTTGGTGTTCTTTTAGCCTTTTCTTTAGATTTAGGGGTAAGGTTTAGCCTTTTCTTTTTTTATTATTAATAAAATAAAAATAAGGGGACTGGCGGTGGACTCCCAAAGTGTGGCAGACCATTCTATTTTGGAATTGAGGGTGAGACTTGTTTCCTACATTGTCTGCCGCCAAGAGGCTAATATCGCCTAATCCTTTATTATAAAAATAATAATAATAATCATTATTTACACAAACAATACTAGTTATACAGATTTATGGTACGTTCATTCGATACATATGATGATCGTTGTTTATTATTTAAAATATGATGAATATCATATCAAAATGATTAAAATATGCATTTTGCTATTTTTAACAGTTAAGACAGACAAATTCCCTCCTTAATTTGGCAGTGGAAAAGCGTAATTCTCTCATCTCTCTCTATTGACATTGTTCTACATCCAACTCGGCCATGAAACTTCCACAAAACCAACTTTTCTAATCTCATCCTCAAGAATCAATCATCTTCAATAGGTCGATCATTCAAGGTTCTTTCGGAATTGGAGGGAAAAAAACACAACGAGAGCTAGATGTTGTTGTCGGGTCATGTCTTCGGATATATAGCTAGCCAACTTCAAGAACAAACACGTCTATAGAAATTGATCTAATCTTGTACCGGATCACATTAGTCAATCTCAATTATATTGTAGGTTCCCGTTTGAAATGGAACCAAGAGGACTAGGGGACAAGTTGGGTGGTTTAGTTGCGTTTGCCGTGGTGGCGGTGGTGGTGCTTATATCGGCATTGATCGTCAATGTCTCCGGCAACTTGGTTTTTCCGGTGAGCCACAAGTTTAATGGTAGAAAGGGAGCGCCTTTGAGTGAATTTAAAGCTCATGATGATCGCCGTCACGCTAGAATTCTCAAGGCCACCCAAAATGCTGTGGACATGGTTTTAGGTGGCAACGGCCATCCTTCTCAAGATGGGTAACTATTTGAAACATCATTTTCCTTATTTGTAATGCTCTCATTATCTTTTTTTTTCTGTTCTTCTTAAATTGTTGTAAGGAATGATACATACCTTTATAACACTACTTTAAAGAAGGAATGAGGTCCTCTAGACGTTTGTATATATTTATTCATAATGATGAATGAGCAGGATAGAACTGGACACTTGCTAAGTTGGTTCCAGAGTTGTATAGAACCTGACATAGGGAGGGTGCTAATCGTGCTTGGTTAATGGTCTGCTTACATATTTGAATGTTTGATCAATTGGTTTCAATTAGTTTAGTGTGTGATTGATTTGCAGGCTCTACTTCGCTAAACTAGGCATTGGGAATCCTTCAAACGACTATTACTTGCAAGTTGATACCGGAAGTGACATATTTTGGGTGAACTGCGCAGAGTGTGGCGAACACTGCCCAACCAGTTCTAAAATCCAGGGTGTTAAACTCACACTTTACGATCGAAACAGCTCTTCTACTTCAAATGTGGTGACTTGTGGTGATAACTTTTGCACTAAATACGGAGAAAATCATGAGATGTCCCAGTGCAATAAGCCAGATGATAAATGCGACTACCTGATTCAATACGGAGATGGAAGTTCAACTTCTGGATACTTTGTCAAGGATGATGTGCAATTTCAGAAAGCCAGCGGAAACTTTCAAACATCCTCCACTAGTGCATCTATAGTATTCGGGTACGTTATCAATCACTGACTTAGTTACATAAATCCATTGCATATCTTTAGCTTCATAATATGAAACAAGCTGCCTGTGATTAGCTCTAAAGCACTACTCCTGATTGCGGAATGTGTTCATATAGGTGCGGGACTAACCAATCCGGCTTGTTAAATAACCCCAATGTAGCAGTTTCCGGGCTACTTGGTTTTGGCCAGGCAAATGTAACCCTGCTTGCACAGCTCTCAGCCGCAGGAAAGGTGAGGAATAAATTTGCACATTGCTTGGATAACTCGAAACAAGGTGGTGGAATCTGGGCTATAGGAGAAGTTGTCGAACCCAAAATCAAGTACACGACACCTATGGTACCATATAAGTACGTACTGCTACTAGCTGCTTATATCTATCTATGTAACCCTTCATTTATCTCTTAATTCTGCTTAAATGGTAATTAACACTGTTTGTGATACGATCAGGCTTCATTACAATGTTGTGTTGGAGAAAATTGAGGTCGGAAGTGATGTTATGCAACTTCCGACTACTGGTGGCGATGTTTCTGATGTCAACAGTACGGGCCAAAATACGGCAATTTTTGACAGTGGTACAACACTGACTTTGTTACCGCCAGAGTTGCAGCAACAAATAGAGGAGAAGGTATCTGTGCTAATATATATCATTCAGATTCAAGTTGTGGGTTTCATCTAAATATGTTACTTCAATTTACTCATACATCCTCATTTTGATCAGATACTGGCTAAGGAGCCTGGATTGCAGGTGTATAAAACTCAGGAGGACGAGTTTACATGTTTTGATTATGCCGAAAAGTAAAGTACTTTTCTAACAGCACCATTCATTCCTTGTTAATTATTGACTAATCGTATGTTCATCGTTAGCTTAATGATGTGCTTGTGTTTTCGGTTGATGCAGCATTGATGAAAAGTTTCCTGTTGTCAAGTTCACTTTCAAGAATTCCGCTACGTTGTTGGTGTATCCTCATGATTATCTGTTCTTGTTGAAAGTAGGTGCTTTGATCTTTTGTAACCAGCAAGGAACCTTTTTATAATGAGTTCTTGATTAACATACTGACTAAGTTACATATGCCTCAGGAGGGTTCCTGGTGTCATGGTTGGATGAAATCTCAACCTGGATCATCACAACCACCCGTCATTCTTCTGGGAGGTAAACATCACATACATGATCTTTAAAACTTTTCTTCAATATATAAGCAACTTTATACATTCATTGACAAGCAATTGTTAATTTCCCTCGACAGATATGATCCTTTCAAATAAGGTAGTCGTATATGATCTCGAACAGCAGGTCATTGGGTGGGCTGATCACAACTGTGAGTAGCTAGCATTACTTGTGATTGACTAGCTAGGCTTAACTTATCCTGTTAAATCTGTTTGTAATATGGTTTTGGTGTCTAATGAATGTTAGGTTCTTCAAGCATAAAAGTGAAAGACGACGAGTCAGGGTCGGACTACTCTATTCAGTACCACAATCTTGCTACCTCAGAATCTTCCGGCATATTGGGGTGGCTTAACCTTTAACACGAGCAATTGAATCAGCTGTAGTTTTTAGCTTATAAAAGCAGTCTTTTATTACCAACTTCTATAAGATTTAACCTAATGGTGTAACTTATGAAATAATATACTTTATTAAAGTTTGCCAAACACCTTCCTTCTGTTACTTGACTTGTAAGATAAGCAGCTTTTGACACACCATAATCTGTGCGAAACTGGACCTGTGACTACTATATCATTTGTGTTATTAGCAACTGCTGCACATAATCTCTATATAAATCCATCACTCTCATTTCACGTAGCTAGCTAGCAATTTATTCGGCCAACTAACCAAGATGGTACATAACACAACAGCCTTCATTCATTAGACGCTGGTGCACCATAACCAAATCCATAATTGAAAAACTCTGTTCTTCATGCGATTGTTTACAGTGGAATTCTATTCCAAGAATTCATGTGTACTACTTCGATTTTGATCTCGGATGTGATATATTGCTGATTATACATGATACAGTATTCATACAACAAGATTGATGTATAACACAAATACTTACAAGGTTATTTTCAAAAGCTGTACAACAAAATAGATTAGTGCCACGAACAGAGCAAATTGATACACATCTCTTTGGAAACCGTCGTCCCTTTGGAAGAACTGATCGAAATTCAATCAAATCAAATGAAGAATGTTAATCAGTAAAGCGATCGATACTAACTAGCTAGCTAGTGAGCTCAATCAATTTAGTGTTTAGTAGCTAGCTGACTGACCTTGGTTGGATCACCAGAAGGGTCGCGAAAAATTTCCATGTTCTGTTTTTCTGTTGGGAAGCGGCTGGAAAGACTTTTAACTGCATCAGTCAAGTCTTTTCCACCCTCAATTGCTGCAAACAGACGACGCGACGTCCAGAAATAGGCTTGTGAAATGAATGAAGAAGCTGATAAATCCCAAAACTCTTCATGTTGAGTCACTTGGCCACTGATCTGGTTCAGAGTGAATTGGGAGTTGATTTTTACAATCAAATCTCCTACTGGAATGTTCTTGGGTTTGCCTTTGACTGTCCATTTGATACTTAGCACACTGGTCGATAACATGCTCATTTCTTGAACACTCTGCACTCACAATTAGCATATTCAGGACCTCGCCAAAAAAAAAATAGCATCTTTAGGAAGAATAGATTGTGTCATGAACTAGGAAGATGGAGTAGTTACTCACCACAGAAGGCTTCTCCAGTGCAGTGGTTATCCAGAGTGGTCTCTTGTACTTGTCACGACCACTAAAACTTCTAACGGGGTCCTGTATGTAATCACAAGTCCAGCTTAAGTTGAAAGAAGGTAATGCACTAAGACATGCATACATGTTAGGAATGGTAGCTGACCTTGTATTGAACGGAAAGAGCAAAGGTTCCAAGGGCACGATTGCCTTCGCGAAGCTCAAGGATGTCGCGGACAAGCTGCCGAGCAGTGGACTCGACCAAGGGGCTGCTAATGCACTCAAACTCATTGCAAAGCTCCCCAAAATTCAACCCATCTACAATTCTATCAGCCTCTGATCTCAGATACTCTTTATCAGAGTCACACAATTCAGCCCTGCCCTGATCATTTGTTACTGCAATGTAATATACCAGCAATTCATCAGTGACGAACTTAGTGGCTTAGCTAGGAATAGCAGCAGCTAGCTAGGTACTTACCACGCAGTAAAAAAGGATGGTGTGAATCTTGGAAGGAAGACGCAGTGCTAAAAGGATTGGAGATGAAAAATACTGATTTACTAGCAGCAGCAGCTTTGGTTTGGCGACGGCGAAGGCAGCAGCTGGTGGTGGTGGCTGTTGTTGCTGTAAGGAGCGCGGTGAAAGTAGAAGCACTAGTACAAGAAGTGCAGCAGCTATTCATCATCATGATCATCATCATTTCTCCTACCCATATATATAGATATACAATAGATTATAGTACGTCCTGAGCTAACTAGCTACGTAAAATAGCTCCATTGCACCCTCTTGTTCAACTCGAACATTTTCTGGGCTCTTCAATGTTTCCCTCTGGCTTTAGGATAAGGTTTGGCTAGCTTCTTCTCTCTGAGTGTAGCTGAGTGCGGCCACTTGTCAGTTGGTGATTGGGTGAAACTGGGAGACCCACACTCTCCGACCTTTCATTCCATTTCTGGCTGTCAGCTTCTAGTCGTCTCACTTGAGTTGAATTTGATACTCATGTGTAGTCAGTCGCTTCCCATACGTATAAGCCCAAATTAACATTTTTATGACCTGGATGCACCTTGATGCTTGCAGACATAGAGATGTATGAACGTCAGGTATACCCAACAAGGGAGCCCTTCTAGTGAGGACCCTTAAGTTAAGGACTTGGTGATGACTTTTCAGTTTATGGTTTAAAAGACCTAATTTTCGATCACATTTTGACATCTTATCCATTCAGTTTTTAGGTTTATATGAGTAGATCATTTCTACAAATTGTCACCCAAATTGGTGTTCGTTAATATAACAAACTAAATCAAATTAATGGACGAACCAAATCTGTCAAATATGAACCGTTCAAGTTCATAATTGATAAATCTCACTTATGAATGTCTTAACAATTTTCAATATAGCTGAAAATTTGAAGAAATGATCTGCTCATAAATACCTATAAACTGAACGGTCAAGATGTAGATATAAGATCAAAAGGTGGGATAAGCCGAAAAGTCTTCACCAAGTCCTCAACTTAAGGGTCCTCACTAGAAGGTTTCCTACCCAACAATTAGCTCAATTACATCAACAAATGTATAAACTCCAAACCACATTCACACATTCAAACATACAAAACTCTAAAACAGAATCTCAGCTTGTGTTTTCCAATCAATGAGCAGATTGTGAGCAGTGGAGATGAAATAGAACAAAGTTTTTGATTGAGAAACAGAACAAAGTTGTCCAGCGTATACAAAATAATAGTGACAGAAGAGATTATTGTATCTGTCTCAATAACAGATCGCTGAAGGAGGGCAGGTTACAGGTATTGCTGAACAGGCCATTGCAGCGTTGTTGCAAAACACATATGGTATCGGTACGTATACCAACCAACTCAGAAACCCAAGTTTCTTCACCAGGAAGACATCAACAGAAAATTAACTCTGCCCCATGGCTAATCATCTCTTTACGAAGCGAATCATGGAATTGCTTCTCACTCAGCAACTTAGACCACGATGCGTGCTCAACATTTTTTCGCACTTATAATTATGTGATTTCCACTGAGAGTAGATATTTCCACTGTCATATGCTTAAGGGCAACGGCACCGTTAAGGAAGTATATGACAAGCTCCATTTGATTCGGTGTCCCGCGAAGTCTACTGATTTCGATTTCTTCCAAATGTAAATATTTCATGTTCTTCGAATACACCACCTTCTCTTCTGTACCCCTTTCCGAGCGTACGGAAGCAAACATTGGTGATTTGGGTGTACAACTCTATTGGCACCCTCTTGTTCAACTCGAACATTTTATGGGCTTCCATATATGTTTCCCTCTGGTTTTGGGTGAAAATTATACAGCGCACCCGGGTGCGCGGCACATCCGTCCACCTCCGCCGTCCATTTTGAAAAAGTCAAAAGTCCGCGTCAAATTGACGGCGGAGATGGACGGATGCGCGGCGCATCCGGATGCGCGGCGCATCCGGATGCGCTGAATACGCTCTCGGTTTTGGGATAAGGTTTAATTTGGCTAGCTTCTTCTACTAGTGTGTAGCTGAGCGCGGCCACTTGCCAACACTCTCGGACCTTTCATGCCATATCTGGTTGTCTGCTGACCTTTCATATTCGTAGATGACTAGTCGTCTCACTTGGGTTGAATTGATACTCATGAGTAGTCAGTCACTTCCCATACGTATATTGTGTATTGTATGCAACATTATTGTGGCCTCACGTTAATTTGAACATCCTATGAACAAAACCTCGATACATATATATACACAGATCGATAGTACGTTCATTCAATCAGAAAATGCATGAGTCATGATATTGTTTCCTTCCTATACTTAAAAAGGTCTCATTCATACTTGGATGAGCGAGCAAACTAAAACCGATCACAAATTTATTTTGTATTTACGACTTCAACGTGTTTACTCGATTTAATTATCATAATAGACACGACTGTAATAAAATATTTGTTGCTAATACACATATTTGACACTTAAAGCAGTAATTTAATTATATTTGGTACCTAAGTTATTATTTTTTCAGAGATATGATCATCAAATCCAAAGTTGATGGTAGTAGATATATAGCTAGCAAGTAGACATAGTGCATCAAAGTCAAGAATCCAATGAAAGAGCTAGCTACTCCTTTGAATTATGTTATGTAATGTATACATGTGGAGGAGAATACCAAGTGCGTTTTGAGAGTGCATGCATTAACTTCTTAGTGCATGTAGGAGAGCTCGAGACAACTACAAGGAAGGTCAAGTCAGCGAGTGAGACCAACTCCATCTATCCAAGTATCAACTTTACACTAGTGTAAATTTGGTTGAGTATGTCTTACCAGCAACAACAACAATAAAGAACTAACGATCTTTTTACGCAGCGTACACAAAATAGATTTTTTTTTCTTTTTTTCATCGGATGAATTTGAAGCTCACAAAATAGACTTCACTATCAGGACTCTTGTCTCACACAATTTTCTACTTGAGTATTAGTAATTTAATTCCAATATTAATATATACCAATCAATTCAGATATTCAATGCAAAGAGATTCTAATCAAAATAAGCTAGGCTTCCTTTTTATGAATCAAATCACACGATTCTAATTATCAATGAAATCATAATATAATATAAAATATGGTACACTTATAACAAGTTGCAACGTAATTCGCTACATATATATATGGAAGCAGTAGATTGGCATTCATGAAAAGATACGTTTTTTTTTGCTTTGTACAGGAATGCCAACACATTAGCATAACTAACACAAGACGTACTCTTCAATCACATGATTTTACATTACGATTAAGAGGAGATATGAAGATATTTTTTCACTTGTTCCACTTTCTGGTTATACTTAAAGGTATTTATTTTTGTGAAAGGACATGCAATTATATATATAGAAAGGAATATGAAATTCATACTCTCACTTTTTATTTTTAAATCATCATTTACATAAAAAGTTAAAAGTTAAATCACTAAAGACAAAAGTTAAGTCACTGTTAAACCTAGGCTTATTGCTGCGTCGATGTCCAGGTTGGCACCGGTGTTTGTTTCTGTCACATAGTTGGGAGTTGGGACGTCTTGTTTACAAACGGCAGCCACTATATATCCGGCCGTATCGAAAATCCCAACACCGGCCATCTATTATCACTCTACAGTCTCTACTACTCGGATCTCTATTCTCTATTCTATGCATTCTCGTCCATATGTATCTGTCCAATTCCTCACTTTCATTGTTTGACCTAGCTAGCTACCTCTTTTTTTTCTTTTTTCTTTTTTCTTTTTTTCTTTTTTAGTCCGAAGACCTAGCTACCTGCAGCTTATATCAGTTATATGTGTGTGTATATAGTATAAAATAAAATCAATTATTTCCATTTAAAATAAAAAAAAATTGAATATGTATGTACGCATGCGACCTCCATCAATTCTAGTTTGACTCCCACACTGTACCTATTTCCACTTTCCTTCCTTCATTCCCACCTTGCTCCTTTCTCTTTGGGTATATCCATTTCTCTTGGGGGTTTCCTTTCCTTTATAAATCCTCCCTCCCTCCCTCGCTTGCTTTGCCTCTCTCTCTCTCTCTCTCTCCCTCTCAAATTCTCCTTCTCATTTCTCATTGGTTTTACCAACCAACCAACCAACCAACCGCCCACTTTCTATCTCTCTCTCATTCTCTCCCTCACACAAACCTCGTTTCTCCAATTCTCTCTCTCTCTCTCAAGCACTACTACTCCGGCCAGGCCATGGCCAGACTCTTGGCGGATACAGTTCCCACCTGCATCTCAATCACAATACTCATATGCATAAGCTTGACAACAACGACAACTGAGGCCGCTCCTCAAGCCTCTCTTGTCACCCAGCTTCCCGGCTTCAATGGCACTTTTCCGTCCAACCACTATTCCGGGTAAGCAACCAAACCTGATTTCGTATATGTAATCCTTGTGTTTTCTTCTTCATCATCATTGTGTATATACAGTACGTATGTATATCTCATCAAATGGGGTAGGATCATATCTTTGAAATCCAAAATGAGAATGAATGAATGGTTGATTATGGATCACTGATTTAAGTCTGTGTGTATCGTATTGTAGATATGTAAGCATAGGCGAAAAGAATCTTTTCTACTACTTCGTCGTCTCAGAAGGGAACCCGGCAGACGATCCTGTTGTCCTCTGGCTCAATGGTGGACCCGGTTGCTCCAGCTTTGACGGTTTCGTCTACGAACACGGTACGTTACTCTATACTATACTCTCCTCCCTATACATTACCATGTTTAGTAGTGTATACAGAGTAGACTAGACGCTCCATTTTATGTTTCGGCTTCACTCTAAGTCACGCTTCTGCTTACCTTTTTTATTTGGACGTCAATCTTTTTTCTTAATTTTCATAAATTAGTTGCCCCTAATAGTTCATGTTTAAGAGTTGCCAAACTTTGATAGTGTATCGGAATATTAAAACTGCGAGATACGCTTGTTTAGTTTCTATAAATAAATATCAAACTTAAAGACAGAGCTTAAAGATAAACTGAAGAATCGTATAAAACAAAAAAAGATAATTAGATAGAAGAATGTTGTGCAGCCAAAAAAGTTGGCTTCGCTGTATATGCCACTTGACTGAAATGTGTGTATAGTCATTGTCATCTCATCATTAATTTGGGGTCTATCAATAAGCTAGCATTGCGTTGCTTACTTGCATTTGGGTCACGCATGCACTCACGGGTACCGTTGAGAATTGTTCAACACATCGATCATTGGATACAAATTAGCTAGGTGTATAATATTCAATTATGTTGGTCTCACGTCTACATCTTATGTAGCAGAGCCCTTTCTATAATTGAGTAACACATTTTGGATCCAGTTAATTCATGACAGATTAAATATTACCATATTATTTCAAACTAACTATCATTTTAGAAATTGATCAATTCGAGTATTAATTAGGTGTTTATAGTAAATGTTCATACTAGGATTATGGGACACTCATGAATCCCTGGATCTGAGTACGCACATATATGCGGAACTCGTATATAATTGGGTCATTTTTATGTACAGGGCCTTTCGATTTTGAACAAAAATCAAGAGGATCATTGCCCACTTTACATCTTAATCCTTACAGCTGGTCCAAGGTATCTATCTATATGCATAAAGAGAGTCGAGACAGGATTCTCTTGATCCTTGAGTCAATCATATTTGTGCCAAGTAATTAAGTAGTTAGCTAGAAGCTGGACTAATCAAATGAGACTGAGTTTATTTATGTTATTAGGTTTCCAACATACTGTATCTGGATTCTCCTGCTGGTGTCGGGTTTTCCTATTCAGAAGATGAAAGCCAATACGTAACTGGGGATCTTCAAACTGCTTCTGACACCCACGCCTTCCTGCTCAGCTGGTTTAAGCAGTACCCCGAGTTTCTTTCCAATCCGTTTTACATTGCCGGGGAGTCTTATGCCGGAGTCTATGTCCCTACTCTTGCCTTTCAAGTTGCCACAGGTAACAAACACGTACTACACAATTGTTTCTGTATCCATATATATCGGCCTACCTTAATTATGCTCAATTCAATCTCATCACAAATTTATATTACTGATGGATGATCTTGCTTACAACTACTAGGTATACAAAATGGAACAAAACCGGTTCTAAATCTCAAGGGTTACATGGTGGGGAATGGAGTCACAGACAGAAACTTTGATAACAATGCTCTAGTCCCTTTTGCCCATGGGATGGCCCTCATTTCAGATCAAATTTATGAGGTACATTCATGTCGATCTGAAGCAAAATTATTACATCAATACATGGATCATATACATGTTTGGTGCATGACAAATATTGATATTAATGCAGGGAGTGATAAAAGAATGTGGGATCAACTACTCTAACTCATCAAGTGCCAAGTGCAATGAGAAACTTCAACTAGTTAGCGAGGTATATATACATAACATCTGCGATCAGTTCTTTTGCTTAATCATTCAAACCATTTCCTATATTATGCTTGTAGCTTAACCTATAATCGATGATGACAAATGATGTTGATTGTATATGTTTGTATTAGGCTCTTGATGGACTAAATATCTACAACGTCCTTGAGCCTTGTTACCACGACCCTGGAACTAAATCAGGGAACACTACTTCTACAACAACCAAAAGCAGCAACTTACCCTTAAGCTTTCAGCAACTAGGCAAGTCATCTGAGAAGCCTCTCGGAGTGAGAAAAAGGATGTTTGGCCGCGCTTGGCCTTATCGGGTATCTGTAGAAGATGGTTTAGTCCCTTTGTGGCCTCAGCTAGCTTCTCAATCTAACTCAGTTCATGTCCCATGCATTGTAAGTAACTCACACTTCCATGGTTGACATTCTTTCACCTAGCTAGTTAAAATTATGATGAGCATGTAGTTAAACAGACTTTTAATGTTAATATGTAGGATGATGAAGTCGCTACTAAATGGCTGAACGACCCAGCAGTTAGGGAAGCAATTCATGCCAAGCCTGTAAGCTAGCTGATTAGTTCAGCTGTACATAACTATATGCCATAAATCCTTTTCTTCCCTCATTGAAAGTACGTTCAAATATATTTGCAGGCAAGCGTGTCTGGTCCCTGGGAATTATGCACAGGTAGAATAAGCTACTATCGTAATGCTGGAAGTATGATCCCTTACCACAAAAACCTTACAACCAGAGGATACAAAGCTATCATTTTCAGTGGAGACCACGATATGTGTGTGCCATATACTGGAAGCCAGGCATGGACTAGTTCACTTGGGTATAAAGTTATAGACCAATGGAGGTCTTGGCAATCCAATGACCAAGTTGCAGGATACTTGCAAGCGTATGAAAACAACCTCACCTTTCTCACTGTCAAGGTCCGTCTCTGTATATGCTTTATATCATTTTCTGCTTTGGTAAAGCTTCCTTGATTTTCAATGTAATGCCAAGGAAACGGCTCTGCCTGGTTTTGGTTTCTATACTCTGATCAAGTTTGTTTGATTTCTTGTGGTGGCGTTGGCGTGGGGATACAGGGAGCCGGTCACACCGTCCCTGAATACAAGCCACGGGAGGCGCTCGACTTCTACAGCCGCTGGTTGCAAGGAAAACCAATATGATCGATCGTATATATGACGGCATAGCATGGCCGGTGACCGGGGAAGAGAAGACTTTCATTGAACCACCTTCATCATTTTCGGCAAATCAGACACAGCGGCCGCATTCATTCTCTATCTTTCTACATATATTTGAAAATATATACAGGCAACTTCCTTACTATCAACTTCCAATCTTTACAAGAAATCAAATAAAACATTAGCACCTGATTGACACATCTTTGTTTCCTTATCTCACATCAACAACTGCAAACACACATGTATCACTTTAATAGTGAAGAGGTTAATGCCAGTCACATTCACAACCTCAACCTCAACCTAAGGTTTAATTAGTAGTTCAACTTGCAACAAACTCCACAACCTACCCATGCCTTACCACGCAATAGTGGCAGTCTAATGTCTAGCATCCACCTCTCTGTATATATATTCATGCACATATTGAGGCGGGTGTCTTTGTCTATGACTATATGACTATATGAGACTATGACAATAAATGGCACCAGAACCTCTACAACAACACACTCCATCACCACATGTAGAATCCTGCATGCACCTTTCAAATTGAATTCCCTAAAATAAAAATGAGGAAAAACAACACAATTTTCCATTTCTGAACAAATTGACATTCCATCAATTGATTGAAAATAACACCCTCAATCAGTACCTCACCCACCACTACATATAATATCTTCAATTCATGAATTTTGGGAAATGCATTACTAAGGTGGGAAAACTAGCTTTCACAATTCAATAGCATGTAGCTAGTGTGGTCACTGATGGTCCTGATGCATGGAGCTAGGGTACATACTACATTATTCGATATGGTTTTGAATATCAATTGATCATGACAATATATGGGCAAATTATGGATGCTTCATAGAAAGTCAAGCAAAAAATCAGCTCCTTTTCACTCTTGGTATAACTATCAGCAACTTCCCACTTGGATAGCAACATAGCTAGCTAGCTACCAAAAAGATGCATAATACATATTTTGCTCATCCACATTAATCTCCACCAATCAATTCATTGAAAACTGACAGGAAAGGAACAACCCACACACAAGAAAAGCTATCTAATTAGCTAAAATATCTTCATTGCAAATGCAAATTCAAATTCAAAGGGACCTAGTTAGAAACAACATTGCATACATTACATCTCAAGAGGACAAGGGTAACCTTTCAAACTGAAACTAAGATGAGGCTTCATTATCACAAGATTATTATGAAC
The DNA here is from genome assembly GCA_034370585.1 of Fragaria x ananassa. NCBI lineage: Eukaryota > Viridiplantae > Streptophyta > Magnoliopsida > Rosales > Rosaceae > Fragaria > Fragaria x ananassa. The sequence goes on from CP139753.1 coordinate 306,113, forward strand.
ATAATACACATGAATTTGTTTCAAATAAATAAATAATACGACGGAGAGTTGGATTTTACAAAAATTCCAATTCTACCCACAATAGAAAGGACAATTTTTCCCAGACATGCTAATATAGTCGGGAGGGCCCCCCTCTCCGGTCAAAATTTTAACTTTGATGGCCCTACAAATCACAATTGTTTTGAAGAAGAAGAAAACAGGATTGGAGATAACGAAAAGGAAAGGAGGATATCTATAAAAAATAAAAAAAAATACAAAACAAATTTTGTGGAACAATGGAAGATCAAACCTTGTTCCGGGCCTTAATGTCTTCTTTTCCAGGTACAAATCTTGGCAGAGTCAACAATGTGTTAACACGAGAAACTCCTTCCAGAGCAGACCAGTCTACACCCAATTCCGAGTTCATTGTAGCATTCTCCTTGCTTCTCTCTTCCTCTACATCTTCGTTGTCTTCAAGAATCTCTTCACCATTTCGGACAGTACCTGGGCGGACAAAAGAAGTTGGGCCAGAGATATCTTCTTCATTCTCACTCCCAGAATTCAAATCATCCACTCCAGTATGCTGCTCGCTCAAGTTATTATTAGCAGCAGTTGATAAATTATTTCCGTCTGAGTCGAGGTATAGGCAGACCACAGCACAGTCATCTACTTTTGAAGTTGGGTATTTTTGTCTCCAGGCCCGAACTGCTGACTCAACCAGTGCTCGAGCTGCAGAGGAGCGTGCAGGGGCTGATGCTATTATATCTACCACTTCTTTGTTAGACAGAACATCCCAAATCTGCCAAAAAGTTTTAACTTTTTAGATTCAAAAAGCAGGGGGGAGAATAGGAAAGGATTAAGGAAGGGAAATATCATATTTAATATGTAAGTGGCTTCAAATTAGGTGGCTCCATACCCCATCTGTGGCCAAGACTATAAATTCATCCTTCTCAGTGAGACGCCGATAAGACACATCAGGCACTGAGATCAAACCGAAATCCTTGAGGCAAAAATCTCCAAAGGCCCGTGCCATGGCAAGACCAGGGGAGTCATTGTTTGGTAGCCAGACCCGACAAACCTCTGGTTCATCATGAAGAGCAAAAACACGTCCTCTACACTTCCGTATTCTTTCTGCTTCCGCTGTACAAACAAAACAGAAACAGAAACAGAAACAGAGAGGGACTAAGGATACCAATATGATGACACAATGGATAACTTGTGCACATGTACTAATTTATTCCATTACTAAATAACAAGGGAGCTTTGGAAACCTTGATGTGACTGTTTGGTCTCAATTCCTCCCTTTTCCAGTTCAAATTTTGATGAGAGTGTGCTACATAGTAAAATGGATAAAGAAACTAAGTAGGCAAGAAATGAATACATGAACAATGACAGTGCTGGTGTTACAGACTTATACACCAACAGAAATCCTGAAGACAGCATCAAGTCTGCAATATTGGATGTCTCGCGCAAGTCCATTTACACAAGTCATCCTAACAACATAGTTTTTCCAAAACTTCAATGACACCTAGGTGAACTTCTGCATCTTTGGAACATCGTTTAATGCTTGACTAGATCAGATCTTGGGAAGAATGTAACTAGGGTTTGAAGGTTTCGTCAAAATCCATAACAAGAAAAGGAGAAGGCCAAGAGGAACTTAAATGGTGAAAACTACAGTTTCGAAATTGTAGATCACATCCACTGAAACAGCCCATATAAACACTTCTTTACATCTCTTTCTTTTGTGAATTGTGAAATTAATTAAACATGTTTCATGTCAGAAGTCATGACAGTGGAGAATGCTAATATTGATTTTTTATGCATGAAAATATAAACCCAGATACAGATACAGACACATGTGCATAACTAGCCCAAACACTTGCCTTCAAACGACAAAGATAGTACCTGGAAGATTTGGTTTGAGATCCACAGTCAACTGAACTGCCAGCAGAGTGTCATCCTTATCTCTTGTGCATAGAACTGCCCTGGAATCCCCAACATTTCCGAAAATTATATCCCGACCCTGAGAAACATGCCAATACATGCATGATCAAGATCAGTACCTCACTAAAACCAACATCAAATCAGGACAAGTCAAAGGATTATGAAGCCACCTGCTTAACTAGAGTTACTGCTGTTGTCCCACTACAAAAGCAATCAATACTTGGTTGTATTCGTAGTTCCCTGTCCATAACTCTGAAAGCTTTTAAGAATGACTCTTTCAATGTGTGAAAGATCTCAGGGTGCTTTTCTGATTCCTCACTGTCAATGGAGGCCCTGAAATCTTCATCAACAGGCACAATTGCCGCATCATCTGAATTCAAGCTTCCAGCAGTATTAGGGCTGATCTCTTTGAGAACTTCCTCACTGTTTATGTTCACTTCCCAATTGGAGCTCAACTTGAGAGGAAGCGAATCCCTCACTCTCTTTGCAACCATATGACCATATGGACCATGACCATCAAAAACACCGCAGAAAATTGTGTCTGTTCTTGAACAAAAATTCTGAAGATCACAGTAAGTAGAGTTAGACAAATAATACTATTGCTCAAACAGGTGCTGTTAAAGTTAAAGTCACAGAAGTTTTTCAAGATCAATGAACTTGGTAACTGAATTCTAAACCCCTTGTATCAAGCAAACATATAGAATTAATAGATTTTGATATTTGAAGGTAAAAAGGCAGGTTTGTCGAATATTTAAGCTGAAAATCTTCGAAAAAAGTTCCATATCACAATGAAAAGAGGAAAAACTAGCAATCAGACATAGAAATGAATCTACGAAAGCATAAATAAAATAAATGATTTTCACAACATGATGGATTAAATAAATGGGAAGAGAGGAAAGCTAACCTCCCAGATAATCATGGCATCTTGGTTGGTCCCTTTCTTGCCCTGTTGAGTAAACAAAGAAGCAGCTTGAGTAGAGCCATTGAGGAAGACTCTGCCCGGAATCCGATGCAGGGCGGGGTCTTCCCGGCGGTAATCAAAAGAAGAACTCCGGGAAGTAGATTTCTTCTTAGAGGTCTTCCTGCGGCGGGAGGCACCACCCCAGCCCGGAGAGGCCGGCGAAGGAGAGGCCATTGGGCTCCTGCTCTCGGCGGACAAGCAGGAACCCATTCTCAGGGCCCTGATTATGTTGAGTATGCACTCCAGACCAACCGAGCTGTTTCGACCCCCCTTTCTCCTTTTCACGGATCCCAAAGCGCAAGACTGAGTCTTTCCGATCACAATCTTGCCACCATTCCAAGATCAATCACAACCTGCAACTCACAATTTCACAGTTTGTAACCGAAAGCAAACACGAGTACAACATGACATGAATATTGAAAAGCAGATCTAAATAATAAAAAGTGTAGGCCTAGGCCTACCTTGTCATCACAAACCCATCCCACCCAATTCCAACAACAAAAACTCTCTTGTAGTGATCAGTGCAAACCAGAAATTGAGCTTGGTAGCTGAATCAGATTGAGCTTGAATTGATGGAATGCGAACAAGAAAGAAGGGAGATTTGAGTATAGATGGAAGAGAGAAAGAGAGAGAGCTGAGCTGAGGTGAGAAAACAAAGATGGAAAAGGGGGAGACGGAGAGGAAGAAGAGGGTAATAGAGCCAAAATTAGAGGGAGAGAAATGAAAAAGACTTTGAACGTGTTGAGAAATATTCGCAACCACCAACAAGAACCCAAATTATATTTTGCAAACAAACTCGCTCTCTCCCTCTTTGTAATACTACGACCTGACTTTCTAGAGAGTGAAACCAACACACAGTACTTCTTCTAGAGAGAGAGAGACTCTACACTTGCTCTTCTTCTTCAACAACAACAGCAGCAACAACATATATAAATGGGGTTGAATTTCGGTTATGTCCATCCATCACATTCACAGCCAAGGAAATATGTATACATTGTATCTATCCATTCACAGATTATTGGCAAAGAATGGAATTGGAAATACCATACTTTTATGGAAAACTCTCCTACCCATTACTTTATCTTTACCAACACACAATCAAGCAGCATTCTCATATCTTGTCTTCCCCTTGTTTTTTGGCGGGTAAGAAATTACCGCACTTGATCATAATGCTGCTAATTCCATTATATATTTTTCTAATGAAAAGTGAGATTCCGGGTTCGCGGAGGGATGAAGCCATGAAGGAGAGTGAAAATGGAGTGGTAATACCAATAAGGATAAAACTGTGGATAAGGTTTTGGATACAACAATATGCAGCTAATAGAAGTTGCACATTAATTCTGGTTATATATATAGATGGATGTTGTTTATTTGAACAATGAAATGAGTAAATGCAGGAGAAAGATGGGTAATTGCATTATTGGATTCTCTTCATACAATTTATATATATGCATACATTTACAGTAACAGCTATGAAACACATGATCATGTCCCTTGAAAATGTGAGTATCCGACTCATTTCTACGTGGCCACTCTCGTCCTACTCGCTCTCTGGGTTCCTTCGTACCCTGGATAATAGGGATCCATTTTTGGCAATATTATTAGAGAATTAACCCTTTTTTTTTTCTTTTAACCAAAATGCTCTATATATATCAACACATTACAGTTGCGATCCAGGACATGATTTGTTGCAGTGCAAATTAATTTCTGAAATCTTTGTTTTTGATTTTTTTGAACAGGAATCTTTGTTTTTGATTGAACAAGATGAATTTGTTCACATTAAAGATGAGAGAAATCATGCTAGTTGCATTATTTCCAAGTTAGAAAAGGAGTCATGTGTCTGATGGCTGTTTGGTGACGAGTGATGATCGAGGACATGAACATCATTATCAATCTGATTGACCTAACCCTTCTCTTCTTCCCTCCGATTTCGATCTCCTCTCTTCGTCTTCTTGATAGAAAGAGTCGTTACTATAACTGAAATACATTGATGATGGTGACTCCGCATTTAAGAAAGCAGCTTACGGAAAAGAGAATCGTCCGCTTTCGGTTAGTGGCGGCTGATTACCAGTGTCACCCCTCTATCTCTGAGGTGCGGTTAGAGTGATTAATCTAAAGTATAAATTTTAATCAGTCAAGATTAGTCACAATCACATCGTCATCCCCGATCAACAAAAATCTTCCCTTTTCCTATATATATATGTTAATCAGTCACGTTTTGCATGCAGCCATGCATTATTTCTAGAAGGAAACTCTCCATTATAATTTCTTTTCTTTTTGGCCTCAAGAAAATCAATGTTACTTTCCATCCCATTAGAAGTAGTGGTGACAATAGAAACACAAACATATGTGCATAACATTTAGATTAAAGAACTAAATCACGCAAACAATGTGATACGTTAAGTTGTTTGTCAAGTAGAACAAATATAATTTATTCTTATTTTAGATCATGATTAACACTTAATTGTTGGAGTTTCATTTTCGATCAATGTATAGCTAGGTAATAACATTTGTATCTTATGTGTGTATACAAAGTTGCATTAGAAACGCGTTAGGTTTTTGGCCTTTCTTGCGATGATGGGAATGGCTGGATTTCTGCTTAAGCATTTTTATTCACATATGACACACTTTATCTATGATGAAGCAAATGATCAAGTATAATTTGTAAATTAAATCGAATTATAATAATTAAAAAACAAATGTGACGTGTGAATAGAAAAACAAGATGTGTGTGACCATCCCATTTCTAAGGGACTTTGTGTAAATATGTTTGGTTCAACCTTTTACAGCACAGGGCTTGTCCGATTCAATCCTGCCCCGAACGAACTGCTGGCCTCATCCGGAACAAGGAAGGCATGGCACTCCCTTATTGATTACTTGTGGTCTGCTATAACTATTCTAGCTGGGGATTAGTTTAATGAAAGGAATAGCCCATTCCTCATCCTTATTCACTCTGTCAAACTCGCAGCCTCGATCTCAGCTCATCTGACTTTGCACCATGCATGTCCATCGGAATTTCCAGTTGAAATGGTACAGTACCGGTGACTTGACTAGCAGTAAGTGTAGAAAAGACTGATGCATGCAGTTCCAGATTGGTCAAATTTGGCTCCTCTGCTATTCCTATTCCTATTCCTATTCAGTCTAGGTAAATACAATGTTAGAGAAGAGAGAAGAGAACATAAGCTCTTACAAATTGCTTAATTGAGCTGGTAGCTGTTACTGTTACAATGCATGTGTTAATGTAACAGAAACCGAAAGAAAGATGTCTCTATATCTGAAATTGAAATCAAACTCGTACTAGGAAGTAGGAAGAGGTTAAACTCAGCAGACCGTTACCAGCATATTATATAATAATTATCATACATGACTCCAAGATTAAGGTTTATTCACCTTGCCTTAACTCTGTGATTGACTCCAAGATTAAGGTTATTATAACTTATAACTTTAACCCATGACAATGTGAACCTAACCACACCCCAATCATACAGACCATTGTCTCCTTCATTTACATATACATGTTCCATGTTCTACTGTGAAGGAACAATAAAAATTACAGGAAAGAACTATAATCCTTTGTTTTTTAAATCATACATCTTTTTCTTTTCTTTTGGGTATGTGAATAAACTAATTTATAAATTATACACCTAAGCATGAGCTCTCGCTTAAAGTATGGGACTCACCAAGAAACTCTGATCTCAACTGCATCAAAAGCCTCCCCAGATAATTTAGGCCTTCCCCATCCCGGCCTCCACCCCAGAAAAGATCATGCGGTGAAGCTTCAACAAGAACAGAACCAGCAGTTGACAGCAACATAGAATTCAAATGTGGGTATATTGAGAACTTGCATTTTAGTGCCCTGTACATCACATCAATCTTGACACTTTCCCAATCGGATCTTACCTGCAAAGCACATACAAGATGTTAGAACCAGCTTGCAACATATCCCACCTTTCTAATATTTGAGTCGAGTCTAAAATCTATAAAGTTATTCTGTTTGTAGTATAATATTGGAAACATTTGGATTATAACATAAATGACCACCGCTGGACGTAACATGATTGGATCATTTGTCCTGATGTTGATATCAATGCAAAATCAATCAGATCTATGTAGATCCATACCAAATTAGGGTGCCGCCTCTGCATTGACCTGCCTAACCGTGCTGCTTCTTCTGGACTTTTTGCAGTCTTGATATTTTCAGCACAATCTCGTGCCACAGGATCATCCACCCCAACAAATTTGTGAGCCTACATGTTACTGATGTTAGTACTTCTTTTGTGAGAACTACGCCAGTTTAATAAGATGACAAGAAGATTCATGCAGAAAAAGAAGTACCTGGTAGTAATGCTCTACACTCAACCAAGTGGAATAAGCACCATCAACATCAAGCATCTTAATTGGGTGAGGAGAGAAATTCGAGAAAGCACCATAAGGATCCCATGTTTTGTAGAAGAATATGATTCTTGAGTCATAAGGAGTGACAGTTGGATCAATTTCATATGTTTCATCAACTGATGGAATCACAGGAGTCAGATCTGGTATGGGTTGAAGAAAACCACTAACAAGCATGTCAGGTCCAACCTATCGTTCAAGTTTCAGAAGCATAAAACAAAACAATCAAAATGCAGGAGAATTCTTTAGTAATTTTACATAATGACTTGTATCCGATGCCCAATTTTGCAAAAGATCCTAAGACTTTGTCCATGACATGTGAAACTAGTATAAACAAAATTCAAGGGGTTGATTTTATGAAAAAGAACTTGTCTGAGTCATATATTAAGTAGATTATTTTTATTTATTTTTATAAAAAGTATATCAGTGAGTTTCACATAATCACATGTTAGAGTTTCTCCTTAGTAAGGGTAAATTAAGATTAGCTTTATAGCTTGCTAAAGGTTTAGCTTATAGCCTTGTAGGACCATATATCAAACTTACAAGTATAACCACATGGCAGCATACATTTGTCCCAGAACTACCCCACATTCAATGTACAGTTACTTAGTGAAAGAGAAAACTCTACACCTCAGTTAGCAAATTGTATAAAAGTGATTTTGATTTTAATGCAGCAGCAAATGTAGAATTATAGATCCCTAAATCCTCACCAATGTCAGTATTATGAATGTTATACATCAAACATAATCTAGAGTTCAATAATTAATTTGTAGGTTAACAGGGAAAACAACAAACCCATTCAAGGAGGAGATGAAACATAGGATTAACACAAGATCAAAGCAAGGGAAAGGAACTTTAAGAATATACCGACAATTGCCACCAACCTGTTCATAGCACACATCAATTAAATCCAAGGCTTGTGTCATTTCAACCATCCCAAGTTCACCTACAGGGGAAGGAGCATTTCTTCCACCAATTATCTTAGGAGCAACAAATGCAAAGACCTGCAACACATGAAATGCATTACTAAAACCAAAATTATGCGTGCCAAAAACAATGGAAAAACAAGTTTTCACCTTTTTCTCCAATATATTACTGAACTTGTACCAACATTCCTTACTCATCAGTTTTAAGCAGACAAAAGTAGAAGATTAACACAAATTCATACAGACACGAGAAGCAAGAACACAACCTTATGTATTACTCCAGATGAAATAGCAGATGCAGCTAGTGTCCCTCCGCACTCCCACAAAACTGAAAGATAACCACGATCATGGAAGTACTCCATTACTTCTCTGGGGTTCAAGATGTCAAACTCCACGACTTCAATTCCTTTAGACGCAAGAAACTTCTGAAAGCTCCTTCTCGCACCCCTCTGTGTCACAACTATAGTAGAAACATCAGAGGTGTCCCAAAGGTTTGCTTCCTCGGGGAGATCAAGCGTCTGTGTCATCACAATCCGCATGGGCATATGGCCACCTCCGTGCCTTGCAGTTAACCTCGGATCTAATTCATAATAAAAGGAGCTAGACTTGAGCATTTCCAACTAGTATACTATCAACATGAGCAATCACAAACACTTACTGTCCCTGCGTGCAGTATTTCCCCCTACAATGATGGCATCACTTCTACCCCGGAGTTCAAAAACTCGGTTTCTAGAAGTCTTGCTGCTAATCCACGAGGCATGTCCACTGGAAGCAGCAATCTTTCCATCAAGGGTCATAGCATACTTGAGAACAGAGAAGGGGACTTGAGAAGCAGCTCTACAAATCAAAGGAGCATTCACTACAAGGCACGACTTGCGTGCTTCCTGCTAATTTCATGTTACTGTAAGCAATGGCTGTAAAAAAGAGAGTAAAAAGGTAAAAAGAAGAGAGTAAAAGACATAGACCTCGAAGAGCTTGGTGTTGAGGTCCTCACCGAGCACGTCAACTTGCAAGCCTTCACTTCTGAAAGCCCTTATTGCATTCCCTCTCAGATGCTGCAACGGATGCCTCAATCCAATCACCACTCTCTCAACCCCACCCTATTTAATCCAATCCAATCCAATCCAATCCAATACACCATCACTATTTAATCCAATCCAATCATGAATTGAGAGACTGAGAATGAAATAGAAACAAGGTTAAGACCTGAATGAGGGCGGAGACGGCGGAGTGGTCGCCGTGGCAGTCCCCGGGCTCCATGTTGAGATAAGCTGTGGCTTTGCGGGAGAGCTCCCCGGCGGCTTCGACGGCGAGGACTTCGGCGGACTTGGTGCCCTGGGCGTAGAGGAAGCCCTCGCCGGCGACTTTGCCGGAAGGAGTGGCGATGACGCATCCGAAGTTGGGGTGGGGAGAGGTGAAGCCGGCGGATTTGTCGGCGAGAACAACGGCGCGTTGGATGAGGGAGGCATCGAGCGCGTGGGAGGACGCGGCAGTTGCATTGCAGAGTAAAGAGGGAGAGGGAGTGGTGCAGTAAACTCTGAGCGCCATCGAGACTTCACGTACGGATGACTACATCAGATAACTACACTCGCCACCCACCCTTCACTCATTTCCCACGCATCAGGCACGTGATCGCCAAACAGTTCAGCGCTTGAACATAAAAAGTCATTATTGCCCCTACCTGTCCGACTTATATAGATGCGTTTCCGACGAGGTCAAACAGAATTCCGATTTCAGAGCCATAGCATCACTTCCTGAATCTATAAGTACATTCCAGGTGCCTCAATAGGCATTTCTGATCTGTTTAGTGAGTCATTATAAGTACATTCCAGGTGCCTCGCTTTCAGAAATGTGATTGAATTTCTGCTCTGAACTTTTGTTCTTCACAGCTTCATTTTACTACTTCTCTCAAGACATCTAGTTTTGGGCAACTTTTTTATGATCAGAGCTTTGGCATCTAGTTTCGTGCGTAAGAACATCCAGTTTTCTGATTACAAAGATCGGATCATTCGGATGCAAGTTATACTTGCTTTATACATGTACTTGAATTCTGCCAACGGGGAAATTTATATAAACAAGGAAGCAAAATTTATATAAACAAGTAATTATACGAAAAGCATCGATTATTTATAATGTAATCATCATCATCATCATTCAACAGCCACACCAAACCTTAGTAGGTTATATAGAATATTTGTGACTTGGGTTCTCATAAAACTAGAAAAACAGATTAAACATAGTACGACAGGACAGTGAACAGTGTGGCAACATCAGTGGAAGCTGCAACTAGTCCTCTTCTTCTGCCTCCTCCAGCCACTTCACAAAAGGCTCCAGGGCTTTCACAAATGTTTGCCTGCACCAATTTCCACCAGATATTTGTAAGAGTTGAAACTGGTATCTGTGACATAGTAACATTAATCCAAATCATATGATTGTGAGCTCCTAAGTTGAGAACAAAACCCTACCTGCCCTTGGGATTTGTTCCTTTGCGGAACCAATGGAGGATAGTGTCTTCTGCAAGCACATCCTGGTCATACAGAGACCTAACAATTTCACTGAACAGCTTCATCAGCTTAGCATCCTCATAGCACTGCATCTGAACTTTGTACATCAGTTCCAGCTCAAGCTTCCCATTGGTGCAGAAGGCATTCAACAGTTGTGCCCATGTCTTCACCTGCGTTTTTAGATTGTAAACAAAGCCCATTAGACAATAACGAACACAAAAGCTTGCAATTCTATTCAAACACAAACATATAACATATATGTTTACATTTGGTTAAACATATATAGTTTTCTGCTTTCAGTATTTAGATTTGGTTAAACATGTTAACTCAGATCTTTGCTCCTTTTCGAGTGTTTTCAGAGCTCATAAATTACATTCAACTGCTTCAGTGCTAACCATTGGAAGAATTCTTTTTGTCCTTTACAGCTCTATTAAATTCACTGAGCATATGGATATAAGATTCAGGCATACCTGGCGAAGAGCTGCATTGGCATTCTGTTGCTGATTCTTACCAGACCACTGCACAGCATCCATAATGACATCCCACAGGATACGCACAACCTCAACATCTGGCAATTTGGCGTCTTTAACGCGCTGCTTCACAGTTTCTATGACTTCAGAAATATCAGTTTCCTCTGTTATCTGGGTTGTCAAAGCAGATTTCATATCCTTAAGCTTCACCTCAAAAATCTTCTTTTCATTGTATTCAACCAAGGCCACTAGCCCTTCCTTGCTGAAAATTGGCATAAACATACCGAAATACGAGTCAGCAACCCAATACTAATGTTTTAATCAAAACATGAAATCACTTGAAAACCCATTAATAAAATTTACATAGTACGGGGGATGCCATAAGGATTTCTTTACAAGATATATTATCAACCACTGACAAGCCAAATGTGTATCATTCCTATCGAAACTAACCAGAATGAAACATGAAGCCTCTTTATTTTATTCAAAATCAGAGATGTGAGGAAGCAGACATAGAAGAGAGATTTTCTGGCAGCCAACACTTAGCAGTGAATTGAAACACTCATGGATCAAAGCAACTTGAGATCCATCGATTCTATTGTGTCAAATGTATCAGCTATGACATTAGAAAATAAAAATGTGTGTTGTGTCACAAGGTGGACGAGTTAAAAAACTATTATCAGCATACATGAACTTACGTGAAATGCTCAGAGAAACACTCCTCAGTTCGCTTGGCGGCTGGGAAGAAGTCCAGAAGATTATCCTCCACTTTACCCCGTTTCAGAATCGAAATCAAATCATCAAGGCTATTGTCAATCAGATACTCCTTAAAGAACTCGGTTATAAATGATAGAACTAGCCCTTTGCCGACAAGATTATCCTTGAGCATTGGCTGGAACACAGTCTCCGGTGGAAGTCCTGATAGCTTCTGAGAGAATGCAAGTGCTGTGAAAATTGCCAGCTTCTTCCTTTCATTTTCCTCAAAAAGCTCCAATGACTGAAGGAAACGTCGCATGACATTTTCAAGATTCTTTATCAGAAATGGCCTCCGCCTCAAAATCTTTTGTATGTAGATAACAAAAGGTATAATGACTTCACGTCTAGGCTCAGACTCTAGTACAGAGTAGGGGTGGCGCTCCCCCTCATCAGGTTTTGTTGTTCCAGGTTGTGTACGGCCCCCGGTGAAAACAACCTACAATTGTGTACAAATAGTAAGACCTAAGTCGCATTATTGTAATGGATAAACAGACTCAAAGCAGAAAATGATCATTCATCTGAACTGGTGCTAAATATCCACAGAAACTACCAAAGAATCATAACCAATTGGCATAAAACACCACAACAAAAAGTACCCAAGCATTAAGAGAACTTGCCTCGAAAAAGGTGTCACCGTATCTTGAGAAGTTAAGGTCTGAAGATTCAATGCTCTTGGCAATAAGTTCCTGCACAAATAAATCTTAACAGATGACCAACTGACAAAGCAAAAGGACACAGGGAACTAGATCAACAGTGCAAAGCTAAACCCTTACCAGATCACCAGCATTATCCAGATAAATCTGGACCACTGCATCAGCAAAAGCTGCAGGGTCCAGGGGCGCTGCAATATTCCGTTTGCGGGTCTTAATCCGCGTGCCACTGTACAGAGAGAAACGAAAAAACACAGCAATGAGTCAGGGAGAACATTCAGTCACTGTATTCTAGTTAAATTTGACAAACTGTCCAGAACTTCAAATAACTATATAGCACACTCAATTCAAACTTTTATTTGATGCATAACTCATTGATGAGACTTATCATCGATATACGAAAAACTAGTTCTTATAGTTTAACAATTTAAGATACCCTATTGTCGCAGAGTTAAATAAAACTCAAGTCTGATTACAAATAAGTAAAAAGCATATCCAAACAACACAAAGAATGTAGCAAGACTTACCCGAGAGTGGGTCTCTCCTTCGAGCTGCACATACAAAAACAAATCCAAACTCAATAAACGTATCCAAAACATAAAAGCAGATTGAAAGAAAAGGAACACACACCAAACAGTAACACCAATTAAACACAAATGATTGAAAGAACCATCAGAGGTGAAGATCATAACTATAATTCACATCCAATTTCAATTCCATACCACAAGAAACAACAAGCATAATAAATGTCCCATCTTGAGCTCAAATTAAGTTTCAAAGAATCAAAGATGTCTCCTTTCTTTAAATCAAGAAACATCCAAATCAAATTGTAAACCTAACAGTGCCAAATTACATAGGAAATAGCGAGATGAGATCAACAAATTGAACACACAACCCAACATAGGCAAAACCCATAAAGAAAATCCAACCTAAACAACCAATCTTTGCCTCAAGAATCGAATTAGATAAAGAACCAGATCTGTGACATGGAATCAAAAGCAAAGACGTAGAGATCGCAAAGCAGAGGGAGAGAGAGAAAGGGTTAGACCTCATAAACCAAGACGAAGAGGGATCGGAGAGTGGAGGCGATGAGGTAGGCTCGGCGCGTTTGAGAACCCCTTTTTGATTCGAGAGAGAGAGAGACACAGAGAAATAAAGGGAAAGAAGAATAAGGGATTGCAGTGGTGGATTGGACACTGATATTTATTAGAGACTTGAGAGAGGAAAAAATAATTATTAGGTATTAACCAATAAAAAGAAAATAAATAATGACGCCAACTACACCTTGTTGGCAATCCTTTGGTTCTTTTGGCAATCAAGTCCAAATGAATTTATGAACAGTTTTGAGGTCTCATTTTCGAAAGATTTCCCAAGATTTGGTATGTGCAATGATTTATCTCTTAAAGATGCTAAATGAGATTTTGTGTTTGGTCGTCTTGGATGTTCGATCATATAATTGGTTTAACAAACTAACCATTAAAACAATCAACGAGAAATGAAATAATAATGTCGTTAGACTAATAATCTTTCAAAGTAAGTCAACCATCACTTGTGGCCTAGTTAGTCACGGTATAAGTGTTGAACTCTTATACCCAAATTTGTATCAATGTCGTTGATTGAAGTTCCCCCCTTGTGGAGTAGTCTTTGGGCTTACAAAATTGTCTTTGGGGTCGGTCTCCGTATGATTACAACCTTTAAAGATGAAAGAAAGGAAAAAAGAAAATTCCACATAAAACAAATTTAATGCAAAAACCTATCAAAATGAGGGAAAATGAGAGCCTAAAAACAATTTTGCCAATACCACCACCAACACCGTGTCTTTTCTTCCTTTTTTCTTCCAAATTTTTACCAAGCATGGAGGATTTTGGACTTTTAGTGCTCCTGCTCTTTTTCACTGTCAACCAATTCCTTCAGGTAACCATAGCAAGAGCAATCACCTAAAGAGATTAAAGTTGGTTCCCCTGCTTCTGGCATGAGGCTCTTCCAGCTAACAAATTCAATTTCTTTTCTTTAGCTAGCATAAATTTGGATTGATACTATTATCCCACATTCAATCTGACAAACCAGAGCAATTATCACCCAAATTGCAGGAAATATAAATCAACCCTGCACTAATACTAGATAAAGTATCATACACTCATACAGTATCAGTGATCACTCAGCATTCAAGAACACATAGATGGAAGAATATGATTCTACCCTGCCTAAACTACCAGGACTCAGGGCTGGCCCTCAAGATGAATCATTGTAAAAGCGTGGAAGAGTTGGAGTCTCTTCTTACATGTTAACATAGAGTCATCGTTGGTGCTCCTCCTCTAATACGTTAACATCAGGCAACTAAGGGTGCTCTTTGTTAACATAGAGAAATCAATAGAAAAATAGAAACAAAGATAAGGAGCATTTAGCAAAAAGTAAAGGATTCAGTCAGATCTGAGTCATTCTCTTCAGTAGCGTAATGAAATTACCACTGCAGGAACCATGGATATCCAGAATAATGGAACAGCATATAACTTTGATACAGGAGATTATGAAATTTGCTGGCATTACCAACCAGACTCTATAAAGCAGTGGCAATAATAACCCAGCACTATGAAGATTCTTCTCTCTTTTTCGTCATTAGAGCAGGCCAACATGAATTTAGCTTAATAAGTTCTGAGTACTAAAGTCTTGCTAATCAAACAAGAAATTCAAAGCAGCACATCCACATCCAAATCATGTTTCATTGGATAACCTATTGTCTTCATAAACACAAAGAAGAATGATAAGAGAGATCATTTGCTACAACCGGTCTAAAGCTATCACTGGTTCATATTCTAATAAAGTGGGCAGCTCTAACTATTGACCTAATTGACTAGTCTTGACAGGAAGCAGCTGACATAGCAAGAAGGAATTAGGGATAAGAGTAATGACACCTGATTAGTATAAGGAAAGAAGCAGATTCTAGTAAAGCAGCAGTTGTCAACATAATCAAAATGAAATCCTGAAATATGAAATTCACATTACAAAAGAGTCGAGCGTTGATACAAAATTGGGAATGATGCCCAAGTAGCTACTGGGGTTTCAGTTCACCGGAGTGAGGCTCCGGGAGTGTTTCGGTGTCGGCGGCGCTGAGTTGGTGTTGTTGATGCTCGTGGGTGTTGTTGATAACTTTGTCCATGTCTGTGATCCTGGTCCTGACCACATTGGCAACCAAAACTAACAAAAAGGAGACGGAAAATTAGCATATGAAAGAGCAGAGAAGGAGGATAGAGTAGAGTAGAGTTGATAGGAGTAGTACCAGCGGCGGTGCCGAGGGTCCAGACCCACAGGATCTTCAAACCGGGAGGCTTGTCTCTCCACATTGCTGCTTCTGCTTCCAACCCAAACCCACGAGTTTACACGGGCTGTGGGGTCTACCTTATATAAAGGATTCGAGTCGTCCTCGATCATGTCAGTTTTCGATAAGCTACCCGCCTACCCTACAAGTGCTCTCTCTCTCTCTCTCAATCAATATTGTTGATTTTGGTAAATGCTTGGTGGACAAGGACAAGTATTATTGTTGATTTGGTTTCCGATTCAGATTCATTAAAAAAAGCTGCAACCAATGTTGGCGTGCGTACATGTGAGTGATGGGATGCCAATGTTGACTCATGGTCTCCACTCCACTCCCTCTGCTCTCTCGTCCTTCGGATTCTTTCCACATGTTTCATACTTTCTACACATTATTGGAAATCTTCAGGCAGGTTGGTTGGTGGCTTGATTGGTAGCCTCTGCTAAGTTTCACGGTTTCACCCCATATGCGTTTTCTTACCAAAAACATCCCATCACTATGATCAACAGCAATGTAAATACTTCAACAGAATTTGATCCAGTCGTTAAAGATCAGAACAACCAACATTGTCCTGACTTAAAAGATTAAGTTTGAAAAACAACAAGTACACTACTGCATGCCTACCTCCAAGGCTGCCTGGTCAACATTGTCCAACGCAATTACAATAAACATTAACAGTCTGCGGCAAGATGAAGAGCTAGCTAGCATATGTACTTTGACCCGGCAAACCTGACTAAACGGAGCATCACGACGTTGATTAATTCACTTCCCCCCCCCCCCCAACACACACATTCACCTCTTGGCTTCCATATGTTTTTAACTCTTGCACTACTATCAATCCTAACATTATTAGCAAAATAACATTTCACACATATTTTAATTCGTAAGAAATATCACACGGATTTCAGTGTGAACAAACTATTAGACATGTTACATTCACGAAATTACTATCCGTGCTCTCTGGAGGGGGGCTAATACTTTTTACACACGGATTAAAAAGTCTGTGTGAGATGTTTCCGTGGGACCCATTGTTTTTCTATAAACATAGTTCATCAAAATGTCTCGATTCCGTGTGAACAACTTTGTAACTCACATAGATTTGTGTGAGAAGCCTTGAACCTAAACCCTACTAAATTCTGTATGAAAAACATATGCCACATATTTCAATGTGGGCTGGGGTCATGCATGATGGTGTCGGTGGTGTCAGATAGCGACGATTGTTAGCTAGCGTCGGAGCCGACAAAGAATGTAGTTCATGAGGGGGAGAAAGATAAAGAAAGAGGATATGACTGCGGGTTTGGAAGGAAAGAGGCACAAAGGTCGTCTTAATTTTTTGTGGCCTCTTTGCACCAGTTTTAATCTTTTTAATCAGATTTCACACCGATAATAATGTCTATATTTTGTTACGGAAAATTGTATCTATGTAATGAATATAAGTCAAAGTATTAAATATATCTAATTAACTGATATTTAATAGTTACAACTATGTGTGAGAATTATACTCCACACAAATTTCTACTCAAAATAATAATATTATATTTCGTATCTACACAGTCATCCGTGACTAATATTTTTTCACACAGACTTTTGTTGCTTTTATTATTGTATTAACTGATGTGGACCCAATAAAGTTTTTTTTCACACGGTTATCCGTATGAGTTTAGATAATATGTGAGAAATAAATCTGTGTGAAATGTTATTTTGCTAGTAGTGTAAACCATCATTTACCCACATCTAAGTTCCATCGAATATACCCCTCGTCTTCTCCCCCGATCTTTTTGTTAACAATATATGAAATCAACGAACTTGTAACTCCTTGGGGATTATTAGAGTTGTTAAATAATGGAATTTGACTTTTCTACTTGGATTTATGTTACTTGGATTTGCTTCGATGACTTCTAACCATTAGATTGAGTACAATCTAAAACCACCATGTCATCCTTACTCCATCTAATGGTTATAAGACATCCAAGCAAATCGAAGTAACTTAAATCCAAACAGAGAATCCGGATCCTAAATAATGACATTAGCAAATGAAGATTCACAATCACAATATTATGAAAACGGTTATAGAAGAACAAAGAGTTTTAACAAACAACTACCGTTTCATTTTCATTCATACGTGATAAGAATCACACTATTATCATTGTGTTTGACCAATATTATGAAATGTGTATGTTGTGATTGTAAACTTGCACGTCTTAAGTTCAAATCACATAAAACACTTACGGTGTAACCCAATCCATATAGAGAAAAATATTATTCTTACCATACTAAATTGCGGTGTATAAAAGAAGCGGTAAAAACTTACCAATATGATTTTGGGTCGGTTGTGAGTTTTGACTATCGGATCCTATATACGGACGGACGCAGACGGAGACGGAGACGGAGACTTCTATATAATTGAGTTTGTCGAGACATTCCAATGAGCTTCACCGCAACTAGTGGTCTCCTTAACACAGCTACCAGAGCCACACTCTCTTCCCTCTTCTTTCCCAAATCTCATCTTCTTCGTCTTTTCTCTTCTTCTTATTCAACCTTTGCGTCTCGTCGTCCTCTCTCACTAGCAAAGCCTTTCCCTTCTCTCCTTCCGGCGAGGTCATCTCCGTCTTTACGCATCTCCACCATGGCCGACGCCCCCGATGCCGGCATGGACGCCGTCCAGCGACGCCTCATGTTCGAGGACGAGTAAGTTCCCACCTTTGCCCCTGCCCTATTCACGTTTTTACCATCATTCCCTTTCTCAAATTTGTAAGGAGGACCCCGATACGACGTCGTGTAAAGATTCGTATCTGAGAGATCGATCCAGCTTTCTACTTTAGTGTTAAACCCAATGCGTGTTATAGTTCTTGTTCTGGTTCTAGTGATTTAATCTCGAATCTTGTGCAGATGTATTCTGGTGGATGAGAATGATCGTGTTGTTGGACATGACACAAAGTACAATTGTAAGTACCTCGTCTTTGTCATAAATACTTGTACTTGATGCAACTATCATCTTTCTGTCTCAAATTTTGGTGCTTTTTGTAAATTTATCCACCGCAGGTCACTTGATGGAAAAGATTGAAGCTGAAAATCTGCTTCACAGAGCTTTCAGTGTCTTTCTATTCAACTCCAAGAACGAGTTGCTTCTTCAGGTGCTTTGCCTTTTCTTATGTCTTGTTACTTGAAACCATATCTGCTCAAAATATTGTTAGATCCCGGGGAACTTATTATGGTTGTTCAGAGGTTACTTTACTTGGGCAAGATAATTACGTTGTCATTGTTTTTCTGCGGAACCCATTCTCACATATATACTTGTATGAAGGCTGGCAGTATTGAAATCCGGTTAACCTGTATAGAAACTGTAGGGGGAGACCACTGGGATTGAAAATGGACCTGAAGGTTAACTGGTTGCCTGAACTGTTTTTTTTTATTTGATACAAATAGGTAGACCCCTTGGTGGCAGCCATCAGTCTAGTTTAGTAATGTGTTTGGATATAATTATATATGATATTTACCACTGAAATTGAAAATGGACCCGAGTTTAAATGAGTTCTTGAACTCGTTTTTGAAATTTGAGACAAATGGGGTTGGAGACATGACATGATCTCTGTTGGCAGCAATGCGCTAAAGTACAATATGATATGCATGAAGTTCTTGTATATAACGATTAAAACTAGGCTGTACAACTGTAAGCATGGTTGGTAGTTCGATCATAACTGAAAACAAGGTAAGAAACAGTATCTTGAATATGGTTCAAAATTCTCATGGAAATCTGGAAGTTGAATGGTCGACATAGTTAAGGTGTTCATTAGCTGCAGATTTCTCTATCACTGGTGTAGAGAATGTTTACCCAGGGTGGCATTGATCATTTGATTTCATCTTGAAAGATAATGTTTGCCACATCTTTATACGCTCTTTGGATGGAACTTGTAACTCATGTAAAAGTGGTTATTAGCAGCATCATGAGTAGATAAGGATAGATAATATTATATCACCAGCATTTCTTTTTGCTGCTACTTCTAGTTACAGTTTGGTTGTTGGGTGTATAGTTACAGTTTGAAATCTGTAAATGCATTTTTAGTACACTTCTTTATTGGCATTTGTAGAAGAATACAGTGAGTACTTGGCTAACATATGCATCTTTCTTTTGCAGCAACGTTCTGCCACAAAGGTAACATTCCCTCTTGTGTGGACAAACACCTGTTGCAGCCATCCACTATACCGTGAATCTGAGCTTATCGATGAGGAGTGCCTTGGTATTTTCACTTCTCTATGTACCTTAACTTCTTTGGAGAACCAGTTTTAGTTGCCTTGAAGTTACTTGTCTCTGATTTTTTGTCCCTCAATTCTCTCCTTCAGGAGTAAGAAATGCTGCTCAAAGGAAGCTTTTCGATGAACTTGGTATCCCGGCTGAAGATGTGCCTGTTGATCAGTTTATTCCTTTGGGCCGCATATTGTACAAGGCACCTTCTGACGGAAAGTGGGGAGAACATGAACGTAATATTCCAACTTGGTTTACACTACGTTATGTTTCTTAGAACACTCAACTCATAAGAGGGGGTTTGTTTCAAAATTGTTAAGCTGACTCGACCTTATGTTTTATCTTTGTCATTTGCAGTTGATTACCTGCTCTTCACTGTGCGAGATGTGAGTGTGCATCCCAACCCTGATGAAGTTGCGGACATCAAGTACGTAAACCAAGAGGAGTTGAAGGAGCTGCTGAGGAAGGTAGATGCCGGGGAGGAAGGTCTGAAGCTGTCCCCCTGGTTCAGGCTAGTTGTGGACAATTTCCTCTTCAAGTGGTGGGATCATGTAGAGAAATGCACCATCAAGGAAGCTGCGGACATGAAAACCATCCACAGGTTGACTTGAATCAGATCAATTCAAGTCTGTGGAACTGGGAAAGTTTGATTATGGTGTTGCTATTTATCATTGCTAGTGGCTTTGGTATTTATTCCAATAAATTTGGACTGAAAGCGTCCTGAGAAAAAGAAAACAAAGCAAGTATAGGCAGGCATTTTGTTGTTGCCGGTGTTTGTTGGTTGTTCAACATAAAAAGGTGTCTGTAATGTAGAACTCAACTGTGATGAATCAATAAAGGTCTTCATTTTGTAGAAACCTGCAGATTCATTTCCTCTGTAGCTGATATGGGAGTAGTGAGAGAAGCATTACATCATTGAATCATTTGAATGACGCCAATGAGAAGCATTATGAATCAATCCCCACTTGCAAATTTCACATCACAATCTGCATCAGGCTATAGCTCTATGATACAAACCAATACCATTTTCTACTCTCTTATCAATCGCGTGAACGTGAACAACAGAATCCATTCACGTTTCAGATTTTACCTTTACGCCGTCCACTTATTATTTTATAAATGTTCCAACAAAACCAGTAGAATTATTTGACAAACTCGACATCTATTTCTGTTTTCTCTAAACTCTGTTCTTCTTTCAACACTCATACAAGCGGACTCTGTTCTATTCAGATTGTATAATGTAATTATATGAAAATATGAAAGAAAACTTACCACTGTGGGTAAATTTAGTAGAAAAGAGTATAAAATAATGGAAAAGAGACAAAGAGCAAGAATTGAAAAAAGAAAGGTGCCACGCGCTTTACAGGTGAACAGAGATTCTAACCTCAAACTTGACCTTTCCTTCTATGTTAAATAATGAGAGAGACACTCTCATTCATCAGAACTCATATCTCATATCTCTCTGTATCTATCTCTCTTCCAGTGCTCTGTTCTGGTGTCCTGCTGCTCTGTTCAAGGTAAACACTTTGCAGCTGATTCACTTCTGTTAATCTTCTTCATTTTCCGATTTGCTGCTTTGATTGCTCACAAGATTATGATACAGTTTTGGATTACAATAGTATGGTTGTTCATAAAGTTTCAACCTTTGTTGCTTTTGGATCGTTGGGTGTATTGTTTGGATTTTGAGGATACAAGTTACTGTGATTGATGAATAAATACACACTTTGGTTGGTTTGAATCTTATGTGCTTCTCTTCTGATCAGACTGCTAGTTCCGAATCTGTTGACCATAAAGATCCAATCTTGCCTTGCGTCTGTTATTGACTTGATGGGTGATCTTTTTGGTTTCAATATGTGTGATCACATTTTGTTTCTCCTAATCAGTTTGTGTGTCTGCGTGTGTATCTGGAATTGTCGTAAAAGGGGACTTAGATGTATCATAGCCTATCCAATTGAATTTTCTGTTGTTTGATTCTTGGAACGAATCTGGAAATGTAGGGAACATATATATTATAAGGTCTGGTGGAAGGCGCAGTAATCATAGAATGTGTATGTTTGTGTGGTAACAGACATGAGCTTAGTATAGAATGAAAGACTGTTATGGACTTTAAGTTTGACTGAATCGTTCAGTGACTATTGTGAAATCCCAAGATAAAACCTTCTGTTTTAGTTAGTTTTCTTGTTTCATTATCTAGCATTTCTTAGCAGCATTTCATATCTTGCTTAATTCAATGAAGATTATTGTTGTCTGTGATTGCTTATATTTATCAAAGAACTAAAAAAGTTTATAAAACAGACAGGCCATTGTGGTATTTAGCCTTGTGCATGAAAAACTATAACTGTATTTGATGGTGCTGAATTTTAATCTAGAAACCACATTACTGTTTCTGACAAATACTGTGATGTATTCTTATCCTGAAGGTGCTTGGGGACAAATGGCCTTGGTTACAACTGCTGAAGTCTGCGATGCACACTCGTCGCTCATTGTAAGTGGTGAGCTTCGGGTGCTTGAGCCGATCTTCCAGATATATGGGCGGCGGCAGGTCTTCTCTGGACCAGTAGTTACCCTGAAGGTATTTGAAGACAATGTTCTGGTTCGTGGGTTTCTTGAGGAGAAAGGCAATGGCAGAGTTCTTGTTGTGGACGGGGGTGGAAGCAAGCGGTGTGCAATATTAGGTGGCAACCCTGTAGTTCAAGCTCAGAATAATGGCTGGGCTGGTATAGTGGTCAATGGCTGCATAAGAGATGTTGATGAGATTAATGGCTGTGACATTGGGGTGAGAGCTCTGGCTTCTCATCCAATGAAAGCCAACAAGAAGGGAACAGGAGAGAAGCAAGTACCAATAACCATAGCTGGGACAAGGATCACTGATGGGGAATGGCTTTATGCAGACACCGATGGAATTCTAATTTCTCATACTGAGCTATCTGTGTGATCCTCAACACCCTTTGGAACTGTTTTCTGAACCCTTTGGAATTGATCGTCTCCCTTGGAAAACAAGCAAAGGTCTGGATGTATGTTTTTTCTGTAGTTGCTCTACTATTGTAACTTGGTTGTATTGCTGGTCTTAATTGCGGTAACTTTCCTGTATTCAGTAACTTGCAAGATGATCTATCTATTGTTCTGGTTTCTGTTTGTCTTTACCATTTTAAATCAGCTGAAATTATATCTTCTATCTGCGAGTCTTATTGTACTCTACATCTTAAGCAATGACAATGTTGCCTTGACATATAGACCAACAGAGATTTATTACACCTTGGATCAGTAAGGACATATCATGGGATCGTGATCTTTGCCTAACAGAAAACTTAATCTGCGAGCCTTGCACATATATGCGATCACATCTCCTAACTAAGGTCACACTGATTCAAGCCCTGCACATATACGATCACAGCTCCTAACTAGGTACACACTGATTCCGAGTCCCCAACATCTTCTTCCGTAGCTACTGTACTATCATCATCTCTAGTACTCATACTGATCGTTGATGGTGCAGATGAGGTGCCAACAGTCTCACTTGGCATATCTGTTTGCAAATAGATTGCCTTCCTTTTCGTTCTGCTCCGCCGCCACTTACTCAACAATTCTGATATATCCTCATTTTGGTCAAAATCATCTTTACTCCTTGTCGTTGTGGCCGGTTTAGGCACTCGAAGGGGTCTTCGCCGTGGTACTTCTGTATCTCTTTGAACATGATCACTTGTTGATCCATAACGAATAGCATGATTAGCAACATTCACCACAGTTGTGATCATTTTCACTGGTGACAAGTGTGGTCTACAACATGTTACATACGTTATTAGGAACATAACGTAAAAATAGAAAGACGCCCAGACGTAGAGCGTCCATCTCCAACCGTGCACCAATTGCCTTGTCCAAGGCAGCTGTGAATTCAGAATGATGTCAGCCTCATACAACTGCGGAAGATATGAGGTACCGGCTCTTGGACTAAATGTTATTCTTATTGCTCGGGTTCTTGGATAAGTCACTTCCTTGTGCCTCAGTATTTGTACTGTTATTTTCTGCGTCTCTCCAGAAATGCCTAGTATCAGAGGTACGCCCATAAGAAATGTTCTTGTGAGTCGAATTGGGAGGCTTCTAAATCGTAGCATACATGGCTGGCTCAACTTTGCAATCACATCACCGTCAGCTGATAATACTTCTGCAGTCATCTGATTCAATAATAGACAATGTGAATCAATAAATGAATTGATAGCACAACATTTTTGGTCCATCTGCTAACATGCAGAAATTTAGCTTGTCGAACAAATTGCGAAAGAGAGTTAAACATAGACCAAACACAGATTTCGTCAAGTTGAACATGACGTACAGTGGGCTTATGTTCATACCTGAAACACACCAATGGCCCTATTAAAATCAGATTCCGGCATCAAAAGCTCGAGAGAGACAGTATAAGTATGTCCAACAGGCATACGCTTGTTGCGGCTAATAGTCTTGAAGTAGTTAATACCACTCCCAGCAGCTAAACCCTGAAGTGATCCTGATCCTCCAAACACAAACACCGCCTTGGGATTAGCTTGCGTGTAATCAAAGTGCAACATCTCCCTAACAACCACAGGCTCCTCCAGCCAGTGCCGCACCGCAGCAATTCCAACAATTGTGGCCAGAATCAAAAGCATGAACATGACCATGCAGACATAGGCGGCCCCGAGAACTCCGAAGCCGAGCTTCTTGAAGAGGAGGACTGCGCCGTGTGTGATGGTGGAGGGGGAATTTTGGACGGCTGACTCGACGGTGACCTTGGCCTTCTCGGCTTGGTGGTAAGACTCGTAGGCGAATGAAAAGAGGGAGATTATGGGGCGAAACAGAACCATGAGGGAGTTGTAAATCAAATCAGCTTGTAAAGATACTAGCTTTGGGAACCACTCTGAGGGCTTTAGTATCAGATACTCGTCTTCGAACTCGTCTTCTTCATCATCATCATAAGTATAAGTTGGTGTTTCCATAATTAGTGAGATTACTGTGAGAGATAGAAACAGAGGTAGCTAGCTAGAGATAGACAGTCATGGAGATGGGAGTCATAGAGAGTACAAAAGTTGAGAGAGCTACAGCTGTGTAATGTGCATGAAAGGAAGACATGAAACGTGGTGGTACTCTTGTCTTACCTCTTGACATCTGTTGTCAAACAGATCAGGTCATATGAGGAATATGAGTATCCTTTTGATTTTGTTAACTTGGGCTCCTCACCCTTTTTGTTCAAATCTTTGCCTCTGGGCTTTCATAAAGCAATCTGGTCCCAATTAAGATGGATACAAATTTGTTCCCCACTTTAACTTCCTCACATTCAAAATCATCTATTAGAAACAACTGGAACAGATAAGAAGGAATCAGTGTGGGAATGATTCTTAAACCTATATCGCCCATTGGTTATCAAGTTAATGGTTACTCAAGAATTGGATACTAGCAATGAGATGGGATCTACATCCATTTCAATTAAAACACATGAATATTTATACCCCATAATCATTCTCTCATATTATAAGTCAAAAAATGAATTTACAAAAGAATCAGGAAGATAGTGTATGCTTCTAAGCAACTCTTAAGTATGTGCGTGGTCCTAATTTTAGAACCATTAGGACACTACTTCTTAAAAGAGGGAACAACATAACGAGCTACGCAACTGTCTCCTAAAACTCATCACAATAATAGAGACTTGTAAGTGCATTTAAGTTCGGAAGCATTGAACTATATATGCATTTAAAGTCGATTCCTGATAATAATTATCTCGATTTAATTTGAAAAATTCAATTGTGTGTACATATATATATATATATCAATGATAGATTTAGATAAGAAAAGACTTAAATGCGTGCATTATCTTTTCACGAGAAATTCATGAATCATTTTAATTAGCAAATATGCTTATAGATAGCTAAGAAGTAAATGCTTTTGGAGTGAGCGAGGTTGGCAATGAATAACATTCCAAATTATGAGAAAATCCCATTACACAGAAATTGCTAGTTTCTTTGACTAATACATTTTTGAATTGAAACCAAATATGGTTAGCTGTTGAGCACATAGTTTACATCATAAATAGATACACCAATAAAGCCAATACTAAATAAACAAAGGTGAAGACTCTGGACTTTAAATTTCAACACTCCAAAGGAAGAAATAGATTTCTCTGGTTTTGTACAAATTAGATAAAAGAGTTGAGATTTAGTGATTTACTACAACTAAATCATAAGAAAAGCTGACAGGCCGGTTTTGTTACGGGGCATATATTGCGGAACTCTATGATTGCCAAGTGCCCCTTCTAAACTGCTTATTGTTTAGGATGACACAAAACATAACCTCCCACTCAACATTTGCGGCTAGCCAAGAACACTCTAACAGTCACTCTCTACTCTCAACTCCCTAAACCAAATAATGACACATACTAATCCCTCTTAAATAATTAGTTCCCAATCTATCTATCGAAAAATAGAAATTTCTCGGCTTCAGATCCAATGTTTCGGAATTATTGTTGAAAAAATTAGGAGGTGTGCTTATGAGATAAGGGGGAGTCTGAGAAAACATGAAGAAAACAAAAATCTTTTGATGTGGATATGTAATGGTAAATGTATTTTCTTTCAAAATGAAATGGGAGTAAAGTAGTGGTTTGAAAGCAAACAAAGTTCATCTTTATCACAATTCACCACCCTAGAGAGGGCTCTGTGGGTGGGTCCCACCTCTCTTCTGTTTATTCTCTTGTGTTTTCAAGGAGGAGGAACATTGTACACACACTGTCTCCTCTTCTCTCTCTCTCCTCTCACTCTTCTCTGTTTCTCTGAAAATCAATATACTTGTTCTTGGGAAACCTCGGAAAATACAAAAGTTTCATTCTTTTGTTGTATTTCTTCATTGTAATCTCTATACTAGATAAGATATTGGAACCTGAAATAGCTGTTGATCTTCAATATCCCCGCATTCATTTCTTGTATCAAACCAACGAAAAGGTTTCAGCTCCATAATCACTGAAAAACAAGGAGCTGAGACCAAAGACTCCTTCACACTCACAAACACTCACACCCTTGTCACTCTACCCTCATATTCATTTATATTCACATTCATACGAATAACGATATGGGATTTGTGAGTAGAATGGAGCAAGCAAACAATGACAAAGCCAAATATGGCGGTGGTGGGAGCGTTAGCATTGCTGAGAGAAGGGCAGCCAAGTGTGGATTCAATGCCGAGAGGATCAATACACCGCATTTCAGGAAGAACACCGCCAGCCCTTTGCCGTCGCCGGCCGACAGGTCTCCTGGCCACCTCACTATCCCTCCGGGAATCAGCCCCACCGCTCTGCTCGACTCCCCCATGATGCTCCCCAATTCTCAGGTGATTCATTCTGTTGTCAATCTTGGAAATTTTCATTTTTATGATTACGGTCCTTTGCTCTTGGTCTTGTTGAGAATTGTTAACGAGATCAAATAGTGCCAAAAGAAAAGAAACGGAGTCAGTCTTCAACTCCCTGTTTTTAAGTTTATGTGGTGTGATTGCACCGAGGTCTGCTTTACTCGTTTCTTTGTGAGTGTGATATAGTTTTAATCTGTATCTAGCTTTCAAATCCCTGTTTTTAAGTTTATGTGGTGTGATTGCAATATCACACTATGCTCAAGAATCTGTTCACATGCCTGGAAGGACCGTCCAATTCGTTCATTTTTACCTTAAGTAGATTAGTCGGTTTTGTAACATATGAATTTAAAAGCACATATAAAAGAGCGATGGATGAGCACTAGAATCTTTAAATTCGTTATCAGGATTGCAGCAGATAGATGTATGTATGAAGATGCAATGCAATGAATTCCAATTTCCACATTGCATTCCACGTAAGTGCAGGCAGCTGAGCTAAAACACAGTAACAACAAAACAACAACCAAAATGAACACTGTGGATGGTGATATAGTTACAGTGTAGTGATCAAGGCATAGTTGTATTGTTTTATGTGGGGGATGGAAGATGTGAATTATTGAAAGCTTCAAGTGTTGTCTATGCATATCTGCTTGATGCTGTATGATATGTGATCTCTAACTCATTTGTTGTTCTTCCAGGCACTGCCATCTCCTACTACCGGAACTTTTCCTATGCTTCCTCCTAATGGTGACAGTTCAATGGTGAAATCTGCAACTAATGAGGATGTCTATAGGACTTTTAATTCATCCTTCATGCTCAAGAATCAAGGTGATCCTAAGTATCTGCCAGGTTATTCTGGTTTTGAGAATCAGGTAATGGGTCTTATCTTTTTTCTTTAGTATCAATAGGGAATTTACGACGACATTACTTCACTTTGAAACTAAGTAGGATTAAACTCTTACAAAATATGTCTTCTACAAAAGGAGATGTTATTTTACTCACTGGTGAACATAACTAGACGATGATCATTACCGATTGCAACCAAGGAAAGTCCATAAAACAAATTTTTGTAATTTATAATACATGAATACTATGATAGTGGCAGTGACTGACATGAATGAATAATTTTGAGCAATTTACAGACGGCATTACCATCTAAGTTTAGGCCTTCAGCTGATGCTGCCATGATGTTTAACTCAAACCATG
Organism: Fragaria x ananassa; assembly: GCA_034370585.1. Classification (NCBI taxonomy): domain Eukaryota; kingdom Viridiplantae; phylum Streptophyta; class Magnoliopsida; order Rosales; family Rosaceae; genus Fragaria; species Fragaria x ananassa. The sequence continues at coordinate 334,813 of CP139753.1, forward strand.
AGTCAAATATTCTCTTTGATGAAGTTGACCGTTTAATGGTAGGAAAAAGATGTCGTGCTCCTTTAGATTTGGCAGAAAACAGTAATAACTACATGCACACCATCTAATTAAATATTTGATAAAATTATTCTCAATAGAATGTGACGGTTTTTCCAATGGATTTTTTTTTTTTTTTCTCAGGGATCGAATGTTGACTATGAAGCTCTTGTGTTGGAGCAACAGCCAATGGATTTTGAGTTCCCGATGGAATTCCCTGAAGAACTGAATGCAAAGAACTATGCTGTTGATCCATCTAATGATATGAACTTGAACAGTGTCATAATGAATGAGAACTGTGATGACTTGCAAATGCCTCATTCCAGCATAGCTAGTGATCATAATTCTCTTCCAAAAGAAATTATTCATGGGGAGGATGTTGAAACACATCAACTTTTGGAAGGAGAACATAAAGGGTATCCATCTCTGGGAATGGCAAGGAATTCAGAGGATGGATACAATTGGAGGAAGTATGGGCAGAAACAGGTTAAAGGTAGTGAATATCCAAGGAGCTACTATAAGTGCACACATCCAAATTGTCTGGTGAAGAAAAAGGTGGAACGATCCTTTGATGGTCAAATAACAGAAATCATTTACAAGGGAGCTCCTCATAACCATGCACAACCTCAGCCTAATCGACGAGCTGCAGCATCACTTGGACCAGCATTTTCATTTGATGAGATGTCAGAGATGGCTGAGGGCAATAGAACCTCTGTCAAAGCTGACCGTGATTCAGTTTGGGCAAAAATTCAGTCTGGTGAGGACGTTAAGAGTGGTTATGATGGGAAGACTGATGGTCTGGAAAGGACATCCTCAACATCTGTTGTTACTGATCTTTCTGATCCATTGTCGGCCACTCAAGGAAAATCCCCGGCTATCTTTGAATCTGCTGAAACTCCGGAGTTTTCATCCGCACTTGCTAGTCTTGATGAAGATGACCAGGCCGCCCAACGGGGCATATCACTTGGAGATGATGGAGATAATGAAGAATCTGAGTCAAAAAGAAGGTACATAGTTTATCTTCTAGATGTCTATTTCTAAACCAAATCAGCTTGGAGGAAAAAAATTATCTCATGTATTGGCTTTACATTTCAGGAAGAAAGATAGCTGCCTGATTGAAACAAGTATAGCTTCCAGGGCTGTCCGTGAACCAAGAGTGGTTGTCCAAATTGAGAGTGAAATTGACATACTTGATGATGGCTACCGTTGGCGGAAGTATGGACAAAAGGTTGTCAAAGGAAATCCAAACCCCAGGTATGCTATTACTGATTAAGTTGACCATGATCTTATGAAAAAACTTCTTAACATTTTGGGATTGTTTACTAGTTTGAGGTATAGTAGTTACTGTTTGGTATATATAACAAAGAGTAGCACATGAAAAAAAGCAAGTTCCAGCAAACAGTAGACAGCAGTTGGTTTCACTTTATCTAAAAGATGTACAGATGATTGTTTAATGGTGGTAAGATTTGGAGGAATTGGAACTACAAATCTTATGTAAGTAATTAATCTTTCTACTTATTCTCTGTCCTGTAGGAGCTACTACAAATGTACTAGTGCTGGGTGCTTAGTAAGGAAGCATGTCGAAAGGGCCTCCCATGATTTGAAATACGTTATTACTACATACGAGGGAAAACACAACCATGAAGTGCCTGCAGCCAGAAACAGTAACCATATAAACTCAAGTGGTGCCAATGGACATACACCTGCTGCCAGTGCTCAGCCACTGGCGTTATCCAGAAATACCAACATTCCAAAGCCTGAGACACAAGTACAAGATCTTGCACCTCATTTTGATAGAAAACCAGAGTTTCATGATGAATACCTGCGCCCTACTTATCTTGGGAATTTCAACAATGACCTGAAATTCGGAGCTTCCTCCATTTACCAGATGAAGTTCCCACCTCTTCAGAATGCAGTGCCATATGGCTCTTATGGTCTAAATGCTAGTCGTCACAATGTAGCTCACCAGGCTGGTTCTGTTGTCCCAGACTTCTCCATGTCGCTGCCCTTGAATCTTCCCCCAACCGGAAATCTCGGTCTCACAGGTTATGATTTCAATAATGGGAAGTCAGTGTGTCCAGTGCAGCCTTATTACTCAGGACAGCAGCTGCAGGAGAATGATTTAAGGTTCCTGAAGCCAAAACAAGAGCAGAAGGATGAGAACCTTTATGATGCCTGCCTCCCCATCATTGACCAGGGAACTGCATCACTGTCACCAAACTCATCGCTATTCTACAGAATCATGGGAGGCTATTCATCTTAATTTCTTTTGTTGTTCTTCTTCTTCAGAATCAGTTCAGACTCTGCTAGCCCTAGCTAGTGCTCAAGGTTTTATTTTCTGGCAGTTTCACTACTTTCATAGACTCGTAGCTTCTTTCTTGTTTTCCATTCATCCCTGAGAAAATCCTATACAAATTTACAAAATTTGGAACCACAGTTTACTGTTTCTTCATCAAAATTCATCAGCAGAAAAACTTAATACAGTCACAGAATTGCTCCTCTCTATGTTTGATCTATTTCTTTTCCTCCTCTCTCTGTTTGATCTGTTTCTTCGGTTTACTGATATAGCCTGTAAAGCATTGTATTGTAAAAGCATATCATACGAGTACAGATCACATATATAGCCATTTTGGGATTGTGCAAACCATTTTGTTTCACATTGTTAAACCATTTGTATCATCCATACCTAGATGCTGAAGCCAGTTCAAACTTCATAAAAGCAATGCATTTGGGTGTACTCATTCCAGAAACATTACAACATGAGATTAAAGTAGCTAAAAACATTAATCATCATCTTGATTATCATAGGCATAAGAAAACCTAATATCATCCGGTCCACACCTCCACCCATACCCTTGAGCACTATTCCCATACCCCAAACACACACAAACATAAAAGGACTGAAAACAAGACATAATATATCCATCATCATCTCCTTCACTTCTTGAGGCTGCCGCGAACACCGGGCTTGGGCTTCTCAGCCGGAGCCTGGCTGGTGCTGGTGCTAGCGTGACGGTTCACGATCGCCGCCTCGTCGAAAGCAATCTTGGGATGCTTAGAGTCATGGTGAATCTGCATCGACTTGACGTCCGGCGCCGTTATCTTGCAGTGATGGCACTCGTACTTGGCGTGTCCGCCTTTGTCCTGCCCGGTCCGGTCCGCGATTCCGGCCTTCCCGCCGCCGCGATTGGTCGTCGCGGCGTCGATCTTGGCCTGGATCTCCTTCGCCGTGTGCTTCTTCGGCTTCGCCTTCCCCGTCATGGCTTTGGCTCCCGACGGCCACACAGAGAGAAACCCTAAACGCTAACTTCGATTTTTGGGGAAAAAGAAGAAATTTAGAGAGAGAGAATGGGGGTGTGTGTGCGGGTGCGCTCTGAGATCTTTATATATAGAGAGGAGGGCTTATCCGCCCTTTCTTCGTCACTCGCTGTGCTCGTGTCTATGTGAGATCGGTGACGTGGCGAAATTCCATTGGATGTCCCGTTTGAGGTCTTCTTCGGTCTTTCGCTTTTGCCTGGGCCGGACCAATTATACCCGAACCCCGTTTGTTCCGTGAGCCCTACTTAGCCGGACCAAAATTATCGTCTCAGTATCTTAAATGGGTACGTCTATTGTCACCCCACAAACCACTTTACTCATCTCACGTTCTCTTCATATCTCATTTATATATTTCGCTACATATATTTTTTAATTTCAGATTTGGTTTTTTTATCCTACATTATCTTCTTACCCCACATATAAATTTTTTAATTTTTAATTTACTTGTAGAGATGACGAGAGAGAAAAAAAAATAGCAAAGAGATGACAAGAGTCTAAAAACATTTGTAGGGATAAACGAAGCATCATCAAAGAAAAACAATGAAGAAAAAAAAATACAAACAGTTCACCTCATCTTCATGTTGGATGCTAGCGCTAGTCAGACTTCATAAAACAACTGAATATGATAAATTATGAGTTAGAGTTGCTATTTCTCTCGTTTTACGTGTATCAGCTCTCAACAAATGCCCATACCGGCTTGTTTCCTCTCTTCTTTTTTTGGTGAAACTCTCCTTTTTCCTTTTCTAGATCCCCTTTTGCTAATGTTGCAAGTTCTACACCTTGTTAGTGTCTAGGTGACGATCATGACAGCCCATTGATTTTAACAATTCAGTGAGCCTAGTACTAGATAGATAGCACAAATTTTGAATCCATGTCAATGTCAGCCGTTAGCCAAAAACAAAAGTCGGTGGTGCGTTATGAGTTGGCCACAGTTAGGTTAGTCCTCCTTTCATGTGCCATGATACCATCAAATACAAGAGCTCGTACTAAAACCAAATAAGATTCTGTGATCTAAGTAAGGTGTTTTAAGGGAGATGGAGATAGAGTAAAAGTATCAAGATTTTACTGGTCTTTATCAATTAGATAAAAACGAGATGAACAGATCCTATTGTTTTGTACAGAGGAAAATTGATCTGTGTGTACCGATTACCAATTGCTATCACATCTCCAAAACAAACAATGCAGATACCAAGTCGAAAACAAGTGTTAAAAAGAATGTTTTAAGCTTCGTAAAAGAGAAGACAAGGATAATAATTGTCTTGACTCATAACTCCATGCTAGGTTGTTAAACTTTCATGGTCTGGGGCTTCTGTAAATTCTCATCTCTGTACACCAACCGCCTCTTGTTAGAACCGTAACCTTGATACTGGTAGATAATACTGTAAAGGCATTGCCTCAGGCGCATTATATCAAATGCCTCTATGAATCTCAAATCTGTTGGCCTTGCCTTCACCCCAGCAAATCGCTGGTACTCCTCAAACACAGATGACAAACACCAATTCTGAAACTTACGCAGGCAACCAACAAGACATCCAGTGCGATGCTGTAAGAACAAATTGTAAACAGAAGGTCAGAACTGCCCTGATAAAACAGCACATGAATTCAAAGAGATCCAGTAATTAAGCATAACAGGTGATACATATCAGCCAAAGCTTCAAAGAGTTCTAAGATAATACTGCTTTGAGATGTAGCTTTTATGGTGTAGAACAATAGGAGAAGGTTAGTGTTGATTTCAGGCTAGAATCTAGCAACGCAAATAACATTTGCTAGGACAAGACTCATCTTTTACACATTTTAGTATCAAGTCAAGTCAAATGAAGTTCAGAGCACAGCTAGTTGTTTCAGGAAACTATATCTATCAAAGGATAAAAACAGCTTTCATACCAACCTACCATGATATTCAGAATGTTCAGTGGTTAGAATGGTGAAGTGTAAATAATGGTTGGATAAAGAACAGGAGAATGATATGGATACTAACATGAGCAATGAAGAAACATGTATTGCATCATTTGAAGAAAAGAGAAAGAACAGCATATCGTAAAAAAGTTGAAGTGTATAAACAATGGAATTAGTTTGCTGATAAGGTTACCAACAAACTTAATCCCAAGCACAGAGACAGCAGTAAAACAAGCTATGTTAAGACATGGGGTAATTAGTCGAACACAAAAAAGCACACCTTTCCACGCTTGCAATGAATCAACACCGGGTGATTTCTCACATCTACAAACCCAAAGAGTAAATATCAGAAATTATAGACTGTAAATTACTTAAAGAAAGAGCGAAATAATAATGAATTGCCTATGTTAGACTAGTACCAATCAAGATTTTCAAAGCCTCCAAGATCGTATCCTTGGGAATTAATATGGCAGGATCCTGCATAAGCCCATGAACTTATCAACACAAATACAATAGAGCCTATGTTCTATCAAATTCCACAAGCAAAGCCTAATGTTCTCGTTTCAACGAAAGTATCAAACTGAATTCATGGACATTTTCAACAGTTTTACAAAAGAAAGAGCATATTACCGTCTTTCCCTCAATTCCGAATTGCAGGAGCCGAATGTTTTGAGAGCGAAGAAACTCCAAATTCTCCTCCGGATAGGGCTCAGGACACAAGTATCTGCACCAAATCACACAATCAATTCACACACAAACAAACTCATTCATCTTCTAACTTTTTACCTCTACAAAAATCTTAGTGTGTTCCTCACTTTTCTTTCCTTCAATTTTCTTACATACATTGATCAAATTGATTAAAATTTGTACATTAGCAACAAACAAGCACTCAATTTCTGAGCGATGGAAACCCTAAGAATGTGAAAATTGATTCAACTAGCAACTGAGGAGGGACTTACATGATTGATCGGAGATTGAGGGAGCGGAGGAAGGGGAAATTGGCGGGCTGAGGGAAGCCAGATCTGAAAATGCCGTCCTCCACCATCGAGAAATTGATCGGCGGCTCCAAAACGTCGTCGTCTTCGTAGTCGTTCGTCTTTTGTTGCTTCTCCATCGTCGCTGTCTTCTTCGTTTCTTGCTCTCTTCAAAAATGCAGCAAGGAATTCTCAGTGTCAAGAGAAACAAGAATAGAAGGAGCTCATGGTTTTGAGGAGGAGGAGGAGGAGGAGGAGGAGGAGACGATCAAAACGACGCCGTTCGGGGGTTTTCAGGGTTTCGTTTTCTGCTTCTCGTGACAAGAAGAAAAAAGAGCGAGAGAGTAGTGATTGAATTGGATTCCGATTCTGGATTTGGATTTTAAAGAGTCCGAGGTTCTTCTGGACTTTTTACCTTCTCTCACTTCTTTGCTTACCTCACCCAATTTTTTACTCATTATTTATACAATTCTCCTCATGCTATTTTCTTTTTTTATTTATTTTTCAATTTTAGTGTTCAATTTTCTTTTTTTAGTAGACAACAACTTTGGAGAGCTGTTGTCACTCTTTTTTAGGTAATGTAGGTTACTAATTGAGACATTGTTCCAGAGGAAGTGAGAAAGATAATATTTTGGGTTATCAACGTTGGTTGTAAACAAAAACCAACCATTCATTTTGGTTAAGATTTATAGGGTTTAGATAGAACGTAGATTTTGAAAAACAGTGAGATATTACATCACCAATCACTAATAAATCTCCAACAAATAACTAAAATTAACTTGAAAAACAGTGAGATCTCACATTCTTGAGTCGTTGACACGTATATATTAATAGATTTAGATATGTTAATACGTTTCGGTCATGTTTATCACATAGTTTTTCTACATATTTGCATAAATTATTGAAAATCTTATTTTCATTATCAAACCTTGTACTCTAATTCGATTATGTTGTCATGTGATGTGAGAGTCATATAAGTTTGGAAAATGCGGTTTTGTATCTATAACCTCAAGAAATCAAATAAAGTTTCAGCAAATATGAGTATGTCTAAATTTATTAAGAATTGCTTTATGGTCTACAAATTAATTTGTCATAAGGTCTAAATTATTAATTTGTTTGAAGATTTCGAACCTTCATTTTCTCCTTTACTAAATTATGAATAAGGATTCCCAAGTGGCCACTAAGTGGGTCTGAGAAAAGTGATTTGATTTGTGCAAATTCAGATATGATCCGTATATTTTGACCGGAGCCATCAGACTGGGTCACAGAGGAGAATGGTATGCATATGCAAAAGCCAAAAGGACATGTTGATTTAAGCGTGCATATTGAAAAGTAGTTGTGTCTTCTTCTTTCAGATTCACTGGATACCTACATCAGCTTTCTTTACATCCTCGAATAATAGAATCATTCACATGAGATTCCGAGCTCCTTCCATGGCTGCTTTCGAATTCGGATGGCTGCTAATCAAGCTAGCTCGGTTGACCCTTTCTTTATCTTCCAGTAAATATGCATCTCACACAGAATCAGAATCCAATTGACTCTTGAATTTCTCTGTGTTTGAATAATTCCAGTCGTCACCCAGCATGCATGAATAACCTGATCAAACCATCTTCAATTTTACATGACTTGTCAAACACTCAAACCCTGTGTACATATTCAAGTATGCTTGTCAATTACTTGCACCTTGATCATATTTCAGCTTGTTGATCACTGCTTTCATTTCACAGTAATATTATGTTGGATTACTAGTATGCACGACGTGTATTTACACAACTTAATCTTAATTGTTCATAACAATTCATATGTTTGACCACCATGTTTCTATATTATTTTCTCTAATATTGACAATGTATATATGTATGTATATGAAGATACACACCATATATATATATATGTATATGTATATGAAGATACACACCATGTACTGAAAATGTTCTCTAATATTATGATCAAAACTCTTCCTAGCTTGTTTAAAATGGAGAAAATGATGGGTAGTCAAGCAGGCTGCAGCAGCTGAATGCTGAGTTGTTTTGCAAGTCTGTGGGCTGATGGTGTTTTTAGAGCTGGCTTCTAAGCAGACCAGATTGATTGACAAAACCTACATTCCACTAGAAAAACAAAGTCCATATGAGCCCAACAAATCTCATGCCCAAAACAATATTTTCCAAATTTCATAACAAATAGAAAATTATAATGAAACCACATAAAAATAAAAGAAGTATGGATAAGGGATAAGATTTTAGTTGCAGTTGATCCAATGAAATCAGAGGGGGGCCAGCCACAATCTCTCACTCTCACACTAGGCAAAAATACTTGGCCTGCCCTCTCCAATATCATATCTCACTCCCTTTGGGGCTTTCACTTTGTCGCTCACTAGTTCTCTTCTGCTACTCTTTCTTTACAATTGTTAGCTTGTAGTCTTGTTCAAAGCAGACAGCCATGGCCAGTGCTGCACCAATGGCCAGCCAGCTCAAGTCCACCTTCACCTCCCCAGTCTCCAGAGCTTTGCTTGCTCCCAAGGGCCTCTCTGCCTCTCCACTCAAGCTCTTTCCTTCTAAGAGATCCTCTTCCTTCACCATCAAAGCCACCCAAACCGACAAGGTAAGTGTATGCATTTCTCTTATTATGAAACTAACCGGCTAACTCGATCTACAACCCTAAATCTAGAACATAGTGCTACATCATATTGTCCAATGACAACATGTTATCAACAATTTTGGAAAGTAAATCACTCAAAAGTAGTAAATACATGTTGTAAATTACTATTGTGGTTTGATGGAACTTGCAGCCATTCCAAGTGATTCAACCAATCAATGGTGACCCTTTCATTGGAAGCTTGGAGACTCCGGTGACATCAAGCCCCTTGATTGCATGGTACCTCTCCAACCTCCCTGCCTACAGAACAGCAGTGAGCCCACTTTTGAGGGGAGTTGAGGTGGGCCTGGCTCATGGATATCTCTTGGTCGGCCCATTCGTCAAGGCAGGCCCATTGAGGAACACCGAAGTAGCTGGGGCAGCTGGCTCCTTGGCAGCTGCTGGTCTTGTTGTCATCCTCAGTGTTTGCTTAACCATGTACGGCATTGCATCCTTCAAGGAGGGAGAACCATCCACAGCTCCTTCTTTGACCTTAACCGGCCGCAAGAAGGAGCCCGACCAGCTCCAAACCGCCGAAGGATGGGCCAAATTCACCGGAGGGTTCTTTTTCGGAGGGATTTCCGGTGTCACTTGGGCTTACTTCCTCCTCTATGTCCTAAACCTTCCTTACTACGTCAAGTAGATTTCAAAACATTTGCTTCTACTGTTCAACCCTGTAATGAATCTCATGTATGCTACAATTGTTTGTGAAAATCGTATATTTGAAGCTTAACACTCCATTTTGTAACTTTAATTCCTGTTTACCACTCGTCTAAGCAATCTAACAGCAATCTTGGGTGGTTATTAACCTAACTAAGCTCTACAATAACTGTTTTCACCACATGCTGTGCATGTAAGAGATTACTAGCTAGTTAAAAAGAACGAGTTGAGGAAGTAGATGTTGAAATGTCACATACTACATTATACATTCATCATATATAGTGATCATCCCTTCACAACTTAAGCACCAAGAAACCAATACGTTGAAATGTAAGTAGGGGAGACAGAGAACTCTGGTTTGGATTTGGCAATGATTTACAGTCTTAAATATATAATCACATCATTGATTCATCATTCTACGACTCGATTTAGACAAGTATTCATGAAGAGGAGCCACTGAATTGACATGGATAGCATCATCATCAGCATCAGATTGTGAAGGCCTAGAGAGCTCGAACTGCCTCCAAGAAACATGAGATATAAGATCATCCCAGGAGCCCTTATTAGTTGTTGCAGCAGTAGCAGCAGAACCAGAACCATCCAGACCTATGTGTGTCACATGCTTCACATCTGTAGGAGACCCTATTTCCATATCCATTTCTTCTTCTTCCATTTCATCCTTGTAAACTATCATATCAAGAAATAGTCACCAGAGTAAATAAACATCAGAACTACCAATCTGAGAGAAAATTGAACAAGTATGATCCCCATTTGTAGGGACTTACCAAACAACTGAGAAAAATTCTTGAAACCCTTGAAGAGCCTATGTATACCAACAGATACGTTTGGTTTTGAAAGGCTATCTCCTTCCTCCTCGTCCTCTTCTTCTTCTTTAGTTCCTAGACAAAGATCATTAATCAATTTAATCAGACGTACAAATGACTATGCTAGCTAATTATATTCAAAAGATTGTACAAGTGTGTGATCAGAGTTTGAGAGAGACTTATTGGAGATGGATTTGTATCTGATTTGGATCTTCTGGGATGTTGTTGTGCACCAACAGCAATGCTTGACTCAGAAACGCAGCCAATAGTGAAAGGAAGAAGCACAAGTCTTTCCATTCTTTCTCTCATGTTACATCAAACTGCTTGAGAGAATGAGAGAGGATTTTGAGAAATTGGTGTTTGAGGAAAATGTAGATTTGGGATGTGGTCTGTTAAAATAGTGCAGGCACAGTACACTGACTTAGTTATCAAGTTACAATAATTATACGTATAGAAACTTCCAAGTTCCAATTGATCACATATGCAAGTCTGTTTGGTAGCTCAGATTTGGAGGGATAAAGAATCAAACTAAGATTCTCAAACTTATTACATTAAGACATCTGCAATACATAGTGATGGGTATGTTTGGACGTGAAATCCACACTAACAAGGTTCACTAGTGAAGTTTAACCCAATTGAAAGAGGATAAAACCACTTTTAGTGGGTTGGTTTTTCCACTTTACTTGCATCTCTTATAGAATAAGCCATCAATTTTCACTTGTCCTTCTGTGTTTTTTTTGGGTTAATTTGCTTACTTAGTTTGGACTCTATCTTTCAAGCAGTGTATACTAAGCGATCTCTGTTGGTGTTACAATCAAGCTAATGGCTTAGGCCTATTTCTTAGAAGCAGGGCATGTATGATTGATTGCAAGAATAGAAAAACAGAACCTTGGAGGAAGAAAGCTACGCGTGTGTTACCAACCTCAAATCTACTAGTATAATTATATGTATAGAGTAGATGGATCAACAAACTCTGAGGTTGACTGGAGCTAGCTTCATTCGATACTGAGATTAGCAAGCTCAATCTATGTTGGAGATTTAACTTTGGACCAAAACAGTGACAATAAACTTGGACCTTTTACCAATAATCTCCACAGGAGCAGCTCCCATGCTTAAAATGATGGAAGCGATGAAGGTCTCTGACAATTATTTCCCTATTTAAAAGCTGAGAAGTAAATTTAATGAAGTTGTGACAATCACTACACACTCTAAGGTTCTTCATTATCCGAATAGGTATCCCAGAAGCCGTGCTAATGATGCCATAGGCAATTGCAAGCTTTTCACTGTGATGCGCAAGAAGTGCTTCTCCTTGTTCTTGTTCTACGTCCTGCATCACTAGCTTTGTGTCCAGTGAATACCCGATTTCCTTCAGTCTTGCAATCAGTTCGTCCAAGTACGAATATATCTCAGTGGAATGTGGATGACTCCGGTCTCCCATGACAAAGGAGTGTACTTGATTCTTCAGTTGGATCCAAGATTGGCCGGCAACTTTGTTAATTCCTCTCTGTTGCATCAACCTCCTCATTTCAGCTGCTTCTTCCCATCTGTGATCTGCAGCACACATGTTTGACATCAAAACATAAGGCCCCTCATCAGAAGGTTCGAGTTGGAGGAGCTTTTCAGAAACCCACTTTCCCAGCTCTACATTTTTATGAAGCCGGCAAGCAGATAGAAATGACTTCCAAACTGAACTCAAGTGAGAAATGCCATTTTCATGAATGAACTGCTTAGTCTCATTCAAGCGACCTGCACGACCATAAAGATCAACCATACATGTGAAGTGTTCAGTTCCCGGCTTAATGCCGTATACTTCTTTCATCAAGCTGAAATATTTGCTGCCTTCTTCAATGAGCCCAGCATGGCTGCACGCATTTAAAACCACCACGAAAGTAACCTCATTCGGTTTCATTCCCTCTCTTATCATGAGTTCGAAGAGTTGTGCAGCCTCTTTCCCTTGCCCATGTAAAGCGCAAGCAGAAATCATTGACGTCCACAAAACAACATTTGGATCATGAGTTAGTGTAAAAATCATCCAGGCATCAGTTAGACTCCCACATTTAGCATACATATCAATATAGCAGGAACTCAAGTGAACATCTAATATGTACCCAACTTTCTGACCAAGTGCATGGATACTTTGACCCAGAAGCAAACTCCCAAGGTTAGCACATGCAGAAACAACGCTGGTTACAGAGAATCGATCCACCATAAACTGTTCACGGAGCATAGAACGGAAAGTTATCAAAGCATATTCATGCTCACCATTACGAACATACCCAGAAACCATTGAACTCCATGATATGATTTCAGTCTTCACCTCATCACTCGTAAACTTATACTTTGCTCTGAGAGGCGTTCTTTTGAATATCAGTGATGCCTTGTCCATTCTCCCACATTTGCAATACATATCAATCAATGAAGATCGAAGAAATCCATCATTTTCAATGCCAAGCCTCACAAGACAGCCATGAATTTGTCTCCCAATTTCCACAACATGTAAAGATGAAGCCAAACCGAGAGCTACAGAGAAAGTGACATCCTGAAACGAAACTCCGTTTTCCACCATCTCATAAAGCAGCTCCAATGCACATCTTTCATCCCCGTTATGCATCAACCCATACACAATTGTATTCCAACTAGCAACAACCTTGCAGGGTACCCTTCTGAACATTTCAAGAGCCTTCTCCATGTCCCCAATATGCATATATGCACCCATCATTATATTCCAAGTAACTGTATCCCTCTCTTTGATAGTCTCAAACAACCTATCCGCATAATCCAACGCTCCACATTTGACGTAAACATCAAGCAATGAATTCTCTAACACCACATCCACCTCAATCCCATTTCTCAATATCCATCCATGAACTCCCTTCCCCATCCGAAAATCACATAAACTCGAACAACTCTTCAAAACACTCGACAACGTAAATTGGTTCGGACAAACACGCTCAACTTGCATCTCTTTGAAAAGCTCGAGCACAAATCTACAAGCTCCAGTCCGAGCAAACCCGGAGATTAATATAGTCCACGACTGGACATCCCTCTCAGGCATTTCATCGAAAAGCTTGCATGCATAGTCCAAGTTTTTAGATTTCATGTACAGACTAACAACGTAGCTCCCCACATTCAAATGGTGCAACGAACCATCCTTGACAGATTTGGCATGATGAACATCAGGTAATGATTGGTAACCAGAGTGCTGGAATCTCTGAAACTCCAAGTTATGGGTATGCTTTAACAATGAGTTAGAGCTGATGCAACTGGTTCTCAGATAAGCCCGTCTCATCTTACCACCCTAACGTTGTCGAGGTTTACTTGTGTGAGCATATGAACACAGTAACATATAAAAAGGTAAAGAACTTGAAGCATGTCTTTTTGTTGGTATTAGCTGTATTAAATAAGGAGTCCAGTTTGGTTAGTATTATATTTGGTGTTACTGGGTACTAAAATAAATGAGTTTACGTAACACCTTGTTTTCAAATTGGTCTCCTTAGATGGTGTTATTGTGGGTACTCAAATTGGTTATTCCTAAATAACATCATCATTCAAACTATAAACCAAACAAACTACTCTGATATCATACCATGCAACACCAATCAAATTCGAGTTAATAAGGATATACTTTCGTGCCTTGTGGCGTGGCGTGTTGGCTTTTCATGGCCGGTCGATTGAATATCGGGAGCTGGTTCAACATGAATAATTCAATTCTTATATGAGCTTGTTACATAAAACTAAGATGCTTTATGTGAGAGAGAGCCCAAAATCATTGATTGTTATATAAGTTCAAAGCACTATCGAAGGATCCACTCATGTATAAACAACCTTTGCAGCTTCCGATTACTGCAGCTCTTTCGTTCAGGATTACAACTCATGATTGGTATTCACAGAATATTAGCATTATATGAGTCAATTCCAGCAATTTGAGAGGGGGATAAGAGAAGCCGAAGAAATGGAGGGAAGCAAATGAAATATCTATATACTAGTAAAACACTAATGTTTTACAAACGAATCAGAAGAATGATCTCTTGTATAACACAAAAATTTAAGTGGCGAGCATCTGAGGGCTCTTAAAGAATCAGGTTAGCACTATGGGTTCAGACTTTTATAGAGGGGGATAGAAATAGGAGGACAAAGAGAAGCATAGGAAGAGCAAGCCTCCGACGGTGGCGACTGTCCTTTGGGAGATTTTGGATGCCAACATACTCCCTCCCACCACAGCCACAGATGTGCAGATGGTATGTCCTAATGTTGCACCTACCGCAACTCCTACTGCGTTTTTGTGGGTTGCCAGCTGCAGGATTAAAGTAACTGCTTATTAAAACCAAACTATGAAAAACTCAAATGCATACATAGATACTTCAATAATATTCATGTCCCAAAACCCAACTGAATGTATAATAAACATGTAGCTTATAAAACCAACAATTATATAAACCAGCAGTGAAGTGAACTATGAATAGGGAGTGTCTTACAGCGATTGTTGCTATTTGGCTACGATCTCCCCACTCAGCTAAAAATGTTAGAACGAATGACTGCAAAATCGAAGATAATAAATCAGTACTGAAGATCATAACGGCTGTAGGTAAGCAATGGATAATAATGGATCATATGTGCTACAATTAAATGTCCACAGTAACAAAGAGAAAGAAACCAAGACAATAATAAGTTGGTAAGCAAAAATCATACCTCCAAAAAGATTGGTGTCAAAAATCTAGAAAAGAAACGACGGAAAGTTGTCTTCCCCTGTCCAGACTCAAGTTTCTCTTCTACCTGAATATATCAAGTGCCAACCAAATTTAGACAATGAGCCCAAATTAGAGTATCAGAAGAGCAAAATTCTAGATGTACGCTCATCAATGTCATGATTGGATATAAAAAAAAATCATATATCAGTAAATATTACACGCTATCAATTTAGAACAATAAGTAGGAAACTAAGAAATGAACTCTAATTCTCCTAAATGCAAAGTACTTCCACATTACTTGGGTACGTCCTGGACAAACGAGGAACACAAATCTACCCAATTTCACCAGCCTCACGCAAAGTTGAGCCACAGTTCTTTATGCAACTTTTTCTTTTTAAAAGTCCTTATGCAACATTTAACACTACAGATGATGGTTTTTAAGGTTCTTAAGATCTCCCTAACAGCAAAACACAGGGGAAAGATACAATTTCATCACGAGGCCTGGTGAAACCTAAGCACCACTTCTAAACAAACTTCTATCTAACCAATTTTAGTATTATTTTCCAATCTAACATCAATACGCATGATCCATAAACTTGATAATAACAAAGCAAACAAGCATTGTTAACTTTCCAATTTTCTATCTACAGATGATATATAGACATCAATTCAATAAAGGCTAACATACAAATATATCACAGACTGAGAATGGCTATAAAGTAGACATACTTCTTCTATTTCTTTCTTCTGTGAACCTTTTGGATCAGATCTCCAGGCAATGTAAAGTAACCGCAGCCCGAAAAACAGATAAAGGACTGCAAAGAAAAGAAAATAGAATTACAATACTTGAGTTCCTTCAGACTATCAACCTGATTCAAAAGTCCAACTAAATCATAGTACTGAAATTCAATAAGCAATAATTGGATAAAAATAGAAATGAGACATAGGAGCCTAGACATTTACCCTAGAAAGTGTAACGAGGACACCTTCATTTCTTTTTTCTGTTTCTTTACAATATCCAGGATTCTTTCTTTAGTTAAAACAGGGTTAAACTTTGGTAGAATATGATTTGTCTATCAAGAACTGTGTAAGCTCAGGTTCCCCCTTAATTAATTGCACATGTATTGCAGAACGAGTGTGTTTTCTTAAAAGTAAAATGACAAGACATGTACAGAGCAAAGTAGCAGAAATGAGCATCTTTACCTGTAGCTGCACTATTTGTATGCTTCCTTGATATCAAATTTGGCACAATCCTACCAAGTCCAGTAGAAAGTACCTAAATGACACATGCAACAACTTAAGTCCTGATTACATTGGAATATGAAAGAGCAGCGAGGTTGAAGGAACAGGTTAAAAGACAATAGAAACAGAAATATTGAAGAACTTACGGTCATTACAACCAGGGCAGAGAGTGCACCGGATAGGACAATTGACTTGGGATGGCGCATTGCCATGAGAGCTGCTATTATGAATGTTTCATCTCCAATCTAGTACCAAATTCATCAATTAGAATAAACATCAACTTGCAGGGTAAAGTTCCATCATCAATGAAAACAAGGAAAGTCTGTGCACACACCTCACTGACGAGTATCATTGAAAAGCTAGCAACAAAGGCATCGAAAATCCCAAGACCGGAGTCCACATTGAGACCAATAGCAACTGCATCGGCGCCATTCTCTCCAAGAGCTTCAAGAAGATTCAAATTAATCTGTACAAAGATTTGACATATTAGTATAGACATCAAACAAAAGATTCCAGCACGTGCCAAATGCAGATAATGTTACCCAAAACCAGACGCTTATTTTGCAAACTAGCAACAAACTGAATTCAAAGACAAGGGAAGTTAAGATCCGGGGAGTTTAATACGGTCTCTGAAGTAGAAAAGTACAAACTCAAGTTGAACATTTGTTCAATTAAACAGCTCAGGATGTCAACTGAAGCTTACACCTAGTTCAACTCTGAATTGAAGAACAATCCAGAAGCCTTGGAAATTTAAGAAATGGTTATCAAACCTTGCTACGTCGGCCCAGATCTAAGGATCCGCCGGACTCTCGCCTCTGGTTTTCGACCTCAGACTCCTGAATCATCATCACGATCAGGATCAGCCAAACATGGAATGGTGAAAGTGATAGGGAACATAATCGTTTACCTGAGCAGAAACGGTGAAGAGGAGTAGCAGCACCAAGAATGCAACAACTCCACAATGGAACCCGAAACCCATCACACACCACCAGTTTGGATCTGAATCGCTCTCTCACTCACTGGGATTCTAAGCAAACTGAAATTGGGGAGAGATCTGAGAGAGAGAGAGAGATCTTGCCAAAAGCGAAGATCCCCAAGAGAGAGAGCCTCGAGTACCAGAAATTTCACATATTATAATACACGGAAACACGCACTCCTTCAATTCTGAAACACGGAAAGAGGGAGAAAGAGAGGTGAAAAAGGTTTGACCCCGGTAAAAAAACTCAAAAAAACTTACGTTCTCATACTTACTTATATTACTAAACCAAACGGTACGGTATTAGGCTGTAAAATATTATGTTGAGAGCACTTATTTTTGCACTGAACAATTTACATATTCTAAATATTCGATTTTCAGATAATGAAAAATAAATAACCCTATAGTTATAAGCTCAGGTAGAATCAGTTAATAAATAGTGTTTAAGGTTAGTCTAAGATATATATATATATATATATATATATATATATATATATATATACACATCAAGTTGATTTAGAGGTAGAATGAGTGTTCATGTTATTGATAGACATGTTTGAAGCTAACAAACTCGAATGAAGTTGTTGGCGCTCTAATATCTTGAGAGATTTTGAGTAATTTTCATGGTGGTGCATACACTCCATTAATTGCATTGATGACAACTTCAACTTCAATCTCACTTAAGCATCTCTTCTTTAAACAAATGAGGTTGTTCTGAAGAGCAAGCGCTTCAAATACTATAACAGAACCATCAAAGATAATTTCGACTATATCAATAGGGGTGGAATCCACTTACTCATTTCGGTTTTAGATTGTCATCATTGGTTTTTCAGGACATGTAAAAGGTTATATTAAAGTCGTACATAAATGGTTTTGGTTTTTAGATAACCCTTATAATGTTGATCTATTTGAGAAAATAATTGTTACTTGTTGGCCGGTTTGGAAAACAATGAATGATGTTATCTTTAAGGGTCAAACCCTAATCCTATAGCTAATGTGACAGCTTCTGTTGCTCATCTTTGCAAATGGACGTATCTTTATACTAATGTGACATTTTAGTATCCTAATTGATGCTTAAAACTGAAAATCACCCTCTAACCCACTTTTCGAATAAAGAAGCACAATTTGATAGAACTTTTAATTTTACCATATCTGATTTTATATTTTTGAACAATACTATATTTGATGGAGAAAATGGCTGGAAGAAGCGATCGATGAAGTGCTAAAGATAAAAGAAAAACGACAAGTGGAAGTCGTCCACCAATCCCCGCTTCAAACGCCAAACCGGGTTCCTCCTGTTGCCACCAAATATTGCTTCTCTTCCTTCCACTCCCGCTTTCACTCTCGCCACAATTTCCATCTTCTTTTTATTTTTACCCGAATGAACTGCCACTGCCAGGCATCCTAAAAGCAATCGAGTCCCATTGCTTGCATATAAATAGGAAAAATTGCTCTTACTGTTCTCTGCACCTAAATCTAGTTTTTGCAGGGGCTACCTCTTATGGCTCAACAAAACCACATATTTAGTACCCTATATGATCTATTTTTGGGTACAAATAGTGCATAGACACACATATATGGTAGGCAACACCTTCATCCTTTCCCCATTCACTTTTACAGCTTTCCCCATTTGATTTAATCGTTGGAAAGCATTTTGGATGGCTGCCTTTTTTTTCTCTTCTTGTGATGTCACTATAATTGATCAAATACCATCGCATTTTCATTATATTTTCTTTTTCTCGATTTAATTTTAGTCATAATGAGCTTCTTTTTGGTTGTACGTATTCACACTACCGACAAATCATATTACCGACAACATTAAGCGACATTTAAAAGTAACTTAGTAAGATTAGTTAAGTTTTTTTACCACACAATTTACTTCATTTTGGTACACATTCGTCCGACCATCATATGTGTAGCACACAAGTTGTGTATACGTTACAATTTTCATACAGTCGTCACAACATTAAATTATTCATTTCATATTTCCGTTATAATTTTCGATACAATCGCCACGTTTCACATTACACAATTCGTTTATCCTTTACAATCCTCGATCTCATCACCTCATTTAAGACCACACAATGTGGTTATCCCTTTATAATCCTTGATCAAATTGCCCCACTTAAAGACTATCAATTTGGTTATAGGGTACAATCATCGATCTAATTAATATTCATGTGTTACATCGTGTGTGATGTAAGTGTGTCGAGCGTTTATTCCGACTTTAATATTGTAACCACATACTAAAATGTCTTTAATTAATGGTATTTATTAATTTTTTTTAAGCTATATGTAAAAAGTAAATTGTCAACTCAAATTCATCATAGTATCATGCCACAATAAATTATTGAATTAAAGACTAAATTAGTGCACTCATGCGTCAACTATAGTTGCATTGCTTAACACTCTTTATTCTAAGCATGTTGCTTAGAGTCTTGGAATAAACTTCCGACGAATGCCTGCACAATACATCTTAGAACGTCTCAGTCTCACAATGCAGCACTCCCCCAGATTATGTTTCTGCAAATTAACAAGAAATACAGATTGAATTTAAAAGAAAAAAAAATAAGAGAGAAGTTACTGGAAAATATAAAGAAATCAGCTGGAAATAGTAAAAGCAGTTATACGAAGCGGTCCGAGTTTCTGGTACCCGGTTTGGTGAAGAGCTCAGTCGCATCCCCCGGGAGCAGTAGCTACTCGCTTCCCACGTCGCCCACGTGTCATTTAAAAATTAGTTTAGGCATTGACGTCGGGCAGAAAAAACTAGAGTAGCAAGTGGCAGAGCGAAAAGGTGTGGCAGAGGGAGCACGCGTGGCGCAGAGGGCGCGAGTATGGTGGAAGGCGTATTGGCGCGGGTGGGAGAGTCAGTTGGGTCCGTTTATTTCCAAAACGCGGGTGAAAAAAGCTGTCTGGTTGAGAGAAGGTTGGTTTTTATTCCTCTCCCCTCGTTTTTGTGGAGAGGAGAACACACCGCTCCTCTCTTTCTTTTCTCTCTTCTCTCTCTCTAAAAATTCTCAAGGCACTTTCTCTCTCTAAAACAAGAGCTCTGTGTTTCTGAGGTTGGAAACTGTTGTGTTGGTGTTCGGTTTTTCTGCGTTGTTTGGTTTGGTTGGGAATTCGGTTCGAGAGAGATAGTGTTTGATCGGCTCTAGAGTGACAGGTAGGTGGTGGTTGAGCGAGGGTGAGAGTGAATTATGAATGAATGGGAATTCTGGTGAGAGGCTTTGTTTCAGTGACGGCTCGGTGACTCACTGACCCGACCAAACCAATCATGGACTTCGATGCCGGAATTCCAATGTCCCGTGCTTCTGCCGCCCCGCCGGTGACCGACGAAGCTCCCTCCCTGTCACCACACGGTTTTGTCTCTCTCTCTCTCTCTCTCTATCTATCTCTCTCTTCTTGTTCGTACATTTGTTCTTCTAACAACGTTTGCTCCTTTGTGTCTCTCTGTTTCTGCTTTCCCATTGTTTGGTTGCTTGTTTTTCAATCTATGTCTCGATCGATGATGCTGCGATGTGAATTGTCCTTTCTGCCCTTTCCCTCCATCTTTTCCTTTGCTCTTGAATCTTCCTCCGTTTTACCGCTTCCGATTCCCGGCGCTGCAAAATTTGCATGATTCTCTTGATTTTGACCAAAACCGTCTTCTTCTTCTTCTTTCTGTTTCATATTATTATAATATTTAAAAAAAAATTGTTGTCCTGTTTCTTGAATGCTGTTTCTGTCGTGTTTCGGATGATTTTAGTGTTCAATTACTTGCTATGTATAGAACTTGAGTTGTTATTAATGCAAAAACTTATCTGGTAAGTTTACTGAAAGTGAGGGATTGATGCGCTTACAAGATTTTCGTCATTGCATTTTCCAAATGTATAAGCTTCGGCAAGGTTCTTGATTAAGCTGCAAGCCTCAGTATCTTTCTTTACTTTGTGTCTTTTTGTAAGGGTGGGAGTAGGATAGCACACAATGCAGGAGGGAAGCAACTTTTTTTTTGAAAATATTCCTTCCCTTTGATTCTTGATTAGTGTGTAGCGTACATTGTTATTAACTTACACAATGTTATTTCAGATGCAATGTGGCAAATGAATTTGAGATCCAGTGAAACTATGGAACCTGGACCTTATCCTGAGCGAGCCGGAGAGCCAGATTGTTCTTATTACATCAGAACAGGCCTCTGTAGATTTGGGACAACATGTCGCTTCAATCATCCCCCTAACCGAAAGCTGGTAAGTTGTAGCATTTTTATGAGCCAAAGGTGATGTCATATCTTGATACAGTCAATTTGAAAGTAGTTGCTTCTTTGTCAAGGTTTTTACTGTTCTTTATTTTATTTCATTTCTTTCCTCTTAGTATGTTTGCTAATATTGACTCAAGAATCCAATGAACATAAGTATGAGTCCTGACACTTCCCCTGTTCCCCTCCCATAGTTGCTTCCTTAGGTAGATTGTTCTTGTAGACTGATGTACTGATGTATCTTAACCATGTCAAGCCTTTCGTATTGAAGCTTGGTTCTAATATTGATAATTTTGATGAAAAATACTCATTTAAAATTATATATATAACAATGTCTGTTTATTGTCAGGCTATTGCCACCGCAAGAATGAAGGGGGAGTTCCCAGAAAGAGTTGGACAACCTGAATGCCAGGTATGTATCTTTGTGAAAGTTCTGTAGTGACATGCGGCTTGTGCAGTATACTGATTATTTACTTTCTCATTTTCTTGGGTTTGACATGCTAATATGTTGGTTGAACTGCCCTCCAGTACTACCTGAAGACAGGAACTTGCAAGTTTGGAGCGACATGCAAGTTTCACCATCCTAGAGACAAGGCAGGAATTGCTGGAAGAGTTGCCTTAAATATCTTAGGCTATCCACTTCGACCGGTTGGATCTTCTGTTAACCTCTTACTCATTGTCACTTGAATTGGTTGTTGCACATTTTCATCATTTTAGTAAGAAGCAAAGGTTCTTTGCCTAACTTGAATGCTAAATACTTGATTAGGTTCTCTGGGAGAAGTAGGGACAAAAAACATGGTAGATTTTGGAGGTAGTAGACACAAAATTATGATATAAGAATCATATATATGCTAGAACAAATCTATTATGTATTAATATGGAGTGTACCCCTTTTCCATCATGTTGTGTTTGGACATTGGAGGCGAGGGGGTTTCTGTATCAGCTGCATATTTAAATTATTATTGTTCATGTGTTCATGCATCTTATAGAAATGTAATGACCATCACTTAACTGGGTGTGTATGAGCCTCGTCTTAGTCCAAATGATAGTTATCTTAACATTATTTGCTCTTTCTTGTTTGCAGAATGAGATTGAATGTGCTTATTATTTACGAACTGGGCAATGCAAGTTCGCAAGCACTTGTAAATACCACCATCCACCACCTACTAATATGATGGTTTCATTGAGTGGTTCTCCTGTATATCCTACTGTCCAATCTCCAACTACGCCTGGTCAACAGTCATACCCGGGAGGAGTAACAAACTGGTCAAGAGCATCTTTTATTCCCAGTCCACGCTGGCAAGGTCCATCAAGTTATGCTCCTGTTATTGTTCCTCAAGGAGTGGTATCAGTCCCAGGATGGAGCGCATACAGTGTAAGCTTTATCTTATCTTACCCTTTGGTGCAAAATGCTATGATGCAGTTGTTATAGTGTCTATTAGCAAATAGCAAGTCAGGATGCAATTAGCTATTGTTCGTCTCTGAACAGAACAGTCTGCGTTCTTTTTGTCACATTTTATTTTAGAGACCTTAAGCACAAGTCTTAAGTTCACTATTTTATGAGCACTGAGAATATGAAACGTGCTTATAGAATGGTAATTTTTCCAGGGCCAGGTTGGCTCCATTTCAACTTCAGAGGGGCAACAGCAAACAGTAGGAAACAGTCAGGTTTATGGAACTTCACGCCAATGTGAACCGGAAAATTTAGGATCTCAAGGAGCCTATTCTCCATACCGGTCTGGTTCCATTCCTGTAGGGTTCTATGCATTGCCGAGGGAAAATGTATTTCCTGAGAGACCTGGTCAACCAGAGTGCCAGTTTTACATGAAGACAGGTGATTGTAAGTTTGGTGCAGTTTGTAGGTTCCATCATCCTAGGGAGCGATTAATTCCTGCTCCAGATTGTGTTTTGAGTCCAATAGGCCTTCCTTTGCGACCGGTGAGTCATTTCTGTTGATAGTTTTGGTTATAGCTAAATGATAAGTATCTTCTAACTTTGAGGTATGGTTATCAACAGGGAGAACCTTTGTGCATCTTTTATTCTCGTTATGGTATCTGTAAGTTTGGTCCGAGTTGCAAGTTTGACCACCCTATGGGTATCTTCACTTATAACCTTGCTGCATCATCTTCAGCTGAGAGCCCTGTGCGCCGGTTGTTGGGGTCGACATCAGGCACCACTTCATTAAATTTATCATCAGAAGGTCTAGTTGAAGCAGGATCAGCAAAGCCTAGGAGGCTTTCACTATCAGAGCCTAGGCAGATGCCTTCTGCAGAAGAAAATATTGACACAGAGGAATGAAAGCTGCTCATAAACAAAACGAGCCGATCTAAATTTAACAGTCATTGGGGGATGATAAACAAGAGTTTATCTGTAAATTCATTTCCAATTTCTGGGAGGTTTACAGAAATCATGTCAAGTTGATTATGTCCTGATATAATGAATTCAGCTGACAGACTCAACCTTCTGAATTTCACATTGATGCTTTGCATTGTATAAAAGTCTGCAAATACTGTCACATTTGGAAAAAACCCAATGTGAACATTCTCTCCTTCCCAAATCCCAATTTTCTGACTTTGGTGATTTAGTTTGCCCCAGTATAATATGTAAAGCACTTCTTTTTTGCAATATAATGGCCTCCCTCTCACTTTTAAGGTTCTTCACTATTGTGACTCATGTTTGGATAGTTCTCTGCATGCTTTTGTTGTCTCTTTAGTATGCGACCGTTCCTTTTTCTACATAGATGCACATCCTGAATTGATTCTCCTAGAATGTACTTGTATATGCCACAATTAGGATCTGAGTATAAAGCTTTCTGTGCCTCAGAGATTGAATGTCAGGAATTCTATACTTGCAGGAGTGTAGTCAGTCACAGTTAGACTTGTTTGTAGCCATAAGAATCTTCAGTGATATACACAATCTTGTTACCACATAAGGACACCATGCTGCTGTTTCCTAGTCAAAAAGCGGAAAGAGGTATAATCATCTTCCCAGCATAGTTGTATCGCTCATTGTCAGTGTTTCAACTTTCAAGTAAGCCTTCAAGTCTTCAACAACTTTGAGTCTTTGGCAAGCACTTAAACAAGTCATTTTCATCACCAAAGCATTCAAAAGCAAATGGAAGCCTCCGCTCAAGGTCTAACACCGGAATTACATTTGTTCTGAAAAGCTATAATTAGATATATTTTACTTATTAGGGTGAGTATTAAAATAAAAAGAACTATTATGATTCCTGCTTTTTTTCTGGATTCAACATAAAGAAAATCAAATTGGATCGCACATTAGATTGATTAGACAATAAGTAACTTTTTACATTTATTTAGAGATGTAATTTCAAGATTCTTTCTTTGTGATATTAATTTCAAGATTCTTTTTTTGTCGATATAATTTTACATTCTTGTTTAGGAAGGTTTACATCAACAAGATTACAAGTATAAACAAATCAATTGTTAACAACTCCATGTTGTCAAGGCAGTAAAAGCCTAGATGCGGAACTCTCGTATGAATGAAGTTAAATTCTGATCAATTTTTTGTATGGTTACAAAGAAGGAAATATGATTTGACATAATCCCCAACGCAGATTAGTGAGAGAACCGTGTGATTCAATCAAAGGAATCAAATATTGAATCTGTGAATTACTATCCCAGTCTAATTGCCACGTGGCAGAAATCATCTGAAATTACAAGAGAGGTGTAGACAACTGTAGTGCTTCACATAATGACATTCACACAGATAGAAGGGGTTTCTATACCTCTATGCCCACCACCACCACTCCAGTAGTCTCTAGCTTCAACAAAACCCTCCACCCTTCACAAACCCAAAACCACTCTCCTTTCAGCCTTCATTTTCTGCAAACCCATTTGGGACCTGTCAATTTAAGCAGCTCATACCCCATTAAAACCCTCAATTTAAACATTTCATGATACACCAAATCAAAGCCTCTCAAGAAAAAAAGAGAGAGATGAAGACCCAGTAGAGTAGTGACCCACTTCACAGCTCACTCTTTTTTTTCCAGATTCCCATTAGACTTTTGTCTCTCAAAACTCAAACCAAAGTAAAGAGCACTACCCCCATCTCAAGAAACCATGATGCCTTCTTCTTATGGGGTCATCTTCCTCTCCCTCATATTGCTGCTCTTTTTGGCTACTGAGGTCATTAGCACTGAACCTTTCTGTTCAAGGCCCCATCTTTAGATCCATTTACTCTTTCATGTCAATCAAACTGTTCATAGTTTTTCCTTTCTGGGTTTTCAATGTTTGTGTGTTTTGGTTTTTCAGGCAAATGGGTCTGAGAAAGTGGATGAACCACCATTTGTGCCACTGATAGAACCTGAAAAGTTGAAGACTTTGGTGATGAATGAGACTAGGAGGAGGTTGGGGAGCTTTCAGATTTGTGCACTGTGTACTTGCTGTGGAGGAGCTAAAGGTCTTTGCTTGCCTTCTCCTTGTTGCTATGCAATCAATTGCAACATTCCCAACAGGCCCTTTGGTTTCTGTTCTTTCACTCCCAAGACCTGTAATTGCTTTGGATGCCATTACTAACTCTCTTTCTCTATATTTTCTTTTATATAAAATTTATAATTTATATTGTTTTGTTTGGGAAATCTTGATTTTGCTGCTGGGGGTCTGGATGGAAAAGAATATCTGTTCTCTATTTCTTTGTTTATAAGTTTTATAATCTTAGTGTTTTATATCTCGTGGGGTGTTATTTCCAGGTTAGCTTTTTTCCTATATCTAGTGGGTTTTTTTTTTGTCCAGAATTTTTTTTTGGTGGAATAAGCAATGCCTGGAGTCTGGAGATAGCACATTCCCAAGATTAGGATAATTCTGGAGTATTTGGGGAAACATTGTCATTTGTTAATGGAGCTATTGGGGATGCTATGATATTTTATTGTTCGTTCAAAAGATTATATTAATACAAGTGCTTAATAGAGCTTCTGTGACACTCATAACAAGGATCAAGATTCAAGTTCTCTATAATTATTAATACTCTTGTGCTGTTGCATACTTTGCATGCTTAATTATTAATTTGCTATGGTGGGATGGGAGCATATTGAAATAGATAGAGTTTTATGTTATGTTTCAATTGGAATTGGTACTTCATTGCTGCCACTATGCTTCTGCTGCGTCCACTAACTTATCTCTGATCTGATCTTATCTTTTGATAATGTTTAGAGTGTTTAGAGAAACTAACTTGCTAGATCTGTCATGGCTGATATGAATGGTCCTCAAAGTTGATCAGTTTTTTTTTTTTTGGTCGAAAAAAGTTGATCATTGGGGTACCCTAATTGGTGGAGTGAGACTGTGGGAGATGAGATTGCTAATTGTTGGAGGCGGAGTAGCCCTAAGTAGATGGAATTATTTTTTTTAAGTGTAGGTGGATGAGTTAGTGTGATGATATCAATGCATGCAGGTGCAGCCAACCCTTATTATTAAGGTAGCTGGAAGTTGGGCAAGGACAGTGAAGCCTTGGCCCCTGAGTTGCTATGCTGGTTCTCAGCTCCTTGATGGCTATTAATGCTTACTTCATTATTTTGGGGGTTTCCTGGTTTATTCATATCAGAGTTGTAGATTGTTAGAGATAGAAATCTATATATTGGTATTGTTTGTGTTTTGGATGGAAGTTGCTTCTAGTATTATAGAGATTGAAGTACTATTAGGTGGGCTTAGAGCCGTGTCTGAGATTAGTATCTTGATAGGAGTGATTGTTTAGGGGGAATCTCATGGACCTCTGTTTGTGCTGTTGATTACTATGTCTATGTGCAACAAACCAAGTAGCCAACAACCCATGTGCTCTTGATTGACAACCACATTGTGGTTGTTTACATCATGCCCTTAATTTCCTGTGAACTGCCCTTTGTCCAAGTGAGGTCACTGTAGACATCTTTTGAAATGCATCACATAACAAAGTTTCTATGCCATTTTGCCTGTTGCATATTATATGTGATGTTCATTTGGTATAGCTGATTAGTGCTTCAGTTATCATGTTTGGATGATGTTATAATAGTTGCATGACTTGTACATTCACATTTGTCTTTTTCATGCTTAAGATAGTGAAAATCAAGGGAGTAAACCAATTGGAAATATTGGGCATTAAGCAACCAAATGAACTTCAACTGTGTTCACTTCCTCGGTATTGATTCTATGTGTGAACCAGTTGCAGAGTTTCTATTTTGACCATGACTTGAAGTTAGGATGAGAAAAAAGTGTTGTTGTGTTACTATATACTATATAGTAGTGAGTGAGCTGTAAACCTGTATGTAAAACCCATCACTTCATAATAACAGTTTTCCTTTTTCCCTGTCCTTTCCCCCCTTTTCTTTTGTGTTGAGTTCTTCTGATTTGACTATGGTGGGTACAATATTTCATGTTTTATGAATATATGCCAAAATTTTCACCAAAACATCTTCAAAGAAGTGACGATGTTGACTCAAAACGTAACCATCTGTGCTATTGGTTTCCGTTTCCTGCAAGCATGACATATTGTACAACATGTAAGGATAATGCTGTGGGGTTTTAGATATTCATTGGTAGGCAGAGTCCCCCAAGTCCCCATTCCTGCACAATTAGTTTTGTAGTACTAGCACCAGAGGCCCCATCTGCATTTACACTGCAACTGTGAGCGTTGTGGTTTATCTAATTGCAGCACCATGTTTAATTTGCTTTCTGAAGCACTGGTTAAGTTGAACCATATACTTATATCTTCCTGAAAGAGTGAAGGTGGTGGTGGTATTATTGTGCCGGACATTTATTTGGTCCATCATCGATTCATCAACAAATTCAACACCAACTTCTGGACATCACTGCTTAGTGCCGGCTACTGTTAACAGGGTATGGATCAATCCAACACTCATCGTTCTTAGCAGCTGTTTCCCATTTTCGTCTGAACATCTTCATTTCGTTGTAGGATTCCCTCCTCACCTGCACGAATTTAGATTTTAAGTCCAACTAAACAACTATCACATTATGTCAAAACAGTAGCCTGAGAATCATTCAGGTATGGAGACTAACATCAACTCTATGGTCCTTTGCACTAGATTGAGGTGATCTCTGCAATACAAAGCCATCAACGAGTCAGCCTGGGACAAAGTTTACTGCTCGATCACTACAGAGCTAGGCAATTTTCACCTCATTTTTGTCCGGACCGCCCAAAGTAGGGCAGCCGTAATGGATTAGGTACTCGGCATCGACAACACCAATCTTCTTCGTTCGATCACCCTATTAGAATGGAAAACAAAAGGTCCTGTTTAGGAAACAGGTCGAAGAGGCCAGAGGAAATACTTAGGTAGTATAGCAAAAGCTTGCCTGGGCACAATAGCCAAGCTGCATATCTAGTCCCCATGCATGGATAAACTTATTCTGCATATACACAAGTAACAAATTAAGATTGGTTGACGATCATGGGAATAAGAAGTCCAATCTTTGTCAGGCTTAGAAGAGCTAACTTCAGCTCCAGGATTGGTAGAAGTAACACACCTGGATCATATACCATACGCAACGCCAGGCAGCTCGAGAGAAAACTGGAGCCATTACTTCTATCCACCTGCAATGCAGCATTTCATTCTAGTTTCCTGAAGCAGGATGACTTCTATAACTAGAAAAGTGAAAACCATCATCCTTTTGCAGGAAATACATAAATTAGTTTAGATGAAACAAATCTCTACCCGGTACAAGGAGGAACTGTACTGTTTTCATCACAACCAGTCCCATTGGCATTAGGCTTGTAAGTCCTTCTGCAGAAACAATTGCCAAAAGCATGTAACTAGAGTCACTAACTGCTTGAATTGAGGCTTGAAATTAACAGAAGCACAGGACTGTAGACATGAATTAGTAATAGCTAGTTACATAACAGACCTGTGCACTATTGATCCTTTAACGCGAGCAGTAATTAGATGATGCACCTCTGACTTGGTAGAATCAAGAGCTGGTTGTGATATGTCAAGCCCTTCCTTTCGAATAATGGACACATATCTAAAAGTTCCATAGAAGAAGAACAATGGAAAGTTTGAGCAACATTGTTATACTGTAGTTCAAATACCAGTAAGTATCCTAAAAGGAAATACAGCTACAGTACCGTTGAGGATTGAAATTGTCAACTCCAAGGTCCTCATCCCATAGAAAAATGTAACTGTATTCAGCAACTATATCAGGATGTAAGAAACGTTTTGCGAACCACCTGGGCATCAAGAAAGCCATCACTCAGTAAACGCATCTAAATAGTGCAACTTTGAATATAAATGAAAAGATTTAAAGCATAAAGATAAGACCTGTGTACCATTTTGTTTGATTGACTGCAGAAACATGAATAACAAGTTCATTCCATTGAAACTGCTTCCACTCATCAACATTACCATCATAATGAAAAAGCATCACAACGAAACCACTTGATATAAACTGCATTATGGTGTATAACAAGTCATTGCTTTTATGAATACCAGTGTACTGATTCAAAACATATCAATATCTATCTGGGGGGCTAGGAGTTCATGTACAGACTTACTTTATACCTTTTTAACCATTTTACCGACTAGATCTTTCTGCTTGATCCCAACGGCCATCGCTAATAAGCTGACCGAGGAATTTGCACTTTTCTTGTCTAACCTTGAAGGTGGCTAGGAGGAGACAGGCATAAAATCATAGAATCATCATTTTCTTCATAACAGTAAGTACTTTACATTCAAGAATAGAAATTATTCAAGACTCAATAACTAGCATTTTCAGTTAACAAAAACAAATACACACATTGATTGAAACCGTACCGTGTAACGCGTTCTCCATAATGGCAGCATTTCCAGATCAGAAGTCGCAGAGACGATACCTAGTGGCAATGGTTCACTTCCATGAGGCCTTCTGTGATTCTAAAACAGAGAAACAACTATAGGTAATGAAACTATAACGAAATCACACATATACAGAGCAAAAAGCATTTACATGGACAACAAACCTTGCATTTCACATTTATTCTCCGTAAACTGTTTTTGACCGTCGAAAATGATGATTTCTGTGCAAACAGTGAGTTGATTTAATAGAAAACCATGGGGTGGAATAGACCATGAGATGGTATAACTGATGTAATTTAAGCTTTAGATCAACACTCAGAACATATAAATTGGATACGGGTGTACATGTCTACCTCATTGGATTTTAATAATATGAATGCACTCCCCAGCAGGACTACAACCATCAAAGAAGCTGAAGGGAGAAACCTACAAATGCATGATCTCCCACTTCTTGGCTGTGCACCCAAAGATATCTGGCACAACCACAAACTCAAATTTACTCAATTCAGTTAACTTTTATATGTAAGATCTGCAAGTTCACCCCAAAGAATTCAATTATGCCTACAATCACAAGTAAGAAAGCCATTTCCAACACAACAGAAAAATAACCAGAAAAGAATAATGAGAATACAAACAAGCAAATAATACTGAGTCCCTCTAGTCCCTCTCTTTATCACCAAAATTTTTACTTTCCATTCACAAAATACATAACATGGACAAATTACATAACATGATGACTTACAGGAGGACTGGATGGTGGCTTCATGTTCCATGCAAATACAGAGGAACCCTTAAACAGAAATCAGAGCTTTAATTCTTGTAAGATTTCTGTTTCTCTCTTTCTCTTATAGTTTGTTTTTCTCCTCCTCCATGTGTTCTTGTTTGCGCGTTGTCCGAAACCATAAAATGCTTACTCAAAGGCTGTTTCTACAAAGACATGAATCATTTATCGAGTCATTCGGACCAACTAGGGTTAGGATTGAAGTGTTCATTTTCATCATCAGAAAGAAGTGGCATCAGTTGGCTTCGGCACAAGGGACACGTGTGATGATCCACAACCCACTGTGCAGTGCAATCAGCATGAAAATAATGCGAGCAGGGCAAACGAGCTATCATCTTATCATCAACACCACCACCAAAGTCCTCCAAACAAACAGCGCATGATGATGATGATGGAGGCATAACGCAAGAGGTCCTAGAGTCGTCCCATGATTTCTTCACCCAGCGATACAAGCGCATATCATCGTAACCGTCAAAACTTCCATGCAGTTCACAACACATAAGCCTTACGGTCACATCAACAGCCAACTGCGGGAGGTGGATGGGCGGTTCAACTTTGTCAGATATTTCTTTCACTATATCTGCCAGTTCTTTTAACCGAAGGCCCATGCGACGAAGGGCAGTCACCAAGTACATGATGCTCTTACCTCGTTCATCTGCGGACATGAAGTTGACCCAAATCTTTGATTTCCCTATGAGAGTTACCTCTGGACAAAAGTTGTACATAAAAGAATGCGGTGGTTTGGTCTGTATCTGAAAACCCCCAGATTGCAAGATGAGTGTTATTCTGATGAGCACGGCGTAGCGCTGTGATGGTGGCGGATAGGGTCCCTCGTGTAATTCTGTTTGCTTCACTTCACACCAATTGAAAATCCTGGAATCATACGGCTCATCCATGATTGAACCACTGCTGCGATCGATCAATGGACATGTATATAAGGTACTAATTAAAAATCTACTTTTCTCCTGCAAGGATTAGAAGATAGTAATCTCTGCCAGACAAGGATACACCAGGACTAGATCTTAGTACTAATCCTATTAGGAAAAGGTAGAGCCAATGTTGCTATGTTACGTGGTTTTGGTTTATCAGATCCTTGATGCTATTAATGTACTTTATTACCGTACAATGTTAGAGATGAAAGTCTAAATCTTGGTAGTGTTTGTGTTTTGGATGGAACATTGCGTGGTAGAGATGATTCATGTCAGGACTTACATGAAAATGAGCATAGCTGTTCTGAACAGATTACAAAATTGGGGTACGTTTATTTGTTTTTAGTTTTTAGTTTTTACCACCACAAAATGCTAATTCTCTTCAAGTAATTTGAAATGATGAAGAGTAAAGCACAAGAAAAAATTACATTCAGGAATGCAATTTGACAGCAGTAGCTTCTATGGTTCTGGAGTAAAGCACAAGAAACAATACATTAACGAATGGAATTTAACAGCAGTAGCTTCTATGGGTCCGTCTCTAAGCAGAGAGATCTGAATGCGATGTTACAAGATATATCGGACTATTAGTATACAAGTTAAGTGAAGTTGATTTCTTTCTGATTCTCTCTCATATAAAATCTATAGAATTTACATTTCCACCCTGTACAACAGTACAAGAACAAGAACATTCAGAGACTTGTATGTTTGGACTTTGAATAGTATGATGCATGTATGAACGGATGCTACAAACTATACACCAATTTCTGAACTCACTGCTTAGTGATGGCTACTGCTAACAGGGTATGGATCAATCCAACACTCATCGTTCTTTGCAGCTTTTTCCCATTTTCGATTGAAAATCTTCATTTCGTTGTAGGATTCCCTCCTCACCTGCACAAATTTAGATTAAGTCCAACTAAACACATATCACATTATGTAAAAACAGTGGCCTGAGATTCATTCATGTTTGGAGACTAACATCAACTCTGTGGTCCTTTGCACTAGCTTGAGGTGATTTCTGCAATACAAAGATATCAAAGTCAGTCTCAGATAAAAGTTTACAGCTTAATACAAAGCTAGGCTAACACAATTTTCACCTCATTATCGTTTGGACCTCCCAAAGTAGGGCGGCCATAATGGATTAGGTACTCCGCATCTACGACACCAATATTCTTCGTTCGATCACCCTATTAGAACGGAAAATAAAAGGTCCTTGTTTAGGAAACAGATGACGCAAGACAAAATACTTGGATAGTGGAAGAAATTATGAATGACAGATATATTAAGGAGCTTGCCTGTGCACAATAGCCAAGCTGCATATCTAGTCCCCAAGCATGGATCAAATTATTCTGCATATACAATTAAGATCGGTGATGGTTTAAACCAAGGGAATAGAAGTCCAATCTTTGTCACCCTTAGAAGAGCTATCTCGAGCTCCAAGAATCGTAAAAGTAACGCACCTGGATCATATACCATACGCAACGCCAGGCAGCTTGAGAGAAAACTGGAGCCATCACTTCTATCCACCTGCAGTGCAGCATTTCATTATAGTTTTCTGAAGCAGCAGGATGACTTCTATGACTAGAAAACCATCATTCTTTTGCAGGAAATGCAAGACTTTGTTCAAATAAAACAAATTTCTACCCAGTACAAGGAGGAGCTGTACTATGTTCATCGCAACCAGTCCCATTGGCATTAGGCTTGTAAGTCCTTCTGCAGAAACAATTTCCCAAAAGCATGTAACTAGAGTCACCTACTGCTTGAAATGAACAGAAGTACAGGACTGTAGTCATGAATTAGTAATAGCTAGTTATATAACAGACCTGTGAACTATTGATCCTTTCACGCGTGCAGTAATTTGATGATGCACCTCTGACTTGGAAAAATCAAGTGCCGGTTGTGATATATGTAGCCCTTCCTTTCGAATAATGGATACATACCTAAAAGTGTCATAGAAGAAGAACAATATAAAGTTTCAGTAACACAGTTACACAGTATAGCTCAAAAGCAAGCAAGTATCCTAACTTTGCTAAAAGGAAATGCAGCTGCAGTACCGTTGAGGATTAAAATTGTCAACTCCAAGATCCTCATCCCATAGAAAAATGTAACTATATTCAGCAACTATATCAGGATGCAAGAAACGCTTTGCGAACCACCTAGGCATCAAGAAAGATATCACTCAGGAAACTCATCTAAATGTGCAACTTCCAGTGCAAATAAAATGATTAAAGCATGACGATAAGACCTGTGTACCATTTTGTTTGATCGACTGCCGAAACATGAATAACAAGATCATTCCATTGAAATTGCTTCCACTCATCAAGGTTACCATCATAATGGAAAAGCATCACAACAAAACCACTTGACAGAAACTGCATAAGGGTGTATAAGAAGCCATTGCTTTTATGAATACCCAGTAGTGATTCAAAAAACATAAACATTTATCTGGGGGCTGAGAAGTGCATTACAGACTTACTTTATACCTTTTTGACCATTTTACCGACTAGATCCATCTGCTTTATCCCAACAGCCATCGCTAACAAGCTGACCGAGGAATTTGCACTTTTCTGTTGTAACCTTGAAGGTGGCTGGGAGGAGACAAGCATAACAATCATAGTCAAATTCATCATTTTCATCATTTTCTTCATAATAGTGTGTGTGTGTGTGTGGAAAACGTTCAAGACTCAATAACTATGATTTTCAGTTAACAAAAACAAATGCAGACATTGATTGGAAACCTTACCTTGTTAGGCGCGGTCCATAATGGCCGCATTTCCAGATTAGAAGTCTTGGCGACGATACCTCTAGGCAATGTTTCACTTCCATATGGCCTTCTATGATTCTGAAACAGAAAAACAATGATAGGTAGTGAACCCAGACTATCAGTCCATCACAGCAGTGGATTGTTTTCTTGGAAAACATTATACAAAGCAAAAGGCATACGTATCGAGAACAAACCTTGCATTTTAATTTGGAACTACGCAAACTATTTCTGACTCTCCCAAATGATGATTTCTGTGCAACAGTATATTGAATTAATAAAAAAACCATATTAGACAAAGAGATGGTAAAAATTGATGAAATTTAAGCTTAGATACTAGAGTTAAAAAATCTTTAACCCCCAACACAAAGAACATATGAATTGTATACATGTCTACCTCATTGAATTCTGATAATATGAATGCGCTACCCAGCAGAAGAGCTATGAATATCAAAGAAGCTGAAGGGAGAAACCTAATGAAGTATGATCTCCCATTTCCTGGCCCTGCACCCAGAGATATCTGACAACACCAAAAACTCATATTTATTTACTCAATTAAGTTTGTGTAACAAATGCAACTTCACCCCAAAAAAAGCAGGCTACAATCTCAAGTAACAAAAAGCCATTTCCACCACAATAGCAAAACAACAAGGATTCTGGATTGTGTTAGAAGCTTCCAACTAGGAATGCAATGTCTAATAACCAGACTACACAAAGAAGCAAAGAATAATTCCAAGTCTCTCTTTGTCATGGAAAGCTTTCAATTTCCACTCATAAATTGCATACTTTGTAACATGGAAGAAAGACAGAGAAGAAAGAAAATAGACTTACATGATTAAAAGGTGACTTCATGTTCCATGAAAATACAGAGGAACCCAGAAACAAAGAACAGAGCTTTAATTCTTTGTATGATTTCTGTATCTCTTAGATTGTCCTCCTCCTCGTACTACAGCAACACACAGAAATATGTTGCTGAAAACACGACGAGGATTTATCAAAGCAACATCCCACAACGTGAAACAAAATGGGAAAGAGGCCGGAGGCAGCAACTCTCTCTAACACGTGGAATATGTTCGTGGGGGAACACGAATTATAGAGGGTTGTGAATAATGCAGACCCCATAGTCACAAAATATCTCATACAAAATCCCAAAAAAAAAAAAAAAATCTGTTTACTTGTTTATAATCTCATCCTCTCATGCTGCAACCGACGACGTGATTCGTCACTTGCGCACTCACCGATCACCATCATGATAATAACAGATTGTTTAATCTAGGAGGTGTCGGTTTGAGTCTTGATTTTGAGGGACACACTGATCCTATATTTACATCTACCATTACTCTCTTAATATTACTCTCACGTTGAGGAGGAAAAATACTTTTAAGTGTATCTTCAAAGTAATCGATGAAAAATAAATTAAGAATTTTTAATCAATATATGTATATTGTTATTAGTATTCTCTCTCAATTTACTCTCATGTTAAAGAGAAAAAAAGTGTCTTCATTAAAGTAATTGATAAAAAGTAAATTAAAAAGTTTTTAATTAATAGATGTAACGACTCAATTAATTATGTAATTTATTATGTATGATGTTATTAATATTAAATAATGTATGTGCGTGTAATTACCGTTATAATCGACTATATATAAAGAGGGTTTAATGAAATAAGGACCAATTCCGATTTCATATTTGCTGTCGTATTGGCTCCCGGCGTGCCACTGCATGCTGCCGCCTCCAACAACAGGCCAGCACCCAGATCGGCACCATACACCACCGATGCAGCCCGAAGCCAGCCCAGCTTCCTAGCGCCGCCGCCAGAACGGCTTCGCTGCGCGCTCCGACGACCTCTTGCCTCCGCCGCCCAGCCTTGAGTTCGACGGTTTGGGTTTGCCGAATCTCACCGGAAACTGGAAAACCAGGAGAGCCGCCGCACTCGCCGCTTGGATTTGCTGCCGTGGGCTCGAACCGAGGTGAAGCACGGTCATGAGGAGGAGAGCACGCGATCTGGACCGGTTTCGTCGTCCGACCGGAAGGTAAAAAGAACTTTACCCCCTGTGGTATAAAATAAATATTACTATTTACCTTTCACTATTGGATGTATTAAAGAACACTTGTAAATGGACAGATGGCCCACCATGAAGGGATTAGATTAAAGGTGGGTGCTTTGTGATCTTGAATCTTGAATCTTGAATCTTGAATTTTCAGGACAAGTGAGAATTCGAGAGAGGGAGATGGGCGCGATGAAGGCTGCTGTGGGAGATGCGGTGGTGACGTTTATGTGGGTCTTCTGCGCGTCGACGCTGGGACTGATGACAAGTCTGATCGCAAATGTAATCGGGGTTCATGGCTTCTGGGCTTCTTTCGGCATCACCACTGCCCTCGTCTTCTTCCTCGTCTTGGTCTTCAACATGATCGGTGACGCCTTGGGTGGGGCCAGCTTCAACCCCACCGGCACTGCCTCTTTCTACGCCGCCGGCGTTGGTGCCGATACCCTCTTCTCCATGGCCCTCCGCTTTCCGGCTCAGGTGCCCCTTCCTTTTTCCTTCCTTCCTTCCTTTATCAATCTCCTTTGAAATTTCATCATGTTTATGATCCAAACAGACTCTGGGTGCTGTGGGTGGCGCTCTGGCTATTAAGGAGGTCATTCCCGCTCAGTACAACCACATGATTGGAGGCCCTTCCTTGAAAGTTGACTTGCACACCGGGGCCATTGCCGAGGGGCTCTTGACTTTCCTTATCACCTTCCTTGTCCTTGTCATCATCCTCAAGGGTCCCCGTAGCTCACTCTTGAAATCATTGCTTCTTGCAGTAGTTACTGTGGCATTGGTTGTTGCTGGTTCCGTCTATACTGGGCCTTCAATGAATCCTGCTAATGTAAGCAAACGATTTCCTTCTTCTTTTCTTTATTAAAATGACCTTTGTCTATTGATAGTACTTGAATCATGATACAGACTGGGTTTGGCTACTTTTGTGTCAAATCTGGGAATATCTTTGTTTTCTGTTTGACATCGCTATTTTGCTTGTTAGTCTGCTTGTGTGATAGTTTTCGATATATGATTTATGGGAGATCTGGACAAGGTGAAAAAGATACGTTCTGGACTTTAAAACAGGGTCATGAACACAATTATGCTAAGCCAATATTAGATATGATGGTAGGAAAATAAGATAGAAGATATAGACCCTGCTCTGCTTCCACTGACAATTCATTTCTCCTCAAAGTATCCCTGCATTTTGTTGTTTTTTTGTCACTTCTACATTTTAAATAGTGATGGAGGATAATAATACTCAGAGTCTACTGTAATGCGGTACTTTTCCCTAACTTAAAACTTTTTCTTTCTGGTCACTAATGTGTTTGTACTGAAATAAAAAAAAAATTCTTCAGTTAAATTGTTACTCTTTTCTGTTGTGAAATATCCCGACGTCTGATTTGGTTGAGTTATTCCAAGTCTGAGGTTGTTTTTTTCCTGTTAATATTTTAACTGATGAGTTTAAAGGTAGGAATGTTCTTAGTTAGCTACATGTATGTTATACCCACATTTACTTATATGACTACAAATTTATTGCCAATTCGGTAAAGTTGAGTCATAATTTAGGTAATCATAGTTCTATTATGGGTAATTACTCAACGTCTGATATTTTTAAAAGTTTGTGATGAAATTGTTGCTTATATAGTAACTTGGTTCAATTATATGTAAACGTGTAAAACAAATGTGGTAATTTTGTTGTCAATGTTGTAAATTTGGTTCAATTATATTGTAATTTTTGTTCATTTAATTGAAAATTAGAGTATGATATACATCCCAATACCATTGGCAACCCTTGAATTTTTTTTATTTTTTCCATGGGATAAAATGTTTCTTACATCCAGAGAAAAACACATTTATGTATGTGTCTTTGCGATTTCATTAGATGTTGGCTATTTTTCTTTAGAAGAATAGTTGTGCCTACAAACTTGATTAGTTCAGATTTGGGAAGCACAAAGCTAGTCGAGCTTCCCTCATTTTTGATACATTCATAAACTTGTGTATTGTTTTGGTTATTCTCTAGTAGGAAGACTGGACATTTTCTTTTGACCTAATATTTAGCACCAATTGGGACAGTGAGAACTTAGAAGAGAAAGAGACAACCTAGGTTTGGGGAGGAGAAATACATGCAAACAAACCTTTTTGGAACTGTTACGGTACTAACTAGATTAAATCAGAATCATCACGTTCAAAAATGTTGAAACACGACAATGAAATAAAAAAAAAAAAAATATCCAATTCAGTATTTGCGGAAGTGATATACTCATAGAGACTTAAACATGATGTCTTGATACGATGAAAATCTCATAAAAATGATATTTATGGAATGGCCCTGTATGTGTGTTTTTATCTTGTGTATTATGCATGATTGAATAGTAATAGAATGTGATCCCTCTGTAGGACTCAATTTATGGTGGAATGATGAATAAGGAGAAATTGGTTCGACTCTTAGGGGCTAAAAACACTTGAGCTTTTTGCTGGAATTGAATTGTATTCAATATTCTCTTTTGCTCATGTTATTTTTCTTATTTTCCTGGATATGCTTCCGCTTTCCTTGTATGTATTTGTTTTTTTTTTTTCATAAAATAATATGGAATTGTCGGTTTTATACTTCTACTTGTGAAATAGTCTACTTCTTACTGTAGAGCTTTTTCCTTTACATAGTGATATGATCAATGCAGGCATTTGGTTGGGCATATGTAGACAATCGACACAACACATGGGAGCAGTTCTATGTTTATTGGATTTGCCCTTTCATAGGAGCAATATTGGCTTCTTGGGTCTTTCGAGCTCTCTTTCCCCCTCCAACCAAACAGAAGAAAGCTTGAAGAAACTTCAGATCTTTTTAGATAATTTCATCCATTAGATAAAGCTGTAATGAGGACCGTTTTCTTTTCTTTTTGACATTATGATACTACATTCAAACATTGGATGAAAAATAAAATGACCCGCCTAGTCAAGGAGCTGTACTACAGGGGATGGATAATTGTGTTCCATGGAATAACGCGTTGATATCCAAATTAAGTTGGTTTGCCTTTGACTAAATGCATTTTTTTTTTTTGCCATTCCTCCTCCGCCGCCACTCTCTTCTTAAAAGAAGAAAACAATCCCTCTCAGATTTCCAGTATGCAGAAACCGAGAGGGTTTCTGCCTATGATGATGCTGATTGGGCAGGATGTCCTGATTCTTGTCGCTCAACTTCTGGCTACTTGGTCTATCTTGGCACCAACTTGGTCTCTTGGTGTTTTAGAAAGCAACCTACCATTGCCCGTTCTAGCGCCGAGTTTGAGTACCGCTCCCTCTCTCATGCCAGTGTTGAGACAACTTGGTTAGCATTCTTACTCAATGAACTTGGTGCACACATTGAATTTCTCATCTTGCTGTATTGTGACAATCTGAATGCTACATACATGGCCTCCAATCATGTCTTCCCTACTCGCACAAAATTTACCACTTTGTTTGCGAGAAAGTAGCATTTGGTAGCCATCGTACTTTGTCCCATCAATTGATCAGCCGGCAGATATTCTCACTGAACCCCTCCATAAGCACCGTCATGTGCTTCTTACTAGAAAACTTATTCGTGCGGCCCGCCAAGTTTGAGAGGGGAGGGGTTGTTAGAGAGATTATTGCATTGCCATAATTTAGGATCAGTTTTGATATGTTGTATGTTGGTTGTAAATACCTATTGCTGATTTGCTGCAATTACATTTAACTCTTACTTGTAACAGTAGCATAGATGCTGCTATATATCTTGTAAAGTTGTATTGAGAAGGTTAAGGAAAATTTTATTCAACACATACTATGAAATACAGTATTTATTCTGCGACAACTAGTCCTGGTATGTATTGTGCAGGCAACTAAGGATGCATAGAACCATCCTTGATGCTTATCAAAGTGTCAGTTTTGATATGCTTATCGAAGGCTGCAGCAGCAGCAAATGCACTCACAAAGGGAGATGCCTGGCCTAGAGACCTGAGACGGTCATACAACATCCGTAAAAAATTGTTCATTATACAAGCACTTGGAACAAAATCAGCTTAAGATTTAATGAAAAGCCAAAATGAAAGCTTACATGGAACCAGCCATCACAGCGACAATCACATTGACCACAGCACCCCCTCTATATCCTCTTTCCAATACCATTTTTGCACCGAACCATGTAGCCAGACCATAACTGGATAACATAACCAACATAAACATGCCAAAACCTAATCCGGCTGCCAAGACTTCATGAACACCAGACTTGTAAGCATCTACAAGATATCTCTTATAGTTGGTTATAGCTTGTGTCTCTCCGGTAAATGAAGCAACCTGAGCGGGACAAAGTTAAGAGGTGTTATATGCTTCCACTATTTCACAAACATGTATCAAACTTATGATTTCAGCATGACATACAGTTCTGATTGAGCTGATTGTTTGTTCAACTAAAGTCGCAGCTTTCGCATAGGCATTTTGTCCTCTGGAAGACATTTTGACTATGATAATGGACATTACTGCTCCGGCTGCCACAAGAAGTGGAATAGTGGACATCAAGACGAGTGTTAGAAGCCACCCTCTGATGAATGCTATCACAATGCCTCCAATGAATGTCGATATGAGTTGTATAAACTTTCCAACCTGCATAAGCTAACCTTTTAGAATCCAGCATTATGTGAACCAAGATGACAAGTACTCCAATTTTTCTGCAGTAGTTCAGTACCTTTTCACCCATTGCATCTTGTATCAAGACAGTATCCTCCCAACAACCTCCCCAGTGTTTGTTTCCATATCGAAGAAAGCTACTTCTTGCCTTAATATGGTTTTCAGGTACAAACTCCTTATTCGTGCGGCCTGTCGCTCCCCTGTGGCTATCCAGCAAGCTACCTCTGACAGACAAACACACATGACACATCAGAAAGTTTAATGTGTTGCTTACATGGTCTTTACTCTTTGGTAATCTTAAGTACGTTGTTTACTTACGAAGGAATGCTGCAACCCCAGCCCCCAAAGCCAAGTAGACGTATCTTAGAGAGACCTAAAATCATACCAAAAAATAATGAATAAATCTTCAAAGAACACTTTGAAGGTCCTAGAGGGGGGGGGGGGGGGTGAATAGGCCTTTATTACTTTTTCGTCCAATTTCGTTCACAAGGATAGCAAACATTTAGCTATCTTGATAACAAGGAGATGTAGTAATAAATAAAAGAACAAGTACTGGAAAGTAAAAGAAATAATACCAGTATGTTTTTTATTCGCAGAAACCCTGCACCAGGGAGAAAAACTGCGCGCCTCTAACTCTTGAGGGACAAACCTTTCCACTATGTAAAACTCACTTCTTACAAGATTATAGTCTAGGGATACAACAACGACTTGCTATCCTGCCTAGTCTACCTACTAGTCTAGACATACCTCTCTTGTCTCTCAAGTGTTTACATATGAAGGTATTTTTAAGAAGAAGTTTCAACTCCGAACTCAGCTAACGCCTTTAACTGATTCTTCTTGAACACTTCTCAGAATACTTAACTTAGAACTCAGCTATCCTAATGAGAGGGGTTCTTCAGACCTCAGCTAACACCTTTAACTGACTCGCTAGAACTCCGCTCTCCTCGATCAACTGATCCTTCTTGAGTACTTCTGGGGTTGCTGCACTACCATCACTCATGATATGTAGAATGCTAATGGGTTTATGAAAAAAGTTTTTGCTCTTGCTCTTGCTCTAAGATTTACAATCACCAAGGGAAGACTTAGAGGCAAATGAGCAATGCAAGGTAAAACCTATACCCAGCTAAAACTATGTAGAAAACTACATCTTGAACAACCAAGGAGCAAGAAGAGACTTGCTCCATATATATAGGCAAAGTGCAAGCTAAAGGAGAGCATGCCAGTTTACCAAAATGGGAGACAACTTTTGGACTTTAGTCCTTGTCCAAACTCATAAAGTGAGAGGGCCAAAGGACAAACAAAAGGCTCCAAGTGAGTAAAGACAAACACAACTCTCTTATATGATAATGGTCCAATAAGAAAGAAACAAAAGGTTTTGTGAATGAAGGAGACACAACAAAACTTATTCCTATATGAGGACACATAGGCCAGCTGATAGCTTGGGCAGTGCATCACATGGCTCAGCAGCT
This sequence comes from Fragaria x ananassa, assembly GCA_034370585.1. NCBI lineage: Eukaryota > Viridiplantae > Streptophyta > Magnoliopsida > Rosales > Rosaceae > Fragaria > Fragaria x ananassa. Next base: position 377,673 of record CP139753.1, read on the forward strand.
GACTTGGTTTGTGTATCACAAAACCCAGTTGGACTCAAAAGGGAGCTGACCTAAAAGTGCTTTAGTCATGTGCTCATGGGTTGGAAGAACAACATAACCTTAGACTAACTTGGAGCTCAAGCACGATGAAAAATGTTTTGCTAAAAGAGATTTGAAATTCAAATACTGAAAAGCTGAAGCAAAACCATTTAAATCTGCACGAAGTCAGACTCAGAGATTAGGATAGATACAACAAGGGTATCCACCAAATCTGGATAGCAAGCAGAGCTCCCATCCTGAATAAATGTGATGCACATGCATGAACTACCTGATGTACATAAGATAAAAACAAATAGCCAGCTAATATATTAGTTTGTGTATCACAAACCTAGCTGGAGCCTCTAAGCTCTAGTCATGTGGTCACGGGTTGGAAACACTACACAACCCTAGACTAACTTGAAGCACCAAGGCAACGACAAATATTTTGCTAAAGGGGATTTGAATTCAAACAGGGGAATTCAAACTAATGATACACAAATAGCAAAAGCATTTAGACATGCATACTTATAGACCCAATAGATTAGGACATATACACCAGGAGGTATCATCCGATCTAGGATATGACAAGCAAAGCTGCCATTCTCAGTGAAAAACATGAGATGCATATGCATAAACTACCTGATGCACATGAGATCTTGGCAGGTCTTCATTCTTCACTTGTGATATCCTTACCATCAGAATATGTAGAATTCTCAGTGAAAAACATCATATGCATATGCACTAGTTACCTAGGACACATGTGATCTTGTCAAGTCTTTATTCTTCACTTGTGATATCCTTACCATCAGGATATATATAATAGCTTGTGTCTTGTGTTTTGATCATAAGTGATAGCCAACAATCCTTATACCAACACACTTTTTTTTTAAGATTGCGAAATAAATATACAAGTCAGGTACCTTGGAAACAGCATGAACTATGTCTTTGCTATTGTAGCTATATCCAAAAGAATCAGTCAATTGGCCAAAGAGTATAGTCATAATGGGCATACACAACCCATTTCCAATGGCACCAACTGATCCTATGGTCATCAACAAGATATCAGTTGAATCTGCAAATGAAAACAGCTTGTGAAATGGAACAGTATCATTTCCTTTGGTCTTCTCTTTCGAGTCTTCCTGTATTTCAGTGATGCTGCAGCTTCTGCTTGCTTTTTGTGCTTTGCTTTCTGATGGTGGTGCTTCATTTTCATCCATACTTGTATTGCTTTCCTCTGCTATATTACAAACTCCAAGATATCAACAAATGTTGAGATATATACTTCAACTAGTTACAATGTACAGAAAAGTTGTACATGCTCTCAATTTATAAGCAAATTAAGCTGGAGATGTTGAAACAGTAGACAGTGGTAAACTGCTAGCCTTATAAAATCACAAACAAACAAACTGCGAGTATTGGAGGTGAGCAGAACCCAGAGAAAATGATAACAAGGGCCAAGCTCCATCAAGATCCAATCGCTGGGCAACTGTATCTAAATACAGTTGTGTCTTCTTCTTCGAAATTTTGTCGTATATAGTACACGTACGTATAGGACATTGCGCTGCATACGCGTCTCTCACAATATCGATCGTCAAGTTTATATAAAAATGTTCGATCTGGTGATTATATAATGAGGATGGGAGGGTGCATGGTGCATGTTGCAGCACAAGTTCAGAACCACCCTTTATGCACAGTACCGGACGTGAAAGTCTCAGTTTTGCATTGACGCATGACATATTAAAGTACATGCAGCTGCTATATATATATATATATATATATATATATATATATATATATATTTAACCGCCGGGATCGGATGTTAAAATCAGAGGAGAACCAACGACTCGATCTCTTGAGATTAGGATTGTAAGGATAATTAGATTACAGAAGGATTTGGAACTACAAAGACTAACTGAAATTAGTCCCGGCCACCAATAGCTTCATACCAAAATAAAATCAAAGAAAAATAAATGTAAAACAAGAAATCGAGAACCAGCCATTTCTTTTTTCTCTCTCGATTCATTGATTGAAACGTCGACCATGCATGTCAAAAGAAGATGGAGGATCGATCAATGCACAAATTCTAAAACTGCATAGTAGCCGATCAACACCGGAAGGGACACCAACATTCCAAATATCACTCTGCATATAATGCCATCATAACCCAAAGTAGTGAGTACTCTCATCTCAACCAATAAGCTAAAGTGCCAAAGAGCTAAACAATAGCTGAAGTGTTATCTCGATAGCCAAATACTCACCGAATGACTCTTTAGCACATGTAATGTGGCAGCCTTCCATTTGTTGGGTGAGAAGTGCAACACTTTTTGCTTAAAAAAAAATTACTCACATGAGGAATCTCACACTAAGATTCGTTCCTCTTTTTGACTTGGCAAGATTATAATAACAGTCTTATGATCAATTGTCCATTTATTTAATACAATCAGTTAAGCAAACAAATTTTGTTAACCAATTTCTCTATAAGGCCTCTTCCTACAGATAGTCCAAAATAGGGAACCCCTCACTAGAAGGATCACGTATGCGTGTGTGTCTTTAATTAATACAAAATCAAAAGTAATACACCCGGATGAAAATGTTGATCGGTATTTCCAAATGAAAAGATAAATAAAAAGTACACTAGCCTAGTAATGTTACAAGAGTAAAGGCAATATTGAGCATATTACAATATGCCAACCACAACACAAAAGACTGGTATATTATTGACTACAAAGACACGAATAATTTATCGAGTCACTCGGACCAGGTAGGGTTTGGATCGAAGGGTTGATTTTCATCATCACACGGAAGTGGTATCATTTGGGTTCGGCACACTGGACACGTGTGACGATCCACCACCCACTGTGCAATGCAATCAGCATGAAAATAATGCGAGCAAGGCAAACGGGCAAGTAAAACAAAAAAAAAACCTTTTCTGCAAGGATTAGGGAATAGTAATCTGTGGCAGACAAGGATATACCAGGACTAAGTCTTAGTAAGTTTAAAACTATTCCTATTAGGAAAGGGTAGAGTCTAAAAGTTAATTAGATAATCAAGGAGAAGTAAAATAAACCCTTCTCTGCAAGTATTAGGGAAAAGTATTTGTACAGACAAGGATACACCAAGGCCTGAATCTTAGTGTGACTTACATGTAAATTTTCTAAGGAAAAAAAAAACTCTAAAATTAAATCATTTAGAAACAACTCCCAGTAATTGGCTCTGAATAAGGGACTGACGTCTATGCTCAAAAGAAAGAAAAAAGAAAAGAAAAGGAAATTTGTTCTAAACCTATTACAAAAGTAGGCCAGTGTAAGGCCTTCTCCAATCGAAGGTTCAAAGTCTATAATATAAACCATGGTTGCACAAAAGCCACCTCCAATCATGGCAATGGTCTCTTACAAAAAAAAAAAAAAAAAAATTATGGAGGGCTAAAGTCTATCTCTGGGTCTAAATTCAACTCAATCAACATATGTTTTCCCATTTACACTTCAACTCAATCATTTAGACCTCAAACGATTGGAGTTGGAAAAATTATAGACCTTACTATTTGGTTGAATAGTGCCTTTCAAAGGTCTAAAGTTTTAGACCATGGTCTAAAATAGATTAACATAGACTATAACGATTGGAGATGACCTAAGATTCATTTACTTGCTTATTGGGTCAACTTGTATTGCTCAGTTAGAAACTCATTCTTAATACTAGAGTCCTAATTCTTATTCTACGTTCAGGAAAGTCTCCTATTGATCATTCATCACTCCTAATCTAAACTGGTACGAGACATCCTTACATTGAAAGTTTAATTGACGTTAATATTTTGTTTTGGGATATATTCCACTATCAAATCTAATATTTCAAAAACAGTTCATTGGCTGCTGAATTTCGATCTCATTCTTGTCCCACATATTTACTCATTAATCACATCAGAGCTTATTTATTGTCAGCAGATGTAGCTGTTACATTCCCTTGTTAAAACTTGGTGAATTTTCCTATACACAATGCTTATTCCCAGTACTTGTGTTCGTTTCTAAATTAAAGCTACTTGACTGTATAGTTTTGAAAGAAAAAGGTAATAATTTGGGAGAAATATCAACTCGATCAGAGGAGAACCAACGACTCGATCTCTTGAGATTAGGATTGTAAGGATAATTAGATTACAGCAGGTTTTAGAACTACGTACAAAGACTAACTGAAATTAGTCCCGGCCACCAATAGCTTCATACCAAAATAAAATTAAAGAAAAATAAATGTAAAACAAGTAATCGAGAACCAGCAGTTTCTTTTTTCTCTCTCGATTCATTGATTGAAACGTCGACCATGCATGTCAAAAGAAGATCGAGGATCGATATCAATGCACAAATTCTAAAACTGCATAGTAGCCGATCAACACTGGAAGGGACACCAACATTCCAAATATCACTCTGCATGCATATATGCCATCATAACCCAAAGTAGTGAGTACTAAAATTTAGCTGGAAGCATAAAACGAAACTTAAGTAGCTAGGTTGCAGTTTATTTGAAGAGAATCGAGATCACATACGCAGTACTCAAAACGTCTGCATGAAGTCCATATTCTTTGGCAAATATGAAGGAGGTAATCGATTGGGGCAATGCTGCCTGCAAAATTCATTAATTAATTAGCAACAACCTATATAAAAGTGATGTACGTAAACAAAACATGTATACTAATTTATCTAAGCACCAATGTGCATTTCATCAGATATAACATTAGTGACTAAGCACGAAGTTATAGTGGGATTGAATTAATTTTGTTGTTGTTTGGCCAACAAGAAAGTTATCACCATTTTTAAAAACTGTGTGCTGCATGTTGAGAGCTAGTCGGATCCTACGTATCCAATTAATAATTTCCCAAACTTTAAAACCACAATGGCTCAAGCTTGTATATTTTTTTTTCTCTAGACTCTAATATGTTCTCGAAATATTCCATACAAAATGTTTCTCATGGATTTTCTGCTTCTCTTCATGCTCAACAGTGATCGAGTACCAGGCTAGGCATGCAATAGCCATGAAAGCCATTTTGTTATGGAACGGAGTGTATATATATATATATATTATTGGTACTATAGACCATCTGTATATATAGCTTAGCTTAGCCACCTAATTTGCTTGGCAGCTCATGGAATGGAATCACCACCACATTTTTAATTAGGTCATGGAACGGAATGGAATGACATATATTCCATGAAAAGTGATATGAGATGTATGTCGTTATAATTATAGACATGATAGATTGAAAGACAAACGAACTCATCATATATATGATCGATTTGGTTATAATTACCTGAATGATGGCGACACGTAAAACATCACCATGCAAGCCAACAGCGATACATCCGATAGCCATGGCTGCCGGTCCGGCAATGAACCTCAAAACCATCCCTATTATCGTTAGGCTTGTTCCACAAGCTACGAATTTCTCTTGCAGTGCCATGAAGATACCTACACCCACAATCATGTAAACAAATTTATAAGAACATTTTATGTTTTAATTTGTTAATTAATTAGCGAGAAGCTCACCATGCACTAGTTCGTGAATGCTCTAGAAATAATAATATATTGACTTCAAAGTGCAAAGTGAGTCGATAGTTAGAGACCAAAAATAAAATGTTATCGGGGGTGATCGAGTTTAGTAGTTGTAGTACTCACCCATGCTAAACATGGCAGTTCCGGTACCAGCCTTGGACATGATCAAAACAGATCCCTCCATAATGCTTGGCAACTCAATATGCCACCTGCAATTATTCACGAGTCAGTTTGTAATATATTATCTGTTAAACGACAACAAAAATATCAGTATCCTAGTAAATTAGTAATAATCTATTATCTAGCTATGTTCAGTCCGTGAATGTATAATTGTATATTTTTACCTGTTTGCTATAAAAGCCCATGCAATTCCAATGAAAACGGCATAAGAGTTGGGATTCATCCCAAGTTTGAGCCACACACCCTTCAGCAAACTCCAGTAATAATAAGAAGGTGAATTGGCCACAGTGCTCTGGTTCAGGCCCTCTACATCTTTCACGCCTTGAAGTTCAACTGATTGAACCCTTGTATCATTACTCGAGATGTCGAGCCCCGTCCGTCGGAATTCCAAGACGAACAGAAGCACGGTGAGCCATATGATAGCTTGCACCACCGAAGACTGAACTACAAGATCAACAGCCATCGGGCCGTACATGGCTTTCATCAGGGGAACTCCAACGACAAGTGAATTAGTTAAAGTGCAGAGAGAGAAGCTTGTTATTGACCAACTATAGCTTCCCTTGCTACTACACTTTGCCCAAAACGCTAGCACAACCACGATGATGAGCTTGGAAATGGCATCCGCCGCGATGAAGCGGTAGTTCCACTCGAAAGGATCGACGTGAGCGGTGAACTCGAAGGTGAAGAGTGGGAGGGTGAAGAAGCAGACGAAGCGGTTGATGGCGCCGCACTGCTCAGGAGTGAAGATTCCCCACCACCTGACAGAGCCAAACCCTAAAATGAGTGCAAAGTAGAGTGGTACCATGGCTACCACCACCTTGTAAACATCTTCCCATCCTATCATGATTTACTATCTAAACAGCTTCAAAGCACTACCAATGTATTGCTACTAGCTAGTTCTGCAAAAGGATTAGAAGCGCGCACTATAGCTATTTGACTATGTTCATGATCGGAGTTGGGTACGTATTTATATATGCGTACGTGCTGTGAATGCAGGGACAAAGCGAACTTTGTTCTTTTCTCTGGTTTATTCTGTTTTTCTTTCTTTTAGGAGGGATCGATGTTATTGGAAAAATGATGTATTGGTTTAGGGTAAAAACTAACGTATTAGATTTAGGGTTAATCCTCGAGCAGTCTCTACTAAGTGGCCTCTTGCACACAAACTCTAAATTTGATTAGCTGAACCATAATCAAGCGTGCAAATTAAATTTACCTTGCAGGTCCCTGAATCTCAAAATTTTGGATGTTAATTTGAGGATTAATTTTAGTTTACACCACTAGGTTTAAGGTTACCATCATTTCACTCCCCATACTTTTTATTTTGAAAAATTACCCTCTAAAGTTTTCAATTTTCATAAATCATGCCCAATTGATGAAATTTTGTCTAATTCGGACATTAGTTTTGATTTTATAATTCACTAAAAGGACTACAATAGTCTTATAACAACTTAATTTGTTTTTTAGAACTTTTTTTCATAAGATTTCATGTTATCATTTGACTCCAAATTGGACGGAATTTTAGTAATTGTATCTGATTTATGAAAATTGGGTAAATTTTCAAAATTAAAAGTATGAGGAGTGAAACGATATTAATCCCAACCCTCATGAAGGTAAACTGAAATTAATCCCTAATTTGACGTCCTTTAGAACCTTTTGTTGAAACACTTACTAAATTGATAACTTTTGTTGAAACACTTGGTAAATTGCTCTTTATCAAATATATATTATTGATGACGAAATAGTTCTATCAAAAGTTCTCTAGATTATGTGATTAGTGCTCCACTGATTATGTGGTTTGCAGAATGAGATAGAGAGCTGAGGTAATTGAGGGGGTGTATATCAGTATATGGTATTCGATATATGCCGTGGATTCTTGACATGCATTTAGTTGTGCACCTGTGAGTGCCTCAGATTGTGAAGTTGCTTTCACGTAATGATCGAGCTTGTGATATAAATGGTCAGCATATATTGATCTTTTTATTTATAGAATATAAGGAACGATCGAAGTACAGCATTTGTTCCACCCACCTGTGCAAATTGGTTTATTATTTTTTGTTATTGCCAAATTGGTCACTTATACATAGCTTTTTGTCGTCTTGTAGAATTCAGAAGCGGATTTATTCAGACATAAAATTGTTTTCAGGTGATGCTGCAATAATATGACAATTTGCATGCATAATTGAAAGCTCAAAACATAGATACCAATTATGTGGTAATATTGGCAAGCACATATCAATTACAATTTCACCATCCACAACACATATACGCTCTCCATTGATGAGCATATGGAATATGTTCCACCTTTTTTTTCCCAGGTAATCAGGCCTAGCTTAAATTCAAGTCTTTGTTTAATGAACTTAAGTTGAATCGATCACTTACCCACAAATCTGTATGTGCTCTCGATGGATTGATGGGATGTGAGACATGCTTATTGTGGCACGCATGAGTTCTCGATCATGGTGGAGATAGTTGTTGGTGTTTCCTCCTTTGGCGATTAATTGGATGGTTTAGGTTTTGCTCTTTTCTCTAATCCTAATTGTAAACGTAGTGTAAAGGTTCCATTTGAATGATCCAATTATATATATGTACTTGAGGCACCAATGCCACTAAACTAAGTTGAGCAACAACAAGCTAAGATAGACTGGGTGTGTTGTGTGAACCAGATGTGATCCATATATCATGTATAGCCAAGGAATAAGGGTTTCTGTTTATAGTTACGATATTCATTCACTTTCGTGGTCATGATATAGCTCGACAATTTTGGTCCATCAATATATGTTAATTAAATCACAAGGGTTTTTGTCTTCTGTGATCGATCAATTTGCTTTTCATTCGAGGAATTGTTCTTTAATTAGTTCTTTTCTCCATTGGCTTCTATCCTTTTTCATCTATTTGATATAGGGCTGCCACTCGGTCGGTTCGAATCGGTAATGGCTGTTACCAACTTCAAAACCAAAGCTTTCGGTAATGAAATATGACTTTCAATTACCAAACCAAAAACTTTGGTATGAGATAAATCTTACCAACTTCGGATGTCGGTTTTTCGGTATTACCAAACTTCACAACAAATATATTTTCAAAATATAACAAAACAATACAAAACTATAAAATTTAAATATCACTTGAGTTTCTAGAGTCTGATAATATATATACAAAAGATAGTCATTTCAGTACACATTATCAAGTATTGTTTAATTTTCTACCGAAATAGTCAGGATGTAAATGTTTCCAAATTTTTATATGAACAAGTTATGTGTCATCTATGTGAAAGTATGTGTGTGGAAGAGTCGACCAAAATAAGTCACATAAGGGCAGTAAAAGCTTTTTCGTGTAATAAGTGACGTTAAATTATGGTTGACCGCTTTGATCAAGACCCGAGCATTATTGAGTACAATTGAATTTTCTATCATAATTGTATTATACTATAATGATCACATCAGACGGTCGAATTTTAATTTTGTGAATTGTAATCATTGGAACCACAACATGTCTGGTAATGTGGTATAACTTATTTAGTAAGTTATATGCATATGTACGTACATCTTTGTGAACCAACTACAAAAAGAAAGCAAAATTTTCAAAAACCTTGTGAACTATGATGTGATCAATATAGTGAAATATGACTATGGTAGAAAAATTAGGTATTTTTGATAATGTTTTGGCCTTGATCAAGGCGGCTAACCCTATTTACGCTTGTGCTTCCTATGGGGAGCTCTATTATCAAGAGAGGTAAAAACATTCCTAAATTTTTACATGGGCGGTTACATGTCATCTAAGTGGGTTTGTCTATGTGTGTGTGTGATGAATCGACTAAGACCCGAATGCTACCAGGTATAGTTGAATTTTTCTATTCATTGTCTTGTTTTTTACTAAATGGTATATACAATTGAAAACGTGAGATAAGATTATTAGTCTGTGTGTTTTTAGAAATATAAGTCTTTAAATAATTAGAATTTCGGTAAATTCGGTATTTACCAAAAACCAAACCAACTTTTTTGGTATTTCTCGGTTTCGGTTTTTTTGATTTCGATTACCAAAATTCGGTTTACCAAATCATAAATTTTCGATCGGTTTTCGATCGGTTTGGTATTTACCAAACCAAGTGGCAGCCCTAATTTGATATATAAGATCGATCTTGATGAATGAAATCGATTACAACCCCACAGGTTCATAAAAGAAGTGTACAAATTGTCGTGTCAATTGCAAGGACTTCCACAATAGATATAAACATGTAATTGTATATCTAATTAGATACTCATTTATCAAATCAATAACATGTAACAATGCTTATATGTGGTGATTTGCTTAGTCATCCATGATCCATCATACAAAAAAGTTTGGTTTACTTTTCATTTCTCCTGGCCTTGGTTTCATTGTTGTGATTGTTTGTTTGATAAAGTACGTCGTAAACAAGCTACTTAAGTTGGAATGTTGGAACAAGGTTACTCTATGAAGTCGTAAAGATCGAAAAGGACCTGGTATAAAGCTAGTTAATTAGATGGTTAAACTAGGAAAAGAGGAAAGGTTCAGTCCAAAAGAACGCCTCAGTTTTTCATCGCCATGCAAGTTTATATGACTAAACATGTCTGCATGCTTAATTACCAATTAATAAATCAAAGCAAAACTTAGTTTGATAGAATAAGTAGTGCTAATTCACTGTTATGTCTGTCTTTACCTTTATGTACTTGTCAATATATAATTTTACGCACATATATATATACAAGTACTAGTCGAGTGATATAAGTGATCTTTTGAAAGAAAATGATGCATCTGTATATAAATATAATTAACACCATTGAAGGATGAAGATCGATCGAGGCCGGCCTGGTCTTGGACTCTTGGTTGAATCTAGCAGTGCCCGATTATTATTTTTCCTTTTGGTGACTGGGTGTGTACGTGGTTGACAACAACTTGACATTTCGATTTATAACTGTTGATCGATTGAGTAGTTAAAGTTAAGTTGAGTTGAGTTGGTGATGAAATATTCCCTTCTGGCTGAAACCCTAAACCAAGAGCCGTCTGCCCAGATCGAAGACAGAAGTGGTAGTTAACCTTTTCCAGGTAAGACATACTTATCATCCATTCGAATAGATATATAAACTTTGATTAGTTTTCTGATATATATATTCGTATTACTGTTTTGATTGGGAGTCCATGCCACTCCAATATCATTGATAGCTAGCAAAGCCAGCTGATGCGTCGTAGCCAAAATGTATCCACGCACGTACCAATAAGCATTTCTGTTTGTTTAATGAGATGGATGAATTGGTTCGCACTATATATAGTCTCCGCAACACAAAGATTGTTGGTTATTGCATATTTTATGTACATGTATATTAATTTCCCTCCATATATATTATGATCTAATAGCGAGCGATCGAGGACAAGAAGAATGAAGTGCATATATGCAATATGGCAAATGAACCACCACCATATTGCTTGCGTGTTATCGTCGATCGATACTAGTCCAAAGAACATATTCCAGTAATGTTTGTGGTTCTCAACACCACAATTGTCACTCCTCCTGGTGACTGAGATGGGAAACACCTTTGATCGACAGCACCTACCTATATCATAACAATATTACTACGTACTATTCTAGGTACTATTCCATTCCAAGTTCCAATCCATACATACATACATGTACAAATATTTTGTGTACGTAAAAGACATGCAAAAAATTCGACCCCTGAATCGTTCATGCCAAATTGGCAAGCATATATCTCGAAGCAAAAGGTGAATATATAGCTAGCGAGGCCAGCCAGCATTGTATTGAAAGGTGGCCTGGAGATAGAATATAAACATATATGGTTTGATTTGACAAAGTACGTAAAATAAGAATAGATGGTTGTTGCTAATGCTAGTAGATTGCGAGGTTGGTGGATGCATCAGCAATTCGAAGAATCACCTGATGATGAAGGAAGTGATTGACCTCCATTGCATAAATATATATATATATATATATATATATATATATATATATATCGAATTAGGCATCTCATGAATCATGATCGTTTATTTCAGTATTATTCGATCGAACCATGAGAGAATTCTTGACCTGTCGATCACAAGCATTACAATTCACCAAGCATATATCATCTATCTGAAATTCTGAAGGATATGTAATTATGCTGCAAAGCATAAACTGGCATGCAAGCTCAGAAAATACACATGCTTAATTTATGTCCATGCATTTTATGCGACATGTCTAGTATGAAGCCAGTGGTGATCATCAGTTTCAAGTTTTTGAGGAGTCGGCATTTCTATTTTGGGTGGTCGAGTTTAAGCCCGAAATGAATCAACTATCGATGAATTCTTACGTCTAGAGTCTAGACAGTCGAATGCAAGGCTAGATTTGAAATGATGTCCAAACTGCAGTAAGCCCGCATTCTTATTGTGCATCAAAATTGTTACTTTCTTCGACGGTGTTCACTTGATTAATAACTAATCAAGGAAATCATAGTGTGATTGAGCTTACCGATTATGTTCTTTCGTAATGATAACATACTGAACTTAAACACATTTCTTTCGGCCTCAACGTGTCATGCTTTTGGATAAGTACTCGTATCATTTTCTTAAGCGACAAACTTCATCGACAACCATTACGTTTCATAAGAAACAGTCTTTGAAGTTCATGACGTTCGTTTCATATATGAATTTTGTAGTGTTATTATATAAAATTAACCTCATATCATCATGACTGCCATACTTTAAACTTAATTTCCACAAAATCAAAAGTCATATATATATTTAGGCAAGTGAAGGAAAGATTTGAACATGTTTAATTGGATCTAAGTATGTTGGAGTTGATAAAAACTAACGTTTGAAAATGATCGACACTTTCAACATTCTACTTTAGACATTCTTGTATATACAACAAGCACACAATGTAATTTTAGTCATTCATGATTATACACATGCATTTGTATTAATATCACCAATCTTAATCATTCTCATAATATTTATGGGTACACGTCGTGAATCGAACATCTTATGCTTATCGCATATATAGGAGCCCGTCTAATGAAGACCTCTATAATGAGCACTAGTTGAATACTTTTCGGCTTATCATACTTTTAGGTTTATCTTACTTTTCGATCTTATATCCGCATTGTGACCATTCAGTTAGGTATTTATGAGTATATCAATTATGTAAATTTTCAGCCATATTGAAAATCGTGAAAAGACATTAATTCATAAATGTGATTTACTGATTATGAACTTGAACGGTTAATGTTTAACAGATTTGGTTCGTCCATTAATTTGATCTAGCTCGTTTACCTTAATAATCACCAATTTGGCTGAAAATTTGTAGAAATGATCTATTCATATAGACCTAAACACTAATTAAACGAATGAGATACCAAAATGTGATCGGAAAATAGATATTGTTTTTTCCTTAAAACATAAATAAAAAAGTCTTCAACTAGTCCTCGTTAGAATGACTCTACATATATTTTAATTTCTCATAAATAAAATTTAACAAAAATAAAAATAAAAATAGAGTTATTACTTATTAGCAAGCGTCGAGTCAACGTTACAAGTCTTGACCGATAAAAGGTCGACCCAAAGAAAACCAGAAGCGATCAACAAGTTAAGAATGGCTGAATGTTAAATACTAGTCTCCATAGTCAGACACCTCTGATGCTTCTCTGGAAACCCAAGAAAGACATCACCAGTTCACCACTGAAGAACAAGAAGAACACCCACGTCACATCCCCCACCCAAATATCTGCCACAACAGTTTAACAACACGTTTACATTGCCCCATTTCAATCCCTTTCATTCCATTCCCTGTTCAACTTTCCACGTTGATTCGAATCAATTCCTTTCTCCCTGGCTCCCAAATTCATCTGGGTCCGCCTCAATTCTGCAACTCTGTATCACCCAGAATCGGAATTTGCTCATTCAAGACTGGTCTCTGGGCTATAATCTGATCCGGGTCTGGTTCAAGATCACAAATTTCCAATCCCAGTGCTCATTTGGGTCAGCTTCTGGAAGCCCAATTGGTCTGGGAAGAAGCATGGTTTCTCTGGCGAATTCAGTGTTGTTTCCTGTGACTACATCCAATGGCATTTCTGGGCCGGTTAGATTAGCAAAGACGGTCAGTTTGTGTAGCTATAAGCAGAAGAGAGAGCCTAGAAACATTGTGTGTGCTTGTATGGCGCCTCCCCATAACTTGAGGAGCGATGAATCCTTTGCAGCTAAATTCGAGGTAAGCACCATTTTCCTTCTAGCTATTTGATGTTAAAGAACTCTGCTTTTTTGTTTGTGTATATATAAGCAACCATTTTCTATTGTTATATGGTATTCATCAACAGTTAAATTGAAATGTGATTACTGGTGTTTGTCAATTTGTAGATATTGTTTTTTGATAAACTGGTGTTATGATTGAATCACTTGTTATTTGCTACTGAATTTTCAATACTACCATCACCTTATGCCATATGTGGGGCATTTTAGTTATAGTCCATTGCATATTTAGAATAACAAATATTACTTGTAATTGCATGTAGTTTAAAACATTGATCATGTGTTTTTCTATACATTGATCATGTTGGATGCGCATATTCTGATAAATGTAGTAGAAGATAACAGTTGGTCATATGATAGCTGTGACTGACAAGGTGTCTCTAGCAGGATTCATTGAAATCAGAGGATTTAACCACAGTAAGAGAGCCCGAGGATGACTCTGATGTTCTGATTGAGTGCAGAGATGTCTACAAGTCATTTGGTGAGAAGGATATATTGAGAGGTGTGAGCTTCAAGGTGAATCTAATGTCAAAAATCCTATGTTTATTTGATTATGGCTTTTGAGTTGTGTAGATGCATTGATTTTGTGGGAATATGGGATAGGTTTGAACTTTGGCATGTGAAAGACTGAAGGGGTGTTATTTCCTGGTGACTAAAGTGTTTTAGCATGAAATGTTTGCTCATAAAAAAATGACAATACTGATTTGCTTCGGAAGAGTTGATGAATTGTTTGTTTATGAATGTGACTTGGCCTATGTTATGTAGTATATTATTATGCTTACAAAGGTCTGGGTTTTTGCATCAATATTTTCACTTTTTTTTTTTAGCGTAGGTCTTCGAAGTTTGGGGAAGATTGGGTGGGGTAAACATAGGCTGTAAGAGATTTAGAAGAGGGTTTTATAAACAGTAGATTTCTGGAAGAGAAAAATAAGAGTTTAAACTGCTTGAGGAGAAAGGTGTTCTTACGTCATTGACTGGCTCCCGACTTCCATCTGTTTTTGAGGGAGTTTGGGATCTATCAGAAGTTCTTTATTAAGGAGCAGAAGAGTGTCAATAGATTGGTTTTCTTTTTTATGATGATTTGTATGGTTCTACTTCTCCCTAGTCTTTTTTTGTTAGCACATAATGAACTGCTGGTCATCCTTTTGTTACTCTGTGCTTTCCTATGAATTTCAGCAAAATATTTGTTCATTTAATGGTCAATCTTTTGGTTCAAGACCATTCCAGATTGTTGCATCTTGTAAAGGACTAATTTTGGATCCATTTATAGATTAGACATGGCGAAGCAGTTGGAATAATTGGTCCTTCTGGCACGGGGAAATCTACAGTTTTAAAGATTATGGCAGGGCTTCTTGCGCCTGACAAGGTAATTAGTTAATCTGCCTCTGATATTATGCTCACCTTTGTTTAATTAATTAATTATTTACACTTTGTTGAGCTTTAGTGAGTTATTCAATACTTACATGTTGGGCTTCTTATATACTGTGTTCCTTGTTGCCATGAGCAGGGAGAGGTATACATTCGAGGTCGAAAGAGAGCTGGTTTGATAAGCGACGAAGAGTTATCTGGTCTTCGAATTGGATTGGTAAAAATGCTACATCTTCTGTTGGCAGTCTTTCTGGTGCAATCTCTCATACATAAGATGTCATTTTTATGCATCTATCTCCCATCTAACAGGTGTTTCAGAGTGCTGCACTTTTTGATTCGTTGACTGTTCGTGAAAATGTTGGTTTTCTTCTGTAAGAAGCTTCTAGATTCTTTCAATTTTGGCTTCTTCTGCATTGTATTACACAGGACACAATTCAGGTATTAATCAATATGCTGCAATACAACTCATATTGTGATTTGATAGGTATGAAAATTCAAGCATGCCCGAGGAACAGATTTCAAAGCTCGTGACTGCTAGCTTAGCTGCTGTTGGGTTAAAGGTGTGCATTATATCAATTATCTGTCTGCATGGAAATTACCTTCCAAAACTTAATTGATTTCATCTAGACTCTCTCCATCTCTCCATCTCTCCATCTATCCACTCTCTGCATGAATGCTAACTAAAGATCTTTTTTGTAACATATGGGATTTCATATGCTTAATGAAACTGCTCCTTGACCAAAAAAGGGAAAGAAAAAAAAAGACCAGAGTTTGGATTTTAGATTTATTTTGATCATATTATGTTGTTTTCTTAGGGAGTTGAGGATCGATTACCTTCAGAGCTGTCGGGTGGTATGAAGAAAAGAGTTGCATTGGCTCGATCTATAATTTGTGATACGACAAAGGAATCCATAGAGCCAGAGGTACGGTGGATAGCTAAAAGCTTGTCTTCTTCTGTTGTTTGATTAGATAAAGCATGCATAACTGTTTTAGTACAGTTGAAATTTTGGCCTTTTAGTGATTGCATTGTGCTTAAGTCATTGTTAAAATTATCATTAGTATCATCATCTTAGTTGAGGATGTAGTAATACTATGTTCAGATAGTCAGACTGATGGAGAATGCAGTACTGCGTATGAAATTTGATCTCCATCATATGCTGCTAGTGAGGTTGGTAGATAACCATACTATAAGGGTAAAAGAAAGTAGCTTTTCCGTTTCCTATCAGCCAGAGGGAACTAGAATCATCAGGAGATAAGCTGCTATAAGAGTTTTCATAGAAATGATAATGCCAATAGAGTTGACATCTATAATAGGGAATGTTGGGCATGAACTTCTCCCAAATGGCTCCCTCTGATCTTCCCATCGAGGTGTTGTATGGTGGGACTGGGGGGTAACTTGACAATTAGGTAATGAGTGAAAGCAAGCTTAGTGTAAACATGTATACACCGACTTAGCATTGCTTGGTTACTTGCAAATGTACGGTTTCTGGTGGTAATGGACAACTGAGTTGGCCTGTTTTATGAGTCCTGACATTCTTCCTTTGCTCTTCAACAGGTGCTCCTATATGATGAACCAACAGCTGGACTTGATCCGATTGCATCTACTGTTGTAGAAGACCTCATCCGCTTTGTCCATACAGAAGGGCAGGCCGCATCAGAGAAGCCTGGGCAGATTGCATCTTATGTTGTTGTAACTCACCAACATAGCACCATCAGACGAGCTGTTGACAGGTTGTGTCTTTAGTTGAAGCTGTTGCGTTGATACTGAATACTTCTTTTGATTGTGTCGTCAGATGATAATAGGAATATATTCAATATGTGTAGGTTATTGTTTCTGTATGAGGGCAAGATAGTCTGGCAAGGAATGACTGATGAATTCACAACCTCAACAAATCCAATCGTTCAACAGGTAATCATTAATTTAGTTATTCAGTGACTTGACCAAAGTGATTTCACAATCTTCTACAGGGGTTTGTTTGATGTCTTGATCTGATTCCTTGAAATGAGGACATATGTTTTTTCTCTTTTCAGACCAATCTTTCTCATTGAATGGAATGATTATACTTTTCTGCAAGTTGAATGCATTAGCTTTGTGACGATCTAATTTGGAGTCTCAGTGTTAACTGTTTTTTCTTTTTTGTTGGGGATTATTTTTTTCAGTTTGCATCTGGGAACTTGGATGGCCCAATTAAATACTAGAGTTGCTAAATGATATGGTGGGTGGTATACATAAACAAGACATGGTGATCTGCTTGCTGCGTGCAGTGAAGAGGAAATGAATCCATGCTAGAATTGGGTCAGCTGAGTGCCTGCACATTCAGGCTCTCTCTGCCTCGTTTCTTATATATACACCAAGGCAGTGCAGCGGAGCTCATGCAAATTTTATCACTATCAAAAATCATGCTTATGCATCCTTAGTTGCATCCTCCGAGTTTTTTGAAGTCATCATCTTCTAAATTACATGGCGAGTAGAGGTCACAATTAACTTCTTTAGTTCTTTTTACTATTAACTTATTCAGAGTTTCTAGTTTTAGTGTCTAATTTATGAGATTGGGCACCTCTCTAAAGCCCCCATTGTTAAAAATTAAAATCAGAACAATAATGATCAATCTGATGTGTTTATGTGAGTAGATAATTCTTCATTCTCTAGCATAACTGAAACATACGAGTGATTTGACAACCATTGAAATGTAACTTGCTTGTTCAATCAGAGTTCTTCCATTCTATCCACTTCAGATTTTTTTTTTGGGCGGACAAAGTACTTCAGAAAGGTACTATACAAAGAGAGGTAAAGAAGAAGTATGGGAGGTCTAGGATCTGTAAAATTCGGGTGCACATCATGGTCCTACCCCCAAATCATTATGTTGGTCACCATTTGAGGATGTGGGAGAGTACAGCCGTTTCCTCCATGCTTACAGAACTAGAAGTCATTGTAGGACAAAGGGAGCTTTGGCATTTTTCTTTTGAAATGCTTTCATGAATGGGTATGGGTTCCTTTTGCTGGAGACTGTATTGGTTCAGGTTAGGCTGCAAAAGTTTGTGACCAGGTTACCTGCATGGGATATTCCCCTTCCTCAGAATTCTATGTGTGTTCAGATTGTTTGCAGTCTGCAGAAGATTTTGTAAATCATCTGAGCTTTCAGTTAACATAAATTTTGAGCGATTTGCACTTGAACATACATGTCCTAAATTTATTAAATTTCTTTTTGTACACAAGTAGATGCTTCTGGAGCAAGTCTAAGAAGACCAACCCTAATGCAACAACCAACACAGCATTCCATCCTAGTTCTGTGGAAAAATTTCTCCTAACATCTGAGAATGTTAAAGGAAACATAACGACATATCATTTGTTGCATTTCTCATTCCACATTTGGGTTGTATGATGGCAACGGAACACAAAACTCATCCATTAGTAAGGGTCAACATGGACCAAGCAAGAAAATGAGTAATTCTAAATATACAGACTGTAGTTTCATCCTCATTCACATGTACAGTGCACTAAGCCTTTGTATGCAGAATGTACCTCCGAGCTCGAGGGGAGCAAAAGAGGGCCAGACCCCCAAAGTAGAAACTGAGGAATGCACTTACACAAAAAATCCAAACAGAAATCCGCCCCTCAACCTCTTCTTCCCCTACAAATGCCTTCCCGGGAACCACCGGAAGGCTTGCAGGATCACATCCTCCATCAGAGGTCTCCAAACACAAATTTGGATTTCCAGCAAATGCTCCCGGAAACTTCTTATATCCTTGCTTCTTTGTAACAAACCCAGAAAAAGAGTTATATGACAAATCCAGAAGAGTCAGGTCCGGAAGGCTGGAAATGTTTCCTGGAATGGGACCTGATAAAGAATTGTGCGACAAATCTAAGGCCTTTAAACTCCACATCTTTTCTAAATCAGGAACACCACCACGAAGATAATTGTGCGACAGATTCATGTATTCCAAACCATGTAATCCAAATAGCCCCACTGGTACCTCCCCATCTAACCCATTGTTAGAGAAATCGATTCCAACCATTGAAGATAGTATATAATTGAAGCTTAATTCAATACTACCAGTGACAAGAATCAACACTTTCGTATCCGCACTCTGCATTGAAACAAACGGATCTCTCTGCATTCTATCAACCTCTCTATTGTTATAACTCATGCTCATGTTAAAATTACCCTCTGGTATGAAGCCAGAAAATTTGTTTCCTGAGAAATCCATCATCCTGATCACTTCAAAAGTAAACAGCCAACTTGGGAGATTTCCAGTAAATTGATTACGAGCAAGGGACAGATACCTGAGGTTTGGCCATTTGGTTATTGCATCACTCAAAGTTCCAGAGAGATTGTTGGAGCTGAAATCTACAATCTCGAGCGATTTACAGCCAGCCAAAGTAAGAGGGATTTCCCCAGATATGTTGTTGTTGCTAATATCCAGTATTTTCAAGCTATCCAATGCATCAAGTTCAGGTTGAATTTCACCAGAAAGATTGTTGTTATTGAGTATCAATGCAAGTAGCTGAAAACAACCAACAATGTTTAATGGAATTGAACCTGATAATGAGTTGTGTGAGAGATCAATCACTTGTAGATAGGTTAAGTTTCCAATCCTAGCTGGAATTTCCCCAACAAGAAGATTGTGCGATAGAAACAGTGCCTGCAGGCTCTTCAGTTCTGTAATCTTCAATGGGATTTCACCAGAGAAACGATTGTGAGACAAATCAAGAAGAACAAGCCCAGATTTATCCGTTGTCTCTGCAACCTTGCTCGGAAGAGGACCAGACAAGTCATTGTTACTCAAGTCCAAGAGAAGAAGCTTCTCCGAAAACACAAGTCTTGGAGACATCTCATAAGTCAACTGATTGAATGAAAGGTTCAGATGTTGCAAAGCTTGAAGTGAAGCAATACATGTAGGTATGCCTCCAACCACAGAATTGTTAGCCAAATTCAAGACTCTAAGAGACTGTTGACAAGTAGAATAACAAGGCAAAGTACCCATAAACTGGTTCGATCCAAGATTGAGAAACACCAAAGATTGGTGAAAATCACTAAGACTGCCAGATAAATCATTGTTCCCAAGATCTAAATACTTGAGAGTTTTCGAGTACAACAAGCTTTCAGGAATCTCCCCATGAAATGAATTAAAACCCATATCTAGCTTCTCCAACTGTGCCGAGAAATTACCAATCCACCAAGGAATAACACCTCCCAAATCATTATTTCCATTCAAAACAAGTTCTCTCAACTGCCCAAGCCTCATGAATGTATCAGGCACAACACCCTGAAACCTATTCTGACCGAGATGTAGAGTCCTGAGAAGGCTCAGAGTGCCTAAACAAACTGGTATTGGGCAAATAAAGTTGTTCTGGGACAAAACCAAATCTTGAAGAAATGGCAGCTTGCACAAACTGGGGTGAATTTGGCCTGACAAGTTCATATTGCTCAAGTTAATCGAAACCACTCTACCAGTCTGGTTCTGGCAGGTGATTCCAGTCCAGTTGGCACAACTAGACCCAACCCAGCTTGACAAGCTCAGGCTAGGATCTTGAACACCTGACCTAAATAGCAACATGGAAGCTCTATCTTCTGGGTCAAGATCAAGACTTTGACACAGGCTTGAGCATAGAACCACTAACAAAACCAGTAACTGTGCAACTAACTTAAGATTACCAAAGGGTATAACCCCTGAAGCCCATTTGTGTCCCATGAGGAACAAATAGAGGGTTTAACAGAGTTGGCTAGATGAAAGAAGTAACCGCAAAGCAATCACATGTATGAGAAGCTAAAACCCATCATCACCAAAATGGGTTAGAACCCCAAATCTCGAACAAGCAGATCAAAAGCTCAGTTACAGACTTACAGTAGCTACAGTTAGACCTAGCTAGCACAGAGGTACAGTACTGAAGAAGCTGAATTGGGAAGCAAAATTTTGCACTAGTGTTTAGTGTTCACAATCAGAAAGGCAAGAATTGAATGTAGTAATGAGTTAAGAACTTAAGATAAAGATGGGAGAGAATCAGACTTACAGATGAAAATGAGGCGATTAAGGAGGTAGGTAATAATGAGGACTAGTGTGAATGAGCGAGAGAGAAGAGACTGGAGGGAGCAAAAAGGAAAAAGAATATGGAATTTGGGAAAGCTTCTTTTTCTCTCTTGGTTGCCTTTTGTGCTTATAATGAGTGAGCTAAAGCAATCAATTGGATCCACTAGCCATTGAGATATGGATCAGTTAATTTGAGTCCAGTGGTACTTTCGGCTGGGCTTGCTGATGAAAGGGGTCATTACCCTCACTGAACATTCACACTCCGTTCTTGTGTGGTCCAATTGTTCATGTGATGATATTTGACTATAAAATTATGAGGGTGAAATTTACACACCTTAGATTACAATCCACACTACACATCTTAAATTACAATCAACAATTAAAAGTAGGTCAGGGTGTGTGGATTGTAATTTTGGGTGTGTAAATTTCATTCTTAAAAAATTATGGTTACTCGTCCTAACTCTTAATTGACTAAGTACATAACGTAAACAACAACAAAAATTACATGATAAAACTGTTAGAACAACTATGGACTTGTCACATATTATCATATTGTAATATAATGATTCAACATAATATCAAATCTATCTTCATGGAAACAAATACAAGATCAAAATTAGTTGATAATGATTATGTGTATTAAATTATTGGGTAAAATATTGTATAGTCATTGTGGTTTAAAGTCGACATCTGTTTAGTTTTTATGGTTTTATTTTAATCTGAATAGTCCTTAAAATCACAATTTTTAATTTGTTTTAGTCCTCGTGGTTTTATTTTAATCTGAATGGTCCTTAAAGTCACAATTTTTCATCCAAATGGTCATAGGCCACGTCAGCAATTTAATTAAGAAAATTGAGGGAATGACCATTTGGATGAAAAATTATAACTTTAAGGACCATTCAAATTAAAATAAAACCACAAAGACTAAACAGATGTCGACTTCAAACCATAAAGACTAAACAAATTTCAATTCTAAATTATTATAGTAAGAAATCCTATTCCTAGTCTAGAAGAAAGACTACTGTATCTGGTATCTAACTAGGATACTTGATGATTAAGATTTCCCTTTGATGGAAGGACTCTTAAGGCTATGTGATCCTATATAAATATGGGTTTGGTCCCTCTTATCACCACGATTCACAAGCGGAAGTTCTGTTCAATTCAAGAAACTTAAGTTCGTGACTTAGTGATTTCAGGATAGCAGCAATGGAAGAATGTGTTGTTTATGCTGATGGTGAGTTTGTGTTAACCTTAATCATATGTTGTTCATGTTAAGCATATATATTAGGTTGAAAGCTTTATGTAACTGGTCTTACAAAAACATCTCACACTCATAAAGCCTCATTTAGTTCAATCAAGAAAAGCTTTTCTAAAATAACCAATTATGTTCACTTTTTAACTGCTGTAACTTTGGTAAATGAAAATTATTTCTAAATAGAGTTTATTTTTCTTTCAACCTTTGAATGTAAATTTAAAGATGATCAAGTCATCTTTGTTTGGTTAGCGACCAAATATGCTGGTCTAAATAAAACATTGGAAGATGAACTATACATTTTCAATAATTGATCCCCTATTTTCAAAATGAAAAAAAAAAAAATTGATCCCCTTTGTCATGTTGTATCAATTTAGAAATTTTCATACATAAAGTTTGACTCGTATGTATTTATTTGGATCCATCAGTCGACATTACATGAGATTGGAGTTGTCAACATTTCAAAGATTTTAATCATTGAGTTTAAGATAAATGGCATTATGGGCATACAGGAAGGATATAACTTCTTGTTTAAGTAACAACTTGACTTAATATGGAACTAGGGATAAAAGACATGAAAGAGTTATAGAAAAAAACAATAAACTTTTCTTAATTTGCTGAACCATATCTAATTTCGATTAAATAGGAAAATTATTAATAAATAGCAGCGAAACCAGAATTTTGTTCCCAAGTAATCACTCCCATCCACGAGTTGAAAAAGCACCAAACTTCAAGCTCCCGAAGACACCAAGACACGAAACTTAGAGAGAGAGAGAGTCAGAAGAAAGCTCTCTGTGATACACATTTGATGGGCCTTTACTTTCCTCTTCTTGTGCTCGATCATCAATTGTTAAACAGCGACAGGGGTTCACATCCAAAACCAATTGGCAATGGGTGGAGTGGCTCAAACCCTTATTAACCCACAGGCAAGGTCCCATATTCCCGATGTGGGATTGATATCTCAACACGCCCCCGCACGTGTGGCGAATCTTCAAGCCTAACACGTGGACAATATATGGGTGACGTGGAGTTCGTGTGGCCATTGGGCTTCACACGTGGACGTGGGTAACCCGCTCTGATACCATGTTAAACAGCGACAAGTGTGGCCCGTGGATCACATTGTACCGATACTGTCCCAACTTAACCACCTTTAAGGTGTTGGGTTTTAATCACAAAAGGCCTCGGTGCAATTGGA
The DNA here is from genome assembly GCA_034370585.1 of Fragaria x ananassa. NCBI lineage: Eukaryota > Viridiplantae > Streptophyta > Magnoliopsida > Rosales > Rosaceae > Fragaria > Fragaria x ananassa. The sequence goes on from CP139753.1 coordinate 401,504, forward strand.
TAAGATCCATCCACATATAAGTTATATTTTATTTGTCACTTTTCTGATGTGGGATCTATTCCTCTCCAATACTTCTAATATCAATGGCCACCATCTCTCTCCCCACTTCCCTCTCTTCTTTCCTGAACACCCTTTGCAGATTACCCATCACCGGAATCCTCCTCCTCCTCATCTTCCTCCACTCCCTTTCCTAGTATCTCCTCTCACCGGATTCAATCCCTAATAAAAAAACCAGACCTGATTTCGATCCGGGTTCGTTTCATTTGTGTTTTGTTTAATATATTTCCAATCCAATAGTGTCAGATCAGTGTTTGAGGTAAATTTTGATTCTTTTTAATCAAAATCTAATGCAATTCACTTTATTTTAATTTTATTTTTGCTAAGTATTACATGGTGATTGAATGACAGAAGAAGAATCGGCAATGGCATCGGTGTTTCTGTACCATGTGGTGGGTGATCTAACGGTCGGGAAGCCGGAGATGGGGGAGTTCTGCGAGACGGAGTCGGTGGAGGCGGCGATAAAGGCTATCGGAGAATCGACCGAGTGTGGGATACCGGTGTGGAAGAGGAAACCACATGCGGGTATTGAAACCAATGAAATGAGGCAGCAGAGGTTTGTGGGGATTCTCAATTCGCTTGACATTGTTGCTTTCTTTGCTAAAAAAGAGTGTATGGAGGATCATGACAAGGCTCTCAACACTCCTGTTGCCGAAGTTGTTGCTCCTAATAATTCCCTGCTGCGCCAGGTTGATCCCGGCACAAGGTAATGCTAGTTCTTTGTATCTGTGAATTGCTTTTATTGTCATATTTTTGGGTTGAATGTGATGATCTTGTAGTGCCAAAGTAAGTTATATATAACTAAATAGTAAATACCGGTCATCATCGGTAAGGGAGATATAGAATTTATGTCTTTTGTTGAGAGGGTCATGCTCGAGAAAGTGTATGTGTGGACATTGCATCGGGGTATTTACAGGGGTGGAGCTAAGTGGAGGCTAAACCAGTGTAAGTAGTTGAAAAACATAAGATACCACTATACTTTCATTAAATAATTGGATGCATAAGAATTAAGTTCTAGTAGAAACTGTAGGTTTGAACTCTTAACGTATTTGGAATGCCACCATTCAGGTCTTAAATGTGATGTGGAATGTGTCATCTTCTTTTTCCTTCTGTCCATCTATTGATCAAGTACTGGGGTTTGTAGTACAGTTTGAATCTATTTTGATAACCAATTGGGATTCAAGGTCTCTTCGCTACTGGATTTAGAGTGTACAAAATTGCTTTACATTTTGGATACATATTGTTTGTAGAAAGAAACAAGAAATGGCTCCTTTTAAAGCAATTTTTTAAATCTCTCTGCTAGGTTGATAGATGCACTGGAGATGATGAAGCATGGTGTAAGGCGTCTTCTTGTCCGAAAGAGTGTCGTATGGCAAGGCATGAGCAAGCGATTCTCAATTCTCTATAATGGTAAGTGGCTCAAGAATGCCGATACTAGTGGCAGCAGCAATAACCTTGGTGCCAGTTCCAATCGGCCTTCCTCATCGTCCACTACCAGCGCCCGCGACAAATTTTGCTGTCTATCAAGAGAAGATGTTATACGGTTCCTTATTGGTTGCTTAGGTGCTCTAGCACCTCTTCCTCTCTCCTCTATCTCCTCGGTTGGAGCTATCAACCCAAACTACAAGTCGATTGAAGCGACATCCCCAGCCATTGAAGCCACTAAGAAACTTCCTGAAGACCCCAGTGCAATTGCTGTTATCGAACAGTTGCAGGATGGTCAGTATAAGATTATTGGAGAGATCTCCGCCTCCAAACTATGGAAATGTGATCACTTAGCAGCAGCATGGGCTTTAGCTAATCTCTCCGGTGGACAATTTGTAATGGGGGTTGAGGATAACATGTCCTCGAGGTCACTGAAAGTTATCGCTGTAAATCAAGCTGCTGGGAATAACGATCTTGCTAATGGTGGTGAGTCGACAAGACCAAAGAAATTCAGTAGCAAGAGTATAGGTTTTGACCCTGCAAACCCGAGCTTTGCAGCGAGTAGAACCATGTACAGGGGTAGAAGTGCACCTTTGACATGCAAGGTTACAAGTTCATTGGCTGCTGTCATGGCCCAGATGTTGTCTCACAGAGCAACCCATGTCTGGGTAACTGAGGATGAAAGTGATGATGTTTTAGTTGGAGTTGTTGGTTATGCAGATATTATGGTTGCTGTCACCAAGCAGCCAGCCTCCGTTGTCCCTCCACCAGGTCGGTCTACTGAGCATTCTAGCATCGCTAATGAAATCCACATTTGAACCATTTGAATTATTCCATTTTTTTTGGCTCCAAATATTTCTCAAGTCATCAAAAAAATGAAGTATTTCTTAAGTTCTGTTTCCTATGCTATTTGTGTTTGGTAGAATGTACAAAGGGGCTTGAGACTTGGATTGTAAGATTTTGACCTTTTGTAAAACTTTGCTGCGATATGAATAACGCAGAAGCGTGAAATAATTATGCTCGACCATGACTAATTACGCGGTTGTACTAATAGTTCTGTAATTTGTAATTTGATGATATCATGATAAAGTTCCAAAATATTAGTTACTTTCGCACCAAGGTTTGCTGCTATTTTATCGATATTTTGATTGATTTCAGGAATCATTTCTAACCACTTAATTGAAAGAAATGATGAGTATATGAAAGAATGCATGCTTATGTTTCTTAAAAAGATTAATCTGGTAGTCTAATGTTTAGCCTCCTCAGCCAAATTGAGTGAAGCACCATATGAAACACATCAAATGGCTGGGCAGGCCGGTTCAGCTCAAAATGCCTTCTCACTTGCATCACCCTCTTCTGCAATTTCAAGTATTCTGTATGAGAAACAGCTTTCAATATCGTCTTGATTTCCGGTATTCTCTTTGGTGGAATTTCTATTGTAAACTTGCTCCAATCAAGAACATCGGCAAAGGGTAGCGCATAATAATCAGAAATGAGCACCGGAACACATCCTGCATACATTGCTTCAACCACTCTAGGACTAGCAACTTCAGTCCCACTTGGACACAAGCAAAACTTGGTTTGCCCCATAATTTGGTGATAATTTTGACCCTTTGGAAGATACTCATGGACTTGGATTTCCTCATCTTTGTCCCTCCAATGCTCAAATAAAAACTTCCTTATGTCGCCATGAGCACCGCCAGCAAAGAAGGCCAGGATAGGACGCTCATCAGGATGTGAGTCGAGGCGTGATGGTCCAAGTGTGCCACTGGCTAAGTTATATTCTGGCAGCGAGACGTCTCTCCCTGGCTGGAATCCTTCGGATATGTTAGCATTGCAAAGCACTCTTATGAAGTTCTTGTAGAACTTAAGATCATCATTTATTATTTCTGGTGCCTGCAAATATCACAAAAAAAGAGTATAGGTATGCAACACTAGCTTGATGGTGAAAACAAATAGAATCAAAATTGTTTAAGGTCATGCATGCATACCCAATCATGACAAGAGACCATAAAATGGTCAGCTCCCTCACTCCTATTCCAGTAGGGATATTTTCGAGCTACCACATTGATATAGTCGGTGACAATACGAACCAATCGACCGTGAAAACTGTAAGGTTTAGGCCGATCATACAAGAAATCAGCAATCCTTTTCACACTTACTGGTACAAAGAACGAATGTGCCTCATGAAGATGTCGAGCCAGAAATGGACTCTTCCCACTACTATCCAGCTCATCCATGAACTGGCCTTCTATGGAGTAGATGTACGACATTGGTCCATTATGGAACATTGGTAGCTCCCCTTCCTTGTATGCCCATATCTTGAATCTCTTTACCATCTCTATGTGACTCCTGCTAATCCAAATAAAGAGTTAGTTTAAGAAACTATATTGGTCAAGTTCTGTTCTCAATATCGTAAGACGAATTATCCATTTATTCTTATCACTCATTCTAAATATTTATTTACAGATTTTGTATATTTTGGTCTCGCAAAAATTATGAAAAATGGGACCAAAGTTGAGATTAAACATGAAGTTACAGTCTAACCATAATGCAATTGGTCCTTATCTCTAACATTGTAAACAAATTTTATCAGTCAGACACAGCTAAACAACAAAGAAATATCTTAACTCTTGATTAGTCAACTGCAGAAGAGTGTAACAACAGTAGTCACTATTTCAAGAACCAAGAAGATGCAATCAATGCCAACGTGGACAGAACACTGGACAAACTATTTAAAAATTTCAATCATCAATTTAAAAATCAGTAGCAATTTCTTGATCGCAGACATCTTGGTTTTGCAATCACAAAATAAGGAAAAGAGTAAATTTGTTTAATTCTCAAGCAACAACAGGAAAGGTAAGAATTTATTCCATCCTTAAGTCCTGCAATTCATATTCCACTCCAAACCGGAGAAAATGACTGTAATAGAATATGCCAAAGATAAGGCCAAAACTTCAATTATTTTTGGAATGTGAGTAGTGAAGTTTGAACCACCAGAAAAAAACAAGGATGACAAGAATTTGGACCATTCCTAAACACATCAAAAAATCATCAGATAAGAATCCACAAAAGGAAGATGAAGTTGGACAGTCGAAAAGGATTGCGTTGGACGTAAGAAAAGTACTGACAGACATTTTAGTCAAAAAAGAAAAAGGAAATTGCAGTGAATGTTATTCCAAACGTAAACCCCACCAATTATGCCAGTTAAACCAATCAAGCTCGAAAGGTGAAATCTTTAAGTTACCCAGAATTGAAAATTGAAATTATAGGAATTTGGGAAGGGATTGCAAATAACTTAACTGATGAAATGAATAGGGATTTCTGTACACACTTCCTCTGGGGATGTAAATCTCTTGTCTATCAGATGTATAGTTCTTTGTAAGAACTGCTTTGTGAATAGCTGCTCTTGCTCTGGCCAATTGTTCCTCAATCTTGTTTGTATTGCTTCTTTTCTGCAAGATAAATCATACACAAAAATGTAAAACACAAGAACACAAAAGCAATAAAAGAAAAGCACCAACCCCCAGTAAACCAAAAACCCTGAAACAGAAATATTACAGAGAAGTCAAAGATGCTTACTTTGACATGGTCTGCAACAATGGAAGTAGGAGGAGAAGGTAAGGGTGGTGGCTGTGGCTGTGAGGGTGAGACATATTGGGTTGAAGTGTTAAGATGAGTACTGTTTAGAGGAACATGTTGGGTTTCAGAAGAAGAAAGATTGATGAGACTGAAACTGGTTTTGTTAAAGGGGGAGAAGGAAAGGACGAGAAGAATAAGGAGGAGAATGGTTAGAGAGAGCAAATATGGTGATCGGAACTCAAAGGCTGCCATACCTCAAGTTATAAACTGGCACACCCCCAAGACTCTGTCTTTGTCTTTTCTCATTTGCTTCCTTTTGTTTTACTAGTTCTCTTTTTACTTGCAGAAACACTTAATCGTAATTATAGGTATTAAGTGTGTTAAACTTGCTCATTATCAGAGTAGTTGTAGTATAGCGGTAAGTACTCCCGCCTGTCACCCGGGTGACCCGGGTTCGATCCCCGGCAACGGCGTTTTACTTTTTTGGTTTCATCTTGTCATAGGATGATAGAACACAGGAACAACGAAAAGTAGAACTCCAGTGATGATCTAAGATTGTCGAAATAGAGCTCCTTTCACGTTTGCACTTGCAGGTATAGCTAATTGCATACGAGAATACCGATGTATAATCCTCACAGAACAAGGAATCACAGGCAGTATCATCCTCGTGGTTAGGAAAGTGACGAATGATTAAATCTTTACAAGCTAAGCCTTCTAATCCTCAAAATTTATCAGGTAATCGAATGTTGAGCCTTTTAAGCCACACAGAGTGAAGCACCATATGGAATACATCAAATGGCTTAGCTGGGCGGTTGAGCTCAAAATGCCTTCTCACTTGCAACACCCTCCTCTGCAATTTCAAGTACCTTTTGTGTGGAACAGCCTTCAATATTGTCTTGATTTCTGATATATTCTTGGGTGGAATTTGTATCGAAAACTTGTTCCAGTTAAGAACATCAGCAAAAGGTATCGCATAGGAATCGGAAATCAGCACCGGGACACACCCTGCATTCATAGCCTCCACCACTCTAGGACTCGCTACTTCAGAACCACTCGGGCACAAGCAAAACTTGGTTTGTCCCATTATCTTGTGGTAGTTTATATTATCGGGAAGTTTTTCATAAACCCGAACTTCATCATCTTTTTCTTTCCAATGCTCAAACAAAATGCTTCTAATGTCTCCATGGGCTGCACCGGCGAAAAAAGCAAGGACAGTACGTTTTCCAGGGGGTAGCCCAAAACGGGGAGGGCCAAGATGGTAGGCTTTTAAGTTGTATTCTGGCAATGAGCAATCTCTAGTAGGCTTGAACCCTTCAGATATGTTTGCATTGCATAACACCTTTATCAAATTCTTGTACGGCTTGGGGTCATCACGTTGGATAATTGAGGCCTGGAATACCAAACACAAGCAGAAGGTTATAAATTGAATCAATTCAGTTATCACCATTTCGGTAAATCAACCCAAAATACATCATCATTTCTTCATAGAAAGATGGTGAACTGGACTTGGTTCCATCTACCACTAGAGAGTATAAATCTTAACATGCAAGGTTTATCCACATCAAAGCCTCAAGTATAAACTCATTGCAGAATGAACAATATAGAAATAGAAGCTTACTAACCCAATCATGACAAGAGACCATAAAATGGTCAGCTCCATCACTCCTATTCCAGTAAGGATACTTTTCTTGTACAACATAAATGTAGTCGGTGAAGACGCGATCCAGTCGATGAAAAAATGTCTCATGGTGAGGTCTGAACAAGAAGTCAGTAATCTTGGATACGCTCAATGGTAGGAAGAATGCATGGGCCTCATCAGGATGCTTGGCCATGAAGGGGCTCGGCCCACTTTCCATCTCAAAAATGAACTGGCCCTCTATGGAGTAGAGGTATGTAGTTGGCCCATCATGCACCATTGGTACTTCTCCTTCCCTGTATGCCCAGACCTTGAATGTCTTGACCATTTCTATATGACTCCTACCAACCATAACCAATGTAAGAGAAATCAGACCTAAATTTAAACTAAAATAAGCATCACATTTGCGTAAAGGCAAAGACAAAGGAAAGACAACACAATATGAATTATGCAGGAATTATTTATAATTTAGTGATTGTGAACCTTTTGTTTTTGGCAACTGATCCCTATTTTACATGTGTTTCGGACTTTCTGTATTGCATCAAAACAAAAATGGTAAAGAAGAAAACAAAAGAATTCCGATACCACGGTTGCATACTTCAGGATATGGCCAAAACTAGAATACAAAATGTAGATTAGCACTTGCCACCCACCCAAAATATGCAGCTAGCTGATGTTGATAAGTATTATGAAAAGACTGTGTTTGGTTGCAATTTGCCAATTCAAAACAACCCACTAACCAAAGGAAGTTCCAAAGAAACTAAAGGCTGAACTTTGATGAGAAACATAAATGGCATTTGTAAAATCGATGCATTTCAATATCCAATTCCCAATTTCTGCACTGCAAGTAAGGAGATGTCTTCGGTAATGTACCACACTAGACCTTAAATTGCAGTAGTACGGCAGGCCTCTTGTAGTAGTAGACCATCGTTCTCTTCATAATCTACCGCTACAAGAAGTTGGTCTACCTTAATTTGCATTAAGCAATCTACAATTGATGTATCGGTACAGTAAAAGAGATGTTTGTTAAGTGTGGTAAAGATGGAACTGGGATTCATGATCATCAAAGAAATACAACAGGATATGTAGAATCGAACCAGAAAATTTAACTAGAAAATAAACTTAACTGATGAAATGCATAGGGATTTCTGTATATACTTCCACTTGGGATGTAAATCTCATTCCTGTCAGATGTGTAATTCTTTGTGAGAATAGCTTTGCGAATTAAGGCTCTTGCTCTAGCCAACTCTTCTTCAATTCTTTGCGTTTTGCTCATGTTCTGTACCTGAAAATTTTCCCATACGATTTTTCATCAAAAAAACATAGACCAACAAACAAAATCCAAAATCTCAAAAATACAAAATATATCGGAATTAGGTTGAATACTCACTTTGACACTGAGACCGAGTACTTCAGGCAAAGAAGTGAGAGCGGAGGGAGGGCCATGTTGGTGAAACGGCGCCGGTGCCGGTGCTGAAACCACATTCAAGGCTTTGTCGTTGTCGGTGGTTTGTTGGTGATCATGAGCAGTCGACGAAGGAGATGAGAGATTGAGCGAAAGATATTGGTTTCGGTTTAATGGGGAGAAGAAGAGGACGGTAACGAAGAGGAGGAGAAGAGTTACAGAGAGTAATATCGGAGAACGATAATCTGAGTCTGCCATGGCTAAAGAGCAAAACCAAGGTTTTATCTGGTGCGCACTAACTCAGGGAAGAAGAAGAAGAAGAAAAGGAATGGAACATTTTATGCCCCTCGAGACAAAAACGTTTTTCGACAAAGAGTCTTAAAGACTTTGAAACGTGAAACAAGGAGGATGGAAAGAAGACGACGAAGAAGAAGCATCAAATATTTCACTAGCTGTCCTGTTGTTATTTCATTCTTTGTATGATCTTCTGGGTATAAACCTTTTATGGTAAGTGAAATATTGGTGTGTCGTCAAATATTTATTGCATGGCGTTTTGGTGAATTTGGTCCTATTATTTGGGCTAGCTAAGAATTTTCTACTTTCGAAAAAACTTGCCAAATCAGTCACTCGGCTACAGCTGACCGGCCATGATCAAACAAGTTCCTTCCTTTTACAGTTTTACTTATCTTTTTTTGAATTTGGTAGATGTAAATATGTAATGTTAGATTCCAAAATAGTCGAATTGAAGAATTACATAGCCATGTCAAATAGAGAATGGTTTCACCTATTGATAGAATGTGATTTGATCATTTAAATATATGAAACTAGTCTTCCGATCACATTCGTTGCATGTGTAGTGTATGAAGCCTGATATTGAAATGAAATCGTGACTCATGTGTAAAACTTCACCGTCAATCCACACATTTTCAAACAAAAATATATTAGAATATCTCATTGTAGATCCCATTGGTATATATATGCTATTCAAGTGCTACACACAAAACAAAAACATATGCTATATAAGTGGACACACAATGGATCAAGTCGTTGATCGTCCAAAATCATGATTAGCTCCGTGGATACATATGGTCTTTGATATACTCATCGACCATCGAGAGATGAACACTTCGAAAAATTAACTAAGGAGTAGGAGGACGTTTAAGCAAACCACAAGCAAAACAAGAAGAAGAAAAATATATCAATATTAAGGTAGAAAATGCAGACAGTGTCTCACATCTCAAGCGTTCGATAAGAAGTCAAACTCCAAAAGTCTCTGATCATATAAAAAATGACGTTATTGTGTCAAGTTAGGATATGGGTACCTCATAATACAAATGGATCACATAAAGCTGCAAAAACAAGTCCCAATTTTCAATGTGGGAGTCGGTTTGAGCACAACCATGATTCACCTCCAACTCATCGACGACCAGTTTGATTTAATCGAGGATTGGTCGTGATCGATGGTGTGTTGGTTTCATTGATGTGCTGTGTTTGGGTTGGTGTGGGGCGGAGACTGCGACGGACGACTTCGATGACTTAACGATTTAACCCAATTGCAATAGTATTGATGTACACACTATAAGGGTCTTTACTCGGATATATTGTTGGTTTAAATTTTATATATTCGTCGTTCAAGATGTATGAGAGTCTAAAAGTCATTGTTAAATATGTAATCGGTGCACTACTAAAGAAAAGATATGCAATATATGATCTTCAGATTAGTTTGTATGAGTGAGATGACTCGTGTATGATTTTTTCCGATAAATTTTTTTTATTTTAAAATTATGTATGTTTTTAAATTTCTCAATAAAAGTTTAAAAATATAAAACTCAGTTTAAAGTCAAAACTCGAAAGGATTGAGAGCTATCTGCATATGGGTGTTGTTGAGACTACCCGCGATCCCTTTCCCTCTAAGAAACTCGTCACTTCATTCATCAAAAGGAATGAGAATGGCTGTAAACACCCACAAGAACACCAACATCTCTTTCTCTACTACTACTCGAAAGCTGCCCATACTGCTCTTTGACATCATGGACACCATTGTTCGTGACCCTTTCTACCATGACATCCCTGCTTTCTTCAGGTACCCAAATCTCTCTTCTTTTTACTCAATTCAATTGGGTTGTGTCTCTTCTTTTGTTCATAAGTAAAGGAAAGAAAAAGAAAAAAAAAACAGATTGATCAAATTTTCACTGCCTTCAAAGTTCGAACTTTTATCATGTTGTGTTGTTCATTGGGTAGCTGCAAAATAATTATCAATCTGGAGTAGGAAAGAGAGTTAATTGGATTTTTAATGGGGTATTTGGGTGTAACTAGGGCTTAAAAATTAGTTCTTTAGTCACCTGTTCTGTTGCTGTTGTATTTTAACATTGGGGATTTTGAATGTCCAGAATGCCATTCGAAGAACTAATAGAATCGAAGCACCCAACTGCATGGATTGAGTTTGAGAAGGGGTTGATTGATGAGGTATATATACATGAATTGGTGTTGGTTATGTTTGCGGAGAAATGTTAGCTCAGAGTATGGGGCATTTTCAGTATTGTAATGTTCAGATTGTTTTGTATTGCGGCTTTTGATTTCTTCTTAGAAGTTGTACAAAATGTTGACTCAATTGTATATTTGAAACGTGAATGTTTTGCTATGTCAAATATCTGTTTCAAAATGACCTTTTCATTTCTCAGGTGGAACTAGCGAGAAAATTCTTCAAGGATGGAAGGCCTTTAGATTTGGAAGGTAGTTACTTGATATTGTTAGCTTTACTGATTTACTGTACATTTATACACTGTTCTGCAGTCTGGTAGTGCTTCTGGTCTTTCATTAGTATGAACTCAATGCTTAAAATGTACTTCATGCAACTAGGAAATGACTATTTGTTCATAGTACTTCATTTTGCCTCCGATAATCTTTTACCTCAGTGGTGCTTTTATTACTTTTTTAAGTTCGATACTGATAGTGAACAGAAGTACAGAACAATGGAAAATGAACTGTGGGATTGTGTTTGTCTGCGAAAGTCTTCTGCAGCATATCCAATGTTGCCATTAACTAAAAATATAACCTTAATTTTTTGGTATATGTTTTTATCGTTGAAATTTTTTCTCATATTACTTTCGAGAGCCTTCTTAATTCTTTATTTGTATGTGTATTGAAACGGGGAGAATGATAAATAGAAGTCTGTACGTTGGCATGATATTGGAGTGGTCAACTGGGATCGCATCTCATATGCTTTTAATCTATTAGTTCTTCCTTCCTAATCTTCTTACAGAAAGTACTCCATGTATCTTTGCAGGCCTGAAAAATTGCATGAGAGAAGGATATTCCTATATCGACGGTGTTGAGGAATTGCTTCATGTATTAAAACATAACAATTATGAGATGCATGCTTTCACAAACTATCCCATCTGGTTAGATGAACACTTCATGTCATGCTTTCTTTGCTAGTGAGCAGCTCATCATAGTTTCAGCAAATTTTACTTTGTAGGTACGAGATGATTGAGGACAAATTAAAACTCTCAAAATATTTATCTTGGACATTTTGTTCCTGTATAAATGGTATGTTAAGCAGATTTTGCATTTTACTTTGGGATTTGTTAGCTGCACTGGCATGTAGTTGAATGGCTCACTCTTCTTATCTGCTTTTGTGCTTCAGGGAAGAGGAAGCCTGATCCTGAATTCTTTTGGGAAGTTGTGAGACATCTTAAAGTTGATCCAGCAAGCTGTATATTCATCGATGACAGGTTTGCATCTTTTGTGCGTGAACACGGGATTGCCATTTTCCATTTATTTTAGGACTACGAATCTGTACACCTCTATATTATAGACCAACATTGCGATTCCTCTATCTTGGTGAAAAGGCACCAAGCAGGAATATTTGGAATCTGAATGCTTGTAATTCACAGCTGACTATACTGATCTTGTACTAAAGACACCAGCTAATAATGTTGCTTCATGTTGTATCCCAGGAAGAAAAATGCAGAGGCTGCAAAGGAAGTTGGCATACTTGGTCTGCATTTCACAAACGTAGATGCACTTAGTCAAGATCTTTCCTCGATGGGGATTGACATTTCAGCAGATCAAACCAACCTTGCACAAGAATAGTGATCTACACCGTTTCCTTTCTTATTATTTCCATTTGATGTACATCAATTGTTGACTGGGAATGAGCAAAAGAATAACAACATAGAGTTAGAAAGAAATCCAGCTGTATACGTCCAAGTTGTAAGTATCATGTGGCAAATGTTCACAACATTCTTAACAATAGTTGTTCTTTATTCTTTTCCTCCATTCTTTCTAAAAGTTCAAGATAATGTTCCTTCACCATCCCACCTGACCAAATGCTGATGTTCACCTCTGTTCCGTTGACATTTTATTTTTGAAGAAATATTGTATAAGGCTGCTTTTCGACCGATATTACTTCGAAAATCATCAGAGGACCCAAAATCAAGCCTTCAGAGAAAGATCATTCTCGATTCTACTTGTATGGAACAAAAAAGAGTATATTTCCGAGCTAATTTTTTGTGAGTCATACCATTACCTTTACGGCCGAAAACTAGCAACTTTGACGTTCTAGATAAAAATGTTTGTCAGTGTGTCTATATATTTATATTTAAAATAAATAATTTTTTTAGTTAGCTTTTTATATATATACATACATATATATATATATATATATAATAATTGAAGTTTTGGCAACCATAAAATCCTAGAACACATCGAAACAAAAGTAGGAAACACTGAGCAGAGAAGAGAAGAAAGAAAGACCTGTTCTTTCAAGATGTGGAGTGTGGGGGCCATGGACTCGATCACTTTAGCAACACCATCTCCGTCGTTCAATCTGTTCGGAGCTTTGGCCAAACCACCCACTTGTTCTCTCCACGTTCACTACCCCTCTAGGCCTCTCCGAGTTCTTCCCACCTTTACACTTTCAAATCAATCCTCCTCTTTCCGACCCAAGAGAGCTCTCTCTTTCCGATGCTCTGCCGGTACTTCACTCACTCTTCTCTCAATCACTAATCTTCTTGTTTACCTTGTCTGAGTTTGATATGTATTCAATGAATGAATGTTGGGCTTTCGATTTAGGCTGTTTTTGCTGGAAGTTGTTTAAGTTTTTTCGTATGTGGGTTGTGTTTGTTGTGTCTAAATTTCATATAATTCTATGGATGTTGCAAATAATGAGATTATTTCTGGCTAAAGTTGACGTTATTCTAGTAAAGTTCCGGCCTTTGGTTTTGTAAATGGTTGGATGGGGAAGATTGAAGTTGAATGATAACTTCTTTCTGAAAGAAGTAATCTTGATGTCCATTCGGATTTTGGCTGGTGCTAGATTATGTCATAGCAAAAATCGAAACTGTGGTCATTGATTCACAGGTATAACAAGTTCATAGAAACATCTGTGGTTTCCCATCATTATGTGAATATAACAGTTTTTGAGCTCTCTGTGTTTTCCTCCCTCCCTCGCTTCATCTCTGCTTATGTGTTTGTGTCTGCAGCATTAACTCCAGAGCTGAAGAGCACGCTTGACAAAGTTGTTAATTCACACAAAGTGGTTTTGTTTATGAAGGGAACAAAGGACTTCCCGCAGTGTGGGTTTTCAAACACTGTCGTACAAATATTGAGGTCGTTGAATGTACCTTTCGAAACTATAAACATCTTAGAGAATGAGCTCTTGCGTCAGGGATTGAAGGAGTATTCCAGTTGGCCAACATTTCCTCAGCTTTATGTTGAAGGAGAGTTCTTTGGTGGTTGTGACATCACTGTTGGTGAGTGAATTTGTGTTCTTATATGGTTCTATTGCTTCACATCATTAAATGCACATAAACAATTAGTTACTAACAGAATTGGCTAAAGGTATATGCATGAGAGACATATCAGCTGTGAACCTAGTTTACCTTTACATCTTAATCTTTTTTTTTTTTTTTTTGGAATCAACTAAATTAAGTACCTCGAAATATAGAACTTGAACAAAATGAATCTAAGATTTAAAATGATCAATAGATCTGTTCTGTCGATTTACAGTTTCAGTCAGATATGCCTATGAAATTTAAGCAGAAAAGCATGTGTCTAGTCCATTACAAAAATCACTATATTGGCTCTATTGGGGTATATAGGTCGCCCTGAATACTAGTAAACAGCAGTGAATCAAAACCTAACTTTGTGCTCAATGATCCTTACACTTATTGTATGCTTCTTGATTGGTTGCTGTTAATGACACATACTAGCACATTGACACGTGTAAAGTCGCCTGATGGTTAATATAGAGAGCATAATGTACTGGATGGTCGAAGAATATAACATTGTGGCCTACTGCTTATGATATTATAATGACAGAGATTATAGGACTAGGGTATTCTATTTGATCAAACTCTTCATTGGTTTTATTGAGTACCATATTCTTGCTGCATTTACGTAGTCTATTATGTTCATTTGTTGAACAGTTTGTATGCAATAGTTGAGTTTGCTGAGATATGTAATACATTATCTATACATAAGCAATCTTTGAGGAAGCTGTTTCTTTGCAGATGCATACAAAAGTGGGGAGTTGCAAGAAGTACTGGAGAAGGCAATGTGCTCCTGAAGCTTTGCGGTTGTGGTTTATCAAAGTGTGGACTGATGATAGTGTTTCAATGTAATTCATATTCTCTCCAAGGCTGTGCACTTGGATTACAAGGAAAACTGTATATTGTATTGTTTCAGTACTAACAAATCTGCAATGAGGATCATTAGTTCGCATAAAAATGTGCAACAATGTGCAATTTTTCTTGATAGAATTTGGAATGACCGACCTTCCATGGTCAAAGGCTGGATCTTGCTGCGCCTATACAGATATCTAAAGTTGTTAACTTGTTATAGTCAATGTGTTAAGTAAAATTCAGAGATAATGGCAGAGTAACAGAACCATGAAAAACACTTTTTAAATTTGTATCATAGAGATTAGGCTAATGTTATTAATATATTTTATCTATTTTATAACGAGAACTAATTATGAAACAAATTTAAATAGAAAGTTTGTAAATAAAATTAAAATACGTGATAGAAAAACAGATACAGTGAGTTAATAACAGCAGCTTAGATATCAAAGCATGCGCAAATATTAGAAGAGTATATAGACACGTGGGAGATTATGATTGGTCTGTGATGTTGGCCGGCCTGAAAGGGAGGTAAGAGGATGGTTAATGTCCTCCGACAGACAGACGATATATTGACGAGAGAGAAACGCAGGAACCCCGTTGAACCAAATCTGACAGATCATCCAATATCTCACATATTCCCTGCGATCTCTCGATTCTCAATATGAGCATGACCCAATTCGCTATGGTACTCTCTCTCTCTCTCTCAATTCAATTAAGCTTTACTCTCTACTTTGCTACTTTTCAAACCCATGTTGTTATTATATGAGTTAAAGGTTGGAAATTTTGCAAGTTTAGTGTTGCAGGGGGTTAAATTTTTGTTCTTTTTCTCATGATTATGAAGCTTGAAGCTTTTCATGGATGCCCATATTCGTTTATATGCAAAATTTAATTTTGCTTGGGTAGTTTACAAGTGAAGAAACCTCCTATTTGGTTCAGATAAACTCATGTTTCAGTTGAATAGTTTCAAAGAACACCCATTGAATTTTTACAGCCTTTACAGCCATTGAAAAAGGTGTAATCAACTAATAACAGGAGATACTATTGGGAATAGTCAGTTTAAACTTGAAAGTACATAGAGAGATTGAAACCGAAATCAAGTATACACCTGAACCGCATAACCATGTCATCGTTGCAACATTTGATCATTATTTTTGAATTATGTATATCTGCCATGATTGGTGTGTGGGAGTTCATGCTTGTTTCATAATAAAATGCAGGTTGAGGAATTGGCATCTCTTGTCAAGGACAATCTTTCGTGCAAGCATCTTATTCTCTCGGTGGAAGAGGCTTTGGTGGACTTCCTTCAGAGTGATACCAGGCATGTAAGACAACTGATGAATGTTATTGCCACCGTCTTGTCCACTTAGCTGTTAGTTTAGAAATAAAGCTGTGCAATACTTACAATATATCATTTAGGAGTGTGCTGGGACTGTCACGTGTCCATGTCTGAGATTGGTTTGATGCGTCATTAACTGTAGAGCTCTCTACTATAAGAGAGTTTTATTTTAAAAAGTCTTATAGTATCTTATCTCCTACATATAATTCATCTGACCTGATTAATCATGCATGTTCCATAAGTGAATAGGTATCTTGCTTTCGTGTTTTCCGTGTCTAATATAATATGTTTACTGAAGACTAAATATATCTTCCCCCTCATGCCTGTTTGTATCAGAACTTAGGTCAGTCCCTGAATGTTATGTGAAAGAATAAATCTTAAAAATCCTTGTTTTCAATTGCTCTGCAGCAGCTACTTCAGCTTGTGGCTGTTACTGTTATCATCTTTGCTTCTGTTGCTTGTGGCGATTTTCTTATCTGATGTGGATTTAAACTTTGATCTAGATAATCTTTACTTGTTTTTCATAATCATTGTCTGCTGAGAGTATTAGTAAAATCAATTGTGCCACACTGCTGCAGTGCCAATGGAGTCTTGCAGTTGGAACCAATGAACTCATACAACCGTCTTCTCTTGCATCGTCTTGCAGATATATTTGGGTACTTTTATTTTTCCAATCATCTGATTGTTGATTTGCCAAATGTTTTGGATCACTTTCATGGTTGGTTGCCAGATATATACTTTTTCTGTTTGGTGGATGTTTTAGCTCACATATTCCTTGTTGATGATAATGTGCCCTCTCTTAGATTTTCCCATGAATCTGTTGGTGAAGGAGAGGATCGGCATTTAGTTTTGGAGCGATGCCCGGAGACATCAATGTATGTTAAGACTACCATAACGCCCATATTTATTTTCTTGACTTGTTATTATTAATTCTTCTTACATATATTGAATCTTATTCCCCAGTTATAATTACTGTGGCTTTAGCAGATATCTCGTCTGTTGCCATGCTTCCACATTTTGGGACCTCTTTAGTCTAGACATTAGTTGTGAACTTGTACACTAATAAGAAAATATCTTGTGTCGTAAACTAATTTATGAACCGGTGTTGATATGAGAAGATTCATGGGTTAGAAAACGGTGTGGCAAGAAAAGTAGAACTATTAAATCAATGTTATATTTAGAAGATAGAGTGGCATTAGTTGGGCTGGTGTTTGCGTGGAGCAACTTATGTATACTATCAATATGGAAAGTATTAGTTCCTGGAATGACTAGGTAGAGTATGAGAGCTGGATGGGAAGTGGCGAATGATTAATCACAGTCTTTGATATTTGGCATACAGGAAAAACGTGTCTTGCGAGTGGTATAAGATATCCACACCGAACTAATAAACTGAGTGGTTGGAGTTATAACAGTGGCCTAGCCAGATTATTATAGTTAGTCTTAGATATTGTCCTATGTCTCCTCTTCTATTTTCTTATGATAATCTGTGTTTTTGGGTTGCAGACCCTCCATCCTTGTCAGTGATATTTTGTGGCAGTATGATGAGCCTGAATCTCCAATGACTTCACACCTATTATTAAAGAGGTCAGAAGCCCCTCCAGGTAAAGAATTTACTCTTGCCCCCTTTCTTAAAGCTTTACTGGAATACAGGGTCCATAGGCCTCTTCGTTGTAATTCCATATCTTGTATAATTGCACTTGATAGTAGTAGCCTTATCTACATGGTCATGTTAAACAAAAAAACTCTATGATTGTTTCATTATGAAAGCCAAGTTTATTGTCAAGTGATGATTTGTTGAGACGACCCTTCTGTTACAATTTTTAGTGTTAAGGAAGAAAACTCCTACACTTCAACATTCACTGGAGGAGAGAGAAGCAGCATATTTGGCAGCTCGTGAGCGAATATTTTCGAGGGATTTGGGAGAAGTAAAGGAATCTGTCACTCAGAGGCAACGCAACGTTCCTGTGGTTGCCCGGCGGATGATAGCACATGCCCTAGGCAAAAGAATCAACCTACCTAGTCAGGATGCCACTCATGAGGATTCCAATGCATCTAGAGTGCTGAGTGATAAAGTGAATTGTCAAGGCAAGGTTGAAGTTGAGACCAATTTGATTGTGGAAGCATTTCAGCAGACCAAAACTCCTTTGGACCAAAATGTGAACTCCTGTGGTGAAGTGAAAAAGAACAACCGCAGTTTGAGTGCATCATCCCCAACTCTAAGTGAATGGAAGACAAACCCAAAACAAGATGTCAACAGCATACCTCAAAATGGAAGAAAAGGAAATGGTGCAGATGAGGAAGACATCAAAAGGGAACATTTGGGTGCAGCAAAGAGGATGTTTGCTCATGCCCTAGGAATGCGCTCGGGGAAGAATGGTGTTTCATCAAAAGGCAGTGAGATAAAGCATGCTAACATGGAGTGAAGTCATGAAAAGCATATTGGTTATTGGGTTCAGCAAACATCAACTGCGGTGTTGGAGTCTCTTCAGTCACACAACGGATTGTTTATGGGAAGGGAATGATGGCGCAGATGATATCAATGGAGATGAATGGGAGGAAAGCAATCGTTTTGGTACATGTTGGTTGCTCACTTATATGGATGCACACACATGATGATAATCCTCGTAGCGAGCTGATATCTGCAGATATTTGTGTAAAAACAAAGTCGATCATGCAGCTGGGATATTTTGGATGATGGGGTTGTTGGCTGTACTTGATAAGTTATTTTGAGGAAGATAGAGGCATGCATAAGCTTAACTGAATGTCATTTTGATGTGATCAAGTACAATATTTTGTGTCAAAGTTTCTCGTCGTAATTGTTGGTGTTACCACTCAATTTTATGGGATTCTATTTTCTATTTTCTTCGTTCCGTTAAGAGCGTTCTACTTAAGGGTGTACAATATTATGAAGGTTATCTTGTTTGTGAAGAGATGCGTTCTGTACAATGCATGTTGACTCTGGCATTCCGGGCATTTTTGGCCCTGAAACTTTTACATGAACTTTTGTTAATCGTAAGGTACTATTTAGTCCATTGAAGCACACAAAGATGATCATTGAATTCATTGGATAACTACACTGTACAAATTTCTGTACATATATACAACAAATAGAACATGGGAGAAATATCCTAAAATGGAATTATGTATGGGGATGCCCATATGCCAACCTCAGGCAACCACTGTGCTTCTGTTGGCAACGAAGTCTGGCTCGAACAACTGGACACCTTAGTGTTAGCTTTAACTGTTTTAGTCCCATCTCTGGTTTTCCTTCGCTGATCTCTATAATTCCTCAGGTCCATGCAACGCGGCACAACACAATTTGATTCTGTGCATATTCTTGAATGAAAAATCAATCCAACCCATGCCTTGTTACATGGTTGACAGCCTCCAGAAGCTCGAACACTGCACTTCTTTACATGGACAAACAGCTTTTTAATTGTGAGGCAGTTTCGGTTCGGGTAAGAGCATGGCCGGTTCTTGGTAGGGAAACATAGAGCAGCATGTTTCAACACCTGGAGAAGTTCCTTCATCAATTCTGCACTCAATCCTTCAGTTAGTTTTGTCTGTCTACTGATCTTTGTCACATGACCAACCATGGGGGAACTGCCTTTATCTTCATTAATCTCACATACCAAGCTCTGATCAGCATTTTTATGGCTACTGCTGCTGCATGTCTCGTTGTTCTCAGCGCTAGTCAGCGCTGTAAGATCGCTGAGGTGATGGAGAATCATCAGTGAGGAATACTTGGCCTGGCGAAGCGTGTCAAATTGATAATGGTTCTTCACACAGAAGTTCAAGAAAGAAGTTCTTTCCTCGAATAAACCATTGTTCAAAAGAATCTCTCCATCCTTAGTATCAGGAAGTTCATAATCCTGCAGTACTGTTACCCGAGAGAGCACATGTTGTTCCATGTCGACTGTCATGTGTGTGTCCTTACCACCACAAAGGCTGTGGCATTTTTCGCAAAGGTGCAAGTTTTTGCAATGACTACAAGACCAGTTTTCCCCAGATATTATCGCTTTGTTGCAGCGTATGCAAACATACTGCAAATCAACAACCATGAAATTCTCCCTGTTGGTTAAGATAGCATCCCCCAGTTTCTGCATCAGAAGAATATCTTTGGTGGAACCATAAGAATCATTTGTATGTCCCATGGCTTCTAAAGTTCTCTTTCTAATTTTCGTCTCCTCCTCCTTGCCAATATCCTTGATCAAATCTTGAGCAGCAGTAGACCAATAGTCACCATCAAAATGAGGCAAACGAGCTGCTGTGACCTTGGAGTGGCATTCTCCAGTACTACTAGGAACAAAGTACCGATCATATAAGTTAGTAGTGCCAACCACAATCCCTTCATTACTTGCCTTATTTATCATCGACTGATACCATTTACGCAGCTTAATCGGCAGTGGTGTCTTCTGCATTGGTGGATGGCAGTACAGAATATAATCTTCTTCCTTTGCAGGTGGGCACGCCCATATGTAGGCAGTCACGAAGCCTTGTTTCTTGCAAAACTCAAGGTATCCTATTAGTACTTCATGGTAAACAAATGTCCGAAGAGCTTCTCCTGTCGCAGTTCTTCCCTCTCCAGGCCTAAAGTACTTGACTGAATCCAGATATGATATGTAAACACAACCCTTGTTTGGATGGTAGCTACATTCTGAGCCGAATTCCTGCACATACATTCCGAAAATACACACATCTACACCATCAATCTTCTGAAACATAAGAATCACCTTTGATTTGTATGGGAATTCAGCAGGGTAACTCTGTTCAGGAAACAGATCCAAATACTGCTGCTTCACTTTTACTGTTTTCTCAACCGATAAAACCTCTCTAACAACAAGACCTTCCACTCCAACAACCTCAGAAGATTCATTTCCTTCTTCCTTTGACATTCTCTCTTTCCTCTCTTGCTCGAGGCGCCTAATCAGTCTTTTCTCTATGTGGTCACTGAGCATAGTAGTTGGCAAATCTTTTGCACAAAAACCAACATTTTTCGGCTTGTGCTCTCCCAATTCCATCTCTCTCAACACACATTTGAAACACACATACTCCTCAGAATCAAACTTATCATTATAGAGAGCACATATCCGATGTTGCCATCCCTCACATCTACCACACCGCACCCACGGTTCCTCTATTTCCTCATCATTCTTCTTCTTTTCGAGTGACGCCTTTGGAACTTTGACATGATCCCCCAACAAGATATCTCCACTTCTAGTATTGTTATAGCACCGCGAACAGAAACAATACTTTGCACCGTGCTCACTTGGTGTGCTGTAGTAGTTTCCTCTCTCCTTGATCCGACAACCACAGTTTGAACAGTACATTGGCGTCGCGGCATACAACAGCTCACCTGATGCACAGAACTGACACACTCGATCATTGTTTGAACAACTCATTGGCGTTGTGGTGGACACTAGACTCTGCAAATGAGCCTTGAATTGCTCATCACGCTTTGTCACTTCACTGACACATTCTGGTTTCGGCTCATCTTGTATGGAGCTTTCAACTTCCCCCATCTTCACTTGCATTACTTCAGAATCAGAAGCACCTTCTTTAGTCTGATCAACCCTCAACCTTTTCGAACAAGGCTGCGAATCTTCACTGGACTCATCTGAATCACCATGAGTAACTGCAGGGCTTCTTTTCCGGTTACGGTTACGGTGATACGTCTTTGTCACTGGCGGCGGATCAAGAGTTGAGACTTGCGGGGCATCCATAATAAGGTCGACATTAACATCTGTTTGCTTATTATTGAAAGAAAGCCCTTTGACAAAATCTTCAACAAGGCTAGAGATCGAAGACAGTGTCGGGTAGCCGGGAATTCTGCCGCCGAAAATCAAAGGCGAAGTAGTGGAATTATTCATCATCACGTCCATGAGTCCATTCAAGAATTGCTATCTTGAACCAGCTGCGGCAGACTAAAACCCTAGAAACTAAGAACGAAGACGACCTGAAACGGAAAACCCTGGAAGGAAGTTTAGAGCGAAACAATGAATGGGAGCAAATTTGAGGTGGGTTACAAATGTACGATCACACAAGGAAAAGGCCAGCAGGGTTTTATAAAGAGAAAGCCTATTCCCGTTTGAACATGGAAGCACACGTGTTTTAGAAATTCTTTACCCAATAGGAATAGGAAAACAAAACAAGAAAAATGTTGTTGTTGTTGTTTTTTTTTTTTTTTTGTAAATTTATTTATCTATTATCTTCTTTTTATGAGAAGCCAAACAAGAAAATGTTGTTCCCGACCGAGTGAACAGCCAATTATTTATTTGGGGCCACCAAGATGAGAGCCAGCCATTTCTAAACTGACGAACAAGAAATTGTAGAAATTTCCTGCATTACCACATTGATTGGTAAATTTCCACCCAGTAGCAATATGTGTTCCACTGTTACTCATAAGTAAGTGTTGTTAGGAGCGGCCCTGCGTTTTGGATGGATAGCGACCCTGCTACTTGAAAAAATATGCTAGACGTGCTCAATTGGATGAAATGTTTGAACTACTTTAACAAGATGACCCACCTAGAGGTCGCCTAGACCATCTAGACGTCGTCAAGACCAACTTAATTAGACCTATCCAGAGGTCGCCTAGAGGCAGCTTAGACCGCCTAGAGGTAGCCTGGATCATCCAGAGGCCGCCTAAACCCGCCCAGAAACTGCCTAGACCCGCATAGAGGCCGTTTAGACCTGCATAGACCGTCTAGACTTCACAGAGGCCGCCTAGACACGCCTAAACCCACCTAGACACGCCCATAGGCCGCCTGGACCGCCCAGATGCCGCCTTAAAGCTGTTCCGCATATGAGTGACGATTTTTAGAACATTGATTTCAATAGCTTTACAAAAACAAAACGCGTGAGTCATTTAAGCTTGATCGGGAGAAAAAGGATGAAAGCCAAGAATTTTTTTTGTCATAATGGTTCAAAAGAAGTTAAGAGACGTCTATAACTCACACGAATGAAAAAAAAACAACATGTTCAAAAAATGTGAAATTTCACTAAAACTCGTTTATAAGCACAAATAAACTCGTGTGTTATAGTAAGGGGTTTCGGCTGAAATCACTCGATCGCGAGTTAACTAATTTGAACCGTGAGCTTTTGATGCTAGATTGGTTCAAAAGTTGATAGGCAGTGTCTATAAGCACAAACAAATAGAAAAAAAAATAGTGGCCCAGAAAAAGTTAAATTGCCTCAAAACTCATGTGCTATAATAAGGGATTTCGGCTGAAATCACTCGATCGTGAGTAAACTGATTTAAACGGCAAAATTTTGATGCTAGATTGGTTCAAAAGTTGTTAGGAGGTGTCTATAAGCACAAACAAATAGAAAAAAACAGTGGTCCAGAAAAAGTTAAACTGCTTCAAAACTCGTGTGCTATAGTAAGATGTTTTGGCTGAAATCAATCGATCGCCAGAAAACTGATATAAATCGCGAGCTATTGATGCTAGATTGGTTTAAAAGATGTTAGGAGGTGTCTATAAGAAGAAAACAATAGAAAAAAAGAGTGGCCGAGAAAAAGTTAAACTGCCCCAAAACTCATGTGCTATAGTAAGGGGTTTTGACGGAAATCACTCGATCACAAGTAAACTGATAGAAACCGTTTAAAAAATGTTAGGAGGTGTCTATAAGAAAAAAAACAGTGGCCCAGAAAAAGTTAAACTGCCCCAAAACTCGTGTGCAGTAAGGGATTTCGGCGGAAATCGCTCGATCGCGAGCTATTGATGCTAGATTGGCTCAAAAGATGTTAGGAGGTGTATATAAGCACAAACAAATAGAAAAAAAAAAACAGTGGCCCATAACAAGTTAAACTGCTCCAACACTCGTGTGCTATAGTAAGAGGTTTGAGCTGAAATCACTCGATCGCGAGTTAACTGATTTAAACCGCGAGTTTTTGATTCTAGATTGGTTCAAAAGTTGTTAGGAGGTGTCTATAAGCACAAACAAGTAGAAAAAAAATAGTGGCCCAGAAAAAGTTAAACTGGCTCAAAACTCGTGTGCTATAGTAAGAGGTTTCGGCTGAAATCACTTAATCGCGAGTAAACTGATTTAAACCGTGAACTTTTGATGCTAGATTGGTTCAAAATTGTTAGGACGTGTCTATAAGCACAAACAAATAGAAAAAAACAGTAGCCTAGAAAAAGTTAAACTGCCTCAAAACTCGTGTGCTATATAGTAAGAGGTTTTGACTGAAATCGATCGATCGCGAGTAAATTGATATAAACCGCGAGCTAATGATGTTAGATTGGTTTAAAATATGTTAGGAGGTGTCTATAAGAAAAAGAAAAAAATTAATGGCCAAGAAAAAATTAAACTGCTCTAATAAATCATTGGATCGCAAGTAAATTGATTTAAACCGCGAGCTATTGATGCTAGATTGGTTTAAAAGATGTTAGGAGGTGTCTATAAGTAAACAATAACAACAAAAAACAGTGGCCCAGAAAAAGTTAAACTGTCCCGAAACTCGCGTGCTATATTAAGGGGTTTCGCTGAAATCACTCAATCGCGAGTTAACTAGTTTAAACCGTGAGCCTTTGATGCTACATCGGTTCAAAAGTTGTTAGGAAGTGTCTATAAGCAAAAACAAATAGAAAAAACAGTGATATAGAAAAAGTTGAACTGTCTCAAAACTTGTGTGGTATAGTAAAGAGTTTCGGTAGAAATTGCTCGATCGCGAATAAACTGATTTAAACCGCGAGCTATTGTTGCTAGATTGGTTCAAAATTTGTTAGGAGGTGTCTATAACCACAAATAAATAGAAAAAAACTATGGCCCGTAAAAAGTTAAACTGCTCCACAACTCATGTGCTACTATAAGGGGTTTTGGCAGAAATCGCTCGATCGTGAGTAAACTGATTTAAATCGCGAGCTTTTGATGCTTGATTGGTTCAAAATATGTAAGGGGGTGTCTATAAACACAAACATATAGAAAAAAACAGTGGTCCAGAAAAAGTTAAACTACCCCAAAACTCGTGTGCAATAATAAAGGGTTTCGGCGGAAATCGCTCGATCGGGAGTATAATAATTTAAACCACGCGCTATTGATGCTAGATTGGTTCAAAAGATGTTATGAGGTGTCTATAAGCAAAAAAAAAACAAAAACAGTGGCTCAGAAAAAGTTAAACTGCCCCGAAACTCGTGTGTTATATTAAAGGGTCTCGGTTGAAATCACTCGATCGCAAGTTAACTGATTTAAACAGTGAGCTTTTGATGATACATCAGTTCAAAAGTTGTTAGGAGGTGTCTATAAGAAAAAACAAATAGAAAAAACAATGGCCTATAAAAAGTTCAACTGTCTCAAAACTTGTGTGGTATAGTAAAAGATTTCGGCAGAAATCGCTCGATCGCGAATAAACTGATTTAAACCGCGAGCTATTGTTGCTAGATTGGTTCAAAATTTGTTAGGAGGTGTCTATAACCACAAATAAATAGAAAAAAACTATGGCCCGTAAAAAGTTAAACTGCTCCACAACTCATGTGCTACTGTAAGGGGTTTTGGCAGAAATCGCTTGATCGTGAGGAAACTGATTTAAATCGCGAGCTTTTGATGCTTGATTGGTTCAAAAAATGTAAGGGGGGTGTCTATAAACACAAAAATATAGAAAAAAACAGTGGTCCAGAAAAAGTTAAACTACCCCAAAACTTGTGTGCAATAATAAGGGGTTTCGGCGGAAATCGCTCGATCGGGAGTATAATAATTTAAACCACGCGCTATTGATGCTATATTGGTTCAAAAGATGTTAGAATGTGTCTATAAGCAAAACAAAACAAAAACAGTGGCTCAAAAAAAGTTAAACTGCCCTGAAACTCGTGTGCTATATTAAAGGGTCTCGGTTGAAATCACTCAATCGCAAGTTAACTGATTTAAACCACAAGCTTTTGATGCTACATTTATTCAAAAGTTGTTAGGAGGTGTCTATAAGAAAAAACAAATAGAAAAAAATAGTGGTCCAAAAAAAGTTAAACTGCCTCAAAACTCGTGAGGTATAGCTGTATAGTAAGGGGTTTCGGCAGAAATCGCTTTATCGCAAATAAACTAATTTAAACCGCGAGCTATTGTTACTAGATTGGTTCAAAATTTGTTAGGAGGTGTATATAACCACAAATAAATAGAAAAAAACTGTGACCCGTAAAAAGTTAAACTGCTCCACAACTCATGTGCTACAGTAAGAGGTTTCAGTAGAAATCGCTCGATCGTGAGTAAACTGATTTAAACCACGAGCTTTTGATGTTTGATTGGTTCAAAAGATGTAAGGAGGTGTCTATAAGCACAAACAAATAGAAAAAAACAGTGGCCAAGAAAAAGTTAAACTGCCTCAAAACTCATGTGATATAATATGAGGTTTCGACGAAAATCGCTCGATCGCGAGTAAATTAATTCAAACCGCGGACTATTAATGGTATATTGGTTCAAAAGATGTTAGGAGGTGTCTATAAGCACAAACATATAGAAAAAAACAATGGCCCTGAAAAAGTTAAACTGCCCCAAAACTCGTGTGCTATAGAAAGGGGTTTCGGCGGAAACCACTCAATTGCGAGTAAACTGATTTAAACCACAAGCTATTGATGCTAAATTGGATCAAAAGATGTTAGGAGGTGTCTATAAGCACAAACAAATAGAAAAAAACAGTGGCCCAGAAAATGTTAAACTGCCCTAAAACTCGTGTGCTATAATAGAAAGTTTCGGATGAAATCACTCAATCGCGAGTTAACTGATTTAAACCACGAGCTATTGATGTTAAATTGGTTCAAAATATGTTAGGAGGTATCTATAAGTACAAACAAATAGAAAAAAACAGTGACCCCGAAAAAGTCAAACCGCCCCGAAACTCGTGTGATATATTATGGGGTTTCAGCTGAAATCACTCAATCGCGAGCTTTTGATGCTACATTGGTCCAAAAGTTGTTAGGAGGTGTCTATAAGCAAAAACAAATGGAAAAGAACAGTGGCCCAAAAAAAGTTAAACTACTCTACAACTCATGTGCTATAGTAGTTTCGGCAGAAATCGCTCGATCGTGAGTAACCTGATTTGAACCGCGAGCTTTTGATGTTAATTGGTTCAAAAGATGTAAGAGGGTGTCTCTAAGCACAAATAAATAGAAAAAAAAACAATGACCCATAAAATATTAAAATGCCCCAAAACTCGTGTGCCATAGTAAGGGATTTCGTCTGAAATCGCTCGATCGCGAGTAAACTGATTTAAATCGCAAGTTATTGATGATAGAATGGTTCAAACGTTGTTAGAAGATGTCTATAAGCACAAGCAAATAATGGCCCATAAAAAGTTAAACCGTCTCAAAACTCGTGTGTTATAGCAAGAGATTTTGGTTGAAATCGTTTGATCGCGAGTAAACTTATTTAAACAGCCAGCTATTGATGCTAGATTGGTTCAAAAGTTGTTAGGTGGTGTCTGTAAGCCCAAATAAATAGAAAAAAAAGTGGCCTAGAAAAAATTAAACTGCCCCAAAACTCGTATGCTATAGTAGGGTTTTGGCTGAAATCGCTCATTCGCAAGTAAACTAATTTAAACCTCGAGCTTTTGATGTCAGATTGGTTCAAAAGATGGTAGGAGGTGTTTATAAGCACAAACAAATAGAAAAAAAAAACAGTGGCCCAGAAAAAGTTAAATTGTCTCAAAACTCATGTGTAGAAAGGGGTTTTGGCTGAAATCACTCGATTGGAAGTAAACTGATATAAACCACGAGTTTTTGATGCTTAATTAGTTTAAAAGTTGTTAGGAGGTGTCTATAAACAAATAGAAAAAAAATAGTGGCCCATAAAAAGTTAAACTGTCTCAAAACTCGTGTGCTATAGTAAAATGTTTTAGCTTAAATTGTTTGAAACTTGAAGGGAGGGGTAACACGTTAATTTTTTGAAAATTTAGGTTCCCGAGGTCCGTATGAGAAGAATTGAGTACATCATAAGCTTGGAAATTGACTCAATATCTCTGAAAATAACAGTTTCAATAACTTTACGAAACACAACACGCGTTAGTTATTTAAGCTCGATTGCGAGTAAAATAATGATAGCCACGAATTTTTGTTATTAGAATGGTTTAAAAGATGTTAGGAGAGGTCTATAAACGCACACGAATAGAAAAAACTACGTGTCAAAAAATATGAAATTTCTGTAAAACTCGTGTGTTATAACAAAGGATTTTGGCTCAAATTGGGTGAAATTTAAATGGAGAGTAACATGTTAATTTTTTTTTTAATTTAGGTTCCTAAGGTCGGTATCAGATCAATTGAAGACATAACAAGTTTGGAAATTTACTCAGTACCTCTGAAAATAACAGTTTTAATAACTTTACAAAACATAGCATGAGTGAGTCATTTAAGCTTAATCATTAGTAAAACGATGAAAGTCACAATATAAAATAAAACCAGAGGTACAAAAAAGTGAAATTTCATTAAAACTCGTGTGAGCAACGAATTTGTCTCAAACTGGATGAAACATGGGTAACACATAATTTTAATTTAAAAACTAAGATTTTTGGTGTCAATAACAACACGTTTATCACACGGGATTATGTACCTCTGGCTTAATTTTTCCAGTAGTCTTGCACTCCACAAACATGTTTGGTGTTAGTGGACTATTATTAAAACTAAACAATCAACCGAAAAACAAAACTGCATAACCATCGTGATCCTCATCATGACCACCACTCACCTCACCTTCATTCCCCACACCGCAACTCGGCCTCCTAGAAATCAACTTCAACATCCCCAACCCAAAAGCATAACCATCGAATTCGATGTCACCCAGCTCTCTCCGATGTCGCCGACCACCTTATCTGAAACTCTGATACTGAGATTAACATGCTCGCCATTCCAAGGAATCCATCAAAGAGATAAAAACAAAAATCATCACTCTTAAAAATCCACCTAAAAATAAGAGTCTGATAAAAAATTAGGAATAACTTCTTACAAAAGCCTATTTTATAAAAAAGCTGGGAAAACAAAAAGACTACATAAAACTTAAAAATAAAGACAGCTTATTCAAGGCTCTTAACTCAAAGGTTAGGAAGCTCAAACACCATAATTCAATGCTTAAAACTGATCATCTTTAAGCAATACAGCCAATCCTTGGTTATGTCTAGGTTCAAAGCCGTCCTCGGTGTCAAACTCCACCACCTCCTTCAATGTCACCCAGCTCTCTCTTCAGAGCTCCGCTGTGTCGGAGTGGCAAATCTTATTGTGGACCAAGCCGGAGCTAGGTCAATAGCAATCTGAAGGTGGGAAATCCAGGTGAAGAGGACGGTGCGTAGAGTTGTTAGAGCTGCTGACGCCGAGGAGGGAGATGAGGCTGGTGTGGAGTGTGGTGGTTGCAGGAGATCTGTTGGAAATCCGGGAAGGGTTGATCAGGCGAAGGAGTCTGGCGGCAGCGATAGCGGCGACGTCTAAACGAAGAAATTGAAGAGATTTCATGTTGAGGCGCGAAAAACACTTTTTCCGTAAACTCACCAATTTTGGGGCCGTTATGTATGAAGGTGTTGTTGGGCCTGTTTTTGGGACTTCACATTCTCATTAAACATAATCTCTGTTGCTGCCAAACACAGGCTTCGGCTTGCTACAGTAAGTCAGTAACTAATCCAGTCCAATCCTATCTAGTCCCCGTAACAAACGCACTAAAAGAAGAATTAAAGACAACCCAAACAATTTCAATAGTTTTACAAAACACGGCACGTTTAAGTCATTTTAAGTCATATCACCAGTAAAATGATTGAGATATGTTTTATTCCTCTTATACATACCCTCAAGTACCTTGTTTTTCAAAGATCAAGGTCCAGATTATCGCTTCAGATTTGGCAAATTGTAAAACTCTACAAACAAGTTTCAAAAAAAAAAACAAATAATACTGCAGACTATTCGTTAACAAAAACTAAAAAGTAGACTGGCCATCCGTGAAAAGGAATGACCACTATACAAACGTATACTAAGGGATATCCTTGTATGGAAAGCTACGTTTGGCCTTCTGTTGAAGATTTTGTAACAAAAGAATGGAACAAAGACTGAGCCTCTACTAATTTTTCCCTAAGCAGTACATTGTACTCGTACAAACTTCTAAGATTCTTCTGAACATCAGACATATCCATTTCAGCAGGGTCCTTCAGTTCTGCAGCGAACAAAAATAAAATAGCATAAGGACCAGAGAAAAGCCAAAAATGAATTTGAGGCGGAGACAAAGATGGTATCACTGATCTGAATGAGTTGGTTCTTACCAAGTGAAGGGGGTGGGGGAATGATATCATCAATGGTGAGAGACGATGCTTTAGGTAGGGATGAATCTTGTTGGCACAAAGCAACCCTTTGCTGTTTTCCATTCGTTGTAGGGGCAAGGGATTCACTTTGCAGATGCTGCAAGATGAGAATAAGCGAGGTATACCAATTTAACTTGTCATGTGCACATGTTTCTCAATAAATAAAGCAAAGAACAAAATGACACTTCCTTAATTTATATACAAGTCACCTACTCCTTGTGTTTATCCTTGGAATGACAACATTCACATCATGATCATCACACATTACATCATTTTAAAAGCCCTTGCACATTCTTGTGGTTAAAATAAGCCACGTAAAAGTAATTATGTAAATTTGGCCTATGCATTTGTAAAAGCTATATTATGATGAATTGGATTTCTGATCTTTGAATACAGAGATACTCAAGTTTTTGAGAAAGGCACAAAGATTAATGATGACTCACGTGTCCAATTTTAGCTCCAGTGCGTGATGAACTTTCTGGAGGGTTCACTCTAGTTCCCGATGTACATAATTCTACATCCCCAACAGTGTCCACATATTCTTGAACCACAGTCTGCACAATATTTGAAGGAAAACCAAGTCATTCTTTCAGAGAAGAAAGTACTATAACATTATAAAATAAGACCTTAAAATGGGTCTTTCAGGTGACTAGACAGATATATAATTATAAAGCATTACCTTCTTGTTATGTAAACTGAGTTTCCTGTTAAAACTAAAACTAATGGTATCTGCTTCTCGTTGCATTCGCTTCGGTACTGTCCCATTTCGAAGTATCGGTCTTGTATTGAAACCAGTGCAACCTGATCTGTTGTTTGTGCTCTCATAGTAATCATCCAATGCTTTGCAGTTCCATGTGTACATCACATATTTCCTCAACTAGCGGAAAGCACATGCAACAGTGAGTTTAACATATCAACTCAAAAAATATCTTATCAAAAAGCAGCATGGAAGGAAACAGACTCGGACAAATATGAACAAAAATAAAAGGAAATAGAAAAGAAATTACTTTATCCCAATGGTCTTGAGCTTTTCGCCGATTTCTGATTGTGCGCATCACGCTATCTTCATTCCGAAGATTTTTTATCCTAAACTCACACTACCGAAGTTCAAAAGGATAAAACCATTAGAAACATGTAGGATACGAATCACCAGTAGGAACTGGAGAAGTACATTTGTGCCTGCTGCTTTCAACCATAAAAAACCAACTTCAAGACTAGGGCATAGCTGGAAGATGGTAGAGCCTGTAAAAACAAGCATGCCAGTAAAGAGAAACCACATAGGTTTCTGATGGAGATACAAACCAAGCGACAGATCTATGTCCTTTGGCTATTTTAATTTCATTTTCATGACTAATCGTGAAATACTCAAAATGGACTTTGAAAATGAGGAAGCTTGACAGGGACAGTGGCATACATAATTACTTACCACATTCCCCAAAGAAAAGTTGGCTGTTTGTTGAATACAGCATCGCATATGCTGTGACTTAAAGCTAACAGAAATAGGACTCCTACAGGGACTGTCATCGCAATTTAATATGGAGAACTTTCCTACCTAGTGCAAATACTCGCTAGTAGTGGTCTCCCCTATTAATCTTATCTTGATTTTGGCCGCAACCTAAGATTTTTTCCATTATGTGTCCTTTGGAGCTTTTCATAAGAAAAAACAATAGAAATGAAGACAAAGCAAAACATTGAGGATCAATTATCATACTTGCACCAGAAGGTAGAAAAATATGCCAATTGAGATGCAATATAAGCCGCCAAGATCCGCAAGGAAACTCACTGCATTTTAAGGTAGATGAAATGTTAGACTATAACATTAAATAGAGAGAATCAATTACATTAAATCAACTAATGTGGCTACAAGAAAATCATCTGTTGGCAGCTTTGGGTTAAGGAACGATTGGAACAGCAGAAATGGAAAAGCAGAAGATCAAATTAAAACAAACAGAAACAGAAAAGCTGCAGGTTAAAGAGCTAGTGTGTAACATAGAACATACTGAAAGGATGGATCTTGTTTACCTATGGGAAGCAAATGTTACTTACCAGGACCCATAATATTTTTCTTATCTATCTCCACAATATAGTCAGAGAGGAAGTTGATGTACAATGTAGTGTTAAGTATTCCATCTTTAGGACTTTGAAGGGATGCTTGGAGCTGACTTGTGTCACTAAAGAATGAACCCGGTACAAACTCATGAAACAGAGGTTGGATGAGCCTTAGATCATGTAGATGATGGTATATCCGTGGAAATAAACTGAATTTCAGTATATTTGTATTACTCCCTCTGAATGTAACTGGTCTGTCATCAAAAGTACTTCCATTCTTTAGGGTTCCACTAACAAAACTCAGTTGTCTTTTATTAGTATGACTCCTTGTAGAAAGATTGAACTGAAATCCAACAGCAGCAGCAGGATTATTAGGAAGATCAGTGAACTGCCAGGAAATGTACATATTGTCTTGAATTGGTTGACAATTATTGCACCCAAGAGTTATCATTGGTCCTCTACTTGTATTTTGACACGAGTAGTTTCCAAATTTTGACAGAGAAGCCCTTCTGTAATCAATGAAGCCAGGATTTCCGGTAACCAAAGTACCAAGATCACGTAAGTTTGAACAGGACATGCTAGAAATAGTGGTGATGTTAAATTCCAGGTCATTGTTGAACAAGGCCAAGTCGGGTGCATTTGTTGCTCTGACATTATGTACCTCGATACTTCTCTTTGTTATGATTTGGTAGAGCAACCTGTGAAAAAACTGAAAGCCCAAGTAAATATAAACTCAGAAAAAGAAATCCATGCAGCTAAAAAAGAGCAAGAACAGAGATAGTTTGAATTTTTTCATCATAATACTCACGCAGCAAACAAACCAATGAAGAGTATCCAGCTTGCTGTCGAAAACATTCCACCAAGTTCTGTTTTCCGTTTCTTAACCACCTTTTGATCATCCTATACCATGAATGAAGCTGGTTAAGTCCATTGTCCTAATTTGATATCAGGATGAACAAGAAAGCTACTGATAAAGCTACCTCTCAAAAGAAACATCTAACTGAATGCTGGGAAGTAGATTCAATAAGTAGCATAGACAAAGTTCACTACAAATCAGTTCTTTATGGAAGAAGATAAAAAAGCGAATAAGGGAGAAAGCTGACAGAAATTTTAAACGGTACTAATAGTTCCTCAAAAAGATTAAAGGTACAACCCAAGGTCTCCAAATTTAAATTTTTATGTATTCTACACTACTGAGTTACATCTCTTTTCAACAAATATGAATCCACTCACATGATAACCTTACTGTTCAGTTACATCAAAGCTCATACATGAAGCACCAATCTTCTCTTTGCCTAAAATTGTTCTTGCAAACTGCAAAACATCTCAAATTCAAAACTATCCTTTATGTTCCAAGCTGCAACATTTTTGGAGTATATACTAACTAATATTTAGGTTCCACAAAGTTGCACCAATCACACACCAGCTACTAAAACCTCACAAATTGTTCATTAAAGCTATTAATTAACACCTGAGATTAATTAATCCAGCATAAAAAAGAGCAATGAAACAAACTAACCAGCCAATGCCTAGTGGCAAAGCAAACATCCAATCTGCTAACCCACCATCTCATCCTGAACCAGATGCTCCTCCCATCATTCCCAACCTTTGTCAACCTCAGAAACAAGCAAAACACAAACCAAGAGAGAAGCAAAACAAGCGTGGCCTCCAAGAACACAGCTTGAG
Source organism: Fragaria x ananassa (assembly GCA_034370585.1). Taxonomy (NCBI): domain Eukaryota; kingdom Viridiplantae; phylum Streptophyta; class Magnoliopsida; order Rosales; family Rosaceae; genus Fragaria; species Fragaria x ananassa. Next base: position 435,563 of record CP139753.1, read on the forward strand.
ACTGTGTAAACTTCTTGATGGAATCGAAAGAGAAGATGCTCTCCGGTATTCCAAAGGAGTAAGAGTTCTCGGAGACGCCGTTGTCGGTGGAGATGGTGGAGTTCGCCGTGAAGAGAACGCAGGCGTTGCTGGTAAGGTTCTGAAGATACCCAACTGCACAAGCACAGTGGCTTCCATTGTAGCTGAAGCTGTTTGCTGGGCAGCTCATTCTGCTTCACAAAATGGCTTGTGGGTTTTGTCAGAATCAAACAAAGATGGAAGCTTTGGTTTCAGCTGTGGAGTTTTAAACAAAAAGGTATATGGGTTTTGTTGGAGACAAATAAAGATGAAATCTTTGCTTGGATTGCGTTTGTTGGACAAAATGTTTAGTGGGTTTTGCAAATCATGAAGTGTGTGAGTGTTTTGGGTGAAACTGGTGCGAAGAAACAAATAATGTGAGCAGTCTTTGGATTTGGCGCTTTTGGGGGATCAAAGCTGAAGCAAAGCTGTGTTAGAAGGTATGAATGATAGGGAGGAAGAGACTGTAGTAGGAGATACTTACTTTTGATAGTTCCTGAGGTTTCTTGTGTGCTTCAGAAGAATTGAAGGGGAAGCAAAGAATGTAAGAGCAGCTTCTTGTTGCAGACTTGTAGTCAGTAGATGTGGAAAAAACTCGTATTCTAATTAGAAGCTTGTATATATACTTTGATTCTTATCCAGAAAAAGAAAATAAAGTTAAAAGATTTGATAAAGACTGCTAGATCTACTGCTTCCTTTTTCTTTTTCCCTTTCGTTCTAGGTGATCTCCTTGTAACAAAGAAAATGAGAATTTGTGACGTGTTGGATTCTCAATCTGCATAAAAAGTAATGGAATCCAAATGGGGTTCTTGCGAGGATGCAAATAAAGGAGACGGCCGGCCATAGTTGTCTGGCCAGTTGGCTATCTGTATCAATCACCCAGCTCCGTACTTCTTACTCTTCTTTGCTCCTCTTTGTTCATATTCTAGTAATTCTACAAATCTTTGACATTTGTTTCTTCCTATCATTGACAGAAAGAAACAGCTAATTAAGGTCAACAGCTATGTAATTTTTCAACAGGCATATAACAGGTTTTTTAACTTTCATAACCATTTATAGGAAAATTTTAAGAACTATCCATAACAAATTATTCACTTTTAGTTTTGGTGTTTCAGGCTTCAAAACAATCATAACAGAACATGAACTTGTAAACTCAATTGAAAATATGTACATACCATTACATTTTCTGTTATCTAACATGTTTTCCGTTAAATTTTAAGGGGCAAATCTGTCACTCCTTAATTTAACAGTAATAAATTATTAAAATCAATAATTAAATTAATAATTTATAAGAAAAGGGAAATAAGAAAGTAAAATGTATTGTTGTCTCTCTTTTTCGTCCTCGTTCAAACTCAGTATACACAAAAATAGTGATCGAGGTAGGACTGTAAGAGAAAGTTAGAAGATTATTTGATTTGGTAAGTTTCGGAAGAAAAAGTTTGAATATATATATATATATATATATATATATATATCAGTGGGTATTGAGTAAAGAAACATAAAGCAAGAAAGCTATGTTATAGTTTTACTTTGATTGGGACGAGCAACAAAGTCTTTTTTTTTTTTATGAATAAGAGCATTTCATTAAAACAAAACCCAGTAACTTACAAATACAACGAATAGTAAGCAAAAAAATCAAGTAAGGAGAAAACAACAGTCTTTAAGAATATATGATATAAGTTTACAAGATTAAAAAAGAAGAAAAAAAGAAAACGAAAACATAATATAAAGAAAGAGAATTGAAAAAACTCGAAACCACCTTTTAAAAAATGAGAAATTACATAAAATTAATGGTGTTATTGATGACATGTGCTAAAAGTATGCCGCCTTTTAAATCTCATGTACCATTTTAATTGTTTTGAAACTTGAAACACTAAAATTAAGAGTGAACCGTTTGTCATGTATTATTCTTAAAATTTCCCCTCTTATTAGTAGACACAGAGAAATCATTTCAACAACTGATCTTCATTGATGATTTGCCAGGTAAATTATTTCATGAGTGCCAGAACAAGGTAGAATTTTACAGTAAAAATACAAATCAATGATCAGTAACTATAAATGTTACTATCAAAATGAGATACAAAACAGTAAGCTATAAAAGGGAAATGCTCTGGCACTCCCAGTTGTATTTCTAAAATCTTTGTAACTAGGGAGGCAAATGGCACGGCCTGCCCAAGCAAAATTTGCATTTGATATATACATAATCAATAATCGGATCGTCTACTGCTGGTAAGATCACTGACTATACCGTCATCCTCATTTTCACACTGTTCCACGAATTCATTGTAAGCAGGATTATAAGCAGCAGCTAAACGCAGATGCTTCAGAGCTTCATCCTTGCGACCCACATTGGATAGAGCACTGAAACGCCACGCTAGGATTAGTACACAAGTAGCTAATATAGATGTGTGCACGTTTCCTTCAAAACTTTGCTACCAATAACCATACCTTGCTAGCATTAACAACCCATCAAAATAATGAGCCTTCACCTTTGGTTCATCTGGCTCGTTCAATTGTGCAATTCTTTCCAGGTGTCCAATCCCTTCCGGGAATTTTCCCTATTCAAATATGGAAAACCAAAATACAAATTAAGACTTCTGTGCTTCGAACCTGCTGAACCAAATACACTTCCATGACTCAGTCAAGCACTGAGAACCTAAATACCAAGGAGTTGAATATGGATAGAGATAACATGATGCTATTATGGATAAGAGAAAGAAATATTTTTGAATAAAACAGAAAATGAAAGATCAGTAAAGCATTGCTTCCTCACCTGCCGTATGTAGGCAACACCAGTCCACTGAGATGCAAGAATTAGGTTATCAATATCTTCCACTTGTGTTGGAACACCAGTACTAAAGAGCTAATGAGAATTCAAAGAAGGTCAGATTGGTAAACATTTTTAAATTTGCTCCTGATTAATGAATGAATAAGCAAAGAATCCTGAGATAGAACATAGCACAGCAATTGACAGGCATAAGAAACTGATAAGTGATACGTAACATGCCTCTGAATAATATTCATCAACATTTTGTGATGCAGGAATAGAGGTTTACAGTGAATTCTAAAAAACTAATCACTAGTTTTGCGGCAAGGGTAATTACCACACCAAAGAATAACACAATCATGAATGCTCATATGAAAGCAGAAAAGGCAGAATATGGACCTTGGTTATAGCGCATTCCAAGTACTCAGTAGCCTCTGCCTCCAAATTTTTCTGCAATAGAGTCTGCCCCATTACTATCAATGCTCGTACATACTCAGGATCTTTCTCAAGAGCAAGTCTGTTTTAGAAATTGTTTCAGTGTATTTATCATGAATGTTGCTGGATGTAACAATTTATAACCAAGCAATATATGTAAGTTGACCAGAGGGCAATTACCTTAGTAAAGGAAGTGCTCTTTCTCTATCTCCTTGTGATAAGACTTGAACTGAAAGCTGTCAATAATAACAGCCACCAAATTATGAATAATAAAAAATCAAAATAAAAAGCAAGAAACATAGACACATTCAGAAGGTTTTAGTTCATAATACTCACATTGACAAGATCTTTAGGTGACAGGTTCTGTAACGATATTTTTTTCATTTTAGTAGGAGAAGCTAAGGGTGATATTTCAGGAGTATCCGACTTGTCAGAATTCTCAATTTTTGTAGGCTCGACATTGTCTGGCAACCCCAACTTTGCACGTACAGCAGGATCCTTCATAGCTAATTGCTGAGAGATAGTGAGATATTATTAAAAAGAAAGGAAAAAGACAATAAAAAGGGGTTTACGATACATGTCTATATAGTTCTTAGTGCAGTGACTCACCTGAATGACACTTAATGAGCTATTTGTAACCCAATAGACTAGACTACCCTACAAAACAATGTAGAAGAATGAGCAAAATTTTCCAGGACCACGATAGCGAATACAGCGAGTACTCACAAAAATCTACTATAACAAAGTCTAATTTCACACAACTTGAAGAAAAAGAATGACAGATTACCTGAGGAATATTGTAGCCAATAAACAACAAAGGTAGTGTCATGAAATCCAAATAATACATGTAGTACTGCAATAAGATATAAAGACTTGATCAATTGTGTGAAAAGAAACTACTTACACCAATCAATCCTGTCCTTTCAATTCACGAAATAGCACACTCCAAATAACTGATAAAGCTATCTGCAAACTCACTTGAGCTAATGTGCCAAACACACCCTTCATTGTCCTGACAGAAGATGTCTTGAAAGAAATCTGCAAGTCGAAGAGAAACATCAACCACACATTTAGCACCCATGTGGGGAAATGGAGGCAATGGAGCATTTTCACCACAGTTTTGAACATTATTTGAACATATTTGACAATATAATCATCTAGAAGGTTGAAAGCAGCTCAAAACAGAAAAAGATGAATAGCTTAAATCAGAGACAAGGTACATGATTAAAATACCTGAACATTAACATAGTGCAAACCCGCAATCAGGAGAGGAAAGATAGGACCTGAAACACCATGAGGTAATTCAGACAAGTTCTGGAACCACAGAGTGCCACCCTGAAATGAAATCACCAAAATCCATGTTCATTTGCTATTTTTACTAAATCAAAAATTGCATAAGTGGTAGCAATGTTTCCAAACTTCACAATATAATGAAAATCCTTAAAAGCAGTATACAATGGGACAAGCATTGTAGAAAACAAATATAAACTAAACTATTTCAAGAGCACAAAAATAAACTGTATATGTTCTTACGCAATCAAAGCCGGGGTGATTATCCAGTGACATTCTGCGAATGGTAGTCAACCACAGGAAAAAGCATGGAATCTGCAGATGAATCAGAAGAAGGGGTAACATCATTGATTTGAAAAACATTCCGTTTTCATCTACAGTCACATATTGTTTAAGCAGACACATAATAATCCATTCTGTTAGTAGATAGACAAATACATATTTTTCTCACAACCATTTCCCAAAGTCCTTTTAAGAAACTTGAAATTCTCAGTTTAACTGAGCCTCGAAACCAAGCTACGTTAGTCATCAAAGTAGCTGACTCTTAACGACCTTGCAACTTCAATATTGAACTCTGTTGTTATTTCCTATGGTCTAACCACACCAGAAGAAAAAAATTAATAAATGATAGATATCTAGACAAGACATAAGATGTACTAAAAGACCAGCCATCAATTTTCTAGACACACCAATCATTCAACAACCAATATCTCTAACCCAATCTCTCAGTCCCTAAATCTAATCTTCAACACCATTGTTACAAATATATGTCCATGCCTTTATATTGGCTCCTATAGTAACCGTTTCTACTTGCTACCACACCTGCTTTCTTAAATTTCAAGGCTAACACATGTGCACATAAACCAACAATACAAGCTCCAAAAGAAAACAATTGTCCAAGATAACAAGTGGATTACCTGGACAGATACGTACGCAAGGAACCATAAGAACGTGGGACATCCGATTTCCCTCCTTTTCTTCCGAAATAGAGACATTTGATCAATATAACTCTTTCCTGATAACATTGGTGGCATTGGAGGAGGCACTATGAGAAATACATATGTCACTTCAAAAAGATACACTTGAATTCCATAGTAACAATGCACATAACTGATCAAACAAGTCCATATATTAACAAAAGCAGAGTCATTTACGGCTTGAAATGACAGTCGAAGACTCACATTGAGGAAACAACTCTGCGATCCTCTTCAACTTTTGGAGCTGCACAACAAGCAACGGAATCAACGCAACTCTCATAGCCACAGTAGACAACGCAATCACTATCCACCTGCACACAATTTCAAATCACAAAACCATTCGAAAATCGCAATCTCGAAAACAAAGCCTAAAGAGACCAAGAACACTCACCAAGGCAAACCAGTGAGGTCATGGAAGTGATCGAGCGCCGAAATGAGGCCCTGAACCGGAAGCAGCGACTCTTCACCTGCAGCAGCACTAGCAGTAGCACCAAAATCCAAAACCTCAAGCTCGTTCCCGGAGCCGGCGACTCCGGAGTCGCCGAATCGATCGAAACCGGAGTCATGTGAAGAACCGGTGGAGAAAAACCGAGACGAAGCGAGAGGTTGGTGATTAAAGGCAGAGGCGTTCCACGGGAGAAGGTTAGAGTTGGAGGTGGGGATAGGGATAGGATTAGGATTTGACAGGAGGTGAAATTGGCGAGAGTGAGAAAGGGCGGGAAGGAAGGTGAAGGCGGAGGAGGAGCGGAGACGACGGCGGAGGTGAGATGAGAGCTTAGAGGAGGTTGCCATTTGTAGCGGGTGAGGAGCAAAGACTAGGGTTTTAGACCTTTTGTTGCCGTTAAATTCGCACCAAAAAAGGGTTTTTACCGTTAAATTTTGAAGCCTCGCAACCAGAAACGTCACTCTCGCCCCCGTAATTCAATTTATTTACGGATACGTTCTAAAACTTTTCCGAAGCGTTTCTAGTTGTTTCCGGTGTTTCTGAAAACATATTCTGAACCTACAAACCACCTTCTACGCTCTGGTATAGCCAAAAACTGCGATTAATGGCCGGAAACCCTCGTATATGGCTGGACACGTACTTGTAAATAAGTTGGATACATGGGGCCAATGATGACTTTTCCAATTCGCACACTAGTACACTAAACCGAAATGTCTGATTTGTCCCCACCATCCAATTTATTTACTTACACACATCCGAATGTTTCCGACGTATTTCCGGCTGTTTCCGATGTGTTTCCGGCGTTTCCAAGAACATATTTTGAACCTACCAAGTCATATGCTGCGCTCTCAGGCAACAATGATCGGACACTACCGGTAAATAAGTCCGATAAGTAGGGACAACAATGACTTCCAATCATATTGCACACACTAATACACTAAAGAAAAATGTCATAATTGCCCCCACAATCCCTTTTTTTACTTTTACGTTTCCAGATGTTTCTGAAGCGTTTCCAGCCGTTTTTGACGTTTCCGAGAACATATTTTGAACCTACAACCTACCGGCTACGCGCTGGTATGGTCAAAAACGACTGGAAATGGCTGGAAACGCCTCTTATGTGGTTGGACACGTACCTGTAAATAAGTCAGATATATGGGAGCAATAATGACTTTTCAACCATATTGTATACACTAATACACTAAACTGAAATGTCATAATTACTCCCGCCATCCAATTTATTTACATATACGTTTTCTGACGTTTTTGACGCATTTTCGGTCGTTTCCAACGCGTTTCCGGTGTTTCTGAGAACATATTATGAACCTACAAACCACCGGCTACGCTCTGATACCTAATGAGGGAGATGGGTATCAAAATCAAGCTTATAGAATCAATTTTTTCTCTCCAAAATATCCTCACATAATTATAATATTTTCAAATTACTCAACCCTAAAAAATTGCAAACATTCGAGCTTCATTTCTTGTAGGAGTGTTTTAATAATCAAACTAGTTTTAATTCTGATTTCATATGATAAGTAAACAACATCAATCGTAATTAGTTTCATTCATGTTTTGATTTCTTATAGTAAGTAAATAGTAGAATGTAATGAAATATTCAAATACTGATTTTTGTTGATACCGATTCATGATCATTTTAATTCCAAATTAGTAAACGTGTCCTTAACCTGGAGATGTTAATTATGATAACCTGGAGATGTTAACGAAAGTGTTGTTTTGTGTAAACTTAGTTATATTAATGGTAATTACACGTCTTAAGACCTTGATTATTAATGTTAAGAGTTTCTATACAATTTAGTGTTGTAATCTTGGCTTAATTATAAAATAGTATAAAACCAATGTGAGAATTTGGTCCTGATTGTTGTAATGTTGTAGGCTCTTAAAAGTTGTGATATTTGTTCTAAATAGATGTAAATTAGTATATTATACACATCATATACAGTACCATAGCTTGTCCTATACTACAACTCTGGTTAATTCCTAGCAAGAGAAAATGTACAGGGCCTAATTGGTTAGCCTACATATTGAGATGCCGAAATGCGTCACGGTCAGGAATAACATCGTCGGGGATATACTTCCCCCAGAACCAATGCTCCTTCCACACTGAGTTCATATCTTCAATCGGGACGTGCTTGGTCTCCGGCAGGAAGAAGTAGATAAAAACAGTCATGATCACGCAAAATCCGGCAAAGAGGTAAAAGAGGCCAAACTTGAATGTGCACAACATAATGAGGGAAGATTGGGCAATCACAAAGGTGAAAAGCATGTTCACAGTGACATTGAGAGCATTAGCTGCTGATCTAATCTCTAATGGGCAGATCTCACTCGGTAGTAACCAAGCCAAAGGACCCCAAGACCATGCAAATGCTGCTACGTAGAAGCAAATGAGCACTACCATCATATCCGTATCGCTTTTCGACAATGATCCCTCGCCGGAGACTCCAAACTTGACGGCGATAAAGGTTGCTATTGCTGCCTGCAAGATGCCGCCATGCATTTAGTAATGGTTAAGATCGAGTGACGTACAATAATCCGAGTGCTTAGAGTTTAGACAGAATTCAAAGAACAAAAATTGGTGGACAATGCATGTTGGCATTGTGTACGTATATGTGAGTTCTAATCCAACTATGCTAGCTAATCCACTTCTAATCATAAGATAAGAATGAACGTAAAATGTTGAGCTTTCAACTTTACGAGTGAGGAGCATGCATATTGTTATAGTTTGGACCGGAATACCTGACAAATAGACATTTGAATACCACCTTGAATGAGAAAAGGCCTCCTCCCACTAGTGTCAACCAAGGCAATAGAAACACAAGTGGCAACGGCATTAACAACTCCGGTGATCGCCGAAGAGGCCAACAAAGCCTTCTCGCCGAAGCCTAGAGCCCTGAAGAGAAGTGGCGAGTAGAACATGATGGCATTAATGCCAGTGGACTGCTGAAAAAGTGGAATAAGAAGGCACATTACAAGGTGAGGCCTATATCTTGGCTTCAAGATGTCCTTCCACGGATGTTCTACCCTTTTCGCAACCTCGGATGCGAAAACTATGTCCTGAAATTCCTGATCCACATTATTGCTTTCACCGCGTAGTTTTTCTAACAACTCTTTGGCATTGCCAGCTTGGCCTCTTTCAAGCATAGAACATGGAGAGTTAGGAAGGAAGAGAGACCCGACACCAAGCAATAGTGCTGGGATAGCTGAAATAGCCAAGGACACTCTCCATCCCGATCCACTCTTTGTATCAACAGTCCAATAGTTCTTTATATCAGCAGTCCAATAGTTCGCATAATTCGCTAGTAATATTCCGATTGTAACATTCAGTTGGAAACATTGGTTCATAGCTCCTCTAACATTTGATGGAGCAATTTCTGATAGATATATTAGAACAGATTGAATGGCAAATCCAATCCCTACACCGACAAACATTCGACCTATAACAAGCATTATGAAGTTGATTCCACCTGCGGTTATGCAAATGCCGAAGAAGTAGATGAATCCAGCCAAGCTCATGGAAACGTTTCGGCCACAGTACCTGGTTACTGATGAAGCAAGCAAGGAAGCTACCGATGCCGCTATGTAGACAGAAGAAGTGAACAAATCCAAGTACTGGTTTCCGGGTCTACAGTATATGTGGCCTTGAATGGTTGTGCCATTCATGGTCAAGTCTGGAACAAAGTTCTTCAGGTAGAATGACCTTGAAGCCACCCCTCCTACGGGTTACAACAATCCCATTAGTGTCATCAAAATCACTATATAGCCCTCAAACGAAATAAAGGAAGTCATATATTATATATTATGTGCATGGATATATACATCATTTGCGAAGAAATGGAGTCTAATTAACCTGAGTCATAACCGAATAGGAGACCGCCCATGGCAGCAATAGTACATGCCCCCAACATATAGTTGGTGAGGTCACCCTCCTCATTTTGCACCACCCCATCTATAACAACTCGTGTTCTTGATTTCGGCATCCCCTTTCAAACAACTTCTTACTTTCTTCTGACCAAACAAGGCTGCGAGATCCGGATTCTTGCCGTGGATAATGTAGAGGTAAATGCTCATACTACGTACTGGTGCTTACGCCTTAAAAGGAATCAAGAAAGCTTGAGAATCAAGCACTGGGGGAAAATGTTCCCAAACTAGAGCTACAAAAGCCCCCACAACAGTTTTGCTTTGGTCAATAATCACCCGCAACAATCTAGTAAGATAGCAGTTTCTTTGGCATGGATCTTTCAGAGGATTTTTGCAATATGATCTTCCAAAGTGAATTTTCTACTTTGAATCTCAAACAAACCAAAGAAAGAGAACAGAAGGGCAGCAGAGAATTGTTCCTCCTGTGAATTCAAATTGGTCCCTCATCCCTAGTCTGTAATACTGATCACACAATAAGTTTCTCTTAAAATAGCACTCTTAACTTGCAAGCTTTTGCGAACTAACGACTGGCCATCTAGAGCTCTGAACGACTTGTGATTTTAACCACACATTTGTAGCCAAAATTTATGAGGTTGAGTCCCTTAATTTAAGAGAAGGATCAATGTTTAGGAGATCAAATATTCTCATAGCTGTGGATAATGGGATTCCTAAAAGTCGGATAAAACTTTGATAAAATCCTAGAAAATTGGAGAACGTTGGCTTCAATCTCACATAGGTGAAAAAAGAGAATAGTCATCAAGAACAGTCGGTCGACCAAAGAAGTAGATCAATAATTGCAGGAGAAGGATAGCAGGGTGGTAACTTTCGCGGCAGTCCAAAAAAAATGTAAAACACCCTTTTCTTCAACTCTTTCCACATACTTGAGTACAGGTAAAGGTTTTCTATCAACAATCGTGTAACTTCATCAAAACAAACAAACACATGGGTTACATATGGTGTGTCACGAATTTCATTGCTGTTGTGTGTACAAAGCATTGGCCAAAGCAGATAGTAAACAAGTAACACAACATTGGCGGCCAACTATAAGCCTATAACCTAAAATTCATTTGTGTTTACCAACAGCACCAGATGCTCTATCACATCTCTATATCATCCAGGTCTGGTAGAGGGAAACGAAGAATTGCAGCAATGCCAGTTATTTGTGCCAGTTCTGTTGATTTAAGAAGATAATTAGAGAGTTGATTCAGAATGTAAAACGAGTGTCAGATACCTAAAGCAACGTTCAAATGCAAAATGCAAATACTCACGTTCTCCTGAAACGTGCATAGAAGAAAATATGTGAACATTTCCCTTCGAATCCTTCACTGAGTTCACCAAATTGACATACTTTTGCCTTGTTACTACATCAGCATTCCTGTACACCAAGAAATTCGTAGTGTTACAGCTCTTTAAACATACACGACTCCAGCAATAAGAAGAGCTTTCTGGAACAGTCCCCATTTGGTTGATAATGGAATATGGTAAAGGAGGTAAAGAGGGCAGGTCATCTTGTTAACTCGTGAATAGCATTACCGAAATGAATGTGCAGGTGTGTGAACGAAATCCTGAAGCTCTAGTGTCCATGTATGAGTTACCAAATCAATTAAACTGATAGTATGAATGAGTATTTCTAAAAAATGTATCTACTTGGCGGTCCCATGTTTCACAATCCTAAATCTGACCTGTTACTAAAGACTTGAAAGACAACCAAGAAAGTAGAATAGCATTTCACCAAAAAAAAAAAACGGAGAAAAATTTCTACACATATGCAGGTATAAGTTCTTCAAAAGGTGTTAATATGTTCTTCAAAAAATTATAAAATAAAAAATCATTTAGCACGGCTTAGTAATGAGTCTGCAGAAAAGGCCAGGCACTGACCTGAACAGCTCATCTGTTATCAAAAGGGTTTGCACAGCCATTTGTTCATGAGCAACCTCAACATGTTTTGGTCCATAGCATGCACGATGTGGCTCCTGCCCAAGAACAACGATGATTAAGTTTCACGCAATACCAAGTATTCAAAATTCTCACAATATATTATCTTTCATTATAGTTTCTTGATGAGTTTGAGAATCTAAAAAAGGACAAGTTAAATGAACTTAACATGAAGAATACTTTGAAGCCCAAAAAGGCTACCATTAAAAAATTATTTATAACTACACGAACTGACAAAAATTACATTCTCATAATGATGGGATGAATCAAAATTCCGTCCTCTATAAGAGGGAGAGTCACTTCACTTAACGTGACTGTCTATACATGCTTATCAACCCTAACACTTAATGTTCCATAATATGTCTTGTCAGTTGGCATTCAACGATAACCTTGAAAGCAACAAAAAAAAAGCATTTCAGATTTAGAACCTGACATTTGAAAGCATACTGAAGAAATCTTGGAGAGCCCGGACCTGAAGACAAAAGACCAATAAATAATGTTATTGCAGGGTCTCGCTGTATAATTACTTAATGTAAGTTAAAGCAGCTGCAGTGCTGGAGTTGAGTTTTTCTTTTTCAAAAGAAAAGGGAGATGAGTTTCTTTGTACAATTTTTTGCGTTACTAATGAACTGGAAACAAATTGCATAAATTGACCGAGTAGGGCAATGTTGTACCTCTTGTGCTGCTTTAGTATCTTTTATCAGATTCATAACATTTGGAGCATCCAGGACCTCTCTCAAACTATGCCTGTGGTTACAAGAGGATATACACATGAAAAAAAATTAAAATAACAGAAGAGCTTAGGAGAGCAACAAAGCATTCTTTTTCTTTTACTGGGAATCACATGCACTAGGAGAATAGTAACCATTGTACAATTAGAAACATTTACATGTTATCTAGAGCTTGATACCATATTAGGTAGTCACTGTTTCAAAAAAATGTCACCAACTAAATAAAATAAGGCGTGATCATACTTGTAACCCGAGGTTGTATGCACAAGAACTATCCGTGACTTGTTCTCAATGATAGGCCTCAGCTGCTTTCTCTCTGCTTCCAACAATAAGTGACGATGAAACTGATCCTGCAGCACCTAACACAACATTAATATGACAAAACCATTTGAATTCTTTTACAAGTAGCTAATCCAAGTCATACCCGTTTATGGAAATTAGGAAAGCTTTAAATGTAGCACTATAGCACTAATAACTAGTCCACCCGTAAAAATGAGGCGTTGGTGAGTAATCACAATTTTGCAATAACAATGAGCAAGCTTTGCAGTCTCATACATACCTTTGTGAAACCTGGACTTGCAATCACAGCGCAGCGAACAATACTGAAATCAACATACTTCAAGAAAGCCTGGAGCATATAGACAAATGTTAGATTAAATACAAACTATCTTTTGAAATCTCAGGGAGCTTCAGTACAGACTCTAATTCACCTGTAACACATTTTCAAAGAACTTGCTCAAAGCCTGTCAAAAGTAAAAAAGATATTAGTAACGCAATGCAAGTCTCATGGCTTGCCAGATAAGATTAAACTCAGGAAAATTAAATTTTGAAAGGAAAAGGAAACATACTTTCTCATAACCTGCAACTGAAGGTCCATGCTTGCGTGGAATTGATGTTTCTATCCGTGACCGAGTTATTGTCATACTGATATAATTAGTTTCAATAACATCAGTCTCAGGTCATTACAGTATAATCAGTATTTTGAACACTTTTTGTTTCTAACTTGTGAGATTTTCAAAGAACAGACTTTCATAACATTAAAAAATTTACATGTAAATCAGTAGTAGCTTTAGCACGCATTTTAATACCATAACCAAGATCATATTTAAAGTAACCTCCAAAAGAAGATGGGACTAGTAACTCGAGTGAGCAAGATAGTTTTCATATAGGCTTCAAAGTTCATCAATTTCATGAAACATCAACCGATGAAGCTCGAAAGGAATCATGCCCCTAATAAAATCAGACGCACCTTCTACCAACAAGGAGAATATGTGCTAATCCTTCTTGCATTATTACAACAGCTAGGTCAGCACTCGCCGCAGGATCTGAGAATTACAGAGAAAAGATCATCAGATAAATGGTTGAAGTTAAGTTCTTCAACTCCATACTTGGCACTCTAGATGACACTTGTAAGCAGTTAAGCACTTCTCAAAAGGCAATTTATGGGGTAGTGTAAATATTCTAAGAATCCAGTTTGTGTGTCTTATCATTACTTTGTCATACAAACTATTCCTTGGATTAGGAGGTGCCACTAGGCATAATATCACTGGCTAGTTATTGTGTTGATGTAAATCGCATAGGTCTGAAGAGTGGTAGAATTTCTATGTCTAAATGGATGGCCAGCCCGGGCAGGTATACTAGCCTACCATAGGCTGGACTCATTTATGTAGAGCATGCAATTGAAACAATTCTTATGAATAATTGATCCACATTAACATACTCTATGATATCCAAATGAAATAAATAAAGAAAAAAAAGGGCAAGAAAGATAAAATATCAACAGTTACTAAAGGAGCTGAAACGTGGAAAAGAGAGGACATACCACAGGCTTGATTGAGTTCAAGCAAGGCAACTGAGTCCCACACATCCTAAAACATATAACACACAGCATGTCAAGAGTCGGTACGAAAAAGTGGTTCATATTTTAAAACAATATCTGATCGAAACATCATTTTTCATGACATGTAACTTCCATACGAATGCAAGAGTAACAAATTGCAATAAAGAGCAGTTAAATATGCCTGAACAGATACAAATGTGTATTCATTTAAATCAAGCACACACATGAGAAAATTTTCAATCCCAGCAAGTTTGTGTATGGGACCGATGCCATGATTAAAGGCAGACAGATAGAAAACAGTTTCAAAAGTTGTGCCCAGAGTTTATGGTTAGATATGTTAGTAATTTGAGTTAATGGTGTGAAAGTGAACTATGGCTCTGTCAACTCTTCTTAAGATGTATTCAAATTAAAATGGGTCAAGATGTTTCTGGTAGTTAGCAAAAGTCCTACAAGCTCTGTCTTGGTTTCCAGTCACTTCATGAGATTCAAACTAATGGTTCAAAAACTACAGTCTATGACATAGAGATAAACAAGAGAATGAAAATTCCTAGAATCAATTCACCACGGACACATTCTCGTATCACCTCTGCTTCTCCGAGACAGTTCTAACAGCTGGAGGGAAAGATTATCTTGATCGCGGTTTATTTCAAAGTTTGACAAGACGGTACCCCTCTAGCAAGTTATAATTTAGGGACTTCTAGAATGAATGATTTGATAACATATGCTTCATCTGTAAATCGCCTCCATCTCCCAACCTCTATCTCCTAACGCGATAAACTTGAGCACAGAAAGATAGACTTTGATTAACCTACGTTACAGACTTTCGTAAATGGAAATTAAATATGCAAAGGACTGAATGAAAGGTTATATACGGCATGTATAAAAAAAATTAAAAGAACATATTTACATGTATAATACATGTAGGAAGTAAATGAAAAGGCATGCCTTTTTTAAAACAAAAGGCCGGTGAAGCTCAAGTTCCAGAGTATGATGTGCTCCTATCTGCAGTAAGATAATGAGAAGTTTAACGGCAGCTCTTTCTTATTTGTAATGTAAAACAATGCCACATTTACCTTCACATGTTCATTTTCAAGGATATTCTTTCCGCTTACACGCACGACACCGCCTTCTTGATCATACTCAGGAACCTAAAAGAAAATATGAGAAATAAGAACATAACATCAAACCAAAAGCATCAAAGAAACACCAAATCGACATTGATCCAACTTTTCTCCCTACCTTGTCAACTTTTATTTCCAACTTGAGCTTCACACGCTCTGCATCTCTCCCACCGCTAGCCGCTTCTCTTAAAACTTTCCTGTTACAAGACATACACGACACCATGAAAACAGCTAAACACCGAAATAGTTTAGATACACAATGAATAGCAAAGAGCAGGACTTTACCTGACAGTGACAGCAATAACACTATCGCCAACAGCTATCAGGTTGAAAACATACCACAGATCATCGGAATCGAGCGGCACCATCTGCCACACCGGAGAGTTTCAAAGTTAGCCGGAAAAGAAAACGAAAAAGCAACCCAATGTTTTTGGTTGAAATTCAAGAAAGAAAGAAGAGATTACCTTAATTTTGCCGGGTCCGCCGCGAACGAAGTCCTTGTGAACAATCTTCATGGTTTTGTGTGGAATTGACGGAGGAACAGGAGGTTAAAAAGCTTTTGGTTCAGTGCGGGTGTGGCGGGCAAAACAGTCTTTTCTGTACTTTACTAGTAGTAATCACGGTCGTTAATTAGGATCAAACCCGTTTTTGAGTCGAACTCACTTAAGTTTCGAGAGATTATGCGAAACCAGTTGTTATGTGTTTGAGTTTATTTTGTTTTATTTTCTTGAATAAAATGTTTCTGTTTCGAACTATTTAGTAGTAGTTCAAAAATACTAATTCATAATTATACATTTAAATTTGTCGACCATATTTTATTTAGCCACCTCAATGATCATTATCTAAGTTAATGACACATGTCTCTTTAAATTATTTTATTTTATTGTTAATAATTTAAATTATTTTACTTTATTGTTAAAAAAAAAAAAATCACGTCATCGGTCACCGATATAAATAATGGTTATTGAGGTGGTCAGAGCAGAAAGACTGATTAGCATTAGCTAGGTCTTATTAGCTAGGCATGTTGACATTGTCTGATATATAGGTGAGGTGGGGTAAATTTGTATAGTTTATGATATATCTTTTTGATCATATTGATGCATTTTCAACTTCGTTCGGCTATGCGTCACAACCTTTCCTGCCTTGTTGGTTCACTTGGTTGTGCTTAAAACTAATTAAAGCTTTCAACTATCCAACAAAAAGAAAAAGAAAACATGTAATTAACGCTGAACAAAAGAGTACAACAACCACAAGTGAAACATCAAAATTAGGGGTTAATTCAAATTCCCACAAAATTTGCTGCCAAAGGAAGATAATAGAAATTAGGTGCATATGTCGACAGATGTGATCTAATCATATAGCCGGAGATATCTCCGAAGTATCACTCTAGAAGAACCTCCTCTTGAGTACTGACCACTTCCTCTACTTCAACTTCTCTTGCTTCATACTCCTCCTCTTCATCACTCACCTCTCCATCCCTGAGCCTCTGCCTCTCCAGTTTTTCTGCTTCGTATAACTTCTTCCACTCAGCTACCCAGTTATCCCATTCTTCCTTCAACTCCCTTCTTTTTGCCCGCTCCTGCTCGCTCAATTGTTTTTCCACATCATTATCCTCGAGCTCATACCTTTTGTTATACTTCTTCAAATTCTTTGCGATCTCCTCTTCTTGCTCGGGAGTCAGGAAAGATGCTGGCCTTGGACGCCACAAAAACTGCCACGGGCAACAAGGAAACCATTAGAATATGACTTCTTTATATATATTTTCTTCACATAATAGATATATGTTCATTGAACTGAACATGGTTTGGATGATAGAATCAAACAGATTGATTCACCAAATCTTCAAAATAGCATTACCTGAAGAAAATGATCCTTCAACACCCGATAAAGTAGCTTGCCATTGAAGGTCCATATGATGTAACCATTCTCCATCTCATGGACTGAAGTAACTGCAGTAGCAACATATCTGAGGATGTAAAAGTAACACATCAGAACCAGATATGTAAGAGCGCATCTATATAATACTCAAAATAAAACAAATAAACCCATGCTATAGGCATACGTCTTGATATTACCTTCCAGTTGGATCCCATTCAATATCTGTTGCCATAAAGTGCTCTTGTGTTGCCATGGTTTCTTGCTCATCCACATTGTAAAATTCCAACTGCCCATTCAAACCTTTCAATCCTGCAAGTATTATAAAGCGCCCTGAAGGTGACCAGGAAAGTGCATTCGCCTGCTTGCCTTTGAGAGTAATGAGCTTTGACACGCGGCCTGTATTGTGAGCGGAACGCATCGAGTAGAAGCTTATGTCAGGCCTTGGAGTGTCACCATGTATAATTGCAAATCTATGTCCCTTGGGCTCCCAGGCAAATGCAATGATCTTGTCATTTTTATTCTCAAGCTCTAGAACTTCAATGGGGATGTCTCGCTCTTTGATTCGGAAAAGTTCAAATCCTGTGTATGTACTTTTTTTTGTTTTTGTATACCGATCAACTTTAACAGCAAGATACTCCCCATTGCTTTGCCAGTACATCTTGCAATCACTAACGCTGAAAAGATTCTTCTGCCTTAACTCCTCTTTACTAGGTATTTGAACAAGACTTACCTATTTGTATCATGTGAAGCAATAGTTAGACTAACCTATATGTATAACAGGGAAAGCTTGGAAATAAAAAATGAAGCATAACTAGATAACTACTCACCCTAGCAGGTTGGTTCCCACCACCCAATTCCGGAACAAAAAGAGCAAGAATTGAATCAGTTGGCGACCAACTAAAGTCCATAACATTCTCAACCTTAATAGACTTTTTGTCCACAAGTGAAAATGTTTCTGTCTCATAAACAGATATAGCACTCTTTCCCATTCTGGCAAAGTACTTATCATCTTTTCCTCCACCCCATCTGCATAGATAACAAACAAAATCCATTAGAATATTGATGTCAATCGGCATCACACTGTTTGCTACGAAGGACAAGAACATTACTTGAACACAGGCCAGGACACGCCTGAAACACCTCCAGATCCTCCAATTGCAAAATCATCAGGAGTTCCCTTAAAATCTCTCATGACTTTTCCAGTTCTTACGTCAAAAATGTCTATGACAACCCTCTGTATGACAAGCACATGTTAGACATAGAAACAGGGGAAAACTAATTAGAACAAAGTGATGAATCCAAAATAACTCACATTTGTATCGCGAGGATTGGTTGCTTCATGGCTGCTGTATGTCACCAAATATTTCTCACCAGGGGAAAAATCAATCAGCCTAACCTGTTGGCAAATTGCAGCTAAACAGTTAGAATAAAAATAAAATAAAAACTATGAAAAACTACAAAGATGTAAAACCAAGAAATCAATAGCAACCTGTGGATGTGCATAACGCATTAGTCGTTTGAACTCATTGGTGGCACCTCCCCAAACCGCAGCACCCTGTCTGTGTACAGTTGCCAAATAAGTCCCCATGGGTGACCATTGCACAAAGCTTTCAGTCCAGTACTGCAAGCAAATACAATCATTCACTATCAAAATGTTGACACAAGACAGATGGGTCACATAGTAGGAGATGACAAAGGAAGAGAGTAATGGATCGCTGAGATACAGCATCCACTCACTTGACGTTTGTACACAAAATCAGGCTTCAGTTGTCGTGCATCATTCCAATAAACTTCAGTATCATTACCAGCACGGATGACAAACTGATCCCGTCCTTTTACATCAGTGAGCCAATTTTGAAGATTTTCCTGTAAATATTACAAGTAGACAGTTTACATCAGTGAGCCAATTTTGAAGATTTTCCTGTAAACATTACAAGTAGACAGAATAATAAGCATATGAGTAAAATTTGAAACATTGTCACTTCTTTCCCCCCTCATAGCCAGAAAGCGAATGTAAAAATTGAGGGTAAGCAGAAAGCATAAAAGGATAATGTGGAAGATATACACGTCCTTTTTCCAGATAATTGAAGATGATTATAGTGAGTCTATTTGATATTTCATGTAAATCCAGAAACCAAAAAAGAAAAGGCTACTTGTTAAGTATAGGTTAAACCCAAGCAATAAGATATACACTAAACTAGCAATAATCTATCATCAGAGGTGACAAGACAAAGATATGTTTGTCAAGTTCCACACAAGAAATTATTCATAACTCAATCAAGTTGGAGTAACATACAATACGTACTATAATCTGATAACCAACAGTGACAGGAACACAAAACATATGAGATGAAATAATTACCCCGGGAGTATATGGCTTAGTTTCAGGAGGAGCCCACTGATCAGGAACCTTCATAAACCTATCGAAGTCGTCAAACATGTTCACAGCAAAAATGTGTGACCTGTCCAGTTTGTATCCATGAGTCTTCTCCTTGGCGAGCTCGGCTTCCTACAATTTCACCAAGAAAGCTTTATATATCAACCTATTATCGGAATGTCGTGTTAAATCGATAATGTACACCGTTTCTAATTCACACAAACACAATACCTGAGGAGTATTGAACTCGATGAAGCAATATCCCATAGTTTTCTGCGTTTCGGGCTCGAGAGGCATGAAGAAGCCATCTTCCCTGATCACACCAAGCTGACTGTAGATTTTGCGTATCACATTCTCCAGCTTCTCGAACTTCTCTCTCGGCACCACAGGCAGGTTATCGACAACGATGATGTTGCCGAACCCGGACTCCATCTCCGAATCGACATCGTTGCCGACGTCATCGTTGTCGCTGAAAAAAAAATGAAAGATTGAAATCAGAACAAACGCAATTCAAATTTTCAAGAGCTGTAAATTGAGATTTGGATTCCTCGACGGCGCTAGGGTTAGGGTTTTACCTTAGAATCCCGCAGTTCTCTCCGGGAGGGAGACGGATTGAGTCGAGGTCTGGCGGGAGATCGATTCCGAGACGCGCCGCCGTCGCATCTACCTCGTGCATCAGCACGTCCGTCATGATTCTCTTTCCTTCAGAGCAAGAGAGAGAGGCGCTTCCGCTTTTCGGCAGTTGCAGAGAGAAAGATAGTGTGTGTGTGGTCTAGGGTTTCAGAGTGAAGCTAAAGGTCACGGCTTTGTATCTGTTTGGCCGGCTTCCGGGTCGGTTTGGTTTAGACCCATTTTATTTATTTACGGTCCTTATAAGGATTAAACCGTCTTTTTGTTAGGAAAGAGTTTTCGAATTGTCACTCTGGCACCACTAGTTTGTCAATATCATACTTCCTACCCCGCAGTCTGCATTATCTCAATTCAGCCCTCACAGTAAATTCCTCTTTCCCTTTTCTTTTTCGTTTTTTTTATAGATAAATTCAGTTTATTACCCTGAATTTTTTGTTTAAAATCAGTTCGATATCTCATCTTTTTTTAATCAGTTTCATCCATAAACTTTCAAAATGACATCAATCTCGACCAAAATGACTAAAATAGCCCTTGTTACGATTTTACTTAATCTTTTTACTCTCTTTTTACTCTTTCGCTCTCTCTCAACTTGGACCAACATCGTCTTCAGCACCAGCAGCTCCATCTGATCGTCCCCCAAATTGTGGCATTTACAAACCGACTCGATCAGCTTGGTCAACAACTTGGCCTCGGCGCCATCGGAAGTGTCGGCCTCGCCGCGCAGATATCCGTGCGCGATTAACTTCTTGATGCAATCCACAGCGAGATCGGCGATCTTCAAAACTTCAGATGCGACGGCGTTGATGATAGGCCTAAGAATCGACTCCGCGTCGGCGAGGGAGTACTCATCAGAGACGCTGTCGTGGAGAGGGCCGGGCTCGGATGCTTCGGGCTCGAAATTTGGGTTGACGGGGTGGGAGGCCTTGTCAGGGTTGGAGAGGCGGTCGATGACAGCCTTGCATTCGCTGGCGAGCTTGGCGTGCTTGCACCATAAGGAGTTCTTGATGATCTTCTCTAGGGCTGGAGAAACGACCTGTCTGAGACGGGAATCGGCTTCCGAAGAAGCCATTCCCAACGGTGGCGACAAGTGGTGGCGGGGCTCACTGGTGAGCCGGATCTGGAATAATGTTGACTCAGTTGCATAGAGAGAGAGAGAGAGTGTGTGTGTGTGTGAGTAAAAAAGAGAAAAGATTAAGTAAAACCTTAACAAGGGCTATTTTAGTCATTTTGGTCGAGATTGATGTCATTTTAAAAGTTTAGATATGAAACTGATTAAAAAAAAGATAGGTATCGAACTGATTTGAAGTCATTTTGTTATATTATACTTTGATTCATATTTTTTTTATAACAATTACATTGTCACTCTTACAACAAAGAAATCAAAACAAAATGCCCTCGTCCAGCCCAGGTCCTTCTTTGTGTTGCGATTTATGTATCTTTGATCTATTTTGGATTGTATCATAGAGCTAATTGGAACCAATCTACCCCACAACGGCGCTTTCACGGACTACCAACACCAGAGCACGTAACATCTACCTCCGTCGTTGAAAACTGCTCCAACGAAACCGAGAAAGATTAACTCAAACACCCCCATTGCCACAAGAACTTACCAAGTAAATATTGAACCCCCTATCCAGCCAGATTTGCTGAGATCGACACCACCAAGAAAGCCTTAGCTAAGGCAACTCTCATTCTTTTAGAGAAAAACTATGTCTTATGATAGTTAAATGTAATTACATTGTTTTATTGATTCTCGTTATAATATTTTATAAAGAAAATGATAGTTTTGCCTAAATCTTTAACAGTTAAATTGTATGGATATTAAAACTTCCACAAATACATTGTTAAAACTTTATTTATTAAGCATAACTAGAACATATAAATCGTTATATCAATTGAGTTGTGGCTTGGTTGGTTAAGGTGTTATTTTTATTTTAGAAAACAACTTATAATAAAACTATATTTTGTCACTTATATCCAGATTTACCTAATGCTACCATGAACAATCATGATGAGAACGTGAACAATGTGGCAACCAATAATGATGATGGACATACCAACTACACTGAAGCCGTGAATATCGATGAAGATGAAGGTAGTGACAGTGAGCATGCAAATGGTCATGAGGCGCAATATTAATGTTAAAAACGTAAAAAAAATTAAACGCACGTGCGAGCGCGGCCTTTCGCACGCGCATCGCGCGTGCAGAAAGGCTAGTAAATCGTTATATCAATTGAGTTGTGGCTTGGTTGGTTAAGGTGTTTAACTGACAACTTTGAGGTCATGGATTCAAACCTCACAACATATATAGGGTGTGTAAGTTATTAATAAAAAAAAAAATTTTAAAAATTTAGCAATCGATGAAATTTATTAAAAATATCATCATCATCATCGCTGAAGTTTCTTATTCTTCATGTACATACATGTATTCAACTTTTTCCCCAAAGATATATCCACTTGTCCGCCAAATATACTCCGTTGTCTTTGGCTGTCCATATGCAATAATTCCCGCCACCACAATCATCATAAAAACTCTGTTCACATTTAAATGCAACAAACCTCGAATGATTATCCTTCCACCATAAATGACAATGAAAAAGTGTGGTGATCCAAAAGTTGATCCGAAATCCAAACTCAAATTGCTCATTTACAACAAGACTGCGAACACCAAGATCATCATCATCTTTAGATTCACAATGAAAATAAAGTCTTTGTCCGTTACTCAGATTGTTGACAATGCGTACAAACTTCTTTTTCCCGCAATGCAAATGCAGTGAATTACCTACAGGGAATGCTAAAGCAAGGAGCAAGACAACACAGTAAGTTTTTCCCAACTTCATTTTCAATTTTCTAATGGAATTGACTAATGATGAAGTTTGATTGTGATGCATACTCTTTAACGTATTATATTTAAAAAAATAAGTTGAGATTTAACTCCAATAAGTCTAAATATATATAGATTGCTTTCTCCTTGAAACTTCATATGTGCATGTATTATATTTTATTAATTAACCAATTATGTGCCACCAAAATAGTACGTTATTAATTTTGATATGTAGTTTACATGATTAATTAATGGACTTCCATATCTGATAAGATTTATTTCTTCGTAATTTAATTCATGGTAATTCCATAAATTATTGGTTGAAATATTTGAAGTATCCAACCAAATTAATTTTCTTGTCCCAAAATAATTAGGGATTAATTTTCTTGTCCCAAAATAATTAAGGAAATAAAAGCTTAATTTAAATCGATCATAAAATTTTGCTAACAATTGGTTTGATAGAGACATTTTATCAAGCGGCATAGTCCCCGGCCCCTTCTATAAACTAAGTTCACGACTCCTAGCTACCATATCATAAGAATTCAACACTAGATTGTATACTTGAATCATGATTTCTAATTGCATAAATAAAGAACAAATACACTAACATTTAACAACAAAGAAATACAAGTTTTGATGTTTGTTCTCTGGCTTACGGTGATATATGGCGTGACATCAGTTTCTCCAAGAAAAAAATAAAGAAGTTCAGCGTCCAACAAAAAAAAGTTGCATTTATCGTATTATTTGAAGCGTACTTACAGACCTAGGAATCATTTTTGTTTGCAATTTTATACTCACGTATGAAGGGCCGATCATTTAGTTTGTATAACAGTGAAGGCCTGAAGAAAGCAACGAACCCGATCCCAGCCCAACTCAGACCCGACCCAGTAACAGGCGCCAGATGCTGGAGCTAGCCGTAGCCACGTTACCAATCTTGTATAAGCTGCATGTTTGCATGCAAATTGCAAGAGGCTACTGCAACAGTGGCCGTGCCATACTCACAACGCGTGTCATATATTCAAATCTCATTTCATAATAATCTAACCCTTTTATGGGTTTTATTTGTTTTTATATACTGCGACTGGATTATTTTTTCAGATAATAGAAATGAAAATCTAAACCCTAGCTATACAAGAACAGAACATATATATCCTGCGAAACCATAAAACGATAGGAGCAGGTGATGAACTGGTTTACTGATATATAGCTCCCAAGATTTTACTATGATATTGACTCAAGCTAAGTAGCTAGCTAGCTCTCCAGGTTCAGGTAAGATTTGCAGTTGTAGCCTTGTAGGATTAGTCGATTTCTTGGTTTGTTTTCTTAGAAGTTTACCTTTATTTTCTTAGACTGGTTTGTTTTCATTTCTTCTGTTTCAATTGTGCTGTTCTGGGGTAGTATTAATTTGCACCTTGCTAGATGATAACCTTGAGTGTAATGATTTGTTCTCGTTTCCTTAGCAGCGTGATTGTAAAGTTTTGAAAAAACTTAGAAATGAATTGTCTTGCTATTTATGTATAGAATGGAAGACCCAACTGAAGAGTTTGAAATTGAAGAAGAAAGTTACTACTCTGAGCACTCTCCGCTAGTAGATTATAGTACTGGCAAGGTGAGTTGGATACTGAACAAGGGATGGGGGATTGGGAAGAAACTATTGATGACTGGTGCAGTCATTTCTTCTGCACCTTTTGTTCTCCCACCGCTTGTTGTTACGTCTGCAATAGCGTTTGCCTGTTGGGTTCCTTGCGGGGTTGTGATGGCGAGTTATACTTGTTCTGAGAAGTTTATGAGTAAGTTGCTCCCTTATAATAGTACGTAATGAGGATGAAGTAGAGTTTGAGGATGCGGAAGAGGATGTAAATGTGGATGTTGGTGAGTATTTGGATATGGAGGAAAATGATGATGTCCTGCTAGATGAGAATGCAATCAGTTATGGGGTGGATCTCGTGGTGTTCAATGTCATTGAGGACGGGGAGGGGTTCGGAGTGTCGCCAATTGAAGTGACAAGTGTGAGACTGGAAGGAAGTGAAGCTCAAGAAAAAGTAAGCGACTTATTGGAAGAGGAGGAATCGGTGAAGGAGACAAGGGGATTGATAGAGAAAGTTAGGGATGAAGGCAGTGCTGATGATGGAATGGAAATGGAGAATCATTATTCAGATGGAACTCCAAGATCAAGGAAGGATTCCGTGGATATATTACTAGATAACAATGTAGTCAGTGATGAGGTGGACATATATGTGTCAAATGTAATTGATGGGGAGGAGGAGATTATAATTGAAGAACCTGAGGAAAAGGAAATAGTAAATGACTTCATGCATGGAGGATGAAGAATTGGTGAAAGAAACAAGGGGATTGCTAGAAAAAATGAGGGATGCTGGCAGTGCTGATAATGGCGCAGTGGCAATCTCAGAGCCCTATGCAGGAGTCATTGAACAAGGTGAGGATGAGATGGATGAGATAATAAAAAGTAACTTTGATGAGACAGAGAGGGCAGTTGACAAGACATCAACTGATGCTGATGTTGGCTTGGGTATACCTACTAGTACCATGGAAGGTGGATTTCCAAAAGGAAGTGAAAAATCTGAAGAAAAAATACATGTGACCGATGCGAATGCTGTTTCTGAAGATTGGGAAAGTGTATCAGAAAGCAAAAATGCTGACAACAATTTTGGAGTGGAAAGGCAAATAGGAGAAATCAGGATTGTTAACAACATTCTAGAGGCAGAAAAGTCTATTTCAGAAACGAGTGTTGATTTGAGGGTTGTGAGCACAGTTGTGGAAGAGACACATGTTCCTGTGGCGAACAAAGAGGAAGTACTGCAAGCAGAGAGAGCGGAGAACAATATCAGTCACGTCACATTTCCGTCGATTTATGAGAAGGAAAATGTTGTTTCCGCGAATGCAGATGCTGATGAAAGCGGCCTTTATGTGTTTGATGAGAATAATGCATCAGGTGAGCAAGGCACGCATACTTTTGATTACAGTACTTTTATGAGTGAAGGTGAAGTTGACACTCATCTCAGTACTTTCAGATACTGTATTTTATTGTCCATAGGATTATTTGTTTCTTAGGCACTAATTTGACCTGGTGACATATATGCACTCTTCAGGTAATGTGGGTGGAGAAGGTGCCGACTTTGCAGAGCTTTCAATTTCAAGCAGTGTCAGTGAATCTACCGATGCTAAGATATCTTCTCAGAAGGACAACATCCATTCCAATGGGGTTAGAGATTTGATTCATGCTATTCTGACATAAATTTCACATATCTGGTTTAATACTTGCTAAACATCTTGGTGAAAAGTGATGTAACGAGTTGCAATTGCATTGTTAGAACAATGCCTGCTGGGAGAGGGGTTAATATTTAAAATCTTCCTTGCAATTTCTCGTTCAGAACAATTTCTTACATATTTGAGTATTTCATTTGATGTTTGTGTTTTTATGTATCTTATCTACAACAATGCTTTCCCCCTGATGACAAGCCCAAGACAGAACATATGTTAGTTTCCTGATGCTATCATCCATGTACACGTGTAGCTGGGAGTAAGATTCATCCAATGCTCAATATGCTTGTTTTTGGGTTGTTCATGTCAATTAGACATGGATCAATTGCTGTGCTGAAGTAGTGTCCGGTCAAATTGTATCACATACTGTTAATCACTGCTTGGCTATAATATGGATAGAACAAGGAAAGCTTGACAAATCAGTATAGTCATGATGGGAGAATTGTCGGAATATTGAACATGCGTGTAATGTGCAGTATTCAGCAGGTTGTACATGTACACTGCTTTCTGAGTGCATTTATCTTAGCTTAGCAGACTCGATCAATTTGTATCTCCGTCTGCATTATTTTTCTGTGAATAATTGTGGCTACTTCATCTGAATTGACTCGTTGGCTTGTTGCTTCTTCAGGTACTTAAAAACGAGGACAAGATATGGAAACAGATTGAAGCTATACGAAGCATTGTCGGATATAAAGTCACACCCCATGCAAGTTATATGGAGGAACTGAAGGCTCTTTACATCTTCACTGGAGTAGAGCCTCCTTCATCGTTCAACGACCCTCCTGATCTAGCACAAGTCGACAACAAACTCCGTTTTCTCATGTCCGTTATTGGACTGAAATAACCAGTAGTGCTTGTTCGTAGACTTTCCAGATTACATAGCATACCAAGACATCTTTCCAGATTAAATACTAATAGGGTATCTTAGTGTTATGTTTCGTGCAACAGCTGTTCTGATTTGTATCAGTCGTGAACGTTATCTTCCTCATATGTATTGACAATTTGGTTATGTGTTTAAGACTTCAAATCCATGGTACCACTATGATCGAGTTCATACTTGATAGTGGTGGTAAGGTGTGCAGTTTATGCTTCCATGCTTCAAACAAATATGAAAATCAGTAGTAGTCTGATCACAAACACTGGTACTTCATCAAAGTATAGACCGAATTTTGGAGCCATACATATCTGATATCTCGATTTGCAAATCCGATAAGAGCTAAAGATGTCTCAAACATTATGCTAGAAAGTCTAGTAATCTAGTTCACTTGAGCTCTCAAACCAAAAAGCATGACTGAAATCAGTCAAATAACGGTTCAGGCCCGAATCCAAGAATGAATTAGTCGGGTCGGGTTCTGAGCGCACACGTGACACGTGGGGGCGGCAAAGACCCAACAAGAGGTGGCCAATGGAGTGTTGACCTCAGAGACGGAGAAAACACAGACAGAAATCTCGAGTAATGCAAGAAAGCGGATCTGCTTCTGTTTCTCCCACTCACACTTTAGACCAATTCTTCTCCTACCTCGTTTAGTTGGTTTTGTCTTAGAAAAGAAGAGAGAGGAGAGAGAGAGCGTGAGATTTATATTTACGATTCCAGCTAAGTATTTATATGAATGAGTTGAATGAGAACTCCGCCTTCTCTGCTATCTCTCTCTATTGACTCAGCTCTCCTCAACATCGCCACCATCTCCGATCTCTCTCCTCTCCCTGACCACATACTCTGTGATCTCTTCTTGGTACTCTTTCTTCTCTATTTGCTTCATTAGATTTCAGTCACTTTTTCATTGGGTGGTTCTGGTTTGAGACTTTGAGGTGTTAGAATATGGATTGCTTTGTGGTTTTGGGGTGATGGGCAGGCTTAATCTGGTGAGATATGAACTGGGTTTGTGTAAAGTTTGAGTCTTTCATTGTGGTTGATGCTGGTTTTAGTGTTGTGCTTTGGTTTATTTGTTTATAAGGTGCTTTTGATTTGAGACGTTGAGGTGTGAAGTGATGGACTTCTTTATGGTTTTTGGTAATGTGAAAGTTTAATCTTATGAACTGGGTGTGCTTAAAGTTTGAATTTTTCGTTGATAAGTGTGTGCTGTTGATAAGTTTGCTTCATTCGTTCATTTAGTGCTTTTGGTTTGAAGTGAAGAGTAATGGATTTGTTTCTGTTTTGGGGGAAATGGGCAAGGTTAATCTGGTGAGATATGAACTGGGTTTGTGTAAAGTTTGAGTCTTTCATTGTGATTGATGCTGGTTTTAGTGTTGTGTTTTAGGTTTGTTTGTCTATACAGTGCCTTTGATTTGAGACTTCGAGGTGTGAAATAATGTAGTTCTTTATTGGTTTTGGGTAATCTTCAAGTTCAATCTTGTTAGATTTGAACTGGGTGTGCTTAGAGTTTGAATCTTTCATTGTTAAGTATGTGTTGTTTGTAAGTTTTCTTCATTAGTTGTAAGTTCAACTTGATTGTGTTTTGAAGATTTCAACCTTTTGGAGAATGTTCTTTGTGTGGCAAATGTTGAGTAAGATTATGCGTTCTGAATGTTTGAAGGCTATCCCTTCATTGTTGATGATTTTGCCATCGCTATATTGGATGTGCTAATCCTCTGGGGTCACACGGCTCACTCATGGGATCTAATTTTGTGACTTCATGAGCTAATGAAGTTCCGGAAGTGTTGCAAAGTATGACATTGAAACCATATTTACTTCAGATGGAGAAATGTTTGTTTAACACAGTCGAATATCATGCACGCTCCCCTTTTGAACGATCATAGTGATGCCATTCTGTGTTTGTTTCTTTTTCTTATAGACCCCATGCTTTGTTTGATGAACATTCAATAATAGATTTAATGGGAGTTCAATTTGAAATTTCACAAGAAATTTTAATGCAACAATAATATGGTGTTGTAGTCTTATACTACTTGTGGCTTCTGTGCTGCTATATTGTGTTCATGGAACATCTGCTGAATCTTGCTATACATTTTCTGTTATAGTGACACTTGCTTACTTGACAGAAAACTTTGAGTGCTGGAAAGCTGAACGAGAAAGTCTTGAAGCTATTCATAGCAACTGGCAAGGATGAAATTCTTTCACTAATTGAGGCACTCAATATCCGACAGATTCATAGCCCTGTCCTTCCTACCAGTAAGTTACATTTCTAGATTTTGCTTGTCCTCAGCTATCAAGCTTATTTAGGTGCACTCTTCTTTTGACCTCCTGGTATCTCTTGCAGGATGTTCTGAAAAATTTTGAGACTGTGATTGTGTTCGCACACTGTATAGCATTTTGAAGCAACAGATTTAATAACTACAAAACACCAAGCAGTACTGATTTCTCAGAGTCTTCCAAGATGTCTAACACAACCATCGATGACAGTGATGTTGACATTGTGATTGCGGCAATCAACTCAGACCTGAAATCATTCTTGGATGAATGGAGACCTTTTATCTCCCAGTTTCATCTGATTATTGTCAAAGACCCTGATGTGAAGCAGGAACTCCAGATTCCAGAAGGATTTAATGCAAATGTCTATACCAAAGCTGACATAACCCGCATGGTGGGTTCTACCACCTCCATTGCCTTCTCAGGTTACTCATGTAGGTACTTTGGTTATCTGGTGTCACGGAAAAAATATATTATCTCAATTGATGATGACTGCACCCCGGCTAGGGACAGCAATGGTGATTTAGTAGATGTTGTTGCGCAGCACATTGCCAACCTTAAAACACCAGCAACCCCTTTCTTTTTTAACACACTCTATGATCCGTTCCGGAAGGGAGCGGATTTTGTTCGCGGTTACCCATTTAGCCTGCGAAGTGGGGTTACATGCGCGCTATCCTGTGGACTGTGGCTCAATTTGGCAGACCTTGATGCGCCAACTCAGGCCCTCAAGCCAGAACAGAGGAACTCTCGATATGTGGATGCTGTTTTGACTGTTCCTGTGAGAGCCTTGCTGCCTGTAAGTGGAATCAACATTGCTTTTGATCGTGAGGTGGTTGGGCCAGCGTTGTTCCCAGCTTTGAGGTTGGCAGGAGAGGGGAAATTTAGGTGGGAGACGATGGAAGATATATGGTGTGGAATGTGTGTAAAGGTTATATGTGATCACCTGGGGCTTGGTGTAAAGAGTGGGATGCCTTATGTATGGAGAAAAGAACGAGGTGATGCAGTTCAAAGCTTGAAGAAAGAGTGGGAGGGGGTGAAGCTGATGGAGGAAGTGGTCCCTTTCTTTCAGTCATTTAGGTTACCACAATCAGCAGTTACTGCAGAAGATTGTGTTGTCAGTATGGCGAAAACAGTTAAGGAGGAGCTGGGAAAGGTGGATCCTATGTTTGCTCGTGCATCAGATGCCATGGAGGCGTGGGTGAAGCTCTGGAAGTCAGTGGGATCATCATCATCTGGAGCTTAATTGTTGAGCTTTGATCCAGCAGTTTTATCACTTTATGTTCTAGCTTTTCTTTAACAGTATTTTACAACTATAGATTTCCTCAATGTTGATCTATCCCTTGTGACTGACTATAATGATGAATTTGATATCTAGTACGGGGTTGGAAATAAAAGATCTTATGCCAAAGTAAATTTGATATCTCGTTGTTTTCTGTGTTACTTCTTGAAAGACTATCCAAGAAAAAGATCTTACGCCAAAGTAAATTATACTGAGAGTTGAGCTTAGAAAGTAGAAGAATAATGTAATACAAAATCAAACAGTCACAGAATTACACAAGTAAACAATAGTCTCCTACATGTTCCTGCAGTCATTATACACTACATCTTTATATATCATCCAATTCGGGTAGAGGGAGATGAAAAATTGCAGCAATGCCTGTAATTTGTGCTAGTTGTCTCCTGAAACAAAAACATTATATTTTTGCCTCACTACTACATCAGCATTCCTGAACAAAAATATGTATCTGATTTCACACAGCAAGTGGACCTTGATGAAGTAAAAATCAGATACCTTCATAGACAG
Organism: Fragaria x ananassa; assembly: GCA_034370585.1. Lineage (NCBI taxonomy): Eukaryota > Viridiplantae > Streptophyta > Magnoliopsida > Rosales > Rosaceae > Fragaria > Fragaria x ananassa. The sequence continues at coordinate 467,037 of CP139753.1, forward strand.
TGCCACACTGCAAGTAAACAATAGTCTCCTAGGAGAATTGCACGAGGGCCAGAGTTTGCAAAAGCGAGTGAATAAGGACAAACCATTCAACTAGGAGAATTGCATATAAAACAATGATGCATCAAACTCAATCAGCAAAAGCACGTGAGTAAGAACAAACCATTCAACTAGAAGAATTGCTTATAAAAACAATGATGTATCAAACTCAATCGTTTTGGTAGATAAGGACATAAACACACATTAAAAATATGAACACAGAATCTCAATTACAATAGGCTTTCCTAGGTGAGCTGGGGAAGCACCTGAGCAGCCTTGTCATCGAGCTATTTGCAGCAGCTTGATCTACCAGCTTGAAGCAGCTTCTCCTGAGGAGTCTTCTGTGTTTCAACTACTGTTTGCTTCAGAATGGGATTAAACTATAGGCTAAGAGACCTAGTTGAACACATGGACTTGTGCTCCTTATATACTGGCCAAAACCTTTTTCCCGGACTCCCTTATAAGGAGTCATAACCTACTTGAACGTTCATCTGATATGGAGACTTGCTATCTATCACTTATGTTGATCAGGTCAGTCAGCTGGATGGAATCAAAAACTACTGAGAGGTGCTGGATCATCTAATAGTCATCAGGTATTGATGTTAGAAATTGGCACAAGCGTGCAATCCTCTCCTGTGTAGGCACAAAAAGCTCATAATCATACTTACTACCAGACCAAGAAATCATATCATCTACAGGGTAATATTTGTAAGAGGCCCGAGTATTGACATCATTGTAAGAATCCTGATATACAATCATACTTCGATAATAATTGTATCAGGATTCTCAGAGTTGCATTTTCCTTTGGCAACAAGGTGTTTTCTTTCCTTGGTAATGTGATACACAAAAACAAAAACAGAAAACAAAAGGCCAAAAAGAAAAAAAATGTTCTTATTTCAGATGAATTAGATGAATTAAAGAAGTCATTGCATTTCATCTATAATGCACTTTCTAGATATACAATATAAAGAAGCAAAAGCTAGCTAATTCCTCAAGGGCTTTTAAGGCTTTGGCAAAACACCATTGGTATCAGCTATGCATCATGCACAGATGAAACTAAGCTAGAGAGTTATCTCCAAAAGTCAGAATGATCAAAGGTTTGGCTCAGTATTCCTCAGACTACATAGTAAATTATCAGCATGCTGTTTTGTCCTTTTCAAAAGTCCAAAATAACTACTCACAAACTGTATAACAAAAATAAAATCATACAGTCAAGCATAATACGCAGATTGGCCATCTCCCTTTCCTTCGCCTTGATGCCTGTTTCACAAATAAAATTACAAAAAAAAAAAAGAGTGAATGAATGGATGATGACAACACCAAAACTCAGAAACCAGTAGAGTGGGCATGACATAAAATGAATGAATACTAACAAATATATCATTGTTATTTGAAGCAAAGGAAAACAAAAAACGTATTAAACAGAGATGCAAGCAGACGTAAGATCCAATCACCTAATACTGGCCAAACTCAGTTATTTATGACTCATAGTGAAAAGAATGCAATTTTAAAAAATTTAATAAATAATTTTTTCATGTTACAATTATATCTTTTCTTAATACATATAATTTTTTTACATATTCTCAACCACAAACCAATACGGGAATTTAATCTTCAAACACAAATTGATCCAAAATCATGGATATCCTACAATTACAGCAGATAAACCCTACTCTCAGACCTTAAAAAAAATTGAAAATCTTAAGTAAACGAGATCTCAGAGCACGAGTCACAGGACGATTCTTTGCTTGTGTGAACTTGCTTCTGTTTGAGGTAACATTGTCACATAATTACAAACCAAAACAAAACCCAAAAATCAATGCCTTGATCAAACATGAAGAGCACCCAAAAAAATCAAACGGAAATCGAATCGGCAATACCTTTTCGGACGAACAGAGGCTTTTTCGGACCGTGGGTTCTGGAAAACATGCCTGCAAAATCGCCGATTTAGGGTTTCGCTGAGAATTTGTCGATTTAGGTTTTGGTGCGAAATTGGGGATTTAAGTTTTTGCTCTCGTTATATGTATTCATTTAAAATGGTGGACGCTGAGCCGTAAGGCCCACCCATCTGGACCGCCAAGGCCCACTTGGTCTCCTCTAGCCCACAGAAAATTAATTTTCTTTTATATATATTTTTTCCTTGCTGTTGTTGTGGCGCAGTAAAATTTTAAAATCTGGATCCCACCCACACTTCGCGCCGTTAGTTTCTCGTAGACGAAGAAGCCGCCAAGTTAACCGGAAGAGCTGTTGGAGACGGTGACCGACCGGAGATATATTTTGTTTCTTTGAAAATATAAGAAATCTTTATGCATTGTCATCCATTGTTACATATTGTAATATTTATTTTATACGACGTATGTGAAGTTCACACTACTTAATTGTCGCGATTTTCCTAAATTTGTTCTATGTTGCTGCCTTGCTGGATGGTTGTATTTGAGTCTTTCATGGTAATGGAGGCATGGAACCCGATCTCAGAATTTTCATACTTAAGTTCATACTTAGGTACCTGACATTTTCATGGTCCGAAGCATGTGTACAACATAATAACGTCCCCAAATTACAGTCCCAACTCCCAAGTTAGAATATTTTTGCTTTTGTTTACCATTTGGTAACAGTTATATCTTCGTACGTGAGTGGAATAACCATTATCTTTTGGTTGGTGGCAAGAAAATTAAGTGAGATTAATCCCATGTATTGCTAATAAAACATTGCTGTCCTAGAATACTGGGTCTTATTGGCCATAGTTAAACACAGTTTTCTGACCAATTATCTGCGGGAAATACTCTCCATGCACAAAGCTATTTAAGCCTCTCTGGTTTCGTTATATATTCAGCTTCTTGCAAAAACCTCTTTCACTACAAAACAATACCAGGAGACAAAGTAGCTAGAACAATGGCAAGACTCACCACCAAACTTGGAGCAATTGCAAGGACACCAACTTCTAGGATTTTTTCGAGACGGTTTCAAGTAAAATTTATGTTCATGGTTGCATTTGTTGATTTTGATCTGAATCCTATCAAGTTAGAGACGATATAATGTTTGGTTTGGTTTGGTAAATGTGTATATCACAGGGAGGTTCACAGCATGGAGGAAGAGACGCACTACAACAAGGAGCAAATGAAGCTAGGAATACTGGTGAACAGGTAATCCTTTAACCATAGACATATCCATATTTTCTTCTTTAAGAGTTACATATCGATGTTATCATTGCTTGTATATTTTGTGTGTGATCAAAGAGTGTGGATGAATGAATGCAGGTGGCAAATCAGGCCGATGATGTGGCTGGAAAGATCTCCGCAACGGCGCAAAATGTGAGTGAGAAAGCAAAGCAGACAGTGCAGGATGCTTGGGGCACAGCTAAGGACACTGCCCAGAAGGCGGCCGATAACGTCATGGGGAAGGCACAAGAAGGAAAGGAGTGTGTCATGGGAAAGGCACAAGAATCAAAGGAGTTCGTTAAAGAAAATGCAGAGCAGGTCAAGAAGAGCATGAACACCAAGGGTCCTATCAATTAACCACCTTCATCGTCAGTTCTCCTCCTGTCCATCGACAACCTTTGTACCTGAAAGTTTTGTTATATCTATTACTCTACCTATATCCACTGTTGGGATCTACAACAATGGTTCCTTTCTCTAAGAGAAAGTGATTAGTTCTTTTTCATGTTTATTATGCATCAGATGTAAAAGGCTAGGACACTGTGTCAATAAATCCTTGCTTCAGATCTGTTAAACAAAAGTTACAATTTAACTGCTGAAAATAAATTTGATTGTTTAGTTTCATGATCAGAAGCCAAAAAAGAGTACAGAGACTCTGCACAAGATTCAGACCAAAAAAAGAAGAGACTGCACAAGAAATCAAAGACACAGAGCAGCTGAAAACTTACACAATCTGAACTTGATATTCTCAGAATTACCAAAGAGCAACAAAAGTTACAAAGCAAGTAATCATCAGCAGCATTACAGGAGATTTATATTATCACATATTTTCAAGCAAACCATGCAAGAGATTTATATATGACTGGAATTGCATCAATAAAAACTGCAAATATTCACCAAAACATCCCCTGAAAAATCGTTAGTGTTTCATCATTGGTACGAACCTAGGAATCAGGTGTTTCTCAAAACCGTAGGCAAATACTCACAGAAGCTAAAATAGTTTTCATTCTCCCATCTCAATGTCTTCATCAGGATTTGCTGCTTCTTTAACATCAACAGTGAAGTTATGCTCTTCATCACACCCCAAATATGAATCACACATGAAATACAGCGTATATGTCTTCTTTCCAGCTTCTGCAGGAGCCGAAAATCTAAGATGGATCTTTGCCTTCTTTAGTAGTGGCGGAACTTTCTTGATGGCAAGCAGTGAGTTAGTCTTGGTATCCCCCACTACTAGCCACCACCCCTCTTCTTTTGTCCTGGGATACCTCGGTGCATCAACAGGACCAATCTGTTCACGGTCCATATCAACTTGCAAAGTGATTTCCTCCCCAGCTCTTACATTCTCGCTCTCCATCACCTTAAATGTCATATCAATGCTGGGAAATCGTTTGCAAAATTGCTCAATATCCTCCAGTTGTATGTCTGACATCTGGAGTAGTTCCTGAAGTAGTTCTCGCCTCTCATCAAACTCCATGTCTACCAAATCAGATACCCTCTCTATATTCTTCCCAGGACACTCTTGGCATCTCTTTGCCAGCTCACTTGTGAAGTGAGGAAGCTGTAGAAGTATCGAGTCACGATCCCACATCCCCTGGGTGATCATCTGGCTGACTTCCATTGCTAAAAGAGAAAGGTTTAGCCATCCATTGCTGGCAATGACATCAACCATTGCGTGAAGCAACCTACTTGCAGAAAGGAGAACCTCACGCTGGTCCATTAATAGGTTCCCAGGCACACGATGCCTTGCAAAATGAGCCTGAAGAAGAGCATTTGCTTTGATATGAGGATCTGCGCAGTTAGGATTCTCAAAGGAAAATCTCTGGTGGTTAATCAACCTTCGAATCTCCTCTTCCTCTCCAGGTCGTACGGAAAGCTGTGAATACTCTGAAGCATGAGCTAGAATCTCAAGAAGACCCTTCATCTTCGTTGTTGAAGTTAAGGAAGAACTGAAACGCTCCATTGTAGAATAGCTGATATAATAATATGAAGCTATTAGCCCAAGATTCAAGGCAGAAACGTCCCCGTCCTCGATAGCAACACACTTGCTTGTTTCCAGGTCGCTCAGTGTATTCTCAACAAGCTCTGAAAGGTACTCAGAAATATGCGCATGTGTAACTCCCTGAAGATTATAATAGTTGGGATTTTGGGTGAGCCTCCTGTAGAAAAAAGTCCATGTAAGGTAATTGAGAGCCCCTTCATGGTTTCCAATTACTTGAGCTACAACTTCTGCATTTATATTGTCATGCAGGTAATGGTGCAAATGGCTTTCAACAGGCAATGCTTCGTATAAGAACTTTTTGTAGTATTCTTTACGCGGAGCATGGCAGAGGATGACACATTTTCCAGAATTGTCTTTCTTTGGGCGACAAGCATGACCAATCATCTGCAGGAGATCAGGAACCGGGTAATCAGTGTGAAGATTTTCCCAGCCATCAAAATATTGAGTTCCCATCACAACCACCAAATGTGCTGACAGTGGCACTCCCCAACACAATGAACTGCTCATGACACACGATTGAATATACTCAGCTTCAAAAAGTAATGACACAATCTTTTGATCGTCAGTGGTTAGCCCCTCGTGCAAGAATCCCACTCCATGCCGCAAAGAGTCTCGCAACTTATCACTGCTAATCTTCTCAAGGAAAGGCTCTATCTCGTTTAGAGACCGCAACAGAAATGAGGTGTTCCCACCACTTTCTGCATTCAAGTAATTTACCAGATCCTGAGCTGTTTGTTGGACATGTTTCCTTGTAGGAACATACACAAGAGCCGGTTTTCCATTCTTGGCATGTTGAACAATTGCAGTGTATGTTGGTTTTGTCATAGCTTGCATTCTTGCTTCATAATTAGCTATATCAACCCCCTGAATGTGTATTTCTGGCACTGGGCGCACACCGGGAGGAAAATTGAAAAGGCCATGAGAGTTAGCCCCTATCCATCCTCCGAGATCGTTGGCATTTGCAAGAGAACTTGACAGCGCTACAATACGAATCTTGTTCTCAAGTTCACTTGCCATGCATCTCATCCTAGAGACTATTGCCTCCAATGTGTGACCACCCTGACCACCAATCAAGTGTAGTTCATCTATAATAAGAAGACTAACTTGTTGAACATGCGACCACTGTTTCCATCGCCGAGATAAAGCATCCCATTTCTCTGGAGTACTGATTATAATCTGACCTTTTTCAAGTAGCTTTAAATCTGTTGCTGTTTCCCCTGTTAATTCAACAACAAGCAGATTAAGACCTTTTGGCCCAAACTTCTTCTTCCAGTCAGTGTGCCTTTCCTTGGCAAGACCATCAACAGGGGCAATATAAACAACACGCAAGCCACTTCCAGAGGCCTTTTGATGATTCCTCAATACCGCAAACTCTGCGCATATGGTCTTCCCACTCCCTGTCGGTGCAGCAACCAAGGCATTGTCATCAGAATTATACAAAACATTGAAGACCTGAGTCTGGACAGGATTAAACTGCTCAAAATCTTGATACAAAGATTCATAGAGCGGATTCCTTAATGCGGTCACAGGAAGTGGTTGCAGGTCCAATAACTCCGTTGGTGGAGGATACTTTTCAGGTAAGATGAGGTATCTGAAAGAAACAGGTAAAACAGTCTGCGACCCAAGCCACCTATCAGATACAACTCGAATGAAGTAATGAGGTGGGAGGGGTTCGTAAATTTGAACAGTGAAGTTCAAAGTATGATCCTCATCAATATACTGCTTCTTCAGCAAAAAATATTCATGATGAAGAATATGTTCCTCATCATTATCCTCCACGAGTACCCAAAATGGCTCCACGTAGCCATGAACTTTGTCCTCCCATTGAAAGTCAGGGGTTATAGTAAGCTCAACCCTCAGTACAGTTCGAGTAATTGGCTGCACATGTGCTGCAAGGTTTAATTTGGGGAACTGGTGGATGAACTTATGAAGTGTTCTACCCATCTTTGGCATCTTTATAAGCTCCCCTAGCTCCTGTGAAGAGAGGTCATAATACCTTTCCCAGGCCAAATTCTTCTTCTCCAACTTCACCAAAATATCTTTTGTTAATCCATGGAACTGGCGAAGTGGTATTTGGACACTCCACGTCCTCTTGCTAACCATTTTACACAAGTTCAACGTCTTGTCTGCAAGTTGAGCCCATCCTCGTTTCAAAGCGACCTCGAAAAGAGCCCGTACAAGACGCCCAGCACTCTGACCAGGAGAAATCAAAGAGACAAACGAATAAAAACTAAGAAAAGCAAACAAATCCAATTGAAGTAAAGTGTAAAAATATGCTAAACTAACAGGAACTCAAAAATAATACGGAAAGGAAAAAGGGCAAAGAAAAAGATTACTAACCTGTGTAATGTAAACCATATCCTGTGTCAATGAGAACCCTTCAAACTTCAGCTGTGAAATATATGCTTGCAGCAGAACGTTAATCTTGCAACTGGGATCTTCCAAGCTCTCCTTGACCGGAATGGGAACATGTTCCAATAGTTTTACTAGTTCCATCTTTTCATCCTGCCGCACAGTGACATACTTAAATTCTTCACTGAGTGAGAACAATTGATAAAGCTCAATATCCCTCATAGTTGGCTTCAAATGCTCATTATATGTCGATATTGTCCCATGAGTTATATAGTAATGGCTAGCAATGCGACCCAAGTCCGTGGACTGGAAATATCCACTTCTTCTTTCATACTTGATCAAATTGTTCTTCTCCAAGATGGTTGCAGCAGAATGGATCTGTGAAAGTAAAAATTAACTATATGAGAATCCATAAGAGATACAAAACACAAGAAAAACAATCACTGCAAATGTTATACATCTAGAATAATTAACAGTGGCCAGAATCACCAGATACAAACCAGCAAGACCATAAATCAATAAACTTCTATTAATATTAAATTGAGAATATCATCACGAGTAAACATTTAAGAAGCAAAAGTATATGAAGGACTGAACATCATTGAAATGGTTCATAACAAACTCCTAATAACATTATTTAACATACCTAGCCTCCTAATGTTTCTTAGTCTATCAGTGATCCCCCTGGGCATAGTAAACCCATGGGATTGACATGCACCTGTTGGTGAAGAACGAATTCCTAATAATTGTTTTGCCAATACCAAGACACCTAATGCTTTGTCTATCAGTGACCCCCTGTGCATAATCAACCCATTTTCATTGTCCTAGTAATTAAAGGATAACTAATATGGCTACAACAATCAAATGACAAGAAAACAAATCTATTTAAGATAGTAAGAAAGTAAAATATTAATGTAGTTATGCTTACCAGATCAGCTCGCCTCTCCTCCAGGTTAGGATCTCTGGTGAGAACATTAGCTTCCAGACCATAGAGCATGGGATTCTTTGACATGCGAATGTACAGGTAAGTGTATCCCAACCAGTCACAAGCTTCTTGAGCATTTTGAACAGTTCCAAGAACAATTTCAGCATTCAACTGATCTGCCAATCTGGACACAAATTGACTTTCAATAAGAAATTGTTGGTTCATCATAGAAAGATAGTACCGCAGTTCAGTGTGCCCTGTAATGATTATCCCTTCTCCATATGAATCATACTGAGGTCTTCCTGCACGACCCAACATCTGCATAACATCAAGAGGACTTAGTTCAGTCCATGCTCCCTTTTCTGAATCATAAATCTGGGTCCCTTTGATTATAACAGTATGAGCTGGCAGATTCACACCCCAAGCAAGTGTTGCAGTTGAGACCAGAACTTGAACATGCCCATCAGCAAAGAGATCCTCAACCAGCTGGCGGTCAGCTCTATTCAACCCAGCATGATGAATAGCAAAACCATATGGTAAAAGATCTTTGAGATGATTGCTCTGGACCAAGTCAGTATGAGTGTGAAGAATTTCCCTGCTTGCACTGTCTTTCATAAACTTACCAAGGGTGTCATTAGCAAGTGCAGTATCTCGTAAAGCACGAGCAGTCTTGGCTGTTTCAGCCCTGGAGTGGACAAATATAAGAACTTGGTGTTTTCCAGCTACAGCCATCACCTTATCATAGCAGATTTCATTCATCAATTGAAACCTCTGCAATGGCTTCTTTACTGTGATTCCAATGTACTGTTGAGAAAGAGGGACAGGCCTGTAACTATTGTCAAAATGAAACAGGCCCTTATCAAAATCAACATGTAGAAACTTGGCTACATCTTCATAGTTAGGGAGTGTGGCAGATAATCCCACCAACCGAATATGATCACTAGTGGTCTTAATCTGCCTCAGAGTTCTAGCAACGATGCTTTCAAGAACAGGACCTCTATTGTCATGGAGAAGATGAATTTCATCAATGATTAGAAGCTTCACGAGTTCTGTGTAAGTACGATCTCCTGACTTTCTGGTAATGATATCCCACTTCTCAGGAGTGGTGACAATGATTTGAGTCTCTTCAATTTGATGGCGAGTCAGTGTCTGGTCACCACTTAGCTCCCTCACCGTGACACCATACTCTTGCAAACGACTAGATAAGTTGCCAACAACTTCAGCAACAAGAGCTTTCATAGGAGCAACATATACAATCTTATAAGCATTGTGGTTAATTGAACCATCTTCATTCATGTTGAGTGCCAACTGCTGGAGGATAGTGAGAACAGCTACATTAGTTTTCCCTGCCCCAGTAGGAGCACATAAGAGAATATTGTCTGCTTTCTGAAAAGCAGCCTCATAAAGTTTACTCTGTACCCTGTTCAACTGAGTCATTCCTTTGAATGCTGGTCGAGCCCATTCTGGCATATCACATATTTTTACAAGCTTCTCATTAGCACCAAATGGTTTAGGCTTCAATGCCGGCACATGAACTTCTTCAACTCCCTTTCTTGAATGAAATCTGGAAGATCCATCCGGAAGCAGGCAATTCTTCAGCTCCAAATGTCTACAGACAAGGCTTTCAAGATCAAGCAGCTGAGACTGATTATTCCACCGATCATTATAACCATCTTCACCAACATGTCCCCTCCTAGCCATGTCCCCATCTCCACCACTGTTCTTCAACTTCCGAGCCTCTTCTCTAATACCCCTCTCCAAATTCTGTTGCCTCTCCTTTGCACCAGCCCTTGTGGCATGCAACTGGTCAACAATTGATGCCAGCCCCACATGCAACATCTCCTCCTCGATTCTCTTCCTCTCATCCACATCTTCAGCTCGTGCCGAACGGGTGCACCAGAAAATCTTGAACCGGTTTAGCAACAGAAACTTGATCAGGTCGAAATTCTTATAATCTAGGCATTGCACTAGCTTATTTTCAACATCCATATCATTACCTTGGGGTAGTATCCCAAGAACCTCCTCAGCAAGCTTCTGGCACTGCTCTGCATCAATCTGCTTATCAAAAGCTTCCGAAATCTTCCTCTGAAGCCAATAAGCATCAATGTCCTGCACATTAAGCCTCACACCTTCATTCGCTTCCTGCATTTCGACATCATCAATCGCCCCACCGAATTGCATTGCCCCGGACCCGGCTCTTTCCCCCAAATCACCATCCTCCTCTTCCTCATCCTCATCATCCTGCACCAAATCAAAATCACTCCCCTCCTCATTGTCCTCATTCTCTTCAAACTCAACCGAAACCCCCAAATCATCAAGCCATTCATCCCCATTAGCCACACCACCATCGCTCCCATCTTCGTAATCAGTAATCCGAGCCCCTATCCTCACAAAACCATCAAACACCGAATCCGATACAGCATCCAACAGCTTCTCAATCTCCGATTTCTTCTCCGAATTCCTCAACTTGTCATTCTTCAACACTGCCAAAACCTCATCGGCCGCGCCGCAGACTACACTCGGCGGCTGGCCCCCCAGCTGCTGCTGAATCACACCGAGCAACGCCTCATACGCCGCCTGCGTCTCCCTCGTCCTAGGTCGATACACACCTTCCTCCGTCTCACTAAGCACACTCTTCTGCTCCTCAACACGACGCCGTTTCCGGCGAATTGATCCACCTCCACCATCACCGTCGCGCTTCTTCCCAATCTCACCCTCCGGTCTTCCCCTGCAAACCCTATCGCCGAAGCTCTTAGGGTCTACCCTCCCCCGCAGCGACTCCGGCTCGCCGGTGGGCTCGTGCGTGTCACGTGATCGAGAGCCGGTGGTCACCACCAGTCTGGAGTTGGACGTGTACTCGTACTGCCGGTTCCGGGCGTGCGCCTCCGCACCGCCGCCCAAGTTGGGATGTGACGTCATTATCGGAACTCGAAAACCCTAAAAACGATAACGCAAAACTTAAAATTTCTGTGGATTCTGATCAAGGTTAACCAAAGCGACTTATATATAGGTTTTCATGACTCTCCCTCCTTATTTGATTTGGAATTGGGGCCAATGCATGCGGGCCTGCTTTTTTAAATCCACAATTTAATTCAGAACTATTACGATACAATAATAATCTGAAAATCGCGTTTGTCGTTGTTTAACAATAGTCATAGAATTTATGTACATTGTACCTTTATTTCAAATCCAAAAATTAAATATGCTAAGTATGGTGGCTCCAGTAAAGTGTTTTTCTTTTTTAGAAAAATATAAATAAAAAATCCATGGTAGCTCCACTCTCATGGTATGTCTATAGTAAGAATTTGAATGTCCTTTTCATATCACCTAAGAGAAATAAAAGATTCACACTACCAGAAAATTGATCTTGGGCGACGAAAAAAAATCGTCGCCCTGTTAAAAAAATTCGTTGCCTAAGTACTTGGGCGACGACAATTCAGTCCGTCGTCGCCTAAGAGTAATTCTTAGGCGACGACACGAATTTCGTCGCCTAAGATATTCTTATCGTCGCCCAAAAATATTCGTCGCCCAAGATTTAACAACTTGGCCGACGAAAATTTTTTTCGTTGCTTAAGATGTTATAACCTGAGGCGACGAAACTAAATATTTCGTCGCCTAAGATCACTACATCTTAGGCGACGATAATTTTTTTTCGTCGTCTTATATGGTAAGTCCTTGACCGACGATTTAGCAATTTCGTCGCCTAAGATATATTTAAATTTTTTTAAAAATATTTAAATAATTTTTTTTAAATATATAAATAATGTTTTTTCAATTTTTGCTGGAATTTTTTTTTCGGCATTTCTTTAAATTTTTCTAGTACTAAAATTTAATTAAAAATAACACAAATTTATAAATTTATAAATAATTTATTACAAAAATTCAGTACATCTGCCTACGGAATATCTCGAAATCTAACTCATCATTCCCGTTCGGAGAGTCCTGAGGCGGCGGCTGGTCAGGCTGAGGAGGCTGGGGCCACTGAGGTAATGGTATAGGCGTAGGCATGGGCGGAATATCAAGTCCGACCGCATGTGCAGCGATGCAGGCAGTCATCCACTGTCCCATAGCCGCCTGGTTGGCATTGGTGACTTCATTCACCCGCTCCATATGCGCAGCCACCGCCATCTCCCTCGCTCTTTGGGCTTCCAGCTCAGACTGTAGACATTCGAACTGATCATGTAGCCGACTGTTGCTGCTTGAGGCTCCGGCGGCTCCCTTGCGCTGAAATCCTGGTGTCGTCTTCAGGATCCCTTTCCAGCGCCTCCTATACCCCGGGTGTGAACCTATGGGTTATGGTATTGACATTGCACACTGACCCTGAAGTATGGGGACCTGATGCCTACAAGTTCAACCCAGAAAGATTTGCAAATGGAATTACTGGTGCTTGTAAGCTTCCACACTTGTACATGCCATTTGGGGTTGGACCAAGAGTGTGTCTTGGGCAGAACTTGGCCATGATTGAGCTCAAAATACTAGTAGCTCTTATTCTCTCTAAATTTTCTGTCTCCCTATCTTCCAAGTATTGCCACAAACCAGCAATAAGGTTGGTGATTGAGCCTGAGCAGGGAGTTAATCTCTTAGTGAAGAAGTTGTGATGAGCTTTCTCAGCAGTGCGTATCAGCATATCGCATTACAAATGGTATCACACTTGGGGCGAGATTCTGGCTTCATTTCTGCTGTGAGAAGAAAAATGGACCAACAGAACCAATCAATAAACTGTGCTTAGATTTTTTTTATCCCCATGTATGTACACTGTATGAAATATGAAGGTTTCTTTCATGTAGAAATAATGGAAGTTCTTGTTTCTTTCATGGAGCACATTCCTAGTTTCCTATATCCAAGATTCCAAGTCCATATGTGAACTTGAACCTCATCCCTAAATTTTTTTTTTAGTTGAACCAATAATGCCTAACTTGGCCAACAGTAATCCGAGGGAATCAATCAACAACTACAACCATAGATTCATATAAATCAAACCCTTTTACTACCAAACATCATCTATGTGCCTTATAAATACACGTTTCGAAAGTAGAAATTGGAATACAGAAACCGAATTGTAGTGATAACATCATTAACATGTCAAGAAAATGTAGTGATGAATAACTGAAATTTATATACATAGTTAAAGAGGCAATTGGACTTTACTGGTGGGTATCCAACACTAGGCCACTAGAAAAAGAGTTGAAAGATTCCAAATTTTCCCAAACATGTACTGTGTGCACTAGAAAACCGCCACATTTGGCCTTTGCTGCATTATCATCTTCCTCTCTCTATTTCAGTTGGTCACTAATTCTCAGTGCTCAACTGAATCCATCAATGGCTGCCACCATTCCTCTGTTTCAGTTCGTCCCCACCAAAACATTCCAAACAAAGCTCCAAACGAATAGACTACTCAGACCCACAAAGCAGAGAGGTCTGATTTCACTAAAGTTTCAATCTTTGAGATTTACCATGTGAAAAAGTTTCAATCTTTGAGCTTCTTTTTGGATTGGATTGTTTGGTTTGATTGATCAATTTGTTGGGTTTTGCAGGAAATATTGGGTTCTCAGTTATTACGTGCTCTTCAAATGGAAGAGGGCCTGATTCTGTGAAGAGTGTGGAGCAGTTGGCTGAAGAGAAAAAGCGAGCTGAGCTGTCTACTCGAATTGCCTCAGGAGAGTTCACTGTGAACAAAACTGGGTATGAACTGTGCTAATTTCAGCTATAATGATTCAATTTGTTGAGGAAATCAATCACTGGATTTTAGAAATATTTAATCATTGCAACTTTAATTGTATAAGCTCCAAGATGTTGTAATGGTATGTGTTTTTGTGGTGAAAATGCTTGTGGGTATGCTTAAAGTTGTATGATTAGTGCTATATAAGGGCCAATGTTGTTGGTTTATGTTATTATAGTTGCAATGTTTTAGTTGATGTATTCATAATTCTGAGTTTCTCTGAACGTGGACTAGTTATCCATCTGAATTGAAGAACGGTTTGTTGAAGTTGGGTGTTCCTAGGGAGGTTCTAGACTTTTTATTCAATTGGGGAGACACGCAACAACCACGTCTGAAAATTCCAGAGGCGAAAGGATCAATTAGTGCTGTTCAGAATGAGGCCTTTTTCATTCCCCTATATGAGCTTTACCTCACATATGGTGGAATTTTCAGGCTGACCTTTGGACCAAAGGTTGGTAGTTTGTAGTATGGTACTCTTAGCATATTAACATTTATCTCCACTTAATGGATTGTGATGACAAAAAGACACTTTCTTTGTTGAAGTATATAGTCATTCATTCTCTTTCTGGTCTGAAGTGTTAGTTAATTCTTTTTGCAGTCCTTTTTGATTGTATCTGATCCTGCCATTGCCAAACATATATTAAGAGATAATGCAAAGGCTTATTCAAAGGTAAGCCCATAAACTAATCTCTCACTGTCTCATCAAATAACTACTTCTCTCTCAACTGATAGCTATGCTTTTACTTTTTTTAACAGGGAATCTTGGCTGAAATTCTAGAATTTGTCATGGGTAAAGGACTCATCCCAGCAGATGGTGAAATATGGCGTGTTCGACGACGTGCTATCGTCCCTGCATTGCATCTGAAGGTACTTACCCTCTTGTACAAACTCTTTGTCAGTATCTTTGGTTGATCATCATGGACGGAGCGTTCTTTTTGTTGATTTCAGTACTTGCTTTGATTTGTAGTATGTAACAGCTATGATTAACCTCTTTGGACAAGCTACAGAGAGGCTTTGCCAAAAGCTCGACACTGCTGCATCTGATGGGGAAGATGTAGAGATGGAGTCACTTTTCTCTCGTTTGACACTGGACATCATTGGCAAGGCACTTTTTAATTATGACTTTGATTCATTAACCAATGACACTGGGATAGTTGAGGTATTTCTACCATTCATTTGTTTGTAGCTTCAGTAGTGACATCTTTGATTTCTTTGGGAGTTCATTTCACAGAATTACTTCACATACTCATGTCTGTCTATATGGTGGGAATAGGCTGTTTACACTGTCTTGAGAGAAGCAGAAGATCGCAGTGTGGCACCAATACCATTCTGGGAGATTCCAATATGGAAAGACATTTCACCACGACAAAAAAAGGTGGCAAAAGCCCTGAAATTAATCAATGTTACGTTGGATGATCTGATTGCAATTTGCAAGGTAAAGCCATCAAGTATGGGAAAAATCAGAGCTGTGTTCCACAAGTTTTTTTGCCTTTATCTTCTGTGGACATATTTTCCAATATGTATAAGCATATGCAGTATTACATGGCTTCTAAATTCCAATAACTTAACTCACTCTCAAGTCCCAACTAACTATTTTGGATAAGAAACTCATTTATTGCAACTCATACTAGTTTTATTTGAAGGACTGCAAATCCCTTAAAAATCATTAGTATATGGAAACTCAGTTGATTATTTTGAAGTAATTGCTTTGTTCTAGGGTAGAATTTTGAAGTCGAATTGAAATTACTGTTCTGTTGACAATATGATAGATGGCTGCTAAGGTGATAAGATTTTGCTTTAATTTTTCTATTTGTTTGTACATCTGCAGAGGATGGTAGACGAAGAAGAACTACAGTTTCATGAGGAGTACATGAATGAACAAGATCCTAGTATTCTCCATTTCCTTTTGGCATCAGGGGATGATGTAAGTAACTGCATTTTATCAGACATGATGATAACTGGCTCAAATCTTAGACTTTTTACACAAATTTTTATAGGTTTCTAGCAAGCAACTCCGTGATGACTTGATGACAATGCTTATAGCTGGGCATGAAACATCAGCTGCAGTTTTAACATGGACCTTCTATCTTCTTTCCAAGGTAACATGGACCTTTTTGATCATTGGTACATAGAAGTAGACTTTACTTAAGGTGAACTACAACTTGTAAAACTTTGAGCACATAATTATCTTACAAACCCAAATGAAGTGTTTCGTTGTGTAAAGTAGATTAGAAATTTGAGCCCAAGAAATTACCATACATGCCTTGAAACTAGAAGTTATCACGAGTTTACTTTTTGACTTGCAGGAGCCAAGGGTCATGTCAAATCTGCAAGAGGAGGTATACCATAACTTTCTATATTTATGTATCCATTGTTGTACCAAGACAATCAGTTGGAATAATGATTCTATATGATGGTGTTTCATTTAAATTTATATTACTTTATTTGTTAGGTTGACTCTGTTCTAGGGGATAGAATCCCAACCATTGAAGACATGAAGAAACTGAAGTATGCAACTCGAGTGATCAACGAAGTAAGCTGATCAGATTTATCAGAATGAATAATAATTTAATCTTGTATTTAGATTATGATCAGTTTTGATCCTTTGGTTTATCTTTCGGTTTTGCAGTCCTTGAGGCTATACCCACAACCACCTGTGTTAATCCGTCGCTCTCTTGAGGATGACAGGCTGGGAGAATACCCAATAAAAAGGTCATGCATATAAATTCTCTCAGCAATGCTATTTATATACGTAATTTATATTGTCTCTTCTTATCTGCTTCTTTCCAACCCTATGTGTTAGAAGTATAGGAGTATGGTGTTATGGAGCAATGACCTAATCATACTGCCTTCCAATACTATGTTTTTTCGAAAGATAAATACATTAATAAGTTCCTATTCTTCGCATTTTATGTTCTGTTTGTTGGACTGTCTGTGGCTTTGGTACTTTTCACAGCGGGGCTCCCTAGCATTGAAATCCCTAAGATATGGTTTTTTACATGCATGAATTGAAGTTCTATCTATATGGCAACTTTAGTTTTAATATAGTGAAGTAACAAAATAACTCTAGTTCTATTTCAATTGATAGGATTACAGATTACCCACTGACCTCTCTTACCAAACTCTGGCAATAGATTAGATAATGACTTCCAATATCAGCATGCTCTGCTCCTCCCAATGCATGAGTTAAGAATTTTTTTTTTCCACCCTTTCAAGGTTTATTTTGATTCTGTATTGATATATGAGGTCCTGTCAACCATTTTAGTTCTCCAGTTCGACAGCTTGATTATTTCGTATCAAATTTATTATTTAATAGGTTCTTCCTCAATCATATGAACAAGTAATAGGTACTCATAGTTTAGTCTTTGTTTCTTAAGTGCCTTGAATTTTATGATGTGAACAGTTTCGTCCATGTATAACTCATTTGCTTATTGGGGAAATCATACGATGTGTAAAAGGGACGTACACAGAATGTTATGCAAAGATACTAATGCAAATCTTGCCATTATATTCTACAGGAATGAGGATATTTTTATTTCTGTCTGGAATTTGCATCGCAGTCCAACACTATGGGATGACGCAGATAAGTTTAAGCCTGAAAGATGGCCATTAGATGGACCCAATCCAAATGAGACAAACCAAAACTTCAGGTATATCATCTTTCTGATTATTTAGCGAATCAGATTCATGTAACAAAATACTTGTATGGGTGTTTCCTTTTAGCAACTAGTTTTATTATGTGATATTACAACTGATCTGTATAGTTATTGAAGTTACGAATGATGTCATCCTCAATAATATTGTTGTAGTATGTGGTAGGCATATAAGCTATCGAGCTTAGCATTGCATACTTTGTTACACTCCAATATGAAAACTGAAAGTAAATCTACGTAGTATCTGATGGTGTATGGACTTTGAAGGATGACACTGGAACAATGTACAAGAAAAAGAAAAAGAAAAAGAAAACAGCAAGCTGCAGAGTTTGTATAATTAGTTGAAAACCCAACATCTACACAAGTTCTTAATATCTCTTGTAGTTTATGAAGTAGGCCTTTTCTGTATGCAGTTTATGAAGTAGGCCTTTTCTGTATGCCTTTGCATCATTCCGTATCTGATGGTACTGTAGATGTCTGGATGAATGTAATGGTCGGATAAAACTACAGTTCTAACAAAACCTATCCATTACTTATGTAAAGAACCACATTTATGGAATTCACTTGTTTTCACTTTTGGATATGACCAGTTCCCGTACACATGGGCTGTGAGTGTAAGCCAATAAGTCACTTAGGATCATGCATAACACCTGTCTGTGCTATCAGTTTTGAGAAATGATTTTACTGCATTTTTGTAATAGTAGGTATAACTTTCTTAATCTATTGCACAAATAATCACAAGTGTACTTGACTTTATTGTTTCAGTTACTTGCCCTTTGGTGGAGGACCAAGGAAATGTGTAGGTGACATGTTTGCCACATACGAGGTATGAACTTGTGATAGGTTAACTTTTGTATTCTATAAGTCGCAAAATAGATCACTGAAATGTGTGCATGCTTCTCTTCTCGAGATGACATTTTATGTATTCTGAGCTTTTTCTTTACTAAAGAAGAGTATTTGTAACATTTACTCTGATGATTACAGAATGTGGTTGCACTTACAATGCTTGTTCGAAGATTTAACTTTCAAATCGCACTTGGTGCTCCAGAGGTAATATGCCCTGGAACTTTTAGAACAAGATTTTACTTGGTATTTGTTTATGCTAATGGTTGTTGGTGGGATTTCCATCACCAACAGTGGTTTTAACATAGACGAAGATGAACTCTGTTACTACAGAGGATGCAGCAGAGATCCTACGAATTGCTCGGATTATGGCTGCAGAAACTTAATTTTCAATAGATAGCCTTTCTAGTAATTACAGAATAGCGATTGACGAGAGTGGCCCTCCATGCAGGTTAAGATGACTACAGGAGCAACGATTCACACTACAGAAGGGTTGAACATGACAGTCACAAGAAGAATAAAACCTCCCATAGTGCCAACATTGGAGATGCCTGCATTTGAAGCGGATGCATCTGTTGGTGTTCCAAAAGGGGATTCTTTAGTCGGTCAAAAAGGTGAGTTTCTTCTTATTCTTGATTAATGTATCGAAACTTAGAAAGCTATGTAATATTTTGGACATGAGCTGGGAGTTATGTTACTAGAGAGATAAGCTATTTGTTTGATTATGGCAGGTATATGAAGTATTCTGTAAATCCAAGAGCTATGGCCAGATGAAAGTGTGTAGATGCAGTCTTGCCAAAAGGAAAGGGATCGAAAACTACAAAAGAAATATGTAACTTTGTATAGTGCAACAGTGACTGTATTTGAAGCTATCTCAAGTCTTCAATAATTAAGATGAGAGGATTGAGAGAGCACAGTACTGCGATCTTTGAACTTCATTAAATTCTTGGTTCCCTACTAAAGCATTTCAACAGAATTTTGTTACCTGTGGTAACATCTCTAGGCTCAACTTACGACTACAATCTTGGTATATGTGCTACGTGCATGGTCAACTTCTCTCATTCATTAGAGAAGATGGTTTAATTTCGTGGCATTCTTGTTGTATAAAATCGACTACCTTCGCTACAACAACTTGGCCTTGTACTTGTTTTACAACATGGAACAGTAATGTAAAGATGAGTTCTACTTCAGTAAGCCTAATTCAAATCATTGTTGAGCATGATCAGGAATTAGTCTCCGTTTCGCCGTCAAGAAGCTAGGTGCATACTACTTGATGCTCCTCATGTAGTCATATATATATATACCTCTAGGTGCTTGCAGTGCCAAACACTAAATCATTCATAATTATTAATTAATCTTTATTAGCTCCACAAGTATGGAACGCACAGTTGGAGACCGGAAAAATCCTACCATGGATGAGCGAGGTTAGTAAATAGTAAATAAACGTTCACGTCATGTTCTTGTGATGTTCATTATGACTAATTTACGTGTGTAACAATATAGGGATGTGTACAGATTCGGACCGGCAAACCGATGCTGCCGATCCGAATGAGTCCAGTGTTGCGAATGAGTCCAAAGCTGCTGATCCAAATGTGAATGCCTAGTTGTTAGAGAAGGTGAAGTGTCTGATTTTGTTACCCCTAATACCTTGGTACTGTACTCACCCAAAATTTATGATGTTAGGGATGGACAATGTATATCGACTTTGGTGATGTCACGTTCTATATGATTTTAAGTGCAAGCGTCTCTGTTTTGTATGCTAAAAAGATTGCAATGCATGTTTTTCGGGCTTAAGACATTATGTTCACGATATGAGGAAACCTGAAAAACGTTTATTTTAAAACTACTAGTATGGAAGACTTTATTGAACAATGGATAATGCAATGAATCTTGTTAGTTCCTATCTATTTACTAGATTATTGCATATAACTGTGTACGTGGTTGTTGTTTTACGACACTGGTTTCTATTGGTTCTTCTAGCTTATTACTGCTTGGTAACCCCTGGTTGACAACCATAAAATCTCCCGCGTTTTCCAAATATTCAAGTTACGTATTTTAGGGTTCCACTTGAGAAATTTAATGAAATATCGGACCCTCAAAATCACTACCTACCAAAGTCCTTTGGGCTGATCCAAATCCGAGCACCACCAATGTTGCTGATCCAAATCAGGAGACAACCGAATGATAGTCTTTACATGTTTCAAAGACGCCAAAACCTCATAACTTTGATGTGCCACATAAATAGTGTCTTCCGGAAACGAAAAACACTTGAAATTTTTCCTACTTCTATCAGCAAAAAGAATCTTACGTTGCCTAATGAAGGGTCTAGCTCTCATGAAAAAAATGTCTCGATCTGCCTTTGATTGAAACTATACCATATGAACGTGGTAATTCCCCTCTAACTCGGTCAGAGGATGTCCAAAACTCTCCTCTGCAATATTCTTCACTCTCTTACTACAAATCAAAAGGTCCACAAATTTTAGTACTAAGTCTATTCATATTATGGGTAGTTATGAGATATGTGGTCAATTTCACGTGATTAAATGGCTCAGGTATAGTTTTAAAACACATATATCTGAGTCATTTAATCACGCGAAATTGACCACCTATCTCATAAACACTCATAATATGAATAGTTTTAGTACTGAAATTTGTGAAGTTTTTTTATTTGTAGTAAGAGAGTGAAGAATATTGCAAAGGGGGGTTTTAAACATCATTTGACCGAGTTAGAGGGGAATTACCACGTCCGTCTGGTAAAGTTTCAGTAAAAAGCAGATCGAGACATTTTTCTCATGAGAGTTAGATCCCTCATTGGGCAACATAAGATTCATTTTGCTGGTAGAAGTAGGAAAAAAATTTCAAGTGTTTTTCATTTTCGAAAGGTATTATTTATGTGGCACCTCAGAATTATGAGGTTTTAATGTCTTTGAAACAGGTAAAAACAGAATTATTCGGTTATCTCTTGATTTATATCAGTAGCATTGGTGGGCTCGGATTTGGATCAGCCCAAAGGATTTTGGTAGGTTTGTAGTGATTTTGAGGGTCTAATATTTCATTAAATTTATCAAGTGGAACCCCAAAATACCACTTACCATATAATTGCTAGTTTCATACATGTTCGATCTTAAATAGATCAAGTCTTTGAGTTGCTCCTTACCATCAATGACATACGTAGCGTGTATTTGCTCATGCTAAATTTATTCAATTGCAGACTGTACCTATAAATGCTAGCTTCTATATCTTGTTCTTTTTTCTCAATTTCAAACTCATCATCGTAGGAATGTTAGAATATGTTTGGGCTTATGGCTGGACTTTTGCACAGAGTTTCAAAGTTAATTTGTAGAACATGGTCTCCGGCTTCGAACAAGGTGAAGCTGGAGAACATGCATGTTCCTAAGCCTCAACGTGCGAACTGCTTCGAATTCCTTCTTGAAATGGAGGACATCCTAAGCCACCTCACGCTCATCAATCTCAATATTTTTGCTGTCAACCTGATTATCCTTTTCGTACGACCCAACATTGCTAATTCTGACGTTACTAATGCTTAACTTGCCGAGATGAACTCCAGTACGTACCGCCACCACCACCAACAATTTAAGCGCAGGCTGCGCAGCTATTCTTCACTACATGCTTAACCTCAACATCGCAGTCGGAAATGGGAATCCAAACGAACTACGGCATCTACTATATATGACAATGTTCAAGTGTAAGCTTATTACAAGAAGCACAACTGAAATGACACTGTCGTTGAAAGGACAAAAAAACTGCTTATCACACTGGGTCTATAAATACTTCTTCTTTTTTTTCCCAGTTTCCAGTCTCATCGTAGTCAGTTCACAATTATCTTGTCAATCTTGAGCTTATGACCCAGAACCAAACAAGTCGTCACCGCGGAGAGCGTATTCGGCGCACCCGGAAATTGAACGGTGAGATCGCCGGGTGGGGCCGGACACGGGTGAGTGGACGGTGAAATCACCGGGTGCGCTGTATAATTTTTGGTCACCGCGCGAATTTATAAGTCTTTCGATTCTTCTTCCCCTTCTCCCTGCATGAGAGATGAGACAAAGACTAGCTCGCTCCTTTCTCTTTATGTTTAATTTGTTTTCCTTTTGAATGTTTTCTGACTTTTCTCTGCAAGTGCAGATAGATAACATGTGATTTTTGTATGTTTTCTTGCCAAATGTGAATTTGGATTACTGAGTCTGGAAGTCTGGATTACTTTCAACAACTAATGCTTTCCATATACGTATTCGGAAAAAGAAACTCTAATTTTTCTTGCATATCATGTTCATTCTTCAACAATTTAAACCATATATGTACAGTGGCGTTCACTGAAACAAAGTGAACTTGAGGAGAACAAAATCACATTAAGCAGCTATATCTACTTTCTTTCGTTCATGTTTTCATGAAACAAACCTTCAGCAGCCATCACGCACTCTTCTTTCTGTCCAAACCAGCCACCACACTACACCTCCTTCTAGGATCACAAACATCACCTTTTGCGTCTAAACCATTACGCCGTTGTCGTACCAGAACCGGAGATGGGTCTGTTTCATCCACCAGTCCCTCTATCTTTTTAACTTCAATCTCCGCCACCACCGCAAATCCCATGATCCCAAAAGCCTGTGTTTTTTCTACCACAAACTTGTCTAGTCTTGGCCACAAACACTCGCTAAGAGACTTGTCAATCTGCACGCTGGCGAGTGCTTCGAGGATGCAGCGTCGCCGTAACCGGGGGAGATCTAGGACGTGGGGTGGCATAGCAAAACACTCGCTGGTCACATCCGGAAATGACACTTCGTAAGTGGTCGGAGATCCGGCGTCGTTTAGAGGTTGCTGATGAACTCTGTGTCTATGTTTCAGGCGGATTTGGAGAGTTGCTGCCTTTGGGTGTTTTGGGTTCTCCATTTTGAAGAAGGTTTTCAGAGTGAAGATCTCGGTAGATGCCATCGCTGAACTGGATTGAGAGATTGGTGGTTATGTACTTTTATATACACACTTCTCCATTAATCCTATTCAGATGAGGATCAGTAGGTTTCCCAATTGAAATTGGATAGTTTTTTTTTTCCTTTTCCCGAAAGGAATTGGGAAAGTCTTTCCTTTTTTCTGAAGGCCCCATTGGATCTGGGTAAACATTGTTTCTATAAAGACTACCCTTTTCATTATAAGCTAAGATCGTTCTTCCTAGTTCTGTTTATACTTTATATATAGCTCGGCCTATGTTGTTGGGAAGGTAGTTTAATCTGAATCATTCTTCCACTAATCTTCGGCCATTTCTGTTTTTGTTAAGCATTCTCATAATCTCATCCATGGCCAAGGTCGACGCTGATTCTAACAATGCAAATGGCTTCCTTTTTGAACTCAAAGGCATCCTCAGCCTCCTCACGCTTATCATTCTCACTGTTTTTGCTGTTATGCTTCGTATACTCTTCACACGACCCTACATTGCTAATTCTGACGTTACTTATGCTTCACTTGCCGAGTTCAACTTATTTAGTACCGCCACCACCACCAACAATTTTAGTGCAACTATTCTTCACTACCAGCTTAACCTCAACATCGCAGTCGGTAATCCAAACGAAAACTACGGTATCTACTATGACAATGTTCAAGTGCTAGCTTATTACAAGAAGCAGAGGTTTGGCATGGCGAACTTGAGCTCTTTTTACCAAGGTAAACAGAATACAACTGAAATGGCACTGTCGTTGAAAGGGCAACAACTGATTATCTATGATAGGACTGAAGATCTTTGCAGGCTTAAGAATTGCGACGTTGGAGATGGTTACGATATTGTTGTTGAGCTCTATCGTCGAAACAAGTACCAGTCCCCTTCGGCAACTAAGATCACTAGGTTGATCTGGCCGAGCTGGGAAGACAAGTCCAAGATGACATGTTACTTGGAGGTTCCTTTAATCAGTGATTACAAGAAAAACAGAGGAGCTCAATCTGCCATGTGCTATGAAGATCACTTTGATGATGAGCTAAATTTCCATTTTGTTTTTCTTTGTTTACTGGAGGTCCACTTGATTATATTGGCTTTCATGTTGGTTTTGATCCTTTTGGGGACTTCTGCAGAGGCCGAAGAGCAGAGTGCAGTACAAGTTTATAATGATAACGGGTGTACTCTAATTGTTGTTCAGTTGTAATAATACATGATTCTGATTTTATTTGATTTCTAATCAGCTAGTCTTTTTGAATAGTTACCCTTTATGCCAATTTGAAGTTGGATTGCATTCAACAAAACCAGTGCTTTTCATATACGTATTTAGATAAAGAAATTCACAACTTAACCCGAAAATAATAATAATGAATCGACATGACTGCACTGAAGAGTTGATTTTGATGATTCACTGCAAGCTTCGCCATGACGGGGAGAAGGCTATGACAGCCATGGAATTGGCAAATCAAAACAAATACCAGCCAACGTATTGATGCATGAGATCGTGAACAGGAGAATCATGAATAAGAGTAGCCAAAACATCGCCTGATAGAAAAATGCCCTTTCCGTGCCGGCATCAACTCATATTGAGATTTATTGCTAGGAAAGTGCTTATGAAAGGCCTTCACTGCTCCGGCGACCCCATCTTCATCCTCCATTGCTTTGGCAATTTCAACAGCACGCTCTTTAACCTGCATGAATTTGAATTGCATTGAGGCTAGGTGTCTAATGATATATAAACAAGCTAGAGTATTTAAGACTAATACTTCCTTTTGATAATTTACTGTATGTTATGTGTTTACTAACGTTTGCTACAAATGTTTACATTTGGTCAGTAGTGTTTCTAAAAGATTGCAAGTTTGAAGTTTTTGCGACCACAGACGTTAGAATATGCATGTTAAAATTACTTGCAATATTGTAACTAAGCATCACAAATTCAGTTTAAGCAATGTGCAGTGCTGAACATGTGAGAAACCCGCACCAATTGCAAATGACATCTATTGAATGGATTGTAAAGAAAATGGCAAATACCTTTGGATCTAACATGAACCGTATGGCATCAACCAATTTTTCAAGTGTGAACTCATCAACTGGAATTGGTGCAGGACCTACTCCTCTGGCATGCACCCTCTCACCCCAAAATGGCTGGTCTCCAAAGAATGGCACAATTGTAGTTGGACACTAAAAAAAGACAGAAGACAACCAAAGTAAGCTGCTGAATCCTTCACAAATGTCAGATTGCAAAGAACAGCATAAGCCGTTATGTTACCGCAGCTTTCAAACCGGCAGCAGTTGTCCCAGCACCTCCATGATGTACCTGGAAAGAATTCCATATATCGATTGAGAAACCAGATATGTACTCAAAGAAATGTTGAAACAAGAACTCAGATCTTCTTTTGGCTCTTAGGTACTCGTAACAGTAACTTTGAAACAGAACATTCTGATAGCTTCAACTACAGTTTAGCATTCTTTGATTTGGTATCTACCACAATAAGATTCCTTGAGATATTTCTTCTTACAATTCCTTTTATTGTTTTTCTAGTACCTGATGTGGTTCACCTTTTTATTTTATTTTTGGCACTAATAAATCAAAATTGACAAACTATAACACTTTAGAACTACTATAAAACAAGTAGACTGCTATGGACCACATGAATATATTATTACTACATCAAGTTATCATTACAACATGCAACTGCTGCTACATGCTTCAAATGAAAATGTTCAAGACTATTTCTATTGTCAGATTTGAATTAAAAATCATGTCACTGCAATAAGTATACCACATAGCTGTCATAAATCTAGTAAGCACCCACTGCCGCAAAATCTGAACGAAATCAAAACAAACTAATAGCATAAGAATTTACCACGGCAGAGCATCGTAGGAAGAGCCAATCATGAGGGCAATTGTCCACCAAGTACACAGAATCCGTTGTTTCTACCGCTGAGAAGAGAAAAATACATGGGTTTCATGTCCAGATAAGCATGCATATACACTTGCTCAAAAGTAATCTAAGAATCAATACTTACAATTACCAAGGCCACCCCAGCCTTTGTTGATAATGCCTCTCTGTCCAGTAATCTTTAGAGCTTCAATAATAATATTGGTCATTTTCTCTGGTTCTTGAAGAGGCTAATACAGCGCATAGTAAAAGAAAAACATTAGCATTTTGCGAGCCAATCTATCACTTCAATGAAATGATCAGCTTAATAACCTTTAGTGTGCAATACACGAGCATACTCATCGAACACACCTCAGTCAAATCGATATTAGAAAATTAAACAAAGGGATCAACTGTCAGCTATTATGAACCCTAGGACCGAAGGTGCAAATATGAAGGCGGTCACTCTTTGGAGAGGCAAGGGTTTTATGTTAATTTTTGGTTGTGAAGGAACTTGTACTTATGTGGGAAAGGACGACAAAAGGGAGCTACTTGGAATATAACTATAATAAAGGGAATAATATTAATCAGCAATATAAAAAGCTACAGAAGGAAAACATACAAGGCTACCAAATCCAACATAGACAGGCTGTTCACCAGCTCCAAGCCACTTCACAAGTGAATCAGGAGGCTCATAATTTGAAGCAAGGTCAAGAAAACAAAACCCAACGACATCAATCTTAGGCCCCCAATCTGCCAATCAAGTAAAACTTAAAAATATTAATCATCAGCAAGGAAAACAATGCATTATATTTAGTATTTCATCATCAGCAAGGAAGATAACATGAACTCAAGATATTTGGATAGTGATAGAGTTTATTTTATCAGCAACTACATTCATTTTCTTTCCTCTTTCTTGCACTGGACCTTGAATTGTAGTATGTTCCTGTCTGGTCTATCTGGTCGTCACCCCCCACCCCCCCCCCCCCCCCCCCCAACTCTCTTATTTAATAGGTCTATCTGGTCTTTTCTACTCTTTTTAGCTGGTCAAGGTGGCATATATCTACCCTACGTAATCATGTATTCATTTATCTTCCGAAAGAAAGTCTAACCAAGAATGTGAGCGATGGCAGAAGACATATTATGGGACTCTTACTCAATATTACATCAATTAGGACCTTTTTTAATCCAAAGAAACGACATTGGCTTATACATTCAGAAGCTAGAGAAGAGATCTAGCAGATACTCGTTATGAAGTCTACTTATAATGGACAATTAGGTTGCCAACATATACAGAACATATGAACAGTCAGGCTGATCTTTAACTCATGGAATATTGAGGAACAAACAATGACAACCTCAATTATTAGCAACTGTTAGTCCCTCAGTACCTAGTGGCCAATGCACTGAAGAGAACTGTGACACTATATGTATGCCAACAACCCAAGACCTTATATCATGCCAATTCATATAAAGGTTTTATCTGAATGAAAAAGATTTAAATATGACCTTTAGGTTTGGGAACAAGATGAGGACTCCATATGTACCCATAGGGAACGTCAGGAGGAGTACTATAGTATCCACTTAAATATGTGGTACGTCTCAGCTTCAGCATTTTCTTCCTAAACTCATTTATCATGTCTCGAATTCCTAGCCAAATTAATGCATCGACTATTTGATACGATAGCTGGAAAGAAAAGAAAAATCCGTTTAACAGAGAAATAAAGAACTGGCCAACAAAAGCACCAATACAGATCAAAATCAGTAAGATATAGAATATGAGACTCACTCTATATCCAATAGGTTGCTTGACACGGGAGAGAGGATGAGGGAATTCACTGGTAGGCCTGATAAAAATGAGCAAACTTCAACAATATCATATACAAATCTAATATGGAAGATAGGAAGCTACATATGAACATGAAAGAATATTCTCTTAGGATGAGGCACTGGTTTTAGTATTCTAAACCCAAAACGTCCCTATTGAAAATGAGAAGTGATAAAGTCTGAAAGTAAAAAGAATTTAGCAACACACTTTTAGATATGTGATGAACATCCCCTATACTGATATCTTTGTGTACTTTGACAAACCCATAGCACTATACGAACAATGGAGACAGAAAGAAAGTCTAAACAATAACAAGATAACAGTTAATTAGAAATACTTACGTCCATGGCATTGTGAAAAAAATATGAAGTGGTATTCTTAGTGCCTCAGCAACATGAGAGTGCCCTGGACAAGGATTTGCAAAGATTAGTCAAAATAATTTCAAACCGCAGACAAATAAAAATATCTTTAAAATAATTATTGTGCCAATAGAACATAAGCATGAAGCCTTTTGAATAACTTCTTTAGACTTCTAGACATTGACCTAATTCGTCACACAAGGGAGTTCGGTTCAAAACGAAAGGTGATGATGAAGAAAACAAAAACACTATAATTTCTGGCAGTGGATAGTTCATAGATATAAGTACAAAATTTGATTTAAAGTCCAATTTGTTACCACTTTTTCCCTTTGATCGACTGTCTAGTACTCAGATCCCTCACTAAGAAAGTATTAGTTCATTTCCAGGGAAACAATGTGTCAAATTGGCTTGCAAAATATCAATATGTGAAGAAAGGTCAACTATTTCAGTGCTTAAAGAAACCACAAATACCATTTGCTCTTAGTTTTCTTGAAAACACAAAAATAAGATGACGAATTCTAACCATATGCCGGCGGATTGGCAATTATTGCTTCTGCTTTAAACGGGACTTTGGAATCAGGATCAGGTTCCTTGCAAGCAGGAAGTAAAGAAAAAATTATTTCTTTTATTTGCTGCCGCTGAATGGATACTTCCGAAGGTCCTGATGGCAAGAAACCTTTATTCTTGACCATATCTGTAAACATACAAAGCTATTAATTGAGCTAACAAATGGCTATAAATCCTAAAAACTCATGTCTCACAATCTAATTCATATCGTATGGACAAACCAAACAAGAGTATAAGGAGCTGGGCAAAGAACCTTTCCATTTTAGTACAGAAGGACAAGCATCAAGCCAATGCAATTTTTTACAAAAGATTAAGCATCCAATAAAGAATGCCATATTCCCAGAATCCCAGTAGATTTGCAACATTGAGTTTTATATATTATGAATCCATATCACGTTGCTCATTAGAGGTTTTACTTTATCCCAGGAAAGCCATCAATGGATATATCATTAACAGATTCACATGTGTGGAGCCTATGATCCTCACCAATTCCCAGGTTATAAACTACCAATGGACAGCAATTGGAATTTGGATGGTGAAGTAGATGTCTATCTCAGAGGAGAGCTTTAAGGAAGGTAACTAATTACAAAAGTAACTTCAATCAGAATCTTACAAAAGGTCAGATTCTCATACACATGTGTGCTCTATCTCACAAATAGTGTGCTCTATCTCACAAATAATTTTAGCATAAACACCCCCATCACCAACTATTGATTGAAACCTTTTGAGACAGTTAGGTGCACATTTGTGTGTTCTTGAACGAACATACAGGCACATAAGCTTGAATTTCCAGATCTAAAATATCCAAATTGTTTTCCAGTGCCAAATTACATCCAGAGTTATTCAATGAACAACAAAGGTGAAAGTTAATACTTTATACACTACAAATAAGTCTGACAGATCACACAAGGCAGTGGGTAAATACCTTGTCCCTCATAAGAAACAAAATAAGAATTTATCAATCACCAAAATTACAAGAAAAATAATATTCTTCATGTAAGCAGGATATCCAACAACGAAAAAGGGGGAAAAAATTTCACTTACATTCAGCAAGAACTTTTGGGTCCCCACCTAAAGGAAAGAACTCCAACCCAGCAGTAAGGACAAAATCTTTGAAATTTGCATGAGTTGCTAGCCTAACCCTATGGCCATATTCCTGCAAAGTAAAGTAACATAACATCAACTAACAGCTCTCTTTTTTTCATCTCAGTCCTGGCCTGTGAAATTCAATTCCATATAGAAGGAATCTTCCCAAGTACTCATATTTAGCCAACATAAAGATGAATTGCAAAATGACTAATAAATCATGTAGTCCATTCCCAAACCATCCTTTTTCAATAGTGAAATCCCAAGATTAATTATTCGAGGAAGTAAGTATACATAAACAACAAGCTACAAATAACCATCAGATAGTTTATAACTGCAATGCAGATGAAGAGAAAAAACTAAGATAAGGACATGAGAAGTGTGTGTGTGTGTGGGGGGGGGGGGGGGGGGGGGAGAGAGAGAGAGAGTGAGATTTAAGAGAAAGTTAAAGATATGAAAGACAGAGCACTCATGGTAATCAGGCATCAATCATTCAGAAAACAATGGTCCCCCAGAATACTGCTTTGAGAGCTGAGAAATCCTTATCCAACTTTTGTACTTATTTATCCAGTTTAATAATATCACCTCTTTTTTCTTTTCTTTTTTCTACAAAGAGATAGAATTAGAAACACAAATCACCATATCATTTGGATGGGCGCATTCAGTGTCATTAAAGAGGATCCTCCAAGAGACTAAGACATTGAAGTTAGATTTTGCTTTCAGCATACTCAATGTCATGCAACAGTTTCAAAAATAATGTACAGGCACAAACCTAGCAATAAAAAGCTACTGAACTTTGAAATCACAAACAGTTGCTATTTCCATTTAAAACTGCATCTCATTATTCAACCGAAGTCAACAATTCCGGAAGAAAGCAGACGCATTATGATACAAAATCAAACACAGAAAGCTTATATAACCTGCAATTTTTTGCCAATAGCAACAAATGGCTGAACATCTCCTCGCGTACCAACAATCAGCATTACAATTTGCAGCGGAGGTACATCAGGCACCTCATCTCCTGTTGCACTGGAACTCTCCTTGTCATAAACAAGTCCAGTTCCGAAATCCAGCAACTGCGACTTAACATCCCCCGGAACGTCGAAATGTACAGTTCCGTTATCCGCAACCGTGGCCACTCGGTCTATATGCTTAAGCTGGACAAGTTCAACACCAACAACACTACCAAATTTCAATCTCCTTACTCTAAAAACGTACAAATTTGCAGAGAATGAACAAAAATCGAAGAGAATGAGCACCTTTTTTCTGAAAGGAATTTTCTCGTCCAAGAGTCTGGTTAGATATAGAGCTAACGACTGACTCTGGCTCAATTTCGGACTCGTCGGACCGGAACTCGAACCCGACGAGGTTCCGTTTCCGGTTCCGGCGTTCCACGATTCTCCTCCGGAGGCTTCTATCGACACACGCCGCTCCGTAAACCCTACGTAATCCACATTTCCCTCACAAAATCAAAACCGGTACGCAGAAAAAATCAGTGAAACATTTACAGTGAGACGAATAATCAAAACCTGAAGAGGAGCTGCTGCTGCCGTTGGCGTCGTTACCGTCGAGGGGCGCGTCGTGATAGACGGAAGTGTCCGAGGAGCTGCCGGAATCGGAGCGGCGGTGGTCGGCGGGAGGCGCGGTGGCCATGGATTTGGGAGTGGGAGATTCTCGAGGTGGAGGATGATGGCATATAATGCCGGTTACGAAAGTTAGGTATCTCAAATTCCCAATGGGGTGGCCTAACTCGTTGAGAGGGAGAGAGGAGGGAGAGTCACGTGAAGGTTGCGTTGGTGTGAGGACACGTTTTCCGAGGGCGCGAAAAGCAATGTAACTGACCCACGAGGCTTTCATGGGTCGGGTTTGTAACAGATGAAACCGTCCAGCACAGTCCTATTATTTCTTTATTAAATTTCAAATGTTATTTTCTCGAACAAGCAGGTATAAAAAAAAATAGGTGTGTCTATTTGCCTTACATGCGCACTTTACACCTTATTACTTTGATGTAAAATTATAACAAAGATAATAAGTTATTACAAATTATAATTTTTTTATTTTTTATTTTTTTATTTTGAATAAATATAAATTTTATACCTCTAACCTAAATTTTTCATATTCGGTCGTGAGTTTAAACACTAATATTTAACCTGAAAATGATGTAAATTGTTTTTTTTATTGATGATTCGTCTATCATTTTACTTGTTATTTCCCGTTCGCCTTTTGTATGTAAATTTTCATAAACAACTATTGTACTGTATTTATGAACAACGAATATATCAGTTGGAGGTTTGTCATTTTGATGCTATGAATTTACTTTATTATAAAAAGGATGTGAAATCCACATACATTTTTTCATTTTTTGGTTAACACATTTACCAAAGGACAAATTTTGGTACTAAAGACAAAGTTTGTCACTAACGACAAAATTTAAGTAACCAAATAAGGAAAGATGCTATATGGATTTCAATTTAGGGTGTGTGGAGTTCACATCCTTTATAAAATCAATTTATAGTACATGCTAAGCAACAATTATTTGATAAAAATAAAGTGGGCATATCATATAGTATTATAACACAATAATTGTGAAATAATTTAACAAAACATGCTTAATATCATGTATTAATATGAACAGAATTTGACGAAAACGACAACTTTAATTTAAATCATATTTGTTAGTTTGTCAAATAAACTGCGTGTGAAATTGTTGCTCTCGCAATTAGCGTATTCATCGTCACGTGGTAATTGGTAATGTCACATGTAAAAGCAAAAAAAATTACATGATTAGTCACATTTAATCATATATATTTATAGTCACATTTAATCATATATATTTAATTTAATTCACAATTATCATAAGAGTAGTAAACAATGAAATGGTAAATCAGACTGCATTTTTACCGTTTGTAGTTTCATAAAACAGTAAATAATGCAAACAGTAATATAGATTTCAAATTTACTACTTAATAGGTAACAAAAAACAGTAAATTGTGAATCTGTAAATGATAAATGACTACACAGTAAAATTGTAAAAATTACCTTAATAAATTATCTCATTTACTAGAAGGGTCAAATCCCTTGTTTTTGTGGGTTCAGATTTGGGAGTCGGGTCTAAAGATCCGGTTGATATGTCGGCTTTTCTACGATCTTCATCTGAGTCTCGTGTGAGGGGTGCGCATAGTCTTGGTGAAGCCGTGGTAGTGATGGACTACATTAGAAGTTAAGCCTGATTTAGACAATCTCTTGTAACAAACATGCGGTATGGATGCACTAGAGACACTTCTTTTCAGTGCTTAATTATTTCTTTTCCTATAAAAAAAACAAAACAAGGAAAGCATAGAAACCGCAAGAAAGAGAGATCCTTAGGAGTTAGGAGTTAGAACCTTAACTCCTCAAGGAACAGCTTCACAAGCACAATGCTACTAAATCAAACAAAAAAAGTAAATGCCTCACAGTCTCGATTGTTCTATTGTTAAGAGACATTCATTTAGAAATATCAGGTCAACTTTTTTAATCATTGAAATGAAACGTCTGGTCAATTTTATTGATATGTTTGCGAAATGAAATGTTTTGCCTAATCCTTTGGAATTTCAGTCCCTCTCCTCTCTAGTTTGCCTACGGGATTTCAAGCAATACCAAGAAATAGAAAAAGCATGAATGATAACTGGTAATTAAAACAGTGGTTCTAACCAAGAGGGGCACAGTTGATTTCACCCTATGATATGGCTAAACTATTACTCGTCTTACCCAATTTCACCCTCTGATTTCACCCTATGCGATCCGTGGCGGGGATCGCAACACTTGCAAAGTATTACGTAGTTTTTATCAAGAGTTGTGTCTCCCAAATGTTATAATATTCTTTTTTTGAGAAAAATAAAATATTTTATTAATTAAGAAACAAACCTAAATACAACACTCGTGTGTAGATGCTAGACCGAAAAATACTACAAACAAAGTACATGTCTCCAACTTAATAAAAAAGAGCAAGTGTTACGATTCGATCAAGCCAAAAATATATTTTACGAGTAATCCCGCCAAGGAACCAAGAATTTCAAATTTTTTTTATCAAAATTTAGCCCCCTAAACCTGCGCAGAGGCGAGAGTGGTTCGTAACACGCCACGCGTCCTAACACCCACTCACCCATAGCCTAAAAGTCTAAAACACTATCTCCTTCTCTTTCTTCCTTTGTTCGCCTCGCACACACACACACACACAGCTCAGTCGCAATGGCGGCAGAATCCATAGCAATGCTACCCTACACCATCTCCTCCTCCATCCCCTCAGACCACCACAGGCTCCTGCCACGTGTCCTCTCCGTCTCCTCCTCCCACTCCGCCGCTCTCTCCAGAAACTGCTCCTCCTCTTCCTCGTCGGCAGCGCAATCCTCGCCGCTTTTCTCGCTCCGGAAGTGCTTGCCGCCGCTAAAAGCGCTTGTGACCGCCGATACTACTCGATCCGCCGATACGACGCCGCTTGGTGTTGACGATAGAGTCGGAGTATTGTTGCTTAACCTCGGCGGACCGGAGACTCTCAACGACGTCCAGCCTTTCTTGTTTAACCTCTTCGCAGATCCGGTAAATTCCTCAAGCTCAGTTCACTAATTTCAGAAACTTCTAGATTCACTGTAGTAATTACTGTACTGACATAGTAAAATTTACTGAATTCAGACCTCAATTTTGATTAATTACCGTGTTGTTTGAGTGAACTGCATGAAATTAGAAACCCTAGGATGTGTGTGAGTTATTGTATTGGCATTGTGATTTTGAGTGGAGGTGATAAAATTTGGCAGGATATCATTAGACTGCCCAGGCTGTTCCGGTTTCTTCAGAAGCCATTGGCGCAGTTTATATCGGTTCTGAGGGCACCAAAGAGCAAAGAAGGCTATGCCGCAATTGGCGGCGGCTCTCCTCTCCGGGAGATGACCGATGCACAGGTATGACCACTTCTTGTCTACTCACATAGACTCAAATACTCTTGCAATTGTGCAGTGAGTTAAGATCATTGGAGATGGTTTGTTTGTTCAGGCGGAAGAGTTGAGGAAGTCTCTTTGGGAGAAGGATGTCTCGGCCAAAGTGTACGTTGGTATGCGTTATTGGCATCCATTCACTGAAGAAGCTATAGAGCAGGTAATTTGATGAGTTCTAGTTTTGATTTTCAAGGTATGCATTTGTAGTATCATGTAAATCTAGTGTCTCTTGTTTTCAAATGTATACTGTGTTGCATTCATTGTTCTGAGCTTTGAGTATTAGAAGAAGCAAATGTCAGTTAGCCATTTAGTCGGATCACTCCACCTGACTATAATGAGTTGTTGATTGCAAAATAATTTTGTAGATAAAACGAGATGGAATTACGAAGCTTGTTGTCCTTCCGCTTTATCCACAATTTTCAATATCGACTAGTGGTTCAAGCCTTCGGCTGTTGGAGAGTATATTCCGGTGATGCCTTAGCATATATTACCATATCATTGGGCAAGATTATTATATGGAATCTGACCATTAATTCATTGGTACATCATCAGGGAGGACGAGTATCTAGTCAACATGCAGCACACAGTAATACCATCGTGGTACCAGCGTGAAGGATACATAACTGCAATGGCAAATTTGATTGAAAAGGAGCTAAAACGTTTTGACTTCCCTAACAAGGTGTGGTGATCATTTTTCTTTTTAGCGTTGAATGTCTACAAGATGCTTTGTCAATGCACTGATTAATGAGATATTCCTGTCACACAACCTATCTTTGACTTGAGTTATGATACACGTGCACTTCTCATACACAAGTGAATGGATATCGAATGAAAGCTAAACCACCGTAACAGGTTCACAGAAAAATCATCTGCTGAAAGTTTGCATCATAAGTCAAAGCGTTGTCATTAATAAATATTCCCATATTCAGACAATCAAACTTCAATTACTGTATGTTAATGAGTTGCTTATGCTGCATATGAGGCCTCTTGAAAGAAAAATTGCATGAGAGTTAGTTATTCTGGTCTCTACTTTAGTGAAGGATATGGAGTTCTGTTATTATTTTAAATTTGGGTTCAAATTTACTCTATTTTGAAAAAGATTTCCATAACATGCAAAGGAAGTTTGCCTTACTTCCATTATAGAATTATGAACTCCCTTTTGGACATGGTCTAGCTGTTAGTTTTTCTTGCACAAAGTGTCAGTATTGCCAGAGTTTGCGATGTTTTGGTTAATACATGCATGATATAATATTCAAATATTTTCTGTTCTCTTGTAGCCTTTCTCTTACTGGCACCTAAGTTTCAAAGGCTAAATCTGGAGTATATGTATGCCAATTGCCAACCTTAATTCGAAATGTGCATTATAGGTGATGTTATTCTTCAGCGCTCATGGAGTGCCACTTGCATATGTGGAAGAGGCTGGTGATCCGTACAAGGCAGAAATGGAGGAATGTGTGGATTTGATAATGGAAGAATTAGAAAAGAGAAATTTAACTAATGCATACACCCTTGCCTATCAGGTATGCTTTGTTTTTCAAGAAGTAGAGTGTATTTTACTGATGTGGAGTAATAACGTACAATTATGGCTGTTAGGAGAAAACTTTAGTCTGAGCCTCTATACAGAGATCTTTTCATCTTTTGAAATCCTAAATACTTATCTGTTCAACATATTTTAATGAAGTGACATACATGGTGTGGATGAAGCAAATCAAAACCGTCATTATTAAAGTAGGCAGAACTTAGTGCAGATGAAGTGATTCTGAATGGAAAATTGTTGGAGGTATAGAAGCTTGTGATGAAAGAAATGTATCACAGAGAAATCCTAGACCAAACAGGAATACCAAAACATCAATAACTCCTAGGAAATGTAACTACCCAAGTGGTCCAGGTTTGTCTTGTTCTGCTGAGAGTCTAGAATAAGGAATAGCTATTTCAAAGATTATCTGCAGAAACTTGTTCTGAGGTAGTGTGGGCATATCCTGTGTATTTTGTGCTTGCATGGTGACTGGTTGATACTTGATAGTAATTGAATGTTCTTACAGAGCAGAGTCGGACCTGTGGAATGGTTAAGACCTTATACAGATGACACAATAATTGAGCTTGGGCAAAAGGGAGTTAAAAGGCTGTTGGCAGTCCCTATAAGGTAATTGTTGTGTTGGCTATCTTTTTCCCCGTTATGATAGCTGTATGCTAGCTTGTCATCTTATTAGTTCTCTGCTTGATCCACAGCTTTGTCAGTGAGCATATTGAAACTCTAGAAGAAATTGATGTGGAGTACAAAGAATTGGCTCTAAAATCTGGTATAGAGAATTGGGGGCGTGTTCCTGCACTTGGATGTGAGCCCACCTTCATTTCAGATCTAGCAGACGCGGTGATTGAGAGTTTGCCATATGTTGGAGCTATGGCAGTCTCAAACCTTGAAGCTCGACAGGTAATTTTGGAACTCTTACCTGAACAGTATGTGTGGCTAAGTGCATGCATGTGGTATAGGTGGGACTCTGGATAACACACACTCAAAAAAAGCTGCTTATAAGTTGTAACTTATTGTAGCAGTTCTCATTTATTAGTAGCTGCTGTTGTCATATCGTAAGCTCATTTCTGATAGGCCCTTAGAGCTTTTTGTTCTGTTTATTAATATTGCGCTTGCCTCGGGATGGTGTTGGGTCTTACCCTGCAGTCTTTAGTTCCACTTGGGAGTGTAGAAGAGCTGTTAGCAGCATATGATTCACAGCGGAGGGAGCTACCACCGCCTGTGACAGTTTGGGAATGGGGTTGGACCAAAAGTGCCGAGACTTGGAACGGAAGAGCAGCTATGTTGGCAGTGGTTGTTTTACTGGTCCTAGAAGTCACCACTGGGGAGGGTTTTCTGCACCAATGGGGCATATTACCCTTACATCCCTGAATCCAACCGAGCCTTTTATTCTTTTACCTTTTACTAAATATGTATCTATTCTTATTATTAAGCCTTTTTTTTTCCCTAACCCCATACAATCATACATATGCTATGTTGCATACTGATAATGAAGCTTACACAAGACCAAATTTGGGTAGTCTAGGTGCAGCACCTTGTGGGGGATGAAGTTGAAAATTTGTATGATATATAACTTGTCCTGTAATTTGTATCCTCACATCCTCACAAGATGTTGCACAGAATTTTCATGTGGTAAAGTTTTGTGCTCCAATTTGACATTGGGAATTATTGGTTTTGAAATTATATATTGTTTAATATCAAGAAGAAATGCTGATTCAGTTGTCCACTCTTTTATCACTACTTCATTCTAATGCCGAATATCTCTGGTGAAAACCTTTATGCCTCTTCTTTTACCTGCTTTAGTGCCTTGTATCTGTTTTTGTTTGTGCTTCTTGCTTAGTGAAAACGAGTAGGCAATGTGAAAACATTAAGAATAAGATACTTGCGGTAAAAGATTCCTCACGAGTGGGCAATGTGAGATTCCCATGTCATGTTTACTGTTCGGCTGATGGTAGGTTAACTTGGAGATTACTACAATCTTTCATGTTCCAATGCATCAGTGTTTAAATTTTTTCGCTAAACTTGGAGATTTGTAGTAATCGAATTATCGATTGCACCATGACGTAGCTCATAGTGTTGCATACTCTGGAATGATATAGAATTATTTTGTAACGGAACATGTTCAGTACACGGTATATGATGAAATTAGAGTAGTTAAAGGAGGATGAAATTAGAGTAGTTAAAGGAGGTCAGGATTTGAGGGAAGTGTTTGGGCACTAATCAGGGATTAAGAAATGATTAGATTTCCATTCACAGAAAAATCATGACCGTACTGAATCACGCAGTTAACCGGTGGGCCGTACGTGTGACCCTACACGTGTGCGGGAGCAACCGGAAGAACAAAACACTGACGTGTCATTTCGAGGTGGCGTGTTCTACGGCGCGCGCGCACGGTAGAAGTTTCAGGTGCCTCCCTTCTATTCCACTTCCTCTACTCCCGCGCGTGAAAATCATGTGCTCGGTCAACACAAGGACCCCACACCTTCAGTAAGGCAGCAAGGCGTCATTGGGACACGTGCCGATCACCCACTTCGAGAGAGAAAGAGAGTTCTGCTTTTTGACAATGTTTTTGAAACGGAGAAAAAAGAAAAACGCAGAGACAGATACGTTTCGAAGAGTGAGTCAGTCACTCACTCACTCACTTCAACTCTCTCAACTCATAAATGTCTTACACTCTTGTCTTTCTACCCAAAACTGGAAACTAAAAATAATTAAAGCAGCCGAAACAGGTGGAGGTTCTCGCCGGCCGACGACGTCGTTTAGCTCCGGTTTGTT
Source organism: Fragaria x ananassa (assembly GCA_034370585.1). Classification (NCBI taxonomy): domain Eukaryota; kingdom Viridiplantae; phylum Streptophyta; class Magnoliopsida; order Rosales; family Rosaceae; genus Fragaria; species Fragaria x ananassa. The sequence continues at coordinate 506,656 of CP139753.1, forward strand.
ATCCTTCTCTCTCTGTTTCAACCTTACTTTTTTTTTTTTTTTTTTTCATTTTATGTGTGGAAATTTGGATGCTATTTGCTTTTGGGTGTGTGTCTTGCAACATGAGGCTAATTGTGGGTAATTAGAACTCTGCGGAGGATTTGGGTGTAAGAAATGTGTGGAATTGCACATGTATTGTTGAGGTTTTCTGTGGAGTTGTTTAGTGAAACCCATGTAAGGAATGTGTGAAAGAAGCCATGAATGCATTTTTGGGTTTTGGATGAGTTTCTGAGAGTAGCTAGTATCATAGCTAATACTTTTAGATGCGGTTGGAGTATGTAGTCGAACTCTTGGAAATTTTCAGTACTCACTGGAGACAATGCCTTTCCAGAGAATTCCCATTTCTGGTTTATAATGGTGTACCTAATACTTTACATTCAATGATTATCATCGAAGGTACTTCAAGAACAAAAAGAGAGAATCAATAGGAGCAGGGTTTTTAATTTGAATGCTTCTCAATGGAATTTTGGAACTTTGAACCTTGTTCGGTCTGCCTCATTGAGGTAGAAAATATTTGAAGGACTATCTGTGCTTTGTTCCACATAATAGTGACCACCATTTCATTTGTACGGCAATCTATTTAATTTGTTTCCTTGATGTATCACTGAATTGCTACCTGTAGCTCGATATTGATGGGATTTTCTTCATTATTCTTTGCAGGTTTTGGTGTCTTGAAAATGTGAGTGAATGCAGGGGAACGAGTAGATGTTTAATTCAGAAAAGGTGCAGCTGTTCTAGATTTGGAATCGCAATAATATTTGTGGAAGCTTAAATGTCTTGCAGCAGAGTGCTTTTAACATACAAGCGAAAGCGGCACACAAGAAATGATCATCTACAGGAAGATGGGGGTCTTAATTCACCTTCTGAGGCTAACAAGGGTACTTGCTTATCTAAGCCGGACATGCAAGTGCATTTGATTGATGAGAATGCATCAGAAGATTATGAAACAAAAACTGCGGTGAGATTATACAAAATTTGAACCTATTTAGCTTGCTTGATACGGATACATGCCATATGTCAGTCATCTTTGTCTATTCATCATTTCATCGTACGTTCTAAATATGACAAATATGTACAGGAATGGCCAGTTTGCTAATTGAAGCTTCGTTTAACTATTGAATGTAGATTCACTAGATTAAAGCTTAGTTTATCTTCAGGAACATTAATTGTGCTTGTTTATCTCATTTCTCTTTTACTTGCAGGTGTGCCGTCTTTGTGTTGTATGCTGTGTCGGGGGTAACCTGATGCACTGTGATAAATGTCTTCAGTCTTATCATCTTGAATGCCTAGATAAGCGCCTCAAGGTATTCTACTTTGTGCAATAAGGAACACCAACTTTTTTTTTTTTGGGGGCGGCCGGTGTTTGGTTCAGTGAAGTAAAGAAATTCATTTTGTGAATGTCTAATGACTTGATGTACTGTTGTCTCTCTTTCCCTCTTCTCTCTTAGCATGCTGGTCATGGAAAAGTGCTAAGCTGTGGGTGTATTGCTGCTGCATTGGGTGATGATGGTAATGTGGGAAAGCGGTCAGTTACCCAAAAGGGGAATGTCACTGATATGATCACTGATTCTGTTGGATACACACTACCATTGTCATCACATGGAAGAGGAAATAGCTTAGATGGTAGTTCATTAAGGTTGAGCTCATCGAAGTTGGAAGAGATTGATTTGTTTTCTGAAGTTAAGTTAGAGAACTCATGTGATGATTTGTTTGTACAAACCAAGTGGAAAACCCCATTACGTACTTTCCACCGCCGGAGATATAAAAGAAAACAAGATATGGATGAGTGTCACATACAAAGCAAATCACTGAACGTGGAAAATAACTGTTCAGTGATAACCAAATCAAACAAGTCTGCATGGGCCAAAACCACTTCATATGAAGCAACTTCCATTGAAAGCTTCTCACTAGATCCTGGAGCAGATCTAAATCCCTACAAAGAGGTAATCAATATGATGTATATACTTTTTCGCTTTGGATAAAATAAAGTATGTGGCCTAGGAAGTTGGAAGTATAGCACAGACATCTGACATAACAAACTACACAGCACTTGTATGGAAAATGGTAATTAGAATAGGTCACAGTATAGAAATTTTCATTTACATATACACAATTCTATTGTCCATGTGCATATGATTCAAATTGCCAAATAAACGGTAACATCTTATTGCTTCATTTCTGTCTAAATAATTTGCAATCACCGGTCTCATTTCTTTGTGACAGGTTATCGATATTACATGTTCTCATGCTGGATCATGTACTGGGTCTGAAATGTATGTTCACATAACTTAAGAACTTAAAACTTATATATCTGTTATCTTTTAGTTATTTACCTTAAACATCTGGACAGTTTGATTCATACGGAGAGGGCAATAAATGAAGAAGCTTTACAACAAGCAGGAAAGGTTCCTGACCAGAGCGCTCGAACTTTGATGGATGTCAAAGAAGAGTCTGTGGATCATTTAGGAACCTCATTAAGTTGTATGAAAGACTCCTCTTCTGGAACTGTACCTTTGTGTACACATACACAACTGGTAAAAGAGGAACCTCAAGTTTTTTCAAGTGATGATGATCGTAAATCAGCAGCAACCTCTCATTCGGGCAGAACCCTTCCTAATTTGAACCTGTCTGTTATCAGCACCGGTAGGACTTCATTAATATCTAGGCATTTGAGCCTGGAAGTTCTTCAAGTCACTTTTTCATTTGTTAAACAATACTTCATGAGTTGTCTAATTGAATTCCTAAATACAGATTCAAACAGTTGTACTTTGGACTTGAATGCTGACTTAAATTTGAGTCCTCAAGAGCAACCTGTTCTTGCTGCACCAAAAAGTACTCTGAACTCGTTTGATTGTACCAGCAGAACTCCTGCCACTGTCTTACATGAACCACCTCCTCTAGAAATGGTGGCTGTCAAAATTGAGAGGATAGAACCTAATACTTCTCTGTTACACAATGACCGCAGAAATTATGATCAAGTCACTCCTAACTTTGATTCAAAGCAAAAATGTCTGCAGGTACGTTTTCTAAGTTTTGCTGTTTGATGTTTGAGAATTAGTTGGCTGCCGATTAATTTCTTCACCCTTTTTGAATTGATTCCAGTTATTTTCAGAAGAAAAAAACAGCGACATTTTCCACCCTGTTATTATCCAGCCGGAGGTGACTGCTTGTATGGCCTCAGAGGAGATAAAAATGCCCCATCTGGGAAGCAACAATAATCAATTTAAACAAGGATCTCTACTCAATCTAGGTCTATCCTTACCAACTAAAACTTCAACTGCAGGATATGCAACCAACACCTGTTTCAATACATTTCCTTTCTTCAACTCCTTCACCGGAACCAGAGACTTTATCAATGATGCGGGTCTCCAATCTTCGTCAAGCCATTTATCATCAGTTTTAAGACACGAGATGATGCATGATAGCATTGCAAGCCAAGCAGGAGCTTTGAATGCAATGGGCAGTTTTGATGACATATCTCAGCCATATAATACCATGTGGTCTGAAGAGGAGTTGGATTTTCTATGGATAGGTGTGAGGAGATATGGACGGGACAACTGGAATGCTATGTTAATGGATCCGAGATTGCACTTCTCATCACGGAGGGCGGCAAGGGACTTAGCTATGCGGTGGAAAGAGGAACAGTCAAAACTTTTGAGTACCATGTATGGCTCACAAGTCAAGTATACAAGAGCACAAGGCAGTTCTTTCTACCAGAACAACTTCTTGCGTCCCCGAACAGGCTTCAGCTGGCAAAAATACTTAGCAGGAGGTAATGTCTCGAGAAGGCCACAGTCCAAATCGACTTATGTTTGCAACGATGGCCAGGAAGTCCTCCACATGCCTCTTAGTAAACCAAAGAGGGTATCTCGTCGAAGGAGCAAATATAATGAGGACGAATTTCATAGTATAAGCAGAAGTCGGGGTATGCTAAGGGGCAAGCTGTTATCAACTGAACTTCCCTCAACTTGCAGTATTGGAGTGAATGGTAATATGCCCCAGTGGCTCCAAGAAGCTGTTATTGCGTCTCCTCCAAGTCTTGGGGCTTCAATTCTACCCTCAACTTCTTCATCTTTTGCATTTGCCCATTCTAATACGTCTAATGTCCCCCTCTCTGCTTGGGATCCAACCAAGTCACATTGTGAAGAAAGGACAGAGATGCAGTATACATTGGGTGGTTCAAGAGAATATGACCTACATCCATTATCAAGTAATGCTCCGTGTCTCAGTGCAGGATTAGGACCTGAGATCACTAAACCGAAAACAGATTCTTCTCGTGACGGCGTTGAACAAGAAAACTTGATTGTTATTGATACTGATGCTTCTTCTGAAGGGACTATATCCGATTAGATTTGTTCTAGTCCTAGGTTGTAGTAGCTAGACTGAAGTTGGTTTTGTTGTAGAGAAGTATTGTGCTTTATTAATTTGCAAGTCAAATGCGAACGGATGTATTTGAACTTTGTATGATCTTCTTGTTGAGTCATCTATTATGTAGAAACTGCGAGCATTCTTGATTTCTGGTATGGGAGTCTGGGACTAAGAGTGACTACATAATAGTATTAGAATGCACAAAATTAACCATGCATGCCTTCTCTGATTAAAAGAACACAATGAAACTAGTTACTACGTACAATTCTACACAAAACCTTGGATTGACACTGACAGAAGATTAAACGGCAACACATACACAAGTAACATAACCCTAGAATGACACAAAATTAAATGACCACGGTAGAAATAGCAAGCCAGGATAATATCAAGATTTTTCTCTTCTTTTTATCGGGTAACAACTTAAATACTATAACTAGTCTTTCGTGAGTCAAACTTACAATCTCAAAACTAGATTTTTTAAAATGTCTTAATTGACTTAATCAAGGATAATTATCTTTTTAAGAAGCAGAATTATGGTATGATTCTATCAGTCTAAACCTCTGGGGTGCTAGCCCTCTTATAAGAATCGCATTTGTATCACTTGAATATGATCACCATCATCATCATCATCATCATGACGACCGAGGAAGAAGACATGTCTTATTGCAGTGGCTGCTGTCAAGTCCTACTCTTTATCGCCGCCGTGTTCGGCTCCTTTTATCTGTTTTTCTATCTCGTCTCGGATCCCTATAGCCCTTCTATCAGCATCACTCACGCCTCCCTCAACGAGTTCAAGTTCACCGCCGACAGCCACACCCTCCGTTACGACCTCGACCTCAACATCACTACCCGGAACCCTAACGTCAACTACGACGTCCATTACGACGACATTCAAGTCAAGGCTTATTGGTCTCCCCAGACTACTACTTATGACGGCCGCCGGCTCACCGTGAAGAAGCTGTTTGCTGTGGCGAATATGAACTACTCCTTTTGGCAAGGCAGAGGGGAGGAAACAGCTTTGCCTCCGCTCTCCTTTAAAGGGAACCAATTGATGCTTAGTGGTGATGAGGTCGTCGATCATTCCTCCATGCTCATGACTACTCATGCTAATTCAAAACCTAGTTTACTTGCTACTGCGGACGAACACATTTATGAAATTTTTGTAGAGGTTTTCTTCATAAACAAGTTGCATAGATCGAAATCAACTGATAGCTGGGAGGGAAGTTTGATCCGGAGCCGGGTATATAAGTCAGGCTTCTCGTGTGACTTGTTGGTTCCCTTGATTGACAAATCCCAGTAGTATTCCTTTAGGACCGTCCAGTGTTAATAAGATCGATGATCACATTTAGCCAGCTAGCTTTCTAATATATATCCTCGCTCTTACAGATAATTTCGATCTGTTTATGACTTGTTATATAGAACTGAATCTTATATATATGCGCATCCGGATTACTATATTTGATGTTTACGCGTGGCGTGCTTGATGTTTAATTGTGGCTTGATTATCAAAATTGTTGATGATCGAGTTTCAACTAATGTTAAATAGAGAAACCCTAAACCCTAAAAGAAAATGTTAAGTGTTAACCCAAATCTCTCGGTGCCTGCAATCAAGCCTCACAATCCTCTCATCAAGCATGATTCTCCTAAACTCTATCCATCTTAATAGAATCATCTGTGTTTAATATCAATATCAATTGTATTTGCTGTATTCTTGATAGTTGGTGGGTATTTTAGTGGACAAATAAAAACGGTCGGCAAATTTATATCACTGTATATATTGAAGATCATAAACATTTCAAATCAATGAAAAACACTTTTCCACAGATAGTATATCAGCATTCGGTTAGGAAGAAATCACTAAGTGCGTAACCGATTTCCATAAAAAAAGGAAAAAAAAAAGTACAATACATATATCTGATTTTGGCCATGTAAATGTAGCCAAAATGTCATGATATGAATAAGGGAGCTGGAGAAGGAGAAAACCATTTAGGTTTAGAGCCAGCGGTTTGAATCAGAGTTACAGATGATCTCACTACTATATTCACAGTATAATTACACTACCTTTTTCATTATATGATGGAGTTGGAGCCGGAGAAGGAGAAATATATATATATATATATATATATATATATATATATATATATATATATATATATGCAAACACGTAAGCTGTTAACCCTGACTCATATTTTAGGTTAATAACGAGTTTGAATCAGAGTCACATATTTCATACAGTATCATATTTTCATAACTCGAAAGTCGACCAGAACTGAGTATCCCAATTGCGTTCAGCATGTCGAGCATGGCTGATCAGAAACCCAAGCGCAAAATCATGAAGACCATTCAGGCCGTGCTGTTTGGCTGTGCTACCTCTGTGTTCGGTGTCGGCGTCATCATGTTCACACTCGGCCTCGCCTGTTTTGGCTTGATTTCACTCTTCTTCATTCTCATTGGCCATTTCACCACGATTCCCATCACGAGACCCTTTAGCCCCTTCATTCACGTCACTCAGGCCTCCCTCAACTAGTTCAGCTTGACCTCCGACGGCCACACCCTTCTTTACGGCCTCGACCTCAATATCACTGCCCGGAACCCTAGCGTCAACTACGACGTGCATTACGACGACCTTCATGTCAAGGCTTATTGGTCTTCCGAGTCTACAGCTTATTAAGGTGATGGCTCTAAATTTGATCAAGGAAGCCACGAGTTCGTCATGAAGAAGATGTTTGCTGCGGCCGATGTGAACTCCTTTTACCAAGGTAAAGGTGGGATCACAACCCTCCCTCCAATCTCTCTCAAAGGATCATCCTCCATGCTCGCTCATGTTTCAAACCCTAAAAATTTAGGACGTTGTAGATTACTCGGGTCTGATTCAAACCCTATTGCTACTGTGGTAGTGGAAGGATAACTGTATGAAATATTTGTGGAGGTTTATTTCAGAAACAAGTTTCGTAGATTGCGTTCACCTGAGAGCTGGGTGGGATGTTGGATTCGGAGATGGAAACAAGAGTCGACCTTCTCGTGTGACTTGATGGTTCCCTTGATCAATGGAGAACTATCTGCAACTAGTACTACTGCTTTTAGGGCTACCCAGTGCTACCGGTGTCATGGGCATTGTTAAGGATATTATTTGGTTCATTTTGTGCTACCTATAGGACCCTTTGCTAGTTTCCATTTGCAGTGTTTTATTTAGTTTTAAACCCATATACAGTATGTTGAAAATTATATATGCAGATCGAATTTGATGATTTTGTGTCAATTCTATTCTTAGATTTACATCTAACGGTCATTAATTATGATTTTTTTAATCATTATGTTACCGTATAAACACCAATATATTATAATATGTGCCTTCCAAAACTGGAACTAATCTATATATGTTTAGGGTCGATTATGCAGTTTCCGGCCAGTTACCGAAAAGCTTCCACCTAGCTAGAACTTACTTATTTACCGAAAACAGAGCTTTTAATTTTACTGAACAGCTAAAATTGAATATATTTAATTTCTATATATACTTAATTCGTTCTAATTCTTCTAGCTGACTAGCTTGTTAGTTTTTCACTAATTCTTTTGGGCTTTTATTAGTGGGCTAGTCAGGTTTTGTGAGCCCGCGCGTCCAGAAACATACACCAACTAGACCACCGCCTAGCGGCCCAAAGTCTCAGCCTAGCCCACATATTTTCCCAACCTTGTCAACCCGGTTCCATTTCGGGGCTCGGGCATCATCACTAGCTCTCCCACCCTCTCTCCTCCTCAAACCTGTTTTACTATTCTTTCTTTCTTTCTTCTTCTGATTCACGATCACACTCCCAGATCCACCTTGTTCACATTTTCCTCAGGTTTATCCAACTCGCTCCGAGTCAACTCATCCCCCCCGACTCGGTGACCCCAATACATGAGCGGCGGCGGCGGCAGCAGCAGCAATGCTCCTAAGAGAAGTACGGTGACGATGGACACCACTAGGTCCCCCCACACCCGATCCAACTCCCTATCCGACCCGAGCTCCAGCAGCACCACCAGCCAGAGCCTCGCCTCCATCCTCAACAACCCCAATGCCTCCGACTCCTCCTCCTCCTGGTCCGCCTGGTGGTCCTCCTCCGCCTCCGTCGCCGCCCCTCCCGAATTCCTCCCCCTCCTCCCCAAATCTGCCTCCGACTCCCTCACCCGATCCGACTTCCAACCCTACCTCTCCTCCATCTCCGATCACTACAACCGCTTCGACGACATACTCAACCACCTCAAGAAGGAGAATCTCGACGACCTCGACTCCATCGGCGGCCAGGGCGAGGCTCTCGTCGCGTGTCTCCGCGAAGTCCCCGCCCTCTATTTCAAGGAGGACTTCGCTCTCGAAGACGGCGCCACCTTCAAGTCGGCGTGTCCGTTCTCCGGCGCGGCGGAGAACCTCGTCCTGCAGGAGAAGCTGACGCATTACTTGGACGTGGTGGAGCTTCACCTGGTGAAGGAGATCTCGCTGCGATCGAACTCGTTTTTCGAGGCGCAGGGACAGCTGGAGGACTTGAATGTCAAGATCGTGGAGGGATGCAATCGGATAAGGGAGCTTAAGGAGACCATTTCGCTGTTGGATGTGGATTTGGTGGACTCTGCTAGGCAGATTCAGGAGCTCAATGTTACCAGGAGTAATTTGTTGGCTCTTCAACAGAAACTGAGGCTAATTCTATATGTCAATCAAGCTCTTTCGGCACTTAAACTGGTAATGCATATGGATTCTTGTATGTTTACAACAATTGTTAGCTGTGTAATGTAGAATTCTAGAGTTGTAGTTGCGGTTGGCAGTGGCATTATAAAATGGCAATTTGAAATTGGTAATGTTTAGGTATATAAGACTTTGTCAACCTCGCAGTTCAACCTTCTGCAGCAATTGTCATGTTCATTTACTTCATGGAAAATTAGCTATAATACTTCTTACAGCAGTAATAGTTGAATGAAACAATGATATCGTTGTATGAAACCTTACTAAGACTCAATGTACGGAAGTCTTTAAGGATTATAGATGTTGTGATGATTTTTATTTTTGGTGGTATTTCTTCTCTTTTCTTGGTGTCCGTGAATTATGCCCCTTTCTCTATCTGCTGTGTTAATATCATACCCTAACCTGGCTGCATTGTAATTTGTACAGTTACGACTTACGACTATAGGCAGCCACTTTCCTGATATAAGCTGATATACTTTTTTCTGTGATACAGCTTGTTGCGTCTGCAGATTGTGCTGGAGCTTTGGATGTCACAGACGACCTGCAACATTTGCTGGTACTTTTTATTTATCGTTTCTTTATCTGCTGCCACTTACTAACGTAGTTTGAAAGAATCAGTCTACTGGACTTCAGTTTTATGTTCCTTATTGATGTTTTTATATGTGTAATAGGACGGGGATGAACTTACTGGTCTACATTGCTTTCATCACCTCAGGGATCGTGTAGCAGCTTCAATTGACTCCATAAACAGGTACTTTCCCTTAATGGTGGCATTAGATATGAAAAGAATGAGTGAGACTGTATCTTTGATTGGACAAGGGTTGGCAGTCATTAAACTCCTTTATCCTGAGAATCTCGACCCAACAAAAGATTGTTTTATTCCCTATTCAAAATAAAGAAGAAGACTGTTTTCTTCCCAAGGAAAATTGATTATGTTGTGGTGCAAATTAACATGTGCAATAAACATGCAATGAGTAAACATTCTTTTTTTTGAGGTGAAGATAGCTGATATGAGACCTGTCTAGTAACTTATTAAATTTATTCTTGTAGCATCCTGTCTACAGACTTTATGCGTGCTTCAATACATGATGCTGGAGATACAGACACTATAATAATATCTAAAGCAAAAGCAAGAGCATCCATACTCATGAATGGGGAAGATGGTGAAGTAAGCTCTATTACATTTGCTTATTCACTGTCTGAAAGTTGTTTATTTTTGGTTTATCGTAAGAGTCAAAACTTAATTATTTGTCTCAAATCTCTTAGTCTTTCTTTCCTTTATGAAGAATTCATTCTCTTCCTGGAGGGGTTGCATTGTATAGATTGGGAAAACCATATCATAGAGTTGATTAATCTTTATAGTGCCACAACAATGCACTCACCAAATTTTCCCAACCCCAGTCTTCTATTCCCTGAAACAAACAAGGCCGTAGAGTGGCTTTTCAAAACTTCATAGTGAAGGGTGTACTTGTGTCGGTGCCATGTGGCTGCTTCATTTTGAAGTCCTTTTCTTTTATTTAAATTTCAGTAGCTAGTGAAGATTCTTAGATGTGAACTGATTACTTTTACATTGTTGCTGTCAGGTTAAGTTGGACGATGAAGAAACCTCCAATTATCAAGATTGTCTTCTTCCTATCATCATTGGATTGCTTAGAACAGTGAGTATTTATGGTATAAATTTACTACGAGTAATTATTTCATAATAGTATCCATGGTTGGAAACCAGAGAGTTGATGAAAGAGAAGAGAGTTAATGAACTTTATGGTCTGATATCAAAAAAGGTGTCGTATAGTTATTGTAATTTATATGGAGCAGATAATATGGATAGCTTTGTGGGACTTGCAAGAACATTATTATGGAATAATCTTTAATTCAGTGTACGGTATCAACTCTCAGTTGGTATTTTACATGCTTTTATCAACTGTGCATATGCATTGTGATGCATTTTTGCATTGTTTTTTTTATTTTTCTCATATGTCTGATGGTATCCTTTTCACTTTCAGGCTAAGCTCCCTTCTGTGTTGAGGCTATATCGTGACCAACTTACGGCTGATATGAAGAATGCTATTAAGAATGCAGTTGCAGAGCTGCTTCCCATTCTAGTTTCCCGACCTCTGGAATCCGATTTTACACCTGGAGAGCGAGTTGCAGATGCAGACGGTGAGAAATCTGTTATATTGTTTATTTTCTTCTCATGCGACCGAAAACTTTGTTGAAACAAGATAAGTGGATGATGATGATATAATTATTAGTCATATGATTTCTTTATAATCAGATTTGTTCTTGTATGCAAAAGACTGAAAACTTGCATGATACAGGGGGACATTTTTCTCTTTGCTTTCTAAGATGTACTTTTCTTTAACTTTTGAACACTTGGTGATGTAGGTATTGGTGCATCACTTGCAAGCAAGTTGAGGAGCCTGTCATCTGAAAGCTTTGTTCAACTTTTAAGTGCTATCTTTTTGATTGTAAGGGTATGTGTACTAGACTATGCATGCCTAACTTTCTTATATTTCTTTTATGGGTTGGAATGGTTGTAATTTTGTTTGTTGATTTTCTAATATACTTCCTGTTCATAACGAATGATGACGATTAGGGATACAAACAAGTTTTTACCCTTTATGAACAGCTTAGGCTGAGCTTGAAACTGATTTATCTGGATTCTACAATATTCAAAAATGGAACCCCATTATCGAGTTCAAATAATTAATATTGTTGATAGTACTCCATAGTCTATGTATATTAAACTCATAGACTTAGTTTAAAGTTTGAGTCAAGTAGTTTAATTGTTGAGGATATTAGAGACAATTGTGGTGGTTGCGGTCAAATCTACATATTTATTATCCCTTATACGCTTTAGCTGTTCATAACTAAACAGATGGGAATATAATAACTGTGATTTTCTTCAAAGTTTGTGTCTACTTTTTATTTTTTATTTTTTTAAAAGCATACATCACTATTTGAGTGTGATGTCATATGATTTATTTTAGTGAATGCAGGCACATCTAGTAAGGTCTGCTGAAGTGAAGAAGGCTATTGAGTGGATTATGTGCAACCTTGATGGTCACTATGCATCCGATTCAGTAGCTGCTGCACTTGCAGTTGGTGCTGAGGCTGCAGAAACAGCTCAAGAAAGTGATGGCCAAGGTGGTTTGCTTATGTCATATTCATCTCCGAGAGTTGGTGCAAAGGCCCTTTCTTCCCAAGGAAAAGCAAATGATGCAACAAGTCCTTCTACTACATCTAAGAATTTTAGGTGATGTCCTTCTCTTGATCATGTTAGTTCTTTGGCATTAGTCTTGTTTCTAACTTGTACTCCTTAAAGTTCTTATGATTAAAAACCTTGTTTTTATGCATTATTTAAGTAGAATACATGATATATGCCCCAAGTTATTCAAGTTTAATGATACTGCTCACCTAGATGGGTCTAGATTTTAGAATATTATCTCTGAATTGCTTGTCCCTCAAAAGTGTTGTCCAATTCCCAAATGGCTGTTTTATTCTGTCCTGTGTTCCATTTGACTGTTTGGTTTTGATAGTACAAATTTTGAAATGTTCCCAAAGTTATACAGTATTCTGAAACAATGATTCTAAACAGAGCTGATGTGTTACGAGAAAACACAGAAGCTGTTGTTGCAGCATGTGATGCTGCTCAGGGAAGATGGGCAAAGCTACTTGGGGTTCGTGCTCTTCTTCATCCGAAGTTGAGATTACAGGAGTTTTTAAGCATATATAATATCACACAAGAGTTTATAACTGCTACTGAGAAGGTAATTCTTTTATTTATTTTTATTCCTTTTCTGTTCCTTTTCGTTGCATCTTCCATTTTTCTTTTTAGTGTGATGATTAGACAATGTGTTATGCATCTCAATTTTGCCCAACATATGCAGGTAGGGGGAAGGCCAGGATTTAGCATTAGAGGAACACTACAGTCACAGGCCAAAGCCTTCCTCGATTTTCAGCATGAATCACGAGTTAGTTCAAACTCTGTTTACGTTTATATAATTTCAGTTTCACCTGGTATGGTACTCTAAGATAACTGCTTTGCGTCTTGGTATCTGCAGATGACCAAGATCAAGGCAGTTCTAGACCAAGAAACGTGGGTGGAAGTAGATGTTCCTGATGAATTTCAGGTTATTGTCACTTCGTTATTTTGTTCTGAAGAATCGGTAACCGAGAGCCTGGATGCTATCCATAGTAGTTCAGAAACAAACTACACTGAGGTGGCCAGCAACAATAGTTCAGATGCGGTGGATACAGGACCGTCGATTACAGAAATGCAAATTAAGCGAACTGATTCAACTGACTTATCTACGGATATTACTGGAAAGAGTAAGTCTACATCTGCTGATGGAGCTGGAAAGAATAAGGCTGATGTTACAAACTCTGTGGCTCAGAACAACCACAGCAACACGAAGGAGAGGGGAAAATCAACTTCCCAAACCCTATCGTATAAAGGTGTTGGTTTTCACATGGTAAACTGGTTAGTTTCCTTGTTTAACTCTCTTTTTATTTTTTTCCTTTTCTTAAATCTACTTATCTCATTCCCCTGTGATATCTCTGCCAATACTGTGTTTTTTGTAAAGCTAATACGGTATTTGGAGTTCCATGCTGTTGTATATGTCGTTAACTCCATGTTCCTTCAATTTTTCTCTCCAGTGGCCTGATATTGACAAAGATGTTTTCAGAGTACATTGATATGAACAATTTTTTTCCAGTACTCTCCTCAGAAGTTGTTCATCGTATTGTTGAAATTTTAAAATTTTTCAATACAAGAACATGTCAGCTTGTTCTTGGTGCTGGTGCCATGCAGGTAAGTTTCAATAGTAATCAGTTGATATGCCTTTCCAGTGTACTTTATGAAGCTGTCATATAGATAGTTGAGTATGGTTACGCAAGATTCCTTATGTTTTTAACTGTTCTTGTATGTACATGAATTCAACAATTAAACTGTTTCTCCGACCTTTTAAGTCTTCAACCCAGCAGTCCTTTTTAACCCAGCAATCATTTTCATTGTTCATATTTTATAGTAAAATACTGCTATCTTTTTTTTTTCTTTTTCTTTTTATCTTTTGGTTACTTATGATTTATGTACTAACTACTGACCATATCATATGTGTTCTTGCAGGTATCTGGTCTGAAGTCGATCACTTCTAAACACTTGGCCTTGGCAAGTCAAGTCATCAGTTTCACGTATGCTATTATTCCTGGTAAGTGATTATAACTTAAGAGTATATCCTGAAACTTGGGAGCCTATTCTGATAACATTTATTCACTTTGATGTTTTTGATCTCTGTAATAAGCAATATCTGTACTCCATAGACTATTTGTTATATCTTCATGCCAAACGTAATATAGTCTACTCTTCAGTCACAGTTTTTGTATTTTCTAAATTTATTTCTGCTTTGACCATGCATTGTTTGTTTAAATATCCTGACTTTATTCATTTTATTTGCTTCAAGAACTCAGGCAAATTCTTTTTCTGAAAGTACCTGAGACAAGAAAGGCAATGTTGCTATCTGAAATTGATCGAGTTGCTCAGGTTTGTCCTCTTATTTCATGAAACAATGTCAACCTGGTTTCACGTTGTTTATTTCAGTTTGTTATTCTTTTACCTGTCATTTTTTCTCCATAGTTTTGGACATCAAGTTAGAAAGCTGTTGTACAATATGAACGTTTCACATGCTTATATTTGCTGTATACATGTAAGAAGCAGACACTAATTACTTTTCTCTGATCAAAGAAACCTCTAATTTGCTTGATGAAGTTGAAGATAACTCATTAAAGAAAAAAGGAAAGATGAAAAAAAAAAAAAAATTGTACCGATTGTATTGTATTCTTTTTTCTTCACTAATAATTTTTTTTTCTGTAAGGGAAAGAAAACAATCAAGAGTCGTTGTTTCTTTATTATTGTGCTATGTACTATGTCTGTTTGTGACATTTTCTTTAATGTTTAACATTTCAGCTATTCTTATACAATTTGTTGTTTGTTTACTTAAGGCTTGATTTTCAATTGAAAACAGGATTATAAGGTTCATAGAGATGAAATACATACAAAGCTGGTTCAGATCATGAGAGAAAGGTTATTGGTTCATCTACGTGGGTTGCCTCAAATTGTAGAGAGCTGGAATAGACCAGAAGATGCTGACCCACAGCCTAGTCAGTTTGCTCGATCACTTACCAAGGTAAATGCCATGCTGACCCATCTCTAATAAGTATTGGTTTTCGGCAATGTCTTTGTCTTACATGGTTGTTGTGGCCTCACCAACTCATTGCCAGGAAGTTGGATACTTGCAACGTGTTCTAACTCGAACTTTACATGAGGTTGATGTTCAAGCAATTTTCAGGTTTGTCTCATCTTTAGCATGCAATTGATCGTTGAGATTTTGGATACTTGTAATACCTTTTGCTTTGCCTCTGTATCTAGTAATTTTAAACCAGGACATACATCCATCTCTCTGGGATTTTAATCCTAGCTAAAGTATGGAAACAAACTCTTGAAGAGAACACCACAAATTTTGGTGGCCCTTCCGTATTTTTTTTTTGTTCTTTTTCAGTTCCGAGCACTCATTTAGACTTTATGCAACTGGTTGTGAAACTCAGACCCACAAACTAATGATTAATATTGTTTCTACTTTTCAGGCAAGTGATTATAATTTTTCATTCACAAATTTCAGAAGCACTTTCACGCTTAGAGATCAGCACACCACAAGCCAAGGACAGGTAATGCCCATTAAAATTGATCCCTCTGCTTGTGTACTTATTGTCCTGTTTAGTGTAACATGTCTTTTCACTGTCTACCAGGCTCTGTCGTGATGTTAAGCACATTCTTGGATGCATTCGATCTTTGCCTTCTGATAAAATGAGTGAATCTGGTACGCCAAACTGGGGTCAACTAGATGAATTTTTGGTGCAGAGATTTGGGTCAGAAGCTAGTTAAGTGTTGTTGTAAAGTGTAGCAAATCAATTGCTTATTTGGAGATGGCTAATCAGATTTTGAGGATCAGAAGCCAATTTCGGTCCATGCATTTCCCTTGTACAATTTCATTGAGGTAAGGGCATATTCTCTCTCTTTCTAGTGTCATGTTATATGCACCGAAGCATGATTAATATCTTGTCAAGCACATCCCTAAAAAAGTTGGCATTAAACTAATGTAAATGTTTAGCTTTACTTCCTCCATCACACAGTTTCTCTACTTACTGTTTTTTCTTTTCTTTTTGGTTTTTCCAGGTTTTGCATTTTTTCTGAGATGTATAAAGTCCTGTAAGAGATCCAAAAAATTGACCAGAACACCATAACTTTTTTGTACCAGTCACTGACACTTGAATTACAAGTTGTACTTACTAGGCTCAGTGTTTTGTTACCCTGATTGTAATGGGTTTTAAAGAGATGAAACCAATTGAAAGTTTTGATCGAGTAAAAGGAACTTTCGTTCTGTATCCGCTGTCGAGGCGCTTGAATCACACATCTAACTGTAGTTAATGTCTAAATGCTTTGGTAGTCAATACCCCAATATCCTCTATCCTGTATTCCTGTACCTTTCTTTGTTATCAAGTTATTCAAATTGATCCTTGAGGTAACAAAACCGATCGGCATAACGTACTTCCAATTGATCTTCAGAGTCCATATTGCAAGCTGAGTTGATAAATACTTGAGTACCAAGGTAACAAAATGCAACAATCCTTGGAAAAGGATCCCCCAATCTAACATGACCTCCCGAGTGCGGATTAGTTTTTGATCAAGGCAGAGTCCAAAAGGTCCAAGACAGGCAAGACTTGAAGAGTTCCCTTGGGAAAAAAATAAACGCAGGCACAAAATCATTTCATTCTTAGGGTATAGGGCAAGAGTGTGGAGAACGCAGCGGCAATGGACTTGGAGGCGTTGCCGGAAGGCTGCATAGCCGAAGTGATCGGGATGACGACTCCTGCGGATGCATGCAGGCTGTCGTTGATTTCAAGACACTTCAAGTCGGCGGCGGACTCTGACGCCGTTTGGGACAAGTTCCTTATGGCTGAGACCAATGAGATCCTGCTCCACTTTGAATCTGCAACCGATGCCAAATCCAAGAAGGAGCTTTACTTGACTCCTCTGATAATCCCATCCTCACCGACTGGAAGATGGTAACTTACTTCTACCCTTGCTATTTACGTATATACTGTCCGCCATGCCTAAAATTCAAAGAGTTTACGACTTATATTATATCTATGATTATGTCATCCCTGGTTAGAAACTTGAAATATGATAGGTTAAAAATTAGAATACGTACGTTTTAGACTTAATCTGATGATCCTCATTGATTTGCCTCATATATACATGTAGAGCTTCTCACTTGAAAAATGGAGTGGGAAGAAAAGCTATATGATAGCGGCCAGGTGCCTTCGGTTTGCTTGGGGTAATGATCCTGTATGTTGGAATTGGAAATCTCTGCCCAAGTCCAGGTCTGTTTGTACAGTTCTTTAGTTATTAATGATTCGGTAAGGCTTGCTTCACAACCATCTCAACTCGTTCAGCTGCTTGCATCTATTATATGTCCTATACAATCCTTGTGTACGTTAATTTCAATCATTCAATGTGTAGGTTTAAGGAGGCGTTGAAGTTAATTTCTTTCGGTTGGTTTGACATCCGTGGGAGAATTGAAACGCGCATTCTGTTTCCATCCACGACGTATAAAGCTTATCTGGTTTATAGATCAACTGGAGTAAACTATGCTGCGACACTCACTGCAGTTGTTGCAAGAGCTTCTGGGTTTGATTATGATGATGAAGACCTTGGTGTGAGGGAAATAAATTAACAGTTTAATCCCAGTGCTGTTCTGGGGCAACAAACACTCTAAGAAGAGCGGCTTGCAAGAAAACAAATTATGAAATATACTGAATTTCCAAATGAAAGGAGGGTGGACGGGTGGCTGGAGATAGAGCTGGGTGAGTTTCACTGTGGAGGAGACGAAGACGGAGAGTTGGAAATGGTTTTTTGTAAGACTGGGAGACCCATTACTGAAGGCCTCCTTGTTCAAGGTATTGAGATCAGACCCAAAAGGACTAGTTAGAGTTCACCACTTTGCTTTATTAATTTGAACGGAGTTGATTAATCGATTTCTCTCGAGGTGTTTCTGAAACTAATCATTGCGGTTGAATGGTACTGAATCAGTCATATCACAGTAGAATAATCAATCTAGATTAGTCATAAGTCTAAGGTCGAGTTGTTTTGTCTAATATAGAACGCCAAGTCAGAAGGCTTAAGCTCCCCTTGATTAATAACTAGAAATTAAGTTGCAATTATGGAAGATCGGTGAGGTCATTGCTAGTTTAATAACCCGGAAGGGATTTTATTCGTTGATTCTTGATTTACTGCCTTCTGGCCGGTTGGCTTCGCCAGAAGGATTCCGATATGTTCTGCTAGATAGACTTCAACCCTATTTTATTTGAGAAATCTTTTAATAGGTTAAGGGTGTGTATTTAAAATTATCTTTGTCCTTAATAAGACTTGATGAGCAATAGATCGAAGATGAATTTTCATGAAGGAATCAATTCGATCCAGCAATGTTAATTAAAAAGGTCACACACGATCGATATTATTTTTGTGATCGATGAAGCGTGAATCATGAATTATTGATCCATGTTTGCCCTTCTCCTAATTAAGGTCCCTCTAATGTATAATGGTACGTACATGGTCTTCTTGTAAGTCTCCTCTATGTAGCTAGCTAGGCTCCATTATTCCAACCAGACAATATATTGTTCCGGATTACTCAAATTAGAGAGCGTATTCGGCACACCCGGGTGCGCTGCGCACCTGAAAATGTAACGGTGAGATCGCCGGTGAAATTACCGGGTGGGGCCGGGCACGGGTGAGTGGACGGTAATTAGGGATAATGACCATTTGTATCGTTTCCAAAAAAAAAAAAAAACCAAAAATTTCATTGATATACCTATATACCAATTAATTTAGCATACCTAAACTAAAGAAGATAAAATGACAGGAAGTTATACATATATACATGCATACGTTTTTGACTAAATTGAATGCAGTATATTAATCTCCATTAATTAATCGTTATTCAAGTGCAACTTTGCAAGATCGACTGGTGCTCCCAGAAATTAACTTAGCTGAAACTCTTGCTTCTCTTACTGTAAACTTACTGTGCGTAGTTTAGGGTTCTTAATTAATTTCCTTGATCAGGGCAACATAGAGTTTTTACTGTTTCCCACATCGAGCTGTGCATTAATTAATTGATGATAAACCCACTTATATCTTTACTTTAGAGTTGAGATCGATCGATCACATAGCTGCAGGCATGGTGCGAAGACTAGCTAGTTCAATTTGCAAGTCTTCCTTTTCTTCTCGATCGATCGTTGTTGTCGGTCTTCCTCGATGTGAGGCATAGAACATGAGAGTTAGTCAATTGCGCGCCTCTCAAGTTAGCTAGGCAGGAGATAGAGATCGATAGGAGCCAGTACGTACGTGGTGCTCGATCATTCCGGTACGTACTGCCTAACAGGACAGTCCTCGATCGATCATCATCTAGAAGACAATGATATATATATATATATATATGCATGGACTACTCATGAACATTCAAAGTTCCACAGCTGGGAGTACGTTGTAACAGATTTCATTAATGTCCTATGCATATTACTAATCAACATCGATCGGTAGCTATAGCTGGAGCAGTGCGAAGGAGACATGCCGGTTTGTCTTGATATTGGAACAAGTACTCTTCTCCGATCAACTTGTCCAAAGGGGAAGAAATAATTCATGTATACATGTCAATCATATCATTTCTAAGGAGAAATTATGATCATCTATACAAAATTTTAGCCAAATTGATAATTATTAAGATATTCAAAACTGTGAATTACACGAACGGTTCATGTTGAACATATTTGGTTCGTTCATTGTAATCATATAGTTTGATACCTTAACGATTATTAATTTGGCTGAAAATTTGTAGAAATGATTTTCTCATATATACCTACAATGTGAATGGTTAAAATGAGAAAATATGATCTAAAAGTGGGTCAATTAAGAAAATCTGTACTTTATGAATAAATACCAATATTTGGACATGATAATATATATATATATATATATATATATATATAGTATATATGCAATATATAGTGTGTGTAGTATGTATACACTATATATACATATATAGTGTATATAAACTATATAGTCTATATATACACACACATTATATATAGTATATATATATATACATATATCTTGTGTCAAAATATTGGTATTCGATTTAACCTAAAAAGTAAATAATGTTAAAAGTACAGTAGCTTTTATGAATGTCTTTATTAAGTTTTTTTTATACTTTTAATATGAATGTTTTTTTGGTAATTTTACGTATCCACAAAGTTTTACATAATTTATGTAAAAAAAAAGATATGTGTACCTAACGTTAATAAAATTTCATTTATTTTGGGATAGTGATTTATGGAAAAAAATTGAAAATAAATAAACGACTGATTGAACCTTGAAAGACCCCCCCTTTTTTTCCGTGTTATAGTGGTCTTGAAATCCCCAAATTCTTTGATAATACTCAGATAGAGTTGGTATCTCAAGTCTCTTCCAGCATGTTTCAGACCAAATTTGCTTGCTGAACTTAAAATGTTGGATAGCCAACTCGTTGAGTTTTGGGATGGAAGACTGATAACAATGTTTATCATGTTTTCTACTTCAAAATAGAATCTTAAATTTTCCAAAGGTAATTATTTGTTCCATGCATTGTACAAGACTTGTCTACATTGAAACGTATGGATCTTAGGGTCTCCAAATATTTGAAGAAGACCCTGGATTTCACAGGTATGTCGAATCTTGAGGACTTGAATCTTGCAGATTGTGAGGGTTTAGTTGAGGTGAATCCATCCATTACAGTGCAAAAAAACTTAAGCGGTTGATACTCCAAGGATGCAAAAATGTTAAGAGCTTCCCAAGTAAGATTGAAATGGATTCCCTCGAGTTTCTCAACCTTTCCTACTGCTCAAAACTAAAGATTCTATAATTTGAAGAAGGGATGAAAAAGTTGGCTTACATGTGCATGCGCAGTACTACTACTGTTGGTCTTAAGTGTTTGGATATATTTAAGAGCAAAAGTCTCCAGAGTATATTGGCTACTGCAATTTTTAAACTGAAGTCTATGAGAAGTAAGCTTGGCTCCTTCTTCAGAAGAAAGAGTTTAGAGCCTTTGTGCTTGGCGTTGCCGTCTCCAAGGGCTTTACCATCTTTAACAACGTTAGATCTAGCTAATTGTCATCTCAGTCAATGAGTAATCCCCGATGATATTGGCTACTGCTTTCCATATCTATATACGTTGCGTCTTGGTGGAAATGATTTTATTACTCTCCCCGCAAGCATTAAATGTCTTTCTAAGCATGAATTCCTTAATTTGACCGGGTGCAAAAGGCTTCAACAATTACCGGATCTCCCATCGAACAGTCGTTTAGGAGTTTATGCACATGATTGTGATTCCTTAAAAAAGTTGTCAGAACCATCACAGCAGGGCACATCCTCCAATTTAGACTTCTTTCGTTTAACAACTGTGAACTGCTTTGGATTTATTGACAATGAAGGCCTTACTAATGGAATATTTGTGATGCTAAGGAGATTGGCTGCTCAGGTTTGTTACATCGATCACTCATATTTGTATGTCTTTCATCTCTCTCTCTCTCTCTCTCTCTCTCTCTCTGACTGTATCTTCTAAATCTTCATTGAACATGCATAATTGTTCTTTTGGTGTAGGGAATCTCTCCGGACTTTCTCTCATACAGGTGCTGTATTTTTCATCCATCATTTGATATTGTAAGTCCTGGAAGTAGAATCTCAGAGTTGTTTGATATTCTAAGCGAGGGAGGCTCATGGACTGTGGAGTTGCCTCCGGATCAGAAAAATTGTAAATCTGAGTGGATGGACATTGTGTTTTGTGTTGTTTTTTCCGATCAAAAAGAACCTTGTACTCTTTAGTGTAATGATTTCTTAATTGAAGGTCTATCGCCTGAGGTTGGTGTTAACCACATTCATGCTTTAGAAAAGCACTTTCTGCATCTAATAAATCTAAGGCATATGAAGGGAGATCATCTTTGGGTGTCTTTTATGCCTCGTGGTCAAATCTTGGATACCACAAGCTGCTCTTTTACGTTCTCATTCGAAGCGTATTGTTATTCTTTGAGATGTCCTCGTATTCCATGCCTGAATTGTGAGAAGGGGTGTGAAGCCTGATTGTTGTACGAGGAAGATTTGAAAAACTTACTCAATTCACCCATCGACATCATGAAACAGAGTTTTGCCTTATGCGACTCAGAGGGAGGCAGAAGCAAGAGGAGAAGGTCCGAGTAAAATTGAAAGTGGTATCTAACTCTAACAATAAATCATTATTCAAAAGACTCGAGGCATAATACTAATTATTCTTGTGGAGGTATGTTTTGTGATTTACAAAAATGATTTTGTCTGATGTTGGTTCCACTGACCCTGTCAAGCTGATATATTTCTATTTATATATATATACAGTCTTTGTCAGGTGCGGAGGTCCGCACCAATGATTTTGGTGCGGATTTTCATTTTTGCACCACTTTTCGATCGAGTTTCCTCATCTCCACCGTCTAGTATCTAGTTAATATTGTGTAGATCATCTCTGCAAAATTTCAGCCAATTTGGTAATCGTTAAGGCCCTCAAAATTGCTCATTTCTGTTATAAATATGAATAGTTCATGTTTGACAGAATTCAGTTCGTCTATTTGTTTTTCGAGTTTATGGGCCTTAACGATTACCAAATTGGCTTAAATTTTGTAGAGATAATCTACACAATATTATCTAGATACTAGACGGTGGAGATGAGGAAATTCGATCGAAAAGTGGTGCAAAAATTAAAATCCGCACTAAAACCATTGGTGCGGACCTCCGCACCTGAGAAAGATTGTGTGTGTGTATATATATATATATATATATATATATATATAAGGTCCATCAGTCGGTGAAAGCACTAGGTTTGTGTTTCTCAAATATCCAAAATTAATAAACTTGTGTGAACTTTGCTAACAATACTATGTTAAGTACTAGGTGTAATCATAAGGTAACCACAAAAAATCGTTACAACACATGCTTTTCCTCCAAAACATAATAAGAGAAATTCATAGAAGTGTGATGCAAAATTGCATCGACAAATAACTTGTATTGGAGTCCTATAATTCAATAGTTGAGATTCATCACTCACGTTCAAGGTATATCTTGCTGCAACAAAAATACTATTAGTGTGATGACAATAACTTAGGAGATTTTGTCAAGGATTATACTTTATTTTAGTATTTTGTCAAGGATTACAAATTAGGAGATATATGGAAAAAAACAATTGCCCATAACAAGTTGAATCTTATACTATAGGAACGGGCATCATTGCATCACTATGATTTCTGATTTCTATTCGTACTTTATAGCCCAAACTTTTTTCATTCTAAAAGCTAAACATACATTTGGGTTTTCTACAGTATCAAGTTGCCTCAATCCATTCTGCTTCTGATTCTCGTACAGCTTGGTGGTTTTGAACTCTTTGACGATGATGGGGTCCTTAAGGTCTTACAGCTAGTAATTTAAGCCGCTTTGTAGCTTGTTCTTTTTCCTCCTCCGTATCTGGGCCACCATACTTCTTCAACATCCGCTCAGGAGAATACCACCTCTCCAACAGATGAATAACAAGGCTTTTTAGTTCAACAACATTCTCTAACAGGTACCTGACAAGTTGGAAATCACCGGTACGATCATAATACTCTTCCACCACTACCCTAAGGAATTTATGGGAGTATTTGGGAGCTTGCTTAAATCTCCATTTTTCTCCTATAACCCAGAGAGATA
This sequence comes from Fragaria x ananassa, assembly GCA_034370585.1. Classification (NCBI taxonomy): domain Eukaryota; kingdom Viridiplantae; phylum Streptophyta; class Magnoliopsida; order Rosales; family Rosaceae; genus Fragaria; species Fragaria x ananassa. Next base: position 530,628 of record CP139753.1, read on the forward strand.
GTCCTTGCCAACTGCATCAAGGAAACATTAATTTAGTTGATCAGACAAGAATCAAGAATACTATATTATTATGTACTAAATAATAAAAACATTTGCAATATTTCATCATCTCAATGGAGTGATACTTGTACCAAATGCACTAAACTAAATTCAAACCCAGAAAATGTCGTATTGAACTTGAAGGATTATAGATATGGTCTCGTTATGGTACTTACAGAGATGCCAATTAATATTATTTTGTAATCCACAAGAAAATTAATATATGACTTGACAAAATAAACAACACAGTCAGAAAGATGCATATACCATAATCAAAACAATGAAGGATAATCGGAGATATAGATCCACCAGAGTAGAAAAATAACAAGTTTTAGTAAGATTATATGTACCTCCAATACAAGTTTGTGCAAATAAGGACATGCCTTCATGAAAGTTTTTAATTGAATAAGACAGCAACTGTCACGTTCCTTCAATCCCAGTTCCAAATGCTTGAGATTTACATATGTAGGTAATACATGTTTCTCATTGTTTATCTATGAAAGTCCTAGAGGGGGGTGAATAGGCCCTGACAATTTTTTGCTCTATCCCGCACACAAGGATAGCAAGGATTGTGCTATCCTGTTTGCTGTGAGAGACTAAGTTGTGTAAATAAAAAGCCAAGTACTGAAAGTAAAGATATAACACCAGTACGTTTTTTATACGTAAAAACCCTGCAACCAGGGAGAAAAACTGCGTGCCTCTAACTCTTGAGAGACAAACTATTACACTATTGTAAAGACACTTCTTACAAGACTCACAACTCAGAGGATAGCACAACACCTAGCCATACTGCCTAGTCTACCACTAGCACTCAACTGAACTTGCTCTCTTATCTCTCAAGTGTTTTACACATAGGGCTATGCTAAGCTTCAAAACAGAACTTAACTAACGCCTTTAGCTAATTCTCTAAGACAGCTTACAACTTGCTTCACACGAACTTAACTAACTCCTTAGCTAATTCTCTATGAAGACTTCATCGGGTTGCATCACCTAGACCGCTCTCATGGTATGCATGAACAATGAAATGAGTTTTGAAAATGTTTTGGTGCTCAGCTCTAAGATTTATAATCAACGAGGAAGACTTAAAGTAAAGGAGCAAAGGAGCAATAATGCTAAGACTCAAGGGGAGAAAATGCAAATGACAATTTTCAACAACCAAAGAGCAAGAGAGGTCTTGCTCTCTATTTATAGGCAAAATGCACAGCTATGAGGAAGCAAGCACGTTTGCCACATCAACAAGATTCTTTTGGACTCTAGCTGCTTGTCTGGAATACTAGGACGGATAAGACCCTAGGGATCCCTCCACTCACAAGACAAAAGCTGAGAATAGACTTTCCTAGGAAAGACTAAAGTCAAAAAGATAAGACAAAAGGTTTTGGGAAAACTAGATCTACAAAACCACTTTACCTAAGAGGACACTTAGGACGGCTGATAGTTTGGGCGGTGCATCACATGGGCAGCTGCCAACTTGGTTTTTGAATCACAAAACCCAGCTGGTTCCCAAAGGCTCAAGTTATGTGGTCACGGGTTGGTTTGCCACACCACCCTAGACTAACTTGGAGCTCAAGTACGAATAGACTAATGTTTTGCTAAAAGGTATTTGAATTTCAAACACTTAAAACTGAAGCAAACACATTTGAATATGCATATAGTCAGACCCAGTAGATAGAACAGATACAGCAGGGGTATCCGTTTAATCGGGATGGCAAGCACGGCTGCCATCCTTAGTGAATGAATATGATGCACATGCATGAACTACCTGATGCACATGAGATCTGTCAGGTTCTTCGTTCTTCACTTGAGTAGTCCTTGCTACCAGGCTACAACATGTAGCATGTATCCTTGTGTTTTGATCATAAAGGGATAGCCAACAATTCTTGTACCAACAATCTGAAAACCAAACAAACTAAGAGATAAAGAGCTAACATAATCCAACAAAAGGAAATCAAAACACATGACTGATATTAAAACTTACTACAAATCCCCTCAGTCTGAAAACCTCTAGCTGATGATGAAAGTCACACTATCCAAATGAAACTTGGCGGGAAGAAAAGGAGACCTCAACAAGCTGCGGCACATTCCTAAAGAGCAATTTTTATCGAATCTCCTCCATAAAAAAAGGAAACAAGCTTTACATTACAAATCTTCATGCTCAATAGACCGGTATGTTTCTGGATGTGTAATATTTCAAGGCGATTGCCGGGTCGATAACTTTAAAACTATCCAACCTGAAAGCACGAAGCACTTTTAATTGCTCAAGAAGTGGGCAATGAGACAAGAAGCACTCCAGAACTTGTCCACTAAGTCCTTTAACAGACCTGAACTCTAGAAAAGTGCAGGCAGATACATATTTCATGTTCTAGCTACCTCCATCCTCAGAATTGAGAGACAAACAAAGTAAGAAACAAGAGAATGGATAACCCGGCGGTAATGATGGACTTAGAGGCGTTTCCGGAAAGCTGCACAGCCAACGTGATCGGGCTAACGACTCCTCAAGATGCGTGCAGGCTGTCGTTGGTTTCGAGGCACTTCAAGTCGGCGGCGGACTCCTACGCCGTTTGGGACAAGTTCCTTCCGGCTGAGATCAACGAGATCCTACTCCACTCCGAATCTGCGACCGATGCCAAATCCAAGAAGGAGCATTTCTTGACTCTCTCTGATACTCCCAGCATCCTCATAGACGGTGGCAAGATGGTAAGCTATTTACGGCTTGCAAGAAAGGAAATTTTCAGATATACTAGATTTCGAAATGAAAGCAGGGCGGATGGGTGGCTGGAGATGGAGCTGTGTGAGTTTCACTGTCAAGGAGATGAAGGCGGAGAGTTGGGAATGGTTTGTTGTAAGATTGGGAATACAGCTATGCAAGTTCTCTGTGTTCAAGGTATTGAGATCAGACCCAAAATGAACTACTTTGAGGCTGCTACTGCTAAGGGAGAGTACCGATGAAAATCAGAATCAGTCTAATTAAGTCTGAGCTCAAAGCGTTTTTGGCACGATGTTTGCTTACATGGAATGAAAAATGTCATATTAGAGACAACTTGAAATAGAAGAAGTCGTGAATCAAAGAAACATTGGAACAAAGAATGAAAGAAATCAATACAAGAATTGTTCTTACACCTGTATCCTCGCTTGGTTATCATGTTAATGTTTATTTAAGAGTCTATGTATCATAATGAGGTGGGATCCACGATCATTCAAATACATACATATCTCAACTACTATAATGCGAGACCCAAGTTTGGAGTAAAGTTTCACCTAAAATTGAACTTTCAAATTTGCCCATGATATTCCAAAATATTGGTGAAGCTTTGAAAATATTATGAGCAAATTATACCATATATATATTTGTTGAGATGACGTCAGCGAAGGGTTACTGTTCTTCAGAACAGTGTGACTTGGGTTGGGCTTATCCTTCTCTCCTCTCCTTGGTCTCTCTCTTTGGTCTCTCACCGGCTCTGAAACTTCTATCGATCTCGAGATTTTTTTTTCTGCCTTTCTTGCTCGCCGCTTCTGAAGCTTCCAGAGATCTCGACACTCTCTCTTTCTAGCTTTATGCTTCTGCTATTTGTCTTATAAACGATCGACGCTTCCAATCCTCTCTTTCATTTTGGTTTCTCTCTGTCTTTATCCACAGTCGTTCGTCTCGCTCTCCTCGCTTCCCTCAGATTGGGTTTGCTATTCGATCTAGGTTCAATTCTTTTATGGGTGTTGATTTGTAGGATTTCTCCCCTCAAACTCTCTAGATTATTCTTCCTCTCTCTCACCCAAAATTTCTCCTTCTCCATCAACCTCTCTCTACAAGTTGATATCAAAATCTTATCGCTACCTCAATCCCCATCAATCTTCGATGGATAGCAGAGTCCTAACGGTGCCTGTAAACTTGGTATAGCCCAATAGCTGCAAATTGTTTTCATATCGCTTTACACAATTTCCGACTTCAATTTCATTGTTTTTTTATCTGTTTCAGTAAATCATTCAGTCACACTAAGTTAAACTGATCTGTATCTTATTTCAAAATTCTCAGCTGTTCCTACAGTGATTGGTATCAATCAAATATGTGAAATTTTGCTCACAAGTGAGTAGTCTTGGCATCTGAATCATTTTTTATTGATGTGTATTGGATGGTTTTAGTGATTGTTTCTAAAGTTTTGATCATTGTGGCTTTTGGGTGTTTTGTAGGTTTCCATTTCTTTTGGTGGATAGAGAGATGAGTACAACCCAGGTGTTTCAGCTGTTCCTATTACAATGTGATGATCAATAAGAACTATTTCCCTAGCTATTTCCCAGAGAGGCCTAATATGCTTGGTGTTCTCATGGTTGATGTATTACTGTTTAACCCACGTAAGTCCCGTGCATTTTGCTTATTTTATATGTGCACTTAAACATAGTATGTGGTTCTGCATAATAATTATCAAGAGCATTCAACATGAAACACATTGTCAAGGCTTATTGATAACATTAAATTATAGAGCACAAAGGATAAAGAGTCTCTCATTGAAGGAAATCAAAGAGCCTATGACCATTAGTTGATTGATTAAAAAAATCTTATTGATGAAATTCAGTGATTTCCCACCATCTTAAGTGAGAATGATCTTAATTGATTAAAATAAGTTTTGTTGAAGTTGTATAATTGATTTCAGAATTTAGTTGTTTTGTTTGAATTTTTAAAATTCTATGCAAAAAAAGTCTAACCTGTACGTATGTATTCTCAAAATCAGTTACATAAATGGGAATACTTTTCCTGCAGTAAGTAGAACTGTATAGCAGCACATATCGTAATCTTGCAAAACAATCCTAAAACCCAATTATATATTACAGACCAATGATAAGCTATATCTTTCAAATTTCTACCTATAATTAGGTTACTTTTTAGCTACGTTTCCTATATTAATGTGTTGGATGGGTTTTTGTTTTTTTGGTCATGTTGACGAGTTTTTGTTAAATTAGTTCTTCATTTATTTGCAGCCAACAACAATGCATGATTGAAAATTTCTTTTCACATCAACAATTGGACCGTAAAAGAAAGTGAGAGGCACTGAATTATCAGTTGTGGATTGCTTGCTATGCTCCAAAAGCTTGCCCATCAATTTCCTCTAATTTCAGGTCAGGACTTCAAGCTTAATGCACCTGTTTCTGTGACTTCACTGTTTAAATTATGTTTACTCTGTCATCTTCATATATCTTGGTTTTCAAGTTATGCTATAACAAAGGAAGGAACCGTTTTTTCTCCCAAGTTCAGGACTCAATTTGCTGATAGCAAATTACAAAGTTAGAGCTGTGAAAATTTAACAAAAAGTTAAAAAGCTTGGTTGTATCTTACTTAGTTTACCGAACATTTACAATCAATTCCTGAAGTTGTATTTACTGAAACTGTTTCTATGTTTTTTGAAAATATGGAAAAAAAATACACATTACCTTATGTAGCAAGGTCCATTGAGTTATAAGAATAAGGATTTGAATTCGGCAACAGAACATTTTAGTGATGAGAATAAACTATATACACCAAAAGTGAAGTCATCAAAATCAAATGAAACTAATAACTAATTAGCGAATGCAGAATCTTTGTCATATTTTTTTTTCAATAGTTTCTATCAAGATTTTATGGTGTTTGATGTTTTGTATCAGTTCTGTAAGTTAGGTAGCTGTTCTGTTAACAAATTTAGATTTACAATTTTTTCAATATGAGTTTACACTTGCCATAGGGAAACTCTAAATACAAGCCTGGATTATTTGTACTAGCCGAGGGTTGATAATACTTCTCTATGTGGGAAACTAATTTGAGTGGTTAAAAAATAATTTGAAATTGAAAGTGTTTTCATTTTCTCTTTGATTTAATGTTTCCAGATATTGAATCTTTGAATTGGAAATTGTAGAGTCTTCACTCGACTGTTTCAGATTTTTAGATCTGCTTCAATTTGATTATTCAGCTATGTTTATATATTACAACCTGTCATTATTGATCTCATAGATGTTCTTACATTTTATAGCTGCTGGTAAAGAAAGAAAAAAAGTCGTATCGCTGCTGAAAATGCTGTCATCACTTTTCTGTTTCTAAGAAATTCTAATGATCTACACTCTTCATTATGCAGGTAGCTGAGAGTTTGGATTTGGTCAGAAGTATATTTGATAATGATTGCAAGCATTTCTTGCTTGGTAATGTCTCTGGATATATGACTTTGCACTTATGCATCTGATTATTGTAGTCTTTCAATGTACCGATTATGTTTTATAATACTAACCATTTTACTTTCAACATATAAAGTCAAATATTGTACTCTCGAGTCCTTCAATTTTATTTCATCTTAAAGTTACAATGTCATGCCAGACCTAAGTTTATGATACCATGTTCACTAATAGTCTTTGAGTTGAATTAACAAGCTTTCATAATCATAAAAAAAAAAAACCAGTAACATCAGTTCCCAAAATGCAAACTAATATATTATGTTTCTAATTTTCACTTTAGAAACACACTGAGGTTTACATTAATTCCTGAGGTAGAAGTTTATCAATACATACAACTTCAAAATTAGAGTGTGTAAGAAGAAGCATTAAGTTTTGCTTTTAGCTATCAATTTTCAGGTGTTGTACTCACTGAAAACTGAATTCTTTGTGTTTGTTAAGGTTGACATGTTAACCTCTTCGTTTGCTTTCAGATTGTAGGTCTTTGAATCAACTAAATCTATTCCTCGGGAATTAGTTCCACAAGACCGTAGTTATACTAATTTTACTAAAAGTGAAAATATGGTCTCTCTTTTAGAATTATTCTTTGTTTATGTTATGTGATTGTTTGAATCTGAATTTTTTGCATTTAGATTTAATTTCACTTCACATTTTGTTTTTAAATGAATAATTATTTGCAAGATACCCTTTTGATTATTCTTAGGTCTTGCTAAAGCTTTATGTGAGTTGAGGTTAATATAACATTTCAGAGTTTTTGCTAACTAGCTACTTTGTCTTTTGCGCCAGCCATCTTTTGCAGCTGCGACCGGAACAATGATCTTTTTGCCAATTGCAGTAGTTACTGTTCTCAACAACCTCCAACAATTTTTCCTGGGTTAGCCTATAAAACTTCGGTGGCTAGCATTTTTGCACTGCCTTTAGTTGAATGAACTTCAACTAAAATGTCAAATTTGTTAAAGGAACAAATTCCGCAGCAATCTCTTTTCCTATTTCCATCAATCTCTTTTCCTATTTCAATAATACGTGGTTGTATTTCAATCTTCTGATTACTAAAAGGAACATGTCCCGCAGCAAAGCGCGGGCATAATTGCTAGTTTGTCTAGTATTTTGGAACATGACCAGATGAATATGAATGTATCAGTAAATATATAAAATGAATACAAAATACAAAACGTGGGGAGCACATAAACAATTGACCTAAAAAATCAAAAAAAGGCCAAAAACTTTTACAGCTAAAGAATCTCTTTCTATCTCTATTATCATAAAGCCAAATGCTCGACTTCGTCAAACTGTGGATTGCCCATTTAAATAGTTAGAATAAAAATGATCAAAACTCATGATAATTCCATTTAAATAGTTACCTTATATAAAATAAAAAATAGTAAAATATAGTCTTAAAATAATTTTTTACAGTCAAACACTCACAGGTACGTAGCTAGTATATAATAACGTAGGTTTTATTCACAAACAACAGAAAACGCATGATCGATGGAGACAGGCCCGGACTTGATAGGAGTCCTAAGAGCTCATTGACTCAGGGCCCAAAGATCTTGGGGCCCAGAAAAAAATAAAACTCATTCTATGATCAAATACAATTAAATAATTAATAAAATAGACAATTAATGTCACAGCTCCCCTTTTAAACACAATTAAAGGAAGAGAATGATACTGACTGTAATTAAGGGGCCAAAACAAAGGGAACAAATATGTTCTTCTCGAAATTAGTGTCAACATTTAATTTAATTTCTACTCGAAATTGTACCCCAAAACAAAATAAGGTAAGTTTTTTGAAAAAAAAGAAAAAGTAAGAGCTTAAAATAAGTTTCATAATGTAAACAAAATTCCTAAAATATAATCAGCAGAACATTTTGGATGTTTTATAATTAGAATTTGAATTCATAGTTTTAATTTCTGAAATATATTTATATATATAATAAAAAAATATAGAATTAAACTACAATTTAAGGGCCCAATTTTGAAATTTTGACTCAGACTTGAAAATCTCAGGTTCGGGCTAGGATGGAGAACACGGCGATGGTGATGAACCTGCCAGAAGACTGCTTAGCCAAAGTGATCGGGCTGACGACTCCTCGAGACGCGTGCAGGCTGTCGCTGATTTCGACGGATGACAAGTCGGCCGCTGACTCCGACGCCGTTTGGGACAAGTTCCTTCCAGCTGATACCAATGAGATCCAATTTCACTCCGACTCTGAAATAACATCCAAATCCAAGAAGGAGCTCTACTTCACTCTCTGTAACAATCCCATCCTCATCGACGTTGGCAAGATGGTAAATCACTTGCTTCTAACCTTGATCTCTTTTTGGCTTATTACGATAATGAATTTGATACTAAAACAATGGTTTTGATATTTGAGGTACAAAGTACGTGTTCCCTATGGGTTTAGGGTATAGGGTTCCCTATATGTGTGTTGTAATTTACATCATGTCATGGAAGTGTAGAAATATGATAGGTTAGACGGTAGAGATTAGAAACGTTCCATTGGCAAGATATGCGATTAATCTCTGATGATCCTCATTGATTCGGATCATATACATTGTGATATCTGTAGAGCTTTTCACTCGACAAATGGAGTGGGAAGAAGTGCTATATGATAGCTGCAAGGCGCCTTCGGATTGATCGGGTTGATTATCCACTAAATTGGAAATGGAAATCTCTCCCCCAGTCCAGGTTCGTACATCTATTCACCATCCTTACTTGTAGCTAGCTCAATCACCATACTCTTGTTAGGCAGCATATTGGGGGAAAAAAAATGAAGAATACTATCTAAACTTAATAAGATTGTTCTCTTTTTCTACAGTCCAACCAATACCTTTGGAATCATGCCGAGAGAAGAGGATCCTTAACATAGTCTAAAATTTTATCTTTAATTGAAGTTATTACCCCTTCTATTTAGCAGGCATGCATCAATTATCAATACTGACATTTTACCAATTATTAACTTCTAAATCTTAAGAAATTTGATCATTACCAAAACAAGCCAAATAATAATAGAAAATAACATTGCGAGTTCTTGTCTGAGCACACAACATGATACATGAAACTACAACTACATGAAGTATCAATGAATCATACAGTGTCACTAAGCATTCAACAAAACTCAGAAGTATATGAAATGTCAATCCAAAACAAAAGAAATATCACAAATCAGAAGAGACCCTCAAGGCTAGCTATTCGGCAAGCATGGAGAATTTTGGTTCTCCTACTTCAATAAACTAACGTTGTGAGAGCATTGGTGCTTGTGCTCTGATATGTCAACTTAGGAGCGATTAATGGTACTCCTACTTGTTTTACACTGTCCAACTAATTCCATTGACTAACCAGGACAAAAGATTGCAAACCTAGTCTAGAAAGCTTAGGTTTAATTACGGTTAGTTTCCTACTACTGACAAGAGATCGTTTCTTCCAGCTATAGAACTAATCTTTTTCCTTCTAGCATGCATGTTGTGTTGACATTATAACAAACTAATCCATTGTTATCTTTAAACTTGTAAATGCAAACCATTGTTATATTCATCATTACGAACCAAAATGCAGGGAAAAAATGAATCACATTGAACTCTGGCCTGGCAACACAACATGGTATATGGATTGATATTCATCTAGTAGTGTCACTAAGCATTCAAGAACAAGCCAATCGGAGCACATGACTATCATAAAAAGGTGCAAAATTCAGCAAAGGAAGAGGTTCTATCCTACCTCTGAACTCTCAGGATTCAGCACTGACCCACCCTCAAGCTGTATCTTTGAACTTGCATAAAGGATCTCCGGTCTCCTCCTCCTATACATCAACATAGATTGATCAAAGTTCCTCCTCCTCTTATACGTAAACATAAACCGAGCATCAACGCTTCCTCTCCTCTTATACGTCAACAGAGGGCACTCAACATTTCTCAAACTCTTACACAAGCTTCTCCTCTTGTATGTCAACACCGCGTGATCAATGCGCCTCCTCCTGTACTTGAAATAGTAAGGATCAAGCTTGGCATCGCCATTTTCGCTTTTCACCCTTGCGACACAATTGCAGTCCACTTTAGAACACCGCGGCGACTCCGATTCGACGCCATTCGAGCAGCTCCCCTGTCCTTCCTTCAACTGCCCATCATCAGCATCATCATCCACATTCTCCTCTGCTTCTTCTGCTTCTTCTGCTTCTTCTTCTTCTTCTTCTTCGTCTTCTTCAACAACATCGAGCCGCAAACACCTCACCTCCTCTGTAGATGAATAATCAGACACCGCAACCGAATCACATTTCCTCTCATCATCCAAAACCCTAGCTCTCCCAACCCCCAAATTCGACCGATTCTTCCTCCCGGCGCCGCCGCTACTGTTCCTGCTCCTCCTCCACCTCGCCAGCGACTCCGAAACCCAGCAATCGCCGCAGACGGAGACCTCCTCGGAGGCGGCCACCGACGACGAGCCGGACCACACCGTGGAGCTCCGATACTCGGAATCGCAATCCCGATGGACTCGGCGCTTGCACTGGCGGCAGGAGAAGCAGTCGCCGGAGGAGTGGCGGAAGCAGTAGGAGCAGAGCTCGGTGGATTCCACGCGCGAGAGGCATTTCTTGCAGAGGAGGACGATTCGCCATTCGCTGTAGAGAAGGTGGAGCTTGTTGGACTTGGATTTGGCGAGGTCGACTCTGAGGTGGCAGCAATGGCACTCTGTCAGGTTCGGCAAGTCTCGAGTCTTCTTCGTCATCGGAAAATCTGAAAGCTTCCGCTTTTTTTTTTTCCGCTTTTTTTTTGGGAATTTGGTAATGACGGCCGATTTAGGGCTCCAATGTATTTAATCGGTTCTGCAACACGACGTCGTTTAAGACCGCGCCCCGCGGAAAGATACAACAGAAAACAGAGCGTTAAGTAATGTGCTAGTGTCCTGTTCAACAAAGACCAGAGTCTTTATATTTATTTATTTTTTATCTGATAAATTAAACGTCGGTAATAAAAGTACATTTAATGTGACGTGGATGACAAGATCAAAATATTACATATTAGTTGCTCAATCACTTTCTCCGTAAAAGAATTTTCGAACGAAAAAAAAAATGGCAAAGGGAGAAACTTTAAAGCTTTTTTTGGTCTAAAACTATGAGCAATTGAAATGTTTTGATTGAGATTTGAGATCAGTCAGTTAACCTAGTTGGTTTTTGTCTTCTCTTTGTTTCCCAGATTTCCTTTATCCTTTCTGTTTCGTGCCTGTACACTAATGCATTCATGGCAACTGAATATAATGATATCTTAACAACCCAGAATCCACAATTGAAACACCATCTTTTGTTAACTGGATTGATATTGAGTTGTAGGAAATACAACTCAATAGTGAAAAGAATAAATTTATGAATTGGTACAGGAAGCTGGACCAATAGGGTAGGGTACTCGGAACATATTGTAGTATTATAGAGCTGTTGTGATGAAGCAATTAGCAACGTACAAGAAAACTACTTGGATGACAACAGTGAAAACAAGAACTCACAGGAGCACAACCTTCCACAAAAGCACCATCTATTTTGATGTAATATTAGCAAAACTGAACAAACAGTCTTGCATCAGTTGATTGAGCATCTGAGTCGCATTCTGAATCATGAATCATCCAATAATGTCACAAAGTGCAACAGTTTCTTAATACTTACCTTAATTTTGGAAACACCAGCAGATATCGATATAGATGCACCAAAGGATATCTCCATTGACTGACAAAACCAAGAGACGCCTATGCCTGGACAAATGGACAATAATAAGAGAAATGATCTAACAAGAGATACACATTATAGTTCATATAACAAAATCATATAGCACTTCAGATACACATATAACACCTTATGCTTACGATAAAAAGCCAGAAAACACAAAGATGCTGCCACTATGTGCACATGGCATATAGACAGAACTGTGCCGAAAGGACTGAATCCTTATTTCCCATTTAGAGAAACTACTAAATTAAAACATACATTAATATTACAAACATCCAACTGACCCTGTTGCATCTTAGAGCAATGATAGGAAAGTGAGTCAGAAACAAGGGAGGTTAAAAAATAAAAGGAGATCTAACGAGCTAATAAAGGTCATATTGGTAAGGTGCATTTCTTTTGAGAATGTCCTAACATATGGCACCGACCACATTGAACAACTCTCTTTGGACGCTTGAAGTTCTCTACACGAAGGATCTTCTTTTTCGGTCTGCCAGGGGGACGCCTGGTCTTGGGTGGACGTATCATGATATCAACTTTTGCACTCCCACCCTCTGTCCCTTCAGTGGGTTCATTCCATAAGCTCTTATCTGGAATAGGATGAATCATCTGTAAATAGGTCTCTCTGTAACTTGTTACTGTGAAGCAAGGCTCAGCAAATAAAGCGACAGTGTGTCCACAGGAAATAAGTGCAGCAGCAGCATGTGCACAAGGTAAACCATATATATGCCAACGACGACAAGAGCACACTCGAGTTCTTATATCCACAATATTTGTCCGTTCAGTAGATACAATTTCAAATTCAACTTCATTTGCACGAAGCACTTGATAGCAGCGAGCATCAGCAACTGCCTCTAGAACACGCTTCTCAGCAGAAGGTACTAGAATTGATGTCAACCTCATGCCCATTTCCCTACGCTCATTAAACCACGATGACAACTGATGTCGAATATGCTCCATCATTTGCACAATAGGGAGCTCATGGCATTCAAGGGCCCAATTATACAGCAGCTCTGTAACCCCGAGGGTAAAATGACCATATCGCACACCTTCAAAGTATGCTACAGCCCAAAGCTGAGGAGGGAAGTGTTGAAACCATGGTATTACATCTTGCGAGATATCCATCATCTCTGCAATCTTGCTCTCAAATTCAACTGCAGTGAGAGCATAAACAGCATTCCAGAAGATATTCACCAACTTTGTGTTCTTAAATGTATCACGAAAATTTTCGCTTACATAGCGCAGACAAAAACCATGAAAGGCATTTGGGAAATGAGTTTCCACGGCTTCCACAATGCCCCTTTGTCTTTCAGAGAGTATAGTAAGTCTAGGCATGTTGTCAGTGTTTACTCCAAGAAGCTTCCGTAACTCTGACATAAACCACATCCAATTCTCATCACTTTCAACATCAACAATAGCTATTGCCAGTGGAAATAATGCATCATCAGCATCAACAGATGCAGCACAGAGCAATGTACCCAGGTATTTGCCTTTAAGATGTGCTTTGTCAAGTTCTAAAAGTGGTCGACAAGCATGTATAAACCCATAAATTGATGCACGGTAGGAAACAAAGAGCCGCTGGAAGCAATTGTCTTGTCCAGAGGTAAAAACTGAAGCAATGCTTCCTGGATTGTTTTTCCTTATTTGGTCACAGTATGCAGGAAGAAGGCGATACCCTTCTTCAAGAGTTCCATGAAGTGCTGCCATGCTACGCTCCTTGCCACGCCATGCTTGCATGTAAGAAACAGCAACCCCATGCTGATCACGGATATCTTGCAGGATCTCTTTTGGTTTATATCGTGGATTATCCCGAACTCGAGCTTCCACGGACCTAGCAACCCAACCTACTGATGCTTGCTGATGATGAAGGTGGCGGACTCCTTCACATGTATGCTCACCCTGCAGGGTTCTTATTGTAAAGGTGGGAACTCCAGGACATTTTGCTACATGGACACGCCATGGACAGCCTTCTTTGGAGCACTTGGCTATAAACCGGCTTCGATCTGATTTGACAATACGAAGATCAAAATGCATTGCAATAGCAACATCCTTCAATGCTCTTCGGCAAGTTTCAACATCAGGAAATTCTTGCCCAATAGCTAATGCACATTCTGTCAAGGTGAGAGAATCATCGGGCACAGGAACTAAAGCATGATCTTCCATGTAGATATCAGCAGAAAGAGCAGAAGTATCACAGGATTCTAGCCCCTCATCCTGACACACATTAAAACTTGTATCCAGGGTTGTGTTGTAAACACTGCACGACATGACACCTCCTGTTAGAAAGAGATACAGCAATGAGAAGATAGAACATCAAGGGAATAGTATTTCTATGAGTACACATGCATATGATGATGCGTACACGAATAACAAAAAAAGAGAAGAGAAGAAAAAGGAGAACATACAAAAAACCATACCAGTACTATCTAATAACTAGCTACAGGGAAGGGTACTTCTGTTGATTCAATTAACATTTGCGATTCACAGTGTATACTCTTCCTTAGATGATGAATGAACGAGATCTTCCGAGGATTAACCTCACCTGTAACACCAAAGAAAAAACCCAATCAGCAGTTTACATGGACTTTAAGCGAAAAATCAGTAGTTTCAGGACAGAAAAACAACTCACTCCTTGCGTTAGATTTCACTTATAACACTTGATAAACTTTACTTTAACATTTCACTTATAACACTTGATAAACTTTAACATTTCTAAGATACAAAACACCTCACTCCTCAGCCATATGTATGGCAAACAATGCAACTGCTCACCCATCATCCTAATATCGAAAGATTTTGCAGAAGTCGAACAATTTGACTTTAAGACAGTCTTCTAGGAACTCCAAGAGCTATCACTTTTAATCTATTGCCCACTGAACACATACAATGTAGATCAAATGGCACTAGAACTAAGACCAGACTTGACTGCATAAAAGGCAGAGTTAAGACACAAAGACCTTATTCCTTCCTCAAACAGCAGCGTCAAATTCCTAAGTCACAATGCAGTTACTCACCCATCATCCTAGGCAGACTAACCAGAAGCCGAAGAATATGACTTAAACATGTCTTCTAGGTACACAAACAGTAATCACTTCTCATTGATCACAAATCAAACACAATGTAGGTCAAATGGCACTAGAACTAAGACCAGACTCGCCTGCGAAACAGCCAAAGCTCACAGAAAACTAAACATGACCATTTGAGTCAGTGAACTAAATTCACCCAGAACCCAATGCTCCATAACGATTCCCAACCTCAACTCCCAAACCCGGAACCTCAAAAACCCAAGAATTTCAAACCATAGCATCTGACATTTTGCATTGAACCAACAATTGGGTTTCTCAGAACGGATCTGAGAGAGTAAACCCAGAGATCCCAACGCCCCCAGAGAGCATAAAAATCAGGACTTCAATGGGTTCTTCTCATTTTCAATTGAAAAGACGATTCCTTTGAGATTAGCATCAAAAGAAAAATCAACAAGTTTTGTGCTTTGATTTTCATTCAACTTAGTGTTTCACATTTTGGTGGAGACAAAACTAAAGTAAAGATGAAGAGAGAGACAGAGGGAGAGCGAGAGCGAGAAAGAGAGAGAGAGGAGACACGAAGTACCTGGTGTGTGAGATTAAGTAGGTTTCTGCTTCTTCTTGTTCTGATGACGATGATGTTCGCCTTGTTCAGGTCTTCTTCTTCTTCTTCTTCTTCTTCTTCTTTGTCTGTTCTTGGAGTCCTGCAATTCGAGAAGATAACCCAAACCCAACAAAACCTTGTGTCTTTCTTTTCTTTTTTAACCTTTTATCTTATTTCTTGTTGATTGTTTTAGGTTTTACTCTGTGACTCTATTACTCGTCATTTGAAAAAAAAAATACAATAAAAAAAAAGTGATCATGAGAATGTGAATTTTAGCCTTGATAAAAAAAAAATATATGTATAAATTTTAGATGTGTCAAAAATATTATCCCGTTTTCTATTTTTTAGTTTTTCTGGACGTAAGTTTTATGTTTTTAAAGTTTGAGATATCAGATTTTAAGTTTCGACACTTTAGTGTTATAATTTTTTTTTTTATAAAATATTATCGCATCAATTGAGTTTACATATGAGTAGTTACGTTTCGACTCACGTCATCACACCAATTGAATCTACGTATTGGTTTGAATGCGGTCCGACTCACGTCACCACACTAAATGAATTTGAATACCGGTTTGATTATGTTTCGACTTGCATCATCACACAAGTTGAACACTTTTGACTCACAAACCAAAATAAAGATTGCATTTTGATTCACACCCTTATAGATGTCAAATCAAACTTCCAAACTCAGAGAGCCTTTCTGATAGAAGCATAGAGCTTGTTAGAAATGGCGAATCCGGAAAACAGCATGTGGAACAGTGGTTTCACAGGGCCATACTTTTGGCATTTGATGGATCAAAACTTGAAATAGGTATCGAGTATCAACACTAAACCATTTCCACCCTCTAAGCTTACAAGCTTAAAAAGTTCAGTATTCTTGACAAATGAGGTCAGTTGGTAGAAAGTAGAAACCAAACACTATTATATACTGACGAACAAGCACTACTATATTCCGAGAAACCAACACTAATCTTTTATTCTTCACACAACAAAGTGATGCACATCATTCATTGAATCTCAATTGCAGCAAATTACAATGTAAAGGGAGTCCTTTCTTTCCTTTTCTTAACTTACAGAATTATCAACACCAAAAGAGAAAAAAAAATCAAACCCTCCGAGCAGATGAATCCTACTATAGCTAGGACTTCCTCTGTGGCCTGACCTCAATGCCTTGAACAATAAGACCACCCTTCCACTGACCACCCTTGGTTTCCAAACAAGTCATTTCCAACTCCCCATCTTCTCCTCCTTCACAGAAGAACTCACCCAGCTCAATCTCCAACCACCCGTCTGCTCTTCCCTTCGGGTATTGATTATCATTGATCTCCCTAGGCTGGGACACTCGTGGCAAAATGCGGCTTCTGATGGAAATACCAACACGCCTTGGTACAATCTGGTAGCTCTGAGTCCGACTTCTGTCAGCATCAAGAAACACAGTCTGCTTTGTGACTTCTGCTCCTCCAACCAGACCTACGCTAGCCTCCGCAGGTTGGTACTCAAACCCATAAGCCGCTGCAGTTGACTTGAACACAAGGTAAGCTTTGTACATAGTTGAGGGGGACAGCAAGCGTATGTCAATTTTGCCACGGATATCAAGCCAGCAAACACCAACAAGCTCAGCAACCTCTTCAAACCTGTTATTGCTTGATTACATTACAAAAACAATGTTAGACAAACAGATTGTAAGAATCAAAACAACCAACTATACTAACAATCAAACAAAAGAACACACACTAAATTTACAGACCTCAAATCGGGCATAGAAATCCATTTCCAATAGTTAGGAGTATCAGCCCAAACAATCTCAAGGTCTCTTGCAGCTACCATGTAACACTTCTTCCCACTCCATTTGTCTAGTGAAAAGCTCTGCACAATGTGAAGAACAGTCACTATCATATTAAATATAGCTTATGTAGCTAATGGCAACAAGCTGAAACCTTATTCGATCATTTCAATTTGATGAATGATGACACACAAGAATATTTACATCAACAATAATCGAATTCTTGACCCAACCTAACCTAATCATCGTACACCATTATTGTCACATCTAAGGCTGCACAAATATGCACATTCACAATGTATAGAATGTCCATTATGTTATCAATTTGCCAAGGTACAAACCCTGCAATCCACATCAATGAATAAACCAAATCATTTCGACAATTCATGTCAATGCATCATGCTAGTACAAACACGAACAAAAGTCCAAACATGTTACGTTTTAGTGTTCATAAAAAAGTTAAGGCACGGTAGAAACCCGGTGTAGTGAATTTACCATTTTGCCCTCCTCAATGAGCACCGGATCGTGGCAGAGAGCGAGGTACAACTCCTTGGATTTGGATCGGCAATTGGGGGCATCAGGCCCCGAGTGAGACAGGTTAGTGGGAATGTCCGGCGGCAGGAACTTGCTCCAAACGGCGTCGGACTCGGCGGCCGACCGGAAACTCCTGGAAACCGACGACAGCCGGCACGCATCGGGAGGAGTCGTCAGAGAGATGACGTTGGCTATGCATCCCTCCGGCAAATCCTGCAGATCCAGCTCCACCGTCACAGCGCCGCATGTGATTCCTCCTCCCCCTTGATCATCATCTTCATCGTTACGCATGGTTTTCTTCTTGCTCTGTTTTACTTGGTGGGGTCTTGTTCTTGTTGTGGTCGTTCTTCCTTGGTGAGTTTGTGGCGGCATGGATTTGTGTGCAAGTGTTTGGGGTCTGGTTTTTTTGGAGGGTCTTTTTTATGGAGATGAAACTTAGCGGTTAAGTTTTTGGCCATCTGAGAAAAGCCGTCAGATCTTTTCCCCATTATCTATTAGGGGAATCATTTTTATTATTAGCTAAAGCTGCTAATTGCTATAAAAGTTATATCCTTTTGCATCAGAATCCATTCTCTTTACTTCCTTCACATCTGCAGGCCCTGTGCCTAATTTCTGGCAGATAACTTGTTACTGCATGTAGAAACCAACGTGCAACAATGGCGGGTTTTTTCTTCTACATTTTTCTCAAAGATAAAAGAAAATATGAGAATAGTCCACTGTTATAAAAATAAAAATAAAAACCACGTGATTCCGTGAGGAAGAAGTCGACCTTCATGAGGGCCTCGTCACCATTGGTGTCTGGTGATGAAGCTTGCAACGTAGACTCTCCTGGACAAGATGACAAAGGACGTGTCATCGAGTCGAGGCGGCCACGTTTCTAAGCTCTATATGACGGTGAAGATGGCAATGAGTAAATTCTAGGGTCTCATCTTGATTTCACCAACGGTAATTTCTTGGTGATGCGATTAAAATATAGAGGGGGGATGGTATTTCGACGTGTGGAGGAGACACTTTGTATGTGTCAACTATATGGTGTGCATGTTCGAGCTTTTTTTCAACACTCGAACGGCAAACATAGCGGCCGGCCACGCAAGTCGCAGTCTTTCTTATCTTTTTCATTCTCTATCTTTTTCCTTTGGAGTACGTCGGAAACGCACCTGTGCAATCTGTTCCGACTTTCCACTTCACCTCCCACAATCCCATTTGTTTCCTAAAAAAAAAAAAATAAATAAATAAATAAAGGAAGATTAGGACTTCGATTAACAACAAATGATGGTAAAAGTCCTGGCTACTCTTTCGCTAATAGCTAAGTTGAGCAAAATAACTTGATATTGAACTAGGAATGGGGGTCTAATCCCGGCAGGTCAATAAGGCGGCCGACTCGAATTAGAGGACGTCGGAAAACGCATGCATTGCAGATCGATCCGGCGATACAATGTGATCGATTACTCCTAGTCCTCATCAGCCCTCATTGTTTATCGCGTACCCTTAGGCTGTTAGGATCCTTGTTTATCACACCATCAGTACGTCATTATTCGTCTTGAGAGAGGCAGAGCTTATCTTGCATATAGCAGATTCCTAATTTGTACGTATGATACTCATTTTTTCTGAAAATGCAAACCCAAATTGGTATTTCTCCATAAATTTCACAGTTTAAAGAATTATTCTTGTATGTCCTTTGAAGTTGAACACGTAATAAACACATGTCTGTTTATTTTACACAATTTTTTGTATAAAGATTATTCAATACCAACTTGATAAGCTCATGCTAGCTACAACGCTACACATGCAGTGTTTTTGAATCTAACGCAAGTATATCTGGTCGCAACAAAAAAGAAAAAAGAAAAAAAAAATCTAATGCAAGTATATATGTGTCCCTTTCTTTGCTGAAAGGATATTAGGTTTATTGAACCGAAAAAGAGAAGAGCAAAAGAGGAACATGAAGCAAAGACAGAAGGGAAAAAAATCAAAAGCAAAAAATTAGATTCGTATTCTAAACAAAGAGCCTTAGAAATTAAGGCACTCGATCTCCTAGTTTCATGATTATGCACGTCTCAATGTTAGATTGTTAGGGGTGCTCCAAGATCCTCGTAGCAAGTTGTATCCGGACAATCGGGTTTGAGACTAATTAACATAAAGCACACTAGCAGTATCCTCTATTGCTCATCCTACCGAGTTTCCTCCGTGGAAGGGATCCCGCCTACCGCAACACTTGCAAACTATTATCCAGTTTTCACCAAGAGTTGTCTCCTTAGGGTTAGGGATACAATCCAGGAAGGGGAACAAAAATGAAATGTGTGCCTTATTCCTCTTCATCTTCACCTGATCTTGGGGCCAAAAAATTTTATCAAATATTTGGGTTCTGCTGGTGCACATCCCTGACTAGTTAAAGAACAAAATCAAAATGCACTTGGTCTTTCCTTCTCCAAATCTCCAATACCCTATCTTTAAAATCCTTCATCAAAATTTGGTTCTCTTTCGACACTGCAAAATCAACACGAAAGTAGTTCTATACATAAAAACAAATATCGAATAAATGTTCTTACAAAAGCACACACTCCCTATTCAAAAAAAAGAAGAAAAAGCACACACTCAGTCCATCGATCTAACAGATCTACATGCATCATAATATTAGTTTCATCTCAAAACAAAGGATAAAGTTTTGTAGAAAGGCACTCTCCTAATTTCACTACTCTACACGTCTCAATTTTCGGGGTGTTGAAACTTCCGAGTAGTCAGTTATAATCGGGCAGTAATCAGGATTGGGATTAATATAAAACACACTAGCAGGATCCCTTATTGCTCGTCCTACCCAGTTTCTTCCAGGGTGGGGATCCTCCTCACCCTCCTCACCGCCCTGACCGCAACACTGGCAAACTATTATATAGCTTTCACCAACAGTAGTGTCCCTAGGGTTTGGGATACAATCCAGCAAGGGACACAACCCTGACCAGTGTGCCTTGTCCTTGAAACAAACCTCACAAACAGGTGGTTCCTTTCGAGGGGTTTCTTCATCATCATCAGTTTCTTCTTCACCCCAATTACAATCATAAGACAAATCTCCTTCAGGCAAATCGCATACATCTTCATCTGTATCTTCATCTGTATCTTTCATCTGAATCTTCATCTGAATAACTGTCTTCAGCAGACTCTTCAAATAGATCCGAGATAAACAAATTCTCCTCCAAGTCCTTGGTAAGTGGATCAATTGTCTTTTCTGTCTCGTGGTCGTCTGCAGTAGCAGAGAAGCTTGTTAGTGGTTCCATTAACGTCAATTAAATCTCTGTGTTTTCTTAATTGAATACAACATATATAGTGGCTTATATAGGCTCTTATCCTAATTAGTTTAGAACCAGGAAAATTAAACTTAAGGAACTAGATTAGAAATCCTTATTGAAATAGTAAATCATTAAGTTTAAATGTCTAATTGACGAGTCAATGCTTGTTTTAAGGATTTCAGTTGGAATAGGTTTCTTTGTTTGAATAAGTTCCTGTCATATAGGATGTTAGTTGGATAGTTGAATATTTCCTTGTTATCGATACCACGATGTTGATAGTTGAGCATATGTGGGCTGCTATTTCTGCTTTCTGTTTCTTTGTAAAGGCTATTTAAGCCAAAGCTTTAGCATTGAATAAACTAAGTCATTCATTCAGATTGTTGAGTCTCTGTGCATATTCCATACTAGGTGTTCAGTTCTCAACAAACTGGTATCAGAGCCCCATCACGGGGCCTGATTGTGAGAGAAAGGAAGCTGTGGTTTCCTGAAAAAACAGTCTAGGAAGAGAGAACAGAGTGAGAGAAGCATGGCAGCAGAAATTAGCTATGCTCAAGTAACTGTTCCCAAGTTTGATGGTCACTACTATGATCATTGGTCGGAGCTTATGGAGAATTTCCTTCGTTCGAAGGAGATGTGGAATCTTGTAGAGGCAGGAATTCCGGAGGAGATACACCAGGCAGAATCCAGTGAACAAAGAACATTCTCCTCAGTTGTGGCAGAGAGAACACAACAAATAGAAGGGCAGCGTAAGCAGATGGAGGAACAGTTGAAGAAGCAAGAGGAGCGACGAAAGGAGAGAGAGGTTCTGAAATTGACAGATCTCAAGGTCAAGAATTTTCTATATCAGGCCATTGATCGGACTATCATGGAGACAATTCTTAATAGAGACACTTCCAAACATATCTGGGACTCTATGAAGCAGAAGTATCAAGGCTCTACGAAGGTGAAAAGAGCACAGCGTCAATCTCTTCGCAAGGAGTTTGAGACCTTGCAGATGAAAGAAGGTGAAAGTGTTGATCAATACTTTGCTCGAACATTAGCCATAGTAAACAAGATGAAGGCTCATGATGAGCGCATGGAGCAAGTGGTGATAGTAGAGAAAATCCTGAGGTCAATGACTTCAAAGTTTGACTATGTCATATGTTCGATTGAAGAGTCCAACAATGTAGACATTCTGTCCATAGATGAGCTGCATAGTAGCTTGTTGGTGCATGAACAGAGAATGAAGGCACATGAGCGTGTTAGTGAAGAGCAAGCTCTGAAGATAACCATGGTTGAACGGAACAATGGAGGTGGAGGTCGAGGCAGAGGCAGCTTTAGAGGAAGGGGAAGAGGCAGAGGTAGACAAGCTTTCTCAAAAGCTACTGTGGAGTGTTACAAATGTCATAAACTGGGACACTTCCAATATGAGTGTCCAAGTTGGAGTAAGGAAGCAAACTATGCTGAATTGGATAAAGAAGATGAGATGCTGCTGATGTCGTATGTTGAGCTGCATGAGGCCAAACGAGAAGATGCTTGGTTCCTTGACTCAGGGTGCTCAAATCATATGTGTGGAGTTAAAGCCATGTTTGCTGAGTTAGATGAGAAGTTTAGTCATTCGGTGAAATTGGGGAACAACAGCAGGATGAATGTGGCAGGAAAAGGTAAATTGAAGTTGTTAATAAATGGTGTTAATCTTGTTGTCACTGATGTGTACTATGTTCCAGAGTTGAAAAATAATCTCTTGAGCATAGGACAGCTGCAAGAAAGAGGCTTGGCAATTCTGATTAAGGGAGGGATGTGCAAGATCTACCATCCTGAAAGGGGCTTGATTATCAAAACAAACATGAGTGCAAATAGGATGTTTGTTTTGTTTGCTCAATCACAAGAGATGTTTCATCAACAAAACCAGTGTCTTCACACAAGCTCACAGAATCTGTCTCAGCTTTGGCATCGGAGATATGGACACCTGAGTTACAAGGGTTTGAAAACCTTGCAAAACAAGGAAATGGTACGTGGCCTCCCTAAGTTTCCTGTCTCAAATGAATTGTGTACTGATTGTATTATTGGGAAACATCACCGAGATCCCATACCAAAGAAGAGTTCTTGGAGAGCAAGTCAGGTTTTGGATCTTATTCATGCAGACATTTGTGGTCCGATCACTCCCATATCTAACAGTAATAAAAGGTACACTCTGTGCTTTATCGATGATTTTAGTAGAAAGTCATGGATGTATTATTTGGTTGAGAAGTCAGAGGCTTTGTTTCATTTTAAGTGCTTTAAGAAGATGGTAGAGAATGAAACAGGCTTAGCTATCAAGTGTCTGCGTACTGACAGAGGAGGAGAGTTCACTTCAACAGATTTCAACAAATTCTGTCAGGAGAATGGCATCAAAAGGCAGCTGACTACTGCCTACACTCCACAACAAAACGGAGTAGCCGAACGGAAGAATAGAACGGTCATGAATATGGTTCGAGCAATGCTATCAGATAAGAAAATTCCAAAATCATTTTGGCCGGAAGCAGTCAATTGGAGTAATTATGTGTTAAACAGATGTCCAACTGTGGCAGTCATTGATGTCACACCAGAAGAAGCATGGAGTGGAATGAAGCCTTGTGTGGAGCACTTTCGAGTTTTTGGCTGCATAGCACATGTTCATGTGCCAAAGGTACGAAGAAGTAAACTTGACAATAGAAGTTTGACTTGTGTTTTCTTGGGTGTTAGTGAAGAATCCAAGGGTTATAAATTGTTTGATCCTATTGGAAAAAAGGTACTGGTGAGTAGGGATGTTATTTTTGAAGAAGATAAACAATGGGATTGGGATGTGAGTTATGAAGAACAGATTATGGTAGATTTAGAATGGGGAGATGATGGTGCAGAGGTGAGTGATGATGATGGTGGAGAAGATGAAAACAATGATGGAGTTGAAAATGATGATGAAGATGTAGGTGAGACTAGCAGTGGTGAGAGAGATGGAGATGTTTCCCCTAACATTGAGGATAGTGAAGATAGGGAAATTGGTGAGGATGGAAAAAGAATGAGGCAGCCTCCACCATGGATGAAAGATTATGTTAGTGGGGAGGGTCTTGGTTTATTTGAAGACGAAACTAATATGGCACTAGTGGAGTCAAATGATCCATTACACTATGAAGATGCAGTGAAGAATGCAAGCTGGAGGTTGGCTATGGACAGTGAAATCAACTCTA
Organism: Fragaria x ananassa; assembly: GCA_034370585.1. Lineage (NCBI taxonomy): Eukaryota > Viridiplantae > Streptophyta > Magnoliopsida > Rosales > Rosaceae > Fragaria > Fragaria x ananassa. Next base: position 554,959 of record CP139753.1, read on the forward strand.
TAGAGAAGAATAAAACCTGGACATTGGTTGAGTTGCCTATTGGAGCCAAGAAAATTGGAGTAAAATGGGTTTATAAGACCAAGTACAATGAGCATGGGGATATTGACAAGCACAAAGCACGACTGGTTGCTAAAGGGTATTCTCAAGAACATGGAGTTGATTATACAGAGGTTTTTGCACCTGTGGCGAGATTGGAGACTGTGAGGATGATAATTGCTTTAGCTGCTCAGAAGGGGTGGAAGATTTTTCAGTTAGATGTCAAGTCAGCCTTTCTTCATGGTGAGCTTAGTGAAGATGTCTACGTGGAGCAGCCTAGAGGTTATGAGAAGAAGGGCAATGAGCACTTGGTTTATAAACTTCATAAAGCATTGTATGGACTAAAACAAGCTCCACGAGCCTGGTTTAGTCGCATTGAGGCTCACTTCATCAAAGAAGGTTTTCAGAAATGTCCAACAGAGCAAACATTGTTTACCAAGTTGGGAGAAGGAGGTAAAATTCTTATTGTGTGCATTTACGTAGATGATCTTATATTCACTGGTAATGATGACTTCATGGTTGCTGACTTTAAGAGTTCAATGTTGAGAGAATTTGACATGTCTGATTTGGGAAGAATGAGGTTTTTTCTTGGAATTGAAGTTTTGCAAAGGGATGAAGGTATTTATATCTGTCAAAGAAAATATGCACTTGATGTTTTGAAACGCTTTGGCATGGAGAAGAGCAATGCAGTGTGCAATCCTATTGTTCCAGGTTTCAAGATACACAGAGATGAAGATGGTGTCAAGGTTGATGAGACGTATTACAAACAAATTGTGGGTAGTCTGATGTATCTCACTGCTACGAGACCGGATATGATGTTTGTGGTTAGTTTGATTAGTCGTTATATGGCTAGACCTACTGAGTTACATATGCAAGCAGCAAAAAGAGCTTTGAGATATCTTAAAGGTACTGTAAATCTTGGTATCTTTTACAAGAAGGGAGGGACTGAGGAGTTATTAGCTTTCACTGACAGTGACTATGCTGGTGATGCTGAAGATAGTAAGAGCACAAGTGGTTATGTCTTCTTGTTGAGCAATGGTGCAGTATCATGGTCGTCTAGAAAGCAGTCCATTGTCACACTTTCTACTACTGAAGCTGAATATGTGGCTGCAGCTGGTTGTGCGTGTCAGACAGTTTGGATGAGAAGAATTTTGGAGGAATTGGAACATTTACAGCAAGGGAGCACCACAATTATGTGTGACAACAGTTCAACTATTAAACTCTCCAAAAATCCAGTGTTTCATGGTCGAAGTAAGCACATAAGAGTGCGTTTTCACTTCTTGAGGGATCTTACTAAAGATGGAACTGTGGAGTTGATGCATTGTGGGACTCAAGATCAGTTAGCTGATATTTTAACTAAGCCTTTGAAGTTGGATGCTTTTGTGAAGCTTCGGGAACAACTTGGAATGTGTTCAATTTCAGAAGTAAACTAACTGCTTCACTGCAGCTAGTTTAAGGGAGGGAATGACGAGTCAATGCTTGTTTTAAGGATTTCAGTTGGAATAGGTTTCTTTGTTTGAATAAGTTCCTGTCATATAGGATGTTAGTTGGATAGTTGAATATTTCCTTGTTATCGATACCACGATGTTGATAGTTGAGCATATGTGGGCTGCTATTTCTGCTTTCTGTTTCTTTGTAAAGGCTATTTAAGCCAAAGCTTTAGCATTGAATAAACTAAGTCATTCATTCAGATTGTTGAGTCTCTGTGCATATTCCATACTAGGTGTTCAGTTCTCAACACTAATAATCAGAGCAACCAACCAATGCAACCAACAGCTGTTATTATACCCTAGCTAGAACAAAAGAAGATATGGATGCACACCATGAGCGCGGAGCGGCATCTCCTGTTTCCAAAGGGAAGATTCGGTCGCGTCCGAAGTCGAAGCCCCGGTGCCGATCGGGCGCGGTCTGGGGGCAGGTCGGACTCCGGGGTCGGAGTCGTCCTGGAGATGTTGGAGTCCCTCCATGACAGGTGATAGATCTATCTAGTTGTCGAAGAGAGGCGAATTTGTTTATATAAGGTGTTTGGTGGGATTTAACTTGGGCCGGGCCTTGGGACAAGTATTTTTAGAGATTCTTTTTTAGATAAATAATGATGGATTAAAGGGTTCTCTGTTTGAAGTAATGCACTGCTTGAAAAATATAAAGTGTCACATCCCCACTCTTGGTTATTTCTTAACGTTTTTATTACTTTCATCAACTGATTTATTGTTTAAGGATCTTATAAATGACTTTTTGTAGGATTATAATTTCAAAAAAATTTCTTAAGAGAAGTTGTAGAGGACGTGATCGAGTTCGTATATAAAAATTATGGTGTAAAAACTAAAGTTACTAAATCACTTCTCTTGTAAGTTGTAACAAGTGGTCTTATGGTGCTCTCATAAACCTTTTATCCGGGTTGGTTGTGAAAGTTATTTGTAATGATCTGGAGATGTTTAGGCTTATTGGCCTGAGATGCTATTTTTTGTATCACATGAATCAGCTTATATGTAAGGGCGAGAAATGTTTAATAGAGGATGCAATTATGCAGCACATAGAATTGCCAAACAGGCTGCAGGATTTCTACGATGGATGTTATGTAATCTCTTTGGTTTTATCAATATAGTATCATATTCCAGGAAAAAGAATCGGTAAATTAAGGGTACACAACATATACTACTGAAACAAAATGAATATGGATGAGCTTTCTATATATGCTTCCCTATATGATACCAAAGAAAAGCACACATCAAACAACAGGAAACACATTGAGTGAGGCTCTTTCTCCTTGGTAAAGAAATTATACACACCGAGAATGACACAAGTAATGAATCAAGTTACTGCTGCAATTGAAAGTTGGGATTGAATGATATATAAACAGTCGACAGATTTTCAATTACAAACAAACCTACAAGTTCCCAGTAGAAAATGCTGTGATATATACATAACATAGAGTGTCAATCGGGGTAAAGTCAAGACCTCCCCCAACAGAGTTGGAATATGATATTAAAACCAATTGCCGAGGAAAAGTGATCAACAAAATCCTCGGCTGCTTCCTTTGGAGCATTACTAAATTTCACCAATTCAGTTTACAGTACAGGTAGAGTGAAAGCAAAAACTTGATAGCTCTGTTTATCTGTTTTACAATGCATTTCATCCTTTGCTTAAGGCAGTACTTTGTATGCAGGTTAGCAAGCTTTTCAGCGAACTCAATGTGGGTGGTCTCATTGCAGAAAACTTCAATAGCGAGATCTGTTACAAAGTAATTGGAGTTAGTAAGATAAGATATATGACCTACACTCTACTATAAGCAACAAAGAGAAAATATGCCTGATGAGTGTGTCAAGTCTAGGGACCTTAGTTAAGTTCTTATTGGAGCACATTCACAGCCTCAATTAAGAGAGTGATTCACTCAATCTCAGATTCAATCACAAGAGTGATTTCCTCCATCATTCAGAATTGAGTCCTAACTTATGTATAGTTTTGGATAGTTTTGATTCTGTAATTATAGGCATTACTATTTCTTATTTCCTACTGTAAATGTCAAACACACTACCCTATATTATGTAAGCTTTGTAATCAGTTTTGTTTAAAGGAGAAATATATTTCTACATGGTATCAGAGCTCTCAATTACGGCAACCCCAATTTTTTCCTTCTCCTGCATGGGGAATGCGTCCTGGCTTTCATGGTCAATGGTGCCCAACCATGATCCCACCGTTTGCTGGCCTTCATTCTGTAGCTGAGCCTACTTGGTACCCTGACACTGGTGCGACTCATCATATGACAGCCTTGCCTGTCAACAATCCTCAATCTTATGTTGGCCCTCATAATGTATATATGGGTAACGGTGACTCAATGTCAAAACCAATTGGCAATGGTGGAGTGGCCCAAACCCTTATAAACCCACAAGCAAGGTCCCAATTCCCGATGTGGGATATATATCTCAATACGCCCCTGCACGTGTGGTGAATCTTCAAGCCTAACACGTGGACAAAATGTTGATCGCGAAATCCATTTAGAAAACTACAATAGCAAGATCTGTCACAAAGTAATTGAAGTTAGTATGATAGGATATCCGACCTACTCTATTATAAGCAACAAAGAGAAAATATGCATGATGAGTGTGTCAAGTCTAGGAACCTTAGTTAAGTTCTCCAAAATGTTAACAGTTGTGATCAATGTTGTCAAATACAACAAATAACTATTTCACAAATTTGATATATAATCTAAAAGCTGATGACAATTGAACCATCTGCTAGTAAATGGTGCAGGACATTAATCAGTAAATCCAAAATTTGAACATCATTATTAGTCTCATTGTTAAACTGAAAACTTATATTCAGTGATCAGCATTCACTCTTTCTTAGAAACAAGTTTTTTCGTTTTCAAAAAAAAAAAAATTTTATATATATATATATATATATATATATATATATTTCACTAATACCATTTGATAGTTCAGAAAAAAACATCTAAGAATTCAAAAGGTAAAATGTCAACTGTAAAACCGTTTTGATACAAAGAAGAGCCAGAACGTCACAAAATCCTTGCATGTTGTAACCCTTGAATGAAAAGGAATGATTACATGAAATTATCTTAACAAAACCACATTCAAATAAAAATAAAATAAAAATGACTTTCAAACAAGTGAATGATTAAAACAGCAAGTGTGTAAGAACGTGAAACATAATAATATGTATGCATCTATGACAATGAGGGTTCTCAAAAATGTCATGCTGTACACAATAAATCAATAATAGAACTAAATTAATGATCAAACAAACGAATGATAAATAGATACCTGCTTTCTGCCTGTGTGTGCAAGGACACCCCCATACTTGAGAACCCTGGGCTCCAACAACGGTGCGCCTCCACCCGAGCAGACATCAGAGGCATCCCCGACCACTTTTCCTTCCTGGCGAGATCGATTGGTCTGGGCAGCAACCTCCACCTAAAACTTCACACAAGATCGATCTCACCGGAAAACTAGAATTCGGCGGACTCGTTTGAGAAAATGTCACCTCAAAAAGTAGAGGAGAACGTCATGGAAGGTGATAGCCTGAACAAGGTTCTTGGGATGATAGATTAGTACTTGGACAACCAGCAGCGTGCTCCATTGAACCTCAAGTAACCAAGAGCTCTAATGACTCGAGCACTCCTACATGGCTAAAGGTTTTCAAAAAATGGTTGCTTGCAAGGGTGCGTATCATGGAAACACTTCAAATAGTCCTGAAGACATTTTAAGTCACCAGCATCACCACTTGAGAGGTTTAGAAGACAATCACCAACGTTCCCGATCAATGCAGACATATAAATGGTTTGAGGTGTTGTAAGTGTATGGATGAGTCGGCGATCGGGACTAGAGAACTTCGACAGGAGGACCATGTGCGTTCCACGTTTGCATATGGGGAGCTTCTCAAGGGTGCATATTTTGGAGAAACATTTCAGAAAATTACTGAGCATGGAATGACCCACAGACAAATGATTAGTTCGAACCCAAACTTGGCCAGGAAATCAGTTTTCAGAGAGGAGAGAGCATAGTTTTGATTCTTTGTCAGACCTTGCAAGAAAACCTTTAGCCATGTAAGAGTGCTCGAGTCATCAAAGCTCTTGGTTACTTGAGGTTCAATGGAGCACGCTGCTAGTTGTCCAAGTACTAATCTACCATCCCAAGAACCTTGTTCAGGGCTAATTCTCCTCTTCTTGTTGAGGTGACATTTTCTCAAACTCAGCTCCTAAAACCAATTTTGAAACCAAACTTCTTATTTCAACTGTCTTCTCTCTCATGGTGACATAGTGTGCTTTCATAGCTTCTAAAGCAGATGTCTCCTGTCTAAATGTGACAAAACCAAAGCCTCGAGATTGTATCTTGTTTTTAATTTGAGTCACAATCAAAATAGCATCTTATACTGATCCAAACTTTTCACAGAACTTTCCCATATCATCTGCGTCACAACAGTCGAAAGGGTAAATTACAATTGTTTAGTTGAAAGACCAAAAAATAGAGTCTAAGTCTGGGGGGGGGGGGGGGGGGGGTGAAGGGCGGTAATAGCTAAGATTGATCTCAGATACAGTACAAATAGAATATGACCCTCTTTCATTTCCTTATATTTTTCATATTCTATTTCTTTATTTCTTCCTTTGTTACTTTCTAGAGCCCTTCTAAGTGATGTGTGCGGTACATAGTTCATGATGTGGAACTTTTTTAGTTTCATCCTATTGGCTGGGCTCGTGCGAAAAGGCATCTTCAAAAGAAGATAATTTTAATGAACCCTCTAATTCTTTTTTTTATTTAGCCCACCTAATGAATGAAACATGGTAAACATAGAATTATGTTAGTCAGAAAAAATAAGCTTGTATGTCTATTACTTAGATGGTTGATCCTGCTAGATCATCTTAACTAATACAACTTATATTGAATTGATAAAAGTTCATAGGTGCATTACCAGAGTCCACTGAAGGAGGAAGTCCTCCAACAAAGACTTTGCGTTTGAGTAGTTTAGCGGCAAAGGAATGGCTCTAGTCTGCTCCCTCTTTTACTTTCTGAGACTCCTCCACACAATTTGCATAAAAGCACTTAGCTCCTCTGACACATTTTCAATGAGTCAAAGTACTTATAAACCTCCGCCTTGTTGCTTGAGCTATCTGCACAGTGGTTAGGGAAGTTGAATCAAATATAAAGAAAGATGGGTACAGTTGCTTGATACATTTATTCCACATATTTTAATAATGAACTTACTGAGGTTAACAGTGCTGGGGCTCAGCAATATGTTGCGCATAGCTTGAGAGGTTGCCAAGTCTATAGCTCTTTGCCTACTGGTATTTTAACAGTTTTGCAGAAATTCATGAAGGCACATGCATAAAAGATATGTTAGCATTCAAAGTTTCAACTAAAGAGGCTCTAGAACCCACTACTGTAAAGATGTAACACGATTGAACTGGAGAAATTTTTTGATGTTCCTTACCACTGCTGAGGGACTTCACTATTTGCTCCCTAAGTCGAAAGAAGCTCAGCACACTCCTCGCTCCTATTATTCACAGACAGGGGGGTTTCTTTCATTCCTATACTATAGTGCTTCCCATCCAGGTCTCCCAACAGAATAACCTGTCGATGGCTCAAAGTCAGTCCTACTAAGATTCAAGAAAAAATAATGTGTGCTCTTGTTTATCAGGTTGCCAAGAATGATGACTCATTAAGAAAATTGGAGAAGTAGAAGAGATAACATATTGTACCTCAAGGGCCTCTGAATTACCATTACCAGCAGCAATATCAAATGCTGTCAACCCCAACTTATTTCGTTGGTGTACAAGAGTGCCATGCTCAAGAAGAAGCCACAGAATTCTGGGATTGAAAGAATACAGAGTTAGTAAGTTGATTAAACCATATGCATTGGTGTGTGTGCACGCGCATGTGTCTGAGAGAGAGAGAGAGAGAGATAGAGAGAGAGAGCTGATATGTTGAGGAAAAAATCTACACAATTTAAGGGTCCAATGAAGAGCAGTATCACCATTTGCATCAGCATCATTACCGTCTGTGTTTGTCTTCAGGAGCTGCTGAACAATATCTTCATCTCCTCCCTATCAGCAATTTATCAAATTATGGTCCCGTATCATAAGATGATCCCAAGGCTACATTGATATAAAACAGTGTATATGATAATTGTTCGCAGTTTAAAAAGCAGAGCTCTAGACAGCAAATTTGTTCCCATGCAACAACTATGTGTATTTTCTTCTTGCTACACTATTCAGAAGCTACAAGTATGGATTAACTATGTATCTATGCAACAACTACGTGTATTTCCTGATTTGTTCTAACATAGTAGTAGATTGTTTCCAATTTCCACTTTGGAGACATTACGGAATGGGAAAGCGCAACCAGTATTAGCAAAAGCAAGAAAACAACACCACCAGAGTAGGCCAGAAGGACACAATCCCAACACAAAAGAGAGAGAGTAAAAAAAGCCAGTTGCATTTACCAGTGACTTTAATTCAATTGGATCATCCAAATCAGAAAACAATGCAAAAAAGGGGAGTTTTTGCACAAGACATTTGGAAATTATGATGAAACCATCGTTTTCATCTCTGATTATTACTGAAAACTGAACTGAACAGAAGAATGGAGGCTCACCTGAGCTGCACGGATGAGTGGCAAAGAAGTCACCTTCTTCTTCTTCCTCTTCTCCCCACCACCGCTGTGAGCAACAGCTCCAAAAAGCTGGCGCAGCTCTATCTCTCAAAGCAATAGCTTCATCCTCTCCGACTTTTCGCTCAGATTGAAGAAGGTTTCTCCCGTTTCCTGCCATTAATCAAGCTTTGGTTATGAAATCCCACTTCAAAAAAGAAAGATGAACAAAAAGATTCTAAGTATACAAACCGGATCCGGCTGAAATGGCTGATACGAGCTCATGATTCGATCGACGGCGAACAGATAGATGGGGGCGGGGGCGGGGGCGGGGGCCGGGGTTTCTCTCTCCCTAAAACCCTAAGTTTTCTCCCCTCTCCCCACTCAAACGGGAGTGAAGTTGGGGCTACACAAACAAACGACCTTCTTGTGCATGTGACCCTTTGACTGAGGCAATACTGGAACAACTTTAATATTTCTTTTTAGTCCTTTCATTTCTCTCATTTTTAGTCTGTACTTTGTAATAACTATTAATTAGAGCAACCTTGAATCTCACATCTTTTCAAAACTCAGCTATGGGCACCAAAAGTTTTGTGAAGTAATATCTCACAAATCAATGAATGACCTGGCTAATGATGAGTTAATCAATTGATTAAACATTTCAACAATATCTGTTGGGAGGTGTGTTTTGACCCTTAATCAATAAAAGTCAATTATCTCTCTGCTCTCCAACAAAACATACATATATGTTGATCGGTTACACCCACATTATAACAATTAGTACTAATTAAGCAAGATCCGAGAGAGCTAGATCAGGTAATTAACTAGGACAACAAGCTAGTTAAAGTCTCAGAACTAATTGAAACTAATGACAGAATCTAAGAGTGAGCACTGAGCATCATTTAACAGCCAAATTCCACAAACCCTAAGCTAGTGGAAGTTTTCTGAACTTCATATATATATATATATATATATATATATATATATATATATATACACACAAGAAAACACCAAAGACTGCGGAGTTGATCGACCACCGGGGAGTGGAGGAAATAGCGAGATCAAAATGCAGCGTGTTAATCAAGCCGGTGGGGAGCACCGAGCGAGCCTTGGGACTCGCCGGCCGGCTGAGGTTTGGCCATGTCAGAGATCAAGTCTTGGACTCTTGGTTGTGAGGGTTTCGGGTACCTGGTGTAGGATATTATAAGATTATCGGTTATCACCAATTTTTTTCCATACCGACTTGAAAGATTCATGGTACAAAGTTATCGTAGGGACACGCATTCATGCGACACTGCTTGTTACTTTGTTAGACTTGAATTTGTTACGTTCGACAAAACTACATCATCCACATTATCACATACGAACTCTTCAAGTTGCATGCAAATGTACTAAATTTTTCCTAGCTAGGTTCATCTGGTGTTTCAATTTTTGATTTCTTTTCCAGGTCTAGAGTCCAATTGTGACAGATCAAATGAGATGTGAATGACCTGGAAAAGAAGCGATTCACATGATCATTTGAATATGAATTGCAGAAAATTGAAACGTTAATTCGTGTTACATTTCTTGATTACCGACACAATTAACATAAAACAATACAAGAATGAACTTCGAGACGATCGAATTCTACTAGAACTGCATGGTCTTGGGGCGGACCTCAATGCCTTGAACAATAAGACCTCTCTTCCAATGACCCGCCCCATTTGCCAAACAATGCATTTTCAACAGCCTATCATCTCTCCCTTGACAAAAAAACTCACCCATCTCAATCTCCAACCACCCGTCGGATCTCACCTTCGGGTACCGATCAGCGCCGTGATTCCTCACTCCGCTGTGAAGAAACTCAGTCCGGTTACTAATTTCTCCTCCCTCAAGGCCCATAGTGACCTCCGCCGGTAGGTGTACAAATCCAGAAGCTTGTGCAGTAAACTTGAACACAAGGTAACCTTTGTACAGAGTGGATGGGGACAGCAGACGTGTCTCAAGTTTCCCATGGATTTCAAGCCAGCAAACATGAAGAAGTTCAGCCACCTCTGCAAACCTGTCAATAGTTACAAACACATTATATATATACCCATATAAGACTATCTAGTCTAATCCCTAAGTCTATAACCAAATAACAATTACCAACATGTATATCCATCTTAATGCATAAATATATATATATATATATATATTTATATATTCAAAACAAAAATTACAGACCTGGATTCAGGATGAGAAATCCATCTCCAATATATCGGAGTGTTGCCCCAGATAACACCTAGCTCTCTTGCAGAAATCATGTAACAGTTTTTCCCACTCCATTTGTCTAGTGAAAAGCTCTGCGTGACAGCAATTAATAAACAAAAGAACATTCAGATGAAATCGATCATTAACAGCATCAAAATCACTGAATCATAAAAACATGTTCATGTTCCTCAAGTATCAAAATTTCATAATCCCCTTAATTCGATCACTAATACAAAAGGGAGGTGAAGAATTTACCAGTTTACCCTCCCTGAAGAGGACAGGGCAGAGAGCGAGGAAAACCTCCTTTTTGGTTCTGGCGGCAAATACTCCAAGCTCCTCTGGGGACATGGTGCGTGTCTCAGGCGGAAGGAACTTATCCCAAACGGCGTCGGAATCGGCAGCTGACCTGAAAAGTTTAGAAAGCAAAGACAGCCGGCAAGCATCTCGAGGAGTCGTCAACGATATGATATGGGCTATGCAACCCTCCGGCAACTCCTGCAGATCCATCATCACTTTGCCGCAGGTGATTGTTTTTCCTCCTGCTCTTTATCCTTCTCCTCCTTCACTGTGTTTGGTGATGACTGATGAACTGGTTTTGTAGGAGATCGAGAGAGCCTTAGAGGTGTGGGTTGAATTATAGTGAATATTTTGAGAGGAGACTGGTATTAAACTAAGACCTTATGGAAATCGTTGTAATCATGAGCTGGTGAAGTCGATGATAAATTCTTATTTTTACTACGTGTCCTCTTCCAAGTGGTTAGACGGCCATGACACACACAAAAAAATAGTACTCCAACAAGAAATGACAGAGACCCCTCTGGATTTTACTACACACACATATATATTGTTACTGTGTTGCCTTTCTCTGTCTGATTGCCTAAGACAAATAAAAACAGCGGTGATGAAGTTTGAAGTTTTTGAAACTAGCTACATATGTAACATCTCTGAGGATGATTCTTGGAAGTGAATGACAGAGGGTTGTGAACTTCTGGGTTGAAGTTTACGACTGTCCTTCAAATGGCAGCTGAGGCTGTTCAGTGAAATCAGCTGAGATTTTTATTTTATTATTTACTTTACTATTTTTGTAATGTTTATAATGTTGAGTTACAATGTTTAAAACTCAATAAGTCATCTGAATTAATTGTTTTCTTGCTTATAAATCAAGTCAATTGAGACACTATAGAGGTTATCTTCTATAAGCATTGTGAGGTGTGAAGAGTAGATTTTGTTATTATACAACAACATAGTGAAAAAAATAAAACAATATCCCTAAATAACTGGTGTCAAAGATTATTCATCCTCGATTGGTTGGACACCCTCCATGTATAGCCTGTATTGCTAACTGAAATTCAATTACATTCCCACAATTTGCTCTCTTTATTTTCATGAGGCAAAGCATCCCCCTCACATCTCCCACCTTTTTCTGACGAGAAGTCTAAGGAAAAGTCTCACATTTTGTACCTTCCAAAACTTAGCAATCCCATTCGTTCTCTTCTCCTCTGTTTGTTAATGATTCAGGTTTTTTCCCCCCGTAGCTTCAACTGCAATTAGCTGCCATCGCCCCACCTTCGGGGTCCTCCTTCTTCATTTTCCTTGGAGGACCCTGATCCCACTCCACCTCCTCCTCCTCCTCCTCCTCCTCCTCTCATTTCTTGTCAAACTGGAAGGAAAACTTTCTTGCATTGTTAGTGCTTGTTTTGTTTTGAAAAGCATCAACTTGTTAGAGTGGACGAGATGAGTTGTTTTCCGTGTTTTGGCTCACAGAGAAGTAAGAGATCAAGTCACAGGAGGGTAGATCACGCTTCTGCACCCCCTGTTGAACAGGGTAAGTTTTCTCTCTCTTGAAGTATTGATTACTTCTGATGATATCATAATCTCATTGGTAAGTTACCCCAAAAAGTAATAATCTCGTGTATAAACCCTAAATCAAATTTGTCTCAACAACAATGTGAAATGGCATCATATATGTTTTCGAGGAATAAAATTTAGATTCAAAAGCCAATGAGATTATCAATTTCGACCTTTAGCCTTGTATTCTTTTCTTGTATAGGAGCTATGGGAAGAAAACAATAATGTTTAACATATCAAAGGCATGGTTGTAGACATTAATCTTCATAAATAAATATAAATGCAAGACAGAAAAGAATTTGATAAATAAGGTTAATCCCTCTCCTTGTTTGTGATTCATAATGCTGGTAGAAGGACGTCTTCCCTTTATGTTATACTAGTCTTCCTGCATGCTCCTTACAAACTACTGTCTTTGTCTGCAGAAATGAAAAAACAAAGACCTGCTGAGACACATTATGTGACACACTCAACAAACTCAACACACTCACACTCGCACTCAACACACACAAAACAGCGGTCACACTCGCATGTGGAAGTTGACATATCACAAATCAATGCAAAGAGTTTCACTTTCCGTGAGCTAGCAACAGCAACAAAGAACTTCCGTCAGGAGTGCCTTCTGGGAGAAGGTGGATTCGGAAGAGTTTATAAGGGAACTCTTCAGTCGAGTGGGCAGGTTAGAACGACTCTTACTTTGTTTTCAATCTATGAGTGTACACAATGCAAGTTGTTCTTTCATGTTTGTTTCTTTCATGAAGACTTGTTGGTGTGCTTATGATGTTTGTTTTCCTATCTTTTTTGTAGGTGGTGGCTGTGAAGCAACTCGACAGAAATGGAATGCATGGAAACAAGGAATTTCTGGGAGAGGTTTTGACACTAAGCCTCCTACACCATCCAAACTTGGTTAATCTAATTGGATATTGTGCCGATGGAGATCAAAGGCTTTTGGTGCACGAATTTATATCAGGGGGCACCCTAGAAGACCGAGTTCTTGGTACATAGCATCCTCTTTTCTGCTACTTTTTCTTGATTTAGGACTATTTCATTAGTTCCATTTCTATCATGATGAGTATGTATTTGACCTCAATAGTTATGTGCAGATAATCAAGCAGGTAAAATGACTTTAGATTGGTACACGAGGATTAAAATAGCTTATGGTGCTGCTCTGGGATTGGAGTACTTGCATGAGAAGGCCAATCCACCCGTTATATATAGGGACTTCAAATCTTCAAATATCTTGTTAGATGAAGAATTCAATCCAAAGATCTCGGATGTTGGACTTGCGAAGCTTGGCAATGCCGGTGATGGGATGCATGGACCATCAAGGCTGATGGGCGCCTATGGTTTCTGTGCTCCAGAGTACTCGAGAACTGGTGAAGCCACAATGAAATCGGATGTATACAGCTTCGGAGTTATTCTTCTGGAGCTAATTACTGGAAGAAGAGCCATTGACACTACAAGGGCAAATGATGAGCAAAATCTAGTTGCTTGGGTAAAATAACTTCTCATTACAGGTGATAGTGTGACCTTACATACAGGAATGTGAATATCAAATTTAATGTGACTTTGTTCTGGTTTGTACGTGTGAGCAGGCACAACCCTTATTCAGGGACCCAAAAAAATATCCAGATATGGCCGATCATTCTCTTAACAAGCAATTTCTGGAGAAGGAACTAAATCAGGCTGTTGCGATAGCAGCAATGTGCCTGCAAGAGGAGCCATCAGTCCGGCCCTTGATGAGTGATGTTGTAACAACTCTAAGTTTTCTTTCAACAAGTCCGCCTCCTCCTGAGGCTACTCCTGCTCCTGTTCCAGCTTATACAATCCAGGATGGTAACTCTGAATCTGACAGTCTTTCCGACGATGATGAGAGCAATGAGGAGGCTTCAGACAGGGATAGTATCAGAAGTGCACACAATAGCCGCCGCCATTATGCTAATGACAACTCAGATAAGGATGTTTATGACCAAAATTTGCGTCAACTAAGTGGTGTCGACTCCAAAGAATGGCATTCATTTGAAAGAGACGATGCCGCTTCTTCAGGTGACCAAAGAAGTAAAAGCAAGAGAAACAGTGATCAAGGTACTAGCTTCAGCCAAGATAATTATGGAAGTGCTACTTCTAGAAGCAACAGTGAAGAATCCAACGAAGCAGGTATTTCTCATAGCAACAGTAGAGTACCACAACAAGAAGAGACTACTGTCACAACTGGAGGAATTAAGAGCGCAGAATCAACAAATGGAAATTCTAAATCTGTCAATTTCTTGGACCGCACCACCAGTCGCAGGGCAACCTGAATCAATGAATGTTCCACCTAGAAAGAGTGGTCATAGATTGTCCTTTCTTGCACATACATGCATTCCATTTCTAATTTTGTATGATGAGGCTTGTGTGATTTCATCTCTTTTCTTCAATGACAATGTAACATTAAAACTTAGAGAAACAAAGAAAACTTACAGAAATCATGAGAGGCATTAACCCTTGGTCCTGAGCCAGATTACTGAGACGGCAATGGACTGCTAGTAAATTGGCGAGAGAATTTCTGTTATTATAGCTTACCCACTACTCTTACCTTCATGAGTTTTATGTATATAGGCGTCAAACTGTGGGATCAGTTGACTAGAGTAAACTCTCGTAAATTTTGATGCTCAGAAACAAAAGTAGAAGACTTTTATATTTGATTGTGAAAGCAAATATAGCTTTGGTTGCATCAGCTTACATTCTGCAAAAAATATATATGAATAACAGTATGGTATAAGTAACCAAGAAACCTATGATCTTTCAGTGTCGGACTACCTTAGCTTCCGAAGAGGAAGTGTTCGTCCGAAAAGCTTTTCTACTTCGGTTGCTTCCATTTTGAGCTCGCTCAATATATCCATCTCTTCTTTGGAAAGCTCTCTCAAGAAGTTCTCCTCATCTTGTTTAATCTCATTAAACCCTTCTGCTAACCTCTCATTAAACCCTTTTGCTAACCTTTGAAACAATGACAGCTCAGTCTGTTCAGCCTTCTGCACCTCCCCTTCTATCTGTTTAACCTCCTCTATAATGGTCCTCTCCCCTTCCTCAAGTTTCTTCTCCAACCTCTCTACAAGTGGAGGTTCAGGCCCGCAAGTATTATCAGTTTTGATGAACTTGCTGAAGTCTCGTCCCACGCTCGCAGCTGCTTTTTCAAGTTCAGGAACAATGCTTTGTGGCAAAACTGAACTCCTTGTATATATCACAGCACCACCGTATCCGTCCCACGCATCATTTTTGCCACGGTAGTATACAAATATAAAATCTTCCGGTTTATTATCTATCTTCGAAGATAGAATGTACCTGCACAAGTCATGTTCATATCTCTGTTAATGTTTTGAGGTGATAGAGAAATGCACATTGAACAAAAAAATAAGGTATACATGTGACATGAATTTACCAGTCATCTTGATAGTGAAGATAATCATTGTCATGATTGTATAGTATGCCAGGCTGGTTTGGATCTTGCACAAACTTCTGAACAGCTGTTCGAGTGAAAAATCCACCATCAGGGGTTCTTATTCTCCAAGATAAATTTCCTATAAGTCTGCCAGATTCTGTATGGAAGTCATGCACTTGGCAATCAAAAGCATCAAAGGAAGGATTCAAGCCACTAGTGATGAACCATTTCCCATTAAACTTTTCCATATCAAAGCTTTGAACAAGAGCAGAAGGATCTGGGATAGGAAATTCTCCCACGTCGGATTTCATAGGTACACACTTCTTTCGTGACACTGCACATTCGTTAAATTCATCCACGACACTGTTCTCAAACAGGTCTCCGCATTTAATCTGCAATAAGGAACAAGAAAGACATATATGACATATCAGATTTTCCATCCTATAGCGTTTGGCACTGTGAAATTGATTAAGATAGAGATACATATGAAACAAACCTAACCTGGCATTCTGTCTCATCAGGACGATTATTACAAGTTTGCAGACAAGCTACATTGGCAGCACAGGATGGGTTTGCAATGCACTTTGCAAGTTCTACCCTAACATGAACAAATGTTCCAGTGATCAAATTAAGGAAAAGAAAAAGAAAAGAACCGCAGACTTGTTAAAAAGCTGACTGTTTGCATTACCTGCATTCCTTAAGTAAGCAGGAACAAGTTTTGAGAGCATCAACAGCACTGGCTGAAGGTATCACCATGAGAGCGCATACCAGTAAACCGGCTACTTTCAAGAAGTGTAACTGACTCCACTCTCTAACGAGACTTGATATTTCTTCAAGTATAACATTAATCACCTGTTTCGTCTTCATATACGAAGGAAAACAAATCATCAATCACTAGTTAAGTTAGAAATTTAGAACAGAAAAACCAAATGCAAGCATTGTGCAAGTTACCTCAATTTCACTACTTCTTGTGCCCCTTTTTGAAAAGGCCTTCTCAGTCCTCCTAGAGAGCATAGAAGACCATTTCGACCCCAAACCAGAAGAGTTTCTATCAGAACTAATGAATTGGGAGTATCTTGATTTTCTGCTATTGGGACAAAATTTCACAACCAGTTGAAAATCAACCACCCTTCTCTTCTGAAACCTTTCTTCACTTGTAAATCCCAACCTCATACATGTACTGCCAATACTATCATTATGGGACAGGGAGATTGAACGAGCGACCAGTGCCATACTTCAATTCAGACCTGAACACAGTTCATCATATGATTTGGTAGTCATTCTCTTGTTTTGCAAAGTATGCACATAATGAGAACTCCATTCCCACAATTATTTTGATACAATTGATTGAACAAAGGTAACTAAAAAAATGAAAAAATTGATCTTACCTTAGTTGTTTTCCGAGAACGATGATCCAATCATCCAATTGTTCCAATGGACAGAAGATCTAGATGGCATTTTGCACTAAACATAGTCATTTTCCTTACAATATTCAAATGAAAAAGCACATAAAAACCTCATAAATCTTGATACCAGATGCAAAGAAGATAACTTTGCCTAATTTTGTCAATACCAAATAATACAGATAAATGAATCAACAGTAAATTCTCAAACTTCACCGGTGACTACTGTCAAGTAATGAATTCTTCACATACTCCTGTGTAAAATTAAACCCAACACCTGAAACTTTCATTATCCAATATAAGACATGAAAGTTCGGTAGGACTAGAAAGTGAGTAGATTCTAAGCAATGTGCAATATTGGGTTCATATGTAACACACATATATAGGATATTAGGATATAAAGATAGGGAGAGAGAGAGAGAGAGAGAGAGAGAGAGAGTACCTTGGGGTGAGTTGGAGGAGAAGAGTATGTGCATGGCAGCAGGAGCTTATCTTGGTTTGCGGGGAGTGAAATGAAGGGAAGGACAAAGACGACGCAGGCAAAGAGAGCAAGGAAGAGAAGAGAAGGGCGCCAAAGTTTTGTTGGATAAGAGAGTAGCAGTCGTGTGGAAAACAGGGCCGTAACGTATCCAATTGGGCTTTTTCTTTTTTTCTTTTTCTTTTCCATTTAATCATTTTTTTGTCTTTTTTATTCTTAAAAAATACACGTCGTGTATTAAAAATATTTTTTTTTCTAAATTTTTCTTTTTGGTCCAATCGTTCAAGGAAAGAGTTATTAAAAACATGTAACCAAAGAAAAATATAAAGGGATTGACGTATATGTTATATCTTTACTTATATCAATTCAACATATTTCTATTATGTGTCTTCTATTTGGTTGAACGGATCAAGATTATGTATTAGAATGAACTTGGCCAAGTTTTTTTTAATACACGAATTATCGGATACTCATTTCCTACATGAGATGGCTGGAGTCTCCAAATCAACCCCCTTAGCCAATTGACAGACTTATAAGCCTAAGTCTAGTTAACTACCCATGTTCATTCCTCAAGATCCAAAAGAACATTACTTGAAATAAAAATTAATGGATGATCATCATTTGATTTACACGTCTTATTAGAAACTCACAATGATCAAGACTACCACCAAATCCCAATGATCAAGACTACCACCAAAATGGAGGATATATAAGAGTACGTAGCTAGAAGCTCAAGAAAATGGCCAGTATGGTCGGCTTGTCAAGAGAACAAGACACAATCCAACCTTTTTTACTCGTTATTCTTCATCCATCCAAGACCAGGCATGACAAGCATTAAAAAAAAAAAAAAAAAAAAAAGAAGACCAAATCAATGTTTTAAAAGGCTAAGGCGTAGCCGAGGCTATGGAGCGAGAGCCTCACCAAGGCGTAAGCCTTGAGGCGTAAGGCGTAAGCCTTTTGAAAAAAAAAATCAGGTATATGAACATTGCACATGACACTACAATTACAGTATAACAAGGGGAAACACAGAACGACACAGAACGACCCTATCTCCTTTTATGACTGCATGAGTGCATGATAGTGAGGATTCAAGCAAAACTACTCAGATAAATTGTCAGAGACAAGTTCTTCTGCAAATCTATTCAAGCAAATCTATTCAAGCAACTTATATACCAAAGTCCAACTAAAAAAGTTCGTCCAAAAATAATCGCCATCAGTAAATTAAAAAGGGAAAAAAATCCACATACCTGAATCGGAGACAAGTTCTTCCTGTAAAAATCGGCCTGAGTCTGATGAACATCACCCGCCGAGACTCTTACAAACCTGAGCACCCACCAGACAACTCTTGATCGGCTCCCAGTTTTCCCATTAACAACGTAATGCTGAAGCCAATGCGAGAAGTCTCCGACCTTGTACTCCTTGTACCCTCGTCCCGACACGGCCTGTCCGATCCCCTTGTTCGTCACGAACAGAGTGAACACGGTGAAGGCGATGAATCCGAGGATGAGGAGAAAGATCAAGACGAGGTAGGTATAGAGGAGAGAGTTGAGTTTGCAGCACGAGCCGGCGAGGGAGAGGAAGGAGGGAGATCGAGAGAGGGAGCAGGGAAGGAGGGCGGGCGAAAAGACAGAGGGAGGCCGAGGCGCACGAGCCTTATGCAGAACATTTTCCCAACTTACCCAAAACGACCCCGTTTTCAGTTGCTTCAGGGAGGCGCACGCCTTATGCGCCTTAGGGTGCGTTTTTTGCGCCTTATGCGCCTTGGGGGTGCGTTTTTTGCGCCTATGCGCCTAACCAGCAAAACACAATGAATTGCAGCTCCGCCTCGCGCCTTTTACGCCTCAAGGCGCGCCTGAGGCGCGTTTTTTAATACACTGGACCAAATAACAGATAATATATGATTGTATGTATATATTTCATACTACAGCGATGCGGCGATGTGTTTAAGGATCTACACTATTGGTTCCAACATTTTCATAAGCAAATTCCTTTGTAGCTATTCCTCTAGTGGGTGGTTTTCTTAATTGTTATTCAAAATTCCTTTGCATCTCTCTACAATCAAAGGGCTCGATCAAGTACACGATCAAATCCCAACCGGAAATCACAAGGTTGCAAGAGCTAGCTGTAAGAACTAAGTTATAAGAGGACCTCTAGAATATGCTTCTTATTAATTTGTTTATCTCATCGATGACATCAAGGATTCAGAGGGCTTCTATAAGTATTCAAATCCATTATTTCCTTTGAAAAGTTTCGTTGCATTGTGTATCTCTCACTTACTAATTTAAACAGTAAGCGTTTTCTTTCGAATGGGCTCTGATATGATCTAGGGTTTTGGGGCATATGACGTCAGCAAGACACTTCACGATTTTGTTCATTGCCACTTTTCTTGCCCAAGCCCTATCACTATCTTTGTCACCCGATGATGGCTCAGGTTGGTTTATCTGTTTGCTCAATTAGACTTTGGCATGATATCAAATTATATCGAGTAGCATGTTCTAAACAAGCTAGTAGCTATATGTTATCTTTCGACAAAAATAATTTTGGCTTTATTTGTTCGATAAAAGTTCTCTTTAGTTAGTTTGACGTTATTCATATATCTTATTTGTTTGATCAGTGGTGTTCACATGGTTACTTAATAACCAAAGAAATCATGGTCAATTACCGTTGAATGTAAATCTAAAGATGGAAAACAAAACAATTTAACTTTAAAATAGTATTTCTCACTTTTAGATTTACATACCATATATGCATATTTGGTCCATATATAAGAGGATGCTATTTCCATTAAACTTTCATCAAACAATTAACATCAGCAATGGTATATCTAAGAGTTCTTGATAGAACTCAATTGAGTTGCAGCGTAACAATTTCATGCATGCATGACTAACTGCAGGAAGTTGTGTGCTAAACTTTACATCCTACCCATACCAACCAACTGGGGAGTGCATACGTCCTGCCAAGCTGAGAATAAAGGTCTGGGATAGCTTTACACTTCCAAATCTCTGCTGTCGAAATGTGCTCACCACTTTGTCCCAAGCCTTGGCCTCCCAAGCCTTTAGGACGCAAGGCGGTGTCTTTGTTTCCAATGCGGAATGGAATAACTGCACTGGCTCATTTGTTCGACAAGACGTGTCTGCCGTTCACTGTAGCCTTAATGATCTTTACGATGGCAGCAGCGACTGCTCCAAAGTAAACTTGGCAGAGATTAAGCAAGGGAAGGAGTACCAAGACGCATTGAACTTTTGTTCTCAATTTGGCAATGTTTCTTCCTTTGATGCTGTCTGTACCCCTTGCTCCGCTGCCGTGGGAAATCTTAAGCAACATTTGTTGGACCGGTATCATCAGAAGAGTGATAACAACAAAACCGAAGATTCGATATGCGGTGTAGCTGCGGTTATTTCCGTTGCAGCCGGGAACATTTCGAATGCTTATATTGACGACTACTTTGGGTGTATGACTAAGTTCGACAAGTTCGGTAAGAAAATAAACTACTTCGTGTACGTTGGTCACTGAATTGAACGTACTCTTATCACAGCTAACTCTGTGTTTTTGTTTTTGGTTCCCATGCAGAACCAGGTTACTTCAAACTCAAATGTAAGCATTAGTCTTTATATCGGTTTCTTTACTGCAATTTCATGATCATTTGCATACTTGATGTTTATAATTTTATAGAAATTAATCATTTTAGCTCAACAGATTCCTCTGTAGAAGCGATACTTTCGATCATGATAGCCATCACTGGAGTAGCGCTGATAGTCATGCTGATAAAACACGTAACGAAGAAGAAGCCGCTAAAACCGATTCTCTCAGGATCAACGACTACTACGTGGTCTGGCCTGTATAGATTCTCCAAGGCTGAGATTGAGAATGCCATAAATTATGGACTTGAAAGAAAGCACCTTGGACGAGGAAGTGCAGGTCATGTTTATAAAGGGGTTCTTCCTAGCGGACAAGTTGTGGCCGTTAAGCACATCAACAAGAGTAACATATCAGATTCTTTCACAAGAGAAGTGGAACAGCTCTCTAGGGTTCGACACCCGAACTTGGTTTGCCTCTTTGGTTGCTGTGTCGAAGACGGCGAGCAATATCTTGTGTATGAATATTGCTCATCAGGGAATCTGGCTCAACATCTTCTAAGTATAAACTCAATATGATCCTTAACTATTTCCTGATCAGATTATTTCGAATTCCTTAGCATCTTACTAATCAAAACTCGTGTCTTGGTGTCTTTACATGCAGGAAACGATCCTGTATTGACATGGGAGAGAAGGGTTAAGATTCTCAGAGACTGTGCGCTTGCTTTGAGGTATCTACACCACTATATTGATGGCTGCATAGTTCACAGAGATATTAAGGTAATTACCTATCGTAGTTCATGATGAAATTTCATGAATTAGTGTTTGAAAGGATAATTACTTGATGTTGATCCATGTTAATTTGCTTTTACAAAGCTGACGAACATCCTTTTGACTGAGAACTTGGACCCCAAGCTATCAGACTTTGGGTTGGCAAAGATGTTGGGGATGGAGGAGAGCAAAGTATTTACAGATGTTAGAGGAACAATAGGGTACATGGATCCAGAGTACATGACCAATGCCAAATTGACCTGTGCCAGTGACGTCTATAGTTTTGGTATCGTTACCCTGCAACTTCTGTCAGGGCAGAAAGTGTTTGAGCTTGATCTTGATGCGAGAGATCAACTCACAAGAAAGGCACGTATATAAACGTATACACATACACGTACATACAAATGTTCATATGTTTCTATGTAGAGAGAGTGAGAGAGATCTCAATTTTGGTTTTGTAGGCGAAGGATGTGAGTTTGAACAAGCGTCCACCCGAGGATCTTGAAGACCCAAGACTAAATGGAAATGTCAACAAAGCTGACTTCTATTCGATTCTACAAATTGCAGTACTTTGTGTTGCCAAATCAAGCAAGGGTCGCCCTACGATTGACGTTGTCTTTGAAGAGATGGACAAGGCTTGGAAGAACACTGTAGCTGAACTGGTGAGCCTTTAATTAGCTACTCGATCGTATTTGTTTAACATATAGCAAAGTAGTAATATTTTGTACATCAATTTCTTCGAGTGTAGAGGGCACAGAGAGGGACGAGTTCATCAGCAACACCATTGTCTTCTTCAGGAGTGTTATCGGTGTGACACGAACATGATCGAAATGATCGAAATGCTGGTTTTTCTTTGTTTTCCGATCTGTACATATCTGCAGGCTGTGTTTAGATATTAGTTTTATTATATATATGTAGAGTTACAGTCGAGTTTATTAGGAAATAACGATGTAATCTGGTCTGCTAGCTAGATTACCACAACATGCATATAGTACTTGTCGTACGTATATAGTTTTACGAATTAATTACAATCATGTACATATTTATCTTCTGATTTCATTGGCTTGGGAACTGAAAGTCCAAAATAATTGAAAAGATAAACATACAGATTAAAGCTAGGTAAGAATTATGGCGAAAGGTTTGTCGTTTGATACTATATTCGATTCACCACTGGTTAGTTCGGCACAATTGGATTACATATATGCATGAAACCCTTTCCTTAGGCAATCGGTGTTTGATTTGGTGAGGGATCATATACTGGTTGTGGTGCTTAAAGTTCCACATATATGCTCTACTACAAGAGCAATTTATATACAAAGATTAAGAGCAAGCAGCGTAGGTATAATTAGTATAGTAAGAACCCTACGTCTCAATCTGTAAATGGAAAATGCAAGCATGCCAAGTGATTACTTTAATTAATGTTGTTCCTATTTTGGACGGTCTTTCTACTTAATTAGCTTGTATGAAAGCTTCAATTTACGTACTAGTCCATCAAAAAAATTCACGACCACAAAAGAATCGAGTTTGTGTGATATATTAAGGTTTGAAAGACTGATCGCCAATGTTATAGATTATGTAATTAATATCAAAGATGTTTACTTTTAGATATATTTCTTCATGGAAATTAATGACTAAAACCTGGGAATGCATGTTTGGGAGCATATGGGTAAGATTGTCGGCAATTTTTCAGCATTTTATCAACTTTTCAATGAATCCAAAATTAGTAATTTGATCAGAACGTCCAATTTCTATATGTTATAAGAGAAACTAATTGGATTTGCGAGTATATACCAACTATGAAATGGTAAATCGATAGAACATGTCCATGAAATTAAGTGTGATTTGACGAATCATGTAGAGCCTTTGCCTAAACTTTGTACGTATACACAACTCATGTATATATCTACTGATCATAGTATGGCACTATATACTTCCATGAACATTTTCATCTCGATTAGTTTTGGATCGTGTAGCCTATCGACTCGTCAAAATATCGATTGGTTTTGGTTGTCTATACATGGTTTCGGCCAAAGCTAGAAACCTACCTTGCTGCTTAGTTTCTGTTCCCATTTTCCAGCAATAGTAACTTAGAAAACCAACTCGACAGGATGTGACATGACGAAGTACATCATCAAATTAAGGTAGCCAAATTACAGTGTATACATGACGAAGTACATCATCAGATTATGGTAGCCAAATTACAGTGTATATAATCAATATATCTTGCATTGTTCACCTTACTTCTTACATTATCCATTTGCCTAATTGTTTTTTTCGATTGCTCAGTTGCCTAATTTACATATCTACCTAGCTTATATATAAAGGAAGCTCCCAGCAGAATAGTCACCCAAGTTTTTTCAGATCCAATCTCTAGTGCATTAGAAAAAAACGAAGAAAAAAAAAACAAGAAAG
Source organism: Fragaria x ananassa (assembly GCA_034370585.1). Taxonomy (NCBI): domain Eukaryota; kingdom Viridiplantae; phylum Streptophyta; class Magnoliopsida; order Rosales; family Rosaceae; genus Fragaria; species Fragaria x ananassa. The sequence goes on from CP139753.1 coordinate 579,231, forward strand.
AAAGGAATAAGCATCTTCATCATTATAAGAAATACATACTCCAGATCAAAAGTATGGCGTATTCGACTACTGAGCAACTCGCTTTCTCATTCGGTTTGTTAGGTATATTGTATATTATCTAAATTAAAAAGCTGAAGACAATGCATACTTAAACATCCTTTAGCTAGGATTTTTTTTTCTTTTTTTTTTATAGGAAATTTTAACATTTTTGTCTCATTTTTTCATGCTAATTCACTTTTATTAAAGCTGACATTCTTCACATATATGCAGGTAACATTGTGTCATTCATGGTGTTCTTGGCACCAATGTAAGACCATTTAACTCAAACACTAACTAAATACATACTTCTCATTCATGGTACGTACGTATTCTCCCTGACTAACTTATACGATCTCCTTCTCATCGAACAGGCCAACATTTTACAGAATTTACAAGAAGAAATCATCAGAAGGGTTCCAATCCATACCATATGTGGTTGCGCTTTTGAGTGCAATGTTGTTGTTGTATTATGGTGTGATCAAGACAAATGCTATCTTGATCATCAGCATCAATGCCTTTGGAATCGTTATCGAAGTTGCTTACCTCGTATTCTATCTCACATATGCTCCCAAGAAGCAGAGGGTGAGTGACTTGTACAAATCTCTCTCATACAGCTTGTCTCATGCATATTAAGTTTCCTAGTTTGATTGAGATATACTTGTGCAACTCTTGCAGATTTTTACGCTGAACTTGATTCTGCTGGTAAATGTAGCGTTTGGGTTGACGTTGGCAGCCACTATATTCCTTCTAAGTGGAACCAAACGCGTCGCCGCAGTTGGATGGATCTGTGCTGTGTTTAACATTGCTGTTTTTGCGGCTCCTTTAAGCATTATGGTATATATGCTAGAACTTAGAGAAGTAGCTTATTTTCAAGTATATGCTAACTTTCTGGGTTACTCAACCTCTACTCTTACGTTCATTATGCAGAGGGAAGTAATAAGAACCAAAAGTGTGGAATTCATGCCATTTGGTTTGTCCTTCTTCCTCACACTTTGTGCTACCACTTGGTTCTTCTACGGACTTTTCACAAAGGATTACTACATTGCAGTAAGTAGTACTATTACCATTTTAGTTTCATTATCTGATGTTACCTAAGATGTCATTATTGTTAATCTAAGTATACCTACTAATCAGCATGATACGGTAACCATATGATGATGAACAGTTACCAAACGTACTGGGATTCCTATTCGGCATCGCACAAATGATCCTATATATGGTATACAGGAACTCAGGGAAAGATCATGATGAGGTTGAAGCAAAAACACGAACTAATGGTGATGATCTAGAGATGAGGTATAAGGTAATAAGTAAAAGTAAAACTGCCAACCATAACAAACTGTATCGCAGTGTCAGTACGTGATCCTTACAAGGCAATGGACTTCGTCCCTGGCTGCGTGCTAATCAGACGTTGGAGTACAAGCTCGATCGGCAACGGAAGAGTAAATTAGTGATATGAATATTGATTTATAGTGTATTATTTATAGTATAGTTCTGCTATTAGATCATATTGGATGATTAATAATGTAAGTACTGGTAGTGTCAGTTGTGCTGGCAAAATATTATGTGATGGACATATCAGAAAACTATGAAGGATTTATTGCCTGAGATGTATTGTGGTTTTTGCGCATGCCATCAAAAATGGGGTTCAACCCACAAGATATCAAAGTCGGTCTCACTTGTAACCAAAGGGAGAACATCTTACATATGAAGCGGACAGCTTACATACCAAGTCAGTAGCTTAATGCATTAAACTAAATCGTCAAAATACATAACTCCACCATTGCATGAACAGTACACCACTGTGGCAATCTGTTTTAAACTATCCTCATGCTCTGCAATGACGAATCAAACGATAGAGAGATAGATTTAAAGAATTACAACATGTACTTAATTTCATGTGAGAAAGCTTTCACAGTTTAAGAAGTTGTCCCAGATGAACTTCATGTTTTCCTCCAGCATCTCAGAAACCGAGCTGACATCAACCTTCTCTTCCTGAAAATTGAAAGAAAAGGAAGGTTACTCAGGATGCTAACAAGAGAGTAGCATATGAGGTGGGCAGAATGAGTCACAGAGGAATGTAAGCAATTACCTTTAACTCTGATTCAACCTTTTTCAGCCTCAGACTGGTCTCCCAAGATGCTTCCCCACTTGAGGTTCTGAAATCAAATCGATCGGCATGCCTGACCTTAAATCTTAATGACTGATTTTTATATGCTTTAGCTCATACATGCCAAACCCCAACGACATTGTACTTTCCAGAAGATGTCTTCTCCAGGGGCCATCTCAACCCACCCTTCACATCTGGATCAGTAATCGCAGAATCGACCAGATCCCTAATGCTTTGCATCTCATCATCCTGAAACAGAAAAGACTAATCTGATCACAAAACCTCATTCCAATGTACAAAAGTTCCTCCCTTGATCCTAACTCTCATAATCTGAACACATAGATAACAATTCACCTTTTTCTGTAGCTTGTTTTGGTTTTGGCTGCTATACTGATATATAATAACTAGTTTCCTTGTGTTTCTAAAACAACAAAGAATGGCAATGAAAAAATTTCAAATAGTACGATGAGAAGTAACTTACAGTCTGACTTGTTAAAACTCTCTTCATGTTTAACATCAGTCTCAGGTCCAGATTCTTATTACGGATGGATATGTCCACCACCATACAACGCACTTGGTTTAGTTCAACCTGGATGAAAGTTGATAATTGATATACGCAACAGTAAATAGAACTATAACAAGCGAAAGGGAAACTTAAAGGAGGGCAGAATTTGATTTCATACTCATTTAACAATTATTCTTCTTATAAAAATCTTATGAATTTGCAGTAAAAATATCATATTGAAAATGATGACATAGAAGTGTGATCATCATGATTTATGAAACACCATATTCAATATAACAGGACTATTATAAATCTTGCCTTGTACAGTTGTAGCTTTCCATCTTTCACACTGCATTTGCAGGAGAGAGTTGAGTCTGGTTTTGTTGAATCAGCCAACTGTTCAAGAAGAACCAAATTTGGGTTTCAATAGCCAATATCAGAACTTTGGAAACCATACATTCAGTAGATTGATGGGTATAGGAAGACAAATACCTTTACTTGGTATATATCTTTCTCCGATTCAAAAGCAACTCCAATATTTGGGACAACTTCATTTACAATCTTCTCTGTATACGAAACAGGAACATTTGTGTAAAATGATCTTTTCTTCCAATTTTTCAACATTGCAGTAGTCAAATTTTCTCCGAGAGATTCCAGGGTAACTGAAGGGGTCCTGAATTGCAAATATTACCATTTAGTTTACATTTGTTCAAATACAATTGAGTATAATGTGTGTGTGTGTGTGTTTCTTTTCTGCTCACTTCAAATCAGCAGTAGATTGGATTAATCAAGAGGACCTAATCTCCTACATCACAAATAGGTCCAACTGTTTAGTTTGTTCGATCAAATCAAATTTTGGGCAGTCAATTTGGCTATTACGAAGGCGACCTACTTTAACTTCAAAGAAAAATTGCTTGAAACATAATTGTCAAATATCACATATCACTTACAGTCTCATGCATCTATGCTAGAGTATTACTCTAAATACATGATTGTCCCATTAGAATGAGAGGAAACACTAACGTATGGAAAAGAACTTTTCCAACTCGAGCAACCAATGTAGGCTTTAGATCTTCTAACTTTGGGGACTTCATTTCCTCCACATTTTCAAAAGACACAAGTAGGTCTTCAAGCACATTCTCTGCCATATATACCCATGGGCTCTTTGGCAAGTCCAATTGTACCTCATTACCTAATATCAAGCATCAAACACATAAAACATTACCAACATGATTCATAACGCAGAGTAAACAAAGTTTTTCACATCAAGCCAAATTTCACAGTACCGACCATCATCAAGATCAAAATTCCTTAACGCTAGAGGTGTTTCTCCAATTCTGTGCTCAATGGTTTCCGAGGAAATGGGTTCAAGATTAACAGAAGAGGGGAACCGGGTGTCATCATTCAAACCAACTGCCCACCATTTCGATATCGCACGGTCTGCATAGATTACCTTTGAACCCCATTTATTATTAGACTTAGATGAGCTTACATTTACATTTCTCTTAAATAAAGGCGCAAGCTTGTCTGGAGTTAGCACTGGCCTCTCGGCTTCATTTGAGTTTCGCTTGTGCGGTGGTATATACGCCATTACAAGAGCACTTTGCCTATACAAAAAAATCCCAGTAAGATAAGCAAAACAGGAACATTTTTGCAAATAAGACACATAGTGAGCAAAATTTGACTTAAGGTACTGAAAGTTTATAAAAGCCAAGAGGTGTCATATGTTATGTTTATTGCAGAAAATCAAACTCATTTCAGCTTCTTGTAGTTTTAGTTCAATCAGCCGTAACTACTACCCTAAATTTCAACTGGGTAGTTAGTTTGATCACTTTCCTGGAGCCACACACTATCAAATTGATGCTAACACAAAAACAGAGCAGATGGGCAAATTTTAACCACCACGTACTCAACTTTATAAGCCAAGATGTGACCTTTCTTATGTTAATTCAAGAAAAATCAATTTAGTTTAAGGTTCCTGTAGTTTTGTTCAGTCAGCAGCACATATTACACTAGCATTCAACTGGGTAATAATCCTGATCACTTCTGGAGCCGCAAACACAATCAAATCAATACCAACACAAAAACAGAGCAGATGATTCATTCACAGCAACCTTCACAGAGTGATCATAAATAAAATGAAACAAATCATGAAAAGGGTTTTGAGGTACAAACATATTAGTGTTTAGCAGATAGTAAAACTGGGTTTTCTCATAAACCAGTGACAAAAATGGAGAAGCAGAACAAAGAAGAGCAAAAGGGTTTAGGGGTTTACCCAGAGGCAGAGAGAATTGAAGGCAAAGCACCAGACTTGCAAGCACAATTGGAATTCGGAAATGAAAAGACTAGAGTGAAAAAGCCGCTTGGCTTGCTTTATATTTACACTCGAAAGTGGAAACCGCTCATTGGTAGTTATTTACTTTTCCTTTGCTTCTTTATCTCCCGACGTTGGAGAAATTTATAAAGTTATTTAATATTTTGAGGTATAAAAGTAAAAATATTCAGTTTTGCTAGTATGGTGTTTTTGGCTCAGTGACTCCATTTGCTGAACAAAAGAAAGAGGGACTATCTCACTTTAAAGTGTGATAAATGGGTGAAAGCAATTTGATTTTTATGAAAATAAATGATGTAAGTTTCGGTCCGCATAGATAAACATTCTAATAATACTTTAATCGGATTCTTTTCAATTAATCATTGATTGATTTATCATCGATAGATATTGATTAAATTCTAAAATTTAATTAGAGTACTAAGAGCATCTTCCATGGTAGGCTAAATCCTTAGTCAAATTTGGCTTAAAAAACAATAATATTCTGTGAAATCTTTTTTTAGCCTATCAAAGTCTCCCACCATAAGCTAAATCTTTAGCCAAATTTATAGCCTTTTGACTTTAAAAAACACTCCCACCATAAGCTAAATCTCAAGGTAAAGCCATTTCTAATTATTTTGTCATATATATGTAATGTTATATTTCTATGCATTTTGTTTTGTCTCATATATATAAATATATATAATATTTAAAAAAATTTGAAACTACAAATATTGAGAATGACATACATGAATTTTATTCCTTCAATATATTATAAACATTTATTCCTTCAATTTATTTGAAAACAAAATATTTATTTAGAAATAAACATTTAACAATCACGATTTCAAACTTATGTTCTTCCATGTCGCTGCCAAATATGTTCAATCAAAGCATCTCGAAGTTCATAATGAGCTTTCTTATCTTTAATTTTTCTATGGCGATCAAGAAATTATTGGTTAAATCTTGTTGTTTCATCAATCACCATCTCAACAGTAGGGGCGGGTGCTTCATTAAATTCCCCAATCGGAGCCGATAAATCTCGCATTTTGTGTTGTTTACGTACGTTTTAATAAGTAACGTAACATTTTTCATGAATAAGCTATGTACTTTTTTTAATTCAATAATGAATCAAGTATATGATTTTATCTAAATATATTAGATATGGGGCTTACATGAAATGTCTCGTCGAGATCTTCGTAATGGTAAAAAAATTAAATAGAAACGAGTTTTTAATTATGTAGTTGTGAGGGATTAAAGATTTTTAGTTTAAATTTAAAAAGGATATAAAATGAAATAAGATGATAGGTAAAAGGGCAAATCTGGAAAAAAAATAAAACTGAATAAAATATTATTTGGCTTTAGCTTAAACCATCTCCCATGGTAGGCTAAAGCCAAATTTAGCCTATGAAAATGGAAGGCCAAATTTGGCTTACAAAATTGCTTAGGCTAAATTTTTTGCCTTGGAAATTGAAATTTGGCTTATGGTGGGAGTAACCATAGGCTAAATTTGGCTTTTTAGCCTACCATGGGAGATGGTCTAACGGGTTACTCAAAAGTTTCAATTTTGCTAGGCATTAGACACTATCACCATTGCAATGCAAAGAAATGGCAATTCGACTTTAGTCTACTACACAGATACAGAACATTATTTTGATTACAGAATTACGCATCATAATCTTACTAATGACTAGTAGACACCTAAGAATAAAATCACTTTCATAACCATTTATGAAGAGTCAGAAATCCAAAGATCCATGTCCAAGATGGAGTCATCCCACTCCCATTTGTTGCTGCTGTTGTTGACCTCTTGATCATATTGCTCTATAACTTGTTCAAATTGATCAAGGTCTACCATCCCCAAATCACCAATGAAGTCCTGGCTCCCCTCATGTTCTTCCTTTACACATGGATTGTTGCTATCCTCTCTCTCAAGTATCTGACCGATCTGCCCCTGATCTCTATCAATACTGCACAGCATTGCCATTGATGATCTGCTCTCTTCCAAGGCTTGGCAAGTCTGATCCTCAAGAGTGCTACATATCATTGGCCTCTTTGAGTTTGAGCTGGCATATTTTGAAGGCTGGGGTCTGATGACTTGTACATTACTTGCATGATTTATCTTCTGATGACCATCATGAGGTTCTTGAGCATTTAGCTTCTTGCTCAAGTGGCAATTCCAATAGTTCTTCACATCATTACCGGTCCTTCCTGGAAGCCTAGCTGCAACTAAGGACCACCTGAAAATTTAAAAGCAAATAAAGTTCACCTGGTTGTGTTATATTTGCTAGTGTATTTAGTACTTCAAAAACTGTCAAAAGCGGTTTCAGAGTTTCAGACCATCAGAAGTATTTATAGCACTGTCTAATTACTTGAAAGAGTGAAAAGTGTGTGTTCAAGGAGCACTGGTCGATAGTAACATTTCAAGACAAAATATCAACTGAAAGAGAGCTATATATGTGAGTTTGAGATGAACTTGCTTGTTTCCCAAGAGCCTTTGGAGCTTAATGATGAGTTCAACTTCCTCTTGTTCAAAGCTCCCTCTCTTGATGTTTGGCCGAAGGTAGTTTAGCCATCGAAGCCTGCAGCTCTTACGGCACCTGTTTAGACCTGATTTAGAACCTTAACCATGTCATTGATCAATCTTTTCCTAGTCTCCAAAATACATACAAGCCAGAGTTGTGCAGAAAACAGATTAATTAACATAACTCAAGTTAATTACCGGCTAAGTGAGGAATTTGATGCCATTTGCCTTCTCCATACTTGTCTATGCACTTCCTTAGCAACTGATCCTCTTCTGCAGTCCATGGAATACCACCCATCTTTCTCTACTCTCTGATATTGTAATGTTGTAGTTGTTGATGAATCTCTACAGTGAGATTTGACATTATATATATGGATTTTCCATGTTGTACTATTGTGGCTCTTTTTGTCCTGTTCTTTCTGATTAATTCATCATGCCTAACCCTAACTGAAACACCATAATGTACCAGCACATGATTGTTAACCAAGTTAGAAGAATATACACAGTCAATGGTCCATCATCTTTCTAGGTGAGTGTGGCCGGAGGTGTGTTTATAATGAAGCAGCAGTACTATGTCTCCATTGACACATCTTTATCACTATTTAGCCCCAATGGGAACCTCAATAACTATTTTGCCAGAAGTAACTGAAAACCCTGCATGCTATTTCTGCTTTTGCTTCTTATCTTGGTCACTTATATCACCAGATCGAGTACACATACTTCATCAATGATCGAGCGGTCCAGACTTTGGTTCCCAAATAATAAATGGACAGATGGATGTTGTTGATGGCATCAAATTAGACATTCAACTACTTGTGCATTCAACATTCAAGAAACGGGCTACAATACATTGACCAATTTCTCAATATAGTTTCAGATTGTTCTTTTACAGGGCGGGAGTCGTTTAACTCGTTTAAGACTATCATATAGTCTTCTGTTATTGTTGCCATAGTTACGCTAAAGGGCGAGACTATCATATAGTCTTCTTTATGTGAACGCCATAGGCTCTCAAGAGATAGAACTTCTTCTACAGAAAGATGCATAGGAGGTTTTGCCTAGGATGAGAAGACAAACGTTTAAATAAATGATAATCAAGCAGGAAATGATCTGTAGAGGGGATCCTTTGAAATGTCCTACATATACCATCAGTAACAGCAAAATTATGGAATATGTTCAATTTAATGGTGGATAAAAATTCTGTAATTGTTTGGTGGCGGATAAATAGATTGAGAAACAGGAAGTGGAGCAATGTAAGCTTTATTTGAAGAAAAATGGGCTTAAATTGACTGGCGACAAGGACACAGCTATGCAGCAGTTTGAGGAGCATTGGTAACAATTACAATTGTCGGCTCTTTGGCTTTTTTAAAGTTTTGTTCTCTTACAAATACTGTGATCTTATGACACAGTAATCTTAAATCTTAAGTGTATTCATATATGTTTTCCTTGGTTCTTTTCCAGACGAATGGCAGAAGCATGTAATGCTAAGCTCAGTTATGTATTACCAATACAGTACAATTTGATGGAAAAAAAGTGCAATTTCATTGAACCTCTTTATATACGAACTACTACGACTTTGATACTATACACAAGGTTTTAATTCTAAGCACCGGAATCAGTTTCTTTTGCTGATATTATAGTCTGTTTAGATTTTTCAAGAGTGAGGTCAGCTTCCCACTTTATGGTTATGTTTGGTCACTTTGTCTCTGTAATTCTATGTAATATTGTACCATCTATCTTTGATTGCTTATATGCATGTGATCACTGCAGCATATATAAAATACATGTTGTAGCATCACTAGCCCCTCTTTCACCTATTGCATGTACTAAAATTTGTATTCATTGTATACAAATCATAATGGCGGTGCACACATCAAATTCAGGACATCCAGCTTTTAGAAAACGATCCGAATCAATCTGCGTGTAATGATTACGTGTATCGTAATGACTACTTAAACACGGAAATTAAGTTAGTTCTTAAGTAAATGATTATGTAATTAATTTATTTTTGTTTATTTGTAGGAAATAAACAGAGTAACGAAAATCGATATATTTGGATGCGAAATTGAAGCGGATACGATGAAACGAGGAAAAGAAGAATTTGATTAATATTTGATGTCATTAATCAATCTTTAATTAATCATTGATTGATTAGTTAAGCATATAAACATCATCATCCCATTCCATCATCTCGATCACGTGCAGCCTCCGGTACTTAATTGTCTTAACCAATATGAAGATGTGACGTGGCAACATGTGTTCACGTGGAGACAGATGCGTTTGCAAGATAAGGGAGACCTAGTGAGGGGATTCGCTCTTCCTCAAAAACACAGCAGCCGCACCTCATCTCGCCATTCTCTTCCATATTTCATTCTTCCATTTCACCTCAACAACATTCTCCTCACCACCGATTTCACCTCAAGGCCACCATTTTCTTCAAGATCACCTCATCTTCAAAAGAGATTAAGAAAGAGCTCTCACCAACATCATAAAAGCTTCACAAACTCAAAGGATTTTAATTTTGGTAAAGAGATGAAACTTAATATCAAGTGGGTTCATGATTGTTTATAGCAATTTATGAATCTAGCTTGTGTTTCTCTTTTCTTTGTCATTTCTCTTAATTTCTCATGTATTAGATGATGTATTTGCTAATGGGTACACTACCAGAAGAAAGGCTTTAGCCGACGAAAAAAAAAAACCAGGCCGACGAATTTTTTTTTCGTCGGCTAAAGTGGACTTTAGCCGACGAAATTTTCCTTCGTCGGCTAATTAAAAATATTCGTCGGCTATGATCAACTTTAGCCGACGAAATTTTTATTTCGTCTGCTAAATAATTTTTTTCGTCGGCTATAGTCTGTGAACTTTAGCCGACGAAATTTTCAAAAGTTTAGCCGACAAAATTTTCAAAACTTTAGCCGACGAAATTTTCAAAACTTTAGCCGACGAAATTTTTAAAAGTTTAGCCGACGAAAAATATAATTTCGTCGGCTAAAGTGTCTTATATTTACAAATTTTGATGCAATATGGTCCTACGCAAAAAGGGGTGTAACTTTTGATCCGTCCGTCAGAAATTGCTGAAATTTTGACAGCAGCTCCGCAGGCCCAAATCCAAGCTAACTTACTTTCGGGGCCTATCCGACCGTCGGATCTAGCGATCCGAGGCTTTTTATGTAATTTTCTGTTTTTAGGGTTTGGTCTTTTTCTTTTAAAACTGCGGTCAACCCTATTTACCGTTATTATTTCTTAAGGGGAGCCCTATCGTCGAAAGGTAAATGTTTTAAAATTTTTATATAGGTGGTTGCGTCTCATCTACGTGAGAGTTTTTCGTGTGGAAGATTTGACCAAACTACGTAACATAGGGGGAGATATGAGTGTTTTCGTGAATTTATAGACTTTAGCCGACGAAAATATATGAAAAGTCGTCGGCTAAGGTCAAAAAATTTCAAAATTTTTTAGGCGGTAAACCAAAGTTGGAGGAAAATTTTCAAAGGACTTTAGCCGACGAAAATATATGAAAAGTCGTCGGCTAAGATGGTTTTTGCCGACGGATAACCTAATATTTCGTCGGCTATAGTTATTTTTTAATTTTTTAATTACATACTATAGCCAACGAATACGTTAGGGTATTCGTCGGCTAAACCCTAAAATTTCTCTATTACCTACTATAGCCCTATATTCGGTGGTTATTTTGCGTAAAATTTTTATACGACTTGTTGCGTGTCATCGGTTTAAAACTATTTTCAGTTGGAGGTCCGGCCAAAATACGTAATTTAGACGGTCGAACGACCTTTTCCGTGCGTTTAGGGGTTTGACTTACGAGATTGACCGTCCGGATCGAGCCCTTATTCTTTTCGGATCAAGTTGAATTTTTTCCCATACATGTATTTTATCATGATGGTCAGATCTGACGGTCGGAATTCTGTTTCTCAAGTTTGATCATCACAATCACAACATGCATACTAATGTTGTATAACTTGTTTACCAAGTGTTATGTAAATGTTCCGTTTCAAAAACAAACTATACGTAAAACCTTCAAACTCTAAAAAGTCATGAAATAAGATATGACGAGAATGTTGAAATACATCCATGGTTGAAAAATCACACTATTCCGGTAAATATTCGGTGCCGATAGTTGCGGTCAATGCAATCACAACATGCCAAATGTATAAAAATACTTTTAGCCGACGAATTTCAAAGGTTTAGCCGACAAAATTTTCAAAGGACTTTAGCCGACGAAAATATATGAAAATTCGTCGGCTAAAGTCGAAAAATTTTCGAAATTTTCAACCAAAATTTTTTGGCGGGCAACCAAAATTTTCAAAGGACTTTAGCCGACGAAAATATATGAAAAGTCGTCGGCTAAAGTCGAAAAATTTTCAAAATTTTCAACCAAAATTTTTTGGCGGTCAACCAAAGAGTTTAGCCGACGAAAATAAATAATTTCGTCGGCTAAAGTTCTTTATATAGCCGCAAATAAACCCAACACTAGACATATTGCGGCCCCTCCTCCTCTTCCTCCTCCTCCTCCTCCTCCTCCACACAACCACCACAAATAAACCCAACACTAGAAATATTGCGTCCCCTCCTCCTCTTCCTCCTCCTTCTCCTCCTCCACCTCCGCCACTCTCTCTCCTCACCCCACCGTCTACTCTCCACCCCCACGCGCCCAATGGCCACCTACCGCGCCCTCCTCTCCCTCAAGTCCTCCCTCGACGACCCCGACTCCCGCCTCTCCGCTCTCCGCCTCCTCAACCTCTCCAACAACGTCTTCAACCGCACGTTCCCGCCGGAGCTCTCCAACCTCACTAACCTCCGTGTTCTCGACCTCTACAACAACAACCTCACCGGCGTGTTGCCAGTTTCGGTGGCAACTTTTCACTGTATATCACATTTTCTCTGTCAAGATTCTCCACACACACAAAAAAAAATTAAAAAAAAGTTTCTGAAGTTTTTTTTTTCAAAACCCAGCAACTTTAGCCGACGATATTCAAACATAATATTCGTCGGCTATAGTATTTTTTAATTTTTTTAATAAGGTTTAGCCGACGAAATAACCTAATATTTCGTCGGCTATAATTATTTTTAAATTTTTTTTATAATGTTTAGCCGACGAATAACCTAATATTTCGTCGGCTATAGTTATTTTTTAATTTTTTTAATAAGGTTTAGCCGACGAAATAACCTAATATTTCGTCGGCTATTATTATTTTTAAATTTTTTTTATAAGGTTTAGCCGACGAATAACCTAATATTTCGTCGGCTATAGTTATTTTTTTAATTTTTTTTATAAGGTTTAGCCGACGAATAACCTAATATTTCGTCGGCTATAGTTATTTTTTAAATTTTTTTACAATGTTTTGCCGACGAAATACTTCGTCGGCTAAAGTCTGGGACTATAGCCGACGAGATTTTTTTCGTCGGCTAAAGTGGGACTATAGCCGACGAAAAAAAAAATTTCGTCGGCTAAAGTCATTACAGACGGCCTTTTCCCGACGACACTATAGCCGACGAAGGCTCGTCGGCTAAGGTCTTAGCCGACAAATTTTTTTAACAGGCCGACGAAAATTTTTCGTCTGCTAAAGTGCCTGTTCTGGTAGTGGTAGTGAGTAGTTTGATTTTGGGAGTTAGGGTTGTGAAGCCCTAACGCATCTTTTAATAACATTGATACCTTAATTATAATAGATGCAATTTTCATTGTGTGTGTTTTAAATCCGAATTTATTGGTCCTTTTTTTTTTAAAGAGGACGGGCTAGATGCCCAAACCTCTATTGAGATTTATTTAAAAAGAAAAATAGAAGAATACAAAAGTAAGGAGGGGACATTAAGCCTGTTTGGTCCTTAAAAGCATGTTTTTAGGTTTAGTCACCTTTTGAAATTATGTTGTGGGCAATTGTGATGAGTAGATTAACAAGTTGACTACTTGTTAGTTTTGTGGCATCTAAGATTCGAGCATGTTAACCATTAACTAACTTAATTGTAGCTAAGCTTACTTATGTCTCTATTATCTTGCACTCTAGGCCTCTAATTTAGATATTGTTGTCTTAACCTGCGTAGTGCCTATATTAGAGAGTTGATTGTGGCCTTAACCGGCATAATCAATACATCAAAATGATAATTGATCTAGTAGCCTACACCAGTATTAGATACGAGACTTGACACATTAGGAAATGCATGCGTTTGTGAAATTGGTATCAATATTTGCAAGAGGGTTAATGTGGATCACCCGACATTCTCATGTCCCCATTGATTTCAAAACCCAAATTTACTTTCTAGTTTGTTAGTTACTTATTTACTTTCATTGTAGTTTACATTAATTTAGTTGATCCCTAATTCAACTTCTTTTCAACTATCGACTCATTTGTGCATAATCATCCTTAGGGTGACAAGTTATTTGTTTAGTTTAGGCTTAGTGCGAGCTAGGCCGAGCATTGCCAAGGCTTGGTGCCTTGCGTGTTTGTTTATAGTTTTCTTTGTCTTTATTTTATTTTTCTTGTGTGCATTTTAGTACTCTAGCTTAGAGCCGATTACCTAGGTTAGGTCCAACCTAATCCTCATAATACGATAACTAAGGTCTAAATATTTCCCTTACTTGACATGATTCGTACGCTTGCGAGTATATGAATCAAGTCACGTATGTAGGGTATGACGACTTGGCTAGCAAAAAGGTTCAAGCCTGTTTGGAAGTATGAAGGGTTTTAGTTGATATTAATTTATTAAATGCTATGAGTTTTCCATTGTATTACAGTTGATATATAACAATATTTTAGGAAAAAAAAATGTTTACTATACAGGTTCTTTTCATGAAGCTCAAAGTAGATTTAGATGGTGATGCGTATCTGAGGTTTAGTTCATGTTTGATGGGTGGCCATCATCATGAGTTCTGTTTCCCAGATTGTTTGTATTGCGATTTGCTAAATCCCTGATTTGTAGCATGGATGGATGGAGACTCTTAGTTGGTTTTGTTTTTTCTTTTGCAATGAATAGCTTTGGAGTCTTCTACATCTGTGCAAATCAGATATCCTCACCGATACGATTAATGCTTTGTTGTTTAGTATCTCAATTTATGTAGATCTTAAATTTTGATACGTCCAATTTAGAAAGAAGAAAATGTCACGTCTTGACCCTTAATGTTTACCTTAATTACTAACATAGTGGTAAGAGTAAATGCCTTAATGATACTAATTTTAAAGATTTATTGCCCACATCAATGATAATCTTTTCCCAATGCCCATCTCAATTATTCATAAGGAAAAGACATTTATACCCACTGTTCTACTCCCACCACTCATTTCTTATCTTCTTTCCCGATCACTTCTCACTCATCTCTCATCTCTCCTCTCTCTCACCTCGACGAACTTCCATGGTGGAAGACAGCGTCGCCACCGACGCCCTCGAGCAAGGAGCATCAGCACTACACCGTCACCATCTTCCTCGACGACCGGGCCTCTCTCTCTCTCTCTCTCTCATCCTCCACGAGATCTGAAGCCAGCCATGCCTCGCCGAAGCAAGCCAATGCCGATCAAAGCCTCACCGACGCCGACCAATGCCTCGACATCGATGACTCTCTAACGAAGGATCTGCAAACCTCTCTCTCTCTCTCTAACTCTCACTCACAGATCCGTCGCCGGCGACCTCATCCTCGCCTCCACCATCTCCGACGAGCTTATCCTCTCCTCTGCCTAATCCCCGCAACCGAAGCACCAGAGCAACTCGCCGCCGACGAAGTCAAATCCATGTCGATCTCCGACGAGGTCAAACCGCCGTCAGTCGCCGCCGAATCTCAGCCCTCTAGCTCGTCTGCTACTCCATCCGTCCCGTAAGTCTCCGCCGCTTTCTCTCTCTCTTCCTCTTCTGCATTTGCTCTTGCTAATTTGAACTGACTTCGAAACTATGTTTATGATGAAGGCTGAGCTTGGTTGAGAAGTACGATATCTTGAGGAGTGTGTCCAAGATGAGGAGCTCAAGAAGTTGCTGGCGAACAAGGCCGAGCCGATCTGCTACGACGGATTTGAACCTTGTGTGTTGATTTTCTAGGGGTAGTAATTTTCTATTATTTGCTTGTGTGTTGATTTTTCTCTGGAGATAATAGATTGCAAGTTTACTATCCCCAGTAAAAGTTTAATGGAGGTATAGTAAACTTTATTTTTTTGCATCTAAGTTGTTCTTCCTCTATTTTAGTCTGTATTATGTCCTTGAAAATATTATTTTGCAAGACTACCTCCAGTAAAAGTTTAATGGAGGTAGTAAACTTTAGTTTTTCGAATCTAAATTATTCTTCCTCTGTTTTAGTATGTATAATGGCATTGGAGCTACTGTTTTGCAAGGTTACTACCCCCAGTAAAAGTTTACTACACATCTAAGTTGATTTTTCTCCGTTTGAATATGAATTATAGCATTGGAGCTACTGTTTTGTAAGTTTACTACCCCCAGTAAAAGTTTACTAGGGGTAGTAAACTTTATTTTTTCTCATCTAAGTTGATTTTTCTCCTTTTCAATGTGAATTATGGCATTAGAGTTACTGTTTTGCAAGTTTATTACCCCCAGTAAAAGTTTACTAGGGGTAGTAAACTTCATTTTTTTGCATCTAAGTTGATTTTACTCCTTTTCAATGTGAATTATGGCATTTGAGCTACTGTTTTGCAAGTTTACTACCCCTAGTAGTTTACTACCCCCAGTAAAAGTTTATACTAGGGGTAGTAAACTTCATTTTTTCGCATCTAAGTTGATTTTTCTCTTTTTCAATGTGAATTATGGCATTAGAGCTGCTGTTTTGCAAGTTTACTGCCCCGAGTAAAAGTTTACTAGGGGTAGTAAACTTTATTTTTTCACATCTAAGTTGATTTTTCTCTTTTTCAATGTGAATTATGGCATTGGAGCTACTGTTTTGCAAGTTTACTACCCCCAGTAAAAGTTTACTAGGGGTAGTAAACTTCATTTTTTGCCGGTATGCTTCCGGCAAGATCCGGTGGGTTATGGTGACATTTTTTTTCAAAAAAATCCAGTGAGACTCCGGCGTCTCCGGCGATTTTCCGATCACCATCAATTTTTCGGCGACCGGTGACCGGAATCTGGCGGCCAGTGTCCGGTGACGGGAATCCGGCAACCGGTGTTCGGTGACCGGCGCTGGTGTCCGGTGTGCTTCCGGGAAAGTCTTCCCTTCTTCTTTTTCTTTTTTTCTCTTTAAATAAAGGTTAAGGGTAAAAAAGTCTTTTAAAATATCATTTTATTATATTTTAATAAAGATTTGTGTATTTGGGCTTAAAATAAGTACCTTGTATTCAAATGGGCTAATAAAAAAGATTATCATTGAAATGGGGTTTGACTTTTTCTATTTTGTGCAAATGGTCTTTTTCCCTAGTTGTAATAAAAGTTTTACCGTCTTCATCATTAAGTGTATAATTTAATTGGTCCCCAGAGAGGTTGTAGGGGACGATTTTTTCGAAACAAGAAATTGTGACGACGGTAAAAATGGTAATTTTTTCTAATAAAAGGTAATTTTTATTGGGGTATTATTTTTTTGGGGTGTTGAATTTTGGATTGGGTAAAAGGGAGGTTGGACCGGCTGGGCCGAGCACAACCCATTTCTCTCTCTCTCCTCCCGCTCGCGCTCTCTCTCTCTCCTTGAGTTCCTTCGCCCGGAAAAGCTTCCCGAGCCCGACCGCCATTGTCCGGCCTTCGTTCGCCGCCACACCGGTCCCAAATGGTCGGCCTCCAATCCAGCTCTCATTCTAGACCGGTGAGAGGCTCCCTAGCGCCGCCGATTGAGAGGAAAGCTCGCCGGAAGTCCCAACTGTCCAAGTGTGCTCGTCGTCGGAACTTCCTCCTCTCCGGCCGCCATATATAGCCGGAGCTGCTAGGCTAAAAAGAAAGCCCTCCCTCCAAAGGGCTCCCTCCATCTCGAGCTAGGTAAGGAGAAATCGGTAATGGAAATTCTATGGCTTTTTATGTGTTTCCGTTTGATTGACATAGTTAGACTTGGAATTGGTGTTTGTGATAGTTAGGAAAGCTGTAGAGGAGGTTGAGAGGAAGATGCTGTCAAATTTTGGTGAGCATTGGAGGTCGCCAGAGCTAGCCGCCGGCCGCCGCTGAAAAAGTGTTTTTAGTAGGGAATTTTATGAGGAGTTTAATGGAATGAGTTTTAGAATTTTGGAGGAGTTTTGGATAGGTTTGGGAATTTTTAAAGTTTGATATTTTTGACGGATTAATAAGTTAGAATCCGGCCATTAGATTATGTATGGTGGAAGGTAATTTTCAATTTTCAGGATGTCGGTTAAAATTGTGGAGTTTTATGGTTGGCAGTGAAATTAAGATTTAGGATGATAGGCATGGTTAAGCGCGCGACTCATATTTAATTATGCATATTTTCTTTAAGCGTCGGTGTTTTATTTAATGATTTAATTATGTTTTTGGAACATGACGTGAGGAGACCCGAGCGGAAGAAACATCTGACCACATCTGACCAACATCAGGCTTAGGCCTAATTTGTGAGTGGACCTTTGTTTTAAATAATGTGCTTGAAATGTTTTGTCGTTGAATAATTTTTGTTGTTGGAAAATAACCAAAATTGAGAATTTCTGTGATTATACTCATATATAGATGTTTATGAGACTAGTATGTATATAAATAAATGCTAGCTAGCTATACATGATTTTCCCCCATAATGAGGTACAATTCCATTATGACGTGAGCGTTAGACGCCAGCGTCGTAGCCTTGTATGACTTTCTATTCTTCGTATTCATTCATAGAATTCGTACAATGAATAAGCACGTATATATACCCACTCGTGCGTTTCCCCCATAATGAGGAAAATGTCATTATGGGGTGACGTGAGCTTTAGACTCCAGCGTCGTAGCCTTGTATGACTATCTATTTTTCGAGCTTATTCATAGATATCTTACAAGGAATAGACGAGTGTAAATACATACTGATATATATAATCTTAGCCTGAGAGGCCTGTTTTTAAAATTTGGGAGTCTAGCGAGGCTAGACACCAGTTAAGAATTTTTGAGTTAAGTTTTTAAGTTGTCGCTTGCAAAGCGTTTTTCCTTGGAAATATTTTTGAGGAAATATTATTTGTTGTCGAAATTTCTTTTGTTCACTCACTCTGACGTTTTCGAATATTTTCCCCTGGGCTATTCGTTTTAAAATGTCCAGTTTGCAGTGTTCGGGTGGGGTCTAGAAGGAGGTAACGAGACATTGGCACCCATCTTTTTGTTACTTTTCCCCGATAGGTTATCTGTTTAATCTACTATAATATTTGTCAGCTTTTGTTGTTTTCCTTTTAGTAGCTCTGAATACTTTCGGAAAAAAATTGGGTTGAGTTGAGGATTAATTTATTGGTTAAAAGAGTGGTTATATAATTTTTCCGGGTTAGGGTTGTCAATTTTCAAGGGAGGTTTGCCGAGTTCTTCGGTAAATTTTCCTTGAAAGTGGTCCCTGCATGACTTACTTCAAGTTTCTGAGTTAAATTCGGGACGGGTCCTGACAGAAAAGATGAATCGTGTGGTTTTCTTGCAAGTCAGCATTCCTTTGTAATTATTTTCTTGATTTTTACTTATACGAAACTACCACTTCAGTAACATGTTTAAGCAAATTTGGAATGGAATTCATATAATTGTATTTATGCTCAGTAATGTAAATGTTCTTTCTTTTTTGTTTTGCAGATTTGGGTACCAATTAGTTGTTCTATTCAACAAACAGCTTGATGAACAACGAGCTCTCATATATAGCTCTTTCGAATACTTGGTATATTACAACTCCTTTGTATGTTCAAATTGAAATCATAATCAAGTTTTTGTTAAGATGTTGGATGTTGGATGTCAGTATTATTTTACTCTGATTGACCAACGGGATCTCAGTTTTGCGGTTGTTTGATTTTCTTTAGTATGTTATGCATTTCTGTTAATTTTTTCTTCTTTGTTTGCTATTTTTGATAAGGGACATTAAGTTATTGATTGTTTTTCTTTTGGAGTGTGTTACATTTTGTGACAAGGGAAACAAAACTGTGCTTGAAATTGGAGGATTTTCTGATAAAGTTTCTAATTTCATAGATAGTCTCAGACTGCAGGGAATTGAAGTTATCTTGGAATAACAAAACTTAAACTGTAAACTTGAACTGTAAACTTGTTAACATATTTTCTTGCATATCTTATACTAATCCTTACAGTAAACTTGATAGCATTAGATTAATGTTGAGAAAAGTGTGACTCAGTTGAACTGTTGAAGGATTAAGAACTTACAAATTTAGATGGCCTTTAGTCTATCTGAGATTTGATTGTATTTCTTGATGTGCTGAGACATTCATATTGTTAGTTCGTTTATTTTTAGTGGTTTCTAGGCATGAAACTCAGTTGAATGAATACAAGGTTTCAAAAATGAATGTAAAACTAATCTAATTTGGTATGTGATAGTAAAAAGTAAGAGAAAAATTTTCAAATTTTCCTAAACATTTGATCCAATTATGTTTCAATTTTAGTCTTAAGGAAACAATTAGCATTGTGTTAGTCTCGAGGAAACAATTAGCATTATGTTTTTGAGATTATACACTTGCTACACTGTTAGTAAACTCAGCAGTCTACAACTACCAATATTATATTTCTTTCGTCTTGAATCTTTACCTGATGTTCTCAATATTATATTTCTCAGTTGTATTCTAATTCTTTTATTTTCTGTTTCATGTTTATTACATTTTGTACTCTAGACTCTGGTTTCTAAACCTACAAACCAAAACAATTGAAACATTTATTATTTTAGACATGACACAACAAAGTGTTGTTTTTGTAATATATAATGTATGTGTATAATGTATGTGCAATGTGTAAATGAAATTTGATGTTCTATGATGTATGTGTAAAAAAAGTTGCATCAATCAAGTAATCAAGTATTCTTCAGCTTTGATTACAAACGTCCCGTGGCAAAGGCAAAGCGCGGGTTATAAACCTAGTGAACACAATTTTCCATGTTTTAATGAAGATATTCATTACAAAAAGGAATAGCTAGAGATCTTATGGTATTGCAGCACATATAAATTAACCTGATCTGATATGCATCATTCTTCTCAAACTAACCAGTTAGTAGCAGCTTGTAACTTGTACTAGCACTACCTCATTATTGATCATTCCTTCCAAATATTGAGGCTCTATTCTTGAACTCTCCTCATTGATTAACTCTGTTATCAGGTGAAAACTGATAAGTTACCAGGTTGTTTTAAACAAAAAATGGTATCAGATAGGGTATGCAGAGGCAAAAGAGCAGCAAATTGGAAGGTACTTTGAGATAAAAACGAAACAACCGGTGTACTAATAAATATTCATTCATCGAGTGTAATACATATAACAATCTTGCACTTTAATAAATTGAATTGTGCAAAATAATCAACTGAAAAGCTACATGGAAGCCAATAACACAATCTTACATAGAAGTAAACTTAAAAACGAAGAAATGTATGACCGTCAATCTTGATCAACTGCAGAGAAGCAACTAATGTTAGAGTCGCTACGCGACCTCGGAGGAAAGTAGTTGTCGTGGCGGGTCAGACCGAAAAAAATAAACTTGTGGCTATTAAGAAATTGGAGGTAATTTGTCGTGATATTGAAGATAATTGCACTACAATAGTAACTCAAATCTCATCATATAAAGCTGGTACTGGGAAGGAGCCTTTTCGCCACACCAGAAACCACTTTCTCATTTCATTCCTCTCACAATCACAATATGTCTGAAGCACTTGTTTCCTTCCTTGTAGAGCAGTTGGGTTCCATCTTTCTCCAACAGGTGGAACAAAACGTGAGACTTGTTGTGAATGTCAAAAAAGAAGTACTAAATCTTACCCTCAACCTCGAGACTATTCAAGCTGTGCTCGCAGATGCAGAGATGAGGCAAGTGAAGGAGGCCACCGTCAGACGCTGGCTCAACAATCTCAAAGAAGTGTCGTTCGAGATAGACGATGTGGTGGACGAGTGGAGCACTGAAATCCTGAAACAACAAATCGAGAAACAAGGTGAAAATGCTGTTGTTCCCAAGAAGAAGGTGTGTTTCTCTATTCCCTTCCATTGTTTTTGCAATGGCCAAGTCCATCAGATCATTTTTCGTCGTGATATTGCTGTGAGGATAAAAGAGCTGAATGAGAAGTTAGCTTTGATTCATCAACAAGGAAAATTTTACAAGTTTCATCATTTGAGAACAGAAATTGAGCAACCTGTACGATTGAAAACTTCTTCAATTGTCGATAAATCTGGGACATTTGGTAGGGACTATGAAATGAATAAACTAGTGAGCCAGTTGGTGAGTGAGAATAGCGAAGGAAGGAAGAAGCCTCTTGTCATATCTATTGTTGGTTTAGGGGGGATAGGAAAAACAACTCTTGCCCAATTAGCCTATAATGATGATAAGGTAAAGGATTGGTTTCATACAAGAATATGGGTTTGTGTCTCAGAACCCTTTGTACAAATTGCGGTTGCAAAAGCCATCCTTGAGAGTCTTAAAGTAGTTGTCCCAAAGTCAGATGAGTTAGAAACATATGTTCAACATATATCTAACTCTATTAAGGACAAGAAGTTCCTTCTCGTCCTAGATGACGTTTGGGACTCAGATCATAGAAAGTGGGAACCTTTCTTGACCACTTTACAGTGTGGTGCCATAGGGAGTAGGATCTTACTTACGACACGAATAGCACAGGTTGCTAGCGCAATTGGAACAACTAGTGATCACACTATCCATTTACAAGAGTTAACTGAAGAAACTTGTCGATCATTGTTCTATCATATTGCATTTTTTGATGGTGCAAGAAAAGAGTCTGAGAAGTTTGAAGATATTGGTAATAAAATTGTAAAGAGGTGCAAAGGCTTGCCTCTTGCTGCAAAGACTTTGGGTAGTCTAATGCGGTATAAGAATACAATAGAGCAATGGGAAGATGTTTTGAATAGTAAGATATGGGAATTACAAGAGGTTGAGCAGCAGGTTTTCCAACCTTTACTACTAAGTTACTATGATTTAGAACCACTGTCCAAACGTTGTGTCTTGTATTGTGCCACGTTTCCTAAAGATCATGTAATTTATAAAGATGAGTTGATCGAGATGTGGATGTCACAAGATTATCTTGAAGTCAAAGGAGGAAACAAAGGGAGAAAAATAGTCGGTCAAAGGTGTTTTGAAAACTTAGTAATGCGGTCTTTCTTTCAAGATTTTGAGGAAGATTGGATAGGGAATATTTTTAGTTGTAAGATGCACGATATTGTGCATGACTTTGTGCAATACCTGACCAAGGATGAGTGCTATAGTATGGTGGTTAAGGGTGGTAACGAGAGAATTGAGTTACCGGGTGATGAGGTCCGTCATTTGTCTTTGATGTTTGCACCAGAGGGTCCTTTTCCGGTTTCTTTTCTCAACTGTAAGAGTCTTCGCACTCTCACATGTTTTGAATCGAAACTTACTTGCATCGGGGAACAGTTGATTTCGCAATTGAAAAGCCTTAGGACTTTGAATTTGAGTGAGAACTCGATTATAGAAGTTCCAAAGGAGATTGGTGGATTGATTCATCTGAGATATCTGGACTTGTCGTTCAACTATGAACTGAAGGAATTGCCTGACAGTTTAGGTGATCTTTACAATCTGCAAACCTTGCGACTTGAACACTGCCGTGAACTTGTCAAATTACCAGATGAAGAGGCGATGAGGAAGCTGACCAAGCTAAAGCATCTTTATGTGGGTGGGTGCATTCGTCTAAAATCAAAAGGGATAAGGACGCTTACCGGTCTGCAAAAACTGGATGTGTTTCATATAAATGGTTATAAAGGTGCCGACAAGGAAGGTACGTCGAAGCTGGAAGATTTAAAAGACTTGCGCCAACTTGAAGGGAGTCTCTCCATTTCACACTTGCAGTCGCTGGAAGATGCGAGCGAGGCTGTGGCGGCATGTTTGGGTGAGAAACGTCTTTCTCAACTGGGTCTAAATTTCGGGTGTTTTGATTGTGAAGGGGGAGACAAACGAGAAGGGAGGGGCCACATAGATATGGAAATACTGAATGGGTTGCAACCACATAGAGATTTGGAATGGTTGGCTATCGGGAACTGTGAGGCCAGCATTCTCTTGCCTAATTGGATCTCGTCCTTACATAAGTTGAAAAGGCTTGTTCTCGCTTTTTTCGGTAACTGTGAGCTGCTTTCGGGTCCATTGGGCAAACTGCCGTCGCTTGAGTCTCTCGAATTTTCTAGGATGGAAAAAGTGAAAAAGGTGGGAGTCGAGTTGTTGTTGGGAGTCGATGATGATGGCTCCTCGTCTTTATTCCCCAAATTGAAAACCCTTGAGCTCTCTGGTATGGAGCGGTGGGAAGAGTGGGAAGGGGATTTTCAGAATAATAATAATATTATAATAATGCCCTTCCTGTCTTCGTTAAAAATTCATGGTTGCCCGAAACTTGGTACGCTGCCCGACTTCCTGCGCAACACACCACTACAGACTGTGGTCATTGAAGATTCATGGACTCTCAGTGATATTCTCCAGGACAAAACAAGTGAGCAGTGGGCCAAGATTTCTCACGCCCCACACATCAAAATTACATGACCAAATATTGTTCACTGGTCTTCTCTTCTGGTAAGATTTCTCACCTCCCAAATATTACAATCTTTGCAACTTATTATCACATATGGGATGGATGGTTTTTTTTTTTTTTTTCCTTCTTTTGTTTCAAATTGGTAAATCACTTCTGATTTCTGTGGTGACGGCTCATTGTTGTACAGCTCTTATTGCAACACATGATAAGCTTAATGCAGAGGAGCATTTATGTCTGATTTGTCTAGCTAAATAATTTTGGATCTTTATTTGTCTAGAATGCAGACAGTTTTTACTAAACTTTATTTATGTATTGTGATCATTGATGTATCAAGTTAATTTTTTTCATTTTCACAGAAGTTGCTGGTGGCATTCATTTCCTGTCATCTTCCATCCCCATATCTAGTATTAGCCGCCGCTCCGCAAGGATTGCATACTGTTTCCTCTTTGCCTTTTCTCTCATTGCCTCATGGATTCTCCTCGACGTTGCGCCCCCTCGGCTCGATAAGATACCTTGTAATAAGCCACCTCTCTGATACTGTGTTTATTATGGAAATTATGTGTTTGGATGTGAATTTTGATGTAGTGTTGTTTGGTTGTTGATGCAGGGATTAATCATTTTCATCAGATACCGGATAGGGAGTGGTTTGAGACCGAGGCCGTGCTTCGTGTAAGCTTGGGGAATTTTCTGTTTTCCACCATCCTGTCTGTTGTGATGATCGGTGTCAAGAGTCAGAAGGATCCCCGTGACAGTATCCACCATGGTGGATGGATGATGAAAGTCACTTGCTGGTTCCTCTTGGTGCTCTTCTCCTTGTTTTTCATGCCAAATGGGGTTATTAGTTTCTATGGTAAGCACTATTTATACCCTTTTATCTTCTTTTTCAAAGTTGTAAAAAGCAGGTCCGATTATGCTTATCCTAATCCTAAATAGAATGTAACGACGTATTGATCCATATATAAACATAGTACCTATTCATCTACGTTCGAATGACTCATTCTCATTACAATGTATATAACCCTATTTTGCACTGCGGTTTGTACAATTTCTAGGCCTTGAAATGCATATAATTGTAGATAGATGAAAATGACTACAATTAGGTTTACGTAAAATTTATCATTTGAAAATTGTGCATTTGAGTTATTTGGCCAATATTGATAATTATATGTCATTTATGCAGAGACAATTGCAAAGTTTGGCTCAGGATTCTTTCTTCTCTTACAAGTTGTGCTTCTGTTGGATTTTGTTCATGGATGGAACAACAAATGGGTTTCATATGATGAGCAGTTCTGGTTAGTTTATTCTTTTCATAATTATCGTGTGTGTATTCAGATTGGTACTTCCATTTACTGAGTTTAGTTCTATCTTCATTGTTTACACAGGTATGTTGCTCTTTTTGTTGTTTCTCTAGTTTGTTATCTGGCAACATTCGTCTTCTCTGGACTTCTTTTCCATTTGTTCACGCCATCTGGACATGACCGCGAGCTCAATACCTTCTTCATCGTCATGACTCAGATATTCGTTTTCATTTTTCTTAAAGTGGCACTGCATCCTACTGTAAGTTTCTTAATCATGTTTTATTGCTTCTATTACTGTCTCTAACCTTTCATGTTTTGTTAGTACATCATATTCACTAATGTAGATTCCTAACTTCTAGCGCACTTTAATTAAGAGAAGCCCTTATAGGTTTTCTAAGGATATCATCGTTAGTAGCACACTGAAACCACAAATTTCATTCCGTAGAATGATAAGAAAGAAAGCCAACATAGAGAGATTGATCAATAGATAAGAAAGAACGCTAACACAGAGGGATTGATCAATAGACTTTGTTTCTGTTTATTAGAATATTCACATTTTAAGTTTAATATAACTACGTCACTGTCCTTTTTGAAGACAGTGGTTTATAATTTAAACCTTGATGAGATAACTACGTCACCGTTCTTTTTGAAGACATAAAACTAACTGCTGGCCAAAAAAGAAAAACCAGATACAATACTAATGCTCCAGTTTTACATTTGGTTGGTATATTCATTTATTGTATCTCCTAATACGAGTCCCATCATAAATCCAACACAGTACTTGCATGTTGCTTAGCTTTCTGGTTGCATAGAAATTTATTTTTTGGGCAAAGCGGTGAACCAGATTTTCATATTACACATACCTGGATATTGTATGTAATTCTGTTTTGTATGTAGAAATGTGCAAATTCATTAAATGCAATGACCTTTTGGATTCCTTGGTCTCTATTTTGATGTTACACAGGTAGGTGGCAGCATTTTACCCGCGCCAGTTATATCTGTGTACTGTACATATCTCTGCTATAGTGCACTTGCTAGTGAGCCGAGGGACTATGAGTGCAATGGTCTCCACAAGCATTCTAAAGCTGTTTCCACTGGGACTCTTACCTTTGGTTTGTTTACCACTGTTTTTTCTGTGGTTTGTTCTGCTGTGCGTGCTGGATCTTCCACAGCTCTTTTGTTCACCTCGTGCAGGTAATTCGTGACAGTATCTTTAAATGTTTTGGCTTTTATGAAGTTACTCTATTTTTCTGTGAAAATTGTACCTCAAAACTGACTTACAATGAGGGGGAATTTAATTGTCAACTACTTTCATTTTCACAGAAGTTGTTGGTGGCATCCATTTCCTGTTATCTTCCATCCCTGTATATTGGCACGAGTTCATTGAAGGTAGAATTTCCCTTCAATTTTTCCTAGCAAGTCAGAGTAACTACGATCAACACGTCCTTTAATTTTTCATTGTTGTGGTCTCTTAAATTACTCAGACTTTAATTTCTACTGGAACAAGCAGAGAACTCGTCAACATGTGGAACGGCTAGGCCTTGTGCAGCTCATTGTAAAATCATCCGAATACGTAGCACGGTGAGCTAAATTAAGTAATGCATATAGATTAATCACTTCAAATTACACCAATTGAATTTGGCATTGCTCAAGTATTAATTTAGAGCTAAAAAGGTTGCAATGCCCTCAGTATTTATCTAATTGATTATCTTCTCTTTTTAAGTTGTAGGCAGGCATAAGTAATTTCCGTTTCAAGCACCAAGAGTATTCGAACTCTCATGGCATCATCATCTACGAACAACACCTCTCAATTTTATTTCTAAATGTTAGTATTTATTGATCTGTCATACTTATGTAATGCGTATTTTCTCATTTACTTTTATTCTTACATCATATGTTGTGGGATGTAAATCTAATATCAGAAGCATGTGAGTCTCTCTTTCTCAGTGATGAAACTGTTCCCTATTAATGACAGCAAACGAAGGGATGTGATCATCAGGAGGAGTGAAGATCATTTGCAATAGCATTTGTCGCCAGAGTTGCTAGAAATAGATCAACAACCCGATTGAAACTTCAACATGCTTCAATCAAGGAAGAAATGTTGCATTGTAAGGACGTGCCGTTCCAACTACAGAAATTGAGTGAGTCCATGACATCTTAGCATTCTATATCTGGAGAAGGATGGTCAGGCAACGATAGTTCAATCAAGGAAACTTTTTCTACCACCCATTGACTGATTCATGAGGCTCTTCCCTAAACTAGGTAAATTAACTTTTGCATATGATACACTAAGAGGTTAGCAATCAAAATGAATCTCTTATACCTCTTTTGGCCTGTTAAACCAGGATTTGAGTTAAGTCATGAAGCCAGTATCAGTTCAACTATCTTGACTTCATTTCATGAAGCTAGGTCTGTGAGGGGCGGACCATGATCATCATATGAGGATGTTTGTAGATTATTTCTTGGTTGTACTGTTGTACATGAATTTACAGGTTGGTGCCTTGTCTGTTCAATTTTTTCTACTTCTGTCTTCGTCATCTATACATCTACATCACTTTTTTTTTTCGTTCTCTTTTTTTAAGGGTATTATTTTGTATTCGGCAAAATTCCTGGAGAGATTGCTTGTGGCGTATTGCCTTGTTCCGAGGACAATACTATTTTGGCAATTATTTGGCATCATAACTTCTTTAGTATGAAGCATTACGTCTATGTTTCGGAGATCCAATGTTTTATTTATTTCACATACATCATTAGTCATCCTAAATCCAGAACTGTGATAGTAAGCTTAAAATCTTTTCGGTTGCACATATATTCAAACCGTGATAAATCTTGTTACAGTGTCACTGATGTCTATGCTGTTTACATGGACAGCATTTCTCTGCACTGGTTACTAAACAGTGAACCAATGGATTACGAGTGCAATGGAATTCACAAACATTTCACAAGCTGTTCTTTCTTTTGGTTTACTTTGCTATCTATGCTTGATCTTCTATCCCCCGAAGTTCATTTGGTGATGGTAAGTCTTCATTTTAGGACTGAACTTTTGGCATGTATAATTGGAAATGAGAAATTTGTATGTCTATAGAGCACCAACAAAAATGTGCTTAGGAACTAAGCTGTCCTGCAATAATGTGTTTTTGGTTTCTGAACAATTGTCCTCAATTTTATCACTTAACTCCAGAAAATTTACATGCTAGTATGTTAACATGGATCGGCTATCCTATTTAACTGAGCAAGCCACATCATTATCTTTCTCTTTATTTTCAGGGTGAAGGTGCAGCAAGCACCCCTATATGGCTATATATGTCAGTTGCAGCAGACGAAAGATCAGGAGGGAGACTAAATAGGAAAGCAAAGCCTGTAACATCTTCATGTTCCTTTGGAAAGATCTCTGTGATATGTGTTGCAGTGTTGGCAATGCTTCTGAGACAGGCGAGCCCTCTGTGTCATGTAGTGTTCTCTTGACTCCTGAAACACCTATTTAGATATGCAGCCGAATAACTTAATGAAAATGGTTCATTTGAATTATTGGCCAATATTGATAATTATATGTCATTTGTGCAGAGACAATTGCATAGTTTGGCTCAGGATTCTTTCTTCTCTTACAAGTTGTGCTTCTGTTGGATTTTGTTCATGGGTGGAACAACAAATGGGTTTCATATGATGAGCAGTTCTGGTTAGTTTATTCTTTTCGTAATTATCGTGTGTGTATTCAGATTTGTACTTCCATTTACTGAGTTTAGTTCTATCTTCATTGTTTACACAGGTATGTTGCTCTTTTTGTTTGTTCTGTAATTTGTTATCTGGCAACATTCGTCTTCTCTGGACTTTTTTTCCATTTGTTCACGCCATATGGACATGACTATGGGCTCAATACCTTCTTCATCGTCATGACTCTGATATTCGTTTTCGTTTTTCTTATAGTGGCACTGCATCCTACTGTATGTTTCTTAATCATACTTTATTGATTCTATTACTGTCTCTATAACCTTCTATGTTTTGTTAGTACATCATATTCACTAATGTAGATTCCTAACTTCTAGCACATTTTAATTAAGAGAAGCTCTTTTACGTTTTACAAGGATATCATCGTTAGTAGCCACACAGAAACCACAAATTTCATTCCGTAGAATGATAAGAAAGAAAGCAAACATAGAGGGATTGATCAATAGATATGAAAGAAATATAACATAGAAGGATTGATCAATAGACTTTGTTCTTGTTTATTAGAACATTCACATTTTAAGTTTAATATGAAGACAGTGGTTTATAATTTAAACCCTGATGATATAACTACGTCACTGTTCTTTTTGAAGACAGTGGTTTATGCTCTTGAGATGACATAAAACTAACTGCTGGCCAAAAAAGAAAAACCAGATACAATACCCATGCTCCAGTTTTACATTTGGTTGGTATATTCATTTATTGTATCTCCTAATACGAGTCCCATCATAAATCCAACACAGTACTTGCATGTTGCTTAGCTTTCTTTTCTGGTTGCATAGAAATTTATTTTTTGGGCAAAGCGGTGAACCAGATTTTCATATCACACATACCTGGATATTGTATGTAATTCTGTTTTGTATGTAGAAATGTGCAAATTCATTGTTAAATGCAATGACCTTTTGGATTCCTTGGTCTCTATTTTGATGTTACACAGGTAGGTGGACAGCATTTTACCCGCGCCAGTTATATCTGTGTACTGTACATATCTCTGCTGTAGTGCACTTTGCTAGTGAGCCGAGGGACTATGAGTGCAATGGTCTCCGCAAGCATTCTCAAGCTGTTTCCACCGGGACTCTTACCTTAGGTTTGTTTACCACTGTTGTTTCTGTGGTTTATTCTTCTGTGCGTGATGGATCTTCCACAGCTCTTTTGTTCACCTCGTGCAGGTAATTCGTGACAGTATCTTTAAATGTTTTGGCTTTTATGAAGTTACTCTATTTTTCTGTGAAAATTGTACCTCAAAACTGACTTACAATGAGGTTTTAATTTTTTCAACAACTGTCCTTGATGATTGGTTTTTAATTCGAAAGGCTTATCAAGTTTCGTATCTGCAAACAATTAATTTAAATTTTTTTTAAAACCAATTGCATGGTGAAAGTGCTGGGAAACCACTGCTCCCAATGGATAAGCCGGAAGAACGTGAAGAAAATGAGAAAGCCAAGTCATTGTCGTATTCATATGCCTTCTTCCGCATCATCTTCTCACTTGCAAGTATGTACTCGGCTATGCTTCTGACAGGGTGGTCAACCTCAGTTGGGGAGAGTGGGAAGTTGATTGATGTGGGGTGGCCGTCCGTCTGGGTGAGGGTCATGACTAGTTGGGCAACTGCAGGTCTCTACATCTGGTCCCTTTTGGCTCCAATTCTGTTCCCTGAGAGGGAATTCTAAAATCCTGCCAGAGATACGAAGAAAACTCGATCTTCGAGTATGTTTAATTTGTGTAATGTGTATGCCTTCACTTTCCTTAAAAAAGCACTGTTTGCTCTGTAAATAAAATTTGTATCGACTTCTGGAACAACCAAATTTCTTTAATATTTGCGGGGTTTGAAATATGCTGCATGAAGTTGATTGCTTTCCTGGGAAATAAAGTTGAACCTGATGTTGGATGGAGTCCCAGTTTGTTATTTGTTTTCTATTTGGCCGTAGGGGATTTAATCTCTCCCTAGGGTTTGAAACTCATCCTAAACAGAACAGAGCACAGACCAGGAAAGAAAGTGATTTAGCATTTATTTAAAGGTTGGTGTTATTAACGCAACCTATTTATGATTAAGAATTAATCATGTAATAAATTCATGTGTAAATAAAATTGAAATGGTGTGGTAATAATAAAAATGATGTGTTAATAAAATCACCCTAAATTGAGCTATTCTTTTTCCACTTTATGATTTAGGAGTTACACTTTGTTGGCTTTGGTAGGAGAAACGCTGATTCCGTGCAGAGACCAAACCAAAATTGAAACTGAAACCATTCTGAAAAAAAATAAAAAATAAATAAAACATTGAAATAGAAAACGGAGAACAGGGGAACCATGGTAAATGAAGACCACAGAATAGAAAACACTACGATAAAAAGTAAAGGAAAATCAGTAACTTGGGTTCTTGAGAAAGAAATTGTGCACGGATTTAGCAATCAAATTTCATATCAATTTGGTTGCTTAGAAGTAAGGAATAACATGGGATGGAGCAATCTTCATTTGAATCATTTGTATTTGGTTGCTAACAAGTAAGGAACAAAGTGAGGAGAATAAAGGCAATGGACAAAGAATTACGTTCTCCCCAAGCATTCAAAAATTCCTCGCTTGTTAATGGTTTACTGCTTGTGTACCAAATACTGATGCTTAAATTTTCCACCAAGATGTCTTCAATTCTCATTATATAAAGCTGGTTTGTAGGGAGGAAATGACATTACCAGTACCACAACCACATCTTCTTGATTTCTTCTCCTTCGTGTCACTTACCCTTTGTGTGTACACAAGAAATTCTTCCTACTTTGAGCTAGTTCATCTTCTCCCTTTCCAATTTCTTGTCGTCAGTCGATCCATTTCCAAACACCAAAATGTCTGAAGCACTTGTATCCTTCCTTGTACAACAGTTGGGTTCCATCCTTTTCCAACAAGTTGAACAAAACGTGAGACTTGTTGTGAATGTCAAAAAAGAAGTACTAAACCTCACCATTAACCTCGAAACTATTCAAGATGTGCTTGCGGATGCAGAGAGGAGGCAAGTGAAGGAGGCCAACGTCAGACGCTGGCTCAACAATCTCAAAGAAGTGTCGTTTGAGATAGACGATGTGGTGGACGAGTGGAGGTATGAAATCCTGAAACAGCAAATCGAGAAACAAGGTGAAACTGCTATTATACCTAAGAAGAAGGTATGTTTCTCTATTCCCATGCATTGTCTTTGCAATAGCCAAGTCAATCAGATAATTTTTCGTCGTGACATTGCTGTGAGGATAAAAGAGCTGAATGAGAAGTTAGCTTTAATTCACGAACAACGGAAATTTTACAATTTTCATCGCAATGAAACAGAAATTGAGCAACCTGCTCGATTGAAAAGTTTTTCTATTGTCGATAAATCTGGGACATTTGGTAGGGATTGTGAAAGGAATAAACTAGTGAGCCAGTTAGTGAGTGAGAATAGTGAAGGAAGGAAGAAGCCTCTTGTCATATCTATTGTTGGTTTAGGGGGGATAGGAAAAACCACTCTTGCCCAACTAGCCTATAATGATGACGAGGTAAAGGGTTGTTTTCAAACTAGAATATGGGTCTGTGTCTCAGAACCCTTTGTACAAACTGCGGTTGCAAAAGCCATCCTTGAGGGTCTTAATGAAACTGTCCCGAACTCAAATGAGTTAGAAACATATGTTCAACGTATATCTAACTCTATTGAGGGCAGGAAGTTCCTTCTCGTCCTAGATGACGTTTGGGACTCAGATCATAGAAAGTGGGAGCCCTTCTTGACAACATTACTCTGTGGTGCCTCAGGGAGTAGGATTTTAGTTACAACGCGTATAGCGCAAGTTGCTAGCGCAATTGGAACAACTAGTGATCACACTATCAAATTAGAGGAGTTAAGTGAAGAAACTTGTCGATTATTGTTCTATCATATTGCATTTTTTGATGGTGCAAGAAAAGAGTCTGAAAAGTTTGAAGATATTGGTAATAAAATTGTAAAGAGGTGCAAAGGCTTGCCTCTTGCTGCAAAGACTTTGGGTAGTCTAATGCGGTATAAGAATACAATAGAGCAATGGGAAGATGTTTTGAATAGTAAGATATGGGAAATACAAGAGTTTGAGCAGCAAGTTTTCCAACCTTTACTACTAAGTTACTATGATTTAGAACCACTGTCCAAACGTTGTCTCTTGTATTGTGCCACGTTTCCTAAGGATCATAGAATTAGAAAAGATGAGTTGATTGAGTTGTGGATGTCACAAGATTATCTTGAAGTCAAAGGAGGAAACAAAGAGAGAAAAATAGTCGGTCAAAGGTGTTTTGAAAACTTAGTAATGCGGTCTTTCTTTCAAGATTTTGAGGAAGATCGGATAGGGAATATTACTGGCTGTAAGATGCACGATATTGTGCATGACTTTGTGCAATACCTGACCAAGGATGAGTGCTTTAGTATGGTGGTTAAGGGTGGTAACGAGAGAATGGAGTTACCGGGTGATGAGGTCCGTCATTTGTCTTTGATGTTTGCACCAGAGGGTCCTTTTCCGGTTTCTTTTCTCAACTGTAAGAGTCTTCGCACTCTCACATGTTTTGAATCGAAACTTACTTGCATCGGGGAACAGTTGATTTCGCAATTGAAAAGCCTTAGGAGTTTGAATTTGAGTGAGAACTCGATTATAGAAGTTTCAAAGGAGATTGGTGGATTGATTCATCTGAGATATCTGGACTTGTCGTTCAACTATGAACTGAAGGAATTGCCTGACAGTTTATGTGATCTATACAATCTGCAAACCTTGCGACTTGAGGGCTGCAGTGGACTTGTCAAATTACCAGATGAAGAGGCGATGAGGAAGCTGACCAAGCTAAAGCATCTTTATGTCCGGTGGTGCTGTCGTCTAAAATCGAAAGGGATAAGGGGGCTAACCGGTCTGCAGGAGCTGGATGAGTTTCATCTAAATGGTGCCGACAAGGAAGGTACGTCGAGGTTGGAAGATTTAAAAGACTTGCACCAACTTGAAGGGAGTCTCTCCATTTCACACTTGCAGTCGGTGGAAGATGCGAGCGAGGCTGTGGCGGCATGTTTGGGTGAGAAACGTCTTTCTCAACTGTGTCTAAATTTCAAATGTTACATTTGTGGTGGGGGAGTCAGACGAGAAGGGAGGGACCACATAGATATGGAAATACTGAATGGGTTGCAACCACATAGAGATTTGGAATGGTTGGATATCGGGTACTGTAGGGCCAGCATTCTCTTGCCTAATTGGATCTTGTCCTTTCATAAGTTGAAAGCGCTTGTTCTCGTTGGATTCAGTAACTGTGAGCTGCTTTCGGGTCCATTGGGCAAACTGCCGTCGCTTGAGTATCTCGAATTTTATGGGATGAACAAAGTGAAAAAGGTGGGAGTCGAGTTGTTGTTGGGAGTTGATGATGATGGCTCCTCGTCTTTATTCCCCAAATTGAAAACCCTCGAGTTCGGTGTTATGGAAGAGTGGGAAGAGTGGGAAGGGGATTTTCAGAATAATAATATTATAATAATGCCCTACCTGTCTTCGTTAGAAATTCATGGTTGCCCGAAACTTGGTACGCTGCCCGACTTCCTGCGCAACACACCACAACTACAGACTGTGGTCATCTCCTATTCACCGACTCTCAGTGATATTCTCCAGGACAAAACAAGTGAGCAGTGGGCCAAGATTTCTCACGCCCCACACATCAAAATAAGATGACCAAATATTGTTCACTGGTCTTCTCTTCTGGTAAGATTTCTCACCTCCCAAATATTACAATGTTCGCAACTTATTATCACATATGGGATGGATGTCTTTTTTTCTTTTTTCAAATTGGTAAATCACTTCTGATTTCTGTGGTGACGGCTCGTTGTTGTACAGCTCTTATTGCAACACATGACAAGCTCATGTCGCCGGCGAATCTCCCGATCTCGAGGTCCCCTTGCCTCACCATGCCGCCGGGACTCACTCCGACGTCGTTTCTAGAGTCGCCGGTGCTCCTCTCCAACATGAAGGTCAGCTCCCCCCGACGTCGTTTTGTGTTCTTTCTAGTTTTGAACTCAAGCCACAAAAGGCAAATGCTCTTTTGGAATCTTAGGCTCTGTTTGTCTGCCTCACAATTAGAACAAGCAGCTCAAGTAATCGTAAATTTTACTTTTGGAAATTGTTTGAATTATTTATTTCTATTTATTTATTTTTACCTTTTTTTTGGTTTCGTTCACATTTCTCAGTGGCCAGATAGTATATGCTGTAATAATTGATGACCTAATAATTGATGTGATGTTGATGACGAGTGAGCTGAGTTGATGCTCCTGCTTTGAGCACAAGTCGAAAAAAAGTCGGGTTACTATTTTTGTTTTAGTTTAATGGGATTGCTGTGAATGCTAGATTTTTAATGTGCTGGGGGAGTGAGATGTTATATGTGATTTGTCTAGCTTAATGCAGAGGAGCATTTATGTCTGGTTTGTCTAGCTAAATAATTTTGGATCTTTATTTGTCTAGAATGCAGACAATTTTTACTAAAATTTATTTATGTACTGTGATCATTGATGTATCAAGTTAATTTTTTTCAGGGGAAATTAATTGTCAACTACTTTAATTTTCACAGAAGTTGTTGGTGGCATCCATTTCCTGTTATCTTCCATCCCCATATCTAGTATTAGCCGCCGCTCCGCAAGGATTGCATACTGTTTCCTCTTTGCCTTTTCTCTCATTGCCTCATGGATTCTCCGCGATGTTGCGCCGCCTCGGCTTGAAAAGATACCTTGTAATAAGCCACCTCTCTGATACTGTGCTTATTATGGAAATTATGTGTTTGGATGTGAATTTTGATGGAGTGTTGTTTGGTTGTTGATGCAGGGATTAATCATTTTCATCAGATACCGGATAGGGAGTGGTTTGAGACCGAGGCCGTGCTTCGTGTAAGCTTGGGGGAATTTTCTGTTTTTCACCATCCTGTCTGTTGTGATGATTGGTGTCAAGAGTCAGAAGGATCCCCGTGACAGTATCCACCATGGTGGATGGATGATGAAAGTCACTTGCTGGTTCCTCTTGGTGCTCTTCTCCTTGTTTTTCATGCCAATTGGGGTTATTAGTTTATACGGTAAGCACTATATATACCCTTACTTTTATCTTCTTTTTCAAAGATGTAAAAAGCAGGTCCGATTATGCCTATCTTAATCCTAAATAGAATGTAACGACGTAGGGATCCATATGTAAACATATTTAGCTACACTCGAATAACCCTATTTTGCACTGCGGTTTGTACAATTTATAGGCCATCAGGAGATAATTGCTAAGCCTCAGTTCAATGCTAAACTAGATGAGCTATTAAATGTTGAACAGACAACAAACTAGATGAAAATGACTACAATTAGGTTTACGTAAAATTTGTCATTTGAAAATTGTGCATTTGAGTTATTTGGCCAATATTGATAATTATATGTCATTTATGCAGAGACAATTGCAAAGTTTGGCTCAAGATTCTTTCTTCTTGTACAAGTTGTGCTTCTGTTGGATTTTGTTCATGGATGGAACGACAAATGGGTTTCATATGATGAGCAGTTCTGGTTAGTTTATTCTTTTCATAATTATCGTGTGTGTATTCAGATTGGTACTTCCATTTACTGAGTTTAGTTCTATCTTCATTGTTTACACAGGTATGTTGCTCTTTTTGTCGTTTCTCTAGTTTGGTATTAGATACAGGACTTGACACATTAGGAAATGCATGTGTTTGTGAAATTGGTATAAATATTTGAAAGAGGGTTAGTGTGGATCACCCGACACCCCATGTCCCCATTGATTTGAAAAAACAAATTTACTTTCTAGTTTGTTAGTTACTTGTTTACTTCCATTGTAGTTTGCATTAATTTAGTTGATCCCCAATTCAACTTTTTTTCAACTATCGACTCATTTGTGCATAATCACCCTTAAGGTGACAAGTTATTTGTTTAGTTTAGGCTTAGTGCGAGCTAGGCCGAGCATTGCCAAGGCTTGGTGCCTTGAGTGTTTGTTTATAGTTTTTTTTTGTCTTTATTTTATTTTTCTTGTGTGCCTTTTAGTACTCCTAAAGCCGATTACCTCGGTTAGGTCCAACCTAATCCTCGTAGTACAATAACTAAAGTCTAAAGTCTGATACTGTGTTTATTATGGAAATTATGTGTTTGGATGTGAATTTTGATGGAGTGTTGTTTGGTTGTTGATGCAGGGATTAATCATTTTCATCAGATACCGGATAGGGAGTGGTTTGAGACCGAGGCCGTGCTTCGTGTAAGCTTGGGGAATTTTCTGTTTTCCACCATCCTGTCTGTTGTGATGATCGGTGTCAAGAGTCAGAAGGATCCCCGTGACAGTATCCACCATGGTGGATGGATGATGAAAGTCACTTGCTGGTTCCTCTTGGTGCTCTTCTCCTTGTTTTTTGTGCCAAATGGGGTTATTAGTTTCTGTGGTAAGCACTATTTAGACACTTACTTTTATCTTCTTTTTCAAAGATGTAAAAAGCAGGTCCGAATATGCCTATCCTAATCCTAAATAGAATGTAACAACGTAGGGATCCATATGTAAACATAGTGTACCTATTCAGCTACGCTCGAATGAACTCTTCTCATTAGAATGTATATAACCCTATTTTGCACTGCGGTTTGTACAATTTCTAGGCCATCAGGAGATAATTGCTAAGCCTCAGTTCAATGCTAAACTAGATGAGCTATTAAATGTTGAAAAGACAACAAACTCCTTGAAATGCATATAATTGTAGATAGATGAAAATGACTACAATTAGGTTTACGTAAAATTTGTCATTTGAAAATTGTGCATTTGAGTTATTTGGCCAATATTGATAATTATATGTCATTTATGCAGAGACAATTGCAAAGTTTGGCTCAAGATTCTTTCTTCTTGTACAAGTTGTGCTTCTGTTGGATTTTGTTCATGGATGGAACAACAAATGGGTTTCATATGATGAGCAGTTCTGGTTAGTTTATTCTTTTCATAATTATCGTGTGTGTATTCAGATTTGTACTTCCATTTACTGAGTTTAGTTCTATCTTCATTGTTTACACAGGTATGTTGCTCTTTTTGTTGTTTCTCTAGTTTGTTATCTGGCAACATTCGTCTTCTCTGGACTTCTTTTCCATTTGTTCACGCCATCTGGACATGACCGCGAGCTCAATACCTTCTTCATCGTCATGACTCAGATATTCGTTTTCATTTTTCTTAAAGTGGCACTGCATCCTACTGTAAGTTTCTTAATCATGTTTTATTGCTTCTCTTACTGTCTCTAACCTTTCATGTTTTGTTAGTACATCATATTCACTAATGTAGATTCCTAACTTCTAGCGCACTTTAATTAAGAGAAGCCCTTATAGGTTTTCTAAGGATATCATCATTAGTAGCACACTGAAACCACAAATTTCATTCTGTAGAATGATAAGAAAGAAAGCCAACATAGAGAGATTGATCAATAGATAAGAAAGAAAGCTAACATAGAGGGACTGATCAATAGACTTTGTTTCTGTTTATTAGAATATTCACATTTTAAGTTTAATATAACTACGTCAGTGTCCTTTTTGAAGACAGTGGTTTATAATTTAAACCTTGATGAGATAACTACGTCATCGTTCTTTTTGAAGACATAAAACTAACTGCTGGCCAAAAAAGAAAAACCAGATACAATACTAATGCTCCAGTTTTACATTTGGTTGGTATATTCATTTATTGTATCTCCTAATATGAGTCCTATCATAAATCCAACACAGTACTTGCATGTTGCTTAGCTTTCTTTTCTGGTTGCATAGAAATTTATTTTTTGGGCAAAGCGGTGAACCAGATTTTCGTATTATGCATACCTGGATATTGTATGTAATTCTGTTTTGAATGTAGAAATGTGCAAATTCATTGTTAAATGTAATGACCTTTTGGATTCCTTGGTCTCCATTTTGATGTTACACAGGTAGGTGGCAGCATTTTTACCCGCGTCAGTTATATCTGTGTACTGTACATATCTCTGCTATAGTGCACTTGCTAGTGAGCCGAGGGACTATGAGTGCAATGGTCTCCGCAAGCATTCTCAAGCTGTTTCCACCGGGACTCTTACCTTAGGTTTGTTTACCACTGTTGTTTCTGTGGTTTATTCTTCTGTGCGTGATGGATCTTCCACAGCTCTTTTGTTCACCTCGTGCAGGTAATTCGTGACAGTATCTTTAAATGTTTTGGCTTTTATGAAGTTACTCTATTTTTCTGTGAAAATTGTACCTCAAAACTGACTTACAATGAGGTTTTAATTTTTTCAACAACTGTCCTTGATGATTGGTTTTTAATTCGAAAGGCTTATCAAGTTTCGTATCTGCAAACAATTAATTTAAATTTTTTTTAAAACCAATTGCATGGTGAAAGTGCTGGGAAACCACTGCTCCCAATGGATAAGCCGGAAGAACGTGAAGAAAATGAGAAAGCCAAGTCATTGTCGTATTCATATGCCTTCTTCCGCATCATCTTCTCACTTGCAAGTATGTACTCGGCTATGCTTCTGACAGGGTGGTCAACCTCAGTTGGGGAGAGTGGGAAGTTGATTGATGTGGGGGGTGGCCGTCCGTCTGGGTGAGGGTTATGACTAGTTGGGCAACTGCAGGTCTGTACATCTGGTCCCTTTTGGCTCCAATTCTGTTCCCTGAGAGGGAATTCTAAAATCCTGCCAGAGATACGAAGAAAACTCGATCTTCGAGTATGTTTAATTTGTGTAATGTGTATGCCTTCACTTTCCTTAAAAAGCACTGTTTGCTCTGTAAATAAAATTTGTATCGACTTCTGGAACAACCAAATTTCTTTAATATTTGCGGGGTTTGAAATATGCTGCATGAAGTTGATTGCTTTCCTGGGAAATAAAGTTGAACCTGATGTTGGATGGAGTCCCAGTTTGTTATTTGTTTTCTATTTGGCCGTAGGGGATTTAATCTCTCCCTAGCGTTTGAAACTCATCCTAAACAGAACAGAGCACAGACCAGGAAAGAAAGTGATTTAGCATTTATTTAAAGGTTGGTGTTATTAACGCAACCTATTTATGATTAAGAATTAATCATGTAATAAATTCATATGTAAATAAAATTGAAATGGTGTGGTAATAATAAAAATGATGTGTTAATAAAATCACCCTAAATTGAGCTATTCTTTTTCCACTTTATGATTTAGGAGTTACACTTTGTTGGCTTTGGTAGGAGAAACGCTGATTCCGTGCAGAGACCAAACCAAAATTGAAACGGAAACCATTCTGAAAAAAAATAAAAAATAAATAAAACATTGAAATAGAAAACGGAGAACAGGGGAACCATGGTAAATGAAGACCACAGAATAGAAAACACTACGATAAAAAGTAAAGGAAAATCAGTAAGTTGGGTTCCTGAGAAAGAAATTGTGCACGGATCTAGCAATCAAATTTCATATCAATTTGGTTGCTTAGAAGTAAGGAATAACATGGGATGGAGCAATCTTCATTTGAATCATTTGTATTTGGTTGCTAACAAGTAAGGAACAAAGTGAGGAGAATAAAGGCAATGGACAAAGAATTACGTTCTCCCCAAGCATTCAAAAATTCCTCGCTTGTTAATGGTTTACTGCTTGTGTACCAAATACTGATGCTTAAATTTTCCACCATGATGTCTTCAATTCTCATTATATAAAGCTGGTTTGTAGGGAGGAAATGACATTACCAGTACCACAACCACATCTTCTTGATTTCTTCTCCATCGTGTCACTTGGCCTTTGTGTGTACACAAGAAATTCTTCCTACTTTGAGCTAGTTCATCTTCTCCCTTTCCAATTCCTTGTCGTCAGTCGATCCATTTCCAAACACCAAAATGTCTGAAGCACTTGTTTCCTTCCTTGTGGAGCAGTTGGGTTCCATCTTTCTCCAATAGGTGGAACAAAACGTGAGACTTGTTGTGAATGTCATAAAAGAAGTACTAAATCTTACCCACAACCTCAAGACTATTCAAGCTGTGCTCGCCGATGCAGAGATGAGGCAAGTGAAGGAGGCCAACGTCAGACTCTGGCTCAACAATCTCAAAGAAGTGTCGTTCGAGATAGACGATGTGGTGGACGAGTGGAGGTATGAAATCCTGAAACAACAAATCGAGAAACAAGGTGAAAATGCTGCTGTTCCTAAGAAGAAGGTGTGTTTCTCTATTCCCTTCCATTGTTTTTGCAATGGCCTAGTCCATCAGATCATTTTTCGTCGTGATATTGCTGTGAGGATAAAAGAGCTGAAAGAGAAGTTAGCTTTGATTCACGAACGACGAAACGATTTCAAGTTTCATCACAGTGAAACAGAAATTGAGCAACCTGAACGATTGAAAAGTTTTTCAATTGTCGATAAATCTGGGACATTTGATAGGGACTATGAAAGGGATAAACTAGTGAGCCAGTTAGTGAGTGAGAATAGTGAAGAAATGAAAAAGCCTCTTGTCATATCTATTGTTGGTTTAGGGGGGATAGGAAAAACCACTCTGGCCCAACTAGCCTATAATGATGACAAGGTAAAGGGTTGTTTTCAAAAAAGAATATGGGTCTGTGTCTC
Organism: Fragaria x ananassa; assembly: GCA_034370585.1. Lineage (NCBI taxonomy): Eukaryota > Viridiplantae > Streptophyta > Magnoliopsida > Rosales > Rosaceae > Fragaria > Fragaria x ananassa. The sequence goes on from CP139753.1 coordinate 620,810, forward strand.
AGAACCCTTTGTACAAATTGCGGTTGCAAAAGCCATCCTTGAGGGTCTTAATGAAAGTGTCCCGAACTCAAATGAGTTAGAAACATATGTTCAACGTATATCTAACTCTATTGAGGGCAGGAAATTCCTTCTCGTCCTAGATGATGTTTGGGACTCAGATCATAGAAAGTGGGAGCCCTTCTTAACAACATTACTCTGTGGTGCCTCAGGGAGTAGGATTTTAGTTACAACGCGTATAGCGCAAGTTGCTAGTGCAATGGGAACGACTAGCGGTAACACTATCCATTTACAGGAGTTAAGTGAAGAAACTTGTCGGTCATTGTTCTATCATATTGCATTTTTTGATGGTGCAAGAAAAGAGTCTGAAAAGTTTAAAGATATTGGTAATAAAATTGGGGGAATTTGATGTTACACCCAAAATCATAGACTTATTTTAAATTACACCCACATGTTATACTCTTTTAAAATACACCCAACTTATTAATTAGGTTGATTTAGTAAAAATATTAATATTTTTTATCTAAACAATAGAACTTGTTGTTGAAGGAAATTGCTGAAATGCCACCAACTGAACCATTGCAATTAACAAGCTGTTTGGCCGACTCATTAAAAATAATTACCCGGCAGCTGAAAACCCGATTCCACAGACTACGCCTAAACCCTAAACCCTAGTCTAAACCCTAAACCCTAAACCCGGTTCCACAAACCCTAAACCCTAGTCTAAACCCTAAACCCTAATCCCTAAACCTTAATCCCTAATCCCTAAACCCTAAGCCCTAAACCCTAAATCCTAAACCCTAAAACCCTAAACCCTAAACCCTAATCCCTAAACCCTAAACCCTAACCCTATTTAAAATAGAAGAAAGTCAAGAGCCACATTTAGGGAATGTCTTCTCATTCAATCAGAAGGGAAAAATCTTCTCAAGAAAAAACAAAAAAAACGGAAGGGCAAAAGAGTCAAGGAAAAGAGGGATACAAATTCCAAAAATAAAAATAAAACATATAAGGAAGGTTCAATAATAGGGTTGGGTGTAAATTAAAATGGAATATGAGTATGAGTTTATTTTAAAAGGGGTTTGGTTTTTTGGGTGTTTGTCTAATTTTCTCATAAAATTGTAAAAAGGTGCAAAGGCTTGCCTCTTGCTGCAAAGACTTTGGGTAGTCTAATGCGGTATAAGAAAACAATAGAGCAATGGGAAGATGTTTTGAATAGTAAGACATGGGAATTACAAGAGGTTGAGCAGCAGGTTTTCCAACCTTTACTACTAAGTTACTATGATTTAGAACCACTGTCCAAACGTTGTGTCTTGTATTGTGCCACGTTTCCTAAAGATTATGTAATTAATAAAGATAAGTTGATTGAGTTGTGGATGTCACAAGATTATCTTGAATCAAAGGAGGAAACAAAGAAAGAAAAATAGTCGGTCAAAGGTGTTTTGAAAACTTAGTAATGCGGTCTTTCTTTTAAGATTTCATGGAAAATGAGATGGGGAATATTACTAGTTGTAAGATGCACGATATTGTGCATGACTTTGTGCAGTACTTGACCAAGGATGAGTGCATTAGTATGGTGGTTGAAGGTGGTAATGAGAGAATGGAGTTACCGGGTGATGAGGTCCGTCATTTGTCTTTGATGTTTGCACCAGAGGGTCCTTTTCCGGTTTCTTTTCTCAACTGTAAGAGTCTTCGCACTCTCACATGTTTTGAATCGAAACTTACTAGCATCGGGGTAGAGTTGATTTCGCAATTGAAAAGCCTTAGGAGTTTGAATTTGAGTAAGAACTCGATTTTAGAAGTTCCAAAGGAGATTGGTGGATTGATCCATCTGAGCAGGGGCGGAGGTATTCAGAGGCCTTGGATGGCCCTGGCACCCCCAAACTTGAAATTATACAAGTACATTCCCCTGTAATCTGGAAGAGATGATCTATACTCAGTCTATCACACATGTAGTGGCACCCCCAGTTATATTTTGTTGGTTGGCCGGCCCCTGTTAGCTTTAAATCCTGGCTCCGCCCGTGCATCTGAGATATCTGGACTTGGCAGAGAACGATAAACGGAAGGAAGTGCCTGACAGTTTATGTGATCTATACAATCTGCAAACCTTGCGACTTGTAGGCTGCAGGGAACTTGTCAAATTACCAGATGAAGAGGCGATGAGGAAGCTGACCAAGCTAAAGCATCTTTATGTCTGGGGGTGCAATCGTCTAAAATCAAAAGGGATAAGGGGGTTAACCGGTCTGCAGGAGCTGGATGAGTTTCATATAAATGGTTATAAAGGTGCCGACAAGGAAGGGAAGTTGAAGTTGAAGTTGGAAGATTTAAAAGACTTGCACCAACTTGAAGGGAGTCTCTTCATTTCACACTTGCAGTCGGTGGAAGATGCGAGCCAGGCTGTAGCGGCATGTTTGGGTGAGAAGCGTTTTTCTGACCTTGTACTAAATTTTGCATGTTTCACGTGTGGGCCATACAGACGAGAAGGGAGGGGCCACATAGATATGGAAGTACTGAACGGGTTGCAACCACATAGAGATTTGGAATGGTTGCAGATCTGGTACTGTGAGGCCAGCATTCTCTTGCCTAATTGGATCTTGTCCTTACATAAGTTGAAATGGCTCCGTCTCGGTGCATTCGGTAACTGTGAGCTGCTTTCGGGTCCATTGGGCAAACTGCCGTCGCTTGAGTCTCTCGAATTTTCTAGGATGGAAAAAGTGAAAAAGGTGGGAGTCGAGTTGTTGTTGGGAGTCGATGATGATGGCTCCTCGTCTTTATTCCCCAAATTGAAAACCCTTGTGTTCCGATATATGGATAGGTGGGAAGAGTGGGAAGGGGATTTCCAGAATAATAATAATATTATAATAATGCCCTGCCTGTCTTCGTTACAAATTCATGATTGCCCGAAACTTGGTACGCTGCCCGACTTCCTGCGCAACACACCACTACAGACTGTGGACATCTCCGGTTCAGAGATTCTCCAGGACAAAACAAGTGAGCAGTGGGCCAAGATTTCTCACGCCCCACACATCAAAATAAGATGACCAAGTATTGTTCACTGGTCTTCTCTTCTGGTAAGATTTCTCACCTCCCAAATATTACAATGTTCGCAACTTATTATCACATATGGGATGGATGTCTTTTTTTTTCTTTTTTTCTTTTTTCAAATTGGTAAATCACTTCTGATTTCTGTGGTGACGGCTCATTGTTGTACAACTCTTATTGCAACACATGATAAGCTTAATGCAGAGGAGCATTTATGTATGATTTGTCTAGCAGCTAAATAGTATGGATCTTTCTTTGTCTAAAATGCAGACAATTTTTAGTAAAATTTATTCATGTAATGTGATCATTGATGTATCAAGTTGATTTTTTTCAGGGGAAATTAATTGTCAACTACTTTCATTTTCACAGAAGTTGCTAGTGGCATCCATTTCTTGTTATCTTCCATCCCCATATATTGGCACAAGTTCATTGAAGGTAGAATTTCCTTTCATATTTCGTATAGTAACTACGATCAACACGACCTGTAATTTTTCATTGTTATGGTCTCTTAAATTACTCACACTTTAATCTCTCTTGGAACAAGTAGAACTCGTCAACATGTGGAACGGCTAGGCCTTGCGCAACTCATTGTAATTATCCGAATACGTAGCATGGTAAGCTAAATTAAGTAATGCATATAGATTAATCTCTTCAAATTACACCAATTGAATCTGGCATTGCTCATGTATCAATTTAGAGCTGAAAAAGTTGTAGTCTCCTCAATATTTGTCTAATTGGTTATCTTCTCTTTTTATGTTGTAGGCAGGCATAAGTAATTTCCGTTTCAAGCACCAAGAGTATTCGAACTCTTCATGGCTTTCATCATCTACGAACAACACCTCTCAATCTTATTCTTATTCACTTCTTCAGGTGAACATCTTTTATTTCTGACTGTTAGTATTTATTGATCTGTCATATATATACTTATGTAATGCCTATTTTCTCATTTACTTTTAATCTTATGTCATATGTTGTAGGATGTAAATCTGATACTAGAAGAATGTGAGTCTCTCTTTCTCAGTGATGAAAGACTGTCCCCCATTAATGACAGCAAACGAAGGGATGTGATCATCAGGAGGAGTGAAGATCGTATGCAATAGCATTTGTTGCCAGAGTTGCTAGAAATAGATCAACAACCCGATTGAAACTTCAACATGCTTCAATCAAGGAAGAAAGGTTGCATTGTAAGGCCATGCCACTCCAACTACAGAAATTGAGTGAGTCCATGACATCTTAGCATTCTATATCTGGAGAAGGATGGTCAGGTGACGATAGTTCAATCAAGGAAACTTTTTCTACCACCCGTTGACTGATTTGTGAGGCTCTTCCCTAAACTAGGTAAATTAACTTTCGCATATGATACACTAAGAGGTTAGCAATCAAAATGAATCTATTTTACCTCTTTTGGCCTGTTAAACCAAGATTAGAGTTAAGTCATGAAGCCGGTATCAGTTCAACTGTCTTGACTTCATTTCTTGAAGCTAGGTCTGTGAGGAGCTGACCATGATCATCATATGAGGATGTTGGTAGATTATTTCTTGGTTGTACTGTTGTACATGAATTTACAGGTTGGTACCTTGTCTATTCAATTTTTTCTACTTCTGTCTTCGTCATCTATACATCACTTTTTTTTCGTTTTTTTTTATAAGGGTATTATTTTGTATTCGGCAAAGTTCCTGGAGAGATTGCTTGTGACTTATTGCCTTGTTCCGAGGACAATACTATTTTGGCAATTATTTGGCATCATAACTTCTTAAGTATGAAGCATTATGTCTATGTTTCGGAGATCCAATGTTTTATTTATTTCACATACATCATTAGTCATCCTCAATCCAGAACTGTGATAGTAAGCTTAAAATCTTTTCAGTTGCACATATATTCAAACCGTGACAAATCTTGTTACAGTGTCACTGATGTCTATGTTGTTTACATGGACAGCATTTCTCTGCACTGGTTACTAAACAGTGAACCAATGGATTTCGAGTGCAATGGAATTCACAAACATTTCACAAGCTGTTCTTTCTTTTGGCTTACTTTGCTATCTATGCTCGATCTTCTATCCCCCCAAGTTCATTTGGTGATGGTAAGTCTACATTTTAGGACTGAACTTTTGGCATGTATAATTGGAAATGAGAAATTTGTATGTCTATACAGTACCAACAAAAATGTGCTTAGGAACTAAGCTGTCCTGCAATAATGTGTTTTTGGTTTCTGAACAATTGTCCTCACTTTTTTCATTGAAGTCCAGAAAATTTGCAAGCTAGTATGTTAACATGGATCGGCTATCCTATTTTACTGAGCAAGCCACATCCTTATCTCTCTCTCTTTATTTTCAGGGTGAAGGTGCGGCAAGCACACCTATATGGCTATATATGTCAGTTGCAGCAGACGAAATATCAGGAGGGAGACTAAATAGGAAAGCAAAGCCTGTAACATCTTCATGTTCCTTTGGAAATATCTCTATGATATGTGTTGGCAATATTTTTGAGACAGGCGAGCCCTCTGTGTCATTTAGTGTTCTCTTGACTCTTGAAACACCTATTTAGAAATGTGAAAATCACCAAAATAGACAGAGTTGCTGGCTTATGTCATATCCTTCTGTACCTGTCTCTGTTCAATGCGAAAACAAGCCACAAGCGTCGGTTCCTCCTATGTAGCATTATTTATGTACTGAATTAGGTGTTCTGTTAGATTCCGGTGATTTGTATTTTGATTATGTAGTGATTTGGATGAAGAGCATCCTGAATTGGCTAGCTTGACGCCTTGACCCACTTGTCCAGGCCGATATCTTCTGAATAACTTAATAAAGTTTTGAGGTATTTCATGAAAAAATGATAAGAACTACGCATAGAACATTAGAACTGTATCCATCGACCTATAACTTATGCTGGAAAAGTTGAATGATACTAGAACAAACAAGAGGGAATATTACTCTATACCTTTTATCCTATGGAGATTGGAAGCTCAGAGCTTCATTTGCTGGCTTCAATTGTAGTACCGGGTTCAATGAGCGAATCAAACAGCTTATGCTATTGTCTCGCACAAAATGGAAATAAAGCCCTCTTTAAGTCCGCTCAGATTGATTGTTTTTCTCAAGTCCCGACTCATTCAGCAGCTCTATTTCTTGGTTTCTTTTTAGTGACATGCTTTGTATTTCGCCAAGGGTTCCATTTGGTGGAGACTATTGGTGTTGATTAGCAAGGTATCAGAGCACGAAGCTAAACAACACCGAGTCACCAAGACGAAACAAAAACTTGAACTGAATGTGTGAGGTTGGTTTGTAAAGTATCAGAGCACTAAGCTGCTAAACAAAATTTAGATCAAACAAAAACTTGAACTGAGAACTTTTCCTTTAGGAACGAACTCTCCTAAAACGTCACAAGAAATAAGCCTTAGCACAGTGCAAAGGTGTCGCACACTTAAATTAACTTCTGTGAAAAGCAATCAATTAAATTCCATTAATATCTGGCCACACAAGTTACTCCAAACACTACCAGAGTGAAGATACTGCAAGTATCAAGAATGGAGATCCATAATAAAAAAAACTATGAATCCAATGGGGTATCTGTTAACTGGTGAAGGACAGTCATTCAATCTTCAAATCTCCAGCAGATAGTTGGCTGCCAGTTTTTCATTGCGGTCACATGCCAAAAACGTTTCAATCACCAAAGCTCTATCAAATCCCATTGCCTCAAGCTACAGGGAAGATACACAACTGATGAGCCAATATATATATATATATATATATATATATATATATTATACGAATGATTCTATTAGAGATAGACTAAGAAGTATACATACTCGTTCAATAGCCTCCTGCTCTGCTGGAGTTACATTGATAGCATGTGGCATTTCTTGATCAGGCTGATCAAACATGTCACTGGAGGATAGAGTAATTTAGTGAGAATGAAATGTCAGGATTACAATAAAACATACACCAGTACATGCAGCTTCAACAAATACAAAAGAGAATGCTTCCTAGGCTTTGGCTCGGAATAAGTGGGGTGGGAAGTGGGACAGTTTATCTTAGGCCACAGTTCGCCAAGAAAAAAACTGTCACCGAAAGGAAAAAAGAAACAAGAATACAGCAAAGCAATGGAAGATAAAAGGAAATTTACACATTAATTCTCAGAGAAGCTCTTATTTTTTTCGATTACTCTGAGAGAAGCTCATATGACTCCTGCTTGGCCAGGATTGTTAATAACATGTAACAGTTCTTTCTACTTTAACTTGTTATTCTGGTCTGCTAAGTTTTCGATGATTTACTAAGCAATTTTATTACTATGGTTTAAGAAATTCGCATGTATAAATGCTCAACCTTCAGAACCCTAGAGGTTCATTTATTAACTGGAGGAACTCGGCGTGGTGCTCCTGAATTAATCTTAAAAGCCGGGGGTTTTGCTTTCCAAGCTCCTGCAGCATGGGCTGCAACAAAAGCAGAATGAAGAAAATCTGAGCCATTGAACGAATGAAGAAACCATCACATTAGCTAATGTGTAAAGACACAATTTATATGCATACCTGTAAAATTTGTGGGTTTGCTTGCACCATTGAACGCAATGTGTGGAACTGTAATGGGGATAGTAAATAAATCAAAACCCTCATCATGAACAACTTAACAAAGCAAACAAAGATTTATATCAGGCATGATCTGGTGATAATAAGTAATTTCCGTTTCAAGCACCAAGAGTATTCGAAATGAATCTTGGTAATTAACTTTTGCATGTGATACACTAAGAGGTTAGCAATCAAAATGAATCTTGTTGACCTCTTTTGGCTTGTTAAACCAGGATTAGAGTTGAGTCAAGAAGCCGGTATTATTTCAACTATCTTGACTTCGTTTCTTGAAGCTAGGCCTGTGAGGGGATGAGCATGAGCATCATATGAGGATGTTGGTATATTATTTTCTTGGTCGTACGTGCATATACAGGTTGGAGCCTCAATTTATTCTACTTTTGTCTTTATTTATACATCTACCATCTACATCACTTTCTTTTTGTTCTCTCTTCATAGGAGTATTATTTTGTATTCGGCAAAGTTCCTGAAGAGATTGTTTGTACTACTACTAGGAATATAGAATTACAACTGTACAATTACATATAAGAAATTTAGATTGTTTCAGTGAACAAAGAAGTTGACTCTATTAACATGGAAACCACAAGAAAGAGGGATCTTCATGAACCTTGCGCCTCACGAAGTGTATCTTGCTCAACTTACTGTGACACCACACTAGCTGATCTTGTGTTATAGTTGACATGTTCAGAACCCTTGAAACCAATCTGATGTCAACTTGAGAAAAGAAGCTAAGGTGACCATGATCTGTGCTCTCTTCATCTTCTTCTCCTTCTTCTTCATGCTTTCGGAATCTCTTTATGATCCGGTTCTGACTCCTCTTTAGCTCCTTAAGCATCCTCTCTTTCTTCCGAAGATCTGCTTGAACTTGTTTTAAAAGCTCTGGATCCAAGCCAGATGGAAGTGATCTTTTTTGACAAGCAGTAGTTATGTTGGCATTTTTATCAGCTTGAATGAATCGCCACCTGGTCCTTATTGATTCTCTCAACGTCTCGACAATGTCAGTGGTAACTTCATTGCCTTCTTTTCCTTCCTCCAATCTGTCCTCTCTGATTTCTAGAACTTGTAGAAGCTTATGCATAGCATATCGACTTTTAACATAGTTTTCGACCCTTTGCCCTTGAAAATGTTCATTCTCTACAAATCTTTGTAGGAGCACTTGAAACTGTTGCAATTCTTCTGCGACTTGATTGTATGAATGTATTCGATTGGGGGCATATTCCAAGGCCTTCTCATACTGCCACTGAAGAAACTCCCAAGAAAGGCACAACTGCCCAACATAGATCTTTTCTAACTCACTATGCATTGGATCACAATCTATTTTGGGTCTACAATGCCTCAAGTTGGAAAGAAAGGATTTGATAGCTGGAGCAAATGATTTGTCACTCGAAAACAATTTAAGTGAATCTTTGGACTCTAGATCACCTATTGCAAAATTCAAAATATCCAACTTGCGCATTTGAAACTTGTAACTCTTATATGTATCTCCATGTTGGTATATATCAAAAATCTTGAGTGGCTTCAAGTCATCCATATCCAGAGACTCTGATTCTTCAAAAATAGTAGGCAGACCAGTAGTAGCTCTAACTTTCCTGAGCTCCATTTTCAACTTATCTATCGACTTTAGATGTTCACACAAAGCCTCCAATGTGTCTGATGTCTCTAATGTGTCCTCGGAACCATCTTTGTCATCAAAACCATTAGGCTTGCGCAATCCGATGTCTTCCAAAGCACTTAGTTCATCATCTTTGTCATCAAAACTGATAAAGTAGTCTGAGGTTCACATCCAAAACCAATTGGCAATGGGTGGAGTGGCCCAAACCCTTATTAACCCACAGGCAAGGTCCCATATTCCCGATGTGGGATATATATCTCAACACGCCCCCGCACGTGTGGCGAATCTTCAAGCCTAACACGTGGACAACATTTGGGTGACGTGGAGTTCGTGTGGCCATTAGGCTTCACACGTGGACGTGGGTAACCCGCTCTGATACCATGATAAAGTAGTCTGGGGTTCACATCCAAAACCAATTGGCAATGGGTGGAGTGGCCCAAACCCTTATTAACCCACAGGCAAGGTCCCATATTCCCGATGTGGGATATATATCTCAACAAAAACCATCAGGCTTGCGCAATCCAATGTCTTCCGAAGCACTTAGTTCATCATTATCATCCTCCCTTGAACATATCGAATCATCTGAATGTAACATGTCTTCCTTCACAACAGAACCAAACTTCACTTCATTATTAACATCTGCTTCTTCTTCGTCATCCGAAACAGAGTTTTCCTCAATCACTATTCTCTTCTCAACCTCCTCTTCCTCAAATGCACCATCTCCAAAACGCTGATCACCTTCTTCCACATGAACATTTGCTTCTACAGAATCACAGCTTGAATTCTGAGCAGACCCATTTTGTGATTCTTCAATGAAGCAACTAGTACTATTCTTCCCGGCTTGAAAAGCTACATAATCTCCAATCTCATCCACTTTTTCCAGTGTCTTTAATATCTCCCTAGTTTGGTACTCAAATTTAAACACAAAAGTTGGCTCTGGGAACTCTTCTTCATTAGCATCAAAGAATTCATAATCATCATCATCATCTTCTTCTTCTTCTTCTTCTTCTTCTTCTTCTTCTTCTTCTTCTTCTTCTTCTTCTTCTTCGTAACTGTTTCGACACGAAACAGTGGTAGAGAAACCAGAATTCCTCATCGGGGAAATCTCTTCTTCGATGAAGAGTGTGCTGAAAGATCTGAACACAATGGAGTCGGAAAACTGAGCAAGCATTTGCGGCAAAACCCTTGAAAACCCAAGTGGGTATTTGATTTGGGGTTTAATCTGGGAAATGCTTTGGAGAGTTGAAATATGTGAATGGGAAATTTGGGTTGGCAAAGATTATATAGAGGGTGGGTTGCCATGTTGTGCAATTGTGCTTCCTATGAACTTAGGGAAAAGGGTATTTAGGGAAAGAAATGTCTAAACGAAGCAGGACATGGTATTTCCTCAAGTAAATAGGACACTATCCAGAAGAAAATCCTAATAATACTTTAATCGGATTCTTTTCAATTAATCATCGATTGATTTATCATCAATAATGTAATAACGAGATATTGATTAAATTCTAGAATCTAATTAGAGTACTAACGGGTTACTCAAGAGTTTCAAGTTTGCTAGGCATTAGACACCATCACCATTGCAATGAAAAGAAATGGCAATTCGACATTAGTCTACTACACAGATACATGAACATTATTTTGATTACAGAATCACGCATCATAATCTTACTATTGACTAGTACACACCTAAGAATAAAATCACTTTCATAACCATTTATGAAGAGTCAGAAATCCAAAGATCCATGTCCAAGATGGAGTCATCCCACTCCCATTTGTTGCTGTTTTTGTTGACCTCTTGATCATATTGCTCTATAACTTGTTCAAATTGATCAATGTCTACCATCCCCAAATCACCAATGAAGTCATGGTTCCCCTCATGTTCTTCCTTTACACATGGATTGTTGCTATCCTCTCTCTCAAGTATCTGACCGATCTGACCCTGATCTCTATCAATACTGGACAACATTGCCATTGATGATCTGCTCTCTTCCAAGGCTTGGCAAGTATGATCCTCATGAGTGCTACTTATCATTGGCCTCTTTCAGTTTGAGCTGGCATATTTTGAAGGTTGGCGTCTGATGACTTGTACATTACTTGCATGATTTATCTTCCGATGATCATCATGAGGTTCTTCAGCATTTAGCTTCTTGCTCAAGTGGCAATTCCAATAGTTCTTCACATCATTACCGGTCCTTCCTGGAAGCCTAGCTGCAACTAATGACCACCGGAAAATTTAAAAGCAAATAAAGTTCACCAGGGTGTGTTATATTTGCTAGTGTATTTGGTACTTCAATAACTGTCAAAAGCGGTTTCAGAGTTTCAGATCATCAGAAGTATTTATAGCACTGTTTAGTTACTTGAAAGAGTGAAAAGTGTGTGTTCAAGGAGCACTGGTCGATAGTAACATTTCAAGACAAAATATCAACTGAAAGAGAGCTGTATATGTGAGTTTGAGATGAACTTGCTTGTTTCCCAAGAGCCTTTGGAGCTTGATGATGAGTTCAACTTCCTCTTGTTCAAAGCTCCCTCTCTTGATGTTTGGCCGAAGGTAGTTTAGCCATCGAGGCCTGCAGCTCTTACGGCACCTGTTTAGACCTGATTTCGAACCTTAAGCATGTCATTGATCAATGTTTTCCTAGTCTCCAAAATACATACAAGCTAGAGTTGTGCAGAAAACAGATTAATTAACATAACTCAAGTTAATTACCGGCTAAGTGAGGAATTTGATGCCATTTGCCTTCTCCATACTTCTCTATGCACTTCCTCAGCAACTGATCCTCTTCCGCAGTCCATGGAATACCACCCATCTTTCCCTACTCTCTGATATTGTAATGTTGCAGTTGTTGATGAATCTCTACAGTGAGATTTGACATTATATAGATGGATTTTCCATGTTGTACTATTGTGGCTCTTTTTGTCCTGTTCTTTCTGATTAATTCATCATGCCTAACCCTAAGCTGATCCAGCAAGCTAAGTGCGATTACCTGCTACCTGAGCAGGAAGCTATTAAGTTGGCTATTAGAGGTCTGGAACACCGCCAGCGGTTGAAGCATCATGGAGAGCGTTTCAGTTCCATGGGTGACCTGATTAACAAAGTCGGCAGCTACGAGCTAATCCTGAACGAGTTGGACGAAAAAACAAATGCTTCCAAAGGAACTTACATACCAGGGAAGAACCGGATAGTGGGGGCACTAAACATGCAAACCCCTGCTCATGATCCATATTATCAAAGACCGGAGGGAGTTCACACGGATCAGGATCTGGATGATATTGGCGCAGTAGAATTGACTAGCAAGCAGGTAGCTCATAAGCTGAAAAACCTGAAGATGACACGTGAGCCAATCACCATCCAGTCCTTTGCATGGACCAAGCCGGAGTACGAGTCGTACACCTATGATGCTAAAAACGCCCATTTGGTCTTTAATGACCTAATCGAGGCAAGATACGTGCGTCTGGATCACAAGATACCGCCCAAGGAGGAGCTGAAAGACAAGAAGTACTGTGCCTTCCACAATGTTTACAATCATGACACCAAAGATTGTGTCAAGCTTCGAGACCAGCTACAGACATGGCTAAACTCGGGCGAGCTAAAGATGAAAAGACCGGGTAGTACGGCCTCATTGGTCGATATAGACCCTTTCCTGCCTGTAGTTGGTATGGTCGAGGTCAACTGGGCCAATCAGACCCAGGACGACGATCGACGCCGGGCGCCTAAAAGGGGCCGCGAGGAAGGAGACGACAGTGCCCGCCGGCCACGTCGCCAGTACACCTACAATGAAAATCTTGCACATGAGGTTTTGGACGATCTCATTGATGACGGGCTAGTCACAGTGGCCAATTCCTTGCCCTACATAGAATACAAGGAGGGGCGCATTCACTGCAAGTTTCATAACAGCTGGGGGCACAGAACCAGCGAATGCCAGCAGCTTAGAGACCAGGTTAAAGACTGGCTCGACCTCGGGTATATCCGCTTTAAGGATGAGGGCGACTTCATGATCGCAACGGCTGACTTCGCTTGGCCTCGAGTCGGCCAGCGAAGAATCACATTAGACTTGTCGCCAAATGCAGGTTCACATGAACTGCCGGGCCGAAATCACAAACGACCGGCGAATAACTATACGGTCCCGAATAACCAGAAGGGGAACGCAGACAACCCAGCTCGACAGTTGGTCGCTAAGCTCGAAATAGACCGCCCCTCCCGCAAGGATAAGGGCAAAGCAGTCATGAGGGACGATAGACCGTTCCCCATGGAAGATTCCCAGCCTATGAGTCCTAGGACTCGAGAAGAGCTAGAAAGAAGGATAGAACGTCTCGAGACGTTCGTCTATACACATTGGGCAGAGGCGGTACCTACATCCCCTGCCACAAGCGAGATGGACATGTCAGACTTCAGCGGTGAGCGTCACAGCAACGAGTCCCCGAGCCCTCGTAAAGGCGTTCTAACCAACCCCTATATTCCCCCGACGTCCAAATCGGCAATCAAGGAGGGGGTCTGGTACACACAGCAAGGGGGCAAGGCAGTTACCATCAGCAGGTCTAAGAAGCGAAAGCTCCAGAAGCGATACGGTAGCATCCTACGCGCCTTACGGGCTGTTGAAGAGGGCGATGTACGCCCCTCACAGCTCGCACAGACGCCTGAGCGGATGTGGCGGGAAGCAGAGGGTTTGCGCGCAGTCTTTCAAATGCTGCCGGTCACACCCCCAATGATTTGCGAGCAGTTCAGCGACAAGCCTGCACCCAAGGCAAACGTCTTCTGCCGACTCACGGTTCCACCAAAGCCGGATTTACAGCCTTCCAGGCGCAGGCCATCACCAGCACCTGACAGGAAAAGGGATCCACAACCTGCTAGGCCCAATCCGTCACCAGAGCCTGACAGGAGGAGGGATCCACAACCTTCCAGGCGCAGGCCATCACCAGCACCTGAAAGAAGAAGGGATCCACAGCCTTCCAGGCGCAGGCCATCCCCAGCACCTGACAGGAAAAGTGATCCACAGCCTGCTAGGCCCAATCAGTCACCAGAGCCTGAAAGGAGGAGGGATCAACAGCCTTCCAGGCACAGGCCGTCACCGGAGCCCGAGAGAAGCAAGGCTCTGCCTACCGGTCCTAGGCGTAAGCTGTTCATGACCCCAGACTCAGAGTCCAAACGTGAACCGTCTCAGCCCTCACGGCAACGGGAACGTCAAAATCCGGAGGCCGATGTCAGAAGGGAGCCACCACCGCCACACCAGCCTCGGCCACGGTACACCCCGGAACCCGAGACTCGGATGGTTCCTGGAGTATCCGCCCTGCAGCGGTTGACAAAAGAAGACAACGATAAGGCTCCTTTGGCAACAGACATACAGCCAGCCAAGGACCATCAGCCTTCAACCAAGTCAGTATGGCGTCCGCGGCAACCCGAGGCTCCAGAGCCACCAATAGCGACACCAGTGCCCTCCAGTCCTAACCTCGCCTAACAAATGGCCCAGCGTTTCCGCGAGAATGAAGAAGACGACGAGACGCATTCAGAACCTCGACTTGACCTAGAGGAAGACCGGGACGAAGAGCAGGCAGAGTCATTCACCTGTAATATGGTAGAGGTCTCAGGATGGGATGCTGATGAAGGGTTTAGCCGCGAAGCAGACGCTTTCGCGGTGCTCGAAGGGGAACACGGGATCATTGACACTCCTCTGGTCCCAGTTCCTGAACAATTCTCCTTTCAGGTCGGGATGGTGTTCTTCATTTCGGAAAGATACGCTCTTCCACCAAACACAACCTGCAGTGCGACGGATATCCCCGTCAGCAGTGAGGACGTTAATAGCATACCCTCGCCATGCAGCAGCGAAATGGGCCCAGTTTCGGCCCCGACCGACGACGCCCCACAGGTGGAAATTACGAGCAGCATCACTCATAGGCAAACTCTAACCTTTTCCACGCCTACTTTGGACATGGCCACTCACATGCGGCCACTGTATATCACAGCCGAAGTCCAAGGAAAAATGATCAACAAGGTCATGGTCGACACCGGCACCGCGGTAAATGTTGTCACAACCCGTACCATGGGACTCCTCGACATCCCTCGCTCGATGATCCAAACCACGTCCTTAACAGTGAAGAACTTCACCGGGCAGGTGTCCAGAACCCTAGGCTTGCTATTTCTACGGGTCAAGGTCGGGCCGGCATCACGGGTTTACACCTTTTTTGTCGCCGAATGCGTTTCCTCTTACAGCATGATTCTTGGCCGAGATTGGATCCACAGAAGTTTTTGCGTGCCTTCCTCAATGCACCAAGAACTCATGATTTGGGACACCGAGAACCGTGAGGCAGTCATCATCAAAGCCGACCCGCGGCCATTCTCTATTTCCGCTAACTTCAACGATGCCCGATATTATACTACAGACTTGGGTCCGTTGGACGTTCAAGGCGTCGATAACAAGGGCCGCCTATATGGAATAACGGCCTCCAATCTAACGCGATGGGGACTTACCCAGGCGAAGGACGATTTGCAACGTCCTCACACCATCGCGAATCTCACACCCCGTTCTGATGAATAGTGCCTTTTCAGAGGAGGCACGCGAGGCTGGCGAGTCCTTGTGCGAAAGACTCCTTTCGTACTGGGCAGAACGCGAAGCCTACGACAAGGTCGCGACTATGGAATATGTAGATGAAGTGGTGGATTATTCCGATACCAAGGAGGAAGTTATTCAGTTAGCTCCCGCCGCTTTGGACGACACACCACCTCAAGTCCGCGACCCCATTTTACAAGTTGACGTATGGACTGCAGAAAAGCCCTTACTCATTTCCATCAGCGCTAAGTTGGCGGAGGACGAAAAGGAAGCCCTTCTTGCCCTGTTACGCGAGTACAGGGAATGCTTCGCCGACAAATACGAAGATATGCCCGGCTTGTCCCCGGACTTGGTTTACCACCGGCTACCAACTTATCCCGACCGACGTCCAGTACGGTAGGATGCCCGATTCATGCGAACTGAGACTCAGATCGTAGTCAAGGAAGAGATCGAAAGCATGCACCGATCGGGCATCATTCGCGTGGCAAAGTATAACGAGTGGTTGTCCAATGTTGTCCCCGTCTGCAAGAAAAATGGCAAGATGCGTGTCTGTGTTGATTACCGAGACCTAAACAACACAACACCGAAGGATATATACCCCATGCCCGTGGCTGACCTACTCATTGATGTCGTCGCGGGGCACGAGGTGTTATCCTTTATGGATGGAACGGCCGGATACCATCAGATTCCCGTCGCCGAGGAAGATCGACACAAGACCACTTTCCGCTGCCCTGGTTTTGCTGGCGCGTTCGAGTATGTTGTCATGTCTTTCGGACTTAAAAACGCAGGGGCAACGTACCAGCGCGCCATGAACCTCATCTTTCATGACATCTTGGGAAAGTTGATCGAAGTATACATTGACGATGTGGTAGTCAAAACCAAAACACGGGCAACCCACGTTGAAGACCTGCGGCAGGTGTTTACACGGATGCGCCGACATAACCTAAAGATGAACCCCGCCAAGTGTGTTTTCTTCGCGGAGGCCGGCGATTTCCTTGGTTTCCTAGTGCATCAAAGAGGCATCGAAATCCCAAATGACAAGGCACAGGCGGTAATCACCGCTTCGCCCCCCACCACCAAAAAGGAGCTCCAACAGCTGCTCGAGCGAATCAACTTTCTCCGCCGTTTCATATCAAACGCGGCAGGGAAGGTCCAACTTTTTTCACCCCTCCTTAAGCTCCAGGGGGCAACCGAGTTCGTCTGGGAACCACAACATCAACAGGCCTTCGATCGAATCAAGGACTACCTTACGAACCCACCAGTCCTGATCCCACCTCGCGACGGTGCCCCGCTTAAACTTTATATCGCCGCAGCCGACTTGTCCATCGGCGGACTCCTGGCCCAAGACGATGTGAACGGGGTAGAACACGCTGTCTATTACCTTAGCAGGGTTTTAACTTAGTGTGAGACACGATACTCACCTATGGAGAAGTTGTGTCTTGCCCTATATTTTGCATGGTGCAAGCTGCGCCATTACATGCTTGCCTTTACCACGGTTGTGATCGCTCAATCCGACCTGGTCAAATACATGCTCTCTCGCCCTATCTTGCGAGGACGCATCGGCAAGTGGATCCTAGCCATGTCCGAATTCTCATTGCAATATGTTCCGCAAAAGGCAGTAAAAGGACAGGCAATAGCAGACTTTCTCGCTCATCACCCACCATCAGAGCTCACGGCGTTTCGCGAGTTGGACTTCGCTACCGTGACACTCGCTCCATGGACCCTGTACGTTGATGGTTCACGGACTGATACCGCAGCCGGAGCCGGGATAGCCATAGCCAATCCCGCTGGAGATCGCTTCTCCTACTCATTCCAGCTCGATTTCAAATGCACCAACAACCAGGCTGAGTACGAGGCACTGATCATCGGCCTAGAGATTTTGTTGGATTTAGGAGTTCGCGAGGTCCAGATCTTTGGCGATTCTTTTTTGGTCGTTAACCAGCTGGTGGAAAAGTTTAAATGTTTAAGCTTGTCAATTGAGCCATACCTGCGCAAGGCATTTGAGGTGTTGGATCGATTTGACGACGTGTACATCGAGCACATACCACGCGAATTCAACTTCGCCGCCAACGAGCTCGCCCAGGTAGCGTCTGGTCTCAGCCTGCACGACGGAGTGCGCGAACGTTCGCTCAAGGTCGAACGCCGTACTCTTCCCTCTTTCATCGCTAGGGGCAGTTTCAGGCCGCCATCCCCGAAGTTGCGGCCTTGGACCCTATCGACGAGGATTGGCGGCTACCATTTATCACTTACCTCCAGAACCCCAACGACGCCGCTCACTCCAGGCAAATCCGTTTCCTCGCCTTAAACTTTGTTTTACGTAATGACGAACTCCGGCGGCGTGGGGAAGACGGAAACGACTTCCGCTACGTATATGGGAACGAAGTTAAACGTCTCATGCGCGAAGTACATTGTGGAGTTTTCGGTTCGCACCAGGCCGGGCCAAAAATGCGATGGTTGATCCGTCGCCATGGGTACTACTGGCCAACCATTCTGAAAGACTGTATTGCCTTCGCCAGAGGTTGTCAAGACTGCCAGGCTCACGGACCAGTGCAACATATTCCCAACATCCCGTTACAGCCTATTATTAAACCTTGGCCGTGTCGCGGATGGGCAATGGATTTCGTGGGCATCATTCATCCCCATTCCTCTGAGCAGCATAAGTTCATTATCGTTGCCACCGATTTCTTTACCAAATGGGTCGAGGCCGAACCACTCAAGGTTGCCTCCGCCAACTCGGTGCGCAACTTTATTTTCCGCAATATCATATCCCGCTTTGGTATCCCGGAGTGCATAGTTACGGACAGGGGGGCAGCTTTCATGGCCGATTCGGTTGTTAAGTACTTAAACGATTACAGAATCAAGCTTCTCCACTCTACGCCATATTATGCCCAGTCCAACGGCCAGGCGGAGGCTAGTAATAAGGTCATCCTTGGCATCCTCCGCAAGATGTTGGAGTTGAACCCGCGCGTCTGGCACGAGGAACTCTACCACACATTGTGGGCTTACCGCACTTCAAAGCTCGGCCCGACGGATACCACCCCGTACGCTCTCATGTACGGTCATGATGCCGTCCTTCCCCTTGAGATCAATATCACTTCGCTCCGCGTTCAGGAACAGCATCAACTACTTGGCGAGGATTACGTCCAAGCCATGTGGCAGGAGCTTGAAGATCTGGACGAGCACCGCGTCACCGCTTTCAACAATCTTGTCCTCGAGAAACAACGCATCGCCCGTTCGTATGATAAGGTCACGCGCGGACGGAGCTATGCTGAGGGCCAGAAAGTGTGGCGCGCGGCACTCCCACTTGGGGACAAAATCGACGGTCGGGGCAAGTGGTCCGCTCGATGGGATGGCCCCTTTATTATTCATCGTATACTCCCCAAGGAGGCATACCACCTGCGCGACTTGGACGGTACCATTCATCGCAATCCTATTAATGGCCGCTTCCTCAAGCGCCACATTGCAGGAGTTTGGGAACGCGAGGATCCTCCACCTCCCCTAGATCCCGTCACCACAGTCAATAGTGCTACGCGCCATCGCGTTCTCGCTCCGCCACCTAACACTAGGGGGCAATCCGGGATAGAAGACAGATAGAGTATGTTGTAACATACCAGCCTAAAAAGGCCAGTATACGATTGGGGCCTATTCCAGAGGCCCTAAAAAAGGATAACTCTATATTTTCTTCATTTTCTGTAAACGTGCAAAGTCTAAACGCAAAGACCAGTACAAGATTGGGGCCTATGCCAGAGGCCCTAAAAAACAATAAATTCATTTATTTTGCCCTTTTGATGTTGTTCAATACAAGTTTCGAACATTGGCTTTGCGGCCAAAGCAAATACATTGACGGAAAGGTTGAAATTAGACTATGTTTACATTCAAAAAGCATAGATCTACAGATAGTGGAAGCCTCGACCCACATATTTCGCAAGAGGCTGCCGCCGCGTCCTTCGTTCAAAGTTGACAAACGTCCCGCTTCTTCGTTCAAAGCTAGAGGTCCAGTGGACAAGCATGAGGGATCCTGAAGGGCAGGCAGAGCCTCACGTCTAGACAGAACAGCCGGCGCAAGGCAGAAGGTACCCAACCATTAATTAGGCCAAACAAAGGCTTGACCTGAGAGTAGATTTTCAGAATCACTCACGGCCTGAGAGTATATTTTCAGAATCAGCAAGAGCGAAGAGTGAAAACGTGTGGTTGGGGGCTTTGCTTTAAGCAGGGACAAAAGGATGTACAGGAGGGTATAAGAAACCATGGCGAGGGGGCAAAGACTTCACTGATACTTCGCCCCGGCTAAGCGTTTCTTTTTATAGGCGGAAAAGGTGATATTACTTCCAACAGATGTCCGCCATGCAGTATTTGCTCCGAGATATGAGCTTTGGAGATAAGGTCGGACACGTTGTTCCATAATGACTACCCGCGTTCCAAGCGAGTAGTTGCATTGGAAACCCCCACCAAATCTTGGAAGAAGATTTTTTCCTGGCAGTTCTTACACAACATTTGACAAGAGCGGGGAAGATTTGATTTAATAATATTATCGTTAAAGGTTCATACAAAAGGGGGCAAAACACTGATCGAACCTAAACCCGCCTAGAGGCCTTATACAAATCTATGAGAAGGCCTTCTAAGGCCAACTCTTCATCATCCGCCTGGGCTTGGGCTTCGTCGGCAGCAGCAATAGCCGAGTCCAGAGCTTCCTGGGTCTCTTCCGCGGCCTGCACGCGGGTTTCCACTTCTTCAGCTCGGGCCAAGTTCTGGCGAGCTTGAGCAAGCTGAGCTTGCAGCTCCGCTATCTGAGCTTCCAGGGCCTCCACTTGTCGAGCATAGACAGTGCTTGGATTCTCTAACGATGCCTCCGGGATTTCAGCGTCACCAAGCTCGGCTAAAAGGGCTGTCATCTGATTGTCTAAGGCTTGGCGAACTTGCTCGTGAGCAGCCGATTGGGCACCAACGTCTTGAACTCGGCGAGCCTGCAGCTCAACAGCGTCAATAAGTTCCAACACATGATCTAGAGCAGGGTTGCCGCCAGTGAGTTGCCGACTCAGAGCTTCATGGGCCTCGCGGGCGCGCCCCACCAAGTCAAATACGTTCATACGGGGGCCTTGGCGCAGTAGCCCGTGAAAGAAAGCCCGAGCTAGGCGAATGGGCTCTGGATCAGCAGGCGGGGTAGTCCGGGCCCGAAGACGAACGGTCTGGGTACCCAAAGAAGAAGCCGCCTCGCCAGATATTCTCGTTGGGGCCGGAGTGGTTGTTTCAACCTCAGCAATTGCCTCAATCTCTGGAACGGGCGGCGGGACCTCGGAGCGAGTAGGGACTATCGGTCCTATCGCCACTTCGTTGGTTTAAGCCGTTGGGTCTGGTTGCAGAGGAGATGGCTCAAGCTCCGGTTGGAAGTCCTCTGGCAAAACCGCCAAAGGGGCAGCAAAGTCAGAAAGCCGGGCAGACTGGCCGAGATCTTCATCTTGAGCAGGAGCCGAGATAGGCTCTGGAATTGGGCCAGTTTCGCCTGGAGCGTCGGTTGGAGAAGAGGGTTGCACGGCGACTTCCTCGGTGGCCATAGTTTGACCTCCGACGTTTGGTTTCGGGGCTGGGACTTCAACTATCGCTGTTGCTCCTTCAATGACAGCGAGGCGAAGTCGGATGCGGCAACGAACCTGTCAAAGGCAAGGTTAGCGAGTCGTTGATTGGCTTTAAGAAGTTTAGTCCGAAGAAGGGTCTCTTACCAAGGCGTACTCTCGCCGATACCGTTCATCCTCCAGCAACTCTTCTTCGTCCTCGATAGGACGCTTTCGCGAGCTTTCACCGCTCGTTGACTGGGGAACGACGGGAGCAGTCTCACCGTCAGGGTTAGGAAGAAGCATTTTGTTGATGTGTTAAAGGCAGTATGGAATTTACACACTTAGTGACATACCTCGGGTGCGGGATCGCGTTCTCGAATGACGATCCCCGTCGGGCGGCGAGTAGCAGGAACTGGTGGGAGCGCAAGCCTGGTTCCCGTCGCAGCCCCTGAACCCCTCTCTTCACGATCGCGCTGGGCGTCAAGAATAACGCGGTCTGACTCGCCCAGAGTGTCGTATAGAGGATGAAAGATGGCGGCGAAGACAGCATCATCTGGAAACCCCCAATGGTTGTCGGACAAAGATCGCCACCAAGAGAGATAGGCGGGGTCAACACCAAGCGAAGGCTCAATCTCCAGCAAGTCAGGAGTGAGAGGGAAAATGTTTTGCAGCGGGGTGACCCGATCGGACTCGACAATCTTCCTCCAGGAGGTGTACTTGTTCACCGAATGGAAAAGTGGATAGGGGATCCCTTGACAGAAGCCGATTTGTCTGGCGACGTGGTTGGGGGCATACAGCTCGAAGCCTTGTTCGTCCTCTGCAAGCTGAAGGTCGCAGCATGAGGATGCTCTCGTGAAGACGGTCTTGGCGTCACAGTCCGAATCAGAGCGAGGGAAGAAGCCCGTTGATAAGACTTCAGGATGGTGCCGGCGAACCATCATGTCTATAGTAGGAGGCGGCTCGAGCTGGTTGTACAGGATGAAGAGGCTGGCGAAGAAGGACAGGGGAGTCCGGTTCGCAGCGTTCATGTATACCGCGAAGCCAAGCAGCTAGTCCTCGGGCAGGAATTCCAGCGGGGCTCGCCGGAAGAGCGGGAAGTACAGCTGCGTCCACAAGTCCAGGATCCACAGAGGGCCAGCGGAGAGATGGAAGGGTTTTAGGGACAGCAGGTGCGGGGTCCGGTAGAGTGCGCCCAGTACGGGCTGCCCTAGCCCTACTTCGACCCCGTTATAGAGTGCTTCGGCCAGCCTTGTCCATTTCCCTGTAGGCTTGTGAGCACTGCCGCAAAATATGAATTTATCGAGTCAATACTCAAGAAAGGCGATACCTCCTTCGTGTTGCTCTGCGTGGCCGATGTAAAACTTCCTCCATGCTCCATATGAGCCTTTCAAGGCGCGACGGGCCCCCAGGTTGCAGGCGTGCGTAAACTCGGTCGACGTAAAGTCGCCTGGCACATATGGCTTTGCGTGAATCGGCAACCCGGTGATGGCAAGGATGTCCAACAGAGAGATGCCCATTTGCCCGAAGGGAAAATCGAAGGTGTTGGTGGCGCTGTTCCATAAGCAGGCCGCGGTAGCGATGGGTGCTCGATCAGCGTGAGGGGGCAGTGAGAAGCTCAAGGTAATGGCTTCGCGGATGCCGGTTGCTTCCCAGATCGCTTGGTCGATCTGGAGGCGGGCCGAAAACCATGCCCGGTCCTCTGCGGTGACGCTTGGCCATTCCCCGACCCGGATATTTGTGTGAGAGCGGGCTTGGTGGAACCAGGAGGCGAAGTTTCCCGGTTCGCGACGTTGAGCAAGGATTGGTCGGCGCACGGAGGCGGTGTAGTGGTTCAGATCAGCGGCGGACGGAGGTTGTGAAGGAGTTGGACCAAGCAGGGCTGCCCCTGTTTCAAGGAAATAAATGGGTGTTCCTTGAGGAGGGTTGTTGGCAAAACGGCAAGCGAGGCCGGTTGACCAGGAGCTCGCCGCCGTGAGGCTAAGGTTTGGGTCGTTAGCAGCAGGTTTGTGAGCCATTGTTTCTAGTCGGAGTGAGGCCGGTGGTGAAGTTTGGTTGGTTGCAGAAGAAAAGGAAAAGGCTGGTTGGAAAATGATGGTGAGATGTGGGGACCCGCATCGAGGTTTATAAAGAAGACAAACCACAACGTCTTTTTCAATCAGTGGCCGTAACGAGGAGACGCGATGACGACCGAAATGTCAGCACGTTTCAAATTTCAAACAATCGTAATGATGAAGGGAGGCGATGACGCCGAAACGTCAGCACCTTTTGAAATACGAATTCCCGTAAACGACTCATTTAGGCCTTTTCGATTATCCGTTGCGAAGTGGATTAAGCTCAAGGCCTAGGGGGCAATGTTTGAGCCCAGTGGGTATTTTTCGGTCAAAGACTCGAGGTACGTTTTGGATAACATTTGGGCCAGTACATGTGGCCTTTTTAGCCCACGAGTTGGAGTTGTCCAAAGATTCCGATACCCCGCGAGATTCGATGTCCTCGCGGAATCCTTTGTTTCAGTTCATGTGGGGTTCTACAGTGCATGGCGAGGTAGAGTTGGAAATGAACCATAGCACCCGCAGGATAGGATCGCTTGGTGTTCGAGTTCGCGTACGACGCTACAGTAAAATGATGCGGGGCGGTGAGCAAGACCTAAGCGAGGTATGTTTTGGACACGTGTTGCATGGATCGCGCGGCTCACAAGTTGGTCATATCCTTGTGGGATTCTAATTGTTGAGTCCGAAGTTGATTGTGATTAGGTCTCTGCGAGTTGCTTGTGGATCGCTATATAAAGAAGCTTCACGGCTTACAGAGCTCTCTCAACAAAAAAACAAACACACAATCAATCGTACACAGTACAACTGCAAACCTTCGAGCGTCCTCGAAACCTAAAGTTCTAAGTGCACCTCGCCTTAGATCTCAGAGCCCGTCTGGACTCGTCTTTTTTTTCCCAATTGTTGCTCTGCTCGCTCTAACAGTGAGTATCGATTCACAGGTGACCGGATAGTTTGCTCGTAATTCCTCGCCCGCGAGGTGGCACCGGAGCTCTATTTCGCCTGGTTAGAAGTCAAGAACGCGCACCGTTCTCTTTCCGCGTCCGCGCGGTGGCACGCCCTGCAAACCTTAATTTACTTTTGGTAGCACAATTACCTCTCTACCCCAGCTGAGGACGTGGGCCAAAACACAAGCTAGAGTTGTGCAGAAAACAGATTAATTAACATAACTCAAGTTAATTACCGGCTAAGTGAGGAATTTGATGCCATTTGCCTTCTCCATACTTCTCTATGCACTTCCTCAGCAACTGATCCTCTTCCGCAGTCCATGGAATACCACCCATCTTTCCCTACTCTCTGATATTGTAATGTTGCAGTTGTTGATGAATCTCTACAGTGAGATTTGACATTATATAGATGGATTTTCCATGTTGTACTATTGTGGCTCTTTTTGTCCTGTTCTTTCTGATTAATTCATCATGCCTAACCCTAAGCTGAAACACCATAATGTACCAGCACATGATTGTTATCCAAGTTAGAAGAATATACAGTCAATGGTCCATCATCTTTCTAAGCGAGTGTGGCTGGAGGTGTGTTTATAATGAAGCAGCATTACTATGTCTCCATTGACACATCTTTATCACTATTTAGCCCCAATGGGAACCTCAATAACTATTTTGCCAGAAGTAACTGAAAACCCTGCATGCTATTTCTGCTTTTGCTTCTTATCTTGGTCACTTGTATCACCAGAGTACACATACTTCATCAATGATCAAGCGGTCCAGACTTTGGTTCCCAAATAATAAATGGACAGACTGATGTTGTTGATGGCATCAAAATTAGACGTTCAACTGCTTGTGCATTCGACATTCAAGAAACGGGCTACAATACATTGAACAATTTCTCATATAGTTTCAGATTGTTCTTTTACAGGGCAGGAGTCGTTTAACTCGTTTAAGTCTATCATATAGTCTTCTCTTCTGTTTAGGGTTTAACTCGTTTGTTAGTATTGTTGTATTTATGTTTTCTGTTGTAAGGCTTTCGGTCTATAGTTTAGCGAGCTGTTGATTTTCTTTCACTCTTTCTATTTTGATCGAGTTGGAGACTCATGCTTTTTATTATTACATTTTCGGCCTTACGTTCGCAAGTTTTGTAATTTAGGTTTGCCCCATAATTAATGAATTATTATTTCTCTAAAAAAAAAAATAGTCTTCTGTTATTGTTGCCATCGTTACGCTAAAGGCGAGATGTAAAAGAACAGTGAAATGTGGCCTCATTTTAGTAAAAATCCTCCGTCTCAACCATAGGCGGAGAAGAAGCTTCGTTATCTCAATTCTGCTCCGAATCTTCGTCTTTTGACATCACCTCTTCTTCAATTTGTGCATTTTTCATAAACACTGCTCCTCTTTTCAGGTAAATACGTTCTCTGTTTGGAAATTGATGAATTTGATAATGAAGTTTTTTTCGATTTGGTTGTTTAGTTTTGAATCTGGGTGTTGGCGGCAGGAATTGGAAGATTAATTGACTCAGTTTTTCTTCAAAGATACAAACTTTGATTGGGTTCTATCGAAATTGAGAAATTTAACATCTAGGTCTGATAAAAGTAATCAACTGAGTTTTTATGTATTGAGTTTGGCTTTTGGTTTGATGTTTCGGTGATGTGTTTAGGTTTGGGGTGTGGAGCATGTTGGCAAGAACAGAGGGAATTGCAGCCAGTGATCATTTTAAACGAGTGTAATGCAGCTGTGAGTGTCCATTTATTATGAGGTCATCTCATAATCTTTTGTCCATTTATTTCTAAAAAGAAGTTGTTTTCAGAATTCTTCTGTAATCTAATTTTTTTTCACAAGAAAGTGGTGTTTCTTTATGTGAACGCCATAGGCTCAAGAGATGGAACTTCTTCTACAGAAAGATGCATAGGATGTTTTGCCTAGGATGAGAAGACAAAGGTTTAAATAAAAATGATCTGTAGAGGGGAATGATCAGGTTTTATTTTATCCCCTATTTAAGTTTCTGATGTCCCTTTTAGTATTAAACCTAACCTTTTGCTTTGCTCTCTGTAAACAGGCAACTTGCAGGCCAGCTCACTGTCATATCTTGCTTGACGAGATTGGCTTTTCCCTTGATTAGATGCAAAACCTGATCTGCTCCCTTTCTTAGGTGTAACCTCTTACTTTTCTATCACTTTGCTTTGAACTTAGCACAGGTGAGGTTAGTTTGAGTATCTAAACATTCTTTTACAATATTTTAGATGCTAGAGGTCAACAACTACAATTTATGTTTGTAAAGATTAAGATGCATCAGAAAGAAGACGAAAATAAATAAGCGCATACCAGTTAAACAAATTCAGTGATGATATGTGTAAATCGAAGACAA
The DNA here is from genome assembly GCA_034370585.1 of Fragaria x ananassa. NCBI lineage: Eukaryota > Viridiplantae > Streptophyta > Magnoliopsida > Rosales > Rosaceae > Fragaria > Fragaria x ananassa. The sequence continues at coordinate 647,490 of CP139753.1, forward strand.
TATTATCTTTCTGATAATGACCGGGCATTATCCTTTGAAATGTTACTTTTTTAAACAGTGCATTTATCTTTTTGAGCAATTTCACAGAGAGAACACAAGCTGCCCATTGCATATATATATATTGAAATGTCCTACATATACCATCAGTAACAGCAAAATTATGGAATATGTTCAAATTAATGATGTATTGGTAAAAATTCTTTCATTGTTTGGTGGCGGATAAATAGATTGAGAAACAGGAAGTGGAGCAATGTAAGGACACGGTTATGCAGCGGATTGAGGAGCATTGGTAACAATTACAGTCTTGCATATGTGTCGGCTCTTTGGCTTTTTTAAAGTTCTGTTCTCTTACAAATACTGTGATCTTATGGTACAGTAATCTTAAATCTTAATGCAAATTTCTGGATGGCTTGACTTTATTTCGGCAAACTTCATAGTTGTAGAGCATAATTTTGTGTTTTATATTACTAAGAATGTATGCTTACTGTTAGGTTATTGCATGTTTTCAGTTTAATCTTAAGTGTATTCATATATGTTTTCCTTGGTTCTTTTCCAGACGAATGGCAGAAACATGTAATGCTAAGCTCAGTTATGTATTACCAATACAATACAATTTGATGGAAAAAAAAAAGTGTAATTTCATTGAACCTCTTTATATACGAACTACTACGACTTTGATACTATACACAAGGTTCCAATTCTAAGCAACGGAAGCAGCTTCTTTTGCTGATATTATAGTCTGTTTAGATCATTCAAGGGTGAGGTCAGCTTTATATCATGTATGTCCCACTTTATAGTTATGTTTGGTCACTTTCTCTCTGTAGCTCTATGTAATGTTGTTCTATCTATCTTTGATTGCTTATATGCATGTGATCACTGCAGCATATATAAAAATACATGTTGCAGCATCACTAGCCCCTCTTTTACCTACTGCAGTACTTAAATTTGTATTAATTGCATACAAATCATAATGGCGGTGCACACATCAAATTCAGGACATCCAGCTTTTAGAAAACGATCCAAATCAATGTGCGCGTATGTAGGGTATGGCGACTTGGCTAGCAAAAAGGTTCAAGCCTGTTTGGAAGTATGAAGGGTTTCAGTTGATATTAATTTATTAAATGCTATGAGTTTTCCATTGTATTACAGTTGATATAGAACAATATTTCAGGAAAATAAAATGTTTACTATACAGGTTCTTTTCATGAAGCTCAAAGTAGATTTAAGATGGTGATCTACTGATGCGTATCTGAGGTTTAGTCCATGTTTAATGGGTGGCCATCATCATGAGTTCTGTTTCCCAGATTGTTTGTATTGCGATTTGCTAAACCCCTGATTTGTGGTATGGATGGAGACTCTTAGTTGGTTTTGTTCTTTCTTTTGCAAAGAATAGCTTTGGAGTCCTCTACATCTGTGTAAATCAGATATCCTCACTGATACAATTAATGCTTTGTTGTTTAGTATCTCAATTTATGTAGATCTTAAATTTTGATACGTCCAATTTGGAAAGGAGAAAAGATGAATTGTGCGGTTTTCTTGCAAGTAAGCATTCCTTTGTAATTATTTTCTTGGTTTTTACTTATATGAAACTACCACTTCAGTAACATGTTTAAGCAAATTTGGAATGGAATTCATATAATTGTATTTATGCTCAGTAATGTAAATGTTCTCTCTTTTTTGTTTTGCAGATTTGGGTACCAGTCAGTTGTTCTATTCAATAACCAGCTTGATGAACAGTGAGCTCTCATATATAGCTCCTTCGAATACCTGGTATATTACAGCTCCTTTGTATGTTCAAATTGAAATCATAATCAAGCTTTTTTTAAGATGTTGGATGTTGGATGTCAGTATTATTTTACTCTGATTGACCAGGGGATCTCAGTTTTGCGGTTGTTTGATTTTCTTCAGTATGTAATGCACTTCTGTTAATTTTTTCTTCTTTGTTTGCTGCTTTCGATAAAGGACATTAAGTTATTGGTTGTTTTTCTTTTGGAGTGTGTTACATTTTGTGATAAGGGAAACAGAACTGTGCTTGAAATTGGAGGATTTTCTGATAAAGTTTCTAATTTCATAGATAGTCTCAGACTGCAGGGAATTGAAGTTATCTTGGAATAACAAAACTTGAAACTGTGCACCTTTGGTTGATAACATAATCATAGCTTTCTTTCTTTCTTTCGAATCCTAAAGGCGTGGACAAACTGTCCTTTTTTTTCTTGCATATGTTATACTAATCCTTACAGTAAATTTGATAGCATTAGATTAATGTTGAGAAAAGTCTGACTCAGTTGAACTGTTGAAGGATTAAGAACTTACAATTTTAGATGGCCTTTAGTCCACCTGGGATTTGATTGTATTTCTTGATGTGCTGAGACATTCATACTAATAGTTCGTTTATTTTTCAGTGGTTTCTAGGCATGAAATTCACAGTTGAATGAATACAAGGTTTCAAAAATGAATGTAAAACTGATCTCATTTGGTATGTGATGGTAAAAAGTAAGAGAAAATTTTCCAAATTTTCCTAAACATTTGATCCAATTATGTTTCAATTTTAGTTAGTAGTGTTAGTCTCGAGGAAACAATTAGCATTGTGTTTTTGAGATTGTACACTTGCTACACTGTTAGTAAACTCAGCAGTCTACAACTACCAATTTTATATTTCTTTCACCTTGAATCTTTACCTGATGTCCTCAATGTTATATTTCTCAGTTGTATTCTAATTCTTTCATTTTCTGTTTCATGTTTATTACCTTTCGTACTCCAGACTCTGATTTCGAACCTACAAACTAAAACAATTGAAGCATTTATTATTTTGGACATGACACAACAAAGTGTTGTTTTTGTAATAGATAATGTATGTGCAATGTGTACTGTTGATGGAATTTGATGTTCTATGTTGTAGCCTTTGTGTTAGATGTGTGATTCTTAATCTGATTGTTGTTCTTGATCACTTGCATTGAATGTGCCCGTCTGTTCTTGATCAATCAATTTTTATTTTATTTTTTGCTGCTAAGGCTTGGAATTGTCGGCAGCAATTTTGAAGTGAAGGCTGTTAATTCCATCTAATTCTGGGTTTTGAAGTGGAATGTTGCTCACCTTTTTATATGTAGAGCTTTCTACTGATTAAATTATAGGTGTGTTCGATTTAGGTGTTGATCGACTTGATGTGGTGGTTTGCAAATTGGAACGATGGTGATTATACTATGATTTATGACTCCACATATTTGTCCTCATGGAATAGCAGGGATGGCAGATATATGTATCTCCACTCCATTTAGGTTGGCAATGTGTACGTTCAGTTCTGTGCTTCGGTATCTCACTCTGAGGTTCTATGCAGGTTAATTTTTAATGCATTATAGACATACAAGTGTTACAAGTTTAGATACACATCAAAATTGAAATTTAGGAACATGATAGATTGATGTCTTTATTGGCTGTCTCCTCATTCTTCAATGGGTTTTTTGGTTGAACCATTAGGTGATGTTTTTTGGTTTGCATCTTTACTAATATGAATCAGGTTATGGATTAAATAGGGACACATGTAAAAGTGTGTGAGTTATTTAATTTTTTATTTTTATTTTAAAGAAAGGGAAATATTGTTTCTCAATCTGTTCATAGTTTGTGCTTACAATTTTTGGTTGAGTCTCAAGTGTTCTTACAATTTCAACTGCCCTTTATCCCTATCAGTTTTCATTTTGTTCTATTGCGACTTAAATGCAATTTAAGTGAGTTTCATATTCTGATACTGTTGAGACTTCTTTCACCTTTGTCGAGAATAGGCAACAGACTGGAGTTGTTATTGGAGAATTCAGCTCTTGGTCAGATGATAACCATAATTGTGCATTCAACCAACTGCAAGTTGTCAAAGTAAGTGCCACTTACAACGTTAAAGCTGAACTAGCACTCATCATATCTCTGCTTTTAGATTCAGTTGTGACCTCTTCCTTGACAGTTTATTTGATATTAGGATCTCTTCTATTGGTAGAATGGTACGTATGATCTCTTCTTTGACAATATATTTGATATTGGGATCTCTTCCAGATTTTACTCTATATTTTACAATGGCAGGTATGAAACATAGCTGAACGCGAAAAAAATGAAACGAACTTACTTCTTTCATGTTTTCTTCTATCAGTTTCACATTTTACTAAGTAGTTGCTGATCCTTTTTTCTTATTTGTCTTATGTTGTCAGCTATTTTTTTCAGGTTGCAATTGAGCTCCCTATAGTATTTTTTTTCAGGGTGCTATTTTCTTTCATGTTTCTTCTATCAATTTCATATTTTACTAAGTAGTTGCTGTTCATTTTCTTATTTGTCTAATATTGTCCGATATTTTTTTTCAGGTTGCGATTGAGCTCACTTGTAGTATTTCCCAAACAATTCTCTCTTTCTTCAGAGCCTAGAACAGTAGAATGTACTCATTTTGTCATACTATTCTTGATTTGGGCTACGTACTTGCAAGGAGAAATATATCCAGCCTATAAAACTGAGCATTTCTGGAATGTTATGGTCTTTAATTTGCTTATTTGGTATGATGTTGTTGAAACGAGATTGAATTATGGTGTTAGAGCACTATAAGTATAATAATAATGGCTATAAAGTATGTAAATGGAATATGTTGTCTTATTCTCAAGTTAGGATCTTGAGTACCATGATATTCTCATGAAGTTTTTTTCCTTCTTTTTCGAAAGTCTGCCGCACTTCTGCACGCGCGAAAGTGCAAGCATGAAGGCTAGCAATAGTGAATAGCTCGAGGAAGGGAAAAGATTAGATAAGCAATATGCACTCCCTCATCCAGTAGGAAGAACTGAACAAGTGTTTTTCTGTGAAGCACTATAACAAGTGCTTCTATTACAACGAAACTAATAATATTGAGCACCTTTGTTTTATTGTCCATTGTTTATATGATCACACCATAAACATAATTATCTGAGACTTGATTGAGATGATTCATCCTTGATGTTCTGAAAGTTGGCCTCTGTAGTCGGTAATGTCGGTGCATCAGAAAGTGTGTGCATCAGCAGGTGTAACAATATAATACTCAATACTCAAAACAGTATATATTAATCCAAGAAGCCACAAGCACCATTGAAGCAGAAGCATCTGATACCAGTTCTGGTGGAAAAAGCTGAGAATGAGATTCTATTCTCACATTTGCGTTTTCTGTCCATTTCATAGAAAACTAAAGAACAAGGCAATATATACACTACAAAATGCTACTGATGACAAAGACAAATTAACCACCAACAGGATAAGGCCCCTTGGAGACCTAGGTGCCCCATACTTGAGCTGTGTTTGGCAACATGGCTGAAGTCACACCCATCCCTGCTTGTAACGGTGGAAGAGCTCCTCTGTTTGCGCATTGTTGAAGGCGCTGCAGGCAACTACATAGACCCAGATGAGAATCACCACCGCCACGATGAGGATCACATTGGCTCTTCTCCATTCTTTTCTCAAGCTGCCTAGTAAACCAGCCCTGCAAGAGTTGCAATTGTAGCACAGTATGTTTTGGTCATTATTCCACAGCAAACAGTCTTGGTCTGCTGAAGGGTTTACTGGGTTTATCCACAGATTTGGGTTCACATAGTTGTAGCCACAAGCTGTTGGAGGTTTACAACATCCTGAATGTAAAACAAGAACAATGTTAATGTCATGACAACAGAAGGAACAGAAAGATCAAAGGGTAAAGGAAAAATTTTAAAAGAAAAAAAAAACTCAACTAATTTTGTCACTATATGAATCTAATGCAGACAAGCATAGTTTGTTCTTTTTCATCTTCTTCCATTGTGACCTCAATAATGGTATCTGAGGTATTTTAATTTGTTCTACCTTCCATGATTTCTATAATAATTCAGAAGCAATTGCCATCCAGTAGAGCAAAGTTTGTGCCTTTATTTTTCCACTTAATTCATGGACCGCATTGAAAGGTAGATAGGAGGCATGAAGTATTGGCTCTATACTAAAACACAATTGGTGGGTCCTGATCACACTCCTAGAATCCTAGATTTCGATTCTTACCCTGCTGCATTTGAGCTTCTGGAAATTTCTGGTTCTAACATCTAATCATCTAGTTCACAATCAAGTATTCTTCAGCTTCAATTATAAACGTACACCGCGGCAAAGCGCGGGTTATAAATATAGTGACCACAATTTTCCATGTTTTAATGAAGTTATTCATTACAAAAAGGAATAGCTAGAGATCTTATGGTATTGCAGCACATATAAACTGACCTGATCTGATATGAATCATTCTACTCAACCTAACCAGTTAGCACTTAGCAGCAGCTTGCAACTCGTACTAGCACTACCTCATTATTGATCATTCCTTCCAAATATTGAGGCTCTATTCTTGAACTGTCCTCATTGAGATCGTTAACTCAGTTATCGGGTGAAAACTGATAAGTTACCAGGTCGTTTTAAACAAAAAATGGTATCAGATAGGGTATGCAGAGGCAAAAGAGCAGCAGATTGGAAGTTACTTGAGATAATGACTCTTAAGCTAAAACAAAACAACCGGTGTACAAATAAATATTCATTCATCTAATAAATATTCATTCATCGAGTGTAATACATATAACAATCTTGCAGCACATATGATACAACAATCTTGCACTTTAATAAATTGAATTGTGCAAAATAATTAACTGGAAAGCTACATGGAAGCTACTAACACAATCTTACATAGAAGTAAACTTAAAAACGAAGAAATGCAGGGCGGTCAATCTTGATCAACTGCAGAGAAGCAACTAATGTTAGAGTTGCTACGCGACCTTGGACTCGTAGTTTAAAGCGGATTGAGGCTTGCCGTGTGTCTCTATGGAATTCAAAGCATTAGTTTCATTATTAACCATGGAATCCAAAGCTGATCGAATTGCCATTATGTATGTCAAGCTTTACTCACCAACATTGCATATTTCTTTACTCAAGTCAGTCTAGGGCTGACAATTTTAGCCATGTCAAAACCAACCAACCTAGTTGGTATATCAAAAACTTGGTAACCGACTTACTTAGTACGGTATACTGTATCAGTTTTGGTAACATGGTTGATAGTTGGTATTGAGATTTTTATACCATCAGTATACCGTACCAACCATGTATGTATAATTATGCAAAAATACACTCATATCTATATAGGAAACGAGAATTGAACATTTAACCTCTTACAAATAACCTATAAAATGTATAATATATGTAAAGACAATTAAAATATATGTATAATATTTGTGTTGTTTTATATTTATAACATACTATAGATATAAATACAATTAAAATATAAAATGTTTAAATTTTAGCAAGAGGTATGTTTCAAAACCATGACTGCTCTGATGAAAAATATGACCACATACCATCAGACCACAGTTATCATTCTATTATATTTGTGAAAAAATTATATTTATCATTTTATTTTTTGGACCATCATCTAAACTTGGTAGAGACTTATTACCAATCATACTAACTGAGTACCAACTGTACCGACTAAGTAGGTATATCAACTTCGATAGTTAGTTTTGGTAGAAAATTTTATCTACCAATTATAAGTTAGTTGGTATAATATCAAATAAAGTGGGTATACCTACCAGCCTTAAGTGAGTCAGTCCAGAAATTTGCATTCGGTTGCTTTTCTCTTTTGTCACATCTCTCTCTTTGTTTGCAGTCTTCCAATAATAGAAGTCGTGGGCCTTGTGGCTTTTAAGAAATTGCAGGGATATTGTCCATGCCACCAACAATTCCGAAAGTTCTTGCATGCACCAAGGTTCAAGTAAACTAAGTGTCAAAATTTAATCTCAACCGTTCATTAGATCTAGCTTTTATATGACACTAATACCGATAATAACACCGTTAAGAGTATTAAAAAAATGAATAATGGTCAACACAGTAAAACTCATAAATGCTAATATTTAATTGATCAAATTTAACATGCTTAGATATGCGGACGAATGATGGAAAGTCCATAGGTGCAAGGACTTTTATTGGGTGCCTGCCTGCCTAGTTCAAACCAAGAACAATGATCTAATTTATTTTTAATTTATTTCCTGAATGAACTTCATTAACGCCTTCTTATTACAATCTACAATAATTACAAAAAGTTGAAATTAATGTTTCTTATTTTCTATTGACATTTATAATTTTAGAAGCTTATTATACAAAATTTCCTTCGTGTATTCAAGCCTCAATATAATTCTATCACTTTAGACTTCTATGATCTAAAAAGTGAGAAAAATCTAAACATTGAAACATATAACTAACATATAACTGCTGTAAATAGAAAAAAGTTCTGTTAAAAAAATTAACATAAACCTTGCCTTTTTTCTTTAAAAACTTATTTTACTTACGAGAAACACTTTAGAGCTAACCGGTTAGCTTCATAATACGAAACTAATAGTCTTTTATTTCAACTTTTTGGTCACATACCGATATATTCACCTTTGAGTTAATAGTTCATTATGAGTAGATTAATTCTAAAAATTTTCAACTAAAATCATTTGGATTTTTCATAATTTTATAATTACGAACATGGATGGTTCATGTCGGACATATTTGATATTTAGTGCATATGGTTAACTTCATGGATCGATTTCAATAATGATGAAAACCAATGTGTTTTTTTTTTTTTTTTGCAATATCCATATTTTGTTTGTCCTTTATTACATCCAACGTTTATGTTGCATTACCTATTTACTCTAAACTCAATGAATTTGGAAGATATAGTTTTTCATATTATTAATAAACAAGACATAGACCACATATAATTTGTTCTATCCTATGTAAAAATTTATAAACGGACACATAGCGATGTATACACGTGTTACGTACACTTAGTAATAGCTACATACATTGTTAAAAAATTAATCAAATCCAACTTCATTTCATCATAAGCATTTATTTTGTTAAAGTTGACCATGTAAATAGGGAGAATATGCAAGTAAACATGTATCAATTATCGCATGCATATTAAACATGTATCAAATAAACATGCAAATCAATACTAGCCCTTACATTGGTGTAGATATAAAAGATTTTGTGCAAATCCGTAATATTGAAACCAAAAATTTGTATAAATTTGAATATGTGACGCATAGTAAAAAAATTTATTTATAATAAATTTTTATTAATACCCGGTTATATTTGCCTAGAAGAAATATATAGCCCACGTACATTAGAAGTGACATAGAGAACTCGTTATGTGCCAACGAATAAAAACACATTGCACGCCCTAGGCATATGTTATGCGCGCTATAGGATACTATAATGTTAAACAATGGATTTGATTTGACAAATTTTCGACATCAGTCAACTATGCCAATTTTGTCACCTAAATACCTAAAAAAGAAAAATAGACTATTACCTAAGTACCCCGGCCCTTATTGATATGCCAAGAACATTCACCTCATCAACAAAGGACAAACAAGTAATTTAATACATAGCACTTTTGATTATATGTTCTAATCTTGAAGATAATATTATATTATATTGAGATGATGATGTCGTGAACCAGCATTATCCTATAATCTCTCCTAAGGGAAGTCATGATAGAATACAGATTCAGTATTCATCTTAGTAAATCCTGAAATCATGGCGAAGATGGACTCAGTGCGATTCAATGGAGATTCAATCGACTCAATGGGATTCAAAAGATGGAGGACCGATCCGGATCGCTGGTCGCCGGCAACATCAGCGTTTCTGGTAACAGCCCACAGCTTATACATTTGATCAAAATACTCTCTCTCTCTCTACTAAAACAGTAGCTCATCTTCATCCTCCTCGATTGTTACCCTTTGAGAAAAGAAAAACATACCCTTTTCATTTTCGATTGGATCATACCGAGCTCAATAGTCAGATAACTTCCTCCTCGATTAAGTAGTTACCCTGGTTTAATTTCATAAATTGAAACGGGTTAATGGGATTCAAAAGATGGAGGACTGATCCATCTCCATTCTCCAGTCATGATCGCCGCCCTCGTTCTCCTTCATCTTCTCTCCAGTCAATAGGGTAATAATGGGATAGGTGATTTTATTTTTACTGCGTTTCCATTTTTTTATTAAAGTCTGCTAACCTAACGGTGGTATAGTTCTGTTAGTCTATGTTAGTTAGTTCCAGTGCACCAAGGTGCACTGAATCCGCTCCGCAACGATTCTTCAATTATCTCAGGGCAGTACCATATATCCACCCCAGGAAAAGCAAGTTCATTTACTCCTCTCTTTTTCTTTCCTCTGACAAGTCACAAGACTCACAACGTACAGTAAGCTTATAGTGGATTGTGCCTGGTAATTAAGCTCGTTGTGTCTCCATGGAATCCAAAGCAACGTATTGTTCCATCATGAATAATGTAGTTTTAAGCGCTTAGGTCTTGTCGAGCTTTACATCTTTTACTCAAGTAGTGCAGCGCTAGCTAGCTGGTGCAAGAACCAGAAGAAGAAGGAGAAGAAGAAGAAGCTAGGGAGCCAGGCATGCATGAGATAGTTATGTAGAAATGGAAAATGTGACATCTCAAACCAAACCAAACCAGGGAAGATCAGGCCAAAAATGCATATAATTACCCACCTACGTCTGCATGTGAAACTGTGCCATCATAACGTATCTAATCAATATCGGTCCGTGGAACCCCAAGGCAACTTGGCAGCAATCTTAACTAGAACGCATATAAATTACCCACAGACCTCTCTAGCTACCTCTACATGTGAAACTGTGTCATCATAATGTATCAAATCAATTATCGGTCGGTCCGTGGAACCCCCGAGGCAATTATCGGTCGGTCCGTGAATCCGCTCCGCAACAATTCTTCAATTATCTCAGGGCAGTACCATATATCCACCCCAGGAAAAGCAAGTTCATTTACTCCTCTCTTTTTCTTTCCTCTGACAAGTCACAAGACTCACAACGTACAGTAAGCTTATAGTGGATTGTGCCTGGTAATTAAGCTCGTTGTGTCTCCATGGAATCCAAAGCAACGTATTGTTCCATCATGAATAATGTAGTTTTAAGCGCTTAGGTCTTGTCGAGCTTTACATCTTTTACTCAAGTAGTGCAGCGCTAGCTAGCTGGTGCAAGAACCAGAAGAAGAAGGAGAAGAAGAAGAAGCTAGGGAGCCAGGCATGCATGAGATTGTTATGTAGAAATGGAAAATGTGACATCTTAAACCAAACCAAGCCAGGGAAGATCAAGCCAAAAATGCATATAATTACCCACCTACGTCTGCATGTGAAACTGTGCCATCATAACGTATCTAATCAATATCGGTCCGTGGAACCCCAAGGCAACTTGGCAGCAATCTTAACTAGAACGCATATAAATTACCCACAGACCTCTCTAGCTACCTCTACATGTGAAACTGTGTCATCATAATGTATCAAATCAATTATCGGTCGGTCCGTGAATCCGCTCCGCAACAATTCTTCAATTATCTCAGGGCAGTACCATATATCCACCCCAGGAAAAGCAAGTTCATTTACTCCTCTCTTTTTCTTTCCTCTGACAAGTCACAAGACTCACAACGTACAGTAAGCTTATAGTGGATTGTGCCTGGTAATTAAGCTCGTTGTGTCTCCATGGAATCCAAAGCAACGTATTGTTCCATCATGAATAATGTAGTTTTAAGCGCTTAGGTCTTGTCGAGCTTTACATCTTTTACTCAAGTAGTGCAGCGCTAGCTAGCTGGTGCAAGAACCAGAAGAAGAAGGAGAAGAAGAAGAAGCTAGGGAGCCAGGCATGCATGAGATAGTTATGTAGAAATGGAAAATGTGGCATCTCAAACCAAACCAAACCAGGGAAGATCAAGCCAAAAATGCATATAATTACCCACCTACGTCTGCATGTGAAACTGTGCCATCATAACGTATCTAATCAATATCGGTCCGTGGAACCCCAAGGCAACTTGGCAGCAATCCTAACTAGAACGCATATAAATTACCCACAGACCTCTCTAGCTACCTCTACATGTGAAACTGTGTCATCATAATGTATCAAATCAATATCGGTCGGTCCGTGGAACCCCCGAGGCAACTTGGCGGCAAGGACAACCGCACATATTCTACGTACAGTTGTGGCTTTTCTGCATGTTTCTCACATTTTTCTTTCCTCTTTCTTCAGAAAGAGATGCAATCACTTCCTTCCAAAATAGTTGTCGTGGCGGGTCAGACCCAAAAAAATAAACTGTTGAAGAATTAAAAGCTTACAATTTTAGATGGCCTTTAATCCATCTGGGATTTGATTGTATTTCTTGATGTGTTGAGACATTCATACCAATAGTTTGTTTATTTTTCAGTGGTTTCTAGGCATGAAACTCGCAATTGAATGAATACAAGGTTTCAAAAATAAATGTAAAACTGATTTCATTTGGTATGTGATATTAAAAAGTAAGAGAAAATTTTCCAAATTTTCCTAAACAGTTGATCCAATTATGTTTCAATTTTAGTTAGATCATCTCCCATCATAGGCTAAAAAGCCAAATTTAGTCTATAATTACTCCCATCATAAGCTAAATTACAATTCCTAAGGTAAAAAATTTAGCTTGAGCTATTTTATAATCTAAATTTGACTTATGAAATTGGTAGGTTAAAACTAAGTATTATTTTATTTAAACTTTAGATTTTGTTCTTCTAATTTCACTAGCATTTAAATTGAAAATTCGTCACTAACAAAATTTTATACCATTGCGACGATCTCGATGATATCTTTCATATGAGCCCCATATCAAATATATTTATATAAAAAAATTTCATGATTAATTATTGAATTAAACAAATAAATGACAAAATAAAAAGAAATGGCTTTACCTAAGGATTTAGCTTACGGTGGGAGTGCTTCTTTAGGCCAAAATACTATTAATTTGGCTAAAGATTTAGCTTATGGTGGGAGAATTTGGTAAACTAAAAACAGATTCTGTAGAATATTTTTGTTTTGTAAGCTAAATTTGGCTTGAAATTTGGCTTACTTGAAATTTGGCTTACTTAAAATTTGGCTTACGGTGGGAGATGCTCTTAGTAGTGTTAGTCTCGAGGAAACAATTAGCATTGTGTTTTTGAGATTTGGTGGTGCTATTAACACACCATTTTTTGTTATTAACACACACCTTATTTATGATACAGGTGTATCCTTTAGCTTTTAGGAATTAGTGATTCCTTCTCCAAGTTAGTTAAGTACATAGTTTTCTAGCTTGAAAAGGAATAGTTGTCTAACTTAGTTAATGAGTAGTTTCCAAGTTAGATAAGAATTTATAGAGTTAGACTCTATAAATAGAGGTGCCTAGCTTAGTTCTAGATACCAGAGTGAAACAGAGACAACATCTGTTTAGACCAGAGTGAAACAGAAACAACATCTGTTTAGAAGAGAGCGAACCAGAGAGAGCTAGAGTGTTATTGTGAGAGAAGATATTAGACAATAATCATTGTACCCTTTTGCACAATAATAAGAGAGGAATATATTTTCTTCAACCTACATTACTTGAGTGTTTTAGTACTACTAATATTTCCGCTACTAGTAGTAACACCTGAGTAATTCGTATCAAGTTGGTAATCAGAGCTAACCGTATCTGTGGGGAGTCTTGTGGTGTATGGTCCTGACTCGTTCACTTTACACATGCTAAGGGGTTACAATGCTAAGCATCCGAAGACTTGGGATGAGAGTCTTCCTTATTTGCAGTTTGCTTTCAATCGGGCTGTTCATAGTTCTTCAGGGACTTCTCCTTTCGAGACGTGCTATGGGTATTTGCCTCCAAGTCCTTTCGATATGGTGTTTACTGCTGGAGACAGTCATCATGGAAAGGGAGAGAGTGATAAGATTCGGGCACAACGGTTCCTGGAGAAGATAAGTCAGATTCATGCAACTGTTGAAGCACAATTGCGGAAGTCACAAGCAAAGTACAAGGCTAAGCATGACAAGCATCGAGTACCTTGTAACTTTGGTGTTGGTGACTTAGTGTGGTTGAAACTAAGTAAGGAGCGTCTTAAGGGAGAGGGTAAGAAGATCAAACCGCTTCGGTATGGTCCTTTCTGTATTCTGGAGCAGATTGGTGACAACGCCTTCAAGCTTGATTTGCCACCATACTTAGGTATGTATTCGGTTATCAATGCCGAGTACTTGAAGTTGTTCGAACCACCGTTACTTAATGATGATGGCGACAACAAGACAGTCTTACCATCAGTTGAGGACTTGTGGTTTGACTGAGAGGATCCATTAGTTGAAGATTGCATTTTGGAGCGTAAAGTGACTACAACACGTAAGGGGGAGCGGACAGCGTTTCTTATTGGGCGTGCCGGTCAAGTTCCAAGCAAGGTTAAATGGTTCAGCGAAGAAAAGGGAACTCTTGAGTTTCCTAATCTCCAGTTTTAACTTAAACGGGAGTTTAAGTTCCTAAAAGGGGGAGCCATGATACAGGTGTATCCTTTAGCTTTTAAGAATTAGTGATTCCTTCTCCAAGTTAGTTAAGTACATAGTTTTCTAGCTTGAAAAGGAATAGTTATCTAACTTAGTTAATGAGTAGTTTCCAAGTTAGATAAGGATTTATAGAGTTAGACTTTATAAATAGAGGTGCCTAGCTTAGTTCTAGATACCAGAGTGAAACAGAGACAACATCTGTTTAGACCAGAGTGAAACAGAAACAACATCTGTTTAGAAGAGAGCGAACCAGAGAGAGCTAGAGTGTTATTGTGAGAGAAGGTATTAGACAATAATCATTGTACCCTTTTGCACAATAATAAGAGATGAATATATTTTCTTCGACCTACATTACTTGAGTGTTTTAGTACTACTAATATTTCCGCTACTAGTAGTAACACCTGAGTAATTCGTATCAAGTTGGTAATCAGAGCTAACCGTATCCGTGGGGAGTCTTGTGGTGTATGGTCCTGACTCGTTCACTTTACACATGCTAAGGGGTTACAATGCTAAGCATCCGAAGACTTGGGATGAGAGTCTTCCTTATTTGCAGTTTGCTTTCAATCGGGCTGTTCATAGTTCTTCAGGGACTTCTCCTTTCGAGACGTGCTATGGGTATTTGCCTCCAAGTCCTTTCGATATGGTGTTTACTGCTGGAGACAGTCATCATGGAAAGGGAGAGAGTGATAAGCTTCGGGCACAACGGTTCCTGGAGAAGATAAGTCAGATTCATGCAACTGTTGAAGCACAATTGCGGAAGTCACAAGCAAAGTACAAGGCTAAGCATGACAAGCATCGAGTACCTTGTAACTTTGGTGTTGGTGACTTAGTGTGGTTGAAACTAAGTAAGGAGCGTCTTAAGGGAGAGGGTAAGAAGATCAAACCGCTTCGGTATGGTCCTTTCCGTATTCTGGAGCAGATTGGTGACAACGTCTTCAAGCTTGATTTGCCACCATACTTAGGTATGTATTCGGTTATCAATGCCGAGTACTTGAAGTTGTTCGAACCACCGTTACTTAATGATGATGGCGACAACAAGACAGTCTTACCATCAGTTGAGGACTTGTGGTTTGACCGAGAGGATCCATTAGTTGAAGATTGCATTTTGGAGCGTAAAGTGACTACAACACGTAAGGGGGAGCGGACAACGTTTCTTATTGGGCGTGCCGGTCAAGTTCCAAGCAATGCTAAATGGTTCAGCAAAGAAAAGGGAACTCTTGAGTTTCCTAATCTCCAGTTTTAATTTAAACGGGAGTTTAAGTTCCTAAAAGGGGGAGTCATGATACAGGTGTATCCTTTAGCTTTTAGGAATTAGTGATTCCTTCTCCAAGTTAGTTAAGTACATAGTTTTCTAGCTTGAAAAGGAATAGTTATCTAACTTAGTTAATGAGTAGTTTCCAAGTTAGATAAGGATTTATAGAGTTAGACTTTATAAATAGACGTGCCTAGCTTAGTTCTAGATACCAGAGTGAAACAGAGACAACATCTGTTTAGATCAGAGTGAAACAGAAACAACATCTGTTTAGAAGAGAGCGAACCAGAGAGAGCTAGAGTGTTATTGTGAGAGAAGGTATTAGACAATAATCATTGTACCCTTTTGCACAATAATAAGAGAGGAATATATTTTCTTCGACCTACATTACTTGAGTGTTTTAGTACTACTAATATTTCCGCTACTAGTAGTAACACCTGAGTAATTCGTATCAATTTATGATGAGAGTCAATAATGAATCAAATTCAAGTGGTAAACTTATAAATAAAATTGAAATGTGTGGATAGAAAAATAAAGAATGTGTGTTAATAGCATCATCCTTTGAGATTATACACTTGCTGCACTGTTAGTAAACTCAGCCGTCTACAACTACCAATATTATATTTCTTTCGCCTTGAATCTTTACCTGATGTCCTCAATGTTATATTTCTCAGTTGTATTCTAATTCTTTCATTTTATGTTTCATATTTATTACCTTTCGTACTCCAGACTTTGATTTATGAACCTACAAACCAAAATAATTGAAACATTTATTATTTTGGACATGACACAACAAAGTGTTGTTTTTGTAATATATAATGTATTGTGTATAATGTATGTGAAACGTGTACTGTTGATGGAATTTGATGTTCTATGATGTATGTGTAAAGAGAGTTGCATCAATTAAGTAATCTAATATTCTTCAGCTTCAATTACAAACGTACACCGAGGCAAAGCGCGGGTTATAAATCTAGTGACCACAATTTTTCATCTTTTAATGAAGTTATTCATTACAAAAAGGAACAGCTAGAGATCTTATGGTATTGCAGCACATATAAACTGACTTGATCTGATATGAATCATTCTACTTGTAGTCGGTAGTTGGAAACTACATTCCCCGCCCATAGACCAGTCATGAAACTTGTAGACCGACATCCAAGCCACCTCGTCATGGTGAAATATCATCCGTACCACATCGGGAAAATGCTTTTCCACGCTCCACAAGAAGGCACCTTGATAATAGTTATATGTATAGTTTGTCCTACATTGATAACATGTAAAAGGAGGGAACCTTCCTTAGCTATAAAAGGAAGGCTTCCCATATGTAGAAACGATCTAATGATGATCTCTCTCCCAATCCCAAAGGCATATTGGCCATGATAGTTGATTCTAAAGTGGACGTAGCCATGTCCTCCGATGGCATGGTGAACCACTGTACGTCCTTGTATCTCTTATACATGATTGTTTATTGTTCGTGTTCGTGTTCGTGTTCCACCGTGATTCTACATAATCCCCGGGATTATGTAGAAATATTTGGCGCCATCTGTGGGAATCAGTACAAAAAGTCTTGTTGCTCTACCGGGAGGCTCATGCATGAAATTCAGTTAGTGGTATCCAGTACGCAGGCCTAAGCAATCACGGGCCCAACCCATCACCTATGCAGGCCCAAGTCACCAAGAGAATGACATGACCCACCCGGGTTCATGACCCAGCCCGTCCGGGTTCTCTTTTTAGCATCGGGAAGTCAGAGAGCCAAGCCTTCCGCCCGGGTTCATGACCGGCTCCAGCCATTGCCTGGGGATGACATCCGAGCTCCCGTAGTCCAGTCGTATCCGCCGGGAGCTTCGCCGGTGACAACCCAATCCTCCTGTTGCCCGGTCTTCTTCTTCTCCCGGTGGTTCCTTTAGGCAGCAGCTCGGCAGCAACTTCCCGGTTGCCTTGCCACAAGCTCGCCAGCAGCTTCCCGGTGGCTCAAGCTCGGCAGCAGCTTCCAGGTGGCCTTGCCTCAAGCTTGGTAGCAGCTTCCTGGTGGCCTTGCCTCAAGCCCGGCAGCAGCTAGCCTCCCGTTCTCCGACGAAGGAAAGAAGAGGAAGTCGGTCTGGACACCCATGATTCTACTCTGGGCACCCAGCTTGGCAGTGGTTTTCAGGAGCCCGGAAGCAAGACCCGGAGGCGGACGGGGGAAAGAAGATGGTAGGCAGAGAAAAAAAAGCATTAGTTTCATTATTAACCATGGAATCCAAAGCTGATCGAATTGCCATTATGTATTTCAAGCTTTACTCACCAACATTGCATATTTCTTTACTCAAGTCAGTCTAGGGCTGGCAATTTAAGCCATGTCGAAACCAAGCAACCGTACCAACCTAGTTGGTATACCAAAAACTTTGTAACTGACTTACTTAGTACGGTATATTGTACCAGTTTTGGTAACATGGTTGGTACTTGGTATTGTGATTTTTATACCATCGGTATACCGTACCAACCATGTATGTATAATTATGCAAAAATACACTTATATCTATGTAAGAAACAAGAATTGAACATCTAATCTCTTACAAATAACCTAAAATGTATAATATATGTAAAGAAAATTAAAATGTATGTATAATATATAATATTTGTATTGTTTTATATTTATAAGATACTATAGATATAAATACAATTAAAATATAAAATGTTTAAATTTTAGCAAGAAGTATGTTTCAAAACCATGACTGCTTTGATGAAAAATATGACCGCATACCATCAGACCAAAGTTATCATTCTATTACATTTGTGAAAAAATGATATTTATCATTTCATTTTTTGGACCATCATCTAAACTTAGTAGAGACCTATTACCAATCATACTAACTGAGTACCAACTAAGTCGGTATATCAACTTCGGTAGTTAATTTGGTAAAAAATTTTACCAACCAATCATAAATTGATTGATATAATATCAAATAGAGTCGGTATACCTACGAACCTTAAGTCTGTCAGTCCAGAAATTTGCATTTTGTTGCTTCACTTTGTCACATCTCTCTCTTTGCTTGCAGTCTTCCAATAATAGAGGTCGTGGGCCTTGTGGCTTTTAAGAAATTGCAGGGATATTGTCCATGCCACCGACAATTCAATTATCTCAGGGCAGTACCCATATATCCACGGGAGCGGATTCACCATGCTGCATTTGAACCATTCACATGTTTTAACAGTCAAAGCTAACGTCGTTAATGACCAAAATTTTTGAACTGTGGAAGAAACCCAGTAACTGTAAAGATCAATCTGCCTCTCTTCATCTCCTTGCCTTCAAAATAATCTCCCAGAAAAGGACGTAACCAGCCTCTCCAACCATAAGCTACAAGATCAAAAAAAAAAGGCCCTCATTCTAGCTTGCAAGATCAAAGACCTCATCCTCTCCAGCCAGCCAAGTTCTAGGTAGTCCCCTGCCGCCACCATCGTCATCAAGGAGTTCAAACTCGACTAGGGAAGAGTCTCGAATCGTCGGGTTATAGTTTCGGGTCGATGGGTCGTTGATCGGGTTGAAGAATCTCGAGTCCGCCGGATCCAAAGAAAGGGTTGAAGCTTTCTTTTTTGACGTAAATGGAAGCAATTGTGCCGGGCAAGGCGGCGTCGGCGGAGGAGGTGGCTAGATTGCCCGCGATTAGTGGAGATAAAATTGAAGACCTGAGACCCCAGTTTGCTCTGTTTCATCTTGGATCTGATTTAACCTCAGAGACCTCCTCCTTGATTTTCAGACGTGCTGCAATTCTAATTTCAGAAATTGTTTCCTCTTCTTGAGATAATCGTTTCACATTTTACCCCTCTTGTTTACCTTTTTTTTTTTTACCTTGTTAACTATTTTTTTTTTTTCAGTTCTCTCCTCACGATGTTTTCAGTTCTGTCCTCACGATGTTAACACTGAAGTTTGTGCCATATAGAGAGCTTGATCAAATGAATGGCTAAGATTACATAATGACTAAGAATCTTTGATATATCCACCCCGGTTAAAGCAAGTTCGTTTACTCCTCTCTTTTTCTTTCCTCTGACAAGTCATCACAACGTACTGTAAGCTTATAGGGGATTGTGGCTGGTAAGCTTGTTGTGTCTCCATGGAATCCAAAGCAACGTATTGTTCCATCATGAATAATGTAGTTGTGAGTGCTTAGGTCTTGTCGAGCTTTACATCTTTTACTCAAGTAGTGCAGCGCTAGAAGAAGAAGAAGAAGAAGAAGAAGAAGAAGGAGCTAGGGGGCCAGGCATGCATGAGATTGTTATGTAGAAACGGAAAATGTGACATCTCAAACCAAACCAAGCCAGGGAAGACCAAGCCAAACTATAATGCATATAATTACTCTCTCTAGCTACCTCTACATGTGAAACTGTGTCATCATATAATGTCTCAAATCAATTATCGGTCCGTGGAACCCCCAACGCAACTTGGCAGCAAAGACCACCGCACATATTCTACGTACATTTGTGGCTTCTCTGCATGTTTCTCACATTTCTCTTTCTTCATAAAGAGATGCAATTACTTCCTTCCAAAGTAGTTGTCGTGGCGGGTCAGACCGAAAAAAATAAACTTGTGGCTATTAAGAAATTGGAGGCAATTTGCCGTGATATCGAAGATAATTGCGCTACAATAATAATTCAAATCTCATCCTATAAAGCTGGTACTGAGAAGTAGCCTTTTCTCCACACCAGAAAACCATCTTACTTGAAGCAAGACCACTTTCTCATTTCATTCCTCTCCCAATCACAGTATGTCTGAAGCACTTGTTTCCTTCCTTGTGGAGCAGTTGGGTTCCATCTTGCGCCAACAGGTGGAACAAAACGTGAGACTTGTTGTGAATGTCAAAAAAGAAGTACTAAATCTTACCCGCAACCTCGAGACTATTCAAGCTGTGCTCGCCGATGCAGAGATGAGGCAAGTGAAGGAGGCCAACGTCAGACCCTGGCTCAAAAATCTCAAAGAAGTGTCGTTCGAGATAGACGATGTGGTGGACGAGTGGAGCACTGAAATCCTGAAACAACAAATCGAGAAACAAGGTGAAAATGCTGTTGTTCCCAAGAAGAAGGTGTGTTTCTCTATTCCCTTCCGTTGTTTTTGCAATGGCCAAGTCCATCAGATCATTTTTCGTCGTGATATTGCTGTGAGGATAAAAGAGCTGAATGAGGAGTTAGTTTCGATTCACCAACGACGAAACGATTTCAAGTTTCATCACAGTGAAACAGAAATTGAGCAACCTGAACGATTGAAAAGTTTTTCAATTGTCGATAAATCTGGGACATTTGGTAGGGACTATGAAAGGGATAAACTAGTGAGCCAGTTAGTGAGTGAGAATAGTGAAGGAAGGAAGAAGCCTCTTGTCATATCTATTGTTGGTTTAGGGGGGATAGGAAAAACAACTCTTGCCCAACTAGCCTATAATGATGATACGGTAAAGGATTGTTTTCATACAAGAATATGGGTTTGTGTCTCAGAACCCTTTATACAAATTGCTGTTGCAAAAGCCATCCTTGAGGGTCTTAATCCAGTTGTCCCAAATTCAAATGAGTTAGAGACATATGTTCAACGTATATCTAACTCTATTGAGGGCAGGAAGTTCCTTCTTGTCTTAGACGATGTTTGGGACTCGGATCATAGAAAGTGGGAGCCCTTCTTGACAGCATTACTCCGTGGTGACTCAGGGAGTAGGATTTTAGTTACAACGCGTATAGAGCAAGTTGCTAGTGCAATGGGAACGACTAGCGGTAACACTATCCATTTACAGGAGTTAAGTGAAGAAACTTGTCGGTCATTGTTCTATCATATTGCATTTTTTGATGGTGCAAGAAAAGAGTCTGAAAAGTTTGAAGATATTGGTAATAAAATTGTAAAAAGGTGCAAAGGCTTGCCTCTTGCTGCAAAGACTTTGGGTAGTCTAATGCGGTGTAAGAAAACAATAGAGCAATGGGTAGATGTTTTGAATAGTAAGATGTGGGAAATAAAAGAGTTTGAGCAGCAGGTTTTCCAACCTTTACTATTAAGTTACTATGATTTAGAACCACTGTCCAAACATTGTCTCTCCTATTGTGCCACATTTCCTAAGGATTATAAAATTAAAAAAGATGAGTTGATTGAGCTGTGGATGTCTCATAATTATCTTGAAGTCAAAGGAGGAAACAAAGAAAGAAAAATAGTCGGTCAAACGTGTTTTGAAAACTTAGTAATACGGTCTTTCTTTCAAGATTTCGAGGAAGATTGGCTGGGAAATATTACTAGTTGTAAGATGCACGATATTGTGCATGACTTTGTGCAATACCTGACCAAGGTTGAGTGCTTTAGTATGGTGGTGAAGGGTGGTAATGAGAGAATGGAGTTACCGGGTGATGAGGTCCGTCATTTGTCTTTGATGTTTGCACCAGAAGGTCCTTTTCCGGTTTCTTTTCTCAACTGTAAGAGTCTTCGCACTCTCACATGTTTTGAATCGAAACTTACTAGCATCGGGGTAGAGTTGATTTCGCAATTAAAAAGCCTTAGGAGTTTGAATTTGAGTAAGAACTCGATTATAGAAGTTCCAAAGGAGATTGGTGGATTGATTCATCTGAGATATCTGGACTTGTCACATAACGATAAACTGAAGGAATTGCCTGACAGTTTATGTGATCTATACAATCTGCAAACCTTGCGACTTGTATACTGCAGTGAACTTGTCAGATTACCAGATGAAGAGGCGATGAGGAAGCTGACCAAGCTAAAGCATCTTTATGTCTGGAGGTGCTGTCGTCTAAAATCAAAAGGGATAAGGGGGTTAACCGGTCTGCAGGAGCTGGATGAGTTTCATCTAAATGGTTATGAAGGTGCAGACAATGAAGGGACGTCGAAGTTGGAAGATTTAAAAGACTTGCACCAACTTGAAGGGAGACTCTACATTTCACACTTGCAGTCGGTGGAAGATGCGAGCCAGGCTGTAGCGGCATGTTTGGGTGAGAAACGTCTTTCTCACCTGGTACTACATTTTAAATGTTACATGTGTGGTTTGGGAGACAGACGAGAAGGTGGGGGCCACATAGATATGGAAATACTGAATGGGTTGCAACCACATAGAGATTTGGAATCGTTGGGGATCTGGAAGTGTGAGGCCAGCATTCTCTTGCCTAATTGGATCTTGTCCTTACATAAGTTGAAAAGGCTTGTTCTCTCTATATTCCCTAACTGTGAGCTGCTTTCGGGTCCATTGGGCAAACTGCCGTCGCTTGAGTGTCTCGAATTTTCTACGATGAACAAAGTGAAAAAGGTGGGAGTCGAGTTGTTGTTGGGAGTTGATGATGATGGCTCCTCGTCTTTATTCCCCAAATTGAAAACCCTCAAGTTCTATCAGATGGGTCGGTGGGAAGAGTGGGAAGGAGATTTTCAGAATAATAATATTATAATAATGCCCTGCCTGTCTGAGTTAGAAATTGGTGTTTGCCCGAAACTTGGTACGCTGCCCGACTTCCTGCGCAACACACCACTACAGACTGTGGACATCTGCCGGTCACCGATTCTCAACGATATTGTCCGGGACAAAACAAGTGAGCAGTGGGCCAAGATTTCTCACGCCCGACACATCAAAATAAGATGACCAAGTATTGTTCACTGGTCTTCTCTTCTGGTAAGATTTCACACCTCCCAAATATTACAATGTTTGCAACTTATTATCACATATGGGATGGATGGTTTTTTTTTTTCTTTTTCAAATTGGTAAATCACTTCTGATTTCTGTGGTGACGGTTCATTGTTGTACAACTCTTACTGCAACACATGATAAGCTTAATGCAGAGGAGCATTTATGTATGATTTGTCCAGCTAAATAGTTATGGATCTTTATTTGTCTAGAATGCAGACTATTTTTACTAAAATTTATTTATGTAATGGGATCATTGATGTATCAAGTTAATTTTTTTCAGGGGAAATTAATTGTCAACTACTTTCATTTTCACAGAAATTGCTGGAGGCATCCATTTCCAGTTATCTTCCATCCCCATATATTGGCACGAGTTCATTGAAGGTAGAATTTCCTTTCAATATTTCGTAGCAAGTCAGAGTAACTACGATCAACACGACCTGTAATTTTTCATTGTTATGGTCTCTTAAATTACTCAGACTTTAATCTCTCCTGGAACAAGCAGAACTCGTCAACATGTGGAACGGCTAGGCCTTGCGCAGCTCATTGTAAAATCATCCGAATACGTAGCACGGTAAGCTAAATTAAGTAATGCATATAGATTAATCGCTTCAAATTACACCAATTGAATCTGGCATTGCTCATGTATCAATTTAGAGCTAAAAAAGTTGCAGTGTCCTCAGTATTTATCTAATTGATTATCTTCTCTTTTTATGTTGTAGACAGGCATAAGTAATTTCCGTTTCAAGCACCAAGAGTATTCGAACTCTTCATGGCTTTCATCATCTACGAACAACACCTCTCAATCTTATTCTTATTCACTTCTTCAGGTGAACATCTTTTATTTCTGACTGTTAGTATTTATTAATCTGTCATATATACTTAAGTAATGCGTATTTCCTCATTTACTTTTAATCTTACTTCATATGTTGTGGGATGTAAATCTGATATTAGAAGCATGTGAGTCTCTCTTTCTCAGTGATGAAAGACTGTCCCCCATTAATGACAGCAAACGAAGGGATGTGATCATCAGGATGAGTGAAGATCGTACGCAATAGCATTTGTTGCCAGAGTTGCTAGAAATAGATCAACAACCCGATTGAAACTTCAACATGCTTCAATCAAGGAAGAAAGGTTGCATTGTAAGGCCATGCACTCCAACTACAGAAATTGAGTGAGTCCATGACATCTTAGCATCCTATATCTGGAGAAGGATGGTTCAATCAAGGAAACTTTTTCTACCACCCGTTGACTGATTCGTGAGGCTCTTCCCTAAACTAGGTAAATTAACTTTTGCATATGATACACTAAGAGGTTAGCAATGAAAATGAATCTATTTTACCTCTTTTGGCCCGTTAAACCAGGATTAGAGTTTAAGTCATGAAGCCGGTATCAGTTCAACTGTCTTGACTTCATTTCTTCAAGCTAGGTCTGTGAGGGGCTGACCATGATCATCATATGAGGATGTTGGTAGATTATTTCTTGGTTGTACTGTTGTACATGAATTTACAGGTTGGTGCCTTGTCTGTTCACTTTTTTCTACTACTGTCTTCGTCATCTATACATCTACATCACTTTATTTTTGTTCTCTTTTCATAAGGGTATTATTTTGTATTCGGCAAAGTTCCTGGAGAGATTTCTTGTGTCTTATTGCCTTGTTCCGAGGACAATACTATTTTGGCAATTATTTGGCATCATAACTTCTTAAGTATGAAGCATTATGTCTATGTTTCGGAGATCCAATGTTTTATTTATTTCACATACATCATTAGTCATCCTCAATCCAGAACTGTGATAGTAAGCTTAAAATCTTTTCAGTTGCACATATATTCAAACCGTGATAAATCTTGTTACAGTGTCACTGATGTCTATGTTGTTTACATGGACAGCATTTCTCTGCACTGGTTACTAAACAGTGAACCAATGGATTTCGAGTGCAATGGAATTCACAAACATTTCACAAGCTGTTCTTTCTTTTGGCTTACTTTTCTATCTATGCTCGATCTTCTATCCCCCCAAGTTCATTTGGTGATGGTAAGTCTACATTTTAGGACTGAACTTTTGGCATGTATAATTGGAAATGAGAAATTTGTATGTCTATACAGTACCAACAAAAATGTGCTTAGGAACTAAGCTGTCCTGCAATAATGTGTTTTTGGTTTCTGAACAATTGTCCTCGCTTTTTTATTGTAGTCCAGAAAATTTGCAAGCTAGTATGTTAACATGGATCGGCTATCCTATTTTACTGAGCAAGCCACATCCTTATCTCTCTCTCTTTATTTTCAGGGTGAAGGTGCGGCAAGCACACCTATATGGCTATATATGTCAGTTGCAGCAGACGAAATATCAGGAGGGAGACTAAATAGGAAAGCAAAGCCTGTAACATCTTCATGTTCCTTTGGAAATATCTCTATGATATGTGTTGGCAATGTTTTTGAGACAGGCGAGCCCTGTGTGTCATTTAGTGTTCTCTTGACCCTTGAAACACCTATTTAGAAATGTAGCCATCACCAAAATAGACAGAGTTGCTGGCTTATGTCATATCCTTCTGTACCTGTCTCTGTTCAATGCGAAAACAAGCCACAAGCGTCGGTTCCTCCTATGTAGCATTATTTATGTACTGAATTAGGTGTTCTGTTAGATTCCGGTGATTTGTATTTTGATTATGTAGTGATTTGGATGAAGAGCATCCTGAATTGGCTAGCCTGACGCCTTGTCCCACTTGTCCAGGTTGATATCTTCTGAATAACGTAATAAAGTTTTGAGGTATTTCATGAAAAAATGATAAGAACTACGCATAGAACTGTATCTATCGACCTTCGGAATATAACTTAGCTGGAAAGGTTGAATGATACTAGAACAAACAAGAGAGAATATTACTTTATACCTTTTATCCTGTGGAGATTGGAAGCTCAGAGCTTCATTTGCTGGCTTCACTTGTAGTACCGGGTTCAATGAGCGAATCAAACAGCTTATGCAATTGTCTCTCGCACAAAATGGAAACAAAGCCCTCTTTAAGTCCGCTCCGATTGATTGTTTTTCTCGAGTCCCGACTCATTCAGCAGCTCTATTTCTTGGTTTCTTTTTAGTGACATGCTTTGTATTTCGCCAAGGGTTCCATTTGGTGGAGACTATTGGTGTTGATTTGCAAGGTATCAGAGCATTAAGCTAAACAACACCAAGTCACCAAGATGAAACAAAAACTTGAACTGATTGTGTGAGGCTGGCTTGTAAAGTATCAGAGCACTAAGCTGCTAAACAAAACCAGTCAAACAAAAACTTGAACTGAGAACTTTTCCTTTAGGAACAAACTCTCCTAAAACGTCACAAGGAATAAGCCTTAGCACAGTGCAACGGTGTTGCACACTTAGATTAGCTTCTGTGAAAAGCAATCAATTAAATTCCATTAATATCTGGCCACACAAGTTACTCCAAACACTACCAGAGTGAAGATACTGCAAGTGTCAAGAATGGGGATCCATAATAAAAAACTATGAATCCAATGGGGTATCCGTTAACTGGTGAAGGACAGTCATTCAATCTTCAAAATCTCCAGCATTCTCCAGTAGATAGTTGGCTGCCAGTTCTTCATTGCGGTCACATGCCAAAAACGCTTCAATCACCAAAGCTCTATCAAATCCCATTGCCTCAAGCTACAGGGAACATTACACAACTGATGAGCCAATATATATATTACACGAATGATTCTATCAGAGATGGACTACGAAGTATACATACTCGTTCAATAGCCTCCTGCTCTGCTGGAGTTACATTGATAGCATGTGGCATTTCTTGATCAGGCTGATCAAACATGTCACTAGAGGAGTAGAGGATAGAGTAATTTAGTGAGAATGAAATGTCAGGATTACAATAAAACATACACCAGTACATGCAGCTTCAACAAATACAAAAGAGAATGTTTCCTAGGCTTTGGCTCGGAATAAGTGGGGTGGGAAGTGGGACAGTTTATCTTAGGCCACAGTTCGCCAAGAAAAAAACTGCCAACGAAAGGAAAAAAGAAACAAGAATACAACAAAACAATGGAGGATAAAGGAATTTTACACATTAATTCTCAGAGAAGCTCATATTTTTTTCAATTACTCTGAGAGAAGCTCATATGACTCCTGCTTGGCCAGGATTGTTAATAACATGTAACAGTTCTTTCTACTTTAACTTGTTATTCTGGTCTGCTAAGTTTTCGATGATTTACTAAGCAATTTTATTACTATATATGGTTTAAGAAATTCGCATGTATAAATGCTCACCCTTCAGAACCCTCAAGAGGTTCATTTATTAACTGGAGGAACTCGGCGTGGTGCTCCTGAATTAATCTTAAAAGCTGGAGGTTTTGCTTTCCAAGCTCCTGCAGCATGGGCTGCAACAAAAGCAGAATGAAGACAATCTGAGCCATCTTAAAAAGAAACCATCACATTAGCTATTGTGTAAAGACACAATTTATATGCATACCTGTAAAATTTGTGGGTTTGCTTGCACCAATGAACGCAAATGTCTGGAACTGTAATGGGGATAATAAATAAATCAAAACCCTCATCATGAACAACTTAACAAAGCAAACAAAGATTTATATCAGGCATGATCTGGTGATAATAAGTAATTTCCGTTTCAAGCACCAAGAGTATTCGAACTCTTCATGGCTTTCATCATCTACGAACAACACCTCTCAATCTATTCTTATTCACTTCTTCATGTGAATATCTTTTTTTTCTGACTGTTAGTATTTATTGATCTGTCATATATATACTTAATGCGTATTTTCTCATTTACTTTTAATCTTACGTCATATGTTGTAGGATGTAAATTTGATATCAGAAGCATGTGAGTCTCTCTTTCTCAGTGATGAAAGACTGTTCCCCATTAATGACAGCAAACGAAGGGATGTGATCATCAGGAGGAGTGAAGATCGTACGCAATAACATTTGTTACTAGAGTTGCTAGAAATAGATCAACAACCCGATTGAAACTTCAACATGCTTCAATCAAGGAAGAAAGGTTGCATTGTAAGGCCGTGCCGCTCCAACTATAGAAATTGAGTGAGTCCATGACAACTTAGCATTCTATTTCTGGAGAAGGATGGTCAGGCAACGATAGTATAATCAAGGAAACTTTTTCTACCACCCACTGACTGATTCATGAGACTCTTCCCTAAACTAGGTAATTAACTTTTGCATATGATACACTAAGAGGTTAGAAATCAAAATGAATCTCGTTTACCTCTTTTGGCCTGTTAAACCAGGATTAGAGTTGAATCAAGAAGCCGGTATCATTTCAACTATCTTGACTTCGTTTCTTGAAGCTAGGCCTGCGAGGGGATGAGCATGAGCATCATATGAGGATGTTGGTATATTATTTTCTTGGTTGTACGTGCATATACAGGTTGGTGCCTCAATTTATTCTACTTTTGTCTTTATTTATACATCTACCATCTACATCACTTTCTTTTTGTTCTCTCTTTATAGGAGTATTATTTTGTATTCGGCAAAGTTCCTGAAGAGATTGCTTGTACTACTACTAGGAATATAAAATTACAACTGTACAATTACATATAAGAAATTTAGATTGTTTCAGTGAACAAAGAAGTTGACTTTATTAACATGGAAACCACAAGAAAGAGGGATCTTCATGAACCTTGCGCCTCACGAAATGTATCTTGCTCAACTTACTTTGACACCACACTAGCTGATCTTGTGTTATAGTTGACATGATCAGAACCCTTGAAACCAATCTGATGTCAACTTGAGAAAAGAAGCTAGAGTGACCATGATATGCGCTCTCTTCATCTTCTTCTCCTTCTTCTTCATGCTTTCGGAATCTCTTTATGATCCGGTTCTGACTCCTCTTTAGCTCCTTAAGCATCCTCTCATTCCTCCGAAGATCTGCTTGAACTTGTTTTAAAAGCTCTGGATCCAAACCCGATGGAAGTGATCTTTTTTGACAAGCAGTAGTTATGGTGGCATTTTTATCAGCTCGAATGAATCGCCACATGGTCCTTATTGATTCTCTCAATGTCTCGACAATGTCAGTGGTAACTTCATTACCTTCCTTAACTTCCTCCAATCTGTCCTCTCTGATTTCTGGAACTTGTAGATGCTTATGCATAGCATATCGACTTTTAACATACTTTTCGACTCTTTGCCCTTGAAAATGTTCATCCTCTACAAATCTTTGTAGGAGCACTTGAAACTGTTGCAATTCTTCTGCGACTTCATTGTATGAATGTATTCTATTGGGGGCAGATTCCAAGGCCTTCTCATACTGCCACTGAAGAAACTCCTAAGAAAGGCACAACTGCCCAACATAAATCTTTTCTAACTCATTATGCATTAATTGGATCACAATCTATTTTGGGTCTACAATGCCTCAAGTTGGAAAGAAAGGATTTGATAGCTGGAGCAAATGATTTGTAGCTCGAAAACAATTTAAGTGAATGTTTGGACTCCAGATCACCTATTGCAAAATTCAAAATATCCAACTTGCGCATTTGAAACTTGTAACTCTTATATGTATCTTCATGTTAGTATATATCAAAGATCTTGAGTGG
Organism: Fragaria x ananassa; assembly: GCA_034370585.1. Classification (NCBI taxonomy): domain Eukaryota; kingdom Viridiplantae; phylum Streptophyta; class Magnoliopsida; order Rosales; family Rosaceae; genus Fragaria; species Fragaria x ananassa. Next base: position 677,299 of record CP139753.1, read on the forward strand.
CTTCAAGTCATCCATATCCAGAGACTCTGATTCTTCAAAAATAGTAGGCAGATCAGTAGTAGCTCTAACTTTCCTGAGCTCCATTTTCAACTTATCTATCGACTTTAGATGTTCACACAAAGCCTCCAATGTGTCCTCGGAACCATCTTTGTCATAAAACCATCAGGCTTGTGCAATCCAATGTCTTCCAAAGCACTTAGTTCATCATCATCATCCTCCCTTGAACATATCAAATCAGAATCGAATTCCGAACTGGAAACCAACTCATCTTCATGACTAGTAGTAGCCACCGTCTCATCACCAGATCACATTCCTCATCTGAATGTGACAGGTCTTCCTTCACAACAGAACCAAGCTTCACTTCACTATTAACATCTGCTTCTTGTTCGTCATCCGTAGCAGAGTTTTCCACAATCACTATTCTCTTCTCAACCTCCTCTTCCTCAAATGCACCATCTCCGAAACCCTGATCACCTTCTTCCACATGAACATTTGCTTCTATAGAATCACAGCTTAAATTCTGAGCATACCCATTTTGTGATTCTTCAATGAAGCAACTAGTACTATTCTTCTCGGCTTGAAAAGCTACATAATCTCCAATCTCATCCACTTTTTCCAGTGTCTTTAATATCTCCCTAGTCTGGTACTCAAATTTAAACACAAAAGTTGGCTCTAGGCACTCTTCTTCATTAGTATCAGAGAATTCAGAATCATCATCTTCTTCTTCTTCTTCGTAACTGTTTCGACACAAAACAGTGGTAGAGAAACCGGAGTTCCTCATTAGGGAAATCTCTTCTTCGATGAAGAGTGTGCTGAAAGATCTAAACGCAATGGAGTCGGAAAACTGAGCAAGCATTTGCGGCAAAACCCTTGAAAACCCAAGTGGGTATTTGATTTGGGGTTTAATCTGGGAAATGCTTTGGAGAGTTGAAATATGTGAATGGGAAATTTGGGTTGGCAAAGATTATATAGAGGGTGGGTTGCCGTGTTGTGCAATTGTGCTTCCTATGAGCTTAGGGAAGGGTATTTTAGGGAAGAAATGCTGCCTAAATGAAGCAGGACATGGTATTTCCTAAAGTAAAGAGGACATTATCCAGAAGAAAATCCTAAACGAAATTGGACATTAGAAGATACTAAGTACACCAGTGATGTTCACCAGAGGAGCCCAAAGCTTCTTTTTGAAAGTTCAAGCCCGTGTTTATGGACTCATTTATATGCATTAGTAGGTCCAAGTTCAAATCCAGACCCAAATTGGAGTTGAAAGCCGAGGAAAGGAATAAAACAAAATAAATATTTGAATAAATGGACAACTACTAAGTAACTAGTATACATGTATGGGCTATGACATTGACGACCCAAGAATGGACTAGACTAGGTAAAAATTGTGTCCCCCTCAAACACAAGGAGTATAAAGTGAGCCGATCGACCCGCGGATAAACATTATGTGTATAGCAAGATATTTGACGGAAACAGATACTAGACATGTAATGAGAGATTACAAAACTGACTTAAGTTTTTTTGACAATATAGTTTTTTTTTTCTCCAGCCAAAATTCCGATATAAAAGAAACTACTCACTCTTTTAAAAACGTGAGAACACTAGACCACGACCACAACCATATTCACAAACTCTCTTGCCGACCTGGGTCCGTTTGGACGGACACCTCTCCACATTTAACTAACGGTGTGAAATGGCTATTAGGACCTGACCCCAATACAGGGAAGGAATCGTGGGTTTTAGGACACAGTGTTGGGGCCATTCTTCTTTTTTGGAGTTTTTATCAAAATCCTAATGCTTTGGTCGGTTGGCAGTGTCGTTTACTCTCTCACACTGCCACGCATGTGTGTGTGTCTAGGACGTGATAGTGTTGACTTATTACCTCACACACCTTCACTCTGGTCAATTCGGAGGACCCCTACCCTTAACCTTACCCTACACCACGTCACCACCCCTATTTCATATCTGCATGCCAATCCATCGGCGACACAGCCATGTTTTTTGGGGTTCTCCCATAATATTATTTAGGTCAATATTTGCACCGCCCCCAAAGCATACGAGTCAATTCCTCTCTTTTTTACAGCTTCTTGATCAGAAATTTTTGAGCAGTGCAGTAAAACTTGTAAAACAAGAAAGAAAGAAGAGTCAAAATTTAGGGACTACTCCTCGAGGGAAGCAATTCTCGATGCCCTTTCCCTTCTGCTGCGCTTGGGTTTTCTTCTTCCCCATAAACAAACGAGAAAAAGAATCTGTAAATATCTCTGGGGAGGATGTTTTTCAAGATCTGAGTGTGTTCATTAATCTTGACTATATGTATTCACAAGGATTAGGTTATAGTTTGATTTTGGTAGTCACAGATTCTCAGGCAGCTTCACATGCATGAGCTTCTGGCATTATTGGTGCTCTGGTTTGGTTTTCAAATGGAGCTAGCTTATTCTGGCGTTGAGAGAAGAACCTTTTACTAATAATAATCACCACCTCCATCTCTAGGTCAGTGTAAAACCGTAAACAATCGAGATGCCCCCATATTGGTATCTTCAGTAATTGACTTTGGTTTGTTTTACTAGAAAGTGTTCATCATTAGCTTCTTAATTGGGTAGAATTTTTTGCCTCATTTGGTTCGAATTCCTCTTCTTTTGGCAATTTACTCACTAGTCTTTTATCTTGGTGACAAAGATATGTACTTATAGTAAGTTGTAAATCATAATGAGAAACTAAGACTAAGAGTTGTCATTTTCGTAGAGCCTTCAAGAGTGTCCTTCGGCAAACATTTGTGCAAGATCCAGTGGAGATTTATGGACACCTTGTTCGAGTAATCTTGCAACACACACTGGATTGAGATAGCTGTCATACTCACTCCCTTAACTCTTAATATATGATGAAAATATTTGATTTTCGAAACATTTCTCAATTAGTGTATCATATAGTTTATTTATAGATACGTCCAACCATACACATACACTTTTGTAAATTACGATATCGATCGTCACTTATGTGATAGATCACACAAAAATCATTCCATCCCATCCGAGCACAATTGAACATGTTACTAATCACATTGTTTGATGTTCACGGCGTTTATCTAACTCTAGTTTTCTTAATCAAGTTAGGGCTTGGTTTTTGTGTACATATATATTTGATCTTGTCATGTCCAGACTCTTGAGAATAAACATTTACCTCTGCAAACTGAGGTCAAGCCATTTCAGTGATTTCACATGGCTTCTGGTCATGTAATATGTGCTGTTCAATATCCACATGCATGACCATCCCCCTCCTTCTGCAGCAGCTTGGTGCTACAAGCTAGAAAATGGACAAGATCCCTTATTAATGGGCGTTTTCACTTCTCCAAAAAGTCCTATTCCCAAACTCACCTTTTCCCTTGTCTAGATTATAGAACCACCCAGCCACCCACCACACCCAACAGCAGTAGCAGCAGCAGCAACCAAAAGTTCAGCAGCAGCTATTCACATTAAAAATTCAATGCCCTTTTCAACCTGTCCATACCTCCTCTCATGCTTCTGCCTACAGTTGAGTTGAATTCACTCTTTCACAAAATAAACAAAAATAAAAAATAAAAAAAACTGGTTAAATTTCAGTGTAGGCCCCTACCCTGTCTGGGGAAAACCCTCTTATAGAACTGCCATATTTACAAGGGTCTCTCTCTCCCTCCAGGCATGGCTGCAATGTGGCATTGGACTCTTGCATACTTCCATAGCCACTGAGTCAACTAAAAGCACTTACCTCTACCACAAAAGCTAAAAGCAGCTTTTCTCCTCCTTCCTTTTCTCTCATTGCACCAGAGTAGTCCAAAGTCCAAACCAACCCAACTCTGATCTCTATCTCTTTAAGCAACTGTAAGCATCATAATTCATAAGTCACAGCAGCTTGGTAGCCCATCCCCCTAAAACAAGGTCCCTTTGTTGTTCAGAACCTGAGGCTACTGACCTAACTGTGCTGTATTGCCATAAAAGTCCAAGTAAGATCCATCCATCTCAGTACTATCTCTCTCTTTTCCCCTAGATTCCCTCCTCTTCTCCTTCTTCACATTCTGACCCAGTATTTATATCCCTCCTCTGGAGCTTCTCTGCACAACCCCACCTCCCTCCTTGCCTCGTTTAACCTGTCTCTCTCCCTTTTTAATTCCCACCCTTTTCACCTTTCTTCTCCAACTTTCCCTTTCAATTTCCACCCTTTAAAAAGCTTATTGGTTTCTTGCTGTCTTGGCCATTTCTTCCACAATGGATGTAAGTAATTTTCTTCCAAACAATATTCCCGTGTTAGCTTCACTTGTTTGATATCGTTGTTTTAAGTAGTTTATCTTACTGAATTATCATGGATGTGGTTGATGGTGGTGGCAGGACTAATATAAACGGAGCGGTCAAATTCCGGCGTTTGGGGACTGGGATTATGCCAATGAGCTGCCAATCACTCAGTATTTTGAGTGTGCAAGGCAAGCTGGTTTGATCAGGTTCAGCTCTTCTTCTGGTGAGAGCGATGTTCCGGCAGCCTATCTGCATGCTGACTTGTATGCTGTTGATGTTAAGAAGATGAAGAAGAAGCCTTCTCGTGTTGTTGTTGCTCCTAATTCTCGAAAGGTTCCAACTTTTACTCTTTTAACTCCTTATTATGGATTCTTGTTGCGAATCTGTGTCAAATTTGGGAAGAAAAGGTTGCATCTTTTCATTCCTATGGTCATTGGGATATTTCTGATCCCAGAAAATGGTGATATTTTTGTCACTACTGAGTGGTTGAGTTTTAATGGTGGTGTGCAATGTTTGGTTGGTTTATAATGAGCTATGGAGGTACCAGGTGTCTTTCTGTCTTTCATTTTCTTAGTTTAAGTAACTCCTCCCATTATGTTTTTCATTACTATGAACATCTAAGCAGACTCAAGTTTTTAAGATTGAATGCCATGCCCTATGATTAAACCCATTTCAAAAACTCAGGACTTTGAAACTATGATTTTGAAGTACTCGATTTGCTAATGTTTGCTGGTACATTATACTTGAGTAGATAGTTGCATTCTCGTATTTTCCAACGCCACATATATAAATATAAATATGATTATTTCAGTTTCCTCTTACCAATGTGACACGTTGTAAGATCAAATCATACTCGACCAGTTTTCTGTTTTGAGTGACCAAATTAACAAACACCTAAGCACCCATCAATGTCATTTAGAAAGTAAAAGCTGTTGATGTAGTTAACTTGATGGTGATGAGAGGACTAATGAAATGATGTCGTTTTATGTCTACTCATGACTTATGATGGTGACACTGTAATTGCAGACAACTGCAAGAGGGAGAGAAAAGAGATGCACTCATAACCCGCATGTCAAGGAGCAAAAGAAGCAGCAGCATCCAGCTAAGGTCCATGACGAAGTGACTGAACCGTCAAAGCTAGCTACACTACCAGCAGTATCACACTCGCAGCAACAATGCCATTTTGCGACCAAGGAGGCCTCCCAAGCCGGGTGATGAAGACCTCTACAAGATACCACCTGAGCTCCGTCACTCTACCAAGCGGGTGTGTACAAACATATATATATATATATATATATATATATATATTCTCAATCTCATACTCTATAATATGAAATTCTGACTCATGATGCACCAAAATGTCTAAAGTTTCACATGATGAGTTTGAAAAAAAATGGCCTCTAGTGGTTTATGTCACAAATTTCAAACCCGTTTTCGACTCCGAATTGACTGATGCTTACTTAGAACTTGATCTATGCTGGTTAAATTATTCTTTTAATCTATGCTTAATTGTGATAAAAAGTTTTGATTGGTGATCAGTTTGTTGAATTAGGGATTGAATCGGTGGGTGAAGTGTGAAGGAAGAAGAAGAAGAGATGTGGGCAGCTTCGTGCCTCGCGTCATGTTGTGCCGGCTGTGCTTGCAATTTGTGCCGGTCTGCAAGGATTGCGTACTGTTTCCTCTTTGCCTTTTCTCTCATTGCCTCATGGATTCTCCGCGACGTCGCGCCGCCTCATGGATTCTCTATGTAGGGGAATTTTCTGTTCTTCACCATCCCGTCTGTTGTGATGATTGATGTCAAGAGTCAGAAGGATCCCCTTGACAATATCCACCATGGTGGATGGATGATGAAAGTCACTTGCTGGTTCCTCTTGGTGCTCTTCTCCTTGTTTTTTGTGCCAAATGGGGTTATTAGTTTCTATGGTAAGCACTATTTATACCCTAACTTTTATCTTCTTTTTCAAAGATGTAAAAAGTAGGTCCGATTATGCCTATCCTAATCCTAAATAGAATGTAACGACGTAGGGATCCATATGTAAAACATAGTACCTATTGAACTACGCTTGAATGACCCTTTCTCATTAGAATGTATGTAACCCTATGTTGCACTGCGGTTTGTACAATTTCTAGGCCATCAGGAGGTAATTGCTAAGCCTCAGTTCAATGCTAAACTAGATGAGCTCTTAAATGTTGAACAGACAACAAACTCCTTGAAATGCATATAATTGTAGATAGATGAAAATGACTACAGTTAGGTTTACGTAAAATTTGTCATTTGAAAATTGTGCATTTGAATTATTTGGCCAATATTGATAATTATGTCATTTATGCAGAGACAATTGCAAAGTTTGGCTCATGATTCTTTCTTCTCGTACAAGTTGTGCTTCTGTTGGATTTTGTTCATGGAGGGAACGACAAATGGGTTTCATATGATGAGCAGTTCTGGTTAGTTTATTCTTTTCATAATTATCGTGTGTATATTCAGATTTGTACTTCCATTTACTGAGTTTAGTTCTATCTTCATTGTTTACACAGGTATGTTGCTCTTTTTGTTGTTTCTCTAGTTTGTTATCTGGCAACATTCGTCTTCTCTGGACTTCTTTTCCACATGTTCACGCCATCTGGACATGACTGCGGGCTCAATACCTTCTTCATCGTCATGACTCTGATATTCGTTTTCGTTTTTCTTATAGTGGCACTGCATACTACTGTAAGTTTCTTAATCATGTTTTACTACTGTAAGAAAGCTGACATAGAGGGATTGATCAATAGACTTTGTTCTTGTTTATTAGAATATTCACATTTTAAGTTTAATATAACTACGTCACTATCCTTTTTGAAGACAGTGGTTTATAATTTAAACCCTGATGATATAACTACGTCACTGTTCTTTTTGAAGACAGTGGTTTATGCTCTTGAGATGACATAAGACTAACTGCTGGCCAAAAAAGAAAAACCAGATACAATACCAATGCTCCAGTTTTACATTTGATTGGTATATTCATTTATTGTATCTCCTAATATGAGTCCCATCATAAATCCAACACAGTACTTGCATGTTGCTTAGCTTTCTGGTTGCATAGAAATTTTTTTTTTTGGGTAAACTGGTCAACCAGATTTTCATATTATAAATACCTGGATATTGTATGTAATTCTGTTTTGTGTAGAAATGTGCAAATTCATTGTTAAATGTAATGACCTTTTGGATTCCTTGGTCTCTATTTTGATGTTACACAGGTAGGTGGCAGCATTTTACCCGCGTCAGTTATATCTGTGTACTGTACATATCTCTGCTATAGTGCACTTGCTAGTGAGCCGAGGGACTATGAGTGCAATGGTCTCCACTAGCATTCTAAAGCTGTTTCCACTGGGACTCTTACCTTAGGTTTGCTTACCACTGTTCTTTCTGTGGTTTATTCTGCTGTGCGTGCTGGATCTTCCACAACTCTTTTGTCCCCGCCTAGTTCGCCTCGTGCAGGTAATTCGTGACAGTATCTCTAAATGTTTTGGCTTTTATGAAGTTACTCTATTTTTCCGTGAAAATTGTACATCAAAACTGACTTACAATGAGGTTTTAATTTTTTGAACAACTGTCCTTGATGATTGGTTTTTAATTCGAAAGGCTTATCAAGTTTTGTATCTGCAAACAATTAATTTAATTTTTTTTAAAACCAATTGCATGGTGAAGGTGCTGGGAAACCACTGCTCCCATTGGATAAGCCGGAAGAACGTGAAGAAAATGAGAAAGCCAAGTCAGCTGATTGATGTGGGGTGGCCGTCCGTCTGGGTGAGGGTCATGCCTAGTTGGGCAACTGCAGGTCTCTACATCTGGTCCCTTTTGGCTCCAATTCTGTTCCCTGAGAGGGAATTCTAAAATCCTGCCAGAGATACGAAGAAAACTCGATCTTCGAGTATGTTTGATTTGTGTAATGTGTATGCCTTTCCTAAAAAAAGCACCGTTTGCTCTGTAAATAAAATCTGTATCGACTTCTGGAACAACCAAATTTCTTTAATTTTTGCGGGTTTGATATATGCTACATGAAGTTGATTGCTTTCCTGGGAAATAAAGTTGAACCTGATGTTGGATGGAGTCTCAGTTTGTTATTTGTTTTCTATTTGGTCGTAGGGAATTTTATTCTCTCCCTAGGGTTTGAATAAAACAGAACAGAGTACAGACCCGGAAAGAAAGTGATTTAGCATTTATTTAAAAGTTGGTGTTATTAACGCATCTTATCTATGATTGAGAGTCAATTATGTAACAAATTCAAGTAACATAATTGTAAATAAAACTGAAATGGTGTGGTAATAATAAAAATGATGTGTTAATGGAGTTATACTTTGTAGGCATTGGTAGGAGAAACGCTGATTCCGTGCAGAGACCAAACCAAAATTGAAATTGAAACCATTTTGAAAAAATAAAAAAAAATAAATATAACATTGAAATAGAAAAAGGAGAACAGGAGAACCATGGGAAATGAAGATCATAGAATAGAAACACTATGATAAAAAGTAAAGGAAAACAATAAGTAGGGTTCTTGAGAAAGAAGTTGTGCATGGATCTAGCAATCTTCATGTCATATTTGTTTTGAGAAGAATTTCATATCAATTTGGTTGCTTAGAAGTAAGGAATAACATGGGATGGATAAATCTTCATTTGAATCATTTGTATTTGGTTGCTAACAAGTAAGGAACAAAGTGAGGAGAATAAAGGCAATGGACAAAGAATTACGTTCTCCCTAAGCATTCAAAAATTCCTCGCTTGTTAATGGTTTACTGCTTGTGTACCAAATACTGATGCTTAAATTTTCCACCAAGATATCTTCACTTCTCATTATATAAAGCTGGTTTGTAGGGAGGAAACCACAACCACATCTTCTTGATTTCTTCTCCACCGTGTCACTTGCCCTTTGTGTGTACACAAGAAATTCTTCCTACTTTGAGCTAGTTCATCTTCTCCCTTTCCAATTTCTTGTCGTCAGTCGATCCATTTCCAAACACCAAAATGTCTGAAGCACTTGTATCCTTCCTTGTACAACAGTTGGGTTCTATCCTTTTCCAACAAGTTGAACAAAACGTGAGACTTGTTGTGAATGTCAAAAAAGAAGTACTACACCTCACCCTTAACCTTGAAACTATTCAAGATGTGCTTGCGGATGCAGAGAGGAGGCAAGTGAAGGAGGCCAACGTGAGACGCTGGCTCAACAATCTCAAAGAAGTGTCGTTTGAGATAGACGATGTGGTGGACGAGTGGAGGTATGAAATCCTGAAACAGCAAATCGAGAAACAAGGTGAAAATGCTATTATACCTAAGAAGAAGGTATGTTTCTCTATTCCCATGCATTGTCTTTGCAATAGCCAAGTCAATCAGATAATTTTTCGTCGTGACATTGCTGTGAGGATAAAAGAGCTGAATGAGAAGTTAGCTTTGATTCACGAACAACGGAAATTTTATAATTTCCATCGCAATGAAACTGAAATTGAGCAACCTGCTCGATTGAAAAGTTTTTCTATTGTCGATAAATCTGGGACATTTGGTAGGGACTATGAAATGAATAAACTAGTGAGCCAGTTAGTGAGTGAGAATAGTGAAGAAATGAAAAAGCCTCTTGTCATATCTATTGTTGGTTTAGGGGGGATAGGAAAAACCACTCTGGCCCAACTAGCCTATAATGATGACAAGGTAAAGGGTTGTTTTCAAAAAAGAATATGGGTCTGTGTCTCAGAACCCTTTGTACAAATTGCGGTTGCAAAAGCCATCCTTGAGGGTCTTAATGAAAGTGTCCCGAACTCAAATGAGTTAGAAACGTATGTTCAACGTATATCTAACTCTATTGAGGGCAGGAAATTCCTTCTCGTCCTAGATGATGTTTGGGACTCAGATCATAGAAAGTGGGAGCCCTTCTTGACAACATTACTCTGTGGTGCCTCAGGGAGTAGGATTTTAGTTACAACGCGTATAGCGAAAGTTGCTAGTGCAATGGGAACGACTAGCGGTAACACTATCCATTTACAGCAGTTAAGTGAAGAAACTTGTCGGTCATTGTTCTATCATATTGCATTTTTTGATGGTGCAAGAAAAGAGTCTGAAAAGTTTGAAGATATTGGTAATAAAATTGTAAAAAGGTGCAAAGGCTTGCCTCTTGCTGCAAAGACTTTGGGTAGTCTAATGCGGTATAAGAATACAATAGAGCAATGGGAAGATGTTTTGAATAGTAAGATATGGGAATTACAAGAGTTTGAGCAGCAGGTTTTCCAACCTTTACTACTAAGTTACTATGATTTAGAACCATTGTCCAAACGTTGTCTCTTGTATTGTGCCACATTTCCTAAGGATTATGAAATTAAAAAAGATGAGTTGATTGAGTTGTGGATGTCACAAGATTATCTTGAAGTCAAAGGAGGAAACAAAGAAAGAAAAATAGTCGGTCAAAGGTGTTTCGAAAACTTAGTAATGCGGTCTTTCTTTCAAGATTTCAAGGAAGATCAGATGGGGAATATTACTAGTTGTAAGATGCACGATATTGTGCATGACTTTGTGCAATACCTGACCAAGGATGAGTGCTTTAGTATGGTGGTTAAGGGTGGTAATGAGAGAATGGAGTTACCGGGTGATGAGGTCCGTCATTTGTCTTTGATGTTTGCACCAGAAGGTCCTTTTCCGGTTTCTTTTCTCAACTGTAAGAGTCTTCGCACTCTCACATGTTTTGAATCGAAACTTACTAGCATCGGGGTAGAGTTGATTTCGCAATTAAAAAGCCTTAGGAGTTTGAATTTGAGAGAGAACTCGATTTTAGAAGTTCCAAAGGAGATTGGTGGATTGATTCATCTGAGATATCTGGACTTGTCACAGAACGATAAACTGAAGGAATTGCCTGACAGTTTATGTGATCTATACAATCTGCAAACCTTGCGACTTGTAGGCTGCAGTGAACTTGTCAAATTACCAGATGAAGAGGCGATGAGGAAGCTGACCAAGCTAAAGCATCTTTATGTGGATTGGTGCTGTCGTCTAAAATCAAAAGGGATAAGGGGGTTAACCGGTCTGCAGGAGCTGGATGAGTTTCATCTAAATGGTTATGAAGGTGCAGACAATGAAGGGACGTCGAAGTTGGAAGATTTAAAAGACTTGCACCAACTTGAAGGGAGACTCTCCATTTCACACTTGCAGTCGGTGGAAGATGCGAGCCAAGCTGTAGCGGCATGTTTGGGTGAGAAACGTCTTTCTCACCTGGTACTAGATTTTGAATGTTACAGGTGTGGTGGGAGAGACAGACGAGAAGGTGGGGGCCACATAGATATGGAAATACTGAATGGGTTGCAACCACAGAGAGATTTGGAAGGGTTGGCTATCGGGAACTGTGAGGCCAGCATTCTCTTGCCTAATTGGATCTTGTCCTTACATAAGTTGAAAAGGCTTGATCTCGGTTATTTCGGTAACTGTGAGCTGCTTTCGGGTCCATTGGGCAAACTGCCGTCGCTTGAGTCTCTCACATTTTATGCGATGAACAAAGTGAAAAAGGTGGGAGTCGAGTTGTTGTTGGGAGTTGATGATGATGGCTCCTCGTCTTTATTCCCCAAATTGAAAACCCTCGAGTTCGGTGTTATGGAAGAGTGGGAAGAGTGGGAAGGGGATTTTCAGAATAATAATATTATAATAATGCCCTACCTGTCTTCGTTAGAAATTCATGGTTGCCCGAAACTTGGTACGCTGCCCGACTTCCTGCGCAACACACCACAACTACAGACTGTGGTCATCTCCTATTCACCGACTCTCAGTGATATTCTCCAGGACAAAACAAGTGAGCAGTGGGCCAAGATTTCTCACGCCCCACACATCAAAATAAGATGACCAAATATTGTTCACTGGTCTTCTCTTCTGGTAAGATTTCTCACCTCCCAAATATTACAATGTTCGCAACTTATATATTATCACATATGGGATGGATGTCTTTTTTTTTTCTTTTCTTTTGTTTCAAATTGGTAAATCACTTCTGATTTCTGTGGTGACGGCTCGTTGTTGTACAGCTCTTATTGCAACACATGACAAGCTCATGTCGCCGGCGAATCTCCCGATCTCGAGGTCCCCTTGCCTCACCATGCCGCCGGGACTCACTCCGACGTCGTTTCTAGAGTCGCCGGTGCTCCTCTCCAACATGAAGGTCAGCTCCCCCCCCGACGTCGTTTTGTGTTCTTTCTAGTTTTGAACTCAAGCCACAAAAGGCAAATGCTCTTTTGGAATCTTAGGCTCTGTTTGTCTGCCTCACAATTACAACAAGCAGCTCAAGTAATCGTAAATTTTACTTTTGGAAATTGTTTGAATTATTTATTTCTATTTATTTATTTTTACCTTTTTTTTGGTTTCGTTCACATTTCTCAGTGGCCAGATAGTATATGCTGTAATAATTGATGACCTGATAATTGATGTGATGTTGATGACGAGTGAGCTGAATTGATGCTCCTGCTTTGAGCACAAGTCGAAAAAAAGTCGGGTTACTATTTTTGTTTTAGTTTAATGGGATTGCTGTGAATGCTAGATTTTTAATGTGCTGGGGGAGTGAAATGTTATATGTGATTTGTCTAGCTTAATGCAGAGGAGCATTTATGTCTGATTTGTCTAGCTAAATAATTTTGGATCTTTATTTGTCTAGAATGCAGACAATTTTTACTAAAATTTATTTATGTACTGTGATCATTGATGTATCAAGTTAATTTTTTTCAGGGGAAATTAATTGTCGACTACTTTAATTTTCACAGAAGTTGTTGGTGGCATCCATTTCCTGTTATCTTCCATCCCCATATCTAGTATTAGCCGCCGCTCCGCAAGGATTGCATACTGTTTCCTCTTTGCCTTTTCTCTCATTGCCTCATGGATTCTCCGCGATGTTGCGCCGCCTCGGCTTGAAAAGATACCTTGTAATAAGCCACCTCTCTGATACTGTGTTTATTATGGAAATTATGTGTTTGGATGTGAATTTTGATGGAGTGTTGTTTGGTTGTTGATGCAGGGATTAATCATTTTCATCAGATACCGGATAGGGAGTGGTTTGAGACCGAGGCCGCGCTTCGTGTAAGCTTGGGGAATTTTCTGTTTTCCACCATCCTGTCTGTTGTGATGATTGGTGTCAAGGGTCAGAAGGATCCCCGTGACAGTATCCACCATGGTGGATGGATGATGAAAGTCACTTGCTGGTTCCTCTTGGTGCTCTTCTCCTTGTTTTTTGTGCCAAATGGGGTTATTAGTTTATACGGTAAGCACTATATATACCCTTACTTTTATCTTCTTTTTCAAAGATGTAAAAAGCAGGTCCGATTATGCCTATCTTAATCCTAAATAGAATGTAACGACGTAGGGATCCATATGTAAACATATTTAGCTACGCTCGAATAACCCTATTTTGCACTGCGTGTTTGTACAATTTATAGGCCATCAGGAGATAATTGCTAAGCCTCAGTTCAATGCTAAACTAGATGAGCTCTTAAATGTTGAACAGACAACAAACTCCTTGAAATGCATATAATTGTAGATAGATGAAAATGACTACAATTAGGTTTACGTAAAATTTGTCATTTGAAAATTGTGCATTTGAGTTATTTGGCCAATATTGATAATTACATGTCATTTATGCAGAGACAATGGCAAAATTTGGCTCAGGATTCTTTCTTCTCTTACAAGTTGTGCTTCTGTTGGATTTTGTTCATGGATGGAACAACAAATGGGTTTCATATGATGAGCAGTTCTGGTTAGTTTATTCTTTTCATAATTATCGTGTGTGTATTCAGATTTGTACTTCCATTTACTGAGTTTAGTTCTATCTTCATTGTTTACACAGGTATGTTGCTCTTTTTGTTGTTTCTGTAGTTTGTTATCTGGCAACATTCGTCTTCTCTGGACTTCTTTTCCATTTGTTCACGCCATCTGGACATGACCGCGAGCTCAATACCTTCTTCATCGTCATGACTCAGATATTCGTTTTCATTTTTCTTAAAGTGGCACTGCATCCCACTGTAAGTTTCTTAATCATGTTTTATTGCTTCTCTTACTGTCTCTAACCTTTCATGTTTTGTTAGTACATCATATTCACTAATGTAGATTCCTAACTTCTAGCGCACTTTAATTAAGAGAAGCCCTTATAGGTTTTCTAAGGATATCATCGTTAGTAGCACACTGAAACCACAAATTTCATTCTGTAGAATGATAAGAAAGAATGCCAACATAGAGGGATTGATCAATAGATAAGAAAGAAAGCTAACATAGAGGGATTGATCAATAGACTTTGTTTTTGTTTATTAGAATATTCACATTTTAAGTTTAATATAAGTACGTCACTGTCCTTTTTGAAGACAGTGGTTTATAATTTAAACCTTGATGAGATAACTACGTCACCGTTCTTTTTGAAGACATAAAACTAACTGCTGGCCAAAAAAGAAAAACCAGATACAATACTAATGCTCCAGTTTTACATTTGGTTGGTATATTCATTTATTGTATCTCCTAATATGAGTCCCATCATAAATCCAACACAGTACTTGCATGTTGCTTAGCTTTCTGGTTGCATAGAAATTTATTTTTTGGGCAAAGCGGTGAACCAGATTTTCATATTACACATACCTGGATATTTTATGTAATTCTGTTTTGTATGTAGCAATGTGCAAATTCATTGTTAAATGCAATGACCTTTTGGATTCCTTGGTCTCTATTTTGATGTTACACAGGTAGGTGGCAGCATTTTACCCGCGCCAGTTATATCTGTGTACTGTACATATCTCTGCTATAGTGCACTTTGCTAGTGAGCCGAGGGACTATGAGTGCAATGGTCTCCACAAGCATTCTAAAGCTGTTTCCACTGGGACTCTTACCTTAGGTTTGTTTACCACTGTTTTTTCTGTGGTTGATTCTGCTGTGCGTGCTGGATCTTCCACAGCTCTTTTGTTCACCTCGTGCAGGTAATTCATGACAGTATCTTTAAATGTTTTGGCTTTTATGAAGTTACTCTATTTTTCTGTGAAAATTGTACCTCAAAACTGACTTACAATGAGGGGGAAATTAATTGTCAACTACTTTCATTTTCACAGAAGTTGTTGGTGGCATCCATTTCCTGTTATCTTCCATCCCTGTATATTGGCACGAGTTCATTGAATGTAGAATTTCCCTTCAATTTTTCCTAGCAAGTCAGAGTAACTACGATCAACACGTCCTTTAATTTTTCATTGTTATGGTCTCTTAACTGGAACAAGCAGAGAACTCGTCAACATGTGGAATGGCTAGGCCTTGTGCAGCTCATTGTAAAATCATCCGAATACGTAGCACGGTGAGCTAAATTAAGTAATGCATATAGATTAATCACTTCAAATTACACCAATTGAATTTGGCATTGCTCAAGTATTAATTTAGAGCTAAAATTTGCAATGCCCTCAGTATTTATCTAATTGATTATCTTCTCTTTTTAAGTTGTAGGCAGGCATAAGTAATTTCCGTTTCAAGCACCAAGAGTGTTCGAACTCTCATGGCATCATCATCTACGAACAACACCTCTCATCTACGAACAACACCTCTCAATTTTATTTCTAAATGTTAGTATTTATTGATCTGTCATACTTATGTAATGCGTATTTTCTCATTTACTTTTATTCTTACATCATATGTTGTGGGATGTAAATCTAATATCAGAAGCATGTGAGTCTCTCTTTCTCAGTGATGAAACTGTTCCCTATTAATGACAGCGAATGAAGGGATGTGATCATCATTAAATCGTGTTCTTATAGTGTATATGAATTGCAGGTTATGAAGATGAACGATGTGAGCGTTTGTTGATGGAAACAACATCTCAGGTGAGCACAACATCGTTATTTGCTAGATTGTATTACTTTTACTAAGAATAGTTTCATTCTTGTTTCAATGTTGAAATAAGGAGTACCTGTGATAGTGCTGGAAGTTTAGATGGTGATAACATTGTGGTTCATTCTCATGTTTTAATTCTGTGTTTAGTGTTAAGTATACAAGAACAGTAGCTTTTCATAACTGTTGTAGTATATTTCATGTTATGCGTGTGTGGTGGTATCTATGCTTACTGATGCCAATATTGTTTGTGTATTGTGTTATATGTGCTCATTATGCAAGTGCAGTAGCATTCTATAACGTCTACAGTGTTTTTCTAGTATCTTTATGTACTGTGAGGCCAGCATTCTCTTGCCTAATTGGATCTTGTCCTTACATAAGTTGAAACTGCTTGTTCTCGGTGAATTCAGTAACTATGAGCTGCTTTCGTGTCCATTGGGCAAACTGCCGTCGCTTGAGTCTCTCGTATTTTCTAGGATGGAAAAAGTGAAAAAGGTGGGAGTCGAGTTGTTGTTGGGAGTTGATGATGATGGCTCCTCGTCTTTATTCCCCAAATTGAAAACCCTTGAATTCTTTGATATGAATCGGTGGGAAGAGTGGGAAGGGGATTTTCAGAATAATAATAATATTATAATAATGCCCTGCTTGTCTTCGTTAGAAATTCATAGTTGCCCGAAGCTTGGTACGCTGCCCGACTTCCTGCGCAACACACCACTACAGACTGTGGTCATTGACTCTTCATCGATTCTCAGTGATATTCTCAAAGACAAAACAAGTGAGCAGTGGGCCAAGATTTCTCACGCCCCACACATCAAAATTACATGACCAAATATTGTTCACTGGTCTTCTTTTCTGGTAAGATTTCTCACCTCCCAAATATTACAATCTTTGCAACATATTATCACATATGGGATGGATGGTTTTGTTTTTCTTTTCAAATTGGCAAATCACTTCTGATTTCTGTGGTGACGGCTCATTGTTGTACAGCTCTTATTGCAACACATGATAAGCTTAATGCACAGGAGCATTTATGTTTGATTTGTCTAGCTAAATAATTATGGATCTTTATTTGTCTAGAATGCAGACAGTTTTTACTATAAATTGTAATAATAAACATATTATAATCTGTGGCCTATAAATTGTAATAATGTAAACATAATCTGCGCTCGAATAATCTGTGGTGACGGCTCATTGATTTCTGTGATAATCGATTACCTTCTCTTTTTACGTTGTAGGAAGGCGTAAGTAATTTCCGTTTCAAGCACCAAGAGTATTCAAACTCTTCATGGCTTTCATCATCTACGAACAACACCTCTCAATCTTATTCGTGTTCACTTCTTCAGGTGAATATCTTTTATTTCTGACTGTTAGTATTTATTGATCTGTCATACATACTTATGTAATGCGTATTTCCTCATTTACTTCATATGTTGTGGGATGTAAATCTAATATCAGAAATGTTGCATTGCAAGGCCATGCCGCTCAACCTACAGAAATTGAGTTAGTCCATGACATCTTAGCATTCTATATCTGGAGAAGGATGGCCAGGAAACGATAATATAGTCAAGGAAACTTTTTCTACCACCCATTGACTGATTCATGAGGCTCTTCCCTAAACTAGGTAATTAACTTTTGCTTATGATACACTAAGAGGTTAGCAATCAAAATGGATCTCTTTTACCACTTTTGGCTTGTTAAACCAGGATTAGACTTTAGTCAAGAAGCCGGTATCATTTCAATTATCTTGACTTCGTTTCTTGAAGCGAGGTCTGTGAGGGGCTGACCATGATCATCATATGAGGATGTTGGTTGATTATTTCTTGGTTGTACTGTTGTACATGCATATACAGGTTGGTGCCTTTGTCTGTTCAATTTATTCTTCTTTTATCTTCGTCATTTATACATCTAAATTTTTTTCGATTGCACATACATTCAAACCGTAATAAATCTTGTGACAGTGTCACTGACGTCTTTGTTGTTTACATGGACAGCATTTCGCTGCATTGGTTAATGAACAGTGAACCAATGGATTACGAGTGCAATGGAATTCACAAACATTTCACAAGCTGTTCTTTCTTTTGGTTTACTTTGCTATCTATGCTCGATCTTCTATCCCCCGAAGTTCATTTGGTGATGGTAAGTCTTCATTTTAGGACGGAACTTTTGGCATGTATAATTGGAAATGAGAAATTTGTATGTCTATACAGCACCAACAAAAATGTGCTTAGGAACTAAGCTGTCCTGCAATAATGTGTTTTTCGTTTCTGAACAATTGTCCTCAATTTTATCATTTAACTCCAGAAAATTTACAAGCTAGTATGGTAACATGGATCGGCTATCCTATTTTACTGAGCAAGCCACATCATTATCTTTCTCTTTATTTTCAGGGTGAAGGTGCCGCAAGCACCCCTATATGGCCATATATGTCAGTTGCAGCAGACGAAAGATCAGGAGGGAGACTAAATAGGAAAGCAAAGCCTGTAACATCTTCATGTTCCTTTGGAAAGATCTCTGTGATATGTGTTGCAGTGTTGGCAATGCTTCTGAGACAGGCGAGCCCTCTGTGTCATTTAGTGTTCTCTTGACTCCTGAAACACCTATTTAGATAT
This sequence comes from Fragaria x ananassa, assembly GCA_034370585.1. Classification (NCBI taxonomy): domain Eukaryota; kingdom Viridiplantae; phylum Streptophyta; class Magnoliopsida; order Rosales; family Rosaceae; genus Fragaria; species Fragaria x ananassa. The sequence continues at coordinate 696,003 of CP139753.1, forward strand.
GCAGCCATCACCAAAATAGACAGAGTTGCTGGCTTATGTCATATCCTTCTGTCCTGTCTCTGTTCAATGCGAAGACAAGCCACAAGCTTCGGTTCCTCCTATGTAGCATTCTTTATGTACTGAATTAGGTGTTCTGTTAGATTCTGGTGGTTTGTATTTTGATTATGTAGTGATGTGGATGAAGAGCATCCTGAATTGGCTAGCTTGACGACTTGACCCACTTGTCCAGGCTGATATCTTCAGAATAACTTTATAAAGTTTTGAGGTATTTCATGAAGAGATTGCTTGTACTACTACTAGTTATATAAAATTACAACTATACAATTACATATAAGAAATTTAGGTTGTTTCAGTGAACAAAGAAGTTGACTCTATTAACATGGAAACCACAAGAAAGAGGGATCTTCATGAACCTTGCGCCTCACGAAGTGTATCTTGCTCAACTTACTTTGACACCACACTAGCTGATCTTGTGTTATAGTTGACATGTTCAGAACCCTTGAAACCAAATTGATGTCAACTTGAGAAAAGAAGCTAAGGTGACCATGATCTGCGCTCTCTTCATCTTCTTCTCCTTCTTCTTCAAGCTTTCGGAATCTCTTTATGATCCGGTTCTGACTCATCTGTAGCTCCTTAAGCATCCTCTCTTTCTTCCGAAGATCTGCTTGAACTTGTTTTAAAAGCTCTGGATCCAAGCCAGATGGAAGTGATCTTTTTCGACAAGCAGTAGTTATGTTGGCATTTTTATCTGCTCGAATGAATCGCCACATGGTCCTTAATGATTCACTCAACGTCTCGACAATGTCAGTGATAACTTCATTGCCTTCCTTTCCTTCCTTCGATCTGTCCTCTCTGATTTCTGGAACTTTTAGAAGCTTATGCATTGCATTTCGACTTTTAACATAGTTTTCAACCCTTGGCCCTTGAAAATGTTCATCCTCTACAAATCTTTGTAGGAGCACTCGAAACTGTTGCAATTCTTCTGCAGATTCCAAGGCCTACTCATACTGCCACTGAAGAAACTCCCAAGAAAGGCACAACTGCCCAACATAGATCTTTTCTAACTCACTATGCATTGGATCACAATCTATTTTGGGTCTACAAAGCCCTCAAGTTGGAAAGAAAGGATTTGGTAGCTGGAGCAAATGATTTGTAGCTCGAAAACAATTTAAGTTAATGTTTGGACTCCAGGTCACCTATTGCAAAATTCAAAACATCCAACTTGCGCATTTGAAACTTGTAACTCTTATATGTATCTCCATGTTGGTATATATCAAAAATCTTGAGTGGCTTCAAGTCATCCATATCCAGACTCCAGAGACTGATTCTTCAAAAATAGTAGGCAAACCAGTAGTAGCTCTAACTTTCCTGAGCTCCATTTTCAACTTATCTATCGACTTTAGATGTTCACACAAAGCCTCCAATGTGTCTGATGTCTCTAATGTGTCCTCAGAACCATCTTTGTCATCAAAACCATCAGGCTTGTGTAATCCAATGTCTTCCAAAGCACTTAATTCATCATTATCATCCTCCCTTGAACATATCTAATCATCTGAATGTGACATGTCTTCCTTCACAACAGAACCAAACTTTACTTCATTATTAACATCTGCTTCTTCTTCGTCATCCGAAACAGAGTTTTCCTCAATCACTATTCTCTTCTCAACCTCCTCTTCCTCAAATGCACCATCTCCATCACCTTCTTCCACATGAACATTTGCTTCTATAGAATCACAGCTTGAATTCTGAGCAGACCCATTTTGTGAATCTTCAATGAAGCAACTAGTACTATTCTTCCCGGCTTGAAAAGCTAAATAATCTCCAATCTCGTCCACTTTTTCCAGTCTCTTTAATATCCCCTAGTCTGGTACTCAAATTTAAACACAAAAGTTTGCTCTGGGCACTCTTCTTCATTAGCATCAAAGAATTCAGAATCATCATCATCTTCTTCGTAACTGTTTCTGACACGAAACAGTGGTAGAGAAACCGGAGTTCCTCATCGGGGAAATCTCTTCTTCGATGAAGAGTGTGCTGAAAGATCTGAACACAATGGAGTCAGAAAACTGAGCAAGCATTTGCGGCAAGACCCTTGAAAACCCAAGTGGGTATTTGATTTGGGGTTTAATCTGGGAAATGCTTTGGAGAGTTGAAATATGTGAACGGGAAATTTGGGTTGGCAAAGATTATATAGAGGGTGGGCTGCCGTGTTGTGCAATTGTGCTTCTTCCTAAACGAAGCAGGACATGATATTTCCTTAAGTAAAGAGGACACTATCCAAAAGAAAATCCTAAACGAAATTGTACATAAGAAGATGGTTAAGAATACCCGTGCTATTGTGGTACAAGTCCAATAGGAGCAGAATTCACCAGATGAAAGTTCAAGCCCGTGTTTATGGACTCATTTATGTGCATTAGTAGGTCCAAGTTCATATCCAGACCCAAATTGGAGCTGAAAGCCTAGGAAAGGAATAAAACAAAATAAATATTTGAATAAATGGGCAACTAGTATATAGTAATGGGGTATGACATTGACGACCCAAGAATGGACTAGACTAGGCAAAAATTGTGTCCCCCTCAAAGACAGTACTGAGTATAAAGCGAGCCGATCGACCCGGGGATAAACATTATGTGTATCGCAAGACATTTGACGGAAACGAATACTCAGCATGTAATGAGAGATTGCAAAACTGACTTAAGTTTTTTTTACAGTATAGTTTTTTTTTTCTCCGGTCAAAATTCCGATATAAAAGAAACTGCTCTCTTTTAAAAACGTGAGAACACTAGACCATCCTAACCACGACTCCAACCACAACCACGAATCGAGTACCTGCTGGCTACCTTGCCGACCTGGGTCCATTTGGACGGACACACCTCTCTACATTTTACTCATGGTGTGAAATGGCTATTAGGACCTGACCCCAATTACAGGGAAGGAATCGTGGGTTTTAGGACACAGTGTTGGGGCCATTCTTCTTTTTTGGAGTTTTTATCAAAATCCTAATGCTTTGGTTGGTTGGCAGTGTCGTTTACTCGCTCACACTGCCACACACATGTGTGTGTCTAGTAGGGGTGGACTTTTAGGCACCGAAATAACCGAAACCGGTTAAAACCGTACCGAACCGACACCGAGTAACCGAAACCGTATGAAACCGAGGCAATCGGTTCCGGAAACAACATAAACCGAGTAGTGCGGTGTCGGTTTGCGGTTCCGTACATCCTAAAAACCGATTAAACCGAACCGAACCGACATATATTCATTCTACATATATTTATTATTAATACTTAATTCTACATTACGTATCATGTTCTTATCGGTTATGGGTTACAAATAGTAAGCTTTCACACACATGATTATGTGTTTAAGTGTTTAAGTCTAACCGAAATTCTTCCCATGTAGTTTTATCTTTTGTTATATATGAATATTTGAGGCTTCAAATAAATTATGTATAAATTTTAGCTTCCCTTTTCATTTGGATTACTTATTTGAACTCATTAGATTAACTTATTTGAAGTGTTGATAGTTTACAACTTTGATATTTTTATTTTTATGTTATTTGGTTAAGTGTAAAAAAAATATTACGACTAATAGGTTTTGTAACCGAAACCGCACCGAAACCGAACCGATGTTAGGTTAACCGACGAGTGCGGTCTTTTATATATTTTTATCAGTTTCGGTTCTAGAAAATAGAAAACCGAAGCTTCGGTTTCGGTTTTCGGTTAGTGCCTAAAAACCGAACCGTTGGGACCGAGTCCACCCCTAGTGTCTAGGACGTGATAGTGTTGACTTTATTACCTCACACACCTCACTCTGGTCAAATTGGAGGACCCCTACCTTAACATTACCCTACACCAAGCCACCACCCCTATTTCATATCTTGCATGCCAATCCATCGGCGACACGGCCATGTTTTTGGGGTTCTCCCATACTATTATTTAGGTCAATATTTGCACCGCCCCCAAAGCTTACGAGTCAATTCCTCTTTTTTTTTACAGCTTCTTGATCAGAAATTTTTGAGCAGTGTAGTAAAACTTGTAAAACAAGAAGGAAATGAGAGTCAAAATTTAGGGACTACTCCTCGAGGGAAGCAATTCTCGACGGCCCTTCCCTTCTGCTGCGCTTGGGTTTTCTTCTTCCCCATAAACAAACGAGAAAAGAATCTGTAAATATCTCTGGGGAGGATGTTTTTCAAGATCTGAGTGTGTTCATTAATCTTGACCATATATGTATTCACAAGGATTAGTTTATAGTTTGATTTTGGTATAGTCACAGATTCTCAGGCAGCTTCACATGCATGAGCTTCTGGCATTATTGCTGCTCTGGTTTGGTTTTCAAATGGAGCTACCTTATTCTGGCGTTGAGAGAAGAACCTTTTACTAATAATAATCACCACCTCCAGCTCTAGGTCAGTGTAAAACCGTAAACAATCGAGATATGCCCCCATTTTGGTATCTTCAGTAATTGACTTTGGTTTGTTTAACTAGAAAGTGTTAATCATTAGCTTCTTAATTGGGTAGAATTTTTTGCCTCATTTGGTTCGAATTCCTCTTCTTTTGGCAATTTACTCACTAGTCTTTTATCTTGGTGACAAAGATATGTACTTATAGTAACTTGTAAATCATAATGAGAAACTAAGCCTAAGAGTTGTCATTCTCGTAGAGCCTTCAAAAATGTCCTTCGGCAAACATTTGTGCAAGATCCAGTGGAGATTTATGGACACCTTGTTCTAGTAATCTTGCAACACACACTGGATTAGAGATAGCTGTCTATGAACTCACTCCCTGGACTCTTAATATATGATGAAAATATTTGATTCCGGAAATGTTTCTCAATACATTTATGCATCATATAGTTTGATTATAGATGCGTCCAACCATACATATACATTTTTATATATGTAAGTTACATTATCGTCAGTTATGTGATAGATCACATAAAAATCATTCCATCTCATCCGAGCATGTTACTAATCTCATTGTTTGATATTCACGGCAATTATCTAACTTTAGTTTTCTTAACCATGTTAGGGCTTGGTTCTTGTGTACATATTTGATCTTGTCATGTCCAGACTCTTGAGATTAATAAACATTTACCTCTGCAAATTGAGGTCAAGCCATTTCAGTGATTTCACATGGCTTCTGGTCATGTAATATGTACTGTTCAATATCCACATGCATGACCATCCCCCTCCTTATGCAGCAGCTTGGTGCAACAAGCTAGAAAATGGACAAGATCCCTTATTAATGGGCGTTTTCACTTCTCCAAAAAGTCCTCTTCCCAAACTCTCCTTTTCACTTGTCTAGAATATAGAACCACCCAGCCACCCACCACACCCAACAGTAGTAGCAGCAGCAGCAACCAAAAGTTCAGCAGCAGCTATTCACATTAAAAATTCAATGCCCTTTTCAACCTGTCCATACCTCCTCTCATGCTTCTGCCTACAGTTGAGTTGAAGTCACTCTTTCACAAAATAAAAAAATAAAAAATAAAAACTGGTTAAATTTCAGTGTAGGCCCCTACCATGTCTGGGGAAAACCCTATTTTAGAACTGCCATATTTATAAGGGTCTCTCTCTCCCTCTAGGCATGGCTGCAATGTGGCATTGGACTCTTGCATACTTCCATAACCACTGAGTCAACTAAAAGCACTTACCTCCACCACAAAAGCTAAAAGCAGCTTCTCTCCTCCTTCCTTTTCTCTCATTGCACCAGAGTAGTCAAAAGTCCAAACCAACCCAACTCTGATCTCTATCTCTTTAAGCAGCAACTGTGGGCATCATAATTCATATGTCACAGCAGCTTGGTAGTCCATCCCCCTAAAACAAGGTCCCTTTGTTGTTCAGAACCTGAGGTTACTGACCTAACTGTGCTGTATTGCCATAAAAGTCCAAGTAAGATCCATCCATCTCAGTACTATCTCTCTCTTTTCTCCTAGATTCCCTCTTCTTCTCCTTCTTCACATTCTGACCCAGTATTTATATCCCTCCTCTGGAGCTTCTCTGCACAACCCCACCTCCCTCCTTTCCTTTTTTAACCTGTCTCTCTCCTTTTAAACTCCCACCCTTTTCACCTTTCTTCTCCAACTTTCCCCTTCAATTTCCACCCTTTAAAAAGCTTGTTGGTTTCTTGCTGTCTTGGCCATTTCTTCCACAATGGATGTAAGTAATTTTCATCCAAACAATATTCCCTTGTTAGCTTCACGTGTTTGATATCGTTGTTTTAAGTAGTTTATCTTACTGAATTATCATGGATGTGGTTGATGGTGGTGGCAGGACTACTATAAACGGAGCGGTCAAATTCCAGCGTTTGGGGACTGGGATTATGCCAATGAGCTGCCAATCACTCAGTATTTTGAGTGTGCAAGGCAAGCTGGTTTGATCAGGTTCAACTCTTCTTCTGGTGAGAGCGATATTCCGGCAGCCTATCTGCATGCTGACTTGTATGCTGTTGATGTTAAGAAGATGAAGAAGAAGCCTTCCCGGGTTGTTGTTGCTCCTAATTCTCGAAAGGTTCCAATTTTTACTCTTTTACCTCCTTGGTTTTCATCATTATGGATTCTTGTTGCTTGTCTGTGTCAAATTTGGGGGAAAAAGGTTGCATCTTTTCATTCCTATGGTCATTGGGATATTTTTGATCCCAGAAAATGGTGATATTTTTGTCACTACTGGGTGGTTGAGTTTTAATGGTGGTGTGCAATTTTTGGTTGGTTTATAATGAGCTATGGAGGTACTAGGTGTCTTTCTTTCAATTTCTTAGTTTAAGTAACTCCTCCCATCATGTTTTTCATTACTATGAACATCTAAGACAGACTCAAGTTTTTAAGATTGAATGCCATGTGATTTTATAAGAAACCCATTTCAAAAACTCAGGACTTTGAAACTATGATTTTGAAGTACTCGATTTGCTAATGTTTGCTAGTACATTATACTTGAGTAGATAGTTGCATACTCGTATTTTCCAACGCCATATATATAAATATAAATATGATTATTTCAGTTTCCTCTTACCAATGTGACACGTTGTAAGATCAAATCATACTCGACCAGTTTTCTGTTTTGAGTGACCAAATTAACAAACACCTAAGCACCCATCAATGTCATTTAGAAAGTAAAAGCTGTTGCTGTAGTTAACTTGATGGTGATGAGAGGACTAATGAAATGATGTCGTTTTATGTCTACTAATGACTTATGATGGTGACACTGTAATTGCAGACAACTGCAAGAGGGAGAGAAAAGAGATGCACTCATAACCCGCATGTCAAGGAGCAAAAGAAGCAGCAGCAGCAGCATCAAGCTAAGGTCCATGACGAAGTGACTGAACCATCAAAGCTACACTACCAGCAGTATCACACTCGCAGCAACGATGCCGTTTTGCGACCAAGGAGGCCTCCCAAGCCGGTTGATGAAGACCTCTACAAGATACCACCTGAGCTCCTTCACTCTACCAAGCGGGTGTGTACAAAAATATATTCTCAATCTCATACTCTATAATATGAAATTCTGACTCATGATGCACTAAAATGTCTAAAGTTTCACATGATGAGTTTGAAAAAAATGCTCTCTAGTGGATTATGTCACAAATTTCAAACCCATTTTCGACTCCGAATTGACTGATGCATACTTAGAAGTTAGAACTTAATCTATGCTGGTTAAATTATTCTTTTCATGTGTTTTTCTCCACATTGTCAGCTGGACAATAATTGTACTCGATGTTATTTTGGTTTTTGCAGAAGAAAATGCTGGGATTGTTCTCTTGCTTAGTGCCTGCTTGTGCTTCATGAGTTTGGAATCCACAAGGAGGGGGTATCATTTGATCATAGGAAAGGAAAGAATGCCCCTATAGGGATTGATCACTAGGGAAATATGTCACAAACACTAGTGCTGCTCCGTTTTATTTTGATGGGGATGTAACAATCAGCAATAGATAACTTTTGACATTAATGCCATTAGGTTTCACTCTTTTGTTCTTTGGATTAATTACAAAACACCACCCGAACTATGATGTTATTTTCATTTTCATACCTAACTATCAAAATCTTACATTTTCATACCCGAAATTTCATTCCGTTAGCATTTTGATACCTTGACCACCAACACCATTAAATTTTGAGGGCATTTTCGTCATTTCAATTAATATATCATTTTTTACATTTATTTTAACAAAATAATTTATTTTTTGAGGTTATCAAATACAAATAAAAAAATTTACTTTAGCACAAATATTATATAAAAAAACTCCAAAATTAAATATTTATTTTTGCAACAATGGTATATATTTAACCAACAATAGATTAAACATGTTTATATAAAATTTGATAAAATTTTCATCGATATTTTCTCGATATAATTTATTTTAATTATATATAGTTTACTTTGTTTTGTTTTGCTTTGCTTAACATGTAACTCCAAAAATTAATATACATACAAGAGTTCTACTAACTTTTATCACTATTGTTGCAAAAATATATATTTAATTTTGGAGTTTTTTTTGAATATTTTTACTAAAGTAAATTGTTTTATTTGTATTTGATTACCTGAAAAAATAAATTATTTTGTTAAAGTAAATGTAAAAAATGATATATTTATTGAAATGACAAAAATGCCCTCAAAATTTAACGGTGTTAGTGGTCAGGGTATCAAAATGCTAACGGAATGAAACTTCGGGTATGAAAATGTAAGTTTTTGATAGTTATGTATGAAAATGAAAATAGCATCATAGTTCGGGTTATGTTTTGTAATTAATCCTTGTTCTTTTGAACTTTTTGAGCTGATGTCAAAGACCAAGAAAGGTTCATTTGTATCCTACATTTCTAATGATAGTTATTTCACCCTCAAAATCATCTCCAAATGTTACACCATTAACTTGGTATACAAACTTCCAAACAACTCATCAAGAAACACAAAATCTCAACCTTCTGACTACAGTGCTTTTACTGCAAGATGCAAATTGGAGAGGCCAATGCTGTAGCACAAAATGAAATTGAAATGAAGTTCAACATCATTCTTGGTTAACCAAAGTCCCACTTTATAAGACAATGTTGTATCAAGAATACAGCAGTAGTGATACTTTCATGACAGAATCGGAAACTTTAAGGATGTAATTCGAAATGCTCTTACAGTGCATGAAGTATTGCAACCTAGATAATATAAGCGCCACAATGACTACATGCACACAAATTCAATAGATGAAGGAACTTTTCGTTGAAGGCATCGCATAGCATGATTTCTCGCCAAAAGCTTCTTGTCTTTCACTGTTCACTGTTTGCGAACCCAGATTACAAATAGGTTTGATAACAATTTTCTCCAATGCAGCCGCATTATGGACCAAATACATGACATGCTTAACAAATAATCTACCCCGGTAGTTTTCTATTTTAACTACCTTGAGGTGATAATGAGGGCAATGTGCCATTTTCTTTACGTTTCCTATTACCTTGTAGTATTCACAGGTCACATATCGCTCCAACTACACCAAGAAAACAATTTCATCAGACATCAAATGCTGCAGAAGGAATTAGGTTTAAGGAAGAACCAGAAAGCGATGTCGATCAACAATCAACACGAGAAGAGAATATCACAAATGCTTAACCCGTTTATGTCGTCCCTCTTGAATCCCAACTCTATATAAGGGCTTAAACAATGTGGTTTTGGTACATTCATATTAAACCAAAGATAGATGCTTTCTCATTATCTCCATTACCATGATATGAATTCCTTGATTGTGTAGTAGCTTCTTGATTAACTATTATGCATTTTCAACTGAGTAGTCTTATTTACTACTACATAGCCAAGTGACATACCTTCAACACAAGTTTTTCCAAATAAGGAGATGCCTGCAGGAAAGATAGCAAGTACTGAAGACCCCTCTCGCTGTCTTGTTCAACTGTAAGTTCCAAATGCTTGAGATTCGCAAAATGGGGGAATACAAGACTGGAATCGTAGTCCTGAAAATAATGTACGGTAAGAAACAATTGCCATTTTGGAGAATAGTAGGAGAACTACAATTTTGAACCACTTATTCTAATATGTATGGAATGTGTTTTTCACATTGATGCAGTTCACCACAAATATATTGTTCACATATCTCAACAAGAACAGAAAACCAAAACACTAAAAATATATACACTAACCATTACACTAATATTCAGCATGATCATCTCCAGATGACTGCAGCGTGAAATTTGAGTAAAGAAACGCTGTAAATCCATGGACCTAGATGTTTTGTAGGAGACCTCAACAAGTGATGGTACATTACTGATGAGAAGTAGGCTAATCTCAGCACCTTGAGAAATAGTTAAAGAAACCAGGTTTGTGTCACTAATCTGAACGCTATTGAGGCCATCACAACCAATGTTTTAAAAAACGCGCCTCGGGCGCGCCTTGAGGCTTAAAAGGCGCGAGGCGCATGAAAAATTCATTGTGTTTTGCTGGTTAGGCGTAGAGGCGCCAAAGGCGCAGATCAAGGCTCGGAAGGCGCAAAAAACGCTGTCATAGGCGTCAAAAGCGGACGCCCTGGGAAAAAAAGAAAAGAAAAAAAAAACTGAAATTCGCAAAGCATACCAGATACAGAGAGAGAGAGAGAGAGAGAGAGAGAGAGAGATTCAAACCTGGTGAGGGAGATGATCGGCCTCTTGGTTCAATTAAACAGAAAGTAAGAACTTAATATGCAGAAAATTACAGAGACAATATTGTGCGAATGACATTTGTATGATTTAGGGATAGAATAGATGGCAAAGCATGACCAGACGTCAGACAAACATTTGATTTCTATGGGATCGGACTACCTTGTGGAGTTGTGGACGTCGATGTGATGATATATTAGTTTGCCATATAAGAAATAACTCAATTGTGTAAAACGGAAAGCAGTGGTGGTAAAGAAATTGTGTGTGAATGGAACGTACAGTAGACTCAGTAGTTGTGATATATATGAAAGTTGAGTTTGATTTGGGTTTGAATTGGTGAGAACAATCTGATATGTATTTGAGTTTGATGGTCAATTTGATATATATCTAAACATATTAGTGGATATTTATGTATTAATATAAACTTTATATGTATTTATTATATAAATATAATTGTATCGTAAGGCTTACGCCTTATGCGCCTTAACGCCTCAAGGCTCAAGGCTCTCCCGACAAAGCCTCGCATACGCCTTAGCCTTTTAAAACATTGATCACAACTGAGTAGTTCTAGATACTTCAATGCAATCGAGGGTCCAGCAACTCTCAGACCAACCAAACTTCTGGTAGACTTCACACTAAATCTCTCAAGAACTGGACAGTTATACAAGTGCTCAAGAACTTCTCGAGACACATCAACATTAGCGAAACGAAGAACTCTAAGAAAATTAAATCCAATACTGCATGCAGAATCCAAATGTTTAAGCTGCAAGTCGGACTCCATTTCCAAACCTAAAAGCTATGGTGGAAACTGATACATATAGTTACGATTTATCCAGTTAGGTATCACTCCACTGAGGATATATAAGCTCCGAAATTCCAATTCAAGTTCTTGAACTATCTTATTCATCTCAAATTCAACCCAACTATCAACCGATTTTGTAAAGTGAAAATCTAGATCAAAGCAAACCCTAAATCGTTCAATGGTGGAGGCTCTATGTTTTCCTATCACAGAGTCTACCCGATCGATATATCTGCTGCTTTCCTGTCCATTTCTTCAGGTTCAAGTCCATGAAAGCGAGCAAAGAGTTGATCGTCCTCATCAAAATTAAGAGAAGCACTAAACTTCCACACATGCTCCCATCTCCTAGAAAGGACACAAGTCGCTGCGGCATCCTTTAAGGGCAACAAGGACTCCATAGCAATAACAATGTCATCTGGCAAAGCACTGATCCTGTCCACTAAGCTATCTTCTCCTTCTAGTTTCTGCTTCTTTCCCGATCTCTTTCTTTCCCGTTTTGCCCTAGACATTTTCCGGGAGGTGTGCTCATCAGGCATCTAATACATAAACAGACAACGAGTTAGGGATTGCAGGTTCATTCATTATTAGCATCAAGTCATGAAACTGGATTTACAAGAAGGGTAACCGAAGAAATGAAAGAAATCACACCGTATGAAACTTTTGTAACAAGTAAAGAAAGAAGGTTAATCAAACATGATCAATATAGATAACAGTTAGAGATCGATCTACGTAGGAGACATACATTCGTCGGCGATGAAAAATTTCTTGGGCTGCTTTCCTCGTACGCTTGAAGCTCGTGAGAGCAGTCATGGCGGTCGTGAATTCTCATTAGGGTTCATAGAGATAGAGAATGTAAATTCTGTTATACGACTTGGAACAACGACGCCGTTTTGTGTGAGTGCTCAATTTCTTACATAGGCTTTCGATTGTTGGCGTTTTCCCATTATGTGGGCTAGGTGGAGTTTTGCACGCCTAGGCGGTGGGCCAGCTGGCGCATTTCCTGGGTGGGTCCTATAAAAGCGTGTGATCAAATAAGCCCAAACAGCTCTTCATCTTTTTTGAGAGCCCAAACAATTCTTTTTTCTTAAATAGTTTATTCACACACTTCTAAATACTAAATACACATCTTTTTTTTCATACATTAAATTTTAAATTTTAAGGGTAAGTTAAATTACCAAAAAGTCTTTAGTGATATAAATAAACAAGAGCAAATGAAAACTTATATGAATTTCTGATTATAGGCAATCTGGTTATGGAAATCAAAATAATACAGTACGTAGTATTTCACAAGAAAGCCAAGAGAGAAGATAGCTTCAAGGTTCCAATATAAAGGTTGCACGCATGTGTCGCAAACCCCGATCAAGAGGTGCATTCAGTCACTTTTATCTTTAAAATATTGAAATGAAATACAATCCATTTGAGTTTGAAGACAAACACAAAAGATCAAATCCTTATTTCACTGGTAACGAAACATATAGTTAAACTGGTATAAAAACACATATATCAAAGCTGGTGTTATAAGAAAGGGTTTCAATGAAGGATTGTCAAGGCCCTCACCATGGGCACTTGTTGTAACTATCCCTGTCATATTTCTAGTGGTGGTGACCCTGCAGATGGTTGGCTCATGAAGGTCAAGGACTTAAGCTCAATCGCGTACCCAATTGAGGGATTGATTCCCCCCTTCATATGTAACAATCATATCTTCAACCTTGATAGGTAGAACTTCGTTGATCATTAACGTCAATTGGGACAAGCTTCTTGCTTGTACCTTGCATTTGGCCATTTGGACGAGTGATTACTAAATTGACTCCTAGCTTTCCAGTGCCCATAAATGGATCCTAATACTGTGATTTGGATATCAAGTATGGTGTATTGTAAATGAGGGTAGTTTGGAAAATTTAAGGTTGTGCATCAAGTAAAATGTTAAAATAAAAAAATGAATAGAATGTGTATTAAGCATGATATGTGTATCTAATATTTAGTTATGTGTGAATAAAGTTTCTCGAAGTGGAAACCAACACATTTTTTTTGGGTATGAGGATGAAAAACTTGCACATCTAAAAACATAGGTGACTGGAATTTTTTGACAATAGGATCCCCTACTGTTTTGTCTCATAAACTTGTGCACTTTGAAATGCTACACGAGGTAAATTGTATTTGAACCTGTAATATTATGCAAAGCACAACAATTACTTCATGCACGCAGATTCAATAGGTGATAGTGAGGGCGACGGGCCACTTTTGTTATATTTCCTGTATACATGTAGCATTCGTGGGGCGCATATGGATCCATATACAACAAGATTATTATTTTTTTCCATCAGACATCAAATTCATGAACAATAACTCACATACAGAAGTCAGAATTTGGTAAAGGATGAACCATACAGAGATGCCAAGAATCAACATGAGAAAAGTAAATGACAAATAGTAATTCCGTTTCGATCCATCTTCCATTCTTTAGCAACTCCAACAGCTTCGTCATATTTTGATTATTTATAACTGTACCTAAAATAGTGCTAGTGAGGAAAGAAAAAACGAAATTCCCTAAATTTAAAGCAACGTACAAAATGTTAAGAAAGAAATATGGAGATTTTTGAAAATTGTTGTAAAAAGTTGAAGCATAAGCATTAAAAAAATATTAAAGCTGTTGGAGTTGCTAAAAACGTGTTTGATCCATTCATATCATTCATATTAAACCAAGATAACAGTTTTTCCTTTTAGCATGATTTCAATTCCTTGTTTGTGTAGTGACTTGGATAGCTTCTAGATTAATTATTATGCATTAATGAATACTGATTTTTCACCCGTAAGACCAATTAACATACCTCCAACACAAGTTTTTCCAAATAAGGAGATGCATACAAGAAACACAACGCATTCCGGAAACCCATGGAGCGGCCTTCATCAACCTCAAGTTTCAGATGCTTGAGCTTTGCGAAATTGGGAAATACAAGACATGAATCATGATCCTGAAAACAAAATATGATAAGAATGAATTGTCATTTTCAAAAATAAGTGGTGAACCACATTTTGACGAATCACTTTTAAGCTATTTGATGTAACAACTAGACATCAGTTTAGTGTGTCTTGTACGTGTGTGTATTCACATCGACGCAGTCTAAAAGTGATACACAACTATATTGTTCACCTACCCAAACAAATAGAAAAGAAAACCAAAACACAAGAAATATATACACTAACCACTGCGAGCTTCCTTGAGCTTCTCTAGTTGAGGGCAGCATGAAATTTGAGTAAGGAACTGCGGTAAATCCATGGACCTTGATGCATTGTAGGAGATCTCAACAAGTGATGGTACATTACTGAGAAGTAGGCAAATCTCTGCACCTTGAGAAATAGTTAAAGAAACCAGGTTTGTGTCGCAAATCTGAACGCTCTTGAGGCCACACTCACTTAGCTCTAGATATTTCAATGCAATCGAGGGACCAGAAACTCTCAAACCAACCAAACTTTCGGTCGACCACACAGTTAATCTCTCAAGAACTGGAGAATTATACAAGAAGTGCTCAAGAACTTCTTGAGTCACATGAACATAATCGAAACAAAGAACTCGAAGAAATTTAAATCCAGTACTGTACCCGGGAGTGTCAGCAGAATCTAAATGCTTAAGCTTCAAGTCAGATTCCTTTTCCAAACCTAAAAGTTTTTGGGGAAATGGATACAAATTACTATGATCCGTCAATTCAAGTATTTGAACTCTCTTATTCATTGCAAATTCCATCCATCTATCAACGAAGAAGCTTAGACAATGACGGTTTAAACCAAAGCAAACCCTGAATCGTGTGATGGTTGGGGCTCTATGTTTTCCTATAACAGAGTCTACCCAACCGATAAATCTGCGGTATTCCTGGTCTTTTTCTTTGGTTAGTCTACGAGAGCAAGTTAAATATAGATAATCCTCAAAACTAAGTTCAAAAATCAAGAGAAGCACTAAACTTCCACACATGCTCCCATCTCCTAGAAAGGACACAAGTCGCTGGGGCATCCTTTAAGGGCAACAAGGACACTATACCAATAACAATGTCATCTGGCAAAGCACTGATCCTATCCACCAAGCTATCTTCTCCTTCTAGTCCCACTCTTTTTCTTTCCCGTTTTGCCCTACACCTTTTCCGGGAGGTGTTCTCAGACATCTAGAAAGGATAAACAGATAATTAAATTTACAAGAATGATTATCAAAGCGAACAGGACAATCACAACCTATGAAAAATTTGTAGTTATCATACATGAAATTGATATCAAACAAGCTCAAAATCTCTAAATCGTAATCACAAAAAAAAAAAAAAAAAAAAAACAGAGGAAGAAATCGGATACCTGAGCTAATGAACTTCGTTAGAATCGTGAAAATTTTGATTAGGGTTTATCTAGAGAGAACGGATTTGGGGACTTTTTTTTTTATCGGTATTGTGTTAGGATTAAAATCCATTTATAAAAAAAAAACTAGAAAATCAAGAGAAATCTAAGGAAATAAACTAAACAACATTCATATCATTCATCTATATTGATTCTAGATAGATTACAGATTTATAAAGATGAAGTTCTATGCTATAATCAAGGAGAATAACTTCCTATGATAACTACCTACCTACATGGGCAGAATGAGCTCCTACGGTTGCTACTACCATATGGGCTAAGTCCATTACATAATACAAAAAATAACATACACATCAGAGATGGAGCATGGATTCGTGTTCCATCATATTGACCGGTACTTTATATAGGTTTGGGAGCCGAGACAGTGCAACCGTGCAAGTTCAACTAACCAAAACGACGCCGCTTAGATGGTAGTTGTGTTGGCGTGCTCAATTTGTTTCCGAGGGGTTGGCGCTCAATTATACGGGTATTGCGCCTACTACAGTAGGACGTTGTTTATGTATGAACTATTTCTCTTGACATATTCGGCCTACGACGGTGCTGCCTTTTGGTTATCTAAAATTCGGAAAGTTTTTGTATACACGACAGTGCAAGTATAGACCAGGGGTCATGATTCAGGAACTACTCTCCACCTTAATTTGTGACTATGATTAGTAGTAATGGTATCTTCTGAGATGAGAAGCTTTGATTCCCCGCTGATTGTGGGCTCTCATTGTTGAAGTAGAGAAGAACACTGAACAATTCCATGATCATATTAATGGACCATCTTTTTTCTTTATGGTCTTGTCAAACTCAGAGCCAACTCCATCATCCCTTACCTCTCAAGGACCACTCCAACCGAAAGCAGATCAAAAATGCAGCTAAAAGGTTTCTAGTCTAGTAGATAATTGTTCATAGCAAATCACATTTTTATACTACACGCGGAACAAATAATATCATACTCTTCGTAACTCAATCGGATGACTAAACAATATTCGCGATAAAATAAGTTTCGCAAGGTGATGTAGACAATGGATTGAACACTTTGATTTACAAAATTACATATGTATGAGAAGATAAAATCATATTCCTATTGGTGAAATCAGATTCTTTATCTTCATGAATCTTTAGCTTTATTGAAAGGATGGGACCAGCAAATGACATATGATCACAAGCAGGCTGCATATGAGTGGAATTGAGTTGTCTACTTGTTCTGGTTGGGTTCCATACTAAGTGACATGGATAGGGTCTGCAATGTCTTCTAGTGAACTGTGGTTAGCATTTTCTTATGTGTTACAATCTTGGGACTAAGACTTGGAGATTTTTCTTCACCCCTCAAATTATAGAACCTGAATGTCTGCACATTCAAAAGGCCAAATTTCCACCAGAATCAGATTCTGCAGAAGCTGATGTACACCTACTGTCATGTCATGTAGGCATGTACATTGTTCAGTATACATATCTATCCATAACCAAAGACTATTTGCACTTCAAAACCAAGTTGATTAGCGTGTTAAAACTTCTTCTAATGACAAAGAGAAGACTAATGAAACAGGAGCATCATAATTATTCTTCCTCCACTAAGGTTCAAGATCAAGCAGCCTAGCTTCTCTAGGTGTTGCATATCATTGAAGTTATATTCTACAGTTCACCTACCACATTTAGATTTGTAATGTGATCTTGGTGATGGAATAGTGAGTCAGCTTCAGCATGAAAGACCAGATTTCAGCATCACTCTCCGCCCTAATTACCTCTTTTTCCTTCTCTTTTGTATTAAAGTTAAGCGCAATTCTTATGGCACCGTCAGGAAAAGTCATAATCAAAGATTAAAGCAGAATACTTTGTCCACTAATTTGGATTAGTGCATTAAGACAAAGGAGGTTTTGAAATTATGCAGCATGGTGCATCAGCTTGCCGACACTCCTAAAGTTGAACAAGGAAGACCCTACAGATCCATCTTATTCAATAGGCCTTGACCAAATCCTTTTTGAACAAGGACAACATACCAAATATCAGCATTTGGAGTCAAATTATCCAAATGAATCAATGTTGGCATTTCATAGAGGGTAGTATTCACAGCTGGCTCAAACAAAACATATCAGCCTTCCCAAAGAATAACATGTCGGAAATAGAAAATGATACAGCTAAATCGATCACGAAATCCAACTATGATGACGCATTCTATAGAGCTCCGGAGTATTGAAAACATTCTATAGAGCTCTGGAGTATTGAAATTCTTGAGACATGATCCGTTAGATTAGTTCACTGTATAGGACATTGCAAAAATAGTGAGTAGTGACTAAGGAAAGGTTCACATCTCCGGATAATCAAGACTATAGAGTAGTGAGGAAGGAGAGATTCCAATGAGATTTACATGAACAGAAACAAAACACCAAATACCATCATAGTTTCAGTCAAATAATAGAAATGGATAAATGTTGGCATTTCAAAGAGCAGCTGGCACTAATTGGACATGTCAGAAATTAGAAAATGGGATAGCTAATACAACTCAGAAGAAACAAAATACTTGTGAATTTCATAGTGATGAGATTTACAATGTCTATAGGCCTCAAATGGACCAAAACTTGCCTAGGTTGCATTACAGGTAATGTATGACTACTTTTGTACAGGTTAAGAAGCTGAGATTGGGAAGTATAATAGCAAAGTGTAGAAGTAGCATTTACACGAGGTCATGGAGAAATGTACCTTCTCTTTTTGGGGGTCAAAAATGAAAAACAGAAAGTACTACTTCCCTCAAGCAGTGTGTGTTACTGTACCAGTCTTATTCAACCTCTCAAGAATTCCAATGGCCTTCCTTTTAGCTCTTGAAGTTCCACTCTGTGCAAGTCTAGAAAATGTACCATTCGACATTTCCTCGTCCTTAATCTCCTTCAGTTTAGACCGAGCACTAAAGCAGATATTGTACAGGATCACAATGCAGTTCTCCTTGTCGCGCTCACAATTACTCTCCCTGATGATTTTAACCAAACAAGACACAGCACCAAATTCACACATGTCCTGAATAGCCTTCTGATTGGTCGAAATGATTGCAAGTATAGCCAGCAACTCAGCAACCAATACACCATCCATTATCTTCTTCAGAATCACCCACACCACTCCAGCATTGACGGCTCTTCCTCTATTTTCAAGGTCTGTACATAGGCGGAATATGGCCGTGGCAACATCCTTCATGGCTAATGGATGCCCCTCATGTAACAAGTCAATCAGAGGTTTGAGAGCACCAGATGCGCCAATAACAATCTTGTTGGAATCGATGGCTGATAATGTGAAGAAAGTTGCTGCAGCATTGCTTTTTGTTTGAATGGTTCCAAACACTAAGGATTCAATAAGGAGAGGGATCACCAATGGGTTTTCAGCAACTAATCTCTTATTGTTGTCATGAATTGAAAGGTTTAGTAGAGTTGTGATCAAGTCTTCTTGAAGGTCAGGATGAGTGGCAACTTGACCCTGTGAAAGTGGACTCAGCAGTTGTGCAATGATCTCAGCCGACTCGCCAAACAAAGCCCGAAATGATGAACTCCTCTTTGTTAGCAGTCGAAGTTCCTTTGCTGCTTCTTTCTGATCAGACAGGGAAGATGATGAAGTCTTCTCAAGCAGTGCATTCAGATAGTTTCGGTCTGCACTGGTGACAATTTCCTCGCCAATATCTTGAACAGGTTTCGGAGACTCAATACCATGCTCCTTGCACCATTGTGAAATCATTTGTCGGACCAAGTTATTTGGGGTGAGGATAGTATGAGCAAGGACTTGCTTGGTCTGAGGGCATATCTGGCTACCTTCATTCAACAACCTCTGGATGAATGGCCTATCATAAGTCTGCAGTTCATCAAATGAAATTCAAAAAGGATTAGAAATTGCACAAACTCAAAATGGAATCAAGCTTCATAAGGCAGGCAAGCAAACCTCATTCATATCAAAACCAATTGGAGTCTTTATAATCACAGATGCTCTAAAGTTAAGTAAGCAACAACCCGTTTGTAATCAATGAAAGCCAATTTTCTGCCTTTTCAATTCTAATGGAGGAAGAGAGCAACACTTGCTATCTAATCAAGAAAATTCTTTGTATATATCAAAGTGGTCAATGGAAAAAGAAATTTCATACAATTACTCACATCCACAAGAACAGTTCCAGAGTTGACAAGTCCTTAAACTCAAAAAGTTGACACTCCAAACCAATTTTGTTTTTGGGTCTTGAAAGATCAAGCAGAAATACCAGAGAGAAAAAGTTATTGAACCCCCAGCCTTATAAACACATAAACGACATTGATACCCAACTTGATGAAAAACAAAAAGAAAATTCTCAGATCAAAATTTCAACGACTAGATCAGTTTCTTGCATGCATAGTCAAATTGGTCAGAAATCAAACAAGGGTATTGTCACAAATTGCAAACCTGTCCAGTGGCCAAGACAACAGGGTCAATCATGAGCTCTCCAGAAATAGGACACCTCAATTCTTGAGGAACATCAAGTTTGAAAGAGAGAGACTTTTTCGAACTCTTCAAGTTCTTCAAAGAAGACAAGGCCCTCATAGCCTCCTCAGCAGTCTCTACCCTATAGTCTTCTTCTTCAACAATGTCCTTGACCAGTTTCCTCAACTGCTTCTTTATCTCCATGGCTGCTTCTTTATCAGTCTCTCCCGAGACACCTGTCCTGGCCATTTGTGAAAGGCACCCAAGGAAACTACAGAGGAGAACTGCTTAACTGGCTTGTTCAGACTAATGGGTTTTTGTCAGAGAGAATTGTGAGCTTCTTCTTCATCATCTGTCAGAGAGAAACAAGAAGAAGCAGAAGAAAGAGTCTGTCTTTTTTTCTTTTTCTTTTTTTGGCAAAAAATAGTCTGTCATTTAGTTTGCTCTGTTTTCTAATGAAAGAGAGTGACACGCAAACTAGAGTTTCAACTGACAAATGGCATAAACTACTGACAATATCTACTGCTTAGTCGTCCTTCACTGTCAGTCACTGCTAGAGAAGAGACTAACTGAGTCACCGGGTGTGGTCGGCATTCGTATGTGCCAAATTGAATTATGCGACAAAATGAGGGTGCAGTCGCAATAAAACTTTTGCTTTGTTGCATAATTGCAGTATGCACCTTCAGACAAATAGTAATCGGAACAAGTGATCCCTCTCCTAACAAAATTTTCTGTTACCGGTTTAAATAACCGGGGAGTGTTTATCGGTAGAGTCATCACTCATTTAGTGATACAACATTTGCCAACAAAAAACTCGTCTATACAAGTCATCAGCTTGATTGTTATCTCACGTACTAAGTTTTACCTACGAGCCAAATATCGGGCCATGCTAGTCTAGTGACTCGAGTTCCAGTAAGAACTACCTGCGTGGTCTTGTCATGGAAGTAATGAGACTCTGAAGGAGAGAGCGGAGCACCACCTTACCTCCCTCCTCTAGCATTGCCTTCGAGTTTGCCCTAGAGGGTTTAGAGCATGGTATTCCTTTGTCCGTCGAGAACAAAAGAAATGGAATAAGAAAGCTCATACAACCTAAAATGCGTACATGGAAGTACAAGAAACTGAACTCTGAATCTGCCATCATGTAAAAAAAAAACATCCATACAAAGCAAGAATGCTTGAAATACAATTTCTTCCATTTGCATATTTCAATGGGGGAAGAAGCCAGGCGCTATGTTCAGACTAGTATAAAGACTTGTTATCAGCACTAAACTGCATTCTTTGAGCAGAGTACATGCAACAATAGCTGAAAGACCAGTAGTCTGCTACATCCAGCTTCCTCATCTTGAACTTCATGCAGGCTGAGAAGCTTTGAGCATGAGATTGCCCCTCATATTACCTTTTTTACCAATCTAGCAGAAGCTGTGTTCTTGTAGCTACATGCAACAGGAAAAGGTTTCAGCAACTTCAACCAAAACAGATATGCTATGAGAAAAGCAAGTAAATTTCATCTATGATTAAGAGGGCAAAATCACAGCTTCCCCGATGGAGAAAAATAATGATGCCTGCTCGGCATCCAACCACAAACCGGCCGACCCTTATTTGCAGAGATCTTGCTAGCCTTTGGTAAGGATTTATATTATTTCACAATAATCTTTGATTGCAAAGAGAAGAACAAGTGGTCTGTATATTAGTCTATTTACCTAAACAAACAGAGTAAAAAGATGTCGCTCTCGACTTGCTCCGAATATGGCGATAACTAGTTGCTGGAATCATGAATGTCCTTTGCTTGCACCAAAGGTGTGAGCAAAGTTAGCTAACAGAATGGGGGTGTTGGGGGGCTATGCTACGATTCGTTGAAGCAGATATCATACTCCTTCCATGTTGGAGAACATTCTGCTAGACAGAGACAGCTAGCCCATCCCCATAGTATCATTTTACTATCATGATTCTAAATCACATCAGTGCTAAAATAGCTAGATCTGATTTGGGTTTTCCATCTCTAGAAGGTAAAAGATGATGTAGATACAAATACGAAGACTTCAGTAAATTGAGAGGGTTAAGAAAACTATGATATTCATGGAAACTAGCATGCCAGAACTAGTAAATTTTATTATTGCCTATTCAGAACAAGTAATAAGAAACTAAGATCAATGAATTTAAATTTAAATGATTAGCAGCTGACAGAAAAAACAGTCAAGGATACAAAGGAGGATACAGATGAAGTTAATATCCTGAAACCTGATGACTTCGTACTGCAAAATTGTGTCAATAAACCATGTCACAAAGGAAAAAGGAACAAGGTCTCTCTAAATCAGACAAGAGCATACTACAAATACATAAAAGAAAAAGCAAGGATAACTTACCCCAGATTGCACTCTGATTCCTAATTGTACTCCGGAGTTTGCTCATTTACAGAATATCTGCCTTCTCTAACATACTTTTTGCTAGAAGATTGATCCTCTTCATATCTGTCATGAGATTCCAAGGGATCGTATCTATCGTCAAAAGTATCTCTTTCCAGAGAGTTTGAACTATGACTCTCATATGTTTTCTCATATCTTTCACGTTTTGACTTCTGGTGTGAGTTGGACAGAGAAGATGATCTGTTATCAACATACTTGGATCTGCTATCATGATACTTGGATGACCAATTTCTTTCATGATGCTTGGTATTGGTCCGCTGTCGATGATCTTGTTCACTCTTTCCATGTGACCATCCACGACTTTGAGACCTTTCTGGGCTTCTGGAATAACTTTCGGTATCACGACTGTCACTGAGACTTTTAGAATCTTCTAGATATTCGTGGTGAAGACTATGACTTGGTTTCTCTTGATCTTTGGCAGAAGCATGTCTGGAAGTTGTGGAATCTATAGTATAGCGTGAATGTGATTGTTTCCTAGAACGACTTGGGCTACCTCCCTCTGACTCGCTATTTCTTTTTGCTCGATTATCATCATCGGTGGTGAAGTCAGTAGCAGTAGGTAGTTTGAAAGGAATGCTCCCTTGCCCTTCAATTGCTCGTTCGAAGCATCCAATCCCTCCAGCTTGCTTGATTTCCTCCATGTATTCCTCTATAATATCCCTGGTAACCTTCGGACAGGAAAAGTAAATAAGAATTCAGTATAATGAAAAGGGGTGAAAAGAACTGATGTCAATATTTCAGGACTTTTCTTAGATTCATCTTAGTTTCCTACCTTCACTGCCACAAAAATGCATGGTGTGAAATTATAATAACAATGTTTTTAGCTCTATAGGCTATATTTCAAACAAACAATATGCTCAAGAACCATTTTGGGTTACAAAATAAGTTTGTTTTACAAGATAATGAAACTGTAAGCCAATAATATTTTAGCAGATTGACTGCCCTTAAGCATACTAGCCAATCAGGCACTAATCTCGAATGTAAAGGGATTCAGTTTTCTTTTCCTTTGCTCTACCTTAAAACTCTATTCCACTTTTGATTGTTGCATTGCTTTTCATTTTGATTAGAATACAGTCAAAGGCTTAAGAAGAACTAATGAGAAATATCTCAGTTCATCAAATGGGGCATATGTCATATATATGTAAGCAAGAAGAAGCATTAAAAATGAATATAATAAAATAAACTTGATCCTTACCTGCAAAGTTGTACGCTTCACCTTTTTGCCACGATATGACATCCTTCGTCGTTTGTAGTCCCTTTCTTCTGCCAATAACTCTTCTTTTGTCTTGGTCTTGTTAGTTTCCTTATGTAAACCAACAAAGAACAAAGAACGTCAGAGATTCTAAAAGAGAGGAGCAGTTTCCCAATATTCATGAAAGGTTCTTTATAGAAGTAATGTCTGAAAATAACAATCTAGTAAAACATTATACAGGAATGCATGAAGAACCATATATCAGGCTATCACTAGGTTGATTGACTTGATTCCTTTAGCGGCTTAGCATACTTTAAATACACTAAAGATTACCAGACAGGTGGTATGTATCTTCAATTTTATCCCAAAATAAAACTATTAAATGGTACCTGGTTACTTGATTTTTGCCGAGGCAGCCCATCATGGTCGATAATAGGTCTATACTGACTTCGGTTTTTCCGCTCCTCATCAGCTCTTTGGGAGACATAATTATGCTCAAGTACTCTAAAAAGAAGTAAAACTTAGCATTTATTATCCTCTTTTGCTCTAGTTATAAATTCAACTAGATTTTTTGCTTGTTAAAAGTAAAACCTGCAAGCAAGTTGAATATAAAAGAAACTGATCATAATGTCATACCGTTGATGTCTAGTGAGGGTCTGTGAAACTCGTTCTCCCTTAATTTTTTCTTCAAGCAAGAACCGTTCATGCAATGCTGCAACGGCTGCTGCAACCTGGGACACAAATACCACCTTACTGATAACGATTCCCTTCATCTCAGTGCTTAGTGGTTTAGTAACATCTTCATCCTTAACACAACTGCCCCCAGCATCCAAATTCAATGAACCCTCTTCTAAACCATGAAACTCTGTCTCCTTTTGCTTTAAAGGGAAAACAAATAAGCCCAAGGCAGCATCTAGTACGCAATGCTTAAGAATGTTTATGGCGAATAATTTCCCATTCAATTCACCATAGAGTTTGGAAAGCTGAGATGCCAACCACACTAATGCCTCAACCAAAGTTGGACACTCTAAATACCCACTCTCTGAATCTCTATAATTTACCTTACCTAAAGCTTCCCTAACAATTGCCCTCAAGCACAGGGTAATGAGCAAAACTATATGATCTCCCATGGGCACATCAATCACAATCCCATACTTGGGTGAATTTGCTATAACCCATATCGCCAAATCACACTCTCTAAGCACACCTAACCCCAAAATGGCACATAGTACACAGCTTGAGTACATAGGAGGATACTCATTCCACCTTAGAACTTCATTCTTAATGGCCCAAGACTCTGACGGCAGAAATGTACTACACACCTTGTCACAATTCATCATCTCCCTAAATTCTGTACAAGAAAAATTCGCACACTCGGCTGACAAAACTGAGGGAAGTGTGAATGTTTTATCGAAACCATCCAGCGCAGAAGAGTTAACAACACCAGGGCAATCACGGTAGAAAAAATTGCACCCGAATTCCGCATAGTAATGCTCCAAGGACAAGCACAGATCACCAGATTGAGTAAAACTCTCACCGGATTGAGATTGGTCGGTGGATTCGAGGGTTTTGGGGTAATGGAGAGGTGGGATGAGGTGGTGGAGAGGCCGGGGGCAGCGGAGGGAGTGGGAGAAAAGGGAGTGAGGATGCAAACGGTGATGGGGGTTCACAGGACAGGAAACAAGGGAATCACTGTCATTGGAATCATCTTGGCTCCGGACAGGGAGGATGGTAGAAAGTGAGTCAAGGATCCGGGAAGAGTCACGAATGAGGCTACTTAGGGATGAGATTGCGGTCGAAAGGTCAGGAGGAGAAGCGGTGATTTCGGGATGTGCATTGTGCGGCCGAGAGTGGAACAAATTGGGGTTAGGATTAGGATTAGAAAACTGAGCCTGAGTGTGGTTCATGACGTAAAAATATCGTTTAACTAACACTACCGAAAAATCCCCACCTGCATTATATAGATTATCAGATTGTAATTCATAGTGATTCAAGGATTTGGAGAATAATAAAGAAGTAAACTAGGTTTTGAGATTTACAGAAGCATGAAATTAACGAATCAAATGGGACAAATTGCGAGCAATTAGGATTCCGTGGAGTTGTACTAAAGCCGAATTGGAAAGGAGTAAAGGATTTAGAGAGAGAGAGTTACCGGAGATCGAGCAAGCCAGCAAGGTGCTGAATCGGCTGCGACGTCGTTTCGTTCTCGGAGCTCAACAGTGTGCAGAACCCGGCGCCTTTTTCTCTTCTTCTGGTTGGGCCCCCATGACCCGCTATCACCACGTGACTAGTCACCGCCTAGACACGCGTCGTCTCTGCCTAGCCAGCAAGAATTAGTTTTCTTTTAATTTTAAATTTTTTACATGGTGGGCCCCACGACCCACTAACAGCCACATACACATCAACGCCTAGACACGCGTCGTTCCGCCCAGGCAGTAGAAATTAATTTTTATTTTTATTTTTTATTTTTGCTTATAAAAATACCTACGTATTAAAACAACTCACACACCCAGAATCAAGAAACCATAATAAGCTTCATTTGCTACAGACAGCCTCACACAATTCACAAACACAGCGTCACCAGGAGTCCACATATATCCGACGACGGCGGCCATTTCCGGTGAGATAGATAGAGAGTTGACAAAGAAACAGTGACTGAAACATATATACCTGGCTTGCTTTGCACATATGAAGCTCGAAAGCAAGCATCAAAAACTCTTCAAATGCAGTGGATTCATTCCAGCCATTAGGCCCTTGAATCTTTCAAGTCCGATTACAAGAACATTACCAGGTTCTTTCAAGTATAGACAGTTGCTTCCTAGCTGCCACGCACCAATTTGTTACATCTTTCACACTTGTACTGCTAACAGTAGTCTATACTTCAGTACTTGTTTTGGCCATCTCAACGTCGGTGGCCACCAGCCGCATACGCAGCAAGACGACGAATTTCCGATGCTCCCGCACCACCAGCACTCGATCTCTTTCTCTCAAACCCAAAATCACTGGTCTAATTGTCGAGTTCTCTCTGGCGTCCCTGTTGTGACGTGAACAGAAGTCTTGGGATTTAAATAGTGGACCCGACGACCCATTTTAACCCACGTTACAATTCACTATCAAAACACGTGTCGTATTTTTTATATTTTTAATATGAATATCTCTTTAGTAATTTTACGTATCTATAAAATCTTATATAATCTATTAAAAAATAAATAATTTTGTATTTAACGATTAGAGATATCATTAAAATTTCTCCAAGTCATTTTCGACAAAGAAAAAAAACCACAATGAAAAGTATAAAGAAAAAGTTCATCTGTAGGAATGTGGAATCTAGACTGCTACCAGATTGGAAGTAGGCTCTGCACATAATGATGGAATTGACAATACCTTTTGCCTGATTTATGTGTAGGAATCTTTCTCATTTTCTTAGTCTCTGGGTCATACAGAATAAGGATTTCTTTCCATGCTTTGAGAAGTAATTGATCATTCAGAAATCCCATGAGGCGCCCTGAAGGAATTGATGAGGTTCGCATCCTGAGTTGTCGAGTCCAAGAAAATGTCGATGTTGTTCCACTCTTGGTCATCACCCAAAGCTCTTGGTAGTATCCAGTTGGTAGTGAAGGTCGTAGCATTGCAAGTGAATTTTTCCATATGAGGAATGAAGGTCGGTTTCTCAGATGAACATTTTCGGGTAGCCGCAGCATCGGTAGGTCTATCACACGGAAGACCTCATCATATATATCGAAAGACAAAGCATAGTTCTCGTTCGATTTAGTATCCTTTGCCGCCCAATACATCACCCCGTTCAAGGATTTTGATGAATGTGTATGACAATCACGTTTGGATGATGGAAATTCTAATTTGTTTATAACTTGCCTCCAAGAATTTGTACTTTGGGTGAACACTTGGGCTTGAAATGTTAAACCTACTTCTGATCCATTATCAGAAACATATGGGAAAATACTCGCCAATTTGAATTCCCTACTGTCACGCATGAATTCAAAACACAGAAGAGGCCAATCTCCCTTCTTCCTAAAAGGAGTAGGTGTAGGAAGATACCTAAAGTCTCTCGTCGCTGGGTTACATACTACTATTGAATCTTCCCTTTCCTTTGTAATGCAATTCTCATCTTCCAGCAGAAGGCAAACTAAGCCATTACTTGATCCCAGATAATCTACAGCGAACCAGCTTTTATGGTTGAAGAAAGACAAATCTAAACTCGTAAATTTAGCTTTTTCCCCATCATCCTGAAGCAGTGACATTCCATATAATCTGGTCTTATTTCCATCGTTTCCAGCAAGGCGATCAAGGCGATCAAGGAAAGCATATCGATTAGGATTAGAGCAACTAAGGTGTCTGGCAATGAAGTGTGCGTTTTTTGTAAGAGCGTTCCATTCTTGTGATACGCAACGAAACCTAATTAGAGACTTTACTGGTAACTTTGACAGAATCTCTACTAGGACATCTTCGTTCATAGAATTGTAGCTACCGGAAACCTTTAAACGTTTTTTTCTTCTGCAGATCTTCATGAAGAGAAATGTATATATGTGATGAAGAAAGTACGTACGTGTCCGAATTTACCCTGACTTTCTGTGCAGAGGTATTTATAGAGAGAAAGAACGACAAAAGCTATATATGCATAACTAAACTTCAGCACGAAACATATTCCCAGCAAGGCTAGGACTCCGTCTTCGAACCAAACTTGAACTAAAAATCCACATGTATGGGTTGTTTTTGTTTTTTTCCAATGAGGAAAGGAAAGCCACATCTGTGGAGGAATCCATGTCGTGACGTGAACAGAAGTCTGAGATTTACTCAAGAACAAGGTAACACATATCTACTCACTCAGTTCCCGGTGTGATAAACCATAATCAGCAAACATAGACAGCATTCACGGCAGTTCC
Source organism: Fragaria x ananassa (assembly GCA_034370585.1). Lineage (NCBI taxonomy): Eukaryota > Viridiplantae > Streptophyta > Magnoliopsida > Rosales > Rosaceae > Fragaria > Fragaria x ananassa. The sequence continues at coordinate 724,740 of CP139753.1, forward strand.
ATATATAAGGACAAAGTAAGAGAAACAACAGAAACAGAACAAGAATACAATTGAGAATGTTTCACGTAAGACCATATATAAGGGCAAACTTCTCCCATCTTATTTTATAGAAACTGAAGAAAGTAAAATACTAAAACTTGAGAATGTAATCCATACAATAAGAGAGACTAGCTAGCTAGAAAACATAAGCATCAGTCATCAAGAGGATTGAGCACATGTCCCACGAACAGAACCGTTCCCGTACTATCTTCCTTAATGAGAAACATGAATGGGTGATCCGCCACAAAGTCTAGTTTCTTTTTAATCCCACAATCATCAGACAAAGCCCCACACATATCATCAACTGTAGCAGCCGCAGCCGTCGTGTCTTTTTCATTAACTTCAGTTATGGCTTGATGATACATATTCGAGTCACGAGCCGTCAGCCCTAGCTCCCTTAAAATACCCGAGGCTTCAAACCTAGTAGAAATCTTAAACCTTGGTATCAAAAACTTACCAACTTCAACACTCTCCCATGAACTAAGATGAACATCTATAAACCCTGACTCTGAACAAACCCTATGCTCCAGAGCTGGCAGTCCATCTATTGCATCTGGAAGAAGCAACCACATAGAAAAGTATCGGTGATCCTTATAGTCTTCACTTACTTGGTAAGGGAGTCTCAAGGCTTTGAACCCTAAAAAGGCAGTAATATAGTGCTCACCCATGCTCGTCATGTAAGCTACCTTATCGACTTTATCTCCCCTAAGAAGGTGAAACACATACTCTTTGGTATCTGATTCATCGAAGTACTCTTCCCTCCAAGTTGCCTTGAAGTATAAAGCATTTGCACTGATGCGACCCCCATTACCTGATCCCGGCGTAAGAATCTCAGGGATAAGGCCTCGTGTCTGTTCCTCCACCCATGAGTTCACTTCAACTCTCACCTCCTCGGAACTGGTTCCCGCAGGGACTTGCTTAAGCCTGGCCTTGTAAGAGTTGCACAAAACTTTAGAACGACAAAAGCTATATATGCATAACTAAACTTCAGCACGAAACATAATCCCAGCAAGGCTAGGACTCCGTCTTCAAACCAAACTTGAACTAAAAATCCACATGGGTTGTTTTTCTGGAAAGGAAAGCCACATCTGTGGAGGAATCAATTGTCGTCAATCAGCGGAAGCCATGCATGTCTAGGATATATAGGACGGCGTATTCGTCTACATCGAGGACAACAGTGGAGCCCCAAGGGAGAGATCGATGTCGTCCGGCCGTCTAGGGTTATTCAAGTTGTTCCCTTTTCAGTATGGAGAAATTAAATGATGAGTTTCCTTCGTACTATGCAATCATGACACAGAAAAGCAGCTGAACCATTGCATTAACACTACAATAATGTTACATGGGCAGTTGGTGTTTAACGCCAAAGATCAAATACGGAACCGTAGCATCAACAGATAGAACTTCCATCTTCTGGCAAATATAATGGACAATAATTTTATCTCCATTGTTAAAGGCACGTACGAGAATCACGAGATATTAAAGAGGCGGGCGAGATGCTTCTTTTAACTAGAAAGATGAAAAAAGCATCACTTCAAAGCTTAAGAATCTCTTGGAGCATAGAAGTGACCTTCCTAATATGTCTCTCCTATTTCTATCTACAATCCCGTCTAATTTCTCTCTCTACCTATCATAGGGGAAATCCGAATCATTCTCAGCAACTTTAAAATGCTGGGGACGCTGGCCCAAGCAATGCAGATTCCACATTTTGAAATAAGACCTTTCCAGATTCCTCACCTGCAGCAAGTAGTTTCAAAAACTTACTCAGCACTCTGTCTTCGTATTAGGTCAGGAATACTTGCTTTCTACTAGCAAAGATTCTGCTATCTTACTATGAAGACAGAATTAAAGCAGATAAGTTTTTACATGACTGGAAGCTAGAATCAGACTTACCCAGCGTGTTGTGTCAAACAGAGGGCAAGTCATTCGGACTGCCTTGAGCTTGTTAGTAAGTGCCTGGAGCTTTGGGGGATTCAATGCCAGAGATACAGCCTTCTCTTCATACTCTTTCATACTGCATGAGCAACATGGGAAAATTTTAATACTAGAATTCACATTCAACCCAACCTTTCTGACAAGCACTTGGAAGTAAACATCACAGACCAACAAGGTACTTGTACAACAACAAGACTCCAAACATCTGTAATTGGAGAATTAGGAAAACTCTACTGAAACATTACGCAAACGAAGCAGTATGTTCCAACTTAAACAAGATATGATTAGGGCCTAAGAATCATGTTGAACCCAATTGTTTTAGATAAATGCTAATGAGACCCACCTGTTAACTATCATCTCATCCCCCAGTCCAGTGGCGAGACACAAAGATCCAGCAACCCTGGTGGCCATCTTCTCAAGGGGAAGGGTCACCATTGGTAGACCTGCCCATAGAACATCTGTTCCGGTAGTATGTGCATTGCATAAAGGCCTACAATGAAAGCAAACATCAATCAATATTCCAGGCTACTGTGTAGGAACCCTAAAGCAGCAACACTTCAGAGAACAAATAAATCGGGAAAGAAGATTACGTGTCAAGGAACAAATCTGCCAAAGCACTGCGCCTGATATGTTCACCTTTCATAGCAACATCTGTAAAAATAATTTGGTCTGCCTGCACTCCTTGAGCAGCAGCATCTGAATAATGTCCAATAATGAACAAAAGTAACAGTTATTTCTATAAATGGTTTTTATCCGAGCCACACAAGCAAAAGGATTGCATTGTTAATTTCTTGCAAGTGTATAATCTCAGTTCGATTTAAAGCTGAAATATAGAAAATCGTACATGCACGGAGTCTCATTTCGCCTGCTGCTGGGAATCTGAGGAGCCAGAGTGCACTGTTGGGTACACGTTTAAGAATATTGCACCTAGAAAGATAAAGAGTAACACTAGTGAGATGCGAAAAGTATGCCATGATTTATTTTCTTGTAACGACCGCAGTTCAGGAAATGAATTAAGGGCCATCATGTTCTTACCAAGTATTAAAGATTTCAGGGTCCATTTTGTACAACTGATTGAAGGTCGCAAATATAAATTTATCCTCTGGGAGATCATAATCTAATCTTCTGTGCCGACAATTTGGATCCAATACATCCTGATTTTTCTGAAAACCACAAAAAAAAAACAGATAATTCAGGTGTCATACAGCTATGGTCAATCTACACAACAAAAGGATTAAATATACATCTGAGAAAAGTACCAACCTGCTTATAGTCATTCACAAAGTAGCAATGTGGAAGATGAACAAGCTTCTCAGAGTAAATATGTGAGTAGCGTAAAGGTGAGACAAACTGAAAACAATGACAGCATCTTAGAGGCAATTACAATGAACAGAAAATCAGGCAATCTATGACAAAAGTGGCTTAATTCATACCTCATCGGTGACCAAGTAATCAATATAATTGGCCCCAGTGGTTCCAGGGAACCCCATATATGAAACCTGAATAGGTGCAGGCTGCATAGCAAATATTTCATTTCTTGCCCCCTGCATAATTCAAGTGCCATTAAAGTTAATCAAACAAGTATTACAGTTGATGTAGCTTGTGTATTAATCATAGCTACATTTACAGTGTCCACATATTCCACAACAATGAACTGCATCAAGAAAAAAATAATAGCAAGCAACAAAGATCAAATGAAGTAAACCTTTGTATAACCATTAAGATTGATTAAAATCTGGATGTTGTCCTCATTAATCATTTTGGCAATCACATCAGATGTCATGGCTGAGACATCAACAAAGTGCTCGGCTTCAGACTGGGTACGCTGTCTCCATTCCGTTCCATCATTCGGACTCAAGGCATAACAGAAAACCTATACAAGAATTCTCAGTTTATCAAGGTAGTAAAACAAATAGAAAGAGCTGTTTTCTTTTCAAGTGAAAAAAAGAGAGTCGAAAATCACAAACCTCAACATTCTCCTTGTTGTGCATCCCAAAAACAGATCCCATAAGATGTGACAATGGGTGGTTACCAAAGTCACTGCTTACATATCTGCAGAACGAGAAAGATAAACCATACCGGTAGAATAGTAGTAGAGACCTAATGAAATCATATGCAGTGACAAAGATATTGATAGAATTAAAACATACCCAACTCTGAGTCTCTCGAATCCACCATTACGCTTTATAGGGATGGGAGCAGGATGGTTGAAGGCAGGCAATCCAAACCGGGATGCAATTATGGAGCACTGTGCAGCATACTTACGACTGCACAAAAGAAAAATAAAGTTTAAATGAGAAGTAGTTCCTACACGCTGCTTACCTATTAGCAACAATAATAACATTGCGAGACCATACCTAATATCAAGCGCAAGCAATGGATCAATAGGATATGCTATTGCATGGAAAGGTTGCACACTAGGCAAGAGAGACATCTGAAATAAGAGGAAAGTAGGTCATAACTAGTTATAGATAGAAGGGTATAGAAAGATAAACTTTTATCACAAGACAACTGACATTGATCTGCCTCCTGATAATCCCTTCAACTTCCGCAAACATTTTGTCACGGTCCTCCCAACTGCACACACACTGGGAACAAATGATTGGATCAAATTAGTCTATAGGGAAACAGAAAACCAGTATAAGGCTTTATGTCTAATTCATCCATACAGCACGTGCAGTCTTTATACAAAGGACATGTTGATCAATTTGATTTGTGTCCTACAAATAAACAAACCAAAAGACACTTCTTGGTCGTATAGCATCATTCAAGAGCTTCAAAAAGTGCTGGAGCATATTTCAACAGGTTAATGCACCGAGTACATATAAGTAACTAATTCAATCAAATTCTACCTCCGCATTTAATCGGAACATTTCTTAATAGCAAGACATCGTACTTGGTAATTAATGCCTAAGTACATAAACCTTGCACATTGAACACAGACATGCCTAACTGATTGAACACAAGCAAACATGTACACCAATAACTTTTTCATCTGCTGAACCTTATGGTCAGTTGTCATTGCTTAGAATAGGGGACTACCACGCACAAACTCCTATTTGTCATCTTGCACTTCAAGAGTGATCACTTTTAATGTTCAAAAGAACAGAAAAAGAAGAGTAGAAGAACACAAAATTAATATAAACCAGCTGCACAGCCAAAATAAGAGTATAAACATCAGCTAGTCCAGGAAACTCCACTGCAGGATTCAGAAAATACCTGTAACGTATGTAAAAGGTTACAGGTTGCCTCTGGAAAGTCCGGTCGAAGATGTAATGCCTGTTTATAGCTCTTGATAGCAGCCTCCACAAGTCCACTGCAACAGATTTGTACTTGAAAAATTATAATTCCACTCAAAGGCTGTGATTCTACCACTCAGTAAAAAATAAAATGTGTCGGTTGCAGTTTGTTGGGCCCTGACAAATAAATATCTGCCTCTTCCGGAGGCAAGGTATATAGTCATTCGGAAAAAGAATTTGTAACAAAATCCTTTCTTAAGATGACCTTCCTCAAGGTAGTCCAGTTAGGGTTAGGGAAAACAGATTCCCAGAATCACAGAGCTAATTAGTAGGATCCATGGATTGTAGCTTAAATGATCAACAGATAGAACATAAAAGCATACCTATCCTTGTAAGCTGAAGCCAAGTTTGCATGAGCTTCAGCCATTGTTGGCCGTACAGATATTGCATGTATGTAATCCTGAATTGCCTCACTAACTCTACCAATCTCCTTGTAAGTGTTACCCCTGTTGACAAGCCCATCAGCTGCCAAGGGATCAATGCGCAGAACCTCATTGTAGCATGAAATCGCATCTGCGTAATTTCCCTATGATGAAACCAAACATAACACAGATTAAAACTGCAACAAAGCAATATTTTTTCATGAATTATCCTAATTGATTAAATAAATACTGTTTAGAGCATGAATGAATTCTTAGCCCACATCCAAACAATGTTCTTTCCGGAAATACAATGATAACTATATCTGAGCAGGAGATACCAACTAGAATACCTCCCATCTACAATGTCCCATTTATAAGTTAAATTCCCATTGTGGGCATATTAAGGAAGGAGAGAGTTGCATGTTAACATATAACAAGATTTTTGGCAACATGCTAAATAGCTTAAATAGGTGAAGCATTGGGAGGTCTACAAGGGGGAGCTTTTCTTTGATCTTTCATCTTACTCACCTAATTTCTTACTTACACTGTTTTGAGTTTCCTTCTTTCTACGCTTATCTTATGCATTTTGTGTTTTATTGCCATACAATGGAGGACAATGTATGAAGTAAGTGTGGGGAGGGAATAGACTTCAGAGATTCCAGATAAATGCAATTTATTTGTATTCTTGACTTTGCAAGTTAAGCTTTCCTTGTAAGAGGGTCTCCCACCTGTAATCATCCTTGACACCCCCCCCCCCCCCAAAAAAACAATAATATCCACTACAGCAACTCGCTGTAGCGTGTCTAAATGCAAAATAGATCCACCATGTTTCCAAATGTTTTATGCGCTTTGAGAATGTGTTGAACTGAAGATTTAATGCATTAGTATAAGAATGGAAGGCCATGCCTTTATGCATTAAATCAACCAATAAGAGCTTCAATGAAATGTTACAAAGCAGAAAAAATGTTGAGGTGAAGTTTTTTGCATTTGCACAAGAATGGAAGGTCATGCATTTATGAAGTGAAGCAACCAATACCTGTTGTTTATAGATAATAGCAAGATTATTGAAAGGAGCAGACAACCCAGTTGTCACAGTCAACGTGGCCTTATAGTAAGAAGCAGCAGCAGGTACCATGTTCCTGTAAAAGGCATGATTAATTGTTAAATGTCATTCAACATGCAGCACTAGTTGTCTCAATATTAATAAAGATGCATATTTACTTGAGAATCACACACCATTCCATATAAATATTCCCAAGGTTGGTAAGTGCTTGTGGATGATTAGGTTGTAAAGTGAGGCATTGCTGCATGCAGACACGTAAAATGTTGAAGTAAAACAAAAGATATATACGAGCAACCTTGAGTAACTTACCAACAAAACCTGTCATTGTAAGATGAACTTACATTGTAGCATTGAATTGCTTCGTCCACTCTGCCAACGTCTTTCAAAGCATTACCCTTTATGTTGTTAAGAAGATAACAATCAAGTCAGATGAAATTCAAATTGCATTTCAAAATACTCAAAAAAATTATGATATCACAAGAACCAACCAAATTATTGTAAGCCTCCAAAAATCTTGGATCACAAACAATGGCTTGCTTGTAATGTAAGACTGCCAATTCCAGTTGACCTTGCTCATAATACGTACTGGCCAGATTACCTGCTCAAGACAATTCAACTTATGGTAAAATAGACTAAAATATTATAAACTCAAAACCAAAACTATTATTTGCTAAAATTGTATAATAGATGTTTTACAGCCAAAAAGGATATGGTACACTGATGCTCACCGTAAGCCATGGCATAATTAGGTCTTGTCTGCAGTGCACGCTGATAACACACAATTGCCTCTTGGGGCAATCCCAAAGCCTGGAAAAGGCAAAAGAAAGATCTCGTTTTTCTCCAATACAAGTCCAGCCACTTGCAGCTATCCAACCTTACTGGCATTATGCATGACAGCTTACCTTATAAACATTCCCAAGGTTGAGATACGCATCCGGAAAAGCAGGTTTGAGTTTCACAGCCTCCTGAGATAGCACAGATAAATCACAAAACATCAGCTGAAGCAGGCAGCACAAAGTTCCATAATAGTTGCATATGATGAGAAAATGAGCACTAACAAAAACCATTAACCAACCAAAATACCCACCAGATATGAAACATGGGAACTCAACTTGGTATACCATCAAGACGATAAGTTAAAACGATTAGAAGTAGAAAAGAAAGTGTATACCTTATAATACTGCAGAGCTCTATTAAGATCACCAGACTCCATGAAAAGGCCAGCAAGATTTGACCAAGCAATAGCAAAGTTTGGTTGTATACGGAGAGCCTCAAGGTAGCAACTGTATGCCTGCACAAAAGGTTAGATTCTGACTATTTGCAGTCTTGGAGATGGTGGTTAGAACAAGACCATCATCTGAGCCCTGGCTTCAGGATAACAACTCGATATCTGTTTGAACTGTGTCAAACTGTGAATTCAAACACAGTTCAACACATGATTATTTCCATCAGTACCTTACTGGAGAAGCATTAATAAATTAAATTATAAAATGGAATCAGTCCTTCCAGTAGACTACTGAGGAAATCAATATTCATTTAGCAGGGCTGAGAGTTTGGGCCAGGAGGAAAATCATTTCAGCTCTAGTGCAGACTATGTACTAAATTCTGTAATGAATTTTTTCCACTGTCATCAGAACAGGGATGATACATCAGTATCATAATTCTTGCCAAATAACATGGCACTTGGAAAGCATGTCCTAGCATAACAGTACCAAATCCTATATATCGTAATCCAGATCTTAGCTGCCATTATATACGAAGAGAGCAAGAAAAGAAATCCAACGCACAGAGTTTTATTGTTAAGACTTACTTCTTGCACCAAGCCTCGTGCTTTCATTAAATTACCAAGGTTGCTATGGGCGTCAACCTATATGCCAATTGGTGATATGTAAGTCAACTTGCACATATCATTGACACCAGAATAATCTGTAGCCTCCAATCACAGTAAATAACAAGACAAACAACATACAGAAAGTTAAATCAATCAATCTAGATTGAACCTTACCAAATGGGGATTCAGTTGAAGTGCCTGACGACAGCACTGGGCTGCCTCTTCAAGCCTGCCTTTCCGCATGTACGCACTAGCTAAGTTTGACCATGCATCACAGAAATTGGGTCGAAGCTGCATTAAGATGAGAGACAAAAGTCAAAATCACCCAAAACTATTAGAATGCAAGAACATCGAATTGCATTCAAGAGCTGAAACAGATTAAATGAATGCAATAGAGAGCTAAGTGGAGCAATGTGAATCTATAGCTTACAGACAATGAAGAAAAAAATTATACTAGTTTAGTCCACTTAAAAGAAAAGATGGAAAGTAGGGACTACAGGAAGCGGGTACAAACCTCAATAGCAATCAAATAGTAGCGGATTGCAAGGTCACTATTGCCTTTTTCCTGTATCATGAGCACACCACCTCTAACATCAGAAAAGTTCCAAAGCACAACATATATATATCGGGAATACTATATCCACGCAATTTTGTATTCCGTAACATCACCTTCCAAGCATTGGCCATGTTACCATAACACTCCGCAAAATGTGGCTCAATTCGAAGCGCTTCTTCATTTTTGGCAATACACATATCAAATTCATGCAACTGAGGCAAAACAGAAAACATGTACATATTATTAACTAATTTCATAAGTTATCAAACCACACGAAGCTAGAGAACAAGGAATAAAAATCGAACCTGATAATATATTGCTCCCAAAAGAAGGAGATTATCGGTTCGAATCGGATTCCTCTCATACACAATACTGCTATGCTCCAGCGCCTCCTTATAGTTGCCGGCCTTGTACATTTGGTGAGCAAGTGCCAAATGCGCATCCTCATCCACTACATAATCAAACAATCCACCATTCCAATTCAAATTGAAGCTAAAAATCAACAAACATATTCACACACCTAGCTCAATCCACTACTCGGAAATCAAAATTCACATGATCGGAAACCAAAAATCAAGATCGCGAATTAATTACCTTCATGATTCTCAGGAGGCTTGAACGACACCAAGCTGAGCGAGGACGGCTCCGGCTTAAACGATTCGACACCGAACTGAGCCCTAGCCGGCCTGGCCACGCCGTGAACCGTCATCATCTTCGCGATCTTCCTCCTCCTCCTCCTCTCACCACTCCGAACATCAAACAGCGATCGGACGGCCGACGACGACTAACCGAGCTGGCTGCTGCTCCCTTGTTTCTGGTTGGGTCTAGAATTTTCTGATCAGTTGTGGAATTGGGAAACGAGCTCTGGTTTTGGTTTCTCTCTATAAAAGAGAAGCTCCGTTGGTTTTGGTGCGAACAAGGGACAGCGCGACGGAGAGAGAAGAGAGAAAGAGAGAGAAGGGGGTTTAAATAGGAAAAGGGTAAAAGAGGGTGGGGTCTGGGGTGTAAATGCTGCAAGACTTATTTGGACACGTAACTGAAGCTAGCCGCGTACAAAATTAACGCTTTTTATTATTTTTTTTGGATTTTTTACCTAATTAGGAAACTTTATTGAAAAAAAATAGATATATTTGTAGGAATCATATTTGTATTCATATACACCATAAATAAGGAAGTTACTACGAACTACTGAAATTTCTTATCCGCAATGCAGGTAGGTACACAGTGTAATCTTAGCCATTCGATAAGGTTTAAATTCAAAGAGTGAAAAATCAAAAATATATTTGAAATTTTGATGATATTTTCATTTTTCAAATAAGCGATATATGACCATTGCCAACATGGAGATTGGATCCTTGGACAACCAAGAGAAACTCAAACACCTCACCCATCTCTGCTGAGATCGAATCTGTTCACATAAGACCACATATCTTACAGAGTGTTAGTTACATTATTGCTCCACATTATTTTTAGTCTTCAACTCATATTAATGACTTAAAAATACTTTCTTTCTATTTCTAATTATTTTTTTAAAATTGATTCTAACTAATTATATTCATTATTTAAGTACTTAGTATCTTGAAATCAACTTAAATTACTCAATAAATATAAAGGATCAAGTCAACATCACTTAAAGCTTCATACAATATTCCATTGTTTTTCACTAAATTTCCATCACTTTTCCCGAAAGTTTATCAATATCGATATTTCCTCGATATTTTTCTCGAAATATCATGTTTTTGGAGGGTCGAAATTTCCTCAAAACCCAATATATTACTCCTTGCTTAAATTAGGGTTTGAGGTGTAAATTATCAGATTCTCGGTTACAAGACTTATCTGGACACGCAATCTTAACCACAATTAACATTTCAATCAATATTTTTTGATTTCTTACTTAATTAGGGAAAATCACTAAAAAGAAAAAAATGAATGTGTTCGTATACACGATGAATAAGAAAATTACTATGAACAAACAAAAATTATTGTCTGCACTACTTGTAAGTACATGGTACAATCTTAACCATTCAAAAATAGTTCATATTTCCAGACCGTCATGTATCCACACGCTCTATGAGTATGGAAGTTCAAGCAGAGGTGGCGGGCGATAAACCTTTTTTTCTTTTTTGGTTATTTCTCATTTGACACTTTATCTCTAGCGATTGATTTTCCTCTTTATGGATTGATTTGGTTACTCAAGAATAAACATCTTCACTTTGCTTGCAAGTGAGGGTTACGGTGGACTCTGGGTGCAAATATTTTCAACACGGATTTTTAGGTATTTCTTCATGACAAATTAGCTATGTTGAAGGTGTATTTGTTTCACGGTGAATCATGTCGTAGTCAGAATGTAGTCTTGGCCCAACTCAGACCACAACAAATTGAGTTATCGTGTAGTGTGGGGCCAAATATTTTCGGTATGGGGTTTTGATTATAAGTTAGTAAGACAAATTGTACACGAATAAATTGGTCACGATCGTGGGCTGTGAGCATAATGAGGTGGGTAGCGGTTGAATTAGGTTATGGAAGAATTGGGTTGAGGTACATTGTGACCAAGCTAAGACAGAAGAGGTCAAATAAGACTAATATTCAAATCACAATCAAGAGTACCAGAAAGCATCAAAGGAGAACGTGATGAAGAGGGAGGCTGATTAAAAAGTGACCATGAGGAAATAAATCACGTTGTGGATAAGTCATGACGTGGTCGAATCACGTTTTGGTCAAATTAGGTCGTGATCAAATCTGGTATGGCCTAAAAAAGGTTTGGGTCTCAACCCGACCACAAATGGATTGGGCCATGAATGAATTGTGTGACGGCCAAATTAGGTTGTAAGTAAATGGGAAACTTCCATGGGCCATGAGCAGAACGAAATAGGTAATAGTTAAATCAAGTTACGGGTGAATTGGCTCGCGGTGCAAGCTGTACGAGCCGACTAAGTCAAGATGGGAGAGACCAAATAAGTCTTAAAGAAAAGCCCTAAGGCAGAACGTGGCAGCAAAGGAGGTTATAGAGTAGTGTTGAATGGACATGGCTTAGTGGAAGTTGGCCACATTGAAGGTAAATCATGTAGTGGTGGATCACGTAGTGGTCAAGTCAGGTTTGGGCCGGATAGGGTGTCGGTCAAATCAAGTCGCGTGAGATGGAGACACGGAGGGAACGAGTCGAGGACGAAGTGAAATAGAGCTGGTCAACAAGAAAAATTAGGGAACAGAGTTTCCCATGATGTCCATAATATGGAGTCGTGGATCCACTCGCGCTTAATTAATGAGTAAAGTGCGCAACATAAAGTGATCTAGGAGTCATAACTATAAATACAGCATGAATAGGATCCTGAAAGGGAGAGGAGTCCTAGCAAAATCAGTCACACAAACCCATAATATACCCCTTTCGAGATTCTAGATCGGGAGATAGACCGTCACCATTAAATTTCCGACCCATTTTTACATCCATTATCGAAAAAGTTTTCATTTTTGCTCCAGTCAAAAGTGGTTAGCGAGGAAATTTTCTACCCGAATTTTTCCGCACCAACATGGACTAACTGATCATATCTTTCCAAGATCATTCTGTATCTGTTTCCTAGTAAGTGAAGAGATTGTTAAAACTGGCATGTAATCAGCTCAAAAGAACAATAGGGAATATTGGAATCCATACTGATGAAGTTTTCTATACTTTTTCAAATTATACAAGGATGAATTATGAATATATCTACTGATCAAAATGACTACACTTCTTACATCAGAATATCAAGGTTCAGCCGAATTTGTATCATTCTCACTTGGGGAACCATTAGCAAACTGTACTGTTTCTCTCTCCTTCGACCCAATAAGCATGGAAACAACTTCCCTCATGGTCGGGCGATCAAAAGGAGACATGCTTGTGCACAACATAGCAATTTTCAATACTGTAATCATGTGAGAGACCGTAGCAGCAGCTTCAGCTTCATCTTCATGTTCATGCAAACTTAATCGAGCATCGAGGACTCCTGATGACAGGGAATTGTTGAGAATGTAGTTTCTTACCCAAGTTACCAGGTCACCGCCTTCATCTATCGATTGAACTGGTGTTTTGCCAGTCAGCAACTCCAGGAGGACCACTCCATAGCTGTAGATGTCACATTTTTCTGTGACTTTCATGGTGTATGCATACTCTGAAACTCAAATCATATATCATTAGCTACATAGTAAAACTAACCAGAATTCAAAAACTGAGCTGATACATAAACAATTAATATGCTGATTGTAATTTTGCAGAATTTATTGCTTACCGGGGGCAATGTATCCATAAGAACCTGCAACTGCAGACATGGACTTTGAATATGGCATGTCAATCACCTTTGCCAACCCAAAATCTCCAACACGAGCTTCAAACTTTTCATCAAGGAGAATGTTGTTGGACTTAATATCACGGTGAAAGATCCGAGGTTTGCAATCATGATGCAGATAAGAGAGACCCTGGGCAGCCCCTAGAGCAATGTTGAACCTTGTTGGCCAGTCAAGATTACATGATTTTCCATGAAGCAACTCTCCTAAGCTTCCCCTTGCCATGTACTCATAAAGCAGAAGATTGGAACCCTGGTGGTAGCAGAAACCATACAGCTTCACAATATTTCTATGTCTGATATTTCCCAAAGTTAGAATCTCTGCATGAAAGCTACTATCCACATTGTTCCCTTCCCTGTTGGATATTACCTTCTTGACAGCAACTGTATGACCACCATGAAACAAGACGGCTTTATACACAGTTCCAGAGGCTCCTCTTCCAATTGCAAAGCTCTCGTCGAAGTTGTCAGTTGCCATAACCAAGTCTTGGAAAGTAAATCCTGCCTTTGGCGAAAAATACACGTCCAAAACTGGAGAAGAGAGCGACTTTTCTTGCACAGAAGTTACTACATTGTCTACCGGACGTCTCATTAAGGATATAATGATTATGATTAAGATAAGAGAAACACCACCAATGGCTGCTGCAACAATAGCAATAATCTTCCCCAAGCGGGTTCTTCTGTTTGGCACATCTGGAAGAAAAGAGGGTGAAGATGTCGTTTCACAAGCACTAAGAGGTCCACCGCAAAGTCCTTTGTTGCCAATAAAGCTGCTGACAGCCATATTCTGAAAGAGTGGTAGAGAAGGAATAGACCCTATCAACTCATTGTATGAGAAGTTGCAGCCAAGTAAACTAGACAGGTTCTCAAAAGAACCTGGAATTTCACCAGTCAAATGGTTGTTATTGAGTAGAAGCAGTTCCAGTAAAATAAGATTTCCAAGTGGAGAAGGTATCTCCCCAGAAAGATTGTTATAACTCAGATTTAATCCGATCTGGAGACTTGAAAGGGAACCCAACTCAGCTGGTATACCCCCTGAGAACGAGTTGCCACCCATTTGTAGCTCAGTCAAACGCAAGAGATTTCCCAGTGCAACTGGGATATCCCCCGCAAAATGGTTATCGGAAAGCCTGAGAAGCTCCAACTGAGAAAGTGCTCCTATCTCACTTGGCAAGACATCTGAAAAGTTGTTACTACTAAGATCAAGCCGTTGAAGCATTTTACAATTGAAAATCTCAGTTGGTATCCTTCCAGAAAGCAAATTCGATGAGATATTGAAGATCACCAACTGGGAGAGGTAACCAATCTCTCTTGGCAACTCAGATGTAAAGTAGTTGTCTGCAAGCAGTAGTCTTTGCAAAGTTCTGCAGTTGCCAATTGCTGGAGGAATGGCACCGCTGAACTTGTTCTGATCCAACTCAACTGCAGAAAGGTTAACCAATTTGCACATTTCGGTTGGAAGAGTCCCTGTAAGGTTGTTTCCCACCAGACGAAGCTGCACCAATGACTTGCAGCTTGTGACCCCATCTGGGATACTACCAGTGAGCCTGTTAGACCCCAAGTTTAGCAAAATCAGATTTGAATTTCTGCAGACATGCCGAGGAATTCTTCCTGTCAGTAAGTTATCAGACAAGTCAAGCACCCAAAGGGGGCTATACACCCCAAGTCCTTGAGGAATTATGCCACTCAACATATTGTTAAACAACTGTAGCATGATCAGCTCATTCATGTATTGGAATCCAGTTGGAATTGAACCAGTTAGATTATTTATAGAGAGGTCGAGCTTTGTCAGGTTTGTCAAGCTTGTGAGCTCATCTGGAATAACACCTGTGAGTTGGTTCTCGAAAAGGTAAAGCAATTGCAACCCTGATATCTTGCTGAGCTCAACTGGTATCTCTCCAAACAACAAATTCTCAGAAAAATCAATCTCCTTAGCGAGAGAAAGATTACCAATCTCTCTTGGAACTGTCCCATTCAGCATATTTCTGTACACATACAGCTTCTCTAGATATACAAGACTCCCAAGCTCCCTTGGTATCTCTCCTTCAAGCTTGTTCTTGTAGAGGGCCAGAATTTCCAAATTTGTACAGTTGCCAAGCTCCTTTGGAATGACACCAGAAAGCAGATTTTCCCAAAGAATTAAAACACTCAAATTCTCGAGCATTCCAATCTCTTTCGGAATTTCTCCACTTAACTGATTCTGAGCTAGACCAAGATACTGCAAGCTCTCACAATCACCAATCTCGGACGGTAAGCTTCCTGATATTGAATTCTCTCCTGCCCGGAAAATCTTCAATCTTTTGAGATTGCCAATAGAATGTGGCAGTGGTCCACTGAGATTATTAGTGTATGCAATCAATTGCGACAGGGAAGAAAGGTTTCCAAGTTCTTCTGGGAAAGGCCCTGATATTCTATTGTTGCACACATTCAAGACTTCTAAATAAGAAAGTCTACCCAATCCTGTGGGAATCTGACCTTCAAACTTATTGTTATTCAAACTAAGAACCTGCAAATAGGAACAATTTCCAATGTCTTCAGGTATACTCCCAGACATTTCATTGAAAGAAAGGTTAAGATAATTCAGGTGAATCATTCTACCAATGCTTGGAGATAAAGAACCCGAAAGATTCATGGAACTCAAGTCAAGAGATAAAACCGCCGGATACAATCCTTCACTGCAATCCACTCCCCTCCATCCACAAGGTGTTAAATCACTGGAATTCCAACTACTAAGATGGCCAAATTCATCAACAATTCCACTCTTTATTTCTAGAAGGTATTGACCCTCATCATTGAGGCCCTCAGATTCATAAACCATAAGGGCAGCAACAAGAGCAACAATAGAAAATAGCAAACCCAGTGATATCTTCGCCATTCTGATCAAGCGAAATTGAAAACAATCACCCTAGTTCTAGCACTCAAAACATCACCAGCTGAAGAGAAAACTTCCCATGAAGATTTCCAAATAACTTTTGGTAAAAGTTTACAGTAGTGCAAGGGCACAAAGAAACATGAAAAAGGACAAAGCAAAGCCTCAGAAAGATAGAAGCATACCAAACTACATGAGGAAGCAATCACTTTACATACCTCAAGTTGATGACCAAGAATGGAAAACAAAAAGAAGCCATCAAAGAGAGCCAACCAGTTCTCTAGAAACCAACAAGAAATATACTTCACTATCCCAGAATAAGAAAATTTACTGGGAAAAATCATTGGGATGTTGATTGCACAGAGTGGTGCATTGAATATGGTGAGCTTCTCCTTCCTCTGAATTGCCGCCTTTCTAAAGAATAATGATGATCTTAAAGACCAAAGAAAGCCTAAATATTCATTTTGTACCCTGCAAAATGATTAGCATGATCCCACTTTGTGTGAATGACAAGTATGATATGAATTACATAGAGAGATAGCGAGGATGTGATGGCCGACAAAGCATGCACCATCTTTAGTTTTTAACCAGACAATACAAACAAAGCAAACAAGGCCTGCAAAGATGAAAACCATACTTAAAAGACATTATTAAACTGGTATCAAGTTTAGAGCAAGTCAACATTGACCTCATGAACACCAATTGCAGCAAGACAACTTCCAAGTTTGTTTATATTTTATGGGAAAATTAGCCAATGCTTGCTACCCTTCTCAAACCCTTCAACGGTTTTTTGTATCTCTTGGGCTAACGCGTAAAGCGTAGCTTGTGCCAGACCATAATACTATAATACTGCTATTGGAACAATTGGATCAGTAATCCTACTTTGGATTTATATATTAACTAGATCTCAGGGTTGACTAAGATATCCTAATAATTCAAGAATAAGAAAATGAGGAAGAAGGGGATTCAAACACGTTAGGATTAGACTATGATTAAGTCAGAGACTTCTATGAAAGATTCTTATCTAATCACAGCAGCTTATGAGGAAACTATGAGGCTCTGAGCACAGTTGCTCTTCAAAACTTTGGCACCAGAATCTCCTTGTTTACCTTAATATGGTTTTGCCCTACACAACCATACCTCGCTGTATGACATGTTCTACGTTTTTTCACCGGGTATATATAGGTGTTTTCCGGTTGATCCAAGGATGAAAAACAGTGGCTACTGTAGAGTAGAAAGTAGAAACTGTAGAATTTCCGAAAATTTCGACATATCTCACATAATGTATATAATTTTGGTAGACACATTTCATATAATGTCATTGCTGACGATCCCTCACACGTTGTGATACAAAATTCTTATTCTGTGTTCATAGTTTTTCGACTAATCGGAGATGTGCTAAGTGGTAGGTTGGCCAGTAAGTGCATTACGTTTTCTTTAGTGGTAAATAAACAACAGTGATCGTTGTCATCTCGTACTCTCTTTATACACGTACAGATATTTGAGTCTTAATCATGATCAAGTACAGAAACCAAAAGCAAGAAAAGCAACTAGCACAAAAGGTAATGCGCCGGACCTGATTTGTTCCGATTCAGGCCTCTTTCTGTGGCAGTGTTTCAAATGCAGAGACGGTGTTTTCGAACTTGATCCGGTGCAGAGGGGCACCACTTTGCTTGATAGCACAAGCTGTCTTGTCTTCAAGCGGGCAACGCGCCTTTAACATGGAGAACACATGGTTGTTTAACCTCCTTGCTTTCTTCATTACTTCTAAAAGGCCATCCCATCCCTTCAACCACACAAAGAAACCAATAAGAACCAAAAGCAAATATGGACGCAAAGGAATTAAAGCTAAATTGAACCTGAGATTAGTTTTTTATAAGTTTACCAAATGCATAACTATGCAGACTGTCACGTAGATTACTACTATTGTGATAAAAAAAAAATTGGGAATTATATGAGGTTCATATAGCAACTATTCTAGTTAGCAGGCTAGCTAGTAGGGGTTTTAGTGTCACACTATTAGACTGCATTCCGATATTTCATGATTTTCATCTCAGTGAAAATTTGACTTTCTTCATATCAGAGATCATCAATATTATGTTAGAATAGCTCATAGCATTAGGAGCACAATACTCTGGAAGATTAGCTGTGCACGTAGAAGTAAAATAAAAAATAGTCCACGATGCCATTACCTCAAAGTGTTATCCAATGTAAGTTTAGTATAAGAACTGATGGGCATTGTATCAATTAGTTTGGAGACAAGCAATTTAGCCAACAGAACTTGAGAACAAGAAAAATTGTGTCCTTTCTATACCTGAGCATAATGAGGACTCTTATGGGTTTGGGTAATTGAAGCAGCCTCCACTTCAGCAACATTGAGGACCTGATATGAAAAATCCAAGAGCTCGAAATGCAGCTGCTGCCCAAGCAAGTATATTATGGTGCAACCCCCCCAAGCTACAGAATCACCCAGCACATCTTGACTGTTCAGTGATACTCGAACAGACTCCTCAAGGTACCACTACAGTTTGACCATTAGAACAAGTTAGGCATTATGGCAGCACAACAAGTTCACATTCTTCTACAATTAAACTAGGTATACTGAATTTTAGTATTAAAGACAAACCCGCAACCAAAGGATACCAAAGCAATATGCATGTAAATGGGATTCTTATATATCCTTTTGTCTTTTCTTTCTTTCTTCTTTTTCCTAATTCGATCTAGATATTGCAGGACTACAACAAATTACCAAAAAAATTCCTAAAATTTTATTCATCTTAAATGTTCTATGAACTGAATGATCTTAAGAAAACATGTAGTCCTTACAATTTGAAGGCCACTGTATATGCGATAGAAATCCTTTGAAGTTGTGATGTCAATGAACCCTGTTTTGGGAACAGCACTCCATTTACTACAGTATTTATCCAGTGCTGCACTAGTAAAAGCTAGAGAATATTCCAGCACACTTCCCGTGTTCATGTTAGCCTTGTACAAAAGATCTGCAATGAAACATCTAACTTAACTATAGAACAGCAATGAAACAGGAACAAAAACATAATTATAGGTTAATTTTTCCAGTATCCAGTCAAAACATGTAAATATCTCTATAAAAAATTACATAGAATATTACAACTGCGCACCTGCAGCTTCTGCCTGCTTCGATAAGGTATTGAAGGAAGCCGGATTTGGACACCCAGGGTTTGACACAATTGCAGAAGTAGCTGATTTAAAGAGGTTGACAATAGGGCTTTCTCCACCATCTTGAGAATGCAATATTTGTCCATCTGCAGCAGGAAGCAAGCCCAACCAAGGGGCAGTTTGCATGAAATGTGTGGTGTCTGTTTCTCTCTGCGAAGCATGTTAGATTGTGAGGGTATGACTCAAGCAACCAGAAAGATGAAGTTTCAATTACAATAGTAATCTGAATACAGGAAAACTTCACCTGCCCACTCACGGCAAATATCAAACTTCTGTTACCAATATAATGAGATACTAAACTTCTGTTACAAATAAATGGGGTGATAAACTTCTGTTACCCTAAACTTCTGTTACCAATATAATTAGATACTTCAAGATCAGAGATTGAATGCCTTGTCGCATTATATATGTGGAAATATGAAAATGGTTTTAAGTCGTAACATAGATTCTTGAGATTCACAGGAGAACACCTCAGACTTTTTCCCAGTATAGTTTTCTTTTATCACCCCATTCAACAGCGAGTTTTTTCTTTCCACATAACTGAAAACTAATGAAAAGCTAAGTGGCGAACTATGTATACGAACTAGTTTAGTGCTTTCTGGAGATAGGCACAAAGGTCTATGGGAAATATGTATGTGCTAGCATACACACACATAAGTACATGCCTCTTCAAGTGTATGATGCAGGAAAATCTAAAAACAACAAGTTATGCGGCAAATTCAGTTAGCACATATCTGATGTGCATTACAATTTTTGAAGTCCCTAGTAAAAAATTTGTGACGACTTATGTATTGTTGAAACACATGCTAGCATTTAATGAAGTTATAAAGTTATAAACTGGTGTAAACACATGCAAGCATCTTAATAAAGTTATAAGATGTGGAATTTAGATCACTAACCAAAATGATATCAAGAAGCCCAAGCCAATATAATACACTCCCAATCTCCTTTATACCCCGAAGAACTTCTCCTTTGAGCTCTGATTTGGTTCCCCAAGTAAGCTGTTCTTTAACCAGCCTCATACAACCTGTTGAAACACATAGAAGCACAAATTATGCCATATATTAACAGTGGGAAAAGGGGGGGAAGTGGGTGCCAAATGTGCAAATGTGCTACTCGTTCTTTTAATATCGTATAAAACCCATATTGGACTTGACAAGAAAGAAAGAGCCAAAAACTTCAACTAGAAGGTGTTGATTGCAACTATGTGACCACAATATATCATAATTATTGATCCACTTCATTTTCTTTTTTCTTTTTCTTTTTCTTTTTTCTAATTACAAAACCTGGACTGAAGTTCTGCCTTACAAATTTCACGTCTTAAAACTACATAAGGAGAAAATGTACCGTCTTCCATAACAAAGCAGACCTATCAATAAATTGTTAGACAGTCTGGACCAATATATGCATCTGCAGCTTGCTGCTAGCATGTAATACTCAAAAAATAACAAATGAACAAAAATTAGCAGCCATGTACCTGTTACGCCCCCATCAAAAGGAAGCAGTCCAATAGATTTTGGCAATGCTTCTTGCAATCCTGTTATAAGGGGTTCCAGGGTAGCTGTCTGAAACAAAACGCAGAAACAAAGGGTGAGCATCTGTTAAAATTTGGACATTATCAAAACTTGTTTGCAGAAACACAGAAAACCCTCTTAACAATATGATGAACACAATTAAACAGATGAGACATCTAAGAACTATCCTTTAGTAACATGCTAATTTGCATTTACAATATTTTGTAACTACTGATCTCTTCATAGCATGACCTACCTTGTTTGATATATGATCTAGAAGTGCTCGGATTAGCCAGGGCAGTGATCTAGACCCTAGAAGCCTTACAATGGAAAACATGTGAGGCATCCCAAAAAATCCACCGTGCAATCTTGCAAAACTCTGATGAGCTGCATTTAATTCCTTCCATGAAAACAGTAACACAATAAAGTTAGAATACATCATGAGGATGAGGAAATAAAACTTGTTTTCCTCTATCTTACTAATAGCAATTTATTTACAGGAATCACAAAAGGTGATATAAGAGATTCAAAAACACTGAAGAACAAGGGGTGATATAGGTTACAAACCATACGAATTGCATATTAAAACCCATCTAACAGATACATTGATTAAGAAAGATTGCTTACTTGAGTACCGCAATAGAAATTAGGCTTCGCAGAGGGAACTGATGGCTTTTGAACAGGAACAAGAGGCACCTTTGCTGATCGTGTAAACCGCTGGGTAGTATTACAAAGGATGAAGTTTGGCAGGAAATCACTCTGCATCTCTGACCAAATCTAACAGAAACAAAATGAGTAAGCGAAGACTGGCAATGGATGAATCAAAATCTACAGTTCCAACTTTCTAACCAAGATTATCTAGAGTAGGAACATACTCATTGTTATATTTGTTCCAGTAAGTAAGACTGTAAATTTATTGCAGTTTATTTACCAAAAGAAAAACGTAATTTTGTTTTGCAAGATATAAGAATCAGAATGACATATATGCTTTTGACGCCACAGACAACTCGATAAGAAACTCAAATTACAAAAATTGAAGAATACATTGACTTAAGAACCATGGCAGTTTACAGTTCATTACATGAATTAAAAGAACAGCACTTATTTGTATGTGGCCTGGAGGAAAAGGAACCAACCAATTTGAGGAAACATTTAACAGTCAAAAATTGTATTACAGTGTTTCTATGATGAGTTGCAAAATAGATGTCACATAAGTTGGGTGGCAGGTGAACTTGGAAGACTTTATATAAGAAACAAAAAGGATTATTCGGAGAGGCGAAATCACTCAGTAATTAGTATTTAAAAAATAAAATAAAAAAATAAAATAAAAACAATGATAAAGAGAAACTTAGCCATACCTGAGACGCAAGTCTACTAGAATATGACACCAGTGATATGTTTTCTTGCATCTCATTCAACATTAGACTGAATGAGTCTATTGAAAGATCTCTGGAGAGCAATTCATGGGCATGCTTTAAGATATTCAGCAGATTTTCTAGTTCCTACCAACCAAAAGTCATGTTGTTAACGTTGTCTTTACTAATTCAGAGTAAGAGAACAGAGTGATACTGTGAAACTACTTACCACAATAGCACATAGATCTTGAGACTCGAAACGATCAAATAGAAACTCAATATTGTCTCTGAAAACTTTGTTCATCCGCTCAGTAATCAAACTTCTCAAATCTATCATCCTTCCGAGCAACTGTATGCAATCAGAACTATACTAAGCAGAGGATAGCTATACTGACTGAACTCATATGTACTTGTGATACACTTAGCCAGTTATAATCATAAAGCACGAAAATTAAAAGATGTTTCTGAGACGAAATACCTTCACTCTGGTCATCTTTAGGAGTGCTGTGAACCTCATAGGCTCGACAGAATATCTTTCCCCATTGTCCAATGCGAACAGGAATGACGTATCAAGCAGTTCGCTGCATGACACAAAAACCAACACATATGAAAGATTGCTCTGCTGGTGGCATAGCATATTCAATAGAAGTTAGTATACCTTGCTGCCCAGCTCTTGTAATATGTGAAAATAGTATCACAGAGTTTTGAAACAAATATGTCGAAACAATGGTCCACCTAAGAGAGAAAAAGAAACTGATTAATCATCTAAGGCGCCAGAAATTTGACGAGAATACAGACAAACTATGACCTAAAGTTGTTGAATGTAATATGCATTGAATTCCATTTCTAAATATTGAAATATTTCCGCATGGCCACAAAATGAAAGATGAACAGATCAACCTGGGTAACCAAGAATTTGTGGTCACCCACCCTTAGATTTAGTATCAAGGGTTGGGAATAGATTATTGTCTTTTATGCGGTTGAATCCTTAGTGTCAAATAATATCAAGACCAGGCGACCATGAACTTTTGGTGACCAGGTAAACACTACTAGAAAGATTGGCCCTCCAAATATGATATATATTTAAGATCTACACTCAGGCCTGCAGCTAACTTTCCAGTACATGGCCACATGTCACCAGTGTGAGATAAGCATGTTCAATCTAGCAATCATGAACACAGATGCAACCAAGTGCAGAAATTCAGGTACCTCAGCCTCAATTTCATCATAGAGGAACCGTTGCTTGAGCACAACCAATGCTTGCTGGGCAGAATCATTATAGATGTCAAATGGTATCAAAACACTCTCTAGAATACCTGGATTATGTGACTCAAGCACAAAATCCACCAACATCCAAGGAAGAGAGCATTCAATCGGAAACTGCAAAGAGTGTAAAATCTCAAATTTAATAGGAATCAAATGAAGAAAATATGGGCTACAATGCTACAAGAACAGTTTGGAACTGAATAATTAAACCTTTATAAGCATATAAGCGAATATGGTTATAAAGTAAACCAGCAAAAGCATCTGCTTTATGACATTGGCCGCCTAACAGAACCGCTGGCAGAAATTTTTATTTGTTTCACATTATAAAACAATAAAGGACACCCACTTCATATGTCAAATAATATCTTTACCTGAATAACACGAGAAGACTCCAAATAAAATTCTCTAAACCATAAGAAACCAAGATCGGTCAAAGTTGCAACAGTCGCTGCAACACAATTAAAAGGACAAATTTCAATTTTACTATAGGTGGCTAAAATACTATCTTAAGAAATGATCAAAACAACTTGTTATCAGTTTCCAACACAAAGATGAGCACCGGCAACACAGAGAATTAGGGGGTATGTATGTTCATGGGCTAGTAACCAGCTCAATGATGAATTGCATTGGGCTAGATACCGTAAGTGCAAGAACATCAAGGGTTAAACATATTTACTAAGCATCAGGATTTTGTTCATGAATGCTATAAAAGAGTTAGGTACAAATAAGAATAGCTAGGATAATCATGATTGCCAAAGGACCCAACACATTGAAAACCCAGGATAATTTCAACAATTTAAATAATATATAATATTGCATCGATTGGGAAAGTAGAGCCCGCTGAAAAGTGTTGCACTTCAAAGTTTACTTTTGAGAAATTGGTCCTTCTGGAATATGTACAGCACACAATCTAAGAGTCCAACCTAAATAAAGGAAAGTAGAGGTGGATCAATACCTGAATAGTCCAGAATATGCAGGAAGAAGCTAAGCTTGTAAAAAAATGTTTCTAATTGTTTTAGGTCATTAACAGGGATCTCTGAACCACTATTCCCAAAGAGCCCTCCAGGCTTCCTAAGATTACCACCAGAAACAACTTCATATATCAGGAACTGCAGGCAGTGAACCTAAAAATAAAAATTAAATGATCAGTTAGCTTAATCTCAGGCAAGAAACTTGTGTGAGATTGTACAATGTTCAGTTATTCAACTTTGCACACAGTAACCTTGAGCAATCATATACAGATAAAATGAGGAATGCACATGCCATACGATAACCATGCAGAAAAGAGACTTAAATTCAGATCGAGTCCAATTACTGATGAAATACTTTCTATGGAAAGACACACACACACAGAGAGAATTAGAAGGATTAACTAATTCATCCTAAATCTACCTCTTTCTGACATGTAAGATTATTAAGGAAATTTCAGATCGATCAAACATGGTCGTTTTCTGATTAACTTTCTGTCTAAAAGAACAAATGGAAAGTGAAAACAAAATAGAAAGAGCAATAATGGGTAAGGCAAACCACTTGGTATAATAAAGACAGCTTATATTGCATTCAATGAGCTGGATGAATGAGGGAAACCTGAGCAGCTGTTGGTGCAACTGGCCTTGGATAAAAAACATTTCCTTTGCTTTCTTCGCTTCCATGCTGCAGGGGTCCAGATTCAGACTTACTAGTATTTGCCATCCAGTCTGCTGAAAGAGTCCGCATATCGGAAAGGATCCTGGATCGTATTTCACTAGTTAGCAATATATAACTGATGATAAGGATAACAACAAAAATATAATGATGAGATATCAAATGATATATGTAATCTACAAGAGTATAGACAAGAAAACTATAGGAGCTTCAACCGCAAAGTTCAAATCATCATTAACTAACTTAAATACCCACCTAGAAAGATCTTTCTTCTTTCGAAATGTAGTCCTCAACATAGTGGCCAATGTATTCTGAACAAAATCTTGGACCTCAGCATGTATTGTCTCCCATAAAGCATCAGTTACTAATGTGTCGCTAGACTGCATCATTGATCCTATGCTCTTTATGTAGCTAACAAGTTCCACTAGGGCTTTCCTTTCATCTGCATTATAGTTATATCGTACCACCTGACATGTATTCCAAGATAATATCACAATCAGCTAAATGGATGTGATCAACGTAGGCAGACAATAACTGAACTGGAGTACTTAGGACATGCATATATTAGTTAATTTAGATTACATTTAGTCTATCCAAGTTTCTTCCATGTATGTACTGAACTAATACTAGACATATCCATATGTTAGTTGATTCAGGTTACTTTTAGATTATTAAAGATTCTACCACGTATAACCTAATAGCCATCTCCTTATGGTATCAAGACCTTTTCATAGTCAGAAAATGATGCTGACACTTCTTGTGATTCAGACGGAACTATATCCTTGCAGGGACGAGAAAATTTCCAAGCACATTGTTCCCAGATGCGTGCAGTCCATCTACTTAAAAGCTGAAAACCTTCAACAATCATATCATATATATTTCCCTTGACTTCTTTGCACCACTCGATATCAGCACTATCTGTTGACTTCAACAACAATAGCTGCATAGAACAGAAAAGTAACGGACTTCAGAAAATTACACATGAGCGCAAGTAAGAATCATATCACTAAATACAGCTTCTGGAAAAGGACTGAGGAGGACGAGGAGGAGAAGACCTGATTCATGGAGGATGCAAAACGAATTGTGAAGTCATCATGTTCAGCACGGATGGATCCAATGTGATTGATGATTAGATAATGCCTCTGATAAGTAAATTATGTCAAGGTCTTACTGGAGAGGTTACCAAGCTTAGCAATGCTAAACGTGAAAACACCAAGGTACATATAAAAATTCACTTATCACCCTGACAGAAAAAGATAAACAAACAAAGGATATTCTTGTCCCTCACGTGCTGGAAGCTCATGAGGTGATGGAAGACTGAGAAGACGAGTTTGGGCAGTAAACTTTTGGAAGTACATTGACAATTCTTTCATAATTGCAGCAGGAGAAAGATGGAGATCTGGAAATGCAGGAATTACTGGATCGTTCTGCAAGAAAGCAAAAAAAAAAAAAAAACAAGAGAAGTGTTTAAATTTTTCGTTTTCTAGGGGAGGGAGGTGGGAAATTGGCTTCTTGCAATCTTGTGGAACCATATCTATACATTACCTTGAATATATTAATAAGTCTGTTGATTTTCACTCTCTTGTACAAAGACTCGCTATCTTTTTCTGATGATGTTGCTAAGACAACGAGAATTGGCAGAGCACGAAGAAGAATGTGCCGCTCTGGGAACAAAAGTGCAAAGTCCAACTCTAGTGACTCGACAGCAAAAACTATGAGGACTTGAAGAATATCTTCTACACTATATCGAGTCAAGGAAATCAAAATAGACTAGCAGCGTGTATCCTAGATTATAAATGTAAAAACAAAACGCATATCACTATATAACCTATCAACAAGATAAAATCTAGAAGCTCAAAGTAAGTAGAATAAGAATATATGCAAATCATTAGCTTTTCTCCTCATCAGCTATAACTATTGAACTCAGGATACTTGTTCACGCGGAACATCTCAGCATGCAAATTCAACAAGATAGCCCACCTTGTGCTAAGGAAAATCTGCAGCAATTGATAAAGAAATCATTAGAATAGTTAGATTATTCTGGCCTTATGTCATATCAGACTACTAAAAACAAAAGAAATGAAAACAGTATTTCCAAGATGGAAACACTTTAATAGAATAAATTCATCAAAAGCTGTATAGCAGGACGCACTAAGATATAGAAGGTAGCATAGCCAGACCTGTAAGTCATCCAACTCCTCTCTCATTGAATCAGTATCATGCCACTGTACGCTTACTTGTGTGAATGTCCTGAAAAATTCAGAATAGGTCAAAAGCATGAAATTAACCACGTAGAGAGTAGCATCAGATTGGGGGAAAATATGATGTTGCAAATACAATGCTAGTAAATAAGTATTTGTATCACATACTAGACCTACTTTTCAGTTTTCCCCTTTTCTCTTAATTTCTTGGTAACTCGTCTTGCAGACGAGTATAGAAGGATCTTAACATTTCAGTAACAACAGCTTGTTAACCAATTTAAGTGCTAATGATTTGAAACTGTAAACTATCCGTTGAACCATATACACTAAAACTTAATATAGAGAAGTGTAAAAGAAGGTATTGATATTTTATACAGAATTAGTTTGTCCAGGAACACATGCCAAGTCATATAGTCCGGATGGTTGTAGCAACCAGATAGAGTGAAAATAACTGGTTTACCTTTTATACCAAGAGAAATCATTTGGTATGCTGGCTTTTGCATTTTTAAGATGATCAAGTTGCACCAAAGTGTCAAGTAACTTCAACATGGACCTGTAATGAATAAATTAGCAGACCAGTTTTGACATAGCCATACATTTGCAGTGACCAGTGAGTACCTTTCAGCACAAGCATGTCTGAAAATATGTGATACAGGACTAGAAGAAACGTAAAAAAACAAAAAGTAAATTGCTTCAGAGGAATACTAAGCATACCAGAGATGAGTTACTGTAGGTCCATTAATGCGTCTCTCAGGCCTTGAGAAGCGTTGCATATCTGCAGCTAGCTGCGTCAGAGACAAACGTCCATGGTATGGTGAAAAACTCAACTTGAGTTCAGCCAAGAAAGAGTGTAAAAACCAAAGTTTATACAAACTTGTACCTTAGATGCAGCTGATGCTTGCCAACGCTGTATTTCACGTAGGCGGCTCATTTCCAAGTCCAGAACTTGATAAGTTTCAAGGTACAATTCAGCTTGACTTTGTTTCATAGAATCCGGAAGCTGCAAAAACGTAGTTATGCACACACATATACACATGTTAGATACAAATATGATGCCATATGGTAAGAATGATGAAGGTAGAGTTAGACCTGAGGAAGTGCTTTGACACAACTCCGATATGTATAAAGCACCGATCCCATCTCCTTTCCCTCGAGGATAAGAGCATTCTGCATAATATCATCGTTTTCATTCACACTAATCAGAACAGATGACCAAGGATTATATTTTATCCAACGCCTTAGAAAGACAAAGCTAAACAGTCAAAAACAGGTGCATACCAGTTGATTAAGAGCTTTCGTGTCTTCTGATAGAGACAGGCGATATGCAGAAACATCGCTATACTCTACAAAACAGCAACAACAACGAATTACAACGAGAGTGCTGCCATATACACTAACACATGATTCACCTATCTAGCAGTAGTAACACTAATGCTCAAATTCAAACTCTCCAAGGTTCATTATATTTTCGTAAAAATAGTTTAAACCTTCATATCACATATTATATATCATATAATATCAACATTTTTACTCTAAGATTTCCTAACATAATCTCATTTACTTCCCAAAACAAAACGGAAGGACAAAAATGTACCAATTGGACTATCAGTTGCTCCGGTGTCGGTAGAAACCCAAACTCCAGGTCCCTGAACCTCTGCTTGATCATCCTACACAGTAAAACCACAACGAGCACAATTCAAATCCTATCAACTAAACAAAAATCGAAGCAAAATTTCCAAAATTCAACTAGAACTGAGCGAAAGTGAGCTAGTGAGAAGACGAAAAATCACCTCAAGTGAGAATGTAGATAGCGCAGCAATGGCCTCTTCGACCGGAACCGCCATCAGTGTGAACGCAGCAGAAAACCGGTGAGAAATGAGATCGGACTGGAAATTGAAGCGGTGGAGAAGCTTAGAGGAGGCGCAATCGCCGCATTGTGTTGGAGGTTCGGATGGAAACGGAGAGGTGGGGTCTGAGTTCGCCGGAGAATTTTGGTGGGAAAGAGAGAGAGAGAATCCGGCGAGTCGTTTTCGGAGATTTGTCTGAAGAGGACAGGTGAGTGGGGGAGCGGGTACTAATAACTTGGATTTTACTTTACTCCAACTATTCTATATTGCACTTTCACCCCCTCTAAAGTGTATTTACAGTTAAGCTAATTTAAAATTACACTTTAGTCCTTTTAAAATTTATATTTGCATTACAAATGTAAATACATGTAGACTCGTAAAGATAATTTAACCGTCTACTAACTGAAATAAGTTAAATTATTTACTTTGCTCAATAACACAAAATTATTCAAGGGTGAAAAGACGATCAAATATGTAGCATTGACATTAGTACACGGTCTCAGATTTACGACCATGTAGGCTTCTCTCACATTGAGATGGAATGTGACTCTCATTTGACTATTTGATTCCTTGCACGATAGTTTGAAGTCATAATGTAGTGCCCGATTTGTGAAAATAACTGCAACAAGGTTGCTCGTTGTTTTGCTCATTGTTTGACGTAGCTTGAGTCTACATTTATTAGTATTGCATGTTACGTTTGCATGGAGATTGCTTGATAACTTAGGCTTGTTACTTTTCAAAAGGTATCTTTTGGGTTATAACGAGTTTGCATGAAGCCCAATGATACATCAACTTTTTCAACAAATTCAGACTTGATTAGTTTCGATTACATTCTAGTTCGGTTCTTACAATCTAAGATTGAGAGTTCCAAAGTTACAACCAACCTAAATGACAAAGTCGTCAGGTAAGGTTACTCTTCCATATGAAATGCTACTGTTTAAGCCCAAGTTGACATTTAAATGACCTGGATGCACAATGATGCTTGCAGACATAGAGACGTATGAAAATAACGGCAACAAGGTTGCTCATAGTTTGGCAAGGGAGGCTTTAAAACCAGTAGTCATTTACATTGTTTGGAGTCGGGGTCTCTTGGCTTCTTAAGTCGGTCGGTTTGGATTTCAGATGTGAAGTCTGATGTGCCAATCTAGTCCGGATTGTTGCCCCAAAATCATTGAATTCAGTTCATTTTGAATTTAGTTTTTATTGATAAACACATATGTAGGGAGATTGTATACGCTATTTGATTTTTACTTCTCTCTAAGAAGTGTCAGAAGTGTTCAAGCATATGGCAGTATTGTATAAATAGCCGGCTACCAGTTTGGTCCTTCAAACCTGAAAAATTTACCCTCAATCCAAAAAACAAATGGAAAATGAATCAGATGCATCAGCGATATAACTCGTTTATGATATTGCAATGATACAATCACATTATTCTATAATAAGGAGCAGGTGCAGCTATGAAGAGGAGTCATTGACAGTGCTTTCACGTTGTCTGTCTAGCAGAAATCACCCTGTCCAAGGTCTCATCTGGGACTGTGATCCCAGTGGTCTCCAAGTCTGCGACAATGGCTACGGCTGCATCCAGTTCTCCAAGATCGAGGCATAGCGAGATAATTTCATCATAGAGAGGACTGCGATGAATGAGAACAAAGCAAGATGTGAACTCCAATATATGGAATCAATCAGCTTGAAGCAAGCATAAATGTGACGATGAATGGGACGTTACATGAACTTAATCAAACCAGTTCATTACTCCAAATTATGAAACTTACCTGCCGAATACATAGCCAAGACTATGTGTAGTCTGTAAGATCTTCAAAAAAACTGAAGGAAGAGGAGCCTTTATGGCTGCGCGCAAAATCATGGCACAATCTCCAATTGTGGGTGTTCCCCCCAATTCCATCACCTGAAATGAGTCCAGTCACTCAAATACTATTCTAGAATGAGTTTGAATTTAGAAAGAATCAGAACTTTGTAAAGCACAGGTAATGTGAAACAAATATTAGAACTTGCCTTCAGCATAACTTTAATTGCCATCTCAACTTCCCATTCTTGTGACCATCTTCTCGGAGGTTTATTCTTGTATTCTCTCTCCCATGTCCAACCCCAAGCATCGGCGATTGTATACATGTCTGATACATCAAAGATTTTCCTTTTCCTCAGCTCCTTAAATGCCTCGAACATATCCTCAGGAAACCAGTCATCATCAGCATCATCCTGCATCCATGTGCAAACTGTGTATAAATATAAAAAAATTTCCCTCTCTAAGGTAGATATATAGTCCCTAATAGTAAAATAAGGTGCAGCCATTCTAAATGTGGTGATAATTGTAAAATTAACCATAGATGCTGGCACACAAGTACATATCCACAGTGAGAATCATATCATGATTATATTTAATCAACATTATTGAGAATGTTCATGTCAGACAGATAATTAAAAAAAAATACAAAAAACTCTATTATAGTTATAGGTATCATTTGGTAAATTTCATTGGTGCCATGAAGACCTGTGATTGAATTACCCCTCACAAAGGGTATGTAGGGGGCAAATGGCTTTCAATGGACCCTAACTGAGAAAAAGATCTTGGTGGCCTATTTGGGTCAACTGTTTGAATCCTCAAGGTGACTAAAACTGAAAGTCTATATACAAAATGAGCTCCCAGTCCCAAGATAT
Source organism: Fragaria x ananassa (assembly GCA_034370585.1). NCBI lineage: Eukaryota > Viridiplantae > Streptophyta > Magnoliopsida > Rosales > Rosaceae > Fragaria > Fragaria x ananassa. The sequence continues at coordinate 756,708 of CP139753.1, forward strand.
TTTGTTCCTAAGAACAAAACTAGATGAATACATATGCTGAAATATTAAGTCAACGAGTTGACCTATCCAGCTATTCTTAAAGCCCCAAGGAAAAGTGATGCAAAGCATCAATAGACTATTATGTCATACCTCAGCTGATATCCTACGAGAAGCTCTTCTCCTTGCCTTTTTAGATGTACTCGTCTGGTCAGAATCTTTTAGCAGCTGTACTCCAATCATTTGAAGAGGTTTCTTAGCTTCATTTTCCTTTTGCTTCACCCTTTCTACATCTTGTCTCTCAGCTTGTTCTACTTCTACCTCCACCTCTACTTCCTCCTCCTCCTCCTCCTCCTCTTCATCATCATCCTCATCATTATCATTATTGTCATCCTCATCCTCATCCTCATCATCAGCTTCAGCTTCAGCCTCATCATCTTCAACCTCTTTTGCCACATCTTCTACATTGACACTATCTGTGACATCTAGAGATTCAAGTTGGCTACTATCTAATTGCTTTTCCTGATCGCTGCTGAAGCCTTCTCCAAGAAAACAGCGTTTCCAGAACTCTGTATTGCCTTCTTCCAGTTTGATCCTTGAGATTAGTTCATCCAGCTCTTCATCAACCTGAGGGTGAAATCATGTTTTGATTATCAGTCTATTGTGAATTCTCATATGCAGCAACAAGGAAGAAGGGAAGAGATTGGTTGCCAGACATTCACGTAGCACCCTAGCTAGAAAAACATGACATAAATTAATTTACCTCTTCCTCCTCCTCCTCCACAGGAGGAACCCAGAGGGGTCGACCACGGGAGCGATTTATTCTCCTTGCTTTTTGGACACGCTGGTAAAGCACATTTCTAGTTCCATCAGTTGGCAGATCTTGAGCTTCAAGTTCTTCCTTCAGTTCAGATACTACCATCTTACTAGCAGCCTTGGGCTTTAAAACACTCTGGTCAGGACCCTTTATGATCTTTTTTAACCTTTCTTCTACTCTAATATAATCCGATTCAGATGCATCCCCTAAAGCTGCAAGTCCTTCATTCTGTAAAGTTCTCAAGAGCTTTCTGTGGTGTATCTTCCAATCCTCAAGACACCGTTGTTTGAATGAGGTTTCCATAGGATTTGAATATATAAAACCATCAGCATCAGGATCTAGTGGAGTTTTCCCTCTTCGAGGTACCCACCGCTTGCGCTCACCAGTAAGCCCTCCCTCTGCAATATACCTGATTGATGAACAAATCAGTCAGCACCACCATAACAAGGTTATATCTGTACTGGTGTGTTTTTTGAAGTTTCACAGCATGGGTTCAGTCCTAATTACCCATAGCATGGAAGTGAAAGAATAATGAAACATAACAAAGCAAAGCACTTTCAAGTATAAGAATAGCAAAAGAGAAAGGACTGGACAAGGGGGAGGCAACTTTATAAACTACCAAAACATAAGCACCGACCTGGCCATGTAATCAATCTCATGTCCAAGTTCAGCTTCCTCTTGCAAAGGTTCAATCCATGAGCTCACTATTGTCCGATACTTTCTGCTCAAAATCATAGCTCGTGGTGGAATAGGCTGGTTGTCTTGGGCCATCGCTTCTAAAGCTTCTAGCAACTCGACCACTCTTCCTAAAATAAAATATAACAATTAGATAACCATCAAGAAAATAGTAAACTATTGAATCTCAGAACGGAAATCCATAATGTAGGTTAACTGTGAAATAAATACCAACATCAAACAATAGTATGATAGGTTACTGACACCACAAGTCAAATGGTGAATTTTCAGAAAAGCTACAATACTTCTATTCCCAAATAAAAAAGCACTAGAATCAAATCAAAACTTAATAGGACTAAAATGTTTGCATACAAACTAAATCCATTGCCTTAGTTGTGCCAGGAAATGTAGTCATACGTTCTGATGCTGTCATAGAAGTCAACAAGATGCCATAGACAGCGTTGACTTCTATAATTGAACTTGATTTTGATATACATGCTTAATAATAGGCTACATAAAAACAACAGATGGGCTCAAATCAGGTGGCTTTTGCAACACAACCTATGAAATTAAATGAACTGACAACTCTAGAAATCACTTCAGCAATTTTGACTAGGTCAAATTTACAGAACTCTATATAAAAAATATATATAAAAAGTAAAATAGAAATCATCTTATCTACAGAAATCATGAGCCATCATATACTGATGTGAGAAAACTTTTTATACCTTTGTTAGGAAGAAAAAATGAAAAAAATGTATACCTTCTCGACATAAAGCTCGAAGATACAAAGATAAGGGGTCCCCAAAGTTTCCCTCATTATGTAAAATTTTTGTCCCTCCTTCATAAAAACTGAGAGCACGAAAATGCCGTATTGCCTCTCGTACAACACAATATTTGGTAAAACACTCAATCAACAACCTGTACATCAAGTAAAAAAGAAACAAACACATATTGTAAATAAGTCACAATGTTAACAGAAACTGTTACTTAACTTGAAATAATAATGCAAGCCTAAATTGAGAAAACAAAAGTATAAGACATGGTTGGCAGCCAAAGCTTGAAATTACTCAAAGGTTGATAGTCCTACATAGTATGGCAAATGGCTTGAAGCAGCTGATTGAGTCTCTAAACTACTGGATATAATCCAGATATAGTTTAGCGCTGATTTTAGCATTACAGACCTCTAGTTAGGCCTCGTTTGGGTCTCACAAGTCCAAGACTGGTCTTGTAAAAGGTCTTTAGGGTTAGAACTCTCTAATTCCAAAGTGCAGTACAAATCCAATTATCTTGGTGTCAGTACCTTATAGCATGGAAAGCTGAGAGGCATTTGTGTAAAATCAATTCAATACAAGGCCAAGGTCATCCCTGGTAATATAAATTAAGAAAACTGCCAAGAGAACTCACTGTGAACTAGAATGGATTATGACTTTTAAAAGGTTTTAGACAATAAAGAAAAGAAAAAAAATGAAAGAAACACCATTAACATTTACATAAGTACTTACGCATAGGTTTTCACATTAGGCTGCAAACGCTTGTGGTCTTCAACCATCATCCCAAGCAACTCAGCAACATCTTGCACTCTGCATATCATTTTAACATTTGAGGGAATGACCAGTATCATAAACCAAAAATACATTGAATATTGAAGTTGAAACAACAATAAATTTGACAAAATTCCACATTATTAGATTAAAGTTAATGCATATGACACCAAGCTAACTACTATCTTCAGATTCATTTGTTATTCAGTCCATCGCATGCATGATTCATTTCATAACTTGAGATTGCTTCCTACGGAATGCTACAGGTTACAAATATTCAGAACTCATAAAGAGACATAGCAGGAATTATTTGTGGCTACAGAAACTACCTATCATAAGATTCAGCTCTGGTATATGCTTGAATCACCCAATTATATGTCTCTGTATCAGGTTTCATGTATTCTGTTTTGTAAAGAAAACTATAAGTATAAACCCTGAAGAACAGAAAACAAAGGCTTTTTGAGAAGCATTAAATTTGAAGAAACATAAATATAACCCTGCAGCCAGCATTATATAGAAATCATATATAGACAGAAGTACCAAAAAAGACAATAAAAACAAAACCTTCTCCATACTGCATGTTCTCAAACGTGGCAAAAGCTATTTCTGGAATTCCACAAGTAGCCTTCAACATTTGAAAAGGAAAGTATCAGCACCACACATGTTTGCAGTGACTACTAGCAACATATTGACATTCTAGACAACTATCAGCTGCTATATTAGACTCCAATAACTACGATCATGAGCTTATTTTTTGTATATTAGACTCCAATAACTACAATCATGATCCTATACAACAGGTCATGTTCAATTAAGGTCATATCCTTTTCTTTAATCTGTTTCAATAACGCATCTAATCGTGTAACTACTCAAAAGAAATACTATGTTGAGATCAAAGTAGGCAACCTGCACACTAAGAAGGCAATTGAAATGAAAAGTTGTTGCCATCCGCCCAGCCGCCTCCATCTCATAAGCAATCTCCAACGCATTAGAATGATCCCCAACTTTACAATCTTCCACTATAAGAAGATCATAGACCTCATCCGTAGCTCTCAGCCCACCTTTCGCACCCTTCAAGAACACTCTATTAGCGTCATCCAAATAGCGTGTCCGAACAAGCACCTCTGTCCGCACAAAAAACTCATAAATTCAACAAATAACAGATAATCAACAATGTGCAACATATCAATACCAAACAAGCATGTACCAACTAGAAGTATCCAAGCTTGGCGAATGTCATAATTTAACTTCTCCATTGCTGCAAGGATCTCTAATCCTCTTGTAGCTCGACCTTTCGAGGCGAACAGCCTGATCAATGCGATGAAGGTTTCGTGGAGAGGACGAAGCCCCGAGCTCAGCTCCCTTCTCAACGTTTGCATCTAAAGTAATTTCAGTTTCACACACACACAATTTCAATTCAATCTTTCTGAATTCAAAGAAATTTACAGTGAATCAGAAATGAAGTGAAAAAAAAAAAGTTACCGCGGCCTCGGCGTCGCCGTTCAAGGCGTGAGCGACGACCAATCCGTGGAAGGAGCGAGGGCCGGGGCTGAGGCCGGCGGCGACCATGTCGTAGATGACGTCGGAGACACCGACGGCGTCGCGGTTGCGGGCGCGGGACATGAGCTCCTCCATGAAGGTGAAGCGGAGGCTCTTCTCGGCGGCGGAGGAGGAGGAGGAGGAAGGGGATGAGTCATCGTCGCCGCGCTTGGGCTGGCGCTTCTTGCGGTGGGTGCGCTTCTCGGGAGCGGAGACGGCGGAGGCGCGGACGGTTAGGGAAACGGCGTCGTTTTGGTGGTGGAATTTGGAAGGGAAGGTTGGGAGGGAAAGGAAGAGAGTGGACATTTGGAGTGCATAGAGGGAGTTGGATAAGGCGGGTTCCTTTTTTCTGCTCAAAACTGCTGAGCGGGAGAGAGAAAGAGAGGGTTTAACAGGTTTTTTTATTTTCAGTTAATTTAGAGCGAGTCCACCCGTTGGGTTAGAATGAATATAGTGACCTAGGTCACTCTGGGTTACTGTGACTGGGCAGCAGTTTCCACCCATATGAAATGTGAGATTGCTGCAACGTGGCAGTAACTGTTTATTAAATTTAAAAAAATGTTTTTAAGTGTGAATAATCGTTTTATGTATAAATAAATAGTAATTTTTATATATTATATGACATATTAAAATTAATATTTTTATTTTATGACATTTAAGTAACAAGTCAAGCTTAAAAAATACTTTTATTTGATATTGTCTAATGAAAAACACAATCTAAATTAACTAAGCATATATAAAATAGCTATCAATCCAGTTAATTTTTTTTTTTAGAAATGCAAAAGAGATGAAAATTCACACAGTATAAATTTATTTATTTTTACATATTTTTGCTATAAATTTATAAATCAAAAAAAGAAAAAAAACCCTAAAGAGAAAAATACTTTTCTTTGGCTGCCGTAGTTCTTCTCTTTCTTCTCTTTTTTCTCTGTTCTTTCTTTCTTCTCTTTTTTCGCTGCTCTTTCTTCTCTTTTTTCTCTGGGTTGCTGTATTTCTTCTTTGGGCACCCATATTTCTTCTCTGGGCTGCCGCCGGCGAGCACCCATCCCGGCAGCGAGTGCACCAGGCCTCCTCCGGCCTTGGACCAGGCGCGCAACCATCCCGGCAGCCCTCTGGCGTCCTCCGCACGCCCAGCCTCCTCCGCACGCATAGCAGCAAGCAGCCCCCTGCCTTGCACCACCCCGGCAGCGAGTGCACCAAGCCTCCTCCGGCCTTGGACCAGGCCTGCTCCGACGTCGAAGAAAGGGAGGCGAGTGCACCAGGCCTCCTCTGGTGTCGACGTGTGTGGTCTGGGCTGAGGTGGACAGAACTCACCTGGGCTGGATTACTCCTCTAGCCTGGGTCAGTTTGCTCATTTTCTAAGTAACCCAGGTTGAATTGGGGAGCAATCTCATTCATGGGTGGAAGCAAGAAATTTTTGGCTGGGTTACTTTACCCATGTGGATCCAACCTGGGTTGGATTTTTTTCCCACCGGTGGACTTGCTCTTAGGGGTTTGGGCTTTTTGGCTTCTAAAAACGACGCCGATTCAGTTCATGACTAGACTCATTTGAGAGCGTTTTTGAGAAGTGTCGAAGATAATGAATAGTTTTGATGGTTGGATTGTGTTATATGTTATTATGTTAACTTGGAAAGATAAACGTATTCTTGATTATATTCCTTTTGCGATAAGCTATTGTGAATCCATCAACCGGAGAATGACGTAATAATGTAGCTTTCATGTATCGAGTGTGGATGAGTACTAAAAAAGAGAGAGAGAGAGAGAAAAAAGTTATATGGAACGGGTCTGATGACCTAAAATAAAAGTAAACATACGTGTACAGACGTATATATTTATAAAATGAGAACATAATTTTATTATTATTATTATTTTGGTATTACATAGCTGATTCACGAGCAAAGTTATGTAATTCATTAATAGAAAAAGTCCATGACAGATATATATCATGATCGAACTGATTAATCACACATTATGTTAATCTATCTCGCCCTTGATTTTTCGCTCACTCTCTAGTTATTGTCTAATTCTTGAGAAATAGAGGTAACATATTCGGGGTCAGATGCTTTTCATAACAAAAATCAGCGTCCGCTTCATTGAAAACTTGTGTTGCAAATTCAAGATCGCGAGAATTGAGACCAACAATGAGGCCTTCAAAACCCATTGATATCGTTCCCTTGTTGCCTATAACATACATTCCATCATTTAAAACACAACAGCACATGTAAAAAGTACAATAACAAATTAGTATCACAAGCTATGGAAGTATGGTCAACTTAAGCAATGAGTTGAGTTTGTGATGACAAACCACGAGTCCATTCATAATAGGCATCTCCATGTCCATAAGAACAACATCAAATCTAGCTCCCGAGCGATAGAGAGCGATTGTTTCCTGAAACCGGTCACCATCCCAGACATGCAACGCACTCTCAAGTCTCAACCATGCGTAGGTCCTTAATGGAAAATATCGGATTCAGGATCGTCCGAATCAGTTCTATATCATCTATCAGTTTTGATATCCGTACGGACCGAAACCATGTTCTTTGGAGATGCCTTTTGTTCACAGCTATTCAAAGCTACAAAAAAAAAAAAAAAAAAAAAAGGTTAGGGTTACTCACAACCTGGAAATGCCTTTTGTTCACAAAAAAGTCCTCAAATTTGTTGAGGCAAAGGATTTATTTTTATTTTTTAAACGAAAACCTAGTGGGTAAATGCAATAATTACAATTGAATTGATATTCGAACTCAAATGGACATGTCAAAGTTTCTGTACAGAAGGAAAACCATTAATCTGGACTTAATTACCATATATATCTATATCGAGTTTTGACAACATGAGCTTCAATACTTATGCTTTTAGTTTCAAGGGGTGGTCCGATTTTGGGTACACCTTCACTATCTAGGGCTCTATTCCAAGAACCTGTGAAACTTCGTAAACCTGTGGTAGCTGGGCTGCTATGAGCAAAGGTGTGGACAATGGGGCAATTTTGCCGATTTTGGAACTGATTGATATTGGCAATGACCGCAATGTACATGAAAAGGAAGTGTCTAGGTACAATTAAGGAGGAACCGCTGCTATCTGCATCAAACTCAATTGTGTGCATAGAGAAAGAAGGAGCAAGCAATTTTTTTGCTCAAAGCATATTTGCACCTGCATGAAACAGCCGAACCTAAACCAAATGAGGTGATCATCAATACTACTAACCCTATTGTCTTGATCAAAATTGTCAGCCAATCATCACAAGAGATGCGATGCAGCTCACAATGCAGCAAGACGAACCACAAGAAAGTGTTGATCAATCTGTCAATTTCATGTTTCCCTTATCATTTTGTAATTTTATGTTATTTTATTTTGTTACACTTACAACAACCCTCGGTTTGTTAATTCATAATTTGATATATATGTCTCTTTCTTTTTAACTATAGCAAGTTTATCAAGAATAAAACAAATTTATAGATCAGACGTCGTTACCTGAGTATATGAAATGGTCATGTTCCTTAAGTTTAAACAGACACTGAAACAAAAGGAGGAAGTTCATCGGCAAGACTGCTGATTGAGATCAAGCTAGCTCTTGCTTTTGAAATATATAGTGGATTGATGATTCTCAATTCATGATACAACTTAAACAAAGTATACCTCTTTTTGTTTGGCTGAGTTTTGTACCGGAAGAGGTTATTACCTATATCTTGTTAAAGTCTTCATTCTCTTAATCGTTTGTACTTGGTTCCAGGTCAAGTAATCAAGCCATGACAATTGATGTTTGTTGTAGGAGTTCAGAATTTCATTGCCAAGATATGGGTTATTACCTATAGCTCTCATTAGACTCGGTAAAGATACAACATGGACTTATATACGTATAAAAAATGAAAGGATTGCAGATTTTATTCATTGTCAGGGAGACCCCGATGACAAATTTTATGCCCTAGGGAGTCATGGAAATCTTCTAACGTTTAATATTAATACGTCCGACTCCAACTCGGATGTAACATCCTTGGAAGGTGGTATCCCTCCAAATAGCTTTATCAGAAAACATATTGTGGATTCATATAGGAAAGAAGATTGGTTAATGGTTGACAAGGCTTGTAATTGGGAAGATCCTGAAGAGCTAAAGAAACATTTTGCCAAAGAGTTAAAAGTTTACAAATTTAGTTTCGATAAGTGCTAGCTTGTGGATTGAGAAGAAGGAAGCCCTAGGGGATGATGTTGTTCTTTTTGTTGGAGATAATCTCTCAATACGTGTGGTGGCTTCAAAGTTTCCGGGATGTAAGGAAAAAATAATAAAAAATCTAAGCAGACATTCAATATGTTTGCAGTATATCAAACAACAAAAAGTGCAAGGAAATCATATACCATATTATGTTCACTCTCTTAGTAGCCAATATGCAGTCATGCATGTGTACCCAGAGCGATACATTTCCTTCTAAAGACTCTAGTTTTGGTTCTTTTAGTCTATTCTAGGTTGCATATATAGCTACGTTAAAAAATCACAATTAGTCTGACTGTTGGGGTTCTAACTAGTTTATTTGCAAGGATCCTACAATGTTAGGGTTCATTGATCTACATTCCATGCTTAGAGCAGTAAAAGCATACAATAAAAAATAAAAAATAAAAACATGAGCAGGAAAGTAGTTAAGAAAAATGCTTTCTTACCATTCATTTCCTTGAGTGCTATTACTTATGAAGTTTTTGTTTTACTTGATAAAGTTTTTATTTAGGCAACACTGTGACATATTAGGGACGCAACACAAGAGGAGTGTTTAACGAAATTATATTTTCGTCCTTCTGTTATGTATATTGTCCTAATACACGTAGGATTAGTTAATCCGGTTTCCTTATTAGTATAATTTACAGTGTTGATAGATCTTCTATATCCTTCTAGGGACTTTATTTAATGCCTATAAATAAACCTTTGTATCAATGAATAAGTAAATCGTTATTTTCGTTATACTTTTTCCTTCAACACTTTTTTCTTTTTTGGGACAAAAGAGGTTTAACAGTTTTTCATTTTTTGGGGGTTTTGGGCTTTTCAAAAACGACACCGATTCAATTATCGATTAGACGTGTGATTGTACCGAGATAGCGTTTTTAAGGAATGATGCAGATAGTGGATAGTTTTAATGTTTGCATTACATGTTAACTTGGAAAGATAAACATATTCTCGATTATATTCCTTTTGTGACAGGCTATTGTGGATTCACCAACCGAAGACTGATGTAACAATACGGCTTATATGTGGATGAGTACAAAAGGAGGGGGAAAAAGTTATATGGAATGGATCTGATGATCTGAAATGAAAGTAAACTAGTGTGAATGGACGAATGTACTTATAGAATGAGAGGATAATTTTATTATTGATTCACGAGCAAAGTTATGTAATTGATCAATAGAAAAAATTCATGACATAAGTATACCATGAACTGCATAATCACACATCTTGCTGATCTATCTCACCATCTTTCGCTCACTCATTGACCGTCTCTAGTTATTGTCTAGTTTCTGAAGAATGGATGTAACATATTCGGGTGTTAGAGGTTTTTCATAACAAGAATCTGCGCCGGCTTCATTGAATACTTGTTTTGCAAATTCAAGATCACGAGAAGTAACACCAACAATAAGGCCTTCAAAACCCGTTGCTCGTAGTTCCTTTGTTGCCTATAACATTCCATTTACATCATTAAAACACACCACACATACCAAATAAATAGAACAAGCTATATATGAAAGTTATGAAACTAAGCAATGAGTTAAGTTTGTGATGACAAACCTCGAGTCCATTCATAATAGGCATCTCCATATCCATAAGAACAACATCAAATCTAGCTCCCGAGCGATAAAGATCGATTGCTTCCTTTCCATTCCCTGCAACTAGACTTTCGCATTTGAACCGTTTTAGGAGCATACGGTGGCGCATCTGAGTGACACGGTCATCCTCCGCTATGAGAGCATATATTTTCTTTTCTCCGTCGACCATGTTTTGCTGCTCAAACTTCTGTAATTACATGAAAAACCAAATATCACATTAGTTAAATGAAAAATGATGTAGCATATATTGACAATACAAGAAACCAAAGCAATTTGAATCACCCTAATGGCTGAAAAATGGCAAGATGAGAATATTTTTTATGTCTGTATGCTCAGACAAGACTAGTATATAAACAAGCAGGAAATCAAAGTTCGAGTGGCTAGGTTGCAACTTATGTGTGTGTGTGTAATGATTCTATAAAATCCACTTTCATTTTTGTTTTTTAACTTTCTTAGTAAAGAATGTTGCGCTGTCGAGCGGCGTCCATAGGTCAAGAACGGAGATACAACAAGAAACAAAAAGATAAAATCTTAAACTTTTCTTTTTAGATTACAAATTATATCATTCATGTCGTTTGCTTGCATTTTCATATGGACAATATCCGGCTTACCAGCTCATGAAATTTATTTTCGATTATATGTTTCTGAAAAGCATCTCATTTTTAGATTCGTAAGCACATCATATATGGACGTGTTTAAACTATATCCGATCTGACAGTGGTCATAATATACAAGAAAATCAAATAATCAAATTTACTATGTTTGCAAACTTTGCATACAAAAGTCTATAGAAAAACAAAAGTTACATATGTATATATAATCTGTGTAACTATACAAATTGAATCATCAGGTCATGATCATCAACACAATTTAGAGATTATGTTAGCATGAACATATTATGAAATTAAGATTACATTCGATTCATACTAATGGCAAATTAAGTTTGCTTCTTATTATTACACTCCGATCACATACTGCGGTCAATTGAAAAATATATACAGTTTGTAAACACGAGTAAAAGTTTCTTTTCCTCGATCTTCTTTTGTTTGCAAATAATTAAACCGAAATGTTTGCAATATATATGTAAAAAAGTGATGAGAATTGATCATACGGGTAAACCATTTATCGCAATGCATGGAAACTGAAATTACACAACTTGACTAGCTAGGTTTACTTTTATGGAGATAGTAAATTACAACTTGAAATTATTACACATGCATATAATTTGTTCGTGAAATTGAAGTAGTAAAAATTCCTTGATTTGATCGATGATTAGGTAGCAGAGTCCAAGGCCATGATTGTGCTGAGATTCATGGGACTCATGTAGCGGATGGAGCCAGTAATCATCTGCTGCACAATAATTCTATTAGCCTTTTCAGATGGGTGGAAGGCATCCCAAAACGCATAGAGAGCTCTGTTAGGGCACAAGTTGGACAGAAATGTGCAGAGACCAACTCCATTATAGGGTCCTTGCCCGCAACACGCGACCTTGGAATTAGTAAACCCTAACCATGATACATGAACGATTGAGTTAATTTAAGAAATAAATTTACGTCTAGATTAACTATGTGACTAGGTAAATATATACCAAATGCTCGAGGGTTGTTGATGAAATCCAAATGCATTTGTCCATTATTTGCAGAGATGAAAACGTCTTTCCCGAGTTTCTTGTTGAGTCCCTTCAACATTTTATCGAGTTGCGGATTGTATAAGGCACCGGCTCGTTGAACTTCAGCTGAACATCCACCGTTGGTGGCTCTAGTCGCCAATTCTCCGGGAACACATCCCATTGCTCCGGTACCGGTCACCAGAATCCTACATGGTCCTAGCTTATACAAGTTCTGCCCATCCAAATTCAATTAATTATCGACTAAATTACATATCATACTAGCATGCATGCAAGCAGCAAATAGTTTTGACGTATTAATTAGGTGCTTATATATTGCTTAATTACCATCAAAAGCTTCTCGTACTCGGAGATGAGATAACTGACATATCTTGGGAGAGGAAGTTGGCGAGATCGGGCGGAGGAAGGGCCCAAATAGTAGTTGTTGACGAAATCGTTGCCGCCGACGGTGATGAGGACGAGGGATTGCTCTATGAGTCTTTTGGTTTGGTCACGTCCGATTAGAGCTTGCACTCTTCTCTGGTAATCTCGAAAGTACGCTAGTTGTGTAGGCATTCGGAGTATATTTAGCTGCAACCACAACCATGTATATATATATCGACGAAATCAATTTAGCGTTAGGGTTTAGGGTTAAGTGGTTTTATTCAAGCATGTCTCTGCGTCTTTGATTAGTAGTTTAGAAGTCACTTACAAACTGAAATCCGGTGTCATTGAGAATTCCAACCCCAGCTGAAGCGAAGTTGGCACCAATAAGCAGCCTTCTTCCATTTAGCTGCGGACTCAAGTATGGCAATGGCGGTTCAGGTGACCCAATTTTCTGACCTGATCATGATCATGCGAGTTGTGTGAACATAGGCAATGTACGTACCATCTATATATTAACTAAAAATTACCGACTAATTAATTAAGTAATGTTTGAGAGACTCAACTGATGATGTCCGCAATGTTAAGGCCATTGGAGAATCGGCCGGAGGGCCGGTGCGTCGGAGAATCAATGCCGTAGGGGTAAGCGTCGGCACGAGCAGTGGTGATCAAATAGTTGTTGTTGCCGTTATCGACCAGTGAATCACCAAAAACAAAGAAAGCTCGAGCCGCTTCCGCTTGAGGAGCAAGGTAAATGGTTCCCAACAATGCCAGAAAGATCAGACGACATATTGTAATCACTGAATTTGATGATGAAGAGGTGGCCATTAATTGGATCATATAAACTAAATTTGTATAAACCAGTACCCCAATTAGTACTATTATCTAGGTACGTACCGCATAGAATCTGTATGAACAAGTTTTCTGAGGGATCAGAAACCTTTATATATAGAGCTTCTGCCTTGAATCATAGGTTCCTGGCTTCAATTCCACCGCAAGTAATTATATGGAATCAATTATAATCGAACGGTATAGTAGCTAGCCTGGAATTTATATATGAAGGTTGAAACCTCTGGCACCCAACCAGAGATGCATGAGGAGAAGAAGGTATAACTAAACTTATAGATGGCATCATGTGAATTTCATAATTAAATGTCTGGGGTTAGATCCATCATTTATGTACAAATTAACCCTAGCTAACAACCTAAAAGTTTCTACCCACCGCCCCCAAAACTCATCTGCCTAACTAACTGCTACCTACAGCTCAGTAGTAAGTAATATTACTTCCTTCGTATGAGAAAGAAATTACTAGAGGTAATTAAATTGGCCATATATGTACAACTGCAAACCAGAGTACGAGAGTAAATTGGTAAAGTAAGTCGTTCATGAATTCCCTGCAAAATTAGAGTTCCAGCAACTGATCGACTGTACGTGCCTAAACTTGTAGGCTGTAATTGTATGAAGCTTTGGAATGCAACTTGCTTAGAAAAGGTAATTCTGATCAGCCTACAACAACGCCACCACGGACTCGATACACACAAATTTATAGAGCGAATTTATGGTTCAACATCAGAAGTATATGAATATTCTCACTATCTATTAGGTTACCTTTTTAAGTCTTCAAGTCACAAAAAAGTCGAACTGATATACGAATTCACATGATACTTGTCGGGATCCTATATGTACAAAATCATCTAGCTAGGTCATTGCAAAAACTAATTAAACAGTGGAAACGATCAATAAGACAACAACGATCTCTACATCAATGCTTAGGGACGGAGCCAGGATTTTAAAATAGACTGGGCTAATTTTCACTTGATAAAAATTTCAAAGTATATGAATGTAAGTAAACTAAACTTGGGAAGGCTAAGGTATATATATATATATATATATATATGTTGATACCTCTCTTATGAGATAATTGTTTTTTTCATTTATTTATTGAAAAAATTACATATAGGACATGACCAAATTTAAAAACACAAAAACCCCACTTTTAATATTTTCTGTACAAATTAGGACATAAGCCCAGACCCAAACTAATGATACCAGATCTAATATAGACTTTCATAAGAAAAATGACTAAAATACCCATTTTTCAAATAAATTTACATAAAATGACACGGCAGTAGCACGTCTCTTGTCGACACGGTAGTAGCACATTCCTACATGGCAGTAGCACATCTCTCGTTGATACGGCAGTAGCACATCTCTTGTTGACACAGTAGTAGCACGGCTCCGGTCGATACGGCAGTAACACGTCTCCGATCGACACGGCAGTAGCACGTCTTATGTCGACACGGCAGTAGCATGTCTCTCGTTGACACGACAGTAGCACGTCTATAGTAGCAGTAGAATATGTAGTGAATGATAGTTTGGTAAAATATGTAATGACAGATGACAAGTAAACATTAGTTTGTCCTAATTTATTAATTTTTGTCCTTAAATGTATAAAATAATATGTAAATGATGTATTTGTAAACTGAAATTTAGTCAGTAACTAATATGTAGTTTACTATTTATTAACTAGTGCGTGTGTGTCTTTATCAAATAATCAAGTTTTAGTCTTCTGTTTTGTTTAAAGAGAGTTTATGACGTATAAATGACTGGGCTAGCATATATAGGATAATAGGATTTATGATAATTAAGCTTGTATGATTAGAAAAAGATTAAAAAATTGTCTGAGCTATAGCCCATATACTCTTACACTATCCTCTTCGCTGACAATGCTAGCTAACTGATTTGCTTAAGCATATATACAAGGTGTAAGTGACCCAACATATCACGTACTTATCAAACCCTAATGTTAAACATGACACGTACTTATCAGACCATAGGTGGCCTAGATAATTAAGATTGGTTTATTACCAATTATTAGATTTTCTCATGTAAAGGAAGCTGCGCTTGAAAGAAAATTAATCTACCAGCAGGTTGATACATAATGCAACAATCAGCTAACACAAGACGTACTAGTGAGTTAAATCAAGACTTTATATATGCTCAAATAAAACATTTGTGTCCTTGAAATAAAGGGACACATCATACAACACCGGTTTTTTGTTTGTTCATGATTAATCATACGTACGTACTAAGCTTCTTCTTTTGTAAGAGTTTGCCTAGCTAGCATTTCCATTTTTCACTCTAAGAGCAGCAACAATATTGTACGTTGTAATCAATTAGCATATGGTAATCAAACTATATATTAACACTATGTGGTACGTAATGTATTAATTTAATGTGGTTCCTACTCTCTAGCTACTTTTATTTTTATTGATTTGTACTCCTAATATGTGCTTCTAAATCAATCAATCATATTTTGTTGGTGTGGTAGTAGAACAAGATTGTAAGAACTACAGAACAAGCATTTCATAGTGTCTCTGAATTGAGTTGAGATTTTTCACCGACTTGGGGGTGATCAATTAGATCTTTGATGCATGTACGTGCGTCTGTTACAATGTGTATCAGAAAATTTGGCATAGAGAATTGTATTGCTTGCTCATCCATTCAATTCATCAAATATCAACTCGAAAATAATCAATCATCAGTACCTGACATTCCAGTAGTAATAATCCAGCATACAAAGTTACAAACACATGAATAATGATAGCTACTAGCTGGTATAGTATAGACTTGTTTATAGTGAAAATGAAAACTCATAGAGATGTACGTAGTCTGAAATGGAAAATAAATGATGTTTACGTCCTGGAATCCAAAGCCAAAATGGTGCTGAGGTTCATGGGGGTCATGTACTCGGTTCCACCGTTCAGAATTGCCTGAACAACGTACCGGTTCGCCCTTTCCGATGGATGAAATGCATCCCAGAAAGCATATAGGTCTCTGTCCGGGCACACGTTGGACAATGCAGTGCACAATCCCAGCCCATTGTAAGGTCCTTGCCCGCAGCAGGCAATTTTCGATGTCGTAAATCCTGCACAATCAGTGATATATCGCATAATGAACAACATAATGAAGTATGGTTTAGAAAACAGTAGCAATCGATTTCACTAGTGATCGATTGCTTCACGTACCATATGCTTGAGGGTTAGACACGAAGTCGTAGTGACTGAGCTGAGTGTTGGCAGCAATGAAGATATCGGCACCTAATTCACTGTTGACTTCACGTATCATCTGAGTAAGTTGTGGGTTAAAGAGACTTGCAGCTCTTTGCAGCTCGGGTGCGCATTGACCATTAGTACTTCTCATGGCCAACTCGGCTGGAACACACCCTAATGGTCCTGTACCTGTCACCAAAACCCTTCGCCCTCCAAGATCGTATAGCCTCTGAAAAAGGAGCAGTACTGCATGTTATCACTTATTGCAAGTCATAAACTCAATTGGTCCACAGCTCCACATTATTTGATCAAGTGGTAAGTAAAGTTGGTAGAAGCCCCAAGCGAAAACATTACTGAGCTAAACAAAAGCAATTCCAGAACAGTGCTGAGTCAAACAAAAGTATGTTGGTTTTAGAGAAGCTGGTTACCAGAAGAAGCTTTCTGAACTCGGAAATGAGGTATTCGACATATTCTGGAAGAGGATATTGACGAGATCTAGCAGAGAAAGGAACCAAGTAGTAGTTGTTGACGAAATCATTGCCGCCAACAGTCAAGAGAATAAGTGCATCGTTCACAAGTTGCTGCGCCTGTTCAGGTCCGATAAGGGCACTCAACCTTTGCTGGTATTGTTCAAAGTACTCATATTGCCTGAACATTCTGATTATGTTTATCTGCAAAATCAATTACTCTTTGATCATCAAGGTTTGTCTCGCCTTGCTTCTAGAATTGCCAGAAGAACTTTTGTGAACGCTACTCTATGTGTGTTTATAACAATAGCGCTTTCAACAATATGAATATAACTAAGTCATAACAATTTGGTCATCAAGTAGATTATAAAACTTACAAACTGAACTCCGGTGTCATTGAGGATTCCGATGCCAGCAGAAGCAAAGTTGGCACCAACAAGTAGCTTTTCTCCATTGAGCTCCGGACTCAAGTAAGGCAATGTGGCTTCTGCTCCAAGTGCTTGACCTATTACATATATAACACAATCAGTCAACAACTCCAATTAATCAAATATATATATATATATATATATAAAGAAATTAAAGTTCAACAGAATTAGTAGTAAACTCAACTGATGAAATCAGGGATGTTGTAGCCATTGGAGAAACGACCCGTTGCTCGACCAGTTGGATAGTCAATGCCATAAGGAGGAGCATCGGCACGAGCCTGAGTTGCTAAGTAATTGTTGTTGCCATTGTCGACCAATGAGTCTCCGAACACGAAGAAGGCACGAGCCTCGACCTGCTGGGGGATCATGAAGCTCCCCAATGCAGTGAGGGCTAGACTGAAAACCAGCACCAGTGAGCTAGCCATGTGTAGCAAGCTTGCTAGCTTGTTTTTGAAGATGGAATCTTAGATACTCAAACAAGTTTAAGCAACTTATGTGTTGGAATGAAGAACGATAGGGTCTTATATACAGGTACGTAGGGTTCTTATCAAATGGAGTAAAACAAGGACCACTTGAATAATGGGTAGCTGTGTAATGGCTATAGTGTATATCTGTAATGATGTCTTCCAGTACATGATTTTCAACAAAATGGAAAAAAAAAAAAAAAACGCAGACGCACAGATAATGCGACCTCATGTCCTCACCTTATGTGTTGGAAACACTTAGGACTATTTTTTTGGGTTTCAATTTTGTTAACGTTATTAGAATACATGTATGATAATGCGACGTGGATAACCGAATCAAAATATTGCATATTAGTTGCTCAATTCACTTGCATCTTGGTGTGTAGAAGAATTTTTGATCTTACAGTACATGATTTTCAACAAAATGAAAAAAAAAAAAAACGCAGACGCACAGATATGCACACTTCATTTCCAGTAGTGATCAAATGGAGTACTGAAGTGGCCGGTTTCTAATTTTTTAATTTTTATCACTGCAATGTCACAACTCAAAGGCCAGCAAAATCAATCTAATTAGTATGATTTGGTGGCAGTCTTGGCCTTATTATGGGTAAGGTTCAAAGTAATTAACCTTACTAATTTGTCGATTGATCAAACGTTTACCATGCAGGATGACTACTTATATATGATGAAGACGATGAAGACAACCTTTAGGATTTGGATCCTAATTTGCTGTATGTTCTTGCAGCTCAACTTCATACATATGTTTAAATCCATGTTTAAGTTTCTATATATCTCGCAACACAAAATAGAGGATCTGGGTTCATTTTTGGTGTTAATTAGCTAGCTAGTGTTCTTGTTTATCAGCACCCTATGCATATGGGACAGATCCATTTCCAAGTATCTGCATATGTTTCCCAATTACTTCAGCCTTAAATGTATCATTATTTTAGTCAATAAAGTTTGTGGAGCTAGGTTTGATTGCAAACCAACTACTCTTACAGCTTATAAATTTGCTGCTATTCCTATTTTTAGTGTATTATATATGGTTTTGAATAGTTAGTTGCCTTCTTTCAAAAAACAAGAATAATTAGTTGCCTTGATTGGAATTATAACAGAAACCATACTTGAGTACTGGAACACCAGCCGATCGAGAAAATTCAAAAGCATATGGCTGTGAATGCTTAATATCAGTTTCTTAGTTGAGAAATTATTCTTCTTCTTCTTCTTCTTCCCTTTGTTCTGAAAGGGGGAAAAATAGTTATAGCTAGAATATACCAAACTAGATAGCATTGAATTTGGGGGACCAAGCAAATTTATACATCTTCAAAATTTCTGGACCAGAAGAACTGGATCCAGAGCAATAGGATAAATAGGTTGCAGAGGAGCCTTTATATTTAGCCAACTACGTACTGGACAACAATATTATTTAAAAAGTTTTGAGTGTTCCAAGTTACAAGCTTCATTGGAATTTCCAGATCGATGTAGAGGCATGTTGTCAAGTTTTCGACCCTTTAATTTTTTTCTTGACCGAATTTGGAGGCTCTTAAATTTTCACAACGCTAATTGGAGAGCATGCATCTGATTTAATTGTAACTCATGTCCTTTAATCGCTCACTACATGCAGCTGGTATATATACAGGACCGGACCTGAGATTTGAAGACCTGAGGAGAATTCGATATAGCGTTTAGCTTCATATGATCGATAATTCGATAAGACAATTACCCATATATTACTAGTTAATTAAGAGTTCAACTAATTGAGCAGAATTGGTTCTGATTAATTGAGGACCGCAGCTGCATTAGCAGCATATTTAATTACTTTGTCTTGGTTAACTTTGGTAGGAGATTTAATTGGTTCTGATTAATTGAGGACCGCAGCTGCATTAGCAGCATATTTAATTACTTTGTCTTGGTTAACTTTGGTAGGAGATTTAATTGGTTCTGATTAATTGAGGACCGCAGCTGCATTAGCAGCATATTTAATTACTTTGTCTTGGTTAACTTTGGTAGGAGATTTCAATAAGTCTCTCATGAGGTTCAACTGCAACAATGTAGGTACATCGACATTAAGATATATGGATCTATATATGACGTTTAGAGCCTAGCTAGGGTTGATCTGATCGCTTAATATATTGGACGTGATACTTTCGATTCAAAATATGATTTATGTTAAAGGATATGACGTTTCAGGGTTTAGGGTTTTATGATCATTTCCGATCTAATTAAGACCGACTGACCAAGTAATGAACGCGGCCGTCCGTAAATGAAAATGAAATGCATTGTGACCAGATAACTACGGTTCATCATAAACAATGGCCAATTTGTACAGTAGGTCTTCTTAAGCAGGCTTGTATAGATAATTTGTACTGCTAGCTAGTATCATTGTTGTGCTTCATTTCTTGGAAGAGGGAACATGCAACATATTTGGAGGCTAAGTTAATGGCAATTTAGTTGGAGGCTCTGATGGCTACACACTCAAACTGCATCTGTACTAAGGCTAGGGATTATTGGTGTGCTTCATTTCTTGGAAGAGGCCAGGGAACATGCAACGTATTTGGAGGCTAAGTTAATGGCAATTTAGTTGGAGGCTCTGATGTCTACTCACTCAAACTGCATCAGTACTAACTGGACCATAACAAAGGTAAGACTAGGGTGTGTTAATGCATGTGATACATCAACTTTGTCCTCAAGTTATAAACACAATGCATTTGATGACTTATTTTACAACTTTATGACAAAGTTGATACATCACATGCATTAACACGTTATAGAATTTTCTCTATAGCAATATATTTCAGAAATACTCATATAGAGTATGCATTTCTTTAATTTGTCATTGCATTCTGCCCATGCTCAGCTGTAAGAATCACGAACTCCTAATTTTCCAATTAGCTTTTGGCCCATCATTCGACTGATATTGGAAAATCTGTGTGCCACTGAAGTAGTTGCTCTCATATATCTTGTGTATGGGATCGGAGCTAAGAGATTAGGCCCTAATAACGTCGATTAAAAAAGAATTTGGTTTCTCTACTTGAATTTATGTTACTTGGATTTACTTGGATAACTTCTAACCATTTGATTGAGTACAATCTAAGACCGCGCATATCATCCTTATGTCATCTTTACTCTATTTAATGGTTATAAGACATTCAAGAAAATCCAAACAACTTAAATCCAAGTAGAGAATCCGGATCCATTAAAACATCGATCAGGTAGCTGTTGTTTGTGCGTTGTGTTTAGAGCTCAGTTGGTCTAGCCGTCTAGGTAGGTACTTAATTTTCTCCTACATATATATGTTGGGTTTGGATTGCAGATTCTCTTTTGTGTTATCGAGCAATTTGTTTCGAATTGCTTTTCCTTGCAATAAAAAGCGTTTTTAAATGTTAATGTAGCACCATTCTAACAAATTGACTCTGTGGCCCAATGGATAAGGCGCTGGTCTACGAAACCAGAGATTCTGGGTTCGATCCCCAGCAGAGTCGTATTATTTTTTAAGTCCTCTGTCTGTCCACCTTTTTTTTAATTTTTTTATATATATTCTTTTTTGTTTATTTTCCTTTTAGTACTTGCAGAAGAACTTGATAAAGAGTGGATTAATCAAGTTATCTTCCTTTCAAAAGAGCTAGCTCTTATATATACTTACTGTACGTATTATAAGAATGAGAGACAAAATAATTAACAGAGAAAGAGCTAGCTTGGATTTCATTAGCAAACCAATCAATACAAAATAATTTCCACTAATAATACAGTTTTCCCATGACATATAATAATTGAAAATAATGGCATTACAACTAAAAAAGACACATAGCTAGATTGAAGACATACGTATGATATTTCATCACAAGCATGCAGGACCCTTGCCTTCAGCTATATAGTTGACTAAGTCCTAGAGTTGTCCAAGGACAACATAGTACTGAGATTCATGGGGTGCATGTACTTATCACTCCCAGTGAGGATTTGCTGCACAATGAGCATGTTAGCCTTCTCCGAAGGATGGAATGGATCCCAGAACGCATACAAGTCTCGGTTGGGGCACAGGTTCGAAAGGGGTGTGCATAGTCCGATCCCGTTGTAAGGTCCTTGGCCACAACAGGCTATCTTTGATGTTACAAACCCGTAGGCACCAGGGTCACTTATGAAATCCATGTGCATTTCGTTCGAGTTTGCGGCAATGAAGACGTTGGCCCCGATTTCGCTGTTGAGCGAACTGATCATTTGGACTAGCTGCGGGTTGAAGAGCGAGGCGGCGCGTTGGAGCTCGACGGAGCACTCCCCGTTTAGGCTACGCATGGCAAGCTCGGCGGGGACACACCCTAGTGATCCTGTGCCTGTGACCAGGACTTGACGGGCTCCTAGTTCGTACAGCCTCTGCATTGTGAAAGTAACAATATCTCAGTAAGTACGTCGATCGTATAATTCATTTGGTCCTTAATATACGTACATATGAGTCAGATCGACATGACTATTCCTACTAATTAATGAACTTTCCTACACGTGTGATAATATAATGGTTCAATTGCTTGTTTATCCAAGATCATCAACATGCCTAATTAAGATATCATGAATGTTATTCCTACTAATGAATGTTTTGGTCCCCAAAACAATTCAAAGCAAGCAGATATAAACCATAAGTGAAGATTGTGCAATTGATCAAAGCCATGAATAAACATGTCAAATCGCTCGCTGGTCTCACCAACCAAGCAAATCTTTCATAACTCCTTGCTCCCCCTTCAGTCACATCACCATTACGACTCACTCTATCAGTTATTTTCCTGTGACCGTTCCTCAAGGCAAATATGGATATGGATATAGATGTGGTAGCTCGATCGAATAAGTAAATGGTTAGCTGAGAAACTTATTAAGTTGCAGCTGAAGCAAGAATAGCATCATTAGTACTTAGTGTATACTTACGTTGAGGATTTTGCGATACTCGGAGATGAGGTAGACGACGTAGTCAGGGAGAGAGTATTGGCGAGACCTAGCAGAGTACGGCACCAAGTAGTAGTTGTTCACAAAGTCGTTACCGCCAAGTGTTATAAGGACAAGGGCTCCGTTGACGAGGCTTTCAGTCTGATCAGGTCCGATTAGGGCACTCACCCTTGTCTGGTATTGCTCGAAGTACTCCAGTTGCTTGGTGATTCTGATTATGTTAAGCTTCCAAATGAAGTAACATTGATCACATTATTAGTCACTACGTACAAAATAGCTATGTGGTGTATCATTCACCTTAAGTATTACTTCATGTTTCAGTTTTACATTAATATAATACTCTAAACTTGGAAACATGCATGAGTCTTTTTTGAACAGGAAAACATGCATGAGTCTAACCCTAGAATTGTTGCGACGTGTTATATTTCAGCAAATGACAAGTATTTCAGATGCAAAACAATTTTTTTGGAGTAAGCTACGTGCTAGGATGGACTTACAAACTGGATTCCAGTGTCATTGAGGATTCCAATCCCAGCAGAAGCAAAGTTGGCACCAACAAGTAGTTTTTCTCCGTTAAGGTGAGGACTCAAGTATGGCAATGTAGGTTCTGACCCAAGTGACTCACCTGAAAACATGCAATTAGACCAAAGTAATTAACACTTACACTTCGAAAATCTAGCTAGCATGGCTGCATGAGCTAGAAATCACAAAAATCAAGGACACAGTTGAAATATAAGTAAGAAACACACTGATGAGGTCTGGTATATTGAGGCCATTAGAAAACCGGCCGGTTGGTCTGTGAGTCGGGTAATCGATCCCATAAGGGTACGAGTCAGCCCGGGCTGTGGTGATCAAGTAGTCATTGTTGCCATTGTCCACCAGCGAATCTCCGAAAACGAAGAATGCTCGTGCCTCGACTTGAAAACCAGCACAAGTGACGAGCAGCACCAAAGCAACCCAAGCAGCTGACATTGTGTTTGTATGCATTTTGAAAAACCTGGTTGCAAGAAACTCCTAAACCACCTTGCACAGTTAACTTTGCTTCACTGGTTAGTGAAGTGAAGGAAGCTGTAGATATATATATTGGTCCTGCTTCAAATGTTTGGCATGGTATTAATGGCGCCTAGGTTAGAAAACTTGGGCCAACATAATTACAGAAGCTGCATAATTCGATCTCCTGGTGGTTGCTGCATTATACTGTGCTTACCCACCAAATTGACAACACTTTCTTCGTATCTGGTTAATAACCTGCATTAATTGGAAATTGTGATGTGATTTGATAATAATGTATTAATTTTCGAAATTACATGGAGTGAAAAAGGAGGTGAAAATCTGAAGTCTGACATAGATTTTTCAGCTTTGCTCTACCTACTTGTTACAGCTTCAGAAAGCCAACTAATTTTCATAGGCCCAGCGATACTGATTTCTCTATATGTACAAGAAATAAAACAAGGAAGCATATTTCATCATCATGATCTCATTTTTCATTAAAGAACTGTTCATCTCTGTGAGCTGTTGTGTCAATTTATGAACAACCAACAACAGCATGTGTATGAGTTAGTATTTTCATCTAACACACACATACAGTATTACTGGATACAGCAATTAAGTACTGAACATACATATATAATTACATCATTTATCTTTCGTTTCTTTCCTTGGTTAGTTGGTTGCTGAATGGTTGCAATCTGTTAATTAAGCACCTCACCCTAGTTTTTGATTAGTGTAATTAGTGTTTGATTATTTATTTGTCGAGCTTGCACTTACCAAAACAGACAAAGGTGCTCTTCTGTTCCCATTCCAAATCCTCTAATCCGCGAGCCAAACGAAGCCTAAGAGTTATATACAACCGAAACATCCATGGTACATATGCTTAAACTATTCACTGGGAAATAATTTAATCTTCTGGTAGTGGCTTACGGCACCCAGAAACACATGCATTTATACCAGTGTACAAGTATAAAGGCATGCTCAATATATAATGTAAGCTTGCTAATTTTGCAGTTGACTGAAATCTGCTATATCCAGAAGTTATATTAAGTTGTTAACTACAGATTCAAGCTATCAGTTAGAAAGATGTACAATACATTTTTAGATTTGCCTTAGAATGAAGAAATGATCTATACTTGGAAAAAGAGGGAACAGACTAAAGGCAAAGATAAATAAGGCATGTGATCAAAATAAATAAGGTGGGGTGAGATTCAACTACTTCAAGAGGCTCTCCATCTACCACCTCAGTGTACGTTCAATCAATTTAATTTATGTGGAAGTTCTATATGTCACTTATATATTAAACAAGCTGAGGAGATCTCACCAAAACCCCCCAAAATGCTTTATTGTAATAGAACTTAGAGAAGCCTTCAATTCCAGATCATTTACATGTCAACATTATAGAAAGAAGGCCTAGCTCTCATGAAGGTTTTATCAATTTACGGAATGTATGTGATAGATTTTTCAAGTGTTGTACGAATGTGATACAATCGTTTTCATTTTCACTTGAGATAAAAACGAGTTTCACTCTATATACAAACGCATTGCAATAGAAGTAGAGCTAGTGCAGACCCATATGTTACAGCTTTATAAAGAGAAAAACAGTAGTAGCTAGTCATTAAGACTGTCCCAGAATCACAACAGAAAGAGAAGAGAAAAGCAGCCTTTTTGTTTTTTCGAGTGAAATTGTCAGTTCGCTAGAGCATTTAACTCTCATGCATGCAGCTCCTGCAAAATCCACACCTACACACTTATTATTTCAGTCATTCCCACAGACCAAGAATGATGCTGGATACTAGAAAATAATAAGAATCAGATCAATGTGATGCAGGACGAGATTCTTGTCAAATTCAACCAAGAATCTTCAAAAGAAAGAAACGTCGTCACATTACGAAGAATGATGAATATTGAAAATTGGTATTCAAATTGGCTTCTTAATGATGGAGTTAATCATAAATTACTCTGTTAGATGTATCGAGATTCTCGAGCAAAAGACATATTTTGTATGGTGAATCTGATTGGAGCAGATTTTAACTAGAACGTCCATTTGGAACACGTGATACATTTCCGGAACATAAACGATGAGATCTATAAGACTCACTTTAGTGACCCCGTTAGATTTAGGCTAAAAGATGTTGTTTTAATATTCTGATTCGGCATTTAATATTGTTTTAGAATTTTTAGTTCCTCTAGGTTTTATTATTTTCTAGTTATATTCTAAATATGATTTAGTCAAGAGTTAGGGCTTATATAAAAACATCCTCTATATATTATTCATTCAATTCAACAATTCATCAATCATATTGCATATTATCAATTAAACTTAAGAGATTTATGAGGTTTCTCTTATTTTCTGGTAAATTCTAGAGTTCTATCTAAGAATTTACGCTTGTAAACTCTCCATTTTTTCTAAGACTCAACACTTGTTAGCCCCCCCCCCCCCCCCCCCCCCCCGTATTTTCTCGCTGTGTTACAATGTCTGGAGATTTTTATGTGCAACCATGCACAACGTAATAAACTTATCTTCGGTAAATTTCAGAGTTATACCTAAGAGTTTACAAGTTAACTCTCCATTTTTTCTAAGACTTAACGCTTGGTAGCCCCCATATTTCTCATTGCGTTACAATGTCTGGAGATTTTTATGTGCAGCCATGCACAGCGCAATAAACTTGCCAATTTGGTGATACGTATTCGATCAAAGAGTTTTTGAAAACAGACATAACATATATACTGAGCTTATTTATTCACAAGCAAATAATAACCTCATCATTTTGGAAGAAAGAATATTCTAGCTCACATAGTTTTAGACTTTTAGTTTTGTAAATTATGTGATATATACTTCTGAAAATAAGGTATATATGAGTTGTTATATACTTTTGTAAGAGATTGAACTCAATGCCAGCTTCTCTTCTGCAACAAATCCTTCACATGGCATAGCTAAATTAGACCGGCAGCCAACTGTACAAGAAACAGACATCTCCCACAGACCCCAGATCGGAATGCCGATCGCGATCATAAATTTTGAAGCCAATCTCTTCAGGCTCTTGAATTCTCACCAAGTACAACATAGGGTTAATGACTTGGTATATATCCTTGTACGTAATTCTCTTCCCTTTCCACAGTTAATAATCTTTTCCACTTCTGGCATCTAGCCAGCTTCAGATATATAGTTGACAGTTACCACTGCTTGTTCCTCACCAGTTTAGTACTATTTTAAGTATTTTCACTGCTGCATGGTGCCAGTTTCGGGTAATTCTACCATGTTATACAATATGCATGCTTCGAGTTATTAGTTCCTTCAAATCATGGTGTTTTGTCTTGTCTGATATATATGCCTGGCCTTCAATCAAATTTTCCGGTAATCAGGAAGATCTGTTTGTCATAATCGATCATGTTCCTGGTCATCTGTACAATTAGCTTTATGATTTTAATTATGAAAGATGCGTCTGACTAACTGACGCAAGGTTTGGTCCATAAAAGAGAAAAACATGTCACGGCTGCGCAAACAATGTATGTTGTTTTGATTAATTAAGATAAAGACCAACAAATAGAAGATCATTGGTCACAATAATTAGTGATGTAAGTAAAGAGCTACCAAATAGCTTTTGATGATAGTCATGTGTATCTTATAATTGAATCAGCAACGTGAAGAACATAGATTCAAAGTGTTAATTAGAACTTGATTGTGATATGAGTAATCGAACCACTGATTGTGATAGGCAATTAAGTGAAGAGCCACTCTATCAGCTAGCCCTTCCAATCAAATTGTACACATTTCTAGCCTAAAACACATTTTGCTTATACGAATGAATATTCATCTTTTTGGTCAAGGGCTATATATAAAAGAGAAAAATAATCACCTTAATTTTTCCAGCAAAATAAAAATCAAGATATATCAGATAGTATCAGACAGATGAAAACATAACAAAAGGGAAGCCTTCGTAGAGAACCATATAAACCCACAAGGCTAGCTTCTAAACAATTATTCCTACATACGCTCTCCTTATTTTGAAACCTTCATTACAAGTTCCATGGAGCTTCTTTCAAAGAAGCATATTACAATTTACAAATTCATTTCCACCCATCATAACTCCTATATCATTCATCTCTAAGAACTCCCTCTCCCCACAAACCCCAGACCAGTCTGCACTCAGCACAGGATTACTCTCCCACAAGCAATAATCACTTATCTCTCCATTATTATTACCACTATTCCAACCTCGATACACATCATCACATGAATTATAAGCTTCTTGCTTAATATTGTTGTGCTCTCCACCACCGCCTTTGTCGTTAGAACTTGAACCTGAACTCGTTTTCGAAGACGTGGAGGCGGAGGAGGATGATTGGTCCGGCAAGTTGAGCTTGGCGGAGGAGCCATAGAGCTTCCGGGCGGCGTCGTCATAAGCCAGCGCTGCCTCCGTGGAAGTGTTGAAAGTGCCTAGCCAGAGCCTAGCACCACGTTTGGGTTCGCGTATTTCCGCCACCCATTTGCCCCAAGTTCTCTGCCTCACTCCTCTGAAAGTGCACTTAGCGTTCTCAGGGCCTCCCTTCCCTTTCATGCAGCCCTTCCTTGACCTTCCCATGTTGGCTTTCTGCGTTCCCTTTGCTTTTTGGTCCTCTTCCATGGTCAAACCAAACACGACTTAGTTCTGGGATGACATGCAGGGATGGGATAAGGGGAACGAAATACTTAAATAGTTGGGAGAGAAGTGGCATGGAAGTGGACATGTCACGCCCCGGTTCTTAAGTTATTTTACGGTTATTTATTCCGGTATTATTTTGGTCTTTTACCGTATTAATTAACCGTTTAATATTAAAGACTTTAAAGTTGACTTTTTATTCCGTTGGAGAATTTGGGAAAACTTTCTTCATGAAAGTTGTAGAGAACGTCGTTACGAGTTCGTAGACATGCTACGCGTTTAATTCGGAGTTAGCATGGTAAAGTTATGAATTTATTGGTAAAGTTTGGAGGTAGTAAAAAAGGGGTTTTTTTTTAAGTGGGCTTTTAGGTGAGTTGGGCCAGGGGGCAGCCCAGGCCCGAGCCCCTTCTCTTTTTTCTTCTTCTCTTCTTCCTTTCTCTTCTTTCTCTTTTCTCTTTCCACCCGAGTTTTTTTCTTTCTTCCACTGCCGGAAGCTTCCAGCCGCTAGCTGCTGCCGTCTGGCCAGCCACCGGCCGCCTCTCCACCCCAGTTCGGACCCCCATCTCCTCCTCTCCCTCCCCGGCCTAGCCCCCGAGCCTCTAGCTCGCCGGAAGAAGAGAAAAAGCCGCCGGAACCGCCGACTGTTCCTTCGCCGGAGCTCCGTCCTCCGGCCACCATAGGCCGTGATTTTAGGCTCAACTTGTAGCCCTCATCAAGGTGAGTTTTCCCTCAAAAGGAATCGGTCTATTTCGATCTCGTTGTGGTGTTTTGTATAATTGGAAGTTTTAGGGATTTTTGGTTGTTTGTGTTCGATCGACATGGTTAGGCTTAGAATTTGAGTTTGTGGTAGTTAGGAATGTTGTAGAGGAGGTTGAGAGGAAGATTCTGTCAAAATTTGGTGACCATTGGAGGTCGCCGGAAAATGGCTGCCGGCCGCCGCCTCCGGCGGAGCCGCCGCCGAGAAAATATTTTTGGTGGAGAAAAATGTGAGGAGTTTAATGGAATAAGTTTTAGAATTTTTGGAAGAGTTTTGGATAGGTTTAAGATTTGTTGAAGTTAAGTATTTTTGGCGGATTATTAATTAATAATCCGGCCATTGGATTTTTATTTGGTGAAAAGTGTTTTTCGAGGTTGTCGGTAAAATTTGTGGAGTTTGAGGTTGGCAGTGGATTTAAGATTTTGGAGTGTTAGGCTTAGTTGAGCGCGAAGCATATTTAATTATGCATGATTTGCATTTAAACGTCGATGTTTCATTTAAGGTTTTATGTGTATGGAACAGGACGCGAGGAGGCTCGAGCTGAGGAAACCTCCGACCGACGTCAGGCTTAGGCTTAAGTTGTGAGTGGACGTTTATTTTTTAAAATAATATGCATGCTATGGTTCATGATTGAACATTTCCTTTTGTTGGAATTTTGACGTCAATTAATTTGACGCTTTTATTTCTCTTGGAGAGATACCGAAAATGAGATTTTCGGTGGATATAAATATGTATTTATGAGAGAGTATGTATAGAAAATGCTAGCTAGCCATATGTGTCTGTCCGCCTTAATGGCGTAGCATATAGCCGCATTAAGGCGTGACGTGAGCGTTGGACGTAAGCGTAGTAGCCCTATTTGAGTGTTTAATTCATATAGGGAGTATGGACACATATTTATACACCGTCTGTCCACCTTGATGGCGTAGTGTAGCACCGCATTAAGGCGTGACGTGAGCGTTGGACGCGAGCGTAGAAGCCCTATATAGACCCATGAATCTATATAGGGAGTATGGACGTGTGTAAATACATACATATTTTATAGAGCCTGAGAGGCTCGATATTATGAGATGAAAGTTTTATCGCTTGCAGCATGCATTCGATTTTTCTTTAAAAATTGATTTGGGGAAATATTTATTTGTGGTCAGTTCAGTTTTGTCCACTCACTCTGACGTTATTAAATATTTTCCCCTGGGCTCTTCGTTTTTAAAATGCCCAGTCTGCAGAGTTCGCGTGAGGTCCAGCAGGAGACGTCAAGGCATAGTGACCCAGCTATCAGCTACATTTTGCCAGTAGGTTACCTGTTTAATCTACTAGGAGTTTGTTAGCTTCCGATGTATTTTATTTTATTTTTAGTAGCTCTGAATACTATTGGAATTCTTGTTTGTATTCTGGCTACTTTTGGAGTGTAGCTGAAGATTTATTTGTTTTGGATTAAAAGGTGATTCGTAAGTTTTTAAGTTAGGGTTGTCCATTTTCGAGGGAGGTTTGCTGAGTCTTCGGTAAATTTTTCCTTGGAGGTGGTCCCCGCACGACTTACTCCGGGTTTCAGGGTGAAATTCGGGGTGGGTCGTGTCAGGACATGTGTAGAACAAGAGCTTGGCAAGGTGTTGCCCTAGCCTATGATGCATTGGTACGGATACGAGATACGGGTGCAGGTACGATACGATACGGGGATACGTGTTTTCTTTAGAAAATAGGATACGGGTACGTTTTGATATATATTTTTAATATAATATAAAAAATTATTTAATTTTAATAAATCTATTTGACAAAAAAATTGCAATAAATTTATGAAATTATAATAAAACAAGCAATTTAAAGACACAATCTCATATAAATGCATTTAATAATCACAAATCATCAAACAAAACATTTTAAATCAATAACCTTATCTCTAGTTCTCTTAATTAAATAGAATTCTCAATTATACCTCCAACTCCAAAGACGACTCAATTCACTCATCAAAGATAAAAGACGACTGCGCAGTCTGCGCTGCCGACCCAGACTAATTACTTCAAGACTCAAGAGAAAGATTGAAGGCTGCCGACCTAGCTTCAAATTACAAGCACGACTATCCCGAGAAAATCAAGCTTCGCGAATCACAATTTCAAGCACGGGGATGAGAGAAGAGAGCCCATAAGAGCAGAAGACAATTCTAAATGAGAGCGGCATATTGAGATTTCAGGTTTAGGGTATTCAAGCTATACAGAAATAACCAAAAAAGTATCCAATCCCGTATCCATTCGGTCAAACCTCACTGCATGGTCTTCGATACGTTTTGACGCCTCTGGATACGTATCTGACGCGTATCCGGCGAGTACCCGTATCGGACACGGGTACGATACAGCATAGTTGGATTTGCGGCGTATCCATGCATCACAGGCCCTAGCAGGCGACCTTTGATCAACACATGTCAAACGGTCAAGGGACACCTGTCTAGCATAGTTTCAAAGCTTCTTAAGCCCGCCCGAAGATAATGATGTCGATATTGAATATCCAATCTAACACTGTACTAATAACATCATCACGAGGACGCATGAGACACAACATATAAAACTGCATTTTAAAATAGTGTTGTCTGATAATTTTTGTGATTTTTAGACGACATGTAAAATATAAAAATCATCTCAATAATATGCTACTTCAATACTTTTAGATGTTGTTTCATTTTTTTAGGTGTATAAAAATCATATAACATATAGGTGTGGTGTCAACAAATAAAAAATTCCTCACTTTTAGCTTATATACATGGTACAAAATTCATACATTTTCGATAATGTTCAAGTTTCGGTTGATACAGTTAATGTTAAATCGATCATTTTTCAATAAACTCAGACAACATGTATATGTAATATGATAAACGTTTAAAAATGTCAAAACTATTTCTTATAAATTAATAAGGGACTATAATAGGAAAACTGAATTTTAGGGTTAGGGATTAGAGGATAAAAGTTGGTAATTTGGGCAAAATCGACATTCTACCGGTAAAAGTATAAATAGGATGGTAGGAAACCCTAGCACCCAAAATGCCTCTTTTCCCACTCAGCCGCTCTCACTCTCTCTTTCCCGACCTCTTTCTTTTGTCTCTCCCACCTCATCTTCTCCTTAGACAGTGACGTTTTTGGCACAATAGTCGCAATCGTTGCCTCGTAGGTCTCCGCCGCCTCCTTTCAAGTGGTCCAGGAGGGAAGATGGAGGCTACGATGGCCGGAGAGGGAGTCCCAGAGATACCCTTAACTGTATCCGCCTCAAATTCACACCCACAACCCTGATCGACAGCCTGACGATCCCAAAACCCTTCTTTCTTTCGATATACCTCATTTCTTGCTTAATGTCCATATAAATCAAATTGGTCATAGCCATATGCTTCAATCTACGTTTCTCTTTCTTGTAGATTAACACTCTCTGATAGTCCTTGTCCTGGATCTTTAACTGGACAACCTCTTGAAACCTCACAGTCCGCATCGCTAAGAACATCGGACAACACATAACCATCTCAATTAGGGAGATTAGGGTTTCAGAGACAATGAGAGGGAGAGGGAGGGAGAGAGAGAGAGTTCGAAGTGGGTTTCAATTCTTTATTTATAGCGCGTTGAAAATTAATTGGGGGAGAGGGAGTTTTAACTTTCTAAGCTCTTTGAATTTGAACCATTCGATAGATTTGAATCGAAGGCTCTCTCTCTCTCTTGCTCTTCTTTCACGTGGGCTCTCTCTCTCTTCATTTATTTCTTTTAATTAAATAATAATTATATTGTTTATCCATTTAATACTATCCCTTCTCTATCGAAACTTCCCGAGATCGGAGAAACTGTAGCCCTAGAAATCTATGATGGTGTTCGCCCAGTTGATCACGTCACGATGAAACATGTTCTAATGTGGGTTAAGGTTTATGTCATCCCACTGTGATATGAAGTCACTCTGAATTTTCGCCTAATTTTTGGAGGATTCAACGAGTCACGCTTTAGCTGCGTTTTTTTTTTTAACTTGGAATTACTCCATCAAGCATTACACCAATCACAACCAAAAAAGGTCAATGCATGAATGATTCGAGGATCACTCAAATACAAAGCAAAAATGTTCAGTCTAAAATACATATACAAATTGAAAAACAAACCACAAAAGTACACAAAAAAAAAGATATGATAACTAAAAAGCAAATAACCTACTTCACCTTAAAGATGTTTAAACTCTCAAACGATTAAGGCCTAGGACGTCATAGTGTACCTTTCATCGTGTAATGAGGAAATAAACACAACTAGGTTTATATAAGGATCTTTCCTAGTAGAACTAGGAATCACACTTCTTCTGCCTCATAGGCTGTCTCCAGCTCACCCGCCACTGAACTGGATGTCATGGAGTCAGAGGCTACTCCCTGGTTCTTCTTCTTGTTCCTGCTACCTCGTGGTCTACCACGCTTCTTTAAGGACTTTCCTATTTGATCCCACTGAAAACCGCAGCTATGAAGGTCACCATGGTTGATGCCACGATTGTTGACCTTAAGGAATAGGTCCAATAGTTTTTCTGACCAGCCTTGTAGTTGCTGCTGTGGTAAGGGCTGGCGGGAGGTTATGGATTTCAACTAAGATCCAAACAAAGTCGAGCGACACCGCCATGATATCCGAGAATCCATCATAGTCGTTGAGGAGGATCATCGCTCTTTGGTAGCCCCAAGGCCATCCTTTCTTAACTCGAATCATATCTCGTTCATTGGAAAAGGTGAAGAGATATCAATTGCCTATGGCTTGGGTTTCCACTAGAGACGAGATTCACCACATGGAGCACACAACGCTCCTAAAGGAATCTAAAAGGCACGGTCCTAGCCGTGTTCAGTTTTCTAATAAGGTAGAAACGTGTGGCGCCACAAACCCTTTGTTCGGGCACCAGAGGTTTCCAAGGTCCACAAGTTCTTCCTGGTTGCTAAGAGATAGTTTGGAGATGAGGTGAGCAGTCATTGATGATGCAGAGGCTGTCGTAGAAAACTGAGGGAGAGAGAGAGAGAGAGAGAGAGTTAGGGCTGCTGTATATTTGTATCTAATTCTTGTGCACGCAAAATACATTAAATATTAAGAAGTGACTCGCTTTAGTTGCCTCATTTGAATCTAATGAAAATTGAGAAATCTTAGAGCCACTCTCAAACTCATGTTTGAACTGACTCATTTAAATCTAATGAGCGTTGGGAAACTTGTTGTAGTCGCTCTTAACAACCATACGTACACACTACACAGAGTTCCACTATGCTGCAAATCACATAATGTAAATACATTAAGGGGTGTACAGATGAATTACTAGGGTGTGGATAGAACTCCCCTCAAGAAACAATCCTACCACCCAGTCCAACACAAACCCCAGGACCACACAAACCCGTAAAGCCCAAACACCAAAGGCCCCAAACCCCAAAAGTTACGCAGACCTTTCCATCTTCACCTCTATATCCTCTGTAACACTCTCCAGCTCCTAAAACCCTAAACCAGCTCAGAAACCAAACCTCCGTCATCCACAATCGGATCCTCCATTCGGATCCACCCGCCCCGTTTCTCCCAATGGCGACTCCGACAGAGTCCCTTCTCTCCGTCGCCGGGTCGCTTTCCACTGCCTCCACTCAGAAGCGGGTTCGGATTTTCCGAGATGAAATTCCGGCCATTATCAACGGCTCCGGTCAGTTCTTGAGCTCATCTCTCAATTCCGATTCACTGCAACTCGATTCAATTCGCAAATGGATTACCTCGCTGTTCATGCATGCGTACTAGAATGTGTATAGATGTGTTTACGTATCGACGTCCATTTCATTTTGATGTCTTTGAAGTTTTGAATTTAGTTTAGTTAGGTGGAGCTTTGAAGAATCGGCGAGTTTGTTAGGTAGTTGAATTTCGAGTGTAGAGAGTGAGTTCATTGTTGAATAAGTTTTTCTCAGTGAAGTGTGTAATTGTGTGTCTCTTGGCAATTCCTGAGCATACACATTGGGAGGATTTCGGCAATTTTTAGGAGGATTTCGAGTTATGGAAGGTTTACTGGTTTATTTTTCGAGCAATGGAGTAATGAGTGGTTGATACGAGGTGTTCAATTCTGTTCTGATGTGGTTATGTTGAAGTAGATGAAAGCTGGAGGACTGTGTTGTCGGAGAGGACGATAAAGTTTAAGATTGTGGAGAAGGATTTATTATGTGCTTGTAAACGCCTTTGTCTAAGCATTTTAGAGATTCTCGCTTTGGTCTAAATGGACTGCTTGTCCGTTGTATTCTGAATATCTGTCGTTTTCCCCCTAAGAAAAGAAAAGAAAAGCAAAGCCAGTGCTAGTCTTAGTCGTGAAAGTTTATTTATGATAATGGTATCACCGGTTGTAATTAGGAATGCGTGCTATGATGTATTTCTTGGAAAGAAATACAGATGTAATTAGCTGTGTGTTATATTCACAGCATGAATTCTGAAGTATTCCATCACTTCCAGAGATCCTATAATTCTTAATGTTTTATTACTGTTTAATTGTTTATATACTAATAAGGTTTTACATATCTTTTATTTTTTTATTTTTCAGTTTTTTATAGATCTTTTCATTCTTTTGTATGGATATGTAGGCAAAACATTTGGTGATACCGGGTACTTAGATTTGTACATACTGTGATTATAATTAGCTTACCAAGCTCTTAACAGAATATTTTGAAATTTTGCTTTGAGTCACATATGTCCTTGTTCTAAATTTCTTGTCATTTTTAATTCTGCAGAAATATGTGCGGAGTCTGCATCACTGTTGGTAGATATAATATTTAAAACATTGTACATCTATGATGATCGTGGGTCCAAGAAAGCTGTCGATAGCATCATCACAAAATATTTTCAAGAGGTTGCCTTCATGAAGAATTTTGCAGCAGTCCTTGTTCAGAACATGGAAAAAAATGTCAGGGTGCAATCACATGTTGGCGGCCACAGACTTCTCCAGTGGTCATGTCTTCTTCTCAGCAAGAGCAAGTTCACCACAGTTTCCAAGAATGCATTCTCTAGAGTTGCCACAGTGCAGGCATCATTACTTCATATTGTTGTACAAATATCTCTCAGTGAGCAACAGTCTTGCAAGAAGACATTTTATCACTTATTTTCTCAGGTTAGCATCATTACTCCAATTTTTCTTAAGAAGAAGTATCCTTTGGATACCTTTCTTATTTTCTTACGAGATAACATGTTTTTCATTTCCTTACCAGTTGCCGGAAATCCACAAATTGTATATGGAGGAGTTGAAGGAAGCACGCATCCCATACAAAGATAGTCCTGAATTATTATTGTTCTTAATGGAATTCTCAAGTACCTCAAGAAAATCATCTTCTTTGTTTGAACAATGCAAGGTGAGTGATTATGTGATTGATAATCTTGTATGACTGTATTGAGGAGCTATAAATTTTGTTTTCCTTCAAATTGATATATGTAAGCATAATCTGCTAAACTTACACATGATCTTTTGCCTTCTCTACAGCCAACATTTCTTGATATGTATCTCAAGGCAGTTTTAAATGCAAGAGAAAAGCCGGCAATGGGTCTTAGTGAAGCTTTTTGTCCACTTTTTCGACATATGTCGCATGAAGATTTTCAAAATGTTGTGCTTCCATCTTCTGTTAAAATGCTGAAACGCAACCCTGAGATCGTATTGGAAACAGTTGGGATTCTTTTGAAGTCAATCAACCTTGATCTGAGCAAGTATGCTGTTGAAATTCTTTCACTGGTCTTGCCACAGGCTCGGCATGCAGATGAAGGCAGGAGGCTTCCTGCACTGGAAATTGTACGATGTCTGAGCCAAAATTCTAGTAATCCAGACGCTATAGAAGCAATGTTCAATGCTATCAAATCTGTCATTGGAGGTTGGCTTGTTACCCTAGTTGTTTTGTGTTTTTGGAGTCAGAAAAATAATGGAATGGAAAAGGCTAGTATTTCATTGTAGGTAATGGACAGGGAGTGACATGCAATCTTTCTCTGTTTGGGTGTAGAGTTTCTGTGGAAGGGATTAAAGTCTCTTTTTTCATTGTATCCCTGTTAGTTTCCCATTTTTCTTTAGACCGATGAGTGGGTAAGGTGGGAAATTTATGAAATCTACTGAAAGTTTCTTTCCTTTTTTATCCTCTCCTATCTTATTCATTTTGAAACAGAAAACCCGTTTCACTTCCATCGCTTGAGTTACTAGGGCTCCGTAGAGCTCTCCCCAATTTGTACGGTCCATTGCCTCCATCTTAGGGTGCATAGCTAGTGATTCATAAAATTTTGTTTATTATGGTTGTCTGCAAACCTGCAGGAAGATGCATGTTCAAAATTTAAATTAAAACTGGTTTTTTAAGTCTGGTTGCAGTAGTTTTGACTACATAGTTCAATTTCAACAGGCTCAGAGGGAAGACTTGCATTTCCTTTCCAGAGAATTGGCATGATCACTGCACTGCAAGAATTGTGCAATGCCCCAGATGGGAAGCACCTTAATAGACTGTCACAAACTTCATGCAGTTACCTTCGATCTTGTTACAAAGAGGATGGTAAAGTAGACTTTGAGTCTTCTTTTCTTTTGGTTCTCTTTGCAAAAGCTTTGGGTGTTTATATCTGTCTGATGTTCTAATTTTTAGGCAATGAGGAGGTCAAGCTTGCAATTTTGTCAGCCCTAGGTTCATGGGCAGCAAGATCTGCTGATGTTGTTCAGTCAGATTTAGTTTCTTTTTTGTCTTCTGGGCTTAAGGAGAAAGAAGCTCTAAGAAGAGGGCATCTTCGTTGTCTACGAGCCATATGCAGAAATACAGATGCTGTTTATCGGGTTAGATGGTGGATTTAGTTTTATTTGGCAGTGCTTGGTTCCCATGTTCATAATCTGGCTATTTCTTTCATTTTGTGGTGACAATTCTATATATTGTTTTCTGTGCTGCAGTTATCATCATTACTGGAACCTCTCATTCAACTTGTCAAAACTGGTTTCACTAAAGTAGTTCAGCGTTTGGATGGTATATATGCCTTGCTATTAGTTGGCAAAATTGCAGCAGTTGACATCAAAGCAGGTCTCATTCTTGTTTATACTCGTTGATAGTCAATTAATTTTAAGAAAAGTTTTGAGATTTTGTTACAATAATCTAGTATTTCTGTTTAACTTGTTCTCTTCCTCATTTCTCTCTTTGTATCCTCAGAGGAGATTGTGGCGAGGGAAAAGATCTGGTCTTTTGTTTCTCAAAATGAACCATCTCTACTTCCAATATCCGTGGTAGGTATTCATAGCTCTTTGGGTCGTCAAGTGCAATTTGTTTATATATATACACACACACACACATACAGGACCGTTCGAGAGCGGACGTCCGCACTCGGCTTAAAGTGCGGACGTCCCTCCGTTCGCCACCGTACGGCACCGGCGAGGGTGTGCCTCCGCCCCAACAGACTCTTGCAGCGTCCCCGACCACTTTCCCTCACCAGCGAGTCCTCCGAATTCCAGTTTTCCGGCCAGATCACCCAAAACGTCAAACAAAGTCGATCTGGCCGGAAAATTGGAATTCGGCAGATTCGCTGGGGATGGAAAGTGGTAGATAAACGTTGCTAGAGTCCGCTGGGGTGGAGACGAGCCCTCGCCGGCGCCGTACGGTGGCGAACGGAGGGACGTCCGCACTTTAAGCCGAGTGCGGACGTCCGCTCCCAAATGGCTCCGTGTGTATATATATATAATTTTTTTCTTCTTCTATGAACAGCCTTTAATAGAGAAAATGTGTGGCTTGCTCCACAGGTTTCAAAATTGTTGACTGAGGATTGCATGGCATGTGTCGATCTTCTTGAAGTCTTGCTGGTGGAACATTTGCAGAGGTTACTATTAATACACATATACATAAAGTGATATTTGAAGTATGGATGTTTAATCATTGCTGCTGAGTAGTTTGGTGGTCTTCATATCATTAATTTTATTTACTTCATCATTCAGGGCGTTGGATTCCTTTTCTGTCAGATCATTGTCACAGGTAAATAAGCAATAGTATTACTCTGATTTGCTTTCTCAGTGAATAACTTTCTTAATTATTTCTAAGCACTTATTGGTTTGCTGCAGTTGATAATCTTTTTCATGTGCCACCCATGTTGGGATATTCGAAGAGTTGCTTATAATTCTACTAAAAAGATAGTTCCTGCAGCCCCGCAATTAGCTGAGCATCTTTTGATTGAATTTGCGGTTTTCATGTCTGTAGTTGAAGAGAAACATCGTATTTCAAAGTCAAGGTAAAGATCACTTTGGTATATTTTTACCTTTTCTTTCCACTTGTTGTGTCTGAGAAGGCCAGAATAGGTTTTTTGAACCTTGTGTGTATTATAATATTAAAAGCTTAAATCTGATCTAAAGTTAATCTCACATGCACTTCCATTTTGAAGAGGAGGAACTATTTGCTCGTGTTAGGTTTCCTTAACTTTAATTATGTGTGCATGCATTTATTATTTATTGTTTTCCATATATTGTAGAGTAATACCTACGTTATTTATTGCATATTTGATAATGATATTATGTACCTTTGTTGGTTTTGATGCTTGTATCTTGGTCGGTGCATATAAGGTTTTGATCATTGCATATCATTATTGTTTCACTCTGGTCTGGTTGTGTTTACTGTTTAATTTTGTATGTATGTAGTGATACAGATAATTCAGCGGACTCCCAAGTACAGTTCCTTCCCTCGGTTGAGGTTTCGGTTAAGGCTTTGCTTGTTATTTCATCAGTAGCTCTACCTGCAGCTCCAAGTGCATCAATGCGAGTTTTATTCTGTGGACATCATCCATACTTGGTTGGAACTGCAAAAAGAGATGCAGTTTGGAGGGTAAGTGTTTTCTGTGGTATTTGATATTAACGGTCAGCATTCTATTTGCTTTTATAGTTTAGCAGGGTTATCTAACTTTAAATTTGTACTTGGTATTTTTTTATCTATAAACAGTGGGGTCGTAGAGAATGTTGGAATTTTTATTGTCTGGTGCTTCCATTCTTGTACTCCCTTGCTCTTTTTATCGAGCTTTTATTGAAGTATCTTTCAGACAAAAAAAAACCAACAGCGGATTTGTAGATAATGTTAGAAGTATTTTTATACTGATATCAGAAAGTTAAAAGGTTTTGTTTAGATGGTAATTTTGTTTATGAACATGCTTGAAGATCAGGTAAAACGTTTTCCACATTAAAGAGATCTGAGTAATAAGCCGCAAGTGATTGTATAGGTCTTAGCCGGTGATGTATATGCCTTGAGCATTGGTTATAAAATGTAGATCTGTTATTAGCATCATTATTGTAGAAGATTGTTTCAGGAAAGCGTCAAACCGCGTTCATAATTCTAATAAGAAGTGGGGTTACTGTGTTCATGTTTTCTTATATATATTGATGAGAAGTTGCCTGATAATTACTCTATTTATTTGTCGCGTTACGTCAGAAAATGCATTTTTTAGCTGACTGAATTTTTTTTTTCTTTCCCCAGAGGCTGCATAAATGTCTGCATAAATGTGGTTTTGACATAAACAGCAATATTTTGGCTGACATCAAAAATTTATGCAAGGTATGGTTTAATTTTAAAATTGCCACATAGTTAATCATAAGAAGTGCTCTGGTTATGGACACCTGATCCAGTATTTGTATCTATTTTCTTATTCCTCACGTTGTCTTGAAAAAAAAAATATCGTACATTTGACATTTTCAATGGTGGTTCGATCACATGTTTTTCCAAGATGTAATGCATCTTTGTAAGCTCTTTGTTGCATTTTAGGGCCTACTGGAAGCAATGTGGTTGTCAAGTACTAGTGCATCAGAGCAGCAAGCAGCCATATCTTCATTATCCACTCTGATGTCCATTGCACCTGGAGAAACGTATACGGAGTTTGAAAAGGTAACTTGTTTTTTATATATCTCAATTTCAATGAATGTTTATTTATTAGGACTGCTGAGATCCTACAAGATACTTACTGGAATTCGTTCTCTGTGGCAGCATTTGAAACACCTTCCTTACCGATATTCACATGATACACTTTCCGAAAATGATATTCGGGTTAGTTAAAGTGTTAACGAGCACTAAATAAATTGACTTGTCTCCTAAATGTATACTTTGTTTCGTCTTGTAACTTATACTCTATTTGCTTCCGCATATACTGTGTCAGATATTTCATACTCCTGAAGGCATGCTTTCCAGTGAGCAAGGTGTCTACATAGCCGAGTCTGTTGCTGCCAAGAACATGAAACAAGTGAAAGGTCGTTTTCGGATGTACGAGGACTTAAATGACATGGTATACACATATCTCTTCAGTATTTAAGAGTGTGAGGACCTAATATAAAGTATTTATTCTGATAACATTTTTTAATTTGGATTTATACCCAGGACAATGGCAGTTCTAATCATTCTGCAAAAGTCGAGCAAACCGGTAAAACTGGGAAGTCGACAAAGAAACCTGGTGACTTATTTTTGGCCTTTTTTTCGTATTGTTTCTCTTAGCTTCATTTGTTTGTTCAATAGTGTAAAATAATTTTTAACTTTTCTAGAGAAAGCAAAGACTGCAAAAGAGGAGGCACGGGAGTTACAACTTAAGGAGGAGGCATCCATACGTGAGAAGGTCCGAGAAATACAGAAAAATCTGTCTTTAATGCTTAAAGCTCTTGGGGAAATGGCCATTGCAAATCCTGTTTTTGCACATAGTCGACTTCGTTCCCTGGTATGTGTTAAGCAGCGTGCCTCTTTTTGGAGTATATTGTATTTTACTACTGCCTAAAGAATGTATTTGCTGAATACTGTGTGTCATTATTTAATGAATGTCAACCTGTCATCTGATACAGGTTAACTATGTCGAACCATTACTGAGGTCGTCAATAGTCAGCGATATCGCATATGAAACTATGGTGAAACTATCTAGATGTACTGCTCCCCCTCTTTGTAATTGGGCCCTTGACATTGCTACTGCTTTGCGCTTAGTTGTGACTGAAGAAGATCGTCTTCTGTTGGATATGCTTTCATCGGCTGGGCAAGGGGAAGATGATAGACCATCTTGGAGTCTGTTTGAGCGAATAATTAACGCCCTTTCTGTATCTTGTAAATCGGGACCTCTTCCTGTTGATTCCTTCACTTTTGTTTTCCCCGTAAGCTTTCCTACATTCCCATAAGACAGAGTCAGCTCAATTGCACTTCTCTTTTGCTGATATCTATATGATTTCTTCTGTCAGATAATGGAGCGAATTCTTTTAAGCTCTAAGAAGACTGGACTTCATGATAATGTGCTTCAGATCATTTATATGCACATGGACCCCCTATTACCTCTCCCTAGGCTTCGAATGATTTCAGTTACTTATTTCTTCCTCATGACACTATTCAACATTAGTCTATTTATAGTATTTTTTTTATTGTTATTTTTGTTTCAATCTCATTTATTTTACTTCTTTTAACAGGTTCTTTATCATGTTCTTGGTATTGTACAAGCTAATCAATCCTCTATTGGACCTGCGTTGAATGAGCTGTGTCTTGGTCTGCAGCCAGATGAAGTTGCACCGGTAAGCACTTTCCATTTTACGTGTCATGCTTCGTTGATGTGCTTTCAGAGTACTTATCCAAGGATGTGTTTCTTCAGGCTTTATATGGAGTTTATGCAAAATATCTTCACGTTAGAATGGCCTGTCTAACTGCTGTCAAATGCATTCCTAGTGTTGCCAGTCGATCTCTTATTCAGAATGTTGAGGTTGCTACGAGTATTTGGATTGCTTTGCATGACCCAGAAAAGGTTTGGTTGACTAATTACTATTCTCAGCTGTGCGGTGTTTTGCACATATTGTTTTCTTTTACCTTGCACATATAGTTAAGGATCATTCCTGCAAGATCAGCTGGCTAAACTGGAACAGTTTGGTAATCTAAATTGTGGAAACAATTACATAACTGTAATCAAATGGCTAGTAATTTTCTTATTTGCTGATTTTTGGCAAGGATGACCCTAACACATGGTTTACCCTTTTAGCTCATGAAATTGACAAGAGTTTGCCACTAAAGTCATTATTTTATTGCCTGGCTAATAAGTCTTTTCCTGCTTGGCTTCATTTATCTTATAAAGATAACTCATTCACTTTGTTTGCTTGGTGCTTTTGTCAGTCAGTTGCAGAAGCTGCAGAGGATTTGTGGGATCGCTATGGACATGACTTTGGGACTGACTATTCGGGCCTTTTCAAAGCACTTTCCCATATCCATTACAATGTCCGTTTTGCTGCTGCAGAGGCATTAGCTGCTGCTTTGGATGAATCTCCTGATTCTATACAGGTTTGTAGGTTTGAACTTAACCTGTTTGATTTTTATTATTATTATTAGACATGTCCCTGAAATACTGAAACTTGTGTTCTTATAACCCAGGAATCCCTTTCTACTTTATTCTCCCTGTATATCCGTGATGCTGGTTTGACTGAGAACAATGTCGATACTGGTTGGCTGGGCAGGCAGGGAGTAGCTTTGGCATTGCATTCTTCTGCTGATGTGCTGAGAACAAAAGACCTTCCTGTTGTTATGACATTTTTGATTTCAAGAGCATTGGTAAGATTTGCAATGCCATTCTTTGAAATACAAAGTGTACTGTCCATTGACATGAGATATTCTTAAGAATGAACATGAAAATTTGATTGTACTTCTTTTGTCAACGCTTCTTAAACTGCAGGCAGATCCTAATGCTGATGTTCGGGGGAGAATGATTAATGCTGGCATTATGATTATTGATAAGCACGGAAAAGATAATGTGTCTTTGCTATTTCCTATCTTTGAGAACTACTTAAACAAAAAGGTAATTCTCCTTTTTTTAATCTTGTGATGGCAGTGAAAAACCCAGTTAGTTGAGCTCTATTTTTGTGTCTGTCTCCATGCAAAGCCCTTGTAAGCTACTGTCAGTTTAACATGTAGAATAATTGGACTTTTTAAAGGCATCGGATGAGGAGACATATGATTTGGTTCGTGAGGGTGTTGTTATTTTCACCGGAGCTTTGGCAAAACATTTGGCAAAGGTGATATTTATTGTATTTTCCTTTCTTCACTCTTTTCCTTTCTGTGAGCCGTAGCAACTCTGGAGTTTACAATTTACACGCATCTT
Organism: Fragaria x ananassa; assembly: GCA_034370585.1. Lineage (NCBI taxonomy): Eukaryota > Viridiplantae > Streptophyta > Magnoliopsida > Rosales > Rosaceae > Fragaria > Fragaria x ananassa. The sequence goes on from CP139753.1 coordinate 800,831, forward strand.
CATTTTGTGCTTCTGCAGGATGATCCAAAAGTACACACTGTTATAGAGAAGTTGTTGGATGTCCTGAATACTCCATCAGAAGCTGTTCAGCGGGCAGTTTCAACATGCCTATCACCATTAATGCAATCAAAGCAAGTATGACAACAACTCAAATACTGCTAATGTTTCATTAAAAATAATATGAAATCATTCAAATATCAGATACAGCTAGTTCGGATGGTAGCCTTAATAACCGTTTACTTGTTTGCTTTTATTTTAGTTTTCTGCTTAGCATGTGACACAGATTTATGTAAATATTGGATAAAATCACTACAGTAGATACCTTGTCCACTAGTCAACAAGTGGCCATTTCAGTAAAATGGACAGCGTTAATGGAGGATTTTGTCCTGTTAGATTAATGTTCCTTTTCTTTTTTTTGTCACATTTGTTATTCTTGAAGAGACTGTTGATAGAGACTGTACATTCATTATTGAAGAGGAAGGCTAATTTGATTCTTTTCCCTGTACAAGGATGATGGCCAAGCTCTTGTTTCACGGATTTTGGATCAATTGATGAACAGCGATAAGTATGGGGAACGCCGTGGAGCTGCTTTTGGGCTTGCTGGAGTAGTCAAGGGATTTGGTATTTCTTCCTTGAAGAAGTATGGAATTGTGAACATACTACAGGAAGGTCTTGTTGATAGGTTCGTGTCATAAATGTCTTTAGAAGGTTATTATTGAGTATTCCAAAAAAAAAAAGTTGGATCAGATAACTGCTGGTCATTGAATGAGATCTGGTCACTAAATGAAATAATAGTATAGCTGTATCGTTGCAGAATTGATCTTTAGTTCACAGATTATGGTGGATGGTAGGATATAGACCCACAAATTTGTTTCTCTCCCCTGATATCATGCAAAACGATGTTAGGACTTCAACATAACATGAGTTATTATGTGGGGCCACACTTTTCTCAGCATTTGATGTTTGAGAAAGAATTAAATGATCCCCCTCCTTCTGTGGAGGGTGCTGTTGCCACATTTAAATTAGCATGTCATGTACTATTTATGCATGTAGTTTGTAACCTTAGTGATTTTAGCCTCTGGTTATGTGTTGTTATGTCATGTAGTATTTAGAAGGATATTTGATTCCTTTCTTATTCTTTGGTTGTGGATTCATTATTCACCTCCTGAAATCAAGTAGCTTGGTTGAGTTGGGTCCTTGCTGAAGCCCTACTTTATTTCTGTTCTTTGTGGAGGGGATAAGCCTAAGATTGTGCAAAGGGGCTTATGTTTCGGTGGATTGGTCTGAAAGAATAAAAAAAAAAATTTTGAGGGCAAAAGTTTGGGAGGTAGCGGACTTCTTATGGATCATTTTAGTCTCTGGGCTTGGTTTGACTTCAGATTGTTCTGTTTCTTTTTGTTCGGAATATGGATTAGGAAGACACTATTTGGTTTATTAGTTTTATTCTTTTTGGTTGAATCTATTTCCACTAATCAGAGTCATTCTTCTTTGTTTTGTTTTTTTTATATTTTATTACAGGAACTCTGCAAAACGTCGGGAAGGGGGTTTGCTTGGATTTGAGTGTCTATGTGAAACACTTGGAAAATTATTTGAACCGTAAGTGAACATTTTTTAGTTGCCAACTAAGTGATCTTTCCTGATGGTTCTTATTATACATCTGACCTCCCTCTCTCTCTCTCTCTCTCTCGAATTTCTTTTTGGTGCAGGTATGTAATACAAATGTTGCCACTACTGTTGGTCTCATTTTCTGATCAAGTTGTTGCAGTGCGTGAAGGTGCTGAGTGTGCTGCTCGTGCAATGATGTCTCACCTTACTGCTCAGGGAGTGAAACTGGTCCTTCCATCTCTTTTGAAGGTATTTATTTGCTGCCCAAACCCTATTTATTCATTTGTTTTCCCTCTTTGGTTTTGATGCATGTTAACAATGTTGCTATTTGAATTCACCTCTTTATTTGAAAGTTCATGTAACTTGATCCTATTAATACATAGGTTAAATTTATTGGACAATATCTGATTGCTAACTTTTGTAATGCACTATTATCATGATTATTTATGTTTTTTTTTTTTTTTTCATTTGGTCTGTTGTCAATGACTCAAACAGTCAAACATATCTTATCAACTATTTGAGAGCTCTACTTCTGTGGACTCCTGGTTCTCTATCAGCTTCTCAATTTTATTACCATCTATTCTGTCTTCTACAAAGAAGGCAGTTCTTGTTTTTCACAAAAAATATTTTGATGCTCTGGTCCTGCCCAGTTTCAAGTGATGAGTTTTCTGTATGGATATCTTATCTGGACAGGGTCTTGAAGATAAAGCTTGGCGAACAAAGCAAAGTAGTGTTCAACTGCTTGGTGCTATGGCCTATTGTGCTCCTCAGCAGCTGTCTCAGTGTCTGCCCAGGATTGTACCAAAACTGACTGAGGTTCGTCTTTATTAAACATAACTGTCTGTATTACTTTCTCTTGGAAATGAATGTAACTATAGTATATCCTTATCGTCTCATGATTTATTCTTTACCATTTTGTTATAATTGCAGGTTTTAACAGACACCCACCCTAAAGTTCAGTCGGCAGGACAAACAGCCCTTCAACAGGTTTTAGACTGTGCCGTGTTTCATTACCTATGTTTCTTCTATAATTGTTCTCAATTTTTCTTTTTTCTTTTGGGCAATTCCTAGGTTGGGAGTGTAATAAAGAATCCTGAGATAGCTTCATTGGTCCCTACTCTTCTTCTGGGTCTGACAGATCCAAATGACTATACAAAATATTCTCTGGATATTCTCTTGGGGGTAAGGATTACAAAACAAATTTTTATTTTATTTTTAGTCTGGTATATGTATTCTATGTATTTAGCTATATATAATTTTTTTCAGACAACATTCATCAATTCAATTGATGCTCCTTCACTTGCACTCTTGGTGCCAATAGTACATAGAGGGCTAAGAGAGAGGGGTGCAGAGACTAAAAAGAAAGCAGCCCAAATAGTAGGCAATATGTGTTCTCTTGTTACAGAGCCAAATGATATGATTCCGTACATAGGGCTGCTTCTTCCTGAAGTGAAAAAGGTATCAATTTGTAAGAGTGTTAGATTTGACTTCTGGTTAACAACTATTTTTGCTGATTATTTCTTCTCAACAACAACAGGTTCTTGTGGATCCAATTCCAGAAGTCAGGTCAGTTGCTGCAAGGGCCCTTGGATCCCTTATAAGGGGAATGGGTGAAGATCATTTCCCAGATCTTGTTCCCTGGTTGATGGATACACTTAAATCAGATAATAGTAATGTTGAGCGATCTGGAGCAGCTCAAGGGCTAAGCGAGGTAACCATTACCTCTGAATATGAAAGTTCTCCTTTCTATCTTTGTGTCCTTAAACTTATACTGTTATCAATTTTTGGGAACTTGCTGAATAAGACAAGTTTAAGTTGGTCTTAATATGAAGACATCCCTTGTTGGGTGTTGTAGCTAGATTTATTGTTAATTTTCTTTTGAAATGAGATTCATTGTTATTTGGTAAGGGCAAAGGGATAGATTCAATGGTAATATAAAGCTTTGTTGAATAGTCTGTGGTGATAGTTGATACGGTAAATTTGTTTTTTCTTATCATCATATAAATCATGTGATAGATTTGTGGAATTTTGGTTTTCATTATACATAAGTGAATTGATGGGTGGCAATGAAGTATAAGGTGATTACTTTCTTTGACCACACCATTAGGATGTTTTTTTTGATGGCTCAGATGTATTATTTCACCTTTTTGCTTTAATAGGCATACATTTTTGTTAGGAACTATATAACTATTTGGAGGAAATATACTTTTAGAAAAAGATATTATGCTTGACAATCTGATGGAAAGTTTAGCCATGTTCGTTTTTCTTGCACATGTACTTTGATCCTATGTACTTCTTCAAAAGTTGATTTTGTCTGTTTTTTTTTCCCCTTGGAATTTCTGGAGAAGTTTTTAATTTTTTTTTTGTTCTTTTCTTTTCTTCACAATCTAGTGCTCTTAAGGGAGTCTTTGGTTTTCTTAATATATTAGTTTTCTAAGATATAATCAATTCAATCCAGGTACTAGCTGCACTTGGGACTGAGTATTTTGAGCATGTACTTCCTGATGTTATCCGAAATTGTTCTCATCAAAAAGCATCTGTGCGTGATGGGCATTTGACCTTATTCAAGGTGAGGACAATATGTTGTAAACTATGATAACCACTTCCTGCATTGTTTTACTTACTGGCTCTGTTTAACACTTTCCTAAACTTTTTGTAGTATTTACCAAGGTCCTTAGGCGTCCAATTCCAGAATTATTTACAGAAGGTGCTGCCTGCTATTATAGATGGTTAGTACACTTTCTAATGTGGATTTCTGATTTTTAGTCAAGTAGATGGAAGTATTCATCCCCATATAATTCCATTCAAACTCGATGTACCGTATAGGTCTTGCTGATGAAAATGAGTCTGTACGTGAAGCAGCACTAGGTGCGGGACATGTTCTGGTTGAGCATTATGCGATAACGTAAGCACTCTTCTGGTTGATCACTGCTGATAACTTGAGAACTCCAGTGGAGTTTGTTTCTACAAGTGGTGGATAGTGAATGTAGTGTATATAGACTTGTTTACATCAGTTGATCCTTGGCGAATGAGCTACACAAGGGGACTTGGCCCTCTCCCATCCTCTAAACCCCATAATCTGGGTGAATGTGGATTTCAAAGCCTTTTGTTCTTTTGTATTGAAGGCTATCAGAAGTGGGATTTTTAATTGTTATTTATAGTATCAGAATCTGGAAGGTTCTGCAACTTTGAAAATGCAAGCATTTTGTGAATACGTGAATCATGAGTGTTGTAGGGATTTGGCTTACTCATAATTTACTGAGAAGCCTTTTATGACTTTGTATAGTTACCTACCCTATTTACTGTCGCCATTACAGTATTCATCTAATAGGTTACGTATTGTTTTCAGGTCATTACCTTTGCTCCTACCTGCTGTTGAACATGGTATCTTTAATGATAGTTGGCGAATTCGTCAAAGCTCTGTGGAATTATTGGGGGATCTGTTATTTAAGGTAATTTCATTTCAGCCTCTTTCAGTTTCCCATTCTTGTGATAAGTTGTAATTAATCATGTTATTTATCTAGGTCGCGGGTACTTCTGGAAAAGCTTTACTGGAGGGTGGCAGTGATGATGAAGGTGCAAGTACTGAAGCACAGGGGCGGGCTATCATTGAGGTTCTTGGAAGGGATAAGCGTAATGAAATTCTTGCTGCATTGTACATGGTTCGAACTGATGTCAGCTTAACAGTTCGTCAGGTAATGAGAGTAATTTGTTTCAGGATTTTGTTCTGCTGTCTTATTTTGAGTTTATATCAGACATCTAAATCATTTTATCCTGTTTCATTTCAGGCTGCGTTGCATGTATGGAAAACTATAGTGGCAAATACCCCAAAGACTCTAAAGGAAATAATGCCAGTTTTAATGAATACTCTAATTGCCTCTCTTGCATCATCATCCTCTGAAAGGCGGCAGGTTGCTGCACGTGCACTGGGTGAGCTTGTCAGGAAGCTTGGTGAGAGAGTGCTGCCATTGATCATCCCTATTTTATCCCAAGGGTTGAAAGACTCTGACACCAGTAGACGACAAGTGAGAAAACAATTCTGTTTTTCCTGTTTCTAGGTTTAGATTCTTTCACTGCTTGGTTTTAGAAAAAACAGTCGAGTATATAGTTATCACCTTGATCATTCAGAGTAAACCTGTATGACAGTTATGTTGACAGATTTCTAATAATCTTCCGACTCACAGGGTGTATGCATTGGCCTGAGTGAAGTAATGGCAAGTGCTGCTAAAAGTCATTTGTTGAGTTTCATGGATGAGCTAATTCCAACCATTCGAACTGCTCTTTCAGATAGGTATTGGTTTTCTTTATTTTATTTTATTTTGAATAATTGTCTCGAGCCTTTTCCTTTGGTAAATCTTACAAGTAATATATTTATTTGCTAACAGCATGCCCGAAGTTCGTGAGTCTGCTGGAATAGCATTCAGCACTCTGTACAAGGTACTTCTTATTGTTTATCGTTACATATGAATTATTTTTAAAATGTCGTTGATTGATACAGTTAGTAATATTATCATTTCACAATGTAGAATGCTGGAATGCAAGCGATTGATGAAATTGTTCCTAGTCTTTTGCATGCGTTGGAGGATGCTCGAACTTCTGATACTGCACTTGATGGTCTCAAACAAATCTTAAGGTGAAAAACCCGTTTTCTACATTTACATGTCTCTTGCTTGCTTGTTGTACCACATGTATGTTTTGTATTTTAGTTCTAATTTGCTCCATTTTCTCGTTCAGTGTCAGGATTTCTGCGGTTTTACCCCACATTTTGCCCAAGCTGGTCCAGCTCCCACTGTCGTATGTTATATTTTCTCAAGTTAATGTTAAATGCCTTTTTTGGCCCCTCATATTTACTGATTGTTTTACATATTCAGTGCACTTAATGCACATGCTCTCGGAGCTGTAGCTGAGGTTGCCGGGCCTGGTCTTAACTCTCATCTTGGTACTGTTCTTCCTGCCTTACTTTCTGCAATGGGTGATGATGCAAAGGTATGCCATTAGGATGCCCAAGCCAAGTAAAATCTTCTTTGCTTACTTCCAAAAACAACTTTTTCTTTTTTTTTACCTCTTGGATTAGTGTATATGCCTCGCGTTGTCTATACACAATAAGTGACTAGAATGCTAGATGTTACTAAGATCTGACTGTCCACTTGGAAATGTTAGGATGTTCAAACATTGGCAAAGGAGGCTGCTGAAACTGTGGTCTTAGTTATAGATGAGGAAGGTGTTGAATTTCTTACATCTGAGCTCCTTAGAGCTGTCAGCGAAAGTCAGGTATGTAGTTGAAAAATTGTCATTTCAATTAAGTCTCTCCCTCCCTCCCGGGCTGCTGTATCTCACCCTTCGTTGCTGTTTTTCATGGTTTCAGGCTTCAATCAGAAGAAGTGCCGCTTATCTTATCGGCTATTTCTTCAAAAACAGTAAATTATATTTGGTTGATGAAGCACCAAACATGATATCTACCTTGATTGTCTTGCTCAGCGATTCTGATTCTGCTACTGTGGCAGTATGTGCTGTTCATATTTCAAGTTCTGTTGTTTTATCGTATACAGAACATTTTATATAAGATTCTGTTGAACAGGTTTCTTGGGAAGCATTGTCAAGGGTTGTAATTTCAGTCCCCAAGGAGGTACTTCCTTCATATATTAAGTTAGTACGAGATGCTGTGTCGACTTCCAGAGATAAGGAGCGTAGGAAAAAGAAGGTGGGGAAGCAGTTTAGATTGCTGAATATCATTGATGCTTTAGTTTATCTCATATATGGGTTGTATCCTAGAAACTTTTATTGAAATGTGTTAATCTGATCGTGTATGTTTTATACCTTGCAGGGAGGACCTATTGTCATACCCGGACTTTGTTTACCAAAAGCACTTCAACCATTGCTTCCAATATTTCTCCATGTATGCTAGCTAACTTTCCCCTAGGATACACTAGCAATCAGCAATATCGGTCTTCTTTTTGGTTTTAGTGCTTCCGCTAGTTACAAGTTATATTACATGATGTCACATGTTTAAGCTGCTCTTTTTCTGCATGTTGATTTGATTTATTACTTTCCCTATTTGCTTTTCTGGAACTAATATTTGGTCTCTGTCTACCTTTAGGGTTTAATAAGTGGATCTGCTGAACTGAGAGAGCAAGCGGCACTGGGTCTTGGTGAACTGATTGAAGTGACTAGTGAAAAGGCACTCAAAGAGTTTGTTATTCCAATTACTGGGTATGTCTGAATTTTAACTATGTAGATTTTTTTGTAACCTAAATTTGATGAATTTTACTTCGATTTTGTAAAGTGAAGAAGGTGGTTTGCTTATGACTTATGACCCTATTTCTGCTCTTTTGAGATAATTATACTCTGCAATTCAAACTCTTGATTATTGCATTACGAGCTAGTAGTTTGGTGATCCAATTACTGTCCAGATAATTTAGCTTTTTATTTCTAATTTATATTATTTTCTAGTCAAGCTTGTGTTCAAATTCAACCATCTGACTATTTTTTTTTAACATGACTGTAGGCCTCTTATCCGGATAATAGGTGACCGGTTCCCTTGGCAGGTGAAGAGTGCTATTTTATCTACCTTGATTATCATAATCAGAAAAGGTGGGATGGCTTTGAAACCATTTCTTCCACAACTTCAAACAACATTTGTCAAGTGTCTACAAGATAACACAAGGTTAGGTTTGGCCTTTTATAGTCATTTTAGCATGTATGCAGTTAGGCTCATCTGGCTAACTAGATGTTCTGTTAACTGCAGAGTTGTTCGCTCAAGTGCTGCGCTTGCGCTCGGAAAGCTTAGTGCTTTAAGTACCCGGGTGGACCCTCTAGTTGGAGACCTCCTGTCCAGTTTGCAGGTGATTGTTAGTTAGGATCTTTGATGCACCTATATTCCAGAACCTGACTGTATTATTGATCATGATTTCTCTGTTCAGGCTTTGGATGCTGGGGTTAGGGAGGCAAGTTTGTCTGCTTTAGAAGGTGTCTTAAAGCATGCTGGGAAGAGCGTGAGCACTGCTGTTAGAACTCGTGTCTACTTACAGCTTAGGGATATGATTCATCATGATGATGACGAGGTTCGAAAATCTGCTGCAAGCATTTTGGGTATTATGTCCCAGGTATGTGGTGAATAACCAAGGAACTGTCCAATATCTCTTTCATATTCTGTTAAACTCTGCGCTTTGGATGTGTGTTTAACTCTTTCTTAATCATGATGTTCACAATTGTGTATTGTTAACACATGGTTTAAAAGGAAAGTGTGATACATATAAATTCTACTCCTTTAGACATCTTGAAAGTCTTACACAAAATCATAAGCCTGCAAGTTCAACATTATCCACTCATGAACTTGTGGTATATCTGCAACTACTTGAATAATAATTAACCACAATGGTAGATTCATGAACTTGCATTCAGCATTCAGTACAAATTAATAAGGGTATTCATTCTATGCTGGATTACAGCTTGTAATCATTCTCCTGAGATGACTGTGATGTCTTATTTTTAACCTGGTAAAAGGAAAAGGAAATTGTGGAAGTGTGAAATTTGATTAGATAAGTTGAATCTTTGTATCGAATAAGATATGGTTGACCACTACATCATGAGATTTGTCACCTATGTAAATTGATTTTATGAATACAAATGACTCACTGGCCTTGCCTCTTTGGTTCATTATTATCTGCTTAATTCTAATTTGGTTCTGTGTTGTTCCCTCTTGTTAACTTTCTACTGATAATTGCAGTACATTGAAGATACCCAGCTGACCGAGCTGCTTCAGGAACTGTCAAGTTTTCCATTGTCACTTAGCTGGTCTGCTCGGCATGGTTATGTACTTACAATTTCATCCATGCTCAGGCACATCCCCTCCACCGTCTGTGCTTCTACAGTGTTTCCGTCCATCCTGGACCAGCTTAAAGCGGCCTTGAAAGATGAGAAGGTAGTTTAATCGAGCATTTTCTTTTTTTCTTTAATCTTATTATGCTTTGCAAACTACTAACAAACTTTCCTTGAGACAGTTCCCGCTTCGTGAAACTTCAACCAAGGCATTTGGGAGACTTCTCGTTTATAAAGTCCGAAATGATCCTTCGAATACCTCAGTACAGTTAGAAATTATATCATCTTTAGTCTCAGCATTGCATGATGATTCCAGTGAAGTTAGAAGAAAGGCGTTATCTGCTCTAAAGGCAGTTTCAAAGGTATTTGCTTTTGAGTTTGGAAACTATGGACTTCTGTATTCTACATATTATTAGGTTATTGATGTTAATTTGCCTTGCAGGAAAGTTCTTCACCTATTGCTGCCCATATGAACATTATTGGACCTGCACTGGCTGAATGTTTGAAGGATGGAAGTACACCCGTGAGACTTGCAGCCGAAAGATGTGCTCTGCATGCCTTCCAATTGGCAAGGGGTACTTTTCTGCTTGATTTGATCATATCTGCAAAGACTTGTAAACTTTTCCATTGATCCAGTTTTTAAAGTAATGAGATGCAGATGTGACAGTGCTTCTGTTTCATGTTTTGCAGGTCCTGATAATGTTCAAGCTGCACAGAAGTTCATCACAGGCTTAGATGCTAGACGGATATCAAAGCTTTCAGAACATAGGTATATCTCGGTACTCTGGTGACATATTTCTCTTACCTTTGTGGTTTGTTTACAGTTATTTGTTCCAGGAGACTCTGTTTTTTTTTTCACCGTCTTCACCTGTTGGTTGCATCTTAAATGCAGTGATGATAGTGAAGGGGAGGATGACTCGGCAAGTGGCTGAAATGAGTTGCTTTGTGACCGTTGATTTTTGTCCTCTCAAGAGTGGAACTATGGAAAATACGGAGACAAATGCGGTTATACAGAGATAATACAGTCCTGGATACCCAATTTTTCTCACTTGGGTGTTATAAATTTTATGTAATGGTCAGTTGGATAACATCTTGGGTCATGTATAGAATGAAGGCGCGGTGATGCCAATCCTATTTTTGTAATGTACAATTCTTCATTATGTTTCATATATGTTCAAAGTGTAATGATCACTCTGATTTCAATTCCATCAAAGGTTCCATTTTTGAAAAATCTTTCATGAGAGATTTATTTCCAGTGTAGGTTATGTTCTACTTCAGTCAAAACTGCATCTTAAACCACCAAGTTTATTGCGCCCTCAAGTATTAAAAACGTTAGCTACTGAGAAAGAAGTATTCAGCGCATCTGGGTGCGCCGCACACCAGTCCATCTCTGCCGTCCATTTGACGCGGACTTTTGACTTTTTTAAAATGGACGGCGGAGATGGACGGGTGCGCTGTATAATTTTCGGAGAAAGAATGTGGTTGATGAAAAGAACGCTGGCACACCATGAGAGCTGACTATGGTGGTAGTTTATGGTGGATTGTTTACGACACTTTTGCCTCGTGCTACTCTCTAGCCGGGATATCTACTACTATGAAGCGAGGGGTTTAGAAATTCATTAAATTATGTTCTACCTAAATTACTTTTACTATGTTTAGTTAAAACAATAAAAAAAAATTAATATAGAAAGTGGAGGTGGGAAATTGAGATTTGTAACAACTTTACAAAAAGAGAAAACAGTTACAAAAAAAAAAATACATATTCAGACGAGTAGTACTAAATGGGACCCAAAATGGCTTAAGTTTTCATGTTTAGGAATAATGATAACGGTTTGTTTCGCCATCTTTGGGTTTCTTTCTTTCTTTTTAGGCTTCTCATCTTTTTGGTATGATTTGGTACTTCCATTGAGGAAGGAGACACAAAAAGGAAGCAAACCTCCTACTTATTTCATAGTTGGTGTTCTCTTGCTTAGCTAAAGGGATTCGATCGCCACCTACAGTCATTTATATCTTACCTTAGCCGTCAAATTACATGACCTACTGATTACAAGCCACACCAAATAGTGAGAGGAGGGTTTCATTTTGGTAATATAATCAGAGTTAGACAGTTAGGTGACAAAAACAATAGAAAACCATATCCATTCATGCCTTCTTGCCTTGGAAGCAAAAACAATGACCAAAGACTACACTGCCCCTTCGACGGAGAAGGGGTTCTGGATTTGTGACATGGGTGGCCAAGCCACCACAGTAGAGCAGACAGATACCAAATCCATGTACAGGCTATTAATTTAGAGGTAGCTAGCACAATTTATCATGAAGGATATTGGACCGTCTGCAACACTGTGAGGTCATTGTCCAATTTAATCATTTTCGTGTTAACAACAAGGAGTATGAATTTACACTTGGGAATTTATCGTTGCTCAGTATAAATGATTGAGAGTTGAGCAGGATCTTGACTTTCATGGGGTATTCATGTTTTACTGTTATGCTATCAAGCTCTAAAATGAAAGCACAATTTATGAAATTAAGGTCGGCCTTCAACTCTTCAATGATCTTGTGTAGGTAAATGACTGATAGCCAAAGCCAATGTTCTCATAGGTGAATGCGTGAGGCAAAACATTTGCGATTGTCTCGGAAATGAGATAGCACTTAGCAAAGTGATATATTTCTTGCATAACTGTAATGAGATCGATCGGGAATTGGTAGGTATGATTCAAAATAGTATTGTAAGTACACATTAACCTGATGTTCATCATTTCATTACTGGTTTGCACATTTGTATGTATAAACCTAATTCCTTACACTGAAATTGACCATAAAATTACTACTGGGTACTCTGCCATATCTATATCACTGTATGGTTATAAATTAGAATACAAGAATAGCTAGGGTCGTCTTATCTTCATCAGACATTAGCATACAAGAATAGCTAGGGTCGTCTTATCTTCATCAGACTCGTTTCCCAGATTTCTCCAAGCCCCTAGGCAAATTCAATTGAATTTCAAACTCATTGGACCGAAAATGGACCACTCAGTTTGTGCCTCCAGAGGGCAGAGCCTCCCCGAGCCAGTAGGACTATAAATAATCGCTGAGGTTGGAGAGGTTAAGTCAAATCCCAGACTGGTCGAGCTGAGAAGGCTGACAACCAAATTATTTCTGAGCTTAGCAAAGAGAAGCATTTTGATCGAGATTCGAGAATAGAAGCTTACACCCATTTATTAGTTCAAACAGATTTATTCATTTCATATTTCTTGATCATCTGTTATTTTATTACCTGGGACATTTATGAATCTATCATTTTTATTCAAAAATGTATAGCACATGGAGAAGGGTGCAGTTCTAGCACAGATCAAGGAACTTGCTAGCGACCCAATGCTTTCGCAGTTGAAAAAAATAAAGAAAAATCCAAACAAAGCATACGTTTCAAATATATCTGCTTCCTTACTTGGGTTTCATCACCTCAAAGTCCAAACCCTAGGCACTCACACGACGATCGCTATGTTATAACAACTATATATCTTGGATAAAGATATAAGCCAAGTCATATATGAGCACAATGATCTGTTTAGACCCTGTATGGCTGTATTCCTATTTAGTTAGTGTTAAGAATACTTGATTAAGGGAAGGAAACAAAATCCTGAAAGAGTTGAGACTTCAAAATGTATCAATTTTCTTACCCTATGTGCATGCTTGTTTTCATGTAGTATATATCCTTGAGAATGACACAAAAACTTGTCGTTTAATTTTCATGTAGCATATTTCCATCTATAATATATATAGTATGGGAATGCATAATTTTAGGTCCTGGGTAGCTGGATTAGTATGTAGGAAAATTAAACAAAGAATCCTTAAACACACCCTAACAAGAAACACAAACCAATTACATTGTGTATCTACTGATTAGCATTATTGTTAGTATCAGTTTCCTTCTTTCACCAAATTCATTTTTCATGAATATATATATTCTCAACCCACACAAATTTCATTCTAAAGTTACAATTGTAGATCTCGAATAGTACGCGAAAAGCCACAAAGTCTAGTACAATAGTTCAAGTCATTCTCAAGTCTCTGATCAGGAACCAAACAAATCGATCTTATATAGAAGAGAATACAAGTATATATAATTATATATATATATATAACGTATAAATTTTTCTTATTCCGATGAACTGTAACGTATACAAGTTGACTGTAACAGTGTAACCTATCATATTCACTAATCCACACTCTGATTGACCTCCAAGATTTAGGAAATGAAAGGGTGACGTGGAAGAAAGCTAGCATACTTGTGGAGGGTTATAAAAAGTAAAACACAGACATGGAGACGAGACTGGGAAGGGAAGCAAAGCCATGGAAGGTAGAGTAGAAGAAGTAGAACAAGTTAGAAGGTGTCGTGTGCGATTTAAACAAGAGAGAAAATATTAAAGGCGAAGTATCTGGTGGCAGATACACATTGAATTGGAGCAATAAAAGAGAGAGAGAGAGAGAGAGAGAGAGAGAGAGAGAGAGAGAGAGAGAGAGAGAGAGAGAGAGAGAGAGAGCTGTTTCAGTTGGCCGGGGGTATAATTAGGTCTGCCTTCTTAATTTTCCGGCCTGGTTTTCATTCTTTTTTATATATTTCCTTATATTCATTTCTAGCCTGGCCTTAAATTTCTTTGCCTCAACTTGTGCAATTCACAAAAACCTAAAACCAATATTTAAACAAGAAAAAAGGGCATCAGTGATTGCTTGCGGTTCATATATGAAACCAATGTAGAGCTAGCAATGATGATCTTGATGCTGAAGGGTCTGAGAAACTAGGTGGGCCTTTGCTCTTCTTCTTCTTCTGCTTAATTATCCTTCACCCACCTCCTCTTCCTCACCATTAAGAAGGAGAGAGAGAGAGAGAGAGAGAGAGAGAGAGAGAGTAGAATTACAAGGGTCCCCTCTCTTTGTTCTTAGCAATATAAGTCATTTTCCTTGTCTTTTCTGGGTCTGTGTTTGGTTGTTTGGTGCAAGTAATATCCAAGCAAAACAGTAAGATTTGCTTCTGCTCTTTGTAATATAGTCATGCTCTGGTAGCTCCTTTCTATCTTTCCTTGATTTTGCTTCTCCCTGGCACTGAATGTGACGAAAATGGATAGTCTCATTCTACTTTTAGGCTTCCTTCTTCTCACTCTCTTCTCCCAAAGATTTTCGCTTCCGGTAGTGGTGGCCTTGGACCTGAAAAATACCACAAGGTACAATAAGCAAGTCAGCACCTTGAGACTTGAGAGAATTGAGAAGCACTTAAACAAGATCAACAAACCTCCTGTGATGACTATACAGGTATGCATTATTTTTCATGAAGTTTGATATTGAATTACTGATTACAGTTGAATCCTCGTTCGGAAATTATTAACCATGATTTTATTTTCTGTTTGATCTGTGTAGAGCTCAGATGGAGATATTATTGACTGTGTTCATAAAAGAAAGCAGCCAGCTCTGGATCACCCTCTCTTAAAAAACCACAAGATCCAGGTGAGCTTAAAGCTTAACTTAAAAGATACCCTTTCTCTTTCTCCTCTCCAAACCATTTATTAGATGTTGTTGGCTTCAATCCTTTCTAACTTTTCCTGAAACAAGTAGTTGGTATATTTGGAGAACTCCATCTTAAATGTTAGTTTAGTTTGGTGATGAGGGCTTCGAGCTTCTGTGTTAATATTTATGTACGTTTCTTATAAACAGAAAGTGGCACCAGAAAGTCCAAAAGTGATGAAGACGACGAAGCCATCTTCATCATCTTCTGAGAGTGGGAATGATACAGTGAAAGCCAAGACCGGTGGGATTGCATGGGGGCACCAAATGTGGCATACAAACGGGACGAGGTGTCCGAGAGGGACGATTCCGATACGGCGAACTACAGTGAGTGATGTTCTCAGAGCTAAGTCTTTGTTTGACTATGGCAAGAAAAGTCAACGGCGCACCAATGTTAATGTGAATAGGCAAGCTGATGCACCCGATGTGGCCAGTGGGAATGGCCATGAGGTATGTGATTATGTATCATCACCATTCTATGCACCATGCTATGTATATATGTATGTGTCTGCATCATCTTCATCACCATCATTTATTTCCAAGTACATCATCATCTCCCAACTAAAACTCTAGAAGACATTGGAATCGGTGGAACTTGGAAGAAGAACATTAAATAGATTTGATTATTTATTGAAAACATGGTCCTTTCACTGTTTTATTTTTAATTTTTTTTAATTTTTATCAAGTACGTTTCACATTTTATTTAGTTGATGAATTAATCAAATTACAATTAGAAATGAATTACTATAATATAAGAAAAACGCTGGGTTCACAAAATTAACCTCAGGTAGTTTTTAACTTTCCAAATGCATGATCTTTTAACTTGGTTTTTTTTGTTCCTGCAAATATGCAGCATGCGATTGCTTACACCGGATCATCGAATGAAGTGTATGGTGCAAAAGCTACGATCAATGTTTGGACACCAGCAATCGAACAAATGAACGAGTTCAGTCTTTCGCAAATCTGGGTTCTGTCGGGATCATTCGATGGTACAGATCTCAACAGCATAGAAGCTGGATGGCAGGTACATTATTATCTAAATTAATTTGGTACATATATAGTATGTGTTCAGGAATGTGTTGTAAATAGATAAAACGTATGGGGATATAATGGGAGTGATTAGTAATACACAAATTACAGTTACCAAACAAAATTATGAATTAAAGTCTGAATCTGCAGTATGCTGTAATTGTGATACTATTTTCTTCGATCAAAATATTGTTTTCGTTCTGAAGCCTTGATTATTCCACTAGTCAGGTCAGTCCGGAGCTCTATGGTGACAGCAGGCCTAGATTGTTCACCTATTGGACGGTCAGATTTCTCTTCTCTCTGATTTTATTTTTCTTATTCATTGTCTTTATATACTGAGGTACCATGATCAAGTTAATGAGTTGAAATCAAAGATTCTATATAGGGTTTTAATTAACTAAATCCCAGTTCCTGTTTTAAGTTTATTTGTCTGCACCCCTTAATGATGTCTTACACTGTTACACAATATATTGTAGCTAGATGATCTACACAGAAAACTATGTACATCAGTACATGCAGTGGTAGTATGGTACTGATCATAGAAGTCTCTATTTCGGACATCCTTGGAAATGAAGAAGTTGCTTGCTTTCGATTAACCCTAGAGGCTAAAAGCTACATTTAGAGCATGGGCTTCGGATATATGTATAGGCATGGTTTTTTTGTCAACAATGAAGATATTATAGCTCTCATTGGGCATACATTATGGGCAATGAGAGACTGATTCATTAGTTCATGTATGTACAGACTGATTCATATCAGGCAACTGGATGCTACAACCTTCTGTGTTCTGGATTTGTGCAAACAAATAGTAGAATAGCCATCGGAGCTTCCATCTCCCCGGTCTCATCGTATGCAAGCGACCAATTCGACGTTACTATCCTCATATGGAAGGTGCATACTCAATTCATCTTGTTGAACAGTCCAAGTGCTCATGTTAGATCAGACTATTTCCTTCATTGATAACTAAATAAATTCAAATTAGACTAATTTCAAAGTTACTATGTTAATCTCTACTTATATAGGATCCAAAGCTCGGAAATTGGTGGATGGGATATGGAGAGAATAATCTAGTAGGGTACTGGCCAGCAGAGCTATTCACACACTTAGCAGACAGAGCAACAATGGTGGAATGGGGTGGTGAGGTGGTCAATACAAGGTCCACCGGTGAGCATACCTCCACCCAAATGGGTTCGGGTCATTTTGCAGAAGACGGATTTGGAAAAGCAAGCTATTTCCGAAACCTAGAGATTGTAGACTCAGACAATAGCCTCAGTTCTGTGCGAGAAGTCTCAACCTTAGCTGAGAACACCAATTGTTACAACATCAAGAGCTCCTATAACAACGATTGGGGAACTTACTTCTACTATGGCGGGCCTGGAAGAAATCCAAAATGCCAATGAAATTCATCAGAATTGATCGATCAGTATCCAAGTTCACTTTGAAATTATTCCTATATATTAATGTCTAATTCTTTAACCGTGTAATTATAGAAATATGCTATTTCCAATCTTGTTTCTGCCGTTTCCAAATTTTTGTTTCTGCAAGCAAGCTCAAGCCAGCTAGTAATGTGTATGAATGACGTACAGTTGCACAAACAGGCATGGAAATAGCAATGTCACTTTAGATTAATGGAGTTTTCATGTATGAAACTATGAACTGTGTTAACTGTCATGTAGCTTTTATATATGGTTTACCATCTCGTAATCTCAAAAGAATGTTCTCCCAAAAGAAATTTGTCTGTCTTCTTATATTGAATTGAACTTTAGTAGTACTTCTAATGTGCATTGAGATTATCAGAATCAGCAATCCTCTAAGAAAAATAGTGACATATATCAATCCTGAACTTCAACAATAAACTTTCAAGCAACGAGTGTTGGTCTACGGCGTACATGATAAACTCACTTTCTTGATGACAAAGAGTGTTGGTCTTTTGTTTTTTTCTTTCTTCTCTTTGTTTTTACGTACCTCTAAACTCTATATCCTAAACCGAAACGATCGACTAATTCGTCATCTTGGTGAAAGCCTCCTCCTTCATCATCAGTAGGCATCTCATACCTGCAGACAGGACAATAGTGACTCTGTCTCAACCATTTTCCTGTGCACTCTCTATGAAACACATGTGAGCAGTCCATGCTTGTCTCATAAGTCCCATCCTTAAACTCCTCCAAGCAAACACTACAACTCTCTCCCTCTTCAACCCTAACCCTCTTCTTCAGTAGCTTCTTGATTGATGACTCGCTCGCTGGTACCATTACTCTTTCTGAATCCTCAGCCTCAATTATCGACTCTCTTTCAACCCTCTGGGTCAGACAATTCTCACAACGAAACATATTATGTTCTTTTGAAATAGAAACTTGCAAGGTGATTAGCCCTCGACTCTCCTCTTTGTGAATGACTTCTCGGCCTAATCTCTGGCTCACATTTCCGATGTCAATTACTATCACTTTGAGGTTCAACATTGCGCGCAGATCAAATTGACAAGGAATTTCTTCCAGGGGCTCTTCAATATGATTGAGGAGGGTAGCAGCTTCAGTATTATTGAATGACAGTATATTGAAGTATCGGTGAAGTGTATGGCATATAAACTGGACCCCAAGTTGAGCGGGTGAAGGTAGTCTCCGGGGACTTTCGGTGGGTTTGATGAAATTAATGGTATGTTCGAAGTGATTGGTTTCTGAAGTGACTTCATGATCCAAGAATTTCTGATTCATGGCAAGCAAGCGTGATCGAAAGAATGAGAATGATATGAGTGATGGAGGATTTAATCGGAGCTAATATTGATAGGATGGTTGGTGTATCCAATTTCCGAGCGGAGTAGAATTCCTCTTAGTCATAGGTAAAAGGTGAATTAACCCACAACATATGGGAAACAGATTTCCTACCCTTTTGTCCCCTCTTGGTTATACGAAAAGAAAGTGTGCACAAACTCTAAACCCTAAACTATTTTCACTCTTTCTCTTCGATCAGGCTCATCTCATTCATTTTTATTTAACTTAACTCCTTGAATTTGCTTTGTGATTAACAGGCCAGGACTTTTCGAGTCTTTTTTGCAGTTTTTGTTTTGTTTTTTGTTTTTAAAGGATTTGGATCCCGATGTTCATGCATGAGCAAAACAAGTAGGAGAAATCAAACTTAAAGCTATATATCATCATAAGCTTCTGCAATAGAAGATGTATGTTGGGTGCGTGAAATCCTCAATAAACAGCCAACTTAATCAATTACAAACAATCCAACATGCATCCTAAGAAAGTACGTACATGACAAAAAAGAAGAAGAAGAAGAAGAAGAAGAAGAAGAAGAAGAAGAAGAAGAAGAAGAAGAAGAAGAAGAAGAAGAAGAAGAAGAAGGAGAAGAAGAAGAAGAAGAAGAAACCAAAAACAAAGGCTACGATATATCACTTGTATTTAATCAATCAAAGTTCTACTTTAGCAACTGCTAATTAAGCATAGATAGCCGTTAACCCGGAATGACCACAGCTGAATTGTATCCATTACCTGAAGACCAGTCCGTCGCACAAGTCCTCCCCAACCGTGTCTTAAAGCATAGAACTTGGATGTCTCAGAAATATTCCACTTCTTAAACTGTAAAATCGACTAAACTGAGCCTGGTCCTATCACTCGCACCGGTACGCTTTCTTGTGCACCGATAACGCCCAGTTCTTCCTCATTAAGAAACTCTTCAAGTTCTATTTGATTCTCTCGTACTAATAGACGGTTGTGAGTTCTCGCCACATCGCTACAAGTAAGCTTCTTCTGCGTCACCAATTTGGCATTCTGCAGCAAGAGTTGGATCATGTTGTACACTTCTGCAGGGTTGGCCATGGTTTAGGGTTCTTGGTCAATAAGCTCAGATGCTTTTATTCTTTTGGAGCCCCTTGGATGTATATATGATGATACATCGTAGTAACTAGTATCGATCTCTAATACATAATCCAACTATAGCTAGGAACGAGAAATTATGACTAAGCAAATTCCTTTCCTTGATGTTGTAGGAGCACTATTTACTAACCTACCTAAATTGGGCTTATTATTGGATTTAATTCCGTACAAAATACAGATTCTACCCAAGAAAAAGGGTGGAAGACGATAGTAGATGCCAATTTTAAGAAAATATTCTTTGATCGATAAGGTTCCCCAATTGGACATTTGGCGAGTCTCTGCTGTTTACCATAACTCCAACTAACAAGAATACAAGAATATGGGAATCAATTCCTCTACGGAGATAGATGAGCACAAAATCAATGCATGTATACATCCTCCATTATAATGCATGGGCACTTTGACAGCCGTAGCAGTCACATTGAATCTGATACTACGAGCAGTACCTAGCTAGTTTACGGGCATATTTCACAGTTGAGTTTCCAAACACTAGCTGGAGAGTACCCCTAAAGCATAAGGTAGTTCAGAATAAAATAAAACCAATTCAATAAGCTATCGAAAGTACATGTTATAAGTTCTCATCAATCAAGTAAATCGATCTAGAAATTTGTAGTGAAATTATTTTGGCTATTTCATTTTCATATCTAGAAAAACTGATATGTTGTAGATATAAACTTAGACTCATCATGTCACGCTAAATAAGATATTTTACAAAAGTCAAAAGTATCATTATGTATGCAAAGGAGTAGTTTAAATTTATCAAACTCATTAATTTCTTTATAGAAGTCAACAAGTGCGAAAATCAATTACAGAGTAACCAATGGTATAATTAAGCTCGCTGATCTACTACGTACTAATTAATATAACTTTACATAGATATGTCTAGACCTACACTTCATACATGATGCATCTTTTTTTTTTGATACGAAAAAAAATTACAAAGAAAAACCCGAGTTTACATTATCAAAGAGCAAGATTCTCGACCTTGAGTAAGAAATTATATTCTTGTTGAGCCCAAAACGTTGGCACGTGGGCGCGTTCCATTCTTGTATAGATATGGCTTGTCGTGTACACATGATGCATCTTATATGTTGTATTCATCTTAAAAACCTAGCTAGGAATTAGGAAACCGGCCTTGAGGTTGCTTAGAGTATCAAATTAAAACGTACTCCTCTTTTTTCTTTCCCTAATTATACTATAAATTTAAAGTCAACCTGTCTGCAGCTAAAATCATCAAGGCTCTCAAACTATAACACTTCAAAGAGCAATTTAAATCGACTAAACTTGTCTAAATTTATACTTGCCAAATGGCATGTAGTACATGTTGGGCAGCTCCAAATTTACTAGTAAACCATACGAAGCACCCGATCGAGTACATAGAGTCATACACATTGTTCTTTCTTTTTCAGATCTTGTCCTTGCCCTAATTTATCACAAACACGAAGATCCAATTCCAACCATTCCAAGGAAATCAACTCAAAAATACAACCACCACAGAAATAGCAAAACAAATAACACTACGTACTACGGGCAAGGACTGGCATCATCCGTAGGTCCAACCCTCCTCATCATAAACTCCGGCTTAACAGAAGCCTCGTCCTCATCATTGTACACATAAGCAAACCCTCCATGCCTCGTCAAATCCATCCCCGCCGTCTCGTCCTTATCGGAAACCCTCAGCAGCTTCAGCTTATGAAGCCCGTAAAACAGCGGCCCCATAGTCACCGTCACCCACCCCATCACCACCACAATCTGCACCACTTGAGCTGCAAGCAGCTTCCCTCCACCGCCCATGAACAGTCCGTACGGCCTCCCAGGCCTTCCTGAGTACACCTCGTTCACATATCTCTCCGTCGCAAACAGACCCGTAAATAGCAACCCCCACGCGCCGCACCCTCCATGGAGCTGCGCCGCCTCTAAAGGGTCGTCGTACTTCACCTTCTCTGCAAGCTTGTTACAACCAATCAACACCCACGCGGCAACAAACCCGCACACGATCGCCGCCCACGGCTCCACCACCGAACAACCGGAGGTGATCGCAGCGAAGCCACCTAACAAACCGTTGCAAACGTCTAGAACATTCCAGTGTCCAACCAACAACCGCTTCCCGAACAAGGTGGTTAGGGCGGCTGTGCATCCTGCCAATGTGGTGGTGA
The DNA here is from genome assembly GCA_034370585.1 of Fragaria x ananassa. Taxonomy (NCBI): domain Eukaryota; kingdom Viridiplantae; phylum Streptophyta; class Magnoliopsida; order Rosales; family Rosaceae; genus Fragaria; species Fragaria x ananassa. Next base: position 822,873 of record CP139753.1, read on the forward strand.
CAGCCGTCCTCCCGATGGCGCTCCACTGGCCGTAGTAACTGCCGCCATCGCCGTATGCTTTAACGATGGTGAGAAATGAGCCGGGGTTGAAACCGTACCAGCCGAACCAAAGCAAGAATGTGCCGAGAACAACTAGGGAAGCGTTGTGTCCACGTAAGGCCACGGACCGGCCGGCTCTGTCGAACCGGCCGATTCTCGGTCCTTCAATTAGGGCACCCCATAAACCGGCTATACCACCGACCATGTGGACGACGCCGGACCCGGCAAAGTCAATGGCGCCGGAACCGAAGAGCAAGTTATCAGAACGTATTGGACTAGCCCATCCGTCTGCTGACCAAAACCAATGAGAGACTACCGGGTAGACAAAGCCGGTGAGAAATGAGGAGTAGATGAGATATGCAACAAATTGTGTTCTCTCGGCGATCGAGCCGCTGGTGATTCCGGCGGCAGCGATGGCGAAGGCCCATTGGTAGAGGAAGAAGCTGTAGTCTCCTGCGGGAGAAGGGTAGTCGTTGAGGCCGAAGAAGTGACGGCCTATGAAGCCGTTAGAGGGGGCACCAAAGGCGAAAGCGAAGCCGAAGAGGTAGTAGGAGAGGCCGCCGGCAGCGGCGTCGAGGACGTTGGTGAGCATGATGTTCATGGTGTTCTTGGCACGGACGGAGCCAGCGCAGAGCATGGCGAAACCGAGCTGCATGGCGAAGACGAGGTAGGCGGAGAAGAGAAGATATGTGTTGTCTATGGCGTGGGTGGTTTCGGTGAACCTGGAGGAGATGGAGGTGAAGCGGGAGCAGAGGAAGTCGGCGAGGAGGGTGGTGTTGAGGTTGGCAGAGCCAAGGAGGGGGGTTAGGTCGGAGGCGGAGCAGCTGAGAGAGGTCGCCATTTTTGTGTGTAATGTCGATCTATGTGTGTGTGAAGTGTAGAACAGATTGAGTTGTTTTTATAAAGGGAAGGGAGTGGTGGAAAGTGAAGATGCAGTGATATAAGCAAGTGTGTGTGATTGGGGAATCAAGCTAAAAATTATATGAGAAGAGAATCCAAATGAAATGAAAATGACCGAGGAGAGAAAACAAATCAAAGAAATTCTAGTAGGCATAAAAAAGAAGGGAAAATAGGAGTATGCGCGCATTATTGGAATAATAATAGAGTTGTGCCATAAATATGAACTTTTTTCTACTGTGTTGACATATCAGGTTCTACTTAATTGTTGATTCTTAAAGATGCATTACATAACAAGATAATATTTTTGATTCAGAAGCAAAGTTTAAATAGAAACTTGTATCGAACGAAACAAGTTTAGACTCCATGAGAATTATATGCGACTATCCCAATTCCTTTCTCTCTGCATAGTCTGATAAAATAAGTATCAGGTTACTTGGTTCGGTCCTTTGGCTTATCCTTTTTAGTTCTTCGTGGATCTAGAGGTTTTTCGTCCAATTAGCCTCTATGATAATAGATGATTGATGACCCCTTTTCTATTTAGTTATGCGTTTTACTTTGTTTTTCACTGATTGAGGTCATAGACAACGTGTATTACCTCTTATAAGAATTTGATTGGTTTAAATTTCATGTAATTTGTTATAAACAAAAAACGTGCGCATTTATAATTTGATAAAGTAGTCTGAGAATCACATTCAAAACTAATTGATAACAGATAAAGTGGCACAAACTCTTATTAACCTAAGACAAAGTCTTATATTCCTGATGTGAGATTGATATCTCAACACGTTATCGCACGTGTGATGAACTTGCAAGTCTAACACATGGATAACATTTTGGGGTGACGTGGAGTTCATGTGACCATTAGGATTTACACGTGGATGTGGGTAACCCGCTCTGATATCATGATAAAGTAGTCTAAGGATCACATTCAAAACCAATTGGTAATAGACAAAGTGACCCAAACCCTTATTAATCCATATGCAATGTCTTATATTCCCGATGTGAGATTAATATCTCAACAAAATAATATAGGCAAGGTCTTATATTCCCATATTCCTATATCAATCTAATTAATGTAGGATTCTGGTCACATAGTTTACGCTTGTAAGCCCACATGTGATGTGCACATGAATTAGTAGTCAAATGAATTTCTTTCTCAAAACAATTATAATCAGTGGCGGAGTCAAGATTTAGATCTTACAGAGGTCCGGACATAAAAGATAAAACGAGAGAGTATAACGAATATAACTCTTATTGATGGTTTTATATATAATGTATTTTTTAACATGTGTTACATACCTTTAGCATGTCGTATTGATTTTCTAAAAGATAAAACAATTAAATAATAGAATAGATATCAATGATAATATTTATAAAATATTCTAATCTAAGCAACATTTATGCATTTCTTTATATAAGTTGGGTGTAATTATTATCCATTAAGTGCTATTAGTTCTAATTTCATATGTTTAATTGTTGTCTTTATTGATCCAGGGGGTTCAAATGATTCAATTAACACAAGATTTGATCATTTGCACTTGTAGTAATTATAGGTAGACTGACAAATGTTGGCAAGGATTCGGACCCTTTCTAGCCCAAACATAGCTCTGTCCATGTGTATAACACACTTTTTTTAACCTCATTGAGATGATGTTCACTCCTTTACACATACTACGTACCAAAGGAAAGCTAGCTTACCATGTTTGAGGTCATTTGGCATGGATGTGAATCATGTGATATATATAGAAAGAAATGTTTGGTAATTAATTTGGTGCGTCGTCGACCAATTACATGTTCCAACTGTTTCAAATTGGTAATTTGCTGTGTCATCCAGATTGTGGCATGTCAAATAGAGGTTGGGAACAATTACTTCTAAATTGTAGAGTCATTTTCATGACGAACATGTATGATATTGACAACTACTGAATGATGTATTTTCTTATTGCTTAATTTCGTCTTGAAACTTAAAAGTCTCCGGATTTTGTTTTCTCTGTTTAATATAGAAGTCCTTCAATCCTTATGTGAATGTTAGGTAATGATAATTAACACTAATGCATAGTTGAAATATTCAATCAAAAATAAAAATTGTAATTATGGTCTATTTTGTTCTTGTGGTTTAAACAGCAAATTAACCACAAGAACTAACATAGCAAATTTGCAATATCCAGAACCTAGGCTCCGAAATGGTGACTTAAAAAATATGTTGAACTATTTATCTCGTCAATTATACAGGATTATGAATATACATGTTAATGTAAATTATATAATTAGCTTAGATTTTGGTGACTTAAATTATATATTAAGAACCCTAGCTATGTGCTTACATATAAAAACTGAGAAGTGGCGCCTAGATCTGTCAAAACTTCTGGCCTGTCCCATTTTCCTTTTTAAAAGCTTTGTTAATAATAATAATATTTCTCAAAGGATTAAACAATTGTACTTGTAATGGTAGAACACTCACTTCACATCCTTGAAGAGATTAGTTGACTCTAACCTGCATGCGTGAAGTTTGTAATAGTAAATTAAGTTAATAAAACTGAAAAAAAGTCTTAATCTCTTGTCATTAGTTCGTCAGAGTTGTAATCAGCCACATAATTATGTATTTATCTATCTCTTAAAGCCAACTTGAAATAGAATTTTACAACTTAAGCTGTTGGTCTAAACACAAATAATCTATAATAACTGGATTCAATAAGCTAACCAAGTTGTTGAATCATCACCAGTATCACAAGAAAGATTCTAATTTACCAGCACAAACTATATCAAATGAACTAGCGAATCAATATATGCAGAACACTCCTAATGTATAATATTGTTAGTTCTTCGTTTAGATTAATATTTTTAGTTCAATTTGTTTGTTGCTTAAACTATATATGACAAAGGGGACTGATATAACAAATCTATGAGTGGTCCTGAGGATCGTGAGCTACACAGAGAGCAACAAGCTTTGTATAATCAATTAGCTATATGAATCAGTTTTTGCTTCTCATTCATTATGACATTATTCAACATGAAGAAGCTGTTTCCTTGTAGGAAGCTTTATATATTTTTGGATTGCCTCAAGTTCATCATTAGAATCAATATGCTTCTCTATCTGTATTGTTATTATGTAGTACAGGTTAGGGAATACTATTAGCTAATAATGGAGGTTTATTGTAGTTTTATTTGCTGATGCACATGGTTTAAGTCAAAACACTATCATGCTTTGACTGATTCGATCTATTCTATATATTTTGTCTAGGATTCATCCCAGATATTACTGCAAATATGTATGTAAATTAAACAACTTTCTCTTGATGAAGGAGATCTGAATTTTATGCCTCCTGTAATCAGTCAGTTATAATGTCATATACATTCTGGCCTAGCTGTAGAGAGACCAGATGAAAGTGGATGTATTTTCCATTGAGTCGCGATTAGAAACATTCACAGAAAAAATGCCAATTTGGGTCGAACATATCGACGTCTTATATAATTGCATAGTTTTAGCACTAAAGATGTTCTTTTACAAGGTGCTATACGTATAGTCGACCAAGTTTTGTGCATAGTTAATGGTGGAGCCGTGGAGGGAAGTGAAACCCGAGTTGGTATCCTATCGACTCTAAGAAGGAGGTAATACAATTTAGTTTACAGGGAAGCTGCCAATTTCGATCGAAACATGTCATTGTTGTACATATATAATTGCTTAGTTTAGCAGCACAGTAGATTTTCTTTAACATGGTGCTGTATAGATCAATGCTGTAGGGGATCATTCATCTATGCATCAATCACTTTAATCAGTTAATCTCATGTTTATATTCTAGCTTAGCTAATCAGCTGTTGAGAGACCAGAGGAAGGGTGGATATATTAGTTAAAAAAAGTTTCAACATTCGGAACTCTGGGAAATGAAGGGCAATTTGAACATGTTACATCCTTACAGTAGTGGAGTAAAATATCCCACTATCTAACACCATGAAACCGCCTCTGAAGAAAGCTTGCACTCTCTTCGTCGTGTTAATTTGATACCGGAACAAGGCAACACTACTGCTTTGCGCCTGGACTGACCCAACCTGATTACCTTGATTACAAACCTCAGAAGAACCTTTCTCATGATCACAACCCTTGATTAAGGGAAGTGGCTTGAGACATCAGACAATGCCTCTACTGACCCCTAGTTGTGGAGAGAAACAGGTAAATCAATTTAAAAAGGAAGCTGCCAATTTCTATCAAACATGTCATTGTTGTACATATAATTGCTTAGTTTTGGTAGATATTCTTGTACATTGTACTGTGCAGACCAATACTGTAGATTCATATATTACAGTTTCCGGAGTTGGTTCAGTATACTCTTGAAAGACATGATAGAGTTATATTGGTATTTAGCTTATATTCTGCTTGAGATCACTATTGAGCAATATATTCTGTCCGATGATTTCCCGATGTACATGGATTGACTCTTGCATATACAGGAAACAGAGAAAAGGCAAAAGTTAAGGCAAACAAAACCAAGAAGCTCATTTTTCTTTTGATGACTTTAGTTGCCTTCCAAGTAAGATAAGTCCGAAGGTAGTAAAACCAGACAATACGGCTGAGGAATAGCATGCTGCGAGTAGAGCTCCCCTTAAGGACTGCGTTCAGAGTTGTCATACTTTAGTAGCAGTACGCGGTTAAAATGGGAAAGGAATACTACAAGTACTTTTAAAGCACCTTAGCCAGCAGCAAAGCATTGTCATTTGCGTACTGCAACGAGTTCTCTGGGATATTTTGGACACCTTGAGCTAGTTGCCATGAAAGAATCCTAATTTCAGATAGAGAAAGAACAGAAATCTGTCACACTTGCACCTCATATATAGTTACAAAAGAAACTAGAAAACATAGCTTATCATAGGTATACCCAAAAGCAAAGCTGATGATAGCCCCAATGGTAGCTTTTTCTGATGTAAGCTCAAGTTGAAGATCTCCAAACTGCAGTAGGAAACGACAATATCACTTCATGTATACCGCATCTATAGTGTAACTGAAACAACCGCCATATGAGCACAGAAAAAAACAAAACAATCCTCTCTTTCCAACAAGTAAAGTGTGTTGTTTACCTTCAACATCCTGCTTATTAGGAAGTAAATATTGTGTAATTTGTATTTTGGGAATGTAGTCATTGGTAGAGATATGTTGCCTTATTTTCTCCTTAATTGTGGAGATAGTTTCCTTCTAGGAAAACTACTCTTCTGATGTAATGTGTATATATTCTTCGTATGTTAATGAAAGAACAATTCTAGCCAAACTATCTCCTTTTTATGGTATCAGAGCAGGAATCAATCTGATCCTGTCTCTTTGTTTTGCACTCTATTTCTCGTGCAATCATCATCTTGTTATCATTCAACATGAGCAACAATATTATCCTTCGAAAAGGCAATCAGCCTAACATCTTCTTGAATTCCAAGAATCAGCTTGGTATCGTCAATGACACCATCAGGTTCTATTCTTCAAATCCCAAGAATAATCTTGGCATGTCTAAAGTATCATCTCAGCGCTGGATTCTCGATAGTGGCGCAACAGATCATATCATCTCATCATCAAGTATGCTAACTCATAGCAAGAAGAATGATTCCTTGCCTCCTGTATTGCTGCCGAGTGGAGAGAAAGCTCAAATAGCTTCTACGGGATCAGTACCGTTAAATTCACATTATTATCTTGATAATGTGTTATATATTCCAAATTTCAAAGTTGATCTTCTGTCTATTAGTCGGCTCACAAGGGGATTGAATTGTTCAGTGACTTTTTCTCCATATTGGTGTATTTTGCAGGATCTGGTTTCGAGGAAGACGATTGGTTTGGGTAAGGAACGCAACGGTCTCTACTATCTAGTGGCGTTAACGACGGGGAAAACCAAGCCTAAACCACATCAGTCATCTACCATTCAACCTTCTTGCCATCTCACAACATCCACTTCCAATCTGTGGCATCGTCGTCTGGGTCACGTTTCATCTCGTCCTCTAGATTATCTCGCTAAGCATTTTTTGGATATTTCTATTCCTTCTGATTCTAATCATGCTTGCGATATTTGTCCTTTAGCAAAACAAAGTCGTCTCTCTTTTGGTACCAGTTCTATCTCATCTGTTAAACCTTTTGATCTTATTCATTGTGACATTTGGGGTCCCTACAAACATCCTTCTCTTTCTGGTGCACACTATTTTCTTACAATTGTGGATGATTATTCTCGGTTTACTTGGGTTTTTTTGATGCAACATAAATGGGAAACTCAGTCTTTGATTAAACAATTTTTTGCCTTTGCATCTACTCAATTTTCATCTCAAATAAAAACCTTTCGCAGTGATAATGGGGCTGAGTTCCTTTCTCTTCGAAATTTTTTCAAAGACAATGGTGTTCTTTTCCAACATTCTTGCGTTTATACGCCCCAACAAAATGGGGTAGTAGAACGCAAACATCGTCATATCCTCCAAGTTGCACGCGCTTTTAAATTTCAAGCTAATCTTCCTCCAAAATTTTGGGGAGAATGTGTTCTTACAGCTGTTCATGTTATTAATCGTTTACCCACTCCACTTCTCTCTTTCCAAACACCTTTTGAGCGTCTCTATTCTCGACCTCCTTCTTTCCATCACCTTCGTGTTTTTGGTTGTCTGGCCTATGCTACGAATGTCAAGGTCACACATAAGTTTGCCCCGAGAGCAGTCATGTGCATCTTCATCGGTTATCCCGTTGGTCAGAAAGCCTATAAACTTTACGATCTCTCCAGTCATAAAATTTTTACAAGTCGTGATGTAATCTTTCATGAGAATATTTTTCCACATCAGTCTCTTGTATCCAAGCCTAATTCTGGTCCAATTCTTCCTTTGGCCCAAATCACAAGCCCACCTCACAGATCATTACAATCCAGTCCACTAGATCAACATCAACATTCAACACCGATCCCATCTCCTTCCGCCACCGATTTCCCAGCGACGCCCAGTCCTGTCGTCACATCACCGGCGCCATCCCTTTCCGGCGCTGTCTCGCCGCCTCTGCCTCCGCCTCCGCTACCACAACCCCGTCGATCCTTGCGCCTTCAAGCTCTCTCTCCCCAGAACGACTCCTCTTCGTCTCTTCCGGCCTGTCTTCGGTCCGATCCCATCTCAGGTCCGACCTCATCTCTGGAACCAACTCCGGCGGTGTCGCTTCCTTCCCCATCCCACTCAGCTCCACAAGCTCCTCAACCCAATTTCGGTCGCCCTACTCCACCTTTGTCTCCTGATCAGTCGCCTTCATCCTCTCTGAGTCGTCTTCCTCTCATCCCTCAATCAGTCCGACCACCGTCCAGTCCAACCCATTCGTTGTCATCCGGCCTCGAACCTTCTCCTCCAGTCCAACCTGATACCCACATCGTTTCCCATCCAGACCCGCCGCCTAACATAGACCATCCCCCTCCGCCTCTCACAGACCAGCCACCTACCCACTTGCCGGCCCCGCAGCCCCTCCGTCGCTCTGCTCGGCAAACGACGCCTTCCGTTCGGTTGCGTGATTTTGTGTGTTCACATGTGACATCGAGCTTCCCAAACTCATTGTCTTCTTCCTCTCCAGGTCCTGTCAAAATCAAAGGTACGAGATATCCTCTGTGCAATTATGTGTCATATCATCGTTATACTCCTGCGCATGCCTCTTTTATTGCTCAGATATCCCAGGCCAGTGAACCACGCACTTATGCCGAAGCTGCACATCATCCAGCATGGCAAGAAGCGATGCGTTCTGAATTGCAGGCATTAGAGGATAATAACACTTGGACTCTCACCACTTTACCGGTTGGCAAGACTCCTATTGATTGTCGGTGGGTTTACAAGATCAAGCATCGCTCAGATGGTTCTATTGAGCGGTACAAAGCTCGTTTGGTTGCCAAGGGATTCACTCAAATGGAAGGTATCGATTATCATGACACTTTCTCACCCACTGCCAAAATTATTTCTGTTCGATGCTTATTGTCTTTGGCGGCTGCTCAAAATTGGTCCATTCATCAGTTGGATGTCAATAATGCCTTTTTGCATGGTGATCTTAATGAGGAAATTTTCATGTCTCCTCCTCCTGGTCTTCGGCGACAGGGGGAGCATTTGGTTTGTCGCCTTAATAAGTCTTTGTATGGTTTAAAACAAGCATCCCGGCAATGGTTTGCCAAATTTTCAGATGTTGTTCGATCAGCTGGCTATATTCAGTCCAAGGCAGATTACTCATTATTCACTCGAAAGCAAGGGAAGTCATTCACAGCTTTGTTGATATATGTTGATGATATATTAATTACTGGTAATGATCCGGTTGCTATTTCTGCTTTAAAGAATTTTTTGAATAGCCGGTTTCGTATTAAGGATCTTGGTGATTTAAAGTATTTTCTTGGCATAGAGGTTTCTCGTTCCAAAAGTGGAATCTATATTTCTCAGCGCAAGTATGCATTGGAGATCATCAGTGATGCAGGTTTATTAGGAGCAGCTCCTGTAGATACTCCTATGGAGCGCGGTTCGAAATTATCAAATAAGGGAGATCTTCTTAAGGATGCTTCACGTTATAGAAGATTGGTTGGTAGGTTGATCTATCTCACCATCTCAAGGCCTGATATAACCTACTCTGTGCATGTATTGAGCAGGTTCATGCATGAGCCTCGCAAGCCTCATATGGAAGCAGCTTTACGAGTTGTTCGTTATCTCAAGAGCAATCTAGGTCAAGGTCTATTTTTCTCTTCACAAAATGATTTCAGACTTCGTGCTTTTTGTGATTCGGATTGGGCTGGTTGTCCCATGACCCGAAGATCTACTACAGGTTATTGTGTTTTTTTTGGTTCTTCACTAATTTCTTGGAGGTCAAAGAGACAAAAGACAGTTTCATTGTCTTCAGCTGAAGCAGAATATCGAGCAATGACAGGAGCTTGTTGTGAGTTAACTTGGTTAAAAAATCTTCTCAAAGATCTAAATATTCTTCATTCGAAACCTGCTTTGTTGTATTGTGACAATAGAACAGCTTTGCATATTGCTGCCAATCCTGTTTTTCATGAAAGAACTAGACACATTGAGATGGATTGTCACTTCATCAGAGACAAGATTCAAGATGGGTCAGTTGTTACTAAGTTCGTCAATTCTGGAAATCAGTTAGCTGATGTTCTTACCAAAGCATTGGGAAAGGAAGTTTTCATCCCTATGATTCGCAAGTTGGGAGTTCGAGATATTCACTCTCCAACTTGAGGGGGAGTATTAGGAAGTAAATATTGTGTAATTTGTATTTTGGGAATGTAGTCATTGGTAGAGATATGTTGCCTTATTTTCTCCTTAATTGTGGAGATAGTTTCCTTCTAGGAAAACTACTCTTCTGATGTAATGTGTATATATTCTTCGTATGTTAATGAAAGAACAATTCTAGCCAAACTATCTCCTTTTTACTGCTTTCATTTTTTGGTTCTTCATCGGTCATAGCGGATGTTGGAGTTGCAGATAGAAGCTTTCCAGCCGCAGTCATTGTTTTTGCAATCTACAGTGATTAATAGAGTCCAAAAGATTCATGAGACTTGATCATATACATAAAATTCTGAAATATAACTAAAGGAAAAGTACTTAGATCCCTAATCACATAGATCTGTCCAAAAGCACCTACTTAATTTAAAGAATTCTAACACACCTTTTGAACTCGGAGGCTCTTCCGAGCTTTTCGCCTGGGGTCACCAACTCTGAATCGTTCCCCATCAAAAAGAAGAAGAAGAAGAAGAAGAAGAAGAGGAGAGTAGAGCTCTCTGCTATTCTGCGGCGGGAGGCTTTTGTTTTTGTCCAAGTTAACCCATCTCTTGGGTTCACCTTTATTTATTTATTTTTATTTTTTTTTATTCTTTAAGTGTGTGTTTATACATTACATAAGGTAAATGTTGAATCCAGTCACATATAATTGAATTTAGCTTAACATCTGTGTTGTTTTTGGTTCATCAGCATTGATTAACTTGTTTCGTTTAGATACGATACATGTCTATTCGATATTTTAAAACACAGATGATTAATTTTAGGTTCGGCAAACGAATCGTATTTTTTAAAGTGATGATGTTTTCACAACTTAATATGTGTTCCTTGGCTGTAGATTGAAATAAACATTAGGTCAAAAAGTCCTAAAGCTAGATCGATTTAGGACAAAACAACAAAGCTACATAAAGACATGTCTTTCTTGCATGATGAATGTAGTCTCTCAAGACTTAAGTTGACCATTCAAAGCAATAAAGGGAAGCATCAAGCATCCCACCCAATAATCATATCTTGCAAGTTCTAGATCGATATTATGCATTAAGAACTATACAAGTACCTAATCAAGACCAATTTGCAGAAACAAAACAAACATATATAACCAGAAATTAACTAACTACGTCTGATATTGATGGATGAACTTGACTGACTAGGATGAAGAGGGATCAAACTTGTAGTGCTTATCAATGGCAACTGATACATCCAATATGCAACTGAGTCCTTTGGGAATGGTTACAAGCTCTCCAGCTCCAAACTCTACAAACTCAGATGAAGATGATACTGACGATGATGAGCCTCCTTTAGGATACACCTTCACTCTTCCCTTCACCAGATAACATGTCTCCACTTAAGTACGTACTTCCCTGGTGCACATCCCTGCTGCAAAATAAGTAACAAGTAATATACAGCAGTTCTTATAGAACAAAGTACGTGGTTAAGATATAGTAACAAGTAATATACAGCAGTTCTTATAGAACAAAGTACGTCGTTAAGATATAGCTCAGCTAGTTTAAACATGTATAGCTGCAAATAGACGCTTAAGACTCACTTGGGCCATGAGTTAATATCCAATTCTGATAAGCGTGATTCAGAGGGATTGCTTTCCACTGTGATGCTCATATTGGGAAATGTTGAATCTGCAGAGTTTGAGGTTGCTGCCATGGCAGACTACTCGAACAAACAAAAGATATTATGATTCCAGAGAAAGTGACCCAGAAGAAACAAGATTGTTGAGAGGGGAAATTGGGAAGAAGTTATTGGTTAGTTGGCATGTTTGTGAATATGTACGAGGGAGCCTTTGATTAATAGAAGAGGTGAAGCATTTACATGAACAAACACACACAAAAAAGGACCAAAAAAGCGGGTAGAAGCTACTCAAACTATCAGAGCCAGGTTTCGATCCTGGGACCTGTGGGTTATGGGCCCACCACGCTTCCGCTGCGCCACTCTGATTGTTGACATGAATACACAAAATTATATATTTAGATGTACATCGTATTGATTCTCAAAAAAAAAAAAAAATGTACGTTGTATATGGTGTTTGATGTTTGAGAGATTTATGTGGCATATGGTTTCCTAAGATCACTAAAGAAAAATAGGCAAATTGGATGTCCTAGGCTTCCTCCCATGCAATTAGGATATCATGTCTTTGAAATTTCTTAAGCAGATAACTAGTCCAAGGGGTTATGGCCACGATCCTCAGCAAGGGGTTGAGAGGTCACTAGTGAGCAAAGTAAAATAAATGGGATGCGGGCGTGCTACCTCGCAGACGAGGAAACGAAGATGCACAAGATTTTGACTTCTTGATCAGGCGGAGGGTTTCAGGTGTCACCTCACGGACGAGAACTTACAAGCACTGAGTGATTCGATACTCATGGTGTATCGCGAGCAGAGCAACAAAAGGAATCAAGGGTGAGTCCGAACGGGCTCTAAGCTAAGGCGAGAACGTGCTTAGGATTCAGTTTTTGAGAGGTTCGAATGTATCAACTAAGTTGAAGGTTTGATTGTTTGTATTGAGTTGTAAAGATTGTAGAGAGAGTGAGCTTCAACAGGGAAGCGAAAGTAAAGCTTCGGAGAGCGTCTGGAGGTTCAACTTGGTTGAAAGTTGTATTGTAAAATTGATTGTGTAGAGAGAGAGAGAGAAATCGTCTATAAACCTTCTAGCTCCTTTATATAGTGGCTTGCCTCGCCAGGAGGGATGTAATTGAGTACCACAAGGACACCGCCTCACCAGCTGCCCAACTGTAGACTCTTATGCAGACTCAAACTTAAGAACATCTTTATCCCGCAAGGTGTCACAGTCCTTGTAGAAAACTATATTGCGTGCTCCTGAAACTTGTTTCTATCTCACGGGCCCTTGAAGCCCGTGAGCCTTAAAAGACTTTCTTATTAAAAGGGCCACAAGGATTGGCCCAAAAAATATCAAAAACTTGTAGGAGTTTTCAACGACAAATATGGCGTGCATGTGGACTTCGCCTCTTGTTTCCTCGCGAGGTCTCCTACGCGGAGCGCCTCGCCTTCATGTACTTCACCCCGCCTTAAGACTCCACTTCACGCAAAGCTATCTCGCCTCGCCTTCTTCGCGAAGTCTTCTACGCGGAGAAATCGAAGTCCATCTCGCATGTAACTTCATGTACTTCGCATGTGTATCCACCTCGCATGCAACCTTACACTTCGTATGCATATAGACCTCGTATGCAAACTGTATCATCTAATTCGCATGACTTACTGGCGGGTCATCACTTGTAAACCCAACTATTTTGGGCTCGCCAGTGTGACGTGGATCAAAAATTTAATTAATATTCATTTAGACATTTACTGTCCAGTAAAATATTAATTTGGATGTAAACAAGAACCACCTTAGAGCCACACAGATTATAGCTCGATCCCACCCGATAACTTCAACCGAAATAAATTTACTGATTACCTTCAACTTAAGATAAAAATAAAAAAGAAGGAAAAAAAATATAGTGAAAATCTTGAAAATTCTTGTATGCATGACGTGTATTTACACGACACAATTTTAACCATTTATAACAATTAATATGTTTAATCATCATATTTCTATATTATTTTCTCTAATTCTGACCATGTATGTATGTACGTAAAAATACACATCATGTATTAAATATGGTCTCGTGAAAACCGAAGGTAAATAAAAGCTGCAAAGAGATAAAAACTTCCCTCTTTTTTTCACACACTTCAATTCACACCATATTTACCAAACCAAACTCTCTCTCTCTCACTGGTTTTCTTCTTCTCCTCCATTGATGCGATTGATGCGCTCACTCTTCTTCCCTCCAAACCCAATCAAAACCCCCCGAACCCTCTTCTTCTTCCGATCAATGGCCATACCTCCTCCCAAGTCCGCCATCCCCTCCGCCGCCGTCGACAACGAGGCCGGCCTCGCCCGCCGCTTCTGGATCAAGTTCCGCCGCGAATCGATTTTCGCTTTGTTCCATCCTTTCTCGCTCTGCTTGGCCGCCGGCGACCTCAAGGTCGAGTCTTTCCGAAGCTACATCGCCCAAGATGCTCACTTTCTCAAGGCCTTTGCTCACGCGTGAGTCTCCTCTCTCTCTCTCTCTCTCTCTCTCTCTCTCTCTCTCTCTCTCTTCTTCGATTCCAATTAGGGTTTCTTTTTGGTGTATCTGCATCTTATGATTCTAATTCTCAATTGTGAATATTTGTTCAATCTGAGAAAGTGAAGAATATTCTTAGTTTTTTGTAAATTTTGCTTTTTGTTGATTTGGAAAGATTTGGTTGTGTTTATTGAGCCCTTAGAAGTTAGATGAAATCTTTAGGAAGCTTGTTGCTTTTGATTTTAGGCGAGAAGAAATAGAGGATGGCTCGAATTCGGGTGATGTCACTAAGATTACAAGTGTAATTGGATTGGTAATGAGGTGTTTTAATCTATATGTGGAGCAGAGTTGATGAAAATTTTGTATCTACCATCTACTTGATTAGGAAATGATAAAGAACTAGAAAGATGTGTTTTTGACACTTACTCTGTCATCAGTCATCACCTTTCCTTGCTTTGCTTCTGAATTTGTATCTACGATTTCTTTAGGAATTGTTTTTCCTAGTGTACTAGTATACGGGAAGATATGTTAGGATATTGAATTCAAAGCTTTATTTGGTTGCTGAGAAAAGGTTTGAAAAGAAGAGAAAAATGAAGAGGTTTGGCTAAAATGGAGTCATATTGTAGTTTGGTTTGGCATAATTGAACCGATGGACTTATTTGGTTGACTTTATGGAGTTTACAGTAGTTTGGAAGCAGGAGTAACTAAATCATATAGCTTTTTTTTTGCTTTTTCAGTTTTCTCAGCAACCAAATGGAGTTAAAGTATTTTGGATATATTTATGTGCATTAATTCAGGTAAGGTTGTTTGTTGTTTCCCATAAATTTAAAAATTTATAAAATAGGAATAGGTTATGATTTAGTTTATTCAGAATTACGGCAGTTTGTATTAGGTCTGTATCAGGTATGAGTTTAGGTGATTTATTTGTTTGAGTTCTACTAATGTCTACATTTTTAGGTATGAATCGGCGGAAGAGTGTGCAGATGACGATGATGCAAAGCTTGCTATTTCTGATTTAAGGAGTTCTGTTCTTCAGGAACTGAAAATGCATAATTCATTTGTGCAGGTAAGATGAAGGGTTCTAAGTAGAACTGTAAACTACAAGTGACTTGTAATACTTCAAATATGTAGGTTCAGTACTTCAATGGATTCTTTATTTACAAACAATAGAATCACTATCAGTTACACAGTTAAGTTACATTTCCCATTCTCTAATGAGAGAGTAAATGCAGGAATGGGGTTTAGATGTCAAGGAAATCTCTATCAGCTCTGCAGCAGTGAAGTACACAGAATTCCTATTGGCAACTGCCTCTGGTAAAGTTGAAGGAGTAAAAGGCCCTGGTAAACTTGCAACTCCGTTTGAAAGAACCAAGGTTGCTGCTTATACCCTTGGTGCCATGACTCCTTGCATGAGATTGTATGCCTTTATAGGTAAGGAGTTTAAGGCACTTTTAGATCCCAAAGATGACTCTCATCCATACAAGAAGTGGATCGACAATTATTCTTGCGAAAGTTTTCAGGTTTTTCCAATCATATCTATATGTAATTTCTTTTCCCCTTGTTTCTATATAAGTAGCCTTTGTGACTTTCAAAACTTATGTGATATTATCTTTAAACTTAGGCATCAGCTGCACAAACCGAAGAGTTGCTGGATAAGCTAAGTGTCTCTCTGACTGGTGAGGAGCTTGACATCATTGAAAAGGTTTATCACCAAGCCATGAAACTTGAGATAGAGTTCTTTTCAGCCCAGTCACTTGTTCAACCAACTGTAGTTCCTCTTATCAAAGACCATAACTCCGCAGAAGATCGCCTCATGATATTTTCAGATTTTGATTTGACTTGTACTGTTGTTGATTCCTCTGCCATTTTGGCTGAAATCGCAATAGTAACTGCCCCAAAATCAGATCAAAATCAATCTGATGATCAAATTGTGCGGATGTCATCTGCTGATCTCAGGAATACATGGGGCCTTCTTTCTAAGCAGTACACAGAAGAGTATGAGCAATGCATAGGAAGCATTATTCCTACTGAAAGAGGTACTAACAAAATATTGTCAAATACATATCCAGTTTCCACATTATGTTTTTGAGTGTGAAATTGTTATAGAATCCATTTTATGGGTGTAGTTGCTGAAGTCTGATAGTTTTCCCTTTTTATTGGTTTGTAGCCGAGTTTGTCTATAAAAATCTGCATAAAGCGCTCGAGCAACTTTCAGAGTTCGAGAAAAAGGCAAACGATAGAGTGATAGAGTCGGGGGTTCTGAAGGGTCTTAATATTGAGGATATAAAGAGAGCTGGTGAACGTCTCATTCTTCAAGATGGTTGTATTGATTTCTTCAAGAGAATTATCAAAAGTGATAACTTGAATGCAAATGTTCATGTTCTTTCGTATTGTTGGTGTGGTGATCTTATTAGGTCAGCTTTTTCATCAGGTGCACATCTCTTCTCCACATGAAACCTGTTTATTGATCTCATACTATATATTTCTGAAATACAAACACTATGTGGTCTTGTTATCTTATTGTCATTGTTATAGGCTTGAAGTTCCTTCTGTTGAGTGTGTTATGTCTCTGTTTGTTCATATGTATATAATATTTTTGGTGCAGGGGGTTTACATGAGCCAAATGTTCATGCAAATGAGTTCACATTTGAAGAATCTATTTCCACTGGTAAAATTGTTAAGAAGGTGGAGTCTCCTATTGACAAGGTTCACGCTTTCAGAGATATTTTAGGAAGTTGTCCAAGCGACAGGAAGAACTTGACTATTTACATAGGGGACTCAGTGGGTGACTTACTATGCCTCCTTGAGGCAGATATAGGAATTGTCATAGGGTCAAGCTCAAGCCTGAGGAGAGTGGGGACTCAATTCGGTGTTTCTTTTGTTCCATTGTTTCCTGGTTTAGTTAAGAAACAAAAAGAGCGTGTTGAAGGAAGATCTTCTAATTGGAAAGGGCTAACTGGCATTCTTTATACAGCATCTTGTTGGGCTGAAATACATGCCTTCATTTTGGGATATTAAGCTCTTGTTCTTAATGTAAGCAAAGCTCGTGCTTGAACAAAGAATCATTCGTATACAGTGGAACAAAAAGATAATGCTTGGTGTCGTATAAAAGAAAAGCAAAAGACGAAGTTGGTGGCTAATTTTATAAGGGCCACGGATTTGCTGCTGTCTTGCTCCTTTTCTTCCTTTCCTATTTTCGGAACAGGGTTTTCCTATCGGAAATGTGATGGCCTAATAGGATTCTGTAACCAGGTAATTACCATTGCCCTTGCTTCTTCCTCTACACTCTATTTCAGTTTTTCCGGTTTATACAACTGCTGCTTGAAATCCTCTTTTACCTATCAGGTGTCAAAAGCTAGAGGCAGCAACGATTCAAGACAGAGATTGTTATATCCATTTGTCCATATAAACATTTCAAGTTCTGTATCTGTGTATCATGATAGTTGATTGCTATTCAATTAGTTGAGATGAATGGCAGTTGCAGATAGTGTATTTTTGCTGATACCAATACCCTTTAATCCCTTATAATAAAATATAAATGCCAGATTCAAAGCTCATGATCTGTCTGGATTGCAGCTTTAGTCACTAAGACCTAGTTTGGTATAACTTCGCTTTTAAAAAAATCAGTTGCTATCTGAATTTTTAGATTTTATAGTGTTTGGTAAATGAAAGATTTTTTTTTTAAATTACTGACAACAGCTTTTAGAAGCAACATGAATATTACTTTTAAAAACAGATGTCCCTAAAAACATTAGGAATAAATTTTATTTTGACAACATTTTTAAAACTAATATTTACCAAATACAAAAATGTTTTAATTCATAGCTGATTATTTTTACAGTACAATAACAATTTTTTTTTAAAGTCACAGCAATACCAAATAAGTCTTAAATTGTGTTGTTTGCCTTTGTGACAATGTGACCTGTGTTAATCTTATCCAGTTTATCTCATAAACTTTCATAAACCGATTAACTCTTTTTTCTTTCTTTTTTTGGCCACTGTTCTTTTTCTTTTTTAATTATACAATTTTTGGATTTGTCCATATTTCTCATTGTCCACTATATTGTATTGCACGCTTGCTTGCATCATTCGTTTTGGAAATTCCGATTGAATTGTGATTGTAAAAGGGTTGGACGTATTAGAAGGAAACTGCATCTTTTGAGTCAACTTCATACTATCCATTGGAATTGGGACCAAAAACGACTAAATTAAAAGTGACAATATATCCATGGTGTGCCCTATATGATCTGGAATCCTTTGTCGGCCATATGACTCCTGATGGTGTTTAGCACAGCAACTTATGGATTAAGAACAAATCCAACATCAACGTCGACCGAATATACAATAGCAAGAGTCTAAATTGGTTCAGTATAACTATGTCCAGTGTATAACGTAGAAGCACTAAAACTAAGAGGAAAGCTACAAACTTGAGAACACAAGTTGACCACCACTATGTGCATGCAGCATTATATTAGGACAAGATTTCTTCATTTGCCCTACATTTCTGAATAGGAATTTGGTGATCACATCAAAATGGGGTAGATAAACTATCTGCTAATATAGTAGACACGTATCGATTTTATATGTAGGAATTTTGAGTTTGTCTCGGCAAATATTGTCGTTGTGTATAAAGTAAAGAAAAGGGTGTCACTTGTCACTATCCTATCTATTAAGGGATATTGCCTCCAACTATTTACCTTTAGTAACTTTAAGATGCATCAAGAAAATAACCATCATACTATTTGCTTAAACTTAATGATATTACTGGGAATCTAAACTTTGAGTCACCTATCATAGATAGACAGAGACTGCTCGGAAATCTTGTTTGGTAGAAACTATAATAGAGTGGGGACATTTGTTGTCTACGTGTACCAGAAAAACGTGTCCAATATATAGTTCTTGGTACCCCATCATTGTTGATGATGTGCTTCGTACTGAAGATTTCTCAAGGTCATTATAAGCACAGAAGAAGATACCACTTTCTGTGGGATCTGCTGCTCTTGTAGACAATGTGATCGGCTAGGTTTCGAAATCTCATTGGTTCCTATCGACAAAAACCCAGTTCAACAGTGATAAGAAGCAGACTTGGAGATTCATTGGTGTTCAACAATTTCCTTTTCATGGTGCCAATGCACTGGATTGTCATACTAGCTTGTATGCTTTTTCACGGACTGAAGATTTCTCAAGGTCATTATAAGCACAGAAGAAGATACCACGTACTTTTCTGTGGGATCTGCTGCTCTTATAGACAATGTGATCGGCTAGGTTTCGAAATCTCATTGGTTCCTATCGACAAAAAACCAGTTCAACTGTGATAAGAAGCAGACTTGGAGATTCATTGGTGTTCAACAAGTTCCTTTTCATGGTGCCAATGCACTGGATTGTCATACTAGCTTGCTTTTTCATGGACCTGAAAGGAAAAATCTTTCGCTTTGGAAAAGTTGGATAAGGTAAATTTGATGATGTTTTTTGTTTTTTGTTTTGTTTAGAGTATCAACTACTGTATCTTTAAAAGCTTTCTAAGTTCAGAAACTAATCTGTGTTTAAAGATTTTGTCAAAACGTTTCATTCTCCTGACTATTAAGAATAAATTAAGATTTAACTTTGTAGTCGGTAGTCAGTAAACTACCTCCTCCGTCCATAGACCAGTCATGGAACTTGTAGACCGACATCCCACCTACCTCGTCATAGTGAAGGATCATCAATGCAGCAAGGGGAGGGTGCTCCTCCAAGCTCAACAAGAAGGCACCATGAGAGTATAAATATGCAGTCTGTCCCACATCAGAAATGTAATGTAAGAGAGAACCTTCCTTGTCTATAAAAGGAATGCTTCCCCTCTAGATATAGGGATCTGAAAGACAGCACTCCACCCCGCGAAGAGAGATACACTCCACCCCGCGGGATGGGTAGCCCCTCATAGACCCCCCCCATATTTGTATATTCACCCCGCGGGATAGGCTTAACCATCATTTCCTTATTCCACCCCGCGCGGGATTAGTGCTCTCGTACCCCGCACGGGATGGATGTGCTTGTAACACCATGATAGTTACTCCACCCCGCGCGGGATGGGTGCTCTTGCACTACCGCGCGGGATGGGTGCTCTTGCACTACCGCACGGGATGAATAATCCCTCCCCCATTTGTAATCCTCCAGACCGCGCGAGATTGTTCCTCTTGTACCCCGCGCGGGATGGAAACTCTTGTAAAACAAAAAGGCCTATTGGCCATGATAGTAGAATCTTAAGTGGACGTAGCAGTGCCCTCCGATGGCATGGTGAACCACTATAAATATTGTCCTTGTTCATATTCATGTTCCACCATGCTTCTGCAGACCCTGCGGGATCTTGTAGAAACAATTGGCGCCGTCTGTAGGAAATATTACTAAAAGTCATGTTGTTCTACCACCCCGAGAGGCAGGATAGATGCGAGGCGAGATGGCTCGCCTGGGAGGAAAGGAGAAATAAATCACATGGAGACGAGGCGAGATATCTCACATGGAGGCGAGGCGACATAGCTAAGGAAGGTTCCCTCTTACATTACATTTATAGATAAGGAAGGTTCCCTCTTATAGATCATATAGAGGACTAAAACTAAGATTCCAGATCATATAGAGGACTAAAACAATATATCCATAGTGTGCACTATATGATCTGGAATCCTTTGTCGGCCATATGACTCCTGATGGTGTTTAGCACAGCAACTTATGGATTAAGAACAAATCCAACATCAACGTCGACCGAATATACAATAGCAAGTCTAAATTGGTTCAGTATAACTATGTCTAGTGTATAACGTAGAAGCACTAAAACTAAGAGGAAAGCTACAAACTTGAGAACACAAGTTGACCACCACTATGTGCATGCAGCATTATATTAGGACAAGATTTCTTCATTCGCCCTACATTTCTGAATAGGAATTTGGTGATCACATCAAAATGGGGTAGATAAACTATCTGCTAATATAGTAGACACGTCTAGTCGATTTTATATGTAGGAATTTTAAGTTTGTCTCGGCAAATATTGTCGTTGTGTATAAAGTAAAGAAAAGGGTGTCACTTGTCACTATCCCATCTATTAAGGGATATTGCCTCCAACTATTTACCTTTAGTAACTTTAAGATGCATCAAGAAAATAACCATCATACTATTTGCTTAAACTTAATGATATTACTGGGAATCTAAACTTTGAGTCACCTATCATAGATAGACAGAGACTGCTCGGAAATCTTGTTTGGTAGAACCGTAGAAACTATAATAGAGTGGGGACATTTGTTGTCTACGTGTACCAGAAAAACGTGTCCAATATATAGTTCTTGGTACCCCATCACTGTTGATGATGTGCTTCGTACGGAAGATTTCTAAGTCATTATAAGCACAGAAGAAGATACCACTTTCTGTGGGATCTGCTGCTCTTGTAGACAATGTGATCGGCTAGGTTTCGAAATCTCATTGGTTCCTATCGACAAAAACCCAGTTCAACAGTGATAAGAAGCAGACTTGGAGATTCATTGGTGTTCAACAATTTCCTTTTCATGGTGCCAATGCACTGGATTGTCATACTAGCTTGTATGCTTTTTCACGGACTGAAGATTTCTCAAGGTCATTATAAGCACAGAAGAAGATACCACGTACTTTTCTGTGGGATCTGCTGCTCTTGTAGACAATGTGATCGGCTAGGTTTCGAAATCTCATTGGTTCCTATCGACAAAAACCCAGTTCAACTGTGATAAGAAGCAGACTTGGAGATTCATTGGTGTTCAACAATTTCCTTTTCATGGTGCCAATGCACTGGATTGTCATACTAGCTTGTATGCTTTTTCACGGACTGAAGATTTCTCAAGGTCATTATAAGCACAGAAGAAGATACCACGTACTTTTCTGTGGGATCTGCTGCTCTTGTAGACAATGTGATCGGCTAGGTTTCGAAATCTCATTGGTTCCTATCGACAAAAACCCAGTTCAACTGTGATAAGAAGCAGACTTGGAGATTAATTGGTGTTCAACAAGTTCCTTTTCATGGTGCCAATGCACTGGATTGTCATACTAGCTTGTATGCTTTTTCATGGACCTGAAAGGAAAAATCTTTCGCTTTGGAAAAGTTGGATAAGGTAAATTTGATGTTGTTTTTTGTTTTTTTTTTGTTTTGTTTAGAGTATCAACTATCGTATCTTTCAAAGCTTTTTAAGTTCAGAAATTAATCTGCGTTTAGGGATTTTGTCAAAACGTTTCATTCTCCTGACCATTAAGAATAAATTAGGATTAAACTTCAATTAGCGTCGGCTGAGATTCGAATCTAGGTATGGGAGTTCCACACCTAGGCTCTTACCAACTCGACCATGTGGTGGTTACAATTTGATGATGTTAAGAAATTCATCTGGTTTTAGTTTGTTTGATTGATTAACCCTTCTTGGACTTTGACTAAAATTAGTGGTTCAGAAAAATTAAAATCAAAGTTGATCTACTTCCTTCTCATCATATACTCTGATTTTGAATAATTGAGGAGATGTCAAACTCCCATGAATTTAAGGTGAATGTTTAAAAGAAGTTAAGAGGTGTGTATATAAACACATAAGGATGAAAAATCCATATGTTGAAAAACGAATTTAGTTAAGGTGAAATAAAGGTTTAAAAGATGTTAAGAGTTTGTATATATGTAAAAACACAAGGAGGAGTTTTGTCTTAAATTAAGTGGAACTTGAGAGGAGGGATAATACGTAATTTTTTTTATTGAAAACTGTGGTTCTCAAGGCCAGTATGAAAGGAATTGAAGACAAAACAAGCTTGGAAATACACTGAACACCTCTGAAAATAACAAATTCAACATGTTATACGAACCACAATACTCGTAAGCCGTATAAGCCCAACTGAGTGTAAAACGATAAAAGATATGGAATTTTGATGCTAGCATGGTTCAAAATATGTTAGGAGGTGTCTATAAACACACTGGAACGGAAAAAGCCAGAGGTTTAGAAAAAGTGAAATTTTTCAAAAACTTGTGTGCTATAACAAGAGGTATTGGCTCAAATTGGGAGAAAGTTTAAAAGAGGGGTAATACTTGAATTTTTTTTAACTGAGGTTTCCGAGGTCAGTGTGAGAAGAATTAAAGACAACACAAGTTTGGAATTACACTCAACACCACTGAAAATAACAAATTCACCAGGTTATACGAAACACGGTATATGTAAGTCGTTTAAGCATGATCGCAAGCAAAACGATAAAATAAATGGATTTTTGATGGTATAATGGTTCAAAATATGTTAGGAGGTGTCTTGAAGCACACATAAATGGAAAAAACAAGAGATTTTTAAAAAAAATGTGAAATTTCGCAAAAACTCTTGTGCTATATGTGCTATAGCAAGAGGTTTTTGCTCAAATTGAGTGAAAGCTTAAGGGAGTGGTAATACTTGACTTTTTTTATAACTTAGGTTTCCGATATCGGTGTGATAATAATTGATAACAACATAAGCTTGAAAATACACTCAACACCTTTGAAAATAACAAATTCAATATGTTATACGAAACACGGTACTCGTGAGTCATTTAAGCTCAACCGCGAGCAAAAAGATAAAAGAAACCGATTTTTGATGCTAGAATGGTTCAAAATATGTTAGGATGTGTCTATAAGCACACATGAATGAGAAAAACCTCTTAGTATAATACAAGTGTTTTTGGCTCAAATTAAAATTTGTGTTAAAGGTTTTGTCTCATGTATGGCTGAATTTGAAGCCACGTTCTATAACTTAATCGTTTTAAAATCATATTGTTCTCTTGTTTTAGAGGAGAATCGCAACATTGCTATCCGATCTCGGCGTCGGCAAGGCTCACCAGAGTTTGACAAGGCTAGGAAAAGGAGGCCCTGCCTGGTAATCGCACCAAACATTCTTCGAATTTGGTTCATGTTGATCTACAACCTGAAACCCTAGGTCTAATTCCATCTTTGGTATCTGATGTTGGTCAACCAAGCAAGAAGAGAGAAAAGCCATGTGCTTGCCGCAACTGAACAAAAGCAGGTGATGGTGTGTCTAGTTCAAACTCCATAGTGTCTGGTTCAGTGACATGGTGTCGGAGTGGGAGACGGTGGTGGAGGAAGCAATCAACCCACAAGGGTAGGATGGTACCCTAATTAGCCCATAATGTGAATTTCTCAGGCAGCTTGTGAACAGGTTCACCATTGTGCCTCTAGGCTTCATACATGTTGTTTGGTCACATTGGGACAATTAAGATTTTTGATTTCTTATTCTAGTTAGTTGCGTGTACATGTTTTTGGACACAATTTTGGTTAGTCTTTTCGGGAACTTTATTAGTTTGTTATATTTGATTTTAGCAGTTGATGTAATGAGATTTCTTCTAATTTCTCTGGCTTGAGGGATATATCAGGGCATTTTCATTGAGGGATTCCTAATTTTGGTTTATTTATAGAGATAGGGTATTTGACAAACATTTCAATTACAAAATCACATCTCCACCGTTTTGTTTGTATGTCTATATAAGGAGATGACTATATATATATCACATAAAAAAAAAGCGAGGAAACCATTCAACACAATTAACTAAATCAATTAATATATTACACTCTAACCTCTTTAAAAAGTTACATATATAGGCAAGTAAACCAAAGCTGCCATTTTCTTATGATGACATTTATGCAATCCCCAAGAGCTATCTTGTGTTAACAAACGAGGGTAGATATATAACAACCTAGTCGATCATTGACTTAATTGAGGAGCTTTGGCCAACTATATATGAACAACAATTAATTTTGTTCTAATGATTCCTTCTTCTTCTTTTTCAGTTTTATTGTTTCTTTGGCTAGCTAAGTGAATCCAAACTAGATAGCTCAGTTACATCCTCTCTTGAACGTACTTAATGGAACATTTCTTTTAATAAGCACAACAAGAAGTCACGAACAGACATGTGAAGTAGGTCCTCCTGACCTCCTAGCTCTATGAGAAATACGTAAATACGTGGCTTAGTTTACTAAAAATTTCATTTTCACCTTTGTTTGATCCGTCTCTCGATCACATCACGAATTAGGAATCTAATCCCTATGCTTCCCCATTCATTATAAGTAGAACCAACCACCCCCAACTTCTATCCCTCTGCATCTCCTTCTTCTCCTTCTCCTTCTCCTTATTTTCCTCCTGTACAGTCACTGAGTTGAGTTGTCTGGAATCGAAGAGATCATGACCATGGTGGTTCAAGAGCTGCAGAGATCAAGAATGTTGAGAGCACATTCGAGATTCGGAGGCTTTCAGGTCTGGCCTGATTTTCACAAGTAAATAAAGAAGGGTGATGATGCAGTACGTACTTGAGGAGAGAAATGTAACCTCAGGCAAGTCTGGTTTCTTGGCTTTTCGATCGAATATATTGGATCATATTCGATCATATATTATCCCTTTCCCTTTTTCGTTTTGATTGCAACGACCCTTTCCTTCGTAGTATCTACTGATTTCGGCTTCGTTGCCACGAAATCCATGGAGGAAATATGCTGTAATAAAATTTGTATCTGTATTATCGTTCTAGGGTTCCGTTTCTTCGATGTTCATGCGTTTTGGACTTTTAGTTTCTTGTATGCTCCATGACTACTGTACGTGAGAGACCTCCATTTCTTTGTACAACACAATTCTGGGGTTTAATTTTCTGGGTTTTTAGTATTCTTTTTGTTAATGAAACAATGAATCGTTGACACCTCAGAACTTTCTGTTCATCAATTATGCATATATTCTTAATTTTACCGTACGTACTGATATCTGAACAGGAATTTTGATTCGTATGTCCCAAAATGAGTTAGTTTCTCCGTACAATGATCAGTACTAGATGATAGGTGAAGGAGATATGGAATCTTGATACAGCTACGTGAATGGATAGAAACTAAAGCCTTCTCCTCATACTTGTCTGATACTCTTATCCTCTAGTTTCAATTTTCAACTACTTCAATGTTAGCTGTGTTTATGTATTTATAAAGCTCTCTTAAGCTCAGGTTAATCACAGCAAATAATCGACCATCTACGGTGCTTAAGAATGCTTGGAATTGAATCAATGGATGTAATAATATAAATCGAGGGTCTCAAATTTTAGGGATCTCGGGACTGGAGACCGAATTCTTAGCTTCTAGTCTTATATCTGCACAATTAACAACATGTAGGGAGTCGGGACTGGGGTGACCTAGTTTTCAACTCTCTAATGCTTAAGTCAGCGTTTGGTTGCTACTTATATAGTACGAGAGTATGAGAATAATAGTGAATTTATCTATTTTGAGAATTCGTACCTATTTTATAGACTAGTATTGGGGGTTCTGTCATTAGCTTCCGATGTGAGACTATTTTTATAGTGTTGTTCAGTCTTTCTTTTTAGGGGTATTTAGCAGTTGTGGAATGGTTTTAGCAAATACATTGTTGCTGGGCCTTCAATTCTTGAGTGCATGTAAAGGTCTTGCCGGAATTATTTTGTCTGAAATAGTTTCCGGCGACCAGGCTATGAATTAACGTTAGGTTTCTTAATTTTTAAGTTGTAATGATGAGGCACAATCAGAGATCATTATATATGTGAGCACAACTACTGCGGCTGATCCATCATATTCTTACACGCGTCTTGGTGTGAGTGAAAGACCAGGCCCCTACATGCTGCCATTGTTCCCCAGCACATGTTTAACACATAAAGATTGAAGATGGATGGAGCTGGTTCATAATAAAAAGTGAAGTCCTGTTAAGGGCTATGCCGATATATGGGTATGGCTCATTGGCTCCACATAGTTGGGAAAAGAAAAATAAGAAAACCAACATCTTGGATAATGTAATGAACTCCTGTTACTAACTTAACGCATGATACTAGTGCCGACGATATGCTCATTAAAGATACGCATAGTTTCTTGGGGAGAAGGAATCTTTTGGACCAAACTGCTCAAATTGTTAAAGCAAGAACATGAGGGGCCATAACCGCAGCTTCATATTTTCTACGTTGTTATGGTATATAACTAGTCATATCTGGTACAATTCAATTGAAGATAAGGATCGATGATGAATGACTAAAAGTCTCACCCAACTATCATCACAACAATTTCCTTTTCCTTTTTCCTTTTGTTAAACTTTGAGTTAGTCACTATGTGTCACCTTGTGGCCAGTGCAAAATGACATGCGACTGTGTATAAAGAAAGAAGAGATGAAGATTAAAAGGACAATCCAGAATGGATTTTCTATTGGTCCATGACTCATCAAAGGCTCAGTGACAACCCTCGTAGAGAAACTCTTATATACAAACGTGGTTGATGATCGAGAGCTTGTGAAATTTTAAGATCCAGAATCTCATAAGCAAATTAATTAGAGAGAAGACGGATCCAGAGTGATATCATTATAGAATTGCATGTTGGTGAATAAGCACTTTGTTCAACAAACTTTATAGGAAGGTTTATATAATTCAGCTAGTTGGATTAGTTCAAAGATTTTGTATTCCCAAACATGTGGCTTCCTTTTAAGTGTAAATTTTGTCGATCGAGTTTGGTAGAAGAGGAGCGGCACATCCCAATCTCGGGATTTACTCGATACCTTAAACAATAATTTTATAAAATAAGGTACTCGTAATTTCTTTTGAGCTCGATTGTAAAGATTCATCTGATGTTAAAAGGTGTGTATAAGCATACATGAATGGAAAAACTAATGGGTTTGGAAAAAAAAAAAAAATTGTTCCTTAGAAGTCGTATGTTATGTTCTGCCTGAAGGTGATTGCTCATATTGGCATGGTGGAACCCAAGTTCATATTTCATACTTCATAGGGTCGCTCACTTATATTTTGGCACCCTATCATCTGAATGATCTGTGCCTTGATGGTTGTTGCTTGCCTCACTTGATTTAACATGTTCAACCTTCTCTTGTGCTCGCAATATATACGCTTTTTGGGGATAATATACCTTATCAAAGTTCTTGATATCATAAAGAATCCTCCTCACACGATTATTTTTCTGTTTCTTTATAATTATGTACTACTACACAGCTTAAGAAACTAGAAATTTTGGGGACAATTGAGCGTTTAAGAACTATTCCTCGACTAGATTGTGGGGAAGAATGTTAAAGCAGTATAATAAATAGTTACTGTAACAATGTTACAATCTCCAAAAAATTTCCTGGAGCAAAAACACCTATCAACAGACTTTCTGGCAATAATTTACAAATTCATCTAGGGCGTTCCTTTTGAAACAGGTTACAACAAACGAATCAAACACTGTCTACAGGACATGGTCTTTTGGTCAATAGTTTTACATACTCGGTTTTAGTTCACTGGTAAGATATCTAACAAAAGCTCCTACTTCTCGTAGCATCTCGGTCTTCAAGGCCTCTCAAGAATGATCTAGTCGCAAGGTGCTCTGACGCATAAGTCATGAAAGATGCCAAAATTAGGCCTCCCACAACCATTAAACCTAACCTGTCAAAGATTAAAGGAATATCTCAGGTTTTTATGAGTAAACAAGCAACTGGATAATGCACTTCACGTCTTTAAAACAGAAGATGGAACATGGGCACAAACTTGGATCATGAATGAAGACTGTTAAAGACTGATGACAGATAGAACTTTAAGAGCTGGTAACATGAGTGATAAGCTTATGATATTAAGTGACATAAATCTATTGTATCGATCCTATTGACATCATGCTTAAAATCAGCTCAAAAGGATCAATGCTGCGACTACAACCCAAATGTTTCATGGGGTAAACCAACAGAATTCAACTGACATCAGTATTACTGATCAAGCAAATTACCTTAAAAATAGAGCAGTGACACCAAAAAGACATGGCAAAGATGGAGCAGCAACAGCCAGAAAAGCCATTCCTAACCCATAATGCAATGAAGCACTATCACATAATGATACTTGCCGTTGATGACCTGTAACATGCCCAATAACCACAAACCATTTAGAAAATAAACACCTACAAATAAGGAAAAACTTTGCTGTATCCAGCCATAGATATTAATCTTAGATAATCCAGGTCAACTAACCTTTTCCAGAATCATCATCAACTGATTCAGAACCAGAGGAAAATGTTGCTTGCACTGCTGTTGTCCTCCCCCATTGGTAAACTAGATGGATATAGCCTCCAAACAATAAGAAGAAGATTGTAAATGTCCACTCATACATCAATAGTAAACCAGTCCATGGCATAACTTGTCGAGGTACAACTGCAAGACCAACCACAAGGGCGACCATAGCAGCCATGAAACAGGCAACTATAGACATCCCACCCAAGTAACAAGGAACCTTGGTCTGCAGACAAACAAAGAATTATTTAACACAGGTCAAATTGAATGACCATATGACACTAAATAGTTGGATATGTGAAGAAGATAATAATTCCCTTTAAAGTTTCAATATGAAGAGCATGACAATGAAACTAAACCGTGTCTACCCCAAAAAAGGAACTGAGACAGGGACCTAACCTGATTACTGAGATTAATGTTGGATGACGTAGAAACAGCCGCATAGTTAAGAGTCCCAGTAGATTTGATTTTGTAGTAAATGTGCTTGATTTGGTCATAAAATGAACTTCGACATAAGGAGCCAAAGTATTCCCTTGTCTGCATTGAAATAGATAAGGGTTGATATACAAATATCTACAAATGAAAATTCGGAATTCATATCTCTGCATGCAAGTAATCACACAATTGCTAACCTGAAGAAAAGATCGATAGTAACAAAACAGCAGAGCCAAAAACGGTATCAAGAAAAGAATTTTGACAACAAGAGCATCATTTGGATTTATTCCTCCTCCAGTTCCCGGGAGGGAGTCCTTAAGCCCTTTTCTAACATCCTGCATATTAGTGAACATATTAAAAAAGAAATTTGGCACAAGTGATTTAACATATTTCCTTCAATTGCAAAAGATGCAAGATCAGTTCAAGGAAATTGCATGAGCAACTCAACATCTTCCCTCCTACCAACATACCAGTCACCCCTAACATGTACAATTGTGTAATGATAAAGAGATATGTTATACTCAGGAAACAGAATAGAACGTAAAATACCTGCCAGACATCAACGGGTTTCAAAAGCCAAGATGTCCACCAATCCCAAGGTTTGAGGGGACCGAGGGTGTAGTGAATGACACGGAGTTCACTTTCATTAACCATCCACTGCAAGTATAATGCATAAGAAGATTAAACAACTTAAATCACATGAAAATTACACATAAACCGTACACTCCCAGTTAGCCAATTCACATTAGTCATGTCCGTATTGCTCAATCAAAGCATGGATACGAAACATATTTACAGCTTTAATTTGAAGTTCCACATTCAACTGCATGAGTCAGAAAATAACACTACTACAATTATTAAAAGTTAGCATTTTTGGTACGTTATTAGCTTCATGTTCACTGATTAAAAGGCTGAGCTTACAATATCATATAGTCCATAAAACTACAATTTAAAAAATCAAAAGTAACAGTACTACCTTAGCCTATTGTATACTTCTTCAATGTAAATTTTACTCCTTGAATACACATGGTATAAAGATTACCCCTCAATGATAAATGAAGCAGTAGCTCAAGATTTAAATTTCATAGTCAAGGAGGAAACAATATCAATGATGGTAGTGGAAGTTAAAACTAGTCAATCAGCCTAAAAAAAAATAATCGTTTCATCATATTTATGTATATGTACCTTGTTGGCCAGCATGTAGAGACCAACATCTGCATTATATAATGTTGAAAGTCGCTCCATCTCAGGAACTGGTCTAGACTTGCGAACCTCTGGTGCCAAGTTTGGCTCAAAAACACGTGCATTGGGAAAATCTGAGTAATAAGAATTCAGAAACCCCTGATCTCCTGTATATATAAAAATAGACAAGTAATAAGTTACAGTGGAGGACGCTGCAGTGTATCACTGGTTGCCCACAGAATGCAAAAGAAATCAGGAACATACAAAAAAAACTACTATGAAGTAATCAACTTGTAAAAGGTGATCTAAGCATGCAGACGAGTATGTAATCAGCACCCAACTAATATTATTCAACACATAATATCAGGTAACTCCTTTGACAGACTGAAGTACAAGTATAAGAAACAAGTTGAGGTGTTCAAAATAACAAACTAGAATTTCCAACTTCATTTTGTGAGCACCAATATTACTATAGGCCTTAGCCTTCATAAGTTCAGCTATATTACTTTGCCAAAGCATAGAAGCTTCAACTTGAAAGTGCACACCTTTTCCAACACCAAGTCGGACATTGCATTTAACTTCCTTACAGCAATCACTTACTATCTGTACAGACTAAGCATCATTAACTAGGTCACCATTTCCCCCCATTGAGTATGATTATAAAACTATAATCTACATTAAGTGATCAAGCACACCCACTACATGAATCAAAATATCTCAACAACATGAAAATATACATATATGCAGTACGAAGTAACTAGAACTACATCGGAATTCATCTCACCTCCAGTGTAAGATTCCAAAGTGGTCACTTTCCCCATCATGTCTTGAAACACACGTTCAGACGGTTCCACCACCATCACTCCCGAGTTCAGCCTCTCAGAATGCTTCAAGTTAGCACAGAACTTGCTGCATTCGAAAAGATCCTCCACACTTTTCACCACAATAGTATCCGCATCAAGATACACAACTGCATAACCCCACATTCCACACAATAAGAACCACAATGCACGAAACTGCAACAAAACTTCAGATATCAAACAATTATATACCTTTCTTGTAGTTAGTCATGTTGAAAATCTTCAGCTTTGTGTACACACCCCAGAATCTCGTCGGCCTAACTTGATTCGGATTCGCCAATAAGCTAATCTTCTCCACCATCCATCCATCAGCCTGCACATTCATAAAAATCCATCAATCCACTGCTCATTTCTTAGTCGAAAACTCCAATTCTCGAAAAAAAGCAGAATAATTTAGCTTCTGCTTTTTTTCCAAAATCACTTTCCAATACAGCTACACGCTACATCACTACTCTACAAAAGGCAACTTCTTCTAGCTCAACTAAG
Organism: Fragaria x ananassa; assembly: GCA_034370585.1. Taxonomy (NCBI): domain Eukaryota; kingdom Viridiplantae; phylum Streptophyta; class Magnoliopsida; order Rosales; family Rosaceae; genus Fragaria; species Fragaria x ananassa. The sequence continues at coordinate 855,105 of CP139753.1, forward strand.
CCTGAACTGATCCTACCTCCGATTTCCACAGGGGAAAAATAGTAAATTCAAGTCGAGAACAACTGACCTTGAGGAGGCTCATGGCGTAGCCGGAGACGCCGTCGGAGACGAGGACGACCATGTCCTTGGTGGATCCGGTGTCGCGTATCGATTTGCCGAGCACTCGTACGCCGAGCAGGAACTCATCGCCGTAGAGAAGCGTGACGTAAGCCTCCAGCGTGCGCTGCTGCTGCCGCCGCGCGGACGCGGCATCCGATCGAATCGCGGCGGCGGCGGAGAGCAGAAACGCTACGATCAAGAGGAACCGTGGTTTCATAGTAAGAGAAATTCGTTTTTCAATTTCTCGAGAAATTCAGAGCGGTTTGGGATTGGGATTCTGGGTTTGAACTCTCTGGCTTGTCTTCATTTCAAGCGTTTTGGAAAGTCCTACTAGTTTCAAAGTTCTGATTGATCCTCTGCGGTAAGGTCTATGTTTGGGTCGTAGAATCTGGTCGGATCAAACCCGATATCCAGTTTGGATTGGGCCGCTTTACTTATCAGACGACAACACAGGCCTGTTATTTAGTTGCTTGTCTTTGGTCCATAAGTTTTTTTTTTTTTTGGGATCCAACTGAGAGGAAAAGAAAACTACAAAAGAAACCCGCGTAGGATCCAAGTCGAACGTTGGGAAGACTGAAAAGGGAAGATAGTGAAACCAAATGGCTGGACCTAGATGGGACTCATGAGAGTAGCGTAATCGGCTAAACGATTTTTAAATTAGATAGAACTGTGTATGAATGATTTACATACTGTGTATTAGACGTTGTATAGTTGAAATATGGAAATGAGAACTGAAAATGACCGAAATAAAGAAGTCCACACTTTAATTTCAAAACAGAACACCGCTCTGAAAGGAAACTATATATATATATATAAGATGGTAATTGGGATCATATCCTGCTTTTTCAACAATGCTAAAAGGTTTTGTTAGATATGGATTCGCTTTTCTATTGTTCTTCACTTACAAGACATGTCATAAACTTTATGTCACCACTTTGATTAAGACCAAAGAGCACTAGATGTTTTCATTGACATAAAGAAAAGAAAAAAAAAAAGGCTAAACTTTTGTTGTTGTGCATCATCTGTTCAAATCTTCTATTATTGGTGGGTGTAGATTTTAGGATATTCAAAACACTTGCTTCTAATCATCATCTCCTTCTTCATTAGTGGCTTAAGCTTTATGATATATTGTTTTTAAATTAATTAACTTTGGAGTGTGTTAGATGATATATGAAAACAAATGGATAAACATAAATTCACTTATATATATATATATATATATATATAGTCCGGATCTAGAGATGACATCATTAAACTCTTAAAGTGAGGTATATTAGTTATAACATGTATTTTGACAATTAAGGCACTCATTCTCTAGTTACTTATCCACATATGAATCATACAAAAAATTAGCCAAAATGAAAAACGTTTAACCACTTGATTAACACAATATTCGTTTTAATTTTATCTAACGGCCTACAATTGTTTAATTACGTCAATTTGAATGACCAAATGATTATATAATTAGTTGAGATTTTGTAGACATATTTTTTGCATATGAATCTAAATGATCAACGGTTGAGATCGTTAAATGAAGTCATATACTAATGTAAAATAATAGACATGTTTTTTGCATATGAATCTAGAGGATCAACGGTTGAGATTGTTAAATAAAGTCATCTACTAATGTAAAATAGTAGAAATTCTCAAATTCTTAAATTAAGAAGGTGATCTTTAGATCCTCCCCTCATATAATGTTGCTTGATTAGTATGGAACATGCCTATATACTCTAGTCAAGCTATTACAAACATGAACCCTACTTATTACCCCCTTGAAAATGTCATATATACCAAGAAGTAAGATACTCTCTTAGTCTTATATATAACCTTCAACTCCACACACTTATCACTATAAAGAAAGTCATATGCTCAAAGTACCAAGTACTATTACACAAGTTTTCTTCTTGAAGAAAGATTGTAAGAGTTCAGCAGAGATCGAGTTCAAGTTCATCAATCTTTGCGGAAACCAACCATGTTCTGAGGCTCGATCGTCTTCTTTTTTCGATGGAAAGAATGGTTACAGTGGAGCTTTGTCGGCAGAGGCTTTTCCACTGCTGCTATAGCTCAGCAAGAGATATGAAACAACCAAAGGAGAAAGGTTGATCCGACTGATCGAGTAGTACTTTATATAGAATTGTAACCCGGCAAGTCTGGCTCTTGGCTCATCTCGTTCATCACACCTACTTTTACTTCAAGCATATATCACTGTATCAGTTAATAATTACTTGTTTGTTTTGCTCTTCTCAGATTCTTCATTAGGACCCTCCTCGATCTCCAACTTCATTTCTGATTATATATGTACTGCTATTTTGTTCTCCATTTTCAGTTCTTGTATTGATTGGTTAATTTTCTTGTTGAAGGATTTGCACAGTAAGGCATAGTTTAGATCTATCTCTTGTGGATATGATTCGAGGATTCAGTTGGGGAAATATGCTTATCTAAATACATTTCGTTATTCCCTAAAGTAAAAGATTGATGTGTACGTTCTTAATTTGTTTGATAGCTTAATAGCGAATTCTATCTTTTCGTCATTTCTCAATGATACCATTGGACACAATACCATTCCTCGTTTGTCATTTCTCATGCGTTGGTCAGGATTTGATCTTCATCCATGTAACAAATACTTTATAATACCAGTTTCGATGATCGATCTCCTTCATTTTCTAGCTGCATTTCAATTCTGCAGCCATGCATCCCAAACCTCCACATATCTAACCAGCTTCGACTAGCAATCCATATATAGTTTCAAGGTGTTGTCGTTAGTAAAGAACTACTTTCTCCGCTTATAGACCAGTCAAGAAACTTGTAGATACGATGTATATCTTATCCCACAAAGCATAAGCAACGACCTCGTAGACCGTGCTCCGGCCATGACAGGCCCCGCCTCCGACATACATCCGATAGACCAACATCTGAGCTACCTCGCCATGGTGAAGGATTATCAATGCCACAACGGGAATGTGCTTCTCCAAACTCCACAAGAAGACACCATGAGAAAATATGTGTAATTAGTCTCACATTGGAAATATAGTATGTGAGAGAACATTTCTTAGCTATAAAAGGAAGACTTCCCATATGTAGAAATGATCTCTCAATTGAGCCAACTCCATCCCAACTTAGCTCCACACCTGTAACACCAAAGGTATTGAGGCCTCATGATAGTAGATTCAAATGGACGTAGCCATGCGCTCTGATGATATGGTGAACCACTATAAATGTTGTGTCCTTGTGTGTATGTTTATGTTCCATTATGTTCTTGCATAGCCTACAGATTTTTGCAGAAACACAAGGGTACGAGATTAGGACTCTTGGAGAAGACGTTAGTATATTTGGAGTAATAAGGCATGCACTTTTACTTGATGTGCGTATTGATACTTTAGTGCAATGTAGTTACACTTACAAAGAAACGAACGTACGTGTACCCCCTAAGATACTTTTAGCTTACTGGTAACCATAGAGCAAAGCATTAGTATACTTTTACGTTTGAGTTGAGTTCTAACGCGATATATATGGTAATTGTGTATTAGGGCGAAAATTGGATAGTGTCGACTCGAATACCTTTGAACCAATTTCCTCATTCGAATCAATACATAGTAGTTTTGTTTTTCTTAAACAAACATTGATCCTAAACACAAAACTTCAAACAAGAGTTGCACAATTCAAAGGCATTTCAAGTCGAACGGGTTAGCCGGTTAGGGGTCATTATTACCAAACCGTATCCGACCCGAATTATGATCCGAATCGATAGTGCGGATCTAGAGTTGAGCAGAACCTTAGTGAGGTTGGGCTAATGTTAGCCATTAATCCATCTAAACATTTGTCAAAAATCATTTAAGCCTAAATATCACCTTAATTTTGCTGGATCAATACATGTCTATCTATCCATGTGCCCCAAACACCATACTCGTACATATCTCATATGCTGCCCACATTCAGATTCCTCCATCTTCCTATTTAATTCTAAAATTTTCTGCAAAAGACATCTCTCTCTTTTCTGATAAAATGGTGGTGCTGGCTTACTGGCTTTAACATAGCCATGTGAAAGGAGGAGGTTACCTAACTAATAATGCAACACTCTCATCGATTCTCAAATGAGCACAAATGAAAAATGTGTATTATATATCATGTGTATGCAAAAGGGTCATAGATGCAATGATGCAGGTAGTAATAATTCTGGTGATGATACATATCTATATATTCTATGCCAATAATCATGCACTTGAGTTCTTCACCCAGGAAGCTGCCATTTCACATGGTCTCCAGCCCCTCCCATCTTTTCATGCTTCTCTCAATTATCATCTCCTCCCTCCCTCCCTTCTATCTTTTTGTGTTTCACAAATGCAAATATTTGTTATAGATTCATAAATAATTGGCTAAGCAAGCCAGTGTTCATGTGAAGTTGTGGAGGGTCTGCAATTGTTTTTAGGGGGGAGGGACTGGAATTTGGAATGTGATTGTTCCAGACATATTTTTATCATTGGGACCCATCATTTCATAGTCTTAGAGAGTTCCAAGTTAGTTTTTCCTAATCTATTTCCACCTTATAACATGGAGAGATTCTAATCACCTCAATTAATCATGTCTAGTACAAATTGGCTCAATAAACAACTCAATCCTCTCTTATTTTGTAACCCAAAAGGCAGAATAAATCAATCTTAGATTCACTACTTATAAGTACAAACAGCCTAGACAGAGGTGGAATTGAATAGTATTAGAAATTAGGTATCATTTGGTTCGTAGATTAGATGTTTAAGAATAAGAAAACAAAAATTTCTTACCATGTCTATTAAGTACAAGTTACGTAGAAATGATCGATGCACCAAACTAATGAAATTGAAACACTTGGGTCTCTTTTGGTTCGTTTTTCTCGCTTCATTGTCCAAACTAAACCGCCTCATTAAATGTATGAAGTAAAGAAAATGGTGAACAAAGCAAAATGAAACAGAAAATGGAAGTACAATCTTCCACTATGAAATTAATTAGGATTAATTACAAAACACCACTTGAACTATGATGTTATTTTCATTTTCATACCTAACTATCAAAATCTTACATTTTCATACCCGAAGTTTCATTCCGTTAGCATTTTGATACCTTGACCACCAACACCGTTAAATTTTGAGGGCATTTTCGTCATTTCAATTAATATATCATTTTTTACATTTATTTTAACAAAATAATTTATTTTTTGAGGTTATCAAATACAAATAAAAAAAATTTACTTTAGCACAAATATTATATAAAAAAAACTCCAAAATTAAATATTTATTTTTGCAACAATGGTATATATTTAACCAACAATAGATTAAACATGTTTATATAAAATTTGATAAAATTTTCATCGATATTCGATATTTTCTCGATATAATTTATTTTAATTATATAGTTTACTTTGTTTTGTTTTGCTTTGCTTAACATGTAACTCTAAAAATTAATATACATACAAGAGTTCTACTAACTTTTATCACTATTGTTGCAAAAATATATATTTAATTTTGGAGTTTTTTTTGAATATTTTTACTAAAGTAAATTGTTTTATTTGTATTTGATTACCTGAAAAAATAAATTATTTTGTTAAAGTAAATGTAAAAAATGATATATTTATTGAAATGACAAAAATGCCCTCAAAATTTAACGGTGTTAGTGGTCAGGGTATCAAAATGCTAACGGAATGAAACGTCGGGTATGAAAATGTAAGTTTTTGATAGTTAGGTATGAAAATGAAAATAGCATCATAGTTCGGGTTATGTTTTGTAATTAATCCAATTAATTATAAGCCATTGTAGTTAGTACCATTATTAGTTAATAGTTAAGTAGCAATCAAGTTGACCATGATGAATTATGTGAATAAGGAAGTGGTATAATCTTCAGTCACTGGAAACACATTCTCTCCATGTTTTGCTGTCTGGGAGATTTCCAATGAGTCCAAACCCTGACAGTCATTAGTTGCATATAATTAGCTGCTTCATATCCCAAGAACCCACGTATTCACATTAACATAATCCTTAGTTTTGCTATTTCCTTCTCAAATTCCAACCCCTTATATCAATCTGTCTCTTCCTCTCTCATTTTGATCCACAAAACCCAGAAAATGCCACCCTTTTGTTAACAGAAAACATTCCAGAAGAACAACACAATGTCAACCCTTTTGGTGTTCTTCTTCTGTTCCATTGGCCTCTCTCTTATTTTTGCTGAGGGAGCTCAAACTGCACCTAATGATGAACTATCAACCTTGCTGTCATTCAAAGCTGGTCTAGTTGATCCAATGGATGCCCTGAAGGATTGGAAAATGCCGAGCAACGCGGCCGGAGAACTTGGTTCACTCCATTGCAACTGGACTGGAGTTATGTGCAACTCCAGAGGCTATGTAGAGAAGCTGGACATCTCCAACATGAACATCAGCGGCCTGGTATCAGATCACATTCAAGCCTTAACTAGTCTTTCTGTTCTCAACATTTCTTGCAATGGCTTTGCAACATCACTCCCAAAGTCCCTATCTAACCTCACCTCACTGAGCATCATTGATGTGAGTGACAACTACTTTGTTGGTGAGTTCCCATCAGGCCTAGGAAGAGCTTCAGGGCTGACTTCAGTCAACGCGTCGAGCAACAACTTTTCGGGGTTTCTTCCGGAGGATCTTGGCAATGCAACTTCCCTTGAGATCCTGGACTTCAGAGGGAGCTACTTTGAAGGTTCAGTTCCAACAACATACAAGAACTTGCAGAAGCTGAAGTTTTTAGGCCTTTCTGGTAACAATCTCACCGGAAACATTCCAAAAGTACTTGGGGAGCTCTCTTCTTTGGAGACTATTATTCTTGGATACAATGAGTTTGTTGGTGAAATCCCTGCAGAGTTTGGCAATCTCACCAATCTTCAGTATCTTGACTTAGCAGTTGGCAGCCTCAGTGGTCAAATCCCACCTGAATTAGGTAGGCTACAAAAACTAACCACAGTTTATTTGTACAAAAACAACTTCACAGGAAAAATCCCACCAGAGATTGGTAACATTACATCTCTAGTGTACCTTGATCTCTCTGATAATCAGATCTCGGGTGAGATTCCAGCTGAGCTTGCATGGTTGACAAATTTGCAGCTTCTGAACTTAATGTGCAATAGGCTAACAGGTTTGGTACCTGCCAAGCTTGGCAATCTAACCAAGTTAGCTATACTTGAGCTATGGAAGAATTCTCTGACAGGTCCATTGCCAATGAACCTGGGCAAGAATTCTCCACTGCAATGGCTAGATGTGTCTTCAAATTCCTTATACGGCGATATCCCACCAGGTTTGTGTGATTCTGGCAATCTCACTAAGCTCATTTTGTTCAACAACTCCTTCTCTGGTTCTATTCCATTAGGCCTTTCAACTTGCTTGTCATTGGTCCGTGTTAGGATACAAAACAATCTCATTTCAGGAACTATCCCAGTTGGCCTGGGAACACTTCCTAGTCTCCAAAGGCTAGAGTTGGCTAAAAACAATCTCACTGGCCAAATTCCTCAGGATATTGCTTTCTCTACATCACTTTCTTTCATTGATGTCTCTTGGAACCACATTGAATCTTCTATACCTTCTAGCATTCTTTCCATTCCAAATCTTCAAACCTTCATGGCTTCCAACAACAACTTGCAAGGCAAACTCCCTGACCAGTTCCAAGATTGCCCCTCCTTGTCAGTGCTTGATATCTCAAGCAACCATTTCTCTGGAAACATTCCAGAAAGTATAGCTTCTTGCGAGAAGCTAGTGAGTCTGAGCCTTGGAAGTAACCAGTTCAGTGGTGAGATCCCTAGAGCTATCGCGACAATGCCTACATTGTCCATTCTTGATCTGTCCAACAATTCTTTGACAGGTAGAATTCCTGATAGCTTTGGAAGCTCACCAGCCTTGGAGATGCTCAACTTGTCTTTCAACAGACTTGAGGGTCCAGTCCCGGCAAATGGTATCTTAATGACCATAAATCCCAATGATCTTGTAGGCAATGCTGGTCTGTGTGGAGGCATACTTCCACCATGTGCTCATAGTTTAGCTGCCACAGCAGGCCGGCATCAGAACATGCACATCAAACACATCATTGCCGGATTCATCATTGGAATTGGAGTTATTTCAACTCTCGGCGTCACACTATTAACTGGGAGATGGATATATAAGAAGTGGTACTTGTATAGCAGCTCCGACAGTTGGTTCAAGCAGAGCAGTCAAGAATGGCCTTGGAGGCTAGTAGCATTTCAGAGAATCAACTTCACAAGTAGTGACATTCTTACTTGCATAAAGGAATCAAATGTCATTGGCATGGGTGGTGCTGGTATTGTGTACAAGGCTGAGGTCCATCGACCGCATTCAGTTGTGGCAGTTAAGAAGCTATGGAGGCCAGGGACAGACATTGAAAATGGGGAGGACCTATTTGCTGAAGTGTATCTCCTAGGCAGGCTCCGGCATAGGAACATTGTGCGGTTATTAGGATACCTCCACAATGAAACTGATGTCATTATGGTATACGAGTACATGCCAAATGGGAACTTAGGTAATGCATTGCATGGAGATCAATCAGGAAAATTGCTGGTTGATTGGGTTTCAAGGTACAACATAGCAGTTGGGGTAGCACAAGGTCTAAATTATCTTCACCATGACTGTCAGCCACCAATCATTCACCGAGATATCAAATCAAACAACATTCTGCTCGATAAGAATCTTGACGCCAGAATAGCAGATTTCGGGTTGGCAAGGATGATGATGCACAAGAATGAGACAGTTTCAATGGTGGCAGGGTCTTATGGATATATTGCACCTGGTAAGTTCTTAAGTACATCAATCATAGACTAATCTGATTGCACTAACATGAACCTTACTGTCATACTAGTCAGCCATATTGACTTGAATTCTGTTCTTTGTTTTCTTTTGCAGAATACGGATATGCCATGAAGGTGGATGAAAAGACTGATATCTATAGCTATGGTGTAGTTCTTTTAGAGCTTCTAACTGGAAAAATGCCGGTAGACCCTGCTTTTGGGGAATCTGTGGATGTTGTGGAGTTTGTTCGAAAGAAGATGAGAAACAAAAGAGCTTTAGAAGAAGCACTAGACTCCAGCATAGCCGGAGAGTGCAAGCATGTCCAGGAAGAAATGCTTCTTGTTCTCAGAATCGCGCTACTTTGTACTGCAAAGCTACCGAAAGACAGACCATCGATGAGAGATATAATCACAATGCTGGGAGAGGCAAAGCCAAGGAGGAAAAGCATTTCTGAGAATTGGGACAAAAAGACCCTGAAGGAGAAGCCGATCTTTTGCACCTCACCAGTCATAGGACTTATCTAGGAAAATTGTTCTCAAGCTTCTTTTCTTGCTTTTGAGTACCATTTAACTTTTCCATGTACATTTTCCTTCAAATTTGCATAGAGAAAGAAAGCCTACAATAGTATAGTTGGAATTACTGTCTGTACATCCATAATTTAAATTGGTGAAGGTCAGGTCTTGGATTTGTCTCAGAAGAAGAAATATGAGTCCATCTCACATTCATCTACTGACGAGTAATAACTTACTGAAACTCCTTCACAAAACTGGTAATGTCCTCTTGAACTGCTTCAGATCGAGATTAAAATTAACCCCCATCACTATCTGCATGCTGATCAGAAGTTTTATTTTTCTATACAGAAAACAGTTTCCTTTTTTCTTTAGGATTTGAAATACAGACAACAGGCAATCCGATACAAAGAATGATACTTTGTATCTGTATACGTATATGTATATAAAACAATGCACTATCCTCAACATGTGTAACAAAAAGATCCCGGCACCATGATCCCTGCTTCCAGGAGAAGCCGCAACGACCAACCACAGCGATCATCAAAATCGACGATCGATAATCTCCCTGACCTTGTCTTGGTCGAAATCCTTTGTCGACTCCCTCACAACAAAGTTGCTTTTCAATGCAAGCTCGTATCCAAGCGTTGGCGCACCATCCTCTCTGATCCTTATTTTGTCAACCGCTTTTTACAGACCCAACATGATCCGCAGAAACCCCTTGTGCATCAGTATCTAATGATTCCCTCTGAGGAGGTTTCAATTCGTAAGACTTTGGTCCTCACCCTGCCATCAGAGCCTCATCCTCCTCTTTTAGAAGCCAGCAGCATATCAAGTATTTTTTCATTCCTTCCTTGTCTTCGAAAGTATGCCGGCGATAGGGAAGGTAATGTTTATGTGTATGGGACTTATAACGACCTAGTCTAGTGCGCGCAAGGTTGTGATACTAAACTTGTTTACTACATATGCAATTGTTACACCAAGGAATGTATTCGTCTTCCTCCCTCCCCTCCAGGACATGCTCTTGATATAGTTACGACAGCAGGATTCATTTGCGAGCCCTACTACGATATCAAGGAAGGAGGTTCTACTAGCAGCAGCTCTGCAATCAAGCTTCATGCCGAGTATAGGTGCATGGTTGTGCAGTTAATTACTAACTACAACCATGCCAAATGTTCTGAGAGTGTTTTTGTGGAGATCTTTTCTTTTGAGACAGGTGAATGGAGAGAGTATTCTTTAGCTAGAATATCTGATCAACAACGCTTTCTTCTCTCAATACTGCCAACGACGCCGGGCGTTGCTTGCAATGGGAAGTTGTATTGGTTGACCAAAGAAGGTTCTATTTTTGAGTTGGATCCGATCAATATGTGTGGTACTACTAGTGATGCTCATGTTATTGATCAATGTCGTTTCATTGATCCACCTACCTTACCGACCCGAGTGTATATTTCCCGCCGTTGGTATATAGGTGTTTGTCGAGGGCACTTGCAGATGTGCCCGGAGAACTTCAATTATTTTGAACCTATGGTTATTTGGGAGTTGAAAAAAAATGTAGATGGCAAACCAGAATGGTGTTTACTTCATCAAATAACTTCTCTGTCAGAGATGGTTCCTGAACAACGACGTTCCATCGGCTTTCGCATGCTAGGTTTTCACCCAATTCATAGGGATATGGTGTATCTACGAGACAACAACAAGCCAAGATTAGTCATGTACAATGTTCGTGAAAAAACATTAGAGATAGCTACAGTAATTGCATCTGAGAATAGTTCTTGGGGGTTACAGATTGTCCCCTATGTAATCCCATGGTGGCCATCACCAGTTCCAACAAGATGTAACTTTCGGAAGGAGTACCTCAATATCACTGTGACTGTGATCGGTACCGGTGTAGACACCTTGACTCTCAAGGTAGGTTCCTTTACTACAGTTAAGCAATTGAAACAAGAGCTTGAAGAAAAGAAAGGGCATAGGCAGCTTGGTCGTGTTCTGCATTTTGATGGGAGAGTTTTGTATGATGATGACAAATGGCTTGCGGATTGTGGAATCAAGGACAACTCCAATATTACGTTGGAAAGACTAAAACCTTTTTATGAGATATAATCGCAAATGCTGGGAGAAACAAAAGAGCTTTAGAAGAAGCACTAGACTCCAGCATAGCCGGAGAATGCAAGCATTTGTCTCAAGAGGAAGAAATATGAGTCTATCTCCCATTCATCAACTGACTACTGACTAAAAACTACTACACAAAACTTGTAGTGTCCCTCTTGAACTGCTTCAGAGATCGCAATTAACCCCTCATCACTATCATAATTTTCTATGATCAAAAGCTTAAAGTTTTTATTTTTACTGGAATGGTAAATTCTAGTGTAGAGGTAGGTAATGGTACGGTTATAGGAGCTCACACGTTAACTTGTTAACTTGGGTCCGTGAAGGATGAACATAATAAGAGATGATGTAGTTTCGAAACGTCTATAAATTGTCACATTTATCATTCTATTAACAATTTCGATCTGAATGTTGACAACAGGTAATACCGTAATACAGTAAGGATTTCTACTCTGAAAAGTGATGAAGGGTTGAGAAGGAAAACTGTTGCCTCTTCTCAAGCCACAATTATTTCCTCTATAACTGGCTTATCCTATGCCAAAAGAATGGCATGATGACAACGAAGATCAAACTGAACCATAAGCATTCAGGGTTCTCGTCAGAAACAAAGGGGTTCCTATGTTCGTGCCAAAATAGGTATTGGTTCTACAAGCTCGCCTATTCCTAAGAAATTTATGCTGCTCAAGTCAAAAGTATAGTGGCTGATACATCTCCACCTTCAAGAAAGTTGCCAGACGATGTCTACAAAGAAGGAAGAATACCAAATAAGTAATAATCGAGTTCATGAGAAGTGAACAGGTTCCAGATGAAGTGAGTGATATGTGCATGTATGAGGTACTAGTTTGCATAAAACATCTCAACCCACTTAACCTACCAGAAAGCTCCCTACTTACTAACAGTTCCACATCAAATCTAATGAGTTCAGGGGTCAAGGGACAGAAAAGGAGTTGCGCTGGGAAGACCGGCACAGGAAAGAGTATCATGTAGCAACCAACAGAGTTTTATAACTATTTGAGATAGATGTCAAGTTTTTTTTTTTTTCTTTCACTTTAATATATTGAGCTTAAATTTCTCTGTTTCCTATTCTAACCCTATCACTCTATGTGTGTGATCCTGGTAAGACCTAGCATGATGCAAGCAATTCAACAAGTTGAAAAAAAAAAAAAAACAACAACAACAAAGCTAAATAAACAACTTTCCCTAAACACACGAATTGTTCAAAAATGCAATACTAAAATTTCTGACAAGCACAGTATAGTACATGCAATTAACAAAAAGGAGTTCTAAGCTTCATACCATTAGTATCAGATAAATACTAAGAGATTTGAGAATACCTCTCTATCATGCGCTCCAGAAAGAAAGAAAGGCTCTTTTTCCCTAACCCCACCATTTTCTTCAAAAATTCTTCCTAGATCCTGCCAATAGAAAGAAGAGCCCATTAATAACAGATACTAATAAACAATATAAAAATAGATATTGAAGGTTCGAAAGATCATACAAAATGTTAATAGCAGATTGGATGAAAAAGATTTTTTAAAAGGTAGCAATCAAAATGAGCATAGCAATTTACCTTTGCAGTCAAGATTTCAAACTCAAGCAACTCCTCGACTATCTTTTCAAGAACTCGACGATTTTGATTGAGCATTTCTTTAGCTTTATAATAGGCTAAATCATGGATCTACAAAATAAAAAAGCATTACGATAAAGTTATATCAACATAGAGTAATTGCTTGGAACAAAATAATAGTCATAGCCGTCATACCTTTTCAACTTTAACTGCCATATCATACTCATGGTTATTCCCCATGCTTAAAGCAGTAGACTGTATCAAAGAGAACATGTTATGACTTCAACATTTATCCTTTATGAAAAAATTTCATGGATTATGGAATACAAAGTAAAAAGAGGAAGCTCATATTAACAAAATATCTCCAGTTAGAAGCTCAATATCCCTATATTAACAATACGAACAAGAGGAAATAGAATATAAAAAAATTTAGACGGCACGTGAGAAATATCTATATCTCTAACACAAGTCATGACCAACTCCTGAATGCAAAGACAGAAGAATACCGCATTGCTGTGATAATATATTGCAGGACTATCATCAGGTCCCCACCCATACTGAATAACCATCCGTGTAGCAATCTGTTGCGGATTGAGTAAACGAGTGAACAGTATTAGAGAAATGATTGCACATTGCATATCCTCTAGCATAAATTTTTTGCATTACATTAATAGCGTCGAAAAGAACAAAGCATTAAATGAAATCAACCTCTTGCGCTTGTGTTAACTCTGAAGAAGACAGCAAGTTCTCTTCCCCAAAAGGGAGTAGCATTTGTGCTGCAATGTGCGAACCAAAACAAAATACGAGCTTCTTTTCAAGGTATGATCTTGATTCAGAATTGCCATTCACAGAACCTTCATTTCTTGCCTTGGTTATTTTTGTACATCCGATTCCCTATAGAAGGCTAAATATTATTGGTATTTATTTAGATTAATCACATAAAAAATATCACTGTAACCATTATCTACTATACTGGACACCTTTCAAGTTTTCACAATTTGTCTGGGACTAAGAGCACACAACTCAAGCTAAAGAATTTAACCATTGGAGGCTAAAAAACAAATAGCTATACCACATCACAGTTCAGTTAGACAATGGACTTCCTACTTCTCTTTGCAATACAAACGTCCAGCCTAGTTCCCATCTAGTTCTCCTACTTATACTCTCTGTTGGCTCAGAGGTACAAACTTTTAACTTTTCTAAATAGATGAATACAAGCAGTAGTTCTCATGTAGTTCTCCTACTTATATTTCTATCCGCTAAAGGTACAAACTTTGAACTTTATTAGATAGATAAATAAAAACAGTAAGAGCATAGTGCAACTTATAATGCATCTATATTATGATTAAAGCCATCATATCAGAATCAGAGGAAAACAAATAGACAATTTCCTCAAAAATGAGGAAGACAACTGGAAAATAAAGATAAAAGAGTTCAAATATATGCAAAAGAAACTTATAAAGATATAATAGGGTGATGATATAAAGGAGGCAAACCTGCCAAGACAATGGCTCCAGCCATATATTGTCTACAACATCAAAGTTTGGCAACAGAAGGGCAATGAGACCACGACCTGCAGCCCAGACAACATGAGGGAACTTGGTCTCCCTCGTCCACTGCAATTTTGATAACTTATGTTAATTCACTGTTTAGCAGAAACAAAAGGAACCTAAGCTTACATCCCAACTCCGAGCATGCAAAAACAAGTGACTTCCAGGAGTAAAATAAACTGAAAATTTATATTCTTGGATAATAACAGAGGTCACCAGTGTAAAAAATAATTCAGCATCTTCAGAAATAAATAGAATAATCACAATAAATAGAGCACAGATAACAAACTGCATTGATAACTTCAGTCTAAGCTGCCCACTATGTTGGGATTAAACATGAAAAATAGGAGAAATCATCTGACACAGTGAAAACTTTGGATGAGAAAATTATAGTTCACCAAGCTATTCACACTTTTGCTGCTATCAAATGTAAAGCAAGTATCTTGAAACAGCTAGTTAACTTTAAATCAAACAAGAACATAGAGTTGCACCGATGTTGATGTACAAATGAGATGAGAAAATCTAATGGAGTAAGAGACTTTGGACAAGTAAACCAATGTTCATTTACAACCAAAACGCACAAGATAACTTATTACCTCAAGAGGAGGGTTAAGAAGTTCTATTCCATTGTTTATCTGACCATATGGCTCCATTAGATCAACCACACTCTGCAGGTCTTCTTTAGTCAATGTTAACCCCAGATGATTCACCAGCATTTTGCTTAGCTTCTTCACAACTCTGGTTTTCCGCACCCCTTCTGGAATAATGGTACTGAAAGTCTGCAAAAAGCAAAAGGATTACCCATAACGTTAAGGAAAATGCAACAAAAAAATTAGAAAAAAAAACAAAAAAAGAGACATGAAAAAGACAGCATCAATTGTGCCTTACCGCAAACCAACTACAGTAGCTCATAAGCTCATCTGTATCGAGAAACTTGCTCCTAAAGGCACTAGCTTCCAACGATGCAGGTACCAGTTTTAGTTCTATAGGTCTTAAGAGAGCAGTCTTTTCAGCAACCTGAATGTAGAGAATGTTGCCATGTGAAGAAATGATGATAACAAAAGACTTCAGAAAATAATAACACAGGTAATAACTGCTACGAGTACTCAAGTCCTAGAAGCCACAAATCACCAAGAGAGATTATATGACTAAAGACTATATAGAGGCAATGGTGTGATATTCACATAAACTCTCAGAGAACATATATACCAATCACAATGCAATTAGAAAACTGAAGGCTGCAGTAACCATCCTCAGAGACGTGCACACTGCACGACTAATTTACAAATCAACTCAAAATCCTCATGAACCTCATAACAGTTTTAGTGCGAAAACTAATACTGATTCAGCAATTACCTTTCTCCAGTCTACAAAATCAATGAGCTCATTATCCATTGTTTCTTTTGCTGCTATGTGTAGTATCTTCTCCCTTTCTGCTTGGGTTGGTCTTTGAAGATGAAATATCCTATCCATGCGACCAGGCCTCTGTAAGGCATCATCAATTTGTTTGAGATTTCCAGTGGTTGCCATCAATACAACCCCATCTTGTTTCTCAAACCTGCAGGAAGTGTAAAATTAGTCGGGAAACAGAAACAAGAGATCATTTCCTGATAAGTAACATAGTTTGACTTGAACATTATTAGCTACATAAACAGAGAAGAGCACCCGAAGGAACACAAAGAAGCTGCAAACTTAAAAACATAAGAAAATAAAAACTGGTACGAACTGAGAGGAGTTTGAAACATTAGATAGCACGTGTCTGTGTCCATGTGTGATGAGTTTGTTTTTCTTCAAAGTTTATCTTTAGATTTCAAACAGATAAATGACCAGTGTTCTATTATTCAACAAAACAAGGATCTAGTCAGGTGGAGTTCATTTTGTTTCCTTCCTAGTCCACATGAACTACTTCATTTTACACATCTGGATACAAAATGTAACATTAGCCAAAATCATTTCATGTACAAGAGTCATCTATGATCACACAATAAGCCCAGAAAATAATTTCTTTAAGGGTTTTTAGTGGAAACGACATAAGAGATAAGACTTACCCATCAAGTTCGACAAGCAGTTGATTGATAAAAGCTTCATGATCCTGATTTTTAGTGTGAAGGAATTTGCCTCGAACACCAGCAAATAGGTCAAAATCCTCCACAAATATGATAACAGGTGCCTAAACATGACGGAAAAGTAACTCAGCACAAGAATAGAAAAGTCAAAGAACTCATCTTTTCCAGTGAACAAAGAGAGGAAATTATTATAAAATGTACCAATTCTCTAGCTGTTTGAAACAGCTCTCTAACATTAGATGCACTTTGCCCAACCCATAGTCCAGCCTCCAACTCTTGAGCTTTAATGTTAACAACAGGCACCCTAGCTTGAGCAGCTATAGCCAGTGCTAGAGATGTCTTTCCTGTTCCCCTCTCACCCACAATTAGAACTCCCTGGAATATGAAATAAGCAGATTCAGAAGCATATCACCACATAGATCACAACCCACCCTGGCAACTAACAGAAGTGTAATTGTATGTCCTTGTTATGGACCCTCTAAATTCTTGCTTATAAAACAAATATAGAAAATTATTTAAAAATAATAATGATGCTAATAGAACTATAGAAGCTCCTAGCACAAGATAGTTTGGAATGTCATGAATATTGCTTGCAGAAAGTTGCATGCTGAAAGTTTCTCCAACGAACTTTGAAAAGCCAATTACCTATGATTGTTTGGAACCTAAATTTTGGACTATGATGAACAAAATACTGGGATATCTATATTATATAGGGCATAAGCCGCATAACCTACCCGAGGTGCACGGGCACCCATTTCTTGAAAGGCTTTGGGATTTTTAAGAAATGCCACAACTTCATTGATTTCCTCTTTCATGGATTCAATACTTGCAAAGTCCTTCAATGGTATTGGTGGGTTCTTTACCCTCTGCAAACCAGCCATAGATCTCACAGGTCAATTTATATTCAGTTAGTTATTAACTTACACAAAACCACCAGAAAGGCCCAAGTTCCAAGTATGAACCTTCATTTCGTCAAAAGCACGTGTAATAGGATCGACGCCAGCCTTTTTGTTCTGTTTAACTTTTCTTACCCGGGAATTGAGATAGTATTTCTGAAAGATAACAGAAAAGGAGAGATTGATTAAAAGATGTTGGGAGCTATTTATGGCAAATGACCATCTTATGAAACAACTATAATACATCACTTCAATGTACGAAAAATCAGACCATTTCTAAGTGAAGTCTTCATTACAGATTTCAGACCAAAAGAAAAGATCTATTATGAATAGTCTATCTATGTTGTAGTAAAGCCCATTTCTTTCATAAATAAGATGGAAACAGCAAATATAAAAGATATATCTACTCTACAATGCTACTGTGCCCCCAAAGCAACTGCAACTTTTTGTATAATTTATTACTAAAATTGGCACTAGAGAAAGGTAAAGAGCTTTACCACTCTCCTCAACTTTTCCCTGTTTGGATCTGTGCGTATTGGCCCATAACCAAGAAAACTTGGAACTTCTCTCTTCAGAAAACCAAAAACATGAAACAAGACATATCCGTACGCAACTGTTCTCATGAGAAACCAAATGTACCATTGGAGACCATCCGTTTTTCTGGATTTATAATTCATTTCTGCCTCAGATTGCCATTTCAAGTACCATGTTGAGTCAACAGCTTGATCAATTTCCTCAGGCCATGCCATCCCCAACTGCATCCTTACCTGTCATAGGTAAAATGACAGAACTTAGAGCAACAACAATAGGGACACAGTATTATAATAAAACTAGACATATAACTGGTGAGTTACAAGTTGGGAGCATACATAGTAGGGGAGCGTAAGCTCCACAATAGGAAACACTATTGTCATCATTATGTCGTCGTTTATATTTTTAAATTTCTGCATAACCCAATCTCTTGCATACGATGCTACTGTTGTCTTCCACAACGCATTAAAACATTGGTGAGACAGCCTTGCAGTCAAGAGAATCTGTTGACGGAAATCCAACTCAGACAAAGGGATCCACATCAGGTGAACAGCAGTTGGAATACCACAGGCGAGCATTTTCATGTACAACCTATCAAACCCTCCAAACTCTTCAAAGAGCATTTCAAATTCCTGAATGAGTATTTGAAAATGAGAAACATTAACGAAAATAACAAACAACAATAGTTTACTTTTTTGACTTAAGACGAAACCATGGAATTATCACTGAAGTAATAGATTGAGGAAATATATTAATGTGTTACCTTAATGTCAACGTAATACTCCTTGTCATCACCCTTGAGTGCAATGTACATGGCAGCCCAGTCATGCCTAATACGAGCACCCTCCACCAGTTTCTTAGAGACGGCAAAAGGAACAGCAACTGGGTCCATCTCCCACCTATTTTTTTCCTCATTGTACCAAGTCTTTGACACCAGCCTATCTCGGTCTAGAAGAATAAGTTCCTGAAATCATCATTTGTTATAGGCAGAGAATATAAGTCTACCAAACAAGTTATTTAGCTTACTTGAGAATCAACAATAACAAGAGTGAGGATTATGAAGCAATAGCTACCTGTCTTTTGGCCACATACTGTTTACCAAAATCAATGTCTTCTATGAGATTTCTTTTCAGGTCTGCCTTAGCTTCTTCACGCCACTTCTTCCACCCATGATACAAACGGAGACCAGCAGCTTTAGGGACAATAACCTCCTTCTTTCCAAACATCCACTTCATCTCAACTTCGGGAAAACCCTTCACCACCTCCTCTTCAGGTGTTTGTACAAGATACCGCTTTTCCTCACCAAATTTTTTCACTTTCTTCCTTATTTGAGACTCAGCCTCTCTCTGCAGCTTCCTTGACTCTTCAAGACCTAGTTTTATATTCTGAGCAAACTCCGTTGAAGTAAACAAAGGTCCCACCTCATCAACTTCCACAACATTTGGCAGAATTGTTTCCTCCAAAAGTCTTCTTTGTGTGTTTTCCAAATCTTTCTGTATATCAGATTTAGAAAGCTTGGTAACCGATTTTTTAGGCACACTGCAACCACATAACAACTGATACTCACTCAGCGAATTCATACTATACTTTCTTCCAAATACAAATATGCAATGCAATGCAATGCTATTGGGAGAAAGGCTATAATCAAACTAAGGCATTGAAAAGCTATAATCTTCATATCATTTTCGCTCCAATTCGAATTCACAAACATAAAACATGACAATGCAATACCTTTCAACACTCTTCTTCCTTCTCATTCGGCGAGTAAAACTCTGCACCAACTGCTCACATTCCCTCTCAATAAAACAAAGCTCCCTGACTCCATAGCTCAACGCAACCGTCTCCCTCCTTGAAATCTCATCCTCAATCTCTCCCACACTCTCCCACACCTCACCATACTCCTCCTCCAACCTCCTCACCCTCTCCTCCATACTCTCCACCTTCTCCTTCACCTCCTCCGCCTCCTTCACCTTACCGGAGTTTCGCAACGCCTTCTCAACCTCCCTCCTTACCTCCACCACCTCCTCCACAATCTCATCGCACCGCCGCACCAGCCCCTCCTTGCTCCTCCTCAGCCTCCTCAGCTCCACCTGCACCCCTTCCAATATCTCCCCTTGCAACTCCTCCTTCTTCAACCTCACCGCCCGCCACGCCTCCTCCACCGCCTTCACATCCCTCCCCTCCTCCACGCTCCTCACCAGCACCGCCGCCGTCTCCAGCAGCCGCTTCGTCACCGCCGAGTATCCCTCACTCTCGTAACTCACCTCCTTCTTCTCCACCACCGGAGACGCCACCGGAGCCGCCGCCGCCGCACGAAACGGAGAGAAGCCGATTCCGAAGCAGACCAGGGCCAGCACTACATGCCTCGCAACCGCGAGAACCGGCGGTTCTTCCTTTTCTGAGGTCGCCGGAGGTTGTGGAAAGACGAATGCTTTGGGAATGTGAATGATTGGGATTGAATTGTGAGGTCTTCTGGAGGATTTGGATTGGATTGTGATGCGGCGGTTGGGCGTGAAAATTGAGGAGGGAGGATTGCGGTGAGGGGTGAAAAGATTGGGGAAGCGATGAAGTGTGAGTATGGAGTCCATGATGAGAGAGAGAGGGGCTATGGAAATGGAGTGTTGGACATTGTTGGTAATGAGATGAGCAGAGCGAGAGTGGAGAGCTTGAGAGCGGTGAAGTGAGCTAAAAGGGTTTTAGGATTTGGGTCTTATTTTTTATTTTTATTTTATTTTTATTTTTATAAGAAAAACTACAAGACTAAACTTCTATTACAACCAAAGATTATTATTATTATTATTTTAACCGAGCTCTAAATCATTTAAACACATAATCAAACAAGTTTTTCTAAGTCTCACGTGATTTTACCAACATGGATTATTCTTCACCATATATACACTTTTAACTCTGGAAAAATTTTAACACATAGAAAATTTCATGCAATGCATCACGTTAATATGAAGTGCATCCATACAATACAATTAATGAATCATTAAGCTTAAAATATGAATTCAAACATATCATGTTTTTTTACCGAAAGAGGCCTAACAACCCCAACATGCAATCTATGTTCATAGTCAAAACTCATATCACATAAACTCCAACTTTAACCGCTAGTGTGAGTTTCTACATGAGATAATTATAGAATACTCGCATTTTTGTGACTATGTTTTATGTAGCTTAGTTGTATGCTTACATTTCATGTATAAACTAAGTTTTTTTTTTTACAATGCAGCAAGGATTCCGTCAATAAAAGGGAAAAGAAATGCAAGCAAGCCCCAAAAAATGAGGAGACTTAATCATTCAGACTTGTGTCATACTCATCTATCGAAGAACTTAATAGTTATTGACCCTAACAAAAAAAAAAACACGCCTAGTATCAAGACTTGGCTTGATTCAAATCAGGGTGCTTTAAAAAAGAAAATTGCATTGCTCATGACGCTTTCCTTCTTTTCATAACTCTTTGGTAAAAATCAATAGAAAATAACCAAACAAGTAACAAATTTATCAATTGAAAATCTATGTATAATTAAAAAAAAAATCTTACTACATGGAAGCATAAGCAAACGAATCTAAACTTTTTTCAAACTTCAACACAAACTTAAGAAGACTTTCGCTTCGCCTCTTGGCTTCTTTGATCACATCGGTGAACGACATGGTTGGGCTAATGTCACACTTCTTTTGAGCTGCTGATATATGACAACCTTTCAGATAGCGATTATCACCTTCTAGCCAACATGCATATTTAGCAAACTGAAAAAACAAAAACATGAGTGCATATACATATATGCAATAATGCTATTAGCAAGGAACACCACAACAACCAAAAATTGTATGCTAAAATATGATAGTCATGGACCTTGAAACCCTAATAGAAATGATCGTTATGTTTAGCGTGAGAAACAAATATGATCTAATAAGCTTTTTGGTATTTTAACCGATACATAAGTGCAATAAGGTCGGTTAAAACATCTTCACTTGGCATGAAAAGAAGTTCATCTTTCAAATTATTTTGGGCCTCATCCTTGAATGAATAGAAGGTTCCTTATTGAAAAATAACCATAAAACAAAAGATTTGGAACTTTTAATGATGCAGTCCAGCAAATGCAATAACTTGCCTTTTTTTTAGAGCAACAATAACTTAGGGTTTAAAATAGCACAAAATCATAATAACACCTCATTTTCCCACTGAACTCTAACAAGCTTATACATCTTGCGCAATTGTTGACATGTATCATCTGGCATTGGCTTCCACTCAGATGGGTGAATGAGTTCTCAACCTTAAGGAACACAAACAGCTTGAAATTATGCCAATGAACTCAACAAACTACTTTGCAGTGAGTATGATGGCCAAATCATGTAAATATTTGCGCAAAACAGCATCTGAGACTATCTACTACCTTTTGTTCGATTTTGAAATGTGAGAAAATGAAGGAAAAAAAAATTACACATGAAAGAAAATGAAGGCAACCATTACCTCCGAAAATCTAATCAAATGAAATCTAAGAACTCGTTCACCAACATCTTGGAGTGCAACTGTATGACTTTCTTTCAATTCCTCCATATTGAAAACAACACGCATGTCACAGATCCAGCTGAAGGTGCGCAGCAGATAAACGGCAGTGTGAAGTTCGTTGTTTAATGCACAAAGCATATTCTAGATGTCGAACTTGGCTTATGACAATTGTTTAAGAGTGAAAGCTTGAATAAATTAGATTACAAGTATACCTTTTGTTGTTAATGAATACATTTTTAGTATTTGATATTTCAAAGTTTTTGCCTTTTTTTTTTTCTTTTGCGATGTGTAAAATGCAGTTAAGTGCATTATTTCTTAGTGTGATGTATGTTTTTGTGATTTCAGTTTTGGGAGAGCGAATCATTGATACATCAAAAGAAAAATGTCAATGGATCGATGAGAAATGTAACAAAATATACTCACCGACCACATAAGTGATAAAATGGCAAGTCAAAAAACAAGAACTTAGCAAGAAGAAAAATGAAGTCAAAAACTGAAGTTAAGAATTCATTGTACGTAACATAGAATAATAGTGCATATTTTTTTTAAGCGAGTGGGATCATTCCATTAGGCTTAAATCGAACCACGACCGGTAATGGTTGATGCATGAGTAATACAAAGACTACCGAATGCGCAAAGCAAAGTACTTAATAAGAAATCCAACTACAAATTGAACTAAAAAACCACAAGCTACGTCCGAAAAGGTGGACATGAAAATTAGAAAGCAATGAACCTACTCCATCCTATAATTGAATCTCAATGATTAGAGACCTAAGACCACATGATTAGAGACCTAGGTCATTAGGATTCAATGGCAGCGGAACCAAAACTACCATCTACATCATTGTCCTCCTCTCTACCTCTAAGCATACTAGTGATCTTCGTCAGGGAACATCTCGAACTGAAACTATTCTCTTTTCTTTTGCAACCAGAGGAAGATGAGGCATAGAAACATAGAGAGACTCTTGAATGTTTCCCTGAAACACCATAGCAGGTACGGTAGGCAGCATTAATGCAACAACATCACCGGTGGCTCAAATTGCGGTGGTTCGCTTTCACGAGGACATGGAAGGCCACCATGGATGATCATGGCACATGTGTGGCCCTGCCCTAGCAACCTGTCATACCGAAATTTCACAGTAATAACATCTATGGGTGAAAGCCTAATTCTCATATCCAATCTTAATGGCTCATGTAGAGGAAGGGTGAGCCTCACTCGCACCACATCGTGATAACTGTCACAGTTGTCCTCCTAGAGGACAAGGCCAACGATCTCTCCGACCAGCCTTGCTTTTGCTGCTGTCACAAGGGTCACCGGAAGGTCTTAAATCTCGACCCAAATCCACACAATGCAAAGTCGAGCGGCACCGCCATGATATCTGAAAAGCCATCGTAGTCATTGAGGAGGATCATAGCTCTTTGATAGCCCTAAGGTCCCTTTTTTTGACACAGATCATGTCCATTTAATTGTAGAGATTGAATAGAAATGAGTCACCTTTGGCCTGAACCTCCACCGGAGACAAGATCTTCCGTATTGAGCGCAAAACACTCCTAAATGAATCGAAGGGAAATGTATTAATCATGTTCAATAGGTAAAGGCGCGGAGCAATGAAGCCTTTGTCTGGACAATTGAGATTTCTGAGATCAACATGTTCTTCCTAATTGTTGAGAGAGAGTTTTGAGATGAGTCAAGCAGTCATTGATGCAGTAGACGGCTGGAGGTTGTCATAGTGGTTGCCATATGAGGAGGACGCCACACTGCATAAATCATAGAAACTATGTTGAATGAGAGAGAGCTAGGATTAGGTGGTATTATTGACTTAAGTTCGAATAGGATTGCATATTTAGAGAACTTATTCATTAAATATGAAAACTCATGAGCTACATGTTATTGTCCCTCATAAAGAGTCCCAATGTACACATATCGATAAAATGCATATCAACAACACTATACTCTCAAGGATACCATTTTTATAGAGCAAATTTAAGAGAAGCCGAATGGTATTAGGGTACAATTTTCAGATTTATGGTGGCCGAAAGGCTTACTTCTTGATTTGCAATCTTGGATCAGGAATTTTTTCTGGACAGGAGATCCTTTAAAAAGAGGCATGCCTCTTGTAGCTTGGCGTCAATGTTGTAAATCTAAGGAGGAAGGTGGTTTGGGATTACGTGATCTATTTGAGGCTAATCCTGCTCTTCTAATTAAGAGGTGTTGGGATGTGCTCTCTTCTTCCTTTCCAGCTTCGGTTTTACTTAGAGCTCGGTTCTTGAAGGAATATTTTCAACCTCTAAAGTCTTATAAGAGATCTTCAGTCTAGTTGGGTCTAAAAAAAGTTTGGCCTACTTTCTTTAATTCATTGCAGTGGTGTGTGGGAGATGGTAAGAAAATTTCATTTTGGCTTGATAATTGGCTGGGGAAGCCTCTGGCTTCTAGTATTGGAGTAAATGGCTTCATCCCTCTTCATGTCAAGGTGAATGAGTTTATTGTGGATTCACATTGGGCTCTACCAGCTGTTTTTACAAATTTATTCTCTCACGTTGCAGATAAAATAAACAGGATGACTCTACCTATAATGGGCACACCTGACTCACTTATATGGCCATAATCCTCCTCAGGAGCTCTAACAGCAAAAGAAGCATTTGTCTTTTTTTTTCAAGTCATATTGATCTCTGAAACTGGGGAAAAGTTATATGGAGTAAAGCAATCCAACCACGCAAAAGTCTTGTTGTTTGGAAGGCTTTTTATGGGCGACTATTAACTGATGATGCATTGCAGAGGCGTGGTTTTTTCCTTCCATCTTGTTGTTCTTTTTGTGGTAATCATGTCGAGACGAGAGTACATCTTCTTCTACAATCCAACCACGCAAAAGTCTTGTTGTTTGGAAGGCTTTTCATGGGCGACTATTAACTGATGATGCATTGCAGAAGCGTGGTTTTTTCCTTCCATCTTGTTGTTCTTTTTGTGGTAATCATGTCGAGACGAGAGTACATCTTCTTCTACACTGCCCTCGAATTGTGGTTTTATGGAAATGAGTATGTCTTCTATTTAATCATTCTTTTTCCCCGTGGAATAGTCTTGAAGATGTATTTTTGGGAGCTTGGGTGTCAGCCTTCTCCAAGCAGAAAAGGAAGCTTTGGATTTTTATAGCTTGCACTCTAATCTGGTATATTTGGATCACTAGAAATCTGCTGCGTTTAAAGGAGAATGAATTAAACCATGCCCTTGGTGCCTGTTTAAGGCCATAGAGTGAGCGCCTTAATTTACAGACATAGGTAGGATGAGTAGGATCAACAAAGCCAGTGGGTTGTTTCATGAAAACATCCTCAGTGAGATACCCATGCAAGAATGCATTTTGCACGTCAAGTTGACGAATAGGCCATCCAAAATTAATAGCAATAGCAAGAATGAGACGGATAGTAGAATGCTTAATAACTGGACTGAATGTCTCACCATAATCAATTCCCTCCTGTTGATGAAACCCATTGGAAACTAACCGAGCCTTATAACGTTCAACAGACCCATCAGATCGGCGCTTAATCTTGAAGACCCACTTGTTGGGTAGGATGTTCATGGATGGGTGAGGAGGAACAAGTGTCCAAGTGCCTGCATGTTGAAGAGCATTAAACTCTTCGCCCATAGCCTGGCGCCACTCAATTTTCTTCACTGCTTGACTGAAACAGCTGGGTTCATGAGAATTAGAGTCAACAGTAGCAAGAACAACATATTTGGGATTAGGTTTCCTGATACCGCTCTTACCACGTGTACGCATATTATGAGAGGTGGTAGGAGCAACTTGGGTATTATGTTGGGCTCCAGTAGATGGTAGTGAAGTTGTCAATGTGGATGTTACTGGAGGAGCCACTGGTGAGGTGGAAGGGTTGGATTAATGGGAGAGATTAAGTGACATAGTATGTGATGGGGAATAAAACTCCAAGATCTCAGCTGGGGCGTCATGTGCAGGAGTAGCAACAATAGTCTCACGAAAAGGAAAACAATTTTCATTAAAGATGACATGTTTGGACAAATAGACTCGACCTGTGGACAACTCTAGACACCGATATCCATGATGATTGAGAGAATAACCAATAAAGACACACTGCTTGGACCAAAGAGCTAGCTTATGATTATTATACGGACGTAAGTAAGGAAAACAAACACAACCAAATGTCTGCATATAATCATAAGTAGGAAGACGTTGAAACAATTTTTCATATGGGGAAGAAAAATTCAAGACACGAGTGGGCAACCTATTGATGACAAAAAGAGCGATGTTAAGAGCTTCAACCCAATATTGAGAAGGCACAGATGCATGATCAAGTAAAGTGAGAGCAATATCAACAAGGTAACGATGTTTTCTTTCTGCATGACCATTTTGTTCAGGATGGTGAGGACATGATATTCGATGAGTTATACCTTTGGCAAGTAAAAATGGTTTAAGGTTGCCATTAACATATTCACCCCCACCATCAGTTTGGAAGGACTTGATGGTACAATTGAATTGATTCTGAACATAAGCATAGAAGTTAACAAAGATGGAATAAACCTCATTCTTAAATTTCATTGGAAAAATCCATGAGTATCTAGAAAAATCATCCACAAACAAGACATAATATTTGAATCCTTGAATTGATAATTTTGAGGACGACCACACATCATAATGAACTAACTGGAAAGGAAAATGAGAAACAGACTCAGACAAAGAAAAGGGCAGTTTAGTTGACTTGCCCAAAGGACATGAAGAACAAAATGACACAGTTGTAGACCCGAGTAGAGGTAACACCTCTTTATTTAATAGTTGCTTCAAAATAGGGTGAGACGGATGACCAAGTCTTGAGTGCCATACTTGAGCATTGACTCGATGACCTAGAAAAGCAAGAGGACGACCACTAGAAAAGCTGATAGGATAGAGACCATTGCTACATTTTCCCTGCAAAAGCGTCTTCCCCGTCGTGAGATCCTTCACACAAAAATGATTTGGATAGATTAGTACACAACAATTGTTGTCTTTAGTAAATCGGTGAACAGAGAGAAGGTTAGAAGAGGCATTAGGGCAATGAAAAATATTATGAAGTTTAAAGGACGAGAAAGGAGTAGAGAAAGTAGAAGAACCAAAGTGTTTTATAGGCAAACCTGAACCATCAACTACTCCACCAACACTGTCAGAACCATTGTATGCTTGAGGATTTTCCAGGTTTCCCACATCTGTAGTGATATGAGAGTTGGCACCAGTGTTCAGCAACCAAGTGCTATTGTCAAAGTGATCAGTGAGTTGAGCAGCCATAGCAGAGAGACGTTTTGTAGGAACACGTCCTTCAAATGCCAAGTTCATGCGGTTATAGCAGTCTAAGGCAGAATGTCCGCCCTTACTACAAATCTGACATTGAATCCGATTCAGGGAGGAGTTAGAGGATGACATGCCAGTTGAAGGCCCTGGACCAAGGATTGAGGATGTGCGAGGAACACCACGTCCACCATTAAAGGAGGAAGATGGATTGCGAGCAAAGGATGCACCACCTCGGGTAGACATGCCACGTCCTCCACTTGAATAGGTTCCTCGACCACGGCCACCACCTCGTGATCGGGAAGCATGAAGAGCTGTAGCACCAGTATCAACTCCAAGAACATTTTGATTTTGCAACCTACGTTCGGCACTTAACAACAAGGCCTCCAGAGCATCATATGTAATAGGCGTATCTCTGGCTTGTGCGGAACTGACAGTAGTCTCATAAACAGAACCAACATTATTCATTATAATCGAAACCAAATCAGTGTCAGAGACAAGATTACCAGCAAGTGCAAGGTTGTCAGCAACACTAATGATTTTATCCAAGAAATCTGAGATAGAGAGATCACCACGCATAGTGCGGAGAAGTTCGCTTCGAAGTTGAAGGATGCGATTTTGGCATTGAGAAGCATAACGCTTCTCAAGAGCCTTCCATGTGGCTGCTGAAGAAGTAGAGCGAGAGACGGTAGCGAGGACTGAAGGTGTTAGGGATCCATTGATCCAACTCAACACCGTCTGATCTTGAAGTATCCAGGCTTCATATTCTGGGTTGATCTCATCAGTGATCTTCCCTTCTTTGTCCTTGAGGAAACACTCAGGACATTTGTTTGTGCCATCAACGAACGACATCAAGTTGCGACTACGCAACGTAGGAATGATCTGAGCAAGCCAAAGGGAGTAGTTGGTGCGATCCAACTTGATTGAAAGTAGGTTGGTAACAGTGGGGATAGAATTGGTATTGGAGAAGGAAGAGGCCATTGTAGAAGCAGAGGAAGCAAGAGGAAAAAAAAAATGGGATCTTTTGTAGAGTCGTTAGACTAAAGGCTCTGAAACCATAAAGGAGAATGAATTGTAATGGGATTGCACAACTCAAGCAGAGTTTGCATGGCTTTATATATACTCTCATCAGTGTACAAATATGGATACAAATCAATAACGTTAATGCTCTCTAAAGTCAGAGCCTAAACATACGCACAATCAAGCTAATGAGGAAATAAACAAGAGATCTGGAAATAACTCATGGGTGGTTAATTGCAGATTGATCAATGGCTGTCATGATTGAATCCTTGATTGATTAACTGAATCCTTGATTGAGAAAGAGTGATTACATTCCTTAACAGCGTTTTGAATGTAAGGTTTTTGATGCTTTAGATGCCTGACGTCATCTTCTGGGTTTGTTCAAGGAATCGGTTAGGCAAACTTTTCATACCTACAAAAACCATATAGTTGTTTCTGTTTACTCTATGCTTGGTATCTCACAATTATCGGCCAATGCTCCTAGTTTTATTCCTCAGTATGGGCAATGACATGAAGCTACTGACCACATTTGTGGGACTGTATGTATGCAAGATTAAGCATTTGTTTATCATCTCTAGTTAGAGAATTGCTTGATACATGAGGTCAAGTTTTTGTCCCCCTCCTTCTTTGTATTACCTTTATATTTTTTAATAAAATAGGGGTTGATTACTCTCTTAAAAAATGGTATTAGTTTTCATATTCCAAGTCCAATGAGGCGGCTATATATACTAGTCATTTATAATGCTTTAAGCCTAAAGACAATGACGTTTTGGGGAAACTAATTACGATGAATTGGAGTTATTCTCATTAATTTACAAGACATGACAAATAGTAGCTAATTGAATTTATGATCATGATGGTGATCATAAAAAAAATAGGTGATTTTGGTGCCTTATGCTCAAATTTTAGAGATGCCAAATTTCGATGGGAGCCAAATGTGATGATGTTATTTGAGCAATTAAGAAGTGCAGTTACATAGTTGGTTAGATCGAAGTATTGATTTGAGTCGACGAATAATAATACATTTAGTTTAGAAGCAGACTATTGAGATTGTGTTCAACATCATTCACTCTATCTCTAATGTTTGAGGCGACTAGCTTTAAGACTCTCTTCGTATTTTTTGAATACAATTCAATCATGGCAATTTTTTTTTTGGGTCAATAAAACAAGATTTAGCCCACAAAAGAAGGTAATAATAAGGGATCAAATATTCAAATACCAGGTGTATTGGCTAGTTGGAGACTTGTCATCAAAATATTTTGAAATTCCGATGAAACAGTTATGTTGAGCTTAGAATATTCTCTTCTCTAATGTGCAGAATATCTTCCCTTTCTTTTTGTTTTCTCCAATCCTTGTTCTACCATAAATGTTAGGTAATCAAAATAGCCAACACAATCCAACTAACTTTATAATTCCCATGTCAGACTGGTTAAGCCTTCTAAATTCCTTAACCCAAACAAACAAAGAAATTAATTAACAAATGTGTTCTTCTCTTATCCAAAAAAATAGAAAAAGGCCATAAAATCTGCAGTTGTGTACTTTCACCGCTTCATATAATTGGAGGGAGAAAGGCAAAGGGAGACAGGTTGAATAGAAACTTACGCAAAGCAAACAAAAGTCACAACTTACAAGACATATCAAGCTTCCTCCAAACTCACTCAACCAAAACTTCTTTAAAGTCTCTCTTTCCTCAACTACAACAAAGAAAGGTCTCACTTTATTAACCCACTAGAGCTCCAAAGCCAAAGGTTGGTTCTTTTGAGAGAAAGAGCTTGAGGGTCTCTCTCTCTCTCTCTCTCTCTCTCTCTCTCTCTCATAATCTTGGAACTACTTTTTGTGGGTTTCTGAATGTGTGAGAGTTTGAGGTTTGAGGGTTGTTCTTGAAGCTTAAAAGATGTTTGGGTGTGAGTGTTGGTGCTGGAGCAGTGAATATGAGGAGCTATATGATCAGTCTGATGAGCCAAAGCCATACTCTTTGCCTTCACCTCTTCCAAAATGGCCTCAAGGTATGTAATCAAAGTTTCTTTCTTTTTAAAGGTGGTGGTTCAATTCAGAGAGAATGAAGGTTTCTATTTTGGTGTCCTTGAGTTTTGATCAATTTTTTTAGTTTTTCATTAATCTTCTGTGAGGTTTATTGGTTTAGCTTTAGATGTTGATCAATTTCCAGATGGTTTCCCAGATGACTTTTCTTCTTGATTTTTAAACAATTATTATGATTTTATATTGGGTTAGTGAGAGATTAATCAATTGGTGAACTTATCAACTTGGTCAACGAATTCATGAACTTGGTCAATATTTGTGAACTTGGAAATTCTGAATGCCTCGGAAGTTTAATATTCTTGGAATTCATGAAAGAGTGAATTGCTCTTTTGGTTCTAAATCCATGTGAGAAGCCTTATCTTTTTTGCTCTGATCTCTTATGAAACAGTAGCCTTTGTCTCCTAACTGCCTAGTAGGAGCTTAATTTTAAGTTTCTTTGGAATTGGTTTAATATGATGTTTTTGTGAACTCAATGCTCTCTTGCATATAGATATATAAAGCTATAGAACCTAGTAGATTTTCAGGAAAATGTTACAAGTGCCAAACAATTTGAGGTCTGATCACCGTGTATTCTCATTTTTGTAGGCCAAAGTTTTGCGTCTGGAAGAATATGCCTCGGAGAAATTGAAGTTGTTCAAGTCACCGAGTTTGAGAGTGTTTGGAGCTGCAACCGGTTGGGTGGAAAATCCAAAGCTGTCACATTTTATAGACCTGCTGGGATTCCAGATGACTTCTTTTGCCTCGGTCACTACTGTCAGCCCAATCACCAGCCGTTAAGAGGTTTTCTACTTGCCGCTCGTGACATGGTTGCTACCAGGAAGGATATGGGTGATGGTTTAGTGCAAGACTTGGTACAAAAGCTACCAGCCTTAATAAAGCCCCTTAACTACTCTTTGGTGTGGAATGCAGATTCGACTAATGGTAGGTGTGGTTATATTTGGATGCCAAACCCACCTGTGGGTTATAAGGCCATGGGTTTTGTGGTCACTGATGATAGTGAGGAGCCAAACCTTGATGTTGTTCGATGTGTACGAGAAGATCTGACAGAGACTTGTGAAGCATGTGATCAGATACTTGCAGTGGGTTCGAAGTCTTCAGAGAACGAATTTCAGGTTTGGAGTACAAGACCTTGCGAACGAGGTATGTTATGTAGGAGTGTTTCAGTTGGCACATTCTTTTGCACTAATACCTACTTGGATTCTGACGAAGAACAAGAAGCTGTGTGCTTGAAGAATATTAGTTCATCCCTACACGCAATGCCAAATCTACAGCAGGTTCATACACTCATTGAGCACTATGGGCCTACTGTATTCTTCCATCCTGATGAGGCTTATTTACCATCATCAGTACAATGGTTTTTCAAAAATGGGGCAGTTTTGTGCAGCGATTCCTGTGAAACAGGTGAACCAATTGATCATAGAGGCTCTAATTTGCCTGGTGGAGGGGAAAATTTGCATGATTATTGGATAGATTTGCCAAATGATCATGATGCAAGACATCACATCAAAGGCGGAAACATGGAGAGTGCGAAGCTATATGTTCATGTAAAACCAGCATTAGGAGGAACTTTCACCGATGTGGCCATGTGGATATTCTGTCCCTTTAATGGACCGGCCACCATTAAAGTTGGTGTACTAAGTATTGCAATGAACAAGATAGGAGAACATGTTGGTGATTGGGAGCACTACACTCTCCGAGTGAGCAACTTCACCGGAGAACTTTGGCAAGTGTACTTCTCAGAACACAGTGGTGGTAGATGGGTAGATGCATTTGACTTGGAGTTCATTGAAGGGAATAAGTCAGTTGTATATTCTTCAAAACATGGTCATAGTAGCTACCCTCATTCGGGAACCTATATTCAGGGGTCTTCAAAGCTTGGAATAGGATTAAAGAATGAAGTTGCTCGAAGCAAGATATTCATTGATTCGAGCAGAAAGTACGAGATTGTTGCAGCCGAGTACCTTGGTGATGGTGTTATTGAAGAACCGTGTTGGTTGCAATATATGAGAGATTGGGGTCCAACTGTTGTGTATGATTCGCGATCAGAACTAGATAAGATAATTGATCGTCTTCCATTCTTTGTTAGATTCTCTGTGGAGAATCTATTCGAATTGTTTCCAACCGAACTCTATGGTGAGGAAGGGCCTACTGGCCCCAAGGAGAAGGATAATTGGTTGGGAGACGAAAGGTGAAATGCAAGGTCTCAAATCTATGTCAAGTTTCCACATAACAGGTGATGTCTTGCTGTAGATGCCAATGCCAATGCAATTTGGTAGGAACTTGAACTCGTTTCTACAATTTGTCAAATGCTTTGTATTTGAAAAGTCCGTGGATTGTGAAGTTTAGAAGAAACTGAAACTGTATTTGAACTTTTACAAGCAAAGAGTCTGCCCTTAATTCCTTGTTACAGTAGGGATGGGAAAGGCTTGTCTGGGTTTCCTTTACCACACTCCTGTTGATCTTTATCCAATGGTTCTTTTAGTGATTGTACACAGATATGTAACTAGTATAGCAACTGTATCAGTCTTATCAGATATCAAACTGGTGAAAAGAAGAATTCAAGATCTCTTTTGATTTTCTTAATGTTGTGATGTGGTAGGTGATTATGGTTACACACCAAAAATATCATGATTTTAAGCTAAAAATTGCAACTTTATGGAGAATGATCATCCTTCTGGTCAGGAAGCCCAAGACAAGTCGAAGAAAAGTAGGCAATAATTTGAAGTCTGAAAATGACTTGTTTTCTCTCATGTTGAAGGATATATTCCCCATGGTTTCGATTGGACTATCTCAAGAAGAGCTATGATTCCTTAAAGACAAAGTTTCACACTTCATTCCCAGCTAAAGAGTTGTCTAAGAGCATCAATGATGAAGCGGGAAGTCGAATCCAAAGTAGGCACCTAGAGAATGCAGTTTTCGGCAGCTTAATGGATTGCATTTTCAATTAAGAATTCGAGGACATTTCAGTGTTCCTTTTGGCCGGGGAACGATTCAAAGTTGTAGTACAAGTTTTTCAATTCATTATAATGTCAAGAATTATTCGAAAGGATGATGGGAAGCTCAAGTTATGAGTCCCCAAAGTTGGACTCGGAAACAGGAATTTCGGCAAACCTTACGAGAAGCAATCTTTGAAGCAGTATTCTAGTATCAAGACGACATCTATTCGGGAAAGTTTCTTCACCAAAGTTGTAGAGAAGATTGAGTACTTCATTTTAGAATCAAGAAATGTCCAAGAAGGTGGAGCAATGATGATCATGCTTTTCAACATTTTTTATTTATTTTTACTTCATTATTAGAGAAAATTTAACGGATTGCAAATTTGCAATTGTTGAATCAAAGTACTTCATTCATTATTGGGAAAATGTTCATTTAATACTAATTTAAACCTCTTATTGCTCATTCTAATGAATTTAATAGATATGAGTTCATTCCAATATAAGGTGTTCATATTTGTGCCAAATACAAAAATCTATATTAAAGTCATAATAAAATAATAATTTTTGTATATTTTTTAGACAATTTTACCCTCACCACTTCAACATTTATAAGGAGAGAGAAAGTGAGAGTGAGAAGATTTTGCCGGAACCTCACCGTCACCGGTTGCCGTATTCCTGTCATTGGTTGCCGGAATTTCTTCGGTCGCCGGTAATTGATCTCTAGTAACTCAGATTTTTTTCGGTCGCCGGATTTCGGTCACCAGTATCTCGGTTACTGACTCCTAATAATTTGGTTACTGACCCCCAATAATCAGTTACTGACCCCCAATAATCGATTACGGACTCCTAATAATTTGGTTACTGACCCCTAATAATCAATTTATTTCAGCTTATTGTAATAGAAAAGAAGAAATACTTGAACATAATCGAGTTATTGACCCCAGTAATTAGTTACTGACCCCCAATAATTCGTTATTAACTTTTGATAATCCGGTTGCTAATCTCAAATAATCAACTTATTAAGTTGTTGATTCTCAACGATCGGGTTACTGACCTCTACTAATTAATTATTGGCTCCTAATAATCGACTATTACCCCCTAATAATCGGTTACCGACCCCCGACAGCCAGATTATCTTCCCCTATAATCAGTTAAAACTCACAAAATGAAAAGGGTAAATAAAGAGAGCATTTTTTTAACAAAAAACCATAAAGAATTCACCGAGAACAAAACCACCAGAGAAACACTTCAACTTCAAAAGGTGTCATCATCATATCTGCTACCAAACTCTTCTACACCATTTCACAGGCTCAAATTTAACAGTTTTTGTGCATTTGGTCATTTTGCCTTCATTATTTTGCCTTGTGTATCTGGATTCCCTCAAAGCCGGCTGATTTTCTTAGATTCTCTTCATTCTTTTACTACGTACCTCAGAAATAAGCTACGAGTACGTATAAAGAGGAATACCAAAGATAGCATAGTCATGGAGCTTGAAAGATGTTAATCTCCTTTGTGTTGCTTGCTTTTCTGGGTGTGTTTGCTCGTCTGTACAATGCCTTGGTGACGAAGCCGGAGAAGCTTAGATCAATCCTGAGGAAGCAAGGCATCATCGGACCGCCTCCTACCTTCTTGCTCGGAAATATCAGGGAGATCAAAAAGGCTCATAAGTCCCCTACCCAAGACGCTACCACTTCTCAACTCCTAACCTCCCACAACCTTGCTTCTACTCTCTTTCCCTTTTTTGAGGAATAAAGAAGCAAATATGGTACGTATAGATAATCGAAATTAAGTAACTAATTACTTCAGTAAGCACGTACTTCAGGACTTCTCTTGTGGGAGGAAGGGGTTAAAGCTAAGCAAATTGCCAAAGATGGTTTCTTGTTTGTGTGAAAAGTGCAAACCACCTGAAATTCACTCAAGGGAAATGTATATTCAGATTTACATTGCTCATTCATTCTCAAAAGTGATTTGGGTAATGTTCAAAAAAGACCTCGGACTTTTAGCAGCTGTCTGACCAAAAATAATACTCACAGCAGCAGCAGCAGCAATATAGAATCGGAAAATTCACATTAGACATAGGGCGAGAACTGTTGTTCATTTTGCATTCTTGCCTTCCTGATTCAAACCCTCCCAGCTTATCTCACGAGCACATTCCCCACACACAGTGGTGCAACCAGATTTTGTACCTTGACTTCTAAGGGTCAGTAAATGAGAAATTTTTGTGCATTTCCGCTGCACAAAAGCATCCCTTGCCTTAGATTCTGCAGAGCTGCTTACCTCTGCTGCAGGTGTGTTCACTATTGGAGAAGCTGGCTTTTGGTCAACTGCAGCTTCATTGAGAGGAACTTGCTGCACTTCCTCCCATTCAAATGATCTCCGGTATGCTTCCAAAGCCATGGCTTGCTCCTCTTTTGATAGCTTTTCCTCTTCATTCTCTTGCAATAGCGTCTCATGTAAGTGAAAATTGGCAATCCAACTGAAACAAAGGGAGGAAGCAATAGTGTCCGGTTATGAAAAGCGTAAATGATGTCTATCAATAGATGCTGATTAAAATAAGAACATAGGAACATACCTCGGATAATGCTTGCCAAGTAAATTTTCCATCAATTTGTCGGCGCAATTTCCGTAAGAAAGATGTGTTTCGTGCTTAGGCATATTATCATGTGAACCAGCAACACTTTGATTAGCTCCGTTATCGTGCTCAGGCCCTTCATGGTTTTCATCGTCACCAAACTCAAAAAGATGTAACATCTCTTCTTTGGATATTGTCCTATGTACCTGTTGTCTGTCAACTACCCTTGCAGCCAGGCCCTCCTTTGTTACCTATATGTCATTTTCGCATCATTAGAGTTTCATTCAGCCAAAAACCATAATATATATAATATAATCAATCGTGTTCTCCCATTACCTGACGCTTATAAATTTTTTCTTCCATAGTTCTATGTGCCATCAATCTGTAAGCAAACACGGGCTTTGTTTGGCCATACCTGAAATAAACGAACAAGTGTATCAACTAAAATATGTCAGATTGTATTGGAAAGATTTCCAGTTCTGTGGAACGGAAAACCATAGCCTGCTAATTGCATGTACTTCCTCTCAATGTTACTATAAAGCCATGAACTCCTAAATCTATCTCCACCAAAGGTACACAACACCATTCGGACGCCTGCATTTTAACTCTAGTTCTTTATGTACTACAAGTGAATAGTGACCTTGAGCCACCAAGTACACATTAAATCAAAACCTCAATGCCTTTATTTTTCTTTCCTGCTAGGCTACTACAGACCCATACCCTCTAATTAATGTGAAGATATTTATTAGAAGATATTTACTAGACCCTTTCTGTTCTTCACATGTTGCAGAGACCATTCATGCGATATGAAGATATTTATTGAAAACACAAAACAGAGGAAATGACCAAAAAAGAATGAAATATCGCACCTCCAAGCACGATAGATAGCCTGAAGATCATACGTCGGATTCCAAGACCCATCAACTATGATTACACGGTTAGCTGCATAAAGATTTATCCCCAAGGATCCGGCTTTGGTAGATATTAGAGTGCATTTCACCCTCTTGTTTAAAGGATCATTAAAGCGCTCAACCAATTTTTGCCTTTCCGAGCTCTCTGTTCTTCCATCTAGCCTGAAAATAACAAAAGAAACAAGTAAAATATACATATAATATGTTCTTCTATTTAGATTTGTATCAATTAGGGTGAAAAAAAATAGATAGGTGATGAGTATTGTCCTCCTTCGGAAAATGAAAATGCAAGAGAGTGATATATACCAACCTAAACCAATCTTTTCCTTTCTTCCAAAACTTGCATCTCTTCCCATGCCGAGGTAATCTTGCAAGGTAAAGTTCTATCAAATCAAGAGTTGGTATGCTCTGACTAAATACCAATGCCTTATCACCCACATCAGAACACATGGCTAGAATGTCAAGCAGCAATACCATTTTGCCACTGTAATCAACCTCCTTATAATTATTTTCATGGATGAGATCATTCCACCAATACTGAAAAGGCAATAAATCATTAGACACAACAAACAAGAAAAAAAAAACCACAACAAGAACAAGGGTTCTTGCAACTCTTCTGAGTCTTCTCAATCAACAGTTAATGGATTTGAGCACCCAATTGGAAGGACACAGCATACCATAATGTCTTTAACAGGCTTCCGTTTGAGAAAAAGTACGTAACCGTTACAATTGGTTTTTACAGAAACTAGCTAATGCAGGACCAAAATTGCTCCTAGGCTTGTAGAGTGGATTAACTCAAACTAATAAAATTTTATGTATATAGCTAGTTTCCATAGCTAGTTGATGAGGATCGGGATAATTAAAGTATATTTTGAGAAAACTAATTATGCAGTAGATCTTTGGCCAATGATCCCTGACTATATTTTTCTTCTTAATCTGTATATATAGCTGAATTCACCCCCATTTGTTCAGTAAAGCATTCTTCCTCATAATTTTATTTACATAAGTAAAGTTAAATGGATGGAAATGAAAGAGTATTAAAGTGCAAAAGACTACATCTGAGTATCAGTATAGTTCGTCCAAACCTATACCTTCTGAAAGTAACCATCATCTTTTTTTCCTGGCTCTGTCAAAAAAGATATACCGCCACTATAAGACACTGTCAGGAATATAGTCATATATATGTGTGTGTGTGTGTGTCTGCGCCCATTCAGAACAATATAGAACACTACAAAAAGCCATGCCATGCATTCATTCAATCTCATTGATACTTGATATGATATCTCCATTACTATCAAAAAAAAAATACCATGAACATACATGGTACTCTTGCAAAAACTTAACACAAAACGGAAAAATCATACCTCCTATATAGTCAGTGTTTTCATCACTAGAGCTGTCATTAGCATTTAAATTCTCCACACCATCTTCATGCCTCATATAGACTCTGTCATCTTTTCTCAATTGCAATATCCCAGGATGGTTCCATATCTACTACAGACCAATAGCATTTATCAATACATAACAATTTACAAGAAGAAAGAAGCATGATGAGCTAGTCTAATAGATATCACATATACAGGCCATCCTGTCACATAAAGAACTTGCATACAAATTGCATTCACCGTTGCCCGGCAAGTTCTAGTAGATTTTGGAGCATGCCCATTAAGTGACAACTAGGAAGAATTCCAACACTACCTAATAACGCAACAAGCGATTCTTGGGAAAGTAAAATACAAGATAATTTAAGTATTATTTTAATACAAACGATAACACTTGTCTGATTCCACCCAAAGTTACACAAGGTTCTGATTGATAAGTAGTTCTAGAATCCACCATGTCACCTACCAAATCCCAAATCATCTTCTTCACAAGTCGTAGATCATGACTGATCCTTTTAATTATTAATGCCAAAGTATACAGTTTGAAGAGAAATTGTTTGACTCTTATTTGTAAACGTTAACGACACAGCTGACACAATTTTGTTTTAGTTTCAAACCCTACTTCAAAGGGCGGTGATTGAACATTTTCAAATGCATACGGTGGATGCCTCCCCATACATGAATGTGTGCAATTGAGCATCAGTGTGTGCTTGTCATTATCTGTAGATAATGAAACATTGGGAACTTAACAGAAGGAATATACCTGAGCTAAGGCCTGGTAGCCAGCGAAAAAACCTCTTTTCATCTTTTCATTATAAATCTTGTCAGCAGTGAATCCATGCACATCAAGGAATCTCTTGTATAATTTCTTCTGTATGGGAGAAAGCCTCACAGTTATCACAAAAACAGTTTTAGGTGGCAAGTCCTTCTTCACCACGCTCAGGCCCATTCTTTGAACAAATCCTTTCAACGTTTCAGACAGAACATACGATCTCTCTTTCATGATTTTCACATCTTTCACAGTTGAATTAGTATGTTGACCATTCTCTATGGGATTCTGGAAGCTGCACATATGGTTATGCACAATTAAGAAGCGTCAGATAAGGAAACATGAAGGATAAACAAGAAAAGACGAGATATATAAGTGAAGAAATCTTGCCGGTTTCTAAACTCGTGGCTACTTCCAAGAAAACCTTCCCTTACAAAATCAACCATCTGTAATCAATCAAAAGTTAAGGAGTCAAGACAGTATGTGATTTTATAGAATTGGTAAAATAAACAGCTGTCAGGCGAACGCACACAATAATATTCCATGAGATTGTTCTGAAGAGGTGATCCAGTTAATGCTATCCTTCTTTGGCATCTCACTTTTTTCAGGGCCTGGGTTACTTCAGCGTTGGTATTCTTAATAATATGGGCCTCGTCACAAACAAGTATATCAGGTCCATCCTGAAAGTTGGACATGTAACAAAAAGAAACAACTTATATATTTGAACGTCGTACATGCTAGATGATTAAATACCAAAAGTTTACTTTAGGACTACCAAGTTGAAGAGAAAAGGGAGGTAAGAGTTAAGAAAGATATTAAATACAATCTTAAAGGTGAACATCAACCTACCTGTAAGGCATGACAAATTTCTTCAGCCATCTGCTGATCCTTTACATGCTTTTTAAAAGATAAATTTCTGAAAGCAGTGTAGCCAATCAAGAAAACACCACCCTTAGTTCTCCACTTTACAAGCAACTCTAGTCTTTTCTCCCTGGAAAACATAGCAAGGATGCCAACTGGTGAGAGAGAAGTTCCTTGTTAAGGTTCAGAATATTTGGTTTTACCCCATTTCCGCATCACTTGTCAACAGCTAAGCAAATAGTAACTTCAATCTTTTATAAACAATTCCTTTGTTTCTATAAAAAGAAAACTATAAAAATATAAAATGTTCAATTAAACCTTGAAACATCTTCTAGCATGAAGACCCGAAGAGGCTTTACTTCTGATGGTTTCCACTTCAAGAACTCTTGCCGCCAATTATGAAGCACATTAACAGGAGTGACAATAAGTGCAGTTTTTAACCCCAAATCAATACTTCTCATTGCAGTATACAGAAAAGTAATAACCTGAAAAAGCAACTTTACAAGTTATACATCAAGCACTGAAGGCTAAAACATGCAAAAGCATATGATGTATATACTCGCAATTTTCCAAAGTAGCTATGCCACTAGGCTGAGGTCATTACTCATTAACATATGCACTACGACCTAAATGGTAGCACCTAAAACTAACAATAACATTTCTTGGTATAAGATGGAGCGTAATACCTGAAGCGTTTTACCAAGGCCCATCATGTGAGCAAGAATACAACCAAGCCCTTCATCCCCAGACTTCACTTCTCTGACAGACTGTACGATGTTCTCCCACATAAACCTTACACCCATAATCTGTGAAACAAATCAAATCTTTAATGTTACAGAGTGTAACAAGGCAGAGATAAAACACAAAAAACTCAATTGAAACTTGATACTTTTAAAGCACTAACAGAAAACTCAATCAAGATGCTTAAATTAAGTTAGAGATATGTATAGGCAATAATAACAAGTCTACACACGTGGTAGCATATAAATTGAAATAAAGATAGCAAGGCATGGAGCTGTTGAAATTTCCAGACATGTAGAATTTAAGGTCAAACTTAGTGTTGCAACACTAGTGGAAATAAGAATGAACGATCTCATTCTTAGCATAAAATCAAGATAATTCATAGAGGAAAACCCATTATGTAATTCAAAGATTGAGGAAAATAACCTGATGAGCCTTCAATTTTGATGAAAGGCTTGGAGGAATTCTCACAGGTTCTTCACCTTTCTCTCTCATAACATTCACAATATAACCAGCTGATGCATCACCCACAACTTCAGCACTAGCACCTTCAGATATATTCCAATTATAGCAAGAAGAGACCTTCATCTTAGATTTAACAGAAAGTTGTACTTCAAAGGACTGCAAACGCTCTCGACGTTCCTGAGAAGACAGTCATTCAAAATTAGCTCTATGCCTGAAAATCTGAAATGACAAAATCGACAAGTACAAGAAGTACCTTTTCAATCGCAACTTTTTTTTGGGTTTCTTCTCCCAATTCGGCATCATC
Organism: Fragaria x ananassa; assembly: GCA_034370585.1. Taxonomy (NCBI): domain Eukaryota; kingdom Viridiplantae; phylum Streptophyta; class Magnoliopsida; order Rosales; family Rosaceae; genus Fragaria; species Fragaria x ananassa. The sequence goes on from CP139753.1 coordinate 897,010, forward strand.
AATAATCCTTCGTATCTTCTTCTTTCTTGTCCTCTTAGAACTGATATTACAAATGTTAGAACCACTATAAAGCAAAAGTTACAATGCATAAGACAGAAAGCACACCACATTGGTTTGAAATGTAAACATCAAACATAAACTACACGTTGTCAACTCATTAGCTACATGCCTTGGTAGCATATTATACGTGTTCTCAAAGCATCTTTGGAGCAGGGACCAGGAAAAATGTTGGAATCCTATCACTATGAGAGAGAGAGAGAGAAGTATTCTACAAAGACATTTAAAGAGGAGCATATGGATTGAATTAGACATCAGTAGTTATACCTGTTAGCAACATCCATGCCTGCTTCTGAATCATCTGAATCACTATCGGAGCTAGATACTATCAAATCTGCATATCCCATTGCTTCCTGAAGTTGTACCGTCAAAGTCTGTATGAGACTAGGGCAACAGGAACAACACTGCCAGCCATTGGTCTGGGCCTTGGATAAGCATTCCTCTCCGATATTCCTCTTTATACAATTTGTACAGAATAGCATTGTGCAAGATTTACAACTCAATAAATCATTGCTTTGCCCACACCACCCACAATAACACATGGAGCAATCAGGATCCTGCACACCTTTGTACGTCAATAAAGGTCTAGCATTTTTATTTTTCAAAGTAGATAAATCAATTCAAAATATAAGGGCAAACTTCCTTTTCTTAGTTGAAATATAAAAACAAACGTAATAGAAAGCCGTAACTTGTATCCAACCCTTCTCTAGTGAGTACAGTCACAAAGTCTGAAGCCATAATCTATCATGTTAATATAGTTTCATATTGCTGATTGAATGAACAAGACAAGAGCTGGTAATGAGCAATAAGTTATCTCACCAATGAGCTCTTTTCACACACCATGCAGGCATACAAATAGATATATATACAAATTGAGCTCTTTTCACACACCATTGGAACGTTTCTGTATATCAGGCCTATTCTGATGCGGATGTCCGCACTTGGCTTAAAATGCGAACGTCCCTCCGTTCGCCACCGGACGGTGCCGACGACGGCGCGCCTCCACCCCAGCATCCCCGACCACTTTCCCTCCCCGGCGAGTCCGCCGAAATCCAGTTATCCAGCAAGATCACCCAAAACTTCAAACAAGATCGATCTCGCCGGAAAACTAGAATTCGACGGACTCACCGGGGAGGGAAAGTGGTCGGGGACGCTGGGGTGGAGGCGCGCCGTCATCGGCGCCGTCCGATGGCGAACGGAGGGATGTCCACACTTTAAGCCGAGTGCAGACGTCCGCTTTGGAACGTTTCTGTGTGTATATATATACATATAATATCACGTATGAATATATATTCATACATGCATATACATGTACAAGTACATGAACATATGTGTATATATATACAGTGAGAGAAAGAGAGCTAATATAAGATATGCGGTCTTAGTCAAAAAGAAGATCGGTTATTAGGATTCATGCATTCTATCACCAGGATTAACACATAAAATTACACTAACTGTTCAAGTATAGTTCAAAGCAAGCAAATATGTTACTGATGGCAATACCTTCAAATTCATCTTTTCTTCCAATAAGTGCTTGCAATTTGCACATATAATCACTCTCATAAGTGGATGTGAGCTTATATCAGCAGAAAGTTTACTACAAGCTGTGCATTGGAGCTTCTTATTCAGACTATGTGATGTGAGACCATCATCTCCAGAAATGCAGATATTCTCTTTGACGTAGGAAGGATCCTCAGAGTTAATCATAGTGCGGTCAAAAGTATCTTCCATTGAAGCTTCATCATCACTGTCTAAAATTATAGTTCGACTCCTCTTATTATCAATGTTCAGTTCGTCACTCTCATTCGGCCGTTTGGACCCTCTGGCTTCAGTGGAATCAGGAGACAGCGGAGCACCATTACTCATGATCCTTTGATTGTCAATACCATTAGAAATTTCCAAACCTTCAAGCATGGCAGACTTCAAAGTTTGGTCTTCAACCTCATTATCTTTGTTACAAATATTAACACCATCTTCATCAATTTTCCTACCGACATCCTGATTCAACCACAAGATAATAATTAGCATTACTGCATATCAAGTGTATGCCAAAAAGGCAGGAAATATCCATGACTCAATCACCGGGGCAAGTATTTTCTGGCTACGTATTAAAATATAAAACTACATGTGTACGCTTGTACAAAGTACAGTGCTATAGAGGACCTTGATAAAACAGATGGACTCTCTTAGAAAGGAGAGAGAGAGAGAGAGAGAGAGAGAGAGATGTAAACTGCAAGTAAAAATACCCGAAGCAATGAGTTTTACACAGGTGAAGTATACCTGTTTAGATCTCTTTTGATGTCTCCTCCGTTTCAAATGAACTTGAAGCTTCCTATCAATGTTCGCGTCATCTTCTTCCTTAACCTTTAAAGGAAAATTACATAGTAAACTCCAGGTATAATTCCACAGGTATAACTAGAATGTTTGTCGTATGATGAAGAAAAATGTATAGTGTACTAGTATTCGGTATAAAATTCAACAGGTGCAGGGTGGACCCAAGTTATCCCTCAGAGGAAGGGTGGTATACACACACATTTATTTGTATATATCTAAAAGAAATATGTTCTCTTTCCTTTTGTTAAAAGGCAGACAAAAGTAAGCAAGGATATTATTAACATTACAACATGAATTATGAAGTAGACTCAGTTACCTTCCTATAATTTCCTTTTTGTTCTTCAGAGAGATTCAGTTCTCTTTCATTTGCAACAGCAGCTGCAACAAATGGATCACTAGAAGTGCCATCTATGTCATCAATCTCCTCCACCTGCAAAAGTAACATCAAAAACTTATTGAAAGAATTAACTGAGTCAAAATTTATCATCTATAGCAGCGGGTAGCTTCTGGAGGAGCTAGTATTATGTGACAAAAGCATCAAACTCATGACAATTAAACCCATAAAAGAAAGGATCCTCTTAGTAGTGACCTTCAGACAGGACTGGTGTGAATCACTCCCACATCGACACAATCATATAGTTCATTAGACGACCCCTTCTTACTCTCATTTAAGCCTCCAACGGTGGATCTTTGAATTTCTTTTTTTTTTTTCTAATTTTCAGCAGTCAGTGGCTCCATTTATGCAACCTCGATGTGTTATTCCACAATCACTACAATTGAAATGTGTCCACACAACCAGACCAAATCTATGATTCTTAGTATGACTTAGAATAGTGTTATGTTTGATATGTGCCAGCCAAATGTAGAGCACATAAACTTCAGTGAGTTAGAGACTTGGCAAGCATCACTATAGGCCTTTCTTAACATCCTTATCCCTGTAGGTTACATCACCAGGAAAAAAGTATTCCTTTTTTCTACTAATGTAGGCCCTTCTGTGTACATCTTTAGAACTAAACAGAAGATACTATCCCATTTTAATAGAATTCATTGTAATTTAACCTGCCTAGAAAAAACGAATGAGGAAGCATTAATACAGATGGCTGCTCCTCTTACTATATGTTTTGTCAGAACAAAAAGCTAGGGTGCCACAAACCAGATAAAACTCTAAGCAAGAGTATTACGTACCAATCTGACAAACTCTAAGAATATTACTTTTATAGTCAATAACTGGCATAGTTATGCAATATGATTGACGAACTAGTTAAATTATATGCATGTTTCAATACCCAAGTTCCAAAACCACAGGTTTAAAATAAAAACTAATGAAATAGTGCATCGCCACCTAAAACATCATCAACACGAGTACACTGAGAATAGGGAATGAACATCACGGTAAAAATAAATAAAAACAACATTGTACAGATTGATTAAACCTAGGTGAAGATTTTACCTTAATGTCAAGCTTACACATCTTGTGACAAAAGGATAGTAAACATGAATTCCATAAATCAAGTAGAGAGAAATATTAGTCACCTCATTGACACCAGGTAATTCAAGTCCCATCTCAGCAGCTTGGTGAGGTGTGCTAGCCAAGTAAACAGTAGCCCAGTGCTTGCTGCCAAATGAGGTGCTATCCTTAGTTGCACCGTCAGAAAAGAATTTGTTGACAGAACACCAATCAACCTCAGTTGTCACAACATCCTTACTCCCCTCTTCAGCTATTTTTTTCTGCAGAAACCCACTAGCACCATCCTCCAATAACTTCCCATGTTTCCTGAGTCCAGGAATACAGATTCATAACCATCAACTTCATGTTCATAAATTGAAGAATCAATAATGCTAATAGGGCATCAGTGATAAGTATACCTTCTTACAGGTCTGTACGTTTGGAGATACTTCTCGGCATCAGCCCTTGACTCAGTGAATTCTCCACTCACCTGACTTCCTACCCAGTGTATTCGTGTTTTCCAAGCTTCGGTGCAGCAACCATTAGGAGCCTGACTTTCAATCCACTTATAAAGGCTTGGTAGCTCAATGCCTGCCCCATCAAGTTGTTCCTAGTCAGAGAGACATGTAGAATAAAGTGAGCGGAAACACAAATATAAATAAATAAAGACCCTGTTTCTTCACAGTAAAAAAAAAGAAACATATTGAAGCATATTGAAGTCATCAAACACCACATGGGAAAATAAAGCACATCAACCGAACAGCAAAAAGTCTACAATATCAAAAAATAGCACTACCTACAAAAATAGATGACCTCTAGTGCTTGTCTATTACAATAAGAAATTCAAATCTGTGAAACACATATTCAAGTTTCAGATGTTTTAAGTTCGCAAACAAGCCAATCCAGTTCAGGCAAAGAGTTTATAAAATTACAGAAAAAGTATGTATCCATAACTTAACATTTCCGCAGCGTTCATTAATCATGGTTAGTTAATATCCCACAAAGTTGGATAAACAAAACTTTGACTAGCACTTATGCTCCACACACTGTCTAACAAGTTTTAACCTTAGAAAGTTTTAACAAACATTAGAAATAGTGAGGGAAGATTGGCCAAAAACTGATATCTAGCTTTAATTATAATGTAATGAGAATTGGTAATAATTCCTTCCCAGGGATTTGTACCTTAAGTAAAATTTAATCACATCAAAGGTACATGACAGCTCTGAAATGTATTAAGAAGCAAAGATTTACTCAGAATTGAAGAAAGAAGCAGACCAACAAATGAGCACTCTCAGTCTCAAGCTCATCGAGCTCTGTTTTCCAGTCTTCTATTAAAGTAGCCATTTCATCTGCAACAGCTGTTTCCAACTGCAGAAAAGTACAACCAGTTCAGTAAGATAACGATAATGTACTCAACACTGAGGAAGTTTGAATAGAGCAACACTAACATCATTCCCTTGAAGAGTTTGTGCCAGCTCCTCTCTAACTTCAGTCTCCACTTTGGCAAGAGACTCCTTTTCAAGGGCTTCCTGAGCCTCTGCAGCCTACATTGGGCATAAAACTAAATTAAAAACATTGATATATAAATAATTTTTCATATCTGTCTGTATAGATACATGGTAATTGGTAATCAATGTCGACATTAATTATAACCAGAAAGAAAAAAAATTAATACCTTACTCTCAACCTCCAAAAATTCAGCAATCAGCTCCTCAATTTCTTTATCAGATAAAGGTTCCTGCACAAGAATGATGAAACAGCATTAGGTAACCGTAAAGAAAGCAAAGAACAGTCCCAACTTGATTGAGACAACCAAAAAAATCTATCAAGACTCGTAACATGCCTCAAGATGCAATCCATCATCTTGTCCTGATATCGATACTTCATCAACTTCCGAATCAAAATCATCTATAAAAGAATCCAAATCACTACCACCAGAACCGCTCTCCACATCTTCCACCACATCATGATTTTCTTCCATTTTCTACACCAACACAGACAAAACCTCAGAACAGTGTGCCTCAAAACATAAATATAACATATGCAGCATCCAAATTTAGGAGCAAACCAACACGAACACATCAAACTTATCCAAAACAAAGTTTGCAACTTTACTCAAACAATCCGATAGCAATGCTTCAAAACCTTATCAACCCTCCAAAATTTGCCTAAAGTTGCAAACTTTCTATGATCATCAATGGCGAAACTCGAATCCAAACTCAAAGATTAACACTTTAGGAGCAAACCCAAATGTAAACACATTGACAAAAAACAAAAACACAAAAAACAGTGGCAACTCAAGTAATCACCTACAATGCTTCAACCCTGAAAATTTGATAAAGCTCTAATCTTTCTATGATTTTCAACGCCGAAACTGGAACCCAATTCAAAGATTAAAACTTTAAGCAATCAAAGCCATACATTTCAATCCGAATTTCACAATGAACAAGACCGGAATCAAAACCTCACGTCTTTATTGGGCAGCAAGTAAATAGGGTTTTGCTACGAGGAATAATACGGCGCCGCTGGACTGATCGGAATATAAGGGCATTGGGGAGGTGAGTGACTTACCGGAATAGGAGAGGGCGCGTGAAATTTTGAGGGAGGAGGGAAAAATCCCACTTTTGGTATTTGGGTTTCGTCTCTTTTTGTTTTTGGGTTTGAAAATTGAATGACGGAGCTCAGACCCCAATAAGCAAAAACAATGAGAGATGGAGTGACGTGGGAAGTAGAAATGGGATTAGAGCTTTTTTTGTTGGAAAATAATCTTTATTACGGGAGGTTAACCCTCATAAGTAATATATAATGGATAAACTAATGACTATAATATTTGTAAGTAATCACTCAAAGGTGAAGGTAGTTTAATCACTATTAACATGTATGATAGGTTTCAGAACATAAATTAAGAATCGAGACATGTTATAGTACGAAATCAATCAAAAACACTTCTTATGTCTTGTTATTTCTCTTATCTAATTGAGCTAGATGTCTAGATCGTTAAGGAATATAACTAAATCAAATCAATAGACGATTCAAATATATCAAACATAAGTCGTTCAAGTTTATAATTGATAAATCACATTTATGAATGCCTAAACGATTTTTAATTTAGATGGAATTTTGTAGAAATGATCTACTCATATATATCTAGAAACTAGAAGATCGAAATGTGAATATGTGATCGAAAATGGGTGAAACAAAGAAGTCTTTAACTAATTATTAACTTAGTGGTCCTCGTTAGAACTCATCTCAATATACACTTAATAGCCAATTATATTGATTTAATGTAGCACTAGTAATTCATGACTTCTTTAAAAAAACACAACCCAAACATTATGAACATGTGGAAGTTTAATCGGCTTAAGTAATGATAGTGCTTTTAGACTAATCACAACTCGTTGTTGAGTTAATTTACTAAAGGTCTGGTTCAAGAGACACTTTTTTGACACACTTTTATACACTTATTCTTATCCGTTAGATTTAAGTGGATCTAACGGTTGTCATTAATCGTGGATGTGATTTTGCAAATGACGTAGCAGCTTTTCATTTTATAGAGAAAATAAAAGAAAATGTTTTACATGATTCATGCTTGAACTTCTAAAGAACATCCATGTCTAGGGTTTATAAGAACATTCGTGTTCTTCAAAGTGAATAGCAAATCCTAGGTTGATAGCAACAATCTGTGTTTCGGTATACCTAACCTGTCTTTAAAACAACAGAGAGGAAAGGAAAACACAGAATGGAGGAATAGAGAGGTACGAGTGGCACGAAGATTTTCATGAACATAAATGGTATAGATGGAAGTCTACCTAATGAAGTGTTGAAACCTACGAGGATTGCTTGGACTGTTGCACCATATTGCTACAAGAACTAAACACATAATAGTTGAAAACCAAAGTCTACCTAATGAAAAACAGCTCTTGAACCTCTATTGATTTCCAGGCAGGTACTCAATGTTAGAAGGAGCTTTAGAGATGGCACCAAGTATCATCCTTAGAGATTTGAAAAAGACTGAGTACAAAAAATTTGGTAAAAATTTATGGCGAAGGCGAAGGAGCATATCATAGCTTCAATTTTTCACAGGAAATGTTTTGTTTCGGAACAAATAGCACTTTTTTTTTATCACTTTTTATCTGAATGAATATGGACAATCTTCTACAATGAGAGGATTGAATAATTTTTCATATGAAGAAAATTATGATCATGCCTTATAAAATCACAGGCCTGCTCACCTGCGAGAGAGTATTTACGGGACAGAAAGGGACAGATGAACGATGGTCTTTAGATTTAAATGAAACTGATCTGAGGGCTGAAACAAATTATACCTCAATTCGTGAGTTCACACCTTATCATTCTTGCTCTCCTTTCAGTCCTCTCTCTCTCTCTCCCCGCTCTCTCTCTCTCCGTACCGGTTAGAAACCCAGCCGAGGTGCACAGTAACACCACCACCACCACCACCATAGCTACGACGAAGAGCAACGAGTCTAATTCTTTGGGGTTTCTTCAATTTGAACTATTATGATCCAAAAACTCGAAACTCTGAGCTGGCAAATGGGTTGCTCCTCCTCCCTTCCAAGTAAATTTGGATCTCTTATAGCTTACCTTTCTTGGGTTTTGCTGTTTTGATCTAATTAATCTCAGCTTTTCTTCCTGGGTCTGTTTGATTGGATCAATTGTTGATTTCTGAGCTGAATTGATAGAGTGAGAGTTGATTGGTTCGATTAGGTTGTGGGTGTTGTGTTGAGTGTTTGATTCGAAAGTTTGGTTCTTTTTGAGGAATTTATTGCAGAAGAAGGTTCTTGGTGGTTGGTTAGGCATAATGAGGAAGAGAATAGAGCTGCTGACACTAAGGTTTCTAACCGGTACAAAGATCCCAAGCGCCGCCGCTTCGGAGGCCTAGGGCGCATGCGCATCTTCTGACGTCACCTCGCCTTCACCGTCACGAACTGCCCATCCTCCCCCTCAACCGAAACCACCGTGCTCAGTTTCGAGTCTTTAACGTCCGACCGCTGTCATACATGGACTCATGGAGTGGTCGGCGAGAAGAGAGCGGAGAGAGAGGACTGAAAGGAGAGCAAGGAATGATCAAGTGTGAACTCACAAATCAGGATAGATTTTGTTTCAGCCCTCAGATCAGTTTCATTTAAATCTAAAGGTCATCATTGATCTGTCCCTTTCTGTCCCGTAAATACTATCCCGCAGGTGAGCGGGCCTGTATAAAATCATGATCATAACTTTAGAAGTACTTGGTATGGAGCGCAAGAGGATACTATGTATGGGATGAGCAGAGGCAGAGCCATAAATTTTTTTTAAGGGGGTCGACTAATGTATAGTCAAATGAAAATAGATCTAATCTTTACCGATATATTTTACTAAGCACAATTGTCAATGTACATTAAGATTACCCACTTGCTTTTAATTTTCTCGTAAATGATCTCCTCTATTTTAAATAGGTAGTGATTTAAAAAGTTATAATGTTTATGGCTATAATCAACACGCGAAAGTTAGTGATCAGTCATCTAGTTGGATTCATTCTTACTATTCACTTAGACCATCTTTAGCAATGTTAGTCATTTTTGAGTTAAATTTTAGTCAAATTAGCTAAAATGTCATTTTGGCTAGCCATTTTAGAAATGCGACTGCATCAATGCTCTTTAATTTAACTAGTTTTAGATCAACTTTAACAGACTCTCTATTTTAGTTTTTAGCTTTTTTATATGTTTTAAGAACTCCAGCGGACTAGCCAGACTTCTGCTATATATTATAACTTTTAGTTATTTAGCTAGCGAGATAACTCAAATGAGGCTAGCTATAATTTATTATATTCTTTATAAGATATTTAATGTGATATATAAATATATTTAAACTGTTTAATTTCTATTTGAAGAATAATATTTTATGTGATATATAAATATATTTAAATTGTTTAATTTCTATTTGAAGAATAATATTGATGTAATGCTAGCTAAAATAGAGAGCATTGATGCAGCCACATTTCTAAAGTGTCTAGCCAAAATGACATTTTAGCTAATTTGACTAAAATTTAACTTAAAAATGGTTAGCATTGTTAAAGATGTTATTACATCAACATTATTTTTCAAATAAAGATTAAATAGTTTAAATATATTTATATACACGTAAAATATCTTACAATGAATGTAGTAAATTATAATTAGTCTAATCTGAGTTATCTCGCTCTCTATATTTAACTAGCAAGATAATTAAAAGTCATAATAGTTAAACTTTGGCTAGTCTGCTGGAGCTCCGAAAATATTTAAAAAAACTAAATACGCTATCTAAAATAGCTAAAAGTTAAAATAGAGTCTACTAAAGTTGCTCTTATAGGGGAAACAGTCGGCTGCTCTAAATAAATATATGATTATCATATTCATTATTCAACACTACAATTCGTACTGTATGAGTCATATGTTTTGGTCTGATTGATGTACTTTTGTTGATCATCGTGCATTTTATCAACAACCTAGATTTTCATTCTAGATATATATGAAATTGATGTTTGTAATATTTATATGTAAATCCAATAATTTAAATATTTTAGAAAAAAAATTTCTTCCTAAAATCCTGATATTTTTTCTCAGATATCCTCGATGTATCGGATATCTTTTTTTTTCAAAGTACCGATAGATAGACCGATATTGATATTTTAATCCTTGATCTAGGGTACAAATGACTAAGCCACGCAATATCCAGATTCAAGAACATCATTAAAAACCAATCTAAAGTGAGAGTTGAGGCACTTAAACTATGACATTAGCTGCACTCGCAATTCTTGGCCACAAATCTTCACATTCCTTTCCAATAGGGCCAGTAATAGCATATCCTTTCATTCCACCCTTTGGATTCACAATGACAGCGTCTTCAAAGTACATGAAAACCCCATCTTTGTGGCACGATTCACATAATTAGGCTTAAGCTTCTCAATGTTCGGAAAACTCCTCGAGTGTTGCCTCCAAATCTCTAAATCCTTGAGACTATCTCACATATGACAATAAATTTAAGAACAAATTGGTCAGACCGAACTTCGAAATAACTATCGACACGACCTCTTTCCTAGTTTGACTAGGGTTTCATGAGTTGACCAAGAAATGACCAATGTTGACCAAGTCTGACAATTAACCAGTTGGCCATGTTTCCATAATTAGAAAGTTTCCCAAAATGGAAAGGTTCCCGAATACAACTCAAACTTTCCCAAAATGGTTGATTTTACTAAACAAGAAACTACGACTAACGAGAAAGGAAGGTCGAAGTCTACTTTCATGGATTATGTCGAAACCGCCCCACGCCGGATTCCGACTATTTGCCAGAATTGCGTCATCACCTGTTCGTAAACTCTAATTTCTGAGTTCTCGACATACAACACCACCAACCGCCAAAACTCATAAGCCTCTACCTTGAACCAAAACAACACAAACAACACAACAGCTCCAAAACACAATCTCTTACCTTTGGTGACCAACAGACAACCAAGGTGGTGGCATAGCAGTCCTCAGCCAAAAACTAGGCTATAACATCTTGGAAATTTGGTTTTTTATTTTTGAACGAATAATATTTTCTAGCTATTTTTATTTTAATTTCTCTTATTCTTTAAATATTTTGTGGCTTTTGAAAATTATTCAAATTTTGTAGTTCATTAAGTTTTGTCTTGTGAGCCCTTAGGATTAATCTAGAGGTCATTACAAGTTCGTAGGACAACATAACTATTTGTAATGATTTTTGAAAGTTTGGTATTATCCAAAAATTTAATTAAAAATAGAAAATAGGACAAAAGAATACTATTACCTAAATAATTGAGGTCCTAACGATTCAATAGATTCAAAGCCAAACATAAGATATACCCATAGTCCAATTTGAGCTTGGTATGCATTGGGAAATCAGGAAGAAACAATTTAAAAGGAATAAGAAAAATAAGATGTAAAATGTAAAATAAAAAAAATTGAGACTTCCATAGCTAGGAGTCGAACCCGGGTGGGGGTGGGAATGGTGCAAAAGTTAAACCAAGCCTGTCATGTACACTTTTTTGCAAGTAGAAAATACACTACAGAATTTATCCCTGTTGGGCAAGCAAGTTCCTACTCCAACCGTTGTGTATGATTCGTTGTGGAGAATATTTTCGAATGGCATAATTGGTTGGGAGACGAAGGTGAAATGCAAGGTCTTACATGTATGTCTTAGAGGTGAAAACTGTTGTAGATGTTGATGCATCAGCCAATGCAATTTGGTAGGCACGAGAGCTCGTTTCTACAATTTGTCAAATGCTTTGTATTTCAGAAGTCTGTGGATTCTGAAGTTTATGTACCATAAAAGAAACTGAAATTGTACATGAACATTTACAAACAAAGAGTCTGCTCTTATTTCATTGTTACAGTAGGGATAGGCTTGTCTGGGTTTCCTCCACCACTCCACTAGTTCTTTTAGTGATGGTGCACAGATATGTAACTAGTATAGCGACTGTATCATAAATCAAACTGGTGAACAGAAGAATTCAAGCTATCTTTTGATGTTGATTCATAATCTCAAACTGTCAGCTTAATTTTATATACTCTAAAGCTTTTGTTATGGATACCCTTTCCTAAAATTCTTCACTAAAAAGACATCTCATAAACTTTGGACTGGAATATCCTCACAAGCTTAAATATTGTTTTTTTTATATTTCAATGCACCAGTTGGTGAAACCTTAGCTGGCTTCGGGGTAATTCATTCGTAGCAATGCATTTGAAATATTGCATTAATATAATCCAAATCCTCCAAGTCCGAAGGAAGTTAGACAAAACCAACTAGCTAGTGTCATCAATAATCAAAGAGATAAAAACTAGGAGCTTGAAAAGAATAATTACAACTTAAACTTAAGCGAGTCTTCTCTTAAGCAACTCTCCAACACAAACTAGGAGCTAATGATAATACATACTTTTTCAGTTCAATTTCAGTAAAAAAAAAAAAAACAAGCCTTAAAAAAAATATCCAAAAGGTGAAACCTGTTAAACAAGGATTGGTGTCCTCTTATCAAAGGATTAGTGTTATTTCATTAGCTCCTCAAGTTCCACACATACTGTAAAAGATAGGAGAGACTTCTTACTTACATTTGATCTCCTCCAAGTTGATGTCTGCAACAGGAGTGAAACCCTCCGCGGAAAGTGTGTTGTGCATTACCTCAGGCATTGCAGGGAACTGTAGCAGGCCAAACCCCATGCCTAACTTCCCAATTTCAAGTTCTTTCCACCTGCATTATAACCTCAAATCAGAAAAGGAAAAACATTTGTTCTAAAATGTATTACTTTTTGTTCCGGCAGCCTGAAGTATAACAAAATGTGCATATAGTCACCTGAAAATGTAGGAGCAGCAGTGTTTTTTTATAAGCACATATGTAAGAAACAAAAGCCCGCTTGCCCTTTTCCATGATATCACGGTCTTTATTTGCAGCAGATCGCATCTGCAGCAAAGTTTTTCATGACAATCTCAGTTCAAGCACTCAACTAAAACAATACAGATGAGTTGGACCAGAAACATCAAAACAGGGGAGACCATCACAAAAGTAAGCTCATCTCTACTATAAATAGACGGTTTCTAAATTACTAAATTGTGTTTTGTCAATATTACCCCTATTAAGTTGATTCAGATAATTATGAACTAGGGTATTATGGTAAATCGCAAAATAAAAAATCTAAATAAATAAAATGAAAAGATAATTTGGGAGACAAAAACGTGGGTACTGGATTGGAAGTGAGATTACAAGATTAACAGCACTTAACAAGTTACATCAATTTCCTTAAAAAAAAAAAAGAATTTATGTGTGCAAGACGGTGATCATATTGCATTAAGCAATATTACAAATATGTTTCACTGTTGCAAATATGCTCAAAACGTATTGTTCCAATTTTCAGTTCTGTTCTATGAGAAAACAATTCTGTTATCAAATGAACTCCTCCACCTCCACGTTTTTTGAAGCTGAATTTCAATGGATCTGTGCTTTCTTCAAATGATGGTACGGTGCTGCTGGTTTTGTTTCCCGGAATGATCAACGATATCGATATCCTATATATTATAGCTTCTTCAAAAAATATTGACAAATCAAATGTCTTACTTGCATAGGCTTTGGCTTTAAGAGCCGATTTAGTTGTCGTGAAACTACATGGATACACAAGATTACAATTTGACGGAGATTTGAAAGTACTTATATCGACTCTATCAACAATAAGATTCATACTCCTTGAAGATTACCGCTCACAGACACACCTCAACTGTTGCTAGTTGACATAACAGTCTAGTTACCTCCATCTGCTCTTCATGCTTTCGATTTATTTTCTTAACTTAAGTTGTTTAGGGTTAGTCTTTGTAATTTGTTTCTTCTCATCAAAAAAAAAAAAAAACATTGCAAGCAAGCAGAAGTGAAAGCTGAAAACGTACTACAGTGAAACTTGTTTGTATTGTACGCGCGTACACGTTACAAATTTGATCATACTGTTTTTATTTTTTAACAGATATATTAACAGATCATACTGTTAATATTCATCTTTCTTGCCCCAAGATTTGAGGAACAACAAAAAGACGAACCCAAAACACAAAGCTGCTGCCCCTCCCACAACAATCGCTAACGTCTTCCCGTTACTACCTTTCCTGTCTCTCCGGTCTTCATCTGCATGCAAAGAATAAACATACCTCAATTTAGCAACCTCAATCTTAACATGAAATTAATTAAAGAAATAACCATGAAGTCATGAACATAATAATAAAAGAAATCAAGCTAACAAGTCATTGATGAATTAATCTATAGAGGAGTGAAAAAATCACTTATTACGTTAATTAGTATATATTTTATCACATATATGTACATAGTAAAGTACGTACGTAGTGTGCTCTAAAACTAACATGGTTAAGTAGCTCCATATGATGATGCTAATCACATTTTACTATTTTAGATATCTACATGTGTCACCTCATCGCTTTTGGATGTGAGTAATTTACCTGGGTGTGACTCATAATCTGGATGATAAGCAAAGCTCAAGAAGCACTCGGCCAAATAAATCTCACCGGAAACCGAACCACTACACTCTTCCTCGGCAATCTGCACTGCACTACTCACACACTCCCCACATTCACAACCCCCCAACCCTCCTTCACACTGAGCCATCACGTCAACTAACTCATACCTCGTCTTGCAAAACCCTTCACCACTCACCACACCACTCTCTAAAACACCAAACGCTGCTCTCCTCATCTCTTCGAACCCACCCATTCCCCCGTTGATGGATCCACCACCCTCACCGCAGCTCTTGTGCAGCAACCTCTCCTTGCTGGAGTAGTCCAGATGATCAATCCCCTCGAGCTTGTAGTGCATGTAGCACCCGCGGAGCTGAACCCTAGCAGCCACGGATTCTCTACACACGGTGTTGGAGATAACCGGAATCGTGCTCACGCAGCTGTGGCACTCTTGGTTACTGATATCTTCGCGGCATTGGTAGACGCCGGAGATCTCATCGTCGTCTGTTGATGATTCGGTGTGTTTGAAGAACTTGGACCGGTTTGAGTGGGCGGTGAGTTCTTGGAAAAGAGTCGTGAAGGTTTGTGTGTGAGGACTAGTCCGAGCTGTGGTTGTGAATGTTTGGTTTGCGCAGTTTTTGTAGACTAATGAACTGTGATCGGAGATTGATATCACAGACGAGAGAAATAGGGCTACGAAGCAGAGAAACACCGCGGAGATTGAATCCATTTGGGTTTATTCTTGTTGGGGTCTGAAGACGATGCATGATATAATAAGTTGAGGCAAAGTTAAGGAACATAAGTGCCTTTTCCGCTCAGTCTTTATATTTGTTAATGCTTGTGGTAATTTTTCCTACCCAGCTGTATCTAACTTAGAAGAAACTAGTTTGTATAAAGTTTATTTCCCAACAAAGCGTGCGCAAAGTTATATACTTATCAAACCTAGCTTGAAGCAAGGCGCTGCAACTGCTTTGAATCAGACTCAAAAAGTTACTAAAACAAGGAGAAATTGAAGATTCATGCCTTATGGTTAGGAATTTAGGTATTACCATGTTGAATTATGTAAGTTTGGCTGCACAAGTTACGTGAAATGTGATTTTATTGCGTGTGTCATTGTGTCACTATTCTTTTGTAATCGGAAGAGAACTTAATCCTTGATTGCAACTTCTTGAATTAACGAGAGTAGTGCAAAGTGGTCGAACGATTTTTCTTTTTCCATGTCGTTGAACCAAAAGAAAAGTGTTTGGAACATGCCTGACATATAGTACTTACAAACTATAATCGTACAAAAAAAGTTGATTTGCCTGAACTAGCTAGCATAATGAACCAAATTCGACCAAAACAAGCTTGACCCTTAAATAAGTGTACGTATATATGGAGTTTTCATTTGGTTTGTTGTTTTACAATTTATGTTCGCGTGAGGGAGTTTTGCATGTTTGCAAATTGCAATTGTATACTTCGGAGCTATGTAGGTGCTTAATTATATAAATCTGAAAAGTGCATGCCTATATGAAATCTATCCTAAATTGGTAATGAGTAACAATTATAATAAGAAGTTAATTGATTGATTGATTGAATTTTTTTTTGAATAATTAATTGATTGATTCTAAGAAGTTAGAAACAGAACAGCATTCTGTTAGTTTACTAATTAACTGAATATCTAGAAACTCCAATTTGAGATAGACGGGAAACGAAACTAAATAAATTTCATGTGGCGGTTTAAACAAAATGTAATGGTGAATAAAATGCGATTACTACTTCTTGTATTAGTTACTGGGGACGTGTTGACTCTTGACTGTTAAAGAGAGAAAGTTGAAATAGCATTTTGTTTTCCCTAATGACCAATGAGGTGAAATTGATTTTCATTTGACTGAGAGAGTAAAAGAACTAATTCGCATTATAATTTTAACCAATAAGGTAAAATTTTCTTTTAACAACCAAATTTACATCGATCTGACTGCTGAGAGTCATAACAAGCCAGCTAGGCCTTTCTTCCTTCTTCCTTGCCAACCCAATTTGTTATGAACGGTGCCAAAAACTTGATGTGTAACAACCTTCCCTAACACCACGGCTTCAATATAAGCCTCTGTCCACAAACCATTTCCAAGTGCCGCACATCCTCTCTTCATCTCAGCACCTGTTTCCCGGCGGCCCGGTCACGACTATCGTCGGTAATCTCCCACCGTAGTAGTCGTTGTCGTGACCGCCTTAGGTATTCATATTTTCAATCTAGATCAATAATCCCTAATAGCATATGATCATTGCTCCTTGTCGTTACAACCAATATGTACCCCAATTAGTTGCATGCGGCAATTGCATTCGTTCCTAATTGTTGTGCTTGTTGCGGCAATTAATTACTCCCACTCATCCGTCTCCGCCACCACCACAGCCATGCCAAAGCCACCGCATATGTCGTCTTTCCAGCTCCTTGAGATCAACCTGATCTCGGCGCAGGATCTCGCGGCGGCGTCTAAATCCATGCGGACGTTCGCCGTCGCGTGGGTTAATCCTAAGCGGAAGCTAACCACACGTGTGGACCAGAGCGGCCATACAAACCCTACGTGGAACGAGAAGTTCGTCTTCCGCGTAGATGAAGACTTTCTCAAAGACGACACCTCCAAGATCATGATTGAGATCTATGCCTCCGCCTGGCTCCGGGATGTTCTCGTCGGCACAGCCGCGATCGTCGTCAGTAATCTTCAAAACAACTCCAAGATGCGGTTCGTGGCCATCCAGCTCCGGCGACCGTCCGGCCGGCCTCAGGGAATTCTCAACGTTGGTTTGGGCCTCTTGGACAACACCATGCGTAGCATGCCGCTCTATAGCGAGCTAAGTACCTCCGCCGTCGGATATCGGGATATCATGGACGCTAAAAGCAACAAAAAGTCGTCCAACAACAATGGCTCAAAAATGGATGATAAACTTCACGCCTTGTATCGATCGCAGAGTGAAAGGACCACCAGTGATTACGGCTTTTCGAAGAGCAAGCCGGCGAGCTCCACATGCAATGCAGGTAATAACAATTACAATAAGAGAGCTCCGGGATCAATCTGCATTGGAAGTTCTATTGTGAATGGTTCGGAGATTAGTTATGCCACGAAAGATGATAAGAGGGGTGGAACCCCTAAGAAAGGAGGTACCCCAAAGAAAGTTGGAACCCCTAAGAATGGGACCAAAACCATCAACAACCCTAATGGCAATGGCTCCACGGTAAATGGGGGCTCCATAGTGAACGGGTCCTTATGCTCGGATGTAGGGCCGTCACCTTCTGTAGTGGCGGCCGCAATTGCAAAGGGTATCTACCCTTTGCCGCATGGGGCGTCAAATACGGAGTCAGAGAGCTCGTTGATGGATGAGTGGGCGGACGAAGACAGCGTGGAAGGGTTGAAGACTAAGATTGAGAGGTGGCGCACCGAGCTGCCACCAGTGTACGACACCAAGAGTTCGGGTCAGAATCTGAAGTTGATGCCATCGTCGCAGTGGAGCATCATCCGCCCGAAGCCGAAGCGGAGGAGCCGGAGTAACCGCGCAAGTTTGTTCTCTTGTTTTGCATTAGGTTGCGAGATTTCTATATCTTGTGGTGGCAAAGGTAAGCCTAAGAAGAGGAGTAGTGGCAAAGTTCATCTCAGCCCATCTGAACTTACTTACGATGATGACTCATACGTACGATAACACACCTTGGATATTTCTTCCGGGAGGCTAGCGAATCAAATGTTAATATCATCACAACTTTGGGGTTGAACATGGTCGAGTCGCTTGGGTGGAGATCGATTGGTGCTTTAGAGTAATAGGAATATTAGGGGGTGTGACACTGGTCAAATATTAGGGGGTTAGAGCTTCCTCTCTCTTGGTTATTCTAATTTTTTTTCTGCTTTTTACTTATTATTTTACTTTTACTGTTCACAATGTTCATTCGGATCATGAGATGGAGAGGATGAAAAGGAAGATAAGAAAATGTAACTCGTCTCATCTTCTCCTACCAAAAAATGTAAAATGTGGATAGAGACCTTTTCTTTTTATTGGTGTAACTTGTGATCATGTATATATTACACGTACTTTCAATAAATGGTACCATCATCGATAGTTTGATTGTTTTGTTTTGTTACAACGTGATCATATATGGTAATTGCTTATGCAATGGGAAAGATCGTCGACGATGTAGGTAGTTTCATGCAACAGAGTTCATGGAGCTATAGCAATGACATGTTTGAATGAACATATATACCTCTCGCTCTTACTAGCCAGAACTGTGGGATGGGAAAACATTTTGATATATTATGCTTTGAGGGATGCATATGTAACTTTGGCAAAGCTCTCAAATTTCCTACTTTATCTTCCAAGGATATTGCCCCTTCTCCAGTCGACTGTTGTTACGTCTGATCTATATTTGGATGGCTTATATATTGTCCTCACCAGTGATGTGTGCACGATGCACCATTCGAATCAGTCTCAGATCGTTGTAGCTTCCTCCTTTGATGGTTTTGTATCGCAAAAATACTATATATCCAGGCTATAGGGCTAGTTTCAATAGCATGCATATGCATGCATGGGAAAATATATCACATATTGAGAGGCCCCTTTCAATTTTTTTCATGCATCCAACTATCCAAGTATCAAACTATAACTTGTATAACCCAACGAGGCAGTCATATATATGAAAGAGTAGGAAGAAAGGAGAAAGTAATTTGAATACCTGGACGTCTCATTGAGGTTTGGTTCTGCAGAATCACCCCAGCAGCATTTGTGCATACCATAGCCTTCGGCTTCATGGAGTCATAATTCGGATTACTGTGACTAGATGCAGATGGTGATTGCCTTCTCAAGATGTACTGACCGTCTCCTAAGGCCACATGACTGGAAGATAGGTCATTCATATCTACTGTCACTGGAATGTTTGACGTCAGACGATTCAGAACTTGATTCAATGATTCAGTTCTGTTACTTCTGTAAGAAGAATTGATTGTCTTCGTCCTTTGCCACAGTGTTGCATTCATTATGGTGTTGATCTCTCTTCTGTTCCTCTTGCATGTTGCTGAAAATAACGTGAAATGTCCACCATAATTTTACATCATTACATGACGTTTTCGTGTATGTGTGTCTGTATTAGGGGGTAATATACACTCATAAATGAGAGTAATTAATTAATTAACACATTCATTTTACTCTCATTTGTTTAACTAAAATGAGAGTAATTGTTCAATTACAGGGTACACATATACATGTGTTTTGTAACACATAAAGGAACATGAATTATTTCGTGCAAAAGTATTCATGTGTTAGTCGAGAATTATTTCTGAGTACAAGTATTTATGTGTTTACTAACACATAAATGGATCAGAATGGTTGTAGGTCTCAGTTCGACCTCGTTATCAATAATTGATTCTTGACCAACCCTTAGCTGGATAACCAAAGGGGGCATAAGTTCATGAATCATTCATGTACAATCATTCTCGTACAGATTCTTTCATTCTTCATTTCATTAGTATGTTGTTCGCGTTTCATGACTTATTCTATTTGAACTGTCTCCAATTTATGACTTATTCTATTTGAACTGTTTCCAATTCATGACTTTTCCGTTTTCAAGTTAGAATGAATTAAAATGGTTGTAGGTCTAATTTCATTATCAGGAACCGATTCTTAAATAACCTTTAGTTGGATAACCAAAAGGGGACATGAGTCCATGAATTATTCCTGTACAATCATTTTCGTACAGATTTTTTTATTTTTCATTTTATTAGTTGTATGTAATTTATGACTTATTCTATTTCGGTTGTCTCCAGTTCATGACTTTTTCTTTTTCTAGTTAGTAAACGCGTCATACATGTATCTCAATATATAACTCTTTTTGAAAAAGTAAAAGAATTTACGTAATTGTATTTTAAAATTAATCTTTTTTCTTTTCTGATATATTTGGTAATTACTCCAAAGTGAATTGAAGAATAAAAAGAAAGTGCGACAATTTCGGAATAAAATAAAACCCAAAAGGCAAGAAGTAAATGCTTTTACCCAATAAGTAAACTAAATTTACTGGACTAGACCAACTCTCAACGCCCTCTCTTCTTCACATTTTTCTTCGTCTTTCCTCGCAGTACAAACGAACTCCCTCATTGCACCGCTCCCGAGAAAACAAACTCCTGCTGACGTGGATACTCACGTGACCGGCACAGCCTAAAGCCAAATCCCCAAGGCTTATAAAAAGAGTAGAGAGAAAAATTGCTAGCATTCTCGTATAAGTTTTTACTTGACTTCAGTAGTGATATTCAGGTTTGAAAAACTGTGTTTTTAATCGAAAAGGTATTTTCTTTGATCACAAACATCTTGTGATTCTTAATCCTTGTGTGTTGCTTGATCTTGTTGTTGAGATTTTGCTTGAATTTTGATACCCAAAATGTATCAAGAATTGGTTTAGCTCATGTAGCTCACTGTAATCTTTTTGCTTTTTCTTTAGAGTGTTTATTTTTTACAGTCAAATACTATTTGGGGTTTTGCCGTACAATCTGAATTGACCTCTGTTTATATACTATATTTCATCTTGGTTACGGTGAAAGATGGGTTTTTGGGTTGTTTTTGGTTCTGGGTTTTTGGTTTTTCTGAGAACCAGAGAGGGGTTTTAGGCTTTTAGCCTTGGTGAAGATTTTGAAGGCTTATACAATGTGGGGGGTTTGGTTTTGGATTGGTTCTTTTTTGGGTTGTGGCGGAGGAAGAGGAGTTGGGGTTCTGTTTTCTCCTGCATTTTCTGGGGTACCCAGATGGAGTTTCATGTTAGAATTTTGATGGGTGGTGGATTTGTGATGCATGTAATAGTGGGTTTGTTGTGGAATGCAATAAAGGTGATGACTTGGGATTCCCATATATCTTGCATTTTCTGGGAAGAAAACAGACAGGTATTATTAATATTTTCTGGGTTTTTAGCTCTGTGTGTGTGTGTGGAAGTCTGTGTAGTTTTAGCTTAATCAATATTTTGAGTAGCTTTGATAAACGATTTCTTATTAGACTGGAGAAAACGGTGCATTGTGTGCAAGTGATTTTTGCTATTGTTTCTACTTCTTGTTTAGTAAGTGGGAATCCTTGTGGCAGAGCATGAGAAAGCCTGGGTTTGTGGTTTCTCTTGCATTTTCTGGGTTTTTTTTGTTATTGTTTTGATGGATATTGGAATAACATTGCATGCAAGTGTCTCTTGGTTATGGTGAGTATGGTGGAGTGCAATTTTGCTTCATTTTCTGGAACCAAAATGAACCTAATAAAATGGGTCTTGTGTTGTGGGTTTGCAGTTTTTGACAGTTTGAGTAACTTTTGGATTGGCAATGGCTCCCAGTAGAGAGACTAAAGAGCACCTTGCCAATGCTTATAAAGCCGCAAAGGCCTGGGGAATTAGTAAAGAAGAAATCAAACCTGTCCTCAGGAACTTATTCCATGCTGTTGGAGGGAGATGGGAGGATATTGAACCAGACGACTACAAGATTGTAGTTGAGACATACTTTGAGTCGAACCGGAAGGTAGTTCCTTTACAATGTTATGCGTGTGTGTGGCATTTATGTCTCTGTTGGGAAGGAACTATTAGACTATGTTTCAGTTAGTATTTCAATGTTAGACAAGAACTACACCTCCGGTTTAAATTACTAGAAAATAACTAATTCCTGGAAGATGTAAGTAGAGGTGTAACTAGTGTAGCTAGCATGTAGAAGAAACAGGAGAAATTGTACCAGTTAAGGTTGACTTTTTACCTTTCCTCTCAACAGGGAGATGATGAGCACATAGATCAAAAACCGCGTAAAAGACGTCATTTGGCTGATGAGGAAGACCAGGCATCTCCCGGAGGTGGATCAAGTTCTGAACTATCCCTCAGACATTCCAGTGGCAATGGAAATGACCGACCTACCTATCATTTGGCCTCTGGAGATGGATCAGTACATCGTGAGAGGGCATCAGCTTCTGCAATCCCATGTAGTGATCACATGAACTACTTCAAGAAGCCAAAGGACAAGGTATCCACAGATGATGCTACATTTTCTGCAGAGCGAACCTCAGTGAGACGTCCAGGTATATATATCTTTCCCCTGCATGATGTTAGTTTCCTTTACAATAGGGGCAAAAAGTTCCCTTCCTACTGTTTCTTGGCTGCATCTTTTGCTGGGCTATTTGTTAGGCTGTAAAAGCTGGTTAGAGACTTGGATGCATGAATAATGAAGACAACGGGGGACTCTAAATATTTGATATCTTTTGGCATAACATATCCTATTGAATAAGCCTTAGCTATTACCTTTGTGTTACATGATCAGTGAATGGAGGTGCTAGAATACAACGACCCATCACTCGTGAGGATAAGAAGCCACCCAAATATATATTAGACATAACCAAATCAACTGAAAAGGTGGCAATATCCTTGATAGATGAAGTGGGAAGTGAGAGCTTGCCAAGGTTCAATTACATTCCACAAAACATTATATACGAAAATGCCCATCTGAATATTTCGATGTCTCGCATTGCGGATGAGGATTGCTGCCTGGATTGTTCGGGAGATTGTCTTTCATCGCCATTACCGTGTGCATGTGCTCATGAAACTGGTGGGGAGTTTGTGTACACACCAGAAGGTCTGCTGAAAGATGATTTTCTAAGCAAGTGTATGGATACCGAAAAACAGGAGTATGTTTACTGTCAAGATTGCCCTTCTGAGAGGAACAAGAATGAAGCCATGCCAGAACGTTGCAAAGGACATTGGGTCCGGAAGTTTATTAAAGAGTGCTGGAGAAAGTGTGGATGTGACATGCGATGCGGAAACAGAGTAGTACAAAGGGGGATTGCATGCAAGTTGCAGGTCAGTTTTACATTAACTCTCTCTTAGATGTCTTACCTGGCTAATTAAGTAGTATTTGAAATGCATGGAAGTTTTCTTTTCTTTTTTCGTGACTGAAATGAGGTTTGATACCTTCATATTGTCTCAACTTTAATTTCCAAAAGCATATTTTGAATGAGCCTACATATACTTGTAACTTGCTTCTTACCTCTTAAAAACTGTTCCTATCTTTGTTATTTGTAAAGAACTAGCTAGTTGAAATTGTAAATCGTTCCACCAAGATTTTCATTCTTTTGATGACATTCTAGATGAGTGTGCTGGATCGTTTTTATCGCTCTAATGATCATTTAGTTTCTTCTTGAAGCATCAAATTTTGGCTACAGAAAATTTCCTCAGTTATATTAATGTTAACATTGATGTTATACTGGCCATAATTATTGTTGTATGGATATAATAAGGTGTCCTAACAAATTATATACTTCAGGTGTTCCACACTAAAGGAAAAGGCTGGGCAGTTAGAACTTTAGAGGTCTTGGAGAAAGGATCATTTGTCTGTGAATATGTTGGGGAGATACTGACCAATAATGAGTTATATTATCGGAATATGAAAAGCAAGGGTAATGGCAGACACACTTACCCAGTCACACTGGATGGAGACTGGGGCTCAGAACAGGGTTTGAAGGATGAGGATGCCCTCTGTCTGGATGCGACTCTTCACGGAAATGTTGCAAGGTTTATCAATCATAGGTAATATTTTTCTAGTCCATGTGAATTTCCTTATTTTTCTGAGCTTGTTCTTGCTTAGCCTTGTGTTTTTGGTTAAGCAGATCATATTTCCCAGAATTAGATCTGCATAATAATCCATTTTCACACCAGTCATTTGGTGCCCGTGGTTTAGAACTTAGATTTTAGAAGTTCTATCAAGTTTGTCAGTATTCCTCACCTTTTTGTAAAAAGAGCAATTTCAAATTCATTAATGTTGACAAAGATCATCTAATTTCAAATATGTCCGTGTATTCGGATTCTGTTTCTCCTGAAAATATTATTCTTTTAAGTTGGGGGGAAGGGCTATACTGTCATTCGCTTCCTAACTTGTTTTGAGAAATGACCTTTGATGGTTTTTTCTCTCTCTTTCTTTGTCTGACGTTATGTTTAATTCTCTCAACAATTGCAGATGCTTTGATGGAAACTTGGTTGATATCCCAGTTCAAGTGGAGACTCCTGATCGCCATTATTATCATGTATGAATTTGGCTGCTTCCTTTCTAAATGCCCAGACATGCTCAGTTACATTTATGATGAAACATTTTGAATGGTCTCTCTGTTTGATGAAACATTTTGAATGGTCTCTCTGTTTGATTGTGATTATACATTGTGATTTTGGGAAGAAACAACCCTTGTCATCTGCTCATTGTATGCAGGTTGCCTTTTTCACTACCAGGAAAGTGGATGCATTTGAAGAGTTGACCTGGGTGAGTGAGCTTGTTTATTACCTACTACTTGAGTTACCTATTCCCTATACTATTAGATGAGCTAAATTGGGCTATGCAAACTGTTGGATATTTTTTCGATATCTAGCGGTTGTGATCCCAATTTTGAATCAGTCAGTTTGGATAACCTTCTTATGCAAAGGTTGAATATCTTTGTTGATAAATGATGTGTGAAATTGTTTTCCAGGATTATGGGCTTGATTTTGAAGAAGATCATCTTATTGAGGCATTTCAGTGCATTTGTGGCAGCCAATACTGCCGAGACAAAAACCCAAAAGGTTGGTGTACACCATCATCTCTTTTTCATTTTCTGAGACAAATGTAACTGGTATCTTCTTCTTCTTCTTCTGTGAAGACGATGAAAATTAATTCATCACAAGAGATGAGCACGGTCATGCGCATTATGCTGTAGTTTTGAGAATTCTAGAGTTCAACTCTATATCTTAGCTCCTCTTACAGCTTCTGATTATCACGTGTTTATGTGTTTATATGTGCAGGGAAAAAAGTGGAGAAGCTTGGATGACCAATGACAAGTTTCTGTACTTGACTTGCTTTAGTTGGCTTCATGTTGTTAACTTTTGAAGCGCATGCATGGCTTATGCCACACTCTACAGAAGTACAGAATTTTTGTTTTAGTCTTGTATCGTTGTTTGTTCAGTTTAGGATAGAGAGAATTAGACAGATATCATAGACAAGGATGCAAAGGTGACTGTTCTTTTGAGGTTTTGTTGTACTTGAGTAATGAGTACTGTACTTTGAGTTCCCTTGCTAGAAGTCCAATGTTACTGAAAATTGAGACAACGATGGAGCATTCGGGTTCTGAGCTCCTGATAATGATAGTCTAAAACAGATCAGACCTTGTACATCAGAATGAGGGCACTGTTCTATGATTTTCAGTCCTTTAAAGTGTCATTGAAAACTGATAGAAGTCACACAACGACTCCATAGTTTGTGTTTCTAGCTTTGGACGTAGGCTATTGTTCTAGAAATCGTTTTTTAGACATTATATTTTGATCAAATAAACATCTTAGATACAGCAAATGAGTTTTGAAAATGGTTTTTGTGTGTGTGCGTACGGCAAATGAGTCTTAAAAATGGTTTGTGTGTGTGTGTACAGCAAATGAGTTTTAAAAATGGTTTGCGTGTGTGAAGGCACAAACAAAAGAAAAGCAAAGATTAGATGCTAAAATAGTTAACAGCTCTCCTGGCTTTAGAAACAGTGCACAAGTCATTTAAGAATGCATCAGCAACATGAACAGGAGAGCCGTCAAAATAGACAAGGCTAAACTCATAAGAAATGCTGCATTTAGCTAAGGAATCAGCAGTAGAGTTGCATTCTCTGAAAATATGAGATAAGGTGGCACTCTCCATCTTGTTCATCAAGCTATTGCATCCCTGAGGAAGAGATCCCAAAGGATGATTGCCAAACTCAGAGTTATTCATCAGCTGGACCAAGATTGCAGAATCATACTCATTGATAAGGTTCTTGATATTCAAGCTGACAGCAAGCTTCAGGCCCTGAAAAAGACCCCAAGCTTCAGCATCTAAAATTTCTCCAACTCTAAGATTAATTTGGAAATCACTGATCTAATTAATCACCAAAATGATTTCAACTGACACCACTAACACCAATTTTACCAATAGGAGATACTCTAGTTCCATCAACATTGAGCTTGAAAAAAATTTTAGGAGGCTTTTTCCAAGCATGCATAGTATAGTTGAACATGTAATTGTCATTGGATTTCAGTTTAAACATTCTCCATTCCAAAGCATAGTAGTCCCATATGATCTTTTTGAAACCAATAGGAAAAACAAAACCAGGTTCAAAAACTTGCTTGTTTCTCCACTTCCATATAAACCAGCAGATGAAAATGAAAAGACACTTCCAGCTAATATTTTCCTGAACAACAATACGACATTGCATCTGAGTATTAATCCAACTAGGCCAATCTAAGGAAAAAGAATTATCAATGCAAACAGGTTTACTGAAAGCTCTCGATATAATTTTAGCTCTAGGACAGTCCCTCAGTAGATGCAATAGAGTTTCATCAATAGAGTGACAATGTGATTAGTGACAATTTTTACTGAAAATTGGCCATTAGAAGTAGAACACCAAATTCTAGTATCATCACCGCTCTCATTAAAACCAGTTGGCACATTAACAATAAGATTAACAGTTTCTCTAGGGAGCACAGAAAATAGAAGCTCTGTCACACCCTAGTCCTTAAGTTATTTTACGGTTATTTATTTCAGTATTATTTTGGTCGTTTACCGTATTAATTAACCGTTTACTGTTAAGGACCTTAAAATTGAATTTTTATTCCGTTTGGAATTTGGGAAAACTTTCTTCATGAAAGTTGTAGAGGACGTCGTTATGAGTTCATAGACATACTATCCGTTAAAATCAGAGTTAACATGGAAAAATTAGCAATTAAATGGTAAAATTTTTGAGTGGGTAAAAAGGGGTAAAAAATTTAGTGGAATATTTTTGTGTTGGGGTTTTAAGTGGACCGGGCAGGGGGGAGAGTCCGAGCCCATTTCTTCTCTTCTCTTTTCTTTTCTTTCTCTTCTCTCTTTCTTCCCCGAGTTCCCGAGCCTACGTTCACCGGAACTTCCCGCCGCTAGCCGCCACCGTCCAGCCAGCAACGGGCCGCCGCCGTCCAGCACAGAAAGGACCCCCGCCACCTCCTCTCTCTTCCCGGCCAGTCGTCTGAGCCGGTAGTGTCGTCGGAGAGGAGAAAACCCCGCCGGAACGCCGATTGTATTTTCGTCGGAGCTCTGTTCTCCGGCCACCATAGGCCGAGATTTTTGGCTCATCTTGTAGCCCTCATCAAGGTGAGTAATCCCTCCAAATGAACCGGTTTAATTCAATCTTGTTAGGATGAAATGTATAATTGAAGTTCTAGGGCTCAAATTAAAGTTTTAGTCCGGTTAGCCTAGTTATGCTTAGAATTGGCTTTGTGTTAGTTAAGGAAGTTGTTGTGCGGGTTGAGAGGAGTGTTATGCTAAAATTTGAGAAGCATTGGAGATTGCCGGAAAACGGCTGCCGGTCGCCGCTGCCGGCGGCGCCGCCCCTTAGGAGCTATTTTTCATGTATTTTAAGATGGTATTAATGAGAGGAGTTCAATGAAGTATAGTTTGGAATTTTTGGAGGAGTTATGATAAGGTTGAAGATTTTTCTATGGTTAAGGAATTTGACGGTGTTTAAATTGGAGTATCGGTAGTTGAGTTACCCGGATTTAAAATTCTTTTAAGGTTAATTTTTGGCCATCGGGGATGGTGGTGAATTTTGAGTCTTAAAGGATTAAGGTTGGAATTTGGGCAAGGGAGAAAATAATTATAAGCCCTTAATTTTTTTTATGGGTTATTTATTGAAGTTTTATTTTAGTACGAGAATTAATATTATTTTTGTTCAGGCCGTGAGGAGGATAATTTGGAGGAAGCCTCGGGTCGTCAACAGGCTTAGCCGAGCACTGTGAGTGGACATTTGATTTAAATGACATGCATGAAATAAAGTTTATTTAATTTTCAAAGGCATATTGGAGAAATGAGTTCCATTAAATTTTGGGAACTCTCTTGAGCATTTTATTTGACATGTGAGACATGTCAAGTGATTTTACATTTATTTTCGGGGAAGTGACTTTCCAGATAATTGTTATTTTCATTTCACTATAAAGGGGTGATATATGATCATTATTGCTAGCTAACCATTATTTAGCGGCTACTCACCATATATGAGTAATGCGCTTAGCGTGAGACGCTATTATAGCTTGGGAGGCAACCGATCGGTATTTATATATATATATATATATATATATGTTAGCTAGCCATTATTATCGGCTACTCACTATAAGTGAGTAAGGTGCTTAGCGTGAGACGCTATTATAGTTGGGAGGCTCAGACCCTAGCCTGGGAGGCTTATCGTTATGGTGAAACCTTTTTTCCAATTTTTTTTATTAATTAATGAGAACCAATAGGATTGGTTCATCATTTTATTTATTTATAAGTATTTATGGAAAATTCCCATGAATGACATGCAAAATAATTTTTCTAAATGAAAATGATGGGATAACATAGATTTGATTTCATTGCTCCATATTTTGTTATTTATTTTGTCCAGTCACTCTAACGTTTTTAAATGCTTCTCCCCTGGGCCTTTCGTTTTTAAATGCCCATTCTACAAAGTTCGGTTCGGCGAGGATAGAAGGCGTGTCGTAAATCCCCACTTCATCCAGTTTTCCCATATAGGTTACGAGTTTAACCTATGATGTTGTTTCTCTTATTTTTCCTAGTAGATGCTCTAAATATTATGAGATGGTTTAAAGTGTATTAAGAGTTGTTGAAAAAGATTCATTTGTTTAATTGAGAGTTTATATTTATGAATATTGTTGGGAACTATTTTTGAGTTGGGTCTGGTGATTCTTCTCGTAGTTAGGGTTACCCATTATCAAGGGAGGTTTCGTTAATATTTTTAGTAAAATTTCTCTTGAGATGGGTCCCGCAGGATTTATTTCGAGTTTCAAGTGGAAAATTCAAGATAGGTCCTGATAAGCTCCACATTCCAAACCTCAGCATTCCATAAATTACTAATCACAGCATATTCAAAAATAACAGTAAAAGAGAGAGCAGAGTTAACAAGGGCTCCATGCATAACACCTCTACAAGTACTAGAAACATCAGAAGAAGGCTTATAATCAAAGACCAGTTTATTGTGGGCTTAGGCCCAAAAGTGTCAGGTACAAAATATTTCTCCGACGAGTCTCCTTCGCTTTGTCGCCCTCGTTCTCTATCTCTCTCCTCCCCGCTCTGTCCTCTCTCTCTCTCTCACCGATGGCGGCCGCTCCGCCCCCAGTTCCAATTCCTGAGCATTATGAGTCCCGAGTTTGAGACTACGACGTGATGCAATTTCTCAGCAGAAGAAAGGAAAATGCGCCACCGGACCATCACAGGTTCCATGACGATCCCGGCGGTGACCTTTTCATCGGAGACCCACTCGAAGTTGCTGGTATGTTTCCTAAACTCACATTCAGCCTATCTCTTTCATAGAACAAACATAACAAAAAACACCCAAAATCTAAAACCTTAGGCCAAATCTAAAACCCTAGGGATTTAAGAGTGCGTCGTTGCTCTCTTTTTGGAATTATGGTGATATGATGTCGATTTGAGTGTTTATTTCATTTGTTGATTAGCTGTATTTTGTTTATTTCAATCTGTATATAATGTTAATGCTAAGAAGAAATAAGCTATACAAACACTTGCATAAGAGACTCGACAAGAAAGTTCAGGATAACGCCATGTAGTTCTAAGGTACGCGGCTATGTTACTAACTCAGCTGGAGGACCGATGGCAAAAACTATAAAAAGTGAGAATGGTGGGCCAAGATTGGGAAAGAAGAAGTCCTATTATCTCAAGAGTGATGACGATCACAAATGGCAGGTAGACTACTTTAAGCCACGGTGTGTGCAGCAACAACAACAAGGGCAGCGAGGATGCGCAGTCAGGCTTTTTGAGAAAACCCGAGGTGAAATGTATGAACTGCCAGTTGATCCCCCGACAATCAGACTTTGACCCTAGGACAAATTGCGGAGGCTATTAACTTTGAAAGGTCGAATGGGCAGTCTTAACCCAGGGCAGCACGCGGTAATAAGGATGATAAGGCAAGAATCAGGTAAGTTGCTACTTCACAAGTCTACCTTCCCTTTAGCTCTACCAGTCATGCTCAAAATCCCTCCTCCACCTCCACTGTCATCGTGAGGCAGCGTAAGCCGTGGCGCCGAAAGGATGGTGTTTTCATGTACTTTGAAGGTAGCTAGCACATTGTGGTTTTTAACTGGTTTGTTTTTGTTTTCGATGAACTGTGTTGTGGCGGTGGAAATGATTGTGTTTAGTTGGTTGAAGGATGCGATGTGGTTTGAGTGTGTGATTGTGCAAGTTGTTTTGTAGTGTTTGATTTGGTTCTTGGAGATGGTTTATGTTTGGCATGATTTAGCATGCTTTCGACTGTTTGTTTTTGATGGACTAGAGTCTTTAATCAGTGAAATCGTGAAAGGATTCACCGATTAAAGGATGAAATGAGTGCTTGTGTCGTGGGATTGTGGAAGTTGTTCTAGTGTTTGATTTGGTATGGAGGTTTCTATTGGCAGTGGTTGTGGTGTGAATGTTAGCTGCGACGAGTATATGAAAAAGCATATAGTTTGCTTTCAAAAGGTGATAGAATTGGTCTTATGTTAGATAAGGTCTGTTTTTTGGGGGCACTGTGAATAAGACTGTTTGATTGGTTACGAGCTAAAATGTGATGTTGACTGGTGCACAACCTTTCAGTCTATATGTTTTGAGTATTATGGCCATGTTGTGCGGTGCAGCTACCGTACTCCAAAACTCAACTATTCAGGGTTCATGGTAATGGTTTTGTTTTTGATACGATAAAAAAACATTTGTTCTTACCTACTTTGCTGCATTTGTTGCTAAAATTTCAGTAAGTGAGGATTGTGCTCTTCTTTATTTCTGGTTTCTGACCATGGTTTTTATTTTGATGTAGATACTGCTGGTGTCATTGTGAATCCAAAGGGTGAAATGAAAGGTAAGGAGCTTGTACATCAATGTTAACTTATATAGAAGTGTAACAGAAATATCTTGGTAATGTTATTTCTTTGAATTCTGAATCATGTTTTGCTGGTGTGTGTACGATCTGCTATCACTGGCCCTATTGGAAAGGAATGCGCTGATCTGTGGCCAAGAATTGCACTTTAGATTGGTTTTTTTTTTTTTTTTTATGTTCTCGAATCTGGATATTGCGTGGCTTAGTCATTTGTACTCTAGATGAGTGTGGAAATTCATTGGATTTTTACCCATGTGGTGTTTGAACTTACTATCCTACTATCATGTGATAGTTAAAGAGAGCTTTTGTTCTAATTACTAGACCTTTTGTTTAGGTCCATTTCACTATCTAATGTGCTCTGCCTTTCAAATTTTGCTGATTTATTGATTGAATTTAGTTGGGAGTCGGGTTGAACACGTGCGATCTTGTTGCCTGGCTCTTTAGCAACCATAAAATGTTCCAACCTCAAAAGATATTGCAGCAACAGGCGCCCTTGTGTTTAGATAGGACTACAATCGATTTTCATGCGTCTTTCTTTCAAATAAACAACAAGAAAAAGCTATGGATTGGTTTTAAGCAGAGTCTTATGGAAATTTGAAGCCTCCTGTAGCATAAACCAGTGGAAATGATCTGGGGCTTTAAATGAAAACTTTGGGAGTTCACTCATCCAACTCCTCAAGTCAGCTTATTATAGCTTTTTCTACCTCACCTTGTCAGTCTTAACAAGCTGAAATGAACTAATACAAACAGAAACCCTAAACTTGATGCCCAATAATGGCATCATTTCATCTTACCCACAGCACCCTTTTGCAGCTTAGCACAGTATTCGAACAAGCTTCCATCAAAACAACGCCTCACAGCTTCCTTTGCCAAGTAACCTTGATCATCTTTTGCCAGAACATATAGAACTCCCCATTCCAGTTTGGCTGCAACCCTGCAACACAGTGAGAGATTAGCCATGGGTTTTGAGTGAATATGCATTGTGCGGTTCAAGAGGTAGAAATAGAGAGATACCAGCCGAAGAAATCAAAGGCGTTACGGCTAGCCTGAGTCATGTGCCACAACTCCTTGAAACTAAGCTTATCAGGGACTGTTCGAGCATATTTGCTGAACATGTTCTCAAGGTGTGCCGGGATATACCTACATTATAGTGATCAAGCATGTAAAAAGTTCAGCTTTGGTCAAGAATAATAACTCAAACGGAAACTGCAACGAATTGGGTTCTCACCTTCCCTCTGTATCATAAATCCCAGAATCACTTCCATGCTTTGCCTTGTGTATGTTTTTAATGTGAATCGCGAAGTAGGGTGAAGGTATCCATGTCTGCAATTAGAGAAGATCGATGAGCATATAAGCTAAGAAGTTCTAGCTCTAATTATATTGGCATATGAATAAGCAAAATGTAGGAATTGGGTTCATGATCAAACACTACAAAAGTAGTCGCAACTTACAGGCAAAGTAGCATAACTCATTGCTCCATGAATAAGAATCATGAAGATGAAAGAAGCAATTGGATTAAACCCAAGTGCACGAAACCCTGCAATGAGAATATATCAACTGATAATCAAGAATCTAGGAACTTTGGATAGTGCATAATCAACTATTTCATACGATGGACAAACAAATCATTGATTACGTAATTTTACTTGAACGAAATTGCACATGCATCAATCTTGGATGTTACACGAGGAACATATGTATGAATATATCTGTACCTCTGAACGTCTCGGAAGGGAAAATGATACCATCATTGTCCTGGTCGAAGAAAGCTACATGCTGTTGAAGCACTGACATATTTTGATGTTTATGACCCCAGGTGCCATTGATGTTGTCCATATCAGGTGCAACCATAGCTCGAGGCATGTCTTAAATCATTGAAACAACCCAGATCAAATAAATCCATTAATAGAGACGAAGACACATTGATCTTATTTTCGATAACAAACAATAGGTAGATCGATTTCATGCTGTGTTTGATTAGTTTCATGTAATGAGAGATCAATGGAATTTCACTAGTCTCTCCCTTAGTCTACAACTACATGAAGAAGATGCATGTACGTTATTGATGTACTGATGCATTACGAATGGAACCCTGTAATCTAAATCATATGTACATAGGAGTGAAGATTACAAGGCTTTGGGAGCTTGGTCTCCAAGTCACTGCGGACCTTCCTCTCCGCCGTGACCGGTGCATACTCGGCCACCGTGGCCATGGCATCCTTCGATACCTCCTCCGGTTGTGGCTGTTGCTGCTGCTGCTGCTCGACTGTCGCCATTTTTCTCTTTCTCTCTCGATCGATCCGCACTATGAATGTGCTGGATTTTTAGTGAGCTAATTAACTTGCTAAAGTAACGAGTATCACTATTAATTAGAGTGAAGCACAACAAACTCCAGGTGACTCGCAGTGCTTATAGCTACACACAATATGGATCTTAAACTATACAACACGTGTAAACCCACTTCTACATTTTGTTTTCGTTTTCGTATCACATTGCATTTGTAATAACAATTGACTATTCCAGTATTCAAACTGAAATTATCTGCGATACATAAACTGGTTTTGCTCGTATTTGCTACGCATTTTCAGTTTTGATCTTTTGAAAAACAAAATGAGTAGAACAGTATATAAAAATACCATAAGAGCTAGCTAGGTGAAACAGCAAGTAAATTCGAAGTCGAAATAATTTAGTAGAATGATGAAGTCAATCGGGCAAAGCATACTACTTCATCTCGCCATCTAAGAGATTGTCAAGCAACATAATCTAACTAAGAAAAGCCAAACCATGACATACGTACATACATGACATATATCAATCTAAGTATAAGGAGTAAATCACTAGAGTTGATTAGAGCATAAACATCGTTATGGCTAGCAGTACATACATCAAACTTTACACATGAGTAAATCGAAACCAGACAACATCCATTATGGATTCTTAGAGTCACATCATACAACTATTGTATAACCTAAGATGATACAAACACTATGAGATCGAGAATATAGGCTCCAAAGCTCCCAAACAGTGGCCAAATTTGGAGTGGCGAGTGCACATAACTACATGAGTGAAATACTTGAGTTTTAGGGTAATCTACGTATCCAACCTTAAGAGCGTGCAACGCATATATATAAAAACACAAGGGCTGTCATCTCATTTAAATGGATAGTACATCTATTTAGTAACTTCCGAATACAAAATGGTCTTTATAAAAATAGTCAAATACCTATTGAGAATGAAATAAAAGACAGATCCCCTCACTTACCATTGGCATAGAGATCCAACAATATGTTCACTAGCCTCAAAAATAATTTTGAGAGCATAATAGCCATTTGGGAAAGAGAAATTTAAACTTCTAACTTGGTCATAGAAACTCCAATAACAAACATAATGGAATATTCATTCAAGAATCCAAAAAATACTGTTTGTAATTGGAAATAAAAGGTGGTTTTCCTAAGAAAATAAGAGAAAATAAATTATTGTGGTGAGAGGAGCACACAATTTAAAAAGTCAAAATTGACCTAATTCAGATAATAAAACAGAAAATAAAAAAATATATTCTTCCTCAAATCACTACAGTTATCTTTATTATATTAGAAGTCAAACGTCATTTTGGTGTTATGGTGAAATTTTTTTTATGAACTACGTACCTATATTACTCATGAAAATTCTTGTATGCACGACGTGTATTTACACGACACAATCTTAACCGTTCATAACAATTCATATGTTTGACCACCATGTTTCTATATTATTTCTTCTAATCCTGACCATCCATGTATGTATGTGAAGTTACACGCCGTGTACTAAAGATACTCTCATATTACTCATGAAATAAGAGTTTTGACCATAGAAAAAAATTAATCAAAGATGATTAATACCGTAAAATAACACCAAAATAAAGTAATTTTAAAATATAAAAACAGAAAGAAAAAAAAGAGAAAAACGATAAAAAGAAAAAGATAGGCGTGTTTTAAGAGACTAGTTAATTATAAAATAAAGACTTAATCTTAACAATTAACGTCAACGAACGGCCAGAAATCCAAGATCAAATTCCATTGGTCACTTATTTTCCGAGTCATCAGAAAAACAGAGACACCAAACACAACACGAATACGTTGTTCTTCTCTCTTTCTCTTTCAGCCGTCGTACGTTGTATCTCAGAATCTTCCACAACAGCTGTTTCTGCTTCGAAGTTTTCAGCTTTCTGGGTTCAAACTCTAGCTTTCTGGGTGAAAAGTTTGAGTCTTTTTCACTTTGGGTAAGATTTGCTCACTACCCAGTTGTTAATTTTTAGTTTTTTACTTTCTTATAGTACCCAATTCAATCATTGAGTATCTGAAATTGTAGTACCCAATTCAATGAACTTATAACTTGATAGTTTGGTTGTGTTGATTTTGGTCTATCTGGTGTTGTTTACTTGTTGATGTGATTATGTTCATTGACTTTAGTTGTTTTAGGAAGGTCAATGGGGTTAAAATTTTGGATGTGGAAGTTAATTTCAGTTAGTTTCTTAGCTCATAGTTGATGTCAATGTCTTCAAGTTTTGGACTTTGACCTTGTTTTGTAACTCTATATGTGTTTATAGTTAGTGATCAAATTACACTGTTGGTTTAGTACTTTAGTTGCTTGCTTATTGGATTTATGGATGAGTTAGCTGAATGCTGTGTGGCGTTACTTCTATAAGAAATTTGAACTGGTGTCGACATTGGTATGATGCTTATATAGTTGCCGAAAAGATTGACCCCAATAACCTCATGTGTTATTAGTAAAGGCTGCAGAGTTGTAGAGATGATCAGATTGTTATGCTTGTGAAAAATTGCTGTGGTCGCTTTAGAACTTAAAAGTTTTTAATTGAGAACTCTTCTACCTACTAAGCAGCTTTGGGTGATGAATGCAAATTTCTTGAATTCTGTAGTTAGGTGGTTCTGCTTCTAGGAGGGAACATTTAGGGGGTAATAAATTATAATGGTAGTTAATGAGTTAGAAAGAACACAAATGGTATTGCTTGTTTAGATTCTCTGCAAACTGTTTTAATATCTTAATCTACACACACACACACATATATTATCAGGTCCAAATATCCGTATTTATTCAAAAGGTACGGATTTTCTTAATTGACCCACTTTTAGATCATATTTTCTCATCTTAACCATTCACATGAACATGAACCGTTCATGTAACTCACAGTTTTGAATACCTTAATGATTATCAATTTGGCTAAAATTTTGTAGAGATGATCTACACATATATTCCTACAAGATGAATGGTTGAGATGAGAAAATATGATCGAAAAGTATGTCAATTAAGGAAATCCGTACCCTTTGAATAAATACGGACGTCCGTTTTAGAGTGGTTTCCCACTTTGAAATTAAAATGTGGACCTCCTTATTTCGCTCACTTTTAGGTTGCATTTCCACATCTTAACCGTACAATGTCTAGAACATAGTGCGTATATCATTCCTGCATAGTTTCATCTAATTTGGAGATCATTTGGGTAACGAATTAGATTAAATAAATCAACAGAACAAAAGTTATCCAAATAGAACCGTTCGTGTAAATCACGATTACGGAAGCTCAAATGATTTTCAAATTGGATGCAACTTTGTAGTAATAATCTACACTGTGTTTTAGACACTGAAATGTGGAGTTGTGGAAATGCAACCTGGAAGAGAGCGAAATAAAGAGGTCCACACTTTAATTTCAAAGTGGGACACCACTTTGGAAGGGAACTGTGTGTGTGTGTGTCTATATATATATATATATATATATATATGAAATTTTGATTTGGTATATTGTTGAAATATTTCTTGTCTTCCCTTCCCTTCACAAGGTTTGGTTTTTATTCATATTCACTTGGGGTTGAAAGATCCTTGGTGTACCAAAAAAGAAAAATCCTCATAAGTGAAGTGATAGAAACTAGAAAGTGTTTCTGTGAAGAAGAGTAGGAAGTGTAAGACTTTGCTAATGGAAAAGACATGAGACTAAGTTTAGGCAGGTTGGTTTTGTAGAAATGATAACACTTCACCTTTACTGACACCAATTTTTTTTTTTTTGTTGTTGATATTTTCTTCTCACAGATTGCAGAAGAGCCCTGACTTCCCTGTGAGTGGTTGTTATGTGAATTGTAGCCAGAACGGGGTTAAAATTCTCTTATTGTGATTCTCCTATGTTAGCAATGAAGAATAAGTATGTGCGAGGTGGTTGAGTAGAAACTAGTTTGCTCATTTGATATATAGACGCTATTGACATTATTATCTGATCAGAACCAGATAGATGTGGAACTTGGGGGATTCCAAAGCTATGTCGTCAGCATTTCCGAATCTCCCTACCCCCCTTGATGTCAGTTACTCCAGATTGCCGGGTTCTTTTCAACATTCCGCACAAAGAGAAAACCCTATGCATTCATTGTTACCGCAGCCTTCTTCCCTTGGGAACTCATATTCATCATCGTCCAGTCTCCCCTTTGACAGTCAGTGTTCTTCAGTTTACCCTCATGAAAGATATCCCCAAAATTCTCCAATCAGTATGTTACCAAGTGGTGGAAAATCATTGTCACATACCCATTCAGGGTTACAATCTACGCTAGTGGCTAGTTACCCTGAAGAAAATAAAGATATGTCCTGGTGCCCAGATTCAATTGAAGAGTTTCTGCACTTTCCTGAAAATGTCCCTGATCAGAATGGCCTGGTAGATACTAGTACTGGTGCAATAATATCCGACGATCATGCTGAAAGGACTGATTGGTCTGACTTGTATCCATTAATTTCTTTTGATGGTGCTCTGGATCCAAATTGGGATCTTTCAGTTGATAATGTGGTGGATCCTAAACCGGAGGTGTGTATTTCATACTTTTGTGTTGCCTGTTGCCTTATTTTAAACGCAGGATTTGCTTAGAGCTGAAATATTTGGATATTTAATAGCATTTCTATTATCCACAGAATAATTTGCAGTACTATATTCTGTTTCTAGTCAGTAGTTTTGTTACCTTTGTATAAGGCATGTAGCAATTTCCTCACCACTCATAAATCATAATCATGATTTACTTATTCTGTTTTTATTTACTTGAGGATTTCTAATGAACTGCCAGGTGTTGAATCATTCTTCTGATATCCTGGTGCAGCAGCCAAAAATCCAACAACATCAGCCAGCACACTCTGGAGAGATTTTTACTAGCCCTGACCCAGAGTCCACTGCACCTTCAACCAAAGCTAGAATGCGTTGGACACAAGAACTTCATGAGGCTTTTGTAGAAGCTGTCAACCAGCTTGGTGGTAGCGATAGTGAGTAGCACATATTATCATATTCTTTTTTCCATTATTATATCTTGTTGTATTTCTATACTTCATTAGGTCTGTACATCACAAAGCTTCTTTTCTCATTGACATTCAATACACAGGAGCCACTCCTAAGGGTATCTTAAATGTCATGAAGGTTGAAGGCTTGACAATCTATCATGTAAAAAGTCATTTACAGGTATATCAATAGTTCCATCCTTGACCAGTGTCTAACAAGATGGTGGTTAGTATATGTTTTTGATGAAACTCCTTTTCTTTTCTTAATTTTCAGAAATATAGAACAGCCAAATACAAACCGGAGTCATCAGAAGGTAATGCTTACCTCCTTTGTTCTTCTTATGGCCTCAACAACATCTTTAAAAGCTTTGATTTGCCAAAATAGTCATGTGACCAATTAGGATCGGCTGCTTGAGGATTTATCTAATTAATCTTCTGGCAGTGGTAAACTGCTTTTGGAACTTGACTGTTATTTAAACTCTTAGCAACTAAGCGGCCTTGCATATTTCAATATCTGATAGATAGATAGTAAAGATCTCTTGTCTTACAAAAGAGAAGTCCC
Organism: Fragaria x ananassa; assembly: GCA_034370585.1. Classification (NCBI taxonomy): domain Eukaryota; kingdom Viridiplantae; phylum Streptophyta; class Magnoliopsida; order Rosales; family Rosaceae; genus Fragaria; species Fragaria x ananassa. The sequence goes on from CP139753.1 coordinate 936,578, forward strand.
ATCATTACCATGCATACAAAAGAATGTAGTAAGTTGCGATCAAGTAAATTGTTTTGTTTTTCTTTCAGGTGCTTGTGAGAAGAATCTGACTCCTGTTGAAGAAATGAGTTCTAAAGACTTGAAAACGTATGTATTTTTTTCTCAATTGGAAAGTTGAAGACCATGAATATTACTTTTATCTCTTAATTTCATTTTGCTCTTTTATGTTCTGGAGTTTGGGACCATTGCTATGTCTATGTTACTAAAATGTCATATAAATCAGCGCAACTTTCAATGTTACACGAGTCAGTGAGTGATTCTCCTACTTGTAGAACCTAATTATTTTATATAAGAAAGCTAAGGTTTCTGTACAACTCCTAGTTACTGGTTACTTCTTACCATCTTTTCCTTGAATGGTCAGAAAAATTTTATATTCGAGTATGCAAATTCAATGTAGCAGTAGCTATTAGAATAACATTTCACCATTCTGTCTACTGATTTATCTGCGTGCAATTAATCTGAAATAAACTCAAAAAATTTCTCTGTGTACTTGTAGGAACAGTATGGGGATGACTGAAGCATTGAGATTGCAGGTAGAACTCCAGAAGCAGCTTCATGAGCAACTTGAGGTATGCAGTTGGAAGCTATGCATTGTTTTTATATCTGTATACAAATGTACAACTGTTTACATGTTGGGAACTGTGTAGGGTGCTCAAGGAAATGTAGTATTGTGAGGGTGAAATAAACTTCAGTCATACTTTTTTCTTGTTTAACCTGCTTTTCTTGGTGACGAACATTAATACTCAGTTGATGAATCCATGTTCGGATAAGGAGAGGCGCAGAAAAAAGGGAGAGAATCGGTGCATGGGGGGTTTCACATGTTCTGATGTCATATTCTTTCATGCAGACTCAAAGAAAGTTGCAGTTGCAAATTGAGGAACAAGCAAAGTACCTTGAAAAGATGTTTGAGCAACAAAGGAAGATGGAAGACAATAGGGTCAAGCCGACATCATCTACCTCAGATGAGCATAACAAAATTGGAACCGGCACTCCTATGGATGAAGGTTCACAAGATGCAAGTTTGAAACAGAACGCTCAAGAACCTGCAACTCATGAGAATCATGATCCCCCAGGTGATGCTGATTCTGGTGCTCTACCCACAAAACGAGCAAGGACAGGATAAAAAGGAATATTTCTGCTCCAGGAATTGTCTCGCCTACCAAGCATTGATAGACAACATGTATTTATAGTAGGATGAACTGAGCGGACTCGAATCAGGAAACTCTTAAGAGTTCTAGTTTCATTGTTATATTATCTAAACTTGACATGCCTGCTTTTATTCAAAAGCGAAGACTTGGTGGCTTAAACTTTACCAAGTTTCCTGATTGTATTCCCTGATTAGGTATGGACTATTAATAATAGATGGAATACTGTTCCAATCAATGTATTGATGTTTTTCCTCTACTTCAACAATTGATCGATATCGTGTATAGATGTAAGGTCTGGAGCACAATGTATAAATAATCTCCAAAAATGGCCGTCGAGTTCCCCCCCCCCCCCCCCCCCCCCCTTACAGAAGAAACACAAAGATTGAAACTGTAATGAGATGGGGTTGCAAAAAGGTTTACATCGATTATTGAAGACTGGTGCCTTCAACTTTCAAACATCGTCCTCCATTTTGTAAAATGATTAGTCACGTTTTTCCTTTCTCTATTAGGTAATACACCATAGTCCAGTTGGGATTAGGATTGCGGACCGAATTTAAAATCCTAGTCGTGATTAGGATTCCTCTTCCTAGTTGGAATAGGTGTATAATCCTTGTATATATATGTCCTAGCTCCAAGTTCGAGTAGAAAACTGGAAAGCCGATTTTCTTCTTTTGAATTTGATCATATACAATGGCTTGGTGGGATAGGGATATAGAGCTCATATTCATTCAGTTCAAAGATGTGCCTGTTGCATACTCGGTAGAGCTTGGTTCAAAAGATGAAAGGGTGAACGATATCAAAGAGAAGCTAAAGAAGGAATACCCTAATGGTACACCTTACGCCACAAGAAACCCTTGTTTACAAGAATCAAGAACTCAAGGGCGGAGACCTAATAACCGAGTATCATCTTCCCAAGAACACCCTTCTTCATGTAGCTGAGAGGAACGCTGTCGCCGCTCCGACGAGTCCTAAGAATGTCAAAGAGAAAGAGGAAGACGGTCCTTGGGATTTGGGTGGTGTTCAATCAGTGAAACAAGGGCAACTTCAGCCGGTGGATTTGCTAACAATGGACGAGCCATTTTACAACAACCCTATTCTCAAGCCTAAATAGATGTACGTCAACCGAAGTTCTAGTACTCCAGCTTCCAATCTCAATGATTTTGCGTCGAAAAATGGTCGTTGAGGATGAGACGACTAGGGTTTGTGACAAGAGAGCTCGAATTAGTCCCCTACCAAATGAGACAACTAGGGTTTGTGACAGGAATTAGGTTTTGTAATCACTAGGTTTTGACTTGACAAAAAAAAATCACTAGGTTTTCAGGTTTTGTACTCAACGTTAAGCATAGAAAAGTGGTCTATGCCCACATTAAGAGGGTGTTTTGGTAATAGAATTATATTTTGACCCGAGATTATTTTGATTGATAAATTTGGGAAATTTCTTGTATATATGCACGATGCAATACATATGTAGATATACGATGCAATCTCTTAACCGTTCATAATAATTCATATGTTATTGTGTTATTTTAATAAAAAAAAATAGTCCAAATAATTGTCCCACTTTTTAGAGAAGCTAATTTTTGGTATCTCAATTTTAGAAAATTTTAAAACAGTATTTCACGTTCTTGAACCTAACCTTCTAATTCCACAATCACGACGGCGACAAGTCTGCTTCTCCGATCGCGGCGTTTCTTTCTTCTCTCATCTCCAACGGCCCCGCTGCTCTTTTCTCTTTGTCTCTCTCGTCATCTCTGACGATGGTGCTTCTCCTATTCTCGACCAGAGAGCGCTTCTCCCTTCTCTGTTCTAGTCACTACACCAAATATGGGGTTTACAGACAACCCAAAAAACGTCCCTAAAAATACATTAGGGACTAATATACAATAAAATTCGTCCTTAATAGAATGAGTGACGATTTACTCATCGTCTCTAAAAATCGCGTCTCTAATACCTATTAGGGATAGTTGAAACCAAAAATCCGTCCGTACTATTGTTGCTCTGACACGTGTACAAAAGCAATCACTGACAATTCAAACGGCCTCTATTTACTTTAGAGACGGACATTTATATTAATGCATTTGATCCGCTACAAGCTAGCCTACAACAACAGCCGAATATAATCCAATCCGATTCCATTTTCTTTTTCTCTTGTTTGGGTTAAATTTACTATATAGAACATATAACACAAAATTACCATTTGTAAATACAAATGATAAAAAAAATCTTTAATTGTTCCACATGATAAAAATGTAACCTCTAAAAAATATTAGATGATAAAATGATTACCTCTAAAGTTATTAAATGATATAAGATAGTCAATTTGAGATTTTTTTTATTAACACTTCTACCATTCTGTCTTCCCCGTCTCTAAGATCAATGAGCGTCTCAAGGATATGAAAACCCGACCCCCAAAAGCGAGACTGTGACGCGCCCTTTCTCACAGCGTTGTACTGGTGGACATAGCTTCCTCTCAGCGTCACAGTCATGTCTATGGCTTTGGGGGTGACGAGCTCCTGTGAAAGAGAATCGAAGCTCGAATGCTTCTCGGCATCTTTGAAAAAAATTTCGACTCCGGCCACGGCTGCAATCGAGACCGATGGCGGTAGCTTCATCTTGACAAGGTAAAAAAGCTTTTGCTTTACCTCCTTATTGAATTTGAGTTTCGTTGAGTTTTGAAGATCTGGGATTATCGATTTGGATTATGAAAGGGGATGATGTCATCACACTGCAGTGTGCTTATGGCGCGGTGAAGAACTCCATTAAGGCCTATTTTGAGCAAGCTGGCGGGTATGTTATTGAAGTTCCATTTCAATTTTCAATAAATTCCAATGAAGAAATAGTAAATGAATTTCAGATGACTTTGGTGAAGGACAAGGCTAGTGGTAGAAGAGTTAGATTAGCTCTAATTGATCATGTTACATCCATGTCATCTGGGTTAAGAAATTGGTTGAAGTGTGCAGGGAAGAAGGTGTTGATCAAGTTTTCATAGATGGGGCTCATGGTGTTGGGCGTGTAGATGTTGATATGCAAGAAATATGGGCAGATTTTTACACTAATAATTTGTACAAGTGGTTCTTCTGCCCTGCTTCGGTTGCATTTATGTATTGTAGGAAGTCAGTCACACATTCAGAACTGCATCATCATATGGTGTCTCATGATTATGGTAAAGGGTTGGCTATTGAAAGCTGCTGGATAGGGACTAGAGATTATAGTCCTTTAGTGGTTCCTTCAGCTGTGGAGTTCACAAACAGATTTGAAGGCGGTATCGATGGAATCAAAAGGAGGAATCATGATGTTGTTGTTGAGAAGGGAAAGATGTTGGTAAAGCCTTGGGGAACCAATCTTGGGTCTCCACCGGATATGTGTGCAAGCATGATCATGGTAGGAATGCCAGCTTGTTTGGGGGTTTCAAGTGATGATGATGCCTTGAAATTAAGGACACATCTGAGGGAGAAATTTGGTGCTGAAGTCCCAATATATTACCGAATGCCGAAGCATGAAGAGGTTGCAAAAACAACAACTGCATATGCTCGAGTTTCTCATCTAGTCTACAACAAAGTTGATGACTATTATAAGTTCACAGATGCAATCAATCAACTTGTTTGTGATGGGTTCACCTGTGCTCGATCTTTATGAACTGTCTTTATCCTAATTACAGCTCTTCATGTTGTAGAAAGAATGAACGGATGCAATGAATCTGGTTTGAATTAGTACTTGCATTGAAATGAGCTTTCATGTGAATATTTAGTTCAGTGAAGCCTGAAGAAGTTCATATCATGAATAACATGAGCCATTACCAATTTACCATTATCCATGCATGTTGATACATGACGGGTACAAAAAGGTAACTATCAACGTAACTATCTATGTAAATATCTATGTAACTATCCATATAACTACATATTGATAGTTACATGGATAGTTACATACATGCTACACTTGTGTAGCTACATTATCCTATCTATGTAACTATCCATGTAACTATTACTATTCATCTATGTAACTATTCATCGATGTAGTTATTAATCGATGTAACTATCCATGTAACTATTTATCTATGTAATTATCCATGTAATTATGCATGTAACTATACATGTAACTATCTATCTATGTAACTATCCATGTAACTATCCATCTATGTAACGATCAATGTAACTACAAATTAATAGTTACCTGGGTAGTTACATACATGCTACACTTGTGCAACTACATTAACCTACCTAAGTAACTATCCATGAGACTGACCATGTAACTTGCTTAGTTTCATGAGACTAACCATGTAACTTGTCATATAACCGCCGGTTACATTACCAGTTATATAGCTTGTTGCATTCCAGTCACTTCTATTATCAATTACATCACTAGTTACATGACTAGTTATTGCCAACTTGAATATGGCAAAACAAAAATGAAGAAGAATGAATTGTAAAACTCGAACATGATAAATTTGATTCACAACAACAATCACAATTCCAATCCTCTGAGGCTGTACTTGACAAAAAGCAAGCATGATTCATGTATCAAGAATACAATCATACACAAGAACTACTTAGCCAAATCGTTAGTTTGGCTAAGTAGCTAACCTTTTCCTCATCTCTTCAACACTCTTGTTCAACAACCCATCTAGTAGCATTCCCTTCAAAGTCCCATCTTTTCTCCTATTCCCAAACTCGTCCTCATATGCGAGTTTCGTCGTTGTAGGTGGACAGATTGAAACTGGGAGTGCAACAAGATCGATGCGATCTCTCATGGAGGTTGGTGGTCCAGCCAGAGTTGGTGGTTCAACGAGTTGGATAAACAGTGTGCCAAGAAAGCTTGGACTTTACCGAATTTTACTTTGGACTCCGATCTAGTTATAGTTTTGTGTTAAAGTTTTATTTTAATAAGTATAAGAAAACAAACTTTATATTTAACAAAAAAACAAATTGGCAAGCGCGGCGCATGGTCTTTTTATATAAAACCGATCTTGTGTCATCTTTTTTTTTACGGGAGAGAAAAAAAATGGCAGATAGCGATGGGATAGTTTATAATTTATTATTTATTTTAATAAGTATAGGAAAACAAACTTTATATTAAAAAAAAAACAAAAAACAAATTGGCAAGCGCGCAGCGCATGGTCTTTTTATATATAAAACCGAATTGACAGAGGCGAGTTCGGTCCGTCTGCACACCAGCCGGTCCTGCCCACAACTACTTTTTTCATCTCTTCTCACAAGCTACTCTGCATCCAGTAGATTTCTCGCAAGCTTGAATCAATCTTGTGCTTGTTGATCTAATGGACGAGCCTTCCTCTTCTTCGTTGCCCACAGATGTCTTCCTCAATTTTAGAGGCGAGGACACCCGAAACATCTTTGTCTGCCATCTTCACAGAGCTCTGGAACGGGAAACACTCCAAGTCTACATTGATAAGCTTGATCTACAGAAAGGCGACGACCTTGAGAATCTACTGGAAGCCATTGCCGGATCAAAGCTTTCAATTTTAGTTTTCTCTGAAAACTACGCGACTTCCACTTGGTGCTTGAAAGAACTGGTGCAGATCCTGAAATGCAAGAAGGACCAGAACCAGATTGTGATGCCCGTTTTCTACAAAGTAGATCCTTCCGACATTCGTAAACAGACGGGAAGTTTCGGTGAAGCTTTTGCTAAGCATGAAAGCAACCGCAAAGAAGACAAGGTGTTGCTGCAAGAAGTGCAGAGCTGGAGATCCGCTTTAGAGGAAGCTGCCAACTTATCTGGCTTCGATTCCAATTCCAAAGATTATGCGTACGTATCTTAATAACTCTTCCTCCTCTTAATTGGCAGTAATTTTTCCACAAAAGAATTCAAAAATGGCCTTCACTCGAGTTGCATCTATTATAGTCGTCGTCGTCGTGGTTGTTACAGTGGGACCTTTTTCTGTGTCAAATTCAATCCTACTAATAAAATATTATTATTAATCTGACATTTTTTAAAAACTTTAAGAGTGCTTCTAACTAATAGCATAACATTAAATGACATCTTAAAAATAGTTACGATTATAATTGTATAGGTCTAGCTTCATTTTCATGTAATATTAAGATTATGAAAAAAAAAATATTACTTTCAATTAAAACATAATTTTGTCAAACAATTTAAAATTATTATATATGTTATAAATATTATAATATATGTAGATGTCTTTGTAAATACTCATTAGTTATGTCCTTACAATGTAAATCATACTCTTATATAAGAGAGCCTAATGAGAATGAAAGAGACACTTCATCCTTCTCATACTTTTTGTTATTCTCTTTTCTCTCTATCTCATTCTTGGTTTATAATACGTTATATCTTTTTGCGTTTATTATATTTCGGCTCTCCCTAAACCTACGGTTCTGGTTTCGCTATTGTTAACACCTGAGTTCAAATACAAATGCCGAGTCAGTTTCAGGGAAAAAAAAAACACCGAGCCAAAAAAGAAACAAAACAAAAAACACCGAGTTGAATTTTGGGGTTGGATGAATCCTGCAAAAGTGCATAATCATAACAAATTAAGTGCAGACACTATTGAGCTTAATTTATTGGTCTAATCTAACATATATATTTAACTAGAGGCCTGCTTTTGGTACGGTGTTGGTGATACTAGGTATATTTTCTTATTAGTAACTTTATGGCATCAATTCGTGGACCTTCTCTGAGGCTTGACTGCATATTGCTTTTCTATTTTTGAAGGGATGATGCGGGGCTTATTGATGCTATTGTCAAAAAAGTTTTCGAAAAAGTGAACTCGATACCGCCACATACAGATGATGGCTTTGTTGCAATGGATTCCCATCTGAATGAAATGAGACGAAAAATAAATGCTGCGCCGGATGGTGTTGTCTATGTCGGAATCTGTGGCATGGGCGGCATAGGCAAGACAACCATTGCTCATGCTGTTTTTAGAGAAATTGCTCATCAGTTTGACCACTGTTGCTTTCTTGAAGATGTGAGGGAACGCTTCACGAAGGGGGTAGTACAGTTGCAACGTGAATTTTTAGAAGGAATGTTCAAGAAAAAAGAACACAATGTGGACGCGTTCTACATGAAGATGATGAGAAGGCTAGCTAACAAAAAGATCCTAGTTGTTCTTGACGATGTACTCGATTCACGCCAGATGGATACTTTACTTGGTGGAAGTAATCGTTCATTTGGTGCTGGAAGTATAATTATTGTAACAACTAGAGATGAACATGTAGTGCGTGGATTCGAGATATACAAGCCCGCCTCACTAAGTGTTCGCGATTCTCTGAAACTCTTCAGCCAGAATGCTTTCAGCACAGACAAACCCTCTGGAAAGTATGAACATCTCTCAAGGTGCATAGTACAATATGCACAGGGTCTACCCTTGGCTCTTATACTATTGGGAAAGTTACTCCGTAAGAGAAGTGTATCTGAGTGGGAAGGTCAATTAAATAAATTGAGGAAGCAACCACACCCAGGAATTACGGAGGTGCTTCAAATAAGCTTCGATGGATTACAAGATGAGTATCAGAAGAACATATTTCTGGATATTGCATGTTTCTTTAAAGGGATGGACAAAGACTATGTAACAATAGTTCTTGAAAATTGTGGCTTCTATCCCAGGGCGGACTTGAATGTTTTAGTTGAAAGAGCTCTTCTAACTATCTCAGATTCAAATAAGCTTGAGATGCATGATTTACTACATGACATGGGGAGGCACATTGAATCCTCTACAGAAGATGGAAAGCGAAGACGATTCTGGAGTGAACATGTTGAGCGTGTGCTGACTGATGAAAATTCGGTATGTTAATCCTTTACTAACCTTTTTCAACTATGACTAAAAGCAAATTCATGGGAAACATGTATTAAGCTTATAAAAATTTCATAAATAAGGCTCCTGAACACTGACTTAATTCCGTTCTTTTTTTTCTTAGGCTACAGAAGCAGAAAGCTTGATGATCACCCTGCCGGACAAGGAAGACAGATCCTTCAAAGCCACAGCATTTGAACATATGACGAAACTGAGGTTGCTCATGTTCATTTACCGGGAATGGTACTATGGAGCTGACGGGAAACATGACCTGATTGGGGACTTCAACTTTCTTTCTTCTGAGTTGAGAGTTTTCATCTGGCATAAATACCCCCTACAGTGTTTGCCATCCAGCTTTGACCCCAAGAATCTTGTTCACCTTGACATGCACTCCGGCCGCATTGAACACCTTTGGGAAGGATCTAAGGTAGATGAATAGTTTTTTATATACTAATTCATGTATTTTAGGTAGATGTCTTATATTAATGCACATTATTTTGCTGCTTGTGCTGGCATGCAGCGTGCGAACAACTTGAGAATCATCAATTTGATTGGCTGTCCACTTAAAGAGACTCCCGACTTGACTGAGGTGCCAAATCTTGAGAGCCTAGTTATGGGAGGGGGAATTGTTGGAGGTCGCCCAAGTTTCACGGAGGTTCACCCATCCATTTTAGGTCACGAAAACCTTGTATTTTTGAGCTTAGCTGGGTGCCATGAACTTAAGACACTTCCGAGAAGCATTCTCATGAAGTCTCTCAAAACCCTTGATCTTAGCCACTGTGTAAACCTTGAGATGTTTCCAGAGATTTCTGAAGATATGGACGCACTGTCAGTGCTTAGCTTATATCAAACTGCAATTAAGGAGCTACCATCGTCAATTGAACGGCTCCGGGGGCTTCAATCATTAGACATGACATTCTGCTGGAAACTTATCCGTCTTCCAGATAGTATCTGTAATTTAGCAACACTTAGATCTCTCAAGCTGAAAGATTGCTCAAAACTTTCTAAGTTGCCTGAGAACATTGGGAATATGGATTCTCTGTTGGAACTTGAAGTAGACCTAGGTGGTTTAGAACAACTTCCAGTCTCTATCTTACGTCTGAAGTTAGGTGGGCGGCTATCGTTTCATGGTTGCAAAATGGCGGCTCCCTTTTCATCATGGCCATCATCAATAGAAGATCGTTGTACTGATGTGGTACATCTTGATTTCAGCGGATGCAATATGATGAAATTGTCAGATGCTATTGCTTGTTTTCCTTCATTGAAAGTATTAAAGTTGTCAAGAAACAATTTGGAGCGCTTACCTGCAGCCATGAAAGAACTGGGTTGCTTAGAAAGGCTTGAATTGGATGGCTGCGAGAGACTGAGATCAATACCAGAGCTTTCGTCAACAATAAGTTACATAAATGCACAAAACTGCACAGCTTTGGAAACGGTTTCGGCACCACAGTCTCCCTATGAAATTGGTCGGTGCTTCATATTTTCTAATTGCAGTAAGCTGGTACATGAAGATGTTTTTAAAGATATTGTAGGAACCCATTTCCCCCCACAGGTATATATTTAAAACTGATCGACTATTTTCTTTTCTTTTGATACATTTTGGCAATGCAGTAGAAGGTAAAGTATTTTATGTTTTATGTTTTTTGTTTTTTGTTTTAGGGCAATCCTTCCCGACCCTTTTATTTCTCTTGTCCTGGAAGTGAAATTCCAGGGCAGTTCATCCATAGTGAGGGGTCTTCCGTAACTGCCAAGCTACCACCAAATTGCTTTGACAACAAGTTTTTGGGGTTCGCTATAACCGCCATTACTAATAATCCCCAAGGTGTTGATTACTACAATTTGATTGTTCGATGTTTCTGCACCTTCAAAGGAGATCAATGCCAGTACCGTTCCAGTTTCTATTTGTTCGGTAGTCATTTTGGCAGTCTATGCCGCGATTGGCTCAAGTCAAGTCATATGTTGGTAGGATATGTGCCATGGTCTGAATTTGGCATTAATGGAGAGGAAGTGAATGAACGTCACTACACTGAGGCCAAATTTGAGATCGAATTATTGCACTCTGAAGTGGGTGATGTGGTGAAGACCAAGGCAAGATTCGACCCCAGCATCGAAAGGTGTTTCCCGGGCATCGAAAGGTGCGGAGTTCGATTCTTTTTTGCCAACAATGAGGATGAGGAAGTTATATATCAAGATTTTGGGGAACCAATGGTACAAGTCCTTGATAATTCTGAGATCAGGAGCCTTGAGGGGTGCTCAGCTGAAGCCAGTTGTAGTGAAATCACTTGTGACCCTTCCGATGAGGAGGAGGAGGAGCGATTCCTTAAATTATCCGAAGTTTTTGAAGGTGCATACAGAAAACCCAGCCGTTACATGACAACTGAGGACAACGAGGATTCATCTAAGAAGAGGTTAACTCTCTGTCTTTTTATGATCTTAGTTTTTTTTTTTTTTGGTCTGAGGTTTTTGATAATGATAATGAGTTAACACCCCCTTTTCAATCACTTTTTTGCATCACAAATTTTCAAATTTTAGAATTTTATGAGTATATTATTTAAACAAACTTTCAGCCAAACTAGTGATCATTAAGCTATCAAACTAGATGAAATTAATAAACAAACCAAATATATCACTAAAAAAAATTATATTTGTGAATGTCGTAAATTTGCATAGACAATCTGTCGAAAACTGAAAAGTTGACATTTGGATATGCCATCAAAAGTGGATGGGATTAAAAAAAAAATCAGCTAGTCCTTATTTTAATGGTCTTCCTTAATGAGTTTAGTGTCTATTAATAAGAATTTTAACGTTAAGACATTGCAGGGAAACTTTGAAAAATTGGAAGCAAAAGGTGAAAGTTACATCTGGTCTGATGCAAGGGTATCTCGATGATGGTTTTAACTGGTCCATTGGGAGCTCGGGGATTGAGAGGTATTAGGACTTTTTATCATATTATTTAAAATTTCTTACATCAGTTTATCACATTGAAACTGTAAATTATAAGCTTCGACTCGAACTCTTCTGCAAGTCCTTCTGCATCAAACATTCAGCTTTCACAGTCCATTGTTCTTCATGTAGTTATTCGTACATATGAACCGTCACTGCTTTCTTTCATTTGGATGAAATCTGTTTCCAACATTGAGCTCAATCTAGGACTCGAAATATTGTATACAGTTCACTGAAATTATTCACATCTGTTTCTGTTGGCAGATGCAAGTATCGATGTGCTCATGGACTTGGCTGTTGGGCGAAAGCCATAGTGCCAACTCCCATCGACCTAACCATCCGTAACATTACTTATGTCGGGAGGCACACTTGTTGGAAAACTCAACCAATGTTGACACACCAAGTAAGAATGACACTGGGTATGGAGACTATTGGAGGTCCTTTTGATGGCTTTCGGTGGACGAAGTATGACCAAAGGGACATACTAGGAAGCAGATACCCAAGGTACGGCTTCAGACATCTCTCTTTAGTAAATGCAGTAACGTAGGAACAATATATTTGTTCTTGATTTTGTATTTCTCTTGGTTAAGGTCTCGTATGAAACTAATTTCACATAAACAGTACATTTCAAGCTTGATCCGTTTGATTTTCGTGTAACATTAGATTGTTTGCATTTAGCAGAGAGTATTACGTATGCAATCCTGAAGAATATGGAGGCTGCATGGCCGTAAAGGAAGTGCAAAAATCAAATGATCAGAGATTCCTTAGAATTACTTACACCGGAAGGCACACATGTACGCTACCCTCCACGGGCATCGGAGGGAGGACTGATAGCAGTACCTCCTTTGCCAGTAGTGCATCATCAGGTTCTAGTGAAGAAATTGCCGAATTACTGAGATCACTAGGACCGGATCTTGAAGGGATAGTCAACTTTCTTAACAATGCTGACAATCAGATTGCATTACGAGATGAATTCTCACGGGCTAGGGTACGTTTCTCATAACCCAATTTTTATATGTTGAGCCAACTTTCTTATCATATATAATTCTAACACTGATCTATTGACCTAGTTGAAATGCTAATTAACCCTCCACTTTGAATTAATTCTTTTACAGTATTGCTCCTAATTGTACCAATAGAAATATAAAATCAACAGGAAAGGAATGTTGCTGATTATTTTGGTTCTAAACACTTTCAGGGTGTCAATGATATGGAGAATAATAATAACAACGTGACAGGCTGTTTATGCTGGTTCAGGAGTCTCTGGAATTTCATGACCTCAAAGAAAAATACCCCAGAAATCCATGAAGATCCTCACGAGGAAGGCCAGTGATATTGTGCTCATGATCATCGAGAGCGAGACTACATATATAAGTTGTGTTTTATATATGATACTAGTAACAATAAACTGTTTGAGTAATTAACATACATGGAATACTTGCACAGAATACAAATTCACTGAGTATTGAATACATTTGGATACAAATTAGCTAAGTTCTAAATGTAGCTTCGGTAACACCTGCATCCCCTATACCAATCATATTGGTACAAGTCTCAGAAAGTCCTTTTGCCTTTAACTGCAACCCTTTTTGCCAATTTCTGTTTGCATCTCAACCTACAAAAGAAAATAGGTCACTTATAAGTGGTCTGTAAGATTGTAGCTGCAAACTGTATTGATGCATAGAAAAAGATTAATTGTGTCTGCTGAGAACCCTTGCTAATATCCAAGTTCGCTGCTCACAGGTGTACCTGTTGCTCTGCTGTTTTTTACATGGATAATGAACTTTGAAGTAAAAACCAATGAATTTAATGGACTTTTAAAAGAATTTTAGAAACTAAAAGCTGTATGAACAAAAAAGAACACCTAGATGGAATACAACATCAGTCTATGCAGCAATAGTCAAGCACTTATACTAAATGATCATTATTATGTATCTATCATTCTATCAATTTATAGACAGAGAAGCCATCAATCAAACATTTTAAAGCAAATGTAAGTGCAGCTAATAATATAGCATGTAAAGGTTTCCTGATCAAATAAAAATAAAAATTACATATAAGAAAAGGAAAGTTACGTATCTCTGATAAAAAAAAAATTATAAATCTAGAAAAGAAAAGTGACTGGACAAGGAAATGAATGCATTAGAATAACACAGAACCTTATTTGGGTGCTGACTGCTTATATCTGTTTCTTCAACTACACTTTTAGCCAAAATGGAGGATCTGTTTCCTCTCTTGTAATTTGTGGCCTTTCTTCCTTGACCATGTTTAAATTCTGGACCAAAAAAGAAACATTAGACCAATAAATGGGAATAAACATTAGTCTTCTCTTAAAGTGTCGAGGCAGACATTTCCTTTCAAGTAGAAAATACCTCTGACAGAACTTATAACATGGGAGCAGCATTATCTAGACACAAACTTAGAGCAAGACAGAATAGTGTACCTTGGTCTTGCACTTGACCTTTTGAGAGATGTGTGGGAGAAACATGAAATGTGAACATAATGCAGCGCCACTGGGAAATCATCTAAAGTCTTAGGTACTTGATACAGGCATCTACAATAGGTGAATCCATAAGGAGTAACGAATCAGTGAAAAATCCTAGCTTACCTCAGAATGGCATGGCAATGACGACAAAGTGCAGACATTAGTTATCTCACTTATCTCAAAATGGTAAAGGTATCAAGAAAATTTAGTCAGCTAGAATTGCCAGGACTGAATTTAACTATATATGCACCCAAGCTTGCCAAAGTCAAGCTTGGCAATCACTGAGTGGGAAATAAAAGGACCAATTTTTGAATAGTTAAAAACAATAACAGATGACTTCATCAATGCATGAAAGCCACAAGGAATGGTTTAAGGCATGCAATGTAAAATTTCCGTAATGTAGCAAATGGCAAAATGATGCTAGAACATGTATGAATACCTAAAGGAGATACAAGCCTAGCAAATGGCATGTGTAGTACTTTAGTTGCTAATCCAAATAAGAACACAATTGATTCCCCAATCATATTTACAGAAAGACAACAGGCAAGTAAGAGCAAGTAAACAAAACATATGATGAAATTACAACACATTAATATAAAGCACTTCTAAGCAAAACTAGCATTCAATCTCTAATCTCTAAACACTAAGAGCAAGTACGTAGCTGAAATACAGCGGAACACATATATTACTGAACCAACAGGCTTGGAATTCAAAGCAGTCAAATCGTCTATCAATCTATTCACCTCCGCAACCTCCTGATCAGAAAGCATGGGAGCCACAGAGCCTACATTTTCAGCAATCAAAACCTTATATCAATACTAAACAAATCAAACAGAGAAGCCATCATCAACCAGAGTCAGCACCCATCACAAACATGGATACAACAAGAATTCACCTTGACTAAACATTTATCTATTGAATGTACTTTTTTAGTTACAGCGAGTGGAAAACAACTACTCACATAATCTACCAATTGAATCAATGTAACCAAGAGACTTTGCCATCAGTAGATAAGAAAGGGTGGAACATAGTTTGGAGAAAGATTAGTGTAGTACAGTGGGAGGTACAAGTACAACATTTGGGGTTAATTGCAGCTTTGTTTACCCAGATGTCAGCTTCTTACTCTTTAAATCAAAGAAAGAGCCTTATCTAGTTCTTCTAGAAAGCAAATGATGAAGTCTACAATGGCTCAATTGATTCTTTTGGAAGCCTTTACATCGACATTCTAACAGTGCCAGTCAGCTCACTCATTCAGTTGCCATAAAGTTAGAAACTTGCTGAACAAGTGGGAAAATTGTTAGACTGTGATTAGTGTGCTGAAATCCCCTTTGGCTCCTAATTACTGGGACAATTAGAATTGGTTAAGCTGTCTGAGCAGGGCTTAGCCCTATTTAATGGCATAGACATGAGACTAATGTAACAACACATTTCATTCTCATAATACAAAGCTTAGAAAACCATTACTATTCTCACAATATTCTGTCATTTCCATTGGCAAATCCTTCAAGTTCTACAATTGAATGACTTGCAGTAATGCAGTATTTCAAGTTCTAAAATTGACATGTTATAACTATGTCAGCAAACTGGCATGTTAAAAATGCAAAAGGCAATACTTGCTTCTAAAATAAGATCATCAAACAAGCAAAGCCAAGAACAGATAATGCCGAAGGGACTATAGCATGAAACTAAAACTTAATTAGATTTCGAAAGCCTTGCTCATTTTTCTGAATATATCAGACCAGTAAGGAGTTAGTCGAAACAACACAGCATCTGAACCCCCCTCCTGGTTGCAACCTGACTATCTACTAGCCTTGCTCAAATTTTCCTCACCCTATCTCTACCAGCTTCTTATTTAACATAAAGATTACCAATTTACCATTAACAACCACATTAATACACATTTCAACCCACAGATAACCAAATCAGCTTAACAAAGTAGTTGCATGGTTGTAGTAAACTTGACCTCACAAACCCAATAACCCAAACACTAACAACAACCACATTTTGACATAAAGCCTCAAAACTTTAAGAATTTGAACAAAACCCGGAACATAAAAATCTGAACTTTATCCAAAATGAACTTGGTTACCTGAAATTGGGAAGTGAGAAACTCAGGGGCGGAAGTTTCTTTGGGAAACTGCAGTTTGGGGCAGAGAAGATCATGGGAAACTGTTAAAGTCATCAGCTTTGGTAGAGAACTGAGATGGGTTTTGGGGTTTTATAAAGTTTTGAGCTTTGAGATCAAAGACATGTAAATTTGGATATTTATAGTCAGTTATCTGGAACTTTTGGTACAGCAATAATAGCCCAATAAGCCCAAAAGTCTACATTGCTATAAACAGGGTGTGTTTGGTGCACGCCTTCCTCTCGCACTTCTCTTTTCCAGAGAAATGAGAAACCCACAACTGAAGCGTTCAAGGGGCGGAGATCCGGTCAGATCCGATCAAATGATTATGTCAGGTATGAAAGTTCTTGCCTTGAAAACATATCCCAGTTATCTCTCTATGCATGTTTACAATAGTTATGTATTTTGGTTCAGCTTTCTGACTAGAATGGAGAATTGAGTTTGTATGATGTTTGGTTGGCCTGAGATAGCTTCTGTCTTTGTTTCATACGTTAGTTTGCTGTTTGTGATTGGGATATGGTAGTAATAAGTTTCTGTAAGATTAGGAAACAAGGGCGTCCTATTCCAAATCATTGTAATTGGGATAGGTTTACCTCAATATAATCCTAATCGTAGTTGGAATAGGTCTCTTTAAATCAAATATATACAAGTACCTCGTAGGGGGAGGAGGGGAAAATCACAAGAGAGAGTTTATTGTGAGATTAAAAACTTGTGGGTTCTTTTCTTTCATCACCGGTTGTAATGGATGCTTTTGCCTTGTCAGATTGGGCAAATTTGCCTGAGCACCTACTTGATTCAGTTTCGGAAAGATTATTATCATCATCCAATTATCTACGATTCAGTGCTGTTTGTATGTCATGGTTTGGTGTGGCAAAGTATAATCAGAGCCACCACAGGAATCATCCTGAACCTCCAATGCTCCTCTTTTTCAATGAAAAAGAAGATGCTTGGAGTTTGTACAATGTCATAGAAAATAAGGTCATTGAGAATTTGCAATTTCGACTTCCAAACAAACGATTTTGCGGGTCTGCATATGGCTGATTAGTTCTTGTGGAACAAGATTTTACAGTAGCATTAATAAAGCCATTCCCTAACTCAAAAGACAGGGCAGGAAGAGAAAATCTAGTCATCCGTCTTCCCCAACTAAACCCTCCAGAGCTATCTGAAGAAAATCTCAAAAAGAGACGGGTTGAAAATTGTAACTATTATGTTGTAAAAGCTATAATTACCGCGGATCCGATACTAAACGCAGCTGAGTGCATTGTTGTTCTAATATACTTGGGCTTACGTCAAATGGCATTCATTAGACCAAGTAAAGACACAACATGGACTTATCTACGTACAAAATGGAACGGAATTGTAGATATTATCCAATGGAAAGATGGTAAATTTTATGCTGTTGGCACCCATGGCAATCTTCTAACGTTTGATATCACGTCGGAATCCAACTCGGTTATAAAATCTTTGGAGTGTGGTATTCGTCATAATGCATATTGTATCAGGAAATATCTTGTGGAGAGTTGTAATGGGAAAGATTTGTTGATGGTTGCTAGAGATGGTCAATCATCGTCCGATCTGGTTTACACCAGCTCTTCAGTTGTGAACTACTATTTGGTCGCAATTTCTTTTTAGGTTTTGATGTCAATTTCATGTTTCCAATAGTTTATTTTATTGTATTTTGTTAAACTTACAATAAACCTCGTTTGTATGATGAAAAAAATACTCTTGTCTCTTGATTTGTAATTTATAGCAAGTTTACTGCTTTTTTACCTACGTGTAGTGTGGAGCAAATATATGCAATAAAGATTTTGGGAAGTACACATATAATGCAGACCCTAAAGAATTAGGTTGTTCAGGCATGATATTTACTTGTTGAAGTTGGATGCATAGTTTTGAATATAAACTTGTAATCTGATATTGGTTTAGAAATGCTTAATTTCCAAGATCATTCACTGCTTCAACGCAAGGTCACCTAAGCTGTTGTGTTGACACGGACTCCGATTAGTAGAGTGGTTCGGATACTGGTGTTGGCCACTCCAAATCCGTTTCCGGATGGAATCTCTGCAGCAATCACTTCATGGTCGTGATGATTGTCAAGTATAGCTTATAGCTTCATCATCTTAACTCGTACACTCTCCGTTCACCTGTCTCGATCGGAAGAGAAGATCTCGACGTTAAAACCGTGTATTGATTCAGTATCTAGTATGAGCGGTATGGGGATGACTGAAGCATTGTACGTGGTTGCTGGTAGAACTCCAGAATCAGCTAACTTGAGGTATGGATTTGGAAGCCGTGCACTGTTTTTATGTCTGTATACAAAAATGTGCAACTGTTCACAAGTTGGGAACTGGGTAGAGTGCTCGAGGAAATGTAGTAATGTGAAGGTGAAATAAAATTCAGTCACACTTCCATTAGTTCCTTGTTTAATCCCTTTTTCTTGGTGACAAACTTGAACACTCAATTGATGAATCCATGTTCTGATAAGAAGAGGCGCACAAACAAAGGGAGAGTCGGTGGGATGGGGGTTTCACATGTTCTGATTTCATATTCATTCATGCAGACTCAAAGAAAGTTGCAGTTGCGAATTGACGAACAAGCAAAGTACCTTAAAAAGATATTTGAGCAACAAAGGAAGATGGAAGACAACAGGGTCAAGCCAACATCATCTATCTCAGATGAGCAGTATGAACTAGGAACCGCCATTCATATGGATGAAGGTTCACAAGATGCAAGTATGAAACAGAAGGAGCAAGAGTCTGTAACGCCTGGGAATCATGATCCCCCAGGTGATGAAACTCATTAGAATCTGACAGCTTTGATGGATAGCATGCATATATATTCCCCAGGTGATGAAGATCATGAGAATCTGACAGATTTGATGGACGAGACGAGTGCATTGACATTTTCAAAAAAAAAAAAAAAAATTTGCAAGAACTTCTAGCTTTATTATTATTATTTTTTAAAGATTGATAACAGAAGACTGCTACCTTCTTTTTTCTTTGGAGAGGAATCAGCTATTGCCATGTCTATGTGTACTGTATACTCATGCTATATTGGTGCAGAAAATCATATACAGTCAGCCTATGTTGGACTCAGCCTGATGTACAAAATACCAGAGAATGTAGTTTGGACTTCTTGGTGATTAGGATCAAAGTTGAAAGTTGTGTGTTGTTTATCCTGGTGAGCTTGGGGAGATCATAGCCAAAGTAGGAGATGCAATTGCTTCGACTCACAAAGACAAAGAAAGCGGCAAATAAATTAAGGATCGCACATGAGATGACACCAAAGCTTGGACACACACTTTCTCGACGAACTGTTTCGACCGATGACATATATGGGAGATCGTTAATGAACTTAATGGAGGTGGTGGTGGTGGTGGTGACGGCGGCTATGATTTAGGGTTTTGCATGGTTTGTTAACGGTGTAAATAAGCTACGCCACGTACTCTGGTACCCAAGCTAACTACCGAGTATCTCATCTTTAGGACTATGAGACTATCTTTCTCTTTATGGAACTTGAATTCTTAAGCTCTATCCTTAATGGTTGTGTTTGAGTTGAGTTGGGCTCTGGCTTGTGTTAATAATGTGTTAAAAGACCATAAACAACTACATATATAGTCATACTAACTTAGCTTGTGTGATGTTAAGACTTAAGATTGAGGATCACTTCTCTCTCTCTAAGGTATAACACTATAAGTGCACTCCAAGGCATATAGGAAAATGATGTACCTCATCATCGTGGAAAACCTCAAAAAACTGTTGGGCACAATCATGTTCAATTGGGCATATTTTTTTATAGCTTTCAATCATTTTGATGCTTCAATTGGGCATTCACTGTCTCTACTTTGTTGTAAGAATAAAAAGAACATGGAGGATACAATCATAACTATGGCTTGCAAATGCTTACTCAAAAGATAAACCTACTGTAGTGTACTACAATACAGAAGTGAAAGAGGCGGTATATCAAACACACAAAAAATGCAAATTTGACAAAAGGAAACCTTAGATACAGAGATTAACGGGAGATGAATAGGAAAAAGGAGAGCTATTGAAAAAACGCAAAGTGGGTTCCTTTCCGATTTCACATCACATAACAATACAGTAACTGAAGAAGATACACTTCTTCTAAATCAACAATTGATAGCCTACAATTGTATTCAAAGAGAAGAATAAAGGTCAGGACTGCACAATAATGGGGGCTTTACCACATCTTTTTTGTCCCACTGAGTCCATCAGCAGAGGCAGAATAAGATTGATTCATGTGAAACCTATTCTTCAACATCCTCGTTTGCCTGACGTGTCGCATCACTACTCTTTGTTGTTGCGTGTTTCCTGTGCTTCTTGCTCCTGGCTTTCTTGGCTTTCATGCGGCGTTTCTTCTCATTGACGTCAACCCATGTATAATCAGGAGGTATGAGGAAAGGGTCAACCTCATCCTTGTATCTGTGACTATCACCGTCACTCGACTGTCCATTACGGGTCCCTCTCATCCATGAAATCCATGATGAGGATCCCTCCGTTTCCTTTGACTTTGCATCCTGAAAATGGGCTGGACTGGAGAGAGGCGTTGAAAACTCCTCCACTGGCTGAAGCTCCTCAAATTTTGTGAAAGTTACGAGAACTCGTATTGTTGGAACAATAGGAATAGCAACCTGTGGCATAGAAATGCAACATTATGTTGACATTCAAAAGCACAAGCTGAAGAACTCTATATGATTCATCAACTGTCAGACCAAAAAAATAAAAGATTCATCAACTGAATAGCCAACAAATGAAACTACTTGTATGACTAACTTTTCATTCTCATAGTTCAGTTTCACATTTCCTATTGTCGACTAATCAGTCTGTGACTGTAACATGCTTTATAATGGTACAAAAATAATAAAAGCTTTCTCGTTGCAAACATATTGGTCAGTCAAAGGCACTTTACTAGCGTTTTCTACTGACTAGGAGATGGACAACTCCCAAATATAAAAGCATAAATCAACATTCAGTAGGCGATGTAATCTAGAAGTTTTGGACAATAATTACCATCCTAAGCACATACAAACATAGAAATCTTTTCCTCATCAATCACCTAGTTTACTTCATCGAGAATATTTTAACATTGGGATCTATTTCCAAAAAAAATTAAAATATATACAGGTGAGCAATGCTGAATCAGGAAAAAGTAATAAAGCCTAATCAACAGAAGAATTGCATAAGCAACCAAGCAGAAGAAAATATTGAAAATAAAAAATAGTAAGCTGGAGCTTAGTGATTACCTTGACAGGAAAAGTGCCATGGGGTAGTTTAGTAGTCAAAAGCTCCCTAAGTCTCCTTATAGCCTTGACCTTGTTTGCTAAGATGTCTAGTAAGGGAAGAAGCTCATCTGTTTTCAAAGGGAAATCCGGTGTCAACCATAAGACAGGTCTCAAACCCTTTTTGTACTCACTCTCATGCTTAGGTTCACTAGATCCTTTCTTCTTCTTTTTCTTACTGCTTTTGTCTTTTCCCTTCTTGGAATCTGTCATATCATCTTTAGGAATTTCAGATGATGGTTTTTGATGATCAAATGATTTCTGGTTGCCACCTTCTGGGGCCAACTTTGAAAACTTCTTTAAAAGCTTTGGATCTTCAGAATCATCATTTCCCTTTGAACCTTTCTTGTTCCAACCAAACCAACTCTTCTTGTCCTTACCAACACCATTTGATTCACCATTCTCATAGGTGCCTGAACCACTTTCATGGCTCTCAATTACCCCACTATCCTCGTCCTCACAAACAACATCAGAGTTTTCCATACGAAGTGCAGAATCCAACTGGATCTTCTCCTCAGCAGTTAATACATCATCATATTCATCATTTTCACCACCATTTGCCACCCTTTCTTCATCATCCACTGCAAATAGCTCCTCATCTGTCATAGCCCCAGGAACCCGCCTAGACTTCACACTCACCATCACGTGAAGCATATCAAAAACTTTGGCCTTCCAATTTCCAACCATCTCCGTCCTCTCCTGTCGCCTCCAATTCAGGTGTGGAACAAGCTCAGCCTGAGTAACATCAATGCCTGGCCTATACATATTCGTTTGTGACATCAAGGCCACTTCATGGGCAACTTCAGCTTCAGTTGGTTGGGCACCAGCTCCTTCCAAAGCATTTGTGATTTCTTTCTCCTTATGTGCTAGAACAATTAAAGAACCAGGGGCCAAATTCACATTACCATCCTCTGAAGAGTAGCCCTCTCCAAGAAAAAGAAATGTCTGATCAGATCTTTGAATGCGAAACCCATCAAAACCAGCAAGAGTCATATCAGCACGTAGATTAGAGCCACGCTTCCAAATGCGGTAAGTATCTGAGGGGGCTATACGACCAATAAACGGGATGACTGAGCTCTCAAAATGAAAAGTTATCTCCATGTAAAAATCACGAATACGGCCTGCAGAGGCAACAATACGGGGAAGTCTACGGCACCATTTGGCCCAAGCAAGCGGCTGGTAGTATCGTGCAATAATCATAGCAATTGCTTCCTCTCTAGTGCACACTGCTTCTTGGAGAGCACTCCAACCATTCTCATTTTGAAGACTCCAATCAGCACCAGCAGCCATCAAAATCTCTGCTGAGATTGGATCCCGGAGACGCACTGCAAGATGCAGAGGGGTCTCACGACCAGGAACATCACGACGGTCAATGACAGCTGAGACAGAATCAGCTCGGAGCTCAGCCTCAAGAGATTCAGCTTCAGTACTTACTTCACTAGCCTTGGCAAGCCGAGGAAGGGTAGAGATAATGTGCTTAAGGGAAGCATAGTCACGGCGTGCAACCGCAAAATGAGCTGGACTATGGGAATATTTGGAAAAATCTTCCATTGCTTATATAATGCTTTACTATTCGCTAAGTTCCTAAGCTAATGCTCCTCTCATCTTTCAATGAACCAAAGCTTCGGAACTCAAATCTAAACCAGTTGTACTCATACACTAAAGTTCAGAGGGGTATTCTCACTACAGTATAACCCAACAATTCCCAAAAGTTCCAAAGCCCAGATAATCTAACACAAAACCCCTCTCAATGATTCAATCAAAATTCAAATCACACTTAATTTCCTCACCATTGCCAAAGCTTCAACCACTTTTGCAGCTCAATCTCCTGATCCTCAGCACCACCAAAGCAACCACAAAGCCCCAAATCTGTAAAACAACACAATCAAGATTCAAACTTTCTAGCTCAAATCAGCACACAACAAAAACCCAGAAATCAAAAATCAAAACTTTATGCTTGGAAACAAAAACTGAATCACATAACCACCATAATCAGCCTACATTTTCAAATCCCATCACAAATTGACTATCTTTCTCCCTAAAAAATCACCTGAGCCAAATAAAGCAAGAACCTTTGGATTGGGTTTTTGGAGTGAAAGCTCAAAGCTTGGTTCTTTTCTCCTTCCTTCTCCCTCTGGTGGGCTCTCTCTCCCAATTCAACTGTTGAATCAGTCAGAGAGTTGAGAGATGATGATGAAATGGGGTATTGGCTTAATCCCACGGTTGGTGTCAGATACAAGGGATCCAATGGTCAGGATCTTGGGTTCCAATCCTTGGTTAGCTATCTTCACTCACAAAGACACAAACTAGTGTAGGGAGGACATGACCCAACTCGGTTCCTGACTCATTGTTTCTCTCTCTCTCTCTCTCTCTCTCTCTCTCTCTCTCTCTCTCCCCCACCTCAGATCTCTCGGTTTTTCCAGGTTTTGAAGAGTCTTCACTTTTGCTTTTGCTCTGTTTCACAGCTTTAGAGCAAAGACTAGAGCTTTTGCCTAGCTTTGTGGGGTGAATTACTTACCTGCCATTTCAGGAGGGATGGTGAATTGGTAATTAATATGTTTTTTTTTACCAGCGGAACATGGTCAATGAAGGAGTTTCCATTTTGGTAAAGGCCTATTGCTATAATAGAATGACAGTTATTTTGTTTTCTTGCTGTGGGAGGGATGCAGTGTTGACATAGGTTTTAGGTTAGGTAGTTTTAAGGTAAGGTTTCAGACAGTCTGGAATTACTTTACAACTAACGATTTAATGTAAGAAGTGGAAAGGAAATATCTTAAGGTTATGAGATAATTGATCAAAGTGTTGATATTCAAATCTAGATGTGATTGATTAAGAGTAAATGAAAAGCTTTACGAGAAATGAATGATGGTTTAATCTTAAAGAGAACACGATTTTTACGATTAGATTCTAAAAGCACACTTCAAGTTAAACCTATTATGTGAGTGATATGGCTAGAGTTAAGAGTGTGACAGTACATAGAATTTCAATTAATTTAGTTGAGAAGTCGCAATCTTTGGTGTTGCATTTTTGCGGGTAAAACATAAGTATCATTCTTACTTCTAGTTTAAATTCTCACTTTTAACCATTAAACCATAGTGCATCGACACATCACTTCTAATGTAAGATTTTTTTTTTTTTTTTATTTTGGTCGAAAAGATTAAATTTTTAATGCAATCGTCAATAGGTTCCGAACTATGCTATAACAATTGGTCACCCCCCAAATGAAATAAGACATCTCCCTATGATTATACCCGGTTTTAAAGAGGAAAACTGAGTGGATATGGAGTAAATTATATCACTCGACAGAAATATAGTAAATCATTGTAGATGAAGACGATTGTCGAAGTAAACAATAGCAACTTAGACAAGAAGCAATGGACTTGTTCAAATAAAGCTTAACAATTAAACAAAAGAGAGCTTGGTGAGCTTGATCATCTACCACAACTTCACATATGTTTCCTTTACAAGGAATATGTCATATAATACCCTATTATTGTGTTCATGCCCCCACTCATATGTCACTAGATATAGAGACTTAGCTAGCAGTGTGTGCAACTTTGTAAAGGGTAAATCCATTTATTTTGAGCAGCTGGCTTATTATACTTGGATTAATTTGGACAACCGACAGTTAGCTAAGTTGCCAATCTATACTTTGCCTTAATTTTGCTCTAAGAGGATTTGTATCACCCACTTATTATTAGGACTACTTGGATCCCTCTACGCCTCACATGAAAGTCTAACATAACCATCGTTCTCACGGCAACCAGTTGCATTGCAGTCGTACAAGAAGTTTATTGCAGGGAGTACAAGCAAGAGGCTTTCTTAGAGTCGTAAGAAGAGGTGAGTATCAGCAGCGCATGGAGAAATAATAATAATTTCAAAGTTAACATTATAAAATCTCAAAAAGTAAAATAACTGGACTTTCTTCATCTTGCATTTAACTTCCTCAATACTCCTTAGAGCAGAAAAGAATGTAGGAATCAAACAACTCTTCTTAGACTTTGATATACCTAGGTGAACGATAATGAGGGTGTGAGAGAAGCGTAAACAAGTAATAACAAAGTGCATATTTGATGAATTACGAACTAAGATAATTAAAAATCAACTCAACTATATAAGCAAAATAAGTACATAAGTACAAAGTTTTTCTTTGTTTTACAGCAACAACTTCCATGATCGACCATTTAGCACAAAATGTGTAAGATGATCACCTCTATACACCTCTTCTGATCAAACAAAAGCTAGTCCTAACAACACCATTTTCTTAATTTCATAGTTTTTGTTTTCCTTGTATTTTGTAAGTGTACATACAAGCTAGGCCAGATCGGGGGGTGGGTTGGTTGGCTCGCTGTCAGGATTCCATTGCTAGTGGATTTTATGTGACTTGAAGCTTCTCAACTACTACTACTACTGCTTCACCTCTGTGACTACTGCATGCTCTGTGGGGTTTCTCTCCTGCTCAGTACATTTCTTGCCCTCTAAAACCAGCAATGGAATGGAAGACATGCATAATGATTCACATGGTCCCCTCCAGCATGTGGCTTCCAGGCTATGGTTCATTGGCTCCTTACTAGAATTATAACCTGTTGTTTTTGCTTTTTCAGAGTGAAAGCCCCCACACTTTGGCCATGGCAAACAGAGAAGCTGGCACTTAATTGCTTTGCATGCATGGTTCTCTGTGCTCAGTGACCACCCTCTACAAGATGGCTTTGCACTTTGAATTGCTCTCTCAAATTCAATTAAGACCCTCTGCGACTTTCGGGAGACTTGCTTGTCCTAGATAGACATGTCCTTACAAGTAAGGTCGCCTTACCATCAGAGTTTGGCTCATCAGCAGCACCACGTACCTAACTGCTTGTACTTGCTCGTATATGAATGAGGTCATACACATGCAGGCAACTGCCACTATGTTTCATAATAAATCTGATTCAATGCTGCACACTTTGATATTTGGGGACTGGGGAGGTATTGCAATGTTGCATTGTTGAGCTACTTCACTATATTTTCCAATGGTTCGAACTGTTCATCTTCGAAGACCATCTTTCTGAAAAATGGGAAACTGTTTGATCATCTAACTATGACCAAATGAATAGTCTAATACAATGTTCTTGGTAAATGATCTTAGATTTCTCTAGCTATTCGGAGTTTGTGAACAAGAAAGACATGTATAGTCGATAACCACTGAAAAAAGAATCATGATGATAATCATTTGGTAAAATGATTGTTGATTCGATTTGTTAAACACTGGCATTCATTAGTTGTTTGTCAGCAGTTAGGAACATGATTTGAAGTGATGTAATGATGGCAACCACGCTTGTACGTATGGCAACAAAGCCATAAAGTTGATATGATAAAGACATTTAGCCACCACATTAAGGTGTCACCGTGGTGCTACTGCAACACATCAGTCTTGACTCTTGAGGCTGTCATGGGAAATAATAGCCAATCAAAACCAGAAGATAGCATCATCTCTGGTGAAGGATAATCCAAATTGTTCAGGAGTGAACACCACATGTAACATGTTCTTGGTTCAACTGTAGTTCTAGAGGAATAGCGTTGGTTGTATAGAGTTTCATGAATTTTGATTACACAATTAGGTTGACAGTTTATATCACAGGCATCAGATACATTATATGATTATGAGGTCACATTACAAAATTGTGCAATATTTGCACCGGATCAGTTTGAAGCTCACTTCCGAGCCAATAGTTCACAGGTGATGATATCATTCATGGATGCAGGAGACTTCCCAGCACCTAACACAGGAACCAGGTTGAAGATGGGGTCCTTCCCGATCTTGATATTTCGATTCATCTCAGCAAATTCGCTGAATGCATTGGTCAACATGAGAGAGAGTGCATCCAGAGTCATTTGAAGACTTGTTGGAAAGTAGAATCTCAAATACTACAAAAGAAAAACTCGGCAGGTAAGAAAAACATTATTATAAACATGTTAAGAGAATCGACATATTATAAGCAGAAGCACCAAAGTTTAGGCATATTCAAGCTAAAATATTTAAAACATAACATTGTGAACAGAATCGAAGAAGGAACCTTAACCAGTGTGTTAGTCAAGACACATACCATTGTGTCTTCCCAACCGAAATCGTTCTCCATGATAATCTTATCAAGAAGATATAAGCAAAATCTTAAAACTCTATCCATCTGCCTTCCTATGACAGATTTTTGATGATCCCCTTTGTCCTTGTCACAGATCATGGCAGCAAGTTCGCTATTCACAGACAAAACAACTGCACATAACTTTCCAGGAACAATGCACTTTTGAATGCACGATTCATGCCAATTTGCATGCTGAAAACCCCAGTAATCAGTGGACCTTGAGTGACGCTGGTCTTTTACATCACTAATTGTAGCTTCAAAAACGTCTGCAACAAATAGAATAGGCTTAACTTCTACAAGCGCCCTGCAATGCCAAAAACAGAAGGGCACCTGATTATACATTCATAGTTCTTTTGATAAAGATACAGAAGCATCAGTAAAGAAACAATACCAAATCAAACTTAACGTTGCCAAGAGGCATACTTATAGGCAAACCAAGGACTACCACAGATTCGCTTCAATAGTTCAATGTATGTTGGAAAATTTAGGTTTTAAGTGGACTTTAGACATTCGCAAGTTATATATCTTTAAATATAATATTTGATCCTATAAATTAATTTATAGTACACTAATTTTAAAAACAATCAAGCATCAAGTCAAACTTCTCCAGTGTAAAAAAATTTAAGTTCTGTTTCAGATAGGTCAAGTATACTAAAGCAAGGAACATATCCTACACTTATGTTTCAGATATATCTAGTATGCTAAAGCAATTCACCACTAGCATAATGAGAGTTGACATAATACCAAATAGGAACACATATACTACTCCCGAGTGCATAACATGAAAAAGGAAGGGCAACTCAGAGATATAGTCAATTACCCTTTTGGCAGATCCGGGAGAAGGAGAAATAAAAAAATGGGATTCAATGCTTCAGAGTTGTTTCCTTTATCCAAATTGAAGACTCTTCTTTGTTTAAGGAAAGCTTTATGCTTGTCATGAATGCTTAATCTATCCGACGGCGGAATTTTAGTTGAACAGTAGTCGACAAAGATGACAGCGGAAGTGAATATTGAGCAGTTAAAGCAATTTGCCACTGCTTCACTATTGTCCAGTGCTGTTACAAGCTCATCCATGACGCTTCCATCACATAACGTCATTGTGGGAGGGTTGAGCCCTAATTGTCCAGCCATGTGAAGTATCTCCTTATGCAAAGTTGCCTGAAAATAAATCATTTGGAACTATAAATCAACCCCCATCAATTAATGGAACTTTGTACCATCAAAGATTCAAACAATACTGGTCTGCGGGAACAAAACAAAAGTATAGGCAAAGGTGCCAAAAGGGAGTTGCTCGGAAAGGCAAGCATAACATACAAGTCAATATAGAACTGTTAACTGTATTTGCTGAAACGTTTTACCTGGCTATATGGTCCAATACAACTGGGTGCCCAACAAGATATACTTTGCACATGCAGAACTCTTTTGGTGTGGTCATTTGCAACTAGAACTTCCATGTATGCATTACCTAAACCCACTTGCAACAAAGGTAGTTCGACTGTACTGCGAGATGGAACACCAAACGGGCACTTCTCCTGGGTTATATGTTTCACATATGTATCATTTGCTGTAGAGAACCCACCCATATCAGCGATATATAGATGAATGTAGAGCACATATTCCCAACCAAAACCATATTCCACGAGTAGAGATTCAATTTTATTCAGAACGACCTCCAGGTCTTCTTGCAAACCTGTAATTCAATACTAGAAGTAATCATACCGTCTGAAGGACAAAAAGTGCAATAACCAAAGTTGGATGAAGAAATTAACTTGCAGAGAATGCTAGTTCAGATATATATACCTGCAGAAGTTGTGCAGGAATCTTGCAACCAGCAACAAATAGAAAATGTATCACCCTTTTCTGTTCTTGAAATGTGAATTTTATGTTCAGGAAGTTTAACCAAGTCGTCAACTGTAGCATCAGCCTGGCAAATGGCATCACATGCTTCTGCGTCTCCTTGCACTTCATAGATAGAACCCACCTTCTCACAGATCGCATGGGTATTGTCACTGCTCTCTAATTTATGGGACTCTGCCTTACTTTGCAAATGAAAAGCCACCGGATGAAGCACCCCAACTGGCGCTATGGAATCAGAAGAGTGCAGTACTACTTGAGACTCATCAAGCATGATTCGAGCATTCTGGAGATTTCAATTTTTGGTGTAAAAGGTAAAAGAATCAATAGTCAAAAACAATAATACACTAACCAAAACAAATCCCAATTTGTAAATATAGTCATAGGATAAGGAATGATATAAACTTACAACAAAGAGAGGGCAATCCAGTGTCAAAGTTTCATATTCCCCTCCTTCACCACATACATTTATACCGTATAAACTGCCAAGGAATGAAATGTCAAGAAACCAACTTTTGAATTATGCACAACATATTAACAAGGAAGGTGACCAAGGAGCTTGGCTCTATAGGAGGAGAGGGTGATGGATTCTTTCAACCCAAATTTCATTGACATTTTCATATACTTTCAATATCAACGTATAACAATACATCATGCACCCACATAAACAAAATAGATGACGTACTCTTTCAGCTTATGCAGATACGGCTGCAACACTGACATTTCTTTGCCCAAGTGCTTTGATGGATCCAACCCCATGGCAGCAACCTATGACAGTGAGAATATTAACCTCCACTCCATAAACCATCCAAATAAACATGTGTGTCAATTCATTTAATAAGTAGTAAGACAATGGCATGTGGTCAGACATGATATGACTGATTTTAACTCTCATATTTACAGTCTAGTGGAAAGCTAAAACTGGTTTCTGTTTCAAGGTCATGAACTTATAATTTTTAATCTGATGCATGGATGAATTGAATCTAGAGATACTACATCTACAACATTAAGGTGATAATAAGTTTATTCTGTACTCGAACTGTAAATATCTTCCAACAAGCCTCTAAGAAACCAGGTAAGCAAAAATTACAATATTAAGATGATGCTCCTTGACACTTTCTCAAGCCTGGCCTTCTGTCTTTTAAGTGAAGCTTACCATAACCAATCACAGAGAAGATGAAAGGCATACAAAAACCAGGTAAGCAAGGAACATAAAATTCAAAGCTTCAAATTAAAGGGATGCATTTTGTAAAGTTAAATAGAAATATAGAATATTTTACCTTCACTGTAATCGCGACAATCCCACTAGTTATCTGGAATGGCAGAACAGGTTACGATATTAAAACAGGCATATAATTAACTGAATACATTTATATAACTAATTTGCCAAAACAAATTACCATTTCTTGAAGGAGCATTGACTGATCTTGTTTCCACAAGTATGCTAGAGAAACAAGGCCTAACCTTGAACAGACACTTTCCACCCGCAGCCGTTGGTAGTCTGATGCAATAGCACCAGAAGATACAGCAGTGACAGAAGGAATCTGTCTTTTGACTTCATTTAACAAAATAAACATGTCTTCAACTTCATCGCCAGGAGTCATTCTATAGCTAAGCTTCTGATGCCTATACAATACACATAAGCCATAGAGAAATTAAAATGTGTTTAACATAAACAACTAATCAAGTCTGTTGTGATATCGGCCAATTATGTATGTCAAGGAACCCCAAAAGAACACAGCAAACCAAGAGAAACAACCACAGAGATAAGACACAAAGAACACAGATTTAAGGTGGTTCAGCAAAACCTTTGCCTACATCCACCGGCAGAAAACACTTCCACTATATTAATAATGGGTGCACAAGAAAGAATAAGAAAACAAGGACTCTCTCACTTCTCCTCCTATCTCTCTCCTCTCTGCCCTCTCTCACCCTCTAACCGAGAATGGAACACACTTTGCTCTTTGTCTCTGCGATACAAGACCTAGAACTAAACCTCTCCTTATATAGCCATAAGGATCTTCAGATCTCTTCACCAAATAGGAATCCTATTCCTATTAGTGGTAGGCAATAATGCCTCCTTCCTTCTCTGTAATCAACAAGATTACAGGTACACCATCATCAATAAGGATTTACTTTCCTTATTGGAACACCATACTCTAAGACGAAACATCTTACAAAAAACACATGGGCTGGAAACCCAACAAGTGGATAAACGAGATATAGAAAATCTTTTGTTGCAAAGAAACAATGACCAACAAGAACAGTATTTCAACTTTGCCGACATAAGATATACCAAAATACCCTTCTCAGAAAGCTTGCCTTGTGGATCCTTGTATTCTCCTTCTGAACAATGGCACTCCCATGCATTCTGCATAGCTGATAACTATTTGGTGCCCAACCTAAGAGAAGTGATCAACAAGTAGTAGATAAATTAATGACATTGCATGAACACCAACACCAGCTTTAGTTTTACTTAACAAAAATCACACTAAACAAGAGACTGCTAAATCTGATTTAAAAGTGAAAAAGCAGCATTTAATGCACACATTTTTTTCTAACAGAGTTGTCTGAAATTTCCAATTGACATGTCAAGAATATATAGTTTTAAACTGTGATATTGATTGTTTATTCTTATCATTTGAAGTAACCTGAGAAACTAGGCTATTCACACAAGTGCATAACACAAATAACCAATTCCAGAGTAAGGAAAATGGATGTTTCTCATCTAACTCAATCTCCTAGTTTTGTGTATGATCTGTTGATGACTATTACATTTTACCATACATACATACAGATCTTAACTCTTTGTTTTTGAAAGAAGAAACATTCAAATAAGGTGAAATATAGACAAGAGGAATGAGACTTACAGTTTGATACATGTAACTATCAAGCTCGTCCACCGAATCATCAGCTGGCATCAAATTTGCCACAGCAACAATCTGGGCAATAGCACACAGATGTCAATCTTCAAGCATTGATAAATTAAATAACAAAGACTTCCTTTTCATCTTCTGCAGAAAATATGAAGAACAAAAGCAGAAATTATAGACGAGGGTACTATTAGTCTATTACTAATGTTTCTTTTGGATACGTATTATCACAGCACCAAACCAAAATGTTTACCACTCAATATTCAAGCACGCGTTCTGCTGGCAAATTTCACATTCCTACTAACCCATCAAAAGATTTTTTACTTTGTTGCCAACCCAGGGCAACTCAATGAAAATGCTGAATGTAAAAAGAGTGTAACGACGTTTGGGTGACAAGACTGCTGATTTTCCATGTCAAGCATACCATGCTGTGAATGGCTTATCCAAATCTAAAGATGGAACTCTAACCTAAGCTGCCCGCATAAGTTTGCAAAGCAGAACACGTTTTGACATCTAGTATTACTTAAACTATAATACTCCCTCCAATTCATACTCAAACAACTTGGCTAATCCATGTCTCTTCCAATTAGTTATACATAACCAATAATCACCCAACAAAATTGAACCCAGGACACAAGAAAGGAACAAACTTCATGCTCCATTTTCAACTCTCCTACATCTCCCAGGAACCAAATAGACCACACAGACTGACAGAAGCTCCCAGCAAAAACTAAAACCAGCCTCATTCATCAAATTTCAAATGCCATCAATACCATCATGCATCATCAAACATAGCTCAACTCGAGTTGGGTTTCTTCACTTTTCACTCAAAACCCAGAATCCAACAAGTGATAAACAGCACAACATAATCCGAAAAATTCAATCTTTACTTCAATTTTGAGCCATTTTTATTTTCAACTGAACCAAAAGAGAGGGAAGTGAAACCTGGTGGCCGTATTGGAGGCACTTCATCATGGCATAGCAGCTGTCCTTGCCGCCGCTTACCAAAGCCACCACCTTCATCTCCACAGCTTTAAGCTTCTCTGGGGTTTTGGGATGGTCAGGGTTTTAGGTTTCTAGTTTGATTTACCTTTCCAAGTTTTGTTGATTCCTACTGATTTGGACTTTAAAGATACTCCCATCTGTTGTAACAAAAAAAAAGATACTCCCATCTGTCTGCATTTTTATTATTTCTTTTTATTTATTTTTAATTTTTGTTACTACTGTTTTCATATTTAACTTTTTTTATTCACAGTTGGCACAAGTACCACTGTACCACCAGTTTCATTCCGTTCATTCTAATAATTCTATTACCGTTTCTCATGTTTGGCATGAAGCAAACTTTCTGGCAGAGATGACATTTCTCTTACGTATAACATACATGAATACCATGTAAGAGTACTGATCTAAGTTGTTGATGCTCTTCAATTGATCAATTATAACAAGTCATGCCGGACATAAAATAATGTCGACAAACAATGATACATTCTTAAGAGCATTGCAGTCGGTCACTAACATAACAAAAGTCATATGGTTAATAACATATCTTTACTATTAGAAAGCCGAGAGTATCTTTAGTACACGGCGTGTATCTTCACATACATACATGGATGGTCAGGATTAAAAGAAATAATATAGAAACATGGTGGTCAAACATATGAATTGTTATGAACGGTTAAGATTGTGTCGTGTAAATACACGTCGTCCATACAAGAATTTCCATAGAAAGCCAGGCGTGGCTTTGGTGTCTTTGGTGAGGCCTTTTTTTCAATTGACCAAAAAACCAAGGTAGCAGAAAATTCTCAAACAATAAAAATAATAGTTACTATGGGTTTAACCGTAAAACACCACTGAAAAAAAAAGAAAAAAAAGTATGTGGTAGTTTTATCCTACTTTTTGGGGAGCAGTTATCTACAAAATGATAGGATTAACATATTCATCCCACATAAAGTGGAGCAGTTCAAGTACACTTTCTTCCATTTTTTGATCCCCGTGCATCTGCACGGGTAAGAGGCTAGTCTCTATTAATCTCTATTAATTAAGACAATTTGTCTTATGTAACCGTCAATGGTTAAATTTTCAGAAATTCCTTCTATTGTCCTTTCTTTATTTAATTTCTACAACTCAAAAACCTATTGTATGATAGTACAGTAAAACCAGTAATAAAAACAAAAGCAATTTTTCTAGAAGAAAAAAAGAGAAGGGTGACGTGCAAGTTGTTAACTGCAATTAAATATATAGAGAACTTGGATCCCTCAGTTTTTAGTATTTAGTATTTTGCCCCAATAGGTTCGCGGCATTGTAATTTCCCCTCTCTGTTATCCTAAAAACCAAACTCCAACTCCAAACACATTCCCAGTTTCACGTCTTTGATCTCAAAGCTCAAAACTTTATAAACCCTAAACCCACTAGTCCAAAACCCACCTCAATTCTCTACCAAAGCTAATGGCTTTAGCAGTTTCCCAAGCTCTTCTCTGCCCCAAACTGCAGTTTCCCCAAAGAAACTTCCGCCCTAAAGCTCCACCCCTGAGTTTCTCACCTCCCAATTTCAGGTAAGCAAGTTCACTTTCGATAAAGTTCACCTTTTTATGTTCTGGGTTTTGTTCAAATGCTCAAATTCTGTGGCTTTATGTCAAAATGTGGTTGTTTGTTAGTTTTTGGGTTATTGGGTTTGTGAGGTTAAGTTTACTACAATCATGCAACTAGTTTGTTAAGCTTATTTGGTTATTTATGGGTTGAAAACTTGAAATATATACATATGTAGTTGTTAAGGGTAATCTGTATGTAGAAATAAGAAGTTGGTAGGGATAGTGTTATTGGGTTTTTAGGAAAATTGGACTACAATTATACAAGAGCTTTGTTCAGGTTGTTGGTTTGTTTATGCTTTTAATGTTTTAAGTATAGCAACAGAGGTTTAAACTTATCCT
Source organism: Fragaria x ananassa (assembly GCA_034370585.1). Lineage (NCBI taxonomy): Eukaryota > Viridiplantae > Streptophyta > Magnoliopsida > Rosales > Rosaceae > Fragaria > Fragaria x ananassa. The sequence continues at coordinate 972,161 of CP139753.1, forward strand.
GTTTTCTAGAGCAATTCCGCAGAATAGAAGGATAGTGTTGGCCGCTGCGTCTGCAGCTGGAAGTTCTAATTCGGACAGTGGTTTAAATCCGTATGAGGTAAGTTTGTTGTATTGTAGACACTTGAAATTGGTTTTGCAAGTGACTGAGGGGATCTGATTGATGGTTGTGCATTTGTGATTTTTTATGTTTACCAGATTCTCGGTGTGAACCCGATTGAGGGGTTTGACAAGGTCAAGGAAACATATAAGAGAAAACACAAGGAGGCCATGAGCAACGGTGACGAAGAATCTGCTGCTACAGTATGTTTCGTCTCTCTCTCTCTCTCTCTCTCTCTCTGTGCATATATCAAACATGTAGTTCCAAACATCACGATCACAGTATCATATTCTTTAAGTTGTGGGAGTAGCCATTTAATACAGTGTACCTATTTTTTCTTCTAAATGTATGGCCCTTTCTTTTCAGGTTTGAGCCCTCTAATTTGATTGGTGAAGTGGATTATGCAAAGAGAGATACATACAAGAAGATTATCAACGCTAAAATCAAGGTGCGATTTATTTCTGGACATGCTTTCGTTGCTGGTAAAAATCCCGAAGTTGTATCTGGACAAGCTCCTATTGCTTCACACTAGGTAGTTGGTGGTGACTTCTATGTTGATTCTTGTGCCACACTGGAGGATTTGAGGGGTGATCTGAGGAAGGAAGGACGACTGCCTCTTCCTCCTCAATTCTCCTTTTGGACCCTAGTTCATACAAGGTTAGATTCATCTAAACTTGTATGAGAATGGGATTGGTGATGGGGCTGTTATTCTGGTATGCTCTCAGCACGAATGGCGTATCAAGGTCACTGTTTTAGGGGAGAAAGAATATGTTGAAATCATGGTCGACCCGAGCTCTACTATGGCAGACTTGAAGAGGATTATGAGCCAAACTCAATTGGGAAGCCGCATTGAAGACTGTGGATGATGTTTTAGGTCATATTGTTCCAAATGCTCAGTTGAGTCCCAGATTGCTGAGGGTCAGAATCTTGACATCATTTGATGAGTCAGTGAGGAAGGGAGTATTTGTTAGAGCCAATTCTGTCCAGTACATTAGATGTCAAGTTTGTGCTGTTTTTGGACACATGTATGTCAATCTACTTTTTGGTTCAACCTCAAACTGCAGCAGATGACATGAAAATCTTGTAACTGATTACTAAATATGTAACGAGGATGGTTGACTTAGGAGTAAATGCAGTCTTTTGTTTCTATTGTTGTGCATACATTCTGAACATTATCATTGTTTCCCCTAGCAATTCTTCAGATCTCTGAAGCACGGTAGACTCCACATCTCATCATCCAGAAATTAGAAATCAATAAACCCCAATACTAGAAGACAAGGGGTTCTACTGTTCTAGTAAGAACCTTTTGCACTCCCCTATCCACCACACCTATTGTACTGTTTCACTTGTTGGATTCTGGGTTTTGAGTGAGAAGTTGATGGAAAGAAATTTTCCAGCAGAATGGGTGCTTAAATTTGAGCAGTTTCTAATATTAAACATCCCCAGTTGGCAGTCAGGTTATGCATGACAATGAAATGAGTAATATAATGAATAAAAAGGCAGACCCTTCGCTAAAACAACTCATCTTATGGTACAATGACATGTCTGATTATTCATCCTACAGGCACACAAATTCTACAGTTGCAGGTATTTTTGGTTTAAGGTATTCCTTAGCATGATCTCTAGCCTTGGCTTCTTTATCGAGTTCTGTATCTGGCCTATCCACTCCATGAGGATATCTCCATCTCCGGACAGGATCAACAACAACCTTCTCCAGTGCAACAACATTCTTTACCAAGTACATGACATGTTCAACACCAGTTGTATCACTTGTATGAGCTCGATAGCCAACTATTTCTACTACTTTGAGGTGATTATGGGGGCAATCAGGTGCTTCCTCAATTTGAAAGGTCGCTCTTCTTCTCTTCATTGGGTTTGGGTTTGAGTTTGTGTCTAGCAGAGTTGATATATTCGCTGCTCGCTTTTCAGGAAACAGTAGGTTGTGTGAGTATTTATACCAAAATTATTTCATTATTGAAAAGTAGAAACTAAATTATATTTTTATTTTTCGGGACAGAAATTAAAAGAATTCAATTCCTAGTAGTAATATAATATGATTCTAACATTCATCACTTTCTTAAATTACATTCCCTAACTTCTTTTTTTATTTGATTGTAATATATTAATGCAATTTTATTTGGATAATAACACAGTAGAAAAAGAACAATCAGATTCCTAGTGGAATTATGACTTGACATAAAATCAACACTTGCTGGATTGGTTAGGAACAATAATCATGTTACTGGGTATACTAGGATTTTTGGTGAGTACAAATAGCTCAAGATTGTTTCCTAGTGCTATACAGAAAACAACACTAGTCTCTACAGAAGAAGAGCCTTTTCTTCTCTCCCGGTTCCCCCGCCCCCTTTTTCCTAGTATAAATGAATAAGCAGGTTGAGTGAGATGTACATACAACCTGAAATCAGGGACGCAGAATTTACACAAGTCCAAAACTGACAGATTGAGCAAGTTTGGTGTCTAATCCTAGTAAGCAATAGCTCATGGTCATGTTGGCCGACGAGTTTGAATCTCTTCATTAAGAAGTCGCGTCACTAGGCCTCGTCCGACAGTTTGCTGATTGTCACTTAAGATGCTGTATAGTGAGTTTAATTCTTCTAGGTTAGCCTTCTTGAACAGGCCTCCAAGTATTGCATCAACCCCACTAGATAAGAGACTAACGCCAGCAGCCTCTTGATCATTTAATGGAGCTTTTTGTGGAATCTGTACTTGAGGTCGGGAATAGGGCCGAGAGTCCCAGTACTCAGAACAAACACGATTCCTATCCATTGCCTCGATGGCCTGTACAAATAAGAACAAAAATGAACACTAACGATTAGTCATGAATATATGTTAACTAGTATGGATAGGAGTTCAGAATTACTAATGCCTCAAATGACAAGAAAACGAGCTCAAGGCCTAAGCATTAAAGCTTCTAATATTAAGCATCCCCAATTGGCAGTCCAGTTATGCAAGACAAATGAAATGAGTATGTAAAATAAAGCAAATGCAAGGAGTAACATCATTGCAAACGTGTTTTTGGCAATAATTAGATATAATTATCAGTTGCTCTGGTAAAATTACCTGTACAATAACAGGTGAAGTAAACCCAAACATTTCAAAGCCATCAAGACTCCCAGGTGGCTGCAAAGGAGGAAGGTTCGATCTTCCCAACTTATGGTGCCTCGTGATTTCTTGATTGACTCTATCTCTCACCATATCCCAGCATCTGCCAACTGAATTATGGACGAAAACCTCACCTGGACACTCCTCCAGAGAAACCTATGGGAAAATGATAACTTAGCTGATCAAATACATTATCACAGATGACTATACTTTTTAAAAACCTAAATATTACACCCATTCAAAACTTTCCACTTTGAACCGCAAAAGGTACCAATATACACATTTTTCTTTCCACTATTTCTGGCCAAAATTAGTTTCCAATGAACTTTTATTACAACAAGTGTATCCATGGAGCGCAATATTGTGTTTCCTACTACCATCAAACTCCATATATATGAGACAACAGTTATACAGTGTTTGCTGGAAATTGTTGCACGTCAAAAAAAGAGGTACTCAATTTTCCTAAAAACCATGTATATTTTCAGAGCTGTTTCATCTCACGTATTTCTATTAATTCCTCTATGATGCCCACTTCCCACCGTCTAAGACGTAATTTCAGGATTACGACACAGAATAACAAGAATAAAAGTATCTATTGAAAAAATGAATCTGCTTACCATGAAGAGAGGTCCAGCCTGTCTTGCATCAAGTACTTCCGAGACATAATAACACCTAACAGTAGGATCAAGAACACTGATGTACTTAACCCGGCTCCTAAATCCTACATCAATCAGAATAACATTTATCAGAATATAGGGACAAGGAAACAAATGTATAGTCTCACAACTCACTGGAGATTCAATGGCCGAATACCTTTTGGAAAAATGGCTTGGCTGTTACACCATGACTTTCCAGAGATCACGACTCCAAATTCTAGAGGCTCAACAATGCAGGTGATCCTCCGCACTACCTTTGCAATACGGGGACCCTTCTGGCGATAATATCTGTCCAAATTATTTTGGCTGGGTGATGGGTTTCCAGTTGCAGTTCTCACATTGTCCACTATATTGGCATCAGCATTTCTTACTATCTTTTCATGTCTGTCCTCATTCTCAGGTTTTATATTGCCACACGGCTGTGAATCTTTCGGGTCACTCCTGGAAATAGCAACCTTTGGCTCACCAATACGGCAAGTGTCTGGTCCATGTTCTGCCCCAACAGAATCTAATGAGGAAGGAAGGTTAGGTGAATTGGATCGTGATTGACCTTCACTCTCCTGTTCATCTTTCACATTTATAATATGAGATTTTTCATCTCCACTAGCCGACGGACTAATAACTCTTTTAACCATAACATCTGTGTCTGTCACAGGCATATTCAAGACCGCAACTTTTTCAACATTACAAGGGCTCACTTTTCCATCAGGAGCCACCAAGCTATTAGAAGGTTCTAACTCATTAGCAGAAGATATCGCTGTAAGGTTGTCTGAATGTTGCTTCGTTGGCTCATCACTTCCATCATCCTTCTTTGGCTCATCACTTCCATCATCCTTCTTGGGCTCATCACTTTCATCATCACTAAGAAGTATAATAGTCTCAACTGAAGTCATCTTCATCCCAGATTCCTTTTCAGCCGAGTTCAAAGCATAGGATGTGTCTTCTCGTGACAACTGGCAAACCTGCAGAGAGTTGGCAGTGCTAAGAAATGATTCTTCTCTCCCAGTTGACCTTCCTGGATCATCTTTAGAGATTTCTTTCCCCAGTTGATCTTTAAAACAATTGCTTTGTGGATGTGAGCTCACTCCTTCAAGCATAGTACTCTTGGAGGCGTGAGATAATTTACCAATTTTCATGTTGTCTTTGCCAATATAAGAACTCAAGGCCAATCCAAGATCTAGCCTAGCCCACCTGTATACTGCACTCAACTTTCCTTCCAATGCCTCAAGAAGGATGTTTAATTCATCGATGTCATAACGGAAGAGGAAAAACTTAGAGCTCCAAGCACAAGAACAGAATTGCTTTGCATGATTCAAGCATGCATATCTATCTGGGGAACATTGATGACAACCAGCTGCTGACAGATGCAAATCAAAAAAGCATATACTGCATTCCCTCTCACTCGTGGCATCAAAATTGCTTTCCATCTTTAATGCCTGGGAAGAATTGCAAAGAAATTCCCTCCTCACCTGCTCCATTTCAACACGTGCCTAGACAAGACAATTATGGTTTAAGAAGGAATCATCTTTAACAGTTGAATATCAAACATACACACATATATGAATGTTGATACACAGTACAAACAAGCTAGCAAGACCCAAATGAACTCTGTACAAAGAATAAACACAAAATTGTAAAGCAGGAGCTTTAATCCTTCCCTCCCACACCCACCCAACCAAAAACCGACCAGCATAATTTGGTTTTACAATTAATTTATCTTATTTCTTAATTTTATTTTCTACATCCAACTTTTAGAGTCAAACAGTTAGGAGTTTCATTATATCTAGCACTGATTATTACTTTTAAGTTACTCAACTGTGAAACTTATCCAAAGTAATGACTTCAAAGCAGATTTTACCTTGAGAACTTTGGCTAAGACTCCATCCTTTCCACAGACATTTTTCCATCTTAAGTTATCGTAAGTGTTCTTCTTCAGTAAATTGAGTTCCCAATGTGCTCTTACTGCCTCCCTTGCAGCACCAAGCAACAATTTATCATGGGAAATGGATGTCTTTCGTCCCTGCTCTTGGTATAGCTCTATAGCAACCTGTCCATGTGGCAACCAATCAACAGGAGCTACATTAACTGCCTCTGCACAATTGAAACCACAGTTGAATCCTGAGTGGTACGCTCGAGGAAAGGTCAGAACAAACTCTCCAGGATTCTGACAACATCTGTACACTGGTACCCCATTAGATTTCAGTATTGAGGGGGAGAGCTGTGTTACCTGAATGAATAAACAAAGAAGAACAATTTGCTTTAATGATAATAAAAAAGTTGTTATGAGGAATAGATATACAGAGGCTGAGAACAGCTACAGAAAAAATATATGTATATATATATATATAGTTATACACACACACTTCTGAATCATGAATATATTTGGATTAAATTTTTTGGCAGGATATACATACATGGATCCCAGCACATATTTAAAAACACCAAACTACATAGTGGCACAACTCACCAGCTTATGAAGCAAGTCAGGTTGTTCTTCAAATAGGTCAGGGAGGTGCTTTCTCATAACCTCTTCAAATCTACAGGCCTCGCTACCAGGGATACCATACCACAACTTTGGAGCACCCCAATGCATGTAATTTAAAGAGTACAAGTGGTGATCTTCAACATGCTGTTATCAAACAACAAGGAAAGGAAAGAGTCAGCAACCAATGACATCTATACAAGAGCTGTAATTAATGAAAGCATTGATAAGAACCAACATTTTCAACCACTTGGGAATCAATAATTAAAACCAATAATTAAAACACCTCTGTCCATCAGCTACCACAAGTCTTCATAAACTCAATAAACAGAATGAATATTGACATGGAGACAGAATACCAAACGAGCACTACTTTGTGAACTTCAAACGCAGGAGATAATTTTCTAATCATTTTAAATGGAGATCTTGAGATCTGTATTTGACACAGCACATATGCATGCATAGCAAACTGCTAGCGGAAAAAAAAAGGCGAAGAAGTTGTCTTACCCAGCAAAAGGAAGAAAAGCACATCCCTATATATAACCATGGCACCAGAACACCAGATATATCACTGCTTTCGTAAGAAAGGACAGATCCAGGCAGTCTAGGAAAGTTGTTCAAGTTCCAGCCAGATGTTATATACTGCTCCTCTGAAGTAGAACCGTCCTGACGGGACATCTTGGGAAAACCACTTCCAAAAACTCCTGTTTCCAAATCAGCCCCATATAGAACCTGGAGAAGCGAGCACATGGGTTAGGGCAATTTCTCTTCAGTTGGCGAATGTCTTACTTATTTCTATCTTTTGTTTTTAGGAGAAACATCTTCAAGAAAATATCTAGGGGTACAATGTACTATAACACCAAAAGATGATTTGTACTTGCACAAAGCAAATGTGCACAGTACAACCAAGCTAGCCAGAGAAGAGGGGAGGGGATATGAGAACAAGTATATATTAATTTGTGCAGATATAATTGCATCAAAATCTCAAGACATACCTCAATTTCTTCTGTAGGTTTCTCCACCATCCGCCAATATTCACCCTCAATATTTTCCACAGATGGCTCCCAGCGCTCTTTGACTTCACTCAAGTGACTTCCTATATCAGTAACATGTTCATTCTTGCTAAAGTATTGGGTCTTGAAGTCATCAGCGTATTTTTCAAACGCTCCTAAAGTAAACATTGGACCAGGTTCAAACCCAAAAATTTCTGCCTCACAATTTCCATCATCCCCAAATCCTCTACCACCACCAGGACAATCAGCCCCCATTCGTGTGCATCTTCTCCTTTTCTTCCTCGCATGATTTTGACTTTTAGGAAATTTTCTCATTGAATTTCGATTCTGAAGCTTGTCAACTCTTTGGACGCGAGTAGCAAACTTAGAAGCCTCCCAGACATTCTTTTCCTTGAGAGGACAGGGAGGTCTCCATGAAGAGGGAGGAACAATGCGACAAATACCATATGGTTCAGCTTTTGGGCGTATGCTCGCTATGTATTTCAAAGTATCTTTGAACTCCTGAAATTAGTTACCAAATTAACTCAGAAATCTGAATATCCAAAAAGGAAGAGACTTTTTTAACAGCTCTAATTAACTCTATATTGGAAGAAAAAGGAGTATGAACATATGAACAAGTAAAATCAGTATGAACACCTCTTCAGTTGGCCTGAATACTGGAGCATCCTGGATGTCAGGCCTTTGACCATCACCTGGATGCCATCTTGCAGATACCTGTTCCAATATTTCAATAATTAAATTTATGACATTGGCAACAAGACAGATTTTCAAATCAAGCAAGTAAGAAAGGGAAGAGGAGCAGGACAAGGGGGAGATAAATATGTTACAGGTTTGCACAGGAACCATGCAACATGGTTAAACCATAAAGAATAAGAGTAAAAAGCAAGACTGTTGATAAATAACCTTTTGGCAGGTACTACACTCCGGACACCCACGTATAACCCCCTTAGGAAGAAGTGACCTTTGTAGAAAACTCTGCAATAACAGGTGGTATATGAGACACCATCAAGAAGCATATGATTTTTTTGGAGATATGTGTACTGTATTAAAACGCAAATAACAGAGGTGGACTGCAACACTAACTTGATCAAGGCTCTCATAATCAGACTCATCCTCTGCATAGTTATTATACCGTCTATTATTTATCCCTGGCCTCCTCCGTTGAGATCTCTTTGCAACGTCAGCAACATCATTACCAGTTTCCATCGGAACAGACTGTGATCCAGAAGTACTAGTAGTGGCATTGCAAGTGATTAGGTTTTCACTATCTTGTTTCTCACTGTCATTCACCCTTTTTAAGCTGAAAGATGTAAATGACTCAAATCCAGGTGGAACTGAGGGAAATTCGTCGTTGTCTTCCTTTAAGCAAACTCTCATGAGTTCTGTCCCCATAGTATCTAATAACAGACAGAAGCCTCCAAAATGTTTCCGTGAATGAGGAATGAACAGATCTCAGGTAGAGAGGAAGTAAGCTAATAACTTACGTTCAGGCTTATAATCTTCACTACTATTAAATAGAGTAACGGATTCATAAGCACTGGATCCAACAATCTTACTGCTAGAAGCTCAATTGGAGACACTACTACAAAGCTCCACGTAAACAAGGTTCTGCAGGAAAATATATAGATAAAATATCAGTGTGCAAAAAAAAAAATGATTAAATGGCATACTCATCTTAATCTACTCCACTTCACACAAGCATGTTATGAACATACATTTGTAAGATTAAGCCTTTGATGACCAGAAACTCCTTTATTAAGGCATATAGTCCCATACTTTGGATACTACGTACAGCGACTGAAAAGCATGATCCTCATTAGCATTAACATAGCTTCGCCTCGACCAAAGTTTACTTATATCTCTTTGGCATTAAATAGCCTTTTACATCAACAGCTGAACATATATTTTATCAAATTACTCAAACCCAGATTCAGCACATTTTTGATCTAGCAGCTAGGATCAAGATTTATAAAGCACATTGCATTCCTTATCATTCCATAATTTTTCTTTCAAAACATTCATATTCTATTGATCATATCTTTGATCCTAACTCCACAAGATCTCATATTGAAAAATTCACAAATATAGCATTACATGATCAAATAAACCTCAGTACATCTCAAAACCAAGCAATTCTAAATTAGATTGCCCAAAATTAAACAGATTAGATGAAATCAAAACCAAAAATTAGGGTTACATGTTGTTGAATCAACACTCTGAAACTGCCACCGAGCTCAATCCAGCTCAAACTCCGCTCACTAAGGCCAGAATTCCACAAAACCCAAATCAATTCACCAAAAAACAAAACTGATCCGAAGAAATTAACACAGCTAGAAATCCCTAAAAGGCTAAATTGGTAAATCCGATAGATGAGAGATCTAAACCCTAACCCTAACCCAGAAGACCAGACCAGAGAGCACAAAGAAGAAAAAAAACGCAGAAGAGCTCTGTATATTTGTTTTTTGCTACAGAAGAATCGGTCAAAGCGAAAATGACAAACAAGACCAGGCTTTCAAAGCGATCTGGGAATTCTATATAACGGAAATTCAATACCGAGCGAGGGCAAATCCGGAAAATAAAAAAACTGGGGGGGTGAAATCCCAGAAGCAGCGGAGGAAAACCCTAACCCTAAATTGAGCTTCAGAATTAGAATTGGTTTATAAATGTTTAAATTGGGTTACCTTTTTTTGTTTATTACAAAAAGCCTGTGTCCTCCTGGGTTCTGAGTAATTTTGCTTCTACTTTTTTTTGGAGTGGAATTGAATTTTTGAGATGTGGGTGATGAAATTGGGAGAAAAAGGTTGGGGGAATTGGCCTGATTAATAATTTTTGTACGAAAATAATAAAGAAGGAGACGAGAAATTGGGGGAATATGGGAGGTTGGTACTTGGTCTTTAGGTGAGTTGGGGTTTGCTTTGGAAAATACGTGTACATAATGAGGACCACCGCCGAGGGACTATTATACTGTGGGCGCTATCCCTCTGCAACATTATTTACCTAAGTCATTTCGTAGAAGCAACTACACAAATGACATAACATACCCAAGATAATACCACCCTACCCTATAGAGTCCTTCAGTTTTGTCAATTTTTTAATTTAAACATTTGCTTAACAAATTGGTCCAAAATTCTATGAATTGGACATTTTGATTAATTACATGTGTGCGGCTAGACCAATTGCATCCTTTAGGAGAACATTGATAATTGCTTCAGGCACAAATAGCGCACTACACTAATAAAAGTAGCACACAAGGCAGTGCTCTTGTCAACTATCAATAAAAGGACACGTTTTTATTGTTTGACATAGAACTCATATGAAGAAGCTAAAGTCAGTAATGTACAATGACCAATTGGTTGGGTACACTGCGAGCGAGTAAAGGATTCAAGTTCTCTCTCATTTGAACAACAGTTGAGATGGCAATAGACTAAGCACGGCAATAGCGTACTTTAGCCATTCTTTAGAATCAAACTAAGTTTCACATCTCTCTACAACAACTTGATTATCATGGGGGACAAGTTGGAGTAGAGGAAAGAAGAATAAAAGGAACATATACTTCAGTTTTTAGATCTCCACATTCATTATCATGTTTACAAATTCTCCAGGCTCATTTGTGTAGTACACTCTTCTTTGAAAGCTTCGGCTTCTTATGAGAGAAGTTCTGCAATTGTGCAAGACATTCGGAAAAGTAAGAACAAAAGCAAAGGCAAAACAGTGATTAGAAACCACAAAAAATAAGTGGAAATAATACCTTTTGTTTCTCTAATGCATCATAATCTATCCTCTCCCTCCAGTTACTTTTCCGCAGTTTGATAGGCCGATTCCCCACATACTTGCCTGCAATATAATGTTGAAATTATATACGGTCTCAACCTAATGAGGATATATATACACTAACTATATTACAAGCCGAACCAGATAAGAAACATTCAATATGTTTGCAGTATATCAAACAACAAAAAGTGCAAGGAAATCATATACCATATTATGTTTACTCTCTTAGTAGCCAATAAGCAGTCATGCATGTGTACTCCAGAGTTACATATCCTTCTAAAGACTCCACTTTTGGTTCCTTTAGTCTATTCTATGTCTCACTGTTGGGGTTTTAACTAGTTTATTTGCAAGGATCCTACAATGTTAGGGTTCATTGATATACATGCCATGCTTAGAGCAGCAAAAGCATACAATCCAAAAAAAAAAACATGAGCAGGAAAGTACATAAAGAAAAATGTTTTGTTACCATTCATTTCCTTGAGTGCTCCAGCCAGGTCCGAAGGGCTAGCAAAGCTAACAAATCCAAATCCCTTAGTTTTTCCAGTCCTCTTGTCTCTGACAACCTAGATATAGAAATAACACAGGTAAATACGAGTTCTCAGTTTCAAACAATACAAGAAAAATTCAATTCCATATGAGAAAATAGATAAAGCAAAATGTAGAAGATAGGAACAGCACACATGAATTACAAGAACTGAATGCAGGAGTCACAAATCTGAGTAGTACTGTTGGGCACCAAGGTAAACAATTGGATTTCTCAACAGTTAAACAATTGTTCTCTAATAAGGTACTTTACGTGCAATGAAACTAGATGTCATCAACACAAGCCAGAGTTCAGACTTTTAAGCACCCATCTATAAAAAGGACATGCATGCAGTAGTAGCCTAAATAAGAGGAGAAGGAATGGTATGCCCTTATTGACTCTGACCAACAACACAAAACAGTTAAACAGTCCATAAAACACCATTACTTGTAGCCCTTTAGATTATAACTATAAATTTATGCAAAATGTCATTACATAACTTCACCATACAATATGTAAACCTCATCCCTCTCTATCATATGTCTGATTTACCAATCACAACTCAAGACAGTTGTTACTTGCTAAACTGCCAGATTTCCTCCAACCCTTGATTCTTTTGTCTCAAAAAAGTAGATGGCCCATGACAATTGTTCTCTTTACAACAAAACTATAACAAGCTTTGATGCAACCAAGGAAAGACTTGATCATGTATTGAATTCAAATTTCAAATTTAATTTTCTAGGGGCCAAAGCTACCCTGGATGGAGTCATGTTTTATACAACTTTGGAAGTCGAGGATAAAAAGGAAGTCTTGGTCAAATAGTTCTGAACTCGATATACTAAAGATATAATCCTTGTTGTGTTCATGTCCAGAAGCTAAATTTCAAATAATCCGTGACCAACAAAAGAGAAGGAAAGGAATAGAAGAGAGCCATTTCCCCAAGGTTATAACCCACACTAAAGACCCAGATCTGACGTTCATTATAAGAAAAATTATAACCCGATTCAAAACAACCAAGATCTCGAAATCAAAGAGTGCTTGAAACTCACATATCTAGACTCCTAACGGCCAAATGATAGGTGCATGATTTCAGGAAAAAGTAAAACGGAAACATTATCTACTCTGTAAACTTTGGAATCTATCCACAAGGTCAGACATCTGACCGAAATGCAAACTGTAGATGAGACCTACCTTAGAATACACAATCATTAAGTTCTCTGTGCTCTTCAAATAAAAATCTGAAGAAGAAATATAAACCGTTCATGCCAAGCAAACAATAGCTAGTAATAAAAGAACTTCAAAGGGAAGAGCAAATACAGCAGATGAGGCAGGTACTTACTCTGGCCATGTTAAAGGAAGGGAATCGAGTAAATGCTTTTGAAAGAACATCATCATTCACCTCATTACCAAGATCACCACAAAACAGGCGATAATCATCTGCGAAAGCCAAAACATCTAGTCAAAACAATGCATATAACTTTAGAGATAATTAGATATAATCAACATGCTAATCTTGTGAATGAACATAGCGCTCAAACAATAAAAACCTAGAAAGAAAAGCAATCCTATGATAATTGTGTGAATGAACATAGTGCTCAAACCTAAGAAAGTAGCACGAAACGAAACCCTATAAGTGAATTTCAAAACTGAGGATTGGCACTCAAAACCAATTGTGTAGATTAAAAAGCTTACAATAAAGCTGCCGCGACAATTTATAATCATAGTTCTGATTCCAAATTCGCACAATTATGGTACCAATTCAACGCAAAGTGAGTGTGTGATCACAAAACACAACAGAAAACAAATCTAAATCGAAAACACAACAATCCAAATAGCGAAAAGATGCTTACTTTCGGGCCACTCTGCGAGGGTGGGATCCTCCCAAGCCTGCCCGGCAGCCTTTCGAGGAATCGCCTTCTTCTTAGCCTCGGCCTTGTGCTCAATTTCACTATTCGCAAGCGCAGCCTTCACGCTCTCCAGAGCCTCCGGCGTGATCGTCTGCGCGTCTCTCTGAAACAACTGCTGAGCCTGTTCATATATCACTACACCAAATTAACCACATGAAACCTCCGCAAAATCTCCAAAACCAAACCAAAACAAAAAACTTGGACAGATTTCAAAACCCTATTAATCGAAATTAAAACGATTAGAGAAGCTTAGGAGGGAGAGACGAACCTGTTGATACTGCTGGGGGAGAGAGTAGGCGGGGGCGGGAGGGACGGCGGCGGCGTAAGGGGCCGGGTATTGGGGTTGCTGGAGGTGGAAGGGCATTGGGAAGTAGGAGGAGGAGGAGGAGGGGTTGGAGTAGGTGAATTGGGAGGCGGCGGAGGGCGGAGCTGTAGAGGACGGTGGAGTCGCCATGGCTGATCGGAGGGAATCGAATCTAGGGTTTTGAGGAAGATGAGATTTTGAGGGGAGAGAGAGAATCGGTGGTTTGAGAAATATAGAGGCAATCCTTTTCCTTATTGTCTTAACGGAATTTTACCGCCAGCGAAACGACTTGGTGACGAATGAGATCTTGACATGTAATCAAAAATAAAATACAGAAAATAAGTATTTTGTTTTACTGAGAATTGGCGAATGGGATCGTGACACGTAATGACGTAATTAAAAATAAAATTTAGGAAACAACTATAATACTAACAATGGCTACAAAATTATTTAGTTCATTTTGTAGTCCTAACTCCTATAAGGTTGTGACTACGGTTGATTTTTCCGTAGTCCTAATTCCTATTCATTTGTGACCAACATGACTAAATTTTAGTTCGGTTTCGTATGCCTTTAGTGAAAAATCAGCCTTGCCCAAAGTGAGGCCCTAGTCGACCGCACCGCCTTGGTGGCCTTACCCACGGGGGCGGCCTTAATTCAGGAAGTATATTGTGGATTCATATGGGAAAGAAGATTGGTTAATAGTTGACATAGATTGTGATTGGGAAGATCCTAAAGAGCTAAAGATACGTTTTGCTTTAGAGTTCAACATTTACGAATTTGTTTTCGATAAGTGCTTGTGGATTGAGAAGGAAACCCTAGGGGATAATGTTACTCTTTTTGTTGGAGATAATCTCTCAATACATGCAGTGGCTTCAATCAAAGTTTTCGAGATGCAAGTGAAATTGCATATACTACAACCATAATTTAGATTTCATGGGATTCAGCAACAAATTGCTAAATGATTTTGGTGTGTACGACATGGAAAACAAGACCATTTCAAAGCCTTACTCCAACCATGTCATGACTTTATTAGAGATGGTCAATCATCGTCCAATTTGGTTTACGCCAACTTTTCAGTTGTGAATTCTATAGTTTAGTAGTTTGTTATGTCAATTGATCGATGCATCCAATTTTTTCTAGTAATTTTTTATTTAAAAAAAAACATGTTCCCGGAATTGCTTCCCTTATTATTCTGATCGATATGCTAAGGGCCAGTTTGATATTGTGTTTTGGAGCATAAAATCACTTATAATCACTATTTGAAATTTTGTCCTATTTGGTAAAACCTCACAAAGTGTTTATTTAAAAAAATTTAGGCTAAATAACTACGATTTTAAAAAACAGATCATGGGTTGCTTTTTTAAAACTGAGTTTTTCTAAAATTGAGTTTTCTCACATCAATAACAAACTAAGCCTAAATGATGTATACCTAACTAATCAAGTGCTGACTTTATTAAAGATGATACAACCTCAGATTGGCCTAGCAAACTTGCATGAGCACCTACTAGATTAAGTATAGGGAAGATTATATATTATATATCATCATAAGAAGAGAGCCAACAACACAACAGTTCATCATCAACCATAAAGATGATTGACCAACTAATTGGCTAAACATAATCAATCAAGATCATTCGATCCTTAACATACATCAATGATTGATCAACTTGGCTCAACATAATCAATCAAGAACATTTGATCATTAACATATCATCAAGCATTCAAAAATATATGCGCATAGTTAGGTATATACGAAAGCAGGTAAACACAAACGTCCAACATTCAGTGACAAACAAGTATAGAGGTACTCTGATCCCCATATCTAGTT
Source organism: Fragaria x ananassa (assembly GCA_034370585.1). NCBI lineage: Eukaryota > Viridiplantae > Streptophyta > Magnoliopsida > Rosales > Rosaceae > Fragaria > Fragaria x ananassa. Next base: position 987,865 of record CP139753.1, read on the forward strand.
CTTCTCCTGGGACTTGTTCTTCTTCTTGTTGTTATGAGTCTTCTTGGATGTAGCTATATTCTTCAGTTGGTCCTTCATTTGGGCCAGAAAGCTATCAAAGTATCCCCTTCTGAGCTTGTAATATCTGGAATGCACTCTGGAACATTGATCTCTAAACTCATTCTCGTTCTTGAAGTAAATTTCATCAACGCAGGAAAAAACCAAACTTGCCATCATGCTCAACAGCTCTATGAACTCTCATAAGTTTCTCAGAGGGAAATGTCCAACAGCATCGAGTACACTTCACAATCACATCCATCCTAAAATGCACAACAACCAGTTTTTATAACAACAACAAGCAATGTTCCTAAAATTTATAAACTTGCAAACAGAAGCAACAACAAGTAACGTTATAAGATTCAGAAACTTGTAAATACAGAGGTCATAGATAACAAACAAAACCCCAAACATGACAACCAAAATGCACATGAACAACAAATTTGATGACGGATTCCCCTATTTCACCCAAATCAAACACAATCCCCTAAGCTCAAATTTGCAACAGAACACAAAATTTTTCGAAATTTACGGTTCGAAACCGATGACTATATACTTCAAATATGACCCTAAAAACAATGCAAAACATTCACATTGAGTAAATCTTAGACAGATATACAATTATGCGAACAACAACAACCGATTTCAACAACTAAACTTCATCAAGCAAGCACATTTTTCACGAGGAACACCATAATTGAAAAATTGATACCCAAATGAGGCAACAAACTTGATAATAGGGTTGGTGGATACAAACCTGAGCTCTGAGGGAGAGAATGATCGGTTCTGGATTCAAGGAAAGAGACGATCACAAATTTGCAGAGAAGCAAGAGATTGGAGTGAGAGGGTTTAGCTTGGTTCAAGCTCTCTGTGTGTGTATTAGTACACTCTAACCGTTCTCTACATAAAATGACACTTTTAACATTTAGTGGCGGTCTAAAGAGATTAACACAGACGCGGTGTGTGAACACTAAGGTTAACATTTAGGGCCTGTGATTGGGAAGATCATGAAGAGCTAGTTCAACGTTTTGCCAAAGAGTTCAACGTTTACCAATTTAACTCTGATAAGTGCGTGTGGATAGAGAAGGAAACCCTGGGGCATGATGTTGCTCTTTTTATTGGAGAAAATCTCTCATTACGTGTGGTGGCTTCAAGGTTTCCGGGATGTAAGAAAAACTGCATGTACTACAACCATGATTTCGATTTCATGAACGAAACGAAGGTATGCTAAATGATTTTGGTGTGTATGACACGGAAAAGAAGAGCATCTCAAAACCTTACTCAACGAATGCAATGAATTTATTAGAGATCGTCCAATTTGGTTTACGCCAACTTTTCACAGTCCTCCTTTTATTTCTGATATATAAGTCCGAGGTCAACCTGAATCGAAGAAGGTGAAGTTGTTATTAGGACCCCAACTTGTTATTTTAGCCAACGATGTCGTTTTGGTCTAGAGGCTAGTCGACTGTTTGTAGCTTGGAACCTCATTCTGCTCGATTTCCATTTCTTAGTCTAGGATCCTAATAATTTTCTCATATATATATATATATATATATATATATTCTCCTTAATTAATCAAAATACAATCAAGGATTATTAATCAAAATACACGTCCACCTTATCCGGATTGCAGCATGCATGGCTCACGTCTGCGTTCCTGGTTCTACCCATATACCTTTATAGATCTGGCTCTACTAAGATGGTCTTTTAGACGAAAACTGAATGGATGAGTCTGCTCATCAAGAAGTTTAAGAACCAGTGAGGACTGAAGTCAAGGTGGCTTGCTACCTTACCTTCAATAATATCAATAAATAAAAACTTTAGCCAGGACTAGTTTGAAACTTTGTAGTTTGTAACACATGGATTCATATTAATCTTGTTGAAGCTGCTTTTGCTATGTACCGTGATCATATGGAGTTCATTTAAAAATCATGAAAGGAGGAAGGAGAATGAATGCAAATAGAGAACAAGACAGTAAAATCACTTCCTCCAAAGAAGAAAACCAGTACAAAAATAGGTGTAATGAAATTGATGAACACAAAACCTGAAACGATTGAGAGGGTTTGCAGCTATTTTTCATGTAGGGTTGAGCTTTCTTCCCAGACAAATATTCACAATCTGGGAATTCTGTCAAAAAATTGTTCCGCCAATCGTAGAAAATAATGAAAAGAATCTGTTCTCCCTCATATTATACAGAGTTCATTACTTTATATACATGACATATCACATTGTTCGCAGAAAACCTCGAACATCAACCAAGAAGTTACTAAGATTTTTCCTGAATATTTGACAGTTTTTACGATCAATGGTAGATGAAAGCTGATTTGCACTTGTGAGAGTCCGCAACGCATTTGATAGTCTTGATTTCAATGTTTCATTTGCCTGCCTCTCTATCAACTCATTACCTAATTTCTGTACAGAATGAAAAAATATGGAAGAGATCAATAAAACCTAGGAGAAAGGTTGAGGTAAAGTGATGCATGCAAGTAATTCATCTAGCAGTGTCAAGAAAGGCATAGGATACGACTGCACAAGATATAATTGTAAAACAAATTTCTGTGTGTGTAACCTATATGGTAACTCACGTTTAAAGAAACAAAAAAGTAAAAGTAATCTTGAAGCAATGCAAGATAGGCTGAAGTAAAGGACATTTCATTCCCGAACAAGTGCTTGACCTCTAACCAGGATGAAAAGATGTAAACAGGGAAAAGCAAGCCATCCACGGCCAAAAAACACGTAAGAAAAAGCGATGGGAAAACTACCTGGTATAGGCTTTGCTCACAAAGTATCAACGGAAGAAGAGCATCTGCTGCACTGCTGACCAGGTCAGGACTGAATCATACAATAAAAGTGTTAAACAACATGCAACAAAAGCAATGGAGGAAACCCAGCATGTCAATATCACTAAACCTTACCTGTAATCCCCAAAAAGTAGTAATTGCAGTACTGAGCGAAGGAACCGGCTCAAAATGCCTTCCTGAAAATTTCCACCAGGATCCTTGAGGCCTGCAGCATGTGAGCCCAAGCCTACTTTGCCAGCACTTGTTTCCTTATGGTGATAAGAAGCAAGAGCTCTTAAAGCTCTGAGACACATATCAACAACTTCGGCATCCTAACAACAAACTCAAACCATACAAGTCACAGGTTAGAAATTAGAAATTATGACCAGTTTTAGGGAATACAATTATTTTAAATTCAAAGAATCCTCAAACGAGAAAAGCAAAGAACATATTATATGTCTGTTAATTTATTTTTCGCTGAATTATCCATCTCTTGTTAGTCCATCAGGTTACAGGTATATCAGCAATCCTCCAGGAATTAGAATCGTACAAGTCGCTTTTTCGATCACTTCAAATTGATTGATATCAACGCAAATTAAGAACAAGACAGATGGATAAAGCAAAAAAAGGATAAGATATAGAGCAGTACATGCATATATTTGCAACCTAAATTGGAACTGAAGCCTACAATTTGAACAATCAAGTACCTGATGTTGAAGACCAAAATCAAGGGTTCCTATTACATGAGAACAGGCTTCACTGCTTAGTTGTGCAACTGTTTCAGGATAGACCTCCAACATATGGGAGATCAATGAGAAGTACTGCACGATAATATGTCATAAATCAGCTTCAAAGAAACAACACTAAGGCTTTTCCTTCATGAAGGGTAGAAGAGCTCACATCAAAACAAAACTTGGGGTATTTCAGCAGCTCCAATGATATTAGAGGAGTAACTATATGAAGACCGAAGTAAACGACCTGCAAAACTGATGTGTCAGACACTATAAGTTTGGCATGAGATTAAAGCACAAAAGTACGAATTACCTGAGATATGTTCGTGCTCTCCGTCTCAGTGGAATCTGATGAAAAATCAACCTGCAATTAGGTATTTCATAATTGGTTCATCCAATGCTCAATGGTAATGAACAGTAACCAATCAGATACACTAAGAGGCCATACCAAATCTTTGGAACAAAGGCCTGAAAGGAGCTGGAGTAGAGCACGCAAATCCTTGTACTTCTCAGTCTTTGCTTCAGTGCTTAAGCTGCTTGATAAACTTATTGATATCTGGAAAGCAATAAAGAAGTAACACGTGACAACTTGGAATAGAACTATTTAAAAAATGGGCAAGGGCGCATGGCTACAACAATAACGGTAGAAATAATTTATTTATGAAAGCAAAATCAACAGCTAGAATCACTAGGTAATATACGTTGCTCCAACCATGAAGACAGAACACAGAAACATTATTACTAACATTATTATAAGAAAGACCCAAAGTTACCTGCAGGTTGCATCTTGATTAGCATGTCATAAAAAAACTAAGATGTTGCGGTAAACATCTTATTCCAATATATCCAATTCATCCAAGACATCCCATACATAAAACATCAGTACACACGAAAACAAGCATAATGCCAGAAAAATACCTTGCCAATATTGTTTGCTGAATAAAGACAAAGCAAACTCATGCAGAAATTGACAACAACAGCAGTTTCCTGAGCCTCTAGATAGCTTATTTGTCCATCCACCCAATCAACTACAAACTTGAGTAGCAGATATACAACTGCAGACTAAGCAATAATTAAAGATCAGCATAGTTTTTAAATTTTAAGCATATGAATAATACCTCAGATGAATGTTACCTCATGTTTGTAAACCTCAAGAAGAACCAGAACAGGATTCATTGCAGAGAATCCCAGCTCATAAATTGCTTTCTGCAAACGAGGTTCTGAGGCACTGGCAGCCCCACGAAGCCTTTCCAACAAGCAACTGACCTACAAGATGCTACGATGTTAATTGTTCTGAATTACTGAAGTAAAAAAGTAGATTTAGGTTTCTTTTATGAGTTTGTGTCCTTACCGGCAGGATGATATCTGGTTGTTGAGCAACGTTTTTGAAGTCGTTTTTGCTTGTGATTTCAACTAGATATGTTGCCATATGTCCCATGAGATCCCTAACGTACCTTTATGAAAATGGTACAAGAAAATTATTCTCTCTGACATGGCACATATGTTAGAAGATAAACTTTCTATGTAAGATAATTTAAATAGAAGACCTACTGGTTTGATGCCTCCAAATTTCTCAGACCAGAAGCTGACCGAACTAGTGTTTGAGCAAGGGAACGCTAGAACACAAGAAAAAAGACATATAACTAACAGAGAAAAAAGTGTTAAGCAACTCTCAATTAAAGCATATTAAATTCAAATTCTCACCTGATGAGCTGTATTTAGCAAGAACAAAGTTTTTTCATTAGCAAAAGCATTTGAAAGGTCACGCCATGAATCCTGCTCAAGAAATTTGGGATCATTCATCCAGTAAAGTTCACAAAAAGGACAAACAAATATAAGAGAAATTTGAAGGCAAACAACTGATATTTGGGAAAAACTTGGACACGGTACAAGAAAAATATTGGATAAGGCAATATAGGGAATACCATAATAACATATTTTATGCTTTCAAAAAATGGGCATGAAATGATCTCACCCACCAAAGCAACAAGATGAATGCAAATATGTTTTCGCTGAACAAGCGTGTGAAGTAGCTGGAAACAAGTAAGCGCCTGCAAACACAAACCAAAAAGCATCATCAATAAATTTTAATCTCAACAAGAAATTATATAACTAGAAGCCCAATCATTATGAAGACATGCCAAGACTATAATCCAACTCTTGCACAATTACTCGTCAGTATATGTCCCTAAAACCTGTAATGTAAGACTAGATAATCCAGAATATACTAGGAAAGTTACCTTCTTAACCTTTCTCAGTATTTCCCTAGACCCTATATGTAATGTAAGACTATGATCTAGAATACACTTGGAATATTACCTTGTTAACCTCTCTTAATATGTGTGCAATACACTTTGGAATGAAGGAACACAAGAATGGTCGTAGTTCTTGAAAAACTGCAAACAGCCACAATCAACTAGGTTTTGTAACACGCACCTGCAGATACTTTTCTCCAGGATATGACACCAGCGCTGTCAAGGATATGCGAACAATTATGTCTAGCACCAATTTTCCTTGACCCTGTTGTCCGAAAAACTTTAGCAAGACGGTTGTAGAGTCTCGACTTTCTTCAGGAGACATTAGGTAAGTACAAGACCATCTAGCAAGGAACCATATGACAGCCTGCACAAAGCATAAGCTTGAAATATTGGAACTGAATTGTTTGAAAACAGCACTATCAGTCAAAGAATTAGTTAAGGTCATCAGAGATGACACTTATCAATTTGGCACCCATGATAATATACGCAAAGGTAAAAAAGGTGAACTCTTGGGTAATACGGGACAGCAGAAACAAACTAAATGCTACCTCCATGAGTCTAGGACTGAAAACTGATGCTCTCATTTCTGGTTTTAAACTTTCCTCGGCAAACCTTATGATTGAGCTGTGTTCAAATGGGAAAAAAAAAGACATTAAACAGTATATAAACAAGAATTTAGAGTTTAGAGCCCCAATAGCAGTACTCAATTTTACTCAGTATGCCTGATTATCGCATTCAAGATGTTCTATGATGTATACGAAAGTATACATAGACATAGGATACCTTATTTAGGGGAACTTACCCACAAAGGATGACAATAGGATGCGTGTCTGCTTCCAGATTGTGTGGAAGATGAAATCGTATAGCATTTGGAATCTAATAAACACAGTAACTGAGAGTCATACCTCAAAGCCGCACAATGAAGTTATTAAGTTCACAACAAGTAAAAACCAGTATGATAGAGTTAAATCAACAGAAACTACAGAGAAGAATTTTCAAAAGTTAAAATTATATATAAAATTAAAGCCAAAATAAATGTAAAGTTTAAAGGCCCCCTAGAGATATCCTGAAATCATGACAATTAGCACTCTTTAGAGCTCTAGAGATAAATTATAAACCACTAATGAATTAGGCGATTATCTTATCTATGAAAAGCTTTCCACTAATGAATTAGGCAAACTTTTAAAATACAATATATTTTCATCAGATATTTGTTGTTCTTGTGTGTGTATATGCATTTGTTAATATGAATTTTTCCATAAATGAACACTGGATGGATCAACATTAAAGAAAAATCACATATGCAGTAGTTACTGCACAGCCTAATTACCAGAGGTGTTTCTCCCTCCCCTTCATCAGCGATTACGTGCCCAGTGATAAGTAGCAAGGAGTAAAGTTCCTCTAAAGTTTCAGTAGGATCAATAATGCCCCTGCCCTATAAGAGAGAACAAAACTTAGGGTATAAGCAACTCAAGGGGGGGAAAAAAACCAAGACTTTTAGCACTATCTTTAAATTCAACAATAAAAAGAAAAATAGAGGTAAAAACAAAAACAAAAACAAAAAGTTATACCATTCTCTTGTGCTTTGTCATGTAGAGAAAACAAATGAAGTCTAAAGAAAAGAAAATTTATCTGGTAATCTTATCTTTAATAGGCAAGCTGGTAGTCTTATTTTGTAGAATAATAATAATTTGTACAGTATTATCACACAAAGAGAGAGAGAGAGAGAAGCGTTGACATTCACCTGATTAAGCCGTTCAAAACGCTCCGAAAATAGTCTTGTGAGAAAAGGTACTGTGACCTCAATTGCTGTTCTACCAATTAGAGCATAGGAGCCTAGCCTCTCATCCAAGGCTGCATTAACCATACATTATACACGTGAACAAAATATCATGAAAAAGATTGTCACTTATCACTTTTCTTGTTTCACCAGTTATCAACTTATAGAAGGAACTCTTGTATAGACATTCTGATAGCTTTTTTTCATACCAGAAATAGAGGCCTGAAGGTAGTCAGAGTCATCATCTTTAAATGCTGATGCAGAAGCAGCTATATGACATAGCATTCACCATTATGTATTGATAATTAAAAAATGTAAAAACAGATGGTTCTGGAACCAAAAAAAAGAAAAGAAAAAAGAAACAAGAAAGTAACATGTTGGAATTACCTTTCAGTTCAGCCTGTACAATCAAGGCAAATAAACTGGCTGTAGCATTTTTCCCTTCAGGTGGAAGGGATGCATTTCCACCGTCGCTATTTACTGGCTGAATGGAATTGAAAGAAAAAAGAGAAGGAAAGTCAGGAAATCTGAGTGACCCCAGTATATACCACACTGATCAAAATCCAATACAAAGAAATGTTAAAAAGTGATCTTTGTTTTCACAATCATAACATAAGGGTTAAGCAAGTCTTGAATAGAATACAAGCATACAACCATGATCTTTGGAAACTGACATTAATAAACTAATCAAATCAATCATGAGTACAGAGTCTTGCTCAAAAAAAAAAACATAAGTTTAGAGTGTCTCAACATATATGAAAAATACCAAAACAACAATATCTCCACAGACTAACTAAAGCATATCATTGTGAATTTAAAATTATACCACAAGGAGTGCAGTCCAAGTATCTAGTAATATATCGCGTGCCTCCCAGCTCCAAGTCTCTTCTTCAGAGTTGTTGGTCATTAGGTTCTTGACAACTTCAGACATCAATATGCATAACAAGGTAAGAGTGCCATAAGACCTGCAAAAAGTATGCCCAAAATTCAAAATAAATAACAGATTCAGTGCATAAAAGCCATCCAACCTAATATCACCTTCATATGATGATTGATGATATAGTAATTAACATCATGATGGTCAAAGGTTACCTTGTTGATTTTAAGAGTTGGTCAAATGTTGACGGAGTTGTAACAGTTGCAATTGACAATAAAGCACGACAACCATCAAGCATCTCGCTAAAGAAAACCAAAATGAGAGTGAGAAATTGTACATGTAAAAAATAAATAATAAAGCAATGGCAGGGGAAATTCATATTTCTCAGGGGTAACCTTTCACTTTTTCCACATTCAATCGCTCTAGAAACAGCATCAGGAGGATCAATCCACTGTATTACTCCGGAAAGCAGTTGGAGCAGATGGTGTTCATGCATTTGTACTATCATTGAACAAGTTCACCACATTACATATTTTTACTGATACTTGATGAAACCTTGAATACTATATATCTGAGCAAGGAAAGAATTTTACCAGATGAAAATATGGTTCCTGTTAAGGAGCAGAACTGTACTACTAACTTTCTAGCAGAGACGGCAACAGGGCAATCGAGCCAATAACCTTCACAAGAAAACTTCTGTCTCAGTGCTGCATATAAGTTCAGGAGCCAACCTATATGACCACTAGTAACCAAAACTTCACGCCAAGCAGGTCCAGGCTACAAGCACAGCAAATCCAGAAACCTAGTCAATGGCTTAAATTTACTCTGACATTGAATCTGAGCTTTACATGAAGATTTGGATGGCACATATGTACTTCTGCCAAAATCAGCAGCAGAAGAGCAACACATTTATGGTTGTTATTATCATCATTGTTATTATTTATCCTATTTTTTCGTATAAAACCCCTGTTGCCAAGCAACACATTTATTAATTGTGGATTTGGACAGCTTATGTTTTATGTCAGAAACCATGGACCAACATAAGAATGGTGGCAAGTTGGCAATACATTCTCATGAGTGCTTTCAGTCAGTATGTTATGTAAAGAACATTTCTTCAGAACAAGAGAAGTTCATGCTACGAACTTAATACTTAAAGAAGCAGTTACCTGCACTAGATTACACTCAGATCTCTTAGGTGAATCAGTACCCGTCTGAACTCCAAGAGGGACTGCAATTGGACTGAACTCCCAGTTCAGGATTTGAAGCATGAGACGCAGTGCAGAAGTACAGACTTTAACCTCTGGTACCGCAGAGTCAGACTCAACTATTCTATTTGTAACACTTAATGCAGCATCTCGTGCCCAGCAATAGAAAGTCTATTCAGTGAAATTAACAAAACATCAGCATCAGAGCAATGAGGACACAGCAACGAGAACAAATCAGGCAAGACCAAAAAGAAAGCCACTTTCATAATCTCAAAGGGAAACTCCCCCATATAAAAAGAAAAATCAAACATATTTGTAGGCAAGATGAACATGGCAGTAGTTATACCTTCAAGTGGTCTACCTCTAATGATTTCCTGCAATGCTCATGAAACTCTCTAGGTAGACCCATCACACTAGAAGTAGATGGAGAAAATTCGGACACCTTAAACAAAAGAAATCCTTAGTCTTACATCTGATAATATCCTAAATAGTGAAGAAAAAACCAGTCAGAGACCAAAAAATATAAAACATAGGGTAAGCTGAAAGAGAGATATACCAGAGATTCCAGGAAATTAACTCCAGCAAACTGCACATCTACACCGTGAATGCCATATACAGCCTGGTTTACCTGTTACACATGACATCACCTGAATATCAAAAAAGATCTCAAGAATGGTTTTTGATAATGAATCAGACAGTGGGGTAGCAACTTGATTATATGATAGAATGAAGACACCAATGGTTTCTTGTTCCTAAATTGTAGACTCAAGAATGGAGTTCAAAGTAAATTCTTAACTAAGGAAGTCAGGTTTCTTATATATATTAATCACGCACCTGATAGAAAAATTCATCCTTCTCAGCAGCTGAGAAATCAAGCCTACAAAAAATAATTGGCAAAATAAATTTCCAATGTTTTGTTTTCTTCATAGATTCTCTGCTATCATGGCTTCAGGTACCAAAATTTGATTTAATAAAATACAAAAGTGCAAACAGTGCTTGTAGAATTTATCAAATGGGTTAAAACGGATACATAAAACCCCATACAAAATCCAAGTGAAGGCCTAGACTTGTAATGCTCTTAAAGAGATGCACTTTCTAATAAGATTTTGTGAAGTTCCTATAGATTTGGTTTTAGCTTCATGAATTGAAATAACCTCATTGTGCTCCAAAATCACAGAAAGAGCGAACTACTATCCTGAATCCCATATTGATGATCAACTACAAGACCAGTACACAGCCCAGTATATTATTAATCATTACTATGTTACTAGAGAGGCAAAAGTAGAAACTAAGGAATAACTAAAGCTCTGTGATCAATAAGACACTGGGTCGGTATATTTCTAGTTTTCTGGTTCAATAAAGTTTGGTTCTCGTCAAAATAAAAAACAAAATAAATATTACTTTGCCAAGTCAAGAGTCATGTCTTTCAAACTGGAGTGCTCTAGTTCCCACTAGAACATGGATCTAATATGCTTGGCAATTCCTGTTAAAGATTATGTGAAGCCCATGATTATAACACAGAGTTGCAACATATGAACGATAGTTTTCAGATACACATGTAATACGTTCAACATTTACATATAAAATCAAGTGCCACTTACCAACCCCTTTTCAACAATTGAGCAGCCACAGAGGACACTTTTGCTTGGACATAACCCTCAGGTGAATGCGCATGTTGCATAACAAAACAAAGACAAAAACTGCAACAACAAAAAAAATATTAAATACAAGGATCGATCACTGATCAAGGATTATGACATATCATTACTAATGATAGGAGCTATGCCTAATTATAAGCAAAGGTATCTTTGATCGTAGAAAGACAACTTAAGTATTTAAGAAAGATATGTGGCAGTGATTTAATCTTAATTTCTTGTCTTTATTTAAGGAAAGCAAACTATGAAAGTGATGGACTGGTATTATTAATATTGCTGTTAGAAACAACAAGCGATAAGTTCACAGTGTGAGAACCTAATCATGCTTCTCTTTTCATCTGAGCTAAGAAAACCCCATTCTCTAATAGCTGCATCACGAATTGCAGCTGCAGCCTGAAACCTTGCATTTGCCATCTGAGAGTTCTCTGAAACAATGAAATTGCTATCAGCATGACAAATAGATAGGACAGCCAAATTGTTTTAACTATATTCTCTATGGCATGAGGAGAAAGCATAGTGTAATAGAGAAGCAAAATCAAATTTTACGCCCGGAAAGCAGAAAACGTTTTTGACTTACCAAGAATGAATTTACATGTCTGGTATGGTTGAGGAGCCTGGGAGAGTGACAAAATAGTAGCTTCAGCAGCACCTAAATTCATCTGCATCTGCTCAAGGGAAAAGTAGATGTAAGACAATGTTCTATTCATATGAGATCGTACATATATATATATATATATATATATATATATATATATATATATGCTGTACCACTTCCAGCGCCTTAAAATAAAATTTCAAACACAACTACCACTCGAACTTCACTCATGTCAAGTTCAAGAATCTGATAATCAAATAACTACAGTCATCTCGAAAATCAAATTTTGATTCTTCATAAAGTTCATTCCTCTAAGGTCACTAGAGAAACCAAGACATAAACAAGATCAGCAGTCTCACTATCACTCCAATTCCTCAACCCTATTTCCAAAAACTAAATATTATGTGCCATCTCTCTCCTTCTTTTCACCATCAACTCTCCAAAAACAGAGACTCTACTTCTCAAACTTCTACACTCTTTTCCTCTATTTCCCTCCAAACCCATCAACACTAATCCCAAACATGTCCACTGCAACTCTCTACTCAACTTGGCAATGTGGGTTCCTCACCATCATCAATCTCCAAAACAGAGAACTCCAAAAGAACAAAGCTTTAACCAAACCCATCATTCTTTATCCATTTCTACATCAAACCCATAAATCCTAATCCCAAACAAGTTCACTTCATCTCTCCAATAAATCAACTCTGAATGTCCCATACCAATAAACTCCTAAAGAACAGAGCTTTACCTGAATAGAAGTACAGGCGAGTTCAATGGCGTGCATGGTGGACTGGAGCTGCCCCAAGTCCCCAGAATTACCTCTCTCCGCAAATCCCTGCATACTTCTTCCTCTGAAAAAATCAAACACCAATGGAAAAATGGTCACTTTAACATTCGTTTTATCTGGATTCAATAAGAAAGAGATGAGATTGGGGTGAGGGCATTGATATAGTGGGGATTGGAAGTTTACCTGAGAGAAGAAAAACAGGGGATTAGATCATAGAGGAGAGGAGAGACAAAGAGTGAGGCTTTTTGGGTGTTCAAGAGAGGAAGTGGTTTCAGAGAAAGAGTGGACGGATTAAACTAATCAGTTACAAGGGTTTTTCTTTTATACCCGATAGAGTAATTGTTGCAATTTTAAGATTTGGCTGTGTGACCCCAAAGATTTCAATATACTGCAGTATTGCCCTGTCTTATATGTCATGTTTTTTTCTTTAGAATGTTGATGTGTTTACTTTGAGCACATGTATGATCTTCAACGATCTAACATATGTGGATTATAATCGTAATGACAAAAAGTGAGAAGAAAATTGGAGAAAGCGTGTCTCGTTATAGTAAAATCTAGAATCCTTGATCTACAACTCTTCTCACGTTCTTCCCGTGCTTTCCGAATTTAACGTACTCATTCCATTCATATTTCCACCACTTAATTCATCGATATGCTCCATGTTAATGTCATATATCTATCTCGCTCCAACTAACAATTCGACTCTCCAGAATTACTTTGGACAACTAGTAAGGGGCCGCCTAAATCCGCCTTGACCAGCGTAGGGACATCCTAGACTCGTGTAGGGACAACTTAGGGTCGCCAAGGGTTGCCATGACCTGCAAAGGGACAACTTAGACCCGCTTAGTGGCCTAGACCAGCCAAGGGCCGCTGAGACCCGCCCAGAGCCACCTTAACTCACCTAAGGGCCACCAATGGCCGCTTAGACCTGCATGGGGATTGTTTAGACTCGCATAGGGACAGCCTAGACCTGTCAAGGGGCTGCCGAGACCTACCTAGGGTAGCTCAGGGGTGGTCTTGACCCACCTAGGCCGCCTTGACCCGCCAAGGGGCTGCCCTGCCTTTACACACATCTAGGGTCGCTTTGACCTCCCTAAGGCCTATCGAGACCCAACTAGAATCGCCTTGACCTGCAAAGGGGCCGCCTTGACCCGTCTAGGGTCACTGAAGGGCCGCCTTAACCCACCTTGACCCATTCAGGGGCTGCCTTCACCCTCCTAGGCTCGCCTTGACCCACCAAGAGGCTGCTTTTACACGCCTAAGACCGCTTTAACCTCCCTAAGACCCGCCGAGACCCAACTAGGGCCGCCTTGACCCGCCAAGGGGTTGCCAAGACCCGTATAAGGCCACCAAGGGGCCGCCTTGACTCACTTAGGGCAGCCAAGGGGCCGCCTTGACACATTTAGGGCCACCAAAGGGCTACTTTGACCCTCTTAGGCCCGCCAAATGGTTGTCTTGACCCGCCAAGGTGCTTCCTTTATATGCTTAGGGCTGTTTTAACCTCCCTAAGACCTACCGAGACCCAACTAGGGCAGCCTTAACCCGCCAAGGGGCTGCCTTTACACACCTAAGGCTGCTTTGACCTCACTAAGACCCGTCGAGACCCAATTAGGGCCACCAAGGGGCTGCCCAGACCCGTCTAGGGCCACCAACGGGCTGCCTTGACCCGTTAAGGGGCTACATTGACCCACCTAGGGGCTACCTTTACATGCTTTAGGCCGCTTTAACCTTCCTCAACCCGTTAAGGGGAATCCAAGACCTGTCTAGGGCCACTAAGGGACCGCCTTGACCTGCCTAAGGTCACTAAGAGGTAGTCTTAACCTATCTAGGGCCACCAAGGGTTCGCTTTGACCCTTCTAGGCCCGCCTAGGGCCACCTTGACCCATTAAGGGGGCTTCATTGACCCTCCTACGAACGCCTAGGGTCCCCTTGACTCGCTAAGACACAATTGGGGCTGCCTTGGGCTGGCTTGGGCCGTCTTGACACACCTTGGACCGCCTTGACATGCCTTGACCCGTTAAGGGGCTACGTTGACCCTCCTATGCCCGCTTGGGACGCCTTGCCTTGCCTTGGGCCGTCTTGACCCGCCAAGGGGCTGTCTTTACATGCCTAGGGCCGCTTTGACCTCCCTTATGCCCGCCAAGACTCAACTAGGGTCGGCTTGACCCGCCAAGGGGCTCCAAAAACCCGTCTAGGGACAGCAATGGGTAGTTTTGACCCGCCAAGGGGATGCCAAGACCTGTTTGGCGCCGCCAAGAGGCCGCCGTGACCCGACTAAGGCCGCCAAGGGGCCGTCTTGGGCAGCCTAGGGCGGCCAAGTTGCTGCCTTAACCCTCCTTGGGCCGCCTTGACCCACCTTAACCCGCTTTGGGCCGCCTTGACTCGCCTTGGGCCGCCTTGACCCGTTAAGGGGCTGCCTTGACCCTCCTAGGCCTGCCTAGGTTCGCCTTGATCCGCCAAAGGGTCATCTTGACCTGCCAAGGGTTGCCTTTACACGCCTAGGCCAGTTTTGACCTCCCTTAGGCTCGCCAAGACACAACTAGGGCCACCTTAACCCACCAAGGGGCTACCAAGACATGTTTAGGAACATCAAGGGGTCGCCTAGACTCGTTTAGGGCCACCAAGGGACTGTCTTGAACTGTCTTGGGCCGTCTTAACCCGCCTTGGGCAGCCTTTCCCCGCCTTGACCCGCGTTGAGCCTCCTTGACCCGTTAAGTGGCTGCCTTCGCCTTTCTAGACCCTCCTAGGCCCGCCTAGGGTCACCTTGACCATCCTAGGCCCGCCAACCGTCTTGACCTGCTAAGGGGCTGCCTTCACACACCTAGGGCCGCTTTAACATCCCTTAGGCCCGCTAAGACTCATCTAGGGTCGGCTTGACTCGCCAAGGGGCTGCCTTGACCTGCCAAGGGGCTGCCAAGACCCATCTTGGGACACTAGGGGACACCTTGACCCGCCAAGGGGCTACCAAGACCCGTTTAGGGCAACCAAGGGGCTGCCGTTACCCGTTTTGGCCCGCCTTAACCCGTCTTCGGCCGCCTTTTTCCGCCTTGACCAGCTTAGGGCCACCAAGTGGCTGTCTTGACCCGTCGTGGGCCACCTTGCCCGCCTTGGGCTGCTTTGACCAAGGCTGGCCTAAGATGGTCAAGGCAGCCCTGGACGGGTCAAGGCGGCTCCTTGGTTCCCTTAGATGGGTCTAGCTAAGTCTGGGGAACCCCTAGGCGGGTTAAGGCGGCCCTTAGGCGGCCTTAAGAGGGTCTAGACAGCCCTGTGCGGGTCAAGGCGGCCTTAGACGGGTAAAAACGGCCCATGAAGGGTCAAGGCAGGCTAACGCGGGTCAAGGTGGCCCAAAGCGTGTTAAGGCGAGTCAAGGCGACTCCTTGGAAGGTCTAAGAGGGTCAAGGAGGGTGAAGGTGGTCCAAGGCGAGTCAAGGCGGCCTCTTGGTGGCCTTAAATGGGTTAAGGTGGCCTCTTGGTGACCATAGGAGGGTCAAGGAAGCCATGTCAAGGAAGGCCGATGACGGGTTAAGGCGGGTCATGGCGGCCCCTTGAATGGTCTAGGAGGGTCAAGGCGGCCCCTTGGAGCCCCAAGATGGGTTAAGGCAGCCTCTTGGCGGCCCTAAGAGGGTCAAGCCGGGTCAAGGCATCCCAAAGCGGGTCAAGGCGTCCCAAAGCGGGTCAAGGCGTCCCAAAGCGGGTCAAGGCGTCCCAAAGCGGGTCAAGGCGGCTCATGACAGGCCAAGGCGGGTCAAGCTGGCCCCTTGGCGGCCCTAGATGGGTTAAGGAGGACTCTTGGCGCTTGTAGGAGTGTCAAGGCGGCCCATGGCGGCCCAAGACGGGTCAAGGCAGCCTATGGCGGGCCAAGGTGGCCTCTTGACGGCCCTAACTAGGTTAAGGTGGCCTCTTGCCGGCCTTAGAGGGGACAAGGCGGCCTTGGGCGGGTTAAGGCGGATCAAGGCAGCCCCTTGGAGGGTCAAGGCGGTCCAAAGCGGATCAAGGCAGCCCAAAGATGTTCAAGGCGGGTCAAAGAGGCCCATGGCGGGCCAATGCGGGTCAAGTCGGCCACTTGGCGGCCCTATATGGGTTAAGGCGGCCTCTTGGCAGCCCTAGGAGGGTCAAGGCGGCCAAGCAGGTCAAGGCATCCCTAGGCAGGTCAAGGCAGCTCTGGGCAGGTCATGGCAGCCCTAGGCTGGTCAAGGCGGCCCCTTGGAGGTCCTAGATGGGTTAAGACGGCCCCTTGGTACCCCTAGATGGGTCTAAAAGGGTCTAGGCAACCCCTTTGCGGCCCTAGGCGTGTCAAGGTGGCCTCTTGGCGGGTTAATACGACCCCTTGGTGGCCCTAGGCGGGCCTAATAGGATTAAGGTGGCCTCTTGGCGGCCCTCAGAGGGTCAAGGCGACTCCTTGGTGGCCCTAGGCAGGCCTAGGAGGGTTAAGGCAGCCATGTGCGGGTTAAGGCGGGTCAAGGCAGCCCTGGGCCGGTCAAGGCGACCGATTGGAGGCCCTAGACGGGTCAAGGCAGCCCCATGATGCCCCTAGATGGGTCTAGGAGGGTCTAGGAAACCCCTTAGCGGCCCTAGGCGGGTCAAGGCGCCCTTTTGGCGAGTTAAGGCGACCCCTTGGAGGCCCTAAGCGGTCCTAGGAGGGTCAAGGCGGCCCCTTGGTGGCCCTAGAAGGGTAAAGGCGCCAAGGCTGGTTAAGGCGGGTTAAGGCGGCTCTTTGGAGGGTCTAGGAAGGTCAAGAAGGGTCAAGGCGGCCCTAGAAGGGTAAAGGCGCCAAGGCGGGTTAAGGCGGGTCAAGGCGGCTCCTTGGAATGTCAAGAAGGGTCAAGGCGACCCAAGGTAGGTTAAGGGGGATCAAGGCAGTCCAAGACGGGTCAAGGCGGCCCAAGGAGGGTCAAGACGGCCCAATGTGGCTCAAAGAGGTTCATGGCGGGTCAAGGCGGCCCCTTCACGGCCCTAGATGGGTTAAGGCAGCCTCATGGCGAAGGCGGGTCGAGGTGGCCTAAGGAGGGTCAAGGCGGCCCTAGGAGGGTCAAGGCGGGTCAAAGTGGCCCAAAGCAGGTCAAGACGGGTCAAGGCGGTCCTTTGGTGGCCCTAGGCGGGCATAATAGGGTCAAGGCAACCTTGGGCGGGTCAGGATACAACTAGGACCGCCTTGACTCACCAAGGGGCTGCCAACACCTGTTTAGAGACAGCAACTGGTCACCTTGACCCGCCTAGACTCGTTTATGGCCACCAAGGGGGTGCCTTGAACTGTCTTGGACCGGCTTTACTCGTCTTGGGTCGCCTTTCCCCGCATTAACCCGTCTTGGGCCTCCTTGACCCATTATGTGGCTCCGGCCCTCTTAGGGTCACCTTGACCCGCCAAGGAGCTGTCTTGGCCTGCCAAGGGGCGGCCTTTACAAGCCTAGGGCCACTTGGACCTCCCATAGACCCGTCAAGGGGCTACCAAGACTCGTCTTCAGACACCAACCTACCGCCTTAACCTGCTAACGGGCCTTGTAGGCCAGCCAAGGGGTTACATTTACACGCTTAACCTCCCTTAACCCACCAAGTGGCTGCCAAGACCCGTCTAGGGCCACCAAAGGGATGCATTGACCCGCTATGGGGATACCAAAACCCGTTTAGCGCCGCCAAGGGGTTGTTGTGACCTGCCTATAGCCGTTAAGGGGCCGCCTTGGGCCGTCAAGTTATCGCCATGACCAATTTTGGGCCGCCTTGACCCACCATGACCTGTTAAGGGGCTGTCGCGACCTGCCTTGCCCACCTTGGGCCGCCTTGACCAGCCTTGCCCAAACCTTTGACCCCCTTAACCCGCTTAAGGCCACCAAGTGGCCGTCTTGACCTGTCTTAACCTGCAAAGGGCCGCCAAGTGGCCGCCTTTACCCGCCTTGGGCCGCCTTAACCCATTAAGGAACTGCCTTGAACCGTCTTAGGATGCCTTTACCCGCCTTAGGCCGCCAATTAGCCGTCTTGACTCGCCTTGGGCCGCCTTGACACGCCTTGATCTGTTTTGGGCTACCTTTACACGCCTTGATCCGCGTTGAACTACCTTTACACGCCTAGGGCCGCTTTGACCTCCCTTAAGCCCGCCAAGACTCAACTATGGCCACCTAGACTCGTTTAGGGCCACCATGAGGCTGCCTTGAACCGTTTTAGGCCGCCTTGAGGCGCCTTCGGCCGCTTAGGGCCTTCTTGACCTATTAAGTGGTCGCCTTGACCCTCCTAGGCCCGCTTAGGGTTGCCTTGATTCGCTAAGGGGTCGTCTTAACCCGCCAAAGGCTGCCTTTACATGCCTAGGGCCGCTTTGACCTCCCTTAGGCTCGCCCTAGGGCCGCCTTGACCAGCATTGCTCCGCCTTGATCCGCTTTGGGCTACCTTTACACGCCTTGATCCGCCTTGGGCTACCTATACACGCCTAGGGCCGCTTTGACCTCCTTTAAGCCCGCCAAGACTCAACTATGGCCACCTAGACTTGTTTAGGGCCACCAAGGGGCTGCCTTGAACCGTCTTAGGCCGCCTAAGTTCTTCTTGACCCGCCAAGGGGTCTTCTTGACCAGCCAAGGGGCTGCCTTTACATGCCTAGGGCCGCTTTGACCTCCCTTGGGTCGGCCAAGACTCGCCTAGGGTCGTCTTGACCAGCATTGCCCCGTCTTAGGTCACCTTGACCTGCCAAGGGACTGCCAAGACCCGTCTAAGGACACCAAGGGGCTACCTTTACATGCCTTGGGCCGCTTTGACCTCCCTTAGGCCCGCCAAGACTCAACTAGGGCTGCCAAGACCAATCTAAGGACACAAAGGGGCGGCCTTGACCCACCAAGGAGCTGCCAAGACCCGTTTTGGACCACCAAGGGGCCACCGTGACCCGCCTAGGGCCTCCAAAGGGTCGTATTGGGCTGTCAAGTGGCCGTTTTGACCAGCCTTGCCCCACATTGGGCCGCCTTGACCCGCCTTGGGCCGCCAAGTGGTCGTCTTGACCCGCCAAGGGGCCTTCTGGGCCCTCTAAGAGGCTACCTTTACATGCTTTTGGCCGCTTTAACCTCCCTTAAGCCGCCAAGGGGCTATCAAGACATGTCTAGGGCCACCAAGGGGCCGCCTTGACCTGCTAAGGGGATACCAAGACTCGTTTAGAGTCGCTAAGGGGACGCCGTGACCAACCTATAACCGCCAAGGGGCCGTCTTCGGCCGCTTTGGGCAGCCAAGTGGCCGCCTTAAACCGCCTTAGGCTGCCTTAACCCGCCTTGATCCGTTAAGGGGATACCGTAACCCACCTTGGCCTTACTTGACCCGTCTTGGGCTGCCTTAACCAGCGTTGCCCAGCCTTGGGCCGCTTTGCCCCGCTTTGACCCGCCTTGACCCGCTTAGGGCCGCCTTGCTTTGACCCGCTTTGACCCGCCTTGACCCGCTTTGACCCGCCTTGACCCGCTTTGACCCGCCTTGGGCCGCTTTGCCCCGTTTTGACCCACCTTGACCCGCTTTACGCCGCTTTTTACCTCCATTAACCCGCCAACGGGCTGCCAAAACCTGTCTATGGCCACCTAGAGGCTACCTTGACCCGCTAAGGGGATACCAAGACCCATTTAGCGCCGCCAAGGGGCCGCCGTGACTTGCCTATAGTCGCCAAAGGGCCGCCAAGTTGTCGCCTTAACCCTCTTTGGGCCGTCATGACCCGTTTTGGGCCGCCTTGGCCCGTTAAGGGCTGTCGTGACTCGCCTTGGCCCACCTTGACCAGCCTTGCCTCACCTTAGGCCGCTTTGCCCCGCCTTTGGCCGCCTTAACCCGCTTAGGGCCGCCAACTGACCGTCTTGACCCGCCTTGGGCGGCCTTAACCCGTTAAGGGGCTGGCTTGAACCGTCTTCGGCAGCCTTAATCCGACTTAGGCCGCCTTAACCCGCTTTGACACGCCTAAGGCCGCCAAGTGGCCGTCTTGACCCTCCTTGGGCCACCTTTGGCCGCCTTAACCCGTTTAGGGCCGCTAAGTAGTCGTCTTGACCCGCCTTAAGCCGCCTTGGGCTGCCTTAACCTGTTAAGGGGCTGGCTTGAACCGTCTACAGTTGCCTTGACCAGACTTAGGCCGCCTTGACCCACCATGGTCCACCTTATCCAGCTTTGGGCCGCCAACTGGCCGTCATGAACAATTTTGGGCTGCCTTGAACAATTTTGGGCTGCCTTGACCCGCCTTGGGCCGCCTTAAACCGTTAAGTGACTGCCTTGACCTTTTAGGCCCGCCTAGGGTCACCTTGACCGTCCAAGGGGCCGTCTTAACCCGCCAAGGGGTTGCCTTTACACGCCTAAGGTCGCTTTGACCACCCTTAGGCCCGCCAAGACTCAACTAGGGCCGGCTTGACCCGCCAAGGGGCTGCCAAGACCAGTCTAAGGACACCAAGGGGTCGTCTTGACCCACTAAGGAGCTGTCAAGACCCGTTTTAGACCACCAAGGGACTGTTGTGACCCGTCTAAGGCCACCAAAGGGCAGTCAAGTGGCTGCTTTGACCCGCCTTGGGCCGCATTGACCCGCCAAGGGGCTACCTTTACACGCTTTAGGCCGCTTTAACCTCCCTTAACCCACCAAGGGACTGCCAATACCCGTCTAGGGCCACCAAGGGGCCGTCTTGGCCTGCTAAGGGGATACCAAGACCCGTTTAACGGCACCAAGGGGTTGCCGTAACTTGTCTATAGCCGCCAAAGGCCGTTTTCGGTTGTCTTGGGGAGCCAAGTGGCCGGCTTAACCCCTCTTAGGCCGCCTTGACCCGCTTTGGGTCGCCAAGTGGCCGGCTTAACCCTTTTTACGCCGCCTTGACCCGTTTTGGACCGCCTTGACCCGCCTTGATCCGTTAAGGGGCTACCGTGACTCGCCTTGGCCCGTCTTAACCCGCCTTGACCAGTCTTGCCCCGCTTAGGACCGCCTTGACCCACTTAGGGCCGCCAAGTGACCATCTTGACCTGTCTTGGGCCGCCTTGACCCACCATGGGTCGTCTTGACCTGCCTTGGGCTGTCTTGACCCGTCAACGGGCTGTCTTGAACCATCATAGGCTGCCTTGACCCGTTTTGGGGCCTCCAAGGGGCCGACAAGTGGCCGTTTTGCCTCGCCTTTGGCTGCTTTAACGAGCCCTGACCCGCATTAGGCCGTAGAGTGGCCGTCTTGACCAGCCTTGGGCAACCTTGACCCGTCAAGGGGACTTCTAGGCCCGCCAAAGGGCTACATTTACACGCTTTAGGCTGCTTTAACCTCCCTTAGCCCGCCAAGGGGCTGTCAAGACCCGTCTACAGCCACCAAGGGGCCGCCTTGACCCACTAATGGGATAACAAGACCCGTTTAGCACCACCAAGGGGCCGTCGTGACCTACCTATAGCCACCAAGGGGCCGTTTTCTACCGCCTTAGGCCACCTTGATCCGTTATGGAGCTGTCGTGACCCGCCTTTGGCCTGCCTTGGGCCGCTTTGCCCACCTTGGTCCGCCTTAACCCGTTTAGGGCTGCCAAGTGCCCGTCTTGACCTGTCTTGGGCTGTCTTGACACGTCTTGGGCCGCTTTAACCCGTCTTGGGCCACCTTGACCTGTTAAGGGGCTGTCTTGAACCGTCTTGGGCCGCCTTGACCTGCTTTAGGCCGCCTTAACCCGCCTTGTCCAGCTTAGGGCTGCCAAGTGGCCGTCTTGACCCGCCCTTACCCGTCTTGACCCGCCTTAGCCCGTTAAGGGGCTACCTTGAATCGTCTTGGGTCGTTTTGACCCGCCTTGACATGTTATGGGGCTGCCTTGAACCGTTTTAGGCTGCCTTGACCCATCTTGGGCCACCTTGACCCGTCAAGTGGCTGTCTTGACCCTTTTAGGCCCGCCTAGGGTTGCCTTAACCCGTCAAGGGGCTGCCTTTACACACCTAGGGCCGCTTTGACCTCCCTTAGGCCCGTCAAGACTCAACTAGGGCTGAGACCGGTATAAGGACACCAAGGGGCCGCCTTGTCCCACCAAGGAGCTGCCAAGACCCGTTTTGGACAACCAAAGGGCCGTCGTGACCCGCCTAGGGCCGCTAAGGGGCAGTCTTGGGCCTACAAGTGGCCGCTTTGACCAGCCTTGCCCCGTCTTAGGTCACCTTGCCCCACCTTGACCCGCTTAGGGCCCCCAAGTGGCCGTCTTGAGCCCCCACCAAGGGGCTGCCTTTACACGTTTTAGGCTGCTTTAACCTCTCTTAACTCGTCAAGGGGCTGCCAAGACCTGTCTAAAGCCACCAAGGGGCCGCCTTAACCCACCTAAGGTCGTTCAGAGGCCGTCTTGACCCATCCAGGGCCACCACGGGGCTGCTTTGACCCTTTTAGGCCCGCCTTGGTTCACCCGTTAAGGGGGCTTCCTTGACCCTCCTACGACCGCCTAGGGTCACCTTGACCCACCAAGGGCCGTCTTGACCCGCCAAGACACAACTAGGGCCGCCTTGGGCTGGCTTGGGTTGTCTTGACCCGCCTTGACCCGTTAAGGGCTACCTTGACTCTCCTAGGCCCGCTTGGGACTCCTTGACCCGCCTTAGGCCCCCTTGACCTGTTAAGGGGTTGCCTAGAATCGACTTAAGCTGCCTTGACCCGCCTTAACCCGCCTTGACCTGCCTTGGGCCGCCTTGACATGCCTTGGGCCGCCTTGACCTGCCTAGACCCGTCTTGACCCATTAAGGGGCTGCCTTGAACCGTCTTGGACCGCCTTGACCCACCTTGGACCGCCTTGACTCGTTAAGGGGTTGCTTTGAACAGTCTTGGACTGCGTTGACCCGCCTTGACCTGGCTTGACCCGCTAAGGGGCCGCCTTGACCCCCTAACCGCCTCAAAGGGCCGCTTTGACCCGCCTTGACCTACCAAGGGACCGCCTTAACCCTCCTAGATCCACGTCGAGACCAGCTAGACCCGCTTAGGAGCGCCTAGACTTGCCAAGGGTCTGTCGATACTTGTCTAAGGCCGCCATGGTGATGCTGAGACCCATTTAGGGCCGTTAAGAGGTCGCCTAGACCTGCATAGGTATAATACCCAGATAATTTAGAAATAATAAATAAATACTTTATATGAAAAAAAATTAAATTAATTTGGAAAGGTCCCAAGATGGGTTAAGACAGCCTCTTGGCGGCCCTAAGAGGGTCAAGTCGGGTCAAGGCGTCCCAAAGCGGGTCAAGGCGTCCCAAAGCGGGTTAAGGCGGCTCATGACAGGCCAAGGCGGGTCAAGCTGGCCCCTTGGCGGCCCTAGATGGGTTAAGGAGGCCTCTTGGCGCTTGTAGGAGTGTCAAGGCGGCCCAAGACGGGTCAAGGCAGCCTATGGCGGGCCAAGGTGGCCCCTTGACGGCCCTAACTAGGTTAAGGTGGCCTCTTGCCGGCCTTAGAGGGGACAAGGCGGCCCTGGGCGGGTTAAGGCGGATCAAGGCAGCCCCTTGGAGGGTCAAGGCGGGTCAAGGCGGTCCAAAGCGGATCAAGGCAGCCCAAAGAGGGTCAAGGCGGGTCAAAGAGGCCCATGGCGGGCCAATGCGGGTCAAGTCGGCCACTTGGCGGCCCTAGATGGGTTAAGGCGGCCTCTTGGCAGCCCTAGGAGGGTCAAGGCGGCCAAGGCGGGTCAAGGCATCCCTAGGCAGGTCAAGGCAGCTCTGGGCGGGTCATGGCAGCCCTAGGCTGGTCAAGGCGGCCCCTTGGAGGTCCTAGATGGGTTAAGACGGCCCCTTGGTACCCCTAGATGGGTCTAAAAGGGTCTAGGCAACCCCTTTGCGGCCCTAGGCGTGTCAAGGTGGCCTCTTGGCGGGTTAATACGACCCATTGGTGGCCCTAGGCAGGCCTAATAGGATTAAGATGGCCTCTTGGCGGCCCTCAAAGGGTCAAGGCGACCCCTTGGTGGCCCTAGGCGGGACTAGGAGGGTTAAGGCAGCCCTGTGCGGGTTAAGGCGGGTCAAAGCAGCCCTAGGCGGGTCAAGGCGACCCATTGGAGGCCCTAGACGGGTCAAGGCATCCCCATGATGCCCCTAGATGGGTCTAGGAGGGTCTAGGAAACCCCTTAGCGGCCCTAGGCGGGTCAAGGCGCCCTTTTGGCGAGTTAAGGCGACCCCTTGGTGGCCCTAAGCGGTCTTACGAGGGTTAAGGCGGCCCTTTGGTGGCCCTAGAAGGGTAAAGGCGCCAAGGCTGGTTAAGGCGGGTTAAGGCGGCTCTTTGGAGGGTCTAGGAAGGTCAAGAAGGGTCAAGGCGGCCCTAGAAGGGTAAAGGTGCCAAGGCGGGTTAAGGCGGGTCAAGGCGGCTCCTTGGAAGGTCAAGAAGGGTCAAGGCGACCCAAGGCAGGTTAAGGGGGATCAAGGCAGTCCAAGACGGGTCAAGGCGGCCCAAGGAGGATCAAGACGGCCCAAGGTGGGTCAAAGAGGTTCATGGCGGGCCAAGGCGGGTCAAGGCGGCCCTTTGGTGGCCGGCCCTAGGCGGGCATAATAGGGTCAAGGCAGCCTTGGGCGGGTAAGGATACAACTAGGGCCGCCTAGACTCACCAAAGGGCTTCCAACACCTGTTTAGAGACAGTAACTGGTCACCTTGACCCGCCTAGACTCGTTTATGGCCACCAAGGGGGTGCCTTGAACCGTCTTGGACCGGCTTTACTCGTCTTGGGTCGCCTTTCCCCGCATTAACCCGTCTTGGGCCTCCTTGACCCGTTATGTGGCTCCGGCCCTCCTAGGGTCACCTTGACCCGCCAAGGAGCTGTCTTGGCCTGCCAAGGGGCGGCCTTTACAAGCCTAGGGCCGCTTTGACCTCCCATAGACCTGTCAAGGGGCTACCAAGACCCGTCTTCAGACACCAACCTACCGCCTTGACCCACTAAGGAGTTGCCAAGACCCGTCTTGGGACACCTAGGGGCCAAGGTCAGTCAAAGCGGCCCCTTCCCGGCCCTAGATTGGTTAAAGCGACCTCTTGGCGCCTGTAGGAGTGTCAAGGCGGCCAAGGCGGGTCAAGGCGGCCAATGGCGGCCAACGTGGCCTTTTGGCGGCCCTAAAAGGGTCAAGCCCTTGGTGGCCCTAGGTGGGCCTAGGAGGGTTAAGGAAGCCCTGGGCTGCCAAATGGCCGTCTTGACCCTCTTTGGGCCACCTTAACCCGCTTTGACCTGTTTAGGGCCGCCAATTGGCCGTCTTGACCCTCCTTGGGCCGCGTTGACACGCCTTGGGTCGCCTTGACCCTTCGTAACCCGCCTTGACCCGTTAAGGGGCTGCTTTAACCCGCCATGGGCCACCTTAACCCGACTTGGGCCGCCTTGATCTGTTAACTGGCTGCCTTAACCCTTTTAGGCCCGCGTAGGTCGCCTTGACCCGCCAAGGGGCTGTCTTAGCCCGCCAAAGGGCCGTCTTAACCTGCCAAGGGGTTACCTTTATGCGTTTAGGGCTACCAAGGGGTCTCCGTGACCTGCCTTGCGCCGCCTTGACCCGCCTTGTCCTACCTTGGGTCGCCTGAACTCGCTTAGGGCCGCCAAGTGGCCGTCTTGACCCACCTTGGGCCGCCTTGACACACCTTAGGCCTCTTTAACCCGCGTTGGGCTGCGTTGACCCACCTTGACCCGTTAAGGGGCTGCCTTGACCTACCTTAGGCCTCCATGATACACCATGGGCTGCCCTAACCCACCTTGACCTGTTAAGGGGCTGTCTTGAACCGTCTTGGGCTGCCTTAACCCGTTAAAGGGCTGCCTTGAACCGTCTTAGGCTGTCTTGACCTGCCTTGGGCCGCCTTGGCCCATTAAGTGGTTGTCTTGACCCTTTTAGGCCCGCCTACGGTCGCCTTAACTCGCCAAGGAGCCGTCTTAACCCGCCAAGGGGCTGCCGTTACACGCCTAGGGCCGTTTTGACCTCCCTTAGGCCCGCCAAGACTCTACTAGGGCAGCCTTGACCCACAAAGGAGCTGCCAAGACCTGTTTTGGACAACCAAGGGGCCGCCTAGGGCAACCAAGTTACCGCCTTGACCAGCCTTACCCCGCCTTAGGTCGTCGTGCCCCGCCGTGACCCGTTTAGGGCGGCCAAGTTACCGCCTTTTGTCGCCTTAACCCGTTAAGGGTTACCTTAATCCACCTAGGCCCCCTAGGTCGCCTTGACCCGCCAAGGGGCCTTCTAGGTCCTCCAAGGGGCTGCCTTTAGATGCTTTAGGCCGCTTTAACCTCCTTTAATCCACCAAGAGGCTGCCAAGACCCGTTTAGTGCCACCAAAGGGCCGCCTTAACTCGCCTAAGGTCGCTAAGAGGCCTTCTTGACCTGTCTAGGGCCACCAAGGGGCCGCCTTGACCATCTAGGACCGCCTTGGTTGACCCGTTAAGGGGGCTTCCTTGACCCTCCATGCTCACCTAGGGTCGCCTTGACCCGCCAAGGGACGTCTTGACCCATCAAGACACAACTAGGGCCGCCTTGGGCTGGCTTAGGCCGTCTTGACCCGATAAGGGGATACCAAGACCCATTTAGGGACACCAAGGGGCCGTCTTAACCCGCCAAGGGGCTGCCTTTACACGCCTAAGGACACTTTGACCTCCCTTAGGCCCGTCGAGACTCAACTAGAACCGGCTTGACCCACCAAGGGGCTGCCAAGACTCGTCTAAGGACACCAACGGGCTGCCTTGACCCACCAAGGAGCTGCCAAGACCAGTTTTGGATCACCAAGGGGCCGCCGTGACCCGCCTAGGGCCGACTTGGGCCGTCAAGTGGCCACTTTGACCAACCTTGCCCCGCCTTGACTCGCATTAGGTCGCCTTGGGCCGCTTGACCCGCCAAGTGGCCGTCTTGACTCGCCAAGTGGCCGTCTTGACCTGCCTAGGCTAGCCTTGGGTCGCGTTGACCCCATAAAAGGCTACCTTGAACCGTCTTAGACTGCCTTGAACCGCCTTAGGGCCACCTTCACCCACATTGACCCGCTTTGGTCCTCCTTGACCCATCTTGTCTAGCTTAGGGCTCCAAGTGGCCGTCTTGACCCGTTTTAACCCACTTTGACCCCCTTAGGGCCCCCTTGACCCGCTTAAGGCCACCTTGACCCGCTTAGGGCTGCCTTAACCCGCCTTGACCCATTAAGGGGCTGTCGTGTCCCCCCTTGGCCCACCTTCGGCCGCCTTGACCAGTCTTGCCCCGCCTTCGGTCGCTTTGCCCCGCCTTAGGCCGCCTTAACTCGCTTAGGACCGCCAAGTGGCCGTCTTGACCCGCCTTAGGCCGCCCCTTGACCCGCCTTAGGCCGCCCCTTGACCCGCCTTGGGCAACCTTGACACGCTTTGACCCGTTAAGGGGCTGCCTTGAACTGTCTTGGGCCGACTTAACTCGTTAAGGGGCTACCTTGAACCGTCTTAGGCTGCCTTGACTCACCTTAGGCCGCCTTAACCCACCTTGACCTGCCTTGGTCGGCCATAACCCATTTTGACCGGCCTTGGAGTCGCCTTGACACGCCTTGGAGCCGCCTTGACTCGTTTAGGGCCGCCAAGTGGCCGTCTTGACTTGCCTTGGGCAGCCTTAACATGCCTTAGGCCGCCTTGACTCGCCGTGACCTGCGTTGGGCCGCCTTGACGCATTGGAGCCGCCTTGACCCGCCATGACTCGCCGTGACTTGCGTTGGGCTGCCTTGCCCCGCTTTGGGCCGCCTTAACCTGCTAACGGGCCTTGTAGGCCAGCCAGGGGGTTACATTTACACAGGCCTTGTAGGCCTTGTAGGCCAGTCAAGGTGGCCCCTTGGCAGGTCTAGAAGGGTAAAGGTGCCAAGGCGGGTTAAGGTGGTTCAAGGCGGCCCAAGGCGGGTCAAGGGGTCTCCTTGGAGGGTCTAGGAAGGTTAAGAAGGGTGAAGGCGGCCCAAAGCGGGTTAAGGCAGGTCAAAGCGGTCCAAGTCGGCCCAAGAAGGGTCAAGACGGCCCAAGGCGGGTCAACAGGGCTGCCTTTACATGCCTAGGGCCGTTTTGACCTCCCATAGGCCCACCTTGGACCTCCTTGATACGTCTTGGGCCGCCCTTGACCCGCCTTGGGCCGCCTTGACCCGTTAAGGGCTGCCTTGAACTGTCTTGGGCTGCGTTGACTCGTCTTAGGCCTCCTTGACCCGTTAAGTGGTTGCCTTGACTCTTTTAAGCCCGCCTAGGCTCGCCTTAACCTGCCAAGGGGCTGCCTTTACACGCCTAGGGTGGCTTTGACCTCCTTTAGGCCCGCCAAGACTCAACTAGGGCCAAGACCCGTATAAGGACACCAAGGGGCCGCCTTGACCCATCAAGGAGCTACCAAGACCCGTTTTGGACAACCAAGGGGCCGCACTGACCCGCCTAGAGCTGCCAAATGGCCATTTTGACCCGCCTTGACTCGTGAAGGGGCCTTTTAGGCCCGCCAAGGGGCTGCCTTTACACGTTTTAGGCCATTTTAACCTCTCTTAACCCGCCAAGGGGCTGACAAGACCCATCTAGAGCATCTAAAGAGCCGCTTTGACCCGTCTAAGGTCGTTAAGAGGTCGCATTGACCTGTCTAGGGCCACCAAGGGGCCGTTTTGAACCTTCTAGGCCCGCCTTGGTTCACCCGTTAAAGGGGCTTCCTTGACCCTCCTACGACCACCTAGGGTCACCTTGACCCGCCAAGGGCCGTCTTGTCCCGCCAAGACACAACTAGGGCCGCCTTGGGCTGTCTTGACCCGCGTTGACCCGTTAAGGGCTACCTTGACCCTCCTAGCCCCGCTTGAGACTCCATGACCCGCCTTGGGCCACCTTGACTCGCCTTGGGATGCCTTGACACGCCTTGACCCGCCTTGGGCCGCCTTGACCCATTAAGGGGCTGCCTTAAACCGCCTTAGGCTACCTTGACCCGCCTTAGGCGAAGGCGGGTCAAGGTGGCCTAAGGAGGGTCAAGGCGGCCCTAAGAGGGTCAAGGCGGGTCAAAGCGGCCCAGAGCAGGTCAAGACGGGTCAAGGCGGCCCTTTGGTGGCCCTAGGCGGGCATAATAGGGTCAAGGCAGCCTTGGGCGGGTCAGGATACAACTAGGGCCGCCTTAACTCACCAAGGGGCTTCCAACACCTGTTTAGAGACAACAACTGGTCACCTTGACCCGCCTAGACTCGTTTATGGCCACCAAGGGGGTGTCTTGAACCGTCTTGGACCGGCTTTACTCGTCTTGGGTCGCCTTTCCCCACATTAACCCGTCTTGGGCCTCCTTGACCCGTTATGTGGCTCCGGCCCTCCTAGGGTCACCTTAACCCGCCAAGGAGCTGTCTTGGCCTGCCAAGGGGCGGCCTTTACAAGCCTATGGCCGCTTTGACCTCCCATAGGCCGCTTTAACCCTTGGCCCGTTAAGTGGTTGTCTTGACCCTTTTAGGCCCGCCTACGGTCGTCTTACCTCACCAAGGAGCCGTCTTAACCTGCCAAGGGGCTGCCGTTACACGCCTAGGGCCGTTTTGACCTCCCTTAGGCCCGCCAAGACTCTACTAGGGCAGCCTTGACCCACAAAGGAGATGCCAAGACCTGTTTTGGACAACCAAGGGGCCGCCTAGGGCAACCATGTTACCGCCTTGACCAGCCTTACCCCGCCTTGGGCCGCCTTAACCCGTTAAGGGTTGCCTTAATCCACCTAGGCCCCCTAGGTTGCCTTGACCCGCCAAGGGGCCTTCTAGGTCCTCCAAGGGGCTGCCTTTAGATGCTTTAGGCCGCTTTAACCTCCTTTAATCCACCAAGAGGCTGTCATGACCCGTTTAGTGCCACCAAAGGGCCGCCTTAACTCGCCTATGGTCGCTAAGAGGCCTTCTTGACCTGTCTAGGGCTACCAAGGGGCCGTCTTGACCTTCTAGAACCGCCTTGGTTGACCCGTTAAGGGGGCTTTCTTGACCCTCCATGATCACCTAAGGTTGCCTTGACTTGCCATGGGCCATCTTGACCCGCCTAGGGACGTCTTGACCCATCAAGACACAACTAGGGCCACCTTGGGCTGGCTTGGGCCGTCTTGACCCGATAAGGGGATACCATGACCCATTTAGGGACACCAAGGGGCTGCCTTTACACGCCTAAGGACACTTTGACCTCCCTTAGGCCCGCCAAGACTCAACTAGAGCCGGCTTGACCCACCAAGGGGCTGCCAAGACTCGTCTAAGGACACCAACGGGCTGCCTTGACCCACCAAGGAGCTGCCAAGACCCGTTTTGGATCACTAATGGGCCGCCGTGACCCGCCTAGGGCCGACTTGGGCCGTCAAGTGGCCACTTTAACCAACCTTGCCCCGCCTTGACTCGCATTAGGTCGCCTTGGGCCGCTTGACCCGCCTTGACCCGCCAAGTGGCCGTCTTGACCCGCCTTGACCCGCCAAGTGGCCGTCTTGACCCGCCTAGGCCAGCCTTAGGCCGCGTTGACCCCATAAAGGGCTACCTTGAACCGTCTTGGACTGCCTTGAACCGCCTTAGGGCCACCTTCACCCGCATTGACCCGCTTTGGTCCGCCTTGACCCGTCTTGTCTAGCTTAGGGCTCCAAGTGGCCGTCTTGACCCGCTTTAACCCACTTTGACCCCCTTAGGGCCCCCTTGACCCGCTTAAGGCCACCTTGACCCGCTTAGGGCTGCCTTAACCCGCCTTGACCCATTAAGGGGCTGCCGTGACCCGCCTTGGCCCACCTTCGGCCGCCTTGACCAGTCTTGCCCCGCCTTCGGCCGCTTTGCCCCGCCTTAGGCCGCCTTAACCCGCTTAGGACCGCCAAGTGGCCGTCTTGACCCGCCTTAGGCCGCCTTGACCCGTCTTGGGCAACCTTGACACGCTTTAACCCGTTAAGGGGCTGCCTTGAACTGTCTTGGGCCGACTTAACCCGTTAAGGGGCTACCTTGAACCGTCTTAGGCTGCCTTGACTCACCTTAGGCCGCCTTGACCCACCTTGACCTGCCTTGGTCAGCCATAACCCACTTTGACCGGCCTTGGAGTCGCCTTGACACGCCTTGGAGCCGCCTTGACCCGTTTAGGGCCGCCAAGTAGTCGTCTTGACTTGACTTGGGCAGCCTTGACATGCCTTAGGCCGCCTTGACTCGCTGTGACCTACGTTGGGCCGCCTTAGCGCATTGGAGCCGCCTTGACCCGCCTTGACTCGCCGTGACTTGCGTTGGGCCGCCTTGCCCCGCTTTGGGCCGCCTTAACCTGCTAGCGGGCCTTGTAGGCCAGCCAAGGGGTTACATTTACACGCTTAACCTCCCTTGACCCACCAAGTGGCTGCCAAAACCCGTCTAGGGCCACCAAAGGGATGCCTTGACCCGCTAAGGGGATACCAAAACCAGTTTAGCGCCGCCAAGGGGTTGTCGTGACCTGCCTATAGCCGCTAAGGGGCCGCCTTGGGCGGCCAAGTTATCGCCATGACCCATTTTGGGCCGCCTTGACCCACCTTGACCTGTTAAAGGTTGTCGCGACCCGCCTTGCCCACCTTGGGCTGCCTTGACCAGCCTTGCCTAAACCTTTGACCGCCTTAACCCGCTTAAGGCCACCAAGTGGCCGTCTTGACCCGTCTTAACCCGCAAAGGGCCGCTAAGTGGCCGCCTTAACCCGCCTTGGGCCGCCTTAACCCATTAAGGAACTGCCTTGAACTGTCTTAGGATGCCTTTACCCGCCTTAGGGCCGCCTTGACCCGTTTAGGGCCGCCAATTAGCCGCATCATTTTATACTAATTCTCCACCTTCAATAACAACTGTGTCGAATCTGGAATTTGTGTGGGTGTAAGTCCTCAAATTGATAAGGACACCCAAGTTCTCAATCCCACACTCCCTCTCACTTTCTCCGATAGTTTCCTAATTACATACCATGCTCGCTCATAATAAGTTCATCGTCACATTCCAATTCACCTTTAAGCTTGCTCATATCAACACTTCAATTACTAATTTATCTCTGATTTTACTATGGACACCCAACACCTCTATTTGGGATTCCTCTTGCTTTTGCGATTCTTCCCAAATCCAATACCATGCTCATTCTTTTTAACCATTCTACAATATCGTTCTAGGCATACGAACTTACTCATAAGGAACAAGTACACCTACAGATACTTTCATTATCCAACTTAACATCTTTCTTCTACTTCCTCCATTTTTGAGATCAAACCTCCATTTGACAAAACATCATCAATCAACAGATACATGAAACCACCAAAATCAGAGTAACACGATTATCATTCTCACTCCCAGCAACACCAACACAATAACTTGATATGAACAACAAATCCAAAATCATCACCGCTGTCAATTACCGCCCCTGCCAACACCAACACAGTACTCCAAAATTCCAAACCTTCAATTTTCAATCAAAACTGCATCTCAAGTACACAGAGAATATGAAATTCGAAACCAGATATGAATCAAACACCTTCATCGCCGCCGTGCACAGCAGCACACACAGCGGTCCTCCTCTGCCAAAACCCAACTTCTTCAAATCCCAACCAATCTCAATTCCAATTATATAAACCGGTAGAGCTCGACTAGCTGGCCCATTTTCATACCTGAGTCGACATCAAAGCACACCGGAATCCGTCGAACTCTCGTCGAAAAATTTAAACCACTCCTTAACATCGGTTCTCACTCACCGGACCTCATCTCAACAAGCTGAAGGCACAGGAACGTGAACAAGACCGAGACAAAGCTACCAACACCATCCACGCCCACCGCCGTGGCCGGAATCGAGAACTCGCCGGCAACCCAGAAAGTTTCCCTTCTTCGAATCTCTCTCTCCTCAGCTTCCTATGGCAGGCCAATGCGAGTTAAGGCAGCCTCTTAGCGGCCCATAGAGGGTCAAGGCTGCCAAGGCGGATCAAGGCGGGGCAAGGTGGCCCCTTGGCGGCCGTAAATGGGTTAAGACGGCCTCTTGACGGCTCTAAGAGGGTCAAGGTCGCCCTTTGGAGGGTCAAGAAGGGTCAAGGCGGCCCCTTGGCATCCCTAGATGGGTTAAGGCGGCCTCTTGGCGACCGTAAGAGTGTCAAGGCGGGTCAAGGTGGCCCATGACGGGTGAAGGCGGCCCAAGACAGGTGAAGGTGGCCCCTTGGCGGCCCTAAATGGGTTAAGGTGGACTCTTGGCGACCCTTAGAGGGTCAAAGCGGCCCCTTAGTTGCCCTAGGCGGGCCTAAAAGGGTCAAAATAACCTTAGGCGGGTCAAGGCGGCCTATGGCGGGCCAAAGTGGCCATTTGGCAGCCCTAAATGGGTTAAGGTGGCTTCTTGGCGTGCCAATGCGGGTCAAGACGACCACTTGGCAGCTCTAGATGGGTTAAGACGACCTCTTGGCGGCCCTAGGAGGGTCAAAGCGGCCAAGGCAAGTCAAGACAAGACATCCCTAGGCAGGTCAAGGTGGCCCCCTGGCGGCCCTAGACGGGTCAAGATAGCCCCTTGGTTCCCCTAGATGGGTCTAGGAGGGTCTAGGCAACCCTTTAACGGCCCTAGGTGCGTCAAGGTGGCCTCTTGGCGGGTTAAGGCGGCCCCTTGGTGGCCCTAGGTGGGCTTAATAGAGCCTAGGATGAACAAGGCAGCCCCTTGGCGGCCCTAGACGAGAAAGGCGACCAGGCCGGGTTGAGGCGAGTCAAAGCGGTCCAAGGCGGGTCAAGGCGGCCAAAGGCAGGTCAAGGCGTGTCAAGGCCGGCCAAGGCCGGTCAAGGCAGCCCCTTGTCGGCCCTAGATTGGTTAAGGCGACCTCTTGGCGCCCGTAGGAGTGTCAAGGCGGCCAAGGCGGGTCAAGGTGGCCCATGACAGCCCATGGCGGCCAACGTGACCCCTTGGCGGCCCTAAATGCGTTAAGGTGGCCTCTTGGCGGCCCTAAGAGGGTCAAGGCGGCCCCTTGGTGGCCCTTGGCGGGCTTAAAAGGGTTAAAGCAACCATAGGTGGGTCAAGGTGGGTTAAGGCGGATCAAGGCGGCCCCTTGGAGGGTCTAGGAGAGTCAAGGATGGTCAAGGCGGGTCAAGGCAGCCCTGGGCGTGTCAAGGCGACCCTTTAGAGGCCCTAGACAGGTCAAGGCGGCCCCTTGATGCCCCTAGATGGGTTTAAGAAGGTCTAGGAAACCCCTTAGCGGCCCTATGAGGGTCAAGGCGGCCTCTTGGTGGGTTAAGGCGACCCCTTGGAAGCCCTAGGCAGGCCTAAGAGGGTCAAGGCAGCCTTGTGCGGGTCAAGGTGGCCCCTTGGCGGGTCTAGAAGGGTAAAGGTGCCAAGGCGGGTTAAGGTGGATCAAGGCGGCCCAAGGCGGGTCAAGGGGTCTCCTTGGAGGGTCTAGGAAGGTCAAGAAGGGTGAAGACGGCCCAAAGCGGGTTAAGGCGGGTCAAAGCGGTCCAAGTCGACCCAAGAAGGGTCAAGACGGCCCAAGGCGGGTCAACTGGGCTACCTTTACATGCCTAGGGCCGCTTTGACCTCCCATAGGCCCACCTTGGGCCGCCTTGATACGCCTTGGGCCGCCCTTGACCCACCTTAGGCCGCCTTGACCCGTCAAGGGCTGCCTTGAACTGTCTTGGGCTGCGTTGACTCGTCTTAGGCCTCCTTGACCCGTTAAGTGGTTGCCTTGACTCTTTTAAGCTCGCCTAGGCTCGCCTTAACCTGTCAAGGGGCTGCCTTTACACGCCTAGGGTGTCTTTGACCTCCCTTAGGCCCGCCAAGGCTCAACTAGGGCCAAGACCCGTATGAGGACACCAAGGGGCCGCCTTGACCCACCAAGGAGCTACCAAGACCCATTTTGGATAACCAAGGGGCCGCACTGACCCGCCTAGGGCTGCCAAATGGCCATTTTGACCCGCCTTGACTTGTGAAGGGGCCTTTTAGGCCCGCCAAGGGGCTGCCTTTACACATTTTAGGCCGTTTTAACCTCTCTTAACCCGCCAAGGGGCTGACAAGACCCATCTAGAGCATCCAAAGAGCCGCTTTGACCTGCCTAAGGTCGTTAAGAGGCCGCATTGACCCGTCTAGGGCCACCAAGGGGCCGTTTTGACCCTTCTAGGCCCGCCTTGGTTCACCCGTTAAAGGGGCTTCCTTGACCCTCCTACGACCGCCTAGGGTCACCTTGACCCGCCAAGGGCCGTCTTGTCCCGCCAAGACACAACTAGGGCCGCCTTGGGCTGTCTTGACCCGCGTTGACCCGTTAAGGGCTACCTTGACCCTCCTAGCCCCGCTTGGGACTCCATGACCCACCTTGGGCCACCTTGACCCGCCTTGGGATGCCTTGACACGCCTTGACCCGCCTTGGGCCGCCTTGACCCATTAAGGGGCTGCCTTGAACCTCCTTAGGCTACCTTGACCCGTCTTGACCAGCCAAAAGGCTACCTATACACTCTTTATGCCGTTTTAACCTCTCTTAACCCGTTAATGGGCTGCCAAGACCCATCTAGGGCAGCCAAAGGGCCGCCGTGACATGCCTATAGCCGCTAAGGGGCCGTCTTGGGCTGCCAAGTGGCCGCCTTGACCCTCTTTGAGCCACCTAGGGCAGCTTGAGATGTTAAGGGGCTGCCGTGAGCCGCTTTGGCCCGCCTTGACACGTCTTGGGCTGCCTTAATCAGCCTGGCCCCGCCTTGGGCCGCTTTGCCCTGCCTTAACCCGCTTAGGGCCACCAAGTGGCCGTCTTGACCCGCCTTGGGCCGCACTTAGGGCCTTCAAGCGGCCATCTTAACCCGCCTTGGGCAGCCTTAACCCGCTTAGACCCGGTTAGGGCCGCCTTAACCAACCATGACTCCTTAAGGGCTACCTTGTCGTGACCCGCCTTGGCCCGCCTTATCCCGCTTTTGGCTGCTTTGCCCCGCCTTGACCAGCCTTGCCCTGTCTTGGGCCGCTTTTCTCCGTCTTGGGCTGCCTTGACCTGCCTTGGGCTGCATTAACACGTTTATGGCCGCCAAGTGGCCGTCTTAACGCGCCTTGGGCCACCTTGACCCGTTAAGGGGTGCCTTAACACACCTTGGGCCGCCTTGACCTGTCTAGACCCGCCTTGACCCGTTAAGGGGCTGCTCTGAACCATCTTGGGCCGCCTTGACTCGCCTTAAGCCGCTTTGGGCCGCCTTGACCCGCCTTGGGCCGCCTTAACCAGTTAAGGGGCTGCCGTAACCCGCCTTGGCCCACCTTGACCCGTCTTGGGCCGCCTTGACCAGCCTTGCCTCACCTTGGGCCGCTTTGCCCCCTTGACCCGCCAAAGGGCTGCCTTGCCACGCATTGGGCCGTCTTGACACGTTTTGGGCCGCCTTGACCCGTTAAAGGGCTGCCTTAAACCGTCTTGGGTCGTCTTGACCCGCCTTGAGCTGCTTTGGTCCGTCGTGACTCGCCTTGGGCAACCGTGACCAGTTAAGGGGCTGTCGTGACCCGTCTTGTCCCGCTTTGACGAGCCCTGGGCCGCCTTGATCAACCTTACCCCGCCTTGGGCCGCTTTGCCCCGCCTTAACCCGCCTTGGGCCGCCTTAACCCGCTTAGGGCAGCCAAGTGGCTGCCTTGACCCGCCAAAGGGCAGCTTTGCCATGCCTTGGGCCGCCTTGACACGTCGTGGGTCGCCTTGACCCGCCTTGAGCCGTTAAGGGATGCCTTGAACCGTCTTGGTCTGCCTTAACCCGCACTGGTCCGCCTAAACCCGCATTGTCTAGCTTAGGGCTGCCAAGTGGCCGTCTTGACCTGCCTTGGGCCGCCTTAACCCGCTTTGACCTGGTTAGGGCCCCAAGTGACCGTCTTGACCCCGCTTTGGGCCGCTTTGACACGCCTTAGGCTACCTTAACTAGTCTTGGGCTGCCTTAAACCATCTTAGGCTGCCTTGACCCACCTCAGGCGGCCTTAACTCGTCATGGGCTGCCTTGACCCGCATTTGGGCCGTCTTCACCCGCCTTGACCCGTTTTGGTTCGCCTTAACCCGTATTGACCCGCTTAGGGCCGCCTTAACCCTCCTTGACCCGTTAAGGGGATGTCATGACCCGCCTTGCCCTGCCTTAGGCCGCCTAGATCAGCTTTACCCCATCTTGGGCCACTTTGCCCCGCTTTGGGCCGACTTGACCCGCCTTGGGCCACCTTAACCCTCTTAGGACCGCTAAGTGGCCGTCTTGACCCGCCTTAGGCCGCCTTGGGCCGCCTTGGCCTACCTGGACCTGCCTTGACCCACTTTGGGCCGTCTTGACCGCCTTGGCCCGTCTTGACCCGCTTTGGGCCGCCTTAACCTGCCAAAGGGCTAGGCTACCTTTACACGCTTTACGCCACTTTAACCTCCATTAACCCGCCAACGGGCTGCCAAAACCTGTCTATGGCCACCAAGAGGCTACCTTGACCCGCTAAGGGGATACCAAGACCCATTTAGCGCCACCAAAGGGCCGCCGTGACTTGCCTATAGTCGCCAAAGGGCCGCCAAGTTGTCGCCTTAACCCTCTTTGGGCCGTCATGACCCGTTTTGGGCCGCCTTGGCCCGTTAAGGGCTGTCGTGACTCGCCTTGGCCCACCTTGACCAGCCTTGCCTCACCTTAGGCCGCTTTGCCCCGCCTTTGGCCGCCTTAACCCGCTTAGGGCCGCCAACTGACTGTCTTGACCCGCCTTAGGCCGCCTTAACCCGTTAAGGGGCTGGCTTGAACCGTCTTCGGCAGCCTTAATCCGACTTAGGCCGCCTTAACCCGCTTTGACACGCCTAAAGCCGCCAAGTGGCCGTCTTGACCCTCCTTGGGCCACCTTTGGCCGCCTTAACCCGCTTAGGGCCGCCAAGTAGTCGTCTTGACCCGCCTTAGGCCCCCTTGGGCTGCCTTAACCTGTTAAGGGGCTGGCTTGAACCGTCTACGGTTGCCTTGACCAGACTTAGGCCGCCTTGACCTACCATGGTCCACCTTAACCCGCCTTATCCAGCTTTGGGCCGCCAACTGGCTGTCTTGAACAATTTTGGGCTGCCTTAAACAATTTTGGGCTGCCTTGACCCGCCTTGGGCCGCCTTAAACCGTTAAGTGGCTGCCTTGACCTTTTAGGCCCGCCTAGGGTCGACTTGACCATCCAAGGGGCCGTCTTAACCCGCCAAGGGGTTGCCTTTACACGCCTAAGGTCGCTTTGACCACCCTTAGGCCCGCCAAGACTCAACTAGGGCCGGCTTAACCCGCCAAGGGGCTGCCAAGACCCGTCTAAGGACACCAAGGGGTCGTCTTGACCCACCAAGGAGCTGTCAAGACCCGTTTTAGACCACCAAGGGACCGTTGTGACCCGCCTAAGGCCACCAAAGGGCCGTCTTGAGCCGTCAAGTGGCTGCTTTAACCCTCCTTGGGCCGCATTGACCCGCCAAGGGGCTACCTTTATACGCTTTAGGCCGCTTTAACCTCCCTTAACCCACCAAGGGACTGCCAATACCCGTCTAGGGCCACCAAGGGGCCGTCTTGGCCTGCTAAGGGGATACCAAGACCCGTTTAACGCCACCAAGGGGTTGCCGTAACTTGCCTATAGCCGCCAAAGGCCGTTTTCGGCTGTCTTGGGGAGCCAAGTGGCCGGCTTAACCCCTCTTAGGCCGCCTTGACCCGCTTTGGGTCGCCAAGTGGCCGGCTTAAACCTTTTTGCGCCGCCTTGACCCGTTTTGGACCGCCTTGACCCGCCTTGATCCGTTAAGGGGCTACCGTGACTCGCCTTGGCTCGTCTTAACCCGCCTTGACCAGTCTTTCCCCGCTTAGGGCCGCCTTGACCTACTTAAGGCCGCCAAGTGGCCATCTTGACCCGTCTTGGGCCGCCTTGACCCACCATGGGTCGTCTTGACCTGCCTTGGGCTGTCTTGACCGGTCAACGGGCTGCCTTGAACCATCTTAGGTTGCCTTGACCCGTTTTGGGGCCGCCAAGTGGCCGTCTTGCCTCGCCTTTGGCTGCTTTAACGAGCCTTGACCCGCATTGACCCACATTAGGCCGCAGAGTGGCTGTCTTGACCAGCCTTGGGCAACCTTGACTCGCCAAGGGGCCTTTTAGGCCCGCCAAAGGGCTACCTTTACACGTTTTAGGCTGCTTTAACCTCCCTTAGCCCGCCAAGGGGCTGCCAAGACCCGTCTACGGCCACCAAGGGGCCGCCTTGACCCACTAAGGGGATACCAAGACCCGTTTAGCACCACCAAGGGGCCGTCGTGACCTGCCTATAGCCACCAAGGGGCCGTTTTCTGCCGCCTTGGGCCACCTTGATCCGTTATGGAGCTATCGTGACCCGCCTTTGGCCTGCCTTGGGCCGCTTTGCCCTACCTTGGGCCGCCTTAACCCGTTTAGGGCCGCCAAGTGGCCGTCTTGACCAGTCTTGGGCTGCCTTGACACGCCTTGGGCCACTTTAACCCGTCTTGGGCTACCTTGACCTGTTAAGGGGCTGTCTTGAACCGTCTTGGGCCGCCTTGACCTGCCTTAGGCCGCCTTAACCCGCCTTGTCCATCTTACGGCCGCCAAGTGGCCATCTTGACCCGCCCTTACCCGTCTTGACCCGCCTCCTAAACCCTAATACCTTGAATCATCTTAGGTCATTTTGACCCGCCTTGACATGTTATGGGGCTGCCTTGAACCGTTTTAGGCTGCCTTGACCCATCTTGGGCCACCTTGACCCGTCAAGTGGCTGTCTTGACCCTTTTAGGCCCGCCTAGGGTCGCCTTAACCCGCCAAGGGGCTACCTTTACACACCTAGGGCCGCTTTGACCTCCCTTAGGCCCGTCAAGACTCAACTAGGGCCGAGACCGGTATAAGGACACCAAGGGGCCGCCTTGACCCACCAAGGAGCTGTCAAGACCCGTTTTGGACAACCAAAGGGCCGTCGTGACCCGCCTAGGACCGCTAAGAGGCAGTCTTGGGCCTTCAAGTGGCCGCTTTGACCAGCCTTGCCCCGTCTTAGGTCACCTTGCCCCACCTTGACCCGCTTAGGGCCCCCAAGTGGCCGTCTTGAGCCCCCACCAAGGGGCTGCCTTTACACGTTTTAGGCTGCTTTAACCTCTCTTAACTCGTCAAGGGGCTGCCAAGACCTGTCTAAAGCCACCAAGGGGACGCCTTGACCCACCTAAGGTCGTTCAGAGGCCGTCTTGACCCATCTAGGGCCACCACGGGGCTGCTTTGACCCTTCTAGGCCCGCTTTGGTTCACCCGTTAAGGGGGCTTCCTTGACCCTCCTACGACCGCCTAGGGTCACCTTAACCCACCAAGGGCCGTCTTGACCCGCCAAGACACAACTAGGGCCGCCTTGGGCTGGCTTGGGTTGTCTTGACCCGCCTTGACCCGTTAAGGGCTACCTTGACTCTCCTAGGCCCGCTTGGGACTCCTTGACCCGCCTTAGGCCACCTTGACCAGCGTTGGGCCGCCTTGACCTGTTAAGGGGTTGCCTTGAATCGACTTAAGCTGCCTTGACCCGCCTTGGGCCGCCTTGACCTGCCTAGACCCGCCTTGACCCATTAAGGGGCTGCCTTCAACCATCTTGGACCGCCTTGACCCACCTTGGGCCGCCTTGACTCGTTAAGGGGTTGCTTTGAACAGTCTTGGACTGCGTTGACCCGCCTTGACCTGGCTTGACCCACTTAGGGGCCGCCTTGACCCCCTAACGGCCTCAAAGGGCCGCTTTGACCCGCCTTGACCTACCAAGGGACCGCCTTGGGCCGCCTTAACCCGCTTTGACCTGGTTAGGGCCCCAAGTGACCGTCTTGACCCCGCTTTGGGCCGCCTTGACACGCCTTAGGCTGCCTTAACTCGTCTTGGGCTGCCATCAACCGTCTTAGGCTGCCTTGACCCACCTTAGGCGGCCTTAACTCGTCCTAGGCTGCCTTGACCCGCATTTGGGCCGTCTTCACCCGCCTTGACCCGTTTTAGTTCGCCTTAACCCGTATTGACCCGCTTAGGGCCGCCTTAACCCTCCTTGACCCGTTAAGGGGATGTCGTGACCCGTCTTGCCCTGCCTTGGGCCGCCTAGATTAGCTTTACCCCGTCTTGGGCCACTTTGCCCCGCCTTGGGCCGACTTGACTCGCCTTGGGCCACCTTAACCCGCTTAGGACCGCTAAGTGGCCGTCTTAACCCGCCTTAGGCCGCCTTGGGCCGCCTTGGCCTACCTTGGCTCACCTTGGCCCGCCTTAACCCACTTTGGGCAGCATTGACACACCTTGGGCCGCCTTGACCTGCCGAGATCTGCCTTGGGCCGCCTTAACCTGCCTGGACCCGCCTTGACCCACTTTGGGCCGTCTTGACCGCCATGGCCAGTCTTGACCCGCTTTGGGCCGCCTTAACCTGCCAAAGGGCTAGGCTACCTTTACACGCTTTACGCCACTTTAACCTCTATTAACCCGCCAACGGGCTGCCAAAACCTGTCTATGGCCACCAAGAGGCTACCTTGACCCGCTAAGGGGATACCAAGACCCATTTAGCGCAGCCAAGGGGCCGCTGTGACTTGCCTATAGTCGCCAAAGGGCCGCCAAGTTGTCGCCTTAACCCGCTTTGGGCCGCCATGACCCGTTTTAGGCCGCCTTGACCCGTTAAGGGCTGTCGTGACTCGCCTTGGCCCACTTTGACCAGCCTTGCCTCAACTTAGGCCGATTTGCCCTGCCTTTGGCCGCCTTAACCTGCTTAGGACCGCCAACTGACCGTCTTGACCCGCCTTGGACCGCCTTAACCCGTTAAGGGGCTGGCTTAAACCGTCTTCGGCAGCCTTAATCCGACTTAAGCCGCCTTAACCCGCTTTGACACGCCTAAGGCCGCCAAGTGGCCGTCTTGACCCTCCTTGGCCACCTTTGGCCGCCTTAACCCGCTTAGGGCCGCCAAGTAGCCGGCTTGACCCGCCTTAGGTCGCCTTGGGCTGCCTTAACCTGTTAAGGGGCTGGCTTGAACCGTCTACGGTTGCCTTGACCAGACTTAGGCCGCCTTGACCCACCATGGTCCACCTTAACCCGCCTTATCCAGCTTTGGGCCACCAACTGGCCGTCTTGAACAATTTTGGGCTGCCTTGAACAATTTTGGGCTGCCTTGACCCGCCTTGGGCCGCCTTAAACCGTTAAGTGGCTGCCTTGACCTTTTAGGCCCGCCTAGGGTCGCCTTGACCGTCCAAGGGGCCGTCTTAACCCGCCAAGGGGTTGCCTTTACACGCCTAAGGTCGCTTTGACCACCCTTAGGCCCGCTAAGACTCAACTAGGGCCGGCTTGACCCGCCTAGGGGCTGTCAAGACCCGTCTAAGGACACCAAGGGGTCGTCTTGACCCACCAAGGAGCTGTCAAGACCCGTTTTAGACCACCAAGGGACCGTTGTGACCCGCCTAAGGCCACCATAGGGCCGTCTTG
Source organism: Fragaria x ananassa (assembly GCA_034370585.1). Lineage (NCBI taxonomy): Eukaryota > Viridiplantae > Streptophyta > Magnoliopsida > Rosales > Rosaceae > Fragaria > Fragaria x ananassa. The sequence continues at coordinate 1,030,708 of CP139753.1, forward strand.
GGCCCTCAAGTGGCTGCTTTGACCCGCCTTGGGCCGCATTGACCCACCAAGGGGCTACCTTTACACGCTTTAGGCCGCTTTAACCTCCCTTAACCCACCAAGGGACTGCCAATACCCGTCTAGGGCCACCAAGGGGCCGTCTTGGCCTGCTAAGGGGATACCAAGACCCGTTTAACGCCACCAAGGGGTTGCCGTAACTTGCCTATAGCCGCCAAAGGCCGTTTTCGGCTGTCTTGGGGAGCCAAGTGGCCGGCTTAACCCCTCTTAGGCCGCCTTGACCTGCTTTGGGTCGCCAAGTGGCCGGCTTAACCCTTTTTACGCCGCCTTGACCCGTTTTGGACCGCCTTGACCCGCCTTAATCCGTTAAGAGGCTACCGTGACTCGCCTTGGCCCGTCTTAACCCGCCTTGACCAGTCTTGCCCCGCTTAGGGCCGCCTTGACCCACTTAGGGCCGCCAAGTGGCCATCTTGACCCGTCTTGGGCCGCCTTGACCCACCATGGGTCGTCTTGACCTGCCTTGGGCTATCTTGACCCGTCAACGGGCTGTCTTGAACCATCTTAGGCTGCCTTGACCCGTTTTGGGGCCGCCAAGGGGCCGACAAGTGGCCGTCTTGCCTCGCCTTTGGCTGCTTTAACGAGCCTTGACCCGCATTAGGCCGCAGATTGGCCGTCTTGACCAGCCTTGGGCAACCTTGACCCGCCAAAGGTCTGGGTGGTGTAGTCGGTTATGACGTTAGTCTCACACACTAAAGGTCCCCAGTTCGAACCCGGGCTCTTGCCTCGCCTTTGGCTGCTTTAACGAGCCTTGACCCGCATTAGGCCGCAGAGTGGCCGTCTTGACCAGCCTTGGGCAACCTTGACCCGCCAAGGGGCCTTCTAGGCCCGCCAAAGGGCTACCTTTACACGTTTTAAGCTGCTTTAACCTCCCTTAGCCCGCCAAGGGGCTGCCAAGACCCGTCTACGGCCACCAAGGGGCCGCCTTGACCCACTAAGGGGATACCAAGACCAGTTTAGCACCACCAAGGGGCCGTCGTGACCTGCCTATAGCCACCAAGGGGCCGTTTTCTGCCGCCTTGGGCCACCTTGATCCGTTATGGAGCTGTCGTGACCCGCCTTTGGCCTGCCTTGGGCCGCCTTAACCCGTTTAGGGCCGCCAAGTGGCCGTCTTGACCCGTCTTGGGCTGCCTTGACACGCCTTGGGCCACTTTAACCCGTCTTGGGCCACCTTGACCTGTTAAGGGGCTGTCTTGAACCATCTTGGGCCGCCTTGACCTGCCTTAGGCCGCCTTAACCCGCCTTGTCCAGCTTAGGGCCGCCAAGTGGCCGTCTTGACCCGCCCTTACCCGTCTTGACCCGCCTTAGCCCGTTAAGGGGCTACCTTGAATCGTCTTAGGTCGTCTTGACCCGCCTTGACATGTTATGGGGCTGCCTTGAACCGTTTTAGGCTGCCTTGACCCATCTTGGGCCACCTTGACCCGTCAAGTGGCTGTCTTGACCCTTTTAGGCCTGCCTAGGGTCGCCTTAACCCGCCAAGGGGCTGCCTTTACACACCTAGGGCCGCTTTGACCTCCCTTAGGCCCGCCAAGACTCAACTAGGGCCGAGACCAGTATAAGGACACCAAGGGGCCGCCTTGACCCACCAAGGAGCTGCCAAGACCCGTTTTGGACAACCAAAGGGCCGTCGTGACCCGCCTAGGGCCGCTAAGGGGCAGTCTTGGGCCTTCAAGTGGCCGCTTTGACATGTTAAGGGGTTGCCTTGAATCAACTTAAGCTGCCTTGACCCGCCTTAACCAGCCTTAACCCGCCTTGACCCGCCTTGGGCCGCCTTGACATGCCTTGGGCCGCCTTGACCTGCCTAGACCCGCCTTGACCCATTAAGGGGCTGCCTTGAACCGTCTTGGACCGCCTTGACTCGTTAAGGGGTTGCTTTGAACAGTCTTGGACTGCGTTGTCCCACCTTGACCTGGCTTGACCCGCTTAGGGGCCGCCTTGACCCCCTAACGGCCTCAAAGAGCCGCTTTGACCCGCCTTGACCTACCAAGGGACCGCCTTAACCCTCCTAGATCCACGTCGAGACCAGCTAGACCCGCTTAGGAGCGCCTAGACTCGCCAAGGGTCTGTCGATACCTGTCTAAGGCCGCCAAGGTGGTGCTGAGACCCATTTAGGGCCGTTAAGAGGTCGCCTAGACCTGCTTAGGTATAATACCCGAATAATTTAGAAATAATAAATAAATACTTTATATGAAAAAAAAATATTAAATTAATTTGGAAAGGTCGAGAAGATTTGAGAAAAGGGAGGAACAAGAGAATGGCACCGACCTTCTCAGTTATATATTTCACCGACCTCATCTTTTTAGGGGGATCTGGAGAACTCTCTCTTCAGGGAAGGAGAACCATCTTCACGTACTAACCCTCTCCCTCCCTCTCTAGAACTGAAGAATCATGATTTATTTAAGGGGAGAAAGCTTTAACCTCCTCATTGGGAGCATCGATGGAGCTCGGATCCCTTATCCGTCGTTCGAATGTCCCACAACGTCACATCGGTGGCCAAACCTTTGCCTCGTTGTGGTCTTCGTCTTTCAATGAGAAACTCCGATGACAGAGAATCGAATGAGAGAAGATAGCAATGTCTTCGATCAGGTTGTTCGGATTTTGGCAACAAAGGCAGCTGGTCTTGGTTTCTCCAAACAATATATGGTGAGTGAGAATCGATTAATTAAGGCTCAAGGAATTGTCTGGCGAGGGTTCAATGTCCTCTGGCGACTTCGTAATTTATGGATTCACATAAATAGAATCCTTGAAGGTAAATTCTGAAGTCTAAATTGAAATTCTTTGCTATATTTGCTTTATGAAATGAGTTGTATTTCTTGAATTAAATCCGGGTCAGAGTGTTACATTAGGACCCGTGTAAGGACCGCTTACACCTGTTTAGGACAGCTTAGACCAGCCAAAGGACTGTCGAGACCAGCCTAGGGCCGCCGAGACCCGCTTAGGGCTGCCAAGGGGATGCCGAGACCCACTAATGTAAAGACAATGAGAGATAACAAAGAGAATAAATAATTATTATCTTATTTATTGATATGTGCTCTTTATATAAAAAATTACATAGTACTTCTCCGATATTGAGAATGAATACATAGTCTGTTTCTATCCTATAAATCTATCATTATATGGAAGTTGAATTTCATATCCTAGTAGCATACGGGCAAAACACATATTAGAGAGTATTATAGAACAGAAAGTAAATTATTTCTCAATAAATTTTGGTTTTCACGATGTCCCTTAAATCCGAACAAATCATTGTGGGGTAGAATGTGTTAAAGCTAGAAACTTGAGGGGAGGTTGATGTAATTCATTACAAACTATAATTTGACCTCTGATTGCAATTTGAGAAATGACAACCCTAGTGTTCTCCTAGACTCCTAGTTACTAACGTCCGCTTAAAACCCTCTACACTCTTTTCAACACTACATTATCAGCTGCTCAACACACAGCTCCTCTTTCTTCACTCTCAAAAACCCAGAAACCCAAACAAAGCCTTCTTCCCTCTATCACTGCTACACTGACTAAAGCTCAAAACCCAGCTACACAGTAAGCTTCTCTCTCTCTCTCTCTCTCTCTCTCTCTCTGCATATATACTTGGCTATGTGTTAAGTTTAAGAAGTGTTTATGTATGTATATGTATTTGTTGTGGTGATGAAACAGTAAAAGCTAAAGCTGAAATGGTTTGATTTGTGAGTTATGTGAAATGGATTGAATTGAAAACATGAAAAGATTAAAACTTTATGTTTTAAGTAGAATCACTAAGGATTGGAACTGTGAAATGGCCCGGTTGGGTGTTTGAATTTTGGTAAAAGATTGAAACTTTATGTAGAATGAGTAAGGAAATGAAAACACATTTCTCAGTAGCCATGTGGTCTGTTGGGACTGACAAAGATTCAATGTTTTTGCTTTTTCAGTGATTTTGTTGGTTTAGTTGTTTTGCGGCTTTTCATCTGATGATTGGTATTGATGTTGTCGATTGGAATTTTTCAGAGTTCCGGTTCTTTGTCTCAAGTTGGAGAATAGGGAAGGTAGAGAGATTGTTTTACACTTTTACTTGTTTCGGGTTTATTGAATGTGATGACTTTTTATGAGAATATGGAACTTGCTCTCTTGTATGGATTATAGAGAAGAGTTGAGATAGTTGGATTACCAATTTACTTACTACAGGTGTTTCTGTCTAGCTTTACTTTGTTTGTTCAACTGGAAGGATATTAATGGCGCATACCATTGCCCAACAGAACAGTGCGGTTGATTTTCGATGTCTACATGCATGTGCAAAAGAAGTTAGCCCCTCTTCTGGCATTGGCAATTTACCAATATCAAGGTTTTTAAGCAAGTATAGTCGTGAATCTCAGTGTTGTTTACGATGGGGAGGAGGTGTTGGTTCCAAAAGTGATATTTATTGCTTACAGAATAGGGGTTTTCAGAGAAGTGTTTGTATTGATAGAGTCCATGAAGTGGAACTGGACGAATGGAGCGTTGATACTGATAGGTTGGGTATTGAGAGGAAATCTGGGGAAGAAATGTATGAGAAGAGGCCTCATAGGTCTTCACCATTGGATTTAGATGGACGCTTTGTTGGAAATAGTGAGGATAAAAATAATGATGCTCTTCGGAATCTCTGCAGCCGTGGAAAGTTAGTTAATGCATCAAGACTGATTGATATCATGGCACGTCGAAACCAAATACCGGACTTCCCTTCTTGCAGAAACCTAATCCGAGGGCTTGTGAAAATAGATCGAATAGATAAAGCTGCGAAGATTCTAAAGATCATGGTCATGTCTGGTGGGGTACCAGATATTATCACATATAACATGATGGTGGGTGGTTTCTGTAAGAAAGGACAGTTACGATCTGCAATTGATCTTGTTGAAGACATGAGCCTTAGCGGTTGTCCTCCAGATGTGATTACTTACAACACAATAATCCGCGGCATGTTTGCTACTCGAAATTTTGAGCAGGCTATTGCATTTTGGAAGGAGGAACTGAGAAAGGGGTGCCCTCCTTATATAGTTACCTACACTGTTCTCATTGAGCTAATCTGCAGACACTGTGGAATTATGCGGGCTGTGGAGGTTTTGGATGATATGGTAGTAGAGGGATGTTATCCTGATATTGTTACCTACAACTCTCTGGTTAATTTTACTTGTAGACGGAATAAACTTGAAGATACTGCTCTGGTTATCCATAATCTTCTCTCTCTTGGTTTTGATCCTAATGTTGTTACTTACAACACTATTCTCCATTCTCTTTGTGGCTGTGGGTGTTGGGATGAAGCAGATGAAATCTTCACAATCATGAATGAGACTTCTGTATCCCCTACAGTTGTGACTTACAATATATTGATCAACGGTTTGTGCAAATTTGGGATGTTAGAGCGTGCAATCAACTTCTTTACTCAAATGATTTCGCAAAATTGTTCGCCAGATATCATAACATATAACACACTGCTGGGAGCTCTTTGTAGGGAGGGAATGATTGATCAGGCTATCCAGTTGCTTGAACTATTAAGTGGTACCAGTTGTTCACCTGGTCTGATCACTTACAATACTGTTATTGATGGATTGGCTAAGTCGGGGTCTATGGAGAAAGCCATGGGATTGTATGGTCAAATGGTAGAAATTGGTATCATTCCTGATGAAATTACCCATCGTTCTTTGGTTGGTGGGTTTTGCCGGGAAAATCTAGTTGAGGAAGCTGCTGTTATACTGAAGGAGATGCACAAACGAGGTCATCAGGTCCGAACGAGCTCTTTCAAGTATGTGATCCATGGATTATGTAGAAACAATAAAGTGGATGTTGCAATACAAGTTCTAGAAATGATGATATCAGATCAGTGCATGCCAGATGAGGCAATTTATTCAACTATACTTCAAGGTGTAACTGCTGCTGGTATGACAAAAGAGGCTGATCAGTTGCGTCAAAAGCTGATTGAATGGAAAGTTGTACAAGAAGAGACCATGTAAAACTAGACCATGCAAAATTTTGACCTACTCTGGTAGCAGTTTTAGACATGCAATATCCCAACGTTGTTTTCTTGTAATGTTATTGTGAGATGTCATCTCTGCTTGATAATGTCTTTATCGTCCTTCCATTATTGTGATTATTATGTGTTGTTAATCCAAATGATCTTAGTAGTAGGCCAGTAGCAGTTAGTATACTGATATGAATTCTACTTCCGCACCTCTGATTGTTTGATCATATCTTTGTTCATTCACTGCTTTAGTTGGTACTTGGTGGCAGTTCAGTAGTTGACAGTACCAGTTTATTGTAACTTTCGATTCTAAGAGGACTATATGATGGTAATGATGGTCTTCTGTATTTCTCGTGCAGATATAGGTCAGTTATTTGCATCAGGAACTGTAATGCTTTGGTGTTGTCATAATGTTCAGTGACTGTTCCTGAAAATCTCAGACTGTTCTTTCGGTCTTGTAACTGAAATTTGCCAAGTGAAAATGGTACCATGAAAAGTAAAAGGAGAGAACAAGTTATTGTCGATGTTGAGAAAGGATATGCAAATGTTCATATCAGTCAATACAGAACTAGAAAACAAAGTTTGGAATCTCTCTGGGTATTGCCAAACCCCTACAAGGCAATTTACTCGTAATTTACAGCCACCAAATTCTTCTCGAGTGGGATATGTGAGTTGTGGTTCATCACTGAAACTCAGCAGGAAGGTTTGAAATGCATTGAAGCTTTGTCAACAAACTCTAGTTCTCAATCTCAGACAGAGTAAGCTCTTTGTACACATCAAGCATGGGAAAGGTCCTGCTCAAGCGTTTAAATGAATCTTCACATATAGCACTTAAACTATAGACAGATTTTGCGAGCTCCATAGCTTCAGCTCGCCATCCTGCAAATCCAATTCCTTCAATCAGCAAAATGTAAGTGGTTTCGTTAGGCCGGCAACCCTTTTCAACCATTGCTGTGAACACTTCAATGGCATCGACAATCCTCCGAGCCTTGCTCAACCCAAGAAGAACTATATTGTAAGTGATAACTGTCGGCTGAAAACCACCAGCTTCCATATCTACCAACAACCCAATGGCCTCATTTACCATCCCATCTCTGCACAAACACGATATAAGCGAATTGTATGTAATCTCATCAGGCTCAATTCCTTTGCTTACCATGTCTGATACCATTCCCAAAGCTCTTACTCTATCTCCACAGTTCCACAAGGCACTGAACATTGTATTGTAAGAACTCACATTTGGAGGACAACCAACTTCACCCAAGTTCTCGAAGATTTCCAAAGCCTGATCAGCGCTCCCATTCTTGCACAAAGCTGCCAAGACTGTATTGTAGTTAACAATATCTGGCAAGCAACCATCAGATATCATACAATCCAGAAGCTCTATTGCTAAATCCAGCCTCCCTTCTTTGCAGAAACAAGATATCAATGGGTCATAACTATATGCATCCGGAGTTAACCCCTTTTCCTTCATGATCTTCAACACATTCATTCCATCCTCAACTTTCCCATCTCGGCACAACGTGCTAATCAAGATGCTATAAGTCACCACATTAGGCTCACAACCTCTTGCACACATATTGGCCACCAGATTCTCTCCTTCCTCCCATTTCCCACGGTTCAAAAGTGCACGCAACAAAATGTTGTATGAAATCACATTCGGCGCACAGCCCTTGGCATCGAAGCACTTAACAAACTCGTAAGCTCTATCCAGCATTCCTTCCCTGCACATTCCCCTAACAATGGCATTATAAGTATACATATCGGGTTTAAGCCCTCTTGACAACATCTCGTCCAAAAGCTTCATAGCTTCATTAATCCCACCATCAAGTATAATACCTTCTATCAATATTGTATATGTAATCACAGTAGGCTTGCAATTGTCTCTCACTAAACGATCCATAACCTGCAAAGCTAAACCAAGCTTCCCTCTACTACAAAGACTCCCAATCATTATATTATATGTAACAACATCAGGCTTGAACCCCTGACTCTTCATTCTATCAAGAACTTTGTTAGCTGACTCGATCCTATTGGCCTTACAGAACCCACTGATCAAAGCATTGTATGCAAACAAATCAGGCTCCCCATATTGTTCCAAGATTTGCATAACCCGAATAGCCTTTTCGATGTTTCTCGAGTTGAAGAACCCTTTGATGAGCTTGGTGCAGAGAATCACATCAGGCTTGTAGCCCTTGTTGACCATCAGCTCAAGAAAGTAGATTGCTTCATTGTACTGCCCTGCTTTGCAAGACCTGTTGAGGACTTTCATCAAGTGGGTGTCTTTGAAGTCATAGTTTTGCAACTGTGTTGATTTTGGTTCAGCAGAAACTGACACCCTTGTTGGGTTTCTGGAGCTGTTTCTGCCATTTGAGATTGAAGAAGCAGAAGAAGCTCTGCAACTCAAAGCAGTGGGATGGTGGGAATGGGAAGTGGGTTTGAGTTGGGAGGTAGTGTGGAAGCTATGAGGCAATAACTCGGTGGAAACTATTGCCATTGATGAATGGCAATTGTTCTGCAAGATTGCATGGAGAAAGATAACCAAACTGTGGAAGTTGGTAGTTGAAAGTACTGGGTTGGTGTTCTTGTCACCCCATAAAATCTCTGAAGAAGACTATAGTTGGATTTCAGGACATGTATTCAGGATAGGATAAGGTAGGGCTTCGGGTCGGACTACTTGAAGAAACCAATGAACCGACAAAATATAAAGACAAGATGATGTAAAGAAAGTGGCTCAAAAAAGAGAACATTTCCCATGCAACTTTGCTCTTGTAATTTCACAAATATAACACTTCTTTCAGTCTCGCTTAAAATCAGTAAAAATAGATCTATAGACTTTTGCTAGGTGTACTTAGATTTCATCAATCAATATACATCAAACTTTGGTCACTGTATACATATTGCTTGAATGCTAGAGATGAATCTGTAATCATGTTACATCTCTATTGCAGTTTGTAATTGCACACCAATAAAAGAACATCACAGTTACTGTGGTCAACTCGTAGTTGCAGGGTGGTGCGGGTCTACCTCTGTTGCATAATAGTCGGACGTTTCGACGTAGGCCAGTATAGAATCCCAAGTTGAGGATCTTCCAGGGCATGCGTTGTTCAGCAGGGCTTTCAGGTTTTCGGTTTTTAGCTTCTCCCGTAATTCAATGCTACCAGAATCAGGGAATTGCTGATGATGAAGGAAGAAGAGTAACATAAGCATTTGGACAATTTGATCAAAGAGAATTGGTTCGAAGTTAATAGATATGGCAGAATTACTACCTTAATTAACCATAACATGTAAGTAGCAGAATGTGTAGCCTGTGCTTGGTAATCATCAAAACTATCATCTGGAATGATGGAGCAGGACTGCAGGAGATGTAATTCATGATCCATAAAGATACCTAAGTCATTATTCATGCTGGTTTTGTGCTTCCAATCCCCAGGCAGATCAGTATGACCAGTTAAAAAATGCTTTATCCAAAATAAGGATAGGAAGCGCCGATGAAGCCATAAGGCCTAAAAAACCAGTAGAGCCAGTTACTAGAGTTCAACTTACAGCAAATGAAACAAGAACTCGGTTTAAAAAGGGCATTCACCTCTCTTCCTATGTAGCGCTTTATCAACATTTCATCCCAATCCAGCTCCTCCTGCCATGACCCACATTGTAAGGCAAGGAACATAAGAGTAATTTCGGACATAAGACATAGATTGACTGGTAGAACTTTTCTGCTTTATTTTAGACCAAGAGTTTCATCATATTGTGTTTTTTGCCGAGTAATGCTGAAAATGTAATCTCCTATCTTTCGCAGAGAAAGAAGGTGAAAATGGTTAAATATAGAACACCCGAAGATGCCCCTGTTTAGCTAGAGCTAAAAATGTTGAATTTAAGATAGAATATAAAGAGATGATAGGATATTGCATGGGAAGTACAGCAAATCTGAAGTTCTCACAATGAGTGAGAACCATTTAAAAGTTGCATAATTTCTTTTTAAGGTAATGACAAGTTAAAGGTCCAATGGTGTCACTAGTACTTGGTAGCAATAAGAATGGATGCATACTGGCTCGAACACTAGTCAGGTATATAAAAATTGCTTGCATGCAGAATGTGACAATGTCATAAAGTATTATTGCAAATGGAAGAAGATCTATACCTTCCACAGTTGATTTATTGTAATATTATAACTAGAAGATACACTTTCTTGTTTACAGCATCTGTCCTCTAAAATCCTAAGCATTAGCTGCTGCAAAATCATAGAAAGAATGATTAGGAGGGAATAAGAAAAACACTTGAGCCATGGTTACCCTCTATATTTGGATAATTGCCATGGTGTGAGGAAATCTTGATATCATATTGAAACGAAAACAAACACCCACTCTGCGATAGTGGAAGCAACTATGGTCAGCAACGTGCAAGCCAGCCCACTTTTTAGATCTCTGTAATTCATGTAGAGACTACAAGAAATTCACCAAGGACCATAATAAATACAGGAAGGTAACTTGAGAACTGCCCGTCGAATGCAAGAGGATTAAGAAAATATGTCTAACCTGCTCTGTTGTCATGTAAGACACCAACCAGCAACGATGATACCATGCACGGTAATTCATTTTTGACCTCTGTAAAGAAAGATTTTGAGTCATAACAAAGAATCCACAACAAGGAACTTGTCATCTAAACAGCTAATGATATCATGGTATGCGTAGAGTGCCATATGAAACTTTTAATGCTATAATTTTCAAGAGACTCAAACTTCTATTAACGGATTTAACATATATTTCCATAATGCATTGTAAAGGAACCTCATTGAAACTTTTAACTGAGAACATCAAATTCAGAGGCACTGAGCATCATGAAGGAGTGAATCACATTTATTATCAGGTAGTAGCTACAGTAAATGGTGTGAAATATGTTGTTTTCTCTAGGCAAGAAACAAAGAAAATGGCAAACAAACAACATCTGTGGAGACAAATTTTGACTTCAAAGTTTAATAAACCTTTGCAAATTAAAAGTACGCAATTCCTCAATTGTATATAAACCTCGGCTATTTTCTCCACCAGCTCAGACTCTTTGGTGACAATCTCTTGCAAAGTTGAAAACTTTCCAGCAATTAACTTGATGACCCATCGCCTGCCAATGATTAATATGCCCATAAATTTGACCATAGCACATTCCCATGGAAGAAAAAAAATAATGTATAACCATAATAAGGGACTTGCTTAACACCAAATCTGAACACTCTTAAGTAAGAAATTATAACTATCATACTGGTAAACACGTGTGTTGAATAAAGTAATGCAGCTAGTTGAGAACAAAAGATCTGCCCTACATATCTTCTTCAAGTCAATAAGGTGATTGCAGTGGCGGTAGCCATAATGCATAACCACCCATACTGGTGAATCTTTTGATTGCATATAAAATAGACGTTGTCAAACATATTACCTGTGGCACCACGCATGCTCAGATTTAGGTGCATATGAAAGAACAAGTGCTGAGAATAGAAGTTCATCCAATAACATTGAGAACTCTTGCTTCTTCAACAACACCATCTTCCTGTGTCACATGTACAATAATCACTCTCTTGCCAACAGTGATAACATAATCTGAAGTGAAGTACAAACAGAGAAAAAAGACTGGATACCAATTATGTAAAGGGGGAAGTACCTGGAATTCCAAGCAGTGCCATAATCAGAACTCACTAACAAAACAGCCCTGCTTTGCTTCATGACTTCACCTTCATTACTGTCATCCAAAGATACAGAACTCTCAACCCCGGACACATCAAATGCACTATAAAGTCCCTTATATTGTTGAATTGCTGCCATCATCGCGCGCTTAGCTTCCTTATACAATGGAATAAGAACATCCGTCGAGATTCCCAACTTATGCTCCCTATTCCAAAACACCGCAGTCCCATCTTTCAAGCACACCACATTACTAACACTACCAGATGATGAGGGCGCCTCTTCACTCAAGTTGACAAACTGGGATGGATGAACAAATCCAACCTCATCACTGGGTTCAAGTGCAAAACAAACAAAACCATAAGCCACTTCATAACAACCAAACACTCCAAAAGCATCAATCACAAAACCCTAAACCCTAAACTCTACACAAATCATAATGCACCCAACTGAGCTAAACCAACGAGGCACAATTGGTATAGAAGTAATATAACCCATTATAGCCCACAGTAATCAAGTATAGAATGAGCTCAAAGATTGAAACTTTTTCACTATATCAACCCAAAATCAGTAAACCCTAATCTTAAAAGCTCTTCTGGGTAGTATTTGAGATTTACATAGTATGTGAGGAAACATAGAAGCACAAAGCTACAAACTTTGATTCTATTTTTTTATGTACTAAAAGGTTGGGTCACTTACATTGCAGAATCGGACTCCAAAATTTTCTCAAATCGCCTGAGAAGGTCGCCGGCGTTGGCTTCTCCGATCATTGTGGCCGGAAAATCGCCGGAGAAAGTTTTATGCTTCAAGCATAAGAGAGCAGTCATTCCACAGAATGTGAAGCGATGCCTTAATATACTCTCTAATCAGGGACAAAATGGTAATTTGGAGTGAGCCAGCTCGAGTGTTGAAGACTTTCCATTTGTTGCAATGAGAATCTTATCACGCATTTAGCCTCAAGATTTGACAATAACGAACACTACGACTATACGTTTTGTTTTTCTTTGGTTTAAACCTAACACTGTTCTCGCATGCCTAGTGTTTGAGTCGTATCTCCTATCAATATTCCGTGCTCGTGTTTGTTAAAGCCACTGGCGGAACTAAGAAGAGACCAAAGGGTGCCATGGCACCCCCCACTCCTATGTTGACACATTTGAAACTATTATCAATTTTAATCAACTTTGTTGGAAACAATGAAAATTTTTAGGTGTGGCACCCCCAAACTTAGTTGTTAATGTGTTTGGCCCCCCGATTTCTCAAATCCTAGTTCCGCCACTGGTTAAAGCACTCTCCTAGACTATTATCTGAACTTTTACTAACTACGTGTGTTACAAACTCATTAAAATAAGCGAGTTGACTTGTTATCCCATTTTAAGATAAACTTTAATCTCGCATCTAAACAATAAGCGTGAGACACATATATGTATACTCATGTATGGATCTTCTACATGGGATTTACAAATCGCACGATCTAACGCAAGACAACTAATGTAGTATAGTCAAAGCCTAACTTTGGTGATATAACAGAAATCAAACTTAAATCGTGATTCTATCACAAGCATGAGCATATATAAGATTTTGTTACGCAAGACTATTAATATGATAGAGTTTGAACCTACCTTCATTAATACAATAAAAATCAAACCTGATTCGTGACTCGATCACAAACACGCTCGTACTAACCGAACCAACCTCACGTTTGTATGTAATTCTCTTTTTGATTCTCTTTTTCAATGTTCATGATTTCTAAAAAAGAAAAAGAAAAAAAGTTGAGCTGAAATACAAACCTTCTCTTTCTCTCCTCTCTTCTCTCTCTTTTCTTTCTTCTTGAGCTAAAAGTGCATCGATCGCTGAAGAAAATCTCTCTCTCTCTCTCTCTCATTTTCTCTCTCTTCAATTCCCCGAAGATCTGGTTTCGTCTTCCACTTCGAATCTCCGCATTGAAATCTCTGCACAATTTTTTCTATCAGAAGAAGAAAAACCGCAAGCGAAGCTCGAATTGCGAATCTAGGGTTCGGGATTTGATCTGTTGTATGTGTTTTTCCGATGAGTATGGAAATCGTTGCCGGAGATGTTGCGGCGTTCGACGCCGAGCTGTTGCAGCTCAATGAGGTGTCTCCGCTCGCCCTCAAGGCGAATCCGAGCTTCGTCGAGTCGCTCTTCGAGCAGTGGCTTTCTCTTCCCGAGACTAATCGCCTGGTACTAGTTTCTGAAAGCAATTTTCAAATTCGCAATGTATTGGATTGTGCTATGCATCTGAATTTCGGTAGCTTAGTTTGTTTTCGATTCGAATAATGCAATTTGTGTTTGAAATGCATGTAATTTGAATGGTAATGGTGTTGAATTTGTGGTAGTGTAGAGTAGTTTGGCTAGGGATGATGTTGGATTTGTTCTGAAACTGTGTGTTATATGAAAAAGGAAAGCAGAATTGAGCTAATTAGAGCACATTGTTGTTGCGGAAAGAAACTATGGAATTTAGTTAGTTATGTTGTTAGTTTATTATGAATGCTGCGAAATCGGTGTTCTTGAGCTCTAATTAGGCCTAACAATCAGATAGACATGCTATGGCATTTTGTGGTTGCGGAGAGAAAAGATGGAATTTGTTAGTGAGAATGTTGTTAGTTTAATACGAGTGCTGGGAAAACGGTGTTCTTGAGTTGTAATTAGGCCTGGGAAATGCTAATCCTGTCTAGGCGATCGGAATTTTTTTTAATTTTTTTTCGTTATAATGAGGATAGACATTCTACAGCATTTGTTGTGCTATTCCATTTTGTTTCTTGCTTTTAATGCTTATTGATTTCGATGTTTTGTGACTGTATGGGTGCAGGTGACACAGTTGCTCAATGAAGCAAAGGCAGGTGCACCGTTGAATGTCCATGGAAGCTCTTCTAGTCCGCATTCCTCTTCCAACAATGCTTTGCCGTCCATGTTTCCAGCTGGCAGTGCGCCTCCACTGTCACCAAGAAGTTCAACTGGCTCCCCACGCGTAATGAAACAGAGGGTTGGTCCTTCTCATTTAGGGTCTCCCCTGAAAGTAGTTAGTGAGCCGGTTAAAGAGTTGATACCTCAGGTATGACTGGTCTTGAAACTTTCTGGAATGTGATGGCTGTTTTTTGCAATATATTTTTTTAAGTGTTGTGGACTTCAATTGAGCTTTACCTGATTAAAAGTTTTTGTAGGAAATTACTTTTGACATGGTTCTTGTACCACTTGCAGTTTTATTTTCTAAATGGTCGTCCACCTCCAAGTGAAATAAAAGAACAATGTTTACTGAGAATTGATCAGTTTTTCTATGGCCATGCAGATGGGCTCCAGATGAATGGTGAGATATACTTATGATATGCTTTCTGTAGGATATACTAGAACTGAGATTTAACTGATTCTGTGGTATATATATACTAGAACTGAGATTTGACTGACTCTCTGGTATATCAGACTTCAAGTCAGTTGCTAAGGACATCTGCAAGCTCCCTTCATTCTTCTCTACATCATTATTCAGAAAGATTGATATTAATAGCACTGGATTTGTAACAAGGTATCATTCACTTTTCCTCTCTTGCAAGTGAACAAGAGTTTCAATGTGTGCCTCCCCCATCACAATTTATGTTCTTACTGCGGTTTATCATCTGGCCATAACCATTTTCCGAGTTTCTCTATTGATTGCTACTTTGATTGCTCTGTTTCAATAGACTACCTTTGCAACCTGGGAAAGGCTTGAGAGGTCTCAAGTCTTGACACAACAAACCACATTTTTCTTTTTTATCTCAAGTGTATAGACAGTCTCCTCAGTGAAGTTGATCGGGGAGAAACGACTCAAATAGCTGTACCCATGTTGTTGTAACATTATATAAAGCTAGTATTTTGTCTGAGAACATTTTGGTGTCATTTAGTTCTTTTACATCTTAACTAATAGGATTAGCTCGGGTAATGAAATGTGTGACTGTGGGCCATTCTCCAGTCATCTATTTTCTTTCATTGGTTATTTGGAAAAGAGAGAGTGCATCATTTATTTATTTTCAATTTTTGCAATTCACTCATTCATGAGGACAATATCTTACCCCAGGTTTTAAAGTGGGACCATAACTACGGTAGGTTTTTCTTGGTGTTAAAGTTTGAGTATTGTATCCTTTGCAAATCTTTCTCTTACTTTGAAATACTTTGCTTTTCAGGGACTTATTTGTTGATTGTTGGGTCAATGGCAACATGTTGACTATGGATGTAGCTACTCAAATATATTCCATTTTAAAGCAACCAGATCTCAAGTACCTAACTCAGGTATTGTTTTTGTTTTATATTTCTTCCTTTAATCAGATATGATGTATATTGGTGTTGACGTTGCATGAACTAGTGTCTAATTTGCACTCTTTTTTGATAACAGGATGACTTTAAACCTGTCCTTCGAGAACTTTTGGCAACTCATCCAGGACTGGAGTTCTTACAGAGCACACCCGAGTTTCAGGAAAGATATGGTTTGTTCTCAACCAATTAATTTAACTGTTAATTCATGGCATCATATCAGTTTAAAAGGATCTACAGTCTTTCTCTCTGTCTCTCATACACATGTTTACTCCGGTCATTGATTATATTCCTTCAGTATGATTCACACTTTAACTTGAGATATATTGCAATGGACCAGCTGAAACTGTAATATACAGAATCTTTTACTACATAAATAGATCTGGGAACGGCCATCTTACCCTCAGGGAGCTGAAACGTGGAAACTTAATTGATGCAATGCAACATGCAGACGAAGAAGAGGACATCAACAAAGTATTGAGGTAGAGATTTCAAATACAGACATAATTTGTACTTTTTCATGTGGTTATATATAACAATAATAATAATAATGTGAAAACTCCTTTTTCTTTCTTGTATGAACTGTTACAGGTACTTCTCTTATGAGCATTTTTATGTCATATACTGCAAGTTTTGGGAGCTGGATACAGATCATGACTTCTTGATCGATAAAGAAAACCTGATCAGATATGGTAACCATGCACTTACCTATCGGATAGTCGATAGAATATTTTCTCAGGTTTGTGCTGTATAGGTTTAGACAAGAAGAATTTCTCTTTGACTAAATTTTTTTTTATCAGTCTAGGTTATTTATTTATGATTTAATTCCTCAGGTGGCAAGGAAGTTCACTAGTAAGGTTGAGGGGAAAATGGGGTATCAAGATTTTGTCTACTTCATTCTGTCAGAGGAGGACAAATCTTCTGAGCCTAGTCTTGAGTTCTGGTAAACTTGTACCTCTTTATCTCTTGTCATTAGTTTGTTTGCTTCACTAGACCTTTGCACTTGACTCTGATTCATGGGTGATGCCTCAAAATACATCTGAGTGCAACATGGGTGTTCTGTAATCATTGTTTTCATCTATTCTTTCGAAATTCACTTATGTCTTTTTATCTCTGTGGAGTTAATGTTATGGGCAGTGTAGTAACTGAGAGTCTCTGACACTACTTCTTTTCTTAGGTTCAAGTGCATAGACTTGGATGGAAACGGAATTTTGACACGGAATGAATTGCAATTCTTTTATGAAGAGCAATTGCATAGAATGGAGTGCATGGCTCAAGAACCTGTTCTCTTTGAAGATATATTGTGTCAGATCATTGACATGATTTACCCAGAGGTTTGACTTTTCATCTGTTCTGCTTTTATACAAAATGGTCTTTTTCTTCTGTATTTTTCTTAGTTGGTGATTGTGTCGCCGCATGCTGCCACACAACATCAAAAGAACAAAGAGTCCTCTAAGGTTTTTTTGTGTCATGGAAGTTGTATAGAGTTCCTGCTTCATGAAAGTAGCACAAGAAAATGAACTTCTGGGCAGTCTATGTAACTTTTTCTTGACACACTAGTTAAGATATGGTTATTGGGTGGTTGACTTGCACTTTATCCTTGCAGAATGAGAGCTATATCACACTTCGTGACCTGAAAGGTTGTAAGCTTTCAGGAAGCGTTTTTAATATTCTTTTCAACCTAAACAAGTTCATGGCCTTCGAAACTCGTGATCCATTTCTCATTCGTCAGGTATGTAAAGCTAGTGAAGCATTTTATGGTATGAAATTTCTAGATCACTATTTGGCATTACGAATGTGGATTGCATTGCTATTACTCTTTGACAGCTTTGCTGGTATCAATGTATACAGGAACGTGAGAATCCAACCTTGACAGAGTGGGATCGGTTTGCACATAGAGAATATATCAGGCTCTCAATGGAAGAAGATGTTGAAGATGCTTCCAATGGAAGTGCAGAAGTTTGGGATGAATCACTTGAGGCCCCCTTTTAAGTTATCACTTGTTTTAGGTTTCATTTTTACAGAAGTTTAGATGCTTTCTTTTGTAAAATTGGTTAGTGGAGTTAGACTTTCTTCATGAAACAATGAATTGAACTTCACTACTACATAACTTATATTCACTCTATTTGCAGAAGTTTGATGCTTAATTTGTAAAAGTGGTTAGTGGAATTAGACATCTTCATGAAACAATGAATTGAACTTTCACTTCAAAACTTTCATTCACTCTATTTGCCAGATAGCTCTGATATAGGTTAAAATATGATAAAAGTACTTTACATGCAGTTTAAACGATGACTGTCGAGTGCTAAGTAGTTTAAGATATCAAATTTAGAAAATAACTTGGATCGTTTTTGAATTGAATACAAACATAATAAAAAGTGAAAACTTGATATCAAAATCGATATCAGCATGAATTATCTTGCTGTTATACCAGCCCAATCCATGATGGTAGCGAATGTGATCGATGTAATTATACAAGTGCCTTGCTTCGCCTGTTGGTTTGTGTATAGCAACTTGGTGTTTAAACATAAGGAACGTGACTATTTCATCTAAAACAGGGAAAGTAATTACTGGACCTACAATTATACAAATCTTCTGAGCCTGGTCTTGATCGAGTTCTGGTAAACTTGTACCTCTTTATCTTTGGTCATTAGTTTGTTTGCTTCACTAGACCTTTGCACTTAACTATGATTCATGCATGGGTGATGCCTCAAAATATATACATCTGAGTGCGACATCAGTGTTCTGTAATCGTTGTTTTCATCTGTTCTTTAGCAATTCACATGTCTTTTGATCTCATGGAGTTGATGTTATCGGCAATGTAATAACTGAGGACTTGGATGGAAACGGAGTTCTGACGCAGAATATTGAGTTGCAATTCTTTTATGAAGAGAATGGAGTGCATGGCCCAAGATTCCAAGAACCTGTTCTGTTTGAAAGATACATTGTGCCAGATTATTGACATGATTTACCCAGAGGTTTGACTTTTTCTTTGTTCTGCTTTGCTCAAAAATGATCTTTCTCCTTCTGTACTTGCTGTGTATATACAAGTTGCTTCATGGTTTTGCTCCGAGCACAAAATGTTCTCCATTTGTGCCAGTTCACTCCCATCCTTCTTAGTTCGTGATTGTGTTGCTGCATTGTCCTCTAAAGGTTGTATAGCGAATTCCTGCTTCATGCACTTGTGGGCAATTTCGTGATTGTGTTGCGGCATATTGTCCTCTTAAGGTTTTTTGTTTCATAGTGGTGGGCAATCTCTCATGTATTTTTTTTTTCATGACACACTAGTTAGATATGTTATGAGGAAGCGGCCGACGAGCCCACAGGTTTCACACACACGGGTTTGAGAGCTATATCACACTTCGTGACCTAAAAGGTTGTAAGCTTTCAGTATGCAATATTATTTTCAACTTTAACAAGTTCATGGCTTTTCGAAGCCTTTTATGATATGAAATTTCTTAGATCTATGTCTGGTTTTATATATGTAGATTGCACTGCTATTACTCTTGACAGCTTTGTTGGTAATCAATGTGTACAGGAACGTGAGAATCCAACCTTGACAAAATGGGATCAGTTTGCACATAGAGAATATATCAGCTCTCAATGGAAGAAGATGTTGAAGATGCTTCCAATGGAAGTGCATAAATTTGAGATAAATCACTTAAGGCTCCTTTTTTAGTTTTTCTCAGGTAGCTACTGGTTTTAATTGAAGTCAATGACCCTTTTAAGTTTTGCTTAGGGCTACTGATTTTAATTGAAGTCAAATTGTATTTGGATATTTTACGTAGTATTTGTTTGTCTTTGCAAGAATAGAGTATGAATTCCAAATTCATTAGCAATCCAGATTAATGAACTACTCCAGAGCATTACCGACTTTATTGAGAATCAACACATCAAGCGAGCTCTTACACAAGAAGTCGTGACCACAATAGGAAAGCAAATAGTTATCCACTTGAATCATCAGGAACAACTCGACCTTTAATTATTTTCCTCATTATTGTTTGGATTAAATTCAGTTTGCCCCCTCGTATTTTAGGTCAATAATTAGTTTGGTCACATATATATATTTTTTAATAACGTTGGTCCTTGAAGTTCTATTTCACATCAGTTTAATCCAATTTTTGAATTGCCCTCCTTACCATGACGTCATGCGCTGAGTTGTCCGCGACATAAGGGCCCAGTTTCTGACTTAAAAAGACAAAATAGTCATTTTATCATATACCAAAATGAAAAGAACAATATACAGTTCATTATCAATCCTTCAACTCCCTCCGTTTCTGGAATTTAAGCAACATAATAACTTAACTATGTTCCAATGCCACTGCCAAGCTCAACCAAACCCAGAAAATCCCAACTCCTCCATTCTTAATTAAACCACCCTGCACAATAATAATTGAACACTACCAAAATCCCAGAACTCCAACTTCTTCAATCTCATCCCAAAATCAAAACTAACTATCTCATACAAATTCAGAATACTTACAAAGCCAAAAACCAATTCCTTCAACCCCCACCGCCGTCGTGAACAGCGTCACTCACGGTGGTCCTCCTCTGCCTAAAACCCAAATTCTCCCAAACATCACCAAACTCAATTCTAATTATATACAGAGGTAGAGCTCGAAGAGAAGATCAAGGTTCATACCTCAATTGCCTTCAACGGTGGCCGGAAAACACATAAACTCACCGGAAAACTGCTTGAGGTTCAATTAATCGATTCTCAATCATGGAGGCTCCTATGAAGAAATCGAGACCACATACAGAATGGGGATGGCGAGACTAAGCTATCTACACCAGTCACGCTCGCCACCGTGACCGGAATCGGAAACCCGATCGAAGAGGCGGTCACCTTCTCTCCTCCGATTCTCTTTCAACAGCACTCCTCCATGAAATCTGACACAACAGAGACGTTTTGGATGGCGAGAAGAAGCCCTGGCCACCGATGGGACGCCGAAAGACTGCCGAACCCGGAATCAGAAACCCGATCAGAGAGGCAGTCACCTTCTCTCCTCCGATTCTCTTTCAGCAGCGCTCCTCCATGAAATCTGACACAACAGAGACGTCAGGGATGGCGAGAAGAAGCCCTGGCCACCGATGGGACGCCGAGAGACGGCCGGACAACAGAAGGGAGCGCTGAGCTCCGTCGCAGCTCGAGACGGGGTCTGGGACTCCGACCTCTATATACTCCTCGTTATATTGATGAGGGCAATATATGATAAAATGATTATTTTGCCCTTTTAAGTCAGAAACTGGGCCCTTCTGTCACGGACAACTCAGCGCTTGACGTCATGGTAAGAAGGGTAATTCAAAAATTGGACTAAACTGATGTGAAATAGAACTTCAAGAACCAACGTTATTAAAAAAATATATATGGGACCAAACTGATTATTGACTTAAAGTACGAGGGGGCAAACTGAATTTAATCTTTGTTGTTTTGCAATGTAATCTTACTAAAGTTTGTAAGTTATCACTTGTTTTAGTGGTTTCATTTTTACAATGTTTTATTTGTAAAATTGTTTAGTGGAGTTACTTTCTTCATGAAAAAAATGTTTATTAGATATAATTGAACTTCACTTCATAACTTCCAGTACTCTATTTGATTGCATGATACCTATGATAGACCACTTCACATGTAGTTTAAGTTATGATTGATATGTAGGATGAGTTTGAGTGCAAAGTAGCTAGTTTAAGATCTCATATTTAGAAAATAACATAAATCGTTTAAAACTTAACGGGGGAATTGAATATAAAAATAAGGAGCCATATATTCGAACGATGACCTTTAAAATGGGGATTAGTTGATGGTTTAAGAGATTCAATCCATTTTTCTATCATATTTAGGCATCTCAACAGTTCAAATTGGTGATTTTTAAGATATCAAACTAGAACAAATCAATGAACGAATCAAATTAGTCAAACATGACTATTCAAGTTCATAACTAATAAGACACACTTATGAATGTCGTAACGATTTCAATTTGGCTGACAATTTACAAATATGATCTACTCATATATACTTAAAAACCCTAAACCAAAACCGGCCATTCTACGTCTTTGGGAAGACCGCTGGATTCCTGGACTTTTTACCTTCAGACTCTTTTAAGTTTTTCTCAGGAAGCTACTAATTTTAATTGAAGTCAAATTATATTTGGATATTTTACATAGTATTTGTTTGTCTTTGCAGGAATATACTATGAATTCCAAATTCATTAGCAATCCAGAAAAAAGGGATACTACTCCAGAGCATTACCGACTTTACAGGGAATCAGCACATCAAGAGAGCTCTTACATATGCAACACAAGAAGTCGTGACCACAATAGGAAAACATTAGTTGAATAAAACAAAGCACAGCTGAGACAGTTACATACGCCTCACTTAATTTCTTGTTTTATACTATGTCCCTCTCTCCAATTTGGCAAGTGTTTCTTGATTTTCTTGCTCAGAGAAACCAGAATCCGCTCAAGGATCTAAGGTGAGCTTCCTTACATCTTAAAGCAAGTTCCTTTTTGATAGTACATTTCTGATTCTAGCTCATTTTCAAGATTGCATTGCCTTGGCCCCCAACAACATAAAATTTACCATCTTCCCGTTGGATAATATCTACAACTCCATTCCTTTTTTTGTAGGTAGATAAGTGACATATGTCCATGTTGTGTCTTTACTCTTTACCAGGTCTAATGAATGCCATTTGACATGAGTCCAAGTATATTAGAACAACAATGCACTCATCTGCGTGTAATATTGGATCCGCCATAATTATGGCTTTGACAACATAATAGTCACAATATTTAACTCATCCCCTTATGAGAACTTCTTCAGATAGCTCTGGAGGGTTTAGTTGGGGAAGACGGATGACTAGATTGTCTCTTCCTTCCCTGTATTTTAAGTTAGGGAATGGCTTTATTAATGTTACTGTAAAATCTTGTTCCGTAAGAACTAACCAGCCATATGCAGGTTTGTTTGGAAGTCGAAATTGCAAATCAATGAACTTATTTTCTATGTCGACATTGTATAAACTCCAAGATGAGTATCTTCTTTGTCAGTGAAAAAGATGAGTATTAATTGGAGGTTCAGGATGACTCCTGTGCTGGCCCTGATTATGTTTTGCCACACCAAACCATGACATAATCGGATGACGATAATAATCTTTCTGAAACTGAACCCAGTAGGTCCTCAGGCAAATCTGCCCAATCTGACAAGGGAAAAGCATCTATTACGACCGTGATGAAACCACAAGTTTAACCTCGCCCACACTAAATTCTTGTGATTTTGTCCCCTACTAGGTAGGTACTTATATGTTTGATTGATTTAAAGGAGACCCTATTCCACCTACGATTAGAATTATCTGAAGTAAACCTATCCCACCCAGTTACAATTAGGGTTGGAATACGAAACCCTTGTTCCTAATCACATAAGAAACTAAATACTACCAGGATCCCAATCACAAACAGCAAATTAAGTAAGCAAGTAGCATATATATATATCTGGTAATATATCTAGGTTTAGGAGTACTTAAGAGTGTGTATCTACCTAGCTAGGTCTATCTGGTGAAGCTTTGTCCTCCTCGTACACACAAAAGCTCAGAGTCTCATGGAGACGAATAGGGAGCAGCAACACCATTTTATATATAGCATGAGAATCTCAAAGCTCTTAAGACAACCATTCCCATTCCTCCACACGACTAAAGATGCAGACAGAACCCAATTGGATGATCGGAATCGGAGAAGGAGGAAGAAGATCGAAGAAGAAGAAATCGGTCCCCACAGGTGAATCACGTGAGAAAGAGTCCCATATATATATAAGTAGCTAGCAAACCAAAGAACCCTAGTTCATATCCAGATGTGGTAAACCCAGAGCGTATCGGACGATTGACGATGCCCCACGTGGGGGTTCTCTCCCCACGTTAGCAGCATTATTGGCGATCAAAGAGTAAATTCCCCTGAAGACTGAGCACTGTTGCCGACACGCACCACCAGGTCTCCACGTGTGAACAGGAGGTTCCAGGGTGGGGGTGGGGACCACTGGGGATGGCGCACGTGCCGACCCACCTGACAGCATGGATTGCGGGATCTTTGATTCCCTGTACGGTGAGCTCTAGATTATTGTTGTTTCCCGACGGGGCCAAGCTTCTCTGGTTTTCCAGATAGACAACGTTTAGGTATGGTGGATATTTATAGCAACTCTCGAGTGCGTCTTGAGTCTTGACCATGAACATGTTTGTTCTTGCGTAGAATGACTGAGAAACTGAGAATGTAGCTACTAGCAAGTAGGATTCAATTTGTAGATTGATCGAGTTAGCACAGAGGAATAGCTCGCCCGTGCTACACAATAAGTGATCGACAACTCTATTACCAGCAAGCTACGTATCCAACACAAGTGATCGACAACCTATTACCAACAAGATACGTATTCTATAACTATGATCACTGACGGAGCCACACTAGGACCAAGGGTGCCATTCACCCCCAAACCTCAAAATATGGTCAATTACATCATTATTGTATGATTAAATAGTTACAATTATATATAATTGTAATGATTTGGCCCCCTCTATTTTATATCTCGGCTCTCTAGGTTTACAGTTCTGACTCCGCTTTTGACTATGATTGAACATCACATTCGTAATTAAAGACACATTTGATTGTTAAATTTTGTTAATTAAGTAACTTATTTACGAGTGTCCCTTGCATTATTGTTCCTTCATTTGCATTATTTATATCTCGGCTCTCTAGACTTACAGTTTTGACTCCGCTCCTGATTATGATTGAACATCACACTCGTAATTAAAGACACATTTGATTGTTAAATTTTGTTAATTAAGTAAATTATTTACGAGTGTCCCTTGCATTATTGCTTCTTTGCATCGAGACTATAGAGTTCCAAGACATGAGCATGACTATTTGTCAATTATATAGGCGTTGTAGCTACAAGTTTTGGTGCTCAATCATTTTGTTTCTCAGTCAAGGCATAGTCCACTTTTAACAAAAAAACAAGAACATGGATCAATATTAATGTTCACGCATGCTGGTAATTCTGACATGAGTTGTAGACTTGTGATCAGAATACAATAGTTCTGCCTTCCTGCTAGTTATATCTGTACGCTTGTGTTTGGTACATTACCCTGTTTTGTGACTAAAAAATCCACTACCATTCCTCGCTGCTAGATGGGCATAATAAGAGGTTGAAATCATGTTGAGTTTGGATTTTGAAACTATATATCCATATAATTTGAGAGTATTATATGTATCAAAGTGTGGTATATACAAAAACAAACTCTAACTTATGCTCTGAAGACTAATTAACTCTAAAATTATGTGGTTGCAATAGATTTTTAGTAGTTTGATGGAACGAAAAAACAAACTCTAACATATGCTCTGAAGACTAATCAACTCTATAATTATGTGGTTGCAATAGATTTTTAGTAGTTTGATGGAACGAAATAGTCAAGTTTCACAAGTTTCTCTCGACTCTCGTAAAGTTCTCCCTGATAAAGTCGGACCAAAATCATGGAGGACTGCTCTATATGAAATGACACCATGTGAGATTTCAGTACTGCATTCTTGTGTAAAGCTAATTAATTAGCTAGATTGCAAGATGTACTCGTACATATTTCCAACAGTAAAGCTATATCGAAATAGCACAGTAAAACAACAAATAGAAGTGATGAAAAACCAATTTTATTGCATCAAAATCATGGATTGTAAACTACACGTACGGCTGTGACATATACAAATACATAGCTTGAAAACATTTCAATGATCTCACAAGCTCCAACTTTCACATAGAAATTTAGAATACAAAGATATACGGTAGAAGTAATAAACGTTACCAATGACTACATTCTCAATTTACATGAAATTATTCAAATTGACACAAACAATAGCTAATAGCCAGAGTTTATGCAGTTCGTTCAATCAGAAAACAAAAATAATATTGAGATCCTAAAGTTACAGCGCATTATGGCTCATTCCACAAAAGCATTCAACTGACCAATCTCATGATACGAGAAAGCCTTGTTACTCAGAATTGAAGATCAAGATTTCATTTCTTAGGTTTTAGTCGGTGTACTATTTTCGCATGTTCTTAGATTGGTTGCCGCGGCTTTATAAAATCAACTCTTTATCAAACCAAACAATCTATCTGTAGCCTTCACATCTTATACTTGAGGTTTCTGTCTTGGGATCTCAAGGCATGCAAACTAATTCCTAATCAGGTAGTTCAGTGCACACTTTCAGTTGATGAAAATATACGTATATATGTAACTATTAGCTATACAAAGAATTACTATTAGTATATCAGTATTTTCCATTCACAGCATTGGACGCAACTTCAACCCTCAAGGTTGTATTGAACAGGTGATCAATATGCAATTATGCAGAGAATTTGCATCCCCTTAAGAATCAACCCAAGAAAGAGAATCTCTAGCACAGTAGCACAAATAATTTAGAGGTAGTTTAACTTATAATATACACAAGCACACAGAAAATAACATACAAAACTTTCCACTTCTGGTTTTTTTCCACTTCTGGTTTTGAACCTTGAAATAATCTAATCATAAATCCTTGAAGGGAAACATTCAATCAGATATAGTCCAAAAAGGGCTGTCCAATACCATCCATACAAGATTTACTTTGAAAAGGTGGATTAGATATAAAGTCTCAAAATCTCCACAATTTCAATCTTTTATTTCCTTGATGGAACAGTTTGTCTATTTAATTAAGTACTTGTCTTCAAGCCAGAATCAATAACAGCAAGATAATCTAACTATCTAAGGTTTGTCTTTTTGCCTAATTATAGATCTAATAAGATTATGTTGAAATTGATACCTAACCAGATTTGACTATATAGAATCTCCATGAGCTTTCCAATTCTCTAATTATCTGTCATACATGAATATGATCCTCATAATTTACTTTTCCCCAATGGGGAATACAAATTGGAATGAACATTTTATTGAATAATGCTCTTTCTAATTCTATGTTCAGTGATGGATTGGATTAATATCAGCAAATCATGTCATACACTCGTACATAATCATCAATTAATCTCTGATAGTGACTTGTTAACCAGATGCATATATGAGTGTATGGAGGGAAGGTGATTGATTCAACATTTAACATAGAAATTAGGCAAATAAACTAGAAACCACTAATTAATTAAAATATCTGATATTAATCGAGCTTCCGGTACATTCATCATCATATCAAATTCAGCTTATACTAGCTAATTAACCTTTCCTAGGTACTACTACCAACTACTTGCTAGAAATTGAAATAGTAAATTCAGAGTTACCCCCCAGATCCTAATTAGGGCCAAGTCAAGCCCTCAATCCCCAAAAACCTAGGATTTTCAAGAACATCAGGAACAAAATTATCAATCATAACAACCGTTTCCACAAAAGGAAATAGAGATCAAGGAGAAATATACCCATTTATGGTAGAGTTGCAGAGGAGCTGGTACTAGTACCACTAGTAGTACTAGTTGTTGGTGTTGGTGTTGGCTTTGGCTTGGGCCTCTTCCTCTTCTTGTCATAGCTCACTCCTCTGGCCTTTGACTGGAAATCACGAACCTCGCGGAGGTACAGCCTCACTGCTCGTGCCCCAAAAGGGTTAGCCTCAGGCCGGCCTCCATGCTCCTCATAGGCTGCCCGGAGGCGCCCAATGAGGGCATCCAAGCTGCCCCATGCTTGCCGAAGCGGGCAGGGGCAAGGCGCTGGTGGGTTTGGGACACCAAAGTAAGGGCAGTTGTGGTTGTGGATCTTGGTCTTGCCGAACTGATCCAAGTAGCGGAGGAACTCCAGCACGTGAGCGCCGCTACACATGGGGAGGGTCAAAGGAGGGCGGTGGTTCCGGAGGTACTGGCAGAAGGTGTTCCAGTCTCTCCTCTTCTGGTTCTCATACCGGCTAGGAGGAACAGTACAGTTAGTACCCTGTGTCCCTGTACCAATGGCTAAGGTAGAGGCGATGCTGGGATTGGTGGCTGGAGCTGAAGAAACCAAGTCCATGGCTGGTGTTGGTGATGAGGCTGGAGAAGAGGGTCTGGTCTTCCACTTCTTCTATCTCCTTGGTTTTGGTTTTAATTTCTAGGGTTTTTCCTCTTGTTGTCTCTTAGTGGGGAGAAATGAGAGAGAGAGAGAGAATCTCGAAATCTTATGCTTGTAGGAGTGGAGTTAACATTGGCCGAAAGAAGATAAAGGAAGGACGGTGCATGGTTTCCATAAATAAAAATGTCAGAAATGGAAGAAAAGAAAACTGAATCGGGGTTTGGGAATCTAGTTAGAGGAAACGAGCTAGCAAACTTAATGAGCTGGTTCGAGTGACTAACTGGTCTGCAGGAAACCTTGGGAAGACTGCAGTTCCTCAGATCTTTATGATCGATGATGATGATCCATCTTATTATCTTTGAGGATAAAGGGAAGCACCTGAGACTCTGAGAGAGTTATGTGACATTGGGGTGTGAGAAAGAGAGATAGAGAGTGGTCAAGGACTCAGGGGTGAAGGGGGAAGAGGGGGAAGGGAGGTGTGTGTGCAGAGGCACTGTGAGTTGAGATGAAGTTAACAAGAGAGGAAGCAGTAAAGTTGGAGGAAAAAGTATTTTGCCTTAATAGGACAAGTTAGGCACTGGGCAGAGTTGATGGTGACCATTTCCATACAGACACTGACATACATGACATTGATATAAATTAAACCACCAACTCCTCTCTAGAGAGCAAGTGAAACACACACCTTCAAAATTACCATTCCTTTTAATTTTGAGTTTCAAAATTAAATTTTACCGTATTTTAATTTACATGATACTTCACGGATCATAATATATTTATTTTCGAGTCGAATTTACGTACTATTTATTACTTAAGAAAAACATGTATCCCTCACACCGGAGATAATTTGCACAAGTGTCTTTTAAATAATTTGATATTATTATAAAGAAGGTATGCAAAAAAGGCCTTATGTTAGGAAGAGTGAAGAGACTCTCTTCATAAATCATCGTTTTTTAAAATAATCTTAATATTGATAATACATTGTCATGTCGTTGATAACACGTTTCGTTAAAAATAAACTTAAATAAAATGTTACTATATATATTATCATCCAAGCATTATCATTTTTAGTAAAAGTTTCATGAAACCGTGTCCGGCCATTTGTTCGTACAACTATGAAGTAATATGCATGTGACACATAAGTAGATGGTGATAATGATCTCTCAAATAAGTTTTTAGAGATAGAGCGCACAAGAAGAAACCTTAATTCGGGTGCATGTTAAACTTATTATTGGTGAGTTTTGGAAATGTAAACTGCATTTGAATGATTTGTAGCTAGCTAGGTTGTTAACTAATTAGCAAAATATACGATGTACCCAAACAAATGCAGGAAACTTCAAAGCAATTACCTATATATTTTACAATCTCATCCAAAATTTTGTATTATCCTCTGTTTCTTGATCATCTAGATTGCTGTGGCAAAATGCACTCTTTATGTACGTAGTGAACTCGTTATGATGATTTGATTACTGTGGGATATGAAGATGAGATCGATCTATACGTTTACAATGAATATCGATCAGATCCCCCGACCATTTGACATGAACTAAAAATGTGCTAGTTCACATTCAACTCTCGAATTAGTGTCAGTGTAAGTGTAACCCGTCATTTTGTGAAGTATCTTAGCATACATTTTTAAGTGGCGCCACTGTCGACTTTACTTAATCTCAGCCTCTCATGCAGCTAGGATGGAATTTTAGTCGCAAAAAAAAAAAACCAAAACTAAACCATCGCTTCCAACCGCACAAGTCACAACACCCCATTGCCCGTTCTTGTTTCAATTCAGCGAATCATTTGTTCTGCAAACACGAATTGTGATGATTGAAACGCCTCTGTTTCTTTCTCTTCTCAACAGTAGCTGCTGGTGTACGTTAGCTGTTAGTGTTATCTGGGTTCCAACCTTCAAGAACCAAGTCAGTAGGTTCAAGAACCAAGTCAGTAGGTTAGTTTTGAGTCCATTATGGTCAACACTCCGATATGCTAGCTATAACCCTAATCTTGACTCTAAAGGAACGCAAATTCAGATGCTTCTTGCCTCTTGAGGGAAAACGATAAAAAAGGATCGAATTATTGTTACTATTTTGAGGATGTGATATTTTTTTTTAAAGGTTTTCAGCGACAGTATATTCGCAGAAAAGGAATAACTTACAGTAGATGAATTCAAAATATGGAGAAGAGACCAGAAGACTATAGGAGTGATTATTTTGGTTCGAGCCAGTGAGAGAGGTTGCTTTTGTAGACTCGTCCAACATAGCACTTGATTGATTGATTGATTGATGGATAGGCATTCAACAGTGATTAAGCACAAAAAACAGTAGCTAAGAAACAAATTTCTACGAAATTAAAAGCAAGAAATGAAAAGAAAATAATACAATTACAATTATTTAGGGATTATTTAGAATTCTTGCTCGGGCCTATAGCTTGGCTGCACAAGGATCAATGGGATCATTCATAGTAGTCCTCATCGAGAAAAGGATCATAGTAGTGCTCATCATACAATACACCACACTGACTACAGTAGTGAATCTTAAACGGGAACTAAATCTAGTATGTGCTTTCCAGTTCAGGTAAGAAACATACTTCCTGCATCTGGAATCTCAAACACAACAAACAAATACGTTGCACATTTCACAACCTCAATATATTAACTGCTTAGGTTATGTAAGCTAGCAATCTAGCATTGTGTTAAAGTAAGGATGACACTTATTCACAAACATTTCTATAATTCCATTGGCCTTAGGCTTGTTACATATTAGGGAGCAGAATGGGTATAATATAGTTTTACTCAAATACAGGGTTTCTGGTGCGCACACTATCACTCTTTACAATCCTGATGGTCAAAACTCCAATCATAACAGTCTTTATTTATTAGTTCTGTAGCAAAATATCCCTCTAAGATGTATATCAAGTTTATGGTTCCACAAAAATTAAGAACAATTGATTTATGTAATGAAATTTGAGGGTATTCCTCAAAAGAATGAAAGTTTGAAGATAGTTCGAAGAGATGGTGATCAAACAAGGAGGATTCAAAAGAAAGAAACAAATCAATTTAATCAGGAAACTTCGCAGAAAATTCCTATTTGTTCCATCCAAAATCTGTTGCTCATGTCCCATAAGAATTGACAACTTTATTGCCAATAGAGAGATCACCAACGAATATTTTCTCCTACTTTAGCAAACAACCAGAATGATTTAATTTGCTTTATATATAAGTTTGAGTGATGGGACATACTAGCTTGTTAATTGGCAAGAAAAAAAAATCCCAAAAAAAATTACCAACAACAACGACTTTTCGTTTGTTCAAGTGTCAAATTGAACACAAAATCTATTAGTTTGATTCAACTTCACACCAAATTTTTCGACACATTTCCGATCTTAACCTAGCGCTAAATATTCTCACAAGGAGTTAATTAGGGTTCTTCAATATATGAATTCATTCAACATGATAATATGGAGTAAAGATTTTACTGTATCTAAATTTATCGTGTTTTCTAGTAAAGAGTCTAAAGATGTTCATAACGATTCACCGAATCAATAAAACCCATATCATCAAATCACAATGTATCACATTGACATTTGACAAGGCCTCACTCACCGATCAATTGCTTTCTCAGAAAAGAAGTTAACATTATTATTGATTCTAGGTTTGACTTCTCTTGTTCCCAGATGACAGACTAGCCAGGCGAAGACAGATGACGAGAAGAAACTCTTCGACGTGAAAGTTTCTCATTGGACCTTTAGGCAGCACCGTACCTTGGTTTCAGCTTTAAAGAACTGGCCACCTTCCCTGGTTTTACCAAAGCAAAAGTTTACATCTACATCATGCTTGTCCATTGCGTCATTATTGTTTTAGTTATGTAACCAGAGGCACTTACAGCTTTGGGAAACCTTGTCTGAGTGCACGTTTGAGGCATTTAACTACTGCTAATCATTCATATGAGGTCTTAACTCTTAACACCAAATATGAGGAAAATAAAAAAATCCCAGTACAGACTTTCAGAAGCTTTTCTCAAATACACATTCTGACATTCATGCATTCAAAGTTTGACAGAATCAAATTATTGTAGTTATTCTATTGGAACACATTACTGACCCATTTATATGTATCCTACAGTGGATGGAAATCGATCAATTGGACAAATAGAAGGGTGCGTGTGATTTTTCTGTTCAGTTTCCACTCACAACTCGCTTCCAGAACATATATTTGGGACAAGAGAAGTCATCAGAGATCAGTATACAGCTAGCTACCTTGCGTGAGAAAATGAGATGAGTGTTGCCCATCGATCAGTAGCTGAGATTTGGTGGTGGACATATATTGGACAACATTCCTGATGCTGAAGAAAATGAAAATTACAACACTAGCTTCATATCAATATCTGTAAGTACGTTCAACATTATCTGAAGCACTCAATGATACAAAACTTCCAACTAATTAAGGCATCGAAACCACTAAGACATTTCCAGTGATATGCGCTGCTCTCCTTCAATTGGAGTTGTATGCATACAGTTTCCATTAGAATCTATTTTAGCAACTAAATTTCCAAGAACCATTTATTAGCGTACGGCGTATGAGTGCTAGCTCTTGCTTGTTTACCAGAAGGCCAATGAGTAACTGGTTACCTAGAAATTCTGTGTTATGAATTTCAATAGATGAAATCATCAAAACTTTGCAGATTAATGCATGGATCCAGATGTCTGAGAGAAGTGAAGACCTTTTTGAGTTCTTGAATTGTATGACATTAACGGATATCTATATTATACCGATGCTTCCAAGCTCATAGAGAGAAGAAACTGATTGAGTAGCTAGTAGATGACAGTACTTGGAGGAAAAATGAACAAAAAATTTCTGCTTTTGAAAGTGGTAATAGAATGCCAAAATTAAGTAATACTAATTGGATTTTGATATGCAGATGAAATAAGTCCTTCAACATGTTACATATGCAATAATGCAAAAGCAGTTCAGACTTTAGAGGAACGTGTAGTACACTAGAGGCTAATACCATGAGAGAAAGATATGCACATACGACAGACTGATAAACTAGTAAAGTTCCTATGGTCAAAACAGAATTGTAAGGAATTAACTTGCATTGAGGCATCTATAAATGTGTTGAATATGTTTCCTAGTTCTAGTTGTGATGTGTTTACTTCAAACTTCGAAGTGTTGCCTATCAATACCTCCTAGATGAAGAAGAATAAGATCATAATTCAAAAAAACAGTGTGAATACTTTTGGTCTCATAAGATTCGACATCTGTGTCCTTTAGAATTATGGAGCGAGATAGGTTGTTGACTTGTTTCTATAGGAAATGTATAGCAAGCTTCTACACCAAATCTTTAATCCCCATTTCTTGTATGCTATGTTCCTAATCGATCTACCAAAAGGTCTGTCAATGAAGGAAAAAAACTAGGAGGAGCAGGGAACCCTCTGGTTACAGATTGCATACATTTTGAGTTTTTAAAGCATCCAAATGAAGTGCAGATACAACAAGGTTACACAAACAACATGCAACATAGTTTTCCTTATGTACACATTCATGACTTCCAAATCCAGATAGATCAAACTTATTACTATCCCACATGTTTAACAACATTTCCAAACAGGATGGAAGGACAATGGTGATGTTTCTCTCAATAGTGTCCATTTTCTTCAGGGGCTCCAGTTAGAGCTTTCTGCAACATTCGCATAAAAGAGGAATAAATTTGGGCAAGCAAAAAAAGTAGTTGGAGATCAATGTGATCTTAGTTTACCTGAAAACAAGACAAAGTGTACTGCACATCACTTTCTGAAATTTGGTGGTGGAGAACAATCCTAATGCTGGAGAAATGAAAGTTTTTGAGATTAGCTGCACATCTATATGCTGGAGCATTGCAATAATCGAGATCATACAAAATTGTCTAGCTTATGCAATGGGAAACCATAGAAATGTTAATGAATCGAGATGCATACAAAATTGTCTAGCTTATGCAATGGGAACCATAGAAATGTTAAGGAACACAATGTGTTCAAGTTTTCTTGTGACGGAAAACAAAAAAAAGTTATTTGCCAATGGACTGAACAATAAAGTAGTGAGGTGACAATACTGATGCATGGACTTAGACAATTGAGAAGTGAAGCAGACCTTGATGAGCTTTCTTTCATCGCAAGTATTCCATAATCTTCCAACTTTTTGTACAACTTTTCTGCGCTGATTGTTGATCCCTCATCAACATGAACATACAGCTGGTCATGCAAAACACTTGTTCAGGGTATCATACTACACAAATGACATTACAACTACATCGGTCTGATAAAATTATATGTTGGTAGAAACAAATTCAATTACATTCAAAATGATTGGCAATGTAATCAACTTAAGTGAAGCACTTATAATAGGTTTTGAACATTGCTATACTGTACTAAAATACTCACAATATTTGTCTCAACCATCTCAGTATCCACTCTTATTCCTTTGATTCGATTTAGTCCCTCTGAGTTTACAAAAAAATTGGCAAGTAAGAAAGATCAAAATGCTTGACTTCTTGAGAAAAGATGTGATGGCTCTCCTTCAAAGTTCAAAGGAAAGTTTGGATAGTGAACCAAGTAGACTGAGAATATACCTGCTAAAGTCTTAGCTTTCTTGTGATCACCCTCAAGCTTTGCAACATTTTCTTGTAAAGCCACTAAAGCAGCCGCACATAGGATACCGACCTGCCTCATTCCACCACCTAAAGTTTTCCTCAACCTTCTAGCCTAAGACGCAAAACAATACAACAAATAAAAATTTAAGAAAGATAGGTTTGCCTTTGATATACTACAAATAAAATCTTCATAGTACCTTGGAAATGAAGCTTTCGGATCCAACAATCACAGATCCAACAGGAGCACCAATACCTTTCGAGAGACAAACCTAGTCCATTATTTTTAAAGAGAGGATGATTAAGTGAATATCGTACTCATTGTAAAGGAATTGGTGAGATAAACTACCCAAAGATGGGGTTAGTATTCTGAACTGTGAACTGCAGTTTTGTTGATAAATACACACATTGGAGAAATGGTAACTAAAAGTACCAATGACAGGAACCATACCGAAACTGAATCAGCCGCTTGCACAAGTCTATCAACAGGAACACCAAGTGCCTGTAAGCCAATATTTTGAATCAGATACTGAAGATGCAACTTAGACACTCAAATCAGGACTAAGCCTAGACTCTTTGCATCTGATATCAAATGAAGCAAATGATTTTTAATTTTAGCAAACAACTTGGCTTTGTGAAGCAGAGATAAGACCCGAACTGCTCTACTAAAGTAGGCATGAACTCATGTATCAGCAATTCAGCACAAATATGCTCTTAGTAACACATACCAGAGGAATATTTTGGATTTAGATGTAGTTACAAAAGATTGACATTATAAAATTTTGCCATTGTAGATCTCAATGATTGAAACCTAATATGTCCACCATATGTTGCAATACTCTACTCCCTTCTTTCATGTTAGTGTAGAAAAAGATAACAACGAATCATTTACATATATTTTCCCTTGTCATTATCTAAGTTCATCAACATTTTTACTTGAAAAGGTATGACTAGTTCATTTGCAGTATAAACTTCAACCAATCTAATTTGTCCATCGCAGATCATAGCCTTGTAATCAATTGTTATGCAGAGTTATACAAATTCAGTGCGATGGTCATAAAGCTCATAACTAAAAGCATAAATTAGATAAACTTACAACAGATGCATTGAAAATGCGGGCACCATCAATATGAAGCTTTAAGCCATGCTTCTTGGCTATCTCTCCAACTCTATCTGTGTACTCCACAGTTAAGCATCTACCACCGCAGCTGCAGTTCAGGTAAAAAGAAAACAACCAATTATCGGACTAAAGACACACAGCTATAACTCTTTTTCTGTCACATCCAAAGCAAAGAGGCTTCACTTGAGCAAATCAACCAAATAGCCCTTCTCCCTTCTCTCAGTTATGAGAAAGATAGCCTCTAATAAGGAAGTCAAGTCAAGCCTTTGATTTTGGTTAACAAAAACATGCTAGTTGACCAAAGCCATGGTTGTTGGTCATTTAGATTAACCAGCAACAGATTCTTAAGAGAAGAGTGAAGCCAAGAACATAATATATAATACAATCTGAGACTATGTTTTCTCAGACCAACAACCTGCATGCTGCAGTACTAAAAACAAAGTCGAAAGACTGGGAGTCTACTGGATATCACAAAGAATTATTAATCAAGTGGCTACCATATCATAATCTATACAATAAACAACACAAGGTTATGTACTAAATGTGATACTATATATTGAAATGAGGTAATCCTTACTTTGCATGTGAGTTCTCTAAGCATATAAGTCTGGTGGTTGGAAACACAAGCTCTCCTCGTGGATCTCTGATAGTAGCTTCAATTAAATTGAGGTCCATTGTTCCATCATTGTTGTTTTTCACTGTTCTTGGATGTACACCTCCAATTGTTGAGATGCCTCCATTCTCAAAAATATGAATGTGGGAATTATCCCCAAGAATGACTTCACTTCCTCTAATGTCACAATGAACAAGCACACTAATGAGGTTTCCCATAGTGCCTGATGGTACAAAAAGTGCTGCTTCCTTGCCCATGATCTTTGCCATTTCTGATTCCAAGCGGAATGCTGTTGGATCAGAGCCGAGAACATCATCATCAACCACAGCAGCTGCCATAGCAGCCCGCATTGTCTCGGTTGGTTTGGTGACAGTGTCGGAACGGAGATCAACTGTCTGAGTCACCATATTTGCTGAACAAGAAACTAGTACCAACAAAACAAAAACACACGGAATGAGTACAGAATCTACTACAACTAGAATCAAATCAGGGATTATGATCACTAACAGATGCTTACAGAATTGCCTTTCAGCAACCATGGCTGTGATACTTGACCAAAATGATCAATTAGTAGTATGAAAGAATTTGAGAGGGTTTCTGTCTTTTGCAAATGTGGCAGAGAATCCCAAGAATATTCCAAATAATTTGAATCTCATGAATGTGGGCAAAAACTAAAAAGCATTTAGAGTTCAACTTTGATCATAAACCCTCTTTGATGTTCCATGTATTTTCTTGTATGTTGATCCCAAATTCAAGGGTATCTGAATCTTGTTACCAGAGGTAATATGGTCAAAACTCAAAACCAAACAGAATTTGTGAGGATCCAACTAAGACCATTCCAACACAGAAAGAACTAGTCTTTAGGGAATTTAAGGCACCTAAGCTTACATTTAGTAAAAGACCATGCATAAGAGAGAAAGAGAGAGAGGTGTGCATACCTGTTACAGATGAGATTATACTATGGCCAATATTCTCAGTCCCAACTTTGATCTCAGCAAAACTCTTAACTGCCCAGAAACCTATGAACCAGAATGATCAAACATCAATTATTTAAAGCACTGAAATAATCTTTTTCAAATACAAAAAACTGTTGAGTGAATAATAGAATAAGACCGAGAAGAAGCCATGGATTGTTGAATAAGATTCCAAGAGGACCAGACCTAATGTGAATGAAGGGTCGTTATTCTTCCCAGACACTAGAAAGAGTTAAAATGATTCACAGGATTCACATACACAAAAACAATATAGTGGTGGGTGAGCGAGGGAGTGACACATCAATCCAACAAATATGACTATGGACTGAAGTGTTCGTGCAACTGATGTGGCTTATATTATTGACAACTCACTTTCACTGAATCATATATTCATAGTTTTCATTTACCCCAGTTCTGATTTTGTGGAATCTAAGTGGGACAATGTCAGTTTGTTTTCTTCCTTAAAAATAGACTAAACTTTTAAACAACCAAATTGGATTTTGCTTTCTATTCTTCTTTTCTTGGAAAAGGGAGGGGCAGTAGAATTTGGGAAATATATCTAACATTTTGTTAAAGAGAAGTGCTTAAATACCAGACCAAATGCTAGTTTGCAAGTCTGGCTCCCTATTTGTTTGGGACATCAATCTATATTTTGGGTGCACTTGAGCTAATTAATCAAAGTTTGAGTGCCACTAGTGTAGCAAAAAAGGATTTTCTTGTTTGTCAAGGAAGATTCCGTCTACCATATATGAATGGACAATACATGAATGCCTTTTCAATTTGATGCAGATACTAGAGTCAGCATAGGCAGATGATATGATATGACATGGATATCGTAAGACAACTATCACACAAATCATGAAGTGGTTAGCTCGACGGTCAAATTTGATGTCAAAATTACTTGACATTGCACCAAATTCTGTTATGAAAAAAGGATGAGCGCACTTAAAAGAGTAATAGTTTTCGGGTTAACAGTACCTCATATAAGGAAGCCTCTAGCAGAGGGGAGGTGATGGTCTGATGGAGATGGATGGAGTTGTACTTGGTAAGTTGTATGTCTCTTTGTTATTGCTTTATATGGCCAACTAGAGTGGTTGCTCAAGCAGCCAAGCTTATCCCTCCAGCAAGAAAGAAGGTACGTCTTGCCTTCTGCTTAGTTGGAAAGGTTATCTATGAAAATAACCCATATCATCTGTATTCAGTGTAGCATCAACTAATGCTCATACTTAGAGAAAAAAAAAAAAACTAACTATTGCTCATACTTTTATTACTATCGTAGCATACAAAAAGCACCAAAACACGAGCAGAGGATAAAAAGCAATCGGACATCTGATCTGATTAGTTGACTATATCTTAGCGGACACAAAAATGTTCGAGTACCAGAAATTTTTATGGTCCATAAAACTTCGGACAATGCATGAAGGTAAAGGATCGGAAGAGATACAATATCAACTCAACAATATATAGTTGGAACTTCGCATATTTGATAGCAAAAGTTGATCACCTAAACTAGGCTCTTAAGTTCATATTTGGGTTGTTGCATTTTTGGCCAAATCAGACAACCTCAGCAGAAACGGTGGTGGCATCTGCACGGACGACAAGACCATCATATTTCTGCCCCAACAACTTGGTCATCGGCTACAGTTGTCCTTGTTAGATTTTCAGTAGGAAGCACCTTCGCCACACTGCCTGAAACAGCGTCTCCATTGCTAACAGACTCTTGAGCTGCAACATCACTGGAGGGGATCCCATCTGAGGTAGAGAGGTGAGTCTCAGAACCTTCACCGCTTGTACCTTGTGATGGTATGTCCTTCTCACCCTCTGCAACAGAAGGTGTGTTTTTAGGTACATCTACATCCGTGGTAACTGTCATGTCACATTTCTTATCTGCATCAACATCCATACCATCCACTTGTGGAACAGTAGTTTCACCATGAGATGCAGCAAGTTCATCTGAGGCACTTGTAGAATCAAGATTACCAGTTGACTGTGCAACAGTCACATCTACTGCAGCATCAGCCAACTCGAGATCATTTCTGGCTGCAACTTCTTTTTGTTCTTGTTCTTGCGCGATGTATTTCTCCCTAAGGTGCTGTACCCTTTCAACCTCCAGTAGAAGACCGCCATACCGCTTTTGTAAAGTGCGCTCAAGCTCCTTTTGTTTCTGAACTTCTTCCCACAGATTGTTTATCCGGTGTGAGGCTGCTAGTTGTTCTTGCTTCTGCAAAGCACGGAAGCACTCGAGTTCTTTTTCAGCAGTGTCCAACTGCTTGAAAGTTTCCTCAATTTTTGGCCAATGAGTGTCTTTAGCTCGCATCTGGAAAATTTAAAGAGAAGGGGTTCAGATACATTAAATACATTTGATGCCAAGTAACTTTCAAAACTAAAAAGTAATGGACCTTTCATATATCAAATACAATTACACAAACAATATGTAGACACAGGATTAAAAAAAGAAAAAGAAAATTTATCCAGAAGAAGACAGTAATCTAGGGATAGCCGAGATGCAATATACCCGTTTTTTTTTCTTCTTCTCTGCTCTCCTATCTTTTGATGGGGGTCCAAACCTTAACTACTTAAGTAGCAAAGGCTGCTGTCGGTTGGTTTCATAAGGGGGCTGTTCACAACAAGCTATCGCCACTGTCTTAGATTGAACGGCAATAAGATAAGTCTACGTTTAATCTTCTATGGCGTGTCCAAAGCCCTAGCTTCTAGAGTTCGTTGCTTTTCCCAGGGCGGAGAAGGGATTATACTGCTCGGCTGTGTTTGGTATGTTCATTTGGCACTAATACAAACTATAACTACATAAAAGTGGAAGGACCCACATAGCAGAGAGGAAGCTGGCGCACAAGGGTCCTGGTACTATCCAGGTGCGAAGAACCCCGGAGGTTACTGCAGTGAGCAGAAATCTCGCTCACCAGCCTAAACAACAAGCAAACACTCGAACGTGAAAGCAAGGTTCCTTTACTCTCTTGATTAGAGTAGGGGTCAAAGGGGCAGGTGTACCGCCCTGCCATAGTTGCGACTGTTGTCATAGTCAACAAGGTTTAAACTTCCAGGAAAAAACTTCGAATTGGGAGGGCGATCCTCCTGGTGAACTGACCATACCCCAAACTGACACAAGTATAGTATACTAGGGCGCTTGAGAGAACCATTGTCGAAGGAACTCAGCAAAATGACCCCGTAACTTCGGGAGAAGGGGTGCCCTCCTATCTTTTGATTAGGAAAGACTGGTTTTCCCGAAGAAGTCAAAACGATATGACTATCCAGGCAGAATGGGAACATACACGTCTGGATGACTAAAAAACCGAAAGAGATGCTTGTATAATATGGGGTTCCCCCTGGGGTTCTTATTCTTAGGGGGGGCTAATTCAATTCTTTCAGATTTCACAGCCTTTAGCAACTTTCTGAATGACATAAATTAGCACCTTTAAGCCTAAAGAAGTAAGAGTTCGCCTGCTTCAGCTTTACTGTTCACTAAAACCTTGTTAATCATCCTTCAAGTGAGTGAAGTGACCAATGGGACTATGGGAGGATTGGTCACTCAAGTAGTTAAGGTTTGGACCCCGTTATTTTTTTCTTCCTTTCTGCTTTGCTACTAATACCTATCATAAGTTTTAGTAGTGTGCAGAGACATAAGGCTGAAGATATTATCGATATTAGTAGTGTGATTCTTATCAATATTAGCATGAGAGCATTTGTATATTAATAATTAGTTTAAGATATGGGCATGGTGATGGTTCCTGACTTTGGATAACATGAGAGGGGAGGGGGACTGGCTACAAATCTATAGACTAACTACAGGTGATGGATCCTCACAAATGGCAACATGCAGTTCAGTATATATATATATATATATATATATATATATATAAATAACCTGTTAACAGAATCTTAGATTAAGATTCTGAAAAGCGAAACACAAACTATGAGTGGGTAGTGACTCATTAACACTGCCTACAGAAAACATTATCTAAACACTTTTGCGTGCCTACAGTCATAAATAATTATGAGAACCTGACACAGAAACTGGACTCATGACCATGTTTTCAAGCAATGTAAAATGCTTTGTCTAACAATCGAAAAATATAAGAATAAGAGAGGCATACCTCATAACCATGTGTTCGGACTTTAACCTTTTTCTCAAGGCTCACTGCTTTTGCAAGATCATCATCCAACTTCTTCTTGACATTATCAAATTCATTTTGCAAAGCCTCAAGTTTCTCCTCATTTCCAGCAATACTTGATGAACCATAGGCATTGCGCTTGGGAAAAAACATGAATTCATTCATGCAGGTCTTGTGTACTTCAACAAATTCATCCACGGACTTATCCTCATGTCCCATTGCAACACGAAGATATTTAACCTCGTAGTTTATCATCGAGTCAGCCTG
This sequence comes from Fragaria x ananassa, assembly GCA_034370585.1. Classification (NCBI taxonomy): domain Eukaryota; kingdom Viridiplantae; phylum Streptophyta; class Magnoliopsida; order Rosales; family Rosaceae; genus Fragaria; species Fragaria x ananassa. Next base: position 1,072,445 of record CP139753.1, read on the forward strand.
CTCAAAAAATGGTCATCATGTCAGTATGCATACTGAACTTAGCAAAAAAAAGAATCATATAAACAAACTTCTATTTACACAAGGCCTAGGTGTACACCAATTAACCAATGAACTTAGCAACATTTAAGGAAAAACATCTAACATACAGAAGGCACAGAAGTATAAAATGACGAAGAACTAAAGCAACTGCTTTCTAATCCACAATTTTAGCGTACATTCCCGTACAAAGAACTATCTTACTTGAGGGAGAAACTAATTCCCAGAGGGAAGCATGATCTATCTCCTCATTCCATCACCCCCACAAAGAAATAAAAATAGAGTACTGATCATCAATAATGATCCTATGTGTTGCATCAAGTACACTTAAATACGAAAGTAATGCCCAGAGTGAAATTGATCTATCTCCTTATCCATCCTCCCCACCCCAAAACCCTAAATAAAAGAAAATAGATTATCATCATAGCACAATCCTTCCACGACCCAGATCATCAAGTATGATTATACGTGTTGCATCAAGTACGCTTGAATGCAATATACTCAGACCCGAGCAAAGAAACAATACATGTGTATGACAATCTCTGTTTCTCTTGGGAAAATAACTCAGTGATAACCATGCATGTCTGTGCATAAAAATGAAAGGAATAAGGGAAAATAGGCAGTAAGGAACGAACTAAAGAACATACGAGAAATTAACATACCTCCTTCAGTTCATCTTCTTCAAAATCATCTATCTCTGGGACAGCAGAAGTAGAACCATTTGTACTGCGCTTGGAACCTTTCTTTTTCCGCTTGTCTGTTTTCTCATCAAGCGGGTATTTTGCATTATCATGCTCTAGTAGACTAAGAAGCTCCTTCGTAATCATTTCATTGGCCTGCTCAATTGAAGTAGGAGGAACTACTTTACTCTTATCCTCATCTGCTCTCAACAAGGATTTTCTCAGAGATTCCACTGAAGTAGCAGGAGGCCTAGGGAGCTCCCTCTGCAGTACTTTTGATCTCTTCCTTAGTAATGCCTGCTGTCGTGCTTCTTCCTCAGCCCTTTCTCGAGCAATCCTATCAGACATGTCTTCTTCAATTTTCTCCTCGGGTTCTTCATCATCTTCTGGAACTGGCTGCATGACTATCTGGTACTCATTTTTGGGCTGTGGTAGATTGCTTAAACCCAACTGCAAGTTTTTCCTCAACTCAGCCTGTCTCCGATGCTCCATTTTTGCACTATCATGCATATCAACATCTTCATTGATACGAAGTTCGTCCCTCATTGGAGTCCCCTTTGGCGTCATGCCTAGAGCATCCCTTGACGGTGTCAAGCCAAACCTAGGAGTAAGACCCGCACCTCCAGGAGTAGAAGGAGTAAGCATCAGATTTGGCGTCTGGATTTCCTTTTTTCTTGGAGTAACACCAGAAAAATCTGATGGGTGCAACTGTGGATTCTCTCCTCCTAACAATGGTGTCTGAGACTCTCTTAACATTGCCAAATTTGAAGCTTCCATCATGATAGCATCACCTTTACCAGAAGGAGTTCTTTGGGGTGTACGTAAGGGTGTCATTCCCAGCCTTGGTGTCTGGGCATAATTGGCAAGAAGGGCTCGAGTTGCACCACTTCCTTTGGTGAGTTCACTCCCAGCAAGATCATTTGCATAGCCCATCTTTGCAATTTCCTCCAACTCATGATCTGAAATCTGAGGCGCAGGAAGCATAAGCTTTGATCTCTTCCTAACTGTTTCTGGATCATTCAACTTGTTGGCTTGCAATATCGCAGATGGAGCATCCTGCCTCTGAGCAATTTTGTTCTTTGCGATATCTTGTTTCCTCAACTGAGCTTCCACATCAACCCTTCTCTTCCCTTCAAGCTCCTCAATCGTTGTAGGGAACTGAGGCTGCTCAACTGGTCTATCTTCCTCTGCAACATCATAAAAGCCTGGAGGAGGCTTCTTCTCAAAGGGAATTTCAGCGTTGTAGTCTATGCCCTTCCTTTTCCTCTTCCGCTGCCTAGTATCAATCCCAGCAGCCTTTAATTCTCTCCTTTTCTGTAGGGAAGCAAGCCTTCTGGCCTCTTCCAGCTGTTTCTCTCTAGCCTTTCTTTTGGCCTTCTTTCCCCTGGTGTTGGCTAACCTAGCTCGTGCCTCAGAAAGCATTTCTTTCTCATCCTCATCCATATCAACAGGATCCGGACGAGCAGGCTTAGACTCAGGATTGGGATCGATCTCTCCAGGCCGCAACTTTCGGGGATCATCACCTGGTTCATAATTCTCATCCTTGACACAGGCTGCATCCAGAAGCTTCTCATACCTCTCAAGGCATTGGGATGGAGTACGACCAACAATTGGGGCAATTGTTCTCCACTGCGTAGGCATGAGCTTAGCGAGATGTAGAAGTTTCTCATCCTCTTCTCTAGTCCACTCAGTCTGCAAGAATCAAAGTTCCCAAATCACCATCAGAAACTCATCAAGTAAAAATCATATAAAATACTCCAAGAATGAGGATAAGACCTAGATACAATTTTCACATACTACAATGGCAAGCACAAGAAGAATAATCAAATAACTACTAAAGCAAGAGCACCCTGCCCGATTCAAACATTTAATCTCTACCCTTGGTACTGAACAAGCACTACCTACAACCTAATAAAACTACAGATTTAAACTTTTCATTTTACCTCTACTTCTCTAGTAAACATACATTAACAAAGCAAAAATTGAGAATATTAATACATAAACAGCAAACCAACCGAAACGGAAACTGACAATCAAGTTCAAAACATTCATGCTCTAATCAAATCCTCAGTCTAAACTAGCACCAGCCAGAGCCTAATTAACAATCATAGATTCAATTTGTTCATTGCTCCTTTCATCTTCAACCAAGTTCCTTATGTAAATTGAATAAAATGGACTAGTTACCTCTGTTTTCTCTAGTAAACATACATCAACAAAACAATAGTACACACAAATAGCAAAACAACTGAAACAAAAAACGGCAACCAACTTCAAAACACTCGCTTCCTAATCAAATCCTCAGTCGAAACTACAACACCAGCCAGAGCCCAATTAACAAAACAAACATAGACAGTGCTTTCCTTGAAGAAAAGTGAACAAAATAGACTCAAAACTTCATAGTTACCTCTCATACCTCTAGTATCGACACATCAACTAAACAAAATTGAGAATATTACAGCACTAACCATTCAATTTTGAAACATTCGATCTCTAATCAAATCCTCAGTCGAAACATATAGCACCAGCTAGCTCCTAATTAACTACACATTGAATTTGTCCATTGCTCCTTTCATCTTCGACACTAATTACACACCGAAACTGAACAAAAACAGTGACTTCCCTAACAAAATTGACTAAAACACTAACCAATCGAAACCCGAAAACGCCAACCGAGCGCAGCCCAAGACCTAACAAGCCACACATTGCAATCTATAACAACAACAACAACACAATACGAAGAAGAACGAGAAGAAGAAGAAGAAGAAAGGTCTCACCTTTTTGATGGAGGGATCGAGCCACTCGTACCAGCGAGCCTTGCACTGCTTGGCGGACTTGCGAACGAGGAGTGACGAGATACGGGCCCACTGGTTCTTGCCGTACTTCATGACGGCGGCCTTGAGGATCTCATCCTCCGTGTTCTTCCACACGCCGCCCTTGATCATGATCCTCATCTTGACGACGTCGCCGGAGGGAAGCTACACCCCCGATTTAGGGTTTAGGGGAATCGGAGGATTTGGGATTTGGGGTTTAAACCCTAGAGAGAAAGTAGAAGCAGATATGAATGGAGTTTGGGAGAGAATAGAGGTTGGCAAATAGAGCCAAAACGACCCATCTTGTTTTCCTCTCCGTTTTATATTTAGCTTATATCTATGGGTCAAGTCGGTTCCGACCCGACCCGTATTTAGTTTACGGATATTACAGAAGGTAAATATTAGTCACGTTTACTTAGTTGGAATGAAAAAACATACGAAATCGGAGTTTATTTTAGATTAAGCTTCTGTTGGGGTTTGAGCTCCTGAGTTGCTAAGAAATAAGTTTGTAGTTTTGTGTTAGTGAGTGCAAGTCTCTGTATTCTGATACACGTTAGGAGTAAGTAAACGTGTCACTATGGTGATGCGTCGTCTTGTTTGGTTTATAATATACTAGCATTTTACTTGTGCATCTGCACGTGAATTTATAAAATGGGAGAAGTTTAACTTGAACTGCTCCACTTAAATGGAATAAATCTGATTATCCTATTTTTTAGATAACTGCTCCACCAAAAGTGAGAACAAACCATGTCATTTGTTTCCTCCTTAAAAATCCAGTGGTGTTTTACGGTTATGCCTATAGTAACTTATTTTTATTTCTTTAAAAAATTTCTATTACCTTGGTTTTTTAGGTAATTCAAAAAAAGGTTTCACCAAAGACACCAAAAGAACACCTCGCTTTCTAATAGTAGAGATGAAGATATAAGGAAAAGATAAATTCTAGTAGGTGCCGACTGTTAAAGACGCATGGTATTTAGAGGGAGTATTCGATACAGCTTAATAAGCTTAATATCTTTCTTGTTGAAATGAACTGAACCGTTCTGAGCTCCATGTTTATGATACCATCCTTTTACAATTTTAGACGTTGATAAACGCGGTGCTTAAAACACCTTCCTACCATAGAGTTTAACCTTGTGTGTCCCTTTTGGACATTAAGGAACATAAAACGATGACATCTACGAAAAGATTATGCTTATTATTTCATACTACTTTGTTCTACATCAGTCACTTACAACTCAAAAGACCCAACGCATTCTAATTAGTTGGGGTATTTACAAACTGATAGAACTGAATTCAAAACTTTTTCCTCCCAAAATTTCAGCTTACAAGAGTGATTTCTTGTTTCAAAATAGCTAAAGTTGATAGAGAATAGCATCCGTAGTTCGCTTATGATAACTGGTAACTCATTGGATGTACCCCAGGATTTATAAACAGGTTTCATCACCTGTAATATGATGCCATAATGTAGAGCATGACTGAAGTTACTGAGGTGATTATCAATTCCTGCACCAACATGCAGATTCGATTAAGGGTAATTTAGAGATTTTCATATACAATCTGCCAGAAACAATGAATTTTATCAAAAACATATGCCAACACGGTAGTTGTCAATACCTGATTATTGTAAAGAATAGCAGGAACGTAACTAGCCATATACTCGATCACATTCAGAGAACCAGTGTATCCCTGCAAGGAATTAACACCGCTGTCGGTTAAATGAACATAAACAAGAACCAGGCCCAGAGAAAAACATAAAGAAAAGGAATTGAAATGAAAGATAAGTATTAAGATATGGAGTAAAACGAAGACTGAAAGCTTTAGGAGCTATCATGCAGACTTAAGCTAAGAACATTGAATATTGACAACGGCATGCTTCTTTAGAATTTCTCCCCAAAAATGTGGTGACCATCAATCCAGCTACGTACAGAAATATGGAAAAGAGTGATGCCTGATTGATTGGCATGCATAGTAACCATCAAGTCACATAATAATCCATAACTAAACTGACATGACCTATCGACATAATTCTAAATGCACCAAAAATTAAAACATGATGGTATACCAGAGAAGCAACAGCAATACAGCCAAAGACTAGTCCAAGAGCACGAAGCAGCTGTTTTCCCATCTGCAGTCCCTTCCCCACTTCCTCACCATCTTCCTGCGTCATGAAGTAATTTATAAGACTTTCACGATATAGCTTGTCATAACTTCGGCAAATGGTGTGCAAAATAGATTTTGGTTAAGGAAATCTATGTTTTACAATATGACTCACAGTATATTTTGGAGTTACAGGTCCTTCAAAGGATTTCAACTTCTCAAAAATGCGATAAACGAAGGCAAAGGTTAGAAACTGGAGTGGTTTATAGTCAGCGTTGCGCGCAATAGCAATCCAAGCTACCTGGAAAATAGAAAATGAGCGAACAATGAGGGGTAAAGAAGAAAAAATATAGACCGAAATAAAAGAACCACAATGATAGAGAAACGTGAAAAATTAGATTATTCCACTACATATGTTGTGCTTAGAGCATATTGCCTACTGAAACTATCACATAAATAGGACAATACATATCAGACCATATGCAATAGGTAACTCTCAGCTCTTCAACTGAATGTTGCATAACAAAATCATAACCAGTCTTTAAACAAACTAAATAACCATCACAGGATTTGAACTCAGCCTGTTCTAACAATGTGTAGATTAAATGCCGTAGATCAGATGGTCTTTTAACTGGAAACTCCAAAGATGAAAGTTCTCATGAGCGTCCACAAATTTACATCACCTCCACATAGACTAAACTATCTATAAGAGGGACACACATTGTATAACGAAATCACATAAATATATGGTTGGTGGATGCATGCCACCTCACAATATTTTCATGAAAATCAAAGCTTAACACAGTCGCATTGGTTATAGAAAGAGTAATTGCCAAAAATGCTCATGTACATGTACTCGTTAGAGATAAGTAAACAAAGGTCGAACCTAGTGAAAGCATGATTCAGTTTCTGTTGAATAGAGAGTACAATTACATTGGTTATTCATGGACACGTGGAACTATGCTTGGGAGTTAATATATAAAGCATTTCCACCATCTAATTCACTGCAGAATATTCTTACAAATAAAAAAGAGAAGGATGCAGATAAACAAACATTCCTTGAATACTTACAAATACGGCAGAAATTGCCAGGTTGATACGGATATCTTGTACACTGGACTTGGTGAACCTGTAAGCATATAAGAAGTTCAGATAGTAGCATACAACGCCACCACAAGGGGACATATATCCTTTTAAAGCAGTTGATACATCATAGATGGAGGAAATGGAAGAAAGAGGATTTCAGAGCTTAATGGAGAAAAACCATGCAGCCAGTCATATTTAGACAAATGCCAATGCCGAATGAAAAGGAGGCCTTTCAGTTCATAGCATATGCATCGAAATCATCCTTATAAATTCATTTTTTGTTCTGGGAAGATAACCAGTATTATCACGATCTAAGTATCTATCTAGTGCTTGGTATTGTCACATTAGCATTTACAATGAAAAAGTGCCAGCCTGTCTAAAGCAGAATGGGTAAAGAATAGGATTCAAAAGCAACTATGCAAAGCAGTCTTGTCAACTTCATCTGGTCTACTTAACTGGGAAGGATCTGCATCCATTCCGGTACAATTGAGGAATGGATGGAATCTGAGGACAGCACATAAAAAGGTGCCGTATCCAAAACAAATGGGCAACATAAGAGTGATCTATCAAACCCCGTCCACTTTCTACTGCCACTAGCTGGAAGGTAAGGCACCTAATTCTATGGTTCATTCAATAGAATACAAGCTTAACCGAAGAACAAGAATCAGCAGACATTAAAGTTTGATATATTCAGCAGTATACTTTGGTTATGCTACTCATTAGGAATCACATGGTCAAAAGAATAGACGAACCTAGGCCCCCATGGTACAATCGGTTGCTTATCAGCATATTTTATATCCTTTGAAACCTGAAATTTAAAAGAAGAATAATAGAAGTATTCAATCTAAGGCCGATATAATAATCTGTTTCTGATAAAATGTGGCTGATATGATAACTGCGACAGTCATTTATTATAACAATATGGATATCTGTAAAAAAGAATTAAGAACTGTTCATAGAGCATATTTTGAAAGCATCCAAATAGAAAGAAAATGGAAAATGTGCTCTTTCAAAATCAGGTGATATCTGAAACAAGCAAAATGTAGTTCTTAAAAGCTTTTCAATAAAAAGTTAGCAGAGCATCTTGACTATTAGGGTACTCCGAGAACCAATTTTTTTTTTACACCAATCATGCCTCTGTATTTCATATAAAGAAATAAAAAAATGTACAAAAAGAGAGGGGGACATGAACCAAAACCAATTAGTTTGTAGTTTGAAATCTTAGCAAGCATAGCAAATAACTATAATAGTGAGCTCTTACTTCACCACTACATCTTATTTCTAACTGACCCCCATCAGATTTAAAATATCTATTATACAAGTTTCTGCATAAGAATATTTTGGCCACGTTTATAAATCTTTATTCAGTGACTAGTATGGAATATCTCTTCCAGATACAATTCCCTAGCTATTCCACGGTACCTTCGATAAGGCAAGTATCTTCAAATGAAAATCTAGAGAAACCCCAACATGTTATAGTAGCTAATCCTAGAAAGTAACTCAAATAGCCAGTTCCCATAATATTATTGAATACTAAGACAGTTGTGAAAATTCAATTGTATGCAGTAACTACAACTTCCACTTGCTTTCTCTTTTGATAAGTAACTTCAACTGCAACATAATCAGAACTACAAAATTTGACTTCAGTGCATGTACCTTGAAAGAACCAAATGTCATGCCTTTCTTCCTGTTTGTTAGTTGTGACATCATGAGTTTGTCATATGCTTTCTCCAGCTGCATAAAGAATATGATACTGTGATCGTGATGTTTGGAACTACATGTTTGATATATGCACAGAGAGAGAGAGAGAGAGACAGAGAGACGAAACCTACTGTAGCAGCAGCTTCTTCGTCACCGTTGCTCATGGCCTCCTTGTGTTTTCTCTTATATGTTTCCTTGACCTTGTCAAACCCCTCAATCGGGTTCACACCGAGAATCTGGTAAACATACAAAAATCACAAATGCACAACCATCAATCAGATCCCCTCAGTCACTTGCAAAACCAATTTCAAGTGTCTACAATACAACAAACTTACCTCATACGGATTTAAACCACTGTCCGAATTAGAACTTCCAGCTGCAGACGCAGCGGCCAACACTATCCTTCTATTCTGAGGAATTGCTCTAGAAAACAGGATAAGTTTAAACCTCTGTTGCTATACTTAAAACATTAAAAGCATAAACAAACCAACAACCTGAACAAAACTCTTGCATAATTGTAGTCCAATTTTCCTAAAAACCCAATAACACTATCTCTACCAACTTCTTATTTTACATACAGATTACCCTTAACAACTACATATGTATATATTTCAAGTTTTCAACCCATAAATAACCAAATAAGCTTAACAATGTAGTTGCATGATTGTAGTAAACTTAACCTCACAAACAATAACCCAAAAATTAACAAATAACCACATTTTGACATATAGCCACAGAATTTGAGCATTTGAACAAAACCCAGAACATAAAAAAGTGAACTTTATCGAAAGTGAACTTGATTACCTGAAATTGGGAGGTGAGAAACTCAGGGGTGGAGCTTTAGGGCGGAAGTTTCTTTGGGGAAACTGCAGTTTGGGGCAGAGAAGAGCATGGGAAACTGCTAAAGCCATTAGCTTTGGTAGAGAATTGAGGTGGGTTTTGGACTAGTGGGTTTAGGGTTTATAAAGTTTTGAGCTTTGAGATCAAAGACGTGAAACTGTGGATGTGTTTGGAGTTGGAGTTTGGTTTTTAGGATAACAGAGAGGGGAAAATGCAATGCCGCGAACCTATTGGGGCAAAATACTAAATACTAAAAACTGAGGGGTCCAAGTTCTCTATATATTTATAAGGTACATATATTTAAGGATTAAAATCTACATTTTGGAATTTATACTAAAGTTTAGAGCTTGCCATCGATCGAAAGTGGCGGTGGAGGTGAATACATTGATTTATACTGTTTGGAAGCTTATAGAGCACCATAGTTGAGCGTATAGCGAAGTCGCAAAAAATTATTTCATTCAAGATTATCTTTGTGTTAAGAGTTTCAATTGTTTCTTCAAGAAATAAATAGACATGCTAATATTGGTTAGATAGTGGTCCTGGAACTGGTGTGGGGAACCATCCATGGGAGCAGAGAAATCATGCATGTTCAAGTTCTCAAAGCCTCAGGTTGTACAATTTGTATGCTCGATTTTTAAGCATAGAGGACACCATTGATTAAACACATTTAGAAGCATAACGCAGATTGATCAACTACTGGTTCACAGCAGAAGAATGTATTTGATCCAGATTTTATGTTTTTGCTAGATGTACCTAGCAAACTACTTAATAGACCCAACCCTAGCAAATTATGTTGAATATTCCAAATTTACCCTTGAAGAAACCCAACAAAAATTGTGGCTCAATTCACACACCCAGCAAACTTCTTTCCAGAACAGTATGGAAAAAAAAAACTTCTTCCCAGACAAGAGTATCAAGAGTAGTAGAGAGAGGGCATTTGAATATTGATAATTATAAATACAATCATCAAAACTAATCCCAACCATAGTCGTCATCCATAGTTTCATAGTTTGAGTAAGCTATTATATTCAAGTTACGAATTGATTGGAAAAGATATGGTTTGGTTGGTCCCGGTAGAGTAGTAGCACGAATGATGAGTGCAAAAAGATTTTTTGCTGGGAGAGAGTGGAGGAGAGGAGTGAGAGAGAAGTAGCAATGTCCAACCAAACCCTTAGAATCTCATATTCACAACAACAACCAAAAAGCATGAGACAAAGAATGTAGATCCATTTTATTTTCTAAGGAAAGACCTTTTATTCTCAACTCGAGCTTGTTTGCACAAACATTATGGTTTGGAATCAATTACTACAGGCATACAAAGTTTACAGTTGAAGGAACATATTTCTTAAGGTGTTTCACAGCATGATTTCTTGCCTTCATTTCCTCATCAATAATTTCCTTCACCATACTCAGCCCTCTAGACCGATGCCGGACAGGATCAATAACAAGTTTCTTCAGTGCAACAGCATTCTTTAACAAGAGCATGACATGTTTAGCAGCAAATCTACGAGCACGATACCCAACTATTTCTATTACTTTGAGCTCATCATGAGGGCATTTGGCAACACTCTCCAGTTGCTTTGTTGTCACAATCTCCTCCATCTCTGTCTTTCCTATTCCCATCTCCTCCAACCATGATGTGTAGATATTCATTGCATCAAGGAAACATATTAATGTACAGCAAAGTTAACCATCAGCAGTTTAGCATTATCAAATACATAGAAAGGTTGACCATTTGTTTTGTGTTAACACTAATGTTTCTCAAAATTAGTGTGAAGAGAAGATGTATAAATTCTACCAAGTATGAATAGCAGCAATAATTTTTTTTACCTTCAACCCAAGTCTCTGCAAGTAAGGAGATGCCTTCATGAAATAAATCAAATAACGAAGAGCAGACGCATAATGTGGTTCACATATTAATTCCAAACACTTGAGATTTGCTAACATAGGGAACACATAATCCTGAGTGTAGACCTGAAAGTGAAGCAACAGTAAGGAACATTATACTCCAGAAAGAAGAACAAAAGAACATAGCACGTCATAATTACACATGTACTTACCACTTCACTGATATCCATTGTGAGACACTTCAGCTGAGAAAGATAGCATGACAGTTGGGTGAATGAAAGTTCTACGGATATAGCTATAGAATTGTAGAAATCGTTGCTCCTAATCTCGAGTTCAGTGATGGATACCTCAGTAAGCAATGGTACATTACTCAGAACCAGGTCTATACCAACTCCGATGTAAGTAAACGAAACAATGTCAGCATTACAGATCTCAATGGTTTTGAGGTCAAGACATTTTTCTATTGCCAAATACTTCCATGTGATTGGTGGACTAACAACTCTTAGATCAACCAAATTTTTGGCTGCCACCACTGATAATCTTTCAACTGGACAGTTCATTAACAAGTTCTCAAGAGCCTCTCCGGCCACATTAACATGTCGCAAATTAAGAACTTTTAGTGACTTGAAACCCAGACAACAACCAGATGAGTGCATACTTGAGATGACAGGATGTAAGTCCTTTTGCGTAGACCCTTTAGCAAGACCTAGTAGTTCATGGGGAAATGTATAGTTATCTTTATAATTTGCTGTTGAAAACTCCAGCTCAAGTATTTGCACCCTCTTTTTCACGGAAAACTCAATCCACTCATCAATGGATCGTGCAAAGCGATGATCTAGAAAAAAGCAAGCTCTAAACCGTTCAATTGTTAGGCCTGTATGCTGTTTCACCGCAGCATCCACCAAACTGACAAAACTACGGCGTTGCCTGTGTTGTATATTTGGCTTCACTTCCTTGAAATCCCTCGAATTCTTCTCATCTTCAAAGTTAAGACTCATAACAGAAGCCCACAGATCCCGCCACCGCCTTGAAAGGACACTAGTGGCTGCTGCTTCTTTTAAAAGTAAGCAAGACAAGATACTAACAAGAATGCCATCCGGCAAATCACTGATTCTGTCCCCATAGCTAACCCCGCCATTTCGATCCCCTGAGCTGAACTCACCCTTATCTCTCTGTTTCTTTCCCAAGTTTTCCTTTTCCTTCGGCTTGCTTCTTTTCTCATGCTTCTGATAGATTAATTAACCAAACAACACAAATTGAGAAACTTGATAAACAATGAGCAAGGACTTAGCATTGGGATTGATACTGGGTAATTTTCTTTCTAAAGTTTTATGATTCCAATTCAATTATCAAATTCATTTATAACATAACAACGATTCAAACAAAAAATGACAACAAACTTAAAAGTCATATTCCAATTCTATACATGTTAGCTATCAGGGAAACCAAAAGATGTAATCTTTCAACTGATAGTTATCTGGGTATGATTAAAAACACATAAAGGTGCAATCTTTTATGATAATTTGATTATCAGACATAATTTAGATGGAAAAACATGACAATTTCGCATTGTAAAAGCTAGTGGGTACCTTGCTTGGGAGAAATTGAGAGGTTCGGCATCCCCTGTTCTTCATCATAGATCGGAGAAATTGAGAGGTTTGTGCTTTCCTCTTGGTATTAATCCAATTTGCTTTGGGCCTTTGGGCTTTTACCCTTTACCCAAGTGCCTTTTATATCTTATAAATAGTAAATCCTATACTAATTAGGAGTAAGAAATTCTAGTCAGACTGGAAATACGAAATTCTAGTCAAGCCTGGACTTACTTTTATTTATGTACTAGGAGATATGACTTTCTTTTCTTTTTGATGATTCTCTGGTCCATTAAAAAAAATATTTGGCTATGAAGTTGGAAAATTTTCTTTCAGACATATGCAGCAAACATCTATGTTTGTTGAAAGCTCATATGTTTTCGATAAAAAGACATGATAACGAGACTGAGAGAAAGCCTTCAACATTGATGGCTCTACCGAAAGATGTCATCTTCGACATCCTTATGAGACTACCGTTCAGATCACTTTGTTGCATAGAGTGTCTCTCTAAGACCTTTCGGAATATAGTTGCCGGCTTGAGTTTGGTGCACTGCACACTCGAAGTTTATATTACTCGTCTTCTGCAGCTTAAGTGCCTAAACTTATGCTTCTTCAACAATACTCTACTGTGCTTCATCGTTCAATAAAACTACAGTCCAAGGATCGGACTTCAAATCAAATTCTTAACCGGCGTTAGATTTTGTAGTAACCCTCTTACTTGGCGTTAGATTAGTCAAGGATCGGACTTCAAAGCATCAAACGATGAAGCGTCTGGAGGCTATGAAGTTTGATGCAGAAAAGATTGATTCCAATTACTTTGATTTGATGTACGTGCTCAAATTTGATCAAAACTCAATCGGACCAACGATGGAAAACACATGTAGTCTGTGGCTACATTAGATTTTTGGCTTGTTTCAAATGTGTTTCGAGTGTGTAATGGTGTTGTGGAAGTTCGATTGTTGTAAAGTATCGGAAATGATGTCACATTGTGATATAGGTTAATTTTGCTGCCAACCGCTGAATCTTTTCAACTGGACTTCAATAAGTACTCTCATTCCACATCAAGAACTTTTAAGTGACTTCAAGATGATTTTTGTGAATCCCAACCCCTCTTTTTTGTCATTGTTATGTCAAACCCTATACTATATACTTATGTTGTAGATATCAATTTCTAACTTTCTACTCTTTGGAGGCAAATTAAACAAACCAAGTTAAAGATGACTTGATAATAGGGGCTTAAATTTACAACTAGAGGTATATATCTGGGTCAAAATTGAAAACGACAGTACAAAGAATACTACTACGTGAGTTGAAGATATTACAATTATCAACTAAAAAGAAGATGAACATTATCAACAATGTAAACACAGAATAACTATGAAATGCAGGAAATAGGAGGAATTGTACGTGAGATAGAGTCGGGATCAGTATCGGTTTCCCTTCTATTATACTTTTCCTTGTTGGGCGTGGAAATGGAATGCAAGTACATATTATAAAAAGGCTCCCCATTCCGATTGTGAAAACACAAAGTTTGCAACACCATGATCCATGCTACCAAAAGAAGCCACATTGGCCAACCACCACGATCATCAAAATCGACGATTGATAATCTTCCTGACTTTCTCTTGGTTGAAATCTTTTGTCGACTCCCTCACAACAAAGTTGTTTTCCGATGCAAGTGCATATCGAAGCGTTGGCGCACCCTCCTCTCTGATCCTTATTTTATTAACCGCTTTTTACGCATCCAACATGATCAGCAAAGACCCCTTTTGAATCAGTATGTTATGATTCCTATTAGGTTTGCAAAGCATAAGGCTATAGTCCTCACCATGTCATCAGAGCCTCCTCCTCCTCTGATAGAAGCCAACATATCAAGCATTTTCTCCTTCCTCCCTTGTTTTCAAGGACATGAATATGCCGAGAAGGGCGACAGTCTATATGTGTCAGCGACTTATAATGACTTAGTCTTGTGCTCGCCAACTAAAACTTCTCAACGGGATTACTACATTTGCAATTCCTACACCAAGGAATGGATTCGTCTTCCTCCCACCCATCGGATATATTCTGGGGATTTAGTATCGGCAGGATTCATTTGTGAGCCCTACTACAATATCAAGGAAGATGGTACTAGTAGCAACAGCTCTATCATCAAGCTTAACACCGAATGTAGGTTCAAGGTTGTGCGATTACTTCCCAACCAAGATTACAATGGATTTTATGTGGAAATATATTCTTCCGAGACCGGAGAATGGAGGGAGTATCCGTCATCTAGTATACTATGTCAACAAAGACTGTATAACTTCTACTCTCCAAGCGTTGCTTGCAATGGAAAGTTGTATTGGTTGAATCACAGTGGCTCTCTTTTTGAGTTGGATCCCTTCAGTATGTGTAGCACTAGTGATGTCATTGATAAATGTCGTTTCATTGATTCACCTACCCCTGACGTGCGTACTTTCAATTTCCATATAGGTGTTTGTCGAGGGCGTTTGCAGATGTGCCCGTTTTTCTTTCATAGTCGTCGTTGTGATACTATGGCTATTTGGGAGTTGAAAGAAAATGAAGTGGATGGCAAACCAGAATGGTGTTTACTTCATCAAATGTCTTCTCTGTCAGAGATGGTTCCTAAACAACCTCTCAACATCTCAAGCTTTCACACAGTAGGTTTTCACCCAATTCATAGGGACATAGTGTATTTAGAACATAGCGATATATATAGTGATGAGCCAAGATACATAGTCATGTGCAATGTTCGTGAAAGAACATTAGAGATAGCAGCGAAAATTCCATTTGAGAATAGTCATGGAGTGCCTTGGGTCGTTGAGGGGATTTGCCCCTATGTGATCCCATGGTGGCCAACACCAGTTCAAGCAAGGCTGAACTATCGTGAAGAGTACCTCAACATAACTGTGGTTGGTGTAGACACCTTTACTGTTAAGGTCGGTTGCTTAAGTAGTGTTAAGCAATTGAAACAAAAACTTGAAGAAGAAAAAGGGCAGGAGGGGCAGTATGAGCTGCTGCATTTTGATGGGCGAGTTTTAGAAGATGATGACAAGTGGCTTACGGATTATGGAATTAAGGACAAATCTGTGATTTACGTGGATGAACATTGTTGGAAAGAGTGGCTTATGTTATAACGTTTACAACGAGAAACTAAGTGATAATGAGTGCTCGAGCAACGATTGTCAGGTCAAATAATGGAATCAGGGACCAATTATCATTGATCGTTGGTCACTAAACTCGTCACCGTTAGATTTTTGTAGTCAATTCGCAGTGACCAAATACATAATTAATAGTTACTGGCATAGGTTTGGTCATGATAAGTTTTTGTATCACTTGCATAAAAAAGAGTATTGCTTAACTTAGTGACCAAATATTCCTGTTAATAAGTTTTTAAGCTGCATATTTTTAAAAACTAATAAACTTCACAATGTTCTTCAATTTCCAGATTATGAAAGAGAATACGAATTGAACCTCCACCGAGCTCCGGCAATGTCAACCTCTAGAGTTTATATACACTCCTAACTCGTCCCTCTCTGCTTCAACGCGAACGATTTACATAACGGATGTGAGGGAACAATTTCCGATTATGTAATTTGAAAACAAAAAGGAAAAGGCGTGTGCTTGCCACAAGCCCTTGGATAACCTTGTTTTGTCTTGTTGCCTTTCTTGGAGCATTTATGATGCAAAAGACACATTGATGGGTCCCCCAATCTGATCAGATAGATTTGATAATTTTTGACCAACTCTCAAAGTCTCCCTACGGTCATCTTTCAAATCGGAAAATCAAAAGATGCAACTTTGTGTGTCACTCTCCCACGGCCATATGGCACTCAAATCTGCCGCCGATTCAACACTTCTCCTCCGGCGGCGAGTCCCCTATTCGTCGGCGTTGATTGCCCATGACAGGCGCCTCCTCGGAGCTTGTAAATCCCGGCGGAATCCGAGCCTTTCTGGTCGTCGACACTTTAGCTCCGGTGAGGGGCTTGGATGCTAAAGGACCTATCTTTGCCGTAAATGGAGTTTCAGCAGGCGATACCTTAGAGAATGTGCACCAATTTCTGAGGGTACTACCATGCCCACCACCTGTTCGATAATATGCCTCACTCAATAAATTTATTCGATTTATATTTATGCATATAAATGTAACGACCTTACTTGTCAAACAAACAACAACAAATAACAGAGGCAGTCCTTCTCAAACGTCCAAGAACTACTGAGCCTTTCATTTCCAGCAGTGCTGCCTTCACTATAAGTCTCTGCCTCTCCCTCTTCTTCCACTTGTTCTTCAATTTGTTCCTGATCTTGTTGAATTACTTGTTACTTACTATTAGTTACTGCCCAATTCGGAAGTCGGTTGTGTAAAAGGAGAAAGCCCCCTGTTCGTCATTGTACCCTGTTCTCCATTCTACCCAGTTCTTCTCTTTCCTACTGAGACTCTCAATTCGGGTATGTTTCTTTTCTGGGTTTGTGCATTGATTTGTTCGTGTATTACTGTTGGTACTGGTTTCAGGCTATGTTCTTTATCCCCTGTTCTTCATCGTTATTTGTCAAACATTAAAGTGACAATTTTGAATCTTGAATTTCAATTTCGTTTAGATTCTGTGATTTCTTGATGAGTCTTGCATTATTGTTCATTTCAAGTTCTTGTTTTTCCATATGTAGTCTGAATTTCATTTCAATTCTATGCTTTTCTGGGTTTATGGGTTTTGAATTGCAGGTCTAGAATTCAAGTTCTGTGTATTTTTAAGTGTAATGCTCTGCTTTTCTGGGTTTTTGGGTTTTGAAATTGCAGGTCTAGAATTCAAGTTCTTCTTTTTTCAAGTGTAGTGCTCTGTTTTTCTGGGTTTATGGGTTTTGAAATTGCAAGTCTAGGATTCAAGATCTTGCTTTGTCAGGTGTAATGCTCTGTTTTTCTCGGTTTATGGGTTTTGAAGTTGCAGGTCTTGAAAGTGTAGTCTGAATTTCATTTCAATGCTCTATTTTTCTGGGTTTATGGATTTTGAAATGCCAGGTTTTGATTTGCTTTGCAATATGGCTGATAACAATGGCTAATCAATATTCGTCTTGATTTTAGATTCTGGGTTGCATTTCACTGATGGATGACAATGATGGTAATGGTGGTGATATATGGGAAGGGCTTGAAGACATTGTTACTCTGCCCAAGCTCCCCGAACAAGAAAGGTATTTTTTGTCCACCCACATTGTTTAATTTTGGATTTCTGTTCTTAGTCGTAATTTTAAATTGGGATTGTTTGGTGCTTTTAGCAGTTCAATTGTGATTGCGAGTGATCATGTTAATGAGGTTTTGGAGGTTGACCAGCAACACCAAGATCCCTTTCTTGGTTTGGGTCCAATGGACTGTTTCAGCTATGAGAACGAAGCAGAAGAAGAGACTATTCAGTATAGGTATGGCTCCAGACCAATACTTTAGTGAGGCTATAATTTTATGATATGATTACCCATTTAAGTTCAACCGAAGTTGATGCAAGTTCTACAGCAGGCACTTCCAATTCCAACAAGACCTCAAGCACCAAGAGACTTTCATTCGTATGCAAGAAAAGAGGTAAAAGGCAACTCAAACTTGCATTCTGGTAATCAAGTTTATAACTTGGCTGAACATAAATGAAATTTGGATTTGATATAGAATGCTGGGAGGTGTTGATGATTCTGCGTATAAGATGGACATGCATGTGAGCGAGTTAACTAGTTCTGATGGATCACTGCCGATAGAAAGGAAAAGCAAAGAGCAAGCTGGAGGAGCTGATAAAAGAAAACAAGCTAGAGGAGCTCAGAAAAGAAAACAAGCTAAAGGAGCTGAGAAAAGAAAGCAAAGCAGTGCTGCATCAACAAGCACAGGGAAGCTCACCCCAATAGAGATGTGGGCAAACAGCTTGTTAAATCAAGATCAGTATGGGTATGGTTTCTTTCCAGTATGCTCTCATTTTTAAATTATCAGCTTCAACAGATTTGCTCATTCTGCAATTTTAATTTGGGTATAGGAGGATCACAGTGGTGGTTAGAAAGGAGCATCAGACATTTGATGTCTTAGTTGATTCTGAGCTCTCAACCATTGCAGATGTCAAAAGCGCAATAAGAAGCTACATGATACTTGTTCAAGCGGATGTTGTTGCAGTGGAAAGGATTGTTCTATCTGACTCTAGCGGGGTTGTGTTTAATGACCGAAGCACATTAAGGGAGCTAAACACCACAGAAGTGAGGCTCATGGTACTTCCCATGTGAAATTGTAGTAGGTGTTACATTTAACTTCTGCTAGTTGCTTGGCACATCTGCTATGATATGTCAGCGTGCATACTTGGAGGGAGCAACAAGTTGAACCAAACACAGTAGTATACAGATGTAACCGCAGTTTTCCCGATTTGCAAATCTATATAGTATCATGCTAGAAGTTGAAGTATCACTCAGAATTTTATATGTATATATCTCATGCTTTGCTTCTTAAACAAATCCACAGATTGTTTTAGAGAAGAATCCAGTGACAGATATGATTACCTCGTGACCCATCTGATAAAAAAAAACTGGATAATCTGAAAATGCGCAATTGGGGGATGAGCATTTGCAGTTTCATAATCTTTGAGCCTCTTTCAACTGTTGCACACCATGTGTATGTGAAAATAACTCACTCCGACCGACCATTTTCAGACTCTTTCTTCACTGATAGTTGGGACCTCTGTTCTATTATCCTCATAAATTTATGGTCTATGAATATTGGGTTTCTTTAGGGCCATTATGGCTCCCTACCTCCACGGCTCCACTCTATTGAATTTGAATGAGATACTGTAGCTCTAGTTTCACTACCACCAAGTGCGTTATGATTTTGTGCATTATCTTGCAGTTGCAGCTCAATTCGAGTCAACTTTTGCTCTACAGAGGTTACCTTAAACAATAAATTTTGTCCAATCATTACTCCCTGCAGTATTAGGTTGAAGTGTTGAACAACATATTTGTGAGAGACCTATCAAATTCAAGAAGCTTGTTGCTGTAATGACCCTTGAGTAAATTTCAACTACCAACTGTGGACAAGTCAATAAGCCTCATATCATATGCCCTTCTCCATTTCGTTTTCTACATGTACTCTGACATTTGGGTAATCCAATTCCTAACTTGTCAATAAGCCTCATACCCTTCTTCAAGATGGGATTTGAATTGCTTGGATTCGATGACAAGCGCGCTAACACCGTCATACAACAAAGGAAATAATGGAACAGAAGAACTCCCTGCAGCAAGCTCCACAATTGCAGCCATCTTGATAAGCAAATTTACTTTCAGCCCTTGTGATTTTTTCTTAGTGTTCGACTGTTCTCCAAAAGGCCAATTGCATCAGAAGCTTGCAACTGTCCAATAGAAACTTACAGGCGATTGAAGGCTGTAAATCTTCCAATAGCTCAAACTGAAGGTCAATTCGGAGTTGGAGGCTGACTGAGGTCTCAAGGCTATGGGAATTGTTCAAGGAAGGGACTTGGAATGTGGTTTGCGGTGGTTGTGTGGCATTATATGGCGTGAAGGAAACAAGAGGGTGCGTGATGATAAAAGAGGTTTGGAGCTTAATGTTTTATTGTTAACAGTCCCGTTCACCTGAACCAAGTTTGAAAGAGTGTATATTTTTAAAAGAGTGTATACTAAGTTTGATTACAAACGTATTCCTAATCAGTATCGGTTTCCCTTCTATTATACTTTTCCTTATTGGGCGTGGAAATGGAATGTAAGTACATATTATAAAAAGGCTCCCTATTCCGATTGTGAAAACACAAAGTTTGCAACACCATGATCCATGCTACCAAAAGAAGCCACATTGGTCAACCACCACGATCATCAAAATCGACGATTGATAATCTTCCTGACTTTCTCTTGGTTGAAATCTTTTGTCGACTCCCTCACAACAAAGTTGTTTTCCGATGCAAGTGCATATCGAAGCGTTGGCGCACCCTCCTCTCTGATCCTTATTTTATTAACCGCTTTTTACGCATCCAACATGATCAGCAAAGACCCCTTTTGAATCAGTATGTTATGATTCCTATTAGGTTTGCAAAGCATAAGGCTATAGTCCTCACCATGTCATCAGAGCCTCCTCCTCCTCTGATAGAAGCCAACATATCAAGCATTTTCTCCTTCCTCCCTTGTTTTCAAGGACATGAATATGCCGAGAAGGGCGATAGTCTATATGTGCCAGCGACTTATAATGACTTAGTCTTGTGCTCGCCAACTAAAACTTCTCAACGGGATTACTACATTTGCAATTCCTACACCAAGGAATGGATTCGTCTTCCTCCCACCCATCGGATATATTCCGGGGATTTAGTATCGGCAGGATTCATATGTGAGCCCTACTACAATATCAAGGAAGATGGTACTAGTAGCAACAGCTCTATCATCAAGCTTAACACCGAATATAGGTTCAAGGTTGTGCGATTACTTCCCAACCAAGATTACAATGGATTTTATGTGGAAATATATTCTTCCGAGACCGGAGAATGGAGGGAGTATCCGTCATCTAGTATACTATGTCAACAAAGACTGTATAACTTCTACTCTCCAAGCGTTGCTTGCAATGGAAAGTTGTATTGGTTGAATCACAGTGGCTCTCTTTTTGAGTTGGATCCCTTCAGTATGTGTAGCACTAGTGATGTCATTGATAAATGTCGTTTCATTGATTCACCTACCCCTGACGTGCGTACTTTCAATTTCCATATAGGTGTTTGTCGAGGGCGTTTGCAGATGTGCCCGTTTTTCTTTCATAGCCGTCGTTGTGATACTATGGCTATTTGGGAGTTGAAAGAAAATGAAGTGGATGGCAAACCAGAATGGTGTTTACTTCATCAAATGTCTTCTCTGTCAGAGATGGTTCCTAAACAACCTCTCAGCATCTCAAGCTTTCACACAGTAGGTTTTCACCCAATTCATAGGGACATAGTGTATTTAGAACATAGCGATATATATAGTGATAGCCAAGATACATAGTCATGTGCAATGCTCGTGAAAGAACATTAGAGATAGCAACGAAAATTCCATTTGAGAATAGTCATGGAGTGCCTTGGGTCGTTGAGGGGATTTGCCCCTATGTGATCCCATGGTGGCCAACACCAGTTCAAGCAAGGCTGAACTATCGTGAAGAGTACCTCAACATAACTGTGGTTGGCGTAGACACCTTTACTGTTAAGGTCGGTTGCTTAAGTAGTGTTAAGCAATTGAAACAAAAACTTAAAGAAGAAAAAGGGCAGGAGGGGCAGTATGAGCTGCTGCATTTTGATGGGCGAGTTTTAGAAGATGATGACAAGTGGCTTACGGATTATGGAATTAAGGACAAATCTGTGATTTACGTGGATGAACATTGTTGGAAAGAGTGGCTTATGTTATAACGTCTACAACGAGAAACTAAGTGATAATGAGTGCTCGAGCAACGATTGCCAGGTCAAATAATGGAATCAGGGACCAATTATCATTGATCGTTGGTCACTAAACTCGTCACCGTTAGATTTTTGTAGTAAATTCGCAGTGACCAAATACATAATTAATAGTGACTGGCATAGGTTTGGTCACGACAAGTTTTTGTATCACTTGCACAGACAATGATATTGTTTAACTTAGTGACTAAATATTCTCGTTAATAAGTTTTCAAGCGGCTCATTTTTTAAAATTAATAAACTTCACAATATTCTTCAATTTCTAAATTATGAAAGAGAACACGAATCGAACCACCACCGAGCTCCGGCAATGTCGACCGCTAGAGTTTATGTACGCTTCTTCTAACTCGTCCCTATCTGCTTCAACGCGATGGATTTACAGAACGGATGTTGATCGCTCACTCGGTAAAGGGAAGAATTTCCGATTATCTAATTTGAAAACAAAAAGAAAAAGGCGTGTGCTTGCCACAAGCCTTTGGATAACCTTCTTTTGTCTTGTTGCCATTCTTGGAGCATTTATGATGCAAAAGACACATTGGTGGGTCCCTCAATCTGATCAAATAGATTTGACAATTTTTGACTCAAACTCTCTGTCACCGTCATCTTTCAAATTGTTGATTTTCCCTCGGAAAATCAAAAGATGCAACTTTGTGTGTCACTCTCCCACGGCCATATGGCACTCAAATCTGCCGCCGATTCAACATTTCTCCTCCGGCGGCGAGTCCCCTACAGGCGCCTCCTCGGAGCTATTAAATCCCGGCGGAATCCGAGCCTCTCCGGTCGTCGACACTTTAGCTCCGGTGAGGGGCTTGGAAGCTAAATCAATGGAGTTTCAGCGGGTGATAGCTTGGAGAATGTGTACCAATTTCAGAGGGTAATTAATACCATGCCCACCACCTGTTCGATAATATGCCTCACTCAATACATTTGTTCGATTTATATTTATGCGCAGCCCAAAGTCCACGCTGGCATCGTATCCTATATAAATGTAACGACCTTACTTGTCAAACAAACTACACACCAAACAACAGAGGCAGCCTTTCTGAAACGTCCAAGAACTACTAGGCCTCTCATTTCCAGCAGTGCTGATTTCACTGTAAGTCCTCTTCCTCTCCCTCTTCTTCCATTGAGTAGCTTTCCTTGTGTTCTTCAACTTGTTCATGATCTTGTTGAATTACTTGTTACTTACTATTAGTTACTGCCCAATTCGGAAGTCGGTTGTGTAAAAGGAGAAAGCCCCCTGTTCGTCATTGTACCCTGTTCTCCATTCTACCCAGTTCTTCATTCTCTTTCCTACTGAGACTTTCAATTTGGGTATGATTCTTTTCTGGGTTTGTGCATTGATTTCTTCGTGAATTACTGTTGTTACTGGTTTAAAGCTATGTTCTTTATCCCCTGTTCTTCATCGTTATTTGTCAAACATTAAAGTGAAAATTTTGAATCTTGAATTTCAATTTCGTTTAGATTCTGTGAATTCTTGATGAGTCTTGCATTATTGTTCATTTCAAGTTCTTGTTTATCCAAATGTAGTCTGAATTTCATTTCAATGCTCTGTTTTCTGGGTTTATGGGTTTTGAAATTGCAGGTCTAGAATTCAGGTTCTTGTTTTTTCAAGTGTAGTCTGGGTTTCATTTCAGTGCTATGCTTTTTCTGGGTTTATAGGTTTTGAAATTGGAGTTCTAGATTCTGTGGTTCTGATATTTAATGTGATGACGCATTGACCCATGTATTTTTGGGTTTAATTTCAACTTACCCTGTTTTTCTGGGTTGATGGGTTTCGAAAAGCCAGGTTTTGATTTGCTTTGCAAATATGGCTGATGACAATGGTGACCATGGAGAGAGGGAAAACATCGATGCTGTTGTGAATGAAAAGTTGGCTGATTTGTTTCCACCAGATTTTGCCACAAATGTGTAAGTTTCTATAATTTGTTCTTGTTCATGATGTTGGGTATTCAAGCCCATGATAAGGTATTTTGTTTGGCCCAGTATGTATTGTACGAATTTTTGATGGTCATGTGTATTTGTACAGCGTTAACAGTGACAATGAAGTTGAATTTATTGAAGGCCCCCCAAATGCTGGTACAATGGATGCGTTGGAGAATTTTTACGGGGTTGGCAATATTCCAAAGCACATCCTGCGAGGGGAGAAGCAGACTTTCGATGTGCAATGGGGTGCTAAAAAGAGGAGGAGTAGAAATAGAATTCCAAAAATGCGCTCTATGAGACAGGATGTCTACCCAAGAGCAATCCGAGGTCCAAGTCGAGGTGGAGGTGGAGCTGCTGGACCTCGAGTTCGAGTTCACGGTCGAGTTCGATTTCGAGGTGGAGGAGGTGTAGGACACGGAGCTGCTGGACCAGGTCGAGGTGGAGGTGGAGGTGGAGCTGCTGGACCTCGAGTTCGATTTCAAGGTGGAGGAGGTGTAAGACACGGAGCTTTAAGAAAGTAAAAGAGCAAATGGAAATGGGAGGACTACACAGGTCTGAAGCAATCCCTTGGAATCAAACTATCTCAAATGCAGTAGTTTTTGTTACATTGTACAGATGGTTATCCACAAGAACAAGATCCATCTGTCAAGTGGTAAAAGCGATTACGGTCCCTTGTTATCATTACTCTGCTGTAAATCTTTGATAATAGCTTTGTTGCTGTGTGACAATCATCACAAACCCGGAGATTCTTTACAACCCGATTGGGGTGCTTGCAGCACTACTGATTAGGCCAAATGCCATGGCCAGCTTTTCACTATGATAGTTTAAGCTGTTTCTTTCTCTTGCTCTTCTATGTTCTATGGCCTCTTTTAGCTTCTTGATCATCTCATCCAGCATTTCATAAATTTTTCTTGTTTGCGGGTGTGTTTTATCACCCATCATGAAGTCATGAACTACGCCGTTTACTTCAATTTAGCTGAGACCTGGTTCTTTGTTGTTTCCTTTGTCTTTCATAGCTTTTCTGACCCCAGGCAACATCAATCCATCTGTTTTATGCTGCATAGATGTTCGACATCAAAACATCATAACCGCAATTTTGAGGTTCCAACTCAAGCAGTTGTCTTGCTGCCACTTTCTGCCAAGTTGGGGACTCTTACGACTAACTTACGAGTTTTGCAAGCAGCAAGTAGGGAACCCCAAACCGTTGTGTTAGGCTCCAGGGGCATATGCCCTTGATCAATTCATGAGCCTCATCGAGCTTCCCAGCTCGGCCTAGCATCCACCATGCATCCATAGTGCTCAACCTTAGGAGCCAAGCCAAATTCAGGTAACATTTTCTCCGAAAATCTGCTTTCCATTTTCCACCAACCCAGCATGGCTACAAGCATGAAGTACGTAGCCCTATAAATGTGATGTCATTAGGCTTAACACCTGGTCTCTGCATTTCTTCAAAGAGCTCTAAAGCTTGTTTACCACAACCATGCATAGCGAGTCCAGTGATCATGACATTCCACATCTGACTGTCTCGATTTCTGGCTTCGCTAGACAGCCTGAGAACCACATCTATCTCCCCACATTTTGCGTACATGTCCACTAGAGCTGTTCTTAGTACCACATCAACTTCTATCCGCTGCTGATTTATGTAAGAATGAACCCATTTCCCCAGATCAAGAGCATCTACTTCTCCGCATAGTGAAATGAGGCTAACCATTGTAACTTGATTTGGCCTTATTCCACTATCCTTCATCCGAACAAAGAGTTAAATTTATTGCTTTGTCAATATCTAGGTTTAAAATAGCAATAATTGAACTTTTGTTTTAGCATTTGTATACATTATCTAAGTTTTAGTTAATTCTCTTCCAGATTAATAAATTTATTAATTTTTCCTATCAATTCCTAAATTTATCAACTATTTAGGCATTCTACTGGAGCATGTTTTTAGCTTAAAAATTGATAAATTAATTTCTGAAATAGACACTCTACTGGAGATGCTCAAGTATTGTTTTCATATTTGGTATTCCCAGTTTCCCGTACACTCTTAGCTTGGGAATGATTAATTACTCTTATGATTTACATTGGCAAAAATATGTAAATCTCTGCTATATTAGAGCATTTCCATCAGTGTAACTAAAACTATAGTTAAATTTAGCAATAATTATGAGATTTAACAATTGTTATAAGAATTTGGCTCCAGCAGTATTGCTAAGTATAAGTTAAATAATATTTTTAACGAATTATAAACTGACACGTGGAGAAAAAAAAAGAGGGAAAATATGAGTATTCCTTTAACAATTGCTCAGTTGACAAATTTATCAATTTTGTTTAGTAATCCTTAAATTTAGCAACCATTTAGGTATACTGTTGGAGCTCCTATTCATTCAAAAAGTTGACAAATTTCAAAAAAAAAAATTAGAAATACTGCTGGAGATGCTCTAAAGCCAGGCCTTTTTGGTGTCAAATGCTTCACCAATTTTTTGAACTCTCCATATTTCCCATTAATTATAAAAAAAACTGTTCATATAGCAAATATGTTGAAAGGGTACTACGGTAAAACAGAAAGTAAATAAACCAAAAACAGAAATTATGAGATTACAATGGAAAAAAATATGAGATGTGATGATAAGATGGTAGCAATTTCATTCCACTTTTAGTGGAGCATTTGAAGGAGTCGTGCTACGTCCACCAAAAAGTAATTATATCAAAATCTAATACAAAATTATGTGGCATCCTACATGGAATCTACCACGTCATCATATTTCATTATAAATTTCAACATATATATATATCTAGTAATAAAGAACATGAACGCACACGTACATACTAGTTCAGATGCATTCAAACAGATTAATTATCCCTAAATAAATAATGGGTGCGGCTATTTCCACCTCACTAAATGCTCAGTTCACCCCATGTCTTCTTTTTTACCTATAATGTTCCCATTATGCCCTTAAAATTTTGAGAAAATCTTGTTTTTATTTTCTTTCTTTTATTTTTCTCAATATGATAAAATCTAAAAATATAAACAAACATGTCATCAATATATTTGACGCAGACCTCCATTCTTCTTAAAACCACATCATATATATGTTCTCCTCGATCTCTTTCTTGATTTCCATCTTTACGATTATGAATATATATATATATATATATATTTGAAGCCATAAATAAAATAAAAATAAGAACGAACAATCACACCACATTGTATAACCACCATGTTGAAGATTGAAGTGATTCTCAAATATGATTTGAAAGATGTAGAGAAATTTTTTTTTCCGACGTAAAGATGTAGAGAATTGTTGTTGTTTGGATTTTATAGATTTTAGTTTAATATTATATTTTCACAAAATTCTTGATTATGGGGTTAGTATTGAGATATTTAGTTTAAAATTGAAATGTAAGGTGAACAAAATATTTAGTGGGGTGGCAATAACCGCACCCATAAATAATGGACTCGATCTCTTATTTCTCAATCATGTCACTATCGTAAATAAACGCATTAATTAGGGGCGTATACGAGATATGCAACTATGCAAGACAATATATAAGGCTATGCGCTCTTATTTCAATATGGTGCAAGTGCAACTGCTTCTTCTTCTTCCCGCTACCAAAACCGCTCCCATCATAATCACGGCCGTCGGGTACTCTCCTCCCCTATATTTACTTTGAAATTTTGAATAATTTTGATCCGAGTTGGGGGAAATTGTGGTGAATTTTCAGGAAGAACAATCCCTAGTTTGCAGGCTAGTGGATCGTTAGGTAAACTCATAAAATAAACAGAAACCCGAGTAATTTTGATCCAACGTACAGTGAAATATCAGGCGACGTCGTCAGAGTCAGATATAAACTCGTCAGAGTAATTTTGATCGATGGAGGAGATGAAGAATTCAACAGAGGCAGTACTGGAGAAGAAGGGCAACGACGTCGTTGGCGAATCAACTGAGAAGCGTGCTCTTGTTGAATTCATCTGTTTCTCTAGGCGCTACCCCAAACGCATCGGTACCTACTCTCTCCCTCTCTTTCTCAAAACGACGGCACTTTTTTCTCACTTGTTACTAACTGAAACCCCTAGACCGGACTTCTATTTCTTTGGATGTGGTAAAATCTCTTCGCTGTGAAACTTAGGTCTGTGTTTTTTTATTATTGGGATTATTATTTCATGCAGAATCAAAGTTGCAAAGAGATTTGGATATGGTGAAATCTACACTAGAGGATTATGGTATTAACTACCACATGAATCTGGTAATATAATCACAGAGAGCGATGAATCTAGTTATCTAAATCAGCTGTTGGCTCATATTGTGTACGCTTTAATGTGCTAGGTGGTATGTGCCATCGCCCTCTACACAACCAGGACCAGGGACACAGATCTTATTGAAAAAGCTAGGGTTCTTGTTCGGCTTTTCGCATTGGATGTTCCTGCATCTCAGGTACAATGGCACATATATACTAAACTTGGTATTGTTTCTAACTGAAAGTTACGTTGCGGTTAATGTTCTGAATGGTGTGTGCAACGTTCTATTTCAGGCAATAACAATACTGAAGGGAAGAAACTGGGAAGTCATGAAGTTGGGGTACGGTATCAAAAAGATGGGCTTAATTTGCTCACAAGATGGAAGCAACGAGGTGGGTGTTGCATATTCTTTCTTCACCTTTTATTTGCATTCGATTTTTCTTAGAAAAAAAGATTTCAAGTTATTTAACTCTTCAACTATGTGGCTATGCTTGACCTTTTAGTTTCTGGAGTACTGTATAAATTCCACACGAGAATTCGACGCTGGGTTGAACAGTTCTATGGAGGAGATGAAGAACTTAACAGAGGCAGTGGAGAAGAAGCGCAACGATGACATCGTTTGCGAATCGACTATGAATTTTGGCCATAGTTTGATGGATGAAGATGAAGACAGTGTTAATTTTGAACTCGTTACTCTCAGTAGACGCTACCCCAAATGCATCGGTACCTTCTCGCTCTTTCTCTCAGGATTTTAATTTGTTTGTGTGGTAAAATCTCTTTGTGAAACTTAGATCTGCATGTGTGTGTGTATATATATATATATATCTTTGTTGGATTATTGTTTCATGCAGAATCAAGGTTGCAGGAATATTTGCCTACGGTGAATTCTACACTAGAGGATTATGGCATTGTATACCAAATGAATCTGGTATGTGTTATTTTTAAACTCAAAATGTGAATTCAGTATCGTAAAAAACCTTTTCTTCTCTTTTGTGATAATTGAATCGAACATCGGGATAGTACCACCAAATATAAAGTACACACAACCTTGAAAGAACTACAGGACATATATAATTAAGCAGTTGCAAAAACATATTTAAAAATTCACCATTCAGTTCATCATGAATCTAAATAAGCTGTTTGGTTCATATTGTGTATGATTTCATAAATTGAATGTTGTAGGTTACACGTACCATCACCCTCTCCACAAAGAGAACCAGGGACGCGGATCTTATTGAAAAAGCCAAGGATATTCTTCGGCTTCTCACATTAGCTGTTTTTGCACCTGTGGTACTAACTTGTTATTGTTTCTTATCTGTGACCTTCGAGCAAAATAAGTTTTTTTTTCCCTCTCTCTCTCTCTCTCTCTCTCTCTCTCTCTCTGGATGCCAATAACATTGGTTGTCGGGTGAACAGTAGTCACGTTTACATTTAGTAAATCTGGTATCGGGTTAAAAATTTATTAGCATTTTTTGAAAGTTACTTTTTCACTTTAACACCGTTTTCAACTGATTCTGATGAATGGTGAGCGCAACGTTCTAATGTCAGGCTATATCAATACTGAAGGGAAGGGACTGGGAGGTCATGAGGTTGGGGTATCAAAAGGATGGTCTTTGCTCACAATTTGGAATCAACAAGGTAAGTGTTGCATATTCTTTCTTCCACTTTTCATTTCATTACCAATAATAAAAGTAAATAAATACTAGTTTCATTCAAATTTATTTTTTTTGAAATCAATTTATTTAACTCTTCACCAATGCTTTACCTTTTAGTACGTTTCTGGGGTGCTGTGATTAACTTGGTGATTATAGATTTGTTTGATATGTTAGGAAACAACACTTTTATTTTCTAATCTCTAAACTTGTGTGCAGGAGAAATATTATGAACGGCTGAAACTTCTCGGTGACCATGCCATAAAGGTGGGTGCATAATACAAAACATGTTTTACTTATCTTCCAAGTTAAATTAGTTTTATTTATAGTAATAGCAAACATAAGACTTTAAGGCAAATATCTATCTGTAGCTTCACATTTGTTTTGCTTGCTAATTTTGTATTTTTGGCCGGTGTGCAGGACATTGCAGTTATGCTGTATTGTAATTTACAAATATTTGTAAGCATATAAGTTTGTATTATGCATTTCTATTTCCAGCCAGCTTCCATCCAAAAGATGAAGTTATAGTCTAATACTTATTTTCAACTCGACAATATATCTACAGGGAGACATTCTTGTTGTTGTGGGTTCAGCCAGTTCGATAAAGTCGATGCTGATACTTGCTAAAGATTGCATCGTCCATGGAATTCATCCTGCTTCTCGAGTAAAATCAGTTAAGGACGCTGAAGCTCGGCATCAAACAATGAAGCGTCTGGAGGGACTAGATTTGAATGACTACTGTTTGGCAAGAGACAGGCCAAAGAGGGAGATTAAGAGGCCTATCAGATTCCAACAAAAATAGAGCTGCATGTTAGCCTTGGAAATCTGTGAGCTAGCTGATGGATTCATGCTAGGAACTTGTTACCAGCTATTACTCTTCCTTAATTGCTTTGTTTTTCTTTTAGGCCCCGTTTGGTTAGCAGGAATGTAAAAATAAGGAAATGATTTTTTTTCGGGTATTGATATAGAATGGAAAAGATTTTGGTTGATATTGTTATTAAATTAGTAATTTATTTCCATTCTTATTACACAATATTTAAAACATCATAATAATGAAATTGAAAACTTTAATTTCCAATAACACCCTTTTTATTAATTGCATATGTGATCTATTTAAGAGAATAAAAACTTTTTAAATGACTAATTTCTGTAATTTACCTTTAACGGTGGGAATGGAAATAAATTACCACCCCTCACTAAGTAATTCAATTCATGTTTTATGAGGGAGTCAATTTCTAGTTATATCTCATTTTTTGTTTCCTTTCCAATCTTTATTTACAACCAAACAACATATTAGAATAGAAAATGAAACTAATTCTATTTCTATATCATGATTTCCTACCATATAAACAAGGCCTTATATATATGGAAGGGGTTGAAAATTGAAGCAGTAGTTTTTAGGTGAAGGAATGAAATAGAAAGCATGTTGAAGCTGAACGTACTACGTACATTGCTGCTATGAAGTTTGGTGTAGCAGAAAGTTGATTCCAATTATTACAAATTTCATAAGAGTGTGGCTATTGAGACATCTAAATTTGCTCATTAGACCTCCTATGTTTTTTACACCTCCTATCAAATTTTGAAATAGTATATCTACTCACTAAACCTCCTATATTTTTAGATCACTTAAGTTCCTCAAATAACCTCACTATATAATTTTTAATAATGAATCATTATCTCTAAAATAAAAAAATTATTCACTATAATTAATTTTTGCATTCTATATTTCTTAATTACAATATTCCTTAATTTAATAACATAAATTTCTTAAACATAAAAATAGAAACACAATGTATAGGGTTTCAAAAATCGATCCCTTTATTTTATCAAAGAGAAAATGTTATAACATGAATTAACGTTTTGTTTTCTATTGTACCTCTCTTAAACGAAGATCAAGAATAACCATTTTTTCTCTATATATATTAATTTATTTTTTCTATTTTGAGTACCGCATAATAGATTATTTCAATTGTTATTTAATTATTTCATAATTGATCTTTTTTTGCAAATAATTTTTTCATCTTGTACATATGTTCAACACATATGATAACAGAAACTTTTGTGTCACACACAAATACACGATCAATATTAATCATAGTTTTAGCTCCTATTAAATATATGAATGCTTCAATAATATGTACGTACGTAGTAAAATTGGAAATGAAAATATATAAGAAAAATAATAAAAAACATAATCCATCATTATTGAATTGGAAAGTCTAAAGAGAATAAATGTGATACTTTCTTTTATATTATTATTGTCCTTAATAGTCATTTTATAAGAGGAGAAATATGTCATTCAATAATTCATAATTACGTGAGGTCAAGTGAGCAAATTTGGAAGTCTTAATAACCGCATTTATTTCACATACCCTCTAGGCTACTTTGATTTCTAGGTTATCTGCCTACATAACCTTTTTGGAGGAATAAACTAAACTCCTCAGTTCCACTCAGTTTAGCTATATCCAAGCTGCATCACAATTAAGTTTAACCGTAGGCAATAAGGAAGCAGACCACAACAAAAAGATTTATTTGAGTAACAACAATTGTAGACTCAAAATCAACCAGTCCACAAAATTCTTAGACAGCTCCCTTGAGTTTGAGAAATAACACCCCAAGGACTAGGTACTCTATGATCATCCAGAGGGCAAATGAAATCCAACAAGAGAGAACACCTCTAGTACTAACAACAGCTTGTAACAACTCAGAAATACTAGAAAACCAGTGATAGCAACAAACAGAGAGTACACATGTTCATAGTTTCTGGATAAATCAAACAAAGAGGACATAAAAAAGAGGGAGTCACCTTTCTGCTGAAAAGATTAGCCTTCTTTGGAAGAGCAATAGTGCGAGCCCTCCACAGAAAATGCTTGACCTTTGGGGTACAAGAAACATGCCACAATTGCTACCAAACAATATATAGGATCAATAGCATATATAAACTATACTAGCTAGATTGTTGAATTTCTAAGCAGCTATTTGCCTTGGCTTCTCAAAATACACTACTAGAAAACAACACTTAGGCGACGGAAAGATTTCGTAGCCTAAGTAAGAAAATTCGTCTCCTAAGACCTTAGGCGACAAAATTTCCGTCGACTAAGATCCGTCGACTAGGTAGCGTGAGGTAGGTGATTAGGCGACGAAATCAGATGTTTCATCGCCTAAGAAGTACTTAAGCGACAGAATATATTTCGTCTCCTAAGTTCTTAGGAGACGGAAGTTAAAATATTTAAATAACAATTAATTTAATTAATTAAATTTCATTTCAATGATTTAATATATATATTAATAATTAGTTTCAATTTCTTTAATTTCGTTTTATTTCTTTTCCATTCAATTTCTTTTCTTATTAATTAGTCTGAATTCTGAAACCCATCATGCCACCACCGGACCACCGGCCAAAATCCCACCACCCAAACCGTGATGTCACCACCCACCACCACCGTCACCACCTAGTTTCCACCACCACAAAAACCTCAAATCTAAGCAGTTCCACCCAAACCATCCTAATCAATCCAACCTAATAACCTATATACACAATCAGAATTGTTTATCAATCCTAGTAAATCCAACCTGCAATTTAATTACTTCATGAAACCCAGATCGATCCCACTTCATCTTACCCATTTACAACACAATTTGAAGGGCGACCTCGTTGTGCATATCAACCGCGAATGGAAGCGGCGAAGGGGAGAGGGTGGCGGCGCCAGCATATGAGATGGCGGAGAAGAGGAGAGAGGGGATCAGAAGAGACTGAGTGGAGAGGGAGAAGGAGAGGGCAGCAGTGGGAAGAGATCTAATGGAGAGGGAAGAGGTTGGAGAAGAGGTTGCATATCAACCGCGAATGGAAGCGGCAAAGGGGAGAGGGTGGCGGTGCCGGCGTCTGAGATGGCGGAGAAGAGGAGAGAGGGGATCAGAAGAAATCGAGTGGAGAGGGAGAAGGAGAGGGCAGAAGTGGGAAGAGATCTAGTGGAGAGGGAATCGAAGAGGTTGGAGAAGAGGTTGCATATCAACTGCAAATGGAAGCGGCGAAGGGGAGAGGGTGGCGGCGCCGGCGTCTGAGGTGGCGGAGAAGAGGAGAGAGGGGATCGGAAGAGACCGAGTGGAGAGGGAGAAGGAAAGGGCAGCAGTGGGAAAAGAGATCTAGTGGAGAGGGAAGAGGTTTGAGAAGAGGAGAGGGATGGTCTGAAGAGAGAGTAAGAGAGTTAATTTTTTTGGGTGAGGGTGGAGTATTTTTAGGAGAGTGAGGGTAGAGTTTTTTTTTTTTTTTTTGATTGAGAGTGAGGGTAGAGTTTAAGTTAAAAAGAAAATAAAATATTTTAAAATTTTTTGTTTGAGTTTTCGTGAAATGTTTTGGCGGAAACATTACCATTAAAAATTTCGGCACTTAGGCGACGAAAAGTTATATTTTCGTCGCGTAAGTAATTAATAATTTTTTTTTTAAATAATTCCGTCGTCTAAGAAAAATTTTTTGTCGTCTAAGTAATTAAACTTTTTATTATTATTATTTTTTAAAAAATATTTCCGTCGTCTAAGTATATATTTCCGTCGCCTGAGTGTGACTTAGACGACGAAAATGTATTCTGTCGCCTAAGTAATTATTATTTTTTATTTTTTAAAAAAATATTTCCGTCGTCTAAGTAAATTTTTCCGTCGTGTAAGACATTCTTAGACGACGGAATTAATTTCCGTCGCCTAAGTAATTAATTTTTTATTTTTTATTTTTTTAAAAATATTTCCGTCGCCTAAGTAATTAATTTTTTATTTTTTATTTTTTTAAAAATATTTCCGTCGCCTAAGTATATATTTCCGTCGCATAAGTGTGACTTAGACGACGGAATACATTTCCGTCGCCTTAGTCATTCTTAGGCTATGAAACTGTTTTCCGTAGTCTAAGTCCCACTTAGGCTACGAAATTAATATAATTCTGTCGCCTAGGTTCTTTTTTCCAGTAGTGATATACGCACGTGCGTGTGTGTGTGTACACAGGGGCGGCGAACTGATGCAGTAGGCTTTCTGGGCTTAAGTGGGAGTCAAAACAAACATATTAGAGAGGAAAAAAAATATTTTCCATATCATATATTTTACATATCAGAAAATCCTCTCTTTTCTTTTTACATATATAGATAATTTTTCCTCGCCCCTAATTCCCCCACACTTAGTTTTTGCTAGTCCCTTAGCAAAATCTAAAGCAAAGAAAACAAAACGAAAACTCAAAACAAACTATGCCTTCAACATTATTGTCTCAAAAATCTCTTACTTTGATAGCATCAAGATTAGCATTCAATCAAGAATAAATTATGAGAATTTCGAGAGTTAATTAAAACATATACTCCACATATAAACATGTAAGACACGGGGGTGACAATGGTGATGGGTGGAGCTCAGCATGTATCCAACAAGTATGATTCAACCTCACAAGATTACCACTCTTTCTTCTCTCAGAATCAAGGTTAATGCTTAAAAGTTTTTTTCACTCAATGTATATATGTGAGAGAATAAGAAAACAAGTAGGCTCACATATAAAGAAAGAAAAGCACTTTGTGAAATTAAAAAGATCTCATGAAAGATATCAACTACTTGCCAAACGAACCAACCCATATGCTCAACTTTTGTAACCAATCTCCACAGATCGATGACTGCCCATCTTTTGGATCATAAAAGAACTTTATCAAGGTTAAAATTTGGCCAAGGCTAGGGTTTAATGAAACAAAGGATAAGGAATTGCAAATCGTCCTTAAAAACCTAGTAGAGCCATAAGATCACTTTTAAACATTCATGAATGAGGACAAAGACCATATATCACATCATTAGGTCTTCAATTTAAAACAAACTCCTCCATCACAAAGGGAGACTTAATCCACACATTTTTTTTTCAATGCCGCCACATTTTTTTTTTCGGCAACACATTTCTTTTTCTTTTGACAAGTCTTTCCCCCCACACTTGTTTTTCATCATCCTTCCATACGATACATCACAAAATAAGCTCTACTAGGCCCTAAGGACAAATGTAGAGATATCACTATACTAAGCTCAAGGTGAGGATTATGGGTGATGACAGAAAAGCTTAACGTAGGCTCAAAGAGGTTCAACTAAGGGGTGTGCAGCGCACACAAATAAGGACATATGACAATTTGGCAATGGTGGAAATCCTAAGTCCTTTTAATCCATTCCAAAATCAGAACATATATCGATAAAAGTCTCGACTAGCTACGTGGTCGAAAGTCTGAGACCATGTAATAATGTCAATGCTACATATTTGATCGTCTTTTCACCCTTGAATAATTTTTTATAATTGAGCAAAGTAAATACTTTAACTTACATCAACTAGTAGACGGTTAAATTACATTTCTCTACGAGTCTACGTGCATTTAAACTTGTAATGTAAATATGACTTTTTAGGAGATGAAAATGCAATTTTAAAGTAGCTTAATTGTAAATATGAACTTTAGAGGGGGTGAGAGTGCAATATAGAATAGTTGGAGTAAAGTAAAATCCAAGTTAGTACCCGCTCCCCCACTCACTCGTCCTCTGCAGACAAATCTCCGAAAACGACTCGCCGGATTCTCTCTCGTTCCCACCAAAATTCTCCGGCGAACTCAAACCCCACCTCTCCGTGTCCATCCGAACCTCCACCACAATGCGGCGATCGCGCCTCCTCTAAGCTTCTCCACCGCTTCAATTTCCAGTCCGATCTTATTTCTCACCGGTTTTCTGCTGCGTTCACACTGATGGCGGTTCCGGTCGAAGAAGCCATTGCTTCCCTATCTACATTCTCACTTGAGGGGATATTTCGTATTCTCAATAGCTCACTCCCGCTCAGTTCTAGTTGAATTTTGGAAATTTTGCTTCGATTTTTCTTCGTTGATAGGATTTGAATTGTGCTAATTGTGGTTTTACTGTGTAGGATGATCAAGCAGAGGTTCAGGGACCTGTAGTTTGGGTTTCGACCGATACCGGAGCAGTTGATAGTCCAATTGGTACATTTCTCAACTTCCTTTTTGTTTTGGGAAGTAAATGAGATTATGTTAGGAAATGTTAGAGTAAAAATGTTGATATTATATGATATATAATATGTGATATGAAGGTTTAAACTATTTTTACGAAAATATAATGGACCTTGGAGAGTTCAAATTTGAGCATTAGTGTTCGCTGGTAGGACTTTACTACTGCTAGATAGGTGAATCATGTATTAGTGTATATGGCAGCACTCTCGTTGTAATTCGTTGTTGTTGCTGTTCTGTAGAGTATAGCGATGTTAATCGCCTGTCTCTATCAGAAGACACAAAAGCTCTTAATCAACTGGTATGCACCTGTTTTTGACTGTTTTGCTTTGTCTTTCTAAGGTGTGATTAGTGTGAATGAAAACGATGGATATTATGCAGAATGCTCTTATCATCTAGGGAAAGGAGATGGGATCGGTGCTTTATACATATCGGAGTTGTGTCAAAGCACTTCCTCAGGTCTAACTCTACCTTCATCATTCTTACCATATGGCATCATATTTGTATCTAACATGTGTATATGTGTGTGCATAACTACGTTTTTGCAGCTTCCGGATTCTATGAAACAAAGTCAAGCTGAATTGTACCTTGAAACTTATCAAGTTCTGGACTTGGAAATGAGCCGCCTACGTGAAATACAGCGCTGGCAAGCATCAGCTGCATCCAAGGTACGAGTTTGTATAAACCTTGGTTTTTACACTCTTTCTTGGCTGAACTCTTTCTTGGCATGTTGAGTTTTTCACCATACCATGGACGTTTGTCTCTGATGCAGCTAGCTGCAGATATGCAATGCTTACTCATCTCTGGTATACTTAGTATTCCTCTGAAGCAATTTACTTTTTGTTTTTTTACGTTTCTTCTAGTCCTGTATCACATATTTTCAGACATGCTTGTGCTGAAAGGTACTCACTGGTCACTGCAAATGTATGGCTATGTCAAAACTGGTCTGCTAATTTATTCATTATTACAGGTCCATGGTGAAGTTACTTGACACTTTGGTGCAACTCGATCATCTTAAAAATGCAAAAGCCAGCATACCAAATGATTTCTCTTGGTATAGGTAAACCAGTTATTTTCACTCTATCTGGTTGCTATAACCATCCGGACTATATGACTTGGCATGTGTTCCTGGACCAACTAATTCTGTATAAAATATCAATACCTTCTTTTACGCTTCTCTATATTAGGTTTTAGTGTATATGGTTCAACGGATAGTTTACATTTTCAAATTATTAGCACTAAAATTGGTTAACAAGCTGTTGTTACTGAAATTTTAAAATCCTTCTATACTCGTCTGCAAGATGAGTTACCAAGAAAATAAGAGAAAAGGGAAAAACTGAAAAGTAGGTCTAGTATGTGATACAAATACTTATTTACTAGTGTTGTATTTGCAACATCATTTCTTTCCCCAATCTGATGCTACTTTCTACGTGGTTAATTTCATGCTTTTGACCTATTCTGAATTTTTCAGGACATTCACACAAGTAAGCGTACAGTGGCATGCTACTGATTCAATGAGAGAGGAGTTGGATGACTTACAGGTGTGGCTATGCTACCTTCTACATCTTAGTGCGTCCTGATATACAGCTTTTGATGAATATATTCTATTAAAGTGTTTCCATCTAGGAAATACTGTTTTCGTTTCTTTTGTTTGTCACCTTGAGGATTCAAACAGCTGACCCAAATAGGCCACCAAGATCTTTTTCTCAGTTAGGGTCCATTGAAAGCCTATTTGCCCCCTACATACCCTTCATGAGGGGTAATTCAATCACGGGTCTTCATGGCACCAATGAAATTTACCAAATGATACCTATAACTATAATAGAGAGAGTTTTTTGTATTTTTTTTAATTATCTGTCGACATGAACCCTTCTCAATAACGTTGATTAAATATAATCTTGATATGATTCTCACTGTGCATATGTACTTGTGTGCCAGCATGTATTGTTAGTTTTACAATTATCACCACATTTAGAATGATTGCACCTTATTTTACTGTTAGGGACCATATATCTACCTTAGAGAGGGAAAAAATTTATATTTATACACAGTTTGCACATGGATGCAGGATGATGCTGATGATGACTGGTTTCCTGAGGATATGTTCGAGGCATTTAAGGAGCTGAGGAAAAGGAGAATCTTTGATGTATCAGACATGTATACAAACGCCGATGCTTGGGGTTGGACATGGGAGAGAGAATACAAGAATAAACCTCCGAGAAGATGGTCACAAGAATGGGAAGTTGAGATGGCAATTAAAGTTATGCTGAAGGCAAGTTCTAATATTTGTTTCGCATTACCTGTGCTTTACAAAGTTCTGATTCTTTCTAAATTCAAACTCATTCTAGAATAGTATTTAAAGAGACTAGACTCATTTCAGGTGATGGAATTGGGGGGAACACCCACAATTGGAGATTGTGCCATGATTTTGCGTGCAGCCATAAAGGCTCCTCTACCTTCAGTTTTTTTTTTGAAGATCTTACAGACTACACATATTCTTGGCTATGTATTCGGCAGGTAAGTTTCATAATTTGGAGCAATGAACTGGTTTGATCAAGAAGTTCATGTAACGTCCCATTCATCGACACATTTATGCTTGCTTCAAGCTGATTGATTCCATATATTGTAGTTCACATCTTGCTTTGTTCTCATTCGTCGCAGTCCTCTCTATGATGAAATTATCTCGCTATGCCTCGATCTTGGAGAACTGGCTGCAGCCGTAGCCATTGTCGCAGACTTGGTGACCACTGGGATCACAGTCCCAGAGAGGGTGATTTCTGCTAGACAGACAACGTGAAAGTACTGTCAATGACTCCTCTTCATAGCTGCACCTGTTCCTTATTATAGAATAATGTGATTGTATCATTGTAATATCATAAATGAGCTCTATCGCTGATGCATCTGATTCATTTTCCATTTGTGTTTTGGATTGAGGGTAAATTTTTCAGGTAAAATTTTCAGGTTTGAAGGACCAAACTGGATAGCCGGCTAATTATACAATACTGCCATATGCTTGTACACTTCTGACACTTCTTAGAGAGATGTAAAAATTAAATAGCGTATACAATCTCTAAATTAGTTTAAATGTAAATATAAACTTTAAAAGGGACAAAAATGCAATATATAGTTGGAGTTAAAATCCAACTCTAGACTCTATAAAACACTTCATACAAAAAAAAAGAAAAAGAAGTTTAGATCTGTGCCGCCGCCGAGTTAGAGATGGCCAAGGAGGAAGACAAGGTGAGCGAATTGCCTGATGAAGTTCTGTGTCACATCCTCTCTTTTCTATCCGTGGCAGAGGCTTTTGCTCTCAAGTTACTGTCTCGTAGATGGTGCCGCCTCCAGGTTCCTCTCTCTAGTCTCTACTTCAATCAAGAGACCATGTTTGGAAGAAAATACGACTCTAGTGATGAATTATTAAAGCTCAAGTGTGAATTTGTTGAAAAAGTTGATTGGTTTCTCAAGTTGTTTAGAGGGCCGTATCTTAAAACTTTCATGGTGGATTTCTGCCTGGACAATGAGTCTGCTTCTGTTATCGATAGTTGGGTCAGTTTCGCAGTTTCGATGGAAGCTGAATCAATTGAGCTAGACTTTAACACTAGTAAGAGTCAAAACCTCTACAAGTTCCCGTTCCATCTTCTTCCAAAACCCAAACCCTTTACTCGATTGAAGCATCTCAAGTTGTCAGCATGCCATCTGTTGCTGACACCCCAATCTCCTTTCAATTGCTTGAACACCCTTGAACTGAAAAATCTTGCTTTAGACCAAACTAGGCTAGACGCCGTGATTTCCTCTTGTTTGGACCTTGAGTGGCTGACATTGGAGGAATGTGAACTGCCACGGACGCTGCGTGTGTGCAGTGCCCGATTGAGAGGCTTACGCTTCCTCTGCTGTTGGGAAACTCGCACTATTGAGATCGATGCTGCTCAACTCCAAGCATTTGAATTTAGAGGGGGTGGCTGGTTAGAGCTCTCCTTTCTGGTTGTTCCGCCTCTCGAAAGAGTCCATTTCGGGTCTCTAAACCCATATATGGCGGAAGCTTTCTTCGATCTTCTACCAGAAGTTCGTCCCAATTTACAATTTCTGTCGCTGAGTTGGCTTAAAGCTAATGTAAGTATCACAGTTCTAGCTTATTCTAATTTCTTAGTAACACATATGGTATTGCTCTGATATATACTTTTGTTTGACACCTTGTTTGTTATGCCTATTTTTTGTCCTTAGAATATTCCTGCAAGGATCCCTGAATTCAGCTGTCTCAAACAACTGGATTTTTTTAGCTCTCAATACATGGAATTTGACCTCCTCTCAATTACTAGCGTTCTAAACGCTTGCCCCATGCTGCAGAAGCTCCATCTGGCTATGTCTGTGAGTCATTATTTTCAAATTGCATACTCTTTTTGATGTCATGGTCAAATCTTTGTGAAACTTATATACCTTCTGATTCATATGCCATGTTTCTTTTTTACACAGTACTTCATACACTCATTTACATTTCTGTAAGTAGGACCTCTATATCTTTTGCACGTCTTTTATTTTTTCTTGAGAAATATATTTTTCGCACACTCAATAGTATGCTCATTTATTCTTTTACATATTTACATCAAGTCTGATCAATAAATAGCCTATAGAATACAGAATACGATATTGGAATATGATCTCAGTGATAACTTTATTTGTAGATTTCAGACACACACACACACAAAGATATTGAAACAGCCATGAGAGACTCTTTCAGACATCCTACTTGTTTGAACTCTCTTTTTGTATGAGAAAGAAATTGAGTAAACAGATTGTTATGAACACATATCAATAACGGTTCAGGAGGTATTGTTAAGGCATATGTTAGAGAGCAGGAGAAAGAGGATGTTTTTAGTGAACACTTGTTAGGGGTCATTTTTGGAAATGAAGTGGATTTCATTGCGCAGAATC
This sequence comes from Fragaria x ananassa, assembly GCA_034370585.1. Classification (NCBI taxonomy): domain Eukaryota; kingdom Viridiplantae; phylum Streptophyta; class Magnoliopsida; order Rosales; family Rosaceae; genus Fragaria; species Fragaria x ananassa. The sequence continues at coordinate 1,114,293 of CP139753.1, forward strand.
TAACAACTGTTAATCGTCATTTAAGGAGAGAGGAATTATCTTCAATGTTGGGGCTGTTAGAAAGAGTGAGATTGGTGGAAGTCAGATTGCATGAATGTTGATGGAATAAATCTGGAGCATTTCTTGCTACCGTCTTCATATTTTTTTTATTTTTTTATTTTCACTTCTAAATACTCCTGCCCTTCTATTTGGACGGAAAGGTTGTGGCTTGGGTGAAGTTTTAAGCTGGCCTGTGGGCGCTTGAGAGGGTAAATACTAGTGATTTAACGAAAGTAAGGAGGCTGAGTTGTCTCTACTCTCCATACTTGAAACCGGGTTAGCAATTGAAACAAAACTGTAACTCACTTCCCTTCCCTGGCTAACACTATAGGATAGAGAACTCACCACTTACAGTGTTTGCAAAAGGATTCAAAGTATCAAATTCATTATTCGATGGCCTTATCTGAAGATAAACAGCATATGAGCGAAGTTTCTCCAGGAAATTGTTTGACTGATTCTGTCAAAACTCTCTCCTCAAGTACAGATATGGCTTGAAGAGGAGTACTCCTGGAACAACTCTCCAAGAATAAGAATATTACTAAGACAACTGTCGGATTTATGAGACAAATGGACTCCTAGAAGCACATTTCGAAACCAACACCAGAAGACAGAATATATATTTTTCACAGAACCTTGCACTAGTTTCCAATTCAACTTGACTAGATACTACGGTTCAGGCCATTTAACTTGAGAGATTAATGTGAATAGTTGGTTCGGTAATGCAACCACAAATAACTTCTCAAACACTTCCATGTCAATATTAGTGGTTCATGTGCAACATGCAGGGAAGCTCACTGATCATGTCTTTGTGCATTGTCAAGTAGCTTATCTCTGTAGAAAAAAGTTGTTTATGGAGGCTGGAGGGAGTTAGGTAAATTCAGCATTTTTTTTTGATCAGTTTTTGTTTACAAAGTGGAGATGGTGGCTTAAGCTCTATTTCTAGACCAGAATGTTCATGTCTGGCTTGATAGAAATTCTGGGGTTTACATATTCACCTCGGGTTACTGGATGGGAGTCTACTTTCTGGTTGTCCAGGTTGTCCTTCCAGATTCCATGAGTTTTAGCAAGTTTCCTCTGTGGTGAATGTGGAGGAGAGGGATCCATGCGAAATTTGGTTAGTAATATTTTGTTGTAGTCCAACTTTTGTGAGGAACAGGGAATTTGGGACTTGTATTATGCAGCTGTAGCCAAGTTCCTTGTAACCATAAACTGTATTAGAAAAACTATAAAATCATCTTGATACGTAATTTGTGAACGTGTCTAAGTTGTATTTTTCTCCACCGTATCTAGCATGGATTAAATTTTCCTCCACCGTATCTAGAACGTGTCTAACTCTAGCATGGATAGTACGACTCGCAAATGACTAAACATTGCAACTGAATTGGTTGGAGCATCATAATTCTCTTGATTGTATGCAGCTTCTATGTAAGGCATGTCATTTGGGGAACCAATGGTTTAATAAGTAATCATGAAAATGAAGTTGATTAATCGGTTGTGATCCTGTACATAATCTAACATTTCTCTTTTATTGTCTGGTGGCAGTTCCGTTCCGTACGCTCAGAGATTGGTAAAAAAGAGAAGGTGGTGTATTCGAAGAACATGAAATATTTACACTTGGAAGAAATCGAATTCAGTGGATTTTGCGGGTCACCTGATCAAATGGAGCTTGTCATATACTTGCTTAACAATGCCGTTTCCCTTAAGCATATGACCCTCATCCACTCTCAGTGGAAATCACATAATTATAAGTGGAGAAATGTTGAGCGCCGATCATGGTCCAAGTTGCTGAGTGAGAAGGAATTCCTTGATTCGCTTCGTAAAGAGATGATTAGCCATGGGGCAGAGTTAGTTATCTGTTAATTTCCTCCTGGTGAAGAAATTTGGGTTTCGGAGTTGGTAGGTATACCGATACCATACGTGTTTTGTAACAACGATGTAATGACCTCTTCAGCAATGCCTTTAATCTGCCCTCCAGCGCTCTGTTCCTGAGACGGATACAATCATGTCTTCTGTCACTATTATTCTGTATTCGCTGGACAACTTTGTTCTTTTTCATCTCCACTACTCACATTCTTATTGATTGGAAAACAAAAGCAAGTCTGTTTGGATTGCAATAAAATATATTTTTTTAGAATTTTGTATGTTTGATTGTAGTTTGAAGATTTTACATTTGTTGATGCAATTGAGCTAATTGTTGGGTATTTTTGACATTCATACGTCTCTTATGTCTGCAAGCATCATTGTGCATCCAGATCATTTAAATGTAAACTTAAACAGTAGCATCAAGGTGCACTGACACCATTAACGTGCAAATACTCAAATCGTCGTATGCGAAGATCGAATGAAGACTAGACTTTAAATTCATTTTTTTCATTTTCATTTTTAATCCGATCAAATTAAGCGCATATAACAAGACTATCTTTTATTCGACCTCAGGTCTTCATTTTCTGTGTTGAAAACGTTTAGAACTATTTTTTTAGGTTTCGATTTTGTTAATGATATTAAAATACATGCATGATAATACGATGTGGATGACCGGATCAAAATATTGCATATTAGTTGCTCGGTTCACTTGCACCGTGGTGCGTAAAAGAATTTCCGGGAAGAGTAACCTTACCTGACGACTTTGGCATTTGGGTTGTAAGTTGTAACTTTGGAACTCTCGAAAGACTTGCTAACAAGACACTCTTAACAAGAAGCCAAGACTTAGTACGTCACACAAGTAACTGAGATAAGGATTTGAGAGCCAAAACTTTGTAATCTCTTTTTGTTTTACATAAATTTCCTCGTTTTACATAAAGATCGTAAAATCTCTTTTTGATGTATCACTACCAGAAAATGCATCTTGGGCGACGAAAAAAAATCGTCACCCTGTTAAAAAATTTCGTCGCCTAAGTACTTAGGCGACGAAAATTCAGTCCGTCGTCGCCTAAGAGTAATTCTTAGGCGACGACACGAATTTCGTCGCCTAAGATCTACTTCTCGTCGCCCAAAAATATTCGTCGCCCAAGATTTAACACCTTGGCCGACAAAATTTTTTTTCGTCGCTTAAGATGTTATAACCTGGGGCGACGAAACTAAATATTTCGTCGCCTAAGATCACTACATCTTAGGCGACGATAATTTTTTTTCGTCGTCTTATATGGTAAGTCCTTGACTGACGATTTAGCAATTTCGTCGCCTAAGATATATTTAAATTTTTTTACTTTTTATAGATGATATTTATCCTTTATTTTTCCTTTATTTTTTTTCTTTTTTTTGATATTGAAATTAAAGATATTGTAAAGAGCAAAACTTAGAAACAAACAAACAGATGGATAATATCAAATAATATTTTTCATTGATGTTGAATCATTACATAAACACATTGTTTCTCAAAGATACAATCTTGTTTGAATCAAATCAAAGATGCAAACTTTCTTTGAATCAAATCAAGGGGCTTTTAACCTGCAAACAAAAATAGAAACAAACTCTAGTACAAGAATGAATTGAAGCTCTTATTAATGAGATCAGATCAAACAATCCAAGTCGTCTCAGAGAACCCAGAGTTGGGTTGCAGACTTGCAGATGGATGTCGGATTTGGGAAGCGGAAGCGGAATCGATCGATTGAGAGCGAAATGGATTCGGCGTCGGATCGGGGAAGCGGAGTCGATCGAGAGACAGAGGATCACTGTGATCAACGATTGAGAGAATTTCAGAAACAGAAAAGCAGAGAGAGAGAGAGATCGGAAATATTGGGTGTTGGTCGGGGTCGGCGTCGGGTTGCGGGGTCGGGGTCGGCGTCGGAGAGAGGGAGAGAGAGAGGGCTTCGGTGGATTTTCGGAGAGAGAGAGAGGGCTTGGATTTGTGAGCGGTTGCGCGAATGGTTAGGGTTCCAAATTTCTGCCTTTTATATTGGCGTTCTTGGGCGACGATTCTATAAAAATCGTCGCCCTGTTTTTTGAAAATCGTCGGCTAAGATAATCTAGGGCGACGATTTTTGAAGTCGTCGCCTAAGATACTCTACTTGGGCGACGATGTTCTTCACTATAAATCTCGTCGCCCAAGATAAAGAAAATCGTCGGCCAAGAGTTCTATCATAAAATTCAGAATATCGTGATTTTGGTGATCGGAGAAGAGGAACTGAAAACCGACCGTCAGATATGACCAGCATAACAAATTACGTGGGTGGGAAAAAATTCAGCTCCATCAGACAAAGACAAGGGCTCGATCCGTCCGGTCAATCGGCGCGGTCAAACCCCTAAACGGACGAAAACGGCTATTCGACCCTCCAAATCACGTAATCTGGCCGGACCTTCAACTGAGAATAGTTTCCAATCGACGAGACGCTTACGGGGCTATAAAAATTTGGTAAAAAATAAAATCCGGGATAAGGCTACCACTAGGTAGAAATAAGAGAAATTCGTTGACCGGAACAACCGGCACCGAAATTTTACCGAAATATCTTCATTTTTCACGGGTTGACGTATTTCACCGTTCCGGTCATATATTATTTCACGACTTTTTTGCGTTTGAGTCTCTACGTATACGTTGTCTTCAAAACGAAACTTAAACTCAACACTTATATAAAAAAGTTATACAACATTAGTACATATATCGTGAGTTTGGTGATCGGAGAAGAGAAACTGAAAACCGACCGTCAGAAAAAAGTTATATCTTCACAGGGAGGCTTATCAGATTTACATATATCGTGAGGGGTAGTAAACTTTATTTTTTCGCATCTAAGTTGATTTTTCTCCGTTTGAATGTGAATTATGTCATTTGAGCTACTGTTTTACAAGTTTACTACCCCAGTAAACTTTTACTAGGGGTAATAAACTTCATTTTTTGCATGTAACTTGATTTTTCTCCGTTTGAATATGAATTATGGCATTAGGGCTACTGTTTCGCAAGTTTACTACCCCCAGTAAAAGTTTACTAGGGGTAGAAACTTTATTTTTTTGCCGGTATGCTTCCGGCAAGATCCGGTGGGTTCCGGTGACATTTTTTTTCAAAAAAATCCAGTGAGACTCTGGCGTCTCCGGCGATTTTCCGATTACCATCAATTTTCCGGCGACTGGTGAACGGAATCCGGTGACCGGCGACCGGCGCCGGTGTCCAGTGTGCTTCCGAGAAAGTCTTCCCTTCTTTTTTTTCATTTTTTCTCTTTAAATAAATGTTAAGGGTAAAAAAGTCTTTTAAAATATCATTTTATTGTGATTTTATTAAAAACTTGTGTATTTGGGCACAAAAGAAGTACCTTGTATTTAAATAGGGTAACAAAAAAAATTATCATTGGAATGGGTTTTGACCTTTTTGATTTTGTGCAAATGGTCTTTTTCCCTTAATTAAAACGAACACATATACTTGAGACATTAATTTAGTGAGTCTAAATGAAAAATAAAAGAAATGTGATTATTTGATGTGTTTAAACACCACATATTTATTGTAGGAAGAAGAGAAGAAAATAGAATCTGTCAAACTTAACAAGTCCAAACAAAATATGGTTTAACTTGTTGTCAGATTTAATCACCCGAAAGGCAAACAAAGGTTCACAGTAGTAAACATATGGCGGGTAAGCTCAAACATAACCTTTGACAAATAAGTTTACCAATATATACCCTATCCCAAATATACTACTGGTTCGTCATAAGAACTACTCGTTAATTACTAAATAAATTAGCTATAAGAAAAAGGTTCTAATCAATCAAGTTATCTTTTAAACATGGTTAGAACACTATTGGCTGTCATGAGAAGAGCCAGCAGCAAACAAGAGCTCTTTATATTTAATCACTTTACACAATTTTTTTTTTAAAAAACACACTTGATTTCAGAAAATGTAGAGAGTTTTGTGCAAAATCCAGAGGGTTTGGGAGTTGAAGGGAATCCGCAGGTTGTGCAAGTCCAAGAAAATCTAGAGGGTTTTGTGCAAAATCCAGAGGAGGGTTTGGGAGTTGAAGGGAATCCAAAGGTAGTGCAAGTCCAAGAAAATCTAGAGGGTTTTGTGCAAAATCCTCTAGAATTTCAATGACTACTGGTCTGGTCACTCAATGACTGACACAAATAAAATTCAAGATTACCAAATAGGTTAAACCGCCCCCATAAAACAAGAACATAAAACCCAAACCGTACGAGGTCACTACTTTTGAGTTTTGACAAAACAAACCAAAACACACAACCTTTTCTATCCAACAATACACAATTCCCGATCACCGGAAAAACAAACCGGCGGCAAGAAAATCCGAGAAATGAGAAGAGGAGGTGGAGGAGGACATTCTTCTGGGAATTACAGGAACCCATGTCTGACTATGCACCAGCCATGGGCGTCTCTGCTCGTTTATGGCATCAAACGCATCGAGGGCAGGTCATGGCCTGCTCCCATTAAAGGTTTGAGCCTTGTAAAACTTTGGTTTCAGTTCAAAATTCAGATTCCCATTCGGATTTATATCTCATGTTTATGATTTGGTAGTAAAGTTTTAGGCTTGAGAATTGTAGTGTGAAAATTTATGGTATTGGAAGAACTAGTATAACTTAACTAGTAAGCTGAAACTTTGAATGTGTTTATCTTGAGAAGAAGGATTGGTCAACTAGCTCAATTTTCTAACATAAGTGTGTACTTAGTGGGATCTTGATCTTTGTCCCTGCAAATATTGAATCTTGATTTTCTAGTACTAGTGTTATTCAATGCTTTTCTTTCTTGATTTGCTTTAGGTTCATGTTTGGTGTAGTTGTTGTTGTTGATTTTCTATTGCTGTGAGTATAGTATGCAGAGTTGTACATGTTGAGTTGGGGATGGACTAATTTTCTAATGCCTGGAGTTTGTCTTTTGAAGGACGTCTTTGGATTCATGCTGCTGGTAAGGTTCCAGAGGAAGCTACAATCAAAGCAATGGAGGCCTTCTACCGGGAAATTTATGCGGTGGATGGAATCACTGATATCAAGTTTCCCGAACACTATCCAATTTCAAGACTTTTAGGTATTCAAAGTTTATGTTCATTTGAACTTTATGCTCACTTAAATGAAAAAGAGAATGGCACATCTTGCTTTTATCGTTCCAACAAATAATGGTTTAATGTATGCAATAGGTTGTGTCGAAGTAGTTGGATGTGTTAGACGCGAAGAGTTAGCTGGTTGGGAGATGGTACCTCAAGGGGTGGGTGCTCAATTACTCATTTAGTTCAGCCATTTTATAATCTAATGCAGTAAGCCAATGATTTCACGGGTGCCAAACTGTGCTGACTAACTCAGACTGTTTTATTACATATGCAGGTGAGGCTAGAAGCACAAACCGATATGTGTTGGCTTTGTGAGCAGCCACAGGTGTGTATTTCTACATTGGTCCATTATTGCTATCTTTTGATTTAAAGGATATGTAAACTGTATGTCTTGGTTTTGGTTAATGCAGAAACTGCTAATTCCGTTTGAAATGCGTGGCTACCAAGGTGTCTATAACTTGGAAAAGAAGGTGCATATTGTGTGCCAAAATTTGCTCTCTCTTGGTTTGGATTGCTGATTTTGTAATGGACCCATCTTTTTTACATGTTACAGATATATGAAGGTGCCATTAGAGGTCTTACACCAGTTGAAGTTCCTCTCCCTGTCAAATTTCCACTTCCAAATCCACAAGATCCATTTTCCTTGAAGCCGGGGTCTATATCTGCAAATGTCGATCAGTCTAGAATATCTGAAGTGGAAAGATCTTCGAGTCTCAATGCAGCCATAGCTGGTGCACAAGCAGCTGCGACACAGTTTTCCAAAAAAGCTCAACCTTTACCAACAACCTCCCTAAATGATACAGCCAAATCTGTGACAGTTCCAATCAAGGGCGAATCTTTTGAAGTGAGTAAAGCAATGCCCACTCATTCCAGTGAGAGCTCAAATGAGGGGTCTAGGACATCAAATGACAAAAATCAAATCAGAAGCCGTGATCAACCTGCTTCTGGATCTTTTAGACCTCATCCTGGTGCACCTTCTAAGGTATGAAGGTTTTTCTCTTGGAATTGCATGAATATATATGAATCAAGTTCATGTTTAATCTCAGTTAACTAGGCTTGCGTAGTTCTTAATGCTGTACACAGACACTAAAGTATGGCATGCAATTGGATATCGTGTGTTATTGTGGTGGGAGTGCAGAATGTTTATGAATGGAGGAGGCGAGGAGATGCCCAGTTTTGACCCTAAGAGGTCCTATAGAAGGCTATCTAGCTTAAGCCTTTTTTCTTTGTAGCAGTACAGATGAGTATCCTTAAACTTCTACTTGTATTTTGGTTTATCTATAGCCTAGTCTGCCTTGATAGCATATTGTAAATATAACACAATTTCAGCTACTTGTAGTGCAAACAAGTGTCCTGTTCTAGTATTCTCTTTCTGTTTTTTCAACTTTATATAGTACGTACCCAGTATTGAATTGAAGTTGGCTCATTTGAAATTGGAAGTCATTATAATGGAAATATATCTAGTTTCTGAGTGTGAAACTTGGTTCATGAAAAAAAAGAAGAAGGCATGTGTAGGGGAGTATTCCACCTCGAGGGGAGCATATTAAGCGGAACCAAGACTGTTTGCTTGAGTATATTAATAAGTAGAAACAACGGGCTCAAAAACATAATGATCAGAAAAGGCTCCTGAAAAGTGGAACATTAGACCGCTAGGTACGGCATTTGCCAAATGTGGTATAATAAATCTAATACTCGCTCTACTTTCATTTTTGTGACATGTTTTGTATTCCAAAGTGATGCTGGAAATGATACTTGGTATTAACTGTGGAGGTAAGTAGCAATTGTGAATTGCCTGCCATGTAGAATTTGTTAATCATAAGTAAAGATTTTCGCTGAGTTCTCATGATTTTCAGTTCATAAGTGGAACAATGTCAAAGTTTTTTGTTACAAATTGATTGTAGCATCAAACTGTTATGGCAAAGGGAAATTGTTGCATCTTTTTAACCCTGCAAGATGGTGAAGCCTTAATTTTCAATTGGACTTGTTACTTCTATCACAGCTGGGATTTTTCAAATCCCCTAGCATTGAAAGTAACACGAGGGATCCGACAAAGTCCATTTCTTTTTTACTGTTTGAGCTGCTGCGCTTTACTGATTCAAACAATAGGTCTTGAATTTCTGGTGCTTTCTGCATCTTGAAAATCTTTCTGAAAACTGATATTCAGGCTATGCATAAACTTTCTTAGTACACAAGTCAAGTGCAGTTGATCTTTCCAAAATTTATTTACATTTCATTTCCGAGGTGAACGTGAGTGAAACCCTTCTTTTTATGTTTCTGTTTCTAAATGTCACCATCTAGTTCATATCCTAACTTTAATTTGATTTTATATTATACATATCTTCTTAACTACTCGCCATAAATACTAATATGGTCCTGAAAATATGGAATTACAGATAGAATACTTGTATAGAATACAGTGTAGTGAAAAAATGGATCTAGTTACAACAAAAGGTAGAGCAACATGGATCTAAGAAACTGAAACTAAAATGGGTGCCAAGATAGTTTCACTTTTGTTCATGACTACTTTAGTAGTGTTGATTCTGCAACTAGCAGCTGTATCTGGTTCAAGGAATGGAGACACGGCCTTTGCAACAGCTTCTCTACATATGATGCTGCCCAATAGGTTTCTTTTGAGGGCAAGATCTCCGCCGCCTGCTCCTACTGTCAATAAACATCGAAATTTCCGATACAGATGGGTCATCCCTCCTCCTCCTCCTCCTCCATCATCTTCATTGCCACTGCCATATTCATCACCTCCACCATCACCACCACCACCACCACCCCCACCTCCGCCATTGCCACCAAGAATCTGAATTATAGGATGTGCTGAAGGTATGTCCGCTACAACATGCACACTTCTCCTTGGTTTTTATGAATGATGAACATCTTGTGCCTTTCGTTGTACTCATTCACAATTTGCATCCGGGTATACTTTCTCAGTTAAACTTGATATTGATCATAAAGTTAGAATCAAGTGTGGTGATCGAATTTCTGGTACTTGTAGAATGAAAATCCAATAATGTTTTAAGCATTGAAGTGTGCGTACCAAACCATTATTACAAAACTGGTTTTATACCAAACCATACATACTCTAACAGGTTCAGGCTGAAATGTAGCAAATGAAAATGGGTGTTTATTTCGTTTCATACTTTTTCATGACTACTATATATAGTAGTGGTGTTGATTCTGGGATTACCAGGATCGAGTTTTAGGGCACATACAAGCCATTGAGACTGCTTCTCTGTTTGTTAATACCAAACAGGCTACCTCTTAGGGCAAGATCTCCCCCGCCACCTCCATCCGTCCATCCACGGTCATTGCCACCGCATTATTCACTTCGACCACCGCCACTGTTCCCTTCTCCGGCCACCACCACCACCATTGCTGTCTCCACCGCTGCCCCAATTGCTGTTTCTATCATCTTTAACACAACCGCCGCCATTTCCAATCGTCTCCATCAACACCACCGCCAACATCTATGTGAATCGATCCCACCACCTCCATTACGTGAATGAACAAAAGGATCGATGTACGTTTATATGTAGTATCTGGATATGGTGTATCCACATCATGCGCCCTTGCTACCAAGTCATATATTGAATCAAGAGTTCAAGACGTGTTTCGATCGAATTCCTTGTATTAGATATTTCACTTTTTACTACGATATGTATGATTTTAGTTCGTTCTGAATCTTATGATTATTCCTATAACGTTTTTCACAGTCAATCTGTGAAACCTTTTTAGATACGTTTAATGCAGCTAGCCTTGAACTATGGATTTTTATCTATCAACATATGAATCTGTGAAGGTCCTGAAGCCGATATGGAGGCATATATTATCATCATCGATATCTTTATTGATGCTGCACCTTCCCTAGACATTTTAATGCAATCAAATCGACTTGCTTGTCCATATAGCTGGATTGAGTGGCACAGTGTCGAACACTTGCATCCATTGATTTAATTTTCAGCTACCCTTTCGCTACCGACTTTATTGTTTGGAGCATCTTCGATTTCCTTCTCTTCTCTTTGGATCAATTCTCAGACCCAAGCAAGCAAGCCAAGTAAACAGAAATTTGCTGCAGGGACAAAGCCAATGGATCGAGTAGTATTCATGTATACGTGCAGGTCATTCTACAAGGGTTTACACGCTTAGTATTTTGGACCCATTCTATACTAGATCCCTGATATTTCGATATATCATTATCTTCCTTTTCGGACCATTTCTCATCTCCGTTTGAACATAAAAGAAAGAAAAATGCAGGAATATATGGGCAGTACGTACTATTTCTTCAAAAACTTGGACTTTTGGTAGTTTTTCCCCACGTAAATATTTCCTTAGTTGATCAAAAATCTACAAAGAAGATGCTACTTGGTGGACATTGTCAAAGTCTTCATCCCGGCCTCTCTCGCCGATTCCATGATGGTCAATAATATTGGTTATAAAAACAGATTAAGATTATCAGATCGATCAATTCGTTCCTCCCCCTAGCTAGCTCATCCCAACACACCCCCCAACAAAAAAAAAACTAAGATTGTTATTAAGGTTCTAATCCGGCCACGAAAATGCAAGCCAATTCAAGTTTGCTAAGTTTGCTGTTGATTTGTGGACTACTACTGTCGCACTCTTGTTACATTGTCAAGGCATCTGAAGGTTTCTCCAGCCATTCCATCCATAAGCTAAAAGTGGTTTCTTATAGGGTTAGCAGTAGATCACCACCGCCACCACCGAAACCCAGTTCTCCAGTTCATCTCAAATCACCACCGCCACGACCACTAGGGCCACCACCTCCACTGCCCCCTTCTCCGGTTCAGTCATCACCAGAACCATGATATTATCTTAGTTTCTGGTCAATTAATCATCGTTCATGCATAAACTATATTATTTTGCTTAAAATTATTTGTAAAGGACAAGAGGACGTCGTAGAGTTTGTCTTCTGTCTTGACTCTTGACTTTAGACCTATATCTTGTTGCTTCTGATACAAGTGGATTTCAATCAAGAAAAAATGTGGTGTAGTTAGATTGTGTGGTAGGTGTTGTGGAATTTTATGTAGAAGATTGTGGAATTTTACGTAGAAGATGAGAAAACGTTTGGCTATAAATTCTGTGCCAAACTCATATAATCATATATATTGTGGTGATCGAAGCCGTGAAGGTACTATGACAAAAATGGAGGCCGCTCCAAGTTCGATAACTGTCTTGTTGGTTTTTGGATTACTACTATCCAAGTACCCTAGTTACATGGTTAAGGCTGCTGAAGGGTTTTCCGACCTTTCCGTGAGTAGATTTGAAGTGGTGTCAAACAAGGCTAAGCGGATACCTCCACCTCCGTCACCAAGGCGAGGGCCTGTACATGTACCAAAGCCTAAGCCACAGCCACCAATACCTCCATCCCCACCGCCACCTCTCCCCTGAGCTAGTGAAGTTAGCAAACCACATGATGCAGGGGCATGCATATATGCATATGTATACTGCTTAATTAGTATACTCCTAATTAGGGTGTTCTTCAAATTTTTCCATTTGGAAAAATTTGGTGGTAATAAAATCCTTCATCAATGATCAAGAGGTTAATTTTCAATCCTTTTTGTTCGTTTGTCCAAAGATTATGTATAGCACTTGCTTAATTAGTATCGAAGATAAGAAAGAACTAGATATGTCGACTATGGGCTATAAAAACAAATAAGTTCAAACGCCTCATCTGTATTAGCATCCAGATCCAGTTTGCTAACTGTATACAGTACTGTCAAACGTAGCTAGTATATATATCCGAGGCTTAATTATTCAGTTCATTATCGGTGAGAGGTGTCCACCATATCCACCACCACAGCAACAGCATCGGCCGCCGCATACAGCCATACACGTATGCATGTTCTTAATTAATTCACGACCTAGTTATACATCATATATATATATAGATTCATAGATCTTTTGCTCATGATCATCTGGATTTTTAATTGTGATCCAGCTGGAGTGTTCGTTTTGATGTATCTATAAAAAAGAAATAGTATGCCAATTTACATGAAAAAAAAAATGTTGACAATTAAACTGACCTGACTAGAAGGTGTAAGAAAGTCTCTATGTACCCAGGCTAGGTTTCATTTGTTTAAAGCTTTGAGGAGTTGTTGAGTGATTTTTCCTCGTAGTTTAATTTCAGTAATATGAAAAACGTCCAAGAAGGTTCATGGGGTGCATGCAGACACTTCGTCGACCCTAATTAAAAATAATGGTAGCTAGAAATAGATCGAATTAGACTAAATGGCACAAAGTTTGTCTTTCTCTTGACAAGTTTGTCATTAGGCCGGTCTAGGTCTCCTTGTTTGGTTTAGAAAAGGGAAGTAATTCATTTTCTATTTTCTATAGAAAAAGATCGAATTATATATTCCGTGAACCCTTTAGTTCAGTATGTTATTAAATTTTATCAAATCATTTAAATGTAAGGAAATGAAGGAGAAATTAACCAAAAGCTCTAATTCTGTAAACTAAACCAAACAAGGATTTGATCGTCCTTCGATTTAATGATCATGATCAAGTTGTCGATGAGATGCTCTGAATTATATAAACCAAAGGAAAGTTGTTGATCCAAATTGAAGCCGGACTTTATGCATAGCACCAATAAACAAATATGATATCTTTTATAATTAATTACAATAAAGCTGTAGAACACTTGGATTAAGAAATTTTTAATCAGTGTTAAATATTGAAGACAAACGAATATATATCGGCTATAAGAACAGCAATAATATCATCATCGCTCCTCATACTGAATCTTATTTACGTACCAGGACGATGAAGGGTTACCCAACTTTGCTATCCTTCTTGTTGATTTGTGGATTACTGCTACTATGGCAGTCCTCGAGTAACAAGGTTGAAGCGGCGTCTGAAGGTTTTTCCGGCCATTCCATGAGTAAACTAAGAGCGGTGTCCCACAGGATCAGCCGCAGGTCTCCACCGCCGCCTCCGAAACCCAATCCTACAGTTCACCCCTCTCCACCACCACCACAGACGCCACCACCGGCGTAGCCACCACATGATTATGTTCTTATACGACATTAGATATATGTAGTATCATATCTCAACTCTGGTTCGATCGATCAGGATGTGTTATGTACGGTCCAAATAAATCCCCATATTACATCTCTATATGCTTGATCGGATATTGTACTTCTCATTTAAGCTTCTAATACAGTTCATGAGTTCAACGAGAAATTATCAATTTTATGCTGAAGTCTGAAGATTTCAGATATATACTATTAAGTTTGATGAATATATGTGAATTTTTTTTGTTGATATGATTCAGAATAGAGTAATTAATCTAACTGGGTTGTTAATCGACAACCATTGTGGTCTTTCGTGTTCAGATTGAATGATTTATGTCTTTACAATCCACACCTCTTTCGACTCTTTCGTTTACATTGAATGAATACCAATAGACAAAGAACGTTTGATTCTATACACAATACGAAGCATTAGCAACAATTTCTTTAGTTGATCAAAAATCTACAAAGAAGATGGTACTTGGTGCAAAAGATAGACATTGTCAAAGTCTTCATCCCTCTCTCACCGATTCCATGATGATCGATCTTCAATAATATTGGTTATAAAAACAGACTAAGATTGTCAGATCGATCAATTCGTTCCTCCCCCTAGCTAGCTCCCCCTCCAAAACTAAGATTGTTATTAAGGGTCTAATCCACAAAAATGCAAGCCAATTCAAGTTTGATAAGTTTCTTGTTGATTTGTGGACTGCTACTATCGCACTCTTTGTTACATTGTCAAGGCATCTGAAGGTTTCTCCCGCCATTCCATCCATAAGCTAAAAGTGGTGTCTTCTAGGGTTAGCAGTAGTCCAGTAGATCACCACCCCCACCACCGAAACCCAGTGCTCCAGTTCATCTCAAATCACCACCGCCACGACCACTAGGGCCACCACCTCCACTGCCCCCTTCTCCGGTTCAGTCATCACCAGAACCATGATATTATCTTCGTATCTGGTCAATTATTCATCGTTACGTTCATGCATAAACTATATTATTTTGCTTAAAATTATTTGTAAAGGACAAGAGGACGTAGAGTTTGTCTTCTGTCTTGACTCTTGACTTTAGACCTATATCTTGTTGCTTCTGATACAAGTGGATTTCAATCGAGAAAAAATGTGGTGTAGTTAGATTGTGTGGTAGGTGTTGTGGAATTTTACGTAGAAGATTGTGGAATTTTAAGTAGAAGATGAGAAAACGTTTGGCTATAAATTCTGTGCCAAACTCATATAATCATATTGTGGTGATCGAAGCCGTGAAGGTACTATGACAAAAATGGATGCCGCTCCAAGTTCGATAACTGTCCTGTTGGTTTTTGGATTACTACTATCCAAGTACCCTAGTTACATGGTTAAGGCTGCTGAAGGATTTTCCGACCTTTCTGTGAGTAGATTTGAAGTGGTGTCAAACAAGGCCAAGCGGATACATCCACCACCGCCACCAAGGCGAGGGACTCGACAGATACCGCGATATATGCCGCGTAAGCCACTGCCACCTCCATCCCCACCGCCACCTCTCCCCTGAGCTAGTGATGTTAGCAAACCACATGATGCAGGGGCATGCATATTTGTTGTCATGTATGCATGTGTACTGCTTAGTATACTCCTAATTAGGGTGTTCTTCATGGAAATATTTGGTGATAATAAAATCCTTCATCAATGATCAAGTGGTTAATTTTTAATCATTTTCTTTTTTGTTCAATGATTTTATATAGGGAAGCCCTTTTAATGAGAACTTTTAAGTTGAAAACTTTTCATCTTATCTCATTTTTCGATTTTATATCCACATCTTGACCGTTCAGTTTATAGATATTTATGAGTCGATCATTTCTGTAAATTTTCGGCCATATTGAAAATCATTAAGACATTCATAAGTGTGATTTACCAATTATAAACTTGAACAGTTCGTAATTGACAGATTTGGTTCGTCCATTAATTTGATATAGTTTGTTACCTTAATGATTACCGGTTTGACTAAAAATTTGTAGACTCATTCTACACATAGACCTAAAAACTGAACGGATGAGATGTTAATGTGATTGAAAAATATGTCTTTTAAACTATAAACCGAAAAATCATAAACTAGTCCTCAACTTAAAAGTCCTCACTAAAAGAGTCCTCTTATGTATAGTGTTTTGGCCACGATCCTCAGGGTGCGGAGCATAGGGACGATAGCAATCAATGCTTCTAGTGATGCGGGCGTGTCACCTCGCGGACGAGGAAAGAGTGACGGATGTGAGTGCGAGATCTTAACTTCTTAATCAGGTGAGGGTTCCAAGTGCCACCTCAGATGAGGAATTACGAGCACAAGACGGTCGATACTCACGGCGGGATGCGAGCATAGCAACAAAGGGAGATCAGATGGACCAGAGAGATTGTGTGTGTTTTGCTTCAACAAGGAAGCGAAGATAGAGCTCAGGGGAGTGTTGGATGTTTCAACAAAGTTGAAGGTTTGTATTGTGTTTTTGAGTAATTGTGTCGATAGAGAGAGCTGTTGTAAACCCTAGAGCCCTTTATATAGTGGAGCTCGACTTGCGGCAAAAGAAAGATAATCATAGAAATCAAGTCGGACTCTGCAACATAATAGCACAAGGGCACTGTTTCACCTGCGCGAACCAATCTTCTTGTGACATATGTCCAGTTCACACATTTTAGTTAGTATATGTTATTGCTTCAGGCGCGCCCTCAACTGTAGAGTCCTATGCAAACTGAAATTAATAGCATCCTTATCCCGCGGGGTGTCACAGTCCACGTGGAAAACTAATCTCGCGTGGGCCACGGACTCAAACCAAATCATCTCGAGGGTCAAAAGAAGACTTTTTAATTAAAAAGGGTCACATGGATTGGCCCGAAGCATGTCAAAGACTGGTAAAAATCTTCAACGATTAATGTAGCGCATGGGGACTCCGCATGTGGTTTCCTCGCGAAGTCTCTCACGCAAACTAGCGAGCCAGTTCGCCAGCTCGCCAACTCGCCTAGATGTATTTCGCCTCGCCTAAGCGAAGTGTCCATAAGTCATTCCGCGCACGAACTGTGTGTTCCGCGCGAAGCGCGCGAGCTCCTTACTCCGCGTGCGAGCTTTCTGTTTTGCGCGAAGTACCTAGCACGCGAGATCTGTAGTCCGCGCGAAGTCATTCCGCACTAAGAAATTGTAATTCAACTCGCGTGGTCTTGCTGGTGGGCCATTATTTGTGAACTTAAAGAACTTGGGCTCGCCGGTATGACATGGACCAAGAATTTAATTAATATTCACATAAACATTTACTATCTAGTAAAATATTAATTTGGACGTAAATATATAGTACTTGTGTAGTATCGAAGATAAGAAAAAACTATATATGTCTATGGGCTATAAAAACAAAGTTCAAACTCCTGATCTGTAGTAACATCCAGTTTGCCAAATGTACAGTACTGTAAAACGTAGCTAGTATCAGTTCATAATCGGTGAGAGGTGTCCACCCATATAAACCACCACAGCAACCGCATCTGGCCGCCGGCGCCGCATACAGCCATATACGTATGCGTGTTCTTAGCTAATTGATCGACGACCTACTCTTATACATCATATGTAGATTCATAGATCGAATACCATCTTTGCTCATGATCATCTGGATTTTTAATTGTGGTCCAGCTGGAGCTTTCGTTTTGATGTATCTTTATAAAAGAGAATTAGTATGTCAATTTACATAAAAGTAAATGTTGACAATAGTGATTTTTCCTTCGTAGTTTAATTTCAGTAATATAAAAAACGTCGAAGAAGGTTCATGGGGTGCATGCAGACACTTCGACGACCCTAATTAAAAATAGTGGTAGCTAGGAATAGATTGAATTAGACTAAATGGCACAAAGTTTGTCTTTCTCTTGACAAGTTTGTCATTAGGCCGGTCTAGGTCTCCTTGTTTGGTTTAGAAAAGGGAAGTAATTCGTTTTCTATTTTCTATAGAAAAAGATCGAATTATATATTCCGTGAACCCTTTATTTCAGTATGTTATTAAATTTTATCAAATCATTTAAATGTAAGGAAATGAAGGAGAAATTAACCAAAAGCTCTAATTCTGTAAACTAAACCAAACAAGGATTTGATCGTCCTTCGATTTAATGATCATGATCAAGTTGTCGATGAGATGCTCTGAATTATATAAACCAAAGGAAAGTTGTTGATCCAAATTAAAGCCGGACTTTATGCATAGCACCAAACAAATATGATGTCTTTTATAATTAATTACAATAAAGCTGTAGAACACTTGGATTAAATTTTTTTTAATCAGTGTTAAATATTGAAGACAAACGAATATGTATCGGCTATAAGAACAGCAATAAGATCATCATCGCTCCTCATACTGAATCTTATTTACGTACCCGAACGATGAAGGGTTACCCAACTTTGCTATCCTTCTTGTTGATTTGTGGATTACTGCTACTATCGCAGTCCTCGAGTAACAAGGTTGAAGCGGCGTCTGAAGGTTTTTCCGGCCATTCCATGAGTAAACTAAGAGCGGTGTCCCACAGGATCAGCCGCAGGTCTCCACCGCCGCCTCCGAAACCCAATCCTACAGTTCACCCCTCTCCACCACCACCACAGACGCCACCACCGGCGTAGCCACCACATGATTATGTTCTTATACGACATTAGATATATGTAGTATCATATCTCAACTCTGGTTCGATCGATCAGGATGTGTTATGTACGGTCCAAATAAATCCCCATATTACATCTCTATATGCTTGATCGGATATTGTACTTCTCATTTAAGCTTCTAATACAGTTCATGAGTTCAACGAGAAATTATCAATTTTATGCTCAAGATTTCAGATATATACTATTACATTTCATGAATATATGTGAAATTTTCTTTTGAAATGATTCAGAAGAGAAGAGAGTAATTTGTCTAAATTGTTAGTCGATAACCATTGATTTTGGAATTTCGTTCGTCTCCTTCGTTTTACACTTAATGAATATAAATAGACAATGAGAAACATTAGCAACAATTTCGACATGCAATACATGATCTCTTTTATTTTCCATTCCATGGTACTATTCACAATACCTTATGAATTTGTATTCATTATCTTGACCAAAAAAAAAAAACGGTAAGAGACTAAAAAGATCGTCGACAGCAGGGATCGAACCTGCGCGGGCGAAGCCCAACAGATTTCAAGTCTGTCTCCTTAACCACTCGGACATATCGACGTCGTTGTTCTACACTGTCAAAAATACTATTTTGATTATTTGATAGCTGCCAGTTGCGGAAAACGCTAATTAGTAACTATTTATGTATATGCTAGTGAATTTGCGTTGATAAAGCTACAGCTAAACACGATAGGGTATGTGCAGTGAATAATCTAACATTTTACTTGATCAATTACTCGATATTATATACCTGATAGAGAAAAACAAAATATATATGTATCACCAACTACATATATATTACTCTATTAAAGGAATGGAAGCCCAAAGGAACCAAGCCATGTATTAGAAGACAATTAACAGCTAACCTTGCTGGTTTTCTATATAGTAAATCTACTTATTCGATTCCTTAATACTAAGGTTCCTCCCAAGTTAATATTTTATGTAAATATTCGGAGACAAAGCTAGTGAGAACAAATTCTCAGCTCTCATCCATACATGCATTCTGTATTTCCATACCTAGCTACCTAATTCAAAGCAGTATATATATAGAGAGTGTATTAGTACTTCAACGATGAGCTGAGTTCGATCGATCAAGTACGCAGTATTCTGCTAGTTAGGGCTCCTTCTTGCTTGTTTTTGATACTAATTGTTGGCCTAGTTTCAGTAGTTTGTATTTCAGAAAACACGAGTCAAATAATATTGAGCAAAAGCTATGTGTTAAAACAAGCTTTACATGATATCCATGACCGAGACACTACTGTTGAAGTTGAATCTGTTCATCATCAGATACCGATAATGAAGTCAAGCCGGAGAATTCCAACTCCAACAAGACCCGCTCCGGCAGCCAACCGACCCTCTCGTATGGGTTCTCCTCCTGCGCCTGAAAAGCCTCGTACGTGTTAGGCTTTTGCCTCCGCCACTACCACCGCCATCTAGCTAGCTAGTGGTTAATTAATGTCTAATTGTCCATCTGTTTCATACTTCTGTGCTGTCTTTGAGATATATATGCCATTTGTAGGTCTCCCCAATCGGAATTTTCCTTTTTAATACATAAGTACGTTGTTTACGGTTTGGCAGCTCTCAAGAATCGTCCTGAATTTCACCCTGAAATCCGAAAAAAGTCTTGCGGAGACCACCTCCAAAGAAAATTTACCAAAGAACTACGCAAACCTCCCTTAAAAATGGACAATCTTAACCCAGAAAATTAAATAATTACCCTCTTAACAATTATCTCATTCTTCAATTCAACCCATAATTATCTAGATAATAAAATGTCGGTCTTAACATACCACCAAAAATATTATACAATAATCCTAAGAGTATTCAGAGCTACTAAAAATAACGGAAGCAGAAAATACCCTAGTAGGTTAAACATGTAACCTACTGATGAAAAGTGGCTGAGAGATGGGGTAACTATGTCTCGTCGCCTCCTACTAGTTTCAATCCGAACTCTGCAGACTGGGCATTTTTAAAACGAAGGGCATATGGGAAACATCCGGAAATGTTAGAGTGAGTGGACAAAAATAAATAAAGAAAAATAAGCATCAACACTTATGTTTTCCTAAATTAATTTCCAAAGAAAAATTGAATACATGCTACAAATGAGAAATCTTTTATCTCATAAAAATTAAGCTTCTTCAGCTCAAAAATATATATCAATATACGTATGTATTTACACATGTCCATACTCCAAATATAAATTAATAGATTTAAAATAATCTATATAGGGCTACTACGCTTGTGTCCAAACGCTCACGTCACGTCTTAATGCGGTGATACACTACGTCATTAAGGTGGACAAACATATGTATAAATATGTGCCCATACCCTCTTATATGAATTAAACACTCATATAAGGCTACTACGCTTACGTCCAACGCTCATGCCACACCATAATACAGTTATATATTATGTCATTAAGGTGGACAGACACATATGACTAGCTAGCATTTATATACATACCATTCTCATAAAAATATTTATAATTTACCGAAAATCCTATTTTCGGTAACTCTCCACAATAAATAAAATCGTCAATTAAAGATGACGTCAAAGGCTCCAACAAAATAAATTACTCAACAATAAACAATTGCATGCATTTTTAATTAAGACAAAAATTCACTCACAAATTAGGCTTAAGCCTGATGTCGATCAGAGGCCTCTTCCGCTCGAGCCTCCTCACGTCTTGTTTCAAAAAATAATTAAATCCTCAACTAAAGATCGACGCCTATAAAAAAAAGAGACAAAATTAAATGTGAGCTTCGCACGCTTATCCATGTCTAACGTTATTATTCTTAAATTTGCTGTCAACCATATTTCGTCACAATTACTGACATCCTTAAAATCACCCTCCACCGCCCTAACAATATTTAACCCACGACTACATTTTAACTCATTAACCATCATAAATCACAAATCCTATAAAAAATCCAAAATTTATCCAAAACTCCTCCAAAAATTTTAAACTACACATCATTAAACTCCCATCCAGAAAACACATCTAAAAGCATAAAAACCCCTTAATAGCGGCGACGCCGCCGGCGGCCGACTCTAGCGACTTTTAATGCCTACCAAAATTTTACAGTACCTTCCTCTCAAACTCCTCTACAACTTTCCTAACTAGCACAAAGTTTAATTTCGAGCTTAACTAAGGTAATCGACTTAAAACAGTAATAAAAACCCTATAATTTCAATCACCGATTTCTCCTTACCTAGCTCAAGAGGGAGCGAAATCTCTTAAGGGTTTGCTGCACTGGAGGAGAGTTTTCCAACGAGCCAAGCCGCTCCGGCTATGGTGGTCGGAGGAAGGAGCTCCGGCGAGAAAACCACCACGGTAGTCGGACCTATCAGCTGCGTTTTCTCTCTAAAGGCGGCGCTAGAGAGGCTGCCACCGATCTAGGAAGATGGTTGGTTCGATAGTTGACCGATTGGGACCGGTGCAGCAGTCTATGGTAGCCGGACGGCGGCGGTCAAGCTCGGGGCGTTTTCCTGGCAGAGAGAGAGGGAGAGAGAATCGGGAGGGAGAAGAGAGAAAAGAGAGAAGAGAGTATGACGTGACAGCAGCTGCCATCTACGTACATCTCACATATATATGCCATGTAATGCTATAATAGTCGTATATATGTATGGCCTATCTACAATGGAAAAAGCTTTGTCATTGTAGATCGATGACTAAAGAGATTGTAGATCTCCTAGTAATGCTTTGTCATTGCCAATTCATTAAAATTTGATAACATTGAAAGATAATTACCTACTATAGTATAGTTTTCATGGCAAGGTGGTCGACATATATGAAGGGACGTATATTAGATTAAGACGTTATTGAAAAAATATCCGATGATACCTCTAAAGAGACAGAGGGAAAGGCCAATCTTTGAGGTTAATTAGATTATTATTTTCATTTTGGATTAGGACTGTTGAAGTACGTTAAACTGGTGATTTTAGGTACAAGAAAGTCCTACCATATCATTCACAAACTAATTTCTACAACACGCAACAAGAAAGTCCTAGTTCATCTTGGACTAGGACTGTTGATGTAGGTTTATATGGTTTCCCCTCGCGCGCCTGAAAAACCTCAGTGTTAAGCTTTATCCCCGGCTGCTGAAAATAGTAACTGCATATTTGTGGTCCGAGACAACCTCAAAAGCTCGAAAAACCACATAGGTCGATCATGCATGGCAAAGTTGCGTACTAGTTTGATTACTGGTGCCGTTACACCAAATTTACAGCATATATATTAGGTTTCTCCGATCCTTTCCTCAACGAGTTGCTCTTCAATCATCCCCCACATCCTCTACATGATACTAGAGCAAAATCTTAACTAGTGTCCAACACTGAGTTAGCTCGATTACTATTTGAGGAATATCTATATCCTTGTGTTGGTCTACACTTATTATGTGGTTCATAAATTGATTAACGGTAAAAAATGAAAGAGATCAATAGTACTCCAGAAACAAAAACTTTCTCAAAGTCACCATTGTCCAAAGGAATCATATTGAAGGATGCTATATCTGCTGCTTGAAATGGTGACATGGCATTGCTTCAATCCACTTGCTTCTTGCCGACAGTTGAAACAAGGCTTTGGTTTGGCCTCAGAAAGACATTGACACTGTTTGCCTCCTGATTACGACTAAAGACGACGATTAATGCACTTACATTACCAGTGTACGTTTTCATCTAATTCTCTTCATCCATTCGTGTCAACATTTTTTTTTTCGGTAAGCACAGGAGGACTAACTCATCGATTACGTAGAATAATTATTTCTTTATTATTATTTTTTTCCTAAAAAGCACATTATCTTTTCGAACAAAAGATCCTCGATCATCCTCCAATCATCCAAATTTTCAGTGACTCGGTCAACTCACTACATGATCAGTTCTCATTTTCTGACCACAAATAATGATCTCGCAACTATTGGCTAGCTTGTCTTTTTGCCTCTCTTCAAGAAAACGATATGACGAGAGGAGCTAGGAAGACCGGTACCAACGATATGATGCGCCAAATAAACTTATGAGTCATACGTACTATGTCACAATTTTCACCCCTAAATTATAAGAGAGAGATATTTTGGAATACTAGAACAGGGACAAACATGGCCCATGGATCACTATTGTACCGATATAAAAGGCCTCGGTACAATTGGATATGATCCATCCACTTATAAGTTGTATTTTATTTATCAATTTTCTAATGTGGGATCTTTCCTCTCCAACACCCCCCCTCACGTGCAACCTAATTTTTAGGTCTGCACGTGGAATTCATTCAGTCCAATTCCCACATCGGAAATCGGTAATGCTTCAGTCCAAGGCCCATTGCAGGCACTTGGTATGGTATGGGCCAATCGGAATTTTTCCGATGGCAATTCGATGAACCCAAATCTGGGCTCATTATGCTGGGAGATTTTCTCCCGTTACGCTGGGAGACGTAATTGAAGAGGGACCCGCTCTGATACCAACTAGAACATGGACAAACATGGCCCATGGATCACTACTGTACCGATATTATCCCAACTTAACCACCTTTAAGATGTTAGGTTTTAACCACAAAAGGTCTCGGTACAATTGGATATGATCCATCCACTTATAAGTTGTATTTTATTTGTCCATTTTCTGATGTGGGATCTTTCCTCTCCAACAGGAATAGTGTATGAGCTTTTAATTCTGTCGCTGAAATTGGCAGCGATCAATGACTGTTCTGCTAGCATAAATAAAAGAAAGAACAACTGTACGCACATCCCCATTCCTTGTCTTGAAAATAATTTACACAGAAAGCTAGTGATCGATGAATATCTATGAAAAGCAAAACTAGTGGCCCTGGAAAACGTACCCAAAAATAGAAAGAAAATAGAGAAAACGGGTCCAAAACTGGATGGAGCAGTTCAGAGATATTATGAAGATATACCAAGAAGCTCTTCCAAATAGTCAGCACCAAGATCTTCAAAAACCACCACATTTTCCAACTTCAATTCCCCAACATCATCGTCATCACACTTCTGAACGTTCTTCTTCTTTTTGTTTATGGCCGACTTCCTCTTCATGGAGTGTCTTTTCTTCAAGGCCAAAACCGGAGACGAGCCCTCTTCGAATCCGTAGTTCATGTCTACAAGAGACTGGTAAACAATGTCAGCCGGAAAATTAAGTACGGCCAAAGTCCCCCGCATTGCAAATGCAGCTTGGTCGTAAGCTAGGGCTGCCTCCTCCGCCGTATCAAAGGTTCCCAACCAAACTCGCACCCCGTTTCGTGTTGAGTCCCTTATCTCCGCCGCGTACTTCCCCCACGGCCGCCGCCTGACTCCTCTATAAGCTATCTCGTCCTTCATGCTCTCGTCCTCTTCCATGGCGGCGTTGGAGTTCACCTCTTCATGATCTTTAGTATGATGAGGGGTACTGGTGGCGTCGGAGGAGTCTCCGGCGCCGGCCTGAGCAAGAACTCCGTAAAGAACCATCTCTTCAGAGTCGTTCTGGTTGAACGGTAGCTGAGCGGGCTGTTGTACATGACTGTAACTCTGATCAAAGCTGAACATATTATCCCAGGAGAGATCAGAATCCAGTGAGTTGAACGAAGAACAGGACTCGAAAGAGAATTCCGAATAAGGGGTTTGGAGGAATGAAGAGTCCATTTTAAGAAAAAACCGGAATATATAGACGAAAACTCTTGTTGGTTCTTCTCTGGTAAATTCGAAGTAGCTAGCTGGCTAGTGATCGAGTACTGGCCGGTGTGGCCTGGTTTGGTATGATGTGTTATGGAAATGATGGTTGGAGAGGATTTAGGAGTTTATATAGAGGCATGTAGGGGAGGGAAGGACCCCATGTTTAAACAAAAATGAGGTTAAAGAAATGAAAATAATGGTGAAAGGGATAGAAAGGAAGTTTGAATTAGATGAATATGTAATACATCATGCGGAGCTCCATGGTCGTTAATGGGGTCGAGAATGAAGGTTGATCCACGTGGGTCAAAGAGATGATGGACATGGCGGCCTAGTCAGGTCAGGTTTATAAAGAAATTCAATTCAATTCATGAATGTCTGTGACATCGGCTTGATGATCGAATTTATTAGGGCTAGGGCAACAAACCCTCAGCCCCATTGCTGCAGTGTCTTCGATTCATAGTTCATCTTCCATTTGTTGGTGTGTATTTTTCACCCAACTCGTTTTTGAACCATTTACTATTTCATAGAGAATACGAGTTATATCTAATTTCGATCAAATGCTTGAGCTTGTTACTTTAAATGTTGTTTAGCTACCTAGATTCTTTCATGACTTATAATCCGGGTACAAAGAATAATTACTCATTTCCTTATTGCATAGTTGTATTAATAATTAGGATTAGGGTTTTCTTCCTATATGAATGAATGTAAATTCAGCTCTATCTTAATTTTTATGATTAATTATAAGAAATATTTTAGTATAGCATCATTGAACTCCTATCCGATCGATGCTTCTGGCAATGCCATGTACTACGTACTGCAACATACAGATATACACATGATGAAGATGGATGTTAAGCTAAAGTTCCAGATAAATCGAGTAGTACGTGATTCTATATCTGAACAAAATGTGCCATCATATATACGACATGCTCGAGTTATCATTCTTGTTAATGTTTGTTATGATTGAGAGTTAGCGTGCAGGAGAGTTTGTCACGTAGTTGATGTGTGTTTCTAATAATAATGTAGGTTCGATTTTGCATGGGGGGCGGGCCAAAATTAGTCCCAATTTGACATGGTTCATGAAAGAGACGTCGTTTGCATGAAAAATAATATGTAGTAGTATGAAACCGTTCGTGACTGCGCGCGGATTGTATAAGGCCGCAGGTTGAAATCGTCCACTGGAGAATATGATCGAGTCTGAATTTTCACTAAGAATTTCTTTTTTCATAATCGACGGCTTAAATGACTCCCATTCAGAACCATATTAAGAGCCAAACCTTTCAAACGAGACGACTGGCCAGATTAGAGTTTGGATATACAACCATTTTAGAAATTTGATCGATTATTTCTCATTAATTTGTTATATAAATGATGTTGTCGCAGAAAAATGGAAATAATTGATATGAATATCACGTCGGATAGCAGACAAGTGGCCATGTTGGAGAGGAAGTATTGTCTCTTTCTTATAAATTTTCTGCTTCATGATGAAACCCTGCTGCCGCTGGAGTTTGATTGCTCTACTCCAAAACAGTACTGATAATTCCCTCATTAAAAATAAATCCAAAAGAACAATATTATAAATGTCATGCCAACGTATGTGTGGCAAATACATATGTTAATCAAGGAAAATGACCAACGAACTGTTAGAACTGCTTGTTCTGGAACCCAGTTATACAAGTTTATACTAAATCTAAACAAAATTGTTAAACTAATCTTCTTCTTTTCCTTGTTTGATCACCAAATTAAGTTGTTTTTGATTTCCGTAAGTTTATGAAGTTTTGTTAAAAGGGTTTCGAAACTTGGTGGAAGATAAGAACATAGCTTCTTTTTTAGACGCAAGCTATTAGACGTACAAACCCAAAAAGAAGACATAAATTACAAGTATTGCTAGCTAGAAAGGGTAAAAAAATTATCATCTTTACTCGTCGCATTATATGACAATGATCGCACAAATTATTGTTTGACATAGAGCAAGTTAGAAGAAATACAAAAACTAATTGACAGTTTATTTTATATACACTGTTACACATAGCCAAAGGTGATTGCAGAAAGTTACATAGTTACAGAAGAAGTTCAAGTCCTTGATCAATTGACTTCACGTACTCTACCAAAATACAGAAAGAGACGTATGCAATTAAATTTTTGTAGCTGAAATTCTAGACTAGGATTAGACCGGAATCGATCAGGGTCAATATCAAATAGCTTGAAGACATTAAGCGGTGTATCATTACCTCAACCACAATACTGCACAAAACGTACAACATACGATATGTTCACGGCAATTAGATCATTCCCCGGAAACAGAATATGTCTCTATTTCCGGGGAGTGCAATTACCAAAAGAAAACATCAAGGCCTGCATAACCAAATTATGTATTACTACAAATTTTTTTGGCTGAATGATTGAGGACAGGAGAGGAATAAAACCTTCCTATCACTCCATCTAAACCCTAAAGAAGATAAGGAACAAGAAGAGGGCGGATTAAAAGCAATATTACTTATGATGGTTAATCTGTTACACTGTAAAAACTGTATATAAGATGGTTTTGTATTCTCTTGGTTCCATACTGTAGGGTATTCTAATTTATCAGACTAATTTGCTCGAGTAAATATATAAGCGAAAGCTGAAGTTTGAGAATATACGAGTTACATCGTTTGCCTTCAATGAGTTAATATCAAATTGTGTGCGTGACCCAAGGATGACAATATACAAAACATAGAGAGGATGTGTGAATGTCTGGATCCTCAATATATAGTATATGCAGTTGCTGGCATCTACTCTAAGGGTCGGGGTCATCAACTACTTAATATCTCAATCCCAATTCAACATGTTGTCATAAACTTACAAAAACAGCGATTTCCAATAATTTCCCTATCTCAAAATCTTGACGGATAATCAAATTGACTCCCTTGAAATGGGAAGAAAACAGAATTAGAGAAGAGGCTAGGTATCCATATATGAGAAAAGTCAGAAAACCAAGTTGCAATTGTAATTGGAATCTATGTGTTGTATGTGTAGCTCTAGTATAATGATAAATGCATGAACCTAGCCAAAGCTGTACATATCATTCAATTGAAGCCTGGCTTTGGCCTTCACAGTGATTGGTACCAGTTAACAGGTTCTATCATGATCAGGAAACTTGGTTCATTTCCCTCGTGGGCAACTGAGCTATATGCTAGCTTCGCCACTTGCATGTATATAGCTATGTACGTATTAAGTATGTGATGCATATATACTTTGTTTGCAGAAAAAATTGAATGATTGATAATAAACGAAGTCTGCCTTTTTGGAATTATACTCAAAACTCTGTCCAATATATGTTTCATCCACAAAGATGAAGTGTATTTTTCTTTAGCTTTGTGTAATTCTTACTTCCCCTTCACCCAATGTATTGGTTTGCTTTTCTAGTTACTATCGATAAGATAAGTAAATTTGATTTTAGCTTTAAAGTTCAAAGGGTTAAACTGAAATTAATCTTTTAAAATACTCTTCATCTGTTAACCTTAATGATCACTGAAAATAGTGAATGATTGATAATAAACAAAGTCTGTTTTTTGGAATTATACTCAAAACTGTGTCCAAGTTATGTTTCATCCACAAAGAGGCAGTGTATTTTTCTTAAGCAAACATGTTGAAAGTAATTTCCAACATCAAAACTGTAAATTAGAGCTATCCTCATGCATTTGTACCCTAGATAGTGATTCATTTTAGCTAAGAGGATCATGAAGTTTCTACCACTTTCCAATACGAATTCTACTAGAAGATCATAGATATTTATTCATAATCAGGTACTTTCATCACTCGTAATGCTTCTTCTCCCAATTTTTCCTAGTCAATGTCTGATTGACCTGGCATTATACCGACAGTAGTGACGGTCTTTCACTGATCAGATATCCCTCCTGCATGTAGTTGCGTTTTCAGGCATTGATCACTTCTAGCTTTACTGATCTAGAACATCGATCTTCAGCTAGATTTATTATTAGTTGTTAGTTAGTTTTTATTTTTATTTTTCTAAAAAAGTTATATATATATAATATTGTATAGTCCTAATGGTTTGAAGTCGACATCTGTTTAGTTTTTATGGTTTTATTTTAATCTGACTAGTCTTTAAAGTCACGATTTTTCATCTAAATAGTTCTTATGGTTTTATTTTAATATGAATAGTCCTTAAAATAAATATTTGAAATTTGTTGGAATGACTATTTGGATGAAAAATCATGATTTTAAGGATTATTCAGATTAAAATAAAACAAAAACTATACAGATGTCGACTTCAAACCATAAGGACTAAACAAATTTTAATTATATATATACACAAATTAGGCTAACCAGCAGACATGAATTCTTATCAAAAAGAAATAAACTAATTAAGTAGTTGAATCGGTAAGGCTACACTATCCACAACAGACATTGATGAAGATGCATCAAGCATTCTAGCATGTGGTGCATTGCATCAAGCCAAAGTGTCATGTTCAATATAATGATCAACTCCAATTGAAGCTGCAGAAAACAAAACTCCAAAGTACTAAGAAAGAAAGAAAAAACAGACAACGAATATCAAGTCGAATAATAGAGGGTTGTTGTTGTTATATCTACTGTTATGGTGGAGGCCTTCAGATCAAATCTTTGAATCTTTATATTTGACTGAACTGTAGCAAGGGTATTATTATTATTGTAAATAGCTAGCTTTAACATATATGTCCCATGCTTATTACTTAATACTAAATTAGAACCTAATTAAACCAGCAATGATATATTAATCTCACTCTATATATAGTGACTGTGATTTCAAAAGCTTGGTCAGGCTAATACATTTTATGGTTTTAGGCTATATGATTGCTCAGGGAGTCCGTGCCTCCTTAAAAGGTTGGTCAATATCCAAAACTTCGATCAAGCACGAACACTTCCAGAAGTGTTTTGAAAAGTCTTCCGAAGTTCAAACCTTCACTTTCACAAATAGTATTTCTGGTCAAAAGTTTCAAGGTGTGGTGAAGTGAAGGGCAATTTGATGACCAATGTGCTAGCTAGCTTTGGACACAATCTCAAATTTTGAACTAGTTCAGTCTTCAGTGACGGATATACTAGCTCAAATTGGTCACTGCTATCTGGGCTTTCGTGCTTTTGTTTATCAAATTGGAGTTCTAATGCTGTAATATGAACAGAAACTCAAAAACCCCATACCACCATTGTCAATACACGCCAAGCTACCCATTTTGTTAGCATTGAGAAAAACAAATGTACTAGCTAGTTCAGTCTTCAGTGACGGATATCCTTGGTCAAATTGGTCACTGCTATCTGGGTTTTTTGCTTTTGTTTATCAAATTGGAGTTCTAATGCTGTAATATGAACAAAAACTCAGAAACCCTATACCACCATTGTCAATACACGCCTACCGATTTTGTTAGCATCGAGAAAAACCAATGTATTACCTACCACCTTTGTCAAAACAACATCGTAATATCTTCTCCTTGTCAGTTGATCTGATAGAAGACATCATTTGTGAGTTAATTAAATTCTTTGATAAGCTATGAAAGAATCTAAGAGTTTCATTTTCAGTAATAGTTTCCCGATTGCAGATCAAACTTTCCATCACTTTCACTAGGAACTTGGTCAAAAATTTCAGTAAGATAAGAGTTATTTAGTGTACTAAAGGGTTTATGATTAACCTATTGCTACAATTAGTGGAAGTAAATCATTGACCCCCCTCAGAAAAGAATGAGACCCAATCCAAATGCATATAGTGTAGTTCACTGATATAAAGCAATGAAGGGTCGACATAATTTGCACAAAGTAATAATAAACAACAATCAACCAATTGATCACATTAGTAAAATGTTAATAATGATCCAATTTCACTGCTATTCTCCTTAATTTTTTTCATTACTCAATAACCTCCTGTTAAACAGTATATTCGATTTGAGACATCAACACAAGTTTTAGAGTATCCAAGAGCTAGCTTCACACTGTAGTGAGTAGGGATGGGATCTCCTAACAACCCAATGGTGTTGCCACCACACATTCACCAAAAACAACACTCACATTCATACCTTGATGGAAGCTCTGTTGGTTGTTCAAGCTGTTGCCTCGGGGCCGATGCCATGCCAGCGAAGTCGATTGGAGGCTTGGAACTTTCTGCATTGGTGGTTGATGCAAACTATTCGCTATGCTATGCTAGACACTAGGCATAATACAAATTTGGCAAGACCAGGAGACATGAGCTATGCTAGACTGCCCCTTTGAGCCTTACCCTTGTCCCCAACACACACAGAAAGACTGTTGCTGAAGTTACAGATTCAATTCTGTAGCTGATCACTCAGCTAGGGTTTTAGTGACGACGACGATGTTGAACTGAACAAAACTGGGCTGGTCCAAAACATATAATTTGGGCTTTTCCAATGTCCAATATCACTAGGCCCTGCCCACTAAAATGCTCACAGAATTGAACCAAGCTAGTTCCACTGTCCCAACTGAAAGTGAAGCTATCATCATCTTCATCTTCTTCTTTCTTTCTGCCTAGAGAGATAAGGGAGACATCTCTCCTTTGCTTTCACTTCCATTTCCCACCATGCTTTCCTTAACTTCAAACACCCTCAAACCCATCTTCTCTCCCTTCACCTCCACCACCACCTTCTTAAACCCTCACCAACCTCCCCACCTCCTCCACCCCAAACCTTCCCTTAAACCCATCTCAGCCTCCATCCAACACCTCCCTTCTTCCACCCCAAAACCCCAACCAAACCAACAAGTCTACCAACCTTTCCGGCCACCCCCTTCTCCTATCCCAGAGCAATACCGCTCCCTAGACGTGAATGGCCGCCTCGATATCCTCGCCAACCGACTCGGCTTATGGTACGAGTACGCCCCATTGATCCCATCTCTACTTCAACAGGGCTTCACTCCTCCCACTATTGAAGAAGTTACAGGCATCTCTGGAGTCGAGCAGAACCGCCTTGTGGTGGCAGCTCAAGTAAGGGAGTCACTTATCCATTCCAAGACCGACCCTGAAATCACGGCTGAATTTGACACCGGAGGATCGGAGCTGCTGTATGAGATAAGGCTGCTGAGTGTTCAGCAGCGGGCTGCGGCGGCGAGGTTCATTGTGGAGAAGAGGCTTGATGCTAAAGGAGCTGGAGACCTTGCTCGTGCGACTAAGGATTTTCCGAGGAGGCGTGGGGATAAGGGTTGGGAGAGCTTTGATTATACAAACCCTGGTGATTGTTTAGCGTTTATGTATTATAGACAAGCTAGGGAGCATAATGATATGAGTGAGACTAGGACTGATGCGTTGGAGGAGGCATTGAAGGTTGTGGGGAGTGAGAAGGCGAGAAGTGTGATTGTGAGGGAGTTGGAGAGGGAGAGTGTGAGAGACGAGGAAGAGGAGGTTGTGGCGGGGGTGAAGGTTCCGGTGGTGAGGTTGAAGTTTGGGGAGGTGGGGGAGTCGAGTAGGGTGGTGGTATTGCCGGTATGCAAGGCGGAGGAGAAGGATAAGGAGGTAATGGAGGCGCCGTGGGAGTGTGAGAGTGAGGGGGAGTTGGGGGTGGTGGTGGCGGAGAAGGGGTGGAAGAGGTGGGTGGTGCTGCCGGGGTGGGAGCCGGTTGTGGGGTTAGGAAGGGGAGGAGTGGTGGTGTCGTTTAGCGATGCGAGGGTGTTGCCATGGAAGGTGAATAGGTGGTATAAGGAGGAGCCGATATTGGTGGTGGCGGATAGGAGTAAGAAAGAGGTGGAAGCTGATGATGGGTTTTATTTGGCAGCCGTGGACGGGGAAGGTTTGGGGTTTAAGGTTGAGAGGGGATCGGCATTGAAAGAAGCAGGGGTGAAGGAGAGTTTGGGGACTGTGGTGTTGATAGTGAGGCCACCAAAAGATGATACAGAAAATGAAATTGCTGAGGAAGATTGGGAGTGAAGGAATGTGAGAATTTTGGTGGTGTTGTATGTGAATCTTTGTGACAACTCACAATGCAGATTTATACAATTTATCTAAGAATTGCAGTGATGTTGAACACATGAGATGATGTTTAGATCAATGCTCTGGAAGGGTTTTTTCCTCTCCTTGCTTCATTAGCCTTGATGGCCATGTTGTTGTAATTTCCAGAGTTTAGCTCTTTTGTAGGACTGTTTACCCTGTATGACTATGTTGATCTTACAACAATATGTAAACGATTATCTTTGAGTTCACAATGTACTGAGCTTTTTGTTCGTGTTCATGATCTGTATGTATACTGTCTTCGATATGTGAAAATCCAACAGAAGAAAGTATGCGAACATGATAATTCTGCAGTCCATCGGTATTTTGAACTGAGTTCAGTGTGTATAAGAGCTGGAATTAACCTGTTTTCATTGACTTATTGTATGATTCTATTGCAAGAGCGATTTGGTTCATCCTTCTTCGCAGCCGTGAGCAAAAGTATACCGGCCTTATGATGCATAAGGCTCAGAGTTGAAGGAACTATTACAGTTTTTGAAGGGAATCGGATTGGAAAAAATAGTAGCTCAGTGGAAATTCTAGAATAACATGAGAATTTTATGAAGCTACGCAAAACAATTTGAGAATGATTTAAATTAGAAGAGAAAAAATTGCAACCCACTAAACAAGTAAAAAATCAAACACTAAATGTACTACCAAGCAGCTTATTAACAGAAAGATAACAACCTTAATTCATATCAATTCTTCCATTTTGCACAAGATTGTTAACTTTTTGGTAGAGGGGCAACCGTGCGAGTTGCTTTCCAAAAACATGTTCATGGAAAGGATGAAAACTACATAAACGACTTATGAAAAACATGTCTAAAATTGTTTATGTTTCCACATAAGGGTTTGCCTATTGTAAAAGCCTAAGGCAATCATATTGTGTATGTACGGTTTCCCCCAACATCCCTCTTTCAACACAACCTAAGGCAATCATATCATCCCTTTCATCAAATACCATTACGCCCGCTATCATTTTATACACCCTATCACTGTAATTTAGGCTTCTTAGTTAGGTAATTACCTTAACTGTAATTTAGGCTTCTTAAATTTGGGCTTCTTAGTTAGGTAACTAGCATATAAAAGCACTATAGAAATAACAATAACGTGAGTGAGAAACTTGTCATACAACTCATGTAAATAAAGACTAGATGAACTGATCACTTGCATTGTATGATT
The DNA here is from genome assembly GCA_034370585.1 of Fragaria x ananassa. NCBI lineage: Eukaryota > Viridiplantae > Streptophyta > Magnoliopsida > Rosales > Rosaceae > Fragaria > Fragaria x ananassa. The sequence goes on from CP139753.1 coordinate 1,148,765, forward strand.
ATAGTCATTATACATCTCATCAACAATAAAATGAAGTTTAGGCAAACATATACCATCCCAATATAACATTGATATAACACCCTCATTGATGATTCACTAAGACCGGCTCGTAAGGTTGTGCCAATCACATAACAAATTACTATAAAAACCAGTTTGCCGGTGCATATGTGAGAATCCCAAACCCTCCAAAGTTGCCCGCGCTCCAATGTCAACTCGCTGCTTCACGGTGGCATATTTTATGGCACCTTTTTCTTAGTAAAGAAAGACCAAAGTGGCAATCGATGTATGTGAAAACCTAGCGCAGCAGATAGTTGGAAATGATCTAGTATGGCTTCTGGCGTAGGCTCGCGCATTTGACATTATAGGAATCATTTTGTTCATGGCTATACTGTTTTGCAAAGTGATGATCCTGGGCAGAGACCTGGACATGGTTTAATGACTACTAATTCTGACATATCTTTTGATCTTGGCAACAAAGAATCTCAAGCAAGCAGGCAAATGCAAGTGTGGGTAGCCATTGTAAGGTTTACTTTACAGCGCTACACTACTAATCCGGGAACGGAAGCATGTCAATGGTGCAGTTGTTCGATATGCAGAGGGACTGATTATGAGCTGGAGTCCCAAAATGTCATCCATTGCTTCCAAAGATAGGTAAGTTCAAAATGATTTGATATTTCAAATGGCAGACTCCTTCACTGTGGAGTCAACACAGAAAACTCGAATAGGATTGTAAACAACACAACATCCATTAGCAGACCACTAAAGAGTACATGCATTTATTCAAGTTAAATCAACAAGTTTTCTCCTTGCTTTACAAGAGCATTCTAATTTTAAACACTGATATACAGCTACTCAAACATCAGTCTTCATATACCTGACCACAATTTTCAATAACCACAGGTTCTGTAGTCGACCCTGAATCCGAACCAACCTTCTCCATCTTCTGAACAACGCTATAACCATCAACCACTTTCCCAAACACAACATGCTTTCCATCGAGCCATGAGGTCTTATCTGTGCAAATGAAGAACTGAGAACCATTGGTGTTTGGTCCAGCATTTGCCATGGACAGAATCCCAGGACCTGTATGCTTCAGCTTGAAGTTCTCGTCCTCAAACTTTGCGCCATAGATGGACTCTCCTCCAGTCCCATTACCCTTTGTGAAATCTCCACCCTGACACATGAAATTTGGGATGATGCGGTGAAATGCAGAGCCCTTGTAGTGCAATCGCTTACCAGAACTTCCAATCCCCTTCTCGCCAGTGCAAAGGGCACGGAAGTTCTCAGCAGTCTTTGGTGTAGCATCAGCAAACAACTCCATTACAATACGACCCGCCTTCATCCTACCAATCAGTATTTCAAAGAAAACCTTTGGATTCGACATTGTTTTCAGATCTAAGAACCTGTTTAAATACAAAGAACATTAGCAATCCCATTCTATTCAGAACAACCAAATAGTACTAAACTATCACTACCACACATTGAAAACCAAGATATCGGATCATGTTAATCAACACTAAACAACACTTCAGAAACAGATGATACTAGTAACAGACTTCCCTTGTACTGATAAGCTCACCACAACACACAACATAACACATGAAAAAATAACAAGAAATTAAACAGAGACAAACCCAACAAAGAAAATATTCAAACAGAGACAAACCCAACAAAGAAAATATTCAAACTTTAGCAAACCCAAGTTCATCAATCTTTATAAAGATTCAAACTTTAGCACCACCACGTTCATAAATCTTAACAAAGATTCATACTATAGCAAATCAATTAGGTCATGTTCATCATTCTAGCAAAGCATCCTCAAGACTAAAAATTTACACAAAATTTACCAAGAGGATATTCAATATCAAGAATGATAATACAATTTCTATATTGCACAAGAATTGAGCGCATGGGTTTTCAATAAAACCACCCACAAGCCTTCGATATGTGCTTTCTGACACCATATAACACTTCCACAAACACACACAGAGATACACAACAGCCTACAAACCACTAAACTGAACACAGAAACGAGTTGAGTATTAGAAACAGCATACCTGACAATATGAGATTCGGCTTGGTGTTGCAAACTGAACTGAGATGTGTGACTAGAGGCTACGGTTATGTTTATATAGGAGAGCAGAGAATTGGGGTTTAGGGTTTTGCATACTTATTTGCCAAACCACCCTTGTTTTCTTGATTTATTCTTTCAAACACCCAATATCTTTTGGTTTTTACTATATGCCACATGGGTATATCTAACTTTGATACCAGAGCTCTATACTTCAATGGACCAAAGTATGGTCACAACCAGACCTCATCTCCTATCATCTTCCCTCCTTCCTCTCACAGTTCAAAAGCTCCAACAACCAATTCTTCCCTCCAAATTCAAATCCGACCAAACCCAAAACCCAACTAAACACCAACCAAGAACTACTTGTTCTTTCACTCCCAGCCTTGAACAAACCCAGCAAATCCATGCCCACATGATCAAAACCCAATTTGATCACACCCTTCAAATCCCACTCAATCCACTCCAAACCCACATAAGTCCTTCAGCTCAGTACAACTTCCTTATAACATCTTACATCAAGAACAACCACCCTACCATTGCACTCAAATTATACACCCAAATGAGAAGAATGGGCACCCAAGTAGACCACTTCACCATTCCATCAGTCCTTAAAGCCTGTGGCCAATCCTCTGTTGAAATGTTAGGAAGAGAGATCCATGGTTTCGCGCTAAAGGGCGGTTTGGATAGTGATGCTTTCGTCTGTAACGCGTTGATCAAAATGTATAGTGAATGTGGGAGATTGGAGTTAGCACGGTTAGTATTTGATGTAATGTGTGAGAGAGATGTGGTTTCTTGGAGTACTTTGATTAATGGCTATGTGAGGAACAGAGGGTTTGGTGAGGCATTGGAAGTTATAAGGGAGATGCATTGCTTGCAAGTGAAGCCTAGTGAGGTTGCTATGATAAGCATGGTTGGTTTATTTGCTGATATTGCTGATGTGAAAATGGCGAAAGCAATGCATTGTTATGTTGTGAGGAATAGTGCTAATGAGAAGCTGGTGGTTCCTGTAACTACTGCTTTAGTTGATATGTATGTCAAGTGTGGGAATTTGGGTTATGCAAGAAAGCTGTTTGATGGGTTGGCTGAGAAAAGTGTTGTTTCATGGACCGCGATGATTGCAGGATGTATTCGTTGCAATGAGGTAGAAGAAGGGGTGAAACTTTTCAAGAGAATGCTGGAGGAGAGAAAGTTTCCCAATGAGATTACAGTGTTAAGTTTGATTATTGAGTCGGGAAACGTTGGAGCTTTGGAGTTGGGGAAGTGGCTGCATGCCTATGTTTTGAGAAATGGGTTTGTCATGTCTTTGGCTTTGGTCACTGCTTTGATTGACATGTATGGGAAGTGTGGTGAAGCCGAATATGCGAGGGCTGTGTTTGACAGCATTGAGGAGAAAGATGTGATGATTTGGAGTGCTATGATCTCGGCTTATTCACGTGCAAATCGGACTAATCAGGCTTCAGAGCTCTTTGCTCGGATGAAGGATAGTGGAGTAAGGCCAAATCAAGTTACGATGGTTAGCCTCAGTTCACTATATGGAGAAGTAGGTGCTCTTGATCTGGGCAAATGGGTTCATTCTTACATAAACCAGCACCATATAGAAGTTGATGTGATACTAAGAACAGCTCTAGTGGACATGTATGCAAAATGTGGGGAGATAGATGTTGCTCTCAGGCTGTTCAGCAAAGCTATAAATCGAGATAGTCAGATGTGGAATGTCATGATCACTGGACTCGCTATGCATGGTTGTGGTAAACAAGCTTTAGAGCTCTTTGAAGAAATGCAGAGACAAGGTGTTAAGCCTAATGACATCACATTTATAGGGCTACTTCATGCTTGTAGCCATGCTGGGTTGGTAGCAGATGGGAAGAAGATTTTCGAGAAAATGGTACATGAATTTGGCTTGGCTCCAAAGGTTGAGCACTATGGATGCATGGTGGATTTGCTAGGCCGAGCTGGGAAGCTCGATGAGGCTCACAAATTGATCAAAAGCATGCCCCTGGAACCTAATGCAATTGTTTGGGGTTCCCTACTTGCTGCCTGCAAAACTCATAAGAGTCCCAACTTGGCTGAAGTGGCAGCAAGACAACTGCTTAAGTTGGAACCTCAAAATTGCGGTTACAATGTTCTGATGTCAAACATCTATGCAGCATCAAACAAATGGGTTGATGTTGCTGGTGTCAGAAAAGCCATGAAAGACCAAGGAACCAAGAAAGAACCAGGTCTCAGCTCAATAGAAGTAAAAGGCGCAGTTCATGACTTCATGATGGGTGATAAAACACACCCGCAAACAAGAAAAATTTATGAAATGCTGGCTGAGATGAACAAGAAGCTAAAAGAGGCTGGATACACTCCTAATACATCTGTGGTCTTGCAGAACATAGATGAGGAAGAGAAAGAAACTGCGCTGAACTACCATAGTGAAAAACTGGCCATGGCATTTGGCCTAATCAGTACAGCTGCAGGTACCCCAATTCGGATTGTAAAAAATCTCCGAGTGTGTGATGACTGTCACACAGCTACAAAGCTGTTATCAAAGATTTACAGCAGAGTAATGATAGTAAGGGACCGGAATCGCTTTCACCACTTCATAGATGGATCTTGTTCTTGTGGTGACTATTGGTAGCAATCCACTAACCATCTGTACAATGTAACAAAAACTACTGCATAAATTTTGTTGGGTTTGAATGTGAAGATCAACAAAGGCTTACTTCAGGGGTTATCATTTCGAGAAACAAATTTTGTTGCCGATGCTTGCATTACTCATTTACTCTATTCTATGATATTATGAAGAGAAATGATTCGGCCCTGTCAATTCATTCCCTTCTTGGTAAAGCTTTTAGTTTGCAACTCTAGACAAATTATGTTTGTAGTTTGTTTTAGTTCAGAGATTTTTACAGAAGATAATCTTCAAATCACCAAGATAAGTACTATAGAGACTTGCAGCAAGAAAAGAACCACCAAGAGAAGTACCTTTAAATCATTGTCGCCTTATAAATCCCAATCATGTACATCATCTATTGCCTCATATCAGCTCTCCACCAAAACCATACATATCCTCTCACACACTGATATTGTAGCTCAGTAGCTTTTTCAGATTTAGGCATTATTCATTGCCTCATATCAGCTATTCCTATTGCATTGTTCATTCAATGGCCTAGAAATGGAACTACAACTAAAGGTAGATAAAAGCAAACAACAAAACTTAAAACCGTATAGGAATTAGGATACGGCTATGACAAATAGAGAACTAAACATAATGTATACATAACTTTATTCAAGCACATATAGCAGCAACAAAACATGAAATTAAAGCACGCAGCACATAAAAGCATGATAGGCAGTGAAAACCGTAATAGCAAAGTTTCTATCCAACAAGAGTCTGCTCGAATCCTTTTCAGTTCAGATACAACATCACCTATAATCTTACAGACCCAAAACTACCAGCACCAATCAAATTTGCTGCATAGATGACATCAGTAGCTTTCAATGTTCTTGGCAAAGATTTTTAAAGAACTTGTGTCGATTGAACAAATTTGTCGATGAAACTTTGACGGTTGAACAAATTTCGCCGATGAAATGTCATTGGCTGATGGTAGCAACTAGCAAATGTCTATAACTTGTAACATGAATTCTGCATATAATTACTTAGTTTCCAAGTGTGTTAGTTACGAGTCTTATTTAACCTCAAAGATTCAAATTTGTAATACAACGAGACCAAGGTGAAGTTTTGGCCAGATGTTCATCCATAACTACAAAATACAAGTTGCACATAACAAGGTACTGATGAAACATTCTGCACTGCAAATGATTCTTACGTTAATGATATCAATTACAGTATTTCTCAGTCCGTTTTGCATCCTTTCACCAACATTGCTCCCAAAAAGATAATGAGCAACATTTCTACTGGAAGGATACTATCAACCAAGCCACATTTCAGTCTTACGATCCCCACTACCTCCAACAGAATGCCGAATGCTGATCTTCTCATTAGCATATTTTTCCTGCAGCCATTCAAAACCATTCACGTCAAGTTTCCCGGTAACTGTTTTCCCCTGTTTTCTACGATTATGCTGTTCCCGTATGGAAGCCCAAAGTTTCTCAATGGCATTCCGTTGTTTAGATGTGAACCTCCGTATGTTATCAAAAGCATGCTTTGCTAATATGTCTATGACCGTCTGGCACCTGAAAAGTAAAATCAAATAAAAGAATAAGAAAGTCTTGCTCTGCAGAGGATAAATGCAAATACAGTACCTTGGATATCACCAGAAAGCACAGGTAAGATTGAGTTTACAAGAATCTTACCATGGAGTTTTATAACGCCGAGCAGCTATCTCTAAACAAAGGACCAAGGCTTCTCTCTGTGACTTGAGGAATCTCTTGGTCTCTTCCTCCTCCCGGTCTTTGGGAGTTGCAACTTTCTTTCCCTTTACTCTATCTCCTTTCTTCACAGAGCTTGGAGCTAAAAATGCATCAAGCCCAAATGGATCTGACTCTTCCTCTGGTATTTCTGAAGTCATGTCCTTCTTCATTAGATTATCCTCATCTGCTGTTTTAGTTTCCTCTTCCAGGACAGCTGATTCATCTCTGTCATCATCCTCAGTTGCAACTGGCAGATTAGATATTGCTTCTTGTACTTGTCGAGCTGTTTTCGAAAACTTCGTAAAAGTTCAAATAATGAAAGAATGAAAATGAGAAAAGGAAAAGAAAAAAAAAGAAGGGAAGTCAGGCATGGGAACATATCACACACGAAAAAGGAAGTTCAAGCCAACATAACTATACATTATAAAATACTAAACCAATATTGTCCTATTGTTTTAATCTAATATTTTATCAAGCAACCCCAATCATAACTCAGCAAGGAGAAAGTAAAGTACATTAGCAAACAGAATGTTGATGTGCATATTCATTAATAATAACAAGACATCAATCGATTGTTATGATACTCCTATAAATCAAAATGCTGATGTGCATATTCATTTCAAGTAAATTATACACTCAAAACCTGAAAGAATGTGCATTAGTAATGTCAAATTATATGCTATAGACCATTTGTTTGACTATAAAGAGTAATAACAATGATCATGTAGGTACGGTTAAAGACACATACTAAAGAGGTAAGCATTATACTAAAAAGGTACAGTTAACATGCCCATCCAGGTTTCATGCTTGTCATCATATCATATCCAACAAAAAAGGCAAGCATTACATGATTCAGGAAGTCTGCTCACAAGCTATTCCATGAAAAAGTTCTTACTAAGAAGCTGTCATCAGTGAGTAGATCATTTGCCACCACAGCTCTGATCGTCCAAGTTGTTAACTGATTCTTTTGCTTCTTATTGAGACACTAAACATAAAAAGTAAAAGGTTATGTCAGTGAAATACAAATTTACAGAGTTTTAAACATTCTTTTGTGCTATAGACTTGAAAACTTACCTCATAGGCATCTTGTGCTGTTGAGAACAGTGCATGGATATCTGCTCGTATGGAAGGATCTGTGCAAGAGGTAGATGATGTCATCGCGGCTTCTAATATGGAAAAAAAGTAATCACTAGTTTCGGCTTTGACACTTCCGGCCTGAATCAACTGGATGGCAAGCTTTGAAGCCTTCCCAAACTTTGTTGAATTCTTTATATGTGAAGCTATCTTCTGCATGGCCTCTATAACCTGTTTCTCTGAGGCATCTGTTGTGGTTTTAAACCTCAACTTCTTTCCAGGCACAGTCGCTGTGAATCATTAACATCAACAACAATACTTCAAAATGTTAAAAACAGTTCCATCCATGTAATTTCTGTAATATGAACTGCAAAGACCAATTACTTAAAAATGCCAACAGAATGTTAAGACCCATAATCCCACATTGAGGGGCAATGAACAACAAGGAGCGAAAAAGAAGAAAAGAAGAAGAAGAGAAAACATGAGCGCACATATCAGCATTCCACAATTGAAAGACATACTCTTTCAGCGAACACAATTTCTCTCCCTTACTGAGGGGTGAAAAGCCAGTTCCAAATTTCAAAACTGTATAGTACAACGCAAAACAGATTGATAAATTTGAACCCTACTTTTCGGAAGGATCATCAAACCTTGGAGTCTAAGTCTTTCTGTTTTCTACCTTTGGCTTCTTAGTACTGTATGAATTAGCTATACCCAAGTTCTTGTTTCTAATTCAACTAGTCAGTAGACAAAAGTCTTCTTCTTAGCATAGCCTAGAGGCCAACAATTAAAAGCTTACTTTCTTTTCGTATCTAATGTTTTTTCACCTGGAGATAACTTTATCATAAAACAAGAACAATGTACGTAAAAATTGAACCTTTTTCACTGCAGTTGCTAATAGTACCAGGGTTTTGAATCCCTATGAAGAATTACCTTCTGGGTTTGGTTCAGAGGGTTCCTTGGGCCTTTTGAGGGCGCTTTTGAGAACTGGGTTCGGCTCAGAAGGCTGCTTAGGCTTCTTCAACGCGCTTTTCAGAGCCTGTTGTGGAGCTTCAGCTGGAGATGGTGTAGAAGAAGAAGAGTCTGTAGTAAAAGCATCGAACTTTGGTTTGGGTTTGGGCTGTTGAGGCTCGGAAGAGGGAAGAGGGTTTGCAGAAGAAGGAGGAGGCAGACCTCCAAACAAATCGTCGGCCATTCTCTCTCAAAACGACGAAGAAGAAGGAACAGAGGAGAGTGTATGACTAAAACGCGGTTGTATATGGAAGAAGATGACACGGGTTGTGTATAAGCCCAACTTCGACAGCCCAACACCAGCTGCCCCAATCCAAATATGGTGATGTTTCTTTTGCTTCGTAATCCAAAGAGGCAAAGACTATGGTTAAGAAGCAAGGTTTCTATGACTTTAGAAGGCACGTTTCGAATAATGTCCTCTCTGAGTGTATCCTATTTCATCTATTTCACTAAAATGTAATCTGCCGATTTTGTGCAGCTATCACATTATCCTTCAACTAGAAATGGATTTTTAGGCACAGAAAAAACTGAAACCTATTAAAACCATACCGAACCGATACCGAGTAACCGAAACCGAATGGAACCGAGACAATCGGTTCCGGAAACCACACAAACCGAGTAGTGCGGTGTCGGTTTGCGGTTCCGTGCATCTAAAAAACTGATTAAACCGAACCGACATATATTCATTCTACATATATTAATTATTAATATTTAATTATACATTACGTATCATGTTCTTATCGGTTATAGATTACAAATAGTAGGCTTTCACACACACATGATTATATATGTCTTTAAGTGTTTAAGTCTAACCGAAATCTTTCACATATATAGTTTTATCTTTTGTTATATATGAATGTTGGAGATTTCAAGTGAATTATGTATAAATTTTAGCTTCCCACTTCATTTGGATTACTTATTTGAACCTATTAGATTAACTTATTTGAAGTGTTGATAGTTTACAACTTTGATATTTTTATTTTTTTATGTTATTTGGTTAAGTGTAAAAAAATATAACGAATAATAGGTTTTGTAACCGAAACCGCACCGAAACAGAACCAATGTTAGGTTAACCGACGAGTGCAGTCTTTTATATATTTTTATCGGTTTCGGTTTTCGGTTAGTGCTTAAAAACCGAACCGTTGAGACCGAATCACCCCTACTTACAATCAAACACAAATGTTATTACAGTAAAGAGATAAAAAAACAAATAAAAAAAAGGAGATAAGTGCGGAGAGAAAAGTGGGAAATAGATAACTGCAACGAGTGAGAGTTATAACTGTTAAAAACTTCTTCATTCCCATTACCCACTAACTTCATATGAAAGGAAAAAAAAACAGTTACAAATGTAAAAAAAAAACTACATATTAAAAACGTTTTCGACACGCGAGTATCACAGATATAAATGCTAGTAGTTTCAAATAACTAGGACGTGATATCGAGAGTATACTACGTGTACGGTTTAATACTAGTATATTACATTAGAAACATCACAAAGGCGATCACAGAGACAACAACATGTTAGATCAAATTTGCGACAGCGAATTTGAAGACTAATCATTTCTTATTGCTGGAACAATGAGAGAGTACTACAATTTGATTTTACATTAGAAGATTACAAAGACTATCTTCGAACTTAATTAGGGTTAGTGGGTTTTAAAATTTTGATACTTCGATCGACTAGGAGAGCTAAACTTATTATCAACATGGCTGATTTCTGAAAAATAATGGGTTTGCCCATACTTATGAAATCCTATGTGTAATCAATATATTATTAGTCAAAAGTTCTAGCTATGATCGATGCAACTAATGTATTGATGCTACATATAATAGATGACATTCAACTCATTCGACATGTTAGTGCATTTTAGGAGTATCCATGGCACATCCTAGCGTGCTAAATCATGCAAAATCTAAGTTCTATTGTATTTAATCTCAGCATCAATTATGAACATATTAAATGGGCACACTTGATATAGTATAGATCAACTTTAAGTCTTGGAACTCTTAAGCTTGATAGCTCTAGTTGATTACACAATTAGCTAGTTAACCCGAGTGATTCGAATTCCAAGTTTTAAGTATGTTTACATGTCCTTGTATATACTTACAACTTATTACATGCATGATTTGTCTACATAAACATATGGAGAGTATAGAATACAAGAAATGAAGAAATCAGATATGATGTTTCGCCGGAGAAACTAATCAGGAAACAGCCCGGGAAACAACACGAGCTAGCTAGTTACACATTGATCGGAGACCGAAAACTGAAAACCAGAATGCGGCCACAAACTCCAAATACAGAGAACTTTCGTGGCAAGTAAGCATAATTATCAATTAGCTAGATAGGGAGAAGTAGGTGATCAGTTGATTCAAGCTTTGACCTATGAAATTAAGCAGATGAAAATGAAAACTCAGAAACTCTGAGATCGTTGATTCCCTTACCGGTCTTTTTCTCTCTGCAATTGCCAAGGGAACCAGTCTATGTAGTAAAGGAATAAAAGGATCGTGCAGGCCACCTTCTCAGTTGTCACGCGCATGCACGTGACCCCCACGCAATAACAAAAACCCTAATTCCCAAGACCGACACATACCACCTTAACTCCCCCATTTTCATTTCCGTCTCACCTATTCTCTCACTCAGAGGAACAAGCTCTCTCTCTCTCTCTCTCTCTCTCTCTCTCTCTCTCTCTCTCACTCTAGCTAGAAAGAAACATACATAAGCCTTAGACCTTCAGGTCCTTCCTTTAACAAAAGCACACACCCGGCCACCTCCCTAAGTTAACCCTAAAACCAGAACCTTTGTTTTTCCTGATCTCTCTCTTACCCTACACTCTTTATTAGTTGCTCACAAAAAGAGTGCTTTCTTCCTTGTATGTCTATAGTTCCTTCTTCTTCGAGCTAGCTCCTAACTAGAGTATAATTAAGACCATGTCGAATCCGTGGTGGGCTGGCCAGTTGGGTTTAACCGGAGGACTGAAACACGAAGGCTCAGCTGGCAGCAGCTCTCCGATGACGTTAATGAAACCAGATCTGGGAATCTCCATGAACAACAGCTCCACCAGCCACCTCCTTGGTGGTGGAGGTGGATCAGGATCAGCCGGGGACGAAGATGATGACAGGGACAACGTCAGCGGCGACGACCCCAAGGAGGGGGCCATCGAAGTCTCAGGCAGCAACAGGCGCCCGAGAGGGCGCCCTCCGGGGTCTAAAAACAAGCCGAAACCTCCCATTTTTGTCACAAGGGACAGCCCCAACGCCCTCCGGAGCCACGTCATGGAGATCGCCAACGGCGCAGACATAGCTGAGAGCGTGGCGCAGTTCGCTAGGGCGAGGCAGAGAGGCGTCTGTGTGATGAGTGGTAGCGGAACCGTCACCAACGTCACGCTAAGGCAGCCTTCAGCTCCCGGAGCGGTCATGGCCCTCCATGGAAGGTTCGAGATTCTTTCCCTGACCGGAGCGTTTCTTCCCGGGCCAGCACCGCCAGGGGCGACCGGAATGACGATATACTTGGCCGGCGGGCAGGGGCAGGTCGTCGGAGGAAGCGTGGTGGGACCTCTTGTAGCTTCCGGACCGGTCATGGTAATAGCAGCCACTTTCTCTAATGCTACTTATGAAAGACTGCCCTTGGATCAAGAGGAGGATGATCAGCCGCCTGCTCTGAATTCGGGGCAGACGGTTGGAGGTGGCGGATCGCCACCAGGTATTGGTGGGAGTTTGGGAGATCCGAATTCATCTATGCCGCCCGGGGTTTACAATTTGCCACCAAGTTTGGTTCCCAACGGCGGAGGGCAGTTGAGCCATGAGGCATATTCAAATTGGGCTCATGGTGGAGGTAGACCTCCATTTTAATCGAATCAACCAAAGAGTAATATGCTCTACTCTTTGAAATCTTATCTTTGAGATCGTGATGAAGAACTGAAGGGAATTAATTAGGTTGAGCTAGCGGTATCTGCATGTATTTCTAGCTGTATTCTGTGCTTGAACTTTATTTAGAGGTATTGAAGAAGAAGATGAGAAGTACTATGCTCTGTATATTTGCAATAACGATATATGCTAGAAGCTCTCACTTTGCAATTCATAATCATCATCCTTGTCGAAATTTTCTTCTGTTAGAAACTAACTAGCCAGTACACTCTACTACGTACTCCATTGCTTAATTTATATCAACTAGTAATATTTGTTAAATTAACAGTACCATGTAATTTATAATTTAGATGGTACATATTTTCCTAGCTTGATCTGTGTGATGCATTTTAAATCTAGTTTATTCTCATAATATTTGTAGTTTGTATTTTATTCTTGCACGTTAACTAATTATATATTCTTGTGGGATCTGGTATTATATAAAATTTTACATATATCGATCTAATTGGCTGATTTAGTCTGATAGAAAATAGTAGATTTTATAAGAAAACATAATAAACAAACAGTTCTGGCAAGATGCAGGCAAGAATTTGACCCCCAAAAAAAAAAAGATGCGGGCAAGAAGTACAAGTAAAAACAATTCATACAAAATGGTTTGGACGTTCTCAGTTGCATTATTTTTTGATTTTTAACCACCTTATAGATTGGTCTTTGATCATCACCTTTGTTTCTCTAGTTCTTTTGATCATCACCTTTGTTTCTCTTGTTCTTTAATAAGTATATAGCTGTACGTTTTTTGTATAAACTAATAGATATGCAGATTGTTTTATAGAACCAGTACAACATTGCTGTCCAACTTTGGCTACCGGTATCTAAAATTATTTATATTCACCAAAACACACTCCGTGTTATATATATGTAAAATCCGAATTGAAAGTATGTCTAATTGAAGAACCAGATAGATCTGTACTATAGCTAGCCTATACTATAATAAGTTGCAACAAGTTAAGTTCTTCCTGACATCAATCACATTTTCTAGTCCATGAATGTGCGTATTGAGTAATGGATGATCTATGTCGCAAAAACACTCTTCTGTGGGCAGAGTTTCGGAGTGTCTGACACGTCTCAATACGCCGATACGACATGACACGTCCTGATCGATGTGGTGTTCGATATACCACGTGACGTGTCAGAAGATGTTGATTTTTCCGACACAGTCCGAAACTTTGACCGACACACCATGTAATCTGACACGCCACGTCAACAATTTCAATTTAAAAAAAAAACCTAAGAGAATAACTATCACAACCTCTAGGTATAGCAAAAAAAAAAAGTGTTGATACATGATATATCCCTCATATCCAATGTTTAAATTCTAATAGTCTGATTTAATTTGTAAACTGCAACTTAATCTCCCCTTTTCACTCTTCCCCTCTTCCTTTATCTCCCTTTTTTCACTTCAAATTAGTCACCAGTTTCTTAATCTCTATATAATTGCAGCATCTCTTTGCTGATAACCGCATATGGTCACGAACTCATGTTTTTAGTATTTTTATATATATTTAAATACATAAATGTATTAATTATTTGTCGTGTCTAAGCTGTGTCGGATCTTAGATTTTTTGGATTTGCCGTATCAGCGTGTCGCGTCTTGTCGTATCGCCGTATCAGTGTCTGTGTCCATGCAACACAACAAATGATCAATTTATCATGCAAATATTTAAAGTTATTCCTTGGGAACTTATATATGATCGAGTTTGTGTCTTTACTTCCAAATCAGCCTTCAAGTGCTACCAAGTACTACTAATAGTTATATCAGTGGAGCAATATATCTATGGAATTAGTCAATTACTAATCAAGCCTTCCTAGACTTTCTAATTGAGATATATATATTCACTAATATTTATGTCTATATCTGTAGCAAATTTCTATTAACCACTGAAGTTTTATTCACACTTGAGTACGGATGGACAATGGACTCTTCTAATTGTAAAACAGTAACATCAAGTTAGAAATAGTGTAACAACGTTTGGTTGGATATCCCAACAAAAAAAGAAGCTAAGTACTGCAAAAAGTTGAAATTTAAAACCTAAAACTATACATAACAAACAGATGTCAGACCTTCGGGTATACATAATAATGAACTAATATAAAGAGTGTGTTTTAATTTCGATGGGACATGAAAAGAACTAAGAAGTGAGCAGAGGAGCACGACGAAATTTAAGATTAGATCAAATGATTTAGTAGATACGTTTAACAACTAAGTCTCATCTTAAACCTCAATTATTTAACTACTAGAGCTTCCAAAATGGATCATCGTTCTATGCTATATATGGTACTCGATCTTATAAGTTAAATCATATATAGAAAGAGGCTAAACACTGAAGTAATTTATACCAAAACCCCAACTCGATCATATAATAGTGTCTCTCTTCAAAAAGGATGTTCTCTTTGGTAACATGGAGGACCCTCTTCACATGGATTCACATGGAACCCTAATTTGTTGATGATTTGGTATATTTCCTAGTAATTAATTTGCACACAACATTCGTATGGTAAAGCAGCTTTGTTTAATTATGCTAATGCGCCTATGCAGACCCATCTGGGTAGTTTAATATTGATTAAGTCCCCATTAGCCTTTGATTAAGATAACAATTAACAAATAAAGCCTCTCCTAGTCTCCTTTTTTCTGCACCAGGCCAGTAGTAGTAGTAGAGGTTTTGTCTTGGCTGGTGTAGTTTTACCAACATTTTAAAAAAAGGCCTCCAGTCATGTTTGAACGTCTTAAGTTTACTAAACTATAATACTTTGAATGGGAGAATCCGTAAAACCTGGTGCATTAAGCAAATGAGGACAACCCAATAAGGTTGAGCATCTGATTAGTTAACTGGTTAAGTTAATTAACTAAACTAATGTGAGGCTTAATCGATATTGGGGAATCATATGCTTCATCATCACCAGTGGGGAAATATGGAGGAGCATGTGTTGTTGGTGATCACTTTCCAACTCTCTGAGAGAGAGAGATGAATATGATAATAATGGTGATGCAAACAGAGAGGATTAAAATTTTATAGTTGATGATCAACTGGTATTGGATACGTACAGAATGGACCTGCCGTGGAGTGCACGTTGTTTTGGCCGGATTTTATATATGCAGGCGAGTTCATATAGTTGACCCAACTTTCATACGAGTGCCTCTTGGATGCCATAGGTTAACTAGGGCATCTTCAAGTTTTATTCGATTGATGTGAGCTAGTTAATAATTAGTACTATGTATGCTTTCTTCTTAATTTGACATTCTAGCTTCTCTTTATATATATTCAAGTCATGATCCACAGGTTAGTGACTATCTGCTTTAGGTTTCATTATTTTTAAATAGTAAGTGATTAACAAAAGATAAGTTTAGTTAATTGAGTTGTTGCAGAAGTTATATTGTCATGATCCATTGAATTGACATGGGTGATGGACGTCTTAGAAGCATATTTAGTAAGTTGGTCTAAACTTATCTTAGCTAGCTAGCTAGGTGTATGTAATAGAGAAACTGTTTACACCATATTTCTCAAATTGTAGTTTCACTCTTTCTGATATGTTTTGCGAAGGAAAGCGAGGTGGGCTTGGTTTGGCAAATCATGACATGATGAACTCATCGAGTATATAATAGAGATATGAAATTTACACTTCTTATTTTACAATCCAAACTCATATTTTATTATTGAGTAAAGTTTTTATAAAAAGACAAAATACATGTTACTAAAACACAAGATTGAAATTACCAAAAATGGAAAATATAAGTATATGAATCGTAAAATTAGGAGTATAAATTTCAGTTCCCATGCATATAATATGATGCTAATTGACATTCTATTATATCATCTTCTTTTGTAATCGTAATTGTATGGATCTTCCCAACTTATGTTTGAGTCAAAATTAAAATAAGTTTCTTTTGTTTTGAGTTGGTTTTTGTTGAGTTCCGATGTTAATAATTTTCTTTGTTTTTGCGGCTCTATGTCCGGCACATCTAAAAAATATATATGCAGTTCAAAATAACATATTCTCGTTTTCTTGATCAAGAATAGATTACTGTAAATAGTTAACACACCAAATCATGCTCTCTTTGCTGTTAGATTATAATACATAGTTGACGATGCATGCCAACAGTAAACAATTGCAACAAACAGAATACTAATTGCTAATTAAATTACAACTCGAGGTGAAACCAGCTAGATAAGCCTAAACTATGCTCAAAACTCAAACAGTGGAGATGCACATTCGTCTTTTAATCATTTCAATCTGTTAATCTGTATATAGAAAAGTGTATGCGCATATCAAACTTTATTTTCAATTCAGAGTGCTTCTCTTTTCTATTCCTCAATCCTAAAACGTAGACGCCCATCCTGCTTCATATGATATCATATGCAATATTTGATATCATATGCTTAAAGATACATTACTGAACCCCCAAAAATAGATATATAAAATGAGGAACACTAGCTACTTGAGTGGCTTTTGATTTGATTGATAGATTACTTGTATAAACTAAAGTTGTACGTACCATATGCCAACCTTAACTTGTTTGAGATATATATGTTGATTGCATAAGCATCTATCATTGGGAATTTTTTTCTAAAAATATAGAATCACTGCTCGAAATGGAACGGTTATGGAAACCCCAAAGAGAAACAAGTTGAATTATTAGTTTTTATTTTCCAGACAAATGAGAGGCCATAGTTCATGGTCTTCAGGAGTTCAGGTTCATACTTTGGAAAAGACAAATGTAGGAATGGTAGGATAAGATGGGACAAAAAGATTGGTTCGATAATTGGTACCAATTCCAAAGGAGCTGGGTATGGGTTCCCTTTTGACCAAAGAAAACGGACGTTGAACCACGAAACCGTAGACAGCAAAAACGTGGATGATGCGAGCATTGGTGTAGCTCAGTAGCTAGACTGACTGTATGAGTGCTTTAGTTCTTACTATGCAGTTATGCATTGGCATTGCTCATACTTGAGCTAGTAAACTGTTGCTTGACATATAAGTAAAGCTAAGGATACAAGGCTTGATTGTCTGGGTTAGCCACATATTGTTCCATGGATTATTATGCAGATGAAATGATAAAATCTATAGCATCGTCGACGATGTACAATTATGTGTCTATCTTTATTATCGTACACTACTTTCAATCTTTCATACTAGATTCTACTCACCGAGTTATTACTTTTTAGGTCCCGAAAACCGTCCCTTGAAAATCAAAGCCTAGAACCTTGGTTCATTGTATGGGCACATTATCCAGTTAGATAACTCACAATGATTTCACTAGGCAAAAAAATTCTGATCATTTCCATTCAATTCCAGCCTTTGATCTAACAGCTTTTGCTCAGATATTCAACCCAGAACGGTCTGTGCGCCTTTACCATAATGCAGATCCATGAAATTGCTATCCACAAGAAACTTCACTGTAGCAATAGGCTTTAAGTATGAAGGATTCTTCAAGAGGCATCTCAGCAGTAGACTTCATAGTTCATATAGACTTTTGGAACTTTCCGTGAACCCACACCCTTCGCATGCTCTTCCCATTTCGACGATTCACCGACTTAACACAGCAGTATTCAAGCTCAAGCTGACAAAAGCATGATGATAAAACATTAGCAGTGTTCAAGCTCAAGATGACAAAAGCATGATGATAGAACATTAGTTTAAAATTAAAACAATCAGGTGCATAATTTATCTATCGGCTTTTCCTTCTTAATCCTAAAGTTAACCCCAACCACCAGTTAATATGAACAAACTAAATTAGATGGGATAAAAGAATCTAATTTCCAGTTTATTGGACAAATAGGTGTAATGACAATAGCATGAAATAATTAACCTCTCACTTGTACCTCAATAAAGCCTGCTCCCAAAAATAGATCCCTTACAGTACCCAAAGAGAAGAAATAAGAACGGGTGCCATCTGACCGCATATACTCCCTGAATCCCACTTTTTTGTCCATCTCAAACCGAAGCATGCTCATGTCATAAAGGCCTGAATTTCATCACACCGAACTTCTGTCAGCAGGAAAAACATTAGAGAAAAATTTTCCAGAAAAAAATTGAAGTTAAAGAGCTCTTTAAGACCTTTTACAACTCCAAATCCAAACCAGATTTGAATTGGTCAATTACCATAATCTCTAAATAGAAGCAGGCCTCCTGGTTTCATAACAGAAAAACACTCTTTGATGGACTTCGGAATCCTTTGAAGTGATAATGCCGACAATGTGAATATCTGCCATTCAACATTATAATAAGGAACTCAAATCACCAAAAAAGAAGACAAATTATTTTTTATGTTGGAAAAGTATTACAGTATCACAACTGAAATCACAGGTCAAAACAGAGGAGCGCACCATGTCCATCTGAAACAGAAATACCAAAGTCTTAAGGCTACTTAAGATTTACACAGTAGTCAAAAAAGCAAAATAAGTAAATTTTGAAAAAGTCTAATTGGGGTCCAGCAAATTCCCAGGTCTGTTTCTATTTGAGCAAGCTATGTAATTTTACCCCCTAGAAGCTTCATCTTTGGTACCTTTTAACAAGAACTTCATGATAGATGTAAGTATTCAGAAAGTTCTAAGTGACAACCAAGGTATTAATCACAAGGACAAGTGAGTTAGGAGCTGTGGGAGTTGTCTTAGATAAGTGGAGGATTTTCTCTATTGACCAACTCATTCCACCAATTGAAACAACCATATCAGACACAAAGGAAAAAGTAAAAGCAAAGTAAAAGTAATAGGGGTGAACTTGATTTAAAAGCTAAGGAATTAATAAAGCCAATATGCAATTGTACATTGGCAATTGAAAACCTATGGCAGTTAATATTATGATGTAATACACCACATATTAAAATAATAACCAATGCGCTTTGTACTGTATATAGCCTTTGAACATAGAAGTTGGTAAGCAGATGCATCATCAAAATTTATCAACTGTCTAAGACTATAAGGCGATGTTCTGCTATGATATGCCAAACCATTAGATGCTACAACTTTTAAAAGACAAGAAGACTGATATCAGATATCATGTTGTTCTTTTAGTTTCTGTAGTTTCGAAGGTTACTCAACCATCCCATTGTTAACCATATTGTCACTGTTTGATGTAAAGAATGCTTACCAAGGTAACAAAATCAACCCCACCAATGCAACATCTGCTTTCTTTCAATGAACTTGAATCAGTAAGATAGCTTTTGTTTTTCCCTCTACCATCTGGAAAAACAAATAGAAATTGAATTTATTATACTGCATAGGGGATTTATTAGACTTCACGTATGAGAATATAAACAGTGAAATCAGGAACTAACCTGAAGTTTGTTCAAAATTTGCTTGACAAGGATTGCAGGCCAACCATGACGGAAACCCAGAGGTAGAAAAATCACAACAAAATGTATGGAAGCGATGCTCAATAGAAACAATGTCGGAAGCATATATTGTCTCCTTAACTCTCTCAAGAGCCTCAGTGCTACAATCACATGCGTAAACAGTGACTTTCTCATTGCCCCTGCAAAGAAAATAAGCACCTTGTGAAAACAAATATGTCATAACAGCAAGTTCATAGTTCAAATTGGTTAGGCGTATAAGTGCTTATCAACAATAACACCTACATAAATTCGTCTCTATTTTGGAACATTACCTCAATATTGGAAGAACAGTGCTGCCATTACCACACCCCACCTCCAAAACCTTAGAATTCTCCTCACACCCAACTAGTTCAGGGAATTCTTGCAACAAATATCGCCTTTCCTGCATCGAACATCACACTTGAAATAAAAAAGGAGCATAGAAAAATGAATCATAAGTACCCTTTAAGGCCATAGGTCCAAATCAAACCCGAAAAACTGTCGAAAACAAAAACTGATTCAAAGGGTCCTTCTAAATTATCTCAAAACTTCAAACCCAAGTCAAAATTGATCATATAAAGCTACAATCACATATAAAGATCCAAACTTTACATTGTTTCCTCAATCTATAATAAACTCAAACTTCTCTATTCACATTTTTGGGTACACATATATAGAACAACCACATGAACTTAATCAAACAACTAGACTTACATTCAAAGATTGAAACTTTATGAAAAGGGTGAAGAGATAGAGACCTTGAAGAACTTCCCAGATGCATGGCGGTGATGAAAATCATTCCACGGCTGAGATTCAGCTTCTTCTTCTGGAACTGAAAGAGAGGGCTCGAATGGGACCAAGTGGTAGCTCAACGACGGGTCGTTTTCCACCTCAACTCTCAGCTCGTCCCACTCAAAGTCCTTGCTGAAGTACTCTGCTTTCTTCATCTTTCTTCTCTTCTCTCTTCAAAGCCCGCGCTTTTGCTCCGACGGAGGTTAGAGAAACGGCGTCGCTTTCCTGCCTCACATAACAAATATTGAGGTTTAAGAGCAGAGACAGGGGTGAATGTCCACTTTGCCCTTGGGATCATGTGATGATCAGGTAAATAGAAAAGACTAAATTTGACTTTTCAACTTTGTTATCATAGTAATTTAGTGCTTAACGTATTGGTAAGATCAAATTTTCTTAGCTGATAAGTTCATAAGCTCAAGTGAATTGAATTTCATAGAGCAGCAGAATCGATTTGAATCGAGTGCGAGAGTGAACATATCTCAGTAGATGAATCATAACATTGTTGTCACTTTTACATGAATACGAGTATCCTAGCTTGGCTTTAGCATCATATAAAACTATCATATGTAAATCTATCATACTTATTTGGTATTTAATACTAGTAATATGAAGAACATGGTTAGCAAAATCTAAAGTGGAGATTCGGTTTTATATATGTCATTGGAGTTGAGAGGATCGGAGTTTATGATTTGCTTCCTTAGTCACAAACCTTCACCGGCTCGTTGCATTACTCTCCGGAGCTCGTTTGACATCCCTTGCAAAATGACAGGTTTCCGGATCAGTCCGTTCATTCCCATCTGTAGACATTTCTCCCACACATCTTCCTCCACACTTGCGGTCAGGGCTATGATCAGCGGCCAACTAGGGTTGTGGAATTTCCTGATTCTCATTGCCACTTCGAATCCATCCATTTCAGGCATGTGAAGATCCAGAACAACAACCTGGAAAGGACTTTCGGCACTACTAAGGGTACTCAGGCATTCAAACCCCGAAGAAACAGTACTGACTTGACAGCCAAGTTTCTGGAGCTGCTTTGTGGTCACGGTCCTGTTTACATTATCATCATCCGCTACTACAACCCGGAGTCCTCTGAACTCTGAGTTGGAAGTTGGTTGCTCCAATGGATTTCCAGCAACATGCATAGCTCTCCCTAAAGAAGGAAGGATTTGAAATCTGAGAACAAGTGTCATGCTTTCTGCGAGATTGATCGGATTCATGGATATCCAGATATTGCCTTGCATCATCTGCAGGAGTTTCATTACACACGACTCATAAGTTGCCAACATACTGAGATAATATATTCTGTTCTTTTACTGTAAATTGACAGACGCGGACAATTTTAGCAAGTCAAAGATTGAAAAAAAGGGGTATTTAATCTATTTATCTGACAAAGATGAAAGCTATGATAATGGTTTTCAGTAGAATTGAAGTGTATACAATGTTTTATAAGCAAAATAGAATAGGTCAAGAATTATTTTATTTCTGCCTTAGATATAATTTGTTCCCTATCCTAGTACTTTGGACAGCATCTACTCAACATCACTTATCACAAGTTAGAAATTTTTTAAGGCTTCCTTGATTATAGAAGGCAATGATGACCCTAGATGAAGACTACATGAACATCTATCAAAAGTAGAACCAGTTCCATAAGTCTGAATTAATGTAACAAAGAATTAGAGTAAGGCAAATGTTAATATATGGTGTCCAATACCATTTTGCTTTGCAAAAGTAAATACATATGTTTTATTCAGACCCTTAATAGAAACACCAGACCAAAACCTTCTTAGATGTAAAACAGTTGACTTCCACTAAAAACTGGCAAAACAATGATCACTACTACGGTGCTACCACCTAGTTCATGTAGTCATTAACAGAAAAAAAGAAACTGGTCTCACTTCTGAGCAACAAATGTAGTATGACTTGAAATCTTATATAAGTAAAACAAAAGTAGATCAATCATCTATAGTACATACCTGGACGATCTTTTTGCAAATGTTGAAGCTCAGGCCCTTCTTTATTTCACTGCTGTTGTTCCTCCTACCACCGTAATCAATCATCGATGATACTCCACTGGAATGAGAAGTTCCATCATTAATCTCCAATTCAAACCTCACAGATACGTACTCATCTGGTGTACCTGTTCTCCACATCTGTTGCAATTTATCATCCTGGGTCTCAGAACCACTCTCTAGAATAGCCCGAAAGATGACAGTTCCTCCTCCCTTATAGGTGCTCAAAAGATATCCAACCATATGCAAGATTACTTGGAAAGCCCTTCTTTCATCCCCCATCACCTGATTAGGCAATGAGCTCTGAACATCAACTTCAAACCTAAAGCCTTTATACACAGACAAGCACTTGGCGAGGCAAGAAGCTTCTTTGATCATGGAGTGAAGTTGAAAAGGCTTCATCTCCAGAGGGAACCTTCCATTATCTTTTGCTGACATCTCCATGACATCATTTATCAAAGTGGAGAGAACATAGCTAGTTTTAACCATAGTGTCTACAATAATCCTCTGTTTCAAACTCATATTCTCTTGAAATGTTGACAGCAACCCCAAAATGGAATGCATCGGCCTTCTCATTCCATTACTCATTACCTTCTGAAATGAGTATCTTGCTTGGCTGGCCATCATTGCATTCTTCTGAGCCTGCTGTAGTGCACGATTTTGTTCTCTCAGTTTCTCTCTCATTAGTTGAGACTCTTCAAGTACTGCAGCGTGGGACAGTGCCACTGCAACCTGGTCAGCCACAACTTCCACTATCTCCATTTCATGATAGCTCCAAACTCTAGAATCTGACATCGGAAGAACCAAAACCAATATAGCATAAGGAGTATCAACTAACTGTGGTGTACCCCCTTTGAAATTTGAATTTCGAAGCATTGGCATCCGGATTGCTGCTACAGCACCACATTCACTAGAATCACCACAACTTGCAGCTCCAAGTGCGGAATCAGGCCTCAGGATTCTTACTCTGTTGCTCTCTCTGATCTCCAACACATTTGGGTCATTCATCGGAATAGAATGACGATAATTTCTCGAAGAACTCCCTTTCAACTCATGAGTCAGGTTCATCTCTGTCCTGTTCTCATTAGGCATCCAAACTGCACAATTATGCAAGTCCAATGTCTTTGAAAGCTCAACCAGCGTTGTATACAAAATGTTATGCTTATCGAGTGACTTCCTAATTTCCTGGGTCAGCATTCGAACATGCCAACTCGCTTCCTTCTGTATCTTCATCATCCCAATCTCTTGGTCTAACTCCAACACATTCTGCCTCAAGAACAACTCTCTTACTTTGACTTTCAGAATAAGAGGGAAAAGAGTTAATAGGGTTATTGCAGTTGCACACGAGACCAAGGCCGTGAGGAGTTTGGTAATGGTGAGGGCAAGCATCAATTGGAACGAGTGAGCAGTATGAGGGCCATAATAAGTCCAGGCATTGAGCAAATGGGTCAATCCACAGAGGACTATAAACGCGATGAACTGAAGGAGGACCCATTTGAATGGAAAGTTTGAGCAGCTGACAAAGTAAATGAGCTCTATAGGGATCGAAAAATACGCTATAGCAATCAAGAAATCACTAACTCTCTGACACTCCAAAATACTCTGAATGCTCCAAGAACCCTCATCATCACAATTACAACTCGCAAATTCACTATCATTGGCTGAAACATATACCGCTTGATAGGAAACTAACAACCCAATAGCTACTGCTCTCAACATTACACGCAAGTGACTATCATTCACCATCTTCCAAAACAGATGAACCAAAATTCACTTGGAAAACAAACACAAAAAAAGATATAGAAAGGAACAGAAACCCACCAAGTGTTTTGAAAACTCAAATGCCATAATCTAAGATCTAAAAAAACCCACCTGAGTTTTCCAACAAAAACAGAAATATCCACCTGCAAAAACTTCAAAATCAAACTTACCCATCTCCCACAAAGCAAAACTCCTATTCTCTATCTCCACAATCCAATTTTCTCTCTAAAGCTACTTTTCTGGGTTCTATTAACCCTTTAACACAAATTAAACAAGTGAAGAAATCCCATATGATAACTTCAACCACAAAACACAAACAAGAAATGTAAAAACCAAAGCCTGCTTCTTTTGCTTATCAAAATCCCAAGAAGATTGAACTAATAAAACATAGTGAATAGAACAACACACCTCGTGGCTCCTCTGATGCAGAAGCTCAAATTTTTCACTATCAAACAAGTCAAAGATCAAAACTTTTAAGTGTTGAAAGCAAAACCAATCACTTGAAGCAAATAAAGACTCAAACTTTGAGCACCAAACTCTCAATCTGAACTAGCTAGAACAAACCCAATATACCAAATAGAGCTAAGAGCATGAAAAAGCAAATCCAAAACCCAATTACAGAGGAGCTGACTCACAAAGGGGGTCTCACTGCTCACAAAGAGAGAGACAGAGAGGGGGTTTAAGGGGGAAGGAGCGCGTGGGACCCACACGCGTCCGTGAAGAGAACCTAGATACACTTTTGCCGTAAATAAGCAAAGTCACAGACACACACAGTCTTTTTCTTCCTCCAGAAAGGTTTGGACTTTCTCCACCGTCGATGGGTTTTGATCGTGCGGCGGGGAGAGGGGGAATACGTGGCGAGTTTGGCAGTTATAAGGTAAAGGCGGTTAAGGAGCAGCACGTGTGTCACGTGCTCGGGTTTCTCTATTCTTGGTTTAAGGTTCAAGATCTTCAGTCTCAGCTTTTGAGTGTTGGCCATGGCATGGAGCTGGTCATGGACTTAAGTGATGATGCTGTTCAGGACATGGCAACATTGATGCTAGACCTTGTTTGTTTAGTACTCTGTATATTATGTTCATCCAACACTAACAGTGGCGGAACCAGAATTTTATGGTTATAGAAATTGCTAAAGAACAAATTAACAAATTAACAAATTTAAAATAGAAATGAGGAACAAACATCTCATTGAATTTTATCATAAAAAAAGATTAATGCAATGAACCTCATTAAGGAATACGAAAAGGAAATAAAGAAGAAATTTTTGCTTTTAGGAAACAAATATGATGTTTTGATTAGAATATACAAAATTAAGGTTTATCGGATGTTAAAAGTTTGAAAGAATTCCGTTGTGAATAGTTTAATAGGGGTGTTCATTATAAAAACTGAGAGAGGATTGCTATAATTATGCTATGTTATTAAGACTAATAAAGGTGATTGAGAAATCATAACAGGGTCCGAACCCTCTCGGACCAGAGTGTAGTTTCGCCTCTAAACACTAAACACAAGCTTCTTCTCGTCCTTTCAAGTTTCTAATTCATGAATGAATATCTAAATTTGTTCTGACGTGTTCGATCATTACTCATATACATCAAATTGTAATAGATAATTGATTCAAGTGCGTAGAGGGTTAGAGACTGTGCTACAAAAAATTGACTTTCCGGCGGATACTTTTGATTTGTTACTAATCCAACTGCCTAACTAATCAATAGAAAAGAAAATACCAAACCAATTCAATTGTAGTAATGATATATAACAAGTGGAGATTAATTAAGAAGACAACATCGGAACTTAGAAGAAGAAAACTTCAAACATGTCGAGTTGGACTAACAAAGATTATTGTACAAGCTAGAAGTGATGGAATCTCTATCTATGCTTCCATTAAGAAGAGACAAACTTGGATATGGTTGCTCCATATACAGACGAAATTCAACTACTTCATTAACCTGTATGAGATGCATAAAAGTAAGAGTAACATCTCCGAGTTGAATTTGATCAAATGACTTCCCATATGTCATTTACAAAGTTGATATGAGCAGAGTATGGTTATGGTTTTTGGGAGGTTTTGGAGGGAGAGTTGGGAGGTTTTGGAGGGAGAGAGTGTTACACTGTTATACACTTATACGTACCACAAATTTAGTGAAGAGTGAAGAAGTTTAGTCTGAAATGTCTTATCTTGTAAATTATATTAGTATGAATTTGGGAAATGCCACATGATATGAAGGATGTTAGTCATGGATATTGCAATCAAAATTGTATAGTTTCTTCTATTTACAAAGAGTATGTAATCAGAAAAAAGAGAGTACGTAATCAGATGAATTAGATTTAAGAGGATAACTTGAACTACAAAATATATAGGTGGCTAATTATCCCCTTTCTTTATGCGAAAAAATCTCATCATTTGTCGAGCTTTAAGATAGCATGTAGAAAAGGGCTGCTTCCAACTGGATTTCCGTTGTGATTTACTGCACCCGTTCCTAACAATCAAGCTCATTCATAAAGAAATCAAACAAGTACAAACTTTATGGTAAATTAATTCCAATGAGATTCTAGGAGTACGTTCTCTTCCACCTAGGAAAGACAAACCCGAACTTAACTCAAGTTGTTATGGTAAACTAGCCTCCATGTTAGCCGCCAGTTAGAAATAACTGCTAGTGAAATTTTGAGAGGAGACAAAAGCTAGGTTCGAGAAAAAGAGCAACAATGGCAGTGTTCGAGTGGAGCAAGAGAATGATTTGTACGTGTGTATTGGTTCTCTTCGTGTTCAGCTTCATTGCCGAAACACGAACTGCACCAACAGCACTCGATGACCCCGAGGAAGTTGCTTCCATGGTCTCCATTGTCATCCGAAACAGCACTGAAAGAAAGCTCATGCAACTCCGGGGGTCACCCTCATCATGTGTAACCGGGAATGCCATCGACGACTGTTGGCGATGTGACACCAACTGGTTAAACAATCGGAAGCGCCTCGCAGCCTGTGCCATTGGTTTCGGCAGGAACACAATCGGCGGCCGCGACGGGCAGTTCTACGTTGTCACGGACCCTAGTGACAATGATGCCGTCAACCCTAGAGCTGGGACTCTTCGTCACGCTGTAATACAAACCGAGCCCTTATGGATTGTGTTCCAGCGTGACATGGTGATCCAGCTCAAGCAGGAGCTCATTATGAACAGCTATAAGACCATTGACGGCCGAGGAGCCAATGTTCACATTGCGAATGGAGCATGCATTACGATCCAAAACATCAAGCACATCATAATACATGGCCTCCATATCCATGGCTGCAGGCCTACGGGGAATGCCTTGGTGAGGAGCACACCGTCACACTTTGGTTGGAGAGGAATGGCAGATGGTGACGCCGTGTCGATTTTTGGGTCCAGGGACGTGTGGATTGATCACAACTCGCTCTCCAACTGCGCCGACGGCCTCGTGGATGTTGTCATGGCCTCAACTGCAGTCACAATCTCGAACAATGACTTATGGCACCACAATGAGGTCATGTTGTTTGGTCACAGCAACTCATATAAGGCAGACGAGGTCATGCAAGTGACTGTTGCTTACAATCACTTTGGGGAAGGACTAGGGCAAAGGATGCCACATTGTAGGCAAGGTTATTGTCATGTGGTGAACAATGACTACAGCAGTGGCTGGGGAATATATGCCATCGGCGGAAGTGCAAACCCTACCATCAATAGCGAAGGCAACCGATTCGTGGCTGATCCGAAAAGGTACCGTTATTCCAATCAGGTTACCAAGAGGACTTCAGGTGACAAGTCGGAGTGGAAGAACTGGAATTGGAGGTCTAAAGGAGATTTGTTCTTGAATGGTGCCTACTTCGTTGAGTCTGGGGAAACCGGAGCTAACTCGGAGGCCTATGCTAAGGCCTCGAGCGATGTCAAAGCTCAGAAATCATCCAGAGTCAGAGCCATAACTTCTGCCGCCGGCGCACTCGTCTGCCGGAGAAACCGTATGTGCACTAGGAAATAGCTAGTACCTCAACACTAGATGTTGCTTCCGTATGTTCAACAGTAAAGCACTAAACCAGTACTAGGGGCGGATCAAGAGCGCCATGAACGATTGTTAATTATCGTCCATTAAGTTTTAATGCATTTCATCTCGTGCTCTTTTAGCCTGCTCTTAAATGCTTTATTCATATCATTACAGATTCAAAACATAAGTTTGAAGTAGAAAATAACAAGCAAAATGAGCAATTTGAACTCAACACTTTAAGATGGTGTGAACCTCTCATCTAAAATCAGGTTGTAATAAAGTGCAAAAGCTTATGCAATACCATGATAATTTCAGAATGGACAAACTTTAACTACCAGATTCAATATAAGTCACATAATGAGCAATTTTGAAGGAAGGAAAATATCTCAACCACCAGTCACAGGCATGACTTTCATAATCCATCATCTCTAATGTATGGTGCACGCTACAGGCAGCATAGGCTGACAAAAAGTGCTGATATGTATTATACATCTCTCTACCTAAGACAAAACAGCCTTCAAATCTAAAAAACAATCCCTAATCTGCAATTTGATCGTAGTCCCCATTTTCCGGAGATGGGTGGGCTGCATGACCACCTATTCCTGCAACAAAAGCTTGCTTCAGTTACAAGGTGTATATTCTTGATATATATGAATCATTGCTAAGGTACAGAAGGACCAATATGCTTTATACCTGCCAATTCATAAGCACCAGTGCTTCTGACATCTGGACCAGCCCTCCAATCGGCAGATCCATGCATGCCCTGAGTCATGAAATGACTTCCTCCAATAGCTTGCTGTTGTTCATCATTTGCCCTGACCAAATTTCTTCCAGAAGAGTTGACTGTTGAGGGGAAACCTACATTCATCATAGATGTACCACCAACAGGTGATGGCAGCCTGGGGATAGACACCTCCATTTTTACACCAGTATTGACATCATTTTTGTTATCAATCAGAAAAGTACCAATAATAACCTGTCCATGGAACAAACAACAAAATCAATCAATACACCAACTTAAAAGAGTAGAAATTGCATTTAAGAGGTTTCTAAATGTACCAGTGGCAACTAAGATATGATTAGCACAGAAGTAACTACTCATTTTCATAGATGTGCACAAGAGAAGTAGAGAATATTGTAGAAACTTTTTCAACTATGTACCTGAACAGGGCCTGCAGCGGTCAATGGTCCACCAACTCCACCCCCAAAAATGTGGCCATTTGTATTAGATAGACACACACTCATCCCACCAGTCTTTCCCCCAGGAGTATGTACATATGATCCCGACAGTGAAATGATTTCAAAGTGACCCTAATATCAATCATATTAGACAAATATATCATTATACCTTGATAAACTGAACATGAAGCAGTGATGAGCAATGATTTAACCTGTAAATCTGTGAAGTTGTCTGGCAGTATGAAGAATTCAACTGTTATAAATCCAATCTTTCGAACAAACTAATGAAACATATAATGTCTTTTGCATCTCATCCACAATTTCTGGATAGATAAAGGCCTACCAGCATAACTTCTCAATTAATACGCATAAGTTCTAAGAAACAAAATATACCAGAAAAATCCACACTAAGATACTTGTAAATTCATTGCTATGTAGCATGTACCCCTTTTATTCTGCCTAACCACACACAAACAGAGGAGAGGCCTTAAGAAAACTTGATTAACTAGCACGTTATCAGATTCTTCTAATTTGAAACTTTCCCATCAATCATATGCTTTGTGCATATAGAGTCAAGACACTGGTGCTTTCAAATCCAGTATCTTGCAGCGAAAAATATCTGAGTTACTGCTTTTGAATAATATAAACGCTCTACTTTGCACTCTTGACATGGTTATTAACTCAATTTGACATCAACCAAAAGTCATGTACCTTTCTGCCTACCCTCCTAAGACAACAATTAACTGAGTAAATGAATAAATGAACAGCAAAGTCCAACATGTTGTGAGTAAAAAAGAAAGATTCTAATTTTGATTTTCCTCTGATGGTAAGGAAGCAAAATCTTCCTTTTTAATCCAGTATTATTATTGTTAAATAGTAGCACTATATACACAAACATACATTAACAAGTAGATAACAATATAAAACTTAAAGGTGCAAAATGTAACATAGTGCAGCTCAGTAGTTCTGACATGAATGATACAGAAGATAAAAACATCAAACTCAGAAAAGGTTTTACCTCATATGTAATATTTCCTCCTGAGGTAGCTGGCTGACGAATAGATGCATTTGAGATCGACCCAGAAGCGGACAGAATGCAAATGTCACGCTTACTCTGTCGCATAAAAGCCATGATTTTGTCGCCCACATCCTGTTCAAGAAATTCAAAAACTTTGTGAGTTGGTAGCAAATTAATGAAAGACAACCAAAAGGCAATTATATATAAAGTCATCATCAAGGTAAGATAGGTTATATGTAAATACAATTTGATAGTAGGTAGCATGGTTGAGGTGAAAGTGATTTCACAAGTGAAAAAATGTGACACTCCTCTAACATATTTATGAGTTTCCGACTTTGGGAAGAAAAGGGAAGATTCTATGTAATAAGTGAAGCTTGAAGCAAAAACTGAAAGATATGATGTAGAAGAGAATGTAGAAAAGATGAACAAGACGAAAGAGAGGAAAGGTAAACTCAAGATTGTATCCTAGAAAGATATATCAAAAACTCAAATGATGTAAATCAATTTAGAAAGGAGTCATTATATATACCTTACCAAGGTAACAAATGACAACTAAAGCGTTAATTTCTACTAAATAACAAGAAGATTTAACAAAGTTAGGTAACACCTTATACCTACGAGACTAAAGTCAGTATGAACTATGAACACCATCAGAAACAATCTCCATCGAAGTATTTAACAGATGCCAAATTCAAAGTCAATTTATACAGAGATGGAATTATTGCAAACAGACAAAAAGTCATTCTGAATACTACATCAGAAGACAAACATAAGACTTCTCACTTCAATCTTAAAGATCAACATCTTAGCCCAACGTACAAAGACTCTTATCTTCTAGTAAGAATAAAAGGTATACCTCTCCTGCAACCAAGTTTATAACATGAGGTGTAAAACCTTGCCCTGAATTGCCTGCATCAACCATGAAGAGAAAAATCCCATCATAAGTATTAATATATAGGAATACCTCACTTTGTCAAAAAGTAACGGTACTTGAACAATATTTAAAACCAAACAGCATACAAGTAGAAGTATAGAAGTTCAACAAATACCAAGGTTTATATTCATCTTATCAATTATGCTCTCAAAATGTACAGGACACTGCCAAAAACAAAGGCTCTTCCTAAAACAGAGAGTGAATCTTTTTTCTGTGGACAATAAAACAGAGGATTGTTTGATCCACACTAAAATTAAGGTCTGTCGAGTTACCATCACCCTTTTGCATGTTACTCAACAAGCATACCATCAAAAGTAGAAACAATGTAACATCCCAATCATCAGAGTTCTTGGAATAGCAGTAAAAGGGAAAGTTCTAATATAATAAACAATCAAACCAAAAACGGAAAATTACAAAAACATGGGGCGTCTAGGGGCTAAAGTTTAGAGTCCGGCCTACTTTATTTTTTCATAGAACTATTGAAAGAACTTGGACACATCACGATTCTCTTCCCTTTTTAAAAAAAATATGATATTGTTACATACATCACCTCACAAGTATAAATAAGAGACATAATTTATGTATGCAGACACTTGGAAAACTTAAAACCAAGAATGTTTTCAACCAAACATTCACTGATAGCCAAGTTAACTATCCTTCACATACATAAGCACAGAAGCTTGTAAAAAGATAACAGATAGGGAATATTCGACAAGCCACTACGAATTTCCACTGAAACCATTGATCCCATTGTCCTAAAGGAAGAATTTTTTTGAGAAACAATCACCAATAAACTATAAAGCCATCGGGTCTAACAGATATGCAGCCACTTAATAAGAGAATCCCCATTTTCCATTGCGACAGTAAATTGCTTTTATTGATGTCATTTTAGGCTTTACAAGATCCTATCCATGAAAACCATACCATACAAGTCAAGACATATCCTTTGCCAAATTGTAATGTAGACGAACCCAAAAGAAAAATATAGTCAAAACCATCAATTTTTACTTTCTTACTCTAGATAGGATTCACTACTGCTACTACTGTCATTTCATTAAACCAAATTCTCAATCTTTACAACACAACGCTAAAACCCAATTCAGAAATCGAAAGCAAACAAGCACAGAAAAAGCAGAAAGCTCAAAACTTTAAGAACAAAACCACACAATAAGCAAAAGGGTAATCTCACCAATAGCTGAGAGCTGCTGAGATTTCTTGGTGGGCCCGGAATACGACGGCGACGCTGAGCCGCCGCCGCCGTGCTGCTGCTGCTGCTGCTCCTTCTTCACCTTAGAGGAGGAGTGAGACGACGTCGTGGCGGCCTTCTTCGCCGCCAAGGCCTGCTCCGGCGTGCCGTACTTTCTAGGCCGGCCGCGCTTCCTCTTCGCCGGCTCGACAGGTGACGTCACGGCTGACGTGGGCGGGGGAGGGACCGCGGAGGAGTGAGTGAAGACCATGTTGGTGTTGTTGTTGTTGTTGTTGTTGTTGTTGTCGGCCGAGGAGAGCTGTTGGTGTTGTTGGAGTTGTTGTTGTTGGTGGTGTTGGGTGCTTGGTCCGCCGCCGACGAGGCCATTGGTCGGCGAAGACAGGGCGGCGGCGGTGTTGGCGGGGTGGAAGTAGGAGCTGAGTTGGTGTTCGTTTGGTTCCATTGTTGTTGTCGTTGAGGTTTGTGTTTTAGAGAGAGAAAGCGCGACTCCTCCCGAATTTTGCACAAAAAACAATTATTTTCTTTTTTCTTTTTCTTTTCTCGTTTCGATTTTTGGGGAATTTTGGTTTCTTTCATGGTGTGGTGAGGTTTTTATATGGGTGGCGAGGGTTTGAGCCGTTGGATTCTGATCTTGACTACCACCATTGTTTGTGGTATTTTTTTTGTTTGATTTGGTTTCCATTTATGTTTTTATTTACTTCTCCTAAAATGAAGAGAAATTCCAACTATTGCATAGTTGGTTCTTATATGGAAATTCTAATTATTTTGTTGACGGTCGCTTTATAACGGATAGATCAGAGCGTTACAGTGTTGCATTCGATGCAATGTACAAAGAGCGGTCCATAAAGACAGACCGGATGGTTAGCTTCAACTGACCATATCAAACCTTAAATCTTGAACACCAATGGCATGGGAATAGTCACAGTCATGCTCTTGATGACTAAGAACCCAAGGAGAGCTCAGTTATGAACTTATTGCCTTTACTCCAAGTCTAGAACAACACACATGTGGGGGGGCTTTTGTCTAGGTTGGTCCATTTTCATCAATTTGATAGCTCACCGAGAAGCAACCACCCTAAATATACACACCTAAAGCCAACATTGACCTAATACGTGGGGTTAAAATCCCAAAATCATTTATAGTTTTGTGAAGGATAATTGGATTGAAATTGCATAATTTTTTCTCAAAAAAAAAAAAAGAAAAAGATAAAAAGTTTCTTTTTTTGGCCATTGGTGATAAGGTTGACGGTTCGGTTAAAATGAGGTAACCGTTAAATTTCCACGAGAAACTAAAAAGTGGTAATTTACATGAAGTTGTCATCTTTCTCCTTCCTGGTTTTAAACCCTTTTCCTTCTTGCAGTTTATGAACATTGATCACATAATGGCATGGCTTTCTTCAAAACTTTGTTCATTAGATCAAAGAAGTGTGTAATTTTTCAAACAGTCACTATTGGAAAAAAGCTCTTAGGCGACGAAACTATTCCGTTGCCTAATTAACAAAATTCGTCTCATTCCGTCGCCTAAGATTCGTCGCCTAAGTGGAGTGAGGTATGTATCTAGGTGACGAAAAATTGATTTCCGTCGAGTCAAAATTACTCTGTCGCCTAAGAAGAAGGTGAGGCAGAGGGAAGAAGAATGTGAGGCAGAGGGAAGAAGAAGGAGAGACAAAGGGAAGAAGGTGAGGCAGAGGGAAGAAGAAGGAGAGGCAGAGGTATGCGTGGAAACTGGATAGAGGAGAGGAGGGAAAAAGAATATACAAGGAAAGTTTGTGAAATTTTTGGCGGAAAATGAGCCACTAAAAATTTCGGTACTTAGGCGACGAAAAAATAAAAATTCGTCGCTTAAGATATTAATAAATTTTTTTAAATAAAATTCTGTGATCTAAGTAAATTTTTCTGTCATCTAAATCAATCTTAAACAATGGAATACGTTTCCGTCGCCTAAGTGGATAATATTTTTTATTTTTTTTATAAAAATGATTTCGTCGCCTTAGTACATTTTATGTCTTCTAAGTTAACCTAGGTGACGAAATAAGTGAATAATATATTTTTTTTTTATAAAAATGATTTCGTCGTCTTAGTACATTTTCCGTCTCTTAAGTTACCATCTAGGCGACGGAACACTATTCCGTCGCCTAAGCTTAGGTGGTAACTTAGGAGACGGAATTAAAACAATTCCGTCGCCTAAGAGGTTTTTTTCACTAGTGAGTGCAGATGTTTCTTATGTTACAGATTTATTCATTTTGATTAACCAGCAGCACAAGAATGACAGAAGCACCATCACCCCCTCACATATCCAACAACACCACTGGAATCACATTACAGGATCATCAAGGTCAGTTTTACCATTGAGTGTCTTTGTTTGGTTCAAATGTACGTGTTTTTTCAGTAGGGTATGTGTTATGCACTTGTGCTAGGCGTTAAACCTGAAATCAAAATCTAAGAATGAATGAGAAAAGTTGTAGAAGTTAGTAGTTCGAGTTATGTGGTGTTTTCCCTATACGGAGAAGGAAAAGAAGTGAATGGTCGTGGATACCCAATAGGGAATTTCGCCATATCCCATTATTCTACTGATACATCGTATGTGACTATGTAGTAACTGTTCCAGATGGAGAGCATCATAAGCAAGAAATGGTGAAACTTGAAGTTGATGGAGGAGGAGAGTCGGCTTTGGTAGAGGATAGATGCTCTGATGGGGTGTATCATAAACCTCTTTCATGTTTTGGTTGTGGCATTGGTTGGTTCTCGTGAGTTCTAATCCAAATGTGTTTCACTTTTCCCTTACATTTAAGGAACAAAGGGACAAAGATTTGATGTTTTGATGAGTTTGAGAAGTGCTTTTTTTCCTAGCAGGTTTCTACTGGGATTTGCTTTTCCTCCACTATGGTACTATGCAACTGTTCTTTACTTTGGGAATTATGTTAAAGACCCTAGAGAGAGACCTGACCTTGCAGCATCTGCAATTGCTGTAAGAATGATACCAGAATTACTACTTTAATCTAATTGCTACGGCAATGTTCTAAATCAAACTCTAACTTTCGTGTAATTTCTACAGGCTTTAATTTCCTCAGTTGTCTTGGTTTTCCTGCTAGCTTCACTATTCTGTACCAAGTTTCTTCAAGAAATGCGGACAATGTCAACCGCATATAGTTGAATTTAGGAATGAAGTAACTGTAGTCAGGAATGTGATTGACATAGATGAATTCAATATTTATCTAATTACAAATATGTAACATTTCCAGGGTGGTCTCTTGTGGCTTTCCCTGCACATGTTCTAGTCACTGGAGTTTTTGTTTTCCTCTCTCACCACAAGATGTGATAATGAGCTCTGAAATTAGACACCAGCCCGAGAATAACTGAAGTTATATCTTGAAAAGGCAATATAAGATATTTCCAAACAGTTGAGTTCACAGAAAGACCACTAGACGATCTTAAATTAGCAGATGACTCGCTACAGATCAGTTCACAAAATCACCAACTCTTCTCACCCAATGCATACAACAACCGATATATTTACCAGAAATAAAGGTGTTACTTTGCTTGACAATTTACCAAATCCTCCGCCGAAATTTCTAGAAATTTTCCTTTTAAGCCTCCTCAGCAGTGGTCTCCTTGGTAGAACCTGATGCCTCATTATGTGTCGTATTCAGTTGTGAGCTCTTAAGGCCCTCCAACTGCAATAAAGTGCATATTGTGAGCTCATAGATTTATAGCAAAAGGGAACTTTGGGTCATATACAGTTCAAATGAAGATTAATATTAGATGCCGGCTATATTAAGTCACAGGAGAACACCGAGGAGGTGCACTTTCACGCTTATATTCACACATGTTTGGTGTGTTAACCTAGCAGACTGACTCATTCTACATTTCTCAAATATCCTACCACAACAACAATCGTTCTAAAAGAAAGTTATAGACAGCCCACATCTTCACAGTCATGCTTTCAGCACACATCAAAAAAGAGAAGTATCTAATGTTCAGATCAGCAACAGTCATAGACATATTACATAAGCAAATAAGGAGGTGTAATAGACATGCTTTCTGCATTCCTGATGGGGAAGGATACATGAACTGCAGCTCATGCCTTCCCTTTGTGGCCAATTGTAATAGACAACCATACATCTTCTCAGATTTATATCTTCACGATACTTCATTACTTGGTATAGATTTGATCATTCAAATAACAGAAATTGTGAGTTATTGCACCGTTAAAAGTTAGAACTATGGGTAATACCTTAGGACAATTCTTTAACTTATATGTCTGAACTCTTGCCTTTCTCCTATTGAAGTGTGCAAAAGTGTAATATGCATACTAAACCCAATCATATTCAGTAATTCCATTTGATACATAGTTAACATAGCTTTCACAAATTTTCCCTCTTCATCTCCATTTGATACATAGTTAACAGTTTTATCATCATACATAGCTATCGAACTTCACATTTCAATCTACAACGCTCTTGGCCACTGCCTATACCAAGCTCAAATTACAAGAAGGAGAAGAATACCTCTGCACTTGTCTCTTGGTAAGCTGCGAAAAGTTGATTATAATTCATCTGCAAATCCGAAAGTTCAGCCTGCAGCTTCTCGTAGTCAGAAATAGATGGACCTCCTAACTTTTGTTGAACAAACCTGCCATATCACATACAAGATTGAGCAATCATGTGGAATGAGATATTAGGAAGAGAACCCAAAACTGCCAATGAAATGAAAAGCTAATATCTTTCTTTCAACAACTAAATAAACTAACAGGAATGAATAACCAATAACAACTTATATGGGCAATTAGTCATCTACGTTGATATTCATTGAAACAGATTGGCATTATATTATATTAGATCAAAGGGCCAAAGAAACTAATCAACTCACTCGAGCGCAGAGGAAGGCTTGTCATTCTGCTCGTACAATGCAACCAAAACTGTCCCAGAAATGTTTAACAGGAAAAGACAGATTGAATGAGAATGCACATCGATTAATCACAAAAATTTAATCTTTTCACACAAAATAACAAAAAGGAAAGGACTTGATTAAGCTTCAAATCAATAGAGACAAAAGAGAGCAACAGACCTTTGGTGAGCGCATCAAGGATTCCACTGGATTCCAAGTACTTCCTGAAAGCTTCTTTCTTTGCCTCTTTTTCCTGCCAATACATTCATCACCAGACGCCCATTTTCAATTACAAGATTTTTCTAAAGAGTGATTTAAGCTTTTTAATGAAAAACCCAAGAAACTACAATGCAAATGGTGAAGGAAATATATACCTCCTTGTAGTGCATCATGGTGATCTCCTTCTACTTCTTCTTCTTCTTCTTCTTCCTCTTCCTCTTCTTTCTTGTTTTCTCTGTGTTGCTACTAAAGCTGCTATGCTTTGGTTGGGGATGTTTCTTTTGTTTTGGTAGTCTGGGCCTACCTTGTTTTGTTTATTGGTAATAGTGAGGAATAATGACATTATAATACTATACCTGCTGGCTGCTGCTATATGTCCAGAGAGGATCAGTAGGTCAAACCATTGACCATTATATGGAATTTTTGTTCATCACAGACAAGGGTTTTGTGAAAAATTATCATTTTTTGGGATTCTTGTCTTCATTTTTGTGTTTGTACTTTGTACCCACAGTTGGACACGTATCACTGTACTTTGTACCCTCAAGCCCTATTGTACACTAGGTCTATAAACTGTTTCCAAAAAAAAAAAGGTCTATAAACTGTTTCCAAGTTCAAATTGCAAATCTGAGAAAAGCATCTAACAAGCTCCGGTGTTCAGTATATTCAGGTGTCTTGATCCATGGAGCTTCACAACTAAAATATTCATATCGCTGTTCAATTAGAACACAATGTTACACTGATATTCGACTCGTGTACCTACCTAATATAGCCTCATTTTGTCATTATCGCAAGTTCACAACTTCAACAGCTTTTTTATACTTTCTACGTAATAATAATGAAGCAAAACTCAATATCTCAAAAAATTTTATATACAAAATCCAACAATTTTCTTATTTTAAAAATTCAAATATTTATTACAACAACAATCCTCATTTATTACAATATAATAATAAGTATAAAAATTTAAAAATTTATTTTTTAAAATATATTATGTTTTCTTTCTTATCTTTAGCCTTGAAGAATGTGTCACATTTAATTTTTTTTCCTTAATATTTTTAGGGAATCTGTAAATATAGGAAAACAAAACTTCTTTTTTATCTCTTTCCCTATTTTAAGGAATGAGATAAGGAAACTGTTGGAGTAGAAAATGACCTCATATTCCCCAAAATAGAGAAAACCAATGAATTTAGGAAATCTGTTGGACTTGCTCTTATGCGGTCACCTTGCGCTGGATGGCTTGAATCCGAAAAATTAACAGACTAAAGATGAACAAAAACTACATCACCATTTAACTTATCAACAAATTCTCTTTCTCACTCTCTCTCACTTCTCAAAGCCAACTTTCACCGCGATAACCATGTGGGAAGCAGCAATAGTGGAAGCATGGCTAGCAAACCATACTGCACAAATGAATCCGCATCTTCAATTTTTCTGACTTTGTCATTGAAAATGTTCCACAAATGTCTGAAAGCACTTTGTTGATCCTGCAGCGATCATTCCTTCCCATAATCAGTGTTGCAGAGAAACGAAGGTTCATGCATTAACACAAAGGGTTATAGAACTGTCACCTCTTTTTTCAAATCACTGAATTGATCCTGACCATTTGAATCTGCCAAAGTTCTTTCATCACCATCAGCGGATTGATCAGAGGGCATATTGATTTCAGCTCTGCGGCAACTTTTCCTTGAAAGGGCTTTATAGGCTGAATCAGTGTGTATGGTTTCCATGACTGATCCAAAGAAGTTTGTCACGG
This sequence comes from Fragaria x ananassa, assembly GCA_034370585.1. Taxonomy (NCBI): domain Eukaryota; kingdom Viridiplantae; phylum Streptophyta; class Magnoliopsida; order Rosales; family Rosaceae; genus Fragaria; species Fragaria x ananassa. The sequence goes on from CP139753.1 coordinate 1,188,264, forward strand.
GTACCTGAAAGCAAGTATCAAAGTCAATAAACAGTATCTCAACCTCCTAGGTTGCTACTCTACCAACGTGTTCCAAGTGGAAACGCACATTAGAAGTTAGCCCAGTAAAATTTATGAAGGAAATAGCTGTTGCTGAAGATTAAGCCTGAAATATAGCTCAGTCAATAGCCTTTTGAAAAAATATTTTGAGAAAGCAGTTTTGCAACTAGGAAAAAGGCACTTCAAGAAGCAGTATGATATAACATCTAAATGATATTGTGTTAGGATAAAACATCCCAAACAGTTCAAGTTGCAACAAGATTCATGAGAAGCTAGGCACTCTTACAGGTAATAAGTGGTCCAAGTCAAAACAGTATAATTAGCATAAAACGACAAAATATTTCCAACCACTCCTATAGCTCAGAATGAGAAGAAGATAAGTTTATATATCAATACCTCTTCAAGGCGACGCTGGTATAGATCTGTTCGATAATATGCAGTTGACATCAAGAAGCTTGGGTGATACGAATTAAAAAGACTGAAAAACAATAACCAAAGGACTCAGTTGATGTATACTATCTCTAAAATGATTTTAAGGTATATATTTGTTCAACGGGACGAGCCACTATAGCGGAAGAAGAGCCAAATTCACATAGGCTTTTTTCCCTGACTATGGTTTGATCCGAGTCACTATCATATCAAGTAGGCATAGGCAAACATTGTTACAGAAAAATACAGTCAAAGGAGAAATTTTAAAGCAAGTCTGGCTGAAATTATTCTAACTGAGAAACATGCGGAAAAAATCTTAAATGCTGCAACTGTGATCCTGACACAAGAACACCTTTATTTTGACTAAATTACTGAGAAATAGCAGATAGCAGTGCATATAGGTGAAAGAGAACAATGTAATGAACTAAGATGTGGAAAGAAGATAAACATATCCCTATCAGAAGAGTCAAACATGAAATCAGTCTATCATATCAGTAGAATGTACCTGCTCACTGATGCATTGGCATACATATTTAGCTTCTCAAAGAATGCAAGTGTGTAAAATGTAAAACGATCCACAACAGAAACACCAACCTGCATCAATCAAACAGTACAACAAGAATTAAATTATATGCAGCACATTGTATCTAATACCGATTGAGTTAAATTAAAGAACACGGCATAGCATTCTCAGCCAAATGAGTTCAAAGGATATATGATAGCAATGCCATACATCTGAGTCCAAGTGATGCGAGTACGAATTTTCTCCTTTCATGCTACTTCCAATAGCCAAAACACCCGGTGATTGAAGCTGCAAATCAGAAAGGGCCCTTTAATTTAGTAACAAAGTCATTCTCCAACAGGCCAGGTTAAGGCAAAATACTAAAATAGTCACATGAAAAACATATTTAAAGTGCAATAATGACTTCGCCAATTGGGTACCAGTGACAAGATGATATTGAGAAGGGCATCTTGCAAATGCAAAAGAACAGAGATTGTACATAAACAAAAGTACCCCCAACAATTCTCACAGGATAAAATAGCTCTCAGAATCTTACAGTAAAAACTTAAAAGTATCTAGATTTCATGCACTGGTAGAGCAAATCACAAACCTGAGAGAAGAGAGTGGCAGCTTGGCAAGTGTCCACCATTATCAGCAGCTCCTTGAACCTGAAATTTCAATCATATTCTCGAAGTTAGATGAGTTCTATCTGGTGGTGATAATCAATATGACACTCATCAGAGCTACATTTTAAAAATATTACATGCAAAACATAAATGAAAATGTACCAAACTAGATTTCAAAAAGACAATATCATAAGAAACGCAAACTATTGTATGTATGTCTAGAAACAGTTGCAGAGGTAAAATTTTCTTACCTACGCTTTTCTTTCATTTGTTTCACAGCATCAGCTAAATCATGACTCTGGAGTTCTTCTGCGTCTTGAAATTTTAAAAACTCATCTCCTCCATGACCAGTCATATACAAGAGAATGTGGCTTCCTTCATCACTTAAAAGACGCTTAGATCTTGGAACAGCAGTTTCATGGCGCCCAGTTAATACACGTAGAAAATTTTCAACAGTCACTTCATAACCTCGATAATCTACCTGGTAGATTCAGTTTCATTAATTTCATGATTGGAATTAAAAAAATGTAATTGGAAAACTGTTATGTTTCAAGTAAAAGTAAACAACCTAACCAGGAACAAGAAATCTCACCTCAACATTATCTCCATACAAGTTGAGTTTGTGGTTTTCATTATTGAAAACTTGGGCAGGGTACTTATTTCTAGCATTACAGGCCATGTCATCTGCCAGCATAAGTATTATCCTCTCATCAGGTATTCCAAGTCGCTTAACTGTCCTTCAAATCAAAAGAAAACATAGGTAACTGTCTACATGAGAAAAGAAAAGAGGATCCTCCAGGAGGAGAATGACTTGTGTTGCTTACCTGTACAAGGATAGAGTATTGGCCATGTGTCGATAGTTAAACCTGACAGAAAAACCCATTTGGAATAGAAAAGTCATATTGCCATTCAATAGAAGTATAGAACTATCAAAGCTTGAAATACATTACAATTCAAGATTTTCACACTACCTCAGTATGATTCTTAACGAATATTGGCATAGAATTAACCCTTAAGATGTAACTACTTGTCTTAGTACCCTTTTGTATTTGCTAAAGTAATGTTTAAGCTAAAGTACTGATGCAGAACAAAAGATGAAATCTATGTGGGTTTCTTACTTCCAACAACACCAACTTACTCAGCTCTGCGCAGCCGCAAAATAGCTGACTATCACACAAGTTTAAACCAATCCTAAGATGAAGTTAACTTAGAATTCTGGCACCACTTTGATTCCAAACTATAAAATGGTGAAGCTTATCTTTCAACTTCTCTTATTCTGCTTCGTTGATATTGCAAAACTTAGAATTTGAATACAATTATGTCTAAGAACGCAAAACTAAGACCTTACAAGTTTCACAAGAACCCAAACAACCATAATCTAAAACATGGGTATCAATTCTTTACACAAAAAACTGTAAATACAGATTGGTCAAACTAAAATGAAGCTTAGAATTACCAGAAGCGAGAAGTGCAGACAAGAACAGCCCAATTGTTAGTGTGCATAGTGGTCTCTGAAGAAGACGGAGACCCAAAAGCGTAGACATTGATCGAACCCAGAACCAAAAACGCAGCCATAACCAGAAACCCAGAACAGCAATTGAACAAATAGGACATCTTGAAGCGTAAAGTTTAGAACTTTGGTGCACAATTTGATAGTTTGATAGAGAAGTGAGAAAAGCAAGAAGCTTGTAGTAGATATGGAATTAGAAAAGGTGAAATGGCTGAGCTGAAGTAAGAGCACCAAAACGACATCGTATAGTCTCTTATTCTTTTTCCTTTTTTCTTTTCTTAAGGTTTAATAAATGTCACTTTTATTGATCAAGTACGGCATTTTGGATTATTTCTCCGACTCAATTATGTGTTGTCTTAAGAAGATGAAAACCAAGGTAACAAAATAATGATAAGCCATCAAACATGAACTAGTGTAACTCCTCTCCAAAGAGAGTATAGCTCTATAGCCATAGTCATTTGACATCAGAAGTTCAGATTTAACTTGAAAAAATTGTAGGTAGGCCAAAGAACAGCAGTGAATGAGTGTGTTCAAGAGAATATATAAGCTTTTCAATCCAAAGAGAAAGAAGAGATAATAAGCTTTAACATCATACTTATCTACAATATGGAAGAAACAAAATTTTTAGGTTTATGTAAACTAAATGACTCGTCATGTTTACACCAGCACATAATATATCAGTCAGTGTGCAGTGCAGTTTGCAGTAGTACTCAATGCAGACCAAACAGCAAGGAGAACATTCCTAATCTAAAAGTAGTCTCAAATTTAGGCGGCCAGATTTCATTAGCATCCTCCATTCCACAGCACCGTTTAAGTTGCGATACCTGGTGGACACTCATAGCTTCCTGATTCAGCATGATTACCACTATCAGTCATACTTGGGAAAGGAATGTCAAGGAACTGCTCTTGCTCATCCTTATCCCCGAATCAATATTCCTTTACAAAGTGTCTAGTGTTCAGCACCACTTGAGTAGCCAATTCTACCAACTTGGATTCAGGATATGCCAACAGTACATTATTGTACAAGTAAAGCACATCACTGTAAACATCAGGAACTAGAGCTTGTGATGGAAGTGATTGGGGAGGTAACTCTTTCTCACTGTAAACACCAGGAAGATCATGAACGGTATATTTCCATATTTTAATCCTAGTTCTAGGCTTTGCGTGCAGTGTGCGGCAGACAATGTGATTCCCAATTAACACATTGTCCAGCTTGCTTATCACATTATTCACCAAACCTATATCTCTAACAGGCAACCCTCTTCTTTGACTATGCAACAGAGTTGCATCTCTTAAATCTTGCCTGGCCATCTCACCATTCACAAAGCCTTTCTTTTCATTTTCTCTCAATACATGCACAATCACATCGGCAGCTATCTTTAGTCTTCTTGCAGGATGGCGGTCGGAGCTGTGACGAATAACATCAGCAAATAGCTTGGGCTTGATCCGGCGTGCAGTGCAAGATGAAAGAGAAGCGGTGCGCAATAGCGGCTTTTTGACTTTTTTAGGTGCAGGAATGCCAGCCTTGACAGTGAGCATAAATTTGAGAAGGTCTTTGATTGTAACCAAGCTTGATTCACTCCAATGTTTATAGCAATGAATTATTTTGTTCAGCTCTTCACACTGTTCCATGTCACTAAAATCTTGGATGATCTTTTCAAGCTCTATTGAGCTGAGAATATCAAGTGCTCTTTCATATGTTTCTTCTGCCACCCCAAAGCTCCCATGGCAAAATCTGTACCCCCATCTACCAAACCAAGCATGTCCATAAGCAATTCCATGGAGCAGTCGAAGTTCCATGGACCACTTCTTTGAGAAATCTTCAACTGTAATTTTCCTGCAACAGAGAAGATACATCACAACTAGTACATCGATTTTCCATAATGTAATCCAAAGAGCAGCAAGAAATAAGTAGTTTCAGTGTGACGACTCAAAATTTTTAAAAATAAAAATAATAATACCTAAACTAGTATATATATATATATATATATTAATATATATATATTTTCTTTTACTCTATACTGTTGGTATTTAGTATTTCGTGTGTGTGTATATTTACATATAGTATTAACATACTGAAATTTATTTAGTTATTTAGTTTCTTTTCTTTTTATTGTTATTGTTATTTTGGTTTAAGTAAAGAGTTTGTAGCCCATAACCAAAAGCCTTGATCTAATACCCAGAAACTCAAACCCGAGCCCAAAACAACATAGGAAAAGAAAAACAAAAGAAAGCTTGGTGTCGTAGATTTGTAGAACGACAGTCGCCTTCTTCTTCCGCCTTCATCTTCATCGACCCCGGCCTCCTTCTTCCTCAATTCTTTACAGTCTGAAAACATTGTTCAACCGCCTCAAAGAAACCCAGAACCTTCTTAAGAAAAGTCAATTTTAACGGCTACCGCCATGAACAAGCAGGACGTGTCAGTTGCCTGGAGACCAGCTGCTGAATATTTGAAGCTATACCATAGGAGCTAGAACCCTAGGGGTCTGGTCTAGCACCTAAACGGGTAAGATTTCAGATGCACAATTCAATTTTGCTTCCTCTGTTCTTATCTTGGACTCCACGTTCTTCTCTCTTTCCGGACACTATAAATAGGACTGAATTCTGTAGATTTTGCTGGGTTTGTAGTAGTCTTTCCTACTTAGAGAGAGAGAGAGAGAGAGGAGAAATTGGTGTTGTAGGAAATTGGCAGGAGAATTCAGGTTTGCATTTTTTATGTTCTTGATCAATTGGTTATCCTTTGTGAACCATGTTGTGACTTATGCTTCTTGTTATAGAGGATCATCTTGGTATGAAGTAAAACATTAGGATTGGGTTTTCCTTTGTTGTTACCTACTGGGAATCATCTTTGAAAAGGGAAACTTGATTTGAGTCAAAAGCTGTAATTTTCTGATTCTGGTCTTCTACTTTCGAAAATCATAAGTATTTGAAGAAAATTCCTTTTGCTGCGATTCCAGTTTCTAATTGATCTTTAGGATGTCTGTTACAATAGTTATGAAGATACCAACTGTAAATTCCCAGCCAAGCTATGTCGTTTTTAGCCATAAAGTTTACTGGTCAGGAAGTCAGGAAGTTGTTTTGTGATTTCAGATTTCTGTTTTTAATTGCACTCTTTGCTATTGAATTTTTGTTGTTTTGATATGAGATTGTACATATGTAATGATTAGATTATGAAGTTCCTATACATGTTATTAGTTCCTACAATTGAAAGTAGAAACCATGATTTTAGATTGCTTAAAGTTGCTCAAAAATTTAGAAGTTAGATTATTGCATATTTTTCTGTTAGCTATCTTTGTGGTAATTTTAGGCTTTTTGAGTGCAATCTTTGTGTGTTTTCTTTGTTTTGAACATTGAAGTGTTATTATTCAGTAATCAATAGTTTTAGTTACATAATAGTGTTTGTTATGCTTTCAAGTACAAGTAGACATATATCAGCAAATTTGCAGAAAATTTGCAGAACTGTATCTGAACTTTGAAATTGCATAACTAATTATAGAAAAATCGTTTTGGGGTGATTCCAACTCTCATAGTTTCTTCTGTTTGCCTGCTATAAGTCATTAGAAGACTTTGAAGTCAAAATATGAACGGTTTTGTACAGTTTTCAGTCTGTTTGTAACTGGTTCAGAAAAACTTGTTTGTGAAAGAAACTGTTTTGGTACTTTAGCTCTTGTTTTAGCATGTTACCTAATTCCTAATTTAAGTTCTAAATGAAATGGATTTAGTATAAGATTGTTCAACTAATGGTTGTATCTTTTTATTAGGAACTTGCTGTGAGTATCGACAAAGGTAGGGGGAAAACTTGGGGAACCTCTGTGCTTGCTCTAATTGTTGTTTTATTGGGTTACATGCTTGTGTGAAATTCTTGTTTCCTTGCTGCCATTTATATATGTAGGATTTGTTTGGATGTACATGTTATCATATAAGGGAATGGAAGTGCTATGCGTAAAGCACTTTGGGGGTAAAGAAGTTAGGATTAAACTTTGGTGTAGTTGAGTCCTTGTCCTTGGAGGTACCACATCCCACAATGCCCGTGTAAATGCGTAAGAATGGCGCAATTAGTATAGGTGAAAAGGGAATGGACAAGATGACTAGCAAAAAGGGGAATGTGAAATTGAGTGGGAGGTAGTTCATATAAATGGGTAGCCTAAGTCACCCTTGTGGTAAAATACATGGTATGGGACATGTAGACTTAGTCTATTCGGTTATATGAACTACATGGAGTAATTGTATATGCATTTGTTTATTTTACTAAAGTTGTTCATGTTCTCTTGTTTGAAGAGGTTTTTGCCTCCTACTGGGCTTATTATACTCACCCCTTTAAATATTTTGCAGGTGAAAAAAATAAATAGTTTGAAGTTGGTTTCTTGCAAGGATGTTATCATATTGTAATATAAGTGTTGTTGTTGTTTCCCTTAGAATAACACGTAGACTTTAGTCTACCTTTGTAATATTACTTTTTGGAGTATTGTAATAAAAAAAAAAATTTCAGTTTATTGTTGAGTTGTTCTTTTCCAATTTCTTTCATATTCTAATTATGGAAATTCTATTTCATAGTTAGAATATGAGTTACACCTCAAAATAAAAAAAAAATATTTTCCAAAAAATTGGGGTGTGACATTCAGTTACCTGGTTCGAAGATTTGTGCAAATCCGATCCCAAAGATCCATGATCTCTCTGCCGCAAAAATGCTTAGAACCCCCTTTAAGTCCATTGATGCATAGCACATGCCCAATCCCATCACAATGTATCATACCATGTAACAGATGTGTTGTGTCTTCCAAGATACTATCATTCAGAGGCTTAGTCCAACAATCATCCTTGGGAATTATCATGTGGTACTTCCTCTTCGACACAACATGATTACTCCAATCTAAACAAAAAACAACACACAAATTGTCACGCCGCAACCACAGAAAAAGCTAAGAAAACCAAAGATTGCAGAGACAGAAGCTGGCATGACAGTGGCATAGCACAAAATAATCAAACAGCAAGTTGCTACATAAGTCGGCATACTCGGTTGCTCTATGATAAGTTAATAACTACCATACCGAAAAGACTAGTACTTTAAAACCTTAAATTTCCAGACTTATTCGCTACCAATAATGTACTCAAAAGTTGTCATCTTTAGTTGAACACTGCTAGAGTAGTGAAGGAAATCAAGGACTTAAGAACATTCCTAAGGTTTTGCATTATAAACTTCCCCAATTACTAGACAGAAGTATGTAACTTCAGAACCAAAACTACTATGTCCAACAACCAACCTAGTATCGGAATACTCCGAATCGACTACATGAACTTCCATTGAACCACATTCCACAACAACAAGACCAAGATAGACAGTTAATTGCACAAACAATAAGGTAGGAGTGTCGAACCAGTTGACAAGCAGTGATCACAGAACTCGGTCTTAGAGTTGTCCACATTCTCTTCAACAGTAAAAAGAGGAACCAAACACTCACGGCCACGAAGAAGAGTGAACCAAACACTCATGCCTTGAACTCTAAAGTCAGTGAGCTCCGCACATTGTTGAAGAAACACGACAACGTTGTCTTGGAATGGGCCAGTCGGACTAATCGGGCGACCCGGTTGGCAAAAGGTGGGGAGCTCATAGCTGTGGTTGCTGCAAGGTCGGAGCCTCTTCCGGGTGGTTCGTTTCTTGGTTGGGATGGGACTTGGGTTTGGATTTGGGGTCTGGTCCGTTTGGGTCGACATGGACGCAGCTTGGGGAGGTTGCTGCTGCTGCAAGAAACTAATGGTGCGCGCTCGAAATGCTGGAAGCCCGAAAGGAAGCGACTTTGTGTATAGATGCTATTTTAGTTTTTTATGTGGGTAAATTTGGAACTTACCATACTTTAGACTATATTAGATCAAAACTTGAACCTTACTTTAGACTATATTAGATCAAATCAAGTTATGAATTTGTCTATAATATCTGTATGTTTTGCTGAGTACTAATTTTAGGATAGAAAGAAATCTATGTATCCTACGGTCTATGAAAATCTACTATTCATTGTATGCAAATCACGTGTTATCCAAGTATAGGAGACTTGCTGTTAGAATTTGTATGTTTAAGAAGAGACTAGATAGACATATATATAGAGCACAATCATGGCTGTTTCATCCATAAAGAAACTGTCATATTCTTCGACTGCTTGATAACTACTTGATAACTGCAATTTCTTTTGCATTCAAAAACTCTTACAAACTTATCTAATATATATATATATATATATATAATATAAACTTTATATCTTAAACTCAGAATAAATAATGTCAAGTTCTAAAGAAATATAACCCAAAACATGTGCAGCTCTTAGTTTTGGTTGTAGTTAGAGTAGAAAGTGCATGTAGAGTACCATATGTCTTATATGTTGTAAGGGTCACGTCTTATGCCTCGAGCCTTACGTTTTAACGAGGTTCTCCCAAAAAAGCCTCGGCCTTACCCTTTTAAAATACTATGAAGATACCCGCGCTTTGGCACGGTGTTTAGGGTTTAGATTATGTTTTTAATTTAATTTTTTAACATATACAATTTTGCGTCAGACGCAGTTAATTTTTTAACATATACGGTTTTGTCTTCTTCATTCCCCGAGATTATTGAGTCCGCTGGCAGATCGTTTTTTTTTTTACGAACTCTCTCTCTCTCTCTTCACCCAAGAGAAGGGCGCGGACCGCCCGCGAGATGGACTCCGAGTCCGCTGGCAGATTTTTTTTTTTGACGAACTTTCTCTTCGCAAAAGAAGCGTGCGGACTCCGCCGGCGAGATGGGCCCCAAGTCTGCTGGCGGATTTTTAAATTTTTTGGACAAACTCTCTCTCTTCGCCCAAGAGAAGGGCGCGGAGTCCGCTTGCGAGATGGACCTTGAGTTCGCTGGCAGATTTTGTTTTTTGACGAACTCTCTCTCTCTACGCCCTAGAGAAGCGCGCGGACTCCGCCTGTGTGATGGGACCCAGTCCGCGGACAGATCCCTCTTCTTCTTTTTTGACGAACTCTCTCTCTTCGACCAAGAGAAGGGCGCGGAGTCCGCTCGCGAGATCACTGTTTTTTTTTTTGGATGAACTCATGCGTGGGAGTCTCTCTACATTGCATTTTGTATATAAACTGTAAATTCACACCTGCAGCAAAGCGCGAGCCTAATTTCTAGTTTTTTTAACATATATTATTGGTTGTCATGGGCAGTTATTGTTCACTAATGATAGTAAAATGTCTCTCTAGATTTTTCTATTTCTCCACTCAATAGAGGACGCGGAGTCCGCTTGGAGAAGAATCTTGAAGCGCAAAGTTAAGAACTTTGGTGCACAATTTGATAGAGAAGTGAGAAAAGCAAGAAGCTTTGGGTTGAGTTGATATGGAATTAGAAAACCCGAAAGTGTAAATGGCTAAAGGATTTACCCGAAAGTGTAAATGGCTGAATCCTTCAGCCGAAATGTAAATGGGTGAAATGGATTTACCCATTTACACTTTCATTTATGTTTTGAATGTAATATTTTTAAAATGTATCTCTGATGAGTGTCATATTGATTATCACCACTGGACAGAACTCGTCTAACTTTGAGAATATGGGTGCAATTTCAGGTTCAAGGAGCTGCTGATAATGGTGGACACTTGCCAAGCTGCCACTCTCTTCTCTCAGGTTTGTGGTCCACTTTACCAGTGCATGAAATCTAGATACTTTTTAGTTTTAGTTTTTGTTGTAAGATTCTGAGAGCTATATTTTCTTGTGAGATTTGTTAGGGATACTGTTGTTTATGTACAATCTCTGTTCTTTTGCATTTACAAGATGCCCTTCTCAATATCGTCTAGTCACTGGTAACCAATTGGCAAAGTCATTATTGCACTTTAAAATTGTTTTTCACTTGACTATTTTAGTATTTTGCCTTAACCTGGCCTGCATGAGAATGGCTTTGTTACTAAATTAAAGGTCCTTTTCTGATTTGCAGCTTCAATCACCGGGTGTTTTGGCTATTGGAAGTAGCATGAAAGGAGAAAATTCTTACTCGCATCACTTGGACTCTGATGTATGGCATTATTTTCATATAACCTGTGAACTCATCAGAGAATGCTATGCGGTGTTCTTTAGTTCAACTCATGTGCATGTGATAGCACATGCTATACCTTATACATGTGCATTTCCACTTGGAACACGTTGACACAGTAGCAATATAGGCGGTTGAGATACTTTTTATTGAGTCTGATACTTGCTTTCAGGTACCTGTGACAAACTTCTTTGGATCAGTCATGGAAACCATACATACTGATTCAGCCTATAAAGACCCTTCAAGGAAAAGTTGCCGCAGAGCTGATATCAATACACCAGCCAATGGTGATGAAAGAGCTTTGGCAGGTTCAAATGGTCAGGATCAATTCGGTGACCTGAAAAAAGAGGTGATGTTTCTATAACCATTCGTGTTAATGTATGAGCCTTTTTTTATCTGCATCACTGATAATGAGAAGGAATGAATGACGCAGGATCAACAAGGCGCTTTCAGACATTTCCTTCACTGAAGAAGGAGATCACCATGATACAAGGAGGTATATATTTCCTTTACCATTTGCATTGTAGTTTCTTGGGTTTTTCATGAAAAAGCTTAAATCACTGTTTAGCCAATCTTGTAATTGAAAATGGGCGTTTGGTGATGAATGTATTGGCAGGAGAAAGAGGCAAAGAAGAAGCTTTCAGGAAGTACTTGGAATCCACTGGAGTCCTTGATGCACTCACCAAAGGTCTGTTGCTCTCTTTTGTCTCTATTGATTTGAAGCTTAATCAAGTCCTTTCCTATTCCTTCTTCATTTTTTTGTGTGTGAAAAAATTGATTTTCATTCTAATATAATATAATGCCAATCTGTTTCAATGAATATCAGTTTAGATGACTAATTGCCCATATAAGTTATTGGTTATTCATTCTTATCAGTTTGTTCAGATGTTGAAAGAAAGATGTTAGCTTTTGATTTAATTTGCAATTTTTGGTTCTCTTCCTAATATCTCTTCCACATTGTTGCTCAATCTTGAACCTGTATATGTGATCAGTTTCAATATGCATGGCAGGTTTGTTCAACAGAAGTTAGGAGGTCCATCTATCTCTGAATACGAAAAGCTGCAGGCTGAACTTTTGGATTTGCAGATGAAGTATAACCAACTTTTTACAGCTCACGAAGAGACAAGTGCAGAGGTATTCTAATCTTTGAGCTTGGTATAGGCAGTGGCCAAGAGCATTGTGGACTGAAATGTGAAGTTTTATTACTATGTATGATGATAAAAACGTTAACCATGTATCAAATGGAGATGAAGATAGGAAATTTGTGAAAGCTATGTTAACTAAGTTTCAAATGCAACTACTGAATATGATTGGGTTTAGTATGCATGTTACAGTCACTTAAATAGGAGAAAGGCAAGAGTTCAGACATATACAGAACTGTCCTAAGGAATTAGACTATTAGTTCTAACTTCTAACAACGCACTAACTCAAAATTCCTGTTATTTGAATGATCAAATATATACCGAGTAATGAAGTATGGTGAAGATATAAATCTGAACTGGAATCATCAGAAAATGAATGGTGCTCTATTACAATTGGCCACAAAGGCATGAGCTGCAGTGCATGCATCATTCTCAATCAGGAATGCGCATTACACCTCCTTATTTATGTAATGTCTCTGGCTGTTACTGATCTGAATGTGGATACTTCTCTTTTTTTATGTGTGCTGAAAGCATGACTGTGAATATGTGGGCTGTCTATAAATTTGTTTTAAGGAGATACTCATTGTGGTAGCATATTAGAGATATTTAGAATAAGTCAGTCTGCTAGATTAACACGCCAAGTATGTGTAAATATAAATTCCTTAGTTATTTATATAGAGTTATGGACTATAAATTGTGGAGAGTAAAGTGAAAAAAATCGTTCTGGTTGCAACTTGATCCAATCTCAAATTAATTTGTGACTCGATCTATAACTTACAGTAATGTGATCGACAAATACTTTGTAATATACGAACCTCAACGACGTCCGAGAACCAACACACGAATCCATTTCATCCCGAATTTCACTTGTATATCAAAACCAGTAGATCCACAAAGTCCTCTATTGTTGGTCTATGGTTATAGTCCAAGAAAAGACAGTGAAATTACTGAAATAAAAAATTAAATTATTACATTAGAAAGATAACGGGTGAAAAAAGAAGTAGAAAACCCAAAGCATCACTCGACACGTTTACAAAGCATATAGAGACATAGTTCGACATCAACTATGTGAGAAGTGAGAACACTCGTTCACTTTCCCAAATCTATTGCAAAACCTTACTATGCTCAACGGCAACAACCACCACTGGTTCACCTTCTTCTAGTCTTCACATTGTCTCAGCCTGACAGGTTCTCTATCTCTCACATGCTTTCTTCTTTGTATCTGTAAATGGTTTAGTTTTCTGTACTGTACCCTCATGTTTCTTTTGAGCTAATTTGATGAAATGCTCAAAAATGGAAGATGGGTTTGCAATTACAGTTTTTCCTTTGCATTTGTTGAATTTGTTGAATCAGACAAGAAAATTTTATTGTGGTTCTTATGTTATTAGTGTGTTGGGATTGGCAACTTGTAAAAAGATGCAAACTTTAAGATGTCAATAGGTATCTAGGTTGGGTTTTGCTGATGAAAGTCAGTCTTTCCTTAAAAAGGACTCTGTATAATGTCAATGGGTGGCCAGATTATGAAAAGCTACTGGGTTCATGGTTATAAGTTGTTCAGATTAGAGAAAAAGTTTGGAACTTGGATTTGTTTCTTAGAAATGGTTAAGGGTATTTTTTTCAATTTATCAAATTGGTCATGGTGTTGATTTCTTGAGACTCCTTATTGGATTTGAAGACTTCAGAAATACAAAATGTAGATCTAAATGTATAGTTGAGAACCCTTTTTGTGATGCATTGCTTTGCCAGATTATGAATAATGATTGCTTAAGCAAGATGATTGAAGTAGTTATTTTTGATAGGATAACCTGTCATAGTGATATTTAAACACTTTGATTACCAGTGTGAAGTAAACATGAGTTCTTTTTGAACGATGGACAACCGGTGGATTTGTGTGTTCTATGTCGATTGAGGATATTTATTAAACTAGCTGACTTGCTACGTATCATAAGTAGAACTGTACTGATACAGTGGAGTATGCCCTCAGCAGGGTGATATGAGTCGACAAGAGAAAAAGAAGGAAAAAATGCTGGAAAATGATGTCCATGCTGCATTGACCTGTGACGACATCCTAAATGAGATACTTCTTCGGCTGCCAGAGAAATTTGTTTACAGATTGATACTTGTGTCAAAGAGGTGGCTTCAGGTGATATGTAGCTCTTCGTTTCGATCTGATTATCGTGCTAGATGGGGAGTGGACTTTCATCATCTGGGTTTCTTTGTCTGCAACCAGCTTTACCTCAACAGACCTAAAGATGGGATGCGCCGACCCAAGTCTGAGCCTGCACTTCAGTTGTTGTCAGCTTGTGAGGAAGGTGATGATGTATGCAATGATTTGATGGCCTCTGGGAATTGCAAACAGCTCGGTTATTTCATTGACTCTTGCAATGGGCTTCTTCTTTGTGGTCGCCACCCACTGACATATTCTGTTTGGAACCCAATCAGCAAAGTGCTATTCCAACTTCCTCAACCTCAGCGCTTCTACAAACGCTTGTGTATGGCATTCATCGCTGAGGATAATTTCGATTACTTTCTTCAGTACAAGGTTATTTGTGCAAACTGTGAATGCAAACGCGAGGTTAACACTGTCTCCATTGAGACTTACTCTTCAGTGAGTGGTACATGGAAGCATTTCACGCTCACTTGCTCTTCAAAATTTTCCTTGCGCCCCTGGACAGTGGCTACTGTGATCAATGGTGTCGTATACTGGTTTGCAACACATGGAAAGATAGCCATTAAGGAAAGCGTAGCGATATATGACCCACGTGTTGGAAACACACGTGTAGAGTTGCTTAAATTACCTGATGGGAATATTTCGCAGGATTATGATGAGTTTGTTCTTGGGGAGTCCTCAGATGGGCTATTGCAGTATGGTCAGAGCAGCAAGTCAGGCATGGAGATATGGGTTCTTGAGATGGAACAAGATAGTAGTATCACATCTATTACCACAAGCAACGTGCAATCAAACCGCAAGTGGAAAATTAGATACAGACTTGGTTTCAAAGCAATGTGGAAGAAAAATCCAAGCTTTTGCAAGCAGACTAAAGAAGCTCAATTACTGTCATTCCTTCCTCGGAATTCTGAACATGTCTTCGTAAGATCTGGACAAAACATATTTCTCTTGCACATTGAAAGCCAAATGTTGAAGGTGAATCGATATCATGGTCCTAGCTCTCATATCCAGTGGGATTTCAGTAAAGTGGTGCCTTACTTTCAACCTTCTTGGCCACGATCTTCTTTATGCCATGAAAAGGTGGCAACTTCTGCTTGGCCTTCTACAAACCAAGAAACTGAGGCACCTGCTTGGCCTTCCTGGTGAATTAGTAAACACCTAATTAGCCAACTCATGTGATCCCTAACTGTGTCATGCGTTTTGTTTAGTATTGTGTCAATTAACTATGAATCTGTGGAGTAGTTTGAAGTACTAGTGATCCGTAGTTCCCTACATGTGACATAGGTTGTGTTTAGCTGTGTCATGAGAAGATGCATGTTGCTAGTATGCGGAGATGGAATTCTCTTTCAGATCTCTGTAAAGTTTTCTCGTATCCTTATCTTCTATGGCAATGCGGTTTCAGGCTTTCAGATATTTAGTAGATTGCACTTGCTTTCTTCAATCTTTTTTAGCCATCCTTTTAACCATAGACGTATAAAATGCCTGTTAAATCTTTACACCAATGTTGCACTTAGTTATTGTTTCTTCATGGCTAGCCTCCTCCTTTCCTTTTCAACCCTAAACTTGCGTGCATTCTCAAATAGTCATCATGCACTCCTTCCAATTCATCAACACTTCATCGTTACATAATCTAAACCTTCATTCTTGCCCCTATCTAACCGAAAATGAACCAACAATGTATCGAAATATCAAAATGACATGGAGAAAATCAGAAGAAAATAAAAATGTTGACCATGATCACAACAATCGGACGGTTGGAACGATAAGTTGCACATTCATACAATAGACTCACCCACACAAGATCACGATATTCCCTCTAGAACCATAACACTATGACGTCACAGACATATACCGTTAGGAAAAGAGAGAGAAGACTTGGTTAGTAGCCACTAATAGGCGCGAAACGAGAGGGAAGACAACCGAGAACACAGGAGCTTGTGAAGAATGTCACTCCTTCAACCCCATTCGATCCACATTCACTTTCCACATTCACAAAACTTGCCCAAACTCACCAATCAACCTTTCCCTGTTTCTCTTTCTACCCCAAACCCAGTTTTTGATGCAAAGTTTGAATCTTTCTGGCACCCCATTCACCCAAACCCAGTTTTTTGCCTTCATTTTGATGCCAAGTTTGGATCTTTCTGGCACCCCATTGATGGTCTGATCCAAAGTTTGATGCTTTTAATCAAAAGGGTGTGGTTCATTTCATGGTGGGTCTGTGGTGGAGAGGAGCTCTTCTCATGCAGACCAAGTGTATGAAGAAAGTCCTCACTGAATTCATGAGCTTTTGATTCCCAGCTTGAAAATGGTATGTGAAATTTTTGGTTGGATGTGTTATGAATTGACCCAATTTTTGGATTCAACTAGTTTCCCCAAATCCTGATTTTGAAATGAGTTTCTGGGTCCAAGTGGGTGTTAGAGTTGATGAAAGCCCTCTATGGAATTTGAAATTGTTATCAAAATACAATATCAAGTTTTGTTTTTGTGATCAAGAAATTTGATTTTAGAGTTTGAGATACAAAAATGGGGAGGAATTGTTTAGGGTGCTATCCTTTAGAAGAACTCAGGATATGTTGGAGGGTGTTTTCCTTGAGCGCAGTTGGTTTTGTAAGACAATCTCATTGAGATGTTACTCATTTAGTTATACACTATTGCAAGCACCGACATTTGTAAATGAATAGTTTCCTGAATCATTTAGCTAGAGAAGAAACACTAGTATTTTTTCTCCCTAGGTAAGGCACAAGGTTGTGGCAGCTCAAACTAAGCATTGAGCAAGCCAGATGAGCACTTCTACGATGAAAGTGGTGAATTACTTGTGTGGATCATTGACATAGATTTATAGATGAAGGGGAGAAAAAGTGTACTGTTGGAGGAACTAGACACTTCAAGTTAGCTTAGGTGACCAATTGCAATTCAAAACTTAAACCCGTGGTTCCTTTCTTTCCAGAGTCTGTATAAATGAACACGAAAGCAGTCTTCCAAAAGGGGTTGTGAATGAAGTTTGTGTTATTTATAAAGATATTATATATATTGTTCTCTAAAAAGCAAAGACAATGAAGTCCTTGGGGCGAATGTGTATCAACAGGGCACAGCAGTGAATATCATTGTAGGCTCTCATGTCTGGTGCGAAGACCCAGATTTGGCTTGGACGGATGGACAAGTCACGAAGATTAATGGACAGGAAGTTGAGATCCAGGGTAGCAATGGGAAGAAGGTGCATTGCTCTCGCCTCTTTTATCAGTTAACTGTAGAAAGTATTCTTGGAGAATCGTAATCTAATGAGTTTCAATGTTTTGTGCCTTAAAGATGGTTGCCAACTTATCAAAAATATATCCAAAAGACATGGAAGCTCCTGCAGGCGGAGTTGATGACATGACAAAGTTATCTTATCTGCATGAGCCTGGAGTTTTGGAGAATTTGAAAACTAGATACGAACTTAATGAAATTTATGTACGTTCTCATTCCCTTTTTTTTGAAAGTATACGTTCTCATTCCCTTCATTTCAATAGAACTGCTAAGTTTCAGTGTTATATAATACAACATTGATATCATGACAGACTTATACTGGAAATATCCTTATTGCCATTAACCCATTCCAAAGACTGCCCCATATCTATGATAGTCACATGATGCAACAATACAAGGGAGCACCATTTGGAGAACTAAGTCCTCATGTTTTTGCAGTTGCTGATGTTGCATACAGGTTACTTTTATTCCTATTTAACATGGTACATATTGTTCAATGTATATGTACCAAACTTTTATGATTTAATGCTTTGAACGAAACCAGGGCAATGATTAACGAGGGAAAAAGCAATTCAATTCTGGTCAGTGGTGAAAGTGGAGCAGGTAAAACTGAGACCACAAAAATGCTCATGCGGTACCTTGCATTTCTGGGTGGCCGGGTTGCAACTGAAGGACGAACAGTTGAACAGCAAGTTCTTGAAGTATGATTTATATCCTAGCTTCCATTTGGCAGTTAGAATAAGCAACATGTACTCAATATCATTTCTATTTATCAAGTTCCATCAAGTTCTTATTCAAACTCTAATTTTTTTTTTTTCTCTTGTGAGTGCAGTCAAATCCAGTTCTTGAAGCATTTGGCAATGCTAAAACTGTTAGAAATAACAATTCTAGGTAAGATAATTTTTCATTTGGGGATCGAAGTTGGCAGTTTATTCTCTCTAACTTTGATCATACATGTATCAATTGACTTTGGCTTGAGATTTTGTCTGTTTAGTCTCCCTATTCACTAATAGCCATGTCGTGTAATAAAGTAGACTACATCAAGGTGTTACATTCTAGTGCCAGATTGGTTAGATTCAGCCATCATTGTGCTGACATTAATTACTTGGGTCAATTTTTATCTTCTGCTGATATATCCTTTTTAATTGACACTGTTGCAGTCGATTTGGTAAGTTCGTTGAAATCCAATTTGATAAGCAAGGAAGAATCTCTGGAGCAGCCATCAGAACTTACCTTCTGGAACGGTCTCGTGTTTGCCAAGTTTCTGATCCTGAGCGCAACTACCACTGCTTCTACCTTCTTTGTGCTGCACCACAAGAGGTAAGTTCCTGCTGCAATGATGACTTCAATTAAACTATCAATGTATCACTTCCTGTTTCTTTTCTTGCAACTTTTAGCTAACATTATTTAATGTTGACAGGAAATTGAGAAATACAAATTGGGAGATCCTAAATCATTTCACTATCTTAACCAGTCACGTTGCTATGAGCTAGTAGGGGTAAGTGACGCCCATGACTATCTTGCCACAAGGAGAGCTATGGATATTGTTGGAATAAGTGCAGAGGAGCAGGTATAGCCCTCTTCTTAAATGCTTTCAGTAAAGGAACCAAGAAAGAGGACCATCTCATCCTCTGCCTGTCTCTCTGTTCCAGGAAGCTATTTTTAGAGTAGTTGCCGCAATTCTTCATCTTGGAAATATTTTATTTACCAAGGGAAAGGAAGTTGATTCATCAGTTCCAAAAGATGACCAAGCCAAATTCCATCTCAAGATGGTTGCAGAGCTTCTCATGTAACTACTCTTTCATGATAGTTGCTCCAAATTTGTATTTTAAATTGTTTTCCATTCAAGTTCTGATAATTTTCTATATCCGCATCATCTCAGGTGTGATACTGCTGCATTAGAAGATGCATTATGTAAGCGTGTCATGATAACACCCGAAGAAGTTATCAAGAGAAGTCTTGATCCTCAAAGTGCAACAATTAGTCGTGATGGTTTAGCAAAGACAATATATTCTCGATTGTTTGACTGGTTAGTCACTTGTATTCAACATATAATCAGATTAGCATCTTTCAAGAGAAAAAAAAAAAAAAAAGCAAATTGACATGTGGTTGACCCTGAAAAGAAATATTTAGCCACAGAAGTTTGATATTCATGTGAAGCTAACATGTGTTTCTTTCTCCTATACAGGTTGGTAGACAAGATTAATGTTTCAATTGGACAAGATGCTAATTCAAAATCTTTGATTGGGGTTCTTGACATCTACGGTTTCGAAAGTTTTAAGAACAATAGGTAACAGTTGATATACATAGTACAACTCATACAGTCCATGCATAAAATGCAGAACTGAATCAGCCCTTATGTGTAGGCAGTATTTTGCAACTTACTTTCAGCTTATCATGCTGTGCAGTTTCGAGCAGTTCTGTATTAACTTCACAAATGAGAAATTGCAGCAACATTTCAATCAGGTGGGATGATGTAGACCACTTTCGCTTTCTCTATTGTATATTTAATTGAGAATTTTTGCTCTATGTTATAAATTTAAGTTCCTGCTGCTGATGTTTTCAGCATGTTTTTAAAATGGAACAAGAAGAGTACACAAAAGAGGAGATTGATTGGAGCTACATTGAATTTGTCGATAATCAAGATGTCTTGGATCTTATTGAAAAGGTAATACCTACATCTACTGTTTAGTTCATTAACAGAACTAAAATGAATACTAATTTGTTAAGGTAAATATGAACTGCCTAGACAAATATGATTTGATGACAAATGGACTTTTATAAGCAACACATCAGTTTTACTGTTTGGTTCATTAATAGAACTAAAATGAATACTAATTTGTTAAGGTTAATATGAACTGCCTAGTAGACAAATATGATTTGATGACAAATGGACTTTTATAAGCAACACGTCAGTTTTCAGTGTTCTTATGCTAGTCTTATACAAGAATGTTTGTATTTTTTTTCTTTTTCTGACAGGTGTTTTTTTCATATGATTTTTCCTTTTGCAGAAACCTGGTGGAATTATTGCTCTCCTCGATGAAGCTTGGTAAGCTACTATTCAGATGGGTGAAATTCTGTCATTAATTGTTTCGTTGAAGTTTGACTCCCACTGTTAAATAAGCATGTTTGAAGATTTTCATTAATTTTGCATTTGCAGCATGTTTCCAAAGTCCACCCATGAAACCTTTTCAAATAAGCTATATCAGACATTTAAAGTTCATAAACGCTTCGTAAAGCCGAAACTGTCTCGAACTGATTTTACCATTGCGCATTATGCTGGAGAGGTAAAGTCGATCAAGAAAGAAGGAACTTCTTGAGATATGTAATACTTGTTCATTTGATAATTTACCTTTCAAAATCTTCATTACAGGTGCAATATCAGTCTGAACAATTTTTGGACAAAAACAAGGACTATGTGGTTCCTGAGCATCAAGACTTGTTGGGTGCTTCAAAATGTCCTTTTGTGGCAGGCCTTTTCCCTCCACTTCCAGAAGAGACAGCTAAATCTTCCAAGTTTTCTTCAATTGGCTCTCGGTTTAAGGTACTTCTGCTATTGTCTTGATGGGTGTATTACCCTTGATAATCGAATATCAATAAGCTTGATCATGTGGCTCCTTTTTATATTCTGCAATTCCACCTTCTGCAACAAGAAGTTGACTCATTCTGTATGTTCTACCTGGTGCAGCTGCAACTGCAGAGCCTAATGGAAACCTTAAACTCTACAGAGCCGCATTATATCAGATGTGTAAAGCCAAATAACCTTCTAAAACCAGCTGTATTTGAGAATGTAAACATTATGCAGCAACTCCGCTGTGGTGTAAGTAAACAAGTTTCTTTTCTCTTTTCCACTTCGTACTTTAAGCCTAACATAATGCATCCAGTTTTACTTCCTTCTCTGTTTTTATTATTATAAATACTGCAACTTTTTCATTGTAGGGTGTTTTAGAGGCAATCCGAATTAGCTGTGCTGGTTACCCTACCCGAAAACCTTTCTTTGAATTCACCAACCGATTTGGACTTCTTGCCCCAGAGGTCCTGGCTTCAAAGTAAGTTAGTATCTCTGGAATTTTAAGTTCACGTTGGGGATGAAAAGTTGAGACTCATAATTTCAACTTTGCACTTGAACTTGATCGATCTACTTTCTGATGCTTATTTTACTTATGAGCAGTGTTGATGAAAAATCCGCGTGCAAAAAGATTCTCGAAAAGAAGGGTCTTCAAGGGTTTCAGGTAAAGTGAGGTGTTCTCTCTGCTGCTTTGAAGCATGCTGTTATATTGTAGAATAATTTCTACTCCTAGTTCTACTGTCTCCAAACTGCCATTTGCTTTACCCAACGTATAACCACTCATGCAAATGGCAGCATGGAGTTATACGGAAATGGAATTAATCATAATGGACATGGACTTAGAATGCACTAAGCGTGCCTTACATAGATGAATTATAAGTGTGTATCAAAGACTTAACATTTCTTTTCAATTTTATATTGCAGATAGGTAAAACAAAGGTCTTCTTAAGAGCTGGTCAGATGGCTGAGTTAGATGCACGAAGAGCCGAAGTACTTAGTGGTGCAGCAAAAACTATCCAGCGGCGTGTACGAACTCATTATGCACGGAAAAGGTTTATTGCATTGCGTGAGGCAACCATAGTTCTGCAATCAATATGTAGAGGTGAGCCATATGAAAAATGTATCAAGAATCAGGTCTATAACTATACACAGTAATATTTGATTTTTATAGAGAATATATGAGCAGAAAGATATGTACCTATTGTTTCCCTTTACTTCCTATCTAGCACAAATTTCTGGAACTTTGGGAACTGGTAATCAGTTTTTTATTAACATATTTGGTAAAACTTGTAGGAAGACTCTCTTGCAAACACTTCGATACCATGAAAAAAGAGGCAGCTGCTAAGAAGATCCAGACACACATACGTAGATATCGTGCCAGAACAAATTATAAAAAACTCCATCTCTCAGGGCTCGTCTTGCAAACAGGTCTAAGAGCAATGGCTGCTCGTAATCAATTCAGATTTAGGAAGCAAGCTAAAGCAGCAACTATTCTTCAGGTAGTATATAGAATCTTGCAACTTGCATGAGTTTTATCTTTTTCTGCATGAGATTTGAGTGATCAAGAAACAACTTGGGTGGTAAATAGTAATTTTCCTTTTCATGCAATAAGAAAACTAAATGAAAACTTGCAGGCTATATGGCGATGTCATAAAGCTGCGTCATACTTGAAGAGGCTCAAGAGGGGTACAGTGGTCGCACAGTGCCGAATGAGGGGAAAAATTGCAAGGAAGGAACTTAGGAAGCTCAAAATGGTCAGTATTTAACTTATCTCTCTACATGTCTACCTGTGTGAAATAGTCATCAATTGATAGTTCAGAATCCAAAATAAGACTATTATATCAATTTCACTCTCCATGTACAGGAAAGTGCAAGGCCCTTTCCAGTATTGGGATATTTGCTAAATAATTGAAGAACATTGCATGCTTTGACTTAAAGATAGTGGGTATCTATAAGATGGTGATAACGTTATACACAGGCCTTTAAGAAGCAAAAATATGAAAGACAGTTATGGACTACAGTGAATTAGATTAGCCCTTCTATTTTTACATAGATATGTATGCCTAGTTCAACTGATTATTCAAGATGTACTTGTCATGAGTATACTTTTTCACAGATTTTCTCTGATCTAGATATAGTCTGTAATATGTTTCTTGCTCATGCCCCTTTCCTTCATTTGTGATATTCACATTATCGCTAAAGTTTCTGCAATTCTCTGCAGGAAGCTAGGGAAACAGGTGCTCTTAAAGAAGCAAAAGACAAGTTAACAAAACAAGTAGAGGAACTAACTTGGCGTCTGCAGTTGGAAAAACGTCTAAGGGTAATTCTATCTCTCGCAATCTGTGGGACTTTCATTTGTACCTTCACCGCTGCTAGGTCTCGTAGATTCTAATTTGGGGTTTTCATGGAGATTTCATCGTGCTTAGTACATTTCCTTCCTGCAGACTGACCTAGAAGAAGCGAAAGCACAAGAGATAACAAAATTGCAGCACTCATTGCAAGAAATGCAGCAAAAAGTTGAAGAAACAAATGCAAAAATTGTCAAGGAACGAGAGGAGGCTGCAAAGAAAGCTCTTGAAGAGGCAGCTCCTGTTATTCAAGAAACCCAAGTTGTCGTTGAGGACACCAAAAAAATTGATTCTCTAACAGCAGAAATGGAGAGTTTAAAGGTATGAAGCTCAACCTAATAGGCAGCCCTTGCAGTTCTGTCTCACGTGAAATCATGCGTAATATCTCTCCTCTCTACTTGCCATAATATTGTGTATGTATAATGATAATAGTCAGTTGACTAGTTACTATTGTGAACATGAAAAAAAAAAGAAAAAAAAAAGAGAGGCATTTTCTGAATTCTAATAAAACCAATCATTCAGATTTGCAAGGTTTGCATACTTACAAACAGTAAACTAACCAACAATGAAACACCTAAATTAAAACAACTCTTAATAATACTAAACTAACATAACAGCTACTTGTCATATTGGCATAAGGATGTTAACGAATTCTATAGAAGTGGTTATGACATAATTCTTAATCAAATTGGAGGATAGAATATGCTAGATCGCTACTCATTTATTTTTCATGTGCATAGCAGTAGATCATGATCATTTATACTTATCTTTATCTTGGCTCTCTTCGTAAACCTTCCCAGGCTTCGTTGGATTCAGAGAAACAAAGAGCTGATGACTGTGAAAGAAAATACAATGAAGCTCAAACATCTGGTGAAGAACGGCATAAGAAATTAGAGGAAACTGAGAAAAAAGTCAGTCAGCTCCAGGAAAATATGACCAGGTAATATAACATCTCAAGGCATGGTAAGCTATATGCTCATTTCGTGGCTAAATGCCAGTAGAGCAGGTCTCACGAAACTTTTGTCAAAGAACTCTTCTGTTGTGCTCTTAATAACAATGAACCCGTCAAATAGTTGCAATGCTTCACTATGAACCAGTTAACTGAATTTCTTAGTGCTTATATAATGGGAAGCTAGGGAAATCCTATTGTTTAGAAAATTAGAAGCATTTGTTTGAGAGAAATAAATTATCATTTCTAGTTAGCACTACATGGTTGACTGAAAATCTGGAATTCATTGATTAGGCTAGAGGAGAAGCTTACCAATCTAGAATCAGAAAATCAAGTATTGCGCCAACAAGCTGTTTCCATGGCACCAAATAAGTTCCTTTCTGGACGGTCCAGATCAATTATTCAGGTACTTACACATGTGAATAATGAAATCCTGTAGCTTTCAGGTGGTTAAGATTTCCTTCTTATTTGATGATTACAGAGGGCAGCTGAAAGTGGTCATATTCCGCCTGAAGCAAAGGCAACTATGGTATGTTTCTCTTCAACTTCAAGTATAGAAAACAGTCGCTATGATATTTTGTACACTATTTCTTAACATTTCTGTCTTGCTAAATGGATCAGGATCTACATAGTGCTTCAATAAACCACAGGGAGTCTGAATTGGAGGATAAGCCACAGAAATCACTAAATGAAAAACAGCAGGAGAATCAAGAACTGCTCATCCGATGCATTGCGCAACACCTAGGCTTTGCAGGGAACAGGCCTATTGCTGCCTGCATCATATATAAATGCCTTCTGCAGTGGAGATCATTTGAAGTTGAGCGAACTAGCATCTTTGATAGGATTATTCAGACCATAGGCAATGCCATTGAGGTTTGAAATTTGCGTCTTTGATTTTTCTGTTTATTCATTTCAAAAGAAAGAAACCTTTTAACCTAAATACCACCACTTGGATTTCAGACCCAGGATAACAATGAAATCTTGGCCTATTGGTTATCCAATGCCTCAACACTTCTATTACTACTCCAGCGTACACTGAAAGCAAGTGGTGCAGCAGGAATGGCACCGCAACGACGTCGATCATCATCAGCTACATTATTTGGAAGGATGACACAAGTAATTCCAAGTCCCTCATCACCAGTCAATACTTTCACTTCATGAATTGTTATTTCCTCAGTTGCTTGACTGTTCCACACTTTTCCTGTTTTATTTTTGTTCCTCTAGAGTTTCCGTGGAACCCCGCAAGGTGTCAGTCTTTCTTTAATCAATGGTGGATCGAGTGGTGGAGTGGACACTTTACGGCAAGTTGAAGCCAAGTATCCAGCTTTACTATTCAAACAGCAACTCACAGCATATGTAGAAAAGATTTATGGGATGATTCGAGATAATTTGAAGAAAGAGATTTCGCCATTGCTTGGATTGTGCATCCAGGTACCATTAATGTGTCCATCTATGGACTAGAAAACAATTAATTGAAAAAGGACAATGCTGCTTTCACTTCTTTGTCAAAACTATTGCTGAAGTTGACTTTAACAGGCACCAAGGACATCAAGGGCGAGCTTGGTTAAAGGTTCTCGATCAGTTGCTAATACCGAGGCCCAGAGAGCTTTGATTGCTCACTGGCAAGGGATTGTTAAGAGTCTCGGAAACTTCTTAAATACTTTAAAAGCAAATCATGTCAGTACTCTTCTTTTCCCCCTCTATTACTTGACATAAATTGAGACATAGTTTTATGTATGCTGACTGTTCCATTTGTGGGTCGAATAACCATCAAAAAGGAGAGTACGGTTATTATTATTGAAGATTCATACTCTTGATTTCTCTAACATTCATTTCAGAGATGCATGCTTTCTGAATTCTGAACCAGTGGACCTACTCTTCAAAGTCTCACACATTTTTTGTTCCTTTTTCCAGGTACCTCCTTTTTTAGTTCGCAAGGTCTTCACACAGATATTCTCCTTCATCAATGTTCAATTATTCAACAGGTATCATATATATATATATATATTATCATACTTGAAGTTACCCTTGATCGGTATACTGTTTAAAACAAGTAAAAATTTTCCCTTCATATATTTATATTTCTCTGTAGCCTTCTATTACGACGAGAGTGTTGTTCGTTTAGTAATGGGGAATATGTAAAAGCTGGTTTGGCTGAGCTGGAGCATTGGTGCTATAAAGCAACAGATGAGGTACTCTGAAATTATTTCTACCTTTCTTTATAGTGTCTTAAACTCTTACTGAATAAACGAAAATGCAGTATGCAGGTTCAGCTTGGGATGAACTCAAGCATATTAGGCAAGCCATTGGATTCCTGGTATTTTTTAAATCTTGTTACATACCATATCTTTCTAGTTCCAGTTACAGTGGCGAAAAGCAATAAATGGTAAAGTAGTCCTGAATTTTACATTTTTTTTCAGGTCATACATCAAAAACCCAAAAAGACACTTGATGAAATAAGCCATGACCTATGCCCAGTAAGTAATGTGAAAGCAAGGAAGAAGTAAGTACATTCAAATGCATTAACCTCCTCTTCAATTCAATTCTCAGACGATGCATCTTTGTTCATTAACAGGTCCTCAGTATACAGCAGCTATATCGTATCAGTACAATGTACTGGGATGACAAATATGGCACACATAGCGTGTCCTCGGATGTAAGTTTCTATGGATGCCATTACTCAACTAGGTTCGAGTCATCTTCGTCACATGACAATAATATACATGACAATCTAATGATAAAACTTATACACAAACTTACTAATCTTAATAGTTTCACTGTAATTGGCTGTAGGTTATATCCAATATGAGAGTGTTGATGACAGAAGATTCTAACAATGCTGTCAGCAATTCTTTTCTCTTGGACGATGATTCCAGGTTATGACGTACAACACTTGAATATGTCACTCACTATGACTTGGCCTTTCTTCTATCATGTTTCAGATATCTCTCTTTGTTGTTATTCAAGTACTGACACCAACCTTTGTTAATCATCTATACTGCAGCATTCCATTTTCAGTTGATGACCTATCAAAGTCGATGGAACAAATAGATATTTCCGACATTGAACCACCACCACTTATTCGTGAGAACTCGGGCTTTAGTTTCTTGTTGCCTCGTGCAGATTGATTGCTTTTTCACTGGATGCATGTCTCCCTGTGAGCCCTATCTTTGCTGTCAAGTAATAGATTCAACCGCGTCTATATGGCGTTTATGGGGTTTGTATATTGTTCCTCATGCTTTACCTAGTAAATTATTCTTTGAAATCTACAACGTAGATACATATATAACAGGGATTCCATTTCTCCCCAGCAGTGTAGGTTGAATATTCTTCTGTCTTCTGTTGTACAACTAGCTGATTTTAGTGATCAGGGAAAAAAATTAAAAGGGTAGCTCTTTTTCCTTTTATTTTTTCCTTTAGAAGAATTTAGCAACCTAAATGGCTCTAAGTGTTTATATTAGCTTTGGAGATTGTTTCAATTCCAATGCCATGTTTTCAATGTCCAACAAGACCGTGCATCTCTATTAGCAAGATTTTAAGGCAATGATAATGATGGTTATGCATATGAATCAAGCTTGATTTAGTCGTAGATTATGTGTTCTCAATAGAATATACTAGACGATGCCCCGCGAGTTGCATTGCTTGTGTCATAAGTTTGAATGTTTGATAGATTTAAGGTAAACTATAGTTTGATTCATATCAAATGGTGTCAAAAAATAATTGAGATAACATTTTGCATAACCCAAGTAACAAAGTTTCTGTAAAACCTTTACTCTACTTTCCTTTCCTAGATATGGTAGGAGATGTACTGTCATGTTTTATTGTGATTGACATGTATTTTCAATTTTTTATAAATTATATTTCCTTGACAATTCAATCATTCTGGCACAATCAATCCTTTATTACACGTTGATTCTAACAAACTTAAAGCTTGTATTTCATATTGGCAAGGTTTCGTTTTCATCTCTCTTGCTATGTACTTTTGTTTATGTCTAATGAAATTTTAGATAAGAGCGATGAGTTAGCTCTTACATCATTTTGTCAAGTATAATGTCAAATTGTTTTTCACGTACAAGTCTAAAGTTAAAAAAAAAATTACATAATAGCACATGACTAAATTTAAAAACACAAAAGCTCAATTTTCAATATTTTTTGTACAAATTAGGACATAAACCCAGGCCCAAACTAATAGTATCAGATCTGATCTAGACTTTCATAGACAAAATGATTAAAATACATTTTTTTTAAATAAATTTACTTAAAATGACACGGCAGTAGCACATCATCGGTCGACATGGCAGTAGCACGTCTTTGGTTGACAATGCAGTAGCACGTCTTTGGTTGACAATGCAGTAGCACGTCTTTGGTTGACAATGCAGTAGCACGTCTCATGTCGACAAGGCAGTAGTACGTCTCATGTCGGCAAGACAGTAGCACGTCTCATGTCGGCAAGGCAGTAGCACGTCTCATGTCGACAAGGCAGTAGCACGTCTCATTTGGACAAGGCAGTACCACGTCTCATGTCGACAAGGCAGTAACAAGTCTCATGTCGACACGGCAGTAACATGTCTCTCGTCGACACGGTAATAACACATTCCTACACGGCAGTAACACGTCTCTTGTCAACATAGCAGTAACACATCTCTCGTAGATACGACAATAGCACGTCTTCGGTCAACACGGCAGTATCACGTCTCATGTCGACACGGCAGTAGCACGTCTCACGTCGACACGACAGTATCACGTCTAATGTCGACACGGCAGTAGCATGTCTCTCGTCGACACGGTAGTAGTACATCCATAGTAGCAGTATAAATCCTTAAAGCTACCTCATCAAACTTGCTCCATTCAGGTTTTAAGGAAGTGACAATTATTTCATCTATTAAGACATCAAACTGGGTTATTTGTTCTGTCATGACCAATTATATATAACAAAATAGAAGCCCCGATAAAAACAAAGAATACAAGTTTGAAATCTTAGTCTTGGACACATGTTATTTGATCATAATTTTCTTCTAAACTTTTAGCCTCAGTTTTAGTCTATGAAACATTTGCTTGCATCACTCGTGTGTCACCGATCATGAGTCTACCAAGGAAAATGGCAGAGTCTGTGAAAATGGTCAACAAAATATTTATTTTCATATCCTTTTTCTTCCACCAATGCTTGCACTTATGCAAGTATGCAACTGTTGCCTCACATCATCTGGTGCAATGTCGGCTTTAGTTACAAGTTTACAACCTAAAGATCTCATTTCCCAGAATTCATATTCAGTTACCCCCGGATTGGACTAAAAGTCGGGTGGCAAATGGTAAATAAGCATGAAAGCGAGGGCAACAGCAGCATGCGGCAGTAAATTTATAAACCCCGGCAACCGAAACTTGGGTGGCAATGTTGTAATAATTAATTATTGTAAGGGCAAAACAGTCATTTCATAGTCCTACGGGACTAGAAGGTTTGACTGGATAATATTTCCGTTCACAAATTGTTGTGTCAACATGCATCTTACTATTCAAAACTAATCAGTATGAGCTGCTATAGTACCCAAAATAGAAATAAAAAAATTGATGCGCTCAGATACAGTACTCTCTTATAGTATTAGAACTTAGAAGTATCTAAATTTGTTTCCCAGTCAATTTATTACACAGCAATCATTGTGTCCATTATTGTATTATCAAGTTTTATATTTAAGAAAATCTCATAAAATTGAGTTAGGCAGACATTGTGGAATATAATGGAATTGTATTATCAAGTTATATATCGGAAATTCTTGTATGCACGACGTGTATTTACACGACACAATCTTAACCGTTCATAACAATTCATATGTTTGACCACCATGTTTCTATATTATTTCTTCTAATCCTGACCATCCATGTATGTATGTGAAGATACACGCCGTGTACTAAAGATACTTTCGTTATATATATATATATATATAGTCTATCTGCATGGAGACTCTTAGGAGCGACTTTCTTTTAGTCTATGCCTCGCGCTATTTGTTTCATTCCCCTACCTAGTTCCTTCCTGGTTGCTTCCATTTCATTCAAGAACCTCCAGAAACTTGATCTTTGATTTACTCACATGCGTTAATCAACAAACGTCTATATAAAGCTTGTGTGCGTAGGAGGATACACACAGCACAGAATCAGGTCATCAAATCATTTAGTAGCTTTAAGCAAATGGAGCAACTTGGAAACCACGAAAACCGTCAGCAGCGCGCTGAGAGGCGAAAGAGGAGCAAAGCTGAAACACCCATCAGGATCAAGTATATTTCCAGCCCTATGATGGTCCAAGCCAACAATGCTTCAGAGTTCAGAGCAATTGTTCAGGAACTCACTGGCCAAAATTCTGATGCTACAATTCCAGATCATGGGACAGACTATTGTGAACAAGCAAGCTGGGTTTCTAGCCATAGAGCTTCACAACCAGCAGATGTGAAAACCCAAAACTGCGATGAGCTGATGAAATTTTCAGATGACCATGTAGTAGCTTTTGGTCAGTTTGATGAAATTAAGTTCTGGAGGGAAGTTTCAGAAAGCTTCTGCGTTTCTGAATCTCCATATGGTCATGCATGATTTATACTTTAAAGATTGCTTTCACTTTGACAGTATATATGATCTTTTACTCAGTTTATTATTACTGCCTTCAAAGGCATTTGGCTGCGAGTTGTATGAGTGTTTTGATTGCACAGACTTATCTTCAGCATTAAAGTAAGAGCAGATAAAGAATTAAACCAACAAATTTACATGATTATGATATACTACCATGACCGCATTGTCTCACTTAAAAAGCACAAAGTGCAAGGTTTGACGATAAACACTCGCCATTGTTCACACATAACATAAACACAGATCCCTTGAGCAGAAAGTGTCATCTGTTGTGCACCTAAGCTCATCTTCCTCAGCTACTTCCTTAAGTTCATACGCTAGCAGACCATTATGTCCATGATCCTTACTTCTTAATCATCAGCGGATTTCAAGTAAAGAGTCTCACCCCCATCTCCACCATGGCCTCCAGAGCTCCCACCCCGACCATCAGAAGAACCAAGATCGTGCTTACTTCCACTGCCCATCCTCCTATGCATGCCTTCTCCGCGTCCAAAATCAGAAAATCCTCCAGCCCCAAGTTGTCCACTGCCTCCTGCATTGTTTGCCTCATTTTGGAGCATGTGAAGTCCCCCACTTCCTCCAGAGCTCATGGCAAGTTGGCTATGCAGGGCTTGCTGTTGCATAGCTGAAAATGGCTGCTGGTTGTACATCATGGAATTGCGTGCAGCCATGAGAGATTGAGGTGACATCTGTTGTGCTGCTTGTTGCTGCATGTAACTTGCTCCTGGTTGCATCATGCCACCGGAAGGGTACTACAAAGAATTCACAGAACAGAGTCAGGGAGTCCATGTGACTTGTAAAAACAGCTGTACACAGTAGAACCTCAAATCTCTGTGCCTTATCAATTAGCATTTCGGCCACCAGATCATAATGTTTTTATTTTTCTCATGATTATCCCAGCATAAATTCAAGTGAGGGAAGAACTTTATTAAACATTCAAGAAATGAAACATCAGAGAATCATAAACTTTGACAGTGTTTGTTGAAAGTGTTCTGCCGTTAATTAATTGTGAGTGGCAAAAACTTCGTCAGGGAAATATCCAAAAATAAATAAAAATCAAAACTTTGTTAGGAACAAAAGAATTTATAAACTATAGCCTAGCATTATCACTTGTACTTCAGAACATAAAGGGTACAAGTGAAAGTGATTTCAAAAAGCCGCAGATGCAGAGGTACTAACATTAAAACATACAAAAAGACAACTCAAATATAAAGGAATTGGCTTCCTACTGCAGAGAATACCAAAACTGCAGTAGACAATGGATATGGAAAGCCTGGACTATACCCGACTACTATTTCATTCCATGTCAGAAACGTCTACAAAAGTTACAATAGCGAAATGCAGTGTGTACCTGAGGATGCATAGTGGGAGGTTGGGGTTGGGAATCAGCAATGGCAGCAAGGTACATCAGATTTCTCTGTAGCCTTGCTTGGTTCCTGTAACAATCACACAAGGAAATTACTAACATTTCTGTAAACTTTTAAACATATTTAGTTTTATTTCTAGCCACTGAACTTCAAATAGACAACTCTGCCTTCAGCAGGACATTGCCACATGTTTATGAGCACTACTAGGCTGCACCCAGATATATGACTGGCCTTAACTAGTACAAGTATTTTCTTACCTCAAAGCCTAATAGAGCCAACTTACAAAAAAAGAATTCTGATTTTACTAGAAACTAAAATGTTCAACCCCACAAAACTGTTATCCAATAACGTAGGCTTTAGGGGGTTGAACTTACTGCATGGTGCTAATAAATTGCAAATTAGAAGAATAGAAGAAATAAATGCTCACTCTGCACATTCACTCAATTTCCCTGAATTCTGGCTCTCAACAATCTTCAGAATCAATGACTTGTTCTCGTCCAAATACTGCAGTGATACATAGTTAACTTAGGAACAATTGAAGTTATAGTGTAGATGTAAATAATAAATAAGAGAGGTATATAAGAAAAATAATACATTTCTTAATAATAATACATTCCTTAATAATAAATAAGAAAACATAAGTTGATTTGAAGAATGAAACCAAATTACAGGTCAATGATCTAGACACATCTTTAGCACAATGTACTGTAAACTAACTCATACAAAACAGGTTTTCACAGGAACATACAAATTTTACACACAGATGATTTCACACTTGAAAACCAAATCACCAATATGCATCAACTCAGAATTATTGTAGAGTAACTGTACTCGAGAAAACACTGGAGAATGATGAATTTGAAACAATGGGGACCAATAGAATCAAAATGTTTGCTAATAGCGACAATGGTGCTGCTCAACTTATCAGGAAGACGACAACGAGTCAACAACTATCTTATAATGATGAGGCACAGTTATGGCAGTTCATATAAGGAATTCGGACATGCGTTCTTACCAGTTTGAGAAAATATTATTTTCATTCCTCAAGAGGAAAAAAAAAAAGCTCATCCATTTAAGGAATGTCAGTAAATCATTTTCCCTTAAGCATGAACTTAGCCAAAGATCTGTATTAATAGTACATTGGCGATACAATAACTACAAACAAGATTATTGACATGTGATTAACGATCTTTAACTAGATTATTGACATGTGATTAACGATCCTTAACACATGATGACCCAAATTATAAATGTAGCTCCCAGAGGATCAACATTTGTGTATAGTAACTGTAGCGACAAAACACTTGAAAATGATGAATTTGAAAGACTGGGGACCAATAGAATTAAAAGATACTGTTTGCTAATAGTGACAACGGTGCTGCTCAACTTATACGAAAGACAACAACAAATCGACAACTATCTGACAATGTAAGGAATTAGGACATGTGTTATTACCAGTTTAAGGAATGTGAGTAAATCACTTTGCCTTAAGCATGAGACAGAGCCAAAGATCTGTAAAATTAGTACAGTGGCGATACAAAAACTACAAACAAGATTTTTGAATGTGATTAACGACCTTTAACACACGACACGGCCCAAATTATAAATGCAGGTCCAACAAAGATCAAAAAATTTGTGTTCATTAATTCGTATTAGTTGGTAAAACATCTTGCACAATCGACAAAAAAACTGTACACGCTTCTGAGCTGAAACCAAATATGGAAAAGAGTCTTTCGGTGAATGATTCACAAAGTCAAAAAGAACAATGACAAAGCAGAAGCTTCATTCCAAGATGAGGATGTGTTTAATATTAACCAGTTGGATATGATGATTTGGCTCTAACTCATAGAGAAGAACTTGCCCAAAAGCTACTTTAAGCATACTTTTTAAAATCTCTAAAGCAGTTCACAGTTTACATTACAGTTCTAGAAGTATTTTAGGAGTCCTTGTACATCCTACTAATTGCTCCCTTTTAAAATAAGAGTACACTTATTCTTTTACCTCGATTTCAATGCCCTTCTGAAAACAATTTGGTCTTTCATAAAAACATTTCCAATAGAAATTTAGACCAAAACATCAGCCGGTTACACAAAACACAAAACCCTAAATTAATAATAATCACATACACACACAAAACACAGATCACACTGTCTCTACTGATTTCTCATCCAAATTATGAAACAAACAGAATCTTCAACTTGTTCCTACTAAATTACTGAAATCAAATGGAGGGACTCAACAGATCCACATAACATAAAATGCAATTCTCAACAATGAAGCTAATTACTTTGTGGTTCATAAGGATGCCATCAAGGTTTTTCAGGGCAATCATACTT
This sequence comes from Fragaria x ananassa, assembly GCA_034370585.1. Classification (NCBI taxonomy): domain Eukaryota; kingdom Viridiplantae; phylum Streptophyta; class Magnoliopsida; order Rosales; family Rosaceae; genus Fragaria; species Fragaria x ananassa. The sequence continues at coordinate 1,223,141 of CP139753.1, forward strand.
CTGTAAAGTACAAATATCACTTCACTAGTAACAACTTGTCAAATTCCACCAAAAAATAGGTCCCAATTAGTCAAATCCTTTTTTTTAAATAATAATAAATAAAAACACCAGTCTTTATGCTAGACACAGCCGCAAAGGCCACCATATCTCATAAAATATTAAAAAAAACAAAGCTAAGAGCAAAAGGGAAAAATCATCCCAAAATGAATGATAGAGTTCTGTGACCACTCTATATCCACCAGAGAGAAAATTTATAACACCATCAAAACCAAAAGCAACAGACAAGTACTAACATACAAGTACATCACAACAGATACACTGATTCATGAAAACCATTGAAACTTCATTCAAATAGCACTTTAGAACTTCCTCTTGGCCTCAAAAACTGAACTTTAAACTTGACTGAGAATCACTAAACTGAAGAAACCCAGCTAAATAAACACAAATATAGTATAACATAGTATGCCAAAGCTAAACAAACAGAACACATGCAAAATCCAAACACCAAAACCCCATTAACATGATCAAGCAAAGATTATTACAGAGTATGAGTAGCCAAAGAACATAATAAAGAAGCATTGATACACGTATATATTCACACAACCAAAGATCAAAGATTTAGAGAAAAGAGATAAACTTTGTGCATATAAACAAAGGACACAGAGGAAAGTGCCCAGAAAAACGAGGCAGAGAGGAAGAAGAAGGAGAAGAAGAAGAAGAGGACCTGTTGAATGTGATCAGTAGTGACACTGTTGGGATAGTAGCCTGCCATCATGGGCTGCATCTGCATCAGGTGCTGCTGCATCTCTCTTTTATATCACTAGTTACACACAAAGACACTTGTATCTTTTCACTCAAAAAACACACACTTTTCTCACTCCCAAAAGTCCCCAGCAGGTTTATCTCACAGAGAATTGAGAGACCACACTCGCTACTGCTCTGCCCTTCTTTGCCTTTTTTTTGCTCTCTGCTTTCACTTTCTCTTTCTCTTTCTCTTTCTCTTTCCCTTCCAACACACAATGACACTCCCACCGCTCAGACAGAGATATAGGGACACTGAGATAGAGAGAGAGAGAGAGAGAGTTGAGTTGGGTATATATGAAAAACAGAGCCCTTTTTGGGGTTTTGCTTGGTTTTTTGGCTTTGTGGGTCTTTTTTGGTTTTCTTATTTTTCTTGGTCTCTCTCTCTTAGAACGTGACCTGCTGCTATAAACTATTCAAAGACCCACAAATCCACAAATAAAAATCTACCCAGAAGATCAATGCAATTCAAATTCTATAATCAACACTCTTACTATATTATTCTATTAAGCACAAAACAATGACAATCGAATTGAATCCATAGGTGGTGATAGGTCAATCACATCGTTCGTGACAATGTCTGTTGGGTAAGTTTGGACTGACTCTAGTGCCTCTCTTGGGTCCAAACTCTTCGAGTCTCTCTTATTGATGGTGATGACGTCTAGGCTTTGTCAAGAGATTCCATGAAAGCTCCTCTACAACCAAAGCCAAAGTGCAATGCTTTGAATATTAGAAGCTGCATAATAATTTTGGGTCAATCCAGTGAGGTGCCTCACCAAAAATGGGAAATAGAAAAATTACGGAAAGAGGCAATACATTTTTTGACAGTGAATTAAGCGTTTAATTGGTTTTGGCGTTTTACCATATGGGAGTGGAGGTTTCCCCAATAAGCTCATTCATCTGTGATAAAAGTACCAAGTACTGAACAGCTTATTTTAGGTGATTTGATGGAACAAAACCGCACCAAATTAGGGATTTCTAGGCTAAGGCTTTGTGTTCTTTGACTGGAAAATTGTTGTGTTTTGGGTACAATTTACACAATCTTCAATAGGGTGATCATGGGTAAAACTTACCCTTTTCAACGAAGAGGTTATCCGGAAACTTGATACACACTAAATAATAGAACAACTTTTAACATCTTTTATTTTAGCTTTTAGCTATTTTAGAAAACATGTTTTTGATATTTTTGGAGCTTCAACAGACTAGTCGAAGTTTAACTATTATGACTTTTAGTTATCTTGCTAGTTAAATATAGATAGCGAGATGACTCAGATGAAGCTAGCTATAATTTAATACATTCATTGTAAGATATTTTACGTAATATATAAATATATTTAAACTATTTAATCTTTATTTAAAGAATAATGTTGATGTAATACTAGCTAAAATAGAGAACATTTATACAGCCGCATTTACAAACTGGGTAACCAAAATGACATTTTAGCTAATTTGGTTAAAATTTAACTAAAAAATTACTAACATTGCTAAAAATGCTCTAAGCCGTAATGTAATATTAGGTTAATATCTTCCTAGAACTTGAGTAAATGTCGGTTCAATAGTGTCATACCAAGCTAACGCTCATTTTGACACAATGCTTGCTACCAAATGCCAACCAGCAAACTTGATGAGAGACAGAGAGTGGACAATGTACAAAGCTTAGACAGGAGAAGCCCCTAACATTTCACCACCAAATTCAACGGGAACAAGTGCTTTGCTGCATTTTCATTTTGGGCTAAGAGATCGGTAAATGCCACAGCAGTTTCACCATCAACTACTGTGGCACAATAATTGATGAGTGTGGATGATTGTTGAATCACTTGGCCAGTAGTTACTTGAGTATATATAGACATTCAATGCTTTCTTATCAGTTAGTACATAATTTTGAATATCTGGAAAAATTGAAAAAACAAATTACTCTATGAGAACTGGGGATGTATGATTGATGATTCAGTGATTATATCCTTGAAATAAGGGACTGACTTAGCTATATAGGGGTCCCGGGGACCCAAGAGTTCACATGCCCCTGTACTAGGACATTAGTGTCTTCCACTCCATTTCCAACTGTCCTCAGAGTTCAAGGTCCCCCTCGATACATTTTAGCAAGGTTAAAAGCAGGACCTCCAATTGGCATCTCAAAAACCTCAGCTGCAACATCCTTTTGTGTTTGTGGGACACAAACCAAAGCTCCAAAAACTTCAATGGAGCCAGCAGCTATGGTTTCCTTATAATCAGCAACAGCTTTCACTGTTTGTGGGTTGCAATTCACAAACTTGTGTAGTGATTTGCTGTGCCAGTTTGTTATGGGGTATTTAGAACTCACATTTTGAAGAAGGAAAAGAAATGAAGGTGTAAATTATTGGGTGGACAATAATATAGGAATAGTAGTGAAGTCAATTCAGTGAAGCAAAGTATTGAAAGAAGGGTTGGGTTGGTGGTGCTCCCAGCTATCCTAACATGATGGGTGGTTGGGGTGTCTCAATTGATATATTTGTGTACTCTCAAATTCCAAAACTGTCTTTTCCTTTGTCTTTTTTCACACCTTTCATTGCTTTTGCCACCTTTGTAAATAGGCCCCCAGGGCCTGTGCCCCTCAACCCTGCCCTGCCCTGCCCTGCCCTGCCCTGTCCAAGGGCATCTACTTATCTCCACCTGCTTGCTTTCTCCATTACCATTATAGGCTCTCATATTACCATGGTAGCTTAACGTACGTCATAAATTCATAATAAAGCTTATATTTTGCTTTTAACATGTCAAATTATCATTTTTTGGCTTCATCATGTAGGAACTAGGAAGGCATTCAAAGGGGGTTACAGAGACCACATTGTAACCAATCATCATCATTCAAACTGTAATGTGCACTTGTTGATATTCTCAACTACCTTATATGTATTGTCATTTTCTATTGAGTCATGTGACATGTCTATCAAAACAGTTTGGAGAAAGTTCAAACAATGCTACTAGTGTTGGTGAGTACGGAATATATGTCTCGCAACAATATAAACGATAAAGTGGTCGACGGATTGTCTCAATAATACTAAAATCTAAAAGATCCGTCTCAATAATACTAAAATCTAAAAGTAAAGAACCATGAGAGAGGAGTTCTTAATCTAACGACAATGAACAAACTGGGATTGCAAGCCAGCAGGTTAACCATGCTCTCTTCAATCCTGCATTTCCATCAACATGGGGAGAAAGATGCGTGATGAGTGAAGACCATTAATTGCCCTCTGAAACTTGAAGCTGAGGAGGACTAGCACAGCAAAGTACTTAAGTACATACATAAAAATACAAACAAATACACTCCGAAATTATAAACATATACTTTGACTTCGTACTTTTATTTTCTCAGGCAGTCCACTTGCTTTTCTGGTGAAAATAAAACTGAGGGCATCTGTCAGATTACCAAAAGTATGTCTCCTGGGTTCTTCCACGTGACTGTGTTCTAAAATCGTATATATTTTTCTTTGTTCTTGGGATATTAGATGTGTATATATACCTTATATATACATGTGTATATATATATATATATTTTGCTCGACTTGATCAACAATGACGTGAGAGAATTACGACAGAGATCATAATATAATTTAACTAAGCAGGAAATTCTGGGTCTGACTCGAACCCCATGAGAATCTGGATTAATAAACCTGATTAGGGTTTATGGATTTAAGGATTAAAGATTCGTGCAGTGTGTTTTTTTTTTTTTTAGTTTTTAGAGACGGGATTTGTGTAAGAGAGACAGGTTTACAGGTACGTACTGTAGGAGTACAGGTCTGAAAGCCAGAAGAGAAATTAAAAACATCATCGGTTTGAGGGTAGAGAGATATCAGTAAAAGCATCTGGCAAATCTGGCAAGTTATTGTTTTGTTTTTAGAATATCATGCACAGAGAGAGAGAGAATCAAATTCAAAGCCACCGACTGGAAATTCCGAAACCCTAAGCAGTAGCAGTAGGGTTCTCTTGCATTTCCTCTCCTCTTTTTATCAAAAGAAGCATATTTCAGTTTTTGGGATGATCTGATAGAGCAGGTATCCTAAAGCTGCATGTAAAGTAAATATATGCTCAATGGCTGTAAAAAAGGGATGCGTATATATATAGATGCCAGCTGCAAAACTAGTTCAACCCTAAAACCATATTCATCCGTACATATGAGCAGCTGAAAATAATTTACAGCCAAATCGCCTGAAAAATCATCCAAATTTCAAAACTAACGTTTTACTTTGTTCCATATGTGAAGAAAATCGAGCAACTTTCGGTAATTCACATCATAAGAAGACATTTATTATTGTTTTAAGTTTATGTTTAGTCTTTAAAATTTTAGTAATGTGGTAAGTAAATTTAGTTTTCTCATAAAATTAGCGCAAAAACATTAAAAAACCAATTACTCTCGAAATGTAGAAAATCAAAGTTACAATGTTTGATCTTATTCAAGACAGTTTCATCAACAAATAGACAGGAGGCTTGCAAATTGATTAACATAAAGGGAGTACCAATGATATGCTTTCTATTGCCAGAAAACTATGATATATATAATCATGCAAATGATGATGATCTCATCTCAAAGTATAGATATTGGTCGACCCTCTATTATTTTATCACCACACACAATACACAGAGACACATTCATTGATCTCAATCATATATATGCTTTGCAATCTTTTAAAAACCCTGATATATCTAGCTCATGATCTGTGCAGTAGTCACTACTGTTCTTCTCCCCTAGCTGTCCATAATATCTACGCATGGAGCACCCAGTATACTGGATAAAAACTAAACTAATGAGAAGCAAACACTAGAGGCATATAAATTATGATATATTGTGGTGGGAGTCCAAGCACATTGAAGAGGGTGCCAAATGAATTATATGGAGGGGTGGTGACTGGGTTTTGGTTTCATCTTGCAGTCAAAACGACAGCTAGATAGTAGATAGATAGAGATAATGAAGAAGAAGATGATGATGACACAGTTTCACATGTAGAGGTAGCTAGAGAGAGTCTGTGGGTAATTGTATGCATTCTAGTTTGGCTTGGTCTTTCCTGGCTTGGTTTGAGATGTCACATTTTCCATTTCTACATAACAATCTCATGCATGCCTGGCCCCCAGCTTCTTCTTCTTTTTCTTCTTCTTCTTCTTGCACCACCTAGCGCTGCACTACTTAGCAATGCATGTGACTGGCAACAGTTTCATGACCCACATGTATGTTTGAGCTCTCTTGCCTTTGTTGTTCCTTTGCTAAGTTATAATGTATGGACAAAGAGACAAGGAGAAAATTGATGAACTAGCAAGCTTGTTCAAATGGTGCACAGTGTGGCCCGGCACACTTCCTCTTTCGTGCATAGATGTTTTGACCAAGTTTTACTTAAGCTCCTCAATCAGTACGTCACTGTTTGCATTAGGTTTCAGTTTCACACAGTGATCGAGTTAAACCAATGACTTCCCACTTCAAAATTTTCAATAGGGTTTAGGGCTGATCAATCAGTTTTTGATAGTTGTGATCATCTAATCAGCTTTGTGTCAATTTGATTCATGGGTGAAAAGATATATGGTTTAGCCATTGGGTCATAGTCTCTTGATAGTTAAGGTCAAGCTTCCTTGTAATATGGTAGTCATTTATAAACTAATGTAACATGTTTACTTGTTTAGTCCAAACAATGGTTGTTGGTGATTTTAGGAGACCAAGCTAGAGAATGCCTTAAAATACTACAATGCATCTAAAAAGCTTGCGAGAAGTTCACAAAGTAATCTAGTACGTAATCTTATACATTGTTTGTTAAAATACTTGTACCACTTGCCAATGTATAGACAAAAAGTTGTGAAGGGAGTGAGTATGCAGCATATGAGATCTAGAAAAATGAAATAGCATGATATATAAATTGCTTCAAAGCTAGTAAGAGGTTAAAGATAAAACAGTAAGAACAAGAAGAAGTAATTCTGAATTATTATGTACCCGGAGATTCCTAGCCTGTCTCCAGTGCATGTGTACTATACTACTATGAGAAAAGAATGGCATCTTTAACATGTGTGGTAAAAAGGGTAATAAACAAGAATGCACAGTACTCAGTACTGTTGCAGTTGCCTGCTGCAAAAAAATGAACGATGAGTCAAGGGTCAACGAGTATACTGTAGACTCTGTAGTGGAAACTTTTTTACCACAGGCAGAAGCAGAAAGCCAGGATTCCCAGAGAGCAGAAGTAAAGAGGCAGAGAAGGCAGAGACGACAGGTTAAGGTACTAGTGGTTACTGAACTGATCAGTCGTCTGAGTTAGGACTGGGCAGAGGGCAGGGCCTTAATAAGGTATTCATTTATTTTTACTCACTGCCGTTGTTGGGTTCATTCATTCATAAATTTCAGAAATAAAACAGTGACATTAATTGTTTGAATAGAAACTCAAAGAGGGAAACCAACACTGAAAATGAGGCATCTCTGATCTCATTCATTCAAAGGCATAAATAACTAACCACTTAACACTGTGGAAATGGGTAAAGAGGCACAGAGTTTTTCTGTCATTATCCTTTCTTTTTTTGGGTGCAGAAGAAATGCTTCAATTCCATGGATCAAAGAAAAATGTTTCAATTCCATGGCCCAAAGGGAATGACCCCAAGTCCAAAAGTAATAAAAGAATGAAACTGCAGCCCAATTCTGTATTTTTCTTGTCGAGAGATTTATATTTATATGTCAGGCAGGCGTGTCACGTGGCGGTACGTCCGACCAATTATTGTCTTTGAATTAAACATGAACTGGTTGGTTTGGATTACAATTAAGAAACAAATAGACATAATCGCAACGAAATTGTGTCTTTAAGACTAAAATACCAAATTCTCTTTCCAATTCGGTTCATTGAAATTGAGTGGTAGTTTCATATTTGAACACTCAAATTCATCTAACATAAAGAGCATCTCCAACGTGTTTCTATTGTAGGGAAACAAAATTCACAAACTTCAAAAACATTTTGTGCTCTAACTCCAGCCAACAGATTTCCTCGTTTACATATTACATATCATTATTCCCTAATCCTTCCTTATGTTAAGAGTTTTCGGTAAACTTAGGAATTTTTGTTTTCTCTCACTATCCTGTTTTAGAATAAAATAACCAAATTTTAAATAATGAAAATTCAAGTCATAAGAAAGCTATTGAAGTTCTAAGAAATAATTGAATATCTCACTAAAATATCCTCTAAACCATATTTGTCATATTAAGGACCAAAATCTCATAGTGATTCGCGTTACAAGGAAATCAAAGGTCTCAATTTTTGTGAATGGTTAGTTATGGTAAAAGTAATGAACTAACAAGATTGAGTCATATTATCCACATCTAAATAGCTTGTAGCACACAATATGCACATAATATTATGAATCAATGGGAAAAAAAAATAGATAATCAACCTTTGAAGCGTAGTTTAGAACGTTAAAATCTTAACTAACAACTAAATTCTAAACTTAGAGCGATGAATTCAATTCCAAACCAAGAAAACTTGAAAATCAAAATCACATGTGTAAATTATAAAAATTCAATAAGTTATTACATTCAGACTAGGGGAAAAAAATGCAAATAATATCTCACATTTGCTCTCTTAGTAAATTTGGTATCTCATTTTACAAAAATATAAGTTTAGTATCTCAAGTTTATACCTTGATCTAACGTAAGTACCTGAAACTCTTTTAACCGTTAAGTCGACTAACATCCATGAAAAATTGATGGGTATTATCGTCATGTCCTGTTCCGACTCCCACACCATCCTCTCTCTTTTGTTTTTCCCTTTGTCCGTCCAACGCTGGCATCTGGGTTTCTCGTTCCAAACTTCCAATCGAGCTCGGAGTTGAGTTTCAGATTGGATTGAAATTGGGCTAGCTGTTGCACTCGTCAATCGAACAAGACCTGCATGACTGTGAATGTGGAGATGATGAAGTGAGCGCGTTCATAGGATGAGCCGGGTGATAGTTATGTTTCTGAACCCAGAATGAGGCGAGGAAGCCTGTGCTCTCTGGCCAGAATTATGTTTGCTCGCGTTTGGAAACAGGGTGGTTTCCTCTGTTGAAGCTGGGTTTCATTATTTTGTTTGAAGCTATGTTTTTGGAAATGCTTGTCTCGTGGGTATGGATATATATTTCACGTCAGTAAAAATGAGACATTGTCTATGGTTTATAAGGGTTTGAGTTACTCCACCTATTATCAATTGATTTTGGATGTGAACCTCAAACTACTTTATCATGATATTAGAGCGGGTTACCCACGTCTATGTGTGAAGCTCAATGGCTACACGAACTTCACATCACCCAAATAGTTGTCCACGTGTTAGGCTTAAAAATTCGCCACACATGCATGAGCGTGTTGAGATTAATCTCACATCGGTAATATGAGACCTTGCATGTAGGTTTATAAAGGTTTAGGTTACTTCATCCTTCGTCAATTGGTTTTAGATATGAACCACAGACTACTTTATCAGCATGGTATCATCGGCGATGTAGCGTCTCAGATTCGTAAGGGACTTCTTCATGGTTCTCACCAATAGTTGGGCACTTCTATAAGCTTCATGTTATATTGCTCTTTGGGATCATTGAGATGTTCAGTATACGAGTTCTAGGCTTTGTTTCCGGGCCAATTTATCAAATTTTCATCAAACAGAGTCTATTCTTTAAACGAAAGTATTTCATGATTGCATGGAGTGATAGATTAACCTTTGCATGAGTTATAAGAATGCAATGGAGAGACTGGATGAGAGGATGTGAGCATTTAACAAAAGACAAACACAGAAGAGAGAAGATATATGGTAATGGTGTTAAGAAAGTGTATAAACACAAGAAAATCATTCAATCTTGTTAAATTGGTGTCAGAACAAGACATGACAATAATACCTTTCAATGTTTAATGGGAGTTAGTTGACTTAACAGCTAAAAGAATTTCAGGTTCTTATACTAGATCGGGATATAAACTTGAGATACTAAATTAATATTTTGTAAAGTGAGATACCAAAGTGACTAATAGAGCAAGAAGACATTTTTTTCCCTTCAGACTAGCTAAACTACTAGTTAACTTTTTTTTTAAGGAGAAAACTACTAGTTATCTTCGATCAACTCTTTCGTCGGTTTCACAACCACACGCATGCGCTTGAGCTTCTACATGGTGCATGAATTGCTCCCAAAGCTAAAGAATAAACAAATATACATAACTTACACTGAAGAACACAATTCCAATCACAACTGAAACTCTTCTTTTATAGCTGAATTCAGCTATATACCCACCTATATATCTAGCTTGTTATAATCAACCATCAAAATCCTCAGATGATCGATCATCAAGAACTTAACTTGGTAATTGGTAAGTGGGTTATTCCTAGACTTGCTTTTTACTGTCATCGGAAACAGAAGTTGCTGCCCCGAAACTAACAACAACGCCGGGAAAGGCCTCGTAAGCGGCCGGTGCATGAGCAACTTCGCCGGCGGTGGCAACGTCCATTTCCATTGTGCAGCGGCCGTTGCCGTGTTTAGGTAAATTCGTGCATGGATTACCTAGGCCGGTCGGAACTTTGCCTTTCAGCGACTGAAAATGAAGCTGAGAGTCATTGTTCTTCATCAGCCAGTGATCTCCTTGCAATGGCCTCATTGCCAGAGCTTCTCGAAAACCAGAGACACATAAAACTGCGAAGACGAAAGCAACTCTGTAGCACTGCTTGTTCTGAACAAACCCCATTTGATCGAGCAGGATTGAAATGAACGTAGATGTTTTGTGTTTATAATTGAGAATGATCGGAGATGGCATTAATGGAAGGAGAGGGATGGTGTATATATATAGTTTACAGATCAATGCATAATAGTTTATGGATTATTAGGGTTGATTAGAGTTTAGTTTAGTGTCTGGTTGGTTGACTCAGAGCCGCGTTTTTGAAGTTTGAATTTAGAGAGGGAGAGTCTAAATCAAAAACGAGGGTTCCTTAGTTAGCTTGAATAAGTCCATAAGTATATATTATACATGAATCAAACTTCAATTGGTCGAGTGTGTCATGGTGTCAAACTTGGTGGAATTTCATATGTAACGTTACATAGTTCCATGGGTTTTGAATTCCTCGACACTACAACAATATAGAGCAAAAGACACACCTTGTATGATTTTTAAAGGTGTTACATTTTCTCTTAACTGTGGCAAGTGAGGGTATTAATGGAGTATGAGGGAAAATGCTACACATGTGTGAGTTGCAACACCCATAAAAGCCACACAAAATGTGTGGCCTTTGTCATATATTGATGTAGTGCGATTAATATTATTTTTAGGGGCTCAAATTGAACTTTTCCTCACTTTTTTGGACAAAAATAACTTAGAGAAAGGATAGGGATATGCATAAATTGAAATATTGAGTCGCTAAACATTGACTGAAGCTCTAGAACAACGTACATTTCACCATTTCAATGCCCAGAATATGGGTCTCAAAACTCAAAAGCGTCTAATTTAGCCTTTAAATTGAAGTATATAATACTATACACAATGCTTCTCTGTCATGCAATATAGTATAGTTAGACTCTTAAGTCTGATATATGCGAGGAACTGATGATTAAACTACCAAGAAATTCACTAAGCTAGAGTGTAGGAGTTATCTAGAATTAGTGTTATACCATAATCATACAAGTCGAAGAGGGCACGTTATCATGTAACTCAACTACCAAAATCATTCATTCTTTAGGTCTTTGTGTGTGATTGAAATTGTCCATGTCATTTAGATTGCGAAACAATTCTAATTTGGCCATCTCTAATAACAAATGATTTATGCAGAGAAAGTAAAAGAATGAATCATCAGTGAAGTTGCATGGGAGAAAGAACTAAGAAATTCAATATTCCAAACCGTAGTTTACTCTAGGTCTTCCTCCATTTTTGAGATACAAGAAAAGTTCAACAATATTGTAGACATGTACTGAGGAAAGCATCAGCTGCAGAACCAAAGTTTCAATAAGCAAAGTAGCTCGACGCCTCGACCAACCTATATCTTGGACCCGTTGCCTATTATTCCAGCTCCAAAGTACATATCCCATTTGACAAAGTCAATTAACCGTGGGTTGACTTGCTGGCTTTTAGTTTCGGCTTCAAATGTTCACAGATTTGGCATATCGAAAGTAAACGTTCATAAGAAGACTGTACACAAATGAGTAAAGCAAAACGAGACCAAGTAAAAGTCATTGCCCTCCCAAAACTTCAAGCTAGCTCCTTTTGCTCCGTGCATGCTTAATCTGCTGCGCTAGGTTTTCACATACGTTGGTTGTCACTTTGGCCTTCCTTTTCTAAAAGAGGTGCCATAATATATATGCCAACGTGAAGCTGCATATTTGACATCGGAGATAGCAGCTTAGACACTCGTATATGCACCGGCCAACAATGTTAGTCGTCGTGGTGGATCAATTAATTAATAAGGGTGTGTTCGGATTGGTGTCTCTTAAACTATATATTTTGATGAGATGTATAATCATACAGTGGCGGATCACGATTTATAAACCGAGTGGGCTTGAATTTTCATTTTTGTCTAATAAAAAAAATTTAAGAAAAATTTATAATATAATATACCAATTTTAAACAAAAATATATTATACGTACATTATTTTAAGACGTAAAAATTAAGAACTTGTCAGCACTTCTGTTTAATCAGTTCAATGAAAAGTGAGAATTTCATATGAAAATAAAAGGCACAATAAATTAATGTTTCTTTGCAACCTACATGGAAAAAAAGACATAATATCTTAAGAAAAAAATTATCACCCAAAGTAGAGACCAAAACTACACAGAAGAGAATGCCATTATATATCCAGTTTGAGCCAAGAAAGAAGGAAAAAAAACGAAGCCCCTTCTCCAGTTTAAGGCTAATGTGCTAGGGGAGAAAGAAGAAAAAACCAATTTGGGTAGAAAGCAGAGAAAAGAAGACAACCAGTTTGGGTAGAAAGAAGAAAAAAGAAGACTATTGTATGACTATTGCCTAGTTTGAACTGGGGTGGCCTTGACATTGACAAAAAAGCTAAGTCACTCATGCTACAGCTGATGATATGATATGATATGATATGGTCGCATACGATAGAGATTACTGGAAAAAAATTAATAAGATTATTTTATTTTTTGTACACGTGTTGTTCTGTAATTTGTCGCAGATTTTCTGTGTTTACAAAAGTGACACGTCCAGTGGGACCTCTGCGCCTCTCATCTCCTTCTCCGTAAGAAAGTTCAAATCCGTTTTAGCAATGGCCTCCAAGAACACCCAAGCCATCTCGACGAAGAAATCCAAACCAACGACCTCGAGGTCAAGCAGCGAATCATCTGGTCATGTCACCCGTAGCATGGCAAGGAATCAACCCACAACATTCGTGGCTCTGCCTTCCAAGCCTCGCAAACCAATCATCAGCTTGGAGAATCTTGGGGAAAGCAAGCATGTCTCTCGAAGTGAAGAGAGGGAAACTCTGAAGAAACTAAGGGAGCGGTCGTCCTCACCTACCTCGAATGATGAATCAAGCACGGCTTCATACATGAGAGTCCTAATGGTGATGAAAACAACACGTATGGCATATCGTTGGATGATTCATCGTAACCTAGCCACATGCAAGTCATGGTGACAGGCGCGTCCACAATTGAATAGTAAATAACTAGTCTGATGGGAATGGTTGAGAAGCTCACCAAAACGGTGGAAAAAAAAAAAAAGACATGCAAATTGCCGAGCTTTATAGCAGGCATGAAAATCAAGATGAAGAAAAAAAAGAAAAAGTAGGTGACAACTCTAAGAATGATGACAAGGACGATGATGACTCTCTTAGATCCATGTCCTTCCAGCAATTGCAGGACATCATCACAAACTCCATTATAGCTCAATATGGAGGTCCTTCTCGTGATTCTCTCACCTACTTCAAACCCTACACCAAAAGAATCAACAGTTTAAGGATGTTGGGGTACCAGCCGCCAAAGTTCCAGCAATTCGAAGGGAAGGGCAACCTAAAGCAACATGTTGCTCATTTCATTGAAACTTGCAACAATGTTGGGACGGAGGGTGACCACCTTGTCAAACAGTTTGTTTGCTCTTTGAAAGGCAATGCCTTTGAGTGGTACACGGACTTAGAGCCCGAGTCTATCGACAGTTAGGACCAAATGGAAAGTGAATTCCTAAACCATTTCTATAGTACAAGGCGTACTGTGAGTATGATGAAACTCACCAACACGAAACAATGGAGGGACGAACCATCAATTGACTTCATCAATAGGTGGCGCTTGCTTAGTCTTGATTATAAAGATTGCTTGTCAGAAGCGTCTGCAGTTGAAATGTGCATCTAAGGCATGCACTTTGATTTGTTGTACATTCTTCAAGGTATCGAACCTTTGAAGAACTGGCTACATGAGCATGATATGGAGTTGAGCATAGCTAGCCACAAGGGTAAGAAAGAGTATGTCAGTGACCGACGAAAAGATAAGGCTTTTAGCAGCAAGATTGACAAGGTTGTGAAAAGGCCTACAAAGGAGTCGATGACTGTGAATGTTGCTCCAATCAAAATCTCCACAAGAGACAAGAAAGAGGTTAAGAAAGTAGAACCAACTCAAACCTACGAGAGGAGGAAATGCTCATTGATTGAGTTGGAGCAAAAGACTTACCCGTTCCCAGATTCTGACATAGCAGGCATGTTAGAGGATTTTCTTGAAAACAAGGTGATAGAACTTCCAGAGTGCAAACGTCCAGAAGAAATGCATCGAGTCAACGACCCGAAGTATTGCAAGTTTCATCGCATCATTAGCCACCTAGTCAAGAAGTGCTTTGTTTTGAAGGATTTGATCATGAAACTCGCCAGACAAGAAATAATCGAGCTTGATGTTGACGAGGTTGCTGAGGTCAATTGCACTACCATTTCATTTTGGTCGTTTGAGCCAGTTCAAGTACCTTCTACGCCAATGAAAACGCCATACCATTTCTCAAAGGATACTTGCAATGATAAAAAGTTAGAGGAAGTGAAGCCAATCTAGCAAGTGAACCTCACTCCTAAAGCTGTCTCATGCGACGATGATGAAGGATGGATACTAGTCACTCGAAGAAAAGCGTGCAGAAGTGTGTTGTCAAGTCCACCACCCTCGCGGCCAAATCACAAACAACCACATAGGAGTTGTCGATGGCTCGAGAAGAATGAGACAAGGTGTATAAAGGAGATCACTCCCTGTGTACAGAAGTCCCTTAATCAAAACCCGCCAACAAAGTGCATGCCTAAGGCACGAATGAGTCTGAGAGCAGTTCAATGACAACAAGTTATGAAGGTGGTTCCAAAGATTCTGGGAAGGTTGAAGAAAATAAAGTGTTAAAACAATTGGAAAACTTACCTCTAAAATTTAGCCTCTCTAACCTGTTACAGCTGCCCAAATTGGCAACACGTGCGTTAGTCCAATTGCTGCTTGATGTGGGCAAACATTCTTCGAACATCAATGAATGTGCGACATGCGTGGCATGTTGCGACGCCATTCACTTCACAGATGAAGATTTACAATTGGGTTCAAAGCTACACAATTGATCTCAGAGCAAAAATTAAATCGCATGCTTATAGATGGAGGGTCTGCTTTGAACATTATGCCAAAATCGACAATGTCTCAACTCGGCATCAATATTTACGAGTTATCTAAAAGTCGTTTCATGATCTAGGGTTTTAACCAAGGAGGGCAAAGAGCAATATACATGATTCAGCTAGACATGGTTATTGGTGAATTGAAGTCAAACACTTTGTTCCACGTGATCTATGCAAAGACTTCATACAAAATATTGTTAGGGCGACCATGGGTTCATGAAAATGGTGTCGTACCTTCAACTCTGGATCAATGCTTCAAGTTCTATCGCGGAGGTGTGAAAACAGTGGTAGGTGATACAAAGCAATTCACCAAAGCTGAGTCTTACTTCACAGATTCTAAGTTCTATTTAGACGAGGAATCAGTCATAGAAGTTCTTCCGGTTGAAGTACCCTCAGCATGGAAGGCTACAAAGGTGACAAGGAGAGAAGTTGAAACAAAGGGCAAGAGAAATGAAGAGTCATATAAGTCTTCATCTGAAACTGTGACATCAGCTACAAAAGACAAGTCCAATCCAGTTGTCCCAGTCCTTCGATATGTGCCAAAGTCCAAGCGCAAGGAAGGAGAGTCTCCGTTTGTGGGAGCAAAGCGGTAAGTAAGTCCTCAGAGGTTGGGTGAAGATGACATAAAATTATTGAAGGAAGCGTCAATATTGCCATTGACGAAGTTGAACTATCAAACTTCTACCAAGCAACCATTGAAAGGATTTGTCAAACCAGTCCAAGGAAGGGGAGCACGGGCCTTTACCCAAGAAAAGAATAAATGAAGGGTTTGACCCCAATGCTTACAAACTGTTGGCAAAGGCTGGATTCAACTTTAGTTAGTCGCGTAAAGAGGATGATAAAGTTGCCAGCAAGAAAGCATATGAGCTCAATGAGTCTCAAAAGAAGTTAAGAGAACAGGGAAATACAGGTGATTCGTCTAAGGCAGGTCTTGGTTTTGTCTCAAGCAAACCAATCAATATCTCAGGTAGAAGAAAAGCGGAGAAAGCAAGCATGCAATATATAAGTGTTAGTACATAGCCAAAATACTTGGCTGAGTCGAGAATAAGGCGCAATTACCCGGTCACTGAAGATCATTCCAGGCGAGATAGCTCTGGTGAGCCCTTCACGGATATCCAAAGAGTGAAGGGCCAGTAACAACCCGCTTGCCAAAATCATTCTAGCAACAAAACACCCTCTCAAAAGGGAAGACACTGCAAAAGGTAACAAATAATCCCACATCGGAGACTGAGGACTTCAAGGCCTAACCTTGACCTATAAAACAGGCACAAGCTCCCATAAAAGGTAGACAACTCTCTTCCAACACTCCCGTACACGCAAGTAGCCCAAAGCTAACTTAAGCATCGGAGAGTCCGAAGACTGGGTTACCCCAGTTCCGACTTCCTGACGCTATTACTTGTGCAGGACCAAAGGATTCTACCTCTCCCCGACTCGCAACCCCTTTCCGGCTTGTGACCTCGGGACAGGACAAGTAGAAACAATAAGTATTGAGGAAGTAGAAGATGAAGTTCCATAAACTCAATCTGTCTCTCGCACTTCGGCATTCGATCGCATCTGCCCAAGTTCTCAAAGAACTACTAAATCAACAAGCATAGTTTTGGTGTTTGAGCGTGTTGATAGGTCAACAAGTCGAAACTCAGTCTTCAATCGTCTTGACACTTTAACTACACGAACTTCTGTGTTCAGAGGGTTGTCAACATCAAACGAAGAAAGAAAACATGTGAAGCCAACTTCTCGAAAGTCGGCACTTGAAATGATCCAAGCACCTAAAAAACAAGGGAGCAAAAGAAAAGAAGTCGTTGGTCAAACGGAAGATAAAGAAATCCAAAGTCTCATCCCATCATGCATGAAAAGACGTTGCATGTTGGAGGTGAATTCGACGGACCAACTTAAAGTGAAGCAACATACCATCATACTCACTGGTCAAGACAAAGAAGGCGATGGGGCTAGTTATAATGAGGGTGATATTGTTCAATGTGCTTATCACATCACAGTAGCGGAAGTTTAAGCTTATGAAGATGATGACCATGAGGGCCCCAAATATGAAGTGGAGGCAGCTCCTATAGAACTTGAAGATGGGGTAAAAGCTACAGTTGATGAACTTAAGGAGCTTAATTTGGGGACAGAGGAGGACCCAAGACCAATATTTGTGAGCGCATCACTAAGTCCCCAAGAAGAGAAGGAGTACTATGACTTGTTGCTCAAATATAAGGATGTCTTCACTTGGACTTACAAAGAAATGCTAGGTCTTAACCCTAAGTTAGCAGTTCATCGATTAGCTGTACGTTAAACTGGAGGCTCGACCCATCAAGCAACTGACACGACTTTTTTGAACAGATGTTCAAACCCAAATTGAAGCAGAGGTTGACAAGTTGATCGCTGTAGGCTTCATCAGAGAGGTCCAATATCCCAAGTGGATTGTGAACATTGTCCTTGTTGAAAAGAAGAATGGACAATTGCGTGTGTGGGTAGACTTTCGCGACTTGAATGATGCGTGTCCGAAAGACGACTTCCCTTTGCCTATCATCAAACTCATGGTGGATGCAACCACAAGTCATGAAACTTTATCTTTCATGGATGGTCGTCTGGCTACAACCAAATAAGAATGGAGATAGAATCAAAGGAGTTCAGAAAGATTTGTAACCCGCATTCATATCAATAAAATTATATTATTCTTTGTACACGTGTTGTTCTGTAATTTGTCGCAGATTTTCTGTGTTTACTAGAACAACAGGTACATCAACAAAACCCTAAGAGGCTAGCAGAGTAGCAGGGGATCTATTCAGCTAAAAGTCGATGTTTGTATAGCATGGAAGTTTTCGATTCTCATATACATTTTCCTTAAAATTAATAGTCCTCACAATTGGTCATGCTCACGACAATGCAATATATCAATCCAATTGTATCGTCCAACAGCATTGGTCTGTGTTAAGAACATCATGATCATCATTCTTGTTCAATCTGTTTTTTAAATTCAGGTTTTCACTGATATCATTTGCTCTTGTAATGAGGTAACTGTAACTCCAATGTCTTGGTTTATATCTGATAGAGGCATAAAATGCCATGTTCTTAGTATATTTTCCTACCCTATTTAGCTATGTTATTTCCTTAATAATGCCATTTTTAACATGTTTTATCTTATAGGAGTCATTTGCGCACAAACAAAGAAAAGGAGCTTAAGTCGCAGAAATTACGAAGAATTCTATTTGCTCGAGGAATCCTACTTCAACTAGGATTCCCATTTCATCATGGAGATCCTGTGTCGACATGGAAACCTCTTTCAAATAGGAAATCCTGTTTCTACAAGGAATCGAAGAAGAAAAAGTCAAATCCTAATCCAACTAGGAGAGCTTGTTGCCGCGCAAATAAAAGCCCAATCCATGGACTTCTTTGCCGATTTTAGAGTCCATAATTCAAGGGAAATTAAGTCCAAGTCAAACTCAGAAATTAATGAAAGATTGTGGAAGAATCAAGAAGATAAAATCAGAAAATTAAGGAAGGAGAATCCTATTATACCTAGAAGAGATTCCCACCGATTTTGTGGAGATCTCTTGTGTAATTAGGACTTGTTTTCAGCCACAAGATCAAGAGAGATCCAAGGGTTGCGGCAATGCTAGGGTTTCATCAACTCAATATAAATAGGAGGGACTAGAAGAGAGGAATTCACCACTTCACAATCCAGAAAAATTCTGAAAAGTTCTCTCTCTCTTTCTCTTGCCGTCGCACCACTTGAGGAGCCCTAAGGAGTCAAGACCTCTGCCCCAAGGCCGAGCCAAGGAGGAGAGTAGCAGCCGAGTCCAAAGCCTTGCAATCGACAACTAGTTGGCCTCTCTTTGCCGATTCCAATTGTAATGGTTCTTTGTTGTTTTTGTTTTGTTTTCTTTGGTTTCGAATTCGTGCATGAACTCCTATGTTTTCTTTATAAATTCGAATGATGTTTGAGTCATGAGGGTTTGAATTTCCAGAATATTTGAATATGTAGTTTAATTATTTATGATCTTGTGTTTTCGGTTCTAATATTATGGTTTGTGTTAAAAGCTTTATCTAGTGCGTAAGTGATTACTAACTCTGCAGGTTGGTAGTGCTAGAGGTTTATTTCGTGTTTAGAAGTATTCCGTTGTGGTGAAGGCCATGTTGTAGTGGCCGAGATAAGTGCTTTGCATGTGAAAAGTTAGGCAACGTTTGTAAACTTAGTAATTTGTTTAAGTCCGTTTTCATCTTAATGACTTGTAGATTTTGCATGTAAGTTGCTCGTGGCATTATGTGTTTAATTTATGAGATGCTCTAGGCCTAGACGTTCTGACCTAGTAACTATTAAGGAAAACCGATTAAGTGCATGTCCTCGACGGGTGTATCTTAGGACTTAGTTTCGCAAAGCATGATAATATTTCCGTTACGCATTTGAAGTAATTAATTGCATGTTCATTATTCTGGAATGATTTATTTGGATGGATTGGTTGAAGTCGGTCACGTGTATATAGTGTGTGTGCGTGTGTTTATTTATCATTTTTAGGATGTTAGAAACCCCAAATCAAAACCCCCGTTAAATGATTTGTGCCAAGTGTATATTTGTTAATATTTATTTCTGTTTTGTTTACTAACATCTCTTTTAAGCGACTCTAGATGCAGAGACCCCTCCACGAGTCTCCGGACTGAACGATACCCCATTTACTTTATGCTACATCTACACAAAAGAGGGTTTAATTGCGTCGGGCCCCTGTTGCTCGTGTATCTCGTATATATGCGCCCCGGAGGCTCGCGTCAATTTTGGCGCCGTTGCCGGGGACTTGTGATAAGTTCTCGCATTTGGGTCAATTTAATTTTCTTGTTGTTTATCTAACTAACTCGTTTGTTTTATTTATTTTCAGATTTTGGTTATTGGAATGCACATTGTGGATAGGTAAAGTCGCAAGTGTTAATAGGGTTCTCTTAGATCCTTATTAACATTTGTCGATTGATTGAACACATGAATGACTCTCAGCTGAGTAAGGGGAATTATTCGGTGTCTAGGTTGAGTTAAAGTACCTGGGAACATAAATTGGATCTCATGACTGCAAGGGTTTTGTCCCTACAGTCAAATTACGAGTCCTACCAGCCTACTACGTCTACCTGGCCGAGTAAAACTCTTGAAACCACGGAGTTGCGCATGTCTCAATCTCTATACTTAGGCCGCACGCCACTTTGTTGCATTGCAAGAATTCGGATTTGAAAATCTATAAAATTTCGACCCCTAACCTTGTCTTTAAACTAACATGTCGATACTTATCGTTAAAATGAGTTTATACTTAAGATTTTGCAGACGTGTAGAGTCTTTGGTTTTCATTTTAATTCTTGTGTTTCTTAACTCTTAACCGTTACTAACTTGCATTTAAGTTTTCAGATGTCTACCCCAATTACCATAGCTAATGCACTCGAGATGCTTGTCTACTTTGACGGAGAAATACTTGACAAGATACCGGAGTTCAATGGAGACACAACGCAGCAACCGGGGACGCACATTTTTATGATCGAGACTACCTCAACAATCGAAGGCGTTGGAGTAAGAGGAACTAATGGAAACAGGGATGCCGTGTGCATCATCTTGCTGCACATGAGCTTGCAAGGGCGAGCACTCCAATGGTTTGAGGACCTTGACCATAACACCACAACGTGGGACGAGTTGAAGAGAAGTTTCGTTGCTGAGTTCCGGCTTATACCGTCAATTGCGGATGCACCAAATGGAATGAAGTTAGTAGCTGATTTTTCAAATGACCGGCGGCCCGCTAACACTCCCGCGCGCAAATATGTTCAACATTTGCTTAACCAAGAGCGAAGGGAGGTAGCACCACGCCAATACTACGAGGAACTGCACCACCAACCATCTAAAGATCAAGTCTCGGCCAAAGTCAAGGACACCCTATTTAGGGTAGACTCTCTTACGGCCGAGCTCGCCAAGTGTGTGTGTTGCGGACCGAATAGTGGAGCTTCAATTGCTGAGCTGACTTCTCAAACCCCTATGCCACATCCATCAACTTTCCCTCAACCTTCCATGCTGCCCAAACCATCCAATCAATGCTTGGTTGCCACCAAGACCATACAAAAGAAGAAGAAGGCCGAAACAATGCAAAAGCTACTTGACTGTATGGAGAAGATACTTGCAAAGCAAGATGATCAAGCCAAGGTAATTAAGGAGATAAAGGATGATGTCCACTTCCTCTATGATGAGTTGGATACCGTCCTTCACTTCCCAAGGTTTGTGGATGAAGAGGAAGAAGAGGATGAGGATGATGAAGAGGACCCCATTGAGGACGACAATGAAGATGATGACGATGGCCATGATGATGGCGGTGATGAAGGAATGCCCAATGTCGGAGCTGATGAAGACATGTATGGTGACAATGAGGATGAGGAAGATCCGAATGAGTACATAGAGGAGAGTGACCAAGAGTCCGGTGACAACCATAGTAATGTCACGGATGATGACGAGGGAAACTCTCGCCGCTCCTACTCTCCACCTGCCTCACCATACTACCCTTATGATGATGCTGAGCTTGCCGAAGGTTGGGAGGACAACCTGGACATGGAGACCACATTCGCTAATGAGGATTAGGGGAGACATAATAAACCGTCTAGCCAATGGACGTAAAAAGAAGCGCTCTAAAGGGAGGCAACCCTTTCATTTCGGTTTGGTAGCCAAAGGCTTAGGTTTTCGTTCATTTCTATCTTTGGTTTTTGTAGTTGAGTTGCACCTTTTTGCAACACCCTTTTGGTTATTTTCTAGTAAGTTTTTCAGTTTTTAATAATTTGGTTTTATTACGTTTGAAATTTTTGATTAGTCTGGTTTGAGATGTGCAGTCCAGTGACTTGGAACGTGCACAGATCTCAGCTCCTTTGGAATTACGCCATGTATTATATATGGATGGAAAGATCTACGAGTCTAGTTTCTGAATCTTTTTACAGAACTGGATTTGGAGTTCGGATGAGCCGGGAATTCGAGTTTTAATGGAGCGAGGTCAGAGCAGAAACTTCTGGAACAAAGCCGAACTGATCAGGGACATTCTTTGTGAACAGTCCAGTTCTTTGTTTTATCTTCAAGCATGTTGGTATGATCTTTGATGAGAAGACCAAGGCCTTAGAACCTTGGGGGCCGGTGCCTACATCCAGCAAGTTCCGCGATGAGCAAAGTTTGGGAGGTCTACAAGGGGGAGAATTTCTTACTTAATTTAAACCGATGTTTAGTGTTTTTGTGAATTTCATTCTCTATGCTTCGATTCTATGTTGCATGCTATATCTTGTTATACATTGAGGACAATGTAGGATTTAAGTGTGGGGGAGGGATTTACATGATAGTTGAGTCTTTAAATTTGTTTATTTTTCGTTTTTAGTTTTAGTGTTTAAATTTTAAATTTTTCGAGTCATTTAAAAAATTTTTCTTGCTCTTTATTTATGTTTTTGAGTCTTAGGAGCCCTTAATGTCGATGATAGACTATAATCTCTGAATTGATGATTTTGAAATGATAACAAAATCGAGATGATCTTAGGTTGATTTTTCTTTGGTTAATTGCAATGAGTTGAAAATATATGGTATGTAGTGGATATGGTTTGTAACTTTGGTATAGAATTTGAACATATTCAGCTAAGTTTTGATTCATATGAACCTATGTGAGATTTTGAGCCGATATATGTGCCATTTCTTTCGAGTGTTTATAGGAAAAATCTATCTTTTCTTGGTTATTATTATTTGGAATCTCATTGTTCTTTCATTTGATTGATTGCATGCCATAGCTCTTTAATGAACTCTAGAGTGCTAGAACTCATTCTTGTGAATTGCAAAACTTATAGTCATTACATGTTCTGATCTTGGAAATGAAAAGAAGAAATTTTTAGGATGATCACCAATGCCAAATTAACCTATGTCCTATTTTGTGTGCGCGGCACACCCCTTAGTTTAGCCCTTTGAGCCTACGTTTTGCCTTTCTTTCATCACCCTTGTAAACACTACCCTGAGCTTAGTAATAGAAATCTCTACCTTTATCCTTCGGATCTAGTAGAGCTTATTTTGTAATGTTTATATGAAGGTGTGGTTGAAGAGCAAGTGTGGGGGAGTTAGAAGTGTCCAATGAAAAAAAAAAAAAAAAAAAAAGAGAGTTGTGCCGAAAAGAAAAAGAAAAAAAAAAAAATACATGTCATCGGCAGGAAAAGAAAGAAATATTCATGGACAAGTTCTTTTGTGAAATTGGAGTTGTGTGAGTAAATTGAAGGCCTAGAAACAGAAATATTTGGCCTTTGTCCGTTTTCATGTTATAAGGGGAGTGTTGTGACGTTTTTGGAGTCTCATGAACTCATTTCGGGGACATAAGGTTGTTGGAATGCTCTGCTAGGTCCTTAGGATCCTTATGATCTCAGTTCCGATAAATTCATACCTTTAGCCTAGCCACATTTACACCTTTTGAATTCCTTCTTGATCCTTGAGATGTGCAGCCTATGATCTGTGGAGTCTTTCACAAGAGTTGAGCTTATGGTTTTTGGTTCATTTGTGCATGTTATCATATTCTTTCTTGAGGTTCATTATTATCTTTTCTATGTGAGCTATTCATAATTTCTCAAGATACTATTTATCTTGCATAGATGAGTGAGCCAGAAAATCTGAGTGAAAAAAGAATGAGTGCATATCCTTGTGAGCTATGAATCATTATTTATCTGAAATATGTTGAGCTTAACCAACACCACTGTTCTTCCAAGTCCTACATGTTTATGTAATTAACCGTGGCAATTAACTCTCGAAAGTTCATAGAGTGAATCTTGATTGAGGAAGAGTTTCAATGTTATGAGTTCCGAGATTTACTAGACATTATAGGGGCATTAGAGTTTTTGTTTCGAGTCTTGTTAGCTTGGTTTTGCTAAGGGACTAGCAAAAGCTAAGTGTGGGGGAGTTGATAGAGGCATAAAATGCCATGTTCTTAGTATATTTTCCTACCCTATTTAGCTATGTTATTTCCTTAATAATGCCATTTTTAACATGTTTTATCTTATAGGAGTCATTTGCGCACAAACAAAGAAAAGGAGCTTAAGTCGCAGAAATTACGAAGAATTCTATTTGCTCGAGGAATCCTACTTCAACTAGGATTCCCATTTCATCATGGAGATCCTGTGTCGACATGGAAACCTCTTTCAAATAGGAAATCCTGTTTCTACAAGGAATCGAAGAAGAAAAAGTCAAATCCTAATCCAACTAGGAGAGCTTGTTGCCGCGCAAATAAAAGCCCAATCCATGGACTTCTTTGCCGATTTTAGAGTCCATAATTCAAGGGAAATTAAGTCCAAGTCAAACTCAGAAATTAATGAAAGATTGTGGAAGAATCAAGAAGATAAAATCAGAAAATTAAGGAAGGAGAATCCTATTATACCTAGAAGAGATTCCCACCGATTTTGTGGAGATCTCTTGTGTAATTAGGACTTGTTTTCAGCCACAAGATCAAGAGAGATCCAAGGGTTGCGGCAATGCTAGGGTTTCATCAACTCAATATAAATAGGAGGGACTAGAAGAGAGGAATTCACCACTTCACAATCCAGAAAAATTCTGAAAAGTTCTCTCTCTCTTTCTCTTGCCGTCGCACCACTTGAGGAGCCCTAAGGAGTCAAGACCTCTGCCCCAAGGCCGAGCCAAGGAGGAGAGTAGCAGCCGAGTCCAAAGCCTTGCAATCGACAACTAGTTGGCCTCTCTTTGCCGATTCCAATTGTAATGGTTCTTTGTTGTTTTTGTTTTGTTTTCTTTGGTTTCGAATTCGTGCATGAACTCCTATGTTTTCTTTATAAATTCGAATGATGTTTGAGTCATGAGGGTTTGAATTTCCAGAATATTTGAATATGTAGTTTAATTATTTATGATCTTGTGTTTTCGGTTCTAATATTATGGTTTGTGTTAAAAGCTTTATCTAGTGCGTAAGTGATTACTAACTCTGCAGGTTGGTAGTGCTAGAGGTTTATTTCGTGTTTAGAAGTATTCCGTTGTGGTGAAGGCCATGTTGTAGTGGCCGAGATAAGTGCTTTGCATGTGAAAAGTTAGGCAACGTTTGTAAACTTAGTAATTTGTTTAAGTCCGTTTTCATCTTAATGACTTGTAGATTTTGCATGTAAGTTGCTCGTGGCATTATGTGTTTAATTTATGAGATGCTCTAGGCCTAGACGTTCTGACCTAGTAACTATTAAGGAAAACCGATTAAGTGCATGTCCTCGACGGGTGTATCTTAGGACTTAGTTTCGCAAAGCATGATAATATTTCCGTTACGCATTTGAAGTAATTAATTGCATGTTCATTATTCTGGAATGATTTATTTGGATGGATTGGTTGAAGTCGGTCACGTGTATATAGTGTGTGTGCGTGTGTTTATTTATCATTTTTAGGATGTTAGAAACCCCAAATCAAAACCCCCGTTAAATGATTTGTGCCAAGTGTATATTTGTTAATATTTATTTCTGTTTTGTTTACTAACATCTCTTTTAAGCGACTCTAGATGCAGAGACCCCTCCACGAGTCTCCGGACTGAACGATACCCCATTTACTTTATGCTACATCTACACAAAAGAGGGTTTAATTGCGTCGGGCCCCTGTTGCTCGTGTATCTCGTATATATGCGCCCCGGAGGCTCGCGTCAATATCTTAGCCTAGATAATCTAGGCATGCATGACAAGAATGGCAAGAGCGTACAAGATGAACTTGGAAAGAAGTTCACAACAGCTGTATGAATCTCCTAGAGGACATGATGACGATGATCCACCATCGTCATAACCTCATACTCTCATAGGAATAGAAAAATCCCAACAAGAAAGAATCTGCAAATACAAACAACTAATTAAGCTTTGTCTGGTGATGTTAGTATCGGAGGAGCAGCCCCATAAAATATTGCTGTACTCTTATCTCTCTCTTTGTCCATGAGGATATGAGGACTTGTTCTCCCTTCAAACTTGAAGATCAGTCTGGTGCCTCCAAGTGGCAGCCATTTGTGCCTTCACTAGGGTTTTGTCAAGGACTTGACTTGGCCGGAGAGGAAGAGGACAACCTCCTACCAAGACCCTCTTTGTTTAACTACGGCTTAATGCCCTTAATATCCCTCCTGAATGATTAAGAACTCATAGTAATGCATGACTTATTGGTAATTTGCTGAACCTCCAGAAGGGAATAGGATGACTGTTTTGCTGCAATAATATTTATATAACATAGGAACCAAACAAACAGAAGAGAACAAAACTTGGCATATAGAAAACTCAGAAAACATACCTTGCAAATATATACTTCCTCGTCAACCAAAACAAGGAGATGCAGACGAGCTCTCCACTACAGTTCAGACCCTAGCTAAGCTGATTAATACAAACTTGTTTGCAGTTAATTTTCTTCTATTATAATCCCTTCTTTCCTAGCTTCCTCGCTCCCTAGCTTCCTTCGTTAATTCATCAATACCTTCTTCCTCAAGTATTGAACTTCCAATAGTAATGGAGTTTCAGTTCCAGCTGCAGAAACAGATTTCATTTCCAGCGGGGGCTCAAACACATAGAGCTTCAGGCATTCCAATAAGCAGGAAAGGCAATAAGTTCAAGGGAGGTAAAAATAGAAGCAACAACATTAACAGGTTTGTTGGGGTGAGACAAAGACCTTCAGGGAGATGGGTAGCTGAGATCAAAGACACAACACAAAAGATCAGGATGTGGCTTGGAACCTTTGAAACTGCTGAAGAGGCTGCTCGAGCTTACGATGAAGCTGCTTGCCTTCTTCGTGGCAACAACACTCGGACCAACTTCATCACACATGTCTCTTTGGATTCCCCTCTTGCTTCTCGAATCCAAAATCTCCTCAACACCAAGAAGCCAGGACCCAATTGTAAACAAAATGTCCAAAGGACTAGTAGTACTGCTTCTAGTATTGCCTCTCATCCCCCAACAGCTAAAAGTACCAGCAGCACTAGTACTAGTACTAGTTCCACTAGCAAGAGTTGTGTTTCGAGTGAAGTATCGAATCAAGAGTCGTCAAATCATCAATTTTCTGATAATGTATACAAACCAGACTTGAGCAACTGCCATCAGCACCCTTTTGATCAGTTGAGTACTAGTACTACTTCTTCTTCCTCTTACCAATCCAATCTTTCTTGGGGTGATGGATTCTCATTTGCTCAACAAATGTTTGAGACACCAAAAGATGAAGCTGCTTTGTCGACCGAGTTAACTTCAGTTGATGAAGGTGGTGATTCGGATGACTTGTTGGAATTCGAAAGGATGAAAGTCGAAAGACAGATATCAGCTTCATTGTATGCTATGAATGGTGTGCAAGAGTATATGGACACAATTCATGATGCAAATGAAGCTCTTTGGGATCTTCAACCATTCTGTGCTTTGTGATCCAACTGTTCCATGAATGCCGTTATCGATATTAATCTTCATTTCTCTTTCTGTATCATTGATTCTGGTCACTGTATTCGTTTCTTTTTTTCCATTCACTTTAAGAAAGAAGGGTTTATGATAGAGACCGTATAACAATAACAGAACGAGAATTATATGTTTCAGATTGATAAAGATCGAGTATTATTATTATTGTAAAACTTATTTTTGCTGATTAAGATCAGAAATATACTTGGAGAAGTTACCTGATTGACGTTTCTGAGAGCTTTACTGAACCATCTGTTCCATTGTTTGAAGTTTGAACTATCTTTCGTCCTCTAAGAGAGACTACTGACTAACGAAAGTGTTCACAATCCGAAAAATCGAAATTGGTTGGAGCTTGGGGAGCAATCATACGAAAATTGTTACCTGAAGAACATGAGAAATGTATACAACTTACAATTATAACTTCACTTCATGAGAAGGTAACATAAGTGACAATCATTGTCACACCCTACAAGGATACGTGAGGTTTCACAAGAACATAATCATAGCTTGCTCTTTGTAGCAAATGAAAGAGATGATAAGCGAAAACGAAATTTTACAAAAAGAATAATTTAGTTGAAATTTACACAGACGGAAGCTGAGCTCAACCAAACAAAATCATTCTCAGATTCAACAAAATGATATTGATCTTCTTATTGCTCCCCAAAGCTGTATACTTTACAGTTTACACTCAATTATCACACCTGTTAATGAAATATAATGCAACCACTCATCCACTCCGCAAACCAAATATGCCAAAGATTAAAATGTAAAAATAAATGAAACTCCCAAAAAGAACGCCAAAATATGTCAAAACCCAGAAGAAAAAAAGGCTGGGAATCGAAGAGAGAAAATGACCAAAACTGCTATACTGTCAAATCCTATCATATTCTTTGTGTTCAGACAAAATAAAGCTAGTGCTGCTGTACACGTTGGATACACATTATGCATGCCTCTGACTTGGTATAAAGCCACCCATCTGCCTTCTGGTATGCATCTGACATCGAGCAATTCACATATCAAGGATGGGAAAAATCTTTATATGATGAAAGAATAAGATGCATATATGCAGGCATGAGTAGGATGCTGATTAAAGAACATACATTTGTGACGTTTTTACGTTTTCAAGCTGAAGTCTGATCTTTTACTAATCCCAATCTTCCGTAGTTCCACAAGGTGAGAAGCTATCTCCTGAATGAACTTAAGTCCCTCTTCACCATAGTTGAGAGAATTAACTGCTTGTTCAAGAAATTCTAGGACTGCCTCGAGTGCTTTCAATCTCTTATTCATATTGGAAGCCAGGACCCCTAGAGATGCTAAATCAGTCGCTTGACAGAGCTGGGGATTCCCTTGTGGTGAACTATGTCCTGACGGTGCAGGCACTTCCAGTTGAATGGACAAATCATATTCTTCTTTATCTTGAGAGCCCCATTCAGAACTCTGCGACTTCCCAGCTTCATCTCCTTCGTTTTCAGAAGAATTTCCTTTAGATGAATCTGTCTGTACCACATTACTAGAGAACAAAGAAAGTGTCTTCTTCAACTTCTCTAAGCATTGCAAGATTTGTTTCTTCTCTACTACAAAATCCTTCAGTGAGGTCTTCAAACAACCAGTTTTTTCATCACTAAGAAGCATCCCCGCTCCTCCAACTTTACTGTCTGTACAAGGCTTTCCAGCATCCATATTTTTATAACTCTCAGCAACACTGCTAGATACTGAATGATCAACCACAATATCCCTTGCCTGCGTATCAGAAGTTATCTCTCCCATACACTCTAGCATTGATTCATTTGGGTACTTAATCCTGTAAAATTCTAGCTCTGCTTCTAGATCTTGTACTTCCTTCTCCTTCTCAGCAAGAAGGTCATCTATCTTACTCAATGCTTCATTATCATACTCAGCTTGCTCTTCCATCATTCTTACGCACTGGAGTGCTTCCATATGAAGTGCCGCCTTCTCCTCTTGCAGCCTTGTAATCATGGCCATTGCTTGATCTGAAGCAATCGCAGAAGCACTTCTTTCTTCCTCCAACTCCTTATACAAAGAAGCCAAAATTTTCTTGTCATACTCAACTTGTCGTTTTAACCGATCAAGCACACTCTCACCCTCAATTTCACTGACAGTGCTCCAATCCATAGACAACCCAGACTCGTTTCTTTCAAGTGAGATCCTCTGTTGAAGTGCCTGCATCCCAACAGTTTTCGAATCACCACTATTTACAGACACTTTTGGACTCATAATTTCGTTTGTTGATTGCTCAATCCCACGATTGGCAGACAATTGTGACAATAGGAGCTTCAAATCTTCAGTAACTTTTGAAGAGTCCTTTCCAATCCATTGTTCCGCAAGTACACCAGACAATTGTCGTCCTTTACTACCAACAACGATCTTATAAGCATCACCGAGATCTAAAACATTCACCACTTGCTGATCACTGTTACTTGAAACTGGGTTTGTTTCTAAACCTGCTTCAGATGTTTTAAGTGGCCTGACTCCTCCCTTATGTGATTCCCCAGATTCTGCCATGTATCCTTGATCAATTTCACGAGTTCCTGTAACATCTACTGCAACCAGAGACAACAGTAAAGACTGTCAACATTGGTAGAGGTCAAAAGCTTTGTGCATATGCTTTTCATACAAAGAATTAAATAAAATGTTCAATAGTAGAGGTCAAAATCTAAGGACAATACAAAAACAAGGAAAGAGTTTTCACTCACAGCTTCTCTTTGATGATGGAGAGGCATTCTCAAGAACTGGTTCAGATAATGCATCCAAATCACCATTAGCAACTGCAGATGCTACAGATATACTATCTTGGGATTCCATGCGATCTATGTGTTCCCGTGATGCCAAAAATGAAGGCCTGGCCACAGATATTGGATCTGTCAGTACTGGAGTATTAACGCGAGGCTCAACGGCTTGAGCAGAAGAATCTTCCTTGGGACCATCCATATCATGAGTCAGAGAACCTGCATGATCATCATCAGAGAAATGCACTTCTGATTCAGTATCAGAAGTAACCTTAAGCTCTGTGTATCCTACATGAGATAAAGCATGAAGCCTACTATCTCTCACATGAGCAGATGTATTACCATAGGACTCCATATTATCTAATTTCATGTCCGATGCCGAAAATATAGTCTTGGACACTTGATCTATTGGAACTTGAGTAACAGTAAGAGGTTCAACACCTTTTCCCTTTTCATGAATTGGAGCACTTGCCTCCTCCCCGTCAGAAAAATGAACTTCTGATTCAGTGTCAGAAGAACCCTTGAGCTCTGTGTACTCAACATGAGATAAAGGATGAACCCCACTATCTCTCAAATGAGTTGCTCTCACTGACCTAGATGATTTATCTTGTGCCTTCCTCAGTTCTTCATGGTTTTGTCTAATATCACCAGATAGGGGTTCAAGTTCAGCCTCAGACCCAAACAATTTAGCGTGAATCAACTTATGAGTATTCCCCTGAGAACTCTGTGAGTCACTACAACAAGAGCAAGGAGCTGTGCCGGAAAAGGAAACATATTGACCCCCAAGCATTGGGTCCTCAATTTCATGATCAGCCTTAGAATTAGGAGCTTCACCCAATTTGCCCACCAATAATCTGCATGTCTCAGCATTGGATCTATTAATGGTTGCAAAGGAGAATAGACAACTTTCACACATTCCATTAACATCTACAAGCTTGTTGTGAGCACGGCAAAGAACTAAGGATGAAATTTCAGACTTATGACTGCTGCAGATCAAGTTCTTATAATAACCTGGTTTTTCATTGCCAAAGACATGATCAAGTCTGGAGCACATGAGGCATGGTGTTTGCAATCCACAGTAATGAGCAAACTTTGTAATGACATATGAGAATATGGCATCAATAACCAGCATAAAAATCAGTAACCACTCCAGACTAGCTGACACCAATGCCTGAGCCCATGGAACTTTGCGCGGATTAGCAGACATTGTCCCCAAGGCAGCCATGTGCCAGAGGATTTAGTAAATTCAAAAGGAGAAAATATGATTGAAGGCAACCTGCTGGATCTTTTTGTGAGGCAGAAACGGGAGAGCTTGTCCCGACTTTATTAAACCCTATACACAACTGAACCTGGGACAGGAAACAAAATTCTTGATTGTAAGAATCTAGTAATGCATGTGAAAGTTGTGTATTATCACAATATATATAACACTGGAGATAAAAAAAACAAATCAAACAACAAACAGAACTGGACAAAAAGAAGATCTTAAACTTCTCCTGAATGAGAACATCTTAAACTTCTCCTGAGTGAGAACATCTCAGCCAAAAAAACAGAACAGAGAATTAGTTACATTACCAAGTTCATACATAATTAGTCAACATCAACGATCAAAGTTGATCTACACATTGTACCAGAAGCTCAAAAAGCAACACTTCTATAAGAAATGCAACCCCCATTTCTCATAGAACACTAATGCGTTGAGCCCCTTAACATTTCTACCAAAACAATATCTGATAAACCCAAGAACACCTTAGGGTCAACGCCATAGAAACTACACACATATAAACCATAAACTCTGACAAAGAAGCTAAGCAAAAATCCAACAAACAATAGCAAAGAACAAACTAAGAGCAAACCCATTTTCCAAAATTCCAAAACATGATCACTAAAGACAAAACCATGAGCCAAAAAAAGAAAGAGAGCCAGATTATGATCACAACAAAACAAAAACAAAACCAGAATCCAAATTCCACAACTTTGGATGATCAAATCTCCGCCAAAACACATAATTCAATCCAAACCAGAAATTAACATAAACACCGATCAAAGATTATAAATTTGCATTGGAAACAAAAATTGACAAAAATAGAAACTGACCTGATCATGGAACCCAGAAAAAGGAGTGGGATGAGTGATTTGAGACAATTAATGACAAAAACGAAGACAGATGGAACAATAATTGAGGCTTTGGTGGAGATGAAGATCAAAACAAAACAGCAACAACAACAACAACGAAAGCTTCACCCAACCGAAAGGTTGAAGCTTTACAACATCATAGGCACGTTGTCTTTTCACATTTTATAGGATTTTAGACAAATTCAAAAGATGGAGTTGAAATAAATGTCGGCTGCTGATAAGAGAAAACGACAACGATTTGGAGCAAGTGAGGGCTCTAAATAAAGCGTAATGGAAAATAGGTATAGACAGCCATTCCAATACCAGCGAAGATTCCCCGGGAAAATTGTTGTTGGTTAGTTGGCCCTTCTTCTTCATTGGGCCGTTTTGTGGCACATGAAGAAGGCCCAATAGGCCCATTGGGCCTGACTAGGCCCAACTTTTTCCAACCAACGACCAGTTAATTTATGAAAAACAATGAATGAGAATAAAGTATTAACTTGCTTGGTTACTTAACTGAGGCCCTAATAGAATGAGAGAACTTTAATATGTTTCGTTAAGAAGTCAGACTGATTCTATCTGTGTTAATGAAAACATGAAAATCATGTATTAGAATATTTTGATCATTTGGCGTATGTGAAATGATTCAACTATGACTTACATTGTTGTGTCTGGCCACTTTGACAATTTCAAAATTCAAACCTAGATTGAGGAGCACACTCACTGAACCACTTGCGATGGTTGTGTAAACTTTAACCTTGAATATGAGTGTATAGTGTTTTACCACGAGCTACAAAGACATAAATTTGCATATTTCTCTTTCATTCAAACGTTATCTTACATGTATTTGAAATGAGAGAAGTCCTATCTAACTCAATTCTTAAAACATTCATATCGAATCAGCTACCACGTGGAACTCTTGAATCATACTACTTACAACCACTTAATACAACACTTAAAAGAAAATCTGGCTACTTACTCACTTTTTCTATATATCACATTCGTGCGAATCTTAAATTTGAGACCAGCACATAAAACATTGTATCGGGACGACTAATCATCTCTACCTCAATCAGACATTGTTTCATCATACGTTAGGTCATTCTTAGTATATAAAATAAACAAAAAAGTAAAAGGTATTTCTAACGAAATCTCATTATTCCTCTTGTGGTGGGATATACATCTCTCACTCTCAAATCTCAATGCAAAAAGCAAGAGAGGAGAGGGGGAAAAAACCCAAACTAGGCAAACAAAACATGGGGCTAAAAAAGTAAACAACCACAGAAATCCCCAAATTGCATGACCTAAATACCCCTTTTTCTCACAAAGCCCTCAGACCTGTATTTCCCTTCTCAACCCTCAAACACACTCCCTCTTCTGCCCTTCTCTAATTCCAATCTCTCTCTCCTCTCCGTCTCTCCTTCTTACCCTTCACCGATTTTCCCCCAATTACCCGCCAAAATCCCCCACCCCCTTTTCAAATTTCTCTGCAACTCCCCTCAATTTAAAGTTTCCGACTTTCGTCTCCGATCCGATCTCCGCCGCTCTGGGTCTTCAATTCCCGGCGCTTTGAGGCTTACCCAGTTCGTCTTTTTCGTGGGTTTGACTGATTTGGGGGTCAATGTGAATTGGGGCTGGAGCTAGTGTTTCGTGAATTTCAGGTACCCAATTGGTTTAGTATCACTGTTTCTAGGTTTTTGGTTTGTGGGTTTTGTTTGGTTTTTGGAGAATTATTGTGGGTTTGGTTTGGATCTGTTGCTTTTGATTTGGTTTGGTGGTATGTTTTGAGTGTTTTACAGGGATTGTGTACTGTTTTGTGTTGAAATCTGCTTATTTTGGGTTGTGGTGTAACTGTGTAGGAGTGAGGTTTGTGTTTTTTGGAATTGTGGGTAGGGATTTTTTTGCTTATAGTTTAGTGTTTTGGAGTGCTTGGTTAAGATGTAGTGGCGTGAAAGTGAATGTGTGGTTTGAAGTTTGAAATTTGTTTTCTTGGCGAGTTGTTTCTGTTTAGAGTGAGGATGGTGATGTGAACTATGTGCATTTTACTGATGATGTTGGTGCTTGTGGTAATGTAATGTGAGGGGTGTGTTATGCTTTACTAGGATCTGGAATGTGAATTGATGGAATTGGAACTTTCATGGACATGGTGGTTGCTTTGGATTGTTAGCTTTGATCGGTTGCTTTGGATTTTTAGCCTTGATCTGTAATAATCTGAGTTGATGAATCACTTTTTGTTGAACATTGTTGTGGATGTGATGAAAGCGGCTGAAAATGGAATATCTAGACACAGTTTGTCATTCCTAGCTTTGTTTATGTATTTCTGGTATTACTATAATGGTTTTTGTAGTATTAGATTTTCCCTGCTCGTCCTCCTCCTGTTGGTATCCTTGTTCTTTACAATCACATTGTGTCTGGTCAGTTAGGTTTTCCTTTGGAAACTGGTTTGTTTGATAAGGGGAATAAAGGATTGAGTGTTATGGAGTGAAATATGGGGTAGCTGTTCCACCAACATCGAGAAGTGAAGTATTGTCTAATTTTGCAAAGGGTGTGTCTTGTTAAGTGTATTTGTCAGTGTTCGTTTTATTGGACCACTGTATTAATTATCATCATATATCATATGGAGACGTGTGTGTGTGTGTGTTTTAGTGTTGATTGAGGCATTGTTCTTATACTGACTGTAGTTATTTTTATAGTGTAGGCATGCTTTAATACAGTTCAGAAGACGGTGTTTCCAAATATAAACGGATAGTTTCTTTGAGAGGCGGTTTTATCTTCTTTGTTGATTGATTCCATCAATGGCCAACCATGATTTGATAGTTGGACGAAATCACAATACAGCACTTAGGCAGAATCAGCAGATATTGGGCCACAACCATAACCTAGGCACTCATGACCATCATCTGGGCTCAGCACAGGCTCATGGGCATCACTTGGATATGGGAGATAACAGGGATGACCTGGGTTTAGACCATCCTCATGACCACGAATTGGGTTTAGAACAGGACCAAGACCACGAAGGAGATGATGGTCACAGCTACAGACATGAAAATGAGTTAGGTATAGACCGGAAACCTGATCTGGATGACCATGGATTGTCTATTCCTCCTCAGAACCATGAGTTGGTTTTAGTTGAGAATAATGAGCTGGCTGTCTCAGACGATCAAGAACTTGAAGGAAGTATGGAACTTGCCATGGATCAACATCATGAAATGGGCATAGAATCTATGCATGATATGAGTATCCAGGACTCCCAGCTGGCACTTAGCCCCAATCCCGTACTTCAAGCTCGTATGGCTGTTGCAAATCCTCATTATGAGTTGGCAGTGGGGCAAGAATTTCCTGATGTCAAGAGCTGCCGGAGAGCTTTGAGGGACACAGCTATTGCCCTGCACTTTGAAATGCAGACTATTAAATCTGACAAGACTCGCTTCACTGCCAAGTGTGCCAGTGAGGGATGCCCATGGCGTATACATGCTGCAAAGCTCCCAGGAGTTCCAACTTTCACAATCAGGACCATCCACGAGACTCATACATGTGGAGGAATTTATCATCTTGGTCATCAGCAAGCCTCTGTTCAGTGGGTTGCAAATTCTGTGGAGCAACGACTTAGAGAGAACCCTAATTACAAGCCAAAGGAGATACTGGAGGAGATTCACCGAGTTCATGGTATCACCTTATCATACAAGCAAGCTTGGCGAGGCAAGGAGCGCATCATGGCAGCAATGCGTGGATCATTTGAAGAAGGGTATCGCTTGCTTCCAGAATATTGTGAACAGGTCAGACGAACTAACCCAGGGAGTATTGCATCTGTTTATGGAAACCCGAGTGATAACTGCTTCCAGCGCCTCTTCATATCATTTCAGGCATCAATTTATGGTTTCCTAAACGCTTGTCGGCCCCTCCTCGGGCTTGATAGGACACATTTGAAAAGTAAGTATCTGGGTACTTTGCTTCTTGCTACCGGTTTTGATGGTGACGGTTCTCTATTTCCTGTGGCATTTGGGGTTGTGGATGAGGAGAGTGATGAGAATTGGATGTGGTTTCTTTCTGAGCTTCATAATCTGCTTGAGCTTAATTCAGAGAACATGCCTAGGCTTACCATTTTGTCAGACAGGCAGAAAGGCATTGTAGATGGAGTTGAAGTAAATTTTCCTACTGCTTTTCATGGATTTTGCATGCGTCACCTGAGTGATAGCTTTCGTAAGGAGTTTAATAACACAATGCTCGTTAATCTTCTATGGGAAGCTGCTCATGCTCTCACTGTAATTGAATTTGAAGCAAAAGTTTTAGAGATAGAAGAGATATCTCAAGATGCTGCATATTGGATCAGACGAATTCCACCTCGCTTATGGGCTACTGCTTACTTTGAGGGAACACGGTTTGGGCATTTGACAGCTAACATAGTTGAATCCTTAAATACTTGGATATTGGAGGCCTCTGGGCTTCCAATTGTTCAGATGATGGAATGCATCAGAAGGCAGCTAATGACTTGGTTCAATGAACGTCGAGAGACCAGTATGCAGTGGACATCTATTCTTGTTCCTTCCGCAGAGAGGCGTGTTGCGGAGGCTCTTGAGCGGGGGCGCACCTATCAGGTTCTTCGTGCTAATGAAGCTGAATTTGAAGTCATTTCTCATGAAGGGACAATGATTGTGGACATTCGAAATCGTTGCTGCCTTTGTCGTGGCTGGCAGCTTTATGGTTTGCCATGCGCCCATGCTGTTGCAGCACTTCTATCTTGCAGGCAGCAAGTCCATCGGTTTACTGAGAGCTGCTTCACTGTTGCAACCTATCGGAAGACATACTCACAAACAATACATCCAGTTCCAGATAAATCCCTATGGGCTGAGACGTTCAGGGTAGAGGGAGAAGATCCCAATGCAAGCAGTGCTCTTTCTGAGGTTCTAATCAATCCTCCCAAGTCACTCCGGCCACCAGGTCGACCAAGAAAGAAACGTGTTCGAGCAGAGGACCGTGGCCGAGTGAAGCGAGTAGTGCATTGTAGTCGCTGCAATCAAACAGGCCACTTCAGAACCACATGTGCAGCCCCTATATAGATGGTTTGCTAAGCAATCTAGGTATGTCCCTTTTGTGCAAAAGTAAATTTCTTAGTAGTATTTGTTAGTTAGATTGTCTAGTGCATGCAGTATTAGTAGAAAATCGATTATGGGTATCAATCTCATGATCTGCTATCCTCCTTTATAATTATTAATTTAATCTCAAGGGTGAGGTTTGTCATTGTAGCATTCAACTTTTAGAGGAAAATTTATCCGATTTGCAGTATTTGAAATTAGAACTGTAGTTGGATTACAGCTGAAAATGAAGGGAAATTGGATTACAAGATTCTTCATTTTATATGTTGACCACGGTTTATCAGAATACGCGAAGATAGCTCCTTCCTATTCATTTACGAAGCAAAATTAGAAATCATCTTCGATCATCTTCGATTTGGGGATTTGTTTTTTGGTTTAGGGTTTGGCCGTTTGGGTAGAGGAGGGAGCTTGTTTATAAGCCATCAAAACACGTCCCACTGTAATTCTAACGAAACTAGGAAACATGTAACTTGCCTTTTTTTGAACATTCAACTTATTTAGTATCAAAACCAAAGAATTATATTCTTTATTCCCGATTTTGCTAACTTTTGAATATGGATGCAATAATCCCGTAGAGTACCCTAACGGGAAAGATATATGAGGATAATCGGGTAACATGGATGTGGATCTCAGTATTCGGATTTTTAAATCTAATACGAAACAAATATAGTATGTTGATATTAAAGGAGAATGAATTGTAATAATTGCACAACTCAAAAAGAGTTTGCATTATTTTATTTTATATATACTCTCATCAGTGTACAAATATGGATACAAATCAATAACGTTAATGTTCTCTAAGTCAGAGCCTAAACATATGCGCAATCAAGCTTAAAAGGATAATGGCAAGATTGGTCAATGGCCTTCATGACTGAATCCTTGATTGATTTACTGAATCCTTGATTGATGAAGAGTGATTACATTCCTTAACAGACATTGGTCTCCATCCCCACCCATTAAGGGTGTTATAGCATCGATGGAAAAGCAAACAGTACTGATTTAGCTGACAGAATCAGTGGTCTCCTGGATGATTTGTTGCATCTCATACTCCCATTCCTGCCTTTCAAATCCGTCGGGCAAACCAGTGTCTTGTCTCGAAGATGGAATCTTGTGTGGTCTTCCTATCCCATCTTTAACTTTTACGATATTTTAATTACTGGTAATGAAGCTCCTCATCACCAGACAAGAGCAAGGATCATAAACACATTATTGGCACGCCGAGACAAAAACTATAATATAATGTACCCTTGACTCAAACTTCCCTTGCCAAGCAGCAGTTTAGGTCAATGTCAAAGAGTTGGAGATGTCGAAAATCCAAACTATTCTTGTTTAGCTAGGGTTGAGGAACTAGTACTCGACATCTCCTTGAGTAGTGAGAACTGAGAACACGTATGATTTGCCTCCATGTCAACCTAAGTGCCAATCATCAAAGAGTAGTAGCTATACCCTTGAAAATTCAAACGCCTGGCTAGGGTTTCCCTCTTCTTATGTTGTTTGGTCTTGTGTCCGATCACTGCGAGATTTGACTTTAAATCATCTGGATTTGTTGGATGTGGACTTATTTTCTGGTTCTTCATTCCCTTGCCTAAAAGAATTGAAAATAAAGTACCGTAGAGGAATGAGCAAACTCAAAATTTGCTGTCCAAACCTAAAAGTTGTACGAGTTTCTGGAATGAAATCGAAGAGCATTGAGTATTGACATTTCCGGAATGAAACTTGAGAGGTGAAGTGTCTGGTTCTGTTTTGAAAATAGCATCGATGGAAGTTGGGTTAACATTTTCGCCCCGAACCTAAAATCCTTTAGTTGGATGTGGAATGCATGGCATTGCTGATAAGTGTTCCATCCAGAGCTCTCCTGCGCTCGTAGATTCTGATTTGTGTTGGCCTCGCATTACGAAGACGAAGATTTCTAATAACAGAGTTTGCGATATTTTTACCTCTTCATCCCAAGTTGAAGTTCTTGATATAACTTCTGGCTTCCTCCACAATATTCTATCAAAATTTATTTTGATATAGGTGGTGTGGCATTCTGATTTATGAAACTTAAGACCTTGATTATTAGGTATTTATCTCGGAAATACATAGATCCCTTCCCGGGGTATAGCATACCTATCGAGAAGCGCTTCTATAGTCAACAACCTCAAGGTTCGTTTTACCAAGTACTCTTGTGAAGGAAGTGATACGTGGAAAGACATGGATGACGCCAACTGCACTGAAGAGCAATTCTGGGAGACTCAAGCTCAATATTTGTGCCAATTTCTTAGTCACCTAGAGGTGGTCGACATCAATCTTGACATAATCCCTGAGACTGCAATCACTTTTGCAAAATTTCTTCTTAAATACGGAAGAGGCCTGCTTCTTAGCATTCGAAGGGACAAAAGTACTGTTCCCCCCCCCCCCCCCCCCCCCCCGGGAGTTTGATGAATGATACCATTGCTTTGATGGAGGGTATCCCCCGGGCATCCCCAGATGTTAAAATCTCAAGTGCTTTCTATGGAATCTGTTAGAGATATTCGTTTTCAGATATCATGGATTTTATTACAAATGCTGTCAGTTATTTAGTGTTCTAGATTTCGATCACTTTTCCTAGTTTATTGTCAAAAATCAATTAATCTTCCGCTCACCTAAGCTTCAATGCATCAAATAAATGCTGTTTTCCATCTGTTATTAAGCTATTTGCATCTTAAGAACAACAAAATAGAAACATACATTTAAAGAAAGCACAAGCTAGGATATATAGAACAAGGAACATATGGATGTGTGTGTGTGTGTGAACGATGCATATATTTGGTAAACCACATCGTAGTACTTAACCTCAGCAAACATCAGTTATCTTACTTAAGCTCAATAGCTTTGCTAAACACACTTAGGAGATCAACAATTCAACATTGATCAGCCTTATTTCATCATCCTCATATTTCATTGTGATTCAACTACCTGGATTCTCCTGCTTGCTCTCTATAAAACTCTTTCTGCCTACAGTACTGGTTGTCTTTCTGAACTTGATCTTGGCGCGTTTGATATAATTTGAAAAAGGATCTTTAGTCTGATCTTCATGCTTTTTATCATTCTGCTCATCTTCTTTGGAGTTGGAGGCATTCTGCTTATTCCCACCACGAACATTCATCGTCATGGTCCTGATTTTAACCTTTGCTCGGCTAATGTAGTCAGAAAATTGATCATCGGTGGTATCTATTCCTGACTTTTGACCCTTACCATGTGGCTGGGAAGCATCATGTTGTCTCTTGTCAGTGAATTGTTTTGCATTGGCTCCTTCGGAATTAGCAACTATTCTGTTTTGATTGTGGTCATGATGAGCTTTGTGAGCATGATCATGAATCGGTAGTGAAGGGTTTGAGTCTTGCTGGGGGTGTGGGATGTGTTGATCATGATTTGCTTGGCAAGTACAGCAGCAACTGAAAATTTTCGTACACGCTGCCATTGAAGTGTGGAAGAGATAAGAAGATTAGCTAGCTTAGGCCTTGTATTGGATGGAGAAGTGGGTATCTATAGCGAGTTAATAAAGGAGATTATAGAACGATTAGAAAAGAAAAGTTCCAGCTTTCTTTCTTTGCTTGAGTGGAGTGTGAGAAAAAAGAAACTAGGGAGAAAATTTTGATAAGATTCTTTGTCTTATTTTCCAAGTGATGGTTTGGGATCATATTCCCTCTTGATCTGTCATTACATCTTCACCAAATGGAATCCATCAAGCATAAACTTCATACAGCACAAATGACTTATAGGGCTAGAGAGTCTTGATGCCTTCCAGCACTTTACACAGCATGACAGCTTTATTATTGCAAAACCTAGCTTCCTCTCTCTTACTAATTATATAAAAGCAGGAATCATAGTTTTTGAAAGTTTGGAAGAATCATTGCTTTTCAGGTGAGGGGAACCCTTTAAACTCCATTATATATGTTTATAGTATTCGTGTTCTTTAGGAAACGGGTTTACATTCTATGGTCTTTAAATCCTTTCCTGCTCAATTTACCCCGCCAATATTGTGATGATTATGATAGTTCACGCAGGGAAGGATATATACGAGGATTTAGATTTATTCTGAAAGATATGTAATATTTTGAGTTATATAGACTTACATGGTACACAATTAACCACAGCTGGGAGATTCCAGCATAATAGCATGAACTGAAGAAGAAGAAGATCATCAATCAATGTTCCAGTTGGAGTATCAAGGGTGTAGTAATGTAGTAGCAAACTTTTACAGTACACCATAATATTGAGCAAGTGCAATTTAAATTGAGGCATGACAAACTTTTACAGTACACCATAATATTGAGCAAGTGCAATTTAAACTGAGGCATGACAAACAGAAGAGACTATACTATTTATTTGGGCAACATGCAGACTAAGAACAGTGATGCCAGTTAGTAGGCAATCAAACAAACTAGGAAGATCAATTACTAGAAATCAATCACCAACACCAGCCTTATTTACCAACATTTTTCAAGCTCCATATTGTGGTTGTTTTTTGTAATGTCATTACTCTCCTTTGGAGGAGATGATCTTTCTGCTTCCAATACTTTCCGATCTTCATCTTAGCACGATTGATATAAACCGATCGAAAATGTATCTTTTGGGATGCCTTCTTTCTTCGTATCATATACATCGTCTGCTGATCCAGAGGCAATCTTTTCAATGCCAACATTTGATATAGCTCTGATCCTAATTTTGGCACGAACAATGTAGTCAGAAAATGCATCATTAATTGTAACCTTGCAGGCTTGCTGTCCTACCTCCTTTTGTAAGTTTTGCCTCTAATTTGTGCCGGTTTTGCTTCTCGTCAACTTTTGAATTGGCCCTGGCATTACTTGGCTGACATCAACCATAATTTGTGTAGTCATCTCTGCTTTAGGCTTCAGTTTCTCTTGCACCAACACCTGACAAGTTGGTCCCAATTTACATGCTGGACAAGTAATAGAAATACCGAAGATTTTCTTGCACACACACTTGGAGTTCAAGCTATGCACTCTTCCTCATTGATAAGCAAGAGATTGAAATCAAGAGAGAAATTGAAAATCAACAAAGAGTGGCATGGGTAATTGTTTGCACCGCGTTTCTCAGATGAATTTTCGATCTTCTCATATCTACAGGGAAGGTAATCAAGTGACAGTTGCTCTTCCCAATATGGGTTTGTCGATGTCTGCATTATTTTGGTGGGATGAACCTCCCCACTTCATTCTGGCCATGTACCAACGAGATAAGTTTGGTTTTCCTAACTTTCGTTTTCATTGATTTGTTTTATAGTGTAGTTTGATGTCTTTTGTTGATGTTTTCGGATACTGGTTTTAATGTCATCCAACTCTTTATTGTAATCTTTTTTTTATTAATAAATTTGAAGTGGGAGAACACTTTGCTCTACCTAGCTCCTGTTAAACTAAAAAAAAAAATCAACAAAGAATTGCTTGGTATGATTTTTGCTCAACAAAGAATTGCAGAATTGCATATAGTTTTCAAGCAAAAATCACATCTAAAATCACATCAACAAAGAATATGTCCTAGTGATTTTTGCTTGAAAACTAAAAAAACTATATGCAGAAATGAACTGAAGTGCTATATGGGATCATATTCCCTTAATCTCTTTAATGAAGTGGGATTCCAACAACAAACCTATGCATTACATCATTACATGGTAAGTATTAGCTTTTCTTGGTAGAACTTCTCTAGGTCTTTTTGTGTACATCCATTTGCAGCTTTGTTGTAGAAAGAAATGAATATCCTTAACTGAAAATTCAGAACTTGATGTGATTGATTTGTTAATCGAATGTTATCTCTTGCATGTTTTACTGCACCTACAATAAAACACCAAACATGACAAATATTTCTGATATCATGGATCAGGCTTCCTTAGAGTAACAAAACTAAAAAGATAGCTAAATCAAAAGGT
Source organism: Fragaria x ananassa (assembly GCA_034370585.1). NCBI lineage: Eukaryota > Viridiplantae > Streptophyta > Magnoliopsida > Rosales > Rosaceae > Fragaria > Fragaria x ananassa. Next base: position 1,266,754 of record CP139753.1, read on the forward strand.
GCCAATTGCAATTCACCTTCTCATGAACAGAAGCCAAACCTGGATAAGTAGATTAAAAGACCCTTTGCCCAGAGCAAGGAGGATCTCTATAACCCAACAAATTGTGTCGTCACAATGTATTGAGAACCAGAAGGATACATTTCATAGGTTTCTAAAAGTAAAAAAATCAATAAATTACAATGCACAGCTTCTCCCCACACATGAAGTACAAGAATTACTTAGGTCAATTGATTCTGAAAAAAGAATTATGTAGAAGGACTTAATAATTCCATACAACAAGTACACCAGAGAGGTAGAGAAGATTATCATCTGGAAATCGAGTCATCACCACACCATTATTTATCAAGAGCTTGTATGGCTGCAGTGCTGCAGTTTCCTAGATATTAAAGGAGATATTCCTTGAGCTTCCAATACTTGATGTCTTCCTAATCTTGATCTTAGAGCGATTAACAAATTCTGAAAATGCCTCCTTACCATCATCTTCCTTCTCTTGTTGGTAAACATAATCTTCTCCAGAGGCAACCTTTTCCATGCCCACATTGGACTTAGAAGCTCTGATCTTAATTTTTGTGCGGTTAATGTAGTCAGAAAATGTATCATGTTTAGCCAAACCTGGTTTCTTGTTATCTACCTCAACTTGTGAATTCATGCTCACAATAACATGATGTTGTCTTTCCCCGTAAACCTTTATAGGTCGAACCATCTCTACCTTAGGCAGTAGTGCCATCTTATTTGCTGCAGCTTCAGCTCCAGACCCTTTGGCTAGTTTGTGGTGTGCATCATGATTTGATTGAAATTTAGGGCAGAGGCAGCAGAAGATCTTCTCACACATACCCTTAGAGTTCGATCCATCATGAACATTTGCCATTGATATGGAAGAGATTACAAAAGAAGCAACTAGTTCTAGGAATGTGAGTTACAGAAACTGAAAGGGATAGAGAGGTCTTATTTATAGTCTGCATGAATGAACTAAGGACAGCCTAAACAAAATGTAGTAAGATTAAAGACGGGGCAATGAAACATCTAAATCTTTTCGTTTAAAAAAAATTAATTTCAATGCAAGATGAAGTTAGAAGTTTGGCTTAGATTCCTAATAAAGGAAGAACTTTCTCAGTTTTTTCAAAATGATTTGATGTTTCGGATTATATTCCAACCAAATTTCTTCTGCAAGTTCTTATAAAGTTCATAACACACTAAAACAGCACTTAGCAATAGAAAAGGTTCTCCAACCTAGTTTACATTGTGTGAAAGCTTAATCAAAAGTTGAGGCAGAATCTAGGTGGTATGTGGAACACTGAAAATTGATAATAAAGATGATGGGGTTTTGGTGGCAAACCACCAACTCTACTTTCATCTCCTGAATTCAGTGATCTAGAACAACAGGCAAGTATACCTTCCCGTCTTAGTGCATTGTGTGTATAACATGGAGAAAATATTCTGTAATCATGAGAGATTCGATCTTACATTTGACTAGTGATTGATGCTCTGCTACCCCAGTTTGAACATATGGTTCCATGAAGTTTTCAAACATGTTAACTGGAAAGAAAGGAAATAGACTCGAAAGCCTGAAAGAAATGGAAGAAACAAGTCGGCACCCTACCAAATATACCCAGAATACTTCATTTTTCAATGTTTCCTTCTGTCAAAGATATGCTTCATTTGGGTCCCTACAAGCACTCTGATGTGCCATTTGTAATGTTAGATCATCAATTTATCAATGTGATCATGTCAATATTAGATCCTGTTGCATCAAATTTTCAAACCAAGTAGGAGCCTCAATGCAACAATCAGGATTTAAAACAAGAAAATTCCGACACTAAATTGGTTCAATCCTCTTGTTAGCTTAATGAACACATCAATGACACATTGGACGGTTTCTAAATCAAAGTTTCCAGAAAAGGAGAAGCAGAGTATAACAATACAGCTTCCCTATAGAGAAACTATTTGGTGGCTACCAAGTTCACAACAATTGCAACTAGTCTCAACTTTGACAATCCAATCCAAATTGATATTCCCTATTGAGCTAATAACCATAGTGTTGACCATAAACTGAGCCATAGCCGCCAGCATGGCCTTGATGGCCCTGGTTGGATGGGGGAGATGCATACATGGAACCATGAGCTGAATAGGAATTATAACCCTGATCCACGGGGGGAGCAGCTTGTGGCTGTTGCGGTGCTCCAGCCTCAACCATGAAGTTCTGCAATCAAGCAAACCAAGCATCATCAAATCACTAGTCTAGATAAACCTGAACACTAAATTGTGTATTTACTCTCATTAGAAGAACATATAATGACAGAATAACCCACCTCCCCCCCCCCCCCCCCCCACAACAACATAGAAGGTATGCACTTACGACCTCTCAGAAATCTAATAAGCTAGTAATGGAGCAGCCAGCTTGCAAGCCAAAGACTAAGCCCAACCCTTTTTGGTCCAAAGGAAAGTCTACTTGGTAGTTTAAGGGTATTGACAGGTTTATTTTCAGTTATGAAAAGAATAATTACGAGTCTAGTGTTTTAAAGAGTCTTGAGTGTGTCTTTATGTCTATTTAAGTCTCTTTTTTGGTGAGAATATGTCTATTTAAGTCTTTAAGTATTTAAGAGTCTTATTATTAATCAGTTATATTAGTCTTATGATATTCTGGGAGTCTTAGGGTTTTATTTGAAGCCTATAAATATGGCTTTCTAATGTAATCCGAAGGCAGATTTGGAATGAATTAAGAGTTTATCTTATGGAAGGCTTGGCCTTGTATCCTCTCCCCTAACCTCCCTTATTCTACTTCTCCCTTCTTCAGCTGAGAAACTCCTGTTTCTTCAAAAATCCTTCTGTTTTCTTTAATCTCTCAACACTGTCCAGCCCACCCTATTCACTCTCACACAATCTCTTGCTTCTCCTTGCATTAGCTAGAAAGAATGAAACAAATAAAAGATCAAATCACAGGATAAGAAGCATTGCCTGGATCAGTTGCTCAGCGGCTTGGACTTGGGAAGCACTTCCACTGATTTCAACAGTCATTTCACCAGGAACACCCCTCGTCTCTTGTATAGTAACAGTTGCCCCACTAGCCCGTCGAATATAGCTTATACTTGCACCAGCTGTGCCAATAACAGCATCAGCATATGACAATGGAATTTGCATTTGATGTGTGAGCTGCAAAACAAGAAGAAATCATCATTACATATTTGGCCTGCTAGACAGAACTAATACCAACTCCATTTTCATTCTAGATTCCCACAACCTAATATGTACTTTTTTATATAATTTTCGCAAGTTCAGGGTTCATTCAAGCATGAGTGTGCAGTCCTAATACAAAGCAACATTTTAAAAAGACATCACAAGACCATGTCTCATCACAGGACCTGGAAACACATGCTCAACCCAAGACTATTATATTTTTCATATGCAACCAGAATAACATGCCTTCAAGCTAATACACAAACTTTGAATCGAATTCAGTACTCAATACATTTTCAAATGAAAAAATCGAAACAGCCAAAGAAACAACCTGCGAGACTATTGATGGTGCTGCTGGAGCATTTGATGATGTATGAACACCCATGGGGTTCTCTCTCCCATAAGCTGATATGCCATGATGTGGCTGTTTCTCCATAGGTGGGGGCAAGTCAGCTGGTGGATAGTAATTGTCGTATTGCTGCCGAGAAGGTGGCATGTACTGGGGATTAGGTGGTCCATAACCAGGACCCCCACCAGCATTGTGTGGCATACCTTGAGGTGGACCCCATGATTGATGTGGGGGGATGTGCTCCATTGGAGGACTTGCCTGCATCTGCAGAAAATATTATGATCATTCAATGTTTCATCCAATATATCGAACGGTTTAAATGAAAGTGAATTATATACACGATCATGGAAGGGAAAGACTTGCATGCATTTCAAAAACTGGAATTATACTGCGGTCAACCAAAAACTTCCTGAGGTGAGATGCAATTAGTTCAATTCCTTTGTGCACACCAACCGGCTCGCCCACTACTTCAACAACTCGGTCATCTGGAAGAGCAAATACCGGTAGGTCCTCTACATTTAAGAAAAACAAAGATAGTCAGTTTCTTTTTAACTATTGTATATACAGTTTACAACTATAGATCTAGAGAAAAGGATTATGTGTTCCAGGATTTTAATACAGCCACTACAAATCTAATCTTATATTCCTTTGGTGATATAACGCTAAGATGTTAGGCAATACTGAATACTCATAACTGCCAAAACATAAGCAACTAGGGAATCCAACGATGACTTCCTCAGAACTCAATTAAAATATATGTATATTTTGAAGCATATTCTAAGGCTATAAAGTTTTAGAATTGTAATGAAGATCACCTGACCCAAGAACTCTAACTATACAGTTAGATGATTCTTGAATGGATTTAACAGTTCCTCCTTGTTTTCCAATCAAGCTACCAGCCTGTGAGGCTGGAACCAGCAACCTTGTGGAAACTTTGCCACCCATGCCTGGGGGAGCTTGAGAAGAATCAGAATCCAAACCATCAACAATGCGTGCATGAACTCTCAAAAGGCCATCAATTGCAGGAGGGAGGGAAGAATCAGGCTCCTCCTTGCCGGAAACCATTACCTAATTACAAGGAAAAAAAACAACCATAAGCATATATATAGATATATATTGAATTTAACTAAATCCACAGTGCTGACATAACACACGAGAAGAAACTGTGTGCCATTCTTTTCTTAAACAATAGAAACCAAATTAACAATTCTTTTCCCAAAACGAGAACCAACAAAATAAAAATCAAACAGAGGTTACAGCCAGATCAAACAGAGGTTACAACCAAATAAAAATCAAACAGAGGTACACACCAAACTGCATAATTAAGAACGATCTTCCAACCAAATGAAAGTCAACCCTTGTACTTTTATGTTTTACTCATTTACTGATATTAATCAACTCATTGTGGTTATTTACTGATTAGTTATCTTCCCCGTATGTATGACAATATCATTAGACTCTGAAGATTTAAGTGGTCTTTAAAGGATTATTGTTTTTTTTTTTACTATTCTATGATGGTGTACACCATCTGCGGCAAGACATCAACCATCTAGGTTCTGAAGTTACCAGACAAAGGAGAGCTTCATGCTACAATTGTTCGAATTTTGTATGGGTTTATTCAGATCAACTTTCAGCACATAGTAATGCTCGATGCTGATCCCTGCAATCTGGACCTTTGGTTCTTCAAGTTTGGGATCTTATTGATGATTGAGTCGTTGCCTTAAATTTTGCACGGAAAACCTGCACACATTCATTGTTGTTATTACAATAAATGCAACCGTATTCATATTTGGGGTATTCCTGTTATGTTCTTTCTTTATCTTTTTTTATTATTAAACATACAGTTCAAGATTTATGGCCGAATCACACTCATCATTGTTTTATAATTCTTAGTTTCTTACATGAGTTTTTTTTAACTCTAAAAAATAGCAATGGTTGAATGGACGTTTATATAACCATTTCTTTATGTTTCAACAAAATTGTTTACCCAAGAGATCTTACAAAGGTAGACATCCAATGATAAAACTAGAACTTCGGAAGAAATGGAGATCATATTCCCTCTCAGGCTAAACCAGAATTTCCAGCACAAGATGGATTATACCTAGATTTTTTGTTAGCCTATGCATCATCCCCTGCACCTCTTTCTATACTATGCATGACAATAATTATATTTTGTTTCTCTTTGTACAAACTCACTATCAACCAATAGCTTTAAGTTTTACAAATTGATATGCACCATAAATCTCACAATTTTCCTCTCATTAATCTCACAATTTTCATCAAGTTTGAAACTTGGGGCCTAATTAGACCATGTGAACCCTAACGTTTAGTCACAGAGATATGGCAATATAAAGAATGACATGTATCAATTGATAAAAGGCAAGATGAGATAAAAGATAGAAGGTAGTTACAAGTTGTGTGCTACTACATTACATTCGCATGGAAATGAGAGTAGAAACTTACAGCTCTTTCAGTTGTTCCTGGAGGACCATCAAGGATTTTAATGCGAGCTCGTGTCTCCTCCACGATTTTTTTAATGAACTCCCCTTTACGTCCAATTATACTACCTACCTTCTGAGCAGGAACCAACATCCGGAAAACGCTCTCACCAGGCCATCCAGGCCACTTCTTCTCACCTTCAACACCTCCGGCATCTTCATGACGCTCTTGGTCATGTTCAGGCAGTAGCTCATCCTCTTGCCCTTGAAGCTGCCCCTCCGGCTCAACATGTCCCTCTGCCTCAGCCTGTGCCTGAAGTATGGCTTGAGCCTCTACCGCCATCGCGTGAGCCTCTGCCATGGCCTGAGCATCTGCTTCTATGGCTTCAGCCTCTGCTGCCATTACTTGTACCTCTGCTGCCATTGCCTGAGCCGCTGCCATGGCTTGGGCCTCAGCCTCGGCCTCTGCATGTGCCTCAGCTTCAGCCTGTGCATTCTCAACCTCAGGCTCAGTCACGGGTACATAATCCCCAACATGTACACCAAAACTTGCATTCTCATCAGCCATAAAAAGATGTCTGCATCACAAAACATAACCTGATATAAATAAACCAAAACTTCACCCACAGCTGCAAAGAACACTTCCATACCATCACAAAAACCCTATCTTTCCACTTAACACTAAATTCCCAAAACACAAAGGAACAGTCTTGATCAAAACTACAAAATGGGTTCCCAGAAAACTACTAAAATCAAAGAACCCACAACAGAAGAACACATTATTACAGCCACAAACAAGAACCAATACCACAAATAACGAATAAACCTTCTATCAATCACAAAACGAACCCAGAATCCCAAAACAACGAGAACCCAATAACGAAACTTCAAGAAGTAGCCATAGATTCACAGAAACAAATCGAAAACCAATAGTGCAGCAAATCCATATAGAGACATATAAGGAATTCAAGCGAAAACTATGAATTTGATTACATGGGTATGGAGCGGAACCACCAGTAGCAGAGGGGAGCAGGTTAATCTGAAGTGAAGGAGCGAATTGAGGAAGAAATTAGATTAGGGTTTCGAAGGGGTTTAGAGAGAAAGAGATGGAATGATTTTGGGAGAGAGAGAAATTGTGGTTCTCGATTCTGAAGTACTACTGTGATTTAAATCGTGGATTATTTATTTTTGCTGCGGTAACTTCTTTTTTTTTTAAGAAAAAGATGATATTTACCTATGCATAGTGAAAGTGTGAAAAAAATTATAATTTGATGCTATGTAGATTACTTTTACTAAAATAAAGTCTTTGCTTATGATATGATAATCGAAATTATGAATCTGACAATCTGATTGTCGGCATTAAGGACTCGGTAGTGGGATGAACTAAATAAGTTACATTACAAACTCGATACAAATTTAAAGTCGTATAAACTATAAAGCAAAAAAGGTTGCGAAAGGATGATTTTAGACTTACATAAGGGTATATGTCTAAGGATTGATGCTAGGGCTTTTGAGTGGTTCCATCCTTTTCAGGATTTGGGTGATGAGTCTTAAACATGTTGCTTTAAGGACCAAAGTTTGGATGGTAAATTTTGGGACAAGTAACTGAGGCCTTAGTCTCTGATTTGCAAAAAGTTGTCTATACTTAAGTAGCAACAAATTTTTTGGTGAAATCAAATAAAACAGATTATTTCTCAAGGTAAAAATTAGGTGCCCCATAGGCTACAAGAAAATGTAAGAGAAAGCTAGAGAATAACATAAACAAGCAAAATCAAATAATCAATGTCTCATCTCAAGGAGTCAAGGGCTATGGCCAAATGACCAAAATAGGCTTTTGGTAAAGGAGTAGAATTTCAAAAAGAAGAACAAACAGTTGAACAATTAGTTAAGTTGACACCTAAAGATCAAGAGACAAATCAAATAAACTTTCAAGACTAGAACTCATCAGAAACTGAGAAACACATGATTAATCCAGTTTAACTATCTGCATTGTTACTTATTGCGTTATCGCTGTTAACTTTGCTTAATTTACATACTGTTTCAACTGTCTCATAATTTCTTTTTCTCAATCTGAATTGCATCAGCTTCAAAGAATACTTGTGCAGAAATATTTGTGGACTGTGAAATCCATGAGACAAGAAGGTGTTTACTTCGAAGTCTGGCTCATCGACTCTATTGCATTTAAAGCCAAAAATGGTAGCATACTGTATGCCTTTGAGAGCTAAATTTCCCTACAAATCTCAGCTATCCAACAGTAAGAGCTTCATAACTGGTAAATGAGAGGAACTCAAACATAGGCCCTGACTATCTCTAAGTAACAAAGAGACAACAACCAACAAGCAAAACAAGCATTTTTTTTTCCTTGTTCTTGCCAGATCTGGATAAACCTTTAAATGGTGCATGTCTATTAACATGTCATGGACACACTTCAAAACTCATCACTCTTTTCATAACAGCTACGAATCTAATGGTGACAGCAGATCTGACTGACGTATATAGAAAATAAGAGCCGGCACATTAAAATGAACATGCATTCAATGTCATCCAACTATATGTAAGCAAGACGGCTTAGATTCCAACGTAATCAAGGAACAAGACATCTGATTTGGAGTTTTCAACAAATAATATGAGGCAAAAAATAGAGATTAAAAAAAGGTAATCCTTGTTCAAATTAAATCACAAGAAAAAGAAAAGAGAGATAACCTTCTTGCCCTGAATTTAGATCTATTATCATCTCAGACATGACCAAATGAAGAACAACATTGATCTTAGTCAGAGAGACAAGAGAAAATATATGCATCTGAAAAATGAAACATGATTCATACTCATCCTTGGATCTAAACTCAAAAATTCGTTAATCTGAGACAAAAGTCAAGATTTAATCATACTAATGATCTCGTCCATTGTCATTTGGTTGAGATCTTTAGAGGAACTCATCGAGTGATAAGACGAAGAAGCTTTTTGATACAAATTTTCCAATGACAATGAGAAAACTTAAGTCAATTCGCATTCAGAACACAGAATGCTAATTGCCTCTGAATTCTTTGATTGACAGAATGCAGGTTAGAAACAATTTAGTGACCTTGACAGCAATTTATCTTTCCCATTTTCAGATGTTTGCATATTTGAACGTAGAAAACGACAGACAATATTTATGAGTGAATATCTGGATATATTGCATGTACCTTATCCTAGTAAAGAATCTACCAAAATGAGAATCAACGGTACAAGCCAGCACCCGATTTTCACGGCTGCACCAATATTTAATGCATTCGAATGCTGATTTATGTTTATGTCTAATACTACATCAGTTTAGATGTCTATTTGATTTTGCTGTAAGAACAGATATCAGCACTAGGAAATACTACCATATAATATTCTGAAGCAGCTAGTAAGCAAGTTCCAAAATCTAAACACAGAAAAAAGATTGCAGATAATCAACACTTCTAAGGGTTTGTCATCACCTCTAAGAGAAATCTAACACCACACATCACAACCATCTAACAGTACCGGTGTACCACTAGTTTACAGATAGATTTACAGTACCAACTCATACAGGTACAGACCGGGGGGCCTCTACCTAGGCAAACCTCCCTGGTTCATTAACCCTATAATAGGACAAGCTAGCTGCACACTATACATGAAAACCAGTATAAAGGATACCTGAAAATATTAATCTGAAAAGCTGTAAGTACATTGAAAATACATTCTTAAACCTCACCAAAAACTGTAATAAAACCTTAATCATTCTATAGCTGCTTAAACTCACAAACCAAGCAATCAGATATAAGACTGTTGGCACAATTTCTTACTAATAATTGGCCGTTCAATTATCAACATTATGTGCGGTAAGATGAAAAATTACAAATCCCGAAGGTAACAGTATGATAACAGATAACAGAGAAGATCTTTACAATTCTCTGTGAAATGACGAAACTAGAGAGTAGCATACCACTGCGACCTCTCTACACTGCCACATCATTTATGATAATTGTTTTCTATACTCTCTTTACTATTCCATACTAGCAACTGCAAAAGAATCAGCTACCTATTATCCTGCTTATCTCAGTTCCGGCATGAAATAATGTCAATATTAAACTACAACAATAGACCATAGAGGGGTTACGGTTTTGTTGTCATTTCTTGCCCTCAGCAGCTGGCTCCTGAGCAGCTTGAGCAGCTGCTGTAGCACTCATTATTTCATCAAATTTTTCAGACTTCCCTAGCACAATCTCAATCTGACAACCGAAACAAAAGGAGATATCAGATGTCAAATGGAATATTAATGAAATGTTTCCATCCACCTTAACTAAACAAACATACCTTAGCCTTCTGCACCAGACGACCCTTGTTCTCGTCCCTCATGCCAACCGTAGATGTAGACACTTCTGTTCAATACCAAAACAAAGACAACCAAATCAGATACCTCCATGATCTCATTTCATTCTTCTGCAAATAGGAAAACAAATGTCTTACTCTTTTCAATAGCCAGTCCATTGTTCTTCAAAATCTCAGCAATAGTGACAACAGTAGTGATTGCTGTCAAAAGTCAAAACACAATACAAAATATAAGCAAGACACAGCTTTAAAGCAACAAAAATGAAAATGGTCCTTATCACTCTAGAAAATAGACTAATTTGATGAAAGTAAGCCACCAAATCCAATTTCTATAAATTAGACTAATCAGGTTGAGTTACATAACAGTCTCATTTTTACTGCAATACATCTTATCAAAATAAAAAATATAAAAAAAACGAATAAATGATTCAGAAAATGTACCCATTCCCAATGCAGAGAGCTCAACCTCATTGTGCTGCTCTAAATACCTCTGCATCAAATCAAAAACTATATAAACCCGAAATGTAGATCAAAAGCATATGTTCACATCTTGAAATTTAATGAGGTCCTCCACTAACAAATCAAGAAAATGACAAACAAATCTTTCATATTTGATCTTCTTTTGCTTCAAAAATAGGCCTTGATGCTTAACAAGTATACATGTATTTTCTGCAATTCTTTTGTTTTCTTCAAAAACTCTGGCTTGTACATTCCTCATCAAGAACCAATTGGCATAACCGAAAACCATAACACTCCGAGATCTGCTAAAAGTGTATAGGCACTTATTAGGCAGTATATAATCAAAAACGCTCAACATTGGCGTGACCTAATCATACCAATCCAAAATGCATGACTACATTAACCTCAACAAACCTGTCAAACTACCACACCATGAAGTACACACATAATGATTACCAGAAAGATTGATGGATTCATTCATACCTTAGCAAGATTAACGTAGAAGAAGAGCGGCTTCTTGGTATTGGAAACTTGAATTCTGTTCTTCTTATGTTCTCCTACTGCCTGGTTCTGTGACTGAGGCTGGCTCTGGGACTGGACCTGCCCTTGAGGCTGAGCCTGCGCCTGGGGTGGTGGTACGGCTGCAACCCTCGCTACCTGAACCGACGCCATTCTCTCCTTCTCTCAAGTTTTTGATCAGTAAGGCGGTTACGTTATGCAGGTTTATAATGGCGGGAGTATTGGCGGAAGGGGACGAAACGTGCTGGCCTCTTATTGGTAAGTGGACCGAGTCACTCTATTTGGGCAGTTCTGATCCGAAGTCGAGGGTGCTGTTTTTGGTATTCTTATTTTTCTTTCATATTTTAAGACACATAACAATCACGATCGACTTATAGTCTGATCCCAAATTTGAAATTGTCTAAGATCTTGGGTTTTAAAAACCGCAAGAACATGTGACAAAGTTTGAAGGTCGAAACATCTTATAGTCTTTAAAACGTTTCACAGCTTTAAGTTTGAAGATCGAAGCCTCCCAGCTAGTCTGTGTTTCAAACCCTTAAAAAAAAAAAGGCTTGAAGGTCGAAACATAAGAATCACGATCCACTTATAGGCACCATTAGGCTTGTAAGTTCACTGATGCTTCTTCAATGAACTGGACTATTCTACTTTAAATTTAGCCCTTTGCATCGGTAGCTAGAAAAAGGGATGAACGGTTTCAACATGTGATCACCACCCTTATCATGTTTCATCTTCTCAAAAGTATTCTCAGTCTCATCTCCACCAAAGCCAACACCAAGAAATGAACTCCCTCTTGGACCCCTTGCCGTCCCCATAATCGGCAGTTTGTTATGGCTAAGCAAATCATTAACTGATGTAGAGGTTGGACTCCGAAAGCTCCAGAGCCGATATGGTCCCATATTCACTCTCTACATTGGCTCCAACCGCTGCGATGATCATCACCAATCACTCCCTTGCACACCAAGCCTTGGACCTTGGTCCAAAATGGTGCTGCTCAACTGTCGGAGCAGCCGTCTGCTTCAGTTTTGCAAAACTAACTAACCCAGCTATAGCTTCATCGATTCTCAAACATCAGATATGGTTTTCTTCTTATTAGAACCAACCTGTATCTCAGTTTCACAATTTCGTAATCAAAAGAAAACAACCAACAAGTGAAAGGCAGAAGAAAATGAGTCCGCCATTCAGCCAAAAAAAAAATGATCGAATTGGGCTTTAGCGGGCTCGGCGGAAACGAGACGCGTCTAGGCGGAATGGGCCGAGGTGGCCTAGAAGGTAGGAGGGGGTCCACCATTTAAAAATCTGAAAACGACGAGTCGTCTGTCGCTACGTCTTGAGTCCATGAGTCTCGTCGACTCGTCTCATCTCTCTCCGGCGGATTGGGCGCACTCCGGCCACGACGACCCAGATTCCGCTGGACACATGCGGCTTTGTCTCCTAAGATACGCCCATAACATACATGGATGATGGATGAAGGGCATCAGTAGCTAGAAAAATGGATGAAAGCTAAGTGTTTGTACACGATTATCTCTATAATTGAAAAGAAGGGGTCGAGGGGAACTTCAATGGCAACCATGTTAATTTGGTATTCCGATCCTGTGCATATACACAAGTTCGAGTTGTCGAGTTGTTCCCTATATATCAATGTCATGAATTCCAAAGAGCTCAGAAACTTTTCAAACAATGCAAGTGATGCCGTTACATCCATACAAGTATTTGAATAAATCAAAGCAATTATATATATACATGCCTAATGTTGTGTTTGGATAAAGTAATTTCAATTTTTATAAAAATTTTAAAATTATGAGAATTGTTAAATTTCATTAATAAAGAATTTCTTGTTTGGATTTCATAACGCAGCATTTTAAAATGACAAAAATTTGTATTTAGATTAACCTCAGTTAAGAGAATTGACAAATAACACTTATTTTGTAAGGAATTCAAATCAGGAATTTAAGCTTTCAAATCTCATGATTATTTTCCCGTGTAAATTGCTAATTTCACGGGATAAGAATCCAAACGGGGGAAACAATCTAAAAAAATTAGGAATTTCCTATTTTTGATTAAATTCCCGATAATTCACTCGTATCCAAACACACCGTAAGACACATCATAAGGGTTTTGGCGCCAACTGTATTCAATTGGAATCGTGAGACTCTCAGTACTACGGCAAATGCTTTTTTTATTTCGGAGATTTTTACCATTATAGGTTTTAACCGAGGCAAGAATGGGCGATCGAATAGTTACTTGACCCACTTGATTGAGAAAATATTTAACCTTGGATATATGGGATAGCAATTTTACATTCAACCACGTACCAAAACAACAACAAGTTTGATGACAAGCAAATAGTTTTTCCAGATGACAAGCACATGAACTTTAGTCTCTCGGAATGAGTATATATATAGGGATGTGAAATCCACACACCCTAAATTGAAATCCACATTTTTTTTATTTTTTAGTTAATACATTCACAAAAAGACAAAATTTAAGTCATTAAAAGACAAAATTTAAGTTACAAAAAAAAAAATTATGGATTTCAATTTGGGGTGTGTAAATTGCACAATCCTATATATAAAAATCCTTGATGTGTGCCATAGCTAACTTAATGGTCTAGATCTACTTCTCTCTTCTGAATAGCAATGCGATTTAATTAGTTTGCATTTCATTGATCAGTAACACATTATCGATATAACTAGGCCGGAAATTAATGAAGAAACGTCTCGCTAGCTAGCTGCGTGGTTTGATCAATCTCGATCTACAATAACTGTCATTGTAATTTCTTCTCCTATAGGTAAGTCTTATGTGTAAATTTCAATATATAAGCAAAAAACAATGTACGTAGTAAGTTAGGTTACTACTGTAGGTGATCAGTAAATGTACGTGGTACAAACAGAACAATCCAATGACCTTCAAATAGTACGAGGAGAATGACAGAATGAGAATGAGGAAGAAAGAACAGTAAAGAAGCATAAACCAAGACTAGCTTGTCGATCAACGCCAAAAGTGGAGGCAGGGGTCCGTCGCCATGGCCAAACTAAACCAGGACATACATGTCAAGAGGCTAGTAGGTAATTAAACAATGTACGTAGTTAGTTACTATTGTACGTGATCAGTAAATGTACGTAGTACAAACAGAACAATCCAATGACCTTTCAAATAGTACTACATAATGAGAAGGAGGAAGAAAGAACAGTAATGAAGCAAAAACCAAGACTAGCTTGTCGATCAACGCCGAAAGTGGAGGTAGGGGTCCGTCGCCATGGCCAAACCAAATTAGTACATACATTACGTGCATGCATCGCATATATGTCGATGAATGAAGAAGTTGCTGGCTGCTGGTCCAAGCACACAATCTATATCGAAATGTCCAGATCTTTGCTTCCTAGCAATTTACACCTGCAAATTTGTCGGTGCATGAAGTAGATCGAGCTAGCTCGATCAAGAAATAATGAAATCAAGCATAACGTTGTGACAAGCATTCCTCTTGATGAAATGTGTTTGTTCGTTTTGATCAAAGGCATGGGAAGAGACTGTAGTAGCTAGCTAGAGCCAGTGTACATACGTAAGAATGACATATGATGATGAAGTCTCCTGGGTCGGGACCGGGGACTAATGGGGTCTGGGAGTGCAATTATATGGTCCCCTTAGTCATTCATATGTCTAAGACCGAGTGTGAAAACCAAGTGAAGGAGACTCATCCATGTAATCAATCCATGGTCGAGTGGTCGATCTCCAGTCTCTGTATACATACAGGGATGAGCTAAGACCGACAATCTTGACTGGTACTACTACTTTGTTATATACGCATGGCTCCTGATTAATCAAAATTAAGATTTTGATTTAATAGAGATAGCGATTTTGACGTACAAATTAAGGAACTAACAAGATCCATATGTATATTTAAGCAGGATTTTATTCATTCCAAGCTTCATATTATCGATCATATCTGGTTAGTATAGTGATTTGACAAATTAGTATCCAACGTCAACCATTTTGGTGAAAGCCAATTTTTTTTTTCTGCATTATAGTTTCGATCAAGTCTCAGGTTAATTTCCAACTAAACAAAGTCAGGCATTCCATCCCGTGAAGACTTCTCTATGTGAATGGAACAAAGAAATAGACATTATTATTACAAGTAATTAAGATATAATATTAATCCATAAATTGTACCGGCCGTGGGTTCAGGTTATAACATCCAGAAATAGACATTAGTATGTAGCTCACCTACCCCCTCCCCCCAATGCAAAACTTCAATTCAATAAATGACACCGAACGTAGGGTTCAGCCTCCTACTTAGGCAGGTTTCAAACCTCTTTAAAAATATATATATAATATTAATCCATAATACAAAGTGAGCAAAGCCAGAGCTACACTCCGGTTTCACGGGGTCAAATCTACATATACATATATGTATGGGTATTTTATTAACTAAACTAATGATATATGTATGTTTATTGTTACTGAATCCCCCTTAAAGACTAAGTTTATAGTTTACACTCCTCCACATGATCATCATATATTATGAACAAACAACAAATGCAATATTCAATTTACAACTAAAATAATAATAAGTAATAATTCCTCACAATCATTAACATTTGTAGTTTTTCAGTTTTCACGGCTTCGTCCTTATATCGGGATTTACGATACTACTTAAGCTACGTCGTGACACATTATTTGTTTTTATTAGTTTATAGCAAGTGAGAAATACATATTGTTTATATTTTGATTGATTATGTTTGAGTACTAATTACTTATATGAATTTTGTTTTAATTGACTATTGGTTTATATTATTACGTTTTCATCTTATATTATAATAATCGGTTGTATAATTAATATTTCATATACGGACCCATAATTTCAAATCATGGCTCCGCACCTAATCAAAGCAAGTTAACTTTAAGTGCTAATCAACAATATATAAGCTGGTTTGCGCTAAATTATGAAAGCTTGAGACTCCCAAAAGTAAATGAAGCCGGCAGGTTGAATGTTGATCCATAATAGAAGCCGCTTAATTAGGCTAGGGCTTGTACATATAATATGATTTCAGCCACCAAAATTTTAATATCTGTGACACTTAATTTATAGAAGCAAAGATCATCTTTTAATTACTACATTATGGAATGTTTATTCGATAAAAGAAGTAGCGTTATTCGATAATGTTTATTTTCGTTTCTAAAGACAAGATAGGGTTTGCAGACTTTTCCTAAAAGAGACAGGCAACCAACTAAGCTTTTTGACCTTGTCGCGAGCCTTTGAAACTAAAGTAGTTAAGAGGAATATTCAAAAGGTCAAGTTAAACGCTGATCGATTTGAAAGGAACAACAGATCTGATCGATGAGTATTATATATATGTTTGCGATTCGATCCAAATTGTGCCTTAAAACAAGGATAGCAAATTAGCTGCTGGCTCAGGTTGGTGTTGATGATCCTCCAATGGAAATTATAAAAACAAACATCAAACATATCACATTTGCATGTTTGGTCCAACTAACTCAGCTGAAAGGGTTTGTACTACAGGTGGTGGTGATCCTATACCCAATTAGAAGGCTTAATTTTTGTGGGTTGCAATTATAAATCTGTTAAGAAAGATCTTGTGGAATTATTGTTGGTATCCTCCTGGTTTTATATTTCTAACAATGCAATAATTCAAAGAGATAAAACAAAACATGTCCCCTAGGAAGTTCAGAGACCTCTTCCCCTGAGTCGTCACTCATGACTCTCAATTTCTTGGATAAGCTAGGGATAAAGCATGCTAGGGAGAAATGGATTATTTGTATATGAATTATGATGAATGAGATACCTAGCTAATTTTCTTAATTATTTCTTGCTTTTAATTTTTCACGCATGATCGAACCCAGAAATCCTAGGACTACTTTAAATCAATTCAAATGAAAAGGGCGGGTTGAATTTGATCGAGCTGGGACGACAAGAAGGGCCAACCCTATGATCACAAAGCATGTGGGGAAATTTGATGACAGTTTAAAGTAGAGAGAAGCAGCAGCAGCAGCAGCAAGAACCTGGCTTGAATTTGAAAATAAGCACAAAAAGTAATTATTCCAAAAATAAAAACGAACAGAAACACTCACACTCTCGCACAAAAAGCAAATCTGTAACGCTTCTAAATCGATCTCTTGTCTTTGCTTTAAGCGAAGTATGCAGATGAATGTTTATACAGTACACTCATGATCCAGAACCAAGGCTTATGCATGACGACTCAGATTAGGATTAGAGCGATGTACGTACGTATATAATACATGCGTAATCGCGTAGTTATGTACAGAACAATAAATGTAGCTAAGCATAATGCAGCTGCATATACGTACAGTACAGATGCCATTACAACTGCACCAGCTAGCTAGCTAGCTCCGGCTGATAAATGATCGATCGGTTTCAGAAGTTTCATGTGAGGTATATGAAGCTAGGTAGCTGCAGTTGGTTTGTGCAGTTAATATTTCACGGGGATCCTTGAGTTTACTTACGCGTAGTTCGAATTTCTGATACTGTATGTCACAGTAAATATTGAACTCTATTAATTAATGGCTTCATCTGCTCTCGCAGAGCTGGTTGTTCATTACCATT
The DNA here is from genome assembly GCA_034370585.1 of Fragaria x ananassa. Lineage (NCBI taxonomy): Eukaryota > Viridiplantae > Streptophyta > Magnoliopsida > Rosales > Rosaceae > Fragaria > Fragaria x ananassa. Next base: position 1,284,611 of record CP139753.1, read on the forward strand.
TAGCCTTTGCATGCATGATACCTGCTATGACTACTCAACTGCTTCACTTACGGTGACTACGGTCTATCATATCCATATAAATTTTATCAAATTTTATACAAACATGTTTAATCTATTTTTGGTTAAATATACCATGTTTATATAAAATATGAAATGACAAAATGCCCTCAAAATTTAACGATATAGTGGTCAGGTTACCAAAATGCTAACGGAATCAAACTTCAGGTATTAAAATACAAGTTTTTTTTATAATTAGGTATAAAATTTAAAATAACATCATAATTCAGATAATGTTTTATAATTAATCTATGTTTTATAATTAATCTAAAAACATATATACATGCGTGGAAACTGTATATTTGATGGATTAGAGTCTTGAATATTGTGGCATGGGGAAATTGTATATTGTAATTTGGAATCCATAGAAAAATACAAGATGAGGACACTGTAACACGTTTGATAGTCAGTCCCAGAGACAGAGAGGTAACTAATTTTCCTAATTAAAACGGAAATGGTTAGTCAACGAGTTTCCACGTTCCCACCACCACCACGTAACGTTGATCGTTCAACAATGCGGGGCTCATATTTCGTTTACGCCCTCCAAGTTTCCCACACCCACCGTTATGAACTAATTAATTTCAGAGCTGTCCCTCTCTCTTTCTGTAGTGTGTGCTTGCAACGGAGTTACTAGAAAATCTTCTAACAAAGGAGATTCACCTTTAGATGTTTTTAACATTTAGTGTCCAATGATCAACTTCAAGGACTAGGATTTGACAACTATAAAGCTACAATATAGAGTTTGCATAATAACATGCATGTCGTGCTTGAACAAAACTAGAGACAATAATAAGTAATAGTTTAAAGTTTTAAAAAAAAATTACACCGGAGCATGAATTAAGACAGTCTTACGATTAAAGTTGATCGATTCTTAATACTTTAAACATTTTAATGGTCATGTTAGACGTATTCATCATTCCATCCAATTCACTTCCCACATCAAGGAAGATTCATTCACTAAATTCTAGTGAAATTGAATCAAGCAGGTATAATTCAATTAGCTACCACATCCACCTTCCCATAAATTCTTTCCTCAACTTAATTTGTTGAATTCCCTATCTCTCAAACAACCTAAAAAAGATTCCATCTCTCATTCTTCACAACACGTTAATTTCAAAAGAGAGGACTTATTAGTGCTAAAAGTAATGGATGGCTTTGAATACCCAAACACACAACTTTCTGTTATTCCTCATCTTTTCTGGTCGCACCAACCCCCACCCTCCATCAAACAGAAAAACTTCCATCCAAAACGTCACTCTCATATTTCCCACTGGTTTTCTCAGTTACCAAAAACACAGATTTAACCAAAACGGCGTTTTGGACCTAAAAAGGAGCAGCCTCTATATATAGCCAAACAAAGGGAGCACAAAAAACCAAAGCTCCAAAACAATTGTAGTATGAGAATTTAGACCATTCTCTCAGCACAAGAAGAAGAAGAAGAAGAAGAATAAGAGAGATTTCAGAGACACAGAGAGAAGGTTGGAGATCTTGTCAGATCGGGAACAGAAACATGTAAGAGAAATCTCTTAACATTATTGGTGTTCTGTTCTGTTTTTGTTTCTGGGATTTCTGCAATGTGTGTTTTGCTTTCAGCTTTCAATTTGAGCTCCTTTTTCTTAATGCAAAGCTTGGAGCTTTGTGGGTGTTTCTTGCTGTGTTTAAGCTTTTCTTTGATGGGTATATCTCTGTTTTGCTAATGGTGGCTATTGACTGGTTCATTTGGTTCATCTGGGTTCAGAGTTTGAGCTATTTGACTTGCTTTTCATGTTTGTGTTTCTGTGAATGTGAATGAGCTTATAAATGAAAAAAGAGCCCTTTTTGTGTTCATTGTCTGTTTGATTAATCAAGTTTCTGACCAAATTGAAGCCTATTTAGCTTTTATGGTGTTTATCCCTTATAAATACTTTTTTTGTACTTAATTTTCGTGGTGATGGCTTCAGTTGAAGTTTGTGATGATTCCATGTTCAATTAAAATAGTTACTGATTCCTGTATTTTCATGTGCTATTTCCTATCATTTCTTAATCAAAGTGATTGTGTTTGATAGATGAAAGATTTAAGTATTTGTTTTTCTTTAATTCTGCTACTCACAATTCTTTCTGAACTATTTTTTCCCCCTCTATTTGGATTTTCCTTGGATCTTTGTAATTCGTCCTCTGCGTTGTACTCCTAATACTCTTTTCTAGCTTTGTATTTTTCGATGTTAAGATTAAAGGCATAAAAACGTGAAGATTTTCAAATTAACAAAATTTCATGTCAAACATGAATATCTGTCTTATTCTCTCCTCGCACTCTGTCTCTTGAATATCTTCTTTAATAGCATATCAATATAGGACATTCCCTTTGAATATCTTCTTTAATAGCATATCAATATAGGACATTCCCTTGTATATCGTATATCATGATTCTGGGTTAATTTTGGGTTGTAGACCTATTTTTCCACTCCCTTTTGTGTTAATCTGTTTCGTGGTATACTTGTGATGTTACAGGTCTGTAATTTTTTGGCTATGCAGCATGCTGAATGTTTGGCTGTCCACTAAACATTCTAAAGTTGCATGCTTTAGTTATTAGGAGATGAGTGCCTTTGCTATAAGATGTATTTGGCATTGTCACATGACTAAGGCGATGCCTATATGTCTCTAAAATGATTTCGTTTAAGTTTGGAAGTTGTCATTAGATTATAGAGATAAAGTCCAAAATGAATATAAGAAAGGAAGAATTTGTAATTAGCACTGAAGATACAATTCACTTGTGTTGGCTTTTGTCTTAGCTTATGAAAAGAGCTTTACTTGAACCATCCCTTTGACGCTCACCCTTCAGTCTTTTCATGCAGTGAAATGGGGAGGGAAATAACTGGTGTGAAGCAAGAGAAGAAAAATAATGGTGTTGTAGTGGGTACCAATGGAATTTCTACCAGTAAGATCCATGTTTCTCCCAAAATTTCAGAGAGAATCAGCCCGATCCAATCCAAGGAACACAAGGTGAAGGACTCACATGAAGAGAAAGCAGCTGACGGGGAAGGTCTTGAGAAGCAAGATATACTGGCTGTTCAGAGCACGAATCTTGATGATGACTTGACCAAGGAGAATAATGAGAAACCTGGAACTCAGAAGTCAAGCGAGAATTTAAATTCCAGCTCACCAGTTTCAAAATCAGCTGCTTTTGAAAATGGGCATTCAAATCAGACTGTTCCTCATTCCAATGCTGTGGTGACTGAAAGGGCTGGTACATGTAAAGAGACTGCTAAGGTTGAAGTTGCCACTTCAGAAAACTCCAGCACTGCAGAGTCTCCTAATATAACTAAGGCATCACAGACTCCAAATGCAGAGTCACCTACTAAGAGTTCAGAGGTAAGGTTCTGGGTATATTGTGTTCCTTTTTCTATTCTATTTCTTTTTTTTGGGGGGGGGGGGGGGGGGAAGGGAATGTGTGTGTGTGTGTGTTCTTTTGCTGGCAGTCTGAGACTATTACTATGACAAAAAGAATTATGCTCGTTCTAACTCAAATCTTCCCTCAGGAGAGTTATTTCTTTCAGTTTTATAGTACTGTAATCATGCATCTAATAGAGATTTTATGAATGCAACTGCAAATTGATACTTACACTTTACGGAAACCATATGTCATTCCTTTTGGCTTAAAGTGCACCATGAAACAAGTTAAATGGCGTCCCATCATTTTGGCGTTATTATATATTACGGAACAGTTCTGATCTGAAATCTCTTGTCATTTCTCTTCAGCCAAATTCACCTCGATCATCACGAAATGGCCTACAAGCTGATACTAAGAAGCACGGTGAGGAGGAAGATAATTGGTCCCTTACTTCCTCGTATCCTTTGTTGATGGTGTAGAATTTAATTTACTTTGATGGTGTTACCTGGTAGACTTGTTTTCATTTTACTTTTAGTTTATCCTTAACCAAGCATAGCACTGCAGCATCTATGAGAACAAATAAGTTCAAGGTTACAGTTGGACAAGCTCCTTCATTTAAATGCAGTGAACGCGCACAAAAAAGAAACGAGGTATTATAATAGACTTCATGATGCATTTGTTGTGTACTGGCTTCTAATAAAGACAAGCATTGCATCTAAACTTGTTAAATTATGTTTACTGTCATCTAGTACTACTCGAAGTTAAAGGAAAAACAGCAAGCTCTGGAGGCCGAGAGACTGCAGTACGAAGCGAGGACCAGGGTAGATCACTTACTCTAGTATCCTTATTTTAAGGCGTGTTGGATAATAATGTTGTATTTGGGTATTTATTTCGCTTATGATGTGATCTGTTTGAAAATTATATTCTCTATTTCATGACACTTTCAGGAAGAGCAAGAAGCAGCCATCAAGCAGCTGAGGAAGTCCTTGGTGATCAAAGCTAAACCAGTACCTAGTTTCTATTATGAGCCACCTCCTCCTAAGGCTGAGCTGAAGAAGGTAAAGTAGCCAAAATCATTTTAAGTTGTGTTCGACTCCTTTCAAGTTCTATTCTGAGCCCAGACTCTAGAAGTTGGAAAATGCAAATATTCCGTATTTGAATTAGACTTGCCCTTGTTTAGCACTATGCTTTATGGAGTTAACAACAACTTGAATTTAGAATTTAGTATGCAATCTAGCACCCGTAGCAATTCCTTAGTAATATTTCTCATGAGTAGTCAGGGAAAATCTTGACTCTCAATTGGATTGCGTTACTAGCTGCAGTTTTATTGTATGATGAAAGTTTTTCTATATGATGGCAGCTTCCACTTACGCGGCCCAAATCACCAAAACTGAACAGTCTAGGCAGGAGAAGGAGCTTTGGTGATGCTTTAAACACATCTCATAACGAAAAGGGAAAAGTTTGCCCTCGAGCACATCGTCATAGTGTTGGTTGCCAGAAAGAATGCAGTACTACTCCGAAGAATAAGATGCAGAACAGTAGACGTAACAGTCTTAGCAATGGTAGCAGAGTCAAAGACCAATCAAAACTGGGAGAAGTAGAAACAACGGAAACAGCTCCTAAGTTCAACCAGAAAAGACATGTAGACATCAGTTTGAATCATGAACTTGAAAGCTTTTTCTAATATCAGGTGGGTCTTTCATTTTTTCGTGGTTTACATTTGGATGTACTAAATGGAAAATAGCTTGTTTTCTTTCCTCCACAACAACTTGTTTATGTGGTTTGTGTGATTGTGAACTGCATATGTTTTGTAAGTTGGTGCTGGTACATATCTTGTTATATATGAAATGAGTAATCCATTCTGACATGGACTGAATCTGCTTAATTGGGATTATGAAGTAGCTGATATTTCTTGGTTTGAAGGGAAAATATAGTAACAATTGGGTGTTGGTTATTTCATAGCATCATAGATTGAGATTAGGTGTTATTCGAAATCACTGATCTTCTCAAGTTTGATAAGGTCACCTACTTTGCTGGAAATACTTGATCTTTCAACTCATTTGTTGAGAAACTTCATTGTTCATTTGCTGTAGGAGTTGAGATTCTGCACAAAGCATAAGTCTAATCTCTATTGTGAGAATTGGGAAGTGAAAATGAAAGAGATATCTTAAGTACAAATGATTGGATTGTTTGGTTGCCAAGAAAAGTACCAATTTTTCTGTTACTTTCTTTTTTGATAAGATTTTTTTTTTTTCTGTTTCTTCAAAAGCTTGACAGGAGGTACCAATTTTCACTGAACAGATTTTTTTTTTTAACAGATAAAAAAGAAACCGATCAAAGTGAAGACTACAAGGACCACATATGATCAAATATGAGTTTATGGGCATAAAATTTAGCTGACACATAAATAAGACAATTAAAATAAAAACTTAAAAAGACACAAAAACAAGGAGAATGACATAATTAACTAATTTTGAAAAATTCAATCTAACGTATGTTGATGCAGTAAATTAGTGGCTTGCTAATCAACTTGCAACAGATGTAAGAAGTATTGCTTGAATTTATAGAATCCACGAGTTTTTCAAGATCTGTCGATAAGTGCAGCGGATGACGTCAAGAGAGGAGACTCAGGAGAGAAGACCGCTTCTCGAAGCCTATGTCAGTTAGCTTGTCGATAGAGTAACGGTAAGTAAATAAAGTATGTGTAGTCTATCAAGAGAAAGAGGTACCGCTTATAGATTTGGAGGGTCAGAGGCCTCTGTTCATCTTCGATGTGAGATTGTTATCTCTCCAAGTGCTCTGTTAGGCAGTTTTAGTGGTGCGCGTGAAGGTGCGTCCTGCCACCTATTGGGAAGCGGTTGACTGCGTCTAAGAGCTGTTGTTGCTGTCTTGACTTTAATGACTATATTTGGAGCGAGTATGGCAGTTATGCCTAGCTTAAGCTTGTCCAAAATATGCTTGTTAGGCATATATATCTACAACTTGTTAGGTTTTGCTCAATATAAGAACTGGTATTAAGTTCTTCACAAAGAACATAAACCTCGACACTTGGGTCATCATCCAAATTATTTTTATAAATAAGGATTCTATTATACTCGTCACGTCTTTACATCCGACTAGCGGTTTTTCTGCCGTACCAACTTTACTGACCTCTATATAATCATTTTCTTTTTTAGAATAAATAACTTTATTGATAACGGAAAGAAATTATAACATAATGGAATGATCGGTTGTGGTAACTACACCACGACACACATTCTTATAAAGATCATTAGTTACGGGTCAGTCCACTCTGTCGCCAACAACAACATCCATGTGTCAAAAGAACCCAACTCCTAACCCAATTTTATGCTAAAAAAGAGTTACACAACCCTGAGAATAACAATACAACCTCGCTACCAACACTATAACGAGCCAATTCCCCTTCTTCAACATCGTATCTAAATACCAACAGACCACGTGCCAAGGCAATCCACTCTTATGTTGACAACTATACAACACCGATATTAAAACCGATAATCCCAAGGAAAGATGCCACAAAAATAGCACACCGACCAGAACAAAACACCTAAACTCTCGCCTGATAGAGGAGGGACATACTAAACAGAAGAATTAAATTTAGTTTACCTCATTGTGGTTTAGAGGTGAATTCATGTTAGTCTATAAACTCTCAATTTCATCAGATTACCCCTGAGCTCTTGTTGTTTTGGTAATTTAGCTTCTCAACCCCTAAAAGGTCATCACACGTCATCAAATTTCAACGTCTCAATAGGACGGAGCATGAGTAATATGAGATGGCAAATAGAAAAATAAGAGCTCGGAGGGTAATCTTATAAAATTGAAAGTTTAGACTAACATGAATTCACTTCTTAACCACAGTGAGGTAAAATGAATTTAATTTTAAACATAACCAAAAACATAAACAAACCAAAAAACAAAAATAAAAAAAGACCAAACTTGGCCCAATAGTACACCCCAGGCCCAAGCCCACCAAGTCAGCCCCATGGAAGGCCTACAACTGCTTCACCCGACCCAAGAAAGCCATTGCCTCATCTCCAATGTTCCGCCACTGGCGCCGCCGCAAAACCCATATCTCTGTTGTCGTCGGAACCCTTCTTGCCGCCACTTTCTCCCTCAGTAAAGCCACCAGCCAGAGCCACCTCTATATAATCATTGATTTGTTTACTTTAGAGAAAATGTGGTAAGGTTCATATCCGTTGAGAGAGCTAACTTTTTGATATTAAAGATCACAGAAAGTTACCAATATCCATATTGATCTTGTCTCAAATTTAACTTCTTTTCTTCTTAACACTATCTAATCTCAAAAATAAGTATAGTATAGTATAGCAGTCAACACCACTTTCATATTTCATCTCATATAGTGTGTTGTTACAACGGCAAACAATATCAAGGATAATGACAGTGGTGGCTTCACCGCCCAACTTATCGGAAGAGACTTTCCAAATTCACCATTGCACAAACACAAAACCACCAACGTTTATCAGAAATTGATAGGTCCAGATATGACAGATTCATAAATAAACAATGATCCGGCTAATCGCCAAAACCATGTTATCAAGTTCGCAATGTAAACATTGATCCGGCCTGTCGATGTTTATCGAATTGCTGACCAAGATAGCGATCCAGTATAGACGCAATGTAAGCTGTGTAAAGCTTGCTACAAAACCAAGTAACCAACTTCGAGATATTTGGCTCGAGTAAGTCGTCAACTTCTAAGAAAACTACTTGTAGTTCAATGGATTGTAAACTTGTGACAAGCCTACAAAAACAACCAAAAATACTCTCGGTATTATTTTGGGATGTTCATACAATATGGGGTTTAGTCTTTGTGTCCCTCTTTGTGTTATGCGGTTTAATTAAGGCATGAGGACGGCCGTTTTAGCCCTTATTAAAAACAAACTACTTTTTATTTTTGAGGGTAACATTTTAATACATTCCAACAATATAATTAACTAATTTTACAAAGAGTGATTGGAAATTAAAGAACTCCTTAAATAAGGTTATGTCCTATAAAACAACCAGACCCGCTCACATACAGGACACGTTTTACGGGATAAAAAGAGATGAACTCTTCTCAACCATCAAATCTTAAGTGAAACGATTTGATGGACACAAGTGCATATACATTAAAACACAATACGTAGACCCATGTCCCGATTTCTAATTCTCAAAAGTGTGCTTGGAAATTAATGCAAAATACAATATTTAGAAAAGAATTCTTTAAATGAGGCTCTGCACTATAAAACTACCGGTACATAGCTGTTTCAGAAAAACATGGACCACATCACATATCAAGTTATTTCTAAAAACAGATATTACACCCCACGTTAATGTTACATCTTTACGTGTGACTGGTAATCTTTCAGCCGTAAACACAATTTCTATTCTCTATATAAACATTTATAATATATCTTTAGAGAAAATGTGGTAAGGTTCAATCATAAGTGGATATCGGTGGAGCGAAGTAACTTTTGACATTCAAAGATTACAAATCTTTAAATGCCAAAAATGTTTCAATATCTATTGTGATCTTGCCTCAAATTCATTATTTTTTCTTCGTGTTATCATTACGTAAACTCGATCATATGGCTACACTTTGTTCTTTACCAAGAATTAACAATACTATAGCCATCATCACCCTTTTTTTCTTTCATCTTGGGTACTAGTACTACACTATTACAGCAACAAGCAATATCAACGGTGGATTCAGTGCCCATCTTATCCGAAAAAAATTCCCCCAAATCACCATTGCATGAACATAGAAACAACAAAGTTTCTCGACGGTTGATTGGTCCAGACGTTCCTGAAGCACCTACAGAAGTTGATCCCAACGACAACGAACATATTATGAAGTTCTCAATGGGAACTCCACCCATCGATATTCATGCAATTGCTGATAGTGGTAGCGATCTAGTATGGACGCAGTGTGAGCCGTGTCATGCTTGTTACAAGTCCAAATATGGTGTTTTTGACCCGAGAAACTCATCAACTCATAAGAACATTACTTGTCGTTCAAAGGATTGTAGACTACTTGGCAAATCCTATCCCCAACATGAAGTGGAATTGTGTAGAAAAGCACCTAATGCAAATTGTATGTACACGTACGGTTATGAAGACAAGTCATACACAGTAGGTCAGCTGGGTAGAGAAACAATTTCGTTGAAATCTACTACAGGCAACGTTGTAACCCTGGTTGCAACAATATAACTGGTTCCAGTGAAAATGACATGGGAATTATAGGGCTTGGGCGTGGGCCTTTGTCATTTGTTTCTCAAGTTGGTCCTTATGTTGGAGGCAAAAGATTCTCTCATTGTTTTGGGGACGATCCCAATTTAGAAAGCAAGATCTATTTTGGGAACGGGAGTGAAGTTTTAGGTGAAGGGGTGGTGGCAGTACCTTTGGTCCGTTCAACTCAAACGGTACATTGCTGAAAAAAGGTAACATGATTATTGACTCAGGTACACCTTTCCCGACGGTACCCAAAGATCTTTTTAACCGGATGGTAACTACGCTACAAAAAACAGTTCCACTGAAGTCAGTCATAAAAAATAATGTAATTTTTTTATTTTTTATTTTTGAGAATATGTACCTATGTGATTTTTTTTTTGAATTTTGGGGGAAAGTAAAAGGAATGTAAGGAAATGGTAAAAAGGAATGTAACAAATGGTAAAAAAACACATTTGATTTTGATTATAAGAAGAAGCACACTAGAGCAATCAGACTAATATAGAAATCCCATTAATACAAGTCAACAAATTACCAACCAGAAAATTAAACCGTCCTACAAATTTGTCTGCCCAAACAAACTACAGACTACTAACCCAGCTTCTTTTTTCCATACCGAAACTACCCTCACTTTGAAAAATTTACACAATACTTCCCCTGGATCCCTGAATAACCTTTTTTTCACTTCTTGCCCCTCTTTGGCTGAACCTTCTTCTTCGCCGGAGACTTCACACTCCTGACCTTCTTCATAACCTTAGTCGCCGACTTGGATTTCGCCGCCACCTTCTTCCCCGGCGAAGTCCTCGACGATGTCCTCGCCGCCTTCGCAGCCGGCTTAGCCTCCGCCGACGCCTTCGGTTTCTTCACCACCACCGCCTTGGCCTTCGGTTTCGCCACGGTTCTCGCCTTGGATTTAGCTACGGTTTTAGCCTTGGGCTTAGCGGTAGTCTTCGCGGAGGCGGTGGACTTCTTAGCCTTGGAAGCTTCCGGCTTGGTTTTCTCCTTCGCCGGAGCAGCAGAGGCCACGGCGACGGAGGAGCGAGGAGGGAGCTTGAAGGAGGCTTTGACCTTGACGAGCTTGCCGGAGGCGACGAGCTTCTTCAGGTTGAGAAGCAGAAGCTTCCTGAAACTCTGAGGCAACTGCTTGTGCTTCTCCTCCACGAATTTGGTGATGGCGTACTGGCTTGAACCAGTCCTATCCTTCAGCGCCACAATCGCCTCCGTAATCATCTGCAAAACGACGCCGTAGTACTCAGTTTTCCGATCAAACTAAAACACAAGGACAAAACGGTAAAATCAGAGTAAAAATTCACGTACCTCGGAGAAGGGAGGGTGAGCTGGCGGTGCTCGCTTGGCCTTGACGACGGCGATTTCGGCGGCCATGATAATCGGAAAAGCAGTTAGGAATCGGAAAAGCGGGTCGGGTTTAGGCGGTTTTGAATTTTGGGAAGGAGAAAATGGTGTGATGTGAGATGTGAAGGTGGGGAAGGGGGGTGTTTATATTGAGGTGGATAGTGAGCGCTGATTGGTGGAAACTAGAGTGACGCGGATCGGGGTCTGGGGGTGAGTTTGGATTATGGGGCGTTCGATTAAATGGTTATCTACGGCTGGAAATGAGAGATGCGGCGAGGTGCGGATTGAGGAAGCGCTTTGTGGAGTTTTGGGGTTTGAAAAATTGGGGAGTTTTTGAACTTTTTTGGGTGTGTTTCTGATTGAGATTGTAAAGGGTGTAAGTTGGGATTTAGGGGGTGGATTTTGGTGAGGTTTTGATGGGTGTGGAGGTAAGAAGGTGAGGTTTCTAACAAGTGGTTTTTTTGGGGGAATGGTGGTGGGGATTTGGGAGGAATTTGAGTTTGGAGGTGGATTGGTCATGGACTAGGGTGAGTGTGGGAGTTTGAATGGGCTTTGAAGGAATTCTTGGAAGGGATGTTGTGAATCTTGATGTTGAATTACTCTGGGTTTAGTTAAAAGTGAATTGGTTCGACAATGGTGGAATTTCGACTACGAATGAGTAAGGAAGTTTCGATCGGAATGTCATTGAAGTTGAATGTTGTTGAAAGAATGTCGTAATTTGTTTGTTGCGATGTCAGTGTGAAGTTATACAATGAGATGATTAAATCTGTGCTTCAAACACAAATATGCACAATATTGAAGTCTTATTGTTATTATTACCTCCTTTAATAATTCACTTATGCATGGTTAGAGGTTAATAAAAGAAGGGAATCACAATTTGAAAATGAAGTTTTGCCCGATAAAGTAAGTTGTACAAATTTCTTACAAGAAAAGATGGACCGGGTCAACTTCCAAGTAATTTCTAAAAATAGAAAAATCCTACCAGACTACCGCAATATAAGATGACATCTCCATACGTGACTAATGACTTTTCAGCCGTAAACACAAATTTTAACAATGTCTATATATGCATTTGTGATATTTAGACAAAATGCAGTAAGATTATACTTCGGATATAACGGAACTTTTTGCTATTTAAAGATTACAAATCATGGAATATCAAAAAGTTTCGATATTCGTCATGAATTTTCTTCAAATTCAACTTTTGTTCTTCTAATCGCTACCAAAACTTGATCTTATGGCTACTCGTTTTCTGTTGCACAATCATAATTATATTATAGTAGTCATCACTCTTTGTTTCTGCCATCTCGTATATTACTATGTTACAGCAACAATCGATATCAATAGTAATCATGGTGGCTTCAGCGTTGATCTTATCAGAAAAGGCTCCCCAAATTCGTCATTGCATAAACACAACATAACTTATAGACGGTTGATGGGTCAAGACACGACGGGATCTCTAATAAGAACAGATCCGAATAGTGGCGCACATATCATGAAGTTCTCAATGGGAACCCCACCCTTCGATATTTATGCAATGGCTGATACAGGAAGCAATCTACTATGGACGCAATGCGAACCGTGTAAAGCTTGCTACAAGTCAAACTTTGGCATTTTTGACCCAAGAAAATCCTCAACTTATAGGAAGATTAATTGTCGTGCAAGAGATTGTAGACTCGTCGGTCATTTCAAACCACAAGACTATGAACCAAACTATTGTAGAGAAGATGGTAAAAGACCATGCCTTTATAGCTACTCGTATGTAGACACAGCAACAACGACTGGTGTGTTGTCCAAAGAAACAGTTACCTTGTCCACTACCAGCAGAGTTGTAACTCTACAAGATATTATCTTTGGGTGTGGGTATGCGAACAATGAAACTGTTAATTCTGGAAATGAAATGGGAGTTATAGGGCTTGGGCGTGGGCCTTTGTCATTTGTTTCTCAAATAGCTCCCTATGTTGGAGGCAACAAGTTCTCCCATTGCCTCGTAGATAATGATTCTGATAAAATAAGTAAGATCTTTTTCGGGAATGGGAGTGAAGTTTTGGGTGAAAGGGTGGTGTCAACACCTTTGGTCGATACAAGCCCAGAAGAGATGAGTTATTTTGTGACAGTAACAGGAATTTCCTTCGGGAATGAATTTGTCTCTTATAACTCAATTGGGACATTGCTCAAGAAAGGTAACGTGGTAATCGACTCTGGTACACCTGTGACACGTTTGCCACAAGATTTTTTTGACCGGATAGTAATCCAATTAAAAAAGATGATTAAATTAGAGTCATTCGTTAAAAATTACGTGACAAGTAGTACAAGTAATCTTTGCTTCAACACCACTACGCCTCCAAAATTACCGACTGTTTCTGTACATTTTGACGGTGGTGGCAAGCTGCAATTGGAAGAGAAACAATTACTTTATGGAGAAGAGGAAGATGTATTTTGCTTTGGATTGGCAAAACACACAATCAACGGCAAGGACTTTAGCAATGTCGGTATATACGGAGGTCAACTTCAGACAAATATGTTTATTGGTTTTGATCTGGACAAAAAATCGGTTTCCTTCAAGCCAACTAATTGCGAAAACCTCTGACAACCTAGTAATTCCATAATCGGTTTCCTTCAAATCAGTATTGGATGTTGTCTTTTTCTACTTATTTTTTTTTCTTTTTTCGGTTAGATTTCTTTTTCTCCCTTTCTCCGCTTGGCTGTATAAAATTACTTGTAATTATGAGTTTTATCGTTGTAGACCAAAATATCGGGTGACCTTTCATCTATCTACTATTATATCCCGTGGAATTAGCAATTTTCACGAGAAAATAATTGTGGAATTTAAAATCTTAAATTCCCGATTTGAATTCCTCACAAAATATGTGTCATTTGTCAATTCTCTTGACTGAGGTTAATCTAAATACAAATTCTTATCATTTTAAAACTCTACGTCATGAAATCCAAATAACGAAATTCTTTATTAATGAAATTTAAATTCATGGGTCATGCTAAATTCTTTGAAAATTAAAATTAGTTTATCCAAACACAACATTAGACATGTTTATATAATTGCTTTGATTTATGAGTCCTGCTACGTCCACCAAAAAGTTATACCAAAATATAATATCAAATTATGTGGCATCCTACGTGACATCTACTATGTCATCATATTCCATTATAAATTTCGGCATATCTAGTTTTCTTAATTAATAAACCTTTCATTCTCAGAAAAAAAAAAACTCTTTCAAAAAGAGAGAGAACAAAACAAAACAAGGTAAAAAACAAAAAACATAAACCCTAATTCACCAGAACCCATCTTCCTCTTTCAGCAACTTCTTAAACCTCTTCACCAATTGTCGAGGCAAACTGAGAATAATTTGGCACATGAACAACAGCTAGAATGCTAGATAAGGCCTTATAGCATCTAGATAAGGCCATGAGATAATAATTCATATAGTGATGCTGCTGGTAAGACTAATATAATATTTCACCAGAACCTATTAGAGTTTCTTCTTTCTTCTAAAGCCCCAATTCCTTTTGCCTTAATAGGATTCCTACAATCTATTGATCGAAGTATCAATTAATTTTCTTCAAAAGAAAAAAAATAAGTACCAACTGAAAATTGATGTCGTAATAGCAAATGAATGGTTGAACGTACATGAAATATGAGTAAAAAACATATTTCATGAACAAGTGGATTGAAGCGGTGCTATTCTATTGTTTTGGAAAAATTCATTTATCTGTCTTGAACTTTTATTATCACTTTAATTATATAATTTATTTTATTTTATTTAAAAAGATAAGCAAATCCGTTAAAACAAAAACTCCGTGTATCAATAATGTGGCGCATGTCACATCATTTTGTAATGAGTTTTGGTATAATTTTTTGGGACCTCAAGCATTTTTCTTGATTTATTCAAATACATGTATGGATGTAACGGCATCACTTGCATTGTTTGAAAAGTTTCTGAGCTCTTTGGAATTCATGACATTGATATATAGGGAACAACTCGAACTTGTATATATGCACAGGATCGGAATACCAAATTAACATGGTTGGCCATTGAAGTAGAATAGTTCAGTTCATTGAAGAAGCATCAGTGAACTTACAAGCCTAATAGTGCCTATAAGTGGATCGTGATTCTTAAGTTTCGACCTTCGAATATATATATATATATATATATATATATATATATATATTTTAAAAAGGGTTTGAAACCCAGCCTAACCGGAAGACTTCGATGTTCAAACTTAAAATGGTGAAACATTATAAGGAAACGGCTGGAATATACGCAGTACGCAGTTTACTGCAGCTGTCGTTTTACTTTTCATAGGAACCACTCGCCAAGCGCGCGTTTCGCGTGGGCACTAATTTTGTTTCCCTCAACAACCCTATCCACCTATCGAATTCGCAGAAGCTTCCCTCGTTGATCTAGAAACGGGGTTATCGACTTCGCTCGGATCGATCTCCCAATCGCGTGCAAAGGTATCTTCTGAACGTTATCGGGTTTGTCCATATAGTTTCTTGCTTGCTCTGGTGTAATGTCCAGTGATAGATTTCGACGGCCTCCGACTGTCTTCAAGCATCAACTTTGTGGTTTTTGATTTGAAGCTATATGAGATTCAACTTCAGTCTTACGCAATGAATGTATCAATTCGATGGGTTTTCTTCCTCTTTTATGTGGTATTGTAGAATTTAATCCATGGGTACAACAATTGGGAGGAAGTTGAGAATCCATAATGCCTTCTGAACGTTTCTGCATTTCCATTCAATTTTTGCACTAAACTTTTGATCGATACATGGTCTTAAATCTGGTACGCTCTCACATGATTTAAGCTTTTGGATAGACTCGTACAACTATAGAAGATGTTTAAGCATGTATATCTAGCACACGTCTTTTCTTTTTGCCTCTATGTTTCTTCTTCTTGATTCTCATCTCATTACATTATTATATATACTGAGTTTTTCCCATATCATATTAGTTTCAGTAGAACAAGATACTAACTTGCTTGAGTTTTTCAACATAGAGAGGCATGGGAATGTACCAAATCTTAGCTGTAGCCAGAGTTAATTAATTAGGCGAGGACAGACGAGGAGAGGAGAAGAGAATTAGCGAGAGTCAACTTCTCCACGCGCCAAAACTTCTCCAATCAGTGCTTGACACGTGGTGCAGACACCCGCAGTACCCAACGTACTGTGTACATTCCAGAACACACCTATGTTCATGCTGTTCCAAAGCCACTGGATTGGCTTGGGTCATAAGATGAGTGTGAGTAGACAAGCCTGTGAATAGGCCTTGAAACCCAAGCATCCAACAAGACATTGTAGCGAAGTTGTTGTATGGCTCGTCTAGTGCCACAGTAAACTGATAAACTTGACATAACTAGGCACCTTGGACTTCAAATGCATTCGTCTGCTCTTCTCCTGCACTCGCCTGCTCTTTGCCTGCATTAGCTTGCTATGACTAGATTCCAAAAATTGCCCTTCGCGAGCTGTGTGCATGGCAAATGGTCATGTACCTTGCTGCCCCCCCCCCTAGCGCGAACCAAAGATAAGAGTCGGCGAATGACTGCATAAAGGTAGCGAACCAACTTTGAAAATTTGGCAATGTACTTCGCTGCGCCTAGTGCGAACCAAACAAAAGGGTTGACGAATGGCTGCATAAAGGTAGCAAATCAACTTTGAAAATTTGGCCATGTACTTCGCTGCACCTAGTGCGAACCAAACAAAAGGGTAGTGTGAACCAAACAAAAGGGTCGGCGAACTTCCGTATAAAGATGGCGCGAACACTTTGAAAACTTGGAGGCCACAGGGATTGACCTAAATAATGACTAAGACACTTGAAGAACGTCTAAAGTTTGAAATAACTGGAACACATATCCACCCTAATGTGCCCCCCAGTTTTGATGTCTGTTCTCCGATGTTGAGGAGAATGAAAGACATCAAAACTGTAGCATGCCCCCAGGGAAGGAGTGGTGGTACCGATGCCCCCCAGGGAAGGAGTGGGCTTCGCGGTCATGAAAACATTTTGAAAAAGCAACGTGAGAATCTGCGCGTATCCTGACTTGTCTGCATTCAAACTCTCATATGTCTTTTCAGGAATGGCGGAATGACAAACCGTAAAATCCTCTGGAAAGTAGACATCCAGGGCTTTCTGTTGATGTAAGGTGCGACAGCTAGTACTTCCTGGATCAGTCTAATTTAATCGATGAAGTCAACTGTTCAGTAGTGGCTGTTGCAACTTTCAGCATTGCAAACTAGTTGTACTGCCTCTCTGACTTGACTTCGCTGGCAGCAATTCAAGGCACATGGAATGCCTGCTGTATTGTCTCCAGGCCTCAAGGATAGACCTCAAGTAAAGTTCAAGCCTGATATAGGCAAGAACATTGTTCTGCATTTCAGCAAGACCAATGATCTCTTTTTGTGTTTTTTGCTATTTGATTTTTTTTTGTATTATTTTTTTTTTAAATGCGAGAAAGAAAGAAACTAAAAGAAAAAAAACAGAAGTAAAAGCGAGGAGCAAAGAGAAGATCGTAGCTTGATTAGTTATCCCTCGTTAGGCCACGGGGGAGGCCACCAATGCTTCATTCCAAGTCTCGACTTTATCATGTTTCCAACGTGAGACTGTCGCTGTTGAAAATTTTCAAGTGTTGAGCAGAGTTGTTCCGTGTTAACAACTTGAAAATTTAGGCAAGGTATTTCGTAGGGTATGTCTCGTTGCCCCTCACGTATCCTTGTCTGTTGACCAAGCATGATCCTCAACTACATTCTCGTGGATCGAATGATGTTGAGATCTGCCTTATTGCTGACTATCATGTCATAATGCATGGTTTTATTGGGAATAACCACGCACTAACCATGGAAGAGACTCACTTGTTGGTCTCTCTTCACCATATCAAGAGTGTCACTGGGATTGAACTCTTGTGACATATGAGTATGAGACAGACGTATCAACATATAATTTTCATCGTATTCATCATAAACTGGTTATGTGTCAAAATCACATGCAGAATCAACAAAGGTCAGTAGCTCAACCTTCTTTGTAACCAATGGCATGCATGAGACATGTACGTACTTCGCCCATAAACCAAAGTCCCATTTAGGTCTCTGAACTTGCATGGAGAGACTCCAATCATATTGAAATATGAAACCACAGATTGGCCAAGGGATATCACCAAACCATATATAGTTAAGCTTAATATGACCATGGTTTGGCGAAGCGGACTGATTCATCTTGCTGGTGAACATAAGATTGGCGAGACGAACCTTTAGAAGAAGCGGACCCCGTTAGCCTTGGCGCCCCGCGTGTGCAGGCTGAAACGGAAACTCAAGAGGCTCTGGTCCATCTTCATTTCGCTTGTCATGAATGGGTAGAGAAAGCAGGTGAGCTCCGCCTTGCCCCCCATGCGGCTGACTTGTGTCCACATATACATCTCGCATGAGAAAATTGGCGCCTGGGTCCCCTTTCATGTGAACTTATGGTTCGCCATTATCATTAGTGTGCGACCCAATTTTTGCTTCAAAGATGGACTGTTCTGTCCTATCTTCATGCTCCTTTTTCAGAGGAACACTGTGCGAGATGAGATTATTATCCATAATCTCGCCGGCCTCAACCTCAGGCTTTTTGTTATTGATTGACAAAGTAATTTCTTTTTTGGACGTAGGTTCATCCAAAGGAGAGTCTTCGCCATCAGATTGGCTGCTAGGCAGTTTAATCTGTTTAGCAGGGTTAGTGAGTTTGTTATGACTAGGCCCCCAAAGGGCTCTGTTTTGCTTAACCTGCTCGGTTAAGTCAGCAACGATTTGTTGAGTGGCGGAGCCCTGAGTTATCAAATCCTGGATTTGGCTCTGGAGCTCCGCGAACATCTGGGAGATTCGCTCCATAGACGGAGCGGAACCTATGTCTTGGGTCGGCTGAGAGCCTACCATGGCGCGGATGGCGCGGAATCATAGGTTTTCCTGGTTTCCCTATGATGTTTTGCTTATGCTCCCTGTCCCACTGGGCGTGCCAATATTTTATCCACGATCCTCGGCGCGTGGAGCAGAGGTGAATAGCGAACAAAGAAAAAAATGGGGAGTGTTGCGGGCGTGCCACCTCGCGAACGAGGAAAAAGTTGATTGCGAGATCTTGACTTCTTGATCAGGCAGAAGGGGTTTCCAGGTGCCACCTCAGATGAGGAATTTACGAGTATTAGGCGATCGATACTCACAGCGGCGCGAGCATAACAACTATAGGGAAATCAAAGGGGTTATGTGTGTTTTGCTTCAACAGAGAAGCGAAGGCAAAGCTCCGGGGAGCGTTGGAAGTTTCAACAAGGTTGAAGGTTTTTATTTTTATTTGAGTAATTGTGTTGAGAGAGAGAGAGTTTTTGTAAGCCTTCGAGTCTCTTTATATAATGGAGCTTGGCTTGCAACAGAAGATAGATAATCATAGATGTTTAGTCGGACTCTGCAACGTAAAGCATAAGGGCACTATTCCACCCATGCGGACCAACCTTCTTGTGACACATGTCCAGTTGTTACACTCCGTTCAGAATAAGTCACTACTTCAGGCACGCCGGTTAACTGTAGAGTCCTATGCGGACTGAAATTAGGAGAAATCTTATCCCTCGGGGTGTCACAGTCCATGTAGAAAACAAAAAACTCGCTCGGACCGCGGACTCAAACTATCTCGCGGGCTTTAGTAGGGCTTTTTATATTAAAAGGGCCACATGGATTGGCCCGAAGCATGTCAAAGACTTGTAAAAAGTCTTCAACAATTAATGTGTGCGCGCGGACTCCGCATGTGTCTTCCTCGCGTAGTCTCTCACGCGAACTAGCGAGCCAGTTTGCCAGCTCTCCTGATGCATTCTGCCTCGCCTAAGCGAAGTCAACAAGTAATTTCGCGCAAGTCACTCCGCACGCGAGCTCCCTACTTCGCGCGAAGTCATTCCGCGCGCGAGCTTTGTGTTTTACGCGAGATCTGTAGTCCGCGTGAAGTCATTCTGCGCGAGTTATGTGTTGTGCCTGAAGTCTAAGCGCGCGAGATCTGTAGTCCGCACGCAGACCTTGTAATTCATCTCGCGTGGTCTTGCTAGCGGGCCATTATTTGTAAACTTAAAGAAACTTGGGCTCGCCGGTATGACATGGACCAAGAATTTAATTAATATTCATATAGACACTTATTGTCCAGTAAAATATTAATTTGGGTGTAAACATCATTGGAGTGGATATGTGTTCTAGTTATTTCAGACTTTAGACCTTCTTCAAGTGTCTTAGTCATTATTTAGGCCAATCCCTGTGGCCTCCAAGTTTTCAAAGTGTTCACCATCTTTATACGGAAGTTCGCCGACCCCTTTTTATTGCTTCTCTTTGGTTCACACTGGGGGGCAGCGAAGTCATGGCCAAATTTTCAAAGTTGGTTCGCTACCTTTATGCAGCCATTCGCCGACTCTTATCTTTGGTTCGCGCTAGGGGGGCAGTGAGGTACATGACCGTTTGTCATTCCACAACTCGCGAAGGGCCATTTTTTTGGGAATCTAGGCAAAAAGCAAGCGAATGCATAAGTAGAGCAGGCGAATGCATTTGAAGTCCAAGTCCAAGGTGCCTAGTTATGTCAAGTTTATCAGTTTACTATGGCACTAGGCGAGCCATACAATAACTTCGCTACAATGCATTGTTGGGTGCTTGGGTTTCAAGGCCTATTCACATGCTTGTCTACTCACACTCATCTTATGACCCGAGCCAATACAGTGGCTTTGGAGCAACATGAACATAACCCTCTTCAGTCATTCTTGACATTCATGGCTTCGAGGCTGAGGGGCAATGTTTACACCCAAATTAATATTTTACTGGACAATAAATGTTTATGTGAATATTAATTAAATTCTTGGTCCATGTCATACCGGTGAGGCCAAGTCTCTTTAAGTTTACAAATAATGGCCCGCCAGCAAGACCACGTGAGCTGAGTTACAAGGTATGCGCGCGGAATGACTTCACGCGGAGTACGGATTTTGCGCCTATAGGGACATCATGTAAAACACATATCTCGCGCGGAATTACTTCGCGTGGAGTAAGGAGCTGGTTAGGTAATGTGTTTAGTTAACAACTTTAAGGTCATATGTTTAAATTTCACTGATATATGTAGGGTGTGTGAGTTATTCAATAAATTTTAAAAAAAGTTATTATTGAAAGACAAATGATAAAACGAGGTAACTCATCCCACCAAAATGAACCATCATGAGAGGCCCCAAAATTAGCCAACAAATCTGCCACGTACATTCATTTGTTTACTCATGTGTAAGCACCTATTCCATATATTATGCATTCTCCATGGATTTTTTTTTGAAACATGCCAATAAGTGAGCAACACCAATGAATCAACTTCTACCCATAGATTATACAACCTTTTGACTATGCGAAATTGACGGCCTCGGCTACTGCTAATACCTCTACATCTAAAGTACTTAGCGCGCACTCGTGCTTTGGTTCAGAGGAGGTGTAAACCAGAGGAGATATAGTTGTTGTAGAAAACAGAGAAGTTTGTATTGATAGCTGAGTTGATTACCACATGATACAAGACTTTAATACATATTTATAGAGTTGTAAGCCGACATTGGTTTACCTCCACCGACATGACTTCACTTTAGACAATACTAGATTATATTTAATTACATATAATCTAGACTTTTCTACAACCATACATGATCACTAGAGACATGTTCTAGATTAAATTAGAAAACTTAAGTATAGTCTAAAGAGACTAATGCGCATTATTGTTTAACAAAATCCTTGCAAAGACTAAGTTTGTTGCATGGAGAGCTTTGAATAATGCCATTATTTCTATGTACAACCTGTTAAGAAGGAAACTGAGCACCATTCGTGGTTTTTGTGTGACAGGCTTCACCAATTTGAGAGCTCTCTTTCTCTCATCCATTGGTTACTGTAATGATAATGGTAATTAACAAAATTAACAAATCAAGTCTGGGCCTATAGAGCAGGCCACCAAAGGTCTATAACATCACATCATTTCAACAGGCCCATCACTAAACACAACAAAAACAAATCCGGGTCGGGTCGAACCCATCACATATCTCGACCACGTATATAAACCCAAACACCTCAACCCTAAATTCACTTCCACACACCTCCTCGCTTCTTCACTCGCCGCTCTCTCTCCTCCGAATTAGGGTTTCATCTCTTCTCCGATTTCCACCGACGATGGTAAGCCTCTGAACTCCTCTCTCTCAGCCCAAGCCTTCTCCGATTCCTCGTCTTCAATTTGATGTGCTTTTTTGTTTGTTTGGTGTAAAACAATCTGAGTTTTGTGGATTCAGGCGGATGTGGAAGCTGACGTGGCGGCGGCCGGAGTGCCGAAGAAGAGGACGTTCAAGAAGTTCAGCTTCAGAGGAGTAGATTTGGATGCTCTTCTGGACATGTCCACCGATGAGCTCGTTAAGCTCTTCCCTGCTAGGGCTCGTAGAAGGTATAAGATCCTCGCGTTTGTATAGATTTTGTGATTCTGTGTGTTTATGAATTGGATTTGGTTTTCGATTGCGAGTGATTGTGTTGTTTTTCGATTGCGATATGGTTTTGGTTGTGTGGCTGATGGAAATGTTGGTCAGGTTTCAGAGGGGTTTGAAGAGGAAGCCAATGGCATTGATCAAGAAGCTGCGCAAGGCTGTAAGATTCGTTATCCTCTGTGTGTGCATTTGTGGTTTGGATTACTTGGTGTTTGTGGAGTTGAATTACGAATTTGGATTGTTTGTTTCTGATTGGTGAAGAAGTTTGTGTGAAATGGTGTTTCTTATGTGGCATGAGGGATTGGATAAAGATTACAAATTGTGTTCATGTCCCACAAGGAATTTCCGGTGGACTGTCAGTGGTTTGTGACTGTCAGTATATCCCTTATGTTTAGTAATTCATGTTCTAGGCACGTTTTGCAATATATTCAGTTTGTGTGATGCTTGTTTTGCCATAACTGTCTTTGGATATTGCCTCATTCATCGATTTTACTTTACAATGTTTCGTTCATTTGAGAGTACCACCTCTCAAAATGTAAGTTTTAAGACGATTATTTTGTTCAAGTCCATCATGGATCCCTGTGTTCCCCTAGTTCTTGCGGTATCTGCTAGTGTAATGGTTTTGAATATGTTGATAAAATAGCATGGCCTTAAATGGTGTTACATTGTTCCTTTGTTTCTATACAAGGAGAATCTTTGCTTAAAATACTGGAAATATGTTTAGGTTAATGTTATTAATTGTTTGTGTTTCCCGCTTGGTCATTTGGTCTTGCTTGCCTACATGTCAATAGGTTATTTTGAAATCTTGGATGACATTTTTCTCTTTAAAACCGTTATGCATAGCTTCCGAATCTTTTTCTTCAAAATGTATTCTTATTCATACATCCTGATGCTTATAGGCATCTGTTTTCTTAATGTGCGAATGCAACTTTTTAATCACTGCCTGACTTTTGAGAATCACATTGTATTTACTTTGGTTTTACATTGATTTGTAACAGAAAAGGGAGGCCCCACCTGGTGAGAAGCCAGAGCCTGTTAGGACTCACCTTCGCAACATGATCATTGTTCCTGAAATGATTGGTAGCATCATTGGAGTGTACAATGGCAAGACCTTCAACCAGGTTGAGATCAAGCCTGAGATGATCAGCCATTATCTTGCTGAGTTCTCTATCAGTTACAAGCCTGTCAAGCATGGAAGGCCTGGTATTGGTGCTACCCACTCTTCCAGGTTCATTCCCCTCAAGTGAAGTTTCTACTTCATCGATGTTCAGAGAGTTGAGAGGACTTTATTTGAGTATGAATTTCAATTTCCGTCAGACATTTTTGCTGAAAGTTCTATTATTATGTAAACAATGACAAAGCCGACTGGTTTCTAGGATCTTATTTTAAGTAATTCTTATTGCAATCAAGTTTATGACTTATGAGTCTGCTTTTGAGCAAAGATTTGGTTTATCTTCATTAGTATTGAACCAATTAGTGAAGCGTTGTTATTTGAGTTCAATTACCATCTACCTCATTGTTGGTGTGAAAAGATCCCCAATTCTGTTGAGAATTCTTTTATAAGAATTTTGAGAATCAAATGCTTCAAGTATAATTGATATGCGATAGATTGCAGTATTTGCAACTCAAAACTAGTTCAATACCCCCTTGAAATTCCAAAAACTAACTGAGGTTCACTCAGAAATGACAATACTAGTCAGGGTCATACAAGATGTCAAGGTCGATGAACATTCTCATTGATGGGCAGATTGTGAATGCTTGTGCTCGCTCTCATAGGTGACTATCAGCATTGCAGGGTCTTCGATGCACCTCTCGACATGTTTCCTTGCTGGGCAGCCTCTCATGCTGCTACACTTATAGTATCCCCTACATTCATACCCGTGTTGTACTCAAATTACTGATTACATAACAGTTGATAATCATCTATAGCTAGACTAACAGTTATGAGTTTTCCCAATGTACAAAGGTGACTTCATATAGCTGTGTAGAACCACATTTAGAGCTAACTTTAGTAATCATAATTTTGAATAACAAATTTGGTTCTACATGCAAACTAGGTAGTTTGTAACGAATTTATATTAGCAGTAGTACCTTGGATAAGGAGAGCCCTTGATTGACTTCTGTCCATACTTCCTCCATGAATATTCATCACCTGGAATGTGTGCTACATTCTTACCTCCTTCAGGTACCTTGAAGGATTTTCTCACCCTCAATCTCCTATAAACAAATAAAACATTAGTTCAATCGAAGTAAACAAAATAAAACAAAAGGCTATTCGAAAACTGGATGCAGATAACTGACCTCTTCCTTGGTGTGGAACACTTCTCACTGCTTCCACACTGTAAACTGCTGTTCTGCTGTACATCAGCGCCCCTCATCAGTTGCGATATTTGATCCATCGGCTGCGGCATGCAGCCACTGATTAGTCTGAAGGGATTGCTACCATAGTTAGCCACACGACCAGCATCCATGCTCAAACATGACATGAAAGACGCAGCGTTGGACGAGGAGGGTGTGGTGCTAGGCTTGTTAAATGCAAGGTTTATGCCAGTGAACTGTTGGGGATGAACTGGAATTCTATGCAACTGCTGAAATGGTTTTGGTTGAACATTTTGGAGAGGAAGATTAATACTCATATCCAACACTGGATTTCCTAGAATCACTTTCTGGTATTGTGTGTGTTGGTTAGGAGGGAAAGTAGCTGGGAGTAATTGGAGGGTTTTGGTTGAAATGTCTGATCTGTAATTAGGGCCATCCAAGAAGAGGCTTTGAGGCCAAGATGAGTCAAGCTTCTTCTTCAACTTTCTGACCCTTCCATGATTCAGAAGAGACACAACTCTCTTGAACTTCACCACAGCCTCCTCTGTAAGCACACCTAAATTTTTACACTGAACATCATCTTTGTGTTTGCAAATGAGACTGTGGAGAACTCTATGGCAACTCTCTACTGCTGCTTTGTTAGCTGCTTCAACCTCCTCCATGTTCCCCTAAAAACCAGTCTTTAAAATCCCAACAAACCCAGAAAAGAAAATGAAGAAAACAGACTCACTTTTCTACTAGACAATCTCCATGCTTTCCCTAAAAGACGGGTGTTACTCAAGATTCAATCTTTTCAATCCAAAAGAAGAAAGAACACTAAGAAACTTAGAGAATGTGTAACCTAAGAACTCATTTTGAGATAAAAAAAAAAAAAAAACTAGTTAAAGCACATAGCTGATATCCATTTGGGTGGGTTTATATGAGGAGGGAGAGTAAGAGAACAAAAAAAGAAGAGAAAACCGTGCACACTTTGGGAAGTGAAAGACAAAGCTGGCCTTAAAGGTATGAATGAATGAGAAGGCAGACTTTGCTTTGGTTTGGTAGTAGTTTAGATGCAAAAGACACAGGTCTCTTTAATCAAAGGAGTTGATTTTCCTACGCAAAATTTCTGTCCCAAAAACAACGAATCTTCACCCTTTTCTGTTTTACACAAGGGTTTATATCTCTCTGTGAAAGAAAATGGTTCAGAAAAGCCGAATCATATCAAACTCTTTTAACCGTTTTGGATAATAAAAGACCTGCAGGAAAGTGACAATGCTCTGTTTCTGGAGAAAGAGAACAGAGCACAAATAACAGAGGGCCAAAGCCAAAGCTGGTTATATGAGGGGGGAAAGAGTAGGGTCCTGCTTCCTTGACCTTGAACAG
Source organism: Fragaria x ananassa (assembly GCA_034370585.1). NCBI lineage: Eukaryota > Viridiplantae > Streptophyta > Magnoliopsida > Rosales > Rosaceae > Fragaria > Fragaria x ananassa. The sequence continues at coordinate 1,310,808 of CP139753.1, forward strand.
GGCTTCTCTGATTGATCTCATTGACTCAGTCCTACATGTCCTCCACTCTGGTCAAGTCCTGAGTAGGGGCCAGAGGAGAGGTGGACACGTGGAAGTACATGTTGTCTTGTATTGTATTATTGGTGAGTTCAAAGCCTATTTTACAAAGTGTTTAAACAGAAAACGAGGTTATGAATCAGAGATCGAGAGATACAACATCAAACTAGGAAGCAAGCAGAGAAATTCATGTTTTTTTGGAGAACTTATTCTATGGTTCTGTTTCGTTTAAATTTGGTGAAGATCTTGCACCGATACAAAAAAAAGATGAGAATTAAGAGAAGCAGAGAAACGTGTTAGGACGAAATACATGTCATATAAACCAATGACATTAAGTATGACCACCATGTGTATCATGATCATTACACAATTGAAATGTTTTCGTGGTTTGATACTAGAACTATTTTGTCACTAACATCTTGAGTTAGTTGAAGTTATTGCAAATTTCTAAAACTCCCAAGTAACCCAAGTTGTTCATAAGTGAGAATCGATCTCATTTTAATCTGAGGTCAACTTCACATTCTCGTACTTAGTGTTGTAGTAATTACATGAGAAATCATGTAATAATAGACTTATAGATAAGTAAACTTTCATTGAGACCCTTAAACTGGTTGCTAATCAATCGGATAATCAAGGTGGTAGGTAAATTATCACTTCCCTACTAAGTTATTGGTGATGAAGAAAGTCCTACAACTTTCAAGTCTTTTGATGGATAAAGAGGAAATGATTTTTGAAATGACCTTCATTACCAGGTGAATCGCTTGTCATCTTGCACTAGGTTGCCAGAAAAAAGATGGATTTAATTAATGTAGCTTAAACACAACAACATAGTCCACATTAGAGTGAGTACTTCAATTCTTACAGGAAGCCTTTCAAAATCAAAAGCAGGTTTAATATATCATCTTATCTTGTATATGATCGTCTAGTGGAGAATCATTGAAAGTAGCATATTGAAGATCAGTGTCAAATAAAATAATGCCAATATGACAGCAAATAGAGGATTTGGGCATGAAGCTCCAAGATGCGTCGTACACGCCACCCATCACACTGAAATGCTGTCAAGTTTTTAAGGATTATAGTTAAGTCTTGTCAATTTGGGTAGAAATCATCTTTTGCAATACTAACTATTTTTTAGTTAAAATGTCATTTTGGTTAGTCAGTTTAGAGGTGCGGTAACATCAATGCTCTTTATTTTAGTTAGCATTACATCAATATTATTCTTCAAATAAAAATTAAATAGTTTAAATATATCTATATATCACATAAAATATCTTACAATGAATGTATTAAATTATAGCTAGCCTCATCTCGCTCTCTATATTTAGCTAACGAGATAGCTAAAAGTTATAATAGTTAAACTTTGGCTAGTCTGCTGGAGCTCCGAAAATATTAAAAAAAAGCTAAACACGCTCTTTAAAATAGCTAAAAGTTAAAATAGAGAGTATGTTAAAGTTGCTATAAAATAATTATGTTTGGCTAGGCTAACTAAGTGTTTTAAATTAAATATCTAAGTATTTTAGTGTTATGAGTTTTCGTTACATTATTATAAATCACAAATCTATGTACATCCATCCGTACTATTATAATGTATTTTCTAGATATCAAAATGGATTTCAAAGTTAACATATCGATCGAGAAACAAACGCTTGTAACAACCGGTGAAGAAGTTACTTTTTAATAAAATCAGAAATATCTAAACGACAAATTGAATGTAATGTGAAAAACACAATAGTCTAAAAGGATTCGTTTCTTTGTTTGTTATGTTCTTATTTATTTCGCGAAAATTATACAGCGCACCCGGGTGCGCCGTGCACCCGTCCATCTCCGCAGTCCATTTTGAAAAAGTCAAAAGTCCGCGTAAAATGGACGGCGGAGATGGACGGGTGCGCTGAATACGCTCTCTTTCTTTCGTGCCGAATGTTACTATCCAATATAGATTAGTTTTATTGTGCGTGTTTAAAGGGTTTAATTTGTGCATTAGAACATGCAACAGGCAGAATGAAACTCGAGTCTGCAGTAATGATGAACAACATCTCTGAGCAGAGTACATTTTGCTATAGAAACCTGGTCTGTCTTATATTTAGTACTAAAACAGCTTATATTGCTTATATAAGGAAAAAGGAGCCAACAAGTATGAACATAGAATCAAAGCACATCATCATCAATCCTCCCAAGTAATCTAGTAGAGGCTGGTTTCATTTGCTTGCATCCCACGCCTTAATTTAACAGCAAATCTTCCACTCTACCGACCTGTCGGATTGACAATCTGTGAGAAGATTACACTGTCACTATCGGGGGCGGCTTCGTTGTTATTGGATGATGATGATGGTTGAACTTCCCCTAGGTCACTCTCACTTCCAAGACTCAGGTTGCTGTAATGTATCGCCATCATTTCCTGGTTTCTCAAAGTGGCATCATCGGAGTCGGAACGTGTTCGTGAATCCGATCCGGTTGCCACAGGTTCTATGCCCTCCTGCAATTGCAGAGCAAACTCAAGGTTCCACAAGATGTCATTCAAACTCGGCCGATCAACTCCGCACTCAGACAAGCACTTCTCAGCTGTGTCTGCAAACTTTTTGATGCTCTCCATGTTCACTTTGCCTTTCAGATGAGGGTCAATGATGTCTTCGATAATACCTTTCCTTTGGCAATGTAGTGCCCAATCTGCTAGACTAACCTGTTCTTTAGGAAGGTTTGGATTTAGAGCAGGTCTTGCACACAACACCTCAAATAGGACAACCCCAAATGAGTAGACGTCAGATTTTTCAGTCAGCTGTTGTCTTTTGAAGTATTCTGGATCCAAATACCCAAAGCTACCCTTCACTACTGTGCTAACATGACCCTTGTTCAAGTCCGGGCCAGTTTTCGAGAGCCCGAAATCAGAGACCTTAGCCTCCCAATTCTCATCCAAGAGAATGTTTGTGGTTTTGACATCTCTATGAATGATTGTCCATCTCGCCCCTGTGTGAAGGTAGTGAAGTCCCTTAGCTGCTCCAATGCAAATTTCTAGCCTTTGCTTCCATGACAAGTAAGTCTTGTTGCCCTTGTAAATGTGCTCCCTAAGCGTTCCGCGTGACATGTAGTCATAAACCAAGCACATTTCATTGTCTTCCTCACAGAATCCAATAAGAGACACCAAATGCTTGTGCCTCAACTCCGAAAGCATCTCAATTTCGGTTTGGAATTCGTGTACTCCTTGTTCGGATTGAGGGTTAGACTTCTTGATGGCCACTTTGGTAGCTCCATTGTCAATAACTCCCTTGTACACCTTCCCAAACCCTCCAACACCAATCACATTAGCCTCATCAAAGTTCTTGGTGGCCTGTTTCATCTCAACAAACGAGAAGCGTCTGCAACGGCCTTGAGCAGCCGATGAGAGATGTCTGCTACCGTTACTCTTGGATGATTTGACACTAGTGTGAGAGTTGCCATAAATTGGAAGCCAGCTATTAGAATGTGATTCGCCTCCTTGGACTCGCTTTTTCCTTTGATACACAGCAATGCACAATGCAGCCACTACCCCAGCCGCTGCAGCTCCTCCTGCTGCTCCACCAATCACATGAGCTTTGTTATTTGATCCCGTATCCTTTTTCTTACTCTCTTCAAAGTTTCTCTTCTGCTCTTCCTCGGCCTTTTCCAACATTTCCGAAGGCTTGGGATTAGGACCGGCCAAGCTTTTACTAGTTTCCATCTTGAATATCTCCACGCCGTTGAGCAGTGAATCATAGTGCTGTGGCTTTGTATCCGGATTAGGATGCAATGCTAGCCAAAGATCGCCGCCGCTCTTTTCATCAAGCAATGTCGCATAGTCTTTGTACACAGCCTTATTAACCCCTCCTGACCATCCAATCACATCGGCTTCAGGCTCGGCAGTTTTGTTGTTGATGTAAACTGTGAATACCACCTGATTTGGTTTGGTGAAGATGGTGTCGCAAAAGTGTAGCCTCACAATGTACATGTACTTGACGTCAACCTGGTTGAATACCCAAGTGAGATTGCTATTTATGTTTATATCCTTGTCAGGACCCATTGATCTTGTGGTGGTGTAAACATCAACAGGAGCAGAATAGTCTGGGATATCTTTGTACTCAATTCTAGTCTTATTGTCTGCCTCATTTTCGACCCCAAAATTAGCACCAAATATATAAGCATTGTCATCATACCAAGCCCTTCCTAAGGAGCCAGAGTCCTTGGCTGGCGCTATGAAACTCCCACCGACGTTTAACCTATACACTGTCTGCAAATTCAAGCTCTTGCTGTCGATGCTATCATCCTCCTTCCCACCAACAAACGCTGCCTTGTCGAACAAGTCATCAGGGATAGGGACAAGCTCAATGCCATTGACAAAGGCGAAACCGGTGTTGACAGAAAATGTGATCTCCAAACCATCCTGGGTGAGTGGAGCTAAGGCGTACTCTCTTATGAGATAAGCTTGTGTGGTTGCCGTGCAAGTGATGGAGGCGCTGAAATTCTTCAACAGCGTGACTCCATTTGCCACAACAGAAAAGAAGGCCTGCCCCGCATTGTAGCTGCCGTAGTTTGAAGGATAGAAATGTAGCCTGAGGAAGTACCTTTGCTTGGATTTGGCCGGCAACTTGTACGTGGTATTTGAGGTGAAGACCCTGGCTTTCATATATGGGACCTCAGAAGTAAGTGCAGGGTCTTGGTATTGCGCCTGGACCTGATTTGAATTCGAACCACTAACAAACTTTGAGTCTGGTAACCATGTTCGCCCGTCTGCATCTTTGGCTTCTTTATCCAAGCCACAGCCGAGCATCAACGAAACCGGACCGGCATCCGGACCCGCCGCATTTATGCCAAAACTCAGGAAGGCAGACACAAAAGCCAGAAAGAAAACAATGTCCGTTCCGGTGGACATGACTAGCAAGAAAGGAGCAAAGAGAGAGCGACGGAGCTCTCTCATCAATGGCGTACAGGAAAACAAAATGGACTGTGTTTTTGTTGCTAAGAGAAAGATGAAGAAGAAGAAGATAGGGTTTCGTTTTCCTGTACGCCCGAGAAATCAGAAGGGTTTGTTCGTGTTCCTACTTCCTAGTAGCTTTCGTTTTTCTTGGATCTGTAAATTTACTTTTACCCTCCCCTACCTAAATCCATATCCTATTAAACCCCAAAAAGGGTTATCAGCCTTACCTGGATCTGGAAAGCTAGACCAGGCAAGACGAGGGAGGAGAGTTAGAAAGGGGTTCGATTTTTTGCTTTGATTCTTTGTATTATTGTTTCTTCTGCTTTGCTTCTTCGTTTTGCTTTTCCATATTTGGAGGCATTACAGAGCTCCATTGTTTGTTGGCGACGGAGAAGGTGGTTTGAAACCAGTGATTGACAGCAAGAAGCGTAGATTCTAGACATTTGAATGGTTGTGGATGACGTACCGTCTGTAATATTTCTATTAACAGTAAAATGAAAAATGCAATAGGCTAAATATAGAGTAGCTGACTCTTCGATCAGTCGGTTAATTTGAAACAACCACAAAATGGAGTAGACTTGTTTCAGGAAGATCAGTGACAAGCTTTTGTTCTCGATCATACCATGAGATATCAAAACAATTAAATTCATGTGTATAAGAGAAACAGTATAAGGTGTCAACATACCAAGTTGCTTTGTAAAAAAATTCGAGTGCTAATAAACCTGAAATTAGTTTAAGGTACACATAAACCAGAAGACACACACACATATATATATATATATATATATATATATATATATATATATATATAATGAAGATGTGCTATAGCAAGGGGATTTGAATTAAACTTGTTCCAATTTCAAGTTCGAGTGATTAGTCTTTTTTTTTCTTTTTCTTTTTCTTCTATTAAGCCTGGTAAGAACAAGGTTATTTATCAAATATGATAAACATAGGAGGGGGACAAAGATCCAGACCTCTCACACTAAATAACAAACATTAACAAAACCGTAAATTAGGAAGTCCCGACCTATTTCTAACGTAAAAAAGAATGATCAAAATCGGGTGAAAGTCTAGCTAGCTTCTTGGCTCAGTTGTAAAAGGATCATTATTGGAGTGAGTTACTTGACTTATAAGTGTTGGGTATTGGTCAACAAGATACAATATCGAAAATGCAACTACAATAGGAAAAAAACAAACACACACAATAATACAAGATTTAACGCGGTTCCATTACTCTTTGAGGTACGTCCATAGGACGTGATCTGATATTTCTTTACTATTAAGAATAATAAGAACTAAATACAAGGTATTTCACTCAAGTTTATAACTCAAACCTGAACCCTTGTACACCAATCTCAACTCACACTCTCAATACTTAGTAAAACTAACTCTCTTACAACACTTGACAAAGAATGAACTTCTCTTTAAATAAGAGACTACCCAACTCGGATGCCACACTATAGAATGCAAAGACTTCATGACTATTTATAGCCAACTACTTCACTTACAACATATAGAACCATACATAAAAGAAAAACAAAGTCTTGCTTTTCCATCTTTCCCGTTCAATGTTTCTACACCAATAGTATGAAACTATTACCAATAGTTCTCAACTATTGTTTTCTCTACATGCATGTTCTCACTCTTTCTCTATGCATTCTACATTCTCACATGAGACTTGTTCTCCTGCTTCAAATATGGCTGCACTACCCTAGCTATATATTTAGTTCCATAGCATAATAAATGATCAACTAATGCATTTACCTTGTGCATATTACAGCCGATTTCTTTCATTCAAACAATATTGCACCTCTATAAAATATAGCATTAATTTTGAGCCATATCTCAACAATAAGTTCCTAACTAAAAAGAGCAAAGAGTACTTCCTTGGTTGCTCGGCAAGTATACTAAGTTTTTCCCTCTGCATGGTCGAACTTCAGATGAAATGATGAAGTTTTCATCTTTTAAACATCGAAATTCATTCGTGAAATTAATCCATCAATATTAGACTGCAATATTGCCTATTCGACCATCTCCCTATATATAGCTTCTTCTTTTTTCCTTGAAGGAGTCAGGAGTACATGAATGATCTTTATAAAGGAGTACATGTAATTGATTAATCTCTCACTTAGCAAGTTTAATATGTTCTCATGAGTAAATGCTTAACAATATATCCTTATTTACCAAGTTGCATCAACAATGCTCACAATTTAGAAATGGCCATTTCGTCTTTGTAAATATTTTTCCACTTAAGTTCTTCTAGAGTCTCTATGTACACGATTATAGTTATATGGACGCAGTTTTGGTTGAGCAAACTATAAAGTAATCTAGGTTACTAATCAATCTATTTACATATACATGTAACCCTCCAAATTTAACAAAGGCGGTTGGGTGGCCACCGTTAGAAACGGATGGTGCAAATTACAACGGCAATGCGAGACCACCGCGCTTCCACCCGCGCATACTCTCCCCATTAAAGCCCTTGACGCCACCTCTGGCTTGAGCTGGTCGGGCTGGCTGCTGGTGATTAATCCGAACCGCGCCTCAGATCATCGAATTTCCTCTCGGATTCCATCTCCATTACTCAGGGAAAACACGCCCCATCCCGCATCCCCTTCACGCTCATTGTTTAGGCTGGCGACGGCAGCACTTCTCTCCTCCGCTGCCGCCGCCACAACTGAACAATTATCCCTAGTGTAAATTACATTCATTTATCTCCATCACGTACAAACCAGCCTAGAAAACGCACATTATATTTCATTTTGACGTATGGACATGAATGACGTGGAGCAACAACCGCCGCCGGCGATTGTACCGTCGTCCTCGGAGTCATCACCGTGCCTGTCGCTTTCATCCTCCGCGGAGGAGCTGCAGCACATGCCGCTGGCACCGCCGAAAATGATGAGCCGAAAGAGGCTGTGCAAGCAGCTGTCCATGTGCGAGACGCCCCGTGACATTGCATGGGAGAAACGGCGGCGGCAGATTCTGAAGCAGGAGAGGAAGAGGAACGGGAACGGTGACTCCCCCGGTGCCGTTGCCGAGGAGCAAGAGGGAGACGATATGAACCTGACGGACGAGGACTTGCATGAGCTGAAAGGGTGTATAGAGCTAGGGTTTGGGTTCAATGAGGAAGAGGGTCAAAGGTTGTGCCCTACATTGCCGGCTCTTGACCTCTACTTTGCCGTCAACCGCCAGTTCTCTCCGAGTCCGCTCTCCTCGCCCAATAGCGGCCGACATTCCACGTCGTCAATGGGTCCGACGTCGTCATTTGGTGGACTTTCATCGTCGTTTGGAAGCCCTAGCCCTAGGAGCGACAGTGATGGGTGGAAGATTTGCAGCCCAGGTACATCGATCTAGACCACCCAATGCATGTATAAAAATTGCAAAACAATACTTACATTTTGGCAATAAATCGAAAACCATAACCATCCGATCAAATTAGTAGTATGAGGAACACATTTTGCCTCCATTTCGATCTATTGCCACTAAGTTTGGTGCTTTGGAGTTCATTTCCATGGTTAAATAAAAGGCTAAAGTGGAGTTTGATATTGCAGGTGATAACCCTCAACAGGTGAAGACCAAATTGAGGCATTGGGCACAAGCAGTAGCTTGTTCAGTTATGCAATCTTACTGAAATCAACGTGTGAGATGAGATCAAATTTGGTGGCAGCTTGTACAGATTCTTCTCATTCGAGTCATCGATCAGACGCTTGTACAGAGGAGATTAAGGACTACTTTTAATTTCTAGAGATACATACATACATAAGTACAGATTAACTAAGAAGAGATCAAAGATCAGAGAGAGGAGAGTGTGAGAGAAAGAGAGGAGATAGAGAAGAGGCTGGCTTAACTTATAATTAAATTAGGGCCTCCCTCCATGAGAACAATTGTTCATTGGAGCTCGATCAAGATGATCGAGAAAAAAATCATCATCTCTGGTTAGATTATTCGATTACATGCATGCATGGTTGTTTGTTGTATGTCCTCACTTCATTTGATTCTTCATCATCCAAGTTAATCTGTTCACTCTTGTTCACTCTTAGACGCACAGAGGAATGATGATGAGATCATGTATGTGTATGTATGTACGTATTCACCAGGCCTGAGAGCACCCCTCGAGTAAAAATGTCTACAGCTGGTCGACCAAAATGGGATCCCATACGACTGCATGAATAATAGGTTTCACACATAATAAAGGAGCATTCCTCAATTTTCTTGCCAAGCTACGATTATATATTTCATTCACTTTTATCACAATTTATTGATCAAGACAAGACCGGTAGGAATATGCCGGCCGTCTGTCAATGGAATTCGGAGAATGCATCATGCAAAAGAATAAGATCAATCTTGTTATCTAAAATATCATTTACATTACAAGTTCATCAAGTAATCATGTGTAATTATTTTCTCTGCTAAAACCTTCAACAATTATTCTCCTAACAAGATTCTTTACTCATTCTAATCACAACTCACAATATAGAATGACAATAAACGTACTCATTTTAAATCTAACAAATCATTAGGCAAATAATACACTTACAGTGACACACTGTTACAAAATTTGACAACGCAGACATGAATCAAACATACTTTTAGCAGTTTAGTAAGGTTATATAAAAACTCACTCTCGTTTTCTCAGAGATGAGCATACTGAACCCCAAAGGTTTCATGTACCAAAATGACGGCACCCCCTGCACCTGTCTAATACGGGCGTTTTGGGGAGTGGTGTTTTGTCATGTGGTGAGGCTGGCTTAGCACATGAACAAACGTTCACAAAGATCTTTGTTGCAGATCGACGACGAGCTGGTGTTTTCCAACATCAAGTTTCTACACTCAGCGTTAGTTGAGTTGGAGGGGATTGACTTTAATTTTTCGCATTTTTCCTTTGGAATTGAAGTTTCTCATCATCCTTTTGGATGCAAGCCTAACTCGTTCGAGCAGTCACACGAGTAAACATTTGTAACGGTATGATCTTCAAACTCCTTAGATTGAACTTGTACAGTCGTTATGATTTTTTAATGACGGAATGTAACATATCCTTCCCAAAAAAGAAGAAGTGAATTCTGTCAACAGTTTAACGGTTTAACCTACATCGATCGCAAACTCCAAGCCCCAATCAAACAGCCCACACTCAAACGACCCAAAGTCCCAAACCCGAATAATATACGCTCTGAAACTCTTCTATAACAAAAGTCCCACAAAAACCTTAAACCCCTGCAGACACATCACCTGAAGCTCTCTACTTTCTTCCTGAGAAATCTCTACCTTCAACCCCCGAAGAAATCTCTCCGCCCATAGTCAAAGCTTTCGCAAACCCAATATTACAATCTTCTTCTATGGCTCCGGACGCTTCTGAAGCACTTGCAGGTTCCTTCTATCACTTCCTCTCTCATAACCCAACTCAAAGTTTCAACCTTTTCCTTTGAATCTGATTCATTCCATTAAGTTATGGTTACCCAAGATTGTTTCACTCAAACCATCATGTGTTTTTATATCAAATTATGTCTGTTGCAGCTAGGGAAATAGTTCAGCAGTTCCTGAATGCTGCATGTACTGGGAATGTTGATCTCTTAAAAAGTAAGTCTATGCTTTGTTTTTGGGTTGTGTAATTGCTATGATGAATTGGGTTCTATTCTTTTGTAGTAAAGTTTGAAACTTCTTTGCCATTTTTTATTGTTGGGGTTGAATTGAATTGGGGTTTTGTTTTTGAGTAGAGTTGGCTGGGAAACTCGATGAAGGGAAGGGTTTAGCCAAAACTGTGGCTGATATTAAGGATGCCAACAAGCGTGGCGCACTTCATTTTGCTGCAAGAGAGGGCCAGACTGAGATGTGCAAGTACTTGCTGGAGGAATTGAAACTTGATGTTGATACCAAAGATGAAGATGGTATGTGTTTTATGCTATGGATGATCTTTCTTTTGTTAAACGTGACCAGAATGTAAGGGTTGAAAGTCACAATTCAAAACTATCTAATTTATGAGTCGAACCTCAGCTGGCAGAGGACCAGGAGCTTTATATTGCATAATGGAATTGATAATTTTTTAGGTGTGTTGTAATCAAGACATTTTAAGTGTTCCAATATGGCGTTTTATATTTGTATGATCACCTTGAGCAGGCACATATTTGGTACGGATTTGCACATCTTCTTATCATGTTGCTCACCTTGTAGAAATTTCTATTTGACAGGTGACACTCCCCTTATTCATGCTGCTCGTCTTGGCTATACTGATACTGCAAAACTGCTTCTTGAGTATGGTGCCAATCCGTCTATCGCCAGTGATTTAGGGGCTACAGCTCTTCATCATTCTGCTGGACTAGGTGTGTTTCTTTAATTTCAGGAATCTTTTGATTTGTGCCATTTGTAAATGAAGTCTTTGACATAAATTCTATGAGTCATTTTGGTTTGTGTTTATTTACAGGAAACATTGAGTTGCTGAGGTGCTTAATTTCCAAGGGTGTCGATATCAATTCACAAAGTGATGCAGGTTCTCCCTTAATTTGGGCTGCTGGTCATGACCAACCAGATGCTGTGAAAGTTCTGCTAGAACACCACGCTAATGTAAGTCATCATTTACGTTTCTCAGTTACATACAACTTTATCTTATGCTCTTATCTAGACGGTTGGAAATTTTTGTTTTGTTTTTTAAATGAAAATTCCAGAATAGATCCATGAGTTGTTTGGTGGTTCTGTGCAGGGAGTACCTATCTTGTGGGAATCTCTACTTTTAATACTGCGTCCATATTGAGTTATTAGGCTTAGTTTGGTATTGTGGTATAAAAACTCAGTTTTAAATAAGCAACCCCCAACTTGCTTTTTAAAATCGTGGTTATTTAAACTAAAAAGTTTTAGATAAGCAGGTTTTAAAATTGTACCAAACAAAAAATCTATTTAAAATGGTGATTATAAGTGATTTTAATTCTCAAAACTCAATACCAAACTGGGCCTAGTAAATTCAACATTTGTTTTTTTTTTTTGGGCCTGAAGAATTCAACAGGAAATATGTTTCATTCTCTCCAACTTTCTTTGTTTTGGTCTAGTAAGAGAGTAAAAATAGTCATAAGCTTGTCCTTCATGTTTCATGTTCCTGGTTAGTAAACTAGTGCATAGTCACGGTAGGCTTTTAAGGGATTTTTGAGCTTTCAAGGCTTGGCTGAAGATATCAAAACCTTGTCTGTGTTTCCTTGCACCACTGTTAGGCTTTTAGGTCCTCTGTTTATTCTAATTCATATTTTGTGTTTGAGCAATCAGGAACTCATAAGCTGATATTGTCCTTATATTAATTAATTCATTTTTGTTTTTTGCAGCCTAATGCTGAAAGTGATGATGATATTACTCCATTGTTGTCAGCTGTGGCAGCTGGTTCACTGGCATGCTTAGAGTTATTAATTCAGGTTCACTTTCTTCCTTAATGATTTCTACAATATAGTTTCAGTTTGTGAGATGCAAAACAAATATCATATATATTGAACAATTTTCCCTGATACAGATTTGAGATTTGTAAGTAGGGAGATGGTAAGTGAGCTGGATACAGCTTGTCTTTTGGGCCTTATGTCAAATCTTGATTAAGAACTTATTGTTTATCAATAGTTCACTGTTTTGACTAAGAGATGAATGTCCGTTGAGACACTTATAGAATATCTCAGTGATACATGAAATGCTATATTAGTAAACAATCTGTCTCATTATGCTTTATATGCCGCATGTGACTGAACCTTAGGGATATAGTCAACAAGTTCCATTATTCAAAGTTTAATTCGCAATTTCAGTTATCCTGTGTGTCTGTGTATAATGCATATGTAATGTTTAATAGCAGAATGCCCTTATGTTTTGAGATTAGCAATTTGACTTGCAACCTTTACTTTTCCTTTGTTTGTTTGAACAGGCAGGTGCCAAAGTAAATATGAGTGCTGGTGGAGCCACCCCTTTACACATAGCTGCTGATATTGGGAGCTTGGAGATTATGAAATGTTTATTAAAAGCCGGAGCAGATCCCAATGTAACTGATGAGGTGAGGCTGACACCAATACATGCTAAGGGCTTATGTTATGCTTAAAAGTCTGAAAAAACAGTTAATTTAATTTTATCAATGGACGAAGTTTAGTGTCTTTTACTAATCGATAGACTTACTGTGCACCACAGGAGGGTTTGAAGCCAATACAGATTGCAGCTGCAAGTGGGAACCGAAGTGTTGTGGAGATCCTCTTTCCCTTGACATCACAAGTTGAAACCATTTCAAAATGGACAGTTGATGGCATACTTGAGTATATGCAATCTGAAACAAGCAAACAACAGGTACCAAGATCTGGACTTTCATTCCCCCTGAAAGTTTGAACATCTTTCATATTCACAAGAAAAATAGGATTTCTAACTTTCAAGAAAATCATATGCAGGAACAATCGCGAAATACCAAGGAGCTTAATGTCCCAAAAGACTCTACTTCACTAAAGAAAGAGCTCCCTGAGGTACCAAGTGTTCCCCTAGGATCATTTGACACTTGCGAGCTTATACAAGTACTCTGTCCGCGTTCATTATTAGACGTGTGACTTTATGATCTTGTGTTTGTGTCTTATTCAGGTGACACCTGAGGCAAAGAAAAGAGCCGCAGAAGCAAAATCAAGAGGAGGTGATGCTTTCAGTAGAAAGGATTATCAAGCGGCTGTTGATGCATATACCCAGGTGCATTATATTAGTTTTTAGTGTTTAGTGTTTAACAATTTCTCCGTTTATGTAGCAATCATATAATTTTATTTGGTTATTCCAGTGAAACCATTTTATTGGATGACTCTTGGTAATGTTTGATATATATTAGCGGGGAACATCTGACCCTCTTTTGTTTATGAACGGCCACTAGTGTCTGTGTTTGACTTACGACCATGCATTTCAGGCAATTGATATGGACCCAACTGATCCCATTTTTCTATCCAATCGAAGCCTTTGTTGGCTTCGTCTTGGCCAACCTGAGCATGCCTTAGCTGATGCAAAGGCCTGCAGGGCGTTGAAACCAGATTGGCCAAAAGCTTGCTTTCGAGAAGGTGCAGCATTGCGTCTAATGCAGGCAAGTACACACTTTCCCATTTAGTTGCTCATGTTGTTTACTCTACAAAATAAGACCAAGAGCCATCAAATATTTTGTTTATTATTGCAGAAGTTTGATGAAGCAGCTAATTGTTTTTATGAGGGTGTGCAGCTGGACCCTGAAAGTAAGGAACTCGTCGATGCTTTCAGGTTGGTGTCACTTTCTTTTCAACTTCACCCTCTCAGTTCTCAACTTATTGTATCGATCTTGTTTGCAAATGTAATGTATATGCAAAACTCTTACCACTTCTCCATTGCAGGGAAGCGGTTGAAGCAGGAAGGCAATTCCACAGTAAAGATAAACAAAAACCAAAACCTTAGTTTGCCGAATGCCCAGCAGTTCATCATTCAGATGGTTTTTCTTCCTTTCATAACATCGGAGTGTGCTATTTTTAAAGAATTTGAGCTTGTTACAGTATGTGTTTGTACAACATGTAAGAATTTTTTTGCTGTAACTTCAATGTCTGCAACAATATTATTTAAGTAATTATCAAACTGTTAAACCCCCAACTCAATTATTTCTCATTTGCTCTTCGCTTACTGCAGCAAAAATGTAGTTACCGGAATATTAATGTGTCGATACATTAAGGTAAAAAGAAATCGGAGAGAACCTCCGAGACTCTCAGAGCGTTTCTGAAGGCCTAGGAACCCTAGGTTTTCAAAATAGGGCGGCGAAACACCCTAAGGATATTCTAGGGTGGACTGATGGGTCAGGCTTGGGTCTTACTGGACTGAAGGCTTGGCTTATTGGATTGGAAGTGGACCTAAGTGGTTGTTGGGTAGATTGGGCTTGGGATGCTAGACCGGGCCTGGGTGCGGAGTAATCCCACTTCCAGAATGAGAGATCCTTACATCATCAATCTGAAGAGTCTACCCCATTTTTTGATGAAAATGTGTACCGAAATGGTCTTAGGTCTCGATTTATTAAGCTGGCGTATTTTAGTTTGGTTACGTAGGTTATTTGCTTTCTAGGTTAAAATAAGTCTAATCTTAGACATTAGGTTTTTTTGATAATTCGTAGTCTTTCTTTTATTTGTAAACATGCTTCTAGCATGATTATGTGCATCACGGTGTAATATAAAGTTTGTTCTTTAAACACTCTCTTAACTTGACCTAGTACGGATGAATGATTAAAATAAAAAAAAGCTCGACTCCATTTCCTTAAAATAAATAAATAAAAAGTTTGACCTTTGTTTTTGCTGGTATAAATATTTCGAACTCTCCTTTCTTCTCTTCCAGTTGCATCCAAGGAAAGTTTCCCCAAATTTTAAGTACCCATGTCGCTAAACCCACCCGCGGGTTACGGCACCAACACCGCCGCTCAAACCTCCGCCACCAAAGACCTCACCTTTGACTCGCCCTCCCAACCCGTGCACCCCACGCGCCGCCCATGGTCCGAGCTCTTCTCCCCCACTTCCTTCTCCGCCCCCCACAGCTACGCCGACGCCATGAGCCGCGTGAAGCACAACCTCAGCTACTTCCGCCTCAACTACGCCATGGTGGTGCTCTTCATCGTCTTCCTCAGCCTCTTATGGCACCCCGTCTCCATGATCGTCTTCCTCATCATCCTCATCTACTGGGTCTTCGGTTACTTCTCACGCGCCCCCGGCCCCGTCGTCCTTTTTAACCGGAGCTTCGACGACGGCGCCGTCCTCTTCGCACTCAGCCTCCTCACCGTGGTGGCGCTTGTGCTCACGCACGTGGGAGTGAATGTGCTGGTCTCTCTGGTTGTTGCCGCGGTAGTTGTGGGCCTCCACGCCGCGTTTCGGGTCACCGAAGACTTGTACTCTCAAGAAGAAGACTGGGGTGCTGAAGGCGGGTTAGTCTCCGTTGTTGGATCAGAGCCGTCGCGCACGGCCATTACTCGGTTTTGATTTCGAATGCTTTTGTCCACGGACGTTATTGAAACTAATGTACCAAGTTCGACTGAGTTCGAACCAACATTTGATCACTTTAGCTCCGGATTTCCATTTTTGTTGTTGTGTTGTGGTCTGACAGATTTGGAGTTCTCACTCTGTGAATTTGACTGAATTATTGAAACATGAATTTGTTAGACTGTTAGTTGTTTTGGTTAGGATCCACACAATCCTAGTGTGTATGGGATTCCTAGAGATGACAGCCAAGAACTTCCGTCAATAAGGTTTGCCACTTTTAAAGCTATCAGCCTCGGGATGATCCCTTTGTATGCAGGAAATGGGAGAGGTGGTCATGCTCATATATGTAATGGAAAATTAACTCTTGCTGATCTTAGTTAATTTTGTATGCATGAAGGTTGTATCTCAACATACATATATGCAGCATCAGAGATTTCTTTGAGGTCCCTCTTGAGTTTCAGATGCAATAAGCAAATGTTGCTGTCCAAGTTCTTAATCTTTGCTGCTGTATGTATGTCCTTGTATATCTGGAAATCAGTTCAAGGTATTGAGCTCATGACTTACTGAACTTGAAGCCTAAGAAAAGCCTAAAGTTACTCATGTTCAGGGTAGTATGCTATTTCATTCAAGCAAATCACAACCGTAAAATAATTACGGGTGTACGCAGAGTAGATTGTAATAAGTTCACTCTAAGGTAATTTGAAATCAATAGAAAATTCAAAATTTTAAATATTGACCCAAGAAATGAGGCTCTGCCCAATAAAACAACCGGTACAGCGTTTCCTCAGGAGAACAAGAACTCAAGTCATCTTCAAGATTATTTGAGAAAAACAAAACTTAACCTCTATTCAACTATTCAAGTGTCCTTTTAGCTGTAAACACAAACTCCTCTGTTTGAAAATTTGTGATCTTTAGATAGAATCTGGTAAGGTTCATAGATATCTCTGGCCTCAGTAACAATTTCAAGAATCCATCCTGATATTCCCTCAAATTCAACTTCTTTCTTCTCATAACTACCTAAACTCTATTTTATGGGCACTCATTGTCCTTTAGTCGTCACGATTTTTCTCTTTCGTCTCGTATATCACTCTGTTCAAGCAACAACCAATATCAACAATATTAATGGTGGATTCAGCGCTCATCTTATCCGAAAAAACTCTCCATATTCGCCATGGTACAAGCACAATATGAGAACCGATGAGACCAGTGGCGAGCATATTATGAAGTTCTCAAAGGGAACCCCTCCTATAGATATTTATGCAATTGCTGATACAGGCAGCGATCTATTATGGACTCAATGTCAGCCGTGTTTTCTTTGCTACATGAGCAAACATGCTTTGTTTGATCGCAGAAAATCCTCAACTTTTAGGAACATTACTTGTGGTGCAAGGGAATGTAGACTTGTCGCCGAGAGGAAACCTGCAAACTATCCACCAAACTAGTGTAGTGAAGATCATGAAAAACCTTATGTTTACCATTACAGTTATGCAGACGAGTCATACTCCGAAGGTTTATTAGTTAAAGAAACAATTACCATGACATCCACGACAGGTGAGGTTGTAGCCTTAGAAGATATCATCGTGGGGTGTGGGATTAAGAATGATGTTGGTCATAATTCTGCAACAAGAAATGAAATGGGAATGATTGGGTTTGGACGTGGACCCTTGTCAATTGTTTCTCAAATTGCTCCCTATGTTGGAGGCAATAGATTCTCTCATTTTTTGGTTCCTGCAAGTGCAGATCCGATAGTTGAAAGCAAGATCTATTTCGGTCATGGTAGTGAAGTTTTGGGTGAAGGGGTGGTTTCTACACCATTGGTTGATACAAAAGAATTCTCGAACAACTACATTGTGATAGCAGAAGGAATCACAGTTGGGAATGAATTTGTTTCATTTAACTCATCAGAAGAAACAACGGACATGAAATATAAGATGGTAGTCGACTCAGGCACACCTTTGTCTATTGTGCCTCGACATATTTTTGACCCAGTAATAACTCTAGTGAAGAAGATGGTTGATCCGAAATTGGAGCCGATCGTAGTATTTGAGGAGGAAATAAATTTGACAAGACTATGCTTGAACTCGACGACAATTCCAGAGGAACCAAAAGTGACCATTCATTTCGAGGGTGATGGCAAACTGCAGCTAATGACAGACCAACTATTTTACAATGAGCCAGAGTATGACAATAGAGTTTGTTTTGCAATGGTCTACAAAGATGTGGAAGACGTAACGTCGGATAATTATGGATTCTTTGGAGGCCATTTTCAGGGAAATTTGTTGGTTGGGTTTGACATGGATAAAAAAGTGGCATCCTTCAAGCCAACTAATTGCCTAAACTTTTAGGGTGGCAAGAATTTAGCAAAGTTCTTACTTTCATTCATCTATTTAAAAAATCTATCAAATCAAACATCATATCAGCAACAAAGTATCAGAGAAACACTAGCACAGCAAACCAAACCCCAATGTTCAGATCCGCCCAGGAACAGGTTCGAGTGTTCGACATCACAGGTCCCCTTCAATCTTCCTCTAGATTGATGGAGTCCTTGAACTTCCCGTACAAAATTTGCTTCAATTCGGACATCTGTGCAAGAATAGATTCCTTCTCTTCGTAGAGTTTCTCCAACCTTTTGCTAGTTACCTCTTTCATTTCTTCTATCCTGTTCTCCACTTCTTCTTTTGGAACATGGGCAAAGATTTCACCAATCTGGAATCTCACCACATCCTCATCTGTGAGAATCAATTCATTCCCTGCATCCTCCAAGTTATCATTTGATTCCTGGATGGAAACAATGGGTCAAGACAGGGGACATCTGGAATAAATACACATTCGAAGATAGAAATTAATATTCAAGTTCAAATAATAACAGTAATACCCATGAAAAATCATATGACTAACAGAAATCCTTTTAATTTGTCAATAAAAATACAAACCCTTTTAACAGCTTTTGACACATTTAATATTGGAAGGAATTCAACTTTGTTTTGGAGCATAAATGCATTCTAGGATAAAACAAAAAAACTCAAGTCACATAATCATAACCAATTATATCATTAGAAGAGCCAGTTCATCACACTCAGTATATAGGCGGTTAAGAACTCATCGTTATGGAAAAATCCCAGATCATATCTGATACTTGGAGTCTCTAACTAAGACCTTAGATTTCTACATATTATCAATTTTATTTAGACAGCTGCTCCAATTCAACATTATCAAAGCAGGAAGTCCCAAATCCTATATTACAGGGTCTAGCCACTTCAAGTTTACAGGGATTAGTAACCTAATCAAGTTATCAAACAAGAAATAGATGCTCATAACCAAGAGTCAAAGCAGGCAATATACAGGCGGCAGCAAAATTCCTTGACTATAGACATAAACAAGGCAATCCAAATTCTTCTCCCATGTTTCACAGCAACACAGTGCCTTTATTCCTTGTTGTGAAATCAATTGGAAGCACAGAGCCTGACACTCGGCACATAACGTAAAATCTAATTCAACAGGTTTTTTATTCACTATTCCACCATATCCTTAAATTCCTCACAACTGCACCCAACTCAAAGTATTAAGCTTTTGTTGAACTACTGCATTAAATGGACAACCAAAGCCACAAAATTCAAAGGTTGCTGCACTCACTTCAGTAAAACAATAACAATAACCCAAAAAGACTGACAAATCAAGCTAACACATTATCTTCTTCCTTCAATTTACTATCTCCAATGACTGTTTTAATACTAATTTGCAGTACCCACAACCAAAATCTTAATAAAATAAACAAAACCCATTAACAGTATGAGCAAAAAGACCAAACCTTTGCAACTTTGATCTCGTCCTCTAGCTCGTGGAACCGGTTGTTCAATCTCCCAAACTTGTTGATGTTCTGCTGGTCCTCCCATGTCACCTCTGTTTCAGATCCTCCACCCTTTTTCAAACACGAACAGATGATAAATAAGTAAACTTTTTCGCATGCAAACACGAATGAGATTTAGGGTTTTGGATTCACCTGTTGCATCTTAGATTCGATTCAAGAGAGGTTGAAGAAACACAAAAGGCTTACCCTTCAAGTGTGAAATGTAAAGAGGAAAGACATTTATACCAAGTTGGTTATTTTGGGCTAAGATAATTTTGTGTTGGGCTCCCACATCAAGCCCATTTTCAGAGGCTTGCTTCCACTAGTACAAACTCTTCTTTGTTCTTGTTTTGCATTCATCTATAGTAGCAAGTAATGATCATGGTGGATTCGTTTAGTATTTAATCTCATTGGTAGATAAAGCACAATTCTGACCGAGATTGTATCTAGTGATGCTAGGAGTTAACATCGGAAATAAGTTTGTTCAGTTTAGTCCACAAGGAAACTTGAACGTTGTTCGAGATTGGTGAATTGTGAAGTCATATGCTCTGGAATTGAAAGATGTTCTGATGTTTTGCTTCAGATGTTATCTGCTCTCGCAGCAAATATTAACCTAAATGGTTGAACAACCAAACACTCAGTTTAAAAATCAGGCAGCAAGTGATGAAATATTAGTTCATGACTAGAGGCTAGAAACAGGAAAGTGGGACTCTTCAGGGTTATAGACGAGATTACAATATGAGGCCATTTCAAAAAGAACAAAGCTATTTTTATAATCACATCGAGAACAAACTCATTATTGATACATCATCATCACTCTTAACTTTGTTGATATACCCGTCAAACGGGATAACAGGTGCTACAATGATTGAAGATATAAGCTATGAAGACAATAAATATAATAATTTTTACCATTAGGTATTTTTCAGGGATTTTGGACACTACGACAGTATGAGAGGACCATCACAAAATCTTTAGCAGAGGAGCCAACTGTTGCTGGCAACTTTTTTGTTGTTGATCCATTTCGAAACCAAAGATCTACCAGGTTATGTAGTTGCAATGTTGGATGCACTGGCTGACCCCGGCACATTATCTCCACCTACTTGATCGGATGAGACAACACTTTTAAGCGTTAAGAGGAAAAACAAATATCCATCTCAAAATGCATACAATAAGCATAATGAGATGATTGAGATGAATTTGTTTGAAGGTAACAAAAACATACTCACCTCAGCTTCACTGGTAAGTTCAAGTTTCTTCACAAGGTACTTCTGAATAAATGTTACAGGCATTTTACCATCCCTGTGGAAGAAAGAAAAGTAATTACCATTAAGCTCCAAGTAAGTCACACTAAAAGCTATCACTTCACAAATTATCAAAATGCACACGTTGATATCATCACAATTAGGCAATATACGTGGTTAACATGGTAGCTGAGGTGCTGAACACTCTACTTAGGCTGTGCAGTTGATTCAGTAATAATCTGTTTACATTTCTGATGTAGCATATTCTTAACCAATAATGGTAGACCCAAATCATGTACCAAGTTTAGCTGGAAAAAAGAAAATAAGCAAAGGTCAAACTTTAACAGAATTTGTGATACGGCCTATTAGGAATTCAAATCATCACTATTGACCTCCATGATATTCTTACAGTAAAATTTACAAACTTGTTCTTATGTACATGAAATTAAGCCCAAAATGAAAATGTGAAGTTGGCCAAATTTTGGTTCTGTTTGTCCCATCAGATAACAGAATGCTAAGATAA
Source organism: Fragaria x ananassa (assembly GCA_034370585.1). NCBI lineage: Eukaryota > Viridiplantae > Streptophyta > Magnoliopsida > Rosales > Rosaceae > Fragaria > Fragaria x ananassa. The sequence continues at coordinate 1,332,331 of CP139753.1, forward strand.
GGCAATGCATTGTTATGAAGTTGCAGCACTTCAAAGAAAGAAACAAGACTATAGAAAGCTCACTTTATTCTCAGGTAACATGATGATATCTGGGGCAAGGAGGCCTCTCCTTTCCTAAAGACATTTACCATAAAAACAATAAATCAACATGATAAAAGAAATTAAGCTTTTCATATATAAACCACATAACTATGCAAGCTTTATAATCGCAGGGCTGTCTCACCAGTTTTCAGCTGCAACCAACGAGAACCAAATAGGATTATTTCTACTGCTATGCTTAGCCCCACGTACATCTTGAGTTGAATCACCTGACTCCCCAGATGGAGCTCCCCTATTACGATTACCTGCATGAAACCTCTTCCGTTTCATGGATCCTGTAACTGCTGCAGCATTAATGTTCTTTTTTCCTCTAGTACTGTTTTCGGGCTCCTTGATTTTGACCTTAGGGACATGTACATGACTTTCTAGAGCATCTGGCGATTCTGCATCTGTGTTATTTTCAGGCATATAAAGTTCAGAAACACTATCAAGGGCATTGTGTGGCTCTGATTTGGCAGGCAACTGCCCTTGTGGATTTGACTTAGAGGACTTGGTTCGGTTAGCAGCCTCCACAAGACAGTTTAAGGGTGTCCACAGATCAGCTTTGCCTTCTGTTACTTCAACATCATCTTTCTTAGGCTTCTGCTCATAGGAATTCTCAGGCATGGAAGAATCCTGCATCAATTGAATAAGCATGCAACATCTAAATAAGTCAACTGTTGAATAAATAAACCGGATTGCAAATATTATACTTTTATGGAAGTTTTGTGATTTCCTAGTTTGTTCTTAACAGCTATATTGTTCCATCTTGCTCCCTTGTTGGGTAATCCAACTGTTGTTCACCACTGACGGCGTTATCATGAGCCATGCATCACCACCATTCATCATCTCTTACAGGTCAGATGTCTGGTTCATGTTTGACTTCTATAAACTGTGTCAACATCTCGTCAATCCATTCTTATGTGCATTCTGTAAAGGCCAGGGCAAATTACTAATTTTCTAAATTTAAGCGATTTAATTAAGAGTTTAGACCAGGGTTTCCTTAGGAGAAAGACCTGATTTCCTAGAACTTAAATGAGCTGCTAGAGAACTCAGATAGGGTTGTAATTTAGGTTAAAATTTATGCCTCATATATTCTTGTCTATAAAAGCATGTGACTTGTTTGGTTTGCCATTGAATCAAACTTGAATTATGTAGTCAAGCAGAAAGAATCAAACTCCTGGTCCCCCTTTACCTGCATCTTATCTTGAGCATCAGGTGAGCCAGAGCTCCTTGCATGATCTTCTGAAGATTCTTCTCTCTTTGAAGTTCCTTCAACAGAAAAACTGCATTCACGTAAGGCAGCAGCCTTTCTTGTCAAAGCTCTTGATCTCTTTCCAGTCAAGCCTGCCTGCACTGGAACTTTGCGGGTGCTGACTACTAATGAAGATAATGACCTCTCCTTCCTTTTCACCGGTAATGAAACTGAAGGTGATTCGGGTGCATTAATTTTACGTCTTTTATGAGGAAATATCTTGGCCCTGATATCTTGCAAATTATGGTCCGGCCTGCAGATTAAATTAATTGGCATCCCAAGCATGTGTAAGAACGTTTTAATGTAAGCTCCAGCACACATTACGACGATAAAAAGGATAACTAGTGCAACTAAATGATTATGCATGCATTTGCCTAAAAACATACGATTGTGAGCAAGAAGAGAACTATAATCAGATCAAATAAAGCCCACCTTATCTCAGTCTTGGATATAAAAAAATATAATGATAGTTGACAAAGGATCGACTTTTACACAAAATCATACTTGGATGTTGTATCATGCGTTTTCTTACAATCCTTGCCAGTTACGTCTCTTCCTATTTCCGAAAGCAGTCTTAATGAAGATATTAAATAACCAGCAACAATTCGTTTATATTCTTCTGATAGATCCCGTGACTTAAATTACATGATACATTTCAAGTAACATATATGGTCATTAGCTCCCAACGGTGCACAATGTAATAAGCTAGAAGTGTCCTTTTCCGAAAAAAACACATAGTAGTTAATTGCCTTTCGAACAATCCAAGTGCATATCCCTATTAAACGGTCCAATTTTACCAAATAAACACATGGCACTCACCACTAAAACAGTCGACTCAATACGCGAACATACAAGCAAATGAAACTGACAATTACCTAAGTTTTTCCACCGGCATACATCCCAAATCGATTTCGCATACCGGACAACAATCTCCCTCCTCGTCCGACAGCTTCTCGAGTATGCATTTCCTGCAAACTGGTCCCGAATTCACCACTCATATAATCAGCAAACATTAACAAACAACATGCCCCACAAACAAAAACATCATCACCGGTTGTCCGAAGACACAAGATTGATAATGCCAATATGCCATAACCTCAAAAATCACGACATAAATTCTTGAAAAAAAACACCCATACAACAAAAAAAACCACATAGACATAGATTACAACCAAACAGAACTCAGATCATACAAAACATTGAGATATCAAACTAGAGAGATTAAAGGGAACAACTAACACGTGTGGAGGCAGAGAGATATGGTGGTGGCTTCTTTCAGAAGATTATGACAAAGAGGACACGTCATGCATGCCACGAGCGCCTCCCTCTTAACCTTGACAACATGACCCGCCATCTCTGATTCGATTTCCAACCTTAACACACACATCAAACTGATCTAAACTTTCAACAACGATTGAGCTCCGAACCCAGAACAGGAGCAGAGCAAGGGCACGAATTTTTGCGAGAACGACGGGGGCTTTGGTCGGATCTGGAGGGAGAAATTGGTGGCCAGGTTTTGGGGGTTCGATGAGAATTACGTGGGGGGGGGGGGGGGGGTGTCGGGTTTAGGACAGAAGATTTGTGTTTGAGAGTTTGGGATTGGGTTTATGTTTGAGACCAAACTGGAAACAGAAGCGAAGGAGATTATTATGGATGCAGTCTAAAACGATGGAAGGGGAAAGGGAAGGACTTTTCGTGCGTGCGACGGTGCAACTGAGAAGAGTGCGCTGGTGTGTTCTGTTCTGACACAGTCAGGTTCCTACGTTTTATTACTGCCACGGGGATGTGGATAAAACGCAGCGTTTTGAGATTGCAATGCGTATATTCTACGTAACATATGGTAATTACAAAGCAGAACTTCTCCCACTTCATGAGTTTACATTATCAAAGATTATGGTTCTAATAACTAACCTTTAAATTCTACTTTTTCAAATGTGAATATCCGGAAGTTGGTATCCTAAACATACAACATTTATAACCAGTTTTGAATCACCTTCCGCTTAAAGATCTTGTTCTTTTTGTTTCGATTAATTAACAAAAAGACATATCTTATGCAGTTGCAATAGTTGTACGTCTTCGTAGTTCCTTAAGACATATTTTTCTACAGTCGAGTTCCCTTGCAATAGTTGTCTTCATAGTTCCTTAAGACATATCTTTCTACAGTCGAGTTCATCAAAACTACTGATCACGATGTGCCTATTGAGAGGAGGAAATCATGACCGCATTATGATGGTAGAAGTAGATCTCTCATCTCAATAGCACAATCAGAACGTAAGACTTTCTTTTGATCGCAGCAGCAGCTGCTGCCACGACATTAGAGGTTGTGATCGACCACTACTCATTATAGTTTACTAGAGGAATGTACACTAACATTGCCCCATAATTTAGCAATTCTTGATGTTTGGTTCATTTTGGTATAATGAGAGTCTGATATCTATTCTTATGTTTTTGATTTTATTTTTTATTTTTTTTATTTTTTTGTCGAATCGATCGATCACTGAGATATTTTGTTTGCAGTAATAACCAAGATGAGAAGTAATTGCTATGGTACATTACATGGGTAAGATACCCTGCTCCTTGGCTCCCTCACCAACCAAGTTTATGTTTTAGGTTTTGAATAATGTTAGCTTTGGCGTTTATAATTGATACCTTCTTGTTTGTGCAGAAGCAGCGGTCTCTCTTGTTGATGTCAGTAATCCTTGTAACTGCATATATGCTGAATCTGTCACTTAACAAAAGGTACGCGCCACATATTACCATACATGATACAGGCAGATTTGACAGTGAATTTATGCAAAGAGAGAGTACTAATCTAATGTTCATCTCCATCTTAATTAGTGGTCTCTCTCATGGCTCTACCTCTACTCCCCCTCCACATCCTTATCTCCTTTACCAGAAGCAGCTGCAGGTGATTGGTTTTTTGCAGTGACTGGATCCCTAGCTCACTATTCATGACCTCCGGTCACATCCACCTTCTCAATCTCTATCTATCCCTCTTTTATTTTCTTTGTTGCTTTAAAGGAAAACAGATATATACTGCACAAATTATATGCCGATCAAGTCATTCCAGCCAATTATTCAATTTCGTTTTCAATTAGCCAATACATATACATAGTAACCTATTTTATTTTTTTCAATCATGTCTTCTGTTGATCAAAGAGAGGTCTCCTTTGAAGTCCGATGTGGATCACTGTGGGGCTAACATTCGTTAATGAGGACTCATCTCTTGTGATTTGTTGACTTACTTTGCCGGATGATCGTTAGCTACTTAGCTTGAGGATTGGGATTTGTTGACGAGGCCTAGCTATAGAAGAATGACTTCCAGCTTGAACATTGAGAATGAGAGTCTGTCCTTTGTGAACGAGGAGGGTTTCCCCTTTTATAGAGTTGTGGGTTGTTGATTGAAGCATGGCCCTTGTTTCTAAGGCATGTTCATGCCACTGTTTTTGGACGTGCCAACACTCTTTAGCATGATGCTACCATTGTTTTTCTTACACATATGTACCTTTGAGCATGGTGTTGCCTTAGCTTTCTGACACCTACATGGGAAATAAACAACTATTTCTAAAATCTTCTGCGAACACTTCTAAAATTGTACTCTAACATCAACTAAGCTAGTTTGCAAACTGGACATTTGAAACCAAAAGGTCCAGGAAAGAAGCATTTAAAAACGTTAGAATGAGTGGAAAAATATAAAGTTAAAAGAATCGGACAATTAGATGAAAAACTTTATGCTTTCCCGTTAATTTCCATAGTCAAACATTTATGCATGCAACAATAGAAAATATTTTACTTAAAAAAATTAAGCAAATAATTAAACACGTGACTAACCCCGCGAGTCAACCACACTACTATTCAATCTTAAGTCTCTCAACCTCTAATATGTATATAAATAATATCACATGTCATATGACTTAATGTATGCATTTCTATATTCATACCGGGCTATAACGCTCGCATCTTACGTTCATGTCACACCATAATAACGATGGGCTATTCGCAACACCATTATGACGGAGAGGCACGTATCGCTAGCTAGCAATACATATACATACTATCTTTATATATATAGGTCCGCTATGAAGCGGACGTACGTCTGCACCGAAGAAAAAATGTGGACGTCTCTCCGTTCTCCTCCGTCGGGCACTGATGACGGCGCTTCTCCACCTGAGCGGACACCAGCAGCATCTCAGCGGCATCTCCGATCACTTTCTCTTGTCGGCGAGATCGATTTGAAGGTCTGTGCAACAACCTCCACCCAAAACTTCAGACAAAGTTGATCTCGCCGGCAAACTAGAATTTGGTGGACTCGCTGGGAAGAGAAAGTGATCGGGGACGCCTCTGGTGTCCGCTCGGGTGGAGGCGCGCCGTTGTCAACACCAGACGGAGGAGAACGGAGGGACGTCCACACTTTTTCTTCGGTGCGGCGGGGACGCCTCTGGTGTCCTCTCGGGTGGAGGCGCGCCGTTGTCGACACCGGACGGAGAAGAATGGAGGGACGTCCACACTTTTTCTTCGATGCGGACGTCTGCTTCATATTGTTTTCGTGTAAATATATATATATATATATATATGTATGCGGACGTCTCTCCATTCTCCACCATCTGGCCCTGACAATGGCGCTCCTCTTGTCGAGCAGACACCGTACCTCGATTGTGACCTTCTTCTTGCCAATCGACTCGCCATATACCAGTTTGTTGTTGTCTGAAGTTTTGGGTGGAGGTTGCTCCCAAACCTTCAAATCTGATCTTCATGGTAAAGTTATCGGGGATGCCTCTGCTATCATCCGGCAAGAGAAACCGCCGTCGTCGGGGCTAGATGATGGAGAATAGAGAGAGACGTCCACATTTTAAGGACTGTGTAGTCGTCCTCTTTTGAGCGACTCCGTAATATATATATATATATACACACACACACATACATTTCTCTTCCAGAGCGGTGTCCCACTTTGAAATTAAAGTGTGGACCTCCTTATTTCGCTCACTTTCAGGTCGCATTTTCACATCTCAACCGTACAATGTGTAGAACACAGAGTGAAGATCATTCATGCAAAGTTTCATCCAATTTGAAGTTCATTTGGGACCGAATTAGATTAAATAAATCAACATAACAAAAATTGTCCAAACAGCACTATTCGTGTAAATCACAATTACATAAGCTCAAATGATGTTTCCAGCCGAGCTTGATCGATCTTGAAGCTTCAAGTGAGGTTGTTGTCCAGAGCTTCAATCTTGATCTTTCTGACCTTCTTCTTCTTCATGGTTATTCTGTCCCGGATGTCTCTGCTGTCATCCGACAAGAAGAAAAGGCGGCAGCAGCGAAAAGTGGAAAACGGAGCACTTTAAGGGTTGTGTGGACGTCTGTCTTTGAACATCCATATATATATATATATATATACACATGCCTTTTCAGATATGGACCTCCGTATTTATTCAAAATGTACGGATTTTCTTAATTGACATACTTTTCGATCATATTTTCTCATCTCAACTTTTCATCTTTTAGGTATATATGAGTAAATCATCTCTACTAAATTTTAGGCAAATTGATAATCATTAAGGTATTCAAAACTGCAAATTACACGAAAGGTTCGTGTTGAACAGATTTGATTCGTTTATTATAATCATATAGTTTCGATACCTTAACTATTATCAATTTGGCTGAAAATTTGTAGAGATGATCTACTCATATATACCTACAATGTGAATGGTTAAGATAGGAAAATATGATATAAAAGTGGGTCAATTAAGAAAATCCGTACCTTTTGAATAAATACAGATATTTGGACCTGATAATATATATAGTCCGGATCTAGAGAGAACCTCCTTAAACTCTTAAAGTAAAGATATTTTTAGTTCTAGTATGTATTTTGACAATCAAAGTCACACATTCCCTAGTTACTTACGTACCCACATATGAATACTACAAAAAATTAGCTAAAATAAAAAATGTTTAACCATTTGATTAGCACAATACTCGTTTTAATTTTACCTAACGGCCTACAATTGTTTACGTCAATTTGAATGACCAAATGATTATGGAATTAGTTGAAATTTTGTAGTTTGCATATGTATCTAGAGGATCAATGATTGAGATAGTTAAAAGAAGTCATCTACTAATATAAAATAGTAGAAATCCTCAAATTCTTAAAGTAATGAGACCCTCTTTAGATTCTCCCTATATATTTTTTAAAACAGGCAATAAGGAGCTAAAATTAGTAAATGAACATTCTTCTTAACATATATGTATGACAGTGTCATGAATGTAAATGGCTGAAGGAAATACTACATAATAGATGTTCGATTAATTTACACAGTGATGTGATGCGTATCAATTTTTTTGATGAGTGTGATCGAAAATGCTAATTTCAAAAATTTGAAAGTTTACCTCACGTCACGTTCACAATAAACTAGAAGCACTAATTAATTATATCAGAAAAGTCTCATATTTCCAAAGCACAGTGCATGAAGACGCATGCGCGCGCATGCACGTTAATCTTTAAAGAATCGAAGTAATTAGATGTGTTCATTAGAGGTACACTAAGCGAAGAGACCAATAGAGCTCAGCTGCTCAGGTTCCCATCTAAATTACCTGCTATAAAGAGAGGGCACTATCTAGTGCGTAAACCTCCTACATTCAACAGCCTTTCCTACAGTCTCAGACTCACTATCAGTCTACTAATCTAGAGTGTAAAGTTGAAGTCGTCCTTGAGTCACAATGTCGTGGTTTCGGTCTTTTGTTTCGGTTTTCCGTTGGATTTCAGCTGCTGCATCACTTGCTGCTATTATTCTTCCAGTGCTCGGAGTCGGAACGCTCATACCTCTTCTTTCACCTGTTGCTGCTGCTGCCGATGCTGTTGTCCAAATTGCGGTGCTGGTAAATTAATAGTGTATCTCCAGTGATGTAGGGGAAACAATTAACGGAAGTCTCTGTGGGTTAATTAGAGTCCTAAGAATAGACTGTAGTAGATCTATGGTATCCACTGCTCTATATCTATTTATGTTACCTGCTTTTGTTTACTATGTGTAATCCTTTTTTCTTAGTAGTGTTTTTAACTTTTTATAATCCTGGAGATGCTCTAAGGCCAGTATTAAACAACATTTTCTACAAACCTCGTATAAATAAATGGTTCGCTATAATAAAAGACTTGAAAGAATAACCCCTGCTTTTGTTTACTATGTGGTTTATTCTTTCAAGTCTTTTATTATAGCGAACCGTTTATTTATACGAGGTTTGTAGAAAATATTGTTTAATACTGGCCTTAGAGCATCTCTAGGATTATTGTTAAATCAATTTTTTTCTACCATTTGTCAACTTTTTGAATGAATAGGAGCTCTAACAGTATACCTAAATGGTTGCTAAATAAAATTGATAGATTTGTCAATTGAGTCATGAATTGCTACAGGAATACTTAGATTTTCTCTCCTTTTTCTCTCCACGTGTTAGTTAATAATTTGTTAAAAATATTACTTTACTTACACTTAGCAATAACTGCTGGAGCCAAATTCTTATAACAATTACTAAATCTTATAATTATTGTAAAATTTAATTATAATTTTAGTTACACTGTTGGAGATGCTCTTAACACTTGTAGCTCATGCAGTACGATTCAACCAGGTAAAGCGATTAGCACCCACGTGTTGGGCGCTTTGCACTGTAAAACCTTAAACCAACACGTGTATGACATGCATTATGGACGGGTTAATGACTTGTTAAACAACCTTCCCCTCCTTTCTCACCTGAAGAATTGGGAAAGTTAGATGATCCCTTTTGCCATGACCGATAAACACTAATGACATTTACACCTTTGTTGTTATGAACAAAATACTAGTTACTCCTCTTATTTTTGAGGTTTCAACAGTTTAGTTCTTATTTTCTCACTTTCGACAGCTCACTCTCATTATTTTTCAATGTCAGACAATTAAGTCAAACCATCTATTTTCCATTTAATTTTACCTTTAAGTTGTTGAGATGTCATTTCTCTCTCTTTAATTTATTTTCCCGCTTCTCCAGCAAAAGAATGATGGAAATCCCTCCAAAACAAAAATTGGATGATGTAATTTTTGTTTTCGGTAAATTAATTAGCACTTTATTGATTGGCTTGCTAATTTTGAAGAATATGCAATGTATTTTTGGTGACAATATATAATAGTATTTTGAAAGACCTATTTATGAATGTAGAGTTATGGTTCAGTTCTTTTATATTTTTTTTTTCTGATATAAGTTATGCTTCAGTTCTTGAAGCTTGAATTTTATTGACTATCTTATACTATGATTTTGGAGGGAAATGGTTTCAATTTTGGAGAGATTTCCATCTCTTTTTTGTTGGAGAAGCTAAAGGGTATTATAGTGATTTTACCTTTCATTCAGTTGACTTGGTATGAGAGAAAATGACGGCTCAACAACTTAAAACTTAACGGTGAAATTGGATGGAAAGTAGACGGTTGGACCTAATTGTGTGACATTGAAAAGTAAAAGGAATGCCTTGTCGAAATTGAGGAAAAGATTAATAAACTGTCGAAACATAAAAAATAAGATGAGTGATTAGTATTTTGTTCTTTATATATTGATATTACTCTTGATATTTTACAATCTCTCAAGTTGTCTCATGGAAGTCCACCAAATTGTTACGACATTATAAGTCTCAGAGGCATAGGGCTAGAGGGATTGTCCTTCCAAACTTTGGTCGTTAACACTCGAGGACTACGAGTTGACAATAGAGGAATACGTGTTGGAGCTTCAGGAATGCAGGTTGAAAGTCGAGGAAGTCATGTATATGACTTTGGCCTTCAAGATCCATTACTTGACCATGAGTGGGTGTTTTACTTGATGTTGGGTTTCTCATAGCGTTGAAAGGTCAGAGTCCGTCGTGGCTCCTTGACTTTTCAACATGTCTTACGTGTATAAGGTTGAAAAGTTGCATTGTATTTCATCCAATTTTTGACACGAACACCTTCGTCCTGAAACACTCAACAACTAACTATAAAATGAATGTTGGACGTACGAAATATAAAACAAGCTAACTTGCTAGGGTTGAAGCAGGAAGAGGAGATGCAACAGAGAACGAAGCGTCACTATGCCATTTTCATCATCAGACGACGGTCCAAGTCCGTCGTCTGACTTTTTTTTTATGTCGTCTGAGGAGCTGTCGGGTGATGGTCTATCAGACGACAGAGAATAGCCGTCGTCTGATACGACGTCACACGACATATCTTATGTCGTCTGAAAAGAGAGAAGATTGAAAAATTTCAGTAAACACACCACAGTTAAGTGTGGACTGAATCAGCATCAAAAAATTGTAAAATCATATCACAAGACACATTAAATGTCGTCTATTTTGTATACCTACCACATATAAGTGTGGACTGATTGGAGAATAATTTGATTTATTAGATTTTTCTATCTAATCACACTTCAATAAAGTGTCGAGTGTGTGAGCTTACAACGTCAAAAATTTGTAATATATGTGGTTATATAGAAGATCTAATGTCACTTATCTGTCGTCTAACTTTGTAAACTATTATACATTTTGCTAGTTGTTCTGTCAGACGACATTTAATTGTACTTTCAATTCTATTCCTATCACAAACTTTTAACTTTTCCGCTTAGACTGTACAATGTAACCACATTTAAATGTTGTCTGAAAGAAGCATTATCATAGTTTATCATGGTTTTTGTCGTGCCGAGGTGCTTCACTCAACATATAAGTGTCGTGTGATTGAAAAATAAAAAACGTTCAATCAACATTTTGTCTTGTGACTCCAGCTCACATTGCATATTTGTGTTGAGGTTATGTTGCTTGTTATAAACACATATGTTGTCGCTATAAATTGAACTTCATATATAAAGAAAAACCAAGAATAAAAGAACAAAAGAAACAATACTTCATTGAACTTTGATAATCCACTTCAATTACAAAATCATTTGAAGTGTAGGAATCCATGAAAATAGCTACAATACCAACTTGTCTAATCTATAGAGCTAGTAGGAGCTTCATCCTTGCTGTTATCCCCTCCTACTTTTGAGGTCCCAGCCATCGTTCCTCGATTGCGAGTTACTGAACCGACTTCCTCATCAAAACGTTTGCTTCTCTCTGCATCTTCATGCGTAACATCAGCCAAGCGTTGCTCCTCGTCCTTGTCACCCCTGCATCATATTGAGAGGACAACACATATAGATACATCAATAGTCTGATAACATAATATGGAGACACAAGGAAAGATAAACTTCGCCCTAGAACAGCTTTCCATCACACCACAACAAAGTGGAAATCAATGCCCTACTCTTAAGAGATGAGCTGACATCTGATATGATCTACAAAGATTCTACATATGTTGGTCAATCTCCATAAATATCCATTCTTTCTTTTCACAAGGCCAAGTTATTTCTTAGATCAAATATTTAAGCACAGATCAGTTGTAAAGATCAAAATATGTTTGCAGCTGTAATTATCATAGCATGTGAAAGCATCAGATTGTTCAAATTGAACATGCTAAAAGTGCAAAACCAAGCTCGGTATGAGCCAGGCTCAAGCAATTCACATATCCGATGTCCATTCAAAAGCCAGAAAAAAAAACAAAAAAACATGAAAACCTTACGTACCATGAATAAATAACAAGCCCAACAACGACGATCGCAAAGGCCACAAAGTACATCCAATCAACCTGAGTAGGATTCTTGGCTTAGAATGACATCTTCTAATATACACTACTCAAGATGAAAAAAAAATGATGATGCCCATGTAATTAGATTACAGACCTTCTGATGGTAAGCAAAAATGCGAATTAAGACTGCCCACATGTCTGATGTCAGCAATGACATGTTTAACATCGTAGATCCATTAATCTGCAAAGGATGTACATAATTTACTACAAATTGTTTCGTACAACTCATTCCAAGCTATTCATTTGTTTGCTATGCAATAGTTAAAACCAAGATTTAACCAAAAAAAAAAAAACTCCATGCCTTAAACTGTTGAACAGAATCATGCAAAAGCAAAGCACAAACTTCATTTCTTAAACTACAGATGATATTATAAAATGAACCAGTCTTTCTGAAAACATTGTACTCAGCTGTTGTAATGAATAATTGGACACAATTATGATCAAAACTAAATAAATCAAAGAAAAAGGTTATACAGAATAAAGCTATATTTCCAATAGTAAGAAAGAACAAAAGAAGAAACACACTAAGAGCAAATGTGAGGTAAATACCAGTTTAAGAAAACCTTAAGACCCGTACCTTAAGTAAGATTGGGACTAATGAGTAAAAGAGGAACATAGCCAATGAAAATCCAACAAAAGGAAATGCCTGAAATTGAAATAAGAGATCAATCAGAAACAAAGCATAGTTAAATTTCAGATTTCTGAATTTTTATCATCCAAAGACCAAATGACAAAGGCCCGTCTAAACCCCAAACAGAAAAGGAATAAAGGTTCTGATTAAACCTAGGAAATTCAAGCACAAGCCTTGAATGGCAAAATCGAGTATTCTTCACTATGTAAACTTTCTACCAATCCAACGCACAACTTCATAACTACAGAAATGCCTAAAAAATTCAAACACAAAAACTGATCATAGTAAATTGTTGCGATAATATACTGAAAGAGAAAGAATTTCGCATAAAGCAATAATGATATCTGAATTCCATAAAACCGAAATCTAATATCTGAGCTCAACGCCATACTGTGTTAACCTAATCCCAAATCAAGCAACTTCAATTTCGTCAGATAAATTAGCAATCAAATAAACAATAACCAAGAGAAACATAAACCATAGAATCAGCTCGTGAAGATCTGAGGGCTTACCCGCTCGCCGAGAAAGGCGCCGGCGATGACGAAGGTGACATAGACGGAGTTGCGGCGCATGATGACCTTGTAAAGACCTTCGAAGAGGCCACCACCGCTTCTGCGAGCCGTCGCTGATTCCATGGCGATTGGTGCGAGTCTTGCTTCGGATCTGTGCGCTAGGATTTGCTCAGAGCTCTGGCGTCTCCGAAATGGATTGCAATATAGCCCAGCGATGCAATTTAACAAACACCTGGCGTGCGTAAGGTTTACCTTCAATCACCATCCCAAGACGGCGAAGTACGAGCCCTTCTCAATTGCAACGTCGTGTTCACGATCGGACCAGGCGGACTCCTTCCACTCCTCGGGTCTTGATAAGCTCTTCTTGAGAAGCCCTCATATTCTCATGCGCAAGAACAGAGAGAACGAGATGAGAGGAGAGCTGGAGATAGAGGAGAGGAGAGGAGATATGATAATGAGGTGTTTATTTCGACAAGTATGATGATGAGGTGTTGAGAACTGGAAAGGTTCTAAAATTAAAAATGGTTTTAATTTTAGAAATGAGGGAGATGCACCGCTCTACATTTTAGAGTCCCGCCTTTAATTTTAGAAGCCCGCCCTCATTTTCAATTTTAGTGTTAACTTTTAAAAGTATTGCTCAGACGACATATATATGCCGTCTGACGTTACTAAGCAATATTCGATTAACGTTGACCGCATCGACCGAGACACGAACATTATCGAAAATGCATGAATTTTGTTCTACATCCATAATTCACTATCATGATGACATCTGACACTCAAACTTGAAAAAAATCTATTTTCGTCATTTGAATCACAACATGCGTACTAATGTGCTATAACATGTTTACTAAGTTCTTTGTAAACATGCATCTTTATAAGGCAACTATATACAAGAGACAAAATTTACCTAATCTGACCGTTGGATATGATCGCAGTACTTAAATATGTATGTGGATGAAAATTTACCCATTTTCAATAACTTATAGGTCTCGATCATTAGAGTCAACTTCATATATAGATAAACTTTCTTTTAGCTTCCACAAGGAGAAGTACATCATCGTTTCATCAAAGTGTCCAAACTATTACATAGAACTGTTTTCCTACTCTTATCGGGAGTTTGAAAACCGATTAATCAAAAATATAAGTTTTGGTCGGAGGAGATAAGGGCGTTTCCGTTTGGAAAATATGCACATTTTATGTTGACCACTTATTTACAACCTCAGACGACATATAATCGCCGTCTCACATTGAAAAAAAGTGAGGGAAAACTCTAGCGCCCAAATTCAAATATTTCAGGTCCAGACGACATTTTTATGTTGTGCGATGAATACATTAAGGTTGGCGCCCTCTCCCAAACTCAAATGAATTTGAATATTTCAAGTTCATACAGACGACATATTAACCTCGTCTGATGAATAGATTAATAGGTTGAGTCATTTTTCAAACTTATATATCAGGTTCCCACAGACGTCATTTATATGTCGTCTTATTAAATACAATAAAAGGTAACCAAACTCAATATTTAATTATAAATTGAGTATTTTAGGGTCAGAGAGACCACTTTCATATGTCGTCTGAAGTTATATCGCATATGATCGGTCGATAAACGGGTCTAAATGTTCGCATAAAATAGTTTCATTGACACCAGATGATGGTATAAGAATTGACAAATCTCAACTTAAAGTATTGGTCGGTCTAGATAAGAGCGTTTTCGTTTAGATAAAAGTGTTGACTTTTAAAAGTATTGCTCAGACGACATATATATGTCGTCTGAAGTTACTAATTAAGAAAGATTCGATTAACGTTGACCGCATCGACCGAGACACGAACTTTATCGAAAATGCATAAATTTTGTTCTACATCCATAATTCCCTATCATGATGACATCTGACACTCAAACTTGAAAAAAAATCTATTTCCGTCATTTGAATCACAACATGCTTACTAATGTGCTATAACATGTTTACTAAGTTCTTTGTAAACATACATCTTTATAAGGCAACTATATACAAGAGACAAAATTTACCTAATCTGACCGTTGGATATGATCGCAGTACTTAAATATGTATGTGGATGAAAATTTACCCATTTTCAATAACTTATAGGTCTCGATCATTAGAGTCAACTTCATATATACATAAACTTTCTTATAGCTTCCACAAGGAGAAGTACATCATCGTTTCATCAAAGTGTCCAAACTATTACATAGAACTGTTTTCCTACTCTTAACGGGAGTTTAAAAACCGATTAATCAAAAATATAAGTTTTGGTCGAAGGAGATAAGGGCGTTTCCGTTTGGAAAATATGCACATTTTATGTTGACCACTTATTTACAACCTCAGACGACATATAATCGCCGTCTCACGTTGAAAAAAAGTGAGGGAAAACTCTAGCGCCCAAATTCAAATATTTCAGGTCTAGACGACATTTTTATGTTGTGCGATGAATACATTAAGGTTGGCGCCCTCTCCCAAACTCAAATGAATTGACTATTTTAAGTTCATACAGACGACATATTAACCTCGTCTGATGAATAAATTAAAAGGTTGAGCCATTTTTCAAACTTATATTTCAGGTTCCCTCAGACGACGTTTATATGTCATCTTATTAAATACAATAAAAGGTAACCAAACTCAATATTTAATTATAATAAATTGAGTATTTTAGGGTCAGAGAGACCACTTTCATATGTCGTTTGAAGTTATACATTACAAGGTTCGTACACTCAATTTTATGGGTTTGTTATACGTCATTTGTTTGTCGTCTGAATAAGTGAATTTAAGGGTTCAAAATGGAGGTATAAATCAAAGATTTATGGTTGTTTCAGACGACATTAATATGTTGTTGGACGAAGTATATAAAAAGGGGATTAAAAGTAGATTTCGCATTCTTTTACAGACAACTTTTATATGTTGTCTGACGTATTACCATAAAGTTGCTAAATGTTGCTTTTTTACACTGCATATATATGCCGTCTGAATTTTTGTATATGACAGCCAAATTGAGCATCATCCAGAAGTATGAAGGGAGCATGACACTCATACGACTTATACTTTATAAATGTCGTCTGAAGGGTCGAAAAATTAATCAGACGACACAAACTCAAAATCGTCCAAAATATGTCGTCTGAAGAGTGTCGTCTGATGATATAAATGGCATAGTGCGTAATTAATAATTATTCGAAAGCAACCAGATATCATCCAAGCCTCCAAGGAAAACAAGGACCTAAAGATAACTAGGAGAATGCATGGTAATCGGAAGAACAATAAATCATGGTAATTAGTTCGTGAAATATAAATTATCCCTACTAAATTCTCAAAATGATAAACTAAATACATACATACATATATATAAATATAAATATATATATATACACACACACACATAAACGATATGAAGCGGACATCCGTACTGAAGAAAAAGTGTAGACGTCCCTCCGTTCTCCTCTGTCCGGCTCCGACGACGGCGCACCTCCACCCGAGCGGATACCAGAAGCGTCCCCGATCACTTTCTCTTCCCGGCGAGTCTGCCTAATTCCAGTTTGCCAGCAAGATCGATATTGTCTGAAATTTTGGGTGGAGGTTACTGCCCAAACCTTCAAATCGATCTCATCACCAAGAAAAAGTGATCGGAGATGCCGCTGATGTCCGCTCGGGTGAAGGAGCGCAGTCGTCGGCGCCGGACGGAGGAGAACGGAGGGATGTCCACACTTTTTTTTCGGTGCGGACGTCCACTTCATAGCTGTGTGTATATATATATATATTTATTTATTAAGAGAAGAGAGAAGAAACCGGATCCAAGGAAAACGATGAGAGCTAGCTAAGAGCCAAATGATACATTTGATGGAAAATCAAATCAACAGTAAATGATGGTCCAGGTATCGGGTACTATTGGGAAACAGTTTCTGACCTCATTCAAGTCCGGTCCAATAATGACCTGCTCACCTGCAGAAGAGAAATAAAATCACAGAGAAACTTCTGTGGACATGGCTATATACTGGGAAGTGATACGTTTAGGGTTGTTCAATGAGACAATGAGATTTGTGTTGGTGAATCATAGACGTTAATGGAGGGTCGGTGGTGGTTACGACGTACAGTACGTATCCTAATAATACATATCTAACGGATGGGCCGGTGATAGTAAGTTGCTCTAAGGAAAAATTCCGACCAGCATGCATCATCGATCTGTATTATGGTGACTATGACGTACCTAGCTATCTACCCACACCACAGAAACAAGGGGATATTGCCTCTTTGTGCTTTAAGTTTGGCTGAAGTTAACCCTTAACAGAGATTAAGGCAAGGCCAAGCTCTCTCCCAATCTCTCTCGAGTACGTATAGCATGCAATTGGATTTCTGTTAATTAAGATGGTATAATTCTTGCTAGTTTTGGTGCATCTGAAACTTTTAGCTGATGTCGATTCCTCGATCTTCTAGAGCAGCCATCTATTTCAGCGTCGACATCCATCAGTGCAGCAAGATATGAGCTCCCGCTAAAATTTTCCGGTCTCAGCTATTAGTAGCTTACGTTCTTCCAATTGCTTTCGAGATCAAATCACTTAACCACGCTCATCTGTCTTGGCCGGGGCGACATAAATAGTTTACCAAACCAGGTACCTGGCCGGCCCGCTGGCCGTAAAGAGGCAAGGTCCATATATGCCAGTACATATAGGTCTTTAAATTTACATCCGTAAATATACATATGGAAGAGAGGGGGGTAGATTTCTACATATATAGAGAGGCCGGAACTCCTTACTTTTCCATCAGATATAGAGTGGGACTGAGGCATGGACATAAGTTCACGTCGTCTCTTTTGCTTCTCCCTAGCTCGAAACAAGCAGAATACATTCTTGCCTTCAATCTTTCCAAAGTTTCGAAGCCGCGCAGTCACTTGCCGGATCTGTTCTGCCGTTGGTTCTTTAATATCTTTATTCCATGTCCGTACAGCTCTTCCAGGACTCGTGGCTTCTCTAGGTTTGGATTCCATCGGGAACTCCGACAGAGCAGCAGCGGACAGTTAACTTCTGCCTTGCTCAGACGCCGTCACACCAACCGCTGTATTTTGACACACAGAACAATTTGTATATATTCATACAGTGCTAAGTGTGACGTCATCTCAGCAAGGCAGAAGTGTCGACGGTGATTATTGCTATAATAATCGCCTACGTACCCGTCTCTGCAGCTCCGTGGCGAAGTTCCCGTTGGAATCCAAACCCAGAGCAGCTACGTACGAGAGTCCTGGAAGAGCAAAGAAGCTGTAGGAGGTATGTATTGGTCTTGGGAATACTGTATCGAGTATGCATGTACGTACGGTTTCATCTCACTCTATTTGTATCTAACATAAATCTTAAGATCTAAAAGATATAAAGGAATAGAATGCTTGGAAAATTTGACTCATCATTTACATTACGTATATATGTGCATGGGTTTCCTTTCATTAATTTGTAACTGTACGTGTAGGTCCCCAGGAATCATCTCGATCAAGGGCTGCAAAGAGGATGAGCTAGGTGACCGGTAATACTGGTGGAGCAATTCAGAATTTTCCGACAAACAAACGCATCGATCGGCTGAAAGTTGAGCTATTGTATCAGAATGAAGGAAGAAGAAGGCAAGAAGAAATCAGAGAAAACTAGAAAGATTTTGTTCATTTACAGACTTGGATAGAATATTACAGAGATAATGTTTTTATACTATCTCAAAATAACCACATCTGGCCTAATACCTATTATACCCTTAACATCCCCCCTCAAACATATGTTTGGGTATGTTTGGTACCCAAACATGTGTTTGCAACAGTAACATCATATGTAACCAAGAAGGAAATGAGGCACTGTGATGAAGATTGTAGACTAAGTACTTTAACCTGGAGGGATGAGAGGCAAATACTGAGAAGTATTTACATATGATAAGGAGTTCCATAGACCTGGTGGAGAAGAGAATGAATTAGCCATAACTTGAGGTTGTATGTAGTAACAGCTTTTAGCAGAATGCCCTTTCCTCTTGCAAATTTGACACTCAATGAATGAACTTGATGGAAAGTTTAGAAGCTGAGATTTCCTATAACCACAACGGTACGCACAATGTCCTCGTTTGCCACAAAAATAGCACACAACAATACTAGATCGATTTTTCTGGCTAAAGAAACTCCCATTTGCTGGAGAGATACCATTAGTGTGAGGGTGAAAAGACATAGAACCTGACGAAGAAGGACTAAAAGAGTGATTCAGAGTAGTTGGCTCATTACTTTGCATTCGTGGCCCAGAATTAGTGGAGGGTGAGAGAGAACCATTATTGTCCATTGTATTGAATGCCTTAACATAGCTAGCAGCCTGAGACATGAAGTTTGCATGAGGAGATACTCCCATTTGAGTAACCAATTGATGATGGCGAAGGGGTTGCAATGTAGAATTAATATCAAAATGAGGCACAATGGAAGAGTTCACAAATCCTGTGTTGGCAGCCATTGTTGTAGATGTAGGAACATAGCCATTTTGAGAACCGGAACTAGCTGGAGGTCTATATGCATTTCCATTCATAGCAGAAGAAGGTGCATGACCAGCCTGAGCAGTGGAGCTAGAATATATATGAAGAACCAGATGCATCATACATGCCTTTTGGGAGACCAGCACCGCCAAATTGAGTTCCTTGTACTACAAAATTTTCACTTCTGAAACTATCACCATGTACCACCATCTCAGTCTTTGACCTCTCAAGAATGGACTTCACAGTTTGTTCAATCTCATATTCAGCAATCAATAAAAGAGATCTTAATTCCGCCATTGAAACAGAAGAACTCAGTGTTTTCATTCTTATAATAGTTTCCATAGTAGCATATTCAGAGGGCAAACCATGAAGAACTAAGTATGTTATGTCTTCATCAGAAATAAAAACTCCAGCCACAAAAAGTCGATCCCTTATAGTTTTAAACCGTTCCATATACTTATCAACACTATCATTACCTTTCTGAATTTGCTGCATAGAGATCTTGAGCTCATAAGCTTTGTATTTCGGAAGTTTACCATATCTCTCCTCAAGCGAAAGCCATACTTCTTTTGATGATCTACTCCCAACAATGAATGAAAGAGCATTAGATGACAAAGTAGCAGCAAGTAAAGTAATCAAAGCAGAGTCATTTTTCCTCCATTCCTTATACTCTTCTGTAAGCTCAGTAATACCAGCCTCTGTTGTGGTCTTGTATTGAGGAAGACAAGGTACAGACCCATCAATATATCCCATTAAATCACACCCTATCAATATTGACTCCATCATAAATCTCCAAGATACATAATTGGTGTCATCCAAGCGAATTGTGACTATATTGCTGAAGTTGGAGAGTATAGAAAACTGTAGCTGATTGTTATGATGCATCGTTCCAAAGGCTGAAACTATGATTCCTTCAATATACAAAACCAGAGAAAACAAGAATTCCTTTCTTGAATATCCAAAGAAATACCCCAAAACCTAGAGTAACTATAATATGAAAGCAACTTAAATCTTTTCACAAAACTGAAAAGAAAGACCAATTGTTCAAAGTAGTCTCAAAGTCTTCTGTGTCTTTGTTAACAAATTCCAACTGAACTCAAATGGTTCATATCAAACAAGAGACATATACTGAATGCCAGTACAAGCAGTTACTTCTTCACTAGAACCAAATAGAGAAATATGACATTCTCACAGTAGCTTCTTTTAGCCAACATGTACAATTACTCTTCCATCAACTACGAATACTTCTTTACCAAAAATCAACTTTTGGCACACAACTAAACATCTAGCAACAGATCTTCAATTACTCATCAAAAAGATATGCTTCAATTATCCCTGACAACTTCAAAGTTGAGAAACGTTATCCCAAATTGTCAAACTATCAAACATATCTTCAAATTTCTAAAGGAATTCCACAAATGGTTCACAAATTTACACTGCTTGATAATCCCAAACTGTACTTCTATCAGCTCGCAGAATGAAAATATATCGATCAATTTCTTAGCAAAATCTAGAGTTTCAAACTTCTTTAATTCCAATGAATCACCATGAATCTCGCACTAAAAAGAATAGCAGGATACTTGAAACACAAATCGAAGGCTTCGAATTCACAAATATCAATAATCTCGATTGAATTTCCAAACTTTCCAAATCTACGAAAGATGACAAACTTATCTGAATCAACAAAGCAAGTATATGTGGCGGCTTCAAGAAACACAAGCAGCTTGGGCTCCAATACCGATTACCGATGATGAAGGAGGACTGGGCTTCAACGAGCACGACTGGATTTAGCGGCGGCGCATTGCCGGGAATCGAAAATTGGAAAACTCTAGGTTAGGGTTTTGATTTGGGGAAAATGAAAACTAAAAATAAAACTAAGAGGCTAGGGAAAGCGGAAGCAAGAGATAAATGTCCAAGATCAAAACCAAGGCTCTGATGCCATGAAAGTTGAGCTATTGTATCAGAATGAAGGAAGAAGAAGGCAAGAAGAAATAAGAGAAAACTAGAAAGATTTTGTTCATTTACAGACTTGGATAGAATATTACAGAGAGAATGCTTTTATACTATCTCAAAATAACCACATCTGGCCTAATACCTATTATATCCTTAACATCGGCTACGTATTCATAAACACAAAAAGCTCTTGGAGTATTATCCTTCAATCCTTCATCACCATTATGATCATTTGGTATGGAGTAGTGTTACCCCTGAACCCAATATTTACAAAGGAGTAGAAAGTAAGGGATGTACGTGAAACTCACTATATATGGAGATCTTTCCACTTGAGAGCGACAATGTTAAGGGTGCTGATTAAGGATACCAAACCACCAGTAATGTATTCTTTGAAGAATCTATGGGATCGAAATATTTGGCATGTGTACGTCTTCGATTTCTAGTTATCAGATGGTTCTAGCTTCCTACTTTTATTTCTTCCTTTTTTTTTTTTGTTTAAAGACAGTTTTCTTCGATTCTTGTATCTTGCTTTTTCTAAGTTGTGGATCAAGGGGCGAGTTATAGCATTGTTGCCTTGTTGGGAAACCCTTCTGATAAGGATCACTAAATTTAAGACTAGTTAATGACTTTTTAATCAATAGGTTATAAGACCACTAGTTTTTATCACATTTTGCAAATCCACCAATGATTTTTTATGTATATGCATGGTAGATCACTTCATTCACTTGTTCTAAATTGATAATCGTTCAAATACTAACTATATTATAACCAAATCTGTAAAATATGAACGATTTATGTTTATAACTGGTAAATCATGATTATGATTATGAATGTCTACATAATTTTCTGAAATAAAAAAAGTGGCTGAAATAGCGAAGTCGTGGACCAGTCCTCATTCGAAAGTCTTCTAGAACTCCCGTTTTTTCTCTGTTTTTTGTTCAAATTTTGTGAATAGAGAGACCCGATCCGAGAGAGGGTCTCCTTCAACCCAATATTGAGCTCAAAAGGCCCAACCCAAGAATATGTAGTAAATAAAGTTAATAACTAGTGGAAGACCAAACCTTTCCACTTTAAGTCATTTTTGCGTCAGTAGAACGAAAAGAAGACAAAGTAGTTTCCCTTCCCGCCTCGTACGTTCCTTGATCACCGTTCCGATCGTAGACCACGACCCGATTCGGGCCCTCCTCGGATCCCGACCTGTTCGATGTTCGGAGCTCCAGGTCAGATACCCTTAGCCCCAATCATCTCTGCCCTGTTTTAGTTTCTGATACTTGTTGGATTTTTGTCGGTTCGGGAAATGAAAAGATCCCAATTTTGAGCTTTTTACGGTCTCAAATTCCTAAGCTTTGTTTGGTTTTAGGGTTTAGGGTTTTGGAACATGAAAAAGATGGTTGCTTTGGTTGTGTTGCATATTGGAACTGTTGAGTTGAAGCGAAAGTTTCAATCTTTGAGCTGGGTTTTAAGGTCTTGTGAGCTTTTAACTCAGGTCAAAGGTTTATCTATGTTGGTGATTTTAACTGTTTGTGTTGGTGTTGAACTACCCCAAATTTAGAATTGGTATATAAAAGTGTAGTTGTGTTAGTTTTGGGGAAATGGTTAGTTTTGTAATTAGTTTTGGTTGGTGTTTGTTGTTTTAGGACTTTGGTGATATGTAGATGTAGAGGACTGAACTAATGATGTTGACTCCATCGATCAAAACTCTGTCGAGGGACTTAGATATGATGCGGATTGAGGAAGACCTGCCTCCGGGCGCAGAGATGAGTATGGTGCTACCTGACTTGGACAGATTGAGGCTTGTACAGAACTCATCACCTGCAGGTGCGGAGAATAGTATGGTGCTTCCAGGTTTTGACAGATTGCGGCTTGTAGAGCAATCAACTGGAGGCGGAGAGGATGCTTTTGCAAGGTAAATAGGCTGTTTTGAGATTCTAAGTGTATGCTCGGTAGGTATAGTTAGCAATGTCTGACCCCTTGATACTTGGACAGGCTGCTAAAGGTGTCAGATTACCCACCCCCAGGCACAGATTATACTCTTACAAGGTATAGGCTGTTTAAAGAGTTGAAGAGGCTGCTACAAGACTCGCCTTCAGGGATCAGTGTGGTTCCTCCAGAATTCTACAATTGCGATATAATGTGTTGGAATGTTGTTATAGCTCCCCATTCTTTGGATTCTCCTTGGGAGGGAGGTGCATTTAAGTTGACTCTTCAGTTTAACGAGGATTATCCACTCAAACCACCAACGGTGCGATTTGTTTCTCGGATGTTTCATCCAAATATTTCTGCAGATGGAACTATGTCTTTCGATAATTTACTGGATCGGTGGCCTCCTATAAATGATGTGGAAGATATACTCAAGTATATCCAGGTATGCTTTACACTGTTTGGGTAGCATTCTGGTTTCCTTGATTTTTTTTATGAATTTACAAAGCACTTATCCAGGGTTACATGTTGAATATAGCTTATAGATATGATCGAATAGCATACTGCATACACATTAGTTTCTTATGTTTATATATACTGGGAACTTTTAAGCTGTTGAACATCATGAATCTGAGAATCTAACAAACACCATTGGCTGACTCAGTCCCTAATATGTCATCCCAACCCAAAGTGTCCCGCAAATTCAGAAGCTTTTTGCATGTACTTCAGTGACAACAGACTTGAGTACAACCGAAGAGTGAGGAGGATCGTGGATCAGAGTTGGATGGCAGACTAGTAACTTCTTTATGTTAGAATTAGTAGCACTAACTGAAGAGTGAGGATGATCGTGGATCAGAGTTGGATGGCAGACTAGTAGCTTCTTTATGTTAAAATCAGTAGCACGGTTGGTAACTTAGAATGAGAATTGTTGTGCAAATCATCCGCAGTTTATCCTCTATGTATATCCATGTTTTCCTCCCAGATTATGAATCCTAATTATCTCTGTTTCAATTTAGACGTAGTTTTCGGTCTGATTGAGGTTTACTATCAGTGCTTTGCTTTCTTGTGTATTTGCTGAAAGTTGAACCTATTACTTCAGCCGCTACAAATTTGACTAGAAAGTTGAAATGACAATCTGATCACAAAGACTCATTCTTTCTTTGGTATCTAATCTTAACCAAGAAACGCTCTTTGTTTTAAGCCAAGATGGCCGAGTACCTTTCACTTTTATTCAGTGAGCTCCAGTAACAATAAACACTTGATTCCTGTGCTACATTTCCTTCATATAATAAAACTTTGGTTCACATTCATATGTTGGAAGTTTTTTAGTAGGTAGCAAAGAATAACAATGAAAAAAATTTGATTCTAATCAGGTATTAGATATGGTTGATTTAGTCGCCACAGTCTACAAAGTCGTAGTTGACAACAAGGTCGCCTTGTGCATAGCCTCTTCCATCAGTGTCTATCTGGTTAAACACATTCACGTCCAAATCCAAACCTCCATTGTTGCACTGATCTATAATTCTCACTGTTTCCTGAGCTCCTGTCCCCATGTTTGTCACCTTCATAACACACATTCCGATCGATTAACTATTTGCACAAATACGTTGATGAAAGATCGAGAATTTAAGATTCTGAAGTGATTACCAGTAAGCATTTTCCGCAAGCATCTGCTCCTTGAGGGCCATTGGGTCCGCAGAAGGCAGTCCATCCGTATCTGCTGCGCCACTCGAAGGGTTGATCCTCATCGAACGTGGCGCAGAAGGCACCTACTGCTAGCAAGTCCCAGTTGTTATCTTGCGGATTGTAGAGGTGGTATGTGGCTCTCACATTAGATGCACTTTGTGAAGAAGCACTTCCCAGTACTGTTGCACGGACAATAAGTAACAAAACTATAGTGCTCAGCTTCCCGGCCATTTTTCACTTGATTACTTCGATGGTATATGTATGGCAGTTGAGTTGGTTTTGCTTGGTACACAAGGTTGTGGTTTGGGGAACCTTATATATAAAGCAGCCTAGACCTAATAGGATGTGACAAAGACGGCACGTATATGCATTGAAAATTCGAAATCAAATGCATAGAAATGATCAAATAATCTTATGCAAATCGATCAATTATTACATTGTTGCTTAGATGAGTTAGATCTCTATGCATGCCATATCTCTGTTAGTTACATGATTTGCATTGAAGTTGATGTTTAATAATGATCCATCTGCATATACTTACATTGTTCTATATTGTTGTTTCACATATTAACTTAAACTTATGAGACAAATCTGCAGCAAAACAAGGAGTAACAATGTCAGTGCCAGTTGCTTTCCCCCATGCATCTCTTGCCGTCTACATGCTCGTTCTCATTGCTTTGTCTCATATTTTGCTTAATTTCCTCAATTTCTTAATTTGTTTAGTATTAATCTAAAATATATAATTATAAAAACCGAAAGATGAAAAATCAAAAATAATTCAGAGCTGGTCGCAAAGTGGTTAATGCTTACATTAAGCTACGAGCATCTCCAGCAGTGAGATTTAAAAATTGATATATTTAGCAAGAAATTTAAAATTTAGGTATCGGTTTAACAATGTTGCTTCATCAGTAATTGTTATTTATTATGTTTTAACAAATTGTAAAGTGACACGTGGACAAGAAAAGAGATAGAATATTTAGCCATTGTTTTAGTTATGCATGGATCATTGACAAATTTGTTAATTTCATTTAGTTATCAAATTTAGCAATGGTTTATGTATTCTGTTTGAGCATCAATTTATTTTAAAAATTTACAAATTTCACTTTTAGCAATACTTTATTACGTTTTAACAAACTGTAAAGTGATACGTTGGTAAGAAAAGAGATAGAATATTTAGCCATTGTTTTAGTTATGCATGGATCATTGAAAAATTTGTTAATTTCATTTAGTTATCAAATTTAGCAATGGTTTATGTATTCTGTTAGAGCATCAATTTATTTCAAAAATTGACAAATTTCACTTTTAACAATACTTTATTATGTTTCAACAAATTGTAAAGTGACAAGTGGGTAAGAAAAGAGATAGAATATTTAGCCATTGTTTTAGTTATGCATGGATCATTGACAAATTTGTTAATTTCATTTAGTTATCAAATTTAGCAATGGTTTATGTATTCTGTTGGAGCATCAATTTATTTTAAAAATTGACAAATTTCACTTTTAACAATACTGCTGGAGATGAGTTAGTGTAAATGTGTCTTGTGAGGCAATGTTCATGTTTTGGCCATGATCCTCAGCGCACGGAGCAGAGGTGAATAGCGAACAAAGAAAATGGGGAGTATTGCGGGCGTGCCACCTCGCGGACAAGGAAAAGGTTGATTGCGAGATCTTGACTTCTTAATCAGACAGAAGGGGTTTCCAGGTGCCACCTCAGATGAGGAATTTACGAGCACAAGGCCATCGATACTCACGGCGGCGCGAGCAGAGCAACTATGGGGAAATCAAAGAGGTTATGTGTGTTTTGCTTCAACAGGGAAGCGAAGGCAAAGCTTCGGGGAGCGTTGGAAGTTTCAACAAGGTTGAAGGTTTGTATTTGTATTTGAGTAATTGTGTAGAGAGAGAGAGAGTTTCTGTAAACCTTAGAACCCCTTATATAGTGGAGCTCGACTTGCGCTAGAAGAAAGATAATCAGAATCCAATTCGAACTCTGCAACGTAAAGCATAAAGGCACTATTTCACCCATGCGGACCAACCTTCTTGTGACACATGTCCAGTTCGCACACTCCACATAGGACACTGCTACAGTGTTGCTTAATTATAGACTCCTATGCGAATTAGAATTAGGAGCAATCCTTATCCCGCGGGGTGCTACAATCCATGTAGAAAACTAATCTCGCGCGGATCGCGGACTCAAGCCATCTCTTGGGGCTTCCTAGCTCGTGGGCTTTTTATATTAAAAGGGTCACAGGGATTGGCTCGAAGCATGTCAAAGACTGGTAAAAGTCTTCAACGATTATTGTAGTGCGCGCGGACTCCGCATGTGTTTTCCTCGCGAAGTCTCTTATGCGAACTAGCGAGCCAGTTTGCCAGCCCGCCTAGATGTAATATGCTTCGCCTAAGCAAAGTGCCCATAAGTCATTCCGCGTGAAGACATTCCTTGCGCGAGCTCCGTGTTCTGCGCGAAGCGTGTGAGCTCCTTACTCCGCGCGAAGTTTCACGCGAAGTCCCTAGCGCGCAAGATCTGTACTCCGCGCGAAGTCATTCCGTGGGAGTTATGTGTTGTGTATGAAGTCTAAGCGCGTGAGATCTGTATTCCGCACGAAGTCATTCCCCGCGCATACCTTGTAATTCAGCTCGCTTGGTCTTGCTGGCGGGCCATTATTTGTAAACTTAAAGAACTTGGGTTCGCCGGTATGACACATACCAAGAATTTAATTATTATTCACATAGACATTTACTGTCCAGTAAAATATTAATTTGGACGTAAACAATTCATACACATACTAATACTAATACTTGAAAGTTAAAAACTAACCAAAAAACTGATGGCAGCTTTTTTATTCATGAAATAACCAATATACCCTTGAGTTTTTATTTTTGCTATTCTTTTTATATAATAAAAAAAGAAATTCTTCCTAGTTGTTCTGGAAAGTGTAGGGTTTCTCTGAATATATAGTATGGCGTGTTTTGGCTGATTGACTGCTATATCATGGTTATCTATTCTCTACTGTATTTTCAGGTGTTATATAACTAGTATATGTTTGCTAAGTGTATGTACTAGCTTTTCCAGGCCAAGTTGATCTTAGGTAATTAATTCTACAAACCAAGGCTGCATTCGAGCTAAAATGCAGGCTGCATATTCTAAGCATGAACATTTTGGTTGCCTAAAAGACTCGAGTAATATTTGGAAATGTGGGTTCTGTACCGGTGAAATCAAGACTTCCCGTGTTTTACTTTGTTGGCAGGAGAATGTAGCTGATGGTGCTTAGCTATGTAATACTTGTTGCATGATTATCTGTACTTGGTTGAGTTGCGTCTTCGTTCTCCTTTATGATTAAAAGTTTCCAGAGTAAATGAAGTTAACTAAATGTTCTTCCTGTGTAATCTTTCAATTGCCTCCAACTATCTTTTTAGTTGCCCACCTTTCACTAGTGCTACTCGTCATACAAGGCCTTTTTATCCGTACTTTTTTTAACTTCTCTTTTGGGGAAAATATCAGTGTCTACTGTTTCCCTTTTCAGTTCATATCAATGCTACTACTGATTTCCATAAGATGGGGATGATGTTTTATATCATCTGACATTTGCAACTGCACACAACTTGTGCCATTGCTTTTATATGCGTCAGTCCCATGCTAAGAATGATTGGCAGGTAAAGGTTTTTTGTGTGATAATGTAAAATGAAACTATATCTGCTAAGAAAGCTTTTCCCTCGACTATATGACAGAAAATATTTTACAGACTGTTGCAAGTGCTTGCATCCTTGTTGCCTGCAAAATGGACGACACACCACACTTTCTGGATGATGTTGCTTTATTGGCATATGAGATAGCACACAAGTCTAATCCGTCTGCCGTACAAAGCATCAAACAAAGAGTATGTTAATACCCATTATATGGCATTACCTCATTCTATATTTCTGTTTCTCATGGTTGCTTATTTCCCAGTTCCCCACCTTCTGCATGCAGGAATTTTTCAGAAAGCAAAGGGAGTTGATTATAGTGACGGAGAGAGTTCTATTGACAACAATTAACTTTGATCTTGACATTCAGCTTCCATACAAGACACTTGTTGCAGTTTTAAAGAGATTAAATCTCCCTGACCTCGCTCAGTTTACTAAGGTGGCATGGCATCTGGTTGATCAGTGGTGAGGATCATATTCGTACTATTTAAAAGACTTTTGTATACATCCAGCTGCTGATTTAAAACTGAACTTTCTTTTTGTTATTTTGCATCATTAATTATACTTATGAATGAATGTGTAGGCTTCAAACATCACTTTGCCTGCAGTACATGCCCCAATACATTGCTGCTGGTTCAATTGATCTTGCTGCCAGAATTCTCGAAGTCAAACTACCTACAGAGAAGAGAAGAGTTTGGTGGTCGGAGATTGATGTGTCACCAGAACAGTTAGATGGTTAATTGCAATTCCCTGCTTTGTGTCTTTCTTTTCTGTTCTTGATTTATGGATGATGTGTCAATTGAAGCCATTTGCTGAGTGTTAGATTGAATTCATGACTTTATTGTTCATAGATTTCCAGTTCAACTCCTCCTTTCTCATTGTATATTGGTGTTGGGCGTTTGCTTAATTTTGTAGAAGGTATATAACTTATCTCTTGTTTCTTGCAGAGGTCACTAAGCTGATGCGTAGTAAATTGGAGCCTTTACCATCCAAAGGTATGGCAATCATTCATTCTGAATCATTCTCTAGAATACCAAGTTATAGTAACTCTCAATCTTGTGCTTTAAATGAAACGACGGATCAGTATTCTAGACACACCCCCTTGGTGAAGGAGAGAGGATCAGGAGTGTTAATTAACTACTAAAATATGGCAGAAGTTACAACTATGCTACTATGAAAGGAGCTTTACCACTTGTTTTGTGATAGGGGTCCTAGAGTAAAGCAGTAAAACGGCAATTTGAGAATCAGAGTTCATATGCAAGAAACTGAAGATGCATTGAAGAGGAGGAGAGATCTGATTTAGGTGCAAATATGAGGTTGGCAAGCATCATAGATAATGAGATGGATACTGAAGCTTGGATAGAAAGTGAGCTTGAAATCTGAGCGTAGGTAGGAGACACATAGCTACTGTATAAATCTATTCTAACTAGTTGATTTTTGTTGTTATATGTGGCTGCATTTGGTGAACAAATTCAATGTGTCTAGAGCATCTTTTGCTGATGATATTAAAGTGCAGTTTATTGGAAACCATTTCCAGGAACTCCATGGTGGAGTCC
Source organism: Fragaria x ananassa (assembly GCA_034370585.1). Taxonomy (NCBI): domain Eukaryota; kingdom Viridiplantae; phylum Streptophyta; class Magnoliopsida; order Rosales; family Rosaceae; genus Fragaria; species Fragaria x ananassa. The sequence continues at coordinate 1,362,751 of CP139753.1, forward strand.
CCCAAACATTGTCGCAGTTCACATATGACACTAATATAAAGCTAGCTCAGAACGTTTATAGAACATCTTTGTCACCATCAGAATTCAGAAAGCAGGGGATTGAGACCATTTCCACAGTCAACAAACTGGTAGTCGACTATGAGATGACCTTGTGCATATTCACTTCCATCAGTGTCCAACTTTTGGAACACACCCACGTCCAAATTCAAGCCTCCGTTTACTGCATTGATCCACAATCCTCACCGCGTTTGAACTCCGGCAGGTCCTCGTGTTAAGCTATTGCATGCAGCATATGCCTCACTATGGCTTTCTGAAGGTGGGAATATCAATTTATCATATCATAAAATTAAGCTATTCGATTACTTACCCTTAAGCATTTGCCACAAGCAGCTGTCCAGCCATGTTTACTTCGCCATGATTAATGTTTGCTAGCATCCCAAGTAGCGCAATAAGCACTCACTTGACCCAAGTCCCATCCATGTTGCTCCGGATTATACATATGATACACGCTGGTGGCACTCTCACCTCCACCGCCACCACCACACTTGCTCCGGCAACCTTTAGATGGTGAGAAGTAACCGTCGGAGGTGCAAACAGTAGCCATACAGCTTGAAGACCACATTGTTGGGCTACACCACCACCAACTAGTTAGGCACATTAGTGATTATGACCTTGACCACACCCAAATGAAAAGCAGCTTATTCAATTGCATATTCATATTAGATTAAAAAGAATATGATGTATTAATCTATTGTCATTCACGAATGTTGCTCGCCCAAAGGATGATCTTTGCAAATCGCAAGATTTCTGTTTGCAAAATACTGATCAAGATGCAAATCCCCAATTTTATGCTACAGATCAATCAATACTGGTTGTTAATCCCCTACTCCATGCTACACATCAAGCACTACCGGTCTAAAAAGAGTAAAAGACAACATCGATCACTGTCAATCGTATCTCACTTATTGCCACTCTCCTGACCAGTAAATGAGATTAACAAAGTTGATGCCCTGGCAAACCAATGAACGACATGTTCTGAATTGATAGGGTGAGATGAGCTTTCACATTCATATAATTGTCTTATAATAATGATGTTAGAGGTATGTCTTAATTTCGTTTCAGCTAGTCTGTCATTTGTTTCGGAAGATTTTGGTTTTGATCCCCCTTCTTTATTTTTATTTTTCTTTCATTAATAAAATAGAGTGATAGGTGAATAAATTGTCTATCCTCGATCATTCAACGAAAAAAAATTGAGATTAACAAAAGCAAAAATCAAAACACACTGTATTATCCTATTTAACATTCAAGAATGTCACCTAATCGACTTTGAGTAACAATACGTCAATATATAGTTAGAGATAAATTCAGTTTACTACTCTGAACTTTTGATTTAAAATCAGTCTGATACCTCATCTTTTTTTTAAAATCAGTTTCATCCCTAAACTTTCAAAATGACATCAATCTCGACCAAAATAACTAAAATAGTCATTATTACGGTTTTACTTAATATTTTTACTCTCTGTTTACTCTTGCTCTCTCTCTCTTCAAGGGCGGCAACAGGGGTTTAGTGTCCTCCCTGACATCAAGTCGAGGTTCAGCGGCCCGTGTTAGATCGCAACGGCGACGTTAGGCGACCTTGAAGCTTCTCTGGGATACTACAGCTCTTGGGTGGCGGTGTTCGAAGCAGAGAGGAGAGTGAGTTTTATAACTGTGTGGAGGTGGTGTTGTGGATTTCCGTTAAAGGTGGAACCTTAAACTTCGATCTGATCTGGAACCTTAAACTTCGATTTTGAAGCTCGGTTTGTGGGAGGGCGGCAACCCAGTTTTTGACTGCTGGTTGTGGCGGCGGTTCTAGATCGGATTTGGAGAGAGAGAGAGACAGAGTAAAAAGATTAAGTAAAACCGTAATAAGAGTTATTTTAATCATTTTGATCGAGATTGATGTCATTTTGAAAGTTTAGGGATGAAACTGATTAAAAAAAAGATGAGATATCGGACTGATTTTAGACCAAAAGTTCAGGGTAGTAAACTGAATTTATCTCATATAACTTTAGGCGACCTCGAAGCTTCTCTGGGATACTGCAGCTCTTGGGTGGCGGTGTTCGAAGCAGAGAGGAGAATGAGTTTTATAACTGTGTGGAGGTGGTGTTGTGGATTTCCGTTAAAGGTGGAACCTTAAACTTCGATCTGATCTGGAACCTTAAACTTCGATTTTGAAGCTCGGTTTGTGGGAGGGCGGCAACCCAGTTTTTGACTGCTGGTTGTGGCGGCGGTTCTAGATCGGATTTGGAGAGAGAGAGAGAGAGAGTAAAAAGATTAAGTAAAACCGTAACAAGGGTTATTTTAGTCATTTTGATCGAGATTGATGTCATTTTGAAAGTTTAGGGATGAAACTGATTAAAAAAAAAAAGATATCGGACTGATTTTAGACCAAAAGTTCAGGGTAGTAAACTGAATTTATCTCATATAGTTATATACTATGAAATTAAGAACGATCTTTCCAAATCCCAAGATTTGTGTGTGTAAAATACTAATTGACTTGCAAATCCCCAGTTTTATGCTGCAGATCAAGTCCTAGCTAGCAATGGATTGTGTAGAAAGCAAAGATTAAACTAAATGATGGACTAATTAGTCTAATGCATGCATATCAGCATATGCATTGTTAGGAAATTCTTGAATCCCTAGTTTCATGCCGTCGGTGATCTTACAGTTACACAAAGCGAAAGCAAATTCCAGCATGTCCGCCATTTCAATAATATAAGCTTCTCTTATATGCATGCATTTTCAGGTCCATTCCTTCTGCAATCTGCACTGTTATATTATGGTCAAAATATATAAGTTATTATTCGAAAACCTATAAAAAAAAACCAAGTCGATTTGGACCACCAGCATGTAGAGACATATTCTCATTCCTAATTGAGTCGACAGCTTTCAGCTGGATGCGCATAGCTGTCTAACTAATTCAAATCAAATGGCATCAATAATCGAATGAATGATGAGGTTGACGATGAATGCTCCCCTACCCAACAATCTGCGTTCACATGGCGCCTGTCTTCCACCTTATCACTTCGGTTCATCGAACTTATTCGATTTTCTTCTCCTCCTCTAAAATTATTATCATGTTCGATCTAATACATAAATAATTAAAGCCTTGTTTATGGGTCTGAAATGTTATGCTGTTAGACAATATACAAAAGAATATTTATATTGAAATTCATGTTGTCATTATGTAAGGTTTAAACTCAGAGTCGGACAACAAACATAATTTAACATTTCATTTCTGACGAGATTAGAATATGTTTTATAACTTATTGATCCAACAAACTATCATGATTTCATATATATTATTAATTTTGGAAGAAGAAAATAAGGAATAATGCAGAGAATCTGATCATATCCAAGACATGAGGGACATGGATGCCATGAAAAAGAAATTAGGGGAGAATAAAACACTCTTTCACAAGTAGTAGTATTATTAAACAGGCGGCTAAAGACAATAATTAAAAGTTGCACCTCAGCACATGAGCAAGATAATATGCACATCTTCGATCTATAATATTATTTGCTTCTTGTTCCTAACAAATCTCCGAATATATTCTTACATAAAACTTTGAAAACATTAGAGCACCAAACCAAAAAAAAACATGGTACAGAGAGTCACAGGCACATCCAAACTTCGTGCTCCAGTTTTTTGTAGAGCCGGTCTGCAAATTTTTCATTTGATTGTGTCCATGCCAGAAAGTAAATCAACCAAGCAGACAAAGCGAGCAGCTTCATCTTCAACTTCTGTTCTTGAACTTCTCCACCGCTCTCGGCGCTGCAAATAGAAATTAAAACAACTAGGTTATGAACCAAATCTTGATATTCAAGGGAACTGTATTGCCAATGTTAATCTGATCGAGTACTGGTACTAACCAAGTCCGATCGCCTCCGATCCCTTCATTATCCGCAAGCGTTTGCATGAATCGACGAACATCCTGCGATAGATGTCAAAAACAAGATTAGGGAAAGTGTTCCTTTAATTGATTCAAGTTTTGAAGCTCAAGGCCACAAGAACTTACTCCCAAGGTACATCTCCCACAAGCATCCAATCTCCATCTTTGTCTTCATAAGTAGGCACATACTCAGAACCATTCAGAAGGTCTATCAGTTTGCTCTCGTTCATGAAATCCTTCATTCCTTGTGATCCACAGTTACCTTCATTCATGCAAACATAGAAACTAAAAATTACCACTTGTAAACAGAGAAATGATGACGTTGAGTGAAAGGGTAATTGGGTATAGGTAAAATCTTAAGAATTACCAATAGTGAAGGAGCTGAACATTTTGCCTAGGGCAGTAGAAAGCTCTTGGTAGCTTTGGTACAACTTCAAGTCGACTTTACGTAGATAAGGTGCCCCATCCATACTCACTTTAACAAAGGCCGCACTAGTACTAGTGCTCCCACTCTTCTCGGCCTGATCCTGATCGGTGCTCTTCTTTTGGCCGGCGACGATGTTCTTTCGGAATGATCGGACTGGTGGCCAACCCACAACTTGAGCCCTATCATAACACAGAGTAGATCCAATTAGTTACAGTGTTGTTAGGTAATAAGTCGTTTTCATGATTAATTAGATACATATATCTTTCTTGACTAATCTTCTTTTCCTTTTAGTGCGTTGTCCTAAATTCATTGTTTGATAGCTGAGGACAAAGCAAATGAGATGAAGTAAGATTCGATATGTTTTGTTCTTCTTCCCGACCAGTTATTACTTATCACTAATTCAAAGACTTAATTTAGACCTCAAAAACCCAAAAATGAAGAAGAAAAACAAAACAAAAAAGGATTCATTTCTCTTCTTGTCATGAAGAATGAAGAGGATTGATACTCGATCGTATTAGAACTAATTCATATAATTGCAATTCAGTGGTTTTCATCAAATGATGCAAAAATTTACACCCTTTTTAAACCCTTTGGATCTTTATAAAGCATGTTAAACAGTTAGTTATGTCGTCGAGATCACACGGTTTCTTCAAATTTAGTCATGTTATTGAATTTACCTCAAGCTTAAGTTCCTAACTCAATTAATCTAAAAAAAAAAAAGCATCAAACTAGATGATTCTTAGCAAAGCAGACCTACTTTGGTTGGTGATGACCATTTTCTGTTAAATTTCACAACTTTGTAGCCAAAGGAGTTCATATCAACGGAAAAAAAAACAAAACAAAACTTACTTTGCACGAGGAGCAGGAGCAGGAGCAGCAGAAGCATCCTTCTCCTTCTTGATCTCCACCTGACCATCTCTCCCTGACCGGCTCACATCATCATTTTCCGACGAGAAGTTGAGCTTCAAATCAACCGTTTCCGAAAACCCTCTCTTCCCATTACTGCAGCTCTTCACGCCTTGGTCGCCGTCTTTCAGGGCACCCGGCAACCCTAGACGCAGCTCCGTCTCTTCAAAGTTTATCAAGCTGTACTTCCTGTCCTCCTCCATAACACCACCACCCATGGCTACAGTACTAGTCATTCAAACCACAACTATATCCTCCGGCCTCCTCCTTCACCTAAAACACTTCTAGTTTCAGTTCGAGCTCTGTAGCTTTCTGGGGCTCTCTTTGGGTGCTGGCGAAGAGGGTGCAAGTGACGTGTGACTTTGGAAGAACGCAAAATTAGGTCGGAGGTGGTATTGTATGGTTCTAAAAATGGAATCGTTTTAGGGTTTCGAGGGCTCTGATGTGTCCACGTGGATGGCGCCGTTTGCTGAATCGGCCTCGGGTTGTCGGAGAAGTGATGTCACGGATGATGTCAGCCGCTCAGAAATGATTGTAGGTAGAAGCAAGTGGACATAGGACAACTTGGCTTGTTCGCGGCCTACGGCCTACCCGATTATTATTCCTTAAATTTTAGAGCTTAATACGATTTCAAAGATTATTCCCAAATTTAATCATTTCTCAAATGTTCTACTTTTCCATTGCCAAACTTCACTAATGATTATAAACTGTTGCCCTTTTTTTCTTTTTGGAGACCATTGATGATGGAGTGAGCTATTCTTTACCAGCTCGCCATGTCCATGAAAAAGAACAAACTTGGGACAATGGTTAGGCATATAGTACTACATCTCACAAGATAATCCCAACACAACACACAGCTACAATTAATGCCCTAATAATAGAGCTCAAAAGGAAGACAGAAGGCAATGGTGCCCAGTGGTCACAAAGGTTCGTGAATCCAAACATCTTGATTTGCTCACGATCTTGCTAGATTCAAAGCACAGCAGGATATGACTTGCTTCAAATATCGTATGTAAGATTATGTCAAGAAAAACAGTCTTAACAAACCGCGCGCTCGCACAATCAATATTAAGACCTATCATAGTGTTATTTTTCTATATATTTGGACCAACCATATAGCATATTATGGAATTTTCTTTGCTTTGGAAAATGAAAATGTGTTATTATTCTTGCTTAGTTGGCATGATAGCCCGAAATGTACTCGGGTACACCCGACATGATAAAACTGAGGTCTTTACCAAGCAAAATAAAAAAGGAAAATGGAAAATACAAAAATAAAAAATGAGATAGAAATTAGAAAAAGGAAAGTCTTATCTGGCAACTAATCGTTGGTGGTTAGTGGGCTCCATGACAATGAGTCAGTGGGCCTGGCCCACTCATATATAATGGAATATACGGGTGTGTTCGGGCGTGGCACATGGCTACCCTTTCCCAGGTTCCCTCGTCTTAGTTGACTTGGTGAGACGCGTTCAACCACCACTAGGGCTGCCACTTGGTTTGGTAAATACCAAACCGATCGAAAACCGACCGAAAATTTATGATTTGGTAAACCGAATTTTGGTAATCGAAATCAAAAAAACCGAAACCGAGAAATACCGAAAAAGTTGGTTTGGTTTTTGGTAAATACCGAATTTACCGAAATTCTAATTATGTAAAGACTTACATTTCTAAAAACACACAGACTAATAATCTTATCTCACGTTTTCAATTGTATATATCATTTAGTAAAAAACAAGACAATGAATAGAAAAATTCAACTATACTTAGTAGCATTCGGGTCTCAATTAAAGCGATCAACTTTAATTCAATGTTACTTGTTATATAAAAACGCTCTTACCTACCCATCTTAGTCAATTCATCACACACACACATAGACAAACCCACTTAGATGACATGTAACCGCCCATGTAAAAATTTAGGAATGTTTTTACCTCTCTTGATGATAGGACTCCCCATATGAAGCACAAGCGTAAATAGGGTTAGCCGCCTTGATCAAGGCCAAAACATTATCAAAAATACATAATTTTTCTACCATAGTCGTATTTCACTATATTGATCACAACATAGTTCACAAGGTTTTTGAAAATTTTGCTTCCTTTTTGTAGTTGGTTCACAAAGATGTACATATGCATATAACTTACTAAATAAGTTATACCACATTACTAGGCATGTTGTGGTTCCAATGATTACAATTCACAAAATTAAAATTTGACCGTTTGATGTGATCATTATAGTATAATACAATTATGATAGAAACTTCAATTGTACTCAATAATGCTCGGGTCTTGATCAAAGCGGTCAACCATAATTTAACGTCACTCATTACACGAAAAAGCTTTTACTGCCCTTATGTGACTTATTTTGGTCGACTCTTCCACACACATACTTTCACATAGATGACACATAACTTGCTCATATAAAAATTTGGAAACATTTATATCCTGACTATTTCGGTAGAAAATTAAACCATACTCGATAATGTGTATTGAAATGACTATCTTTTGTATATGTATTATCATACTCTAGAAACTCAAGTGATATTTAAATTTTATAGTTTTGTATCGTTTTGTTATATTTTGAAAATATATTTGTTGTGAAGTTTGGTAATACCGAAAAACCGACATCCGAAGTTGGTAAGATTTATCTCATACCGAAGTTTTTGGTTTGGTAATTGAAAGTCATATTTCATTACCGAAAACTTTGGTTTTGAAGTTGGTAACGCCCATTACCGATTCGAACCGACCGAGTGACAGCCCTAACCACCACCATTGAAGCTTTATCCTTAAGCTCGATCATTGCCAAAACCCTAGGCAAGGGGACCTATGTAAAAACATAATAATGGTTTGTAGCAACTTAATAATCAAAGTGGAATTAGGTGTGAAGAGTTGTACGGAATAATACGTTTTGTTATGAACTTATGATCAATGTATTGTATATCTTTCGTTTTCTTGATAAAAGTTTGGTCGAGTATAGACCTTAAAAAGATGGATCGAATTAGAGTTCAAAACCTAGACCAACTAGTGCATGCCTACTTCAATAGGCAGGAGAATTGTAGGGAATTAAGATAACATATATTAGGAGAGCGAATTAGTAGCTTCCAAGAACAAATAAAGTTGTATCGCAAGTTTTTTTTTATTGTTTCAATCAGTTATCCATGACCTAAAAACTTACTTATTAGTAATAGTTATGTTGTATATGGATGTTACACTAGTCTAATAATCATTCGTATTTTCCTTTATAAGCATGCGATATAATTTGGATTTATTCATTATGTTGTATGTTTTGGGATGTTAGACTAGTCTAGTCATCACCCACATTTTCCACTATAAGCATGCGATATAGTTGTTTAGAATGATATTTTCAACACTCAGGTTCGTCACTTTCTACCATGGCAATCCAGAGTTGATATCAAAGCATCTTCGAGCGTGCAGCTACTGTTAATTTTTGTGTGTTAACATATCAAGATTCTCAACTTAAAATGTTTTTGGCAGCGACAGATCGATGACTATAATTTGCATGGTATGATTCTTGTGCTTCGTTGTTACTATCCTTGCCGGCCATCAATGGTTTCTGAGCTCGAATTTAAACTCCTCCGTATGATGCACCGGTAAACATCTATTAAGGTTGTTTAATTTAAACTAGCACTACCAGAAAAAAGATCTTGGGCGACGAAATGAAAAAAACCGGGCGACGATTTTTTTTTCCGTCGCCTAAGAGAAAACTTAGGTGACGAGAAAAAAAATCGTCGCCCAAGGAAAAAAAATCGTCGCCTAAAGTTTAACTTTAGACGACGAAAATAAAATCGTCGCCTAAGGCTAAATTTCGTCGCCTAATATAGAAACTATGGCGACGAAACAATATTTCGTCGCCTAAAATATTTATATCGTCGCCTAAGTTTTTTAATCCTTAGGCGACGACAAACAAATATATCGTCGCCTAAGTTTTTTATTTTTACTTGGCCGACGAAATAAAAGAATTTCGTCGGCCAAGAGTAATCCGAATAATTAAAATAAAATAAAACACATTTAAATTTCATTGTACATGATTTTTTATTTTTACTCTTGGGCGACGAATTTAACAAATATCGTCGCCCAAGTATTATCTTGGCCGACGAATTACCCTACTTTCGTCGGCCAAGAGTAATCCGAATAATTAAAATAAAATAAAACACATTTAAAGTTCATTGTACAAGATTTTTTATTTTTACTCTTGGGCGACGAATTTAATAAATATCGTCGCCCAAGTATGATCTTGGCCGACGAATTACCCTAATTTCGTCGGCCAAGATAATCCGAATAATTAAAATAAATAAAGCACATTTAAATTGTAAGGTAATGTTTTTTATTTTTATAGCCCCGTCAGCGTCTCGTTGATTGGAAACTATTCTCAGTTGAAGGTCCGGCCAGATTACGTGATTTAGAGGGTCGAATAGCCGTTTCCGTCTGTTTAGGGGTTTGACCGCGCCGATTGACCAGACGGATCGAGCCCTTATCTTTGTCAGATGGAGCTGAATTTTTTCCCACCTACGTAATTCGTTATGCTGGTCATATCTGACGGTCGGTTTTCAGTTCCTCTTCTCCGATCACCAAACTCACGTTATATGTACTAATGTTGTATAACTTTTTTATATAAGTGTTGAGTTTAAGTTTCGTTTTGAAGACAACGTATACGTAGAGGCCTCAAACGCAAAAAAGTCGTGAAATAAGATATGACCGGAACGGTGAAATACGTCAACTTGTGAAAAATGAAGATATTTCGGTAAAATTTCGGTGCCGGTTGTTCCGGTCAACGAATTTCTCTTATTTCTACCTAGTGGTAGCCCTATCCCGGGTATTTATTTTTTACCAAATTTTTATAGCCCCGTAAGAGTCTCGTCGATTGGAAACTATTCTCAGTTGAAGGTCCGGCCAGATTACGTGATTTGGAGGGTCGAATAGCCGTTTCCGTCAGTTTAGGGGTTTGACCGCGCCGATTGACCGGACGGATCGAGCCCTTGTCGTTGTCCGATGGAGCTGAATTTTTGCCCACCCCCGTAATTTGTTATGCTGGTCATATCTGACGGTCGGTTTTCAGTTCCTCTTCTCCGATCACCAAAATCACGATATTCTGAATTTTATGATAGAACTCTTGGCCGACGATTTTCTTCATCTTGGGCGACAAGATTTATAGTGAAGAACATCGTCTCCCAAGTAGAGTATCTTAGGCGACGACTTCAAAAATCGTCGCCCAAGATTATCTTGGCCGACGATTTTCAAAAAACAGGGCGACGATTTTTACAGAATCGTCGCCCAAGAACGCCAATATAAAATGCAAAAATTCGGAGCCCTAACCATTCGCGCAGCCGCTCACAAATCCAAGCCCTCTCTCTCTCTCTCCGAAAATCCACCGAAGCCCTCTCTCTCTCCCTCTCTCTCTCCGACCCCGACCCCGCAACCCGACGCCGACCCCGACCCCGGCCCCGACCCCGACCCCGACCATGAAAGAGCTTCTTTTGGGGTTTTCTGGTTTTATTTTTACAACATCCCAACTGGGTTCACCTCTTTATAGAGATTGAAGAAATCCATGCCGCCAAGACCGGTAACGATGCTTACCTCAACCTCGTCCCCCTCCTTGTGGTGAGTTTTGAGCTTTTTTTTACTGGGCTTGTTGTTACTTTTTTTATTGGAATTGTTTTACTTTTTTGACTGTGGCGAGGGTTTAATTGAGTTTGTTATTGTTGATTTGGTGTTAGGGTAATGTTGGATTGATCTTCACCAAGGGAGATTTGAAAGAATTCAGTGAGGAAGTTGCTAAATACAAGGTGAGCTACTCAGATTTTGTCCGAGTTTTTTTTTTCCGCAATGGTCGTATTGATTGATGGCTTATGTGAGATTAATATATAGCTAATCTGTATGAATATATAACTATTATCATTTTTTTTCCGCAATGGTCGTATTGATTGATGGCTTATGTGAGATTAATATATAGCTAATCTGTATGAATATATAACTATTATCATGGTGTCTTGCTGAATAACATATTGTAATTGTCAGTTGTAAAGTATAACCTCTGTGCTTAAACTTTCTTATGAATAAGGTTATGTTAGTTGACATCTACATGAAGTAGCTGCACTGACAATAGTAGTAAACATTTTTTTCAGACATTTTTTTCCCTTTGGTGATTGGAATTTTGCAAGAATTCCACCGGCGCCGCCATTTGCGTGAATGAGAAGCACACATGAACAATGAGAGGGCACAACATAGAAGGGTCAGAGCAGCCAGGCTGACTTGAAGTATGCTTGGTAGGGGGTGTGACAGAAGAAGCTGCCGAGCCATAAGGAACTTGAAGATGTAGTATGCAAGAATGGAACCAGGGTTTATCTTTATAGTTTCAAAATTTCCTGTAGAAGTAGTTGAAGTTGGAGGATTTGTTACAGTTTATATAGTGTGGTTTTGGTAAAGCGTTGACCTCCATATAGTTCCATTTTATTAATGTACATTTTCCCTCGTTGGTTGTTAAGCTTTTGGTGAGTTTAGGTAATAAAACTCATCCACCCCCGAAGGTTTATGAAATCTGAGTTGGTGTACTGAATGTTTTCTTGTTTTCCAGCGATCCTCATTGTAGTTTCAGACCCCCTAAAAAAAATTCCAACAAAAATTAAAAAAACATTATTTATATATTTAAAAAAATTATTTAAATATTTTTTTAAAAAATTTAAATATATCTTAGGCGACGAAATTGCTAAATCCTCGGGCAAGGACTTACCATATAAGACGACGAAAAAAAATTATCGCCGCCCAAGTTCTTGGCCGACGCACTTCTGGCGACGACGTCTTGGCCGACGAATAAAAATTTCGTCGCCCCAGGTTATAACATCTTAAGCGACGAAAAAATTTTCGTCGGCCAAGGTGTTAAATCTTGGGCGACGAATATTTTTGGGCGACGAGAAGTATATTTTAGGCGACGAAATTCGTATCGTCGCCCAAGTTCTTGGCTGACAAACTTCTGGCGACGACGTCTTGGCCGACGACATGTCGTCGCCTAAGTACTTAGGCGACGAAATTTGGTAACAGGGCGACGATTTTTTTTCGTCGCCCAAGTTTAAATTTCTGGTAGTGTAGGGTAATGTATGTTTCTAATCATCCTCAGTCTTGGGTGTTTTGGTCATACCAGTAATTTTGGGCGTATAAAGTCTCTTTTGTTCGTTGCGGGCGTGCCACCACGCATACGCGGAATCTAGTGGTTGTAGTAGCGGGGTGTTTTTAGCCTTCTGCTTATAACCAAGCGATTGAGGATGAAGAGAGCACCAACTCCACCGTAGGGTTCTTCAGATTTGCTTTGCATACTGGGTAAGGACTTTACAGTAGTTCGCCTGAGCGTCACAATATCGATGATCGACATGAGATCGAGCAAAGCTTCAACTGGAAAGGAAAAAGACAAAGCTCCGGGGAGCGTACATGGAAACAAGAGCAAAACTTCAGGAAGCTTGAAAGGAAAATGATTGCTAAGGCGAGATGCTTTAGCGTTTGGGTTCAACTAGGTCGATAGTTGTATTGTATTTTTATTAAGTTGTTATGTGTGTAGAGAGTATCCTTAAACTCTTTTATATAGAGTTATTTAGGGCTACAAGTATTGACACAAAACATGTTAAAGACTTGTAGCAGTCTTCAATGTTGAGATGTTGTAGGCAGTTAGGCTTAGTTGCCTCTTGATACACTTCTACTAGCTAGGTAGCGAGATAGAGTTCAAATGCCTCATGAAGACTTGAGAACTTTGTGGAGTTCGCACTACCGGATGCACATGCACTTGTATACATATAATTAAGGAATAGAAACTTTAAAATATGCAAACACTTCCACATGCGAGCCGTCTCCCATGCAATTAGTGATAATTGCTCTCTTATGCAATTAGAGTCTAGAGATAGAGGAATTATTAGTTGCACCCGAAACATATCTGAGGTGGTGTACCGAACCAATAAGTTTAGGACACATTTACAACATTTTAAATAATAGTTACGTGGATTGTTGATATGTTTAGCTCTGTCAACATGTATAATTCTTCAAGCTCTATCGTCTTCTTCTTCACATGAAAATGAAAAGAACAGAAAGCTAATCTCTATGGGCGAAGAATCAATTTAGATCTCATCACAGAGAAGAGAGCTTTCCCTTTTCTTTTTAGATTTGATTACATATATTCCAATTCATATATGCGGGGAAGAAAGTTTGGGTCCCCAGAGAAAATTTTGGGTACCTGTACATCGGCGGCACGTGAGTTGGTTTTTGATATCATCATAAGACTGCAGAGGGAGGAACAGGCTCGTCGGAAGTCGGTGAGTCTGGTAGTGTTGGAGGTGGGTCACGGTGGTGTTCGGAAGTTGACAATGGAGGATAGAGGGAAACTCATATCTACTTTCTCTCTCCTCTCAAATATCTGTAAACCAAACACAGAAGCTTGAATTGGTTTGATTGTGAGACTGTGAGAGTGAACGAATATATGATGGTTGATGGAAATCGTTTCACCAAATGAAATACTGATCTGATTTCCCTTATATCATGGTGAAGAAAACAACAGCCCGTCTTGATTGAAACCGAGTAAGAACAACCTCCTACATTATGGCATGGGTATTATTTTGACCTCGAAAGATCTGAGAGCTTGCTTGTATGGTGCTGAAGATGAACGCAAAAAACAACGGCCTTCATTCTTGTTGTTTCTTAATCATAATATCAATGGACGAATGCGTTTTTCCATATTCTAACATGAATCTTGGCAGACCAATAACACCGTTTTCACCAAAGTTAACTGAGGTGAATGATATTAGAAAAATACAAATGTCGTAGGCTTATTGGCTGGGTACACCACCTTAGATATGTTTCGGGTACAACGAATAATTCCTCTTATAGATAATTGCTCTCTTATGCAATTAGAATCATGCGGAGCTCGCCTCATTTAGTCCATTTTTTTATGCGGACTCTTCCTCTTGATTTCTTAGTGAAGTCTCCTACGTACGCGAAGTCATCTCACCTCACTTCCTTACTAGGCTTCTACCTTCTACGCGATGTCCACTTCTTGATCCCATGCAAAACCTTTTTCACATGTGAACTCTACTATCCAGCTCGCATGATTTCGCTGGCGAGTCATCCCTTATAAACCTAATATTCCGGGCTCGCTGGTGTGGACCATGAATTTAATTAATATTCACTTTAGACAATCACTATCTAATAAAATATTAATTATGGGTGTAAACATTAAGATTTAAATTTTCCTCAGCCATTTACTACTGTTTTAAATTTTGACTTTTTTTAAAATTAATCGCTCTAAAGACTTCTTATTGTAATTTAAGTCTTTTAGCATATTATATATACACACACAGATATAATTATAGCTATATATAGACGATGGACATGGCCATGCATGCATGCGACATGGCCATGGGGATAGCCAATAGAGAAGAAACTGCCCCATCTGGATTGATTCATTCAATCAGGCTTTAAAGTTCTGGATTGATTCATTCCATCAGGCTTTAAAGTTGCCAAAGCACAGAAAGCGAGAATGACAAGGACCTGCCTCGGATCACCACCACCAAAAAACACGTACTCGGTGACCCCATCGACCCTACGCCAACCAATCCACCAGTCAGAACCACCCGTGCGGCGTGGCCCCTCCCCTCCCCATCCGTCGCCATCCTAAACGCTCTCTCCGGCTCCTCCTCGACTAGTCACCGTAGCCCTAGCTAGTCTCCTACAACAGCGAAACCCTAAACCCCACACACAAGTACTGAGCAGCAGTAATGAGAATATAACCACAAGACAGGAAGGACCATCAACCCGTCGTCGTCGGAGAAGAGGCACCACACGTGTGGACCTTTCATGGCAGTTATTCAAACAGTAGTTTCTGAGTTCTGACTATTCACAGGTACTGTATCTTTCGCTGTACTGTTCTTGACAGAAGGTACAGGCAACGTCGGCACCGTTGGTTTTTCCTATCCTACTTAGTTTGGCACTTGGGCAGGTAATTGGTGAAAACCGTGAAATACAGTTTTCACTTCATGCACGGTGGGATCGAGCGAGAGGAAAAGGAAATGAAGCATATCACATCAAACGCAGAAGGCAACTGTGATTGAGATCATGAATGTGTATTTGTTCAGGCCACGATCGAATGGATTGTTCCCTATCTACCTTGCCGAAAAATTTAATGAGAAATTGACGATCGTTCATAACAATTGAAATAAATCAAATGTTTATCTACTTAGTATTAGTTTTTTTGTTTTGTTTCGTAACAGTAATTAAATCCGAAGGATAAACAATATTTACATGCGATCGAAAACGTTAGCTTGTCATAAATAAGAGATGAAAGTTTACCATGATAAACATGTAAAAGGATTTATATAGCTAAAACCCTAAGAATTTGGATATATATCATCTATAAAGACATCCCGACAACCAAATTACGAATATAATCAAAGTAGAGTACGTAGTTATATCAAAAAAGAGCTAATCATGAACTAGTCTTCACTCTCCCTTAGCTCCGTTAACCGAAGTTAATTATTTGGTATGAAACGTCAAACGCACGTAGATACAAACTCCAGTTGATGTTGGGATCGGAGAAAATGAACAATGTAACAAAAATAGTAGTCGGACAAGAAAAATAAAAAGAAAGGAAAATATACGCAGAAAAATTCTAATATACTGTGGTATAACATGACTCACAAAACATATAGCTATCATTGATTGAAAAAACAACTAAATGACAATGCACTGACCATTTAACCATTCAAAAACTTCTATGTGTCATACAATTAGGCACATTTGTAATAAATATGTTATACCATATGGTATGATAGACAAACTCTACGTACACAGATAAGGCAAAGATGAAGATGAATAGCTGGATTGAGCTTTAATAGAGGCCCATTTTGGTCGGATCCCAAAGGAAATGAACCTAACTGTATATACTCCATTATTGGAGAGGCCCATTTTGCTGTCATACTTGAATCAATCAAACTGGTGGACCATTTGTGTTTGTGGTCCTAACAAAGTGATTATTAAACTTAATTTAATAATTTTCACCTTTAAAAATTATTTTTAGTTTAATTTATTTGCTAATTGAGCTTATCCTAAAGACAATTCCATGGAGAGGTATATGTGCTTTGTAGAAATGATAGACATTCGAATGTGTATCCATTATTCTGTTTTGTTGTCTACTAAAAGAAAAGGAAGCAAACTGATAAATGTCAGTGAGCTGTGGCTTGGTTGGTTAAGGTGTTTAACTGACAACTTTGAGGTCATGAGTTTAAACCTCACGACATATGTAGAGTGTGTGAGTTATTAATAAAAAAGTTTTAAAAAAAATCTTCTCTACTATATATATATATGTTCATAGTCATTCAATCAAAATGTGCTATTTCTATTATTGCAATCATTCAAACCGTTCGAGAGACATTATATTTATGATAAGATACCGTCCGGCATTATAGTGCTTTACGTATTCAATTAATCAGCCACTTGTTAGTCTCTCTTTCCTTTCTATTTTTTTTTTACAAAAAAAAAAAAAAAAAGTGGAAGAAGGAGAAATTGGGTAAAATAGAAAAATGAAAATTATGGGTGGAGTCGAAACAAACGGAGAGGATCCAGGCCAGAGAAAATAATATCTTAATATCAACAACACCCCACGTGGGCCCAGGTCACATGGGGTGCATACCCACCCACCCATCATGTACACAACTGATCAGACGCTCAGGAATTAATCAAATGGATGGATTCTGGTCGTCGGATTAGTTAAATCAAAGTCTTCCATATGGGTGGCTTAGGCATGTCCCAAGCTTGTCCCAAAATGAAAGGACAACCACCCTCAAATGTGCCGCTACTGTTGCAAACACCATAGCTGCCCATGTCTCCGTTCAACCATCCCTCCACGCTATCTTATAGTGCGTGACATCTACTCTCTTTAACTTGTAGATTTAACAAAATTAGTACCACATTTATTTGCATTCACACGAGTATTTTGATGGTAATTTCTCGAGATTTTATCATTTAGATACAATTATGGTCAACGACGAAGTAGAAAATATGTGATATTTAGGTCTCGACTTATAAATTTGTCACTTTAAGGTGTTCAATTATATAAGTTCAACTTAATTCGACAGTTAATTATGATATCTGGCATTGTCAGTCAAACTACAATCTTCGACTTCACTCTCACTTCTCACAAATTCTTTCTCTATTCCCGTAATGTAGTAAAATCACAGTTAATCAAACTACCAACTTCATCTCTAAAGATTCGTTAACTCAAAAGTGAGATAATTAAATTTTTTTTATTATAAGAATGTGGTTTTGAGCCACTAGCTTCATTAAGAGATTACATACTTAAACATCATCCATTATACTATTGACTAGATGAATTCCCCTTTGGAAACATGATCCATAATAGTAGGTAGTGTGAAACTCAAAAGAAAAGAAACTAAGCAGGAAGCTTTTAAAATTGTTATATATATTAATTACGGAAACGCGTAATGTGGGATGCACGCGCAAACAAGAGCATGTGGGCATGTGGGGGCTGTATGAATCCCATAGACAAGGCCCTTTGCCTTTACGACTTCATCATTTTCCTCCAAGACTCGTATCTATAAAATACCTGTGAGTTTCATTTGGCCTATCACACATTTCAATCTGCATCTCAATCCTCCATTAACACAAATACAGAGAAGAAGAAGAAGAAGAAGAAGAATCATCAGAGTTTGTGAAGAAGGTCATCCACATTCTGCAACATATTTTCATTAGAAAACACCCAACCAAAGATAGCTATGGTTTTCCAAGCAGAAGATCTCAACCTTGAAGCCACCGAGCTCCGATTAGGCCTCCCCGGCACCAAGGAAACCGAGCAACAAAAGACCAACAACAAAAGAGCATTGCCAGTTGAGCCTGAGTCCAATGCTTCTTCAGCTCCCAAGCCTCCTCCCTCCAAGTAAGCAACCGACTATCATGACGTACTTATAAACGCATGTTGTTCATGCAGATGATATAATCTTTTGTTTACCAATATGATTACTAATATGATTTTTACACGTTTGGTTTTCAGAGCACAAGTAGTTGGATGGCCACCGGTGAGATCTAACCGGAAAAACTGTTTCCAGGCGAAGAAAACCGAGGGAGAAAGCGGTGGGATGTTCGTGAAAGTCAGCATGGATGGAGCTCCTTACCTTAGAAAGATGGACCTGAAGGTTTACAAAGGATATCCAGAGCTGCTCAAGGCCTTGGAGGACATGTTCAAGTTCAAGGTTGGTGAATATTGTGAGAAGGAACTAGGGTACAACAACAGATCCGAGTTTGTGCCAACTTATGAAGACAAAGATGGGGACTGGATGCTTCTTGGAGATGTTCCATGGGAGATGTTCTTCACTTCATGCAAGAGGCTGAGAATCATGAAAGGTTCAGAAGCCAAAGGCTTAGGTTGTGCGGTATGATCGATCCTAGCTTCGAGAAGTGAACAATACACATATCGAAGAGATCGAACAAACTTGCGGCTTGAGCTTTCGAAGAAATTTATAAACAGATCGAGATGTCATGGTCTTCCATTTGTGACAGAATGATCAGAGAAACAAATTGTCAAAATTGGAGGAGATCAGAAAGATTTTCATGTAAAGTTTAATTTGTCATGTCCTCTTTCAAAGAGAAAGTGTAGAAAGAATATATAGAGATGAAAGGTTGAACAATTAAAAGTTTCAAAATTTTCTTTTCACTACATCAAAGAAAGGTTCATATTGTACAAAAGTTTCTTATGATGATATATGTACGTTACTTTGGGAAGTAAGATTATTTGTGGAACTTGCAGATGTGCATGGACATTTTCCTTGCAATGAGTAGTTTCCATGAGCAGATCGATACTCAAATGATATTCAATGTTTCCTTCCAATCTCAACGAGAGGCGCGGCTTTGGTTCCTTTAAAATTAAGAACTAAGAAAATCAAAGTTAAAAGCACAGACAACGTGCCTTAGTGTGCTAGGTTCTTTCAAGACATCTTTTCCTTACCCTCTTTCGGATGTCAAAAGTGTATATCATCAGATGGTTTGTCTAATTTTCGATAAGGGAGAGGTTGACGAAGAAGAAGGAGAAAATTGAAGATTCGAACATATGCGACATTTTAACCTTGCAAAAGAAGAAATGATCCATTATCATCATATACAAGGAGGAACAAATTTATAGTGAAATTCCCCAACTTTTGCAAGCGGTGTGAACTATTTTTTCTATTAGCTCATCTATATATACCATGTCACATAGAGTTAAGTCTTTAACTAAGAATAATTTGAAAATTCTTCTACGTACCGAGCAACTAATATGCAATAATTTAATCCGGTCATCCACGTCGTATTATCATGCATGGATTCTAATACAGTTAACAAAATTAAAACCCAACAAAATAGTCCAAAGTGTTTTCAACACATGAGGTGAGAATATAAAGTTAAATAAGATGTACTCTTATTATGAACGTTGTCGGTGAGCCGTGACATGGTTGGTTAAGGTGGTTAACTAACAACTTTGACGTCATGAGTTCAAATCTCATTGACATATGTAGGGTGTGTGAGTTGTTTAATAAAAAATTTTTTTATAAAAAAACTCTTATTATGAACGTTTAATTTGATTAAATCAAAAATAAAAATGAAAGAAAGTAATCTTCATTCAATTTAAGAACTTATACGTTAATATGAATGCGCACAAGTGATCACGGCCGAACATAGAAAGAGCCGGAGAAAATAATTCGCCACGTGGCAACTCCTTTTTTACAGCTATATATACTCTCTCACTCTCCCAAAAATCACCATTCTTTCTTCTTTTTACCGAAGCCAGCAAATTCAAAAACCCAAAACAGAGAGAGACCCGAGAGCCCCAGGCTCCGAAATCTCAAGCTCGATTTCTCCAAACCCTAATTCAATGCTCAGCTGAACCAATCCCGAATCTCAGGGATTGAATCGAATCCCATGCCCCTCAAATTGGGAGTTTCCTCAAATCAAACAATGGGGTCGGAGCTCGGGCAACAGACGGTGGACTTCACGACGGTGGTGAACCGCGCCGCGGAGGAGTCGTTCCTCTCGTTAAAGGAGCTCATGGAGAAATCGAAGGCGGAGGCGCCGGAGCTCTCCGATACGGACAAGAAAGTAGGGCTGCTTAAGTACTTGGTCAAGACCCAGCAGCGCATGCTCCGCCTCAATGTTCTCGCCAAGTGGTGCCAACAGGTCTGAGGCTCTCTCTGGTTTCTGGGTTTTTGATTTGGACTGGAAAGTTTGAGTCTTTGGTTTTGCTCTGTGTTGTTGTTGTTGTTGCCGGAAATTTGGGATTAGGGTTTTTTTGGGGGTGAGGGGAATGTGAGGTGTTTAGGTCTGGTTGATTCAAAGGTTTTAGCTTTTAGGGTTTTTGGCGGGTTTTGATTTGGTTGTGGGTATTGGGATGGAAGATTGTTCATTGTTCTTGGTTTTCTTGTTGAACTATGTAACTTGGGTCTCTAGGTAGTTAAGATAAAATGGGAAGAATAACTGTGAAATTAATATCAGGTGGCACTTAAAAGGGCTATATTAGTCTTCTATCCGGCGCAGAATCATTTGTGTCGTGCCATATAAACTAGTAATTGGTCGACAGTAGTAATGCAGTAGATTTCCTTATTGGTTGGTTCATCAATTTGTGTTTACGAGTGTTTGCTTTTATGTGTTTCGGGTACTGTATGTGCCCCTAAGTTTGTTTTTGTTCCTGTAAAGCTATTTCCTTATGCAGTGGTTTGTTCTTCCAGTTAAGTTGTTTGATCTGTGCCTTTTGTATTTGCAGGTTCCGTTGATACAATATTGTCAGCAACTTACTTCTACTTTGTCGAGTCATGATACATGTTTTACTCAAGCAGCGGATTCATTGTTTTTCATGCATGAAGGACTACAACAAGCTTGTGCTCCTGTTTATGATGTTCCATCTGCAGTGGAAATCCTCCTATCAGGATCGTATCAGCGATTACCAAAATGTATAGAAGATGTGGGTGTTCAGAGTTCACTAAGTGAGGATGAGCAGAAGCCGGCTTTGGAAAAGTTGGACATGCTTGTGCGGAGACAATTACTAGAAGTGTCGATCCCAAAAGAAATTACCGAGGTAAAGGTCTCTGATGGTACAGCACTGCTTCGTGTTAATGGGGAATTCAAGGTTTTAATTACTCTTGGCTACCGAGGGCACCTATCAATGTGGAGGATACTGCACTTGGACCTGCTTGTTGGTGAGAGAAGTGGACTTATAAAGCTAGAAGTGCCTCAGCGGTATATTCTTGGGGATGATTTAGAGCGCAGAATGGCTGCTGCAGAAAATCCTTTCAAGACATTATACTCTGTTCTACATGAAATGTGTGTTAAACTTGTTATAGACACTGTCTTAAGGCAAGTACAGGCTCTTCGCCAGGGAAGATGGAAAGATGCAATCCGATTTGAGGTCCTATCTGATGGAAGCACCAGTCATACAGGGACTTCTAGCTCTGCACAATTAAATCAAGATGGAGAAACTGAAACATCTGGTTTACGAACTCCAGGGTTAAAAATTGTATACTGGTTAGATTTGGATAAAAACAGTGGTACTTCTGATTCATCGTTATGTCCATCTATAAAAATTGATCCAGGACCAGATCTACTGATAAAATGTGTTCATAGCACATTTGTAATAGATCCATTAACTGGAAAGGAGGCAGAATTCTCTCTTGACCAAAGTTGTATTGATGTTGAGAAATTGCTTCTAAGAGTGATATGCTGTAATAGATATACTCGTCTTCTCGAAATTCAGAAAGAGCTGGTGAAAAACGTTCAAATCCATCGACGTTCAGGGGACGTTGCTTTTCAGTCCCGTGTGGAAGAAGCAGACAATGACCATGAAAAGGTTTATTTTTCTCTCTTTTTCTTGTAACTTATGTCATGTTTCTCTGATTATTCTTTCCTCCTTTGCTTTAGTCTGGGGATACTACTGTTATATCTTTCATTATATTGCTCATATATTGATTTCTCCAGTTCTCTATGCAGAAAGATTTTAAGTCAGATGTCAGGGAATATGAAGGGCACGAAGTATTACGTGCGCGTGCCTATGGCTCATCATTTTTTACTCTGGGAATAAATATAAGGTATCTTTATTTGCTTATAAGGCGTAGTAAATTACGACATGAGATTGAATTGAAACTATGATTGGATGAACCAAAAAGAAATGGTTTTGACAACTAAAAGTACTTCTGGCTAGACATATGAAGAAGCTCATCATATATTTTGTACAAAGTTTCTTTTTTTGAAAGGATATTTTGTAATTTCTTAGAAATAATGAAGCTCAGCACATAAATACTGGATTATGCTGTACAATTTTGGTGTTATTCTCCTTAATCTCTTATACAAGACCTCTGACTTGCAGGAATGGCCGCTTTTGTCTTCAATCCTCCCGGAATATCCTTGCTTCTTCGGCATCCTTGTCGGAATGCGAAGATGCTTTAAATCAGGGAACTATGACTGCAGCCGAAGTTTTCATTAGCTTGAGAAGCAAAAGCATTTTGCACCTATTTGCATCTATTGGAAGGTTTTTAGGCCTTGAGGTATACATTCCCTTCTTTTTACTTCTACTTTTTAATTTTTTTTATGAGGGTAAACATTTGGGTGCTGCACTTTGTATTGTTGAGGATTAAGTGTATGTGTGGTTTCATCTGATGTTCACAAGATAAGATTCAATCTGTGCTTTTGCAGGTATATGAAAAGGGTTTACCTGCAGTTACATTACCAAAGAATGTTTCGGATGGCTCAAATGTGTTGTTAATGGGATTTCCGGATTGTGGGAGCTCTTATTTTTTGCTGATGCAGCTTGATAAGGATTTCAAACCCCTTTTCAAATTGCTTGAGACTGGAAAAGCTGAATCTCTCAATGACCAAAATCATGTGATACGGATCAAGAAAATTGATGTTAACCAGATGCAGATGCATGAAGATGATATGAATTTAAGCTTGCTTGACTGGGGAAAACTACAATCCATATTGCCTAGTGCTGGTAGATCTAATCTGTCATCCGAAAATGGTCTTCTTATGGATATCAGCCCCGAGGGTTCTATGCCAATTGCAGGGTGTCCACCATCAAGTTTTTCTTCTGTGGTTGATGAAGTGTTTGAACTGGAAAAAGGGTTATCTGCACCTTCCTTCTCTCTTCAAAATGGCTCTTCATCATTCAATGCATCTTCTCATTTTGGCTCTGCTCCAATGAATCTTCATTCCATGAAAGCTGGAAGTCCAGCTTCCAAATGGGAGGGAAGTATGCAGATGGCGCAGCCAAACAGTGCTGCGAATGTTTCTGGTATGGCAACACATTACAATGGATCCTTTTATCCATCAAATAACATGAAGGGCTCCATACAGACCGCTTCTCTCAGTTCTCTGGCTGCTTCCCCTGGAAGGAATGTCTCTGTCAAGAAAATATCTGTTTCAAAGTCTGATCAGGATTTGGCTTCGCTTAGGTCTCCCCAGTTAGTAGAGTATGGTTCTACTTCAATGGATGAAGATCACCTGAGATTTCTGAGTGATACTTCAAAAGGTGCAACATATGGATTTAGATATTCTCGCCTATTATCTCCACCTGGTCCCAGTGGCCCTCGAATATCTGGGCCAGGCATGAGACCTAATGGAGCTAATTTACCTACGGGGCCTCTAACTGGAACTATCAGAGTTGCTGGATCAAACTCATGTGTAACGAATCCTGCATGTAAGTTACTTTCTTTGTGATTTGTATATTGAGTGGGTAGATACACTTTAGCCGGAAATTTACTCCTTTTTTGTTTCTCTTTTTTTTTTTCTTTTTTTTTTTCCCATCCCGTGCACCAGATTCTGGAGTGTGCGATGGCCCTAATCATGATGATTCAGATCATGATAGAAAACTTCGAAAGCGTACGCTTTCAGAAATGTTGAATCTGATCCCATCACTGCAAGGTGTGGAAGCCAATTCAGGATCTGGTAAAAGGAGGAAAGTTTCTGAAGTCGATCAGGCTCAGCACTCTACATCACTGGTGTTAATGTCAACCGATATGACTTCGAAAACTGGGCTATACAGTTATGGGGATCTTATATCTGAAGCTAATAAGGGATATGCACCTTCTAGCATTTATGTTTCAGCTCTTCTTCATGTGGTCAGGCACTGTTCACTTGGTATTAAGCATGCCAGACTAACTAGCCAGATGGGGGCTCTGGACATCCCTTATGTTGAGGAAGTGGGTTTGAGAAGTACATCTTCGAACATATGGTTCCGACTTCCATTTGCCAGAGGTGATTCATGGCAACACCTGTGCTTGCGACTTGGCAGAGCTGGAAGCATATACTGGGATGTGAAAATAAATGACCAGCATTTCCGGGATTTATGGGAGCTTCAGAAAGGAAGCAATAGTACACCTTGGGGTTCTGGTGTTCGTATTGCCAATACTTCGGACATCGACTCTCATATTCGTTACGATCCAGAAGGTGTTGTTCTCAGTTATCAGTCTGTGGAGGCTGATAGTATAAAGAAGTTAGTGGCAGATATCCAAAGGCTCTCTAATGCAAGAATGTTTTCCCTGGGGATGCGGAAACTGCTTGGAGTAAGAGCAGATGAGAAACCAGAAGAAAGTGTAAACTCTGATTCTAAAGCACCAGGAGGCAAAGGTTCTTTTGAGGGAGCTGATAGATTATCTGAACAAATGAGAAGGGCATTTAGAATTGAGGCAGTAGGACTCATGAGTCTGTGGTTCAGTTTTGGATCTGGTGTCCTGGCTCGCTTTGTTGTTGAATGGGAATCAGGTAAAGAGGGTTGTACTATGCATGTATCTCCCGACCAACTTTGGCCTCATACCAAGGTAAATTCACAAATTTTAGTTATTTGCTAATTATTTCGGCAGTTCTAGTTGGTTGTTTGGGTTAACCTCATGTTAAGGGTATTTGAAATTGATTAAGTCCTACAGACATCCCCTGCATACGCTTTCTATTATAATTTCCAACTGTTAGCACGTGTGCCATGTAAAAAGTCTACTTAACTTGGATCCAGTTTTTCTTAGAGCCTTAAACAGCAATTCATAATAGCTGAAATGGTATATCAAAGTTGTTTTTGATGCATTGAAACTTTTTAGATGAATTTTATGTCTGGGTTTGTGTTATTGATTCCACTCTATACTTCCGGCCATGAATGTAATTGTTTTCTTTCTTCAGTTTCTAGAAGATTTCATAAACGGAGCTGAAGTTGCATCACTGTTGGACTGCATTCGCCTCACTGCGGGTCCCTTGCATGCTCTTGCAGCTGCAACTCGACCTGCGCGAGCCGGTCCTATTCAAGGGGTTAGTGGGATGACAATTCTCTCTTCCATCCCAAAACAGGCCGGTTACATACCCCAGGGCCTTATGCAAACCAGTTCAACCACAAATGTTGGTCAGTCTCCTATCGCTGTTGGGAACCCAGTTTCATCTGCTGCTACGGGTCCTCTTGCAAATCATGTCCTTCATGGGGCTGCAATGTTAGGTGCAGCTGCAGCTGCAGCTGCTGGCCGAGGTGGACCTGGCATTGTACCTAGCTCACTATTGCCCATTGATGTTTCAGTTGTGCTACGTGGTCCTTGCTGGATAAGGATAATCTATCGGAAGCACTTTGCAGTTGACATGCGGTGTTTTGCAGGAGATCAGGTCTGGTTACAACCAGCAACACCACCCAAGGGGGGGCCTTCTGTTGGAGGTTCATTGCCTTGCCCACAGTTTCGGCCATTTATTATGGAGCATGTGGCCCAAGAACTGAATGGTTTAGATACCAATTTCAATGGTGGTCAGCAGACAGGATTGGCAAATTTAAACAATCAAAACCCCGGTTCAGGTCTCCAGCTGTCTGCTGTCAATGGAAATAGGGTTAACGTCCCTAGTTCTGCTGCATTGTCTAGGACAGGCAACCAAGTAGCTGCTGCATTAAACCATGCTGGAAATGCTTATCCAGTATCCTCTAATTTGGCTGTTGTGAGCTCAGGGATGCCTTTACGTAGATCACCAGGTGCAGGTGTCCCTGCTCATGTGAGAGGAGAACTGAATACAGCCATTATTGGTCTTGGAGATGATGGGGGGTATGGAGGTGGTTGGGTCCCCCTTGTTGCTCTTAAAAAGGTGCTAAGAGGTATTCTTAAGTACCTTGGAGTGCTGTGGCTATTTGCCCAGCTGCCTGATCTTTTGAAAGAGATTCTAGGGTCCATTTTGAAGGACAATGAAGGTGCTCTTTTAAATTTGGACCAGGAGCAGCCTGCTTTGCGATTCTTTGTTGGGTAAGTGCTTTTTCGTCCTTAATAATATTCGTCTCAGTATTTTTCTTTTTCTTTTTCTTACTCTTAATCTTAGTGATAGGCTGATAGAATAGGTACCAACCATGCTCTGCAGATCATCTAATCTCTTCTTGTTGTGTGATGACATATGCTCATTGTATTTTGTAACAATAACAAAAATTAATTTAAGATGCCAAGAGAATAAGAAAAGGAAGTGTTTTTCTAAGAAAACATCAGGAAACAGATTGGGCAATAGACACTGCAATAATTATGTACATGGCCAGCAAGATGGAAATACAATAAATTTCATAAGCATCATAAGGATGTTTCATGCATACCTTGACTGATATGTGGTTCTTGCCGTTCTGTTTTGAGTTGCTTTAGATGTTATTTCATAATTGGCTACACCAGTTCTAATTCCACAACCTGTATAGAGGCTTGCAAGTTCTTTTATCTCATTGCCTGGTGTTTCTGCAGAGGCTATGTTTTTGCTGTAAGTGTTCATAGAGTTCAACTTCTTCTTCAAGTCCTGAGTGTGAAAAGATTCCATCATCAGCAGCAGCAACAGCAGCAAAATCCAACCGCTGCTCAAGAGGAATTGACTTCAACTGAAATAGGAGAAATTTGTGACTACTTTAGTCGACGTGTTGCGTCAGAGCCTTATGATGCTTCTCGTGTTGCATCATTCATCACTCTTTTGACCCTACCCATATCAGTTCTAAGAGAATTCTTGAAGCTAATAGCATGGAAGAAAGGACAAGCCCAGCCAGTACAGGGTGGTGATTTAGCTGTTGCTCAGAAACCGCGTATTGAGTTATGTCTTGAATATCATGCTGGATCGAATATAGATGATAAGCCGGATAATTGTTATGTTGCCAAAAGTAATATCCATTATGATCGGCCTCACAACTGGGTTGATTTTGCACTGACTCTTGTTCTGGATTCTGCTCACATACCCCACATAAATGCCGCAGGCGGTGCAGCATGGCTGCCGTACTGTGTATCAGTGAAGTTGAGGTATTCATTTGGTGAAAATTCTAATGTGTCCTTTCTTGGCATGGAAGGAAGCCATGGAGGTCGTGCTTGCTGGTTGCGCATTGATGACTGGGAGAAATGTAAACAAAAGGTTGCTCGGACCGTGGAGAGTTGTGCAGGAGGAGACAATAGTCTAGGAAGGTTGAGACTTGTTGCTGACTATGTGCAGAGAACGCTACATATGTGGCTTCAAGGTTTGAGGGATGGCAGTGGGGTTAGTGCAACCTCTGGGGGCACGTGACTGGTTGGTTTGCTGAGGAATTGATCATGGCTTTCGATTAGATTTTTTGGGTTCTCTTAGATTGTTGGAGGTGAAACATGTAGTGATAGTGGCTGTAGGATACATATATGCAGAATGCTTGAGTGGTGCTTGGAGACTTTAGTGGGATATGGCGGTCATGTAGAATGATGCAGTTTCAGAGTTAGCGGGGACATTATGGTGTGATGGACCTTCGACTTTTGTTAGCGGATCGGGATATTCTGAAACATGGTTTGTACGATATTGGTTGTACAATATTTTGGATCTTTTCCGATAATTAGGTACGTTGGAGTAGGTTTTTCTTTGTTGTAAATACACTTGAAAATTTTGAGTTGATGTTGTAGGTCAGTTGTTAATGGATACCCTACAAACTGTAGACAAGCCGTCGTCTTGTTCCTTGAACTTGGTAGTAACTTGAATCATCAGTTCAACGTTCTCCTCCTCTTGCATAATGGGTTTCCTAAAACGAACCTTTAGTTGGGGACGACTGTTCGTCGTTTAAACTCTCCTAACTGCGGGCTTGTTGATGCTATACGTAACTAGCACAGAATGCTTGTGCTTCTACATGACGCTCAAAATAAGGTTCTAGACATAAAATAAAATCATCACGAGTTCAATAACATTGATTGCTCACCTTGTAAACAAAGCAAAATTGGCTAGATCAGTATCGTCTAGCTTCATTTCACTTTTCAGACACAGCAAAATATGAAAGAGGTCTTCCCACCTTGGATGCCGGCTTATCCGCAGCAACAAAATCATGGATGACTCCATCAACAACTACGCTACTGCAACCTGCTGTCTTCTTCACTCCTTTGGTTTCCATGATTTCTCTAATTTTATCCGAGGAGCTCCACCTCCCGCAGGCAGCGTATATATTAGACAACAGTATGTATCCACCCTCTTTCACTGGCTCTAACTTGAGTAGCTCTGTTGAAGCTATTTCAGCCAGTTCCATGTTTCCATGACCTCTACAAGCACTCAGAATTGCGCCCCAGATGCTTCGACTTGGTTGTATTGGCATATTTTCAATCACGTCTTTTGCCTCTACCAACCTCCCTGATCGACAAAAAAGATCCACTATGCAGCCATAGTGCTCAATTCCGGGATCAATATCAAACTTCTTCTACATACTGTTAAATATGCTGAGCCCTTCTTCCACAAGTCCACTATGACTACAAGCTGTCAGAACGGCTACAATAGTCACCCCGTTTGGCAATAGAAATCTCTGCATCTCAGAAAATAGATCAAGAGCTTTCCTTCCATGACCATGAAATGCAAATCCAGTGATCAACCCACACGGTCACATCTTTTTCTGTCAATTCCCTGAAAACCAAGAATGCTCTTTCTGAGCTTCCAGCCTTGCAGTACATGTCTATTAAAGCAGAACCCAAAAATGCATCTATTTTCATCTGCATTCTCAAAATCAAGCCATGCATCCATTTTCCTTTGTCGAGTGCTCCAATTTCTGCTGCAGCAGAGACCAAATTAACCAAAGTGATATTATCAGGCCTCACATTCTCTGTTACCATATTGTGGAATACCTTAATTACCATATCATATTCACCCCTCTTGGCATAGCCAGAAATCAATGAATTCCAAGAAACAAGATCTCTTCTAGGCATTTGCTTGAAGAAATTGTGGGCAAGTTCTAAATTGCCAACCTTAGCATACCCTGCAGTCATGGTGTTCCACGAAACAATATCTTTCTCCTCTAAAGCATTAAAAATATTTTGGGCAGTTTCCAGTTTATTGAACTTCACATACATGTCTAAAAGAGAGTTCACCAAGATCAAATTTGAAGTAATGGTTTCTCTCCTCTCAATCCATGCATGTACAGACATTCCCAGCCGGGCATCTCCTATTCCTCCACATGACATAAGCAGTCCTAAAATGGCAAAGTCATCCGGTTTAAGACCCAAATCCATCATTTTATAGAACAGTTGTAGAGCTTCTAAAAAATATTCCTTCCTAGCATAACCAACGATCATGATATTAAATGAGACCCTATCTGGTGTTGGCAGATGATGGAAAACCAGGTGAGATAGCTCCATTTGTCCTTTCTCCATATACATCTTGATGAGGCTGTTTTGCAGGTATCCCTG
Source organism: Fragaria x ananassa (assembly GCA_034370585.1). Classification (NCBI taxonomy): domain Eukaryota; kingdom Viridiplantae; phylum Streptophyta; class Magnoliopsida; order Rosales; family Rosaceae; genus Fragaria; species Fragaria x ananassa. The sequence continues at coordinate 1,392,683 of CP139753.1, forward strand.
TGACAACAAACCGGTAACAATGGCATGACAGTGAATCTGCTTTACATCTGATAGATTCTCGGATGCTCGGAGTAAGTAAAGAAGAGTGTTTTTATCCGGGTATATATCATCATAGAGCATGGACTTGTATAGGCCAAATGACTGACTTTTAGAGAAAGATAAGGCAGAGATCATGCAATTGTATATGTAAAGATTGGGACAAGGAGTATAGTGATTGAAAAGGAGAACTGCAATGTCTAAATTATCAGGGTACGAGATGGCAGAGAATGTGAGGAGCCTGCTCATGGGAAATGTTTGGCCTATGAGACAGGTCCTCATCATCTGCCCCAAAATCTGCTTGAAATGGTACCTTGTACGACATTTCTCCAGCAATGCAAGAGTTAGGTGATTGAGTTCGAGGGCTACAGTCGGATCCCAGAAGCTCCTGCTGCTTGTCGAAGCTGAACTTAAAAGGCGGATACCTCGCCCATACTGATACATGCTAATATACTCAAACACTGTCTTTGAACAACCATTACACTGAGAAGCAGATAAAACATACTTCTCTATTATTGGACCATCTCCATTCTCAAGGCTCTAATCTGAACATATCTAATGTCAACAAAAGGGCAGACTTGAATTTCATCTGCCAATAACAATCATCTGCATTCTGATAGCTCTAATCTGTACATATATATAATCCCAACGGAAACTGATACATTAAGCAATAAAAACCAATCATATATTCCAAAAAGCACAACTAAGCACAACTAAACTCATGTCCTCACAAACCCCAAAAGACAAAATCACATGTTGGAGTCAAATTTCTTCTTCTTTCACCCAAGCAAATTGTTTTCTTCAGTTTTGAAGCTGTAAACCTCACCAAGCAGTATCAGATTTCCAAATGGACAATTGCTTATTTCTCACCAGAAATTCCATTTCAAGTCCAGAGTTGTCATTCCTACACCGATGAACATACTATAAACCAAGTTTTCATAAATACAATTAACCCAGAAAGTCCAAGTATTTCATTTCTAACAGAATTCATTGCTCAAACTCCAAAAGACTAGAGAAAAGAACTTTGTCACTTACGAAGCACACTTACCCATCATAAAGGTGAAAACATCTGAAGCAAGAACCCTCAATTCAATCCAAGAGATGGAACAGGCATCCAATTATCTTTATTGTGCTGTTTTGTGTAAACCCAGAACCCGTTAAACTCAAGGTTATAAACTTATGGATTTATCTCAGCTCAATAATTGGCCCATCTAATCTCAGGACATTTTTAATTTCTCTTTATTTCTTGTAATGTTTAAATGACAACATCTGGAAATACCAACTTCAAAGACATGAATTAAGCTTTACAGATTACGCTACCTGTGGATTATTTAAGCTTTATCGCTACTAAAATAATAAAGACATGAAAGATATGAATTTCTGAAGTTACACAAGTTTAAAAGATGTTAAGAGAAAAAAATCAGAGGTTTAAATAAAATGAAATTTGTCAAAAATTCGTGTATTATAATAAAATGTTTTGATTCAATTTAGTGAAATTTGGGAGGAGGGATAACGCACTTTTTTTTTCCTTTAAAAATTGTGGAACCTGAGGTTAATTTGTAAGAGAAAAATTAAAGACATCATAAGTTTAGAATTCACTCGATACCTCTGAAAATAACAATTTCAATAACTATATATAACACGATATTAATAAGTCATATAAGTTCGATCACAAGTAAAATGATAAAAGATACTAAGTTTTAAGGTTAGAAAAGTCCAAAAGATGTTTTGAGGTGTTTATAATGACACATGAGTGGAAAAAACGTGAAATTTGTCTAACACTCATGTGTTATAATAAGGGTTTTGACTCAAATTAGGTGAAATTTTCGCATTAGATGTTACATTGTTGAAAGGTATTAGCATAAAAAGAACAATAAAAACAAAATTCAATTGTAATCTTAGAGACAATTTTGCAAGGGAACTCAAGCTTTGGTGTCCAAACAATTGTGTATGTAGAAATTCATTGTGGAATCTTGCCCAACAAAAGAAGAGATGACCTTTGTTCAGTTGTTGTTTCTTTATCCTCTCTCTTATTCATTTCATTGTCTTATGTGGAAAGTGAATTAGATCGAAGGACTGGTACCATCTTCTTATAGAATGTGTCATTTTCTACTCTCACCCAATAGCTATGTATTAGATGGTGCCCGTGCGTTGCCGCAGTTTGCAATGACAGATATTCCCTACGGTAAATGCTTTTGTTTGGATCAATTTTGCTGTTGAATGTCTACATTGATGTTATTTGCATGTAAACATAGGTATAATGTTCTTCTAGCAATACTATTAAAGTTCCATAAGAAAATGGTGAATGAGTTTATTTACCACATGAGAGTAATAATAATTCATTTATTATGGAAAGATTAAGCAAAACAGAAATGCATGAGAAACTGAACATAAATATGGTTATGTTACTAATATACATAATGTATTAAACAAATGCAGTACATGGTATAATACATGTCCCTCCATCAACAACTTTGTATCTTGTGTATCAGAATAATAGATGGTAACAAAAATAGGTTACATGTAATGTTAGTTGGCTAACCTGTTAGCATCCAAAAAACTACATACATATGGCCATTGCTGATGAGATGAATTTTCTATACAAAATGCTTCCTATTGCCATACAATGTTATACTGCATTTGTACTTAGAAGCAACCATGACCAACCTGTTAGCATCCAAAAAACTACATACATATGGCCAATGCTGATGAGCTGAAAACACAAAACGACCACATGATATCTACTCCTGCTTTGTCTTTGATCTGTTCTTGTTCCCTTGAGCTTTGGTACATACACATACACATTTAAATTGAAAGAAGATATGTTGAGAAATGAATGGAATGCATGATATTGCAAGATATATAAATAGGTACTGAAATAGTAAACAAAGGTATAGATGGGAATAAAAGGAATGCTCATTTTGATATGCCTTTAGACGTTCCTTCTCCTCTGTAAAGTTCAAAACATGTTTTAAATAGAGGATCAATTTAGTCATACACAGTATTAGATGAAGGTGGAAACACAAACTATTCTACATGATATTTACCTTTTTTGCTTCTTTTTCATCTCATTGTTTAAAAGTTCTTTGAGTGTTGCTTCTTCCTTTGGCTGCATCGCTTTTTTTGCTGAAGTCTGAACCTGAGGTGTTGTATTCTCTACGGCCATTTGTTCATCAACCTCATTATGAGGGTAAACATCCTTCACTAAGAAGTCATCTTTAATACCATAGCCAATCCGCCATACACTATACTTGTTTTTTGCCTTTTGTATTGCAAGCGGAATGTTATGCTTTTCATCTTCTCTTTGTTCATTCACCAGCTCCTCACACGTTACTCCAAAGAGATTGTCTGCTGCTTTACCTATGTTTGTAGCTGTTGTGGAGTCATTTTCGTCTTCAAGTCGTAGTTCAAGCTTGTATCTGTGACAATGTAATATGTGGTATCAAATTTGTAATTATAGGCAACAAAATAGATATACAGCAACAGGTAAAACATCTATATCATAGAGTAACAAATCGCTTTTCAAACTTGGCAGAGTTTTTAAAAGAGGATGATAAATGGAAACAGATATGATAAATGGACCATATGTATTTGATGGAAGAAAATGAAGAATATGACAATGACCATGTTATTTTCAAAACATTGCATGTGTAAATAAAGATTCTAATTTTGGAGCTTACATAGGATGGCCAATTTGCTCTCCATGGTGTCCACAACAAAGCTTTCCAGAATTAAACCTTAAAGATTTGTTGCGGGTGGGGTAAGCCAGGTAATACCATCCGTCTCGAATGGTAAATCCTGTAATCTTAGCTTTGCAGGTAAATGTAGGACTCTGCAGCAGAATAAATATAAATTTGGGAAGCATTAATTGCATCTTGATATTAATAAACGTTTTATAAGAATTTGTGGTAACCTTTATGTGAAAAATGAGTTAAATAAGAAACATTTGCGATCACAAAATTAACAGTGATGGGGTCTAACTCGCATAACAATTTGAATGCAGAAAGTATAGTCTTATGAACTAATATAATGCATCACTGCTTGTTTCAAAGAGTAGATATATTGGATCAGGTTTACGTGCAACATAAGTTATCAAAAAGGGATCTGAAATTTGTTTCTCTATATCATGTATGCTGCTTTTTTTCTTTCTAATAAACTGCATGCAGTTCTTTCATGAAAAATATTAACAAAATGTTGGAATGCTTTGGATTGCAACCGTCAAAATTAAAATTAGAGTAAAAATATTCATATGAGAAATGGATATCAGATGTTTTGGAACTGATTGTTATCTAAATGAACTTGTGAAAAATAAGATAAAAAATGCAAACCTATGAACTATACGTATATTGCAGTAGTCAATTGCAAAATTCTACCTTGTCTTTCTTTCCACTGTAGATTCAAAGCACTGACAGTGATTATATCCTGATCTTAGAGATCAAGAGCAGGTTGATGATGCCCAGCTGGTGTTGTCAAAATCTTCGGAGCATGATAAGGCTTGTTGAACCTACAATGATGAACAAAACAGTTTCAACTACGTACTTTGTTATTTTGTTAGAGCTGTATCATTTTACCTTGCTTTATACTCATCTGTCTCAGGGATACTTGGATTGATAAACACACATGTACTCATCCCAGTGTTAATAATAGCAGTATCTGAAAGATGCATAAGATACTCATTTTGATAACAACTGACAACAATTCTTATACAATGACAACATGCGTCAACATGAGATAACTTTGTCATACCAAAGTGTCTGACTTTTGTGCTTGTCAAATGAACTGTTTTGTCACACCATCATTAGGAAGATAATGGCTCCTCTTCCTAGATCTTGATCTTGATCGAGTTTTTTTTCTCCAGACAACCGAAACGACACACGAAGAAGAAAACCCAGAGAAAGAAAAGGGATATAGAACCCAAACACACAACTCAGTCGTGCAAGAGAAGACAACAACAATTTGGTGGCAAGCTAGGGAAACAGATGCACAACAGGTGTCGAAGCTGAGACACTCAATGTTTGCAAATCAGGACAAAATAAGCATTGAAATTAAAAACAGGGGCGAAACAAGAATTGCAAGGCAAAAATGGCAGTTTTGCAATTGTCTGCAAAACGGGAGTAACACCGTCATTTCCGCAACTGAATCTACAGTTGTATTGGAATTTTCAATAAGAATTCAGCAACATTTGGAAAAGGGCTCCCTTCACCTTTCAAGAAGAAAAAGATTAAAAGCCATAGATAGATACAAATATTTATATTTACTTAATATCAGAAGCTTCCAATAGTACTTTAGAACAACCAACCATTCTCAACTTGCATTAAAATTTTCCCAGAAGACATCATACACAACCATTCATCCCTTTTACCTGGCCCCCTATCCCATTCTCCATATAAGAAAATAAAAGAGTGTTCTCACCCCAACACTTTGGTCACACTCAACTAACCCCACCTTTGATATTACAAGAGGAGCTCATCAACTTAGCTTTTGATAATACTTCCCTAGCTAGACTTAAACATGACAATCAGCCCCTTGTTTTACACAACTGGAAAAAAATACAGTGAACAGTTGCCATGACTTGATTGTCACTTCAGTTCTAATGAGTTATAAACTTGACTAGAGTATGAATATACCCATTGTCATGAGTAAGAATGGTACTAACTAAAACAGGACATAATTTGGGGGGAGCCTAGGAAGAGTTGTGTGATTCCGGCTTAACCATTGTCGTCGCGTCCGGCTGATGTGTCCTGAAAATCGCAGGGGCAAGTGATATGGGCATGATGCAAAGTGCCTTGGATTGAAGGTATTGCATGGCAGCTCCAACATCTTCTTCCATCAGCTTAGCTACCTGTTGCTCTGTGCCATCATTTGACCACTTCTCCCATGCTTGTTGATTATTGGTCCCTCCTTCAATCCCCTCTCCCTTCATGAAACCAAGAAGTTAATATTCTTTAAATTTGAGTAATCAAAAAGAATTATTGGAAAACAATAAATTCGAGATCAAGTTAAACCAAGAATTATTGTTCAGGTTTCATTACCTCAACTGCTGATAAGGGTACATCAGCTACAAGCTGAGCCACTGCACCTGCTCCTCCAATTCTACTCATGCTCAAAACCTGTTTCAGTATAAACTCCAAGAATAAAGAAAAGTTGTACAAGTTCGATCCTTTCCTTAATGATTATGAATTCATTGAATTCTGAAGGTTCCAACCAGACAAATTCATTTCATCATTGACAAAATAACTATTTCATGCGAAAAAAAAGTTTCAATGCCTTTAATGATGTCTGGCATGTGCAACAAGAATGGATGGGACCTATGTTATGATAAAGACATTTTCAAGACTTTGGAAATTGGAAGCTATTAGTATTACCACTCAACTGGTTAGCATTTGGTACACGATTTTGAAACAATGATGAAATGAAGATATGTTTTTTTACCATTGTGCAGGAAAAGCTAAATGAAAAGAACCATTTGATAGAGTATTTTTGCAATCTTAAGAAGTCTTTCAAAAACTTTAAACTTTCCATTATTAGTTCAATTATTGAATCAGTTCAAAATTTTGAACAAGCATACCTTCACTTGGAGCCTTAGAAATTTCACATAATCAACGATTTCGTCAAGCATAGCTGCCCTATCTGTCTGCATAAGATGTTATAATATGTCAATACATGTAGATCAAATCTAAAAGGGAAGGGAAATTCCCAATAAGCACTCAATGCAGCAGCTATTAAAAGCTGCTATTTCAGTCACCAACCTTGTTACAACTAGGTACCAATTCCTGCAAAGCCTTCATTCTTTCTGCAATTCTTTCCCGACGTAACTGAACAAAAAATATCATTAAGTTCGGATATTAGATGCCAAGATTATGTCTTAGTTGTAACAGAAAGACCAGTATTAGATAGTACTACTGAATTAATATAGCAGCTGAATTTTCTATGAGACAGAAATCTATTTTACCCGCTCGGCAATACTGTGGGGATCTGTTGCTTGGCCTCGTCTTGCTCGGACCCTTGGGCGGATAGCAGGAGGTTGATGAACAGCAGCAGTTGGCACTGGTGCAGGTTGGCTATGAAACTGCTGAAGTGTTAAAAATTAACAAACCTATTAGCACTCAATCTCTAACTTATTTACAATGACTAAGTTAGATGAAATTACTAGCTATGTAACCAGAACAAGATAAATGAAAGCACAATGACTACTTGCCAGCTGATAGTCAGCTCAAAAGCAATGGGTTCTAAAGCACACTTTTATTGTTATTCAGTCATTTTCAACACAAGCTTGATCAAATTGGATTTCCATCAAACAATCCATGGTGGAAGGAAGGGCCATCTTACAAGTATTGAAGAGAAGAACACGTCTCTTCAATAACAAGTCATTTCATATTTAGCATTTTTGCCAACTTTCCTGGTTCAACACTCTATCAAAGCTTTTTTACAAGTAAGAGATAAACCACACAGCATTTTCAAGTTAATTTTCGACTTTTAGTTGCGTGAAATCTTGGCATCATGGACAAGTCAAGATATCTTTGATTACGAAGGAGAAAATATAACTTCTATCTTTGAGACAATGAACAATACATACAAAAATCACTAAAACCTCTCAGGCAGCTCTTAGGTCATGAACTGAAACATCAAATAATAAAAAAGAAAAATCCATATGCCCTTAAATATTGTCAAAATCATTGCAAAATCTTAATAAAGAAAATAAAAATAACAAATAAAAGATCTCCTAAATTCTGCAGCAAAATCTTCAGGATATCCCTATCAAACAGAAGTCAAAACTCTTGACAGAGTCAACTACAACTAGTCAACCCCATGTGAAGAGCAGGACATGAGCGCACGTCCCCTCACGCTCCTCTGGCAAATCCCAAAAGCGCGTGATCATATTCTTAGGCTTTCTATGACAAAGATTGCCACTATAAACAACCTAAAAGGACTAAATTGTGCCCTGGACGGCACAGACTCTTCACACCTTTGTACCGGACAAGCATTTGCCCCACGTGTTCCGAGTATTGAAATTCCGAAGATATGAGAAGTGTTCAAGTAGTTCTGAAGATGTGAACAATGTTCTATTAGTTCAATAGAGCACCTGCATGCATCTCATCGAGTTTCAATACTACGAAACACTATTAAATTAAACTAACAATCACACCCGACCAGCGTGTATTGATTCGTCTGAGTACTCACATCTACGGAATATGTGTGTCCATAACTACGGAATTTCAGTACTACGGAGCACTGTGGAACCGAATATTTGGCCTTTTTAGGGAACAAAACATGACCTTGGAATACAAAAGCATGAAAGGTGCACCTTTGAATACAAAAACAAGGGCAATCTCGTCATTTATGATAATGTTGGGTTGGACTGACCTGGTGAGGCTGAGGAGGCGGCGGTGGCGTTGGCCGGACGGAGGAGTGGTTTTGCAAATGTCCAAATGCCGCCGGAAACAAACTAGTCGTCATATGAACCGAGTTATCTCTCTCCTGCCACTAAAAACCAACCTAAAAAAAAGACCAAACTAGCATAACCCTCAAACTGAACCAAAGCCAAGCAAAGACTTACATTGGAACTGTTACCATTGTTGTTGTTGCTGTTGTTAGTGTTCGAGTTGCGTTCCACTTCATCTCGGAACCTGTCATGTCCAAGAAAGCCCTGCTCCAAATTCAGACCCAAAGGCATCCCCATACCCATCCTAACCGACCCGCCTCCTCTGTACCCGGAAGAAGACCCGGTTCCGGACCCGAGCTGGAGCACCATCGGCATGGACCCCACGTCACCATATCCACCACCCGAGTCAGCAGCAGAGGCGGAGCCACCGCTGTAGGGTTGAGGAACGGCCATGATCTGCTCGAAGAAGTCGTCTCCGAGCCCCTCAGGCGGATTGCCCACCATAATTAAAGAGTAAAGAAAGAGATGAGATTTTTTTTTTTTGGGTGAAAAGATGAGGACTTTTAAGAATCAGAGAGACACCAAAGCTTGGTTCTTTGGTTCTTAGTCTTTTTTGTTGTTGAGAGAATCAAGAACAAGGTGGTGTCTTGTTGGGTCTATTTTATGGGAGGCATTTGGGTTTGGGAAGTGGTGAGGAAAATAGGTTGTGGTGGTGGTGGTGTTGGACCCGATGACCCGGAAATGGTTTTCTTGGGGGTTGTGTGGTTTGGAGCTTTGCGGGTTTTGAGAGAGAAGAAGAAAGGTGGAGGCTTTTGGTGGTGTGATGGAGAAGAACACGTTTGTCTTTTTTGGCTTCTGAGTTGTTCTGCTTTTGGGGTTGGTCTGAAATATGGAGCTGAAATGAAACACTAGTAATGTTGCTGCTGCTGTGCTGGGTTTGGGTCTGTGTCTGTGTCTGTGTGCGTGTGATTTGTGGATTTAAAGAGAGAAGGACGAGTGAGGAGGGAGATATAGTTGAAGACAGAGAAAGAGAGCAATCAGACAAATTTGGTTTTCTTCTCTTTTTTGGTGTGTGGAATCGTGGCACTGGGACTAGACTAGTGCCTGCTACTACGCGCGGACATGAGGCCGTGACTGGCGTTTTTGTTTTTTCAAAGTTTTAGGAGAAAGAAGAAATAAATGAGCTTTGGGAGTAAGATGGGGGTGTTCTATAGTGCTCTTGAATACTCTTGTTGGAGATTTTTCTTTGATTTGACACCTTTGATTTTGAAAGTAGTATTTTCAACGAGTTTATCTTGTTCGTGTTACATTCATCGAATATAACAATAAGTAACTCATATTACACTCATAAAATCTTTTTCACTTATGACGTGAAGTATTAAATAAATTTTTTTATAATGAATATGAACTACATAAAACAAAATTTGTGTTGATACATTTAAGAGGTTTGAGAAGAGTGTTACGTAGAAACGGCCCACGGGCTCAACGTGTCACACACACACGAGTCTAATAAAGTTGATACTTCCCTCATTTTAGCCACTTGGTAGAGAAACATGTATGAGGTTTTACACAAAATGTCTCAACATTAGTGTATGTCGAGGCATACACTCATTATATTTATCTGACGTGATTCGAGTCATCTTCAATTGTCTCACGATCCAAATTTCAATAGCTCAACCTCGATCACAACCATCAGAATCTTGTGATCTCAATCTAAACGGGAGTTCCACCAAATTGCAACTCAATCCTATGAGACATCAACTTGGTGTCTCAAGCGTCGTCTGGGCTCTGATACCACTTGTTACGCGGAAACGGCCGACGGGGCCCAACGGGTCCCACACACACAAGTCCAATAATGATGATACTTCCCTCACTTTAGCCACCCGATGGAGAACACAGAGAGGTTTTACACAAAAATGTCTCAATATTAATGTGTGTGGTATCATTCCTTATAACTCAATGCTGAATCTTTCATGTTTCTGATGTGGGATTCTAAATGGCTCATATCTAAGCCACATTTTTTCAATAAAGAGGAACACCATTAACAATCTCTCATTGTTATTCGTCTCGTCTAGATTTCTAACTTGATTCATTTTAGCAATCTAACTATTATGAACTAACTTAAACATAAAATCTAACTATTAATAACAAGTAACTCTCGTATCGCACTCGTAAAGCTTCTTTTGCATATTGTATGATGTCCTAGAATGAGTTTTTATTATGATGAACATGAACAATAGAAATATAATTCATGTTGATACACTAGAGAAATTCGGGAAGATGGATGTCATCCACAATCTTTCTCATATTTTTTGTTTTTCATGTTGTTATTCTTCTCATTAGATTTCTAATTAGATTCATTTTTGCAATCTAACCTTCAAAGAATGGCTTTAGACGATAAATCTTTACTATCTTATAGTAATGCACAAGGTTAATTGGAAAATTTGTGAAGTTCATATCCATATTAAGCTCACGCCTCACGGGTATTGATTTGGCATGAGATTCAATGACTCATCGACAAAGACAATTTATCATTGCTTTCCTCTTTTGGTTCTTGCTTTTTTCTCTGATTACCTCCCCACAATGGGAATGACTTCATCAGGGTGCGTACGAAAACCACCCTCTATGATTTCCAAAAGACACTATCACAGCTCACTTAGAATGCAACCAGTCCAAACCAGCCACAACAAATATGTATCATCCAACTTTAAAGACCAGACAAAGAGTGAACCATCCAAATTTACAACCTGAAAATCAGGTTTATGGTTCGCTGCACGTAATTTACACCTCCATTATAGAGTTTGTGTCGTCCTTCTCAACTTAGTCATCTTCAACAAGCCTATCTGTAATTGATCAGGATTGAAACTCACTCCTTCTACGTCTTATAAGGAGAATGGGTTATCTTATTTCTCTGAATCGACAATTTTCGATTATTTAATCTAATCTATACCCTCTAATCTTGGTATTCTGATAGAAGAAAGTTAACAATAAAACTGGTCATAAAGTAGGGCTTGATATCACCATGGCAACCATTCTCCATTGCTTAATAGAAATTTAGAATTCAATACACAAAGGTTGCTATCTTTCCTAGTATTTAATTCTTTCATCTTTTCTGGGTCGGTGCCCTCTTCTAGTGGAGTTACTTTCTTATTAGTTATAAAGTTATAATACACAGACATCATACATCAGTATATGAACCCTGGTTTGAAAATTGAAATAATCCTAGCTTCAAGAGTATCCTACAATGACAATCCATACATATCATTAGTGCATCATAACCCTGATATAATTATATGGCTTTAGTTGATTCAAAATATTGTTGTATGATTGAAACCTTTCAAGCAATGAGAGCACAAAGCAGAAAATAAACAAATTGTTTAAAGTTAGTGAAACTAATAAATCACACATTTTGCTGCCAAAAGAAACTAGGATGAGAAAGATAACCTAATTATTGTATACTAAATAGAACAAATGAAAACATACTAGAAGAGCTTCATGTGTTGGGATAGCACAATGCCAAGGAAAACAAAAGCTGGACCATCAATCCATGACCGTGCATTTCTACCTATCAAAAATACAGTTCAGAGCTACAAAAGCCAAGACATTACCTACTCTTGGGAAAGTTACACCCACTTTTCTTTTTCATTTCAAAAGCAAAAAGTTTTTTGTTTCTCATCTTTATTTTGTTCTTTCCCCCCTTATAATGAGCTTAACAGTACCACTTTGCATAGTAGAATAGGGAACACAGAAAGGGTACTTTAGAAGAAAGCAATTTGATCAAGAGATGGGCCAAAAGGAAGGGAGATTTGGTTAGATCAACTTAGCAGTTTCCTTTTAACTCTCTGAAAAGATCAGTAGGAGGATGGCAATGACACAACGCAAGAAGTACATTTCCTGCATAACTCATCTACATTGAAAAAAGAATCTTGTTCTAAACTTGTATCATAACAACAAAATTAATAATGTGTCGAACAAGTAATTACTACAACCTCATACTTTTTCCTGTGAGCTTGGGACCTTGACTTCTGGTTTTTGTTCTTCACTCACAGTTGTAGGTTCATCAGTGAGAACCTCTGTATTAGGCTCAGGTTCTTTTTTAAGTTCTGTCTCAAACTCCTTTGCAGCCTGGAAAGTACACCAATGAATCAGATAACTGAGTTTAGCAGAAAGATAGAAATGGTATATCAATGTGTTTTCCGTTGTTGTTATTCCATTATTTACAGATTAACACACATTGATAAACTGCAGCAGCACTCAAATCAGTCTTTGATCAGGCGTAAGCACACTATAAACTTATAAGGAACCGCATAAATACATTCTTATTTGTTTGTTTCTTCAGTAGCCTTCTATGAATGCTTGGTATAAAATATAATACAGGTAAATAATTTTTAAGTAGGACTAATATTTCCTTGCCAATTGATAACCCACTATGATGTACAAACTTTATTGGAATCTAAAATGATTTGACTGATATTTACAACTACTCTGTTGATTAACAATTAATGAGCCCCCTGGTTTCCTAAAACGAGCTTGAGCTAGCGCTCTCAAAAACTACTAGCTCAAGATCCTTCTACAAAGAAGCAATTTTGTACATGAATGCTTTAATACAGACCACTTGCTGATCAAAAAAGTAAAAATTTGAAGGGACAAAAAAAGTGAACTATAATCAGGGGTTATGTTTATAGTATTCTTGAATGTGTAACTTATGATTGTCACTGAATCACTCACTCCTAACTAGATGCAACAAAATTAACAACTTTGTTATCTTACTTGTCTATATGCATCAATATGCTCATTATCATCTGGGATTTTCTCAGATTAAGCTTCTGCATAACCCATCTCAAATTAAGAGCGTGTACACACTACATGCACCATAGTGCACAGACAGCAGCAGTATCTCACCCAAGCCAAGCAAACTAAGGGAACATTTGTCATGCACAGAAACAGGAACAAGTATTTCACCAATATTCTTTTAGAAGAAAACATTTACAGCTTGGAACAAAGGAATGATGAATATGATAGAAAAGATGGCCTTTTTTTTGGGATTGAAATTAGAGAGGATGGAAAGGGTGTGTGTTTTTCCTCATAATATATAGTGAGCAGAAAGGAAACAAAGGATTTCCTTCTTTGGTACTGCAGATAAGAAGGTAACGTAGTAGAATTTTCTTGTGAATAACCTTTCAATTGCTTTTGGATCTTAAATCATCCCTACAAACAGATAATCAAGGTGTTTGAGAGGTTGTGAGGGAGTGAGAATACTACAGAGTACAGACCCTTCATTTTTTCCTTTATATCACAGTAGAAGAACTTTTACTTACTGCATCTCTTCATCCTAATTCTTTTTTACCCCTTTTATGTGTACTGAATTAGACTAGTAACACAGATCAATATCATCAATGTCACTGTCATTTTTACTTCCAACTCTAAATCTAAATCCAATACCAGAACACTACCGTAACCCACCTAAGGTGAAACTAACATTTGGCATTCAAAATGCTGTAAAATCTACAGATGGGAGATTATCAGTTTCTTTTGTAAGAGAGAGGTACTTTATTGAGTGTAATCTATGCAAAGAGAACATAAAACCAAATGCTACAAAGAATGAAATCGTCTGCAATTATATTCACATGTACATTGTCCACTACACATCAACAGTTGTGAATATTGCAACACTATGGTTGACAGGGAATGATGGGGATGCATGTATAATCGCAAACAAAGTTTTACAACTAACTCCACAAAGACATGTACAAGGCAGAAACAACAAATTGCTAAAAGCATAAAGCTTTCAGTTCCAGAACAACCAACAATCTTAGAGACTCCAATAATTGCCCCATCAACATAATATACAGTTGAATTGAGAAGTTTGGATTATTCGACTTTAACTTTTCACCATTTCATACAAAATATAAAGAATTTGCTAAACTTAACACGAATACAGCTATCTAAACTTGATTTACTTCCTATTGAACAATGAACAGAAGTCCTAAGCTAGAACTGGCCTTCTTCCTATCAGTAAATTCAACTAAGTCCCCCATTTCTTGTGCAACCAGAGTAGCTCAATCAACCTATGTACCCAATTGCATAATATAAAACCTCTATCAATAGAACATGCATACAACACTAGAGCCCAAAAGGCAATAACTTCATTCATTTTCTAAACAACAAAACAAGATCCAGATAATGAAATCTACCTGTTGGAAGCTCTTGATAGTCTTCCCTAAACTCTTCCCAACTTCAGGCAACTTCTTGGGCCCAAAAACCAGAGCAGCCACACCAGCAATAACAGCAAGCTCAGGGACCCCAAGACCAAACAAAGCATTACAAGTGAGACCCTTCCTGGCTCTCTCAGTTCTGCTCCTGCCCAGAACCAAACCACTGATGTTGACCTTGTTTCTGGTCATGAACAAATTGGTGGTGCCATTGTTGGTCAAGAACATGGACTGGGATGAAGCGAAAGGAACTGAAGGTGGAGATCTTGGAGTGGATAGAGTTAGAGATGAGATCTCCATTTCTTCTCAGATTTTCTCTCTAACTTTTGTGGGTTTTGGAGATTTTGGAGCTTTTGGTTGAATTTGTGTGTTTTTAAACTGAGGACTCGGAGGATCAGATAACATGAAGCAGGGGAAAGGTAGCTTCAAGCATTATACCATTCTCTCTTGTTTTATCTTGGTGGGACCTTTAGAAACTATATTTGACCAATGATTTTCACATGGGCAACTCTTACTTTCATCTCTTTGACATTTAAGTCTCCAATTTTATTGGGTTAAAACAATAAAGATCCAACCCTTATTCGCTATTTCAGTTTCTGGGTTCTCCAATTTCATTCAGTAAAAACAGAAAAGATCCAACCTTTATATACTTTTTGCAGAGATAAATATAATCTGCTTCAGTTTCATTCAGTAAACCCACATGCACTCTCTGCCAAGACTTAGAGCTCTTTCTCTCCTAAACCTGAAACTGAAATCCACACACCAATTGAAGCAAGCCCATGCTCAGTTGATTACCAATGGTCTCAAATCAACTTCCATATATGGCAGGCTAATCCAGCACTACTGTGCCTTATCAGACCCAGAAAACACCAGCCTTTATGCCCATTTAGTATTCAAACACTTTGATGATCCTAATCTGTTCCTGTTGAACACTTTGATTAGATGCACTCAACCTAAAGACTCCATTTTTCTTTTTGCCAACTGGGTTTCTGAAGCAAGCTTGTGTTTTGATGACTTTACTTACAAGTTTGTTCTTGGAGCTTGTGCTAGGTTACCTTCAGTACCAACATTAGTAGTAGGTAGAGAAATTCATGCCCGGATTGTAAAAGAGCGTATCATGTCAAACATTTTAGTGCAAACTACCTTGCTACATTTTTATGCTAGTAATAAGGACCTTGGTTCGGCACGTAAGATGTTCGATGAAATGTCTGAGAGAAATAGTGTTACGTGGAATGCAATGATCACGGGGTACTCTTCGGAAAGAGAAAGTGCCCCAGATGCATTGCTGTTATTTCGGGACATGTTGGATGGCGATTCTGGGGTGAAACCTAATGATACTACAATGGTTTGTGTTCTTTCGGCGGCTGCTCAGTTGGGTGTGTTGGAGACTGGTACTTGTGTGCATGGTTATGTAGAGAAGTCAATGCCTGCTTCTGATAGGGATGTTTTTATGGGAACTGGTCTTGTTGATATGTACTCGAAATGTGGGAGTGTCGATTGTGCTTTAAACGTTTTTAAGCGCATGAAACAGAGAAATGTCTTGACTTGGACAGCAATGGCAACAGGGCTGGCTATTCATGGTAAGGCAAGTGAAGCACTGGAGCTTTTGGATGTAATGAAAGCTCATGGAACAAACCCAAATGCAGTGACTTTCACCAGCTTGCTTACAGCTTGCTGCCATGTTGGGCTTGTTGATGAAGGCCTCCATTTGTTCCATTTGATGAAGAGCAAGTTTGGAGTCACGCCTCAGATGCAGCATTACGGTTGCATAGTCGATCTGCTTAGCCGAAGTGGGCATTTGAATGAAGCCTATGACTGTATAGTAACAATGCCAGTTGAACCTGATGCTGTCTTGTGGAGGAGTTTGCTAAGTGCATGCAATGTTCATGGGGATGTCTCAATGGGAGAGAAGGTAGGTAAGAAGCTGCTCCGCATCCAGCTGGCGCAGAGTTCTACAGATGCAACTCCAAAGAGTGAAGACTATGTAGCTTTGTCAAACATTTATGCTCATGCTGAAAAGTGGGATGATGTGGAGATGGTGAGAGAGGAAATGAAGGTCGTGAGAATAGACAATAAAGCTGGCTCTAGTTCAGTTCAAACTACTAGCAATCATGTCTTGGACGGGTTATAGTTTGCTACTTTGGTAGGAAGTGAAGATGCAAAGCATTGAGCTTGCAAAGACACCATTAGCATCTGTGATCGAAATTTCATGATTCTGAGTTTATTCTCGTACTTTTCCGATTGAATTACTTGCAGGTTTGACTGATGTCTAATACTCTAATGTAATCAAGGCTATTTACTCATGGACCCTGTCTGTGACTGTCTTATATGTAATGTAATCAAGGCTACATTACATGTCTTTTCCCTCTGGGTGAAATGAGGTGCATATATTTTGTTGCTCTGTTTAGAGTTTCTATGCAAATAACTCACTGATGCAGTAATATCAGAGACATTTACTGGCTCATGGAAGCAATGTGATTAACAGTCTTTTCTATGCATGGCATCACATGGCAAGCCGTAGGTGGTGAAAGTATGGATCAGATTAATTCAGTATAGTTGGGATAAACAATAGCAAGTTTTACATAACTAAGCTCCAAAGTTGCAATACAGCTGCTGTTCAGCATCATTCAATAAATCCTTCCTCATGCTTAGATAATCATTGAGCTTGTAAACTACTGCTCTCCACTGCGGATCCGCTTCTGGAGACGCTCTAAGCTATCAACTCGCTTTAAGGAAGGTGTTCGTCCCATCTTGTTCCCCGCCACTTCTGTTGATGTTGCTGCAGAAGTCTGCTGTGCATTTTCAACTGACGGGGTATTGTCTGCCAAACCATTGTTGCCTCTGAAATCATGAGTTTGCATAGAGTTATTAGATGAAGGTTGGAAACAGTGATGGTTTGGGTCATCTTGCACGGGAACAGTGGCATCTGTTGATGTTTCTGAAGGGCTTCCGTCAAAAGGTGTCATACTGATTGAGGACACATCTGACATAGTATGAAACAAGGGGTTTGATCCGGTTAGTCTTTTCACTGTCTCCTCCGCCATCTTTACCTAGAAAAGGAAACAACAAAATCACATCATTGCTTCATCTTGTACTAATACTTGTGTAAATCTAGATTTGTCTTGCGCCAATGTTACCTTTGCTCTCAATGTTTCAATATCAGCTTTCAAAACTCTGTTGTCAACGGCTGCTTCATTGTACTTCTGGTTTATATCAGCTAGACGCTTCAATAGGGAGGAGTTCTCAACTCTTAATTGAGCCGCCTGTACAACATTGAGTAAAAGATCAGAAGAGAGAGACTGCAGAAGCAAGAACAATTGACTCCAAGAGGTGGCAACTAAAAAGGCGTCTGAACCTGTGTCTCGAGCTCAGTCAGATGGGCCTGCTTTCTTCTTCTTGAGCGTCTAGCTGATTCTCTATTAGAGAGCATTCTGGAAATGGCCACAACTTAGTGGAAGGGAGTAGAATGAAATGTAGTCAAACCAAGAAAGTAAACCCATACATCTCAACAATTTCACTAGTCCAGAATGAGAAAAGAAACATCATTTTGTTTGTCCATGCATGCATGGACTTTTTTTTTTTTTTAGTACTATTTCTTTGAGGAACTTAACCAAAATGGTCTATGTTCAAGATGCTATCACATGAAACAAGCTAAGATCACACTCATATTAATAAAATTTCCTTCTGAAACTAGTCCCCGGTCCCCAGTACCTAAAGAATACGAAAGCATATAAAACCACCATTAGAACAGCTTTTTTACCTCCTCACGCGTTTGGCATCAGTAGGGTCCATATTTTCTGTCATTGCAGTTTCTCCTTCAACTTCCTCATCATCTGAGAGTTCTCTGGATGATCCACTTGTTGCTTGCCTTATTGGAACCGCAGATCTATTTCGTATTGTACGCAATGCAGGAATTCCAAATGGTGCATTAGCATTCTTATCATATGACCTGCATAAATCATTCCCAGCTCCTACATGGGTTAAAGAAAAAGCGGATGATATTCCGAGTACATAACATCTTATCATGCCATAGCTCTATAGATAATGGAGTAACCCTATCTAAGAAAAGCAGAAAGAATAAGATCAAATTGATGCCTTTGTGGAGATGCTACTATATCTAGACATGATGTACATCATACAATTAAGCACATACCATTGTATATGCGTAAAAACAGAAATGCAAACCTTGAGAAGAGGCTTGAGATCCCAGTTGCAAAGCATCGGAAGCCTGTTGCCCACTATCAGCTAAGGAAGCAGAATCTTGAGCTTTCACTGAAGATCCCTATGAAACGACCAGAACATATCAGCTAGGCGTTTATCTATACAGAAAAAAACATTGCTTCAAATCTATTTCAACCCATGATAAGCAAAGAGGAGGCATCCCACACAAAACACACACATTTATTGGAGCCAAAATGACAGCTAATATCAGGAGTTAACATGGCGTTGCTCACAGATATCATATCACATGCTTCACACTTTAGATGGCAAACCAATATAAGCAGTCTAATTAGAAACCTAATTAACCAGTAATATCTACGGTCCAATATGCTAATCCTTCTCCTTATTTCCTTATGTTTAAGTAAACTCTATACTTTCTGGAGTTCCTTTAACGGGATACTGCTCTTCCTTCATATAACTCCTTGCCTTATTGCCCTTACCTTCTATCCCTTGTTTTCCTTCTGTAAAATTACATCCACTTCGGGAAAGTTACTTTTGCCATTACAACGAAGGTCCCACAAAATCCACAACCAAATTTCCCAAAGTAAAGTAATTTCTTTTGTCCCTTTCAATTGTTCATTCTATGATGCACAACATCAACCACTTTTAGCTTAGATCTACCCACCTGAACAGTTCCAGAGAAACACACACCACAAGAGAAACTGAACACCAAACCAACCAGAGCAAAACTTCATCCCTCTAGAACAGTAAAAAACCACCCACAAATATCACATTCACCAACAATCAAAACACAGTCAAAAGTAAAAAAAAGACTCCAACTTTCAACCCAGTGAACCCACATACTACAATCACCATATTTACCAAGTTACCAAGTCCCAGTTCAGTTTAATTGTTTAAACCAGGTTTTCATTGAACCCAGAAAGAAAAGCACGTACCTTTACGCGAGACAAAGCCACAGCAGCACAAGCCAGATCGAGCTTGGTCTTAAGGAAAGCCTGATACTCCTCAGAATCCACAGGAACATTAGGAGCCTTAAACGAAGCTGCACTGCTGCTAGTGTTACTATGATTTGGCCCATTTGGGAAGGCCATACTTGTTGCATTGACCTTGATCTCTTCAACTTCATTATTCTGAGCTTGTTGTTGTTGTTGTTGTTGTTGTGAGGAAGATGAAGGTGAAACAGAGCCTTGTTGTTCTTGGAGAAAACGCAGGAAGGACCACTCTGAAGTGCTTCTGTTCATTTTGGAAAGCTCATCTTCATCTTCATTTTCATTTTTTCCAGAAGAAGACCAGAGATGGTCAGAGATTTCTTCCATGGAAGAGAACACCCTATCCATCTTTTTTCCTCTGTTTTTTCTTTTCTCGCTCCTATTGTCCTGGTTTGGATTTTATCTGATTTGGGATCCTTAAAAAATAGACATATTTATTTTACTATCACTATGGAAATCAATTGATTTGTATTAAATGGGAAATATCAAGTTTGTTTTTTGATGGTGAGATGGAGATTCTCTGTATTGGTTAGGGCAATGCTTTGGATAATTATATTCTGTGGGGTCATGGGGGAAACTACCAGAATTCAAATGATAATGGATAGGGAAGGTTTCCTTTTGGGGTTTGTGGACTTGAGATCTTGTAGGGAGAATCAGGTTTTAGACTTTTATGGTGTTCACAAAATTTAGATGATCATAATGTAATTTGGGTTTTGTGGTATATGAGATTGGATGGAAGAATTGACATGCTTAGGAACTTGACAAATTGGTGGGTATTCACATTTGAGATTTAAGTGAGAGTTTTGATGGGGGTTTTTATGCAAGACTTGTTCATTGTGTTTGAATACATTGAACTCAACCAAGATTGAAGATGAAGATGAGCATGTAGTAATCAAATCATCTCCATCCTATTCTCATATCTTTGATTTCTTTCAGCTCAAAAGTAACATCAAAAGGACTCTTTTTTCATATCCTTGATAGGAATAGAAGACTTGTTTTTTCAAATGGGAGGAGTGATTTGCAAGCTAAGAAGAGGAGATGCCGCGGCTCTAACTCCAGGATCCCCAACTCCATTCCATGAATTCTATTGTGGATAAACACTAAATCTCTCCCACACACTTGTATCATTGGGGGTCCAATATGTTCTCATTTTAACGTACCTAGAGTCCCATTTGTCTCTTCCTCTTTCCTCCTCTTGGTGCTCCTACCACTAACTAGAGTTTAGCCATTGAAACTTTTTGCTTTTAATTCCTTGGACCCTAGCCATAACTAAACAAAAATTGACCTATCACCCTGTCCCAGTGCTTACTTTTGAGCCACTTAGGCCCCAAGTTATATTGCATTTTTTAAGGTTCCATAGAAATGTGGTAAAAACTTGTGGTGGAGGTCCATTAGAAGGTTCTTTCATGATTTGGGGCTTAGAATTAACTAATCTCAGTCCCTTCAAGCTTATCCATAATGAGCCATAAGTAGGGAAATGTCATTTTCAGATTCCCAAACACATAAACCAAAGGGAGACAAGGATCAATATAATTTACTATAGTATAATAACACTCAAATAGTCAAATTGCATTGGTATTTATAGATAGACACAAGGAATCTAGGAATACACAAATATAGCAAACCAACTGCAAGTCTGTCTGTAACATAGCACCTGGTGTGCACAAATGCAAAAGCATAAATGGTGTCAAATTCAAAACTTATTTGGCGACCTGATGAGAGAAATATATTGAAATACTTGAAACTAATCAACGCCTGTCTCCTGCCACAGATTCAGCAGAGAAGAGGTACTTGACTCGCGAAAGAACTGAATCACTTGCAGGGTCGTACGGGTGATCCTTGGAAGGGATTTCCAATATAGCTGGAACTGGTTTGTTGTAGCTATCAACTAGAAACCTTATCATGTTTGCTACCTGAGAAAAAACAGAAGCAAAATCATATTAATCATCCTGAACTACCGGTTTCAAAGGAAAGTAAGGAATGCAAAACAGATATTGCCTTAGAATAGCTACAACCATAACAGTTGATTATCTTCTTCATAGTATGAGAACTTACATATTGGCAGATTAAGACAATGGCAATATCATCCTTTGTGGTAAACTCTTTGAATGCATCTTCAATTTGCTTAATTGTTGTTTCTGAGCAGAAAACCAGAAACACATACTATTAGTAGATGTAAAAATAAGAATCAATATATGAACCTTGCATGAAATATTAATATATATAGTATAGCTACACACCTACAGTTAAAACAAAAGCTAAGTTTCTCGCTCAACAAGAGAAAGTCACTAGAAATTTTATTTAATGAGAGCGGTTGCAGGATACTTTCAAAAGCTGCTACACTGGATACAAAAAAAAAAAAGAAAAAAAGTAAAGGAAACCATTATGACAGACAAAAACAATTAACTTCTCTGCCATTATCGTCATCCTTAACCAATATGTAATCTTTACTTTGCTTCACTAATCAACCATACAACATATTCTTTTGATTTTTCTCCTTTTGCAATAAGCAAAAAAGAGTATTTTTAACAAAAAACATCAATACTTGCAACAGAGCAATATCTCAGCCAAACGAAATATAGTTTTGGTAGGAATTCTAGATAGAATTCATTTTTTGGAAGCTTGTAACTACCCTCCCTTTGCCTAATCTCTTTTCATTCAGTGTTAATTGGAAATAACATCTTATAAATAGGTTCAGGATCATAGATAACAACTGGGATTTTAATCTGATTGCTTATTTCCATACATATAAAGAAAGAAAGGATCAATCTGGATGAAGTTCGAATATTGAAGCATCAACAACAATCAGTTCCAAAAGAAAAGAAAAATTCCATAGAGTTACCATACTTGAATCAACTATAAGATAATTTGTCTTTCTGCGCAAGTCAACATTGCCCACTCCAGCAAGCAGAAATCCAGTTACAGTGTCCTACATGATAACAATCTCTTCATTAAGTGTGTTTTCCAGATTTATAAAATGTGATTCATATCTATCAAGAATAACTAATAGGATATTGCAATACTCATTACCACCCTTAAAGAACAGAAAATCAGCAGATGAGGAGTAAGCATGAATCTTCTGACATATGCACCCACAGTCAAGAGGATCAAAATGTCTAATTCATGGTGTACTAGTATACAAATAGCAACAGTTTATAATCACTTAAGGCAACTCTCTGGAAACCAACCTCAAATGTAACGAGCGTTTTATTCTTCATTCACAAACATGATTTCCTTTAAATTAGTGGCAAAGAAGTTGCTTTTTCTAAATCACAAAACACAAAATGGGGAAGCAAAGATGAAATACTTCGGTTGCAAAGAAGAAGAAAAAAACTATAAAAGGTTGTCAAACTGTGCACACGACTTCCAGATAACATTTATCAAATCATCAGCTATCACTACACTAATTCTGCATCTAACTAAACGTTTTTGAAACAATTTGGTCCCTAATCAGCACTCTATACATGTACAAATAATGAAGAACAAATAATTAAAAAAATTACAAAATACAAAACAACATTATCCATATACCTCATCAGCAATCATGGCAATGAGTGCAGAGCTCTTATTAGGGATACCAGTTCTTCCAGCCATTATAATTCGATATCAACTACATCAAGAACAACAAAATCCATCAAATTCAACTCAAATAGCCCAATTCAGCTCAATTTCCAGTTCAGATGATCAATTATCAAATTTTCAATTTGCATCAAAATCGTGAACTGGGTTAGAAAATCAAGCAATGAAATTAACAATTGGATAGAAATAGAATCGAGAAAGAACAGAAAGGTGGTACCTTTGGAATGAATAAGAGAAAACTCTGCTCCAGTATTACAGATCTGTGAAGAAAGGAGAAGAAAGAGACCCGAATAAAAGCACACCTCCGGAATCCGGATCCGGGTCGAACCTCTTTTTATTTTTTTCCTTTGGTTTCAAAGGCCCAATAAAAGGCCCAAACAGATGTGTAAAGATGTTGACTTTGACCTGGGTGTGCTTTATATATCTTCTTTCTGCTTCTTCGTTATTTGCAACAACTAAAAGAAGTGTCTTGCAGATGAGCAAGTCCCATGTTGGATGTGGAAAGCTCTGAGAGTTTTTACTCTGTATTAAGTTGGGATCACAAGATAAAGGTCATGGCTGATCGTTCTGGACCCTCAGTAAGTTTTCGTATGTTATTAAATTCTTAGGCTTTTTGTCATTGATTGATCAGAAATTCTTCTCAGTTTAAGAAGTTACAAGTTATTGTTGTTGTTGGTTTTTCCAGGGATAAATGTTATGACTGAGTTAGTCATTCTTGAACAACATAGGGCTCCAGTAGAGACAGAGTGCTATCAGTGAGGAGTTGTTAGATGCAGGAGCAGGATCTGTTTGTTAAGTTCAGCATGCACAATTGCTGAGCCTGTATGTTGTGAAAAATGCGGATCTCAAGAGCGGCTTTTGAGGATCTAAACAACATATAGTCTCTCTTTTTTTTGTTTTTTCTTCTCTTTTTTGCAAAATGACAGATATTAGAATCTTTTGAGTTCTAAAGACTTAGTGTGGATATACAGTATGTTGAATTCTTGAATCTCATGGATTTGATAGCAGAAGCCAAAATGATAAACTGTGAGGAATTTCAGTATCTTTTTGTTGCGATTTTGTCATCTGTTTAAATGCAACAGCTTGTCCGCTATGTCTTTCTTTCCTTCCGTGCATGATCGTGTCAACAACAAGCAGAAGCACTCAATTGCTTCAGATCTATGAATGCTTATCATTTTGCTGTTTGCTGCTTGGAATTCGCTCATCTGAATATGTTATCCTTCATATGAATTTGTGATAAGAATGTTAGCTCCTCAAAACAATGCGCTTACCGTAATCCATAGGCCCCAAAACCAACAAAGGACAAACTGGAAAATAAAGAAAAGGAAGATGCAAATCATAGAGTAAAACTGAAAACTTCTTTCTTATGATGGACATTTGAGTTTAAGTTTAATCCATATTCATAAGTTTAACTTAACTTATACAAATATTTAGAAGTCTCAGAACCCTAATGTACTACTCATACTCATGATATGATGATATTTTCTGTATTTGTTGGCTGGACCTAGCTCGTTCAAACCTGCAAGTCCTCTGTGTTACTGTGTACTGTACATGCAGAACAGAACACTGGTCCTTTCTTGAAGCAATTTGACTGAATAAATTTGAGGCTTTTCATTTAAAAAATTCTTACGTCTTTATATATCTTCATTCATCCTCATGGAATACAGACCACACCATCTCCAGACCTTTCATTTCAAATCATGCCTTTCATGTTTTGGAGAGCTATGAGGCTAACAATGTTAATTTAGTTAAGATCACAAGTTAACCAGATATGACCGCAGGTAGTTCTCAACAGTGTTTTGTCAGTAATTTTTTTGTAGTTATTACTTTCTGTTGGTTTGAGACTTGAATTAAGGGCATGATAGGCATCTATGGTTTTGTCCATATATATTGTGTTCTACCCTTTTGTTTCTTTGTACTTACCTTCATCTATATGCAGCAAATTGGTCTTCTTGGCAAAGGCCATCTCCAGAGGGAGTATTTGGAGCACTAAGCAGCTTTTATGTGGCAGCGGTTCAACGAGTACCACTAACTCCAGCAGGCCACCTCTCTGCTTTATAGCTTTTACCAAATCCAAATGAATATATGATACATGGGAGTGTTCTGGGTTACAAAATGCAATGCGGGAGCCGTTGATTACTACATTTATTGCATTTGTGACACTGGAGTAGACTTTGCCTTAGTGGACAAGTTACGGATTTGTCTTGTAGATCCAATGTTGGATGTGGAAATCACTGTCAATTTACCATGTATTAAGTTAGGATCACAAGTTATTTGGCCATGACCTTTCAAGTTTCTGAAATCTATTCCTTTAATTTGTAGTATTCACTTTTCAGTCTCCTTGCGCTTATTAAATTCTTAGGCTTTGGCTGCTTGATCATAGAAACTCTCAGGGTTAGAATTCTTGCCACATAGAAACAAACATGTATCGGAGACTTGGTGGAGATTATAAGCTTATTGATAATTTCATTATCTAATTGCTACCTCTTTGTTTCCTTTGTGTAAGTAGAAGCACACAGTTACTGAGCATGTTTCTTCTTCCTGCTATGGAATTTGCTCTGCATATCTATAATTCATATGAACTCCAAATCCATGTCTATACCACCATACCATGGGAATGCAGATGAAAATGAAGGATCAAAGTCGTAAAATTAGAGAGAAAAGAAAATGAATTTAAAGTTGGTGAAGTAAAGAAAAACCAAGAAGGACTAAATGGAAAATGAAAAAAAAAAAAAATCAAAATCAAAGATTAAAACTTAAAACTTCTCTCTCATAATGGACATTTGAGTTTAAGTTTACTCCATATTCATGAGTTTAACCTATACAGATATTTAGGAGTCTCAAAACCCTAATGTACGTAGTACTTACAGTACATGATATGATGATTGATTCTGTATTTGTTGACTGGATACCTAACTCGTTCAAAACTTCAAACCTGCAAGTCCTCTGTGCACTGTACAGAACTGAACTGGTCCTGTTTTGAAGGAAGTTTAACTGAATAAGTTTGAAGGATTTTCATTTCATCCCCTCGTCTTTATATATCTTCATTTATCCTCATGACCTCATGGAATACACACCACCCCATCTCTAGACTAGTTTTCATTTCAAATCACAGTTTCATGTTTGGGAGAGCCTTGAGTCTAACAATGTTAATTAAGTTAGGATCACAAGTTAACCGTCCATCACTGCTGGTTGTTGTTGTTTCCAACGCTCGTGTTTGGAACAAGCTATCTGTAAACAAGGGAGATGTATAGGTTGGTTTAAATTTTAACACCTAAACCCTATATACCCCATAATGTACTTATTTGTATTTAGATTTCGAATGAAAAGCTGTTCTGAACTCCATAGCATTTCAAATATAACCAAGGATTGTCTTGCAAATCATGCCTTTTATTTTCCGCACTCTGTATTTGTCAGACTTTTACTCTCATTTTTACAACTTTGTATTTACATTTTTGTTTGTTTGAACTTTGAAGCATCTCTGGCTTTCTCTGTTGTGTTATACGGACTTATACCCTTCTGTTTCTGTGTGCTTATCCCCATCTACATGCAGCATGCCGTGTATGCCTGGATCATGCCCTTTAGTTTCTTTTGCCTGGATCATGCCCTTTATGCATGCATATCATGTCTTTTTTTTATTTTTGCTTGGTTTGGTTTAGTTTAGGCCTTATGTTCAATATAGCAATTCAGCACCGACATATTTGCGTCTATGAAACCAAACATGTGACCGGCTTATAGCTCCGGCCGGCATCCCACGGTACCAAACCACTTGAATGTGGATGAAATTGAAATAACTTGGGTGACCAACTATAGCTGGTCACTTATAGGTGACAAACACCAACAAGAAATAAACAAGTGTCAACAATAATTATAAACAAACATGTCAAATACCCAAAACTCTCATGTTATGTCCTTAAATTACAACCAAATCTTTTAAAATGGCCGGATCGAAGTTGGGTTCATGAAAATATAACGCCTCATTTATATCACAGTTAAAAATATTAACCATCGAACTACAAATTTCGGAAATATCAACTTTCAACATTGTTTTCATATTGTGTGGACAAGATGATGTGCGGACAAGATGCAAATTCATGGGGGAATGACAGGAAGACGAAGAAAAAGGAAGGTGCTAAAATCACAGATGTTATTTGGTATTTCACTTGTCATTGACAGGTGAGTTTGAGTTGGATTTTGATACCAAATAGGACACTATCAGAAATCAATTTACCTAAGGTAAAAACCAACAGAGAGAAGTTTCCTGGTGATTTCTCCTGGTCCCAAACGAAACCAGCCTCGGTTTCAGTCCCCCTTTCCCCGAATCTTCTCACTCTTGTCAATCAATCTCGCACTCTTGTCAATCAATCTCGTACTCACAAGACAATAGCAACTGTTTTGGGGAGCCCCATTGTTTTGGTACCCCAATTAGTTACCAAAAGATAAAACAATTTCCATATGGAAAATATCAAAGAAAAGCACTTCTCTTATTTTCTGCCCATTCAAAAAAGTCCTGAAATTAACTCACACAACAAGAGTAAAACTGTAAAAGCACCCATTTTTTTATTAAGAAAACTGTAAAAGCACTTGCTTTTTTGGCCAGAAGCACGTTGCAGTTCGCACAATATATCTCTCCATTATTTTGGGGGAAATAAGAAAATATACATTAAACTTGTGGCCCTGTTTGGTTTGCTGCGTCCCAACTCCCAAGTTCTATATATAGCAGTGTGTTACAGAACCCATACCATTCACCTCCTTTCTCTCAGAACCCTTTACCTCTCATCTTCTTCTCTTCAACCTCAAAGCTCCAAACTTTACGCATTCCAGGTATAAACCCCACCTGGGTTTTCTGGGTTTCTCTCACTATGCTCTTTCATGGCATTTGTATTTTGATTTTAGGTTGTAATATTTGTTGGGTTTGCTTTAATTTGCTCTATAATGGCTTCTCTTTTGGTTTCTGTTAGCAAAATGATATGAGTCATATGTTGGTGTTGTTTTGTAAAGCAGGTTTCTTTGGGGGTTTTGTGCTCAAATTTCATTCCTTTTTGTTCACTGTGGGATGGATACTTGTTTCCAAGTTTCGTTGTAATTTTGTTGTATTAGGTTAAGCAAAGCAGCAGAGAATTCTATACCTGTTCTTGTTCATTAGAGTTACTTTACATGTTAATGTACAAAGAATTTGGTGTAAAACTTGCTTCTGCTGATGAAATGGCATTGGTTTTACATTTAGTTTTTGAAGTATACTGGAATTGATACTTGATTCATATTGTTATTCATTTGTATCAGTGTGATGGTGTATGTTAGTAGTAATAACATTCTTTGTGATTTGTCAGCAAAGTTAGTAAACTGATCTGTAAGTGCCTGTAATTTTTAGTAATAAAGTCCTTACATTGTGCGGTGAATCTATCTTGCAGTATGGGAAGTGCTGGTGAGAGTGGCTATGGCGCATACACCTATGAGGCCCTCGAGAGGGAGCCTTATTGGCCCTCAGAAAAGCTCCGAATTTCAATTACTGGGGCTGGTGGCTTTATCGCCTCCCACATTGCCCGCCGATTGAAGAATGAGGGCCACTACATTATTGCTTCTGACTGGAAGAAGAATGAGCACATGACTGAAGACATGTTCTGCCATGAATTCCATCTTGTGGATCTCAGGGTCATGGATAACTGCTTGAAGGTTACCAAGGATGTTGATCATGTATTCAACCTTGCTGCTGATATGGGCGGCATGGGATTCATTCAGTCCAATCACTCTGTCATTATGTACAACAATACCATGATCAGCTTTAACATGCTGGAAGCTGCTAGGATCACTGGAGTGAAAAGGTTTGTGGTCTTTAACATGGTACATTTTGGCCTTGAGCTAGAATGTTCAGCACATTTTACCTGAAGCATATGAATTCCTAACAATTCAGTTAAAAAAATGGTACCTTACCTCTAACTTTGGAGATATACTTGACAGTTTTCCATATCTGTTATCTGGTTTCTGCAGGTTTTTCTATGCTTCCAGTGCTTGTATTTATCCTGAGTTTAAGCAGCTGGAAACTAATGTGAGCTTGAAGGAGGCGGATGCGTGGCCGGCAGAGGTAATGTACTCTGTGGTAATGGCTTTTGGAATCTAGTTCTCAACACATTTAATGTGATTGTTCTTTCTACCTTTCTTTATAGCCTCAAGATGCTTATGGCTTAGAGAAACTTGCAACTGAGGAGTTGTGCAAGCACTACACCAAAGACTTTGGAATTGAATGTCGTATTGGAAGGTTCCACAATATTTATGGTCCCTTTGGAACCTGGAAAGGTCAGTGCTTAGCTGTGGTAATTGTTAATATATATGCATGGTTTTATTGCTTTGTAGCCTAATTTGTTTATTGATGGTATATCTGTCGTATAGGGGGCAGGGAAAAGGCTCCTGCTGCTTTCTGCAGAAAGGCTCTCACTTCCACTGATAAGTTTGAGATGTGGGGAGATGGACTTCAGACCCGATCCTTCACCTTTATTGATGAATGTGTTGAAGGTGTACTCCGGTAAGCACCTTTTTCTTAGAAAGTAGGAAAATCTTTTTCATTAAAGTTCTTGACTCTGAAACTAAGTAAGATTAGTATGTGCTGCTTCGACAAGGCATAAAAAGTTTTCCTGATAAGTTAGTAATGGTAAAAGCATAAAATTCAACTAGAAGTTGAACCATTTAAAAGGGTAACTTGGATGTGAATTCTTTGCTTGTATACTTTTGCGGTAAGGTGTTGGTCACTAAGACATTTCCTCTTGAATGGTGATGATAGATATGAAGGCAAACCAATGTATTACTTAGAAAAGCACTTGTATTTTGGGAAGGAATGAAAACTTTGATTCATCTCATGGTACTTGCAGTGTAATTTAGTGGATTACTGTGACCAGCTATAGCAATTCAACTTATTTGCAGGCCAACTTCAAATGTGTTGGATTTAACTTGCAAAACGCTCTAAGTGTGTAGTTATGTGGAATTAGGCATAGTTCGCATATGTTGAAATTCTATCTTTGTTTTGGAATTTTTGCATTCACTGTCATAAAATTTTCCATTCTGTGATCTAGGTTGACAAAGTCTGACTTCCGTGAGCCAGTGAATATTGGAAGTGACGAGATGGTCAGCATGAATGAGATGGCTGAGATTGTTCTTAGCTTTGAGAACAAGAAGCTGCCTATTCAACACATTCCTGGGCCAGAGGGTGTCCGTGGTCGCAACTCTGACAACACACTGATCAAAGAGAAACTTGGCTGGGCTCCTACCATGAGGCTGAAGGTAAAAATAGAATCAGATCATATCAAAGAGTACCCATTTGCAGCTTCTTAACACCAAATTCATCATTTTTGAAGTTACACCTTAAATTGTGCTGACTTTGCTCCCTATTTCATTTTTATAGGATGGACTGAGGTTTACATACTTCTGGATCAAGGAACAGATTGAGAAAGAGAAAGCACAAGGTACTGACCTGTCAGTTTATGGGTCATCTAAGGTGGTGGGAACTCAAGCCCCAGTTCAACTTGGTTCACTTCGTGCCGCTGATGGCAAAGAGTGATGTGTTTGAAGGCTTCTAGGTACAATTGGGAAAAGCCAGTATTTAGTATATCCGGTTACGATATTGTGGCGCATAGTCAAGTATCTATTTGATGATGCATGGACAATAAGTGGATTGAGCTAGTTATTTTGCTTCTATCCTCCCATTGTATATCTAGCCTTCCAGGAGCTATTTGCTGCTTAGATTGCCTTCAAATTCTTCTTTCTGCAACTGAACAATAGTTCAGTTATGAGTTGTATCTGTTACTTATTTCTATGAGTTGCATCAGTTATTTCCTTTATAAGATAATTACTCCTTTTTTTCGCTTTTACTTTTGGTCCTTGTAACGTGACAAATAATAATATAATGTCATCAGCTCATCTGGTTTTTCATTTTCAGATTTGACATTCATATTCTCCCCAACCATCAATCTTCCCAACTATAATTTCTGGCTGCAGTTCCTTTCATTGGAAAGGATATTCATCAATAATATTCCAAGATCCTTAATTTTGAGATTTGATTTGGTTCTCTTGTCTAGTTCATCTAACAAGCTGTTAAAACTTGTAATTTGTTTGGTGGTTGCAAACATTACCCGTGATACCATAGCTCTTGCGATAACATTTAACCTTCGAGCTCTGGTTCATTATGAGCTAGATTCTTTGTTTTGATCTTGTATGTTAGGAAATGCTAGAGTTTTTTTTGTGCTAAAATCCATCTTACATGGCAAGTCATATAACATAACCCGACATTTAATGAAAATTTATGATAAGGTAATCTCTAATCGGGATATCATTACTCGAAAAATACTCATCGTCACAATTGATAGGGTAAATGTTATTTTTCTTTCCATATGCAACTTTGAAGGTATGCATTCCAAATGCAACTTGTAGATTGTGAAAGATGATAACAACAACATTATGATAGATGATGACATAGGATTGAGTGGCCAAAAATTGCAGATGTGACGAGGCCAAGTTATTAGGGTTTATAATCACCAAGGAAACAAGGGGATCCCATCTTATTAACGTGGAGATCCAAAAAGTACATGTTTTTTCCTTCATACCTATCTCCCATGGAAAATGACCTCTAGCAATTGGCTCATTCGACTCGTCAAAATCCACCAAGGATTTGCAGGACATATCAAAATCACCTATTGCCAAATTGATGCGGGGTGGTGCTTCTTTCTGTAGCACTTTTCAGAAAAGCCAATGTCGGTCACATGATGATATACACGCTGAATAGAAAAGCACTTGTGAAGGAATTACTAGTGCTGCAATCATTGTACCAATGCCAAACCGTGCAAAAACAAGTAGCATATTGTAGTGAAACCAAGAAGCAAATCTGTATCCCCTTCAAAAAAAGAAGCAATCTGTATCAGAAAAGCTTCTTGTTTTGTATATTTCTCCACTCGAAATGACTCTTAAGTACTGAATATCATATCAAGTTAAAACCAATGTTATCAAAGCGTGAAATAATTCAAAGACATATTACATACAACACAGGTTTTACATTGTAACTTCTGTATATGGCTGTTATGGATAAGGGAAACATGTGAACAATATTCCGAAAGGACTGCACAAACAAGAATCTCTGCCATTGAGACTTCGATATACAGGATGGTGTAAACTTGTCTCTTTCTCTCAGTGCTCGGTATCATGAAATACAGGATTAGCTTCTAGCTGCTCAGCCAGTTTCTCAAGGATCTTCTTCACAAGATTTCCGAAACTATCTTCGCCTTCTTTCAGAGCACTCTTGTCTTGCTCAAGCTCAGTAAACACTAGATCATATAAAATAGCCGCTGGCTCATTTCCTTCAGATGGTGGCAACCCCAACTCTAGCTCATTTTTCTCAAGATAACTCCTGATTACTTCTGCACTCCCCAAGCCATCCTTTTTCCCTTGCAATATCTTCTCTATGACACTGTTGATTTGTTTCTCATCAGCCAACAGCTGCATAGTTTTCAAAAGTTTATCAGACTTTGTCGATTATGATGCACATAACAAAAATGGCCAGTGACTAACAGACTAGAACTTCCGAAACACATGAACACTCTCAACAAAAAGAAAAAGAAAAAGAGCAGGCTTCCATTAAAAAGAATATTTAGGACTTTTCAAGTAATTGCATCCCCAAACTTTAATGCTCCAAACAGTCAAGATAACCAAGTCTTTATCACTAAAAAAAACAGCATTCTAGCATACTACATCATCTACAAACTGAAATTTCTAGAAATATCTAGATACTTCAAATAATTTTCAAATCCTGGGAACTCTCCCCAGTCTCCCCGAGTTCTTAAGATGACACTCTCCTGAGTTCTTAAGATGACAGTATAGCGTAATTTTTTCTAGTTTATATACATTAAATTTTTTCTTCTTCTATCAAAGCTCCAACATGGTCTTTCTTCTCTGAACAGCACTAGAAGGCATAGCCTTTCTTTTTTAACATAACTAGAAGATATGTATTTCAGACTAAATTTGCTACTAGGATCAATGCCAAAGGTTTGGATGACAAAACTAGCAAGTAGCAATGCAAGTGACGTTTTATGCCAAAAAAAGTCAAGAGTACCCTTTTCCGATATAACAAGTAGAGAGATACACGAAAATTTGTTTAAAAAGAGAGAAAGAAATGATACAAGAGAAGAGGAAAAAGGAACTACCTTTCTCAGCTTAGAACCATTCACAATCTTGATGTTCTGGATAAGAACAACATTCTTTTTTGCCAGGGCTTCTGCTAGTTCTTGTAAGATAGGCTGGAGTAATTCAGCGAATTGAGCTTGACCAAGTTCTTCTTCCCCATAAGCTCCATGTTTCGTCAAGATATCACTTAGTGGAGGAAATTCTGCAAAATTACACCTTGTAAATGATCAGCTCTAAACTAGAATATTAGTTTGAATAAGAGACAAGTATTCATTTGACTGACTCATTCGCATTGAATAAAGGGAAGGATGATGGTAAAACAGAAAAGTCAGATAAGCAGACAGTTGATCAGTTGTCGAGATCAGATTAGCGAGTTCATTGCCAGAGCTGAAATTTGTAACTGTGAAAATCTTGCAGCCATACATCCATATTGATTACACACACACACATACACATATTGGGAACACAATCATTATTTCCAGATTTAT
Organism: Fragaria x ananassa; assembly: GCA_034370585.1. Taxonomy (NCBI): domain Eukaryota; kingdom Viridiplantae; phylum Streptophyta; class Magnoliopsida; order Rosales; family Rosaceae; genus Fragaria; species Fragaria x ananassa. Next base: position 1,426,713 of record CP139753.1, read on the forward strand.
ACATAATGGAGAACACCAAGTTTGACCCCAAAATTCCAAGAGTGAATTGTCATATAACAATTCAGAATTGACAAGCAATCATGCTACAATGTACAACTTGGAAGTTACCAATTTCAACTACAAATGATAACCACAGCACGAAACAAGGTCAAAGAAATATTACATAAGGGCTTCATAGTTTAGAAAAGGAAAGTGCTCTCCGTTCTGATATATATTCATTCACTCAAATAATCACAATCCATGAACTGTAGATGCCGATCCCCATAATATAAAGCATGTGATCGAAAGAGTGAGCATAGGTACATTGAACTTATGTGCCAAGACCCTTCATTTACACTAGTGATGTTGAAGTCACTCAATAAGTTCATTTCTTAGTACTGCAACAGACAAAAGTTAACTAATTACAAGTGAATCTTGTCAAAATTCTTGGTTTGTTCCTGGGTAACGTGGAAACTCTATAGATAGGTAGATAGATGGATGGATGGATATAGTTGTGAAGCTGCTATGCTTATCGATGTCAATTCTTGTTTTACTCTATCAGTCTGACTAAATGGTGGAGATACTGACCGGAGGCATCACACTTGAATGATGTGTGCTGGCTGCACATGTTGTCTCAGCATAGGCAGACTAATCTAATGGGTCAAGAACCTTCTTTTAAGCCTATAAGTACTGGACTAAAGAGGAAGCTTCATGATGAGAAGGCATCAATTATGTTTGACAGCTTAACTTTCCCTGCAGCATGGAAAGTACCCATGCCTCAAGGATGCTATTTAGTGGTCAGGCACAAACATTTACCCTAACCTTGTGTGTGCACCCGAAAACATGTCCATCTGTTCACAGATTCTAAAACATTTACGATCACAATGCATGTCTGGTTTTGTAACATTTTCCGAACAGAGGTTTCATGTCTGTTTCTCAAAGATGAGTGCAACCATCACTATTTTTATAGCAAGACATTGTTACATGGAAGCCAATTTACCTCTAGTCTTGACATGTGGTTTAAGATCTAGATTTATGACTCAAAGAAATTGTGGGCATAACTTTGATGGATTTTAATTTTTCACTTAAATTTCAAGGCTGTTAATAAAGCAAAACATGCATTATGAGTGATAGTTCGCATCCTTAATCAACCATCACTTAAATCATGAACACTGAGCTTAAAAAAATTTGCATCCTCAGTACCCTGATGCAACAATTTAAGCCAAGCTAAGGCTCTATACTACTAAAGTTCAAAAATTGAAATGAGACACACCAAGCACTAAGAGTGCAAGACTGAATCATATGAAGGTGAGCACTAACAAAACTATACCAAACAATGAGGATAATAGAAAGTATTAACCATGTGTTCTATACAACCGACTAATGTGTTTCCTTACAGATGCGACTAATAGGATCAACAGTCTCTTCCACATTGATCCTTATGTAGATAGAACACTACCTCTTTCTACATTTCCACAAGCTAAACACTTAAATCATACAAGAAATTCTTAGGCAGCCCAAACACAACATAATTTCAATCAGTGTCTGTAAAATCCACTATATACAGGCATAAAAATAAACAATCGTAGAATTAGAGCCAGAGAAGTGAATCAAAAAGTAACCTGAAACAGGAGGGACACCCATCTCAACTCCCATGTGAAGCAGCGCGCTCTGGATCACACTCTTGTTGAGCTTTCCTACATCTTCTGCATCAAGATCAGTGAACAGATTCTCTGCCAGCATTGCAAAGTCATCCTCATCCTCCAAAAACAGCCGAATCGTGTTCCCATCCAAGATAGATATAACAATCGGATCATCTGAGTCACAACCACCAAACTTTCAGCATACAAATTTCAACTTCATCATACACCAACCAATCATTTCACTACAATATCTCGAAAACATATTCTATATATACACAATTGTACTCCTATTAGTAATCCGCGATGAGGCTAAGTGATCTTCTAAGCTAATCAAAATGCTCGGTTTTCGGCTAAACCATATAATGCAGGTCAAATGTTGTTGTGTAACTCAGAGGTTAAGTTAATACCTTTCAACTCATCGGCGATCGCGGCGATGTAGTCTCCGGCGAGCTTCAGAGCCTGGTGGCGATCGAGCTCGGCTTGACGGAAAACGTCGTCGTCTTGGACATTGAGGCGTTTCAGAGCAGAGGACTTGAGTCCCTGAGGCAAGGTGAGGCCGAAGAGAGACGAAGAGGCCTTGGAGTCGGCGAGGTCGAGGACGTGAGCTCCGGTCAGGGTGACGTCGGAGTCGGGGAGAGAGAGGTCGACGGCTCTCAGGTGACTGCCGTCAAGGACCGTTAAAGCTCCGTCGGACATTTTCAGAGAGAGAGAGAGAGAGACTTTGAATTGAACTGATCTGGTAGATCAGTGTTGTTGCTTTAGGTCTCCCTTTGATGTCCCAAAAATGTCATAAAACGTAAGAGTGGGGGTTTGGTTTCTCGACTATTCAGAATGATTCATTGGGTTACGGTACTTTTCATAAGGATTCATTGGAACTGGGTTCCCCAAGAAGCTAACCGCCGTGCAAATGCAGCGGTTAAGTCAGGAATGGGCCAGCAGGCCTGATCAATGTTTGAAGGAGTGATAGATTGTCTTTCTTAATCTGACTTTGGAGCTAGCTGTGCGAGTTAGCTATTAGTGCTTCAAGTTTTTTGGCGGCTTTCTTTCTTTCTTTGTTGTTTATTTGTTATGCTTATGTTCTCTTTGGTTTGCTTTTAGTTGTAATGTGTTGTCTTCTATTTTTATTTTAATGCATTGATCTCTATTGACAAAAAAAAAAATCAACTATTTGTCATGTAAAACCTGAGGCGGCCGGGCCTTAAGGTTCTGCGTTGTTCTGTCATAGAACTTGGCATTGTCATGTTTAGTGTAACATGATATAAGCGCGCTACTCTTGTCTTTATGGGTCATTTGTAGTTCTAAAACTCTACTGTATGATACTAATTCTTTCGTCTCATACTTCATTATACGTGTATTTATTTGAAACTAGAGCGAGCAAAAATAAATGAACTTGAATTATCGGTATGATTTGGGAATCAATACTGAATTCTTTTGGTCAAATGTGATCAATTAGTGATTTTGTTTGCGGTCGAGCTTGAAATTTACATGTACTTTGATTCTCAATGTAAATATCCGAATGTGGTTAGTGATTTTTGTGTAGTCGAACTTCAAATATGAACTTTAATACTCCAAAATATTAACAAATATGTAAACCGCGGTTTGAAATGATAATGACTCAAATGGTTAACCAAGACCTATTTCAATTTTGTGTGACCCAAAATGTTAGCCACCACCATAAGAAGCACTTAAAATGGGCATTTTTGAAGTTCACATTATAATTGTGTAGGGAGCATATATATATGGGCATCATGTTTGACTATTATACGATATTGAAGGAGAAAATATCTATGGAACAATAACATATGATTCTTGGGGATCTCTTGCACGCAGAATGTGGTGTGGAGCCTATGGAGATGATATGTATGTATAGTTAAATAAGCTCACACCATTCGATCATCTTCTCGATCTCTATTTAATTCCATTTTTCAGTTTGAATTCAAAAACGTAGGAACGCATAGTTTGAAACTATGCAATCTGCTATTGAATATATATGCTGCTATATAGAATCTTGTGTTGGAAAAGTGTGGTTTAAACTAGAGTCATTTGGAATTCTACATCAGAAACGTGAAGAGTTATCATTGAGTTATAAGAAATGATACCACATATATTAATGTTGATACCTTTTTATGCAAAATTTCATACCCGTTTCTCCTCCAGGTGGTGAAATTGGGGACAATATCGGCATTTGTGAACACATGTGTGAGACCCTCAGGGCCTATCGGTCGCTTCCGCATAACAAGCGGTATCAGAGCCCAAGTGACGTTTGAGACTTGGTGTCTCATGCGATCGAGTTTCAATTTGGTGGAGCTCCCGTTTGGATTGTGATCACATGATTTGAAATTTGATGCTTGTGATCACGGTTGAGCAATTGGATTTGGATCATGAGATTTGGAGATGGCTCAAATCATGCTAGGTGGAGATTGTTGGAAAAATGTGGCTTAGATTAGAGCCCTTTGGAATCCCTTATCATAATCATGAAGAATTATCCTTGGGTTATAAGGAATTGTACCACACACACTAATGTCGAGACATTTTGTGTAAAAACTTCATACCTGTTTCGCATCCGGATGACTAAACAATATCGGCATTTGTGAACATGTGTGTGTGAGACCCTCATGGCCCGTCGGCTGCTTTCGGGTAACATCTTGACCAAGCTAGCATGCCCACTGCGTCAATAGTTGAAAATTTGAAACAAATTAAACCTGTACGCGTGCTCAAGCTCATCAGCCTTATAAAACATAAGAATTACTTGATTGACTCACCAAATCGATCTGATAATCCAAAATGCAATGTTTCGATTATAATCTGGCTAGCTGCTTTGTATCGATCATATGTGATAATGTGAATACCTATTTTGCTATTGAAACACTGCATTTATAATGAGAAACTAATTATGAAATAAATTAAAGGGTAATTTATTATTCACACCTTATTTGCTTCATGATTGGTTCTCATTACAAGTGAATTGTGATTAAGAGAATACCATACTTTCACGTAGCATTAGGATATAGTTTTGGAAAAGCTATATAGCGTTTGTATTATTATTCGTACATACGATCAAGATCGAAGCACAAAAGATACGATTCTAGCTAGCTTGGTATGAAAGAGTAAGAAGGTTTGAAGACGAAAGAGTAATTAAGTTTCCCCATCAATATAACGACTTTAATGTACTCACAATATTTTCAAACGTACATTGCTTACATACATGCACAGAAACAAGAAAACAATCGATGATTCAAATAAAGATCAGCAGTCGTGAGTCATGGTCATCAAGGTGGAATTCCAGAAGATTGACGACTATGGAGCACGAGTAAATTTTCCCAGGTCTGATTATTCCCACGTACTACATGACTATCTCGAATCAAATAATCAAGAAAAGATTAACTTAATAACGACATCATTAGCCAAGACCAATTTAAAACAAGTTAAACTTGTCTCTCCAAAATAATATATATGTGTGTCACTTTCTGATTTCCGGTATGATAGTGTGAATGAACAGCTTAGTTTGATTAGCACTTTTCTCACTTAAGCCCCTATTTAATCAGCTGCGACTGAACGACATTAGGCTGCAGATGATCAGGAGCTGGGAATAATCAGAAGAGATAATAGTCCTGGCAGAGTGGCAGTACTGCGTACCTCGATCTCTATCGACAGATCGATCTCGGTGAGAACAAAGGCAGCTAGAGAAAGTTGGCCTGAAAGTAAGAGTATGAAATAAGGTGCCAATATGGGAGAGGTTCTAAGTGAAGAACAGATTGCTGAGTTTCAGGAAGCCTTCTGTCTCTTTGACAAGGATGGAGATGGTAAGGGTCCAAATCCTAGTTTGAGTTTATAACTGAATTTTATATATATCCAAACTGAGCTCATCAGCTCACATATATATAGTATAGTATGATCATCTTCTTGCATGTTCGACTGCATAAAGCTAGCTGGTCGATCTTTAGGATTTTAGCCAACATGATTCACCCAACTTGAATTAGTCGAGCAAAGGGTGGATCATCTGATTCAAGGTGTTTTTTTTTTCTCCTTACCGAGTTTAATTTGTTTAAATCATGGTTAGGATGCATTACAATCGAAGAACTCGCCACCGCGATCAAATCGGTGGATCAAAATCCGACAGCAGAAGAACTGCAGAGCATGATAAACGAAGTTGATATTGACCGCAACGGAACCATAGAATTTGGGGAGTTTCTCAATGTCATGGTGAGGAAAATGAAGGTAATAATTATAATTTCCATATTTGAATATATAATTAGTCAATTTTAGTACAATTGATATATCTTGCTTGTTTGCCAAGAACACCTAAAATATGTTTCAAAGCCAAGTTGAATTAGATGATCTTGTGTTGATATTTTGTTTTTTTGAAAGCTATGTTGATATATATTTTGTTCATACGTGCATATATAGGAAAATGATGCAGACGAGGAATTGAAAGAAGCTTTTAAAGTGTTCGATAAGGATCAAGATGGCTACATTTCACCTAACGAGGTTCGTAAATTCTTCTTCATTCATAACCATTAACCATTTTTGAAAGTACAATTTAAAATACGAAACATGTTTTTTCGATGAGGAAATATCAAACATGTTACGTATGTTGAAGATGAGAGATCACAAATTAGAAAAGTGACAAAGAAAATATAACTCATAAGTGAGTGCGTCATTCTTAATTATACTAAAACATTTTGTGATTAAAACCCAACACTTTAAAAATGGTTAAGTTAAGACAATATCGGTACACGGATGATCTACAAACTATGTTTGTCGCTGTAGAGGCAATCCCATCACCCGATCACTAGTAGACCATGATTGGTATCATTCACTTGTCTTGGGCTAATGGAAATGGGCATTGTGGTTGCTATTGGGCCTACTCAAATGAGATCTATTCTATTTTATTTCTTTTCATTATCTCCTAATTAATTTCCTTCAAATATTTCATTTCATGGTTCATGTGGGTTGCAGTTGAGGAATGTGATGATTAACCTGGGGGAGAGATTGACGGATGAAGAGGCAGAGCAAATGATCAGAGAAGCTGATTTGGATGGTGATGGCTTAGTCAATTATGAAGAATTTGTGACAATGATGTTGTTAGCTTTCTGATGATCTATCTAGCTAGACAAACTATATATTTAACTTCATGTGATATTCATCAAATTGTATACATCATACAGGAAAATTATATATTTCATGTGATGTTATTAGATGTCGTTCGTTCTAGCTTGTTGAGACAAATTGAATACCATACAAGGGTTGTGCTTCGTGATCCGAACCAAATCAAGACAAATGAGAACCCTCGAGGGTTCCATTGTGAGAAGCAAATGGGTGACGTGGGTCGCACTTATTGTATCCATCAGAGCTGACGTATATGTACTCATGGTGTAGCCAAACAAGGCTTTCAAACAAAAACAAAATTCGACAACACAATTTTCCAACAACCGAACTAAATACCTGTTCACATCAATCACAAGTTCACAACTGGTTTCGTGCTGCAGTGCTGCAGCTTCTAACATCACTTACGTAAACGAGAGAGAAAGAGAGAGGGAGCTGGAGGCCATGTTCAATAATGCTATTGAACAAGTTAGGTCAGCTCCCTTATCTCGACAACGCAAAGATGGATCAGATTGATGCATCAATTACATTGAATTCAAAAGCTGGTACGATTATCTAATTTCTGTGTCTATACGGCAAATATATATCAATACTTGTAAGCGCTGCCTAGCTATTGCTGTTGATATTGAATGGAACAGTGATAAGCAGATGAATGTTCATGGCTTCATTGTCTCTGATGTTTCCAGCTCTAGACCTGCCCGGCCGAAATGATAATACCAAGAAACATGATGGCATAACTCATTAGATCAGAGAGAGGTTGAATTGAATTGCCAGCTCCCAGCTACCAGCAATATTTTTAATTCCCTCTGTGGTAAATTATAATTAATATGATAATATCTCAAGAATTTGTCCAAGCCTTTTGTGTATGGGATCACAGCTACTTGATTTCCAGACCTTTCGTTTCAGTTAATATAACAGAAATTGCCAACACTATTAGGCTTTCAACAGAGATCTAGAACTGTTCTCATACTGGTGAAACCTAAGTGATATGACTTGTATTGTATCTATTGGCAGTATATATTCTTATTGCTATATGGTAATATATAAGCATATATATTAGCTAGAGAGAGAGAGAGGTGCTAACCAGTTCAGTTCAGTTCAGTTCAGAAATTGACATGACTCTATTTTTTGGTGTAAAACAACAAGACTATTCTACGAAAAAATTCTGAAAAATAAAAATGATTTGGAGAAGAAATAAAAATCCGGATCTGCATCATATGTATCAACATCACTTTTACTTATTCGAGTGAAACCACACATTCAATTATTTTGTGCATATCTTCATGATAAACCCTTTTGCTCTCTCGTCCTCTATTCATAGGACAGCAACATATACTGGAGACGATTTAATCAATTTCATAAACAAAGAAAACATTATGAAAGCACCATGACACACAAGTAAAAAGAAAATTGAGCATATCGATCTGTGTATGCAAACATGAATATAAATACGGAAAATTTACTTTGTAATTCCCAATGAACGAGGATGGATCTCAAAAGCACAAAACAGAAGAAAAATTCTGTCACTCGAACCCTTAACAATATCTCTCCCTTGTTTTATAAGATTCTAGCTCCACAAGAAAAGTTGAAAAGATTATCACTAGCATGCAAAACTACTCCTTTTTGTCAGAAACATCAAATCTGCTAAACAAGAAAGAGGGGAGATCGACTATGAGATACCCAGATGATGAAAATGAACAGAAATTTGTAATACAGTCATACAGACCAGTAATTCAAGCAGAACAGACCTTTTCTAGGGTTTCCTTAAGAAACCCTAAACGGGATCTTGAAGAGAAGTCAAAAGATTGCAGATTTATGAAGAAATTAGGGTGTCGAGGTCGACGACAATGGTTTCTGGTGCTTCCATCAAACAGGTGAAGCTACCACATGATCCAGTCTTTCTTGTATAAAGAAGAGTTTAGATCATGCTGGCAGCTTCAACTATTGGAGGTGCACCATAACAACACACACACCTGAGTTAATTAGCTACTCAATATATCTATTTCTCTCTTCTCCTTCTCCATCTAACCCCTTGTTGAGGTTTCAGAGTTGAGAGCTAGATAAGAACATATGAGAGGATATAAATAGAGGGGAGGGAGACTAAATGTTTAGAGGTCTTTGTTTCCTGCTTCTTCCACGCAAAAGGGTTTGCATCTTCCAGCTCACATGTTTTGTCTTTTGTGAATTATGTTTTTCTGATGTTTTAGATAGAAATAGGTTCTGCCATTCTGCCTCAAAGAGACTTAATTGAAGCCATTCCATTTATATTGGGGTATATATTTCTTATTCAAAATGTAGGCTAGCTCATTGATGTCGAATTAATTTCGTGAACCCCGATTTATTATACCACAAACATCGGGTGTATCGCCGTAAAGGAAATTGATTGTCATCAAGAATAGTGTAACTAAGTCACTTCGATTAAGTTAGCAAGACTCACTTAGTTAGTATTCGCACTAAAATTCACGAGGGTATCTCAACAAAGTCAGACTAGTAATTCATTAAATGTACTTGAAACTGAAAACCCCGTCAGATGTGCTTGAAACTGAAAGCCCCTTGAACCTGTTGGTCCATATGTTTATCATGTTTGGTGTTCTCAAAGTTAAAACGACTTGTATAAATAGTTGATTTGGTTATTTTCTTACAATATATCACATATATCATGTTCTAAAATCTAAGTAACTAAAAACAATTTCAATTAATATATTATCAAGCATTCCTATTTATAGACTACTATTTGGTTTTCTCAAACGAACTTAATATATGATTATGAGGGGAGCTCTTCTAGTAAGGACTCTTAAGTTAAGGATTAGATGAAGATTTTTTAGTTTATGGTTTAAAATACCAAATTTTCGATTATATTTTGGCATCTCATCTGTTCAGTTTTTAGGTTTATATGAGTAGATCATTTATACAAATTTTCAGCTAAATTGGTGTTCGTTAAGATAACAAATTATATCAAATTAATGGACGAACCAAATCTGTCAAATATGAACTGTTTAAATTTATAATTGATAAATCACACTTATGAATGTCTTAACAATTTTCAATATAGCTGAAAATTTAGAAAAATAACGTACTCATAAATACCTATAAACTGAACAGTCAAGATGTGAATATAAGATTGAAATGTGGGATATGCCGAAAAATCCTCACAAAGTCTTCAACTTAAAGCTCCTCGCTAGAACTTCCTAATTATGAATATGCTAATATTTAGCATAAAAGTATGAAATCTTTTGCTATCAGATTGTAACTAGCTTCATCTAAGTGAGTGTGTGCTAGAGCTAGTATATATACTATATATAAAGAAGGCAAAAATGAAACTTGTGACTTCATCTGTCATTCTAAGTCGACATTGATCCAACTAGATTTCGGTATTGATATTTTGAATCGTAATATAGAGTCCGTGTTGGTAAACAGCCAAACATCTAAGCTAGCTAGCTAGCAGCTTATTAGTGGAATGTTAAAGGCCTGGTATTCATTTGATCAGATGCTAATGTTTTATAATAGAGAGATTAGATCGAGATTACAAACTGGTTCGATCATAATAAGAAAATGGAGGAAGCACAGAGCTAGGGGATGAATAGTAAAACAAAAGAAAAGATGAAAGCTGCTGCATGTGGCCGGCCCCAAATTATGATACTCGTATTATCACTCCCACGCCACCACATGCAGCCATTTTTCTATACTTCTGGTGAGCTCTTTCCTAGCTTTTAGTTGGATGCATGACCTAGCTATTTCATATACTCTCTCTCTCTCTCTCTCTCTCTCTGTGCTGCAAGTCATGTGTGACTGTGCTGTAAGGTAGGCATCAAGCATGAACCAAAAAGAGTATAAAACACAGAGAAAAAGGGGACCAGTATTGCATGCCTTAGCTCATCGGGTTTGCATAAGGTTCACAGAAAGGCCTGGAAAACTATATAAGACAGCATCAGCAAAATAAGGACCATCTCCCTCTCTAGCTACATTTGATGTAGAAATTTATTACTGTATGTCCTTCTTCCCTTTGCCCTACCTGTCACTCTCGGAAGATAGAGACGGCAGGCAAGTAATGATAATCCCATATCTCATTACTGTATGATGATCGATGCAAACGTTAGTTAGGTATCACAAGTGATTGAAGCCATTTGAATATAAGCTAGGGATCTGTATATAAAACTTGAATTCAGCAAAGTTATGGACGTACAAAACTATGTTTCATGAAATCTGTAATAGAAGTAACAATTTAAGCATGCGGGGAAGTAAAATTTATGCTCTCCATATGTAATTTATACTCCCTCTTTCTGTTTTTTCTAGTCATTATTTTCATAAACAGACAAAAATTAAATTACTAAGGGTAACATTTAAGTTATCAAAAAGAAAACATGGTAGATAATCACTTCGATCAATCCCCCTTAAGCATGCAAAATTAACTATCAATAATCACATACTTTTTGAGATTTAACGCGCGGTAGATAGCGAGAAAAATAACACGCAAGACATTTCGAAAGTTTTACAATATCGTTAATGTTTTGACTTAAAATAAGTACATATTTTGGTGTATGGACTTCATATTGGTGTTATTTTTGTGGGGATGGTACACTAGAATTTTCCATTTTTGTGTAAACCTTCAAATATAGAGGTTACAATCAATACTGGTCCACTGCTTGGACATCAAAGAAGAATATACAATAGACTTCTAGTTGCTTATTAATTTTTTAGGTAACAAGCTTGCAATTGGAAGACTTGCCAAAGGAAAAAGGTAGCAAGCTAGTGGAAGTCATATCATCCAAAATCCAAAATGTTGGACCAAAGAAAGTTTAACTTGAGAGTTATGGACTTATGTACTGTCTTTTGTTCTTTTGCAAGCTAGCTAGGTTGGCTGGTTTGAACTTTGAAGTATAAATCCTTCTATCCTCATAAAATTACTAAATCAGGTATTGAATGATGAATATTGAGAGAAACTTTGGTCCTCCTGCCATCTGATCGTCGTCCGTCTGAAAGCTTATTTTCCTCCGGTCACTTGCCTGGAAGAACTTGATCGGCTGGTTTCTGCAGGGATCTTATTCCTTCTAGTTGAGCTGTTTTCTGTTGAAGCGTAAAACCAACGTTTTCTTATTTTGGCCTAGGGATCCCATTCCACCAAAGATAAGATTAAAGGAGAAACAACATCCATCCTCGTTAGCAAGCATTGATCTTCCTCAACTTGGCAACTTACTATATGTATAAGGCGGAAATGATATACCATCCACATTCTAATGAATCTTTAATACAATTCGTGAACCAAGCATACTCGTCTTCTGTTCAAAGATACCATGCGAATATTGTAACTTAGAGGTTACATGACATTAGACATAAGATTGAGGCTACAAATCTTATGTCTCATTCACACCAACAATCGTACGTTTTCCTTTAGCAATTGACTAATATATATACTAGCTAGCTTGGCCGAAATGACAACATACATACTATCCACATTCCATTAATAATACTTGATACAATTCGTGAGCCAATTAGACTCGATCTTCTTCTATTGAAAGAGAAAGAATGCCATGCTTAATTAGAATGTAATTTACCATCAACATTTGATTAACTAACCAGGCGGCAACGCATGTCTTACCGTCTTACGTTAGCTCATCACCTATCAAAGATCCAAAATCTCTGATTTCTTTAACTTGGAGTATCAGACATTCAATGCTACAGATGAGAAATGTTTGAAAAGACTAATCGATTGTCTTCTTTCGTTGTTAGTTTGACACATCAAAGAATCCATCATATGAATATTACGATTTTCATGGGGCTAGTTAGGTTCTTAATGACCATTGAACAAGAACAACAGTTACCTTGAAAAGTTGAACACAGAATGTAATTCACGAACCACAATGTAATTCAGTTCTCACTTCAGTACCAATCAGTGAATCAGGGTGGAATTAAGAAGAAGAAGCAAAATGGCTGAGGAGAAAATAGGCCAAATTCCAAGAGTGAAACTTGGTAGTGACGGATTTGAGGTGAAATATCCATAATTGCAGGTTTTTGATGTGAAGTTATATTATGTTTCTTCATTAGTTCTTCGATTTACTTCCATAATTGCTAACAAGTTTGCTAAACTCAATATTTCACCTCAAGCTGTTCAAGTTTCAAGATTAATATATCCATATTTGATTAAGCTCAAAACCCAGTTTCTTTGCATTGTTCAAGTTTCACTTTCATTTTTGATAGAAACTAGCAATTTCCTCCAAAGCTGTTTCATTCTTAACGTAAGGATGCAGTACAAAAATGCAACTAACAGTATGTTGAGATGTGGCTCAAACTAATGTCATGTTTGCTAGTAGGTGCAGTATTGTTTGAATGGAAGAAAAAGGCAGCAATATGCACAAGGTAAATGCATGGGAAATAGCTCATTCATTGTGATATGGAGCTAGATATAGATGGGTGGTGCAGCCATAGTTGAAGCTAAGGGAACAAGCCTACTATTGTGCACTATTGTTGTGAGAATGCATAGAGAATGAGTGAGAACATGCATGCATAGAAATCTATGGTTGAGAACTATAGGTAATAGTTTGAGACTATTAGTGTAGAAACATTGAACGGAAAAGATGGAAAAGCTAGACTTTGTTTTTCTTCTATGCATGGTTCTGCATTTTGAGAGAGAAGGATTTGACTATAAATAGCCATGAAGCCTCTGCATTATGTTGTGTGGCATTGGAGTTGTGTAGTCTCTAATTTAGAGAGAATTCATTCTCTGTCAAATGTTATAAGAGAGTTAACTTTACTAGGTATTGAGAGTGTGAGTTGAGAGGACTGTACAAGGGTTCAGGTTCGGGTTTGAGTTATAAACTTGAGTGAAACACCTTGTATTTAGTTTTTATTATTCTCAATAGTAAAGAAAGATTGGATCACGCCTTGTGGACGTACCTCAAAGAGTGACGGAATCACATTAAATCTTGTGTTGTTGTGTGTGTTTGTTTTTCCCTATTATAGTTGCATTCTCGATATCGTATTTTGTTGAGCAATCCACTACGTGAAACCCAACACAGTATACATGTTGCAAACAAAAATACTTGATAGCTTTCAGAGTTCAAAGACGCAGCTAGAAATAGCTACGTACATGACTTAAAATTTTGTTTGGTGTTTTTTCATTTGTTTGTGCATGTTTCCAAGTTGGGATTTGGGTGTATGGGACTTAGTGGAATCTATAGTGTGCCACTGTCTGAAGAGTTTGGCATATCAATGATCAAGTATGAATTTGACAGAGGAATAACATTCTTCGATACATCTGATGTTTATGGACCACATGCTAATGAAGTTTTAATTGGCAAGGTGAAGTTTTTTTCCCTCCAAAGTATTTTGCAAATGTAAGAGTTCACATGTTATAGGCATCGTTTACATATTCATCTACCATAATTGACAGACCATTATTATCCTATGAGAGCTTATATATATAGAGGCCGGATTGATCTTTCTCTACTATATATAGAGGCCGGATATGAATCACACGTGCGTAAGTGCGCACGGAGCTCCGTTAGCCACCATCCGGCACTGACGACGGCGAGCCTCCACCCCAACGGACTCCAGCAGCGTCCCCGATCACTTTTCCTCCCCGGCAAGTCCGCCGAATTGCAGTTTTCCGGCGAGATCATTCAAAACTTCAAATAAAGTCGATCTTACCGGAAACTGGAATTCGGCAGCCTAGCCGGGGATCGCCGAGGAGGGAAAGTGATTGGAGACGTTGCTGGAGTCTGCTGGGGTGGAGGCGCGCCGTTGTCGGTGCCAGAGGGTGGTGAACGGAGCTTCGTGCGCACTACAGACGTGCGCTTTATATCATTTCCGTGTGTGTGTATATATATATGTTTAAGCTGAAATCTGCTCTTGTTACAGCTCTTGAACTTGAAAGTGATAATCTGTAGCTCACTACTATTTACTTGCTTGCTTTCTTAAATGTGTTTATTTTCGATCATTTCACCTTGTCTTAGGAGTGTTATGACCTTGCAGATGACTTCTATTTATGAATACGCACTTTAGTGTTTCAGGCATTAAAGCAGCTGCCTCGAGATAAGGTTCAGGTGGCTACAAAATTTGGAATTGTAAAGATTGAGCCCGAGAAAGTTGTAATTAACGGCACTCCTGAGTATGTCTGGTGCTGCGCACGAGGCTAGCCTGAAACGTCTTGAGGTGGACTACATTGATCTTTACTGTTTGAGGGTAAATTTACACCCTAGGGATTTGTAATGTGTTGAACCAGTTATGTGGTTCGTCGTGAATATGATCGAGTATCTTTGGAGCCTGCTAGGAGGTCAAGCTATCTTGGTGACAATTCGGGTCATTATTGATATATGATGGATTCGGCAAGTAATGGTGGCTACCAAGATTGAGCAGTATTGAAGAATCTTACATTAAGGAGGAATATGCATGTGACGTGCATGAAGCCATCTAAGGATTACCTTTGATTCCTTATGGAGTCCATTACGTGTATTTGGATTAATGATAAGAAGATTACTATCCTTAGTTGGATTGTAGGAATATATGTCCAGAAGACATTTCAAGAGCAATTATATTGCTTAGAGGACTCACGATGCTATCTAATCAATTAAGGTTTCCTTGCTTTAGTTGTATTTGAAGATATCCAAGTCTAGAAGATCTCCAAGAATCATATTGGGATTGCAAGATATCTTAGAGATATTGTTTAATGGCTCGATTAGGAAAATATCTTTCTTGATCTGATTAGAGATCTGATTGCTTTGGAGACAAGTCATTCGCGAACCTATTCTCTATATAAGAGGTTTTAAACGAATGAGAGAGCCCCCGACAATTCAAACAAATTCTGCATCACTGCAAATTGGACACCTCCCATGTGAGCACCCAATCTACCCAAAAGCCTCATCCCGAGCACCATCAAGCCTCGTCCCAAGCAAATCTCCGCTTCACTCATCAGTCTCGTCCCGAGCAAAAGGTCCACCACCAGTCCATAAAGCCTCATCTTGAACACCAGTCCATCCATTGTTAGAGATTCACCTCTCTAGCAAATATCCCCTTTACTTTTATTGTTTTTGTTACTGAAGTAAGCCCTCAAGATCTGTCCTAGGCCGTTGTGAAGAATCTAGCAGCAAGACTGACCGTTCTTGCTCACATCCGCTTGAAGAGAAGTCAAGATAAGCGCGCGAACAAGGCAAGATCAAGACAGACACACTTCCTCAAGGTGTTGGCACGCTCTCATCAGACGGTTGTTCGAAGGACCTGAAAATCCAACCCGAACATTTACTATCAGCACCAGATTGATACATCTGTTCCCATAGAGGAAACTGTGAGTTTTATCTAGCTAGTCCCCTCTCTAATTAAGCTTAAGAATTTCTTTTGGGTTAAATGCTTGTGACACCTTGTAGTTTACACCTAAAATCAGTTTTGTCCCTCACTTTTTTTTTTAAACTGGTATACCCCTATACTTTGAATTCTCGACTGATTTACCCTTTTTTTAAACTGGTATACCCCTATTAACAGTCATAATCAGCTGGAAAAAGGGCAAATCAGTCGAGAATTCAAAGTATAGGGGTATACCAGTTTAAAAAAAAAAGTGAGGGACAAAACTGATTTTAGGTGTAAACTACAAGGTGTCACAAGCATTTAACCCATTTCTTTTTCATCTTGTCGTCACATTTTAATTCTTTCAGTTCTTTCTAAATGATCACATTGATGTCATATATTTGCTTCAACTACTAATCACTAGTACTTCTGTTGTAAGTCTAGATGGAGGAACTAAAGAAGCTTGTGAAAGAGGGGAAAATAAAGTACATGGGATTATTTGAAGCTAGTCCAGAAACAATGAGGGCACATGCAGTTTATCCCATTACTGCAGTACAAATGGAGTGGTCTCTTAGGACTCGCAACATTGAGGAACAAATCGTTCCACTTTGCAGGTAACCACATTTAACTTCAGATTTCAATATGCATTCTGTATCAAAGCCACATCTTTGATATGCAGGTCACAAATTCCATGTTGTTGTACTTATTGAATATGAGTTTTCCTGGCTGTTTTGTAAGTTGTACTAGCTGTTAGTATTTATCTGCAGTTTTCACAGTTTACATGTACTCTTAGACCACGTTAGTGTAAAGGACGAGTGTTTTGGCCACGATCCTCTCTAAGGGATAGAGAGGTACTTAGTGCTTCCAAAAGTAAATAAAGAAGGTGCGGGCGTGCCACCTCACGGAGAGGAAAGAGAGTGCGTCGAGTCTTGACTTCTAAATCAAGTGGAGGGCTCCGGTGCCACCTCGTGAACGAGGAATTTACGAGTACTTGCTTCTCCACTTGTGATAGATACTCATTGTATGTAGCGAGCATAGCAACAATAGGGTAGTAATCAGGGGTGAGTCCGAACGGGCTCTGGGCTAAGGTGATGTGCGCTTAGGATTTGAGTTTTGAGAGGCTCGAAGGATTGTATTTGTTCTATTGTTGAATTGTTTTGTTGAGAGAGTTATGTGCGTAGACTGGGAAAGAAAGGAAAAAAGACAAAGCTTCGTGTAGCGTATAGGGAAGCGAAAGCAAAGCTCCGACGAGCGTCTGAGTTTAACTGTGTTGAAGGTTGTATTGTATTTTTTTTGAGGAGTTGAGAGAGTATTCCTTTTGTAAGCCATTGAGCTCCTTTATATAGTGGCTCATCTTCTGCCAGGAGAGATGTAATCACAATCCAAGTCGGACTCTTAAGCAGAGTACCACAAGGATATTGTTTCACCCGCGCGAACCAACCATCTGCGTGACATGTGTCAAACGTACCATAGACTTCGCATAGGTCACCGCCTACGCGTTGCTCAACTGTAGACTCCTCATACGTAGACTCAACTATGAGCATCTTTATTCCACGAGGTGTCATAATCTTTATGGAAACCCATCTCGCATGCTCCTGAAGCTTGTTTCCATCTCGCGCGCCCCTGAAGCTAGCGAGACTTAAAAGACTTTTTCATTAAAAGGGCCACAAGTATTGGTCCAAAACATGTCAAAGACTTGTAGGAGTCTTCAACGATGAATGTGGCGTAAGTGATCACGTGCATGCGGACTCCGCTTCTTGCTTCTTCGCGAAGTCTCCTACGTGGAGCCATCTCGCCTCGCCTTCATGTAATTCGCCGCGAAGTCCATTTCTTGATTCCATGCGAAGTCCTTTTCGTATGCGAACTCTGCTCTCCAACTCCCATGATCTCGCTGGCGGGCTATCACTTGTAAACCTAATTAATTTGGGCTTACCGGTGTGACGTGGACCAAGAATTTAATTAATATTCACTTAGACATTTACTGTCCAGTAAAGTATTAATTTGGGTGTAAACTTATTATTTAGTCTTGAACCAAAATACCCACTATGCTCAAACGAGTATTGTGAAAACAATTGGGTTTGCGTTTGTTGGAACAATGGGAACTTGGGATTGGGATAGTGCCGTACAGCCCTCTTGGTCTTGGATTTTTCGGTGGCAGGGGAGTTGTGGAACCTATACCAGCTAGTAGTCTTCTGGTAGCCTATCTGTGTCATATCTTATGCATTAGTTCTTTCAAGAATGCAATTTGTTACTTCCTCTTGTTGTTTATGGTGATAAACTATTTGGTTATTTGACGGCTAATCAATCTCTTAGCAGCGATGGACTCCTCGCTTTCAAGGAGACAACTTGGAGAAAAACAAGGACATTTATGCTGAAACACAGAATTTGGCTGAAAAGCATGGATGCTCCCCTACACAACTTGCCCTTGCTTGGGTTCTTAGTCAAGGTGATGGTGTTGTACGAATTCCCGGTGAGTGCCATTCTCCTTCCTAATCTCCTTCCAGTCATACAATGTGTTGTTCATGAAACATAAGCAAGTATGTACTATTCATGAATCATGAGCATTCTGATACATTGAAAACAACCAAAGCATACTGAACTAGATCTCACTATTTTCTTGCAGGAACAACTGAGATAAAAAACCTGGATGATAATATTGCTTCCTTGGGAGTGATACTAACTGAAGAAGATATGAAATATGATACCTACCAGTGCCGTAGCAGGAAATAATGCGACGGATGTTTTCATCAGCTGCTCATGGAGGTTTGCAAACACACCAGCAGCAAAGACAGCAAAATATCATCTTAAATGTTTGTATGCATGAGAACCAGTACTCTAGCAAATTAATAATGATAAAGATTAAAGAATAACACGCTGCTGCTACACCAGAGTCCATGTAGTTTATGTTTCTGTACGATTCTGTTGTTGGTTATCATTGGTGCAACATGGAGCAGATATGGATCATGTGAATGATGCTCACAAATCCTTACACATAAAGAACATGAGTCTATCTTCTTCTGTTTATATAAGCTTACCTCACAAACATTCTCCTGATGGTATTTTTGCATCATATAACTATGCAACTTTCATGTAGACCAATGACATAAACACGTACCGATCACATTTAGAGACTAACCTGCTTGAAAAAATATCACACACCTATGAATTGTGTGTCATCATGGAATGCATGTAATTCCTACTCACGATGGGTAGGTAGATTTAAGAAAAAGGCATGTAATACTTGATGCGTGAAACAAAAGTTAGACAAACTTCTTTAAACTGTTTTGGGAAGCCGATTTGAACTCGTATACATATATACTAACAAGTCGATCAAGTCTTCAGAAATCAGAACCAAATATCAAGGAAATTTAGAATCTCCAAGAAGAAGAAGAAGCAGAATGGCTGTCCGAATTCCTAGAGTTAATCTTGGGAGTGAGGGATTTGAGGTGATAAACCACTTCAGGTCTTTGTCATTATGCATTGCGTAGTTTCTACTTGCAGGAAATGAAGTCGTAAGATGATGGTTTCGTTTCTCGTCTTGACTTGTTTGTGTAGGTTTCCAAGTTGGGACTTTGTTGTTTGGGACTTACAGGATTTCACAATGCTCCCCTAGCTGAAGAGGTTGGCATATCAATCATCAAGCATGCATTCGATAATGGAATAACGTTCTTCGATACATCAGATGTTTATGGACCAGAAACTAATGAAGTTTTGATTGGAAAGGTCAGGTATTCTTGAGCTCAGTGGTTTGCCTATATATGGGAGATTACAAATTTCATCAGAAGGCAACATTCAAGTTTGTGAGTACAGATATCAAGTGTTCAAGTGTTTCAGGCATTGAAGCAGCTGCCTCGAGATAAGGTTCAGTTTGCCACAAAGTTTGGTATTGTAAGTGTCAAGGAATCACAAGTTACACTTGATAGCAGTCCTGACTCCTGAGTATGTTCGCTCCTGCTGCGAGGCTAGCCTGAAGCGCCTTGATGTAGAGTACATTGATCTTTACTATCAGCACCGTGTCGACACATCAGTGCCAATAGAACATACCGTTAGTATTACACCTTTTCCCTTGGACTGGTAGCAGCCTTAAGTCTTTTCTTTCTCAGTTGTAGGAAGTTTTTAATGCTGTTCTTTCTGAATGATGATAGTGCTCAACTTTGAAGTTGTAGATCGATGATTAACTGTGTCTTAATGGTAGATGGAGGAACTAAAGAAGTTGGTGAAAGAGGGGAAGATAAAGTATATCGGATTATCTGAAGCCAGCCCAGAAACAATAAGGAGGGCGCATGCAGTTCATCCCACTACTGCATTACAAATGGAGTGGTCACTTTGGACTCGCGACATTGAGGAAGAAATTGTCCCACTTTGCAGGTAAGCTCAGTTTGATCTATGCAAATCTACATTGCTGAGTTGTATCCTGTATCTTCTTCTGTCTGCACAATTTAGATGACTTTTTCTTCTCCCCAGTTAATGTGTGAAAATTGTGTTGTGTATGGCGGTTGGAACGCAGGGAACTTGGAATCGGGATAGTGCCATATAGCCCTCTTGGTCAAGGATTTTTCAGCGGCAGGGCGGTTGTGGAAGATATACATGCAGAAAGTCATCTGGTAACCTATGCCATATGACATTGCTTCCTCTTGTTGCTCATGAGAATGTTCGAACCTAGTTAGAGATTTCTGGCTAAACAAAGATGTTTTAACCTGTTAATATCAGGACTGGCTTCCTCGCTTTCAACGAGACAACTTGGAGAAAAACAAAGACCTTTATGCTAGAACACAGAAGCTGACAAACATGGATGCTCCCCTGCACAACTCGCGCTTGCCTGGGTTCTTACTCAAGGAGATGATGTTGTACCTATTCCTGGTGCGTGCCACACTCGCTAATCTGCATTAAATGACTAATGTGTTGTTCTTATGTATCAGCAACTCTGATATTCATAAGCACACTGACCTTGAATTGATTGAAAACCAAAGCACATTTGTGAATTCTCCTTGTGTGTTTGCAGGCACAACTAAGATAAAGAATCTAGATGATAATATTGGTTCCTTGGGAGTGAAACTTACTGGAGCAGATACGAAAGAGATTTTTGATACGATATCTATCAATGCAGTGGCTGGGAAAAATGCACCCGATGCCTTTTTTCGCTGCTCATGGAAGTTTGCAAATACACCACCAGCAAAAGATGGCAAAATACCATCTTATATGTTTGGATGAGAATTCGTACTCTTGTTGATTATGAATAACAGTTCGAAAGAATGGTCGATAGTTCATGTTTAGGATTCTGATGCTGGTCAGTAGTGCAACTCACTTTTATTGGAGCAGATAAGATAATGTAAAAGCTGCTTCCCTTTCTTTACAATAAAAAGAGCACGAATACTGAAGATGCCTCTATTCTGAATTTCAGATAGCATCAAAGTACACTTATGCAGGAAACTAATAATTGGCATCGTTTGACAGTCCTTGGTTGGACATGCACGCATCTTGTAAGCTTACCTGCAAATTCTGGAACTCTTGTGGACACTTACTAGCTTAAATGCCGTAATCACATTCAATGTTCAAGAAGCAATACTTCCTAGAGAACTAACTTGCACGCAATATAAGGTCTCCGAGGAGGCTCATAAGAGTATTCAAGAGACGCATGCTCAGATGAAGTTGTAAGATACAGACATTTCATCTCTTGCTACCCAAGGAAGATCGGAAAATATGCCAAAAGTGAAGATGACAAAATCGTAAACTAAGATATAATGCACTGAATGATTGAAGGGGTCATTTGTCAAATTAATGCGCTCAATCTTTCTGGGACTCAAAATATATGAAGCCAAACTGTGGTACAATGCAAAATCTGGCTACACAGATTAATTTTAATTTACGAGAAGGTAACTGAATTTAGCATAGATCACTCCATGCATCCAATTTTCAATCGTGACTACTTGAAATATGCAATAACCCACAGAATGAACCCAAAGTTTTCAAGTGAAATTGCTCAGAATCCACAGAAAGAGTTCTGGAAGTCGGGGGACTTAAAGGGAACCTGGTCTATTTGAGATGTATGGTTTAAACTTCTAATGGCAACAAGAAAAATCAGTCTTTGTATTTCTTCATTTCTTTTTTCAGCATTGCTATGTGTTTTATTAAAATAAAACCATAAAGACTATTTGGATGAAAAATCGTGACTTTAAAGACTATTCAAATTAAAATAAAATTTAAAGAACTAAACAGATGTCGACTTCAAATCATAAGGACTATACAATATTTTACCCAAGAAATAAATACGAGTCTGATTAGTGATTTACAGTATATAAAAGGCAGAACGCTAAGCCCATTAACTTTAACAGAACACTACTTCAATTCTTCAGCTATTTGATTTTGACATAAATCCTAAACATTGATACTGCAAAGTTTAGACAAGCGGCGGCAATGTAGCCAAACAAAAAGACAAACAAAACTTCTCAATTTCAAGATTCCATGTTGGGCATAATCTTCTGCAATTACAAGAGAATAAAGCTAGGAACTTGTAGGTTTGGCATGGTAACATATTTATTTAGAAAGTAAATCCAGTCCTGTTACACGAAAGAAATGCTATTTTTGTCATAAATCAAGACAAATAACAGAGAAATTCAGTGATTTGAGAGAGACAATAAAAAAATAAATATTTTGAGATATTGTATGGTATACGGAGGAAGTCTTGCCTTCTGATAAGTAGTTGGCTATTTCAATTTTCAACTGCAAGAGGAGGAGGTGTGTAGAATCCATATAAAATGGACCCAGGTTTTGTATCCTCTAGTTCCTCTGCTTGTTTATACACCAAGTTATTTTTTGGGCACACTTGACAAATGCAGCAGAAGAAAAAAAAAAAAAAAAAATATATATATATATATATATATATATATATATATATATATATATATAAGGGCCCTTCCAATGAGGGATCCCTATTTTAAGCCATTTATAGGGATATGACATTACACCAACTTCCCGATTATAATTTTACATCTCCACCGTTCATATCTTAGGTCTATATGAGTAGATCACCTCTACAAAATTTCATATGATTTGGTGATCGTTAAGGCTTTCAAAAGTTCAATTTAGTTTTAATGACCTTCAACGGTTTTAGTTTGACATAAGCTAGACCGTTCAAGATCATTAAAACTAAATCAAACTTTTGAAAGCCTTAACGATCATCAAATCATATGAAATTTTGTAGAGGTGATCTACTCATATAGACCTAAGATATGAACGGTGGAGATGTAAAAATTCAATTGGGAAGTGGTGTAATGCCCTAGCCCTAGAAAGTGGCCAAAAATAGGGATCCCTCAATGGAAGGGGACTGATATATATATATATATATATATATATATATATATATATATATATATAAGAAGATGACGGATCAAATGAGAAAATTTAAAAATAAAATCAGGCAAATCACCTTAATGTCTGAACAAAGGATGAAGTTGTTTTTATGAGGTGTGAGCAATTCAGGCCCAGTTGTACATCGGTGGACGCAAAGAAGCCAAGAATCAAAGTCATGGATGCTGCATGTGAGGAACATCAAAACCCCAAACGAATCAAATTCATGGATGCTCAAGTCATTAGTAAAACTGAGTTCATTAGGTAACAGCAGAACAAAAATCATGAAAACAACAGGACAAGCAAGAAGTGTAGGCTTCCCTTGACTGCCTGTATAAGTTGAAACTCAGGTAATTTCAGACCTAGAATTCAATCAAATCCAACCCTTTCCTCATATAAACACAAAACAACTAAGGGTATTGATTCAATGAATCAAGATTCTAATAGTTTGTAACCATATATTAACGGGGCATTTGATTTCATTGAAATAACTGACATGCAAACTGAAATAAAATCACTAATCCATATATACAGTTAACTTCACACTTTATCCTTAAGCCATGCTAACAATACAGGATCCGCTGTACCCTTCGACAACAAATCAACAATCAATTCCATAGTAGATGCATCTCTAGAGAAACCCCTCTCACTCATTTCTTCGATAAGACTTGTGGCCCTCGATGTGTCGTTGTTATTGATATAACCTCGGATAATTGTATTATAGGTACAGCCATCCGGAGAACAGCCTTTTTGTTCCATCTCTCTAAGCATCTCTTCTGCTTCAACTAAGAGGCCTCCTTTGCAAAGTCCATTGATCATTATGGTATATGTCCTTACATCAGGCTGAACTCCTTTTGGTGATAAACCACAGAAAAGATCTTTCGCAGACTGAACTTCACCAGCATTGCACAACCCTTCAATGACAATATTGTAAGTTACAACATCTGGCTTCAACTTGTTCCCTTCCATCTCTCTAAGCAATTCAATTGCCTCAGAAAGTTGTTGGTTGTTACAGAGGCCATCAAGTATAATATTGTAAGTTTGAACATCTGGAAGTTGGCCATGATCTTGCATCTCAGAGAACAACTTTTCTGCTTCTTGTAGTCTCCCTGCTTTACAAAAACCATCAATTAGAGTGTTATAAGTAACTGTATTAGGAACAAGTCCTCTAAGAGGTATTTCCTTGAAAATTTTGTAAGCCTTATCAATCATTTTACTCTTGCAATATCCGTTAATCAAAATGTTAAAACTCCGAACATTAACCATGGATCCCTTGGTAACCATTAGATCAAAAACTTGTTTCGCCTTGTCCATTTCTCCTAGCAAACAGTGACCATCCATAAGGGAATTGTATGTTACAGTGTTAGGTTCAATTCCTCTTTGAATCATAATCTGAACCACACTTTTGGCTTGCACGACCATCCCGTCCTTACAAAACGCATCAACCAGGATATTGAAGGTGAATACATCTGGAAAGATACCTTGACTGGCCATTTCATACAACAACCTCGTAGCTTCTTTCCACTGGCCTAGATTGCAAACTCCTTGAATCAACGAGTTGTAGGTAACAACGTTGGGAACAATACCTCTACCAATCATTTCCGAGAAGAGGTTCTTTGCTTCGTCAACTAGAGTATCTTTGCCCAGACTGTCGACGATGGTGTTAAAGGTAACTATGTCAGGCCGGCATCCATTTGCTTCCATCTTGCCAAGTAACTGAATAGCAGCAGTGTTGTTCCCAATGGCGCAAAAGCCCTTGATTAGTGTATTGAAAGTAATCACATTTGGCTGGCAGTGACCTCCCACCACTATTTTGCTGAAAAGTCGGGCTGCATCAGCCACTCGATTTTGGAGAACAAAGCCGTGGATGAGAGTGTTGAGGGTTACAACATTTGGTTGAAGACCCAATTTGAAGAAGTGGGCCAAGACAGACAAGGCATAGTCCATTCGGTTCAAACGACAGTAGCAGTTGATGGTAATGTTGAGAGTATAATGATTAGGACGAATTCCAGAGAGAAGCATTTGTGAATTCAAAGAGAGGACTGTTGGATAGCGCTTGAGTTTGACAAGTGGAGCCAATACCTGATTGAAACGGACAACAGACGGCAGAGGACGTTTCTGAAGCATTTCGTCGAACACCTTCAGGGCATCCTCAACATTAATCACTCTAGGCACTAAGGGTTGATTTCCTAGATGGGTTTCTCCAGATGTGCTTGGGTTTGAGGGTTGAGAATGAAACAAAGCAACAAGAGGGGTAGAGTGAAGAAATGGCATACCTCTTCTGCTACTGTAGCTGCAATAAGAAGAGAAACTCAGCACTGATTTGTGAATCATCTTCACCATTTCTCACACTCAAAATCAGCTCCAGTTGGGTATTGAAAAAAGACTTCGGTTTGTCCTATCTTTAAGGGCCCAAACACTGGGCTCAATATCTTGGCCCATATAGCCCATTTCCTATCGTTGTCCAATAACAATGATCCAGCCAATCGACGCCACCTCCAGCAATCACATCCTGCCACAGCACGCAAGCTTCGCAACGTGTCGAAATCGTATTAGGTTTCCAAGTTGGGACTTTGTTGTTTGGGACTTGCTGGATTTCACAATGCTCCCCTAGCTGAATAGGTTGGCATATCAATCATCAAGCATGCATTCGATAATGGAATAACGTTCTTCGATACATCAGATATTTATGGGCCAGAAACTAATGAAGTTTTGATTGGAAAGGTCAGGTATTCTTGAGCTCAGTGGTTTGCCTATATATGGGAGATTACAAATTTCATCAGAAGGCAACATTCAAGCTTGTGAGAGTACTGATATCAAGTGTTCAAGTGTTTCAGGCATCGAAGCAGCTGCCCCGAGATAAGGTTCAGCTTGCCACAAAGTTTGGTATTGTAAGTGTCAAGGAACCACAAGTTACACTTGATAGCAGTCCTGAGTATGTTCGCTCCTGCTGCGAGGCTAGCCTGAAGCGCCTTGATGTAGAGTGCATTGATCTTTACTATCAGCACCGTGTCTACACATCAGTACCAATAGAACATACCGTTAGTATTACACCTTTTCCCTTGGACTAGTAGCAGTCTTATGTCTTTTCTTTCTCAGTTGTAGGAAGTTTTTCATGCTGTTCTTTCTGAATGATGATAGTGCTCAACTTTGAAGTTGTAGATCGATGCTTAACTGTGTCTTAACGGTAGATGGAGGAACTAAAGAAGTTGGTGAAAGAGGGGAAGATAAAGTATATCGGATTATCTGAAGCCTGCCCAGAAACAATAAGGAGGGCGCATGCAGTTCATCCCCTTACTGCATTACAAATGGAGTGGTCACTTTGGACTCGCGACATTGAGGAAGAAATCGTCCCACTTTGCAGGTAAGCTCAGTTTGATCTATGCAAATCTACATTGCTGAGTCGTATCCTGTATCTTCTTCTGTCTGCACAATTTAGATCTTCTCCCCAGTTAAAGTGTGAACTTTGTGTTGTGTATGGCGGTTGGAACGCAGGGAACTTGGAATCGGGATAGTGCCATATAGCCCTCTTGGTCAAGGATTTTTCGGCGGCAGGGCGGTTGTGGAAGATATACATGCAGAAAGTCATCTGGTAACCTATGCCATATGACATTGCTTCCTCTTGTTGCTCATGAGAATGTTCGAACCTAGTTGAGATTTCTGGCTAAACAAAGATGTTTTAATCTGTTAATATCAGGACTGGCTTCCTCGCTTTCAACGAGACAACTTGGAGAAAAACAAAGACCTTTATGCTAGAACACAGAAGTTAGCTGACAAACATGGATGCTCTCCTGCACAACTCGCGCTTGCCTGGGTTCTTACTCAAGGAGATGATGTTGTACCTATTCCTGGTGCGTGCCACACTCGCTAATCTGCATTAAATGACTAATGTGTTGTTCTTATGGATCAGCAACTCTGATATTCATAAGCACACTGACCTTGAATTGATTGAAAACCAAAGCACATTTGTGAATTCTCCTTGTGTGTTTGCAGGCACAACTAAGATAAAGAATCTAGATGATAATATTGGTTCCTTGGGAGTGAAACTTACTGCAGCAGATATGAAATAGATTTCGGATACGATATCTATCAATGCAGTGGCTGGGAAAAATGCACCCGATGCCTTTTTTCGCTGCTCATGGAAGTTTGCAAATACACCACCAGCAAAAGATGGCAAAATACCATCTTATATGTTTGGATGATAATTTGTACTCTTGCTGATTATGCATAACAGTTCGAAAGAATGGTCGATAGTTCATGTTTAGGATTCTTATGCTGGTCACTAGTGCAACTCACTTTTATTGGAGCAGGTAAGAGAATGCGAAAGCTGCTTCCCTTTCTTTACAATAAAAAGAGCATGAATACTGAAGATGTCTCTATTCTGAATTTCAGATAGCATCAAAGTACGCTCATGCAGGAAACTAACAATTGGCATCGTTTGACAGTCCTTGGTTGGACATGCAGGCATCTTGTAAGCTTACCTGCAAATTCTGGAACTCTTGTGGACACTTACTAGCTTAAATGCCGTAATCACATTCAATGTTCAGTAAGTAATACTTCCTAGGGAACTAACTTGCACGCAATATAAGGTCTCCGAGGAGGCTCATAAGAGTATTCAAGAGACGCATGCTCAGATGAAGTTGTAAGATACAGACACTTCATCTCTTGCTACCCAAGTAAGATCGGAAAATATGCCAAAAGTGAAGATGACAAAATCGTAAACTAAGATATAACGCACTGAATGATTGAAGGGGTCATTTGTCAAATTAATGCGCTCAATCTTTCTGGGACTCAAAATATATGAAGCTAAACTGTGTGGTACAATGAAAATCTGGCCACACAGATTAACTTTAATTTACGTGAAGGTAACTGAATTTAGCATAGATCACTACATGCATCCAATTTTCAACCGTGACTACTTGAAATATGCAATAACCACAGAATGAGTAATAGAACTTTCAAGTGAAATTGCTCAGAATCCACACACAAAGAGTTCTGGAAGTCGGGGGACTTAAGGGGAACCTGGTCTATTTGAGATGTATGGTTTAAACTTCTAATGGCAACAAGAAAAATCAGTCTTTGTGTTTCTTCATTTCTTTTTTCGACATTGTTACGTGTTCCATTAAAATAAAACTATAATGACTATTTGGATGAAAAATCGTGACTTTAAGGACTATTCGAATTAAAATAAAACCTAAAGGATTAAACATATGTCAACTTCAAACCACAAAGACTATTATATTTTACCCAAGAAATAAATATGAGTCTGATTAGTGATTTATAGTATATGAAAGGCAGAACGCTAAGCACATTAATTTTAACAGAACGCTACTTCAATTCTTCAACTATTTGATTTTGACATAAATCCTAGACATTGATACTGCAAACCATAAAGACTATATAATATTTTACCCAAGAAATAAATATGAGTCTGATTAGTGATTATAGTATATAAAAGACAGAACGCTAAGCACATTAATTTTAACAGAACACTACTTCAATTCTTCAACTATTTGATTTTGACATAAATCCTAGGCATTGATACTGCAAAGTTTAGACAAGCGGCGGCAATGTAGCCAAACAAAAAGACAAACAAAACTTCACAATTTCAAGATTCCATGTTGGGCATAATCTTCTGCAATTATAAGTGAATAAAGCTAGGAACTTGTAGGTTTGACATGGTAACATAAGTAGTTGGCTATTTCAATTTTCAACTGCAAGAGGAGGAGGTGTGTAGAATCCATATAAATTGGACCCAGGTTTTGTATCCTCTAGTTCCTCTGCTTGTTTATACACCGAGTTGTTTTTAGGGCACACTTGACAACTGCGGCAGAAGAAAAAATATATATGAGAAGATGACGGATCAAATGAGAAAATATAAAAATAAAATCAGGCGAATCACCTTAATGTCTGAACAAAGGATGGAGTTGTTTTTATGAGGTGTGAGCAACTCAGGCCCAGTTGTACATCGATGGATGCAAAGAAACCAAGAATCAAAGTCATGGATGCTGCATGTGAGGAACATCAAAACCCCAAACGAATCAAATTCATGGATGCTCAAGTCATTAGTAAAACTGAGTTCATTAGGTAACAGCAGAACAAAAATCATGAAAACAACAGGACAAGCAAGAAGTGTAGGCTTCCCTTGACTGCCTGCACAAGTTGAAACTCAGGTAATTTCAGACCTAGAATTCAATCAAATCCAACCCTTTCCGCATATAAACACAAAACAACTAAAGGTATTGATTCAATGAATCAAGATTTTAATGGTTTGTAACCTTAAATTAACGGGGCATTTGATGAAATAACTGACATGCAAACTGAAATAAAATCACTAATCCATATATACAGTTAACTTCACACTTTATCCTTAAGCCATGCTAACAAGACAGGATCCGTTGTATCCTTCGACAACAAATCAACATCAATTCCATAGTAGATGCATCTCTAGAGAAACCCCTCTCACTCATTTCTTCGATAAGACTTGTAGCCCTCGATGTGTCGTTGTTATTGATATAACCTCGGATAATTGTATTATAGGTACAGCCATTCGGAGAACAGCCTTTTTGTTCCATCTCTCTAAGCATCGCTTCTGCTTCAACTAAGAGGCCTCCTTTGCAAAGTCCACTGATCATTATGGTATATGTCCTTACATCAGGCTGAACTCCTTTTTGTGATAAACCACAGAAAAGATCTGTCGCAGACTGAACTTCACCAGCATTGCACAACCCTTCAATGACAATATTGTAAGTTACAACATTTGGCTTCAACTTGTTCCCTTCCATCTCTCTAAGCAATTCAATTGCCTCAGAAAGTTGTTGGTTGTTACAGAGGCCATCAAGTATAATATTGTAAGTTTGAACATCTGGAAGTTGGCCATGATCTTGCATCTCAGAGAACAACTTTTCTGCTTCTTGTAGTCTCCCTGCTTTACAAAAACCATCAATTAGAGTGGTGTAAGTAACCGTATCAGGAACAAGTCCTCTAAGAGGCATTTCCTTGAAAATTTTGTAAGCCTTATCAATCATTTTACTCTTGCAATATCCGTTAATCAAAATGTTAAAACTCTGAACATTAACCATGGATCCCTTGGTAACCATTAGATCAAAAACTTGTTTCGCCTTGTCCATTTCTCCTCGCAAACAGTGACCATCCATAAGGGAATTGTATGTTACAGTGTCAGGTTCAATTCCTCTTTGAATCATAATCTGAACCACACTTTTGGCTTGCACGACCATCCCGTCCTTACAAAACGCATCAACCAGGATATTGAAGGTGAATACATCTGGAAAGATACCTTGACTGGCTATTTCATACAACAACCTCGTAGCTTCTTTCCACTGACCTAGATTGCAAACTCCTTGAATCAATGAGTTGTAAGTAATAACGTTGGGAACAATACCTCTACCAACCATTTCCGAGAAGAGGTTCTTTGCTTCGTCAACCAGTGTATCTTTGCCCAGGCTGTCGATGATGGTGCTATAGGTCACTATGTCAGGCTGGCATCCATTTGCTTCCATCTTGCCAAGTAACTGAATAGCAGCAGTGTTGTTCCCAATCGCGCAAAAACCCTTTATTAATGTATTGAAAGTAATTACATCCGGCTGACAGTGACCTCCCACCACTATTTTGCTGAAAAGTCGCGCTGCATCAGCCACTCGATTTTGGAGAACAAAGCCGTGGATGAGAGTGTTGAGGGTTGCAACATCTGGTTGAAGACCCAATTTGAAGAAGTGGGCCAAGACAGACAAGGCATAGTCCATTCGGTTCAAACGACAGTAGCAGTTGATGACAATGGCCAGAGTATAGTGATCAGGACGAATTCCAGAGAGAAGCATTTGTGAATTCAAAGAGAGGACTGTTGGATAGTGCTTGAGTTTGACAAGTGGAGCCAATACCTGATTGAATCGGACAACAGACGGCAGATGACGTCTCTGAAGCATTTCGTCGAACACCTTCAGAGCATCCTCAACATTACTCATTCTAGGCTCTAAGGGTTGATTTCCTAGATGGGTTTCTCCAGATGTGCTTGGCTTTGAGGGTTGAGAATGAAACAAAGCAACAAGAGGGGTAGAGTGAAGAAATGGCATACCTCTTCTGCTACTGTAGCTGCAATAAGAAGAGAAACTCAGCACTGATTTGTGCGTCATCTTCATCATTTCTCACACCTAAAATCAACTACAGTTGGGTACTGAAAAAAGACTTCGTTTTGCCCTATCTTTAAGGGCCTAAACACTCAGCTCAATATCTTAGGCCCATATCCATGCTGACACACACAATTTACGAAATCAGAACTGTGCTTCAGAATTGTGCTCACACAATTCATGATTTCCACTTCAGCACCGTTTAGGGAGGAAAGATGAAGAGGAACAAGAGCAAGGATGGCTAAGGGTACACTCCAAGTTCTTGACTCACTAAAGAAGCATCTTTATATTATTAACATTCTGGTGTTGATTTGCGGCGAAATTGAAGTCCTTTGGAGCAGATAAATCCATATTAAGTGCAAATATTTTCTTGTTTATTTTACCTTTTTTGAAATTATATATAATAATATTCTCATTCCCTACCAACCACTTCACAGTTCTCACACAGTCCACCAAACTGCCAGAATCTTGGAACAGAGAGAAGAAGATTCAGAAAATATTGGAAGGATGGGTGAAGCTAGCAAGATCCAAATTCCCAGGGTCAAATTGGGCAATCAAGGCCATGAGGTAACTTACACTACAACTTCTTGAACACCCATTAGCAAAAACCAGGTTCTGTTAGTCTTCATAAATCTAAGAAAGTTGAATTCTTTGGTAAAAATGTTTAATAGTTTACAGGGTATTTGATCTGTGGTATTGAATTGAGTTTCAAACTTTACTAGGTTACTGTACTTTATAAATGTCGACTTCTTGATCCCTGTCACTTAGTGTTGTAATGGTTGAGCTTTGTTGCTACATGATCAGTGATGTGGGAAACTTGGATCATAACATAGATCAGAGTTTGTAGCTATTTTTTAAATTTATTGAGCCTGTTCTCAAGGGATTGAGTTCAAACCCCCATTAGCATTTGGGATGGATCAGCAATCCCAGAAAGAGAATTTAGAGCAAGGAAGAAGGAAGGATCTGTAATGAATGAAATGTGGGAATCCTTGTTCTTTATTTCTCACAAACTGTAAAAGTGATTGCAAATTTATTCCTCTTCTACCGAGTGAATCGATGATAAAAGTGAGATGTGTACCGTTTCATCCATCAGTGCACAGGAGTGGCACTGATGTTTTATTCAATTAACTTGGTTTCTAACAATGCGTAGTTTCTGTTGTTGGAAGTGTGCTCGTTCGTTTTGATAAACTTCTTCCATTTTTTTTTTCCTGAAAAATACAAGATTCCTAAATTCCTTGTCTTCAGGTCTCAAAAATGGGGTTTGGATGCATGGGCCTCACTGGAGTCTACAACGCTCCTGTTTCTGATGAGGATGGAATCTCAATAATAGTAGCTGCTTTCAATAAAGGAATCACTTTCTTTGACACAGCTGATGTATATGGACCGCATACAAATGAACTTCTTGTTGGGAAGGTATGCAACTCTAAATCGACTCACTCAATCACACCAACTCCAGTGGATAGAATTTCTGTATTGCTTAATCTTTCAATGTATTGAAGTCCTATTATCATGATATGATTGATATCTATTGTTAATATTCTGATTTCTGTAATTCTGACCGCAACACTCATTTTCTAGGCACCGAAGCAGTTGCCAAGAGAAAAAATTCAATTAGCCACAAAGTTTGGTGTTGTTTTTGGAGAGTGGATCCTCCTGGTGTTACAGCCAAGGGTACTCCGGAGTATGTCAGGTCATGCTGTGAGGCTAGCTTGAAGCGTCTTGATGTGGACTACATTGATCTGTATTATCAACATCGGGTGGACACTTTGGTGCCTATAGAGGAAACTGTAAGTGTTTCTCACCTATAGTCAACTAGAAAGTGGAATACATTAGTACCGTTAATTCTGCATATTATAGTCAGATGTTCACTTGTAGATGTAGTTTTGAATTTCTTGAAAGAAACTGATACGATGTTTTTGTTTTTCTTGAAATTTAGATGGGTGAGCTGAAGAAACTGGTGGAAGAAGGAAAAGTAAAATATATAGGGTTATCTGAAGCCAGTCCAGACACCATAAGGAGGGCACATGCAGTTCATCCCATCACAGCTCTACAAATGGAGTGGTCTCTCTGGACTCGTGAAATTGAGGAAGAAGTCGTTCCACTTTGCAGGTATTCAAAACCCATTCTTGGTTCGTAAAACTGATTTCGTTATTCCATTTCTAAAACAAATGGAGATGGTTATCCCCCTTGTATCCGCTGTTCCTTTTACCTCAAATGCTTAATATTCTGAAACTGTTGAAGAGTAATAACTCTAAGAAAAAATTTCAGTTTACCCCCCAACTCTTTGGTGTCAAAATCAATTCAGTCATGCATCTTTTTTTTTAAATCAATTCGCCCCTTCAACTTTCGTAAACATATCAGTTGGTCCAATTTTTGAATTTCCCTCGAAATGTGACGTCACCGAAGCCATTGGAACTGACAAGGGGACCCATAATTCAGCTTTATCCTCCCATTTTAAACGAAATGTCTGAAATTCCTTCATTGTTTCTTATTCATTTTGCCAAATAGATGCATTTTTTTATCTTCTTTAATAATATTTTGTCAAATTGGCTATTTTAAAGCTGAATTATGGGTTCCCTTGTCAGTTCTAACAACTTTGATGACGTCATATTTCGAGAGGAATTCAAAAATTGGACCTGACTGATGTGTTTATGAAAGTTAAAGGGGCGAACTGATTTAAAAAAAGTTACAGGACTAAACTGATTTTAGCTCTAAAGATTTGAGAGGTAAACTAAATTTAATTCTAACTCTAATTATCAAATACAGGGAGCTTGGTATTGGAATAGTACCATATAGTCCTCTTGGTCGTGGCTTTTTTGGTGGCAAAGCAGTTGTGGAAAGTTTGCCTTCAAATAGTGCCCTCTTGGTAGATATTCTCATTATGCATTCTGTCATATTTCATTTTTTTGGTAGATTAAATAATTCTTCACATTTGCTAAAGAAATTGATTTCGGTTGTTGCTTGAATCATTTCCTGTTTTCTGATTTGTAAGTCGACACATCCTCGGTTCATAGGAGAAAACTTGGAGAAGAACAAGAATATTTATAATCGAATGGAAAGTCTTGCTAAAAAGCACCAATGCCTAACTGCTCAGCTAGCACTAGCATGGGTTCTCCACCAAGGAGATGATGTTGTACCTATCCCAGGTGAGTCATCATTGCATATTTATTCTATAATATAAAATCATAATCTTCTATGCTACATCTTTAACTCTGATACTGATTGTTTGCATGGAAATGAATGTATGCATGTCTTTGAAATGGTTGGTTGTTGTATGGAATATCAAAACTATCTAAGCTAGAATAAGGTTGTCGTTTCGTCTTTTGTACTGACTAGTCTTGTACATTAAGACCTGTAAGAGTAGTTCATTTTTCTTTACATCTATTACGATCTTATAGAAATAAGGTCATAAAATCGCCACACATGGATACTGCTGAGAGAACTCAGTACCGAATTTCAGTTGTTGAATAATGAGGCAAGAAATGCAACCACTTGCAATCACTGTTATAGTTTCTTCTTCAATAAGTAACAAGAGATCAGAATTTTGTGATGCTCCCCATGACTTGGTTGCTATGGTTTGTTTGCACATGTATTGCCTCACTCGACTACATTGATGAAACCCACATTGTTAAATCATGTTGAACTCCATTTCCACTGCAGGGACAACAAAGACTAAGAACCTGGATGTAAACATTGGCTCCTTGAAGGTGAAACTTGGGGAAGAGGACTTGAAAGAAGTTTCTGGTGCTGTGCCGCTCGACCAAGTTGCTGGTGAGAGAACTTATGGAACTCTGATGCATTTGCAGTGGAAATACGCCAACACTCCCCGGAAGGTCTGAGGACTTTGACACTATGTATTCTATTGTGTGAAATTTGGCCAAATGAAGTGGAACTTGCAATTTTTATATACTGTAACCCACAATATAAGAGGGCTCTACATATGATGTGTTTTCTTTCTGGCACGAACTAGAGATGATCACGTTTCCTTTTGAATCTTTCTTCTTCTTTTTTGACTTGAATCTTTCTTATTACAATCTCAGAAGTTACTAAACCATCAATAGGAATGCCAGCATAAACAGTAGGGAGGCGAACCCCGTTATTTGGGAGGCCATGTACTCTTGGACTGTTCTAGGGAGCTATCGATGCTGCTCAGTGAGCATACATCTCCCATTCAGTTCATGTGAAAAGCTATGCTGGTTAAACGCCACATTAGCTCTTAACTTGCAATCCAAGTCTTGTCTACCATCACCAGTAACATTCTTTGCATTTCCGATCAGGCTCCGGTTCTAAAACCACTCGACTTCTAACTGCAGCTGGACCTTTTCCCATTCCAGTTAGAAGCTCAGCATCTGTAATTAATGAACACACAACTTTTGATATTGGTCTGCAAAGAAGTTGAAGTTCTTTGGAGCACATATAATTACATGTGTGAATACTCCAGAATGAAGCTCATAGTTTGAAACATGGTAACTTTCTTCAGATAATTTAAATGATCAGTTAATATGATGATAGTTTTCATGTTATTTTACTTGATTTAACTGAGTTTTAAATTCAAGATAAAATGGGGCAAGTATTTTAGTTAAGCCAAGTGAACATGATAGCACCAGTGGTCTAGTGGTAGAATAGTACCCTGCCACGGTACAGACCCGGGTTCGATTCCCGGCTGGTGCATCTATCTTTTTTTGCTTTATTTTTTTCATTAGATGTCCAAATTCAGTCTGTGTTAAAAAATCACATCTCTTCAGGACCGTCACTATATAAGTTGAATTCTTCAAGTGAAAAGATTCAAACTTCATTAGAAAACATACTGATTGATGTGATATATTTTGATGTGTAGCTTCTTGATGTGGTGGCTTTATTCAAATGTTGACTTCTTGATGTCTGTGACATAGTCAGTGATGTTAGTAATGTTTGAACCTCTACTGCTATATAACCAGTTATGTGGGAAGCATTAATCCTAAGTTCCTAACACAGAAATAGATCCTGTTGCTGTTTCTTCGTTCTCTAAAGCCACTTTGAGTTCATTTTCCTGTTCAGTTTCCTAAAAATAGAAACAGAAGAAGAATATGGCTGAGGAGAAGGGAATACAGATTCCGAGAGTTAAACTTGGAACTCAGGGATTGGAGGTATAGCCGATCAATGTTTGTAATGATGTTCATTCTTTTTGATAAAGTTCTTCCATTTCTTTTCTGGATTGATTTGATCAAGAATTCTAATATGCTCGCTCTTCAGGTCTCAAAAATGGGGTTTGGATGCATGGGCCTAACTGGAGTCTACAACTCTCCTGTTTCTGTTGAGGATGGAATCTCAATAATAGTAGCCGCTTTCAATAAAAGAATCACTTTCTTTGACACAGCTGATGTATATGGACCTCATACAAATGAACTTCTTGTTGGGAAGGTTGGTAATCAGTTCGTGAATTTTCTTACTTACATAACTACACCAATTCTGGTAGTTGGAATATCTTTACTGTTTATACGGATGACTCTTAAGTTGATGACATTTTGGTTTATGGTTTAAAAGACCCATTTTTTTATCATATTTTGACATCTCATCCGTTTAGTTTTTAGATTTATAATTTACTAGGATATTGTTGTTATATTTTGCTTTCTGTAGTTCTAAGCTAGCACTGCACATTTGTTGGTGTTCTAGGCATTGAAGCAGTTGCCAAGAGAAAAAGTTCAATTAGCCACAAAGTTTGGTATTGCTGGAATAATGCATCCTCCTAGCATCAAAATCACTGGTACTCCGGAATATGTCAGGTCATGCTGTGAGGCTAGCTTGAAGCGTCTTGATGTGGACTACATTGATCTGTATTATCAACATCGGGTGGACACTACCGTCCCTATAGAGGAAACAGTATGTGCTCATCAGCTTCATTAAACTGGAAATTTTAACATGCTAGAAGCAGTAAAGATCTGCATATTGTATAGTACCACCTGTATAAATAATGGTGATTTTGGTGAAAAGCTCTTGGTTACACACTTGTAATTTGTTTTTCGTTGTTTAGATGGGCGAGCTGAAGAAACTTGTGGAAGAAGGAAAGATAAAGTACATTGGTTTATCTGAAGCTAGTCCAGACACAATAAGAAGGGCGCATGCAGTTCATCCCATCACGGCTCTACAAATGGAGTGGTCACTCTGGACTCGTGATATTGAAGAAGAGATTGTTCCACTTTGCAGGTATGTTGTGTTACAGACCAACTTTGGTTTAATTTTGCAAAAGTGATTTCCTTATTCCATTTCTGTTTAGCAAATAGACTGCATGTAAATGATCGGTAATATGTATGTCATGATGTAATGTTATCTTATGCAGGGAGCTTGGCATTGGTATAGTTCCATATAGTCCTCTTGGTAGTGGGTTTTTTGGAGGCAAAGCAGTTGCAGAAAGTGTGCCTTCAAATAGTTTTGTGGTAGATGTTCTTTGTTATTTGTTCTGTTTAATCTGTTGTGGTAGGACAGAGAAATTTAGTTGATTGCACTCTAATTCGTTTCTGCTTAAGAAAAATTATACTGGTAACTGAATCATTTTTCTTTGCTCTGTTTTAGTCATCCCATCCTCGGTTTGTAGGAGAGAACTTGGAGAAGAACAAGACTATTTACAATCAAATGGAAAGCATTGCTCAAAAGCACCAATGCCTTACCTCTCAACTAGCATTAGCATGGGTTCTTCACCAAGGAGATGATGTTGTACCTATCCCAGGTTAGTCATCATTTCCATATTTGTTCTCAACAAATGGATTCTAAGAGTACTTGTTCATTGTCCTTTTCATCTGTTATGTTCTTAACTTCTTATATATCAAGATCATACTGACATTCCAGATCCACTGCAGGAACAACAAAGATAAAGAACCTCGATGCAAACATTGGCTCCTTAAAGGTGAAACTTGGGGTAGAAGACTTGAAACAAGTTTCTGGTGCTGTTCCACTAGATCAAGTGGCCGGTGGTAGAAATTATGGAAACCTGATGCACTTGGAATGGAGATTTGCCAACACTCCTCCAAAAGAATCCAAAATCTGATAGCTTTAGGGTTCCATCTTATGAAATTGATCCACATGAATTAAAATTTGCTGCTTCTTTTCGTAGTATACCAACACAATAAAAAAAGGGCTCCATGCCTCCAATATCATGTGTAATTTTCCTCCTTCAATATATTCAGTACAACTTCCTGAACACTAATTCATCTCACATTTGTTCAAAAGCTCCTCTTACATGATCTGAGAAAGTTCAATTCTTTGATGGAAAATAAATCGAAACTTCTGTGTGGTATCAGAGTGGGACTTCATTTAGTATATATATGATATATAGCATATATAAGGCCTCTGCAATGTAATGTGTTTTTTTTTTAGTTCATCTGTTGTCAAAGAACATATGTTGTGCGGTAGCGTCAATCACTCTGTCAGATTCGGCTCTATGCTTTTGTGCTTTTATCTTTCGAGTTCCACTAGTAACGGGGCGACGACGCCACGACGGTAGCGAAATGATCCTAAAATTGGGTTTGGGCATAATGTTGAAACAACCAATGAAACTCGATACCAGCTTCGAACGTATTATGAAATTCTCAATGGGAACTCCGCCTATCGATATTCATGCAATTACTGATAGAGGTAGCGATCTAGTATGGACGTAGTGTGAGCCGTGCAATGCTTATTACAAGACCAAGTTTGGTGATTTTGACCCGAGAAACTCATCAACTTACAAGAACATTACATGTCGGTCAGGGGACTGTAGACTACTTGGCGAATACTATTCCCCGAGTTTTGCAGGAGTGTATAAAAAAGAACCTTCTACAAATTGCGTGTACAGGTACAGTTATGCAGACAGGACATACACAGTAGCTAATCTAGGTAGAGAAACAATGAGTGAGTCTTCGGTGAAGCTAACGCACCACTTCTCCTGTGCAACCCACCAGTCACACAACGACAAGTGTTTTTTTCCCACTCCCCCCCCCCCCCCACCTGCGTTCTTCTTCTTCCTCTTCCTTCCTCTGCTCCGGCGCTTCTTCTTCCTTTCTCCGGTCGGAAACCGATCCCCTCCGATCTTCTTTCCCTCTGCCCAGACGCCGCCTCAAACCTGCAACCTGCAACCCCCGCCGCCCCCACCGTAAGCCTCACCGGAGGAAGAAAAAGCTTCGCCGGGCCGGAGAAGAGGAAGGAAGAGGTAACGTTGTAATCCTAAAAGACATTATCTTTGGGTGTGGGACACGAACAATGACACTTTTAGCATTGTAAATGAAATGGGAGTTATAGGGCTTGGGCGTAGGCCCTTGTCATTTGTCAATCAGATTGCTCCTTACGTTGGAGGCAAGAGATTCTCTCATTCTTTGGTGCAAAATCCCTTTGGTGCAAGATCTATTTCGGGAACAGGAGTAAAGTTTTGGATGAAGAGGTGGTGACAACACCTTTGGATGAAGAGGTGGTGACAACACATTTAGTCGATATCATACGACTTTTTATTATACACCTTTTCCACGGCTACCAAAAGATATGTTTGATTGGTAACTAAGCTACAAAAGGCAGTTTCATTAGAGTCAGTCGTAAATAAAAACTATGGGTTGGATACCCTTTGCTTTTTTACCGCAACGCCTTTAGAATTGCTATACATTTTGAGGGTGGTGGCGAAGTGTCGTTGAGCAATACGGTGTTAACAGCTCGCGAGAATGGGATGTATTGTCTTGTAATCGTGGGCGTCACTGATGACTTTGGTTATTTCAGGGGCATACTTCAGACAGATTTATTAATTGGTTTTGATTTGGATAAAAACATAGTATCCTTCAAACTAATTGATTGCATAAAGAGTCCTTCCAGTTCTTTCTGCATTTGAATAATTCAACAAGATGCTCGAGCGTTATTGCGAAATAATTTGTGAGATTCCCCTTAAAGATTTTCGAAGACGTGTCTTTCCAACTAGAAAGTGAAATGGGATGATGATAGTTCTTTCATTCTCACAAATAGATTCACTTATCACATTGTCTTTGCTACTATAACAGTTTAGTTTGAGAGTATGCGTATAATTTTATTATTAATAGTTGAATCTTCTTTAATTTCTTCTAATATCTCATATATTTAATCAAAGTAGCATTGATAAGGACATACAAGAACTAATGCAGAAATGAGGGACAGAGGTGTACATATGGGCTGGTATCATCAGATGAAAATGAAGATGTAAACATCATACAGATTGTGTAGATTTAGGAATGCAATATGAATATAAAAATTCCATGCACAATGTTGGCGTTTTTCCATTCCATCATACTATTCTTCTATTTCCATATCGCATGTACATCGATCAATCTTAAATTCTCATGATCGGTGCAGGGAGCGTGGCATTGGAATAGTTCCATATAGTCCTCTTGGTCGTGGTTTCTTCGCAGGCAAAGGAGTTGCCGAAAGTTTGGATCCACATTTTCTTGCGGTACAAATTGTCTTCTCCCTTACATTGATCTCTTCTCAAATTCTATGACAAACTTAGAACACACGTATAGAACATGATATAGCATACGTCTAATCAGAGAGCTCTGTAATTCAGAAACAGAGCATTTCATTAAGGCATTAGTATGTGACATAATCTTGAATTTGTTAATACCAGGCCGCACATCCTCGGCTAACTGGAGAGAACTTGGAGAAGAACATACACATATACCAGGCAATAGAAAGCCTTACTACAAATAAGCACCATTGCTCTCCTGCTCAACTAGCACTGTCGTGGGTTCTCCACCAAGGTGATGACGTTGTACCAATCCCCGGTGAGTCTGAGAACCTCGTCGTCGATCTTCAAGTTAAATAATGCAGACGACAAAGATTATAATACTTTGATCTAATTTCCACATACATATACATGCAGGGACAACAAAGATTAAGAACCTGGATACCAACATTGGCTCCTTGAGTCTGAATCTCAAGGAAGATGACCTCAAAGAAATCACTGAAGCTGTTCCACTAGACGAAGTAGCTGGTGATAAAAAATTTCCAGGCGCGAGTCATGTGCAATGGAAATATGCCAACACTCCTCAAAAGACTCTTGACTATATCATCAGTAATATGTGTATTTGAGGCAAACTAAACTTCTCGTTAGTAAGTTAAATATGGGATATCATATCCGATTTGTACTTCTTCGAGTAGTATCATATGTGGGGAACTTATTTTCTCTACGCCACACTGTGTGACATGCAAGTTTCATTGTAATGCTACTAGTTATTATAAATAAAGTGTTATCGTTTCCAATAACAAAATAATAAATACTCAATGATATTTGAACTGCATTATACAATTTTATACTGGAAGTAACACTAACTCACTAAGGATTTAGATTCTCCACTTATCTTAAATTTCTTGATGTTGCTTCTTTGTCTACGTCATGCATGTATTACATTTTTTTCCCAATAAATGTGTGTGTGCATGTGTATATTAATTGAACCCTAAATCACAGTTCCTTTGTCATCACAAGGAAGACTAAAGATTTCATTATATGACCTCTTACTGTATAATTAACCTAATAATGGTAACAATCAAGAAGACCCTAATATCCTAGTTCTGATAGAGATCCAGAGAGAGAGAGAGAGAGAGAGAGAGAGAGTATAGTTACAGAAGTAAAACAGAATATATAAAATCAAGCTCAAGATATGTGAGCCTATCAGGTTCTATTTTAATACAATTTTAGAGCTGTAATAATCACATTTATCGTACATAAACACAAAATCAACTCGAAAAAGATCGTTAAGACCTTTTTATTCCTTCAGAGATAGATATAACAGATAATTTATGCTTGTCTCGTTCCACTTACGATCATTATTGGGTTTAGGCTCAGAACAGCTTCATCCTCACGTAGCTGCTCTAGTTCCTCCTCCGGCAACGTCACCGTAACCATCCTCGCGAGCTCTCCTTCGGGAGATGGCATCACCATTATCAACCCTTCCCCTTCCACATTTCCAACATGATACGACACGTGTACGGGCCTCCTCTCCTTATCAAACACAGCTGTATACATCAACGGCGTATTCCCAGTACTCCCAGGAAACTCGATCATATGCTCCATGCTCATGCATGTCAACTCGGGGCCATACATCCTAAAAGGTGCCCTAGACTCACCTCCCTCTCCATTTCTGGACTCAA
This sequence comes from Fragaria x ananassa, assembly GCA_034370585.1. Classification (NCBI taxonomy): domain Eukaryota; kingdom Viridiplantae; phylum Streptophyta; class Magnoliopsida; order Rosales; family Rosaceae; genus Fragaria; species Fragaria x ananassa. The sequence goes on from CP139753.1 coordinate 1,469,317, forward strand.
ACCCGTCTATAGAAGACCAAAACTCCTCCTCCCCCTGACTCGAGACATGGCGGTGCACGGCTCCGGCCACGTCCCCCAAGTCTTGCTTGTCTTCTACGTCAGGTAATGTAAGCAACGAAAAATGTAACGCATTGCCGTAGTACCCATAAGAGAGCTGCAGCTTCTTCCTGAAGTCGACACAAATGGAGAGGGAATGCTTGCTTTCGCTTTCCGAGTGCTTTAAGCGAGCAATACGTGCCCAAAAGAGCGCGGCGAGCAAATCAAACGGAGTGGCAACAGGGCTTGTTTGATGGATTTCTAAGAGGCTTTGCTTGATAGCTTCATCGGAAAATTTGAAAGTGGCTGTGCCCATTTTCTTCGGTACTAATGGTCTCTTTGTTGCCATGGACTTGGCTTCGTAATAAGCGCTTAGTGACTTTGAGTTGTGAATGCTAAGTGATCCTCGAGTGAGTGACGAATCCGACAAGTCACCGAAGGACGGTGGGTATACGACGGCTTCACGGCGGTGAGTCTCGGCCCATGATTTGATGAGCAGGGTTGCAGAAGTTGGGTCTGCTTGCATGTGAAAGCAACTTAATCCAATGGCTACTCCTCCTCCTTCAAATTCATTTATCTGCTCCATATATAGATAAAGAGTATATATAGTTAAACCAAAACTTAATTATTATTTTTTTCATCTGTTTGGTGGAAGTTGTTATTTAGTTTAGTCCTTTAAAACGTTCATACGAAGTTCTGAAGAACTTAAATGTGAGGTTCAGATTGAAACCAGCTAACCTAAAACTCATTATAATTAGAGAAACTTAGAAAAACATTTTTATTAATTATTACTTAAATTCAAGTTTTTTGACCTCATAATAACTTTTGAAATGATCAACTGCATGTGTAGACAACCTCTACCTGAAAATTAAATAGGTCCCCAACAATTAATTTTCATCTGTCACCAGAAAGTCAGAAACCAACAATCCAAAAACACATCATATATAGAAATATAGAATATGATCGTTCAACCGTATCTAGCTATTATGTGATCGAGCTCTTGTTTCTTGTTATCAAGTGCATAATTATTGGAGTCTAGCTTGTTGCTAATTGGTGGGGTGGCCTCGATTTATTGATCGGTTATATATGACGTCTTACTTTCAACCACCAAAATTAAACCTCAACGCAGTCGTGTACGGCGGATGTCAATGCATGGTACCGGTGGTTCTGGACCAAACCCTAACTGTTGCTATCTACGTTATATCATATTATCTGCTACGTACATTCAAATAAAGCATTTCCAGGAAGCACGAGACCTCTTAGCTCCTTCTCGATCAGTCTCGCATACCCAGATAGATTAACTCATCACGTACTGGGCTTCCACAAGTGTCCCCATGCCATTCAACTACCCTTTTAGATTCGACCAATTACCATATCATAGAAACATTTACGTACACAAAGCATTCATATATAGCTGATAGCTCTAATTGATATGTTTGTACCGACCTGCATATATAGTCCTCTGTGTACTCTGGTCGAAATCCTAAAGGAAAACTACGGGGTAAATATCATTGCTCAATATAAATGAGTCCCTTCATCATAGTATGTTGGTAATAAAAACCAGACTTCACAATTCGAATAATTTAAAATCTCTTTGGAGATTTCAGGTCACCAAATTAGGAAAATACTGAAGCAATCTATTATATGTTCTTTTTTAGTTTCGTATAAAAGATAGGGAAGTTAAGAGTGTACCTGGATTCTATACGGCGACCACAAGCTAGGATCACCCTGAGGCATATCATCCCACGCCGCCAACAGCCTCTCCTCCGCCCCATCAGCAGATATCAGCCACTCATCAAGTGTTGTTGCCACCGTGGCCTTCACCACCCTCACCCCAGCATCGTTACACTTGACCTCCCACTCACCGTCGTCCTCTCTCCGGACTATCCGACCCGTCACCGGCGGGTAAAGCGACAGGGCCTCAGAGAGACACACCCTAAAAGGGTCCAGGTCAAAATATGTGAAGAGCTTCTCCTTGTAGTAGAATACCACGTGAACGCTGTGCAGGGCCATTGCTAGGTCCAGACCCGTGAAACAATGTATCGTACCAGGGTTCACCGGCCGGCTCGATACTGCCGTTAGTTTTGACCGGACAGCCACTCGGTTGCTGTGATTCTGCGTCATCATTTTCAGAGATGAGACAAAGAAATCAGGAAGAGTAGTTGTGTAGCTAGATTGGAGAATGTATGGAGTAGTACGTAGATATAAGACTATACAAAAGACTACAATTTCTCCTCTGATTTATAGTAAATCTTGCGTATGGAAATTGTAAACAGTGATACTGATCGTGATGTCTTAGCGTTCTTGGGGGCAGGTGGACATTGAAGAAGTTGGTTGAGCTCAATAAATATATGAAATGAAGTAGCTTGTCAGCGTTTGCGGGAAGGACTTTAGTCCTTTAATTTATATGAAAAATTTTCGTTTAAAATTTCTCAGAACATATTAAAAAGAAAAGACGGATTTACTAATTCAGTTATCCTTGTAACTATTCTCTTACGAGGGTTGTCTATGAATATGATGCTGTGATGTATATGATCGTATAAGACAAACACGATATTTGTGTAATCTGCAAACCAGAAAAATAGCTAGCTGATCATGATGCTCAAATTAAGATAAATTAATTAAGCTGTCAATGGAAGACTCATATCTTCCTCTAAATCAATGATTCAAGGAAAGATATGGAATACGTGCGCAGTACCATACACCCCTCAACGGACGTTAACAGAGGCACACAACAGACATTGCACATATCAGTAACAACAAACTACATTCAGTGGGTAAACAACCCTTTACTGCCGCGCCGGTCAACAAAGGGGTGAAGTATATCAGAGAAAAATGAGTTTTATGATCTTGTCATCTACTCGATGCAGGTAAAATCATTGATACATTGCCGTCGTTATCGATGGCGAGTAGATCTGGCTTTAGCTATAAACTCGTTTACTTGGCATGTATGGTTTATGTTTTGGCCACACCAGTATGTCTGGGCGAGCAAAGTCTCTTTTGGTTGTTGCGGGCGTGCCACCCCGCGGACGCGGAATGTAGTGGTTGTAGTAGCGGGGTGCGCTTAGCCTTCTGCTTCTAATCAAGCGACTGAGGATGGAGAGAGCACCAACTCCACCGCAGGGTTCTTCAGATTCGCCTTGCGTACTGGGCAAGGACTTACAGTAGTCCGTCTGAGCGTCACAATATCGATACTCGACGTAGGATCGAGCAGAGCTTCAATCGGGAAGGAGAGGAAAAAACAAAGAGAAAGCTCCGGAGAGCGTACGGGGAAACGAAAGGGAAGCTCCGGGGAGCGTCTGAGGTTCGACTAGGTCGAGGGTTTCAACAAGGTTGAAAGTTGTTTTGTTGTTGTATTTGAGTAATTGTTGTCGAGAGAGGTTTCTGTAAGCCGTGGAGCTTCTTTATATAGAATTACTTAGGGCCACAGGTATTGGCCCAAAGCATGTCAAAGACTTGTAGGAGTCTTCAACGATAAACGTGGCGCAGGCGATGTTAATCACTTGCTGGACATGATTATCCTTTGGCGAAGTGACTAACTGCCTTTGTCTAGAAGAGTTGAGTTAGAACACCTCATGATGACTTTGACATGCACCACTGTTCACCCATGCAAATACAATTAAGGAGTAGAGTCCTTAACCACCAAGACAACCAAACTCATGAAGATGTGGACGTGAGCTCCCCATGCAAACATGCTTGAATAAAGATAAGGATCCTTAATGAACCCCTCCCCATGCAATCATGCTTAACTAATGATATATATTGCTTCTTATCCAATAGAGGTATTGTAGGCGGAGTCCACCTCTTTCCTTGCTAGCTCTCTCAATTGATATATATGCATATATATATATATACCACCAAGCGGAGCCCGCCTCTCTCCTTCTTTCACGCGAACTGCCTTCGCATGTAAGTATGGTTAACATATGTGATTAATGGATAACATTCTTAACCAATGCAAACTCCTTGACATGCACGGAGCCACCCTTTAATTAACATCAAATCAGCTTGCGGCCCTTGATATCTATCTCTTAGGTGAACTCCTTCGCATACAAACTTCTTCGCATGCAACCTCGCGTCCCTTGGTCCAGCTCGCCCGCCAACCATCTCGCATGCAACCTCGACTTTGCAACCCACTTCGCGAGGTAGCGATTCTATCGCATGCAACATCTTCGCATGCATTTCGCCTCCACTGTAGCTGCAAGCATTTTCCTTCGCCACGCATAGAGAGTACATACACTTGCATACATGTGATTAAAGAATAGAAACCTTCTCCTGGCGAAGTCTTCCAGCGCGAAGGCATCTCGCCTCGCTCAATCTTCTACGCGAAGCCAATACACTTCATGTGAACTCTGCTACCCAGCTCGCCTGACTTCGCTGGCGGGTTATAAACTCAATATTTTAGGCTCGCCGGTATGACGTGGACCATGAATTTAATTAATATTTACCTAAACAATTACCGTCCGGTAAAATATTAATTTGGGTGTAAACATTGCCCCCCAGCCTCGAAGTCATGAATGTCAAGAATGACTGAAGAGGTTTATGTTCATGCTGCCCCAAAGCCACTGGTATTGGCTCGGTTCATACACAAAATAACTGTGAGTAAACAAGCCTGTGAATAGGCTTTAAAACTCAAGTACCCGGTAACAAAGCATTGTAGCGAAGTTGCTGTACGATTCGCCCAGTACCATATTAATCAATTGATGACCATAAACTTAACATAGGTACCTTGGACTTGAATGACTATGAATGATGTCGTACGCTTCGCCTGCTCCACTCAGAGAACATAGTACCATGCATGCACCTCGACTAGATAATGTCCTCGAGAGGATGTTCCTCGCATGGATGCACCTTGCGGCCAAAACTTGTTGACTCGCCATGGACTTGTTGACTCGCCATGGATGTACCTTGAAGGGATGTACCTTGAGTAAACGTGCACTTTGACTGGATTCAAAAAAGAACCTCCGCTTGAGCTCTTGGCGATGGCGAACCAACTTTTTGATATTCAGATCATGGAGTGACTTCGCTGCCCCCCAGTGCGAACCAATGAGAGTCAAACAAAAAGACCATGTCGGCGAACGGCCCAGATTTACCTTGAAATGAATTTTTTTTTTTTTTAGAGGCCACAGGTGTTGGCCTAAATAATGACCAAGACGCCTCAAGAAGGGTCTAAAGTCTAAAATATGTATTTGGAACACATCTCTATCCCATATGTGCCCCCCAGTTTTGATGTCTATTCGACGAATAAAGGACATCAAAACTTTAGTATGCCCCCCTGTGAAGGAGTTGTAGTACCTTGAGTAAATCCCAGTGTATGAATAAAGGTACACAAAACTTATATGGATGCCCCCCAGTAAAGGAAAGCATGCTGCAAGGTCATGAAAACACATTGAAAATACACTTTGCAAATTCGCGCGTATCCTGACCTGTCTGCATTCAAACCGCCATAACTCTCTCCAGGAATGGCGAAATGACAAACCGTAAAATCCTCTGGAAAGTAGACATCCAAAGCTTTCCATTGATATAGGGATCGCCTGCTGGTTCTTCCTAGATCATTCCAGGTTGATCAGCGAGGTGGACTGTCTGGTATCCTGACCCGCCTGCATTCGACCTACCATAACTCTCTCCAGGAATGGCGAAATGACGAACCGTAAAATCCTCTGGAAAGCAGACATCCAGAGCTTTCTGTTGATATATGGCTCGCCTGCTAGGTCATCCTGGATCATTCCAGCTGAACCGGCGAATTTCTTCCTGGATCATTCCAGCTGAATCGGCGAGGTAGACTGTCTGGTATCCTGTCCCGCCTGCATTCAAATTGCCATTACTCTCTCCAGGAATGGCGAAATGACGAACCGTAAAATCTTCTGGAAAGTAGACATCCAGAGCTTTTCATTGATATAGGGCTCGCCTGCTGGTGCTTCCTGGAGCATTCCAATTTAATCGGCGAAGTTGACTGTTCGGTAGTGGATGTTGCAACTTTCAGCAACTATTGGAATTTCTTCTCTGACTTGACTTCGCTGGCAGCAATTCAAGGCATATGGAATGCCTGCGGTATTGTTTCCATGCCTCAGGGATAGGCCTCAAATAAAGTTCAAGCCTTTTGGAGGCAAAAACGTTGTCTTGCATTTCAGCAAAACCAAGGATCTCTTTTTGGTGTTTTCTGCTATTTGATTTTTTTTTTGTATTTTCTTTTTTAAATGCGAGAAAGAAAGAAAAATGAAAGAAAACAGAAGTAAAAACTGAAGTAAAGCTAAGAGTAAAGGAAAGAAGAGAGTATAGCATGACTAGTTACCCTTCGTAAGGCCACGGGGGAGGCCACCAATGCTTCACTCCAAGCCTCGACGCCGTTATGTTTCCGGCATGAGAACCTCGCTGTTGAAAATTTCTAAGTGTTGAGCAGAGATGTTGTGCGTCAACCACCTGAAAATTTGAAGAAAGTAGCTCGTAGGGACTGCCTTGTTGCCCCCCAAACATCTTTGTTATTTGGCAAAGCATGATCTTCAATTGCATTCTTGCGGACAGAATGGTGTAAAGATCTGCCTTGTCACCGACTATCATGTCAGAATGCATGGTCTTATCAGGTATAGCCACGCATTGCTTATGGAAGGGGACCATATCAAGAGCTTCACTAGGATTAAACTCTTGTGGAATATGATTATGAGACAGACGCACCAGCATATAGTCTTCATCATACTCATCATAAATTGGCGCTGTGTCAAAATCAATTTTGGAGTCACCACAACCCAGTGAATCCACCTCTGCCTCTGATGCAGATATATGAAATCCATGAGCATCATGTTTAGATGCTGTCAAGTCCTTGCTACAGACTAGAGTGAGATGACCCTGAGAATACTCGACTTTACACCCATGTATAATAAACTTGCAATTCTGGGTGTAAAAACGTTTTCCACATACAATACTAAAGCCATAGTTTGGCCTTTGAACTTGCATGCATAGACTTCACTTGTATTGGAGTGTGAAGCCTCGGATTGGCCTAGGTATACCACCACACCATGTATAATTAAGTTTGTCATGACCTGGGGCGGCTTCTTGATAATGTCCAGTAATAGGACAAAACTTGAGTTGATCATGCCCTTGATCATGGTGGTGGATTAAAGAAAGAAGGCGAGTTACGCCGTGCCCCCCATGCATCTGACCTGTGTCCACATATATGTCTTGCATAGGGAAGCTGGCTTCTTGGACACCTTTCATATGAATTTGTGGTTCGCCATCATCAATGTTCGAACCAATTTCATCTTCTAAGATGGACTGTTCTGTCTTATCTTCAAGCTCCGTTTCCTGAGGAACACAATCAGTCTTCGAGACAGGATTATTATCAAAAATCTTTGCGGCCTCAACCTCAGGTTCTTTGTCATTGGTTGACAAAGGAATTTCTTCTTTGAACGTGGGCTCGTCCAAAGGAAAATCTTCGCCATTAGATTGGCTGCTAGGCAGTTCAATCTTTTAGGCAGTTCAATCTTTTTGGCAGGGACATGCTCGTCAACTGTAAGCTTCACATTTAGGCATTGTAAAGCCTTTCGTTTTTTTCAGCAGCCTCAGGCTCACAATGTCGCTTGAGGATGGCATCCCATTTCTCTGTAAAGGCAACCCAATCAGCTTTTCCCTTTTCTTCAGCAGCCTTTATAGCAGCCGTTTCTTTTTCTTTAGCAGCCTCTCTAGCGGCCGTTTCCTCCGCGTGTTGCTTGAGGATGGCAGTCATTCGTTCGGCATGTTTTTTGCGGCTAGCATCTCTTAGTTCGGCATATTTTCTCTCGATGGCTCTTGATTTTTCTTGGAAATCTTGGAAATCAAATGGCATCTCTGTTCGTCGATCCCAATGAAGGTGACGTCAGAGACTACCCTGGTCCCACTGGGCGTGCCAATGTTTTGGCCACACCAGTATGTCTGGGCGAGCAAAGTCTCTTTTGGTTGTTGCGGGCGTGCCACCGCGCGGACGCGGAATGTAGTGGTTGTAGTAGCGGGGTGCGCTTAGCCTTTTGCTTCTAATCAAGCGACTGAGGATGGAGAGAGCACCAACTCCACCGCAGGGTTCTTCAAATTCGCCTTGCGTACTGGGCAAGGACTTACAGTAGTCCGCCTGAGCGTCACAATATCGATACTCGATGTAGGATCGAGCAGAGCTTCAATCGGGAAGGAGAGGAAAAAACAAAGAGAAAGCTCCGGAGAGCGTACGAGGAAACGAAAGGGAAGCTCCGGGGAGCGTCTGAGGTTCGACTAGGTCGAGGGTTTCAACAAGGTTGAAAGTTGTTTTGTTGTTGTATTTGAGTAATTGTTGTCGAGAGAGGTTTCTGTAAGCCGTGGAGCTTCTTTATATAGAATTACTTAGGGCCACATGTATTGGCCCAAAGCATGTCAAAGACTTGTAGGAGTCTTCAACGATAAACGTGGCGCAGGCGATGTTAATCACTTGCTGGACATGATTATCCTTTGGCGAAGTGACTAACTGCCTTTGTCTAGAAGAGTTGAGTTAGAACACCTCATGATGACTTTGACGTGCACCACTGTTCACCCATGCAAATACAATTAAGGAGTAGAGTCCTTAACCACCAAGACAACCAAACTCATGAAGATGTGGACGTGAGCTCCCCATGCAAACATGCTTGAATAAAGATAATGATCCTTAATGAACCCCTCCCCATGCAATCATGCTTAACTAGTGATATATATTGCTTCTTATCCAATAGAGGTATTGTAGGCGGAGTCCACCTCTTTCCTTGCTAGCTCTCTCAATTGATATATATGCATATATATATATATACCACCAAGCGGAGCCCGCCTCTCTCCTTCTTTCACGCGAACTGCCTTCGCATGTAAGTATGGTTAACATATGTGATTAATGGATAACATTCTTAACCAATGCAAACTCCTTGACATGCACGGAGCCACCCTTTAATTAACATCAAATCAGCTCGCGGCCCTTGATATCTATCTCTTAGGCGAACTCCTTCGCATACAAACTTCTTCGCATGCAACCTCGCGTCCCTTGGTCCAGCTCGCCCGCCAACCATCTCGCATGCAACCTCGACTTTGCAACCCACTTCGCGAGGTAGCGATTCTATCGCATGCAACCTCTTCGCATGCATCTCGCCTCCACTGTAGCTGCAAGCATTTTCCTTCGCCACGCATAGAGAGTACATACACTTGCATACATGTGATTAAAGAATAGAAACCTTCTCCTGGCGAAGTCTTCCAGCGCGAAGGCATCTCGCCTCGCTCAATCTTCTACGCGAAGCCAATACACTTCATGTGAACTCTGCTACCCAGCTCGCCTGACTTCGCTGGCGGGTCATAAACTCAATATTTTAGGCTCGCCGGTATGACGTGGACCATGAATTTAATTAAGGGAAAATGCCCAAATGCACAAAAATAGAGTTCTCATAGCCTAACTCAATGAAAAACATTTTCCTTAGCCCATTCCAATGTTTCTTAACAAAAATACATTTTTACCCCTAATCTTATTATTTCTCTCCTCTCTCTCTCACCTCTCATTCTCATCTTCTCATCTGCTCTCTCTCTCTCTCTCTCTCTCTCTCTCTCTCTCTCTCGTCGGAGTTGACCAGATCTCCGACGAACACCGGGTTGACGTCGACGAGATCCAAAGCAGAAGCAAATCCAGAAGAAGCGGGAGGAAGAGAAGCGCGAATTAGAAGCCAATCTGGCGTCGCCTCCTCATGTGCCATCGCAATCGGTGGTAGTGCTTCAACCTCCATGTCAAACCCTAACGCCGCCGAGACCACCACCTCTGCCACACCATCCTCGGCCTCCAAAGCCCTAATCGATGAACCGCTTCGTCGTCACTCTGCCAGTCGGTAAGATCTGTACGCATCCCAATCTCCTCCGTGTTTGAGTAACAGCAGCGGCTTCGCAGGGAAAGCTTCGTCGTCATAGAGCTTCGATTTGTGATTCGTTTGTTTTGATTCCAAATCGAGGAACATCCTCTTGCTTTGATCTCTACTTAGAAATTTGAAAGCAACGACTCTCTCTGTAAGTCGTCGGCGATGTAGGTTGTGTTGATGAGGACGGAGGACAAATCTGAGGCGATAAAACCTTCGTCGAGGACCGTCGCCGAAGTGAGGAGTCGTTGGTGATGCAGAAGAAGCTACAAAGGCTTAGCAGGATTATCCATTTTTTTATGATTGATCGGATTTTTTGCATCATTGATACTTGGTACAAATTTCTATCTGGTTTTGTTATTTTTTTTTTCTCTGTACTATGTTACTGCTATGTTACTGCTATTAAAGATACACTTACATCCACTTAACTTCATCTGTTAGTGATATATGAGCACAACAATCAATAACAGAAGTTGTTATTGGGGGTAATAAATTTCTTGTGGCTCCAGAAGTTGTTCGTTGGTGTGAGGGTGAGGACCTCTGTTGTGATTACAAGTATAGCTTTTAGTTATTGATTTCATTTTTTGTGTTATTGATGTATCTATCAACGGGAAGACAACAAACATGTATATTAGAGAGTAATAAGTCAGTTACTGGGTGTCAGTAACTGGTTAGTGAGAGTCAGTAACTGGTTACTGGGGGTCAGTAACTGGTTATTGGGTGTTAATAACTGGTCAGTAACCGATTACTGGGGGTCAGTAATTGGTTACTGGGTGTCAGTAACTGGTTACTGGGTGTCAGTAACTGGTTACTGGGTGTCAGTAACTGGTTACTGGGGGTCAGTAACTGGTTATTGGGTGTCAATAACTGGTCAGTAACCGATTACTGGGGGTCAGTAATTGGTTACTGGGTGTCAGTAACTGGTTACTGGGTGTCAGTAACTGGTTACTGGGTGTCAGTAACTGGTTACTGGGTGTCAGTAACTGGTTACTGGGTGTCAGTAACTGGTTACTAGGTGTCAATAACTGGCCAGTAACCGATTACTGGGGGTCAGTAATTGAAAATTCAGGCGGTTGGGAAAATTCCGGTGACCGGAGTCCGGAGTCCGGCGGCCGGTGACCGGAGTCCGGCGGCCGGTGACCGGAGTCCGGCGGCCGGTGACCGGAGTCGGAGTCCGGTGAGATTTCGACCAAATATTCTCTCTTTTATTTTCTCTCTCTATGCATGTTTAAAGGATGAGGGCAAAATAGTCTTAAAATAATATGGTTTATTAAGACTTTAATAAAGATTTGTGCATTTGGGCATAAAAAAAGTTACCTTATATTGGAATGGGCTAATGAAAAAGATTATCATTGAAATGGGAAATGAGGGGTTCAAATTAGTACTAAATGGGCATTTTCCCTTTAATTAATATTTACTTAAACAATTACCGTCCAGTAAAATATTAATTTGGGTGTAAACAGTTTAATTAGCCCAATGGTTGGGTTTGTAGAGGATTGCTCAGAGCTAGCTTTGGTCTAGCAAGTATTTCTTCTATTAATCTATACAATTACATTAGTGACAAGTTTGATATTGGCTAATGGTAGTAATGTAATGTTTCAATTACACTAATCACTCGATGAGCTCTTCTCTCTCTTAACCATGCATGGCTTTGCTTGCTGACTCGAGTCCGGCGAGTGCCGCTCCAACTTGATTCTTTAAACGCGCTCTCCCACCACACCACCCCTTCTCTTTACTCCCCGGACACCTCTCCGCCGACCACGTTGTCCTCGGTTGGCCTTTCCAAGGCCAGAGTTCATGATCTCCAATATCGACGATCTGATGAACTGGGTCCACCGCGGCTCCATTTGGGCCCACCTTCGGCCTCGCTTCCTGTGCCGTCGCGGTGATGCACACCGGAGCTGCTCATACAATTTGGACCGCGGTATCATTTTCCGGCACAACCGATTGCATGATCGTCGTCGCCGGTATTCTCACCAACCAGATGGGAGAGAGTCATAGTATAGAGAGGATGAGATTGAGGCGATGATTGGGAAAGCGATTTTAACGAAGTTAAGTCAAGAATTTACCTAGATACCCTTCGAATTTGAAGTCCGTTGACAATATTACGCAACGTCTCATGACTCTCCCCTGTGTATTCCAGCGCTTCCATGATTCAAGGGAAGATTGAATGGCAAAACCAGTATATGTACGATTATATGACTTCTTCCAAAACTCGATATCAATTGGTGTTGGTTGGAATTTGCTACACCGATGCATGAAAATGACAAAATCGCGCCGAGCTCGTGATGTTGTACGTGGGGAGACAGATGTAGGTTGGCAGTTCTGGTTAGGAGCAACTTGTGGGTCAAGAAAATAGGTTCGAGCGAGCTTCAACCATAAGCAAAAGAACAACTTTATCATTCATGGTCGTATTTTTCGATCATCTCGTGGAGAGAATAATACGTATTGAAAGTGATCCGTAGGTATAACAAATCAAGGAAATAATATATGTATATATGGAACTTACACAAGTAATTAAGCAGCGTCATATCCTTTTCAATTTCATTCATTTCGGGTCACGTCCATAACATAACACCCACACATTGGTATAACATTTTCTAATTTCTAGCACCATCATTTGTTGATTGCATGGACGTAAACCACTTCACCAATGGTACCCCTTTGTATCCCTCAACTTGTCACACCAATGAATTTGACAATGAAATTAAACCAACTGAAGGGTTTAGCGGGCCTATCAAACCGGAGGAAATAATAGGACGTGGAATATCAAAGGCAAACTGTGATGAATTTAGCAAGTGCGTTCTGAAAGTGACCAACAGCTATATAACACTCCAAGCAGGGGAACTCCTCCATGGTTTGCAGATTGCAATGCATGCGATCATGTCCTCGTAGATCCACTTTGCAGCAAGCCACGTCCATAACGTATATATATACTAACCATACATTAATTAGTAGCTTGCATGGGCTCCTCTTGTTAGGAAATTAATCCTTCATATCTTCTATATTAGGAATGCAATGATCTGTACGTATTTGTTTACCTAGTGTAATCCCTTGATTGTAGTTAGCATTGATTAGTATCCTTAGATGATAGCTTAATCGTAGGACTATCAATATGATAGCTACTGTATATATGTATCCTTCCTTACATCAATGAAACATTATTCCAGCCAAATATCATCTTTTTCATGGTATCAGAGCAGGACTAGATCCTGACTCTGCAGTTGTTGCACCTTATCTCTCGTGCAACGATTTTTCCTCTCAATCCGTTGTACTCTATATCTCGTACAACAATTCTCTTATCTCCATGGCCAATAAAGATTTCAAATCATTCTTCGTTGATCATCCCGATCATCCGTCCTTGTTGATAGTGTTCAACCAACGTAATCGATCAAATCAATCTATTCGGCAAAATGGCTTCTCTGTTCGCATTCCTATCCCCAAGCAACAATATCAACATGCTTTGGCTATTTTGAATCACAAGGGTTGTGATGATGCCCAAGTCAATGCTGCAGTTACCAAACCAAGTTTTTCTAAGATTACTTCTCGCCGTTGGATCATCGATAGCGGCGCTACAGACCATATCTCGTCATCTCAAAGTTCACTATTACACAAGGACAAAAATTTTTCATTGCCTCCCGTATTATTGCCTAGTGGAGAGAAGGCTAAAATTGTTGCTAAGGGTTCTTTGCCTCTGAATTCTGAGTACTATTTGCATGATGTGTTGTGTGTGCCTACATTTAAAGTTGATCTAATGTCCGTAAGTCGATTAACCAGAGGCATGAATTGTTCAGTGACATTTTTCCCTTATTGGTGTATTTTGCAGGATCTGGCTTCAAAGAGGACGATTGGTTTGGGGAAGCAATGTAACGGTCTCTATTATTTGGTGGCGTTAGCGACGGAGAAAAACAAGCCCAAACCACATGAGTCATCATCTATTCAACCTGCTTGTCACTCCATAATGTCTTCTTCCAACCTTTGGCATCGTCGATTGGGCCATGTTTCATCTGCTCCTCTAGATTATATCGCTAAACATTTTTTGGATATTTCTATTCCTTCTGATTCAAATCATGCCTGTGATATTTGTCCGTTGGCAAAACAAAGTCGTCTCTCTTTTGGTAACAGCTCTATCTCATCTGTTAAACCTTTTGATCTTATTCATTGTGACATCTGGGGTCCCTACAAACATCCTTCTCTTTCTGGTGCACGTTATTTTCTTACAATCGTGGATGATTATTCTCGTTTTACTTGGGTCTTTTTGATGCAACATAAATGGGAAACTCAGTCTTTGATCAAACAATTTTTCGCTTATGCATCTACCCAATTTTCATCTCAAATTAAAAGTTTTCGTAGTGACAATGGGGCTGAATTTATTTCTCTTCGAAATTTTTTCAAAGAAAATGGAGTCATTTTTCAACATTCTTGTGTTTATACGCCTCAACAAAATGGGGTAGTAGAACGCAAACATCGCCATATTCTCCAGGTTGCTCGTGCTTTTAGATTTCAAGCTAATTTACCTCTAAAGTTTTGGGGAGAGTGTGTACTCACAGCTGTCCATGTTATTAATCGTTTTCCAACTCCCCTTCTCTCTTTTAAAACTCCTTTTGAGCGTCTCTATTCCCGACCTCCCTTCTTTCATCATCTCCGTGTTTTTGGTTGTTTGGCATATGCTACAAATGTCAAGGTCACACATAAGTTTGCCCCAAGAGCAGTCAAATGCATCTTCATTGGTTATCCTGTCGGTCAGAAAGCGTACAAGCTCTATGATCTTTCTAGTCACAAAATTTTTACGAGTCGTGATGTTGTTTTCCATGAGAATTTCTTTCCTTACAATTCTGTTGACCTACAACCCAACTCAAGCCCATCTCATCCTCTGGCCCAAATTACAAGCCCTACTTTTCCATCCACAATACAAACTCGGTCTAGTCAAACCAGACCTTCTTCATCTATCTCTCCGCCTGCCCTATCGCCCTCACCCATTCATCCCGAAGGCGAGTCATCGTCGCCGTCACCATCGTCCGCGATGCCGCCGGGAACTTCGCTGCCTCCTCTCAATCCTCCGCCGCCTAGCGCTCCTCCTAGGTCAGTAACAGGTCCATCAACTCCTCTTATCCCATTCGATCATCCCTCACCATTCAGTCTCCCGGCGTCGCTTCCCCCACTCAACTCACCTCCGCCGTCTTCGTCACAAGCTCAGCCTTGTCCGTCCAGTCCGCCCAATCCATCTTCGTCCAGTCCGCCCAGTCCGTCGTCTCCTTCACCAACCCAGCCTAATTCCCAGAATCCTCCCCCGATTCAGACTGATTCCCAATCGGTCAATCCCGACCAGCAAGCTCCATCCTCTCTGATTCAGTCATCGCCACCGCCACCTCCTGAGGTTTCTCTCCGTCGTTCAAGTCGCACTGTTGTTCCACCCATTAAGATGCGAGACTATGTCTGCTCCCATGTTACGTTGTCTTCACCTGATCAGTCCTCTTCTTTGTTTCCGGGTCCAATTAAAGGTACACGATATCCTTTGTCAAATTATGTCAGTTATGATCGATATACACCTGGGTATCGTCATTTTGTTGCACAGATCAGTCAAGCAGTTGAGCCCTGTTCGTATTCAGAAGCTGCCGCTCAGCCTGAATGGCAGGAGGCGATGCGGTCAGAATTACAAGCACTCGAAGAGAATGGCACCTGGACACTTACTCCTCTTCCAGCTGGCAAGACCCCAATTGATTGTCGCTGGGTTTATAAAATCAAGCACAAGTCTGATGGTTCGATTGAGCGGTATAAGGCACGATTAGTGGCAAAAGGGTTCACCCAAATGGCCGGTGTTGATTATCAGGACACCTTTTCTCCTACTGCAAAAATTATTTCTGTTCGGTGTTTACTTGCTTTGGCAGCGGCTCGTGGCTGGTCTCTTCACCAGCTAGATGTCAATAATGCCTTCCTGCATGGCGATCTCGATGAGGAAATATATATGTCTCCTCCGCCAGGGCTTCGGAGACAGGGGGAGGAACACTTGGTATGTCGACTTCATAAGTCGTTATATGGGCTGAAGCAAGCATCTCGGCAGTGGTTTGCTAAATTCTCTGAGGCTATAAGGTCTGCTGGTTATGTGCAATCCAGAGCGGATTATTCTTTGTTCACCAAGAAACAAGGCAAGTCCTTTACAGCTCTCTTGATTTACGTTGATGATATTTTAATTACTGGAAATGATCAACTGAGTATTGCTGCGCTCAAGAATTTCCTTCATTCTCATTTTCGCATTAAAGATTTGGGAGATTTGAAGTTTTTCCTTGGCATTGAGGTGTCTACTTCTAAGAATGGGATTTTTATTTCCCAACGTAAATATGCCTTGGAAATTGTCAAAGATGCAGGGTTGCTTGGTGCAGCCCCTGTTGATACTCCCATGGAGAAAGGGTTGAAATTATCTGATAAAAGTGAGTTGCTAAAGGATCCGGCTCGTTATAGAAGGCTTATTGGGAGATTAATATATCTCACTGTTTCTAGACCGGATATCACTTATTCAGTACATGTGCTTAGCAGATTCATGCATCAACCTCGGAAAATTCATATGGAAGCAGCCTTGCGAGTTGTTCGATACATTAAGAATGCGCCTGGTCAAGGTTTATTCTTCTCCTCTAATAGTGATCTTAGATTGCGTTCTTTCTGTGATTCAGATTGGGCAGGTTGTCCAATCACTCGGAGATCCACCACAGGTTATTGTGTTTTCCTTGGTTCTTCATTGGTTTCATGGAAATCAAAAAGGCAGAAGACAGTTTCACTCTCTTCCGCTGAAGCAGAATATCGGGCCATGACCGGTGCTTGTTGTGAGCTTACATGGCTTCGATATCTACTCCGAGATCTAGGAGTATTTCACCAAGGACCTGCCCTCCTATATTGTGATAATAGAGCAGCACTGCACATAGCAGCAAATCCTGTTTTTCATGAGAGAACTCGCCATATTGAGATGGACTGTCATTATATCAGAGATAAGATTCAAGATGGATCCGTTGTTACAAAGTTTGTAGGTTCAGCTAATCAGTTGGCGGACGTTTTCACTAAAGCATTGGGAAAGGATCTTTTCACACCTATGGTTCGCAAGTTGGGAGTTAGAGATATACACTCTCCAACTTGAGGGGGAGTGTTAGGAAATTAATCCTTCATATCTTCTATATTAGGAATGCAATGATCTGTACGTATTTGTTTACCTAGTGTAATCCCTTGATTGTAGTTAGCATTGATTAGTATCCTTAGATGATAGCTTAATCGTAGGACTATCAATATGATAGCTACTGTATATATGTATCCTTCCTTACATCAATGAAACATTATTCCAGCCAAATATCATCTTTTTCACCTCTCTAATTATACACCATCATTTTTTATATTTCTATATACCTACAATGTGCTACACATGCATGCATGTATGATTTGAAGAAAATTGGCATACATGTAGACCCCGACGTGCTCCTAGAGTAATTGAAGTCGTTGGCGTCCTCTTTCTTACGGGTGTATTAAATTGAGCACTGATGAGGGCATGAAAAAATAGTTTAAACTTATGACATGATATTTCATAATTATATTTGCTCTAACTTGGACATTCCATTACTTGGTTGCAAATGGAATCAGAGCGCGCCAGTTAATTCTTAGTTTCCTTCGCTTTCTCACTTAAGTGCATGGCAACTAATTAAGCGCATAATGGAGCAACTATTTGTCTTAGATTTCTCATATGGTGTTACGATATTCTCAAATATTTTGAAAAGGTAACCTAGCTCGTTTGCAAAAGCATTGTAAAATAAAAGGGATAAATTCGTTAGGTTTGATGTAGAGGAACTTGTCTCAATTTGAATGATGTTATATCTTGGGAACTGAAATTTGCACACCAAGTTTTGAAATCCACACACCTATTTAATTTTTTTAATAATACTTTCTCTCATCTCATTGTTTACTTCCAGAAATGCCCTCTCTCATGACATAACGTACTGTTGCTCTTCTTCTTCTTCTTCTTCTTCTTCTTCTTCTTTTTTTTCCTGAAATTATGTGGCATTCATTCTTTTTTCTCACACCTTATTCCTCTAGATAAGAATCAGTTTTAATCTGTTATTCTTGTTGATTAGTATCGATATGATTTTCTCTTATGACTTGTTTTTTCCACTCTCAAAACGTGCAACATTTCTATGTTAATAACTCCAAGCATCCACTCTCAAAGTCCAAAAGAAAAGAAAAAAAAAAAATGTCTGCAACACTTCAACAACTTATTTAACTCAAGAGGCAACAAGAGAACACTTCAAATTCAACTTTAGATTCAAAGTACAAAGACTTCCAAGAAGTAGCCCTGATTCTCTTTCCAAAGAATAAAAGGGTCCCAAAAAAAAAAGGCAGCCTTGATTCAAAACAGAAGGTGTAACAAGCCTCCAATGCAATACTTATGACCCCTTAACTAGTGCGGTCAAATCTGGTCTGCAAAAACCAAAACAAAACTCAAATATCAGTCGCTACTCGGTTTTAGATAACAAAATGAAGGGAAAATGATAGCTTTTCAGTTTTACAAAATGAGCTTATACTAAATCACTAGTTGTTGACTTGTCGTCTCTTGCAACTATGACATTTTAATTTAGAGTACACAGAGGAAAATAAAAGGATGCATACCTGACATTCCAGCAAACATGAACAAAACAGAGTTACTTGTATTTGCAACTAAGCAGCAGGGGCTCTTCTTCAATTGCTAAGAGGAAAGGTAAAGAAGATGGTTTAGTGTATTTGTAACTGATCTGAGTACAAAATTAAATACAAAACGGAGAAACTGACATAGTAAAGAGATCAAACTATAAAATTAAAACATTTACTCACTTATCCATACCATCCAAAAGAGTTAGGTGAAAAGCTAGACATTATTTCTCACATTTGGTTCAGCAGACTTGTTGATAGATGGACATTTGTTACGATAATGGCCGGTATTACCACAACCTCTACATTTTCGAGGTGTCTTGTCCACTATCTCAAAGTATGAGGCATCCCGCTTTGTAGAATTAGGTTCCTTTCTTTTCGTTGATCCCACCGGACGACCTTTATGAGGTTGAATAGTAGGTTCAAAAAGTAAGGGACAAGATGCACCAAGAATATGAGAAAGCTGCCTTAGGGTATTCTCTTTTTGCATAAGCGGTTGTTTTTCATACTTCTCTTTAATCTCAGATAAAAGATTACAGAGAGAATCTTCATGATCCAAGCTTGCATGTTGATCATTAGTGAAAGTTCTTGTGTCAATCCTCCATTGCATATGAATCTGATTTAGAGGCACCACTTCAATGTTCATCTCCTTGATCATGTGCACACACGGAAGACCCATGGTCTTAAAAAAATGGCCTTTACATTGAGATGAATAGTCTTTGGTATGTGCCAACGTATACTGCTTCTGTAGCTCATACAAAGCATAGAAAGACACCTTATTAACCGTTTCATTAAAGAAAGGGATGCAAAGCTTTTGAGGAATACGAATTTTCTCACTTGCAAGCTGAGTTCTAATTTCCTGAAATTGATTCTCAATAGCAAGACAAATGTTTTCCTTCACTTCACGGAGACCACCAGTCGAAACTTGAAGGTATCTCTTTATGGTTGCATGTGCACCTTCAACTCTAGAAGTAACATTATTACCGAAATGTGAAGTCTGCCCGGTCCATGCATATACAAATCTTTCTTTCCATGGAAGCCAAATATCTTCAATATAAGTCAGAACTGAAGCATAATCTTTATACTCAATTTGAAAATGATTCCAAGCTTCATTAAATGTTGGCACATTCCAAGATTTCAGTAAGGTATTCCAAGAAGACAGAAAAACAACCCAATCTGCCTCTTCCTTAAACTTACCCTTACAATGTGCACAAATATTTTTCTGAATATGCCATATGCACAAAAGATTAGGAGTCATCGGGAAGACAACTTCTATTGCTTTCATTAATGCTAATTCCCTGTCAGTTATTATCACCAATGGATGATTACCATAACCCAATAAATTTCTAAACATTTGAAGAGCCCACTCATAATCCTCTTGTTCCTCTTTTTGCATGAAAACAAAACAGGAGAAGAATGAAGTGTTGAAGCTCGACACTCCTACAATCTCAAGTAATGGCATCTTATACTTATTTGTCTTGTAAGTACAATCCATCACAAAGACATTAGAGTAGTTTTTAGTCAACTGAATGGATGTGGGATGAGCAAAGAATAGATGAGTCAAATGACCATTGTGATCATACTTGACATTGTGAGAAAAACCAGCACCACCAAGCTCATCCAATAGTGCTTGAATAACTGAACGCCCATCTAGGCTCTCTCTCCTAAATTGAGCTGTCTTGCTATATACATTTCTGGAAACAGCAAGAAGCTCAGGATTAGTTTGTCGAAGTGAGGAGAGAATTTGGCGTGGTTTTATGCCGGCTCTACTCATTTGCTTAACTTGTAAGGCTTCCCCTTGGGTAAATCGGCGACAATAAGGATGTCCAGACATGTCTATAGAAGGCTCATGATTATGTGACAAACTAATTATCTCTACCTTCCACACCCCTTCAGCTGTTTTTTTACCCAGAATTTTAAAAGGACAATTAATCAATCGAGAAGATGAATTCTTTTTCCTGTTCTCAAGTGCAACTTCAGTTCGATAACTACCACCTCTATCACAACCAATATCAACATATTTGGGGGCCCCATATTTATCGCTTTTAGATCTTTTGATTACCAACATGTACCCTTGCATCGACCCAATCTTACGAACATCAGTAATGAGGTCTTCTCGAGTTTCAAAAACTTTAGTTGATAATGAGAGGAATTCAGCAGAAACATCAAACATTGTTTGATCCCCTGAATCATAAATCACCAGATTTATAGTTAGGGTACTAGCTAAGTACCTAGTTGCTACTTAATATTAATTACGTTTCAATTGTTATTCTCACTTGTTTATTGTTAAAAAGAGGTTATAACTTTCTTCAATCATGGTTTCTACCCTTTAACCCTCGTAGAAGACAACTACTATTTTTTTTCTAGTAAATCTAAGAAAAGAATATAAGTAAAGCTCAGCATATATATATATATACATAGTAAAAATATGCGAGATGGAAAACATACCAGTGATGTCGTCAATGATAGTAGACGAATGATTATACTGTAACTCTTTTTCAATATCATCTGACATCATATTAGGAATCAATTGCAACTTGTTATTCAAGGACCCTCCATCCATTGCTAAGAGAACTAATGACTTCGTCTTCTGCTGGTAATCTGCAAAGGCTAAAAGATTGTAACTAAAATTATAAAATAAAAAATGAACAGCTGGAATGAAAAGAACCACACCAAGCAATATTAATCCTATTAATATCACCATATGCCCACTCATAGCTTTAGTAAGCATTAGCTAGTTGCAAAGAGACTCAGGTCAAAATTCAACTTTAACCATACAACATTTGCATCTTAAAAAATTGAAGATAATCCATTCTGATATAGAACTATAATGAAACAAAAACAAGGCAATGACGGTTTCGAGTATTTGACAGAGAGGAAGACAGTGGAAGATTGGGCAAATGGAGTATAAGCAAGCAAACAATGGGAAATCATAAAGGTTAGCAATTAAATTCCAATCCAGGTCAAACACTACTTTACAAAATCATCATAAACGAGTCAAATGACAAAACCCATAACACTTTAAGAGAAACGTACCATAGATTTTGACAGAAACTTGAAATCAATTGATCAAAATTGAACCTTTCGATTAAATCAAGGTAGGACAAGTACCTTATGTTTGTGTATGTTGAAATTGGAGGTTCTTCTCTTTGGGAAATTGCCCATGTCGACCCATGGTCTCGATCTTCAAAACTCAGAACTTGAAGCCACAAAGAAAAGGCTGAAGAAACATCGTCGAATTTGACATAGGATCAGGTAACTTCAACAAATTCTTCCATCAATTCCTTTGGGTTCGGCCTCAATGTATTCTACTAGCAGCAGTCTTGAATCTTGATGGAGTGTAGGCTCTATATCTATGGGTGAATTAGAAAGTTTTTGGTGGATAGGAGGAACCGAGAGTGAGAGAAGAGGGAGAGAGAGAGAGAGAGAGAGAGAGAGAGAGAGAGAGAGAGAGAGAGAGAGAGAGAGAGAGAGAGAGAGAGAGAGAGAGAGAACAATTATGTTGTCATTGTCGTGGGTTTTGGAACGAAGAGAAAAAGAAAAGAAGATTTAACTTAAGGGTATTTTCGGAAGTAAACAATGATATGAGAGAAAGTATTATTAAAAAATTAAATAAGTGTGTGGATTTCAAAACTTGGTGTGCAAATTTCAGTTCCCTATATCTTTTGTAGTAATAATTGCTTGGGACTTATCAACTTTCGTTTGTTTATGTGAGTCTTCTGATGTTTTGGGACGAGTTATTGGATGGGGCTTCTCAACTTATTCAAAAAGGCACCCGAACATTGGGCCCTAGCTCTTTGTTGTGATCAGTCAGGGTCGCACGCAGCACCCCGTTTTTGGCCAGTTCTTTATTTTGTTTGGGCCTCCGCTCCATACCCGAAACGACACGTCGTCTTCTATTTCTTCTTCTTCTTCCACAAATGGAGAAGTCGTTGGCTTCCTTGACTTGAGATCATTTCCCAGTCGTTGAAGAAAGCAATGGTGACTCGGAGCTTCCAGGTCCGCCACAACGACTCCGATTTCGCCGTCGTCTACGACACCGACGACGGCCTCGAAGTACTACACCACCTCTCTCTCTCTCTCTATCCTCTCTCTTCTTCTCTCTAAACTAAGCAAAATCTCATTTCTCCTTGCAGGTCTTGAAATACCAGCTCTTCTCTCTCACCTCTGTACCTCCGGACGAGCAAAAGGTTCATCAATCTCTCTCTCTCTCTCTCTCTTCTCTCCACTGCTAGCTTTGCTCCGGTGGATTACATTGATTTGATTTTTGTGTGTGTGAAGATCATCGGCGCCGATGACGATCGCGTCGTTTCAGACGACTCCGACCTGGCCGCGGTCTCGGAGAAGCTCCGGTTGGTTTCGATGAGTGACGAGCAGCCGGAACCGGCAGCCGGGAACTACGAGTTGCTAAAATCCGATGAGGAATTGGCTAGAATGTTGCAGGTTTGTGTTCGATTCTGTGGATTTTCGAAGCTGTTTAGCTGAAATTTTGTTAATTTGAGCGTTGAGATTTGTTTTGAGTGAAAATTAGGCGGAGGAGGAGGCGCTTATGTATCAGCAATTCGCTGTTCGTGAAGATAATGGAGCATTTGAGGGGAGAGTGCGGCCTTATGTCAGTCAAGTTCTTATGGTAGATGTTCTTTCATTTTTTACTTGATTTTTCGATTGAAGTTTCGAGTCTATATGCATTTGGATCAAATGAAGTGAGGTGTTTTAGTAGTGAAAAGAATGTGTAGAAGAGTTTGAAGTTTTGCAAAAGTTTGTGAACTGATGTGTTTATTGGGATTTTTGGCTCTGATTAGTATGAGGATCCGATACGCCAGGAGGCTGCGAGGAAAACAGTCTCGGTAGAGCAGCTGGAGGAGAAGGCATTGGTCAGTTTGGCCAAGGTGAGAGCACCACTATATAAATGTGAAATTTGTGCTTTTGAATCGTCTGAAACCGAAGCTTATGTTGTATCAATATGATTAGTGATTTTTTGATAAGATAAAATTTGATATCGAGGACTACAATAAGTACTTTTTTTATCCAAATACATACTGGTTTAGCGATATATGATGAAACTGGTAAAGACACCCCTTGGTAATAAGAAAATTTGATAAACATGTCAGGAGGGGAACTTTACTCCATCAAAGAAGCAACAAGATCACGCGTTTCTGCTGCAGCTGCTATTCTGGTTCAAACAATCCTTCAGGTGTGTTCCAGTTTTGTATTGTTTTATTTCATGTTATTTTATTCTTTTCAAATTTATCTTGGTTTTCGTTAATTTGTTGGACTTGAAAGTCCAAACTAATGTGTCTGCATGTTAAGTGAATATTAGTACATATCCCGCAAAATATAAGACACAGTTTTAACTTACTAATCACATATTACCATCATTGGTCAACAGTAGCAAGCTAATTTAAGTAAATATCCCAACCATAGGTGGGTTTGCATCAGTTTGTTTCTGAATGATGGTTAGGGCATATTTTGAATGTGGTCAATATCATTCTGAATATCTTCAGTTTATGGTATGATTTTGTCTGCTCTTGGTTGTTGAAGAGTAAAGAAATGGCACGTTCGTTCTAAATATGATCTAGTATATTATGGTGAAAACAGAGCTGTTTCTGAGGAAAATTTATTGTTCTCTTTTATTTAATCAAATTTGTACTTCACTTGATTGTGCATTTCTGTCAAGATGAATATGGGTTATAATTTCCTTGTTCGGTACTGCAGTTGGGTTAATCAACCTCCCTGTGATAGTTGCGGCCAGAAAACAGTCAGCCTTGGCATAGATGCTGCACTTCCTCCAGAACTTCTTCATGGAGGTTCACGAGTTGAAATTTATAGGTATGCTACAGCGAACTCTTTTGATTGTCCAGACCCATCTCTCTCCCCTTTTAAATTTGCACTTGTAGCCAATGGCAGAACTTGATTTAGATTCCCGAAGGGGCCAATATATACAAAAACCTTGAACTTAATACTAATAAGTACATAATTGGACAAGAATTAAGAGAAAGTTCGAATCGCCGGAGGGGCTACAACCCTCTCCCGCCCCTTAAAGGGTCCACCAGTTGTAGCCTTGGCTTTGGCATATGGTTTGCATGGCATTGCTGTTTTGATTCCCCAACCCCTCTTTCTGCAACCAAAGTGCCAAACCAAGAATTTAACCATCCAATTCTGGCCTCTGGTACTTTTTTTCCTATTAATTACTTTTTATTTTATTTGTGAATTTATTACCGTATATCATCAATCACTATGACATTTCTGTGTAGCTGAGTGTATATACGCTCTTCAACCCTAAACATGCACCCTTCACTGCTAAGCTATGACAGCATTTGTAGCTGTATCTTCACCTTGTAAAGATTCTTTATTTATTGTCATAAAGTTGTTTGAGTTTGGGTTTCTACTGTCCTAGCTTCCATGCATTCTTTGTTTTCTTGTGGTCTGTTCATATTTGATAATGATGTTGATTATTTCTTGATTAACTGCAATGGTCTTTATGTCTCTTCCTTTTTTAAAAACCCAGATGCACTTCTTGCCCAACAGTGACTCGTTTCCCACGCTACAATGACCCACTAAAGGTATCTATGCTTCTTTACGTCTTGAGAAGCTTATGATTACTTATTTACCTATTGAAAAGCTCATTTGATATTTTATATCTCCATCATTCTCTTTCCTTTTCCAAAATACAGCTTGTGGAAACAAGAAGGGGTCGTTGTGGGGAATGGGCAAATTGCTTCACGCTTTATTGCCGAACTTTTGGGTTTGAATCCCGCCTGGTCAGTGATTTTCAACTCTAATAGGACATGCTCAATATTATGTATATAATCTTTCTTTTACTACACGTAACAAGTAAAGTTCCAACTCAGAATATTTATCTTATCTAGTTTCGGCAACAGTACAGAGATCTACTTTTTTCCTCACATGTGGACGGTTCACAGATGATGGCTGTCCATAGCCTTTTTTATAATTTATTTATTCTTTTATTCCTTTTTAGATCCTGGATCTCACGGATCATGTTTGGACAGAGTGCTTTTCAGAATCTTTAGGAAGGTAACTTTCATCTACAAATTACTGAGTTTTCATTAAGTTGGGAAGTCCTTTCTGATACCTTTTCTATTGTTCAGATGGATGCATCTTGATCCTTGTGAAGGAGTGTATGACAAACCACTGTTATATGAAAGCGGGTACACCTTTTGTTTTGCTATTTCAATCATCTTTCTAGAATAATCTTTCATCCAAGTTCTTGATACTAGAATTGTATGCTTTGATGTGTTCGTATTATAATTAAAATGAGTGCTTTCTTAAAGGTGGAGTAAAAAATTAAATTATGTAATTGCCATTGGGAAGGACGGCGTATGTGATGTAACGAAACGGTACACAAGGAAGTGGCATGAGGTAATCAAAAAGAGGCGTAGTAGCTTTAATTTGTTGCGTAAATTTTCATAATGAGAAATGCTTTTGGAGAACTTAAAAGATAGTTCTCATTAGATTTCTTAATGGTGAGTCACTGATGAGAAATAAATCTTTCAATTTGCAGGTTCTTTCTCGACGTAACATTATTTTAGAGCCTGCACTGTCATCTGTGCTTGCTAATATAACAAAAGAATGTCGACGAGGCTATACTTCTCAAGTGCGTTCTGCACTTGAAGACCGCGATGAGAAGGAAAGACAAGAACTAGAGAGAAATTTACGTTCTGCAGACGATGCCTCAACCTCATTACCTGGGAGACGAAGTGGGGACAAGGAATGGCGCAAGTCAAGAATGGAAGATGGCTCTGATGAGAGTTTATCCTTAACTGGTTCTTCTTGTCCACTTCGTCAATGTGTGGACGAGCATGTGACAAAAATTTACAATGGTTTTCTTCCAATTCTTGCACAGTTGGTAGATGAAGGTTTTCCAAAGTCAAGGGCAGTTGAAGTACTGGAGATTCTTAAAGGACTTCTCATAAATCTTAAGAAATCCCCTTTTAAAACAAGGAGGGTGTCAGTAGATTCAGTTCCAAATATCAACCAGTCTGTTGTTCGGCAGTTGCTGCCCTCTTTCACTGAGTTACTCAGCGCTCTTTCATTGAGTAGCAAGGCAGATACTGATGGGAGGGTTGAAATTTCATTGGCTGGACCTGCTGTTAAAACCTCTTTGGCACTGCCTGTTACATTCCATGCTTTGGACGTCACAATCCGTAATCTTAAAAGTTGTGAAAACTTTGTTAAAGATTCTCTTTGCTTGCCGCTCCTTAAGTTAAACAGAATACATTCTGGTGTAGTACGTGCAAGTGGAGAAGAAATTCCATTTGGAATTGTGAGTGTTATTTTATAGTGCAGTTCACCATTTTAATTTTTACTTGAGAAATCTATCCATAATCACTTCAATAAATTTCAGGCGACATCAGCTTTTGATGGGACACGCGTGTCCAAGTGGGAAGAACCAAATGGTGCCAAAGGTAATGTAAACTTCTCTCTTTTATTAGTTTCTTTTATTGGTCAATCTTCATTATTACAATTGAATTGTCAAAAATGAATCAATTTTTAAGTGGTCGGGTTTTTGTTCAACACCAAGAAAGACCGAAAACACAAAAACGTAAGTAAAATAAAAATTAGATCGTACCTGTTATGATAGCCTGATTCCCAGTGTAACAAATTCTCTGTTTGAATATTCTTCTTGTGTTCTTGTAGGTTGTTGGATTGTATATAAAGTATCGGATAACCAGATGCATGAACTTGTGGCATATGAGTTGATGTCAGCCAATGATGCACCTGAAAGAGATCCAATGGATTGGTATATATATGCACTACATTTGTGATTGTCCACATATCTTTCCTTGTAAACATCTAACATTTTTATTTTCAGGGTTGTCGAGGGAAGCAATGATGGGGGGTCAAGCTGGCACCTGATAGATAAACGAACTTCCCAACTATTCGACAGTCGTTTTCAGTGTAGAACATTTAAACTTTCATCTGAAGGTTTCCTATCAAATGCTTTCAGGTATTGTGCACTCTAGATCTATTTGAACATCTGCTTGTACTGTGGCTCTCATTTAACATGTAGTTACTTGTACCAGGTTTAGATTTTTGAGGGTTTGCGATATTCAATCAAATTCGCGGCTGCAATTAGGTAGCATCGATCTCTATTCTAGAAGCAGTTGATCATACAGCCTGGAATCGACCTCGCCCACTTGGGTCGGGATTTCCATTACTTACCTTTTACTCTTCTCGAGCTAATGATGCTCTTTTGTGTGCATTCATGGTCTCAAGGCCTGGACCTGCCCATGTTGTTTCAGTTTCAATTGGGTATTATAGACAGATAGAACAATTATCTTGTACGTTTCTCGTTTCTTCAATTTGTAATGAAGTTCCATTTGTAATACTCTGATTCCCAGTAAACGTTCATTTATCACCTCAATCTTCAAAGACAGCGGCTTGAAGCACATAGATAAAAAGTGATGGAGTCTCTGAAGCCTCTTATTCCATCTTATTCCATAGGAGAGAAACTGACAAAGGACCCCAAGCATATAAAGAATTGAAAGTAAAAATTGTTTCTATTGCATGTTGAGCTGTCTGAACCAGATCGAATCGATTGGTGGCAGTCACCAGAGGCAAACCTAACCACCAACAACCTGATATGAATCTCAGCACGTAACATATATGCAACTCAGTTGGTCATTTTAACCAAACAACATGATGCTTCTCAGGAAGGGCAATAACTTTAAATCTTCAGTCAAATATTAGGATCCTATCCCATGAAGGGCGAATAATCTCAAAGGAAACTTAATTATAATCTCAGAGTACAATATGCCACAGAACCCATGCACACAAATGGGTTTGCTAAACGATCAGTTCGATTTTAGATGATCCACCTTTGTTAATTCATTCATTTTTATGTCTCTTCAGTGTCCATCCTCAATCTTCTTCAAACCCTTCATGTTAGTTGTTTCCACCCTATATCACAAGCAGGAGTCAGAATTTAATTTCTAGTGGGGCACACAAAATATCTATGAAAAAAAATGCATGCCCAATATAAAAACTACATAAGAAACATGCCCAAAATGATATCTTATAATTTGTGTGATGCGATTTGTTGATAACATTAAAATTTCCAAAACATAATCTTTATATATAAACATAAAATGTTTAGACCAAAAAAAAGAAGAGGAAAACAAAACACTTGCTGGGTTATGACTACTTTGTTGCTATCTAATCAGCTATTCACTACACTACCTAGCCAGACTGGGAAATAAACAAACTAAAACTTGAAATTTGTTACTTGGGAACATGACCGTCTGCGGGTAAGTGTGGCTCTGGCAACTGACCACAAGAAAAACATCAGATGCTTATTGTAAGTATTTTAAGGAGATGCAGTAGTATGTCACTATTGTCACAATGGGAGATTGTCAGATATGTTCTAGTCAGTCTATACTATATCTATGTGTCTGCCACAACACTGCCACATAAATGAAACAACCCATGCTACGGGACTAAACATACGCACAAAGAAACACGACATGTATTTGATTCCTTGAAAACAAATTATGGTAAGTCCTATATTAGAATGGACTTTCCTCAAGATGATGAAGTTCACACTTAAATAAACCACAACCAAAGTTGAAAGCCTAATTTCCATGAAAGGTAATTGCAATTTTCCACTATTGGTTGGAGTATAGGTATAAAAGAAAGTAACAAATTACCCAAAAGAATTTAACAAAAGTAATTTAGTTATATGAGCAGAAATGTAGAGAAACAAATGGAACACATGGATAGTCAGAAACTTACGTTGTTCCAACCAGGCCAATCTTTTGAATTTTTGTGACTTCTGAATCAGATTGATTATCCTCGATGAAAATTGTCAAGCTGATACAAGAAAAATGTAAGATTTTTACTTGAATTTTTTTTCTTCTAAAAATGGGAAAAAGAAAAAGAAAGAACACTATCAATTAGGATTAAGTTTGAGATACCTGCGAACATTTTGAAATTTGACATACTTCAAAAGAACCGGCTTTCCCTATCACACAGAAATTACATAAAGGATCAGAACAAAGAAAGCACCAACTATGTAATACTAAACTGTCTTCAACAGGAAAACCACAAAACGGAGTAGGGAGGTTGTAGCCTAGCAGGTATAGAATTCGAACCTTGAGTTGATCAGGGGATAAAACAACAGTGTCACTTGCTGGGTAGTCATTGACATTGCTGGGATTATCAAGAAGAAATACATTCATGAGTCAGCTAAAATAGTTCTTCATAATGTCAGTAACTGTAACTTTCCCTGAAATAATACCTGAAACCCATGTGCTCCTTGTTTGAAAAAAGCTTCACTGTCTTGGGACCTGAAACATTGCAGTGGAAATCTTTATATGTATAAGGAAACCCTCTTTTTAGATAGCTTAAAAAGGCCAGAAGAAAGCAAAGATACGGAAAGACACAGATGATATACAGTTATACGAAAGCAAGGAAAACAAGAAGAGCATCTCCAATAATAAAATTCACTATTACCATCCTCTTCAGGTCCTTTGATGATAATTGAGTGCAGCTTAATTACTTGAAGAAAAGGTATGTAGATCAGAAGCTGCTCATCCGCATCACTCTCTAGATTCAAACCATCATCGTCTCTGTATCCCTATTTAATAATGCAAAGAAAGTAGTTAATTCTAACTGGCTAACTGCATTACCTTTTATGGCTTAAGTACTAATTTGATACGTTAGTCAAATAACATACTTTCTCGGACTACCATGCAAACTACAACTATATGGCTCAAGTGCATGATCTCTTAATTTCACACATCAAAAGGTCCAAATAGAGACTCAATAAAATACACACTTCTTCTCATATATTCCAAACCAAAATATTATCGTATCATTTACTAAACATGAACCAAATAAACTTCAAACTGCCAATGATCACACAAACCATAAAGCTTCATATCCAATGAAGACTAGATAAAATAGAAAAACAAACATTCCTACTCCGCTTCTCTTACAAAGCAAAGTAATTGCACCTATATACGGAAAACACGACACAATAACGGAATAACCCACATACATCAATAATTTTCCTTCTATTCTATCACCATACAAGTTGAGACAAGATTTAAACAATCAGCAATACCACAACAACACATAGCTAACCACCCAGCTACACACAGCTGACTTTTCAAAAACTACAAAAAGCCAATCAAATCCACAACAGCAATTCCATTGATTCTTATACACAACACCCAGAAATCAAACAAAGATAACCTGCTTGAGAGCGTTAGCAACAGAGTGACTGGTGCTTTGGTTGAGGCATTCAACTCCAGACCAATCTATTAAGTCCATCAGATCAACCTGATAACAAAAAACCCAACAAAGGTGTCATCTTTCAATGCCTTAATTAAATTTCAAGGGTAAGAACAAGAAATCCGGGTATATAAAAACTGGGTTTCGAAACCCAGATGCTAGATTTCAAGTTATTCAAACAAAGTTTCGAAATTTATCTCATAGTGACTAAAACCCAAAAGAGAGAAGTAACAATTCGAAGTGGGTAAAATACTTACTTGGCTTCTCTGAATTGCGTTGGCTGATTCGGCAGACATGGTTGATGAGATTGGAAGAGAGAAAAGAGTTGGAGTTTGAGAACGAAAACTAGAGACAGTGGAGGAGTAGAGGTAGGCAAAGAACCAAACATATATATATATACGGGTCCGATTGAAGATTCTGAGAAGAGACAGCATGCGACGTCGTTTTGATGAGGGATTTATTTATTTTAATTGACTACTCGGAAGTATTTGGGATCTTCCTTCTTGTGTTTGGTATTTGAGTTCTGTTTCATCCCTTCTGCTCTATTCGATTTAACCATATACATAGTTTCCAGTGAGCGAAATCGAAAGTTTTCATTCATTGACTACAGACTTGTCACCATGCATGGATATTAGAAACACTTGCCTAACTTGTGGCAGTGGAGTCTTTAGAGAGATAGAAGATGTTATGGTCTACTGTAGTAAGTGCAAGGAGTATAGACAGCATTTATATTGCCTTGAAATGTCAGTTGAGGAGTATTTTCATGGTGGACGTATTTGGCCAAGGTTTCCAAGGGGTGAAGCCAGCTACCTGTTTTTACTGTCATGATGATCTCGACGATTGTGAATCTATGGACACCGGAGAAGTGCTGCAAAGCTCTCCTCCTGCCGAAACAAGTAGTACTCCTGATGGTACCGACAAGAACTTGAAGGCCAACAAGACCGCGAAGATGAAAAAGAAGAGTAAGTAGAAGAAATACAGTCAATCAATTGTGGATAAAACGGTGTTGGAGACAATAATTGAATGTAATGAAGAGGCTGAGGATGAGGATGAAGGCAGCGAAATCAATTGTGATAATGGTCAGGAGCTTGTTCATGATCAAGAAAAGCATGCTCCTGAAAAAGATCAATTTGATGCTGCCGATGATGCAATGGAAATGGATGAAGATGGCCATTCTACTCATGTTGCTGCGCAACCGGTTGCTGTTCCAACTTGGAGGGGAAGCCTTAAGATATTGAACAAAGTAAAGAAAGTGAGACATGAAATTATTGGTGGACTTGCTCATCTCTCAAGCATAGCCGGCCCCGAAATGTTGGAGGAGTCCAAATTTCTAAAAGCACGGCTTGTCCTAGATTTGGTTCGTAGGACTGATGTGTGGCCAAAAGGTTTTGACATGTATGAACCTAGTGATCAAAGTATTGCCCTCTATTTTTTTCCCGACAGTGAAACAGATGAGAAGAGTTTCAACAACTTGATCGGTCGCATGATGCAGGAGGATCTAGCTATGATAGTTGATGTTAAAAAAGCTGAGCTTCTGATTTTCACTTCAAGCATGTTACCCAAGAAATATCAAAGAGTTAATTCAAAGATGTGTCTATGGGGAGTCTTCAAGGAAAAGTGTCAAGTCGACATTGAGTGACACAATCTGCAGGCTGCAAATTGGGTAAGGGATGCATTTGATCTCAGGCCAAATTTCTTTAGTTCAGTATTGTAAATAATCTAAAAGCTAGCTCATGCACCATTTGAGCCCGATTTTGAACCATGAATGAAAAGAATTGAGTCCTTCAATTTCTCGAAAATTATACAGTGCACCCGGGTGCGCCGCGCACCCGTCCATCTCCGCCGTCCATTTTGAAAAAGTCAAAAGTCCGCGTCAAATGGACGGCAGAGATGGATAGGTGCGCGGCGCACCCGGGTGCGCTGAATACGTTCTTTCAATTTCTATTGATTCCCACTTCACGGTTCTCAGTATCAATTGCTTTTCAATATTTTTTGTACTTCTGGTTTTCTCAATTCTCAATAGTACAGTAGCAGATGTGGATTGGCATCTTAAAATCTCAAATGTACGTAGATCCATTTATATGGCCAGAAATATGGATAAATGTTTCTTTGTTTATAGCTGTTACAATGTTATTGTTGCAATTACAACCATAAAGTTGTTATTGTCGAGATTTCAATACTGATTTTAGCCATTCAAGAAAAAAAAATTGTGTTGTTTCAACTTTTTGTTATCCCTCTATGTATCGGAGACACATCGATTCCTCAATAGACTTGAAAAATCTCGTTTCATAATAGCAATTTTAACAAACTCTCTATTTTAGTTTTTAACTATTTTAGAGAACGTGTAGTTTTTTTTATTATATATTTAGAGTTCTAGCAGACTAGTCAAAATTTAGCTATAATAACTTTTAGTTATCTCGCTAGTTAAATATAAAGAGCGAGATGACTTATATGAAGTTAGCTATAATTTAATACATTCATTGTAAGATATTTTACGTGATATATAAATATATTTAAACTATTT
The DNA here is from genome assembly GCA_034370585.1 of Fragaria x ananassa. Lineage (NCBI taxonomy): Eukaryota > Viridiplantae > Streptophyta > Magnoliopsida > Rosales > Rosaceae > Fragaria > Fragaria x ananassa. The sequence goes on from CP139753.1 coordinate 1,502,641, forward strand.
AATAATCGTTATTTGAAGAATAATATTAATGTAATGCTAGCTAAAATTGATAGCATTGATATAGCCGCATTACTAAAGTGGTTACCTAAAATGACATTTTAACTAACTTGACTAAAATTTTATTAAAAACTGTCTAACGTTACTAAAGATGAAGATAAGAACAAAGTCGTCTCCTCTGTTTAGGAAAATCGCTAGGTTTTGGATTTTGATTTTCGCTATCAAACTTGAACGTGTACGCATGCTTGGTATATGATAGATATTACCAAGGAAGAGGAAGGAAGTCCCACGCGTTTCCTAGTTAACGACACGTCGTTGGAAATACAAACGACAATGCTGTGTGCTATGCGGACATATCGTGGGCCTAGGCGGTACAAGTATGGCGGGCCTGGACAGTTTGCGGGTCCACTCTTAAAAAAAGGAAAGAAAAAAAATACTAAATCAGAAAAAGAGACTAAAATAAATTATGCGGGTTCGGTGAAAATGTGTAGTGTTTGGCGGTGACAATTGTGGTGGGCCACTCATCGAAAGTAAAAAACAGACTGAAAAGTAAATCAGTAAACAGTCTAAAAACAAATGCCCGCTAGATGGAGACGCGTATGTCTAAGCGGTGACACGTGGCGTGCGATAGACGGGGTATGGGGTCTACCCTTCGATTCTCAGATGGTTTCCGTTATGCAGATATCTACATGAGCAACAGCAATTCTGGGTGTAAACCAAAGGTGTCACTATATATACTCCCCTCTACCTCCAAACCTCACAACATTTTTTTTAATTTTCTTGTGTTAACCCTAAATCACTTTGTGGAGCTGTTGCTCATTGTTTTGGTCACGATCCTCACCGCGCGGAGCAGAGGTGAATATAGAACAAAGAAAAAGGGGAAGTGTTGCGGGCGTGCCACCTCGTGAACGAGAAAGAGGTTGATTGCGAGATCTTGACTTCTTGATCAGGCAGAGTGGGTTCCAGATGCCACCTCAGGTTAGAAATTTACGAGCACAAGACGGTTGATACTCATGGCAGCGCGAGCATAGCAACTATAGGGAAGATTCAGAGGAATCAGGGTGAGTCCAGGAGGGCTCTGTAACCAAGGCGGCGGTGCACTTAGTTAGATTTAGGGTTTCAGTTTGTTTGTATTTGAGTAATTGATTGTGTTGAGAGAGAGAGAGTTCGCTTCAATGAGGAAGCGAAAACAAAGCTCCGGAGAGTGTTTGGAGATTCGATTGGGTCGAGGGTTTCAACTAGGTTGAAAGATTTTGTTTTGTTTGTTGAATTGTGAGTGAGTGCTTTCTGTAAACCTTCGAGCCTCTTATATAGTGGGAGCTCGACTTGCCACAAAAGAAAGATAATCATAGAACCCAAGTCGGACTCTACAACGTAAAGCATAAATGCACTATTCCTCCCATGCGGACCAATCTTCATGTGACACGTGTCCAGTTCGCACACTCAGCATAAGACACTGCTACTGTGTTGCTCATTCATAGACTCCTATGCGAATTAGAATTATGAGCAATCCTTATCCCGCGGGGTGCCACAGTTCATGTAGAAAATTAGTCTCGCGCGAGCCGCAGACTCAAACCATCTCACGGGCCAAAGGTAGACTTTATATTCAAAGGACCACATGGATTGACCCGAAGCTTGTCAAAAACTGGTAAAAGTCTTCAATGATTAAATAGTGCGCGCGGACTCTGCATGTGTCTTCCTCGCGAGGTCTTTCACGCGAACTAGATGCATTCCGCCTCGCCTAAGCGAAGTCAACAAGTAATTCCACGCAAGTCGATCACTCTGCGCGCGAGCTGTGTGTTCTGCGCAAAGCATGCGAACTCCTTACCCCGTGCGAGGTCATTCCAAGCGAGCTTGTGTTTTGCGCGAATCCCTATATGCGCGAGATCCGTATCCCGCGCAAAGTCATTCCGTGTGGGAGCTTTGTTTTGTGCCTGAAGGCGCGCGAGATTTGTAGCCCGCGCGGAGCCATTCCGTCCGTAGACCATGTAATTCATCTCTCGTGGTCTTGCTGGCGGGCCATTATTTGTGAACTTAAAGAGATTTGAGCTCGCCGGTATGACATGGACCAAAAATTTAATTAATATTCACATAGACATTTATGTCCAGTAAAATATTAATTTGGGCGTAAACACTCATTATCAAAAATTCCATTTTACCGTGATAGCTCTTATGTTTGTTTGTCAGAGTGAGGTACGTGGTAGGTGGGTAAATTTGGCAATAATTCACAATTTAGTGAAGTTTTCTTATGCCTGGCTAGAAATATCTTTTAGATGATGAAATATAAATTGTAGAGAATGAGAGATAACAAGAGAATAGAGAATAGAGAATCGTTATTATATTCATTAATATGAGTTCTTTATATTTGAAATTACAAAATACCAATATAGTAATGATAAAAAATACAGTATTAATCTAACTACATATCTTAATGGTATAAGGCCAAGACATTCCTAATGGTATATGGAATATCCTAGAATATCATAATAATTTTAGGTTTTCTAATATGTTTTGGATTTGATTTATTTTAATCTGTGAGGTTTTAGGCTTTGTTGTTAGTTGCCTTAAGGCTTCGCTTATCAGTATTAAGGCATCTTATTATTATCAATCAAACCTAGCAGCTTTCTCTTATTTATCTTATCTAGGGTTTCTTGCTTGTAATTAAGTTTGTGCAAGTTTCGCGGTCAGATTTGAACCGAGGCAAGAGAATGAGTTCGAAGAGAGAACATGAAGATAATGAAGGGGAAGGGTACTTGTTAAACTCGAAGAGGCAGAAAGTGAGCGAGGCCTCTTCGCCTCCAGTAGTCTCTCGCCGTGAAATTCAAGTTAGGAGAGACTGCCCATATCTTGATGCTGTTAATCGCCAGGTTTTAGATTTTGATTTTGAGAAGTATTGCTCGGTTTCTCTATCGAACTTGAACGTGTATGCATGCTTGGTATGTGGAAAATATTACCAAGGAAGAGGAAGGAAGTCCCACGCATATACGCATAGCCTTGAAGCAGGACACCATGTGTTCATAAATCTTGGAACCGAGAAGGTTTATTGCCTTCCTGATGGATATGAAATTAGTGATCCATGATTGGATGACATTCGACATGTTCTTAACCCAAAGTTTACTGAGGAACAGGTTGAGAAGATTGATGGAAATAAGCAGTGGTCTAGGGCACTTGATGGTTCTGATTACCTTGCTGGAATGGTAGGGTTAAATAACATTAAGCAAAGTGATTTTGTGAATGTCACTGTTCAATCCTTAATGAGAGTTTCGCCACTAAGAAACTTCTTTCTTCTACCAAAGAACTATGAGCATTGCAAGTCTCCGCTTGTTCATCAATATGGGGAGCTTACAAGGAAGATATGGCATGCACGAAACTTTAAAGGGCAGGTGAGTCCTCATGAGTTCCTGCAGGCAGTTATGAAAGCCAGTAAGAATCGGTTTCGAATAGGAGCGCCGTCTGACCCTGCTGAGTTCATGTTATGGTTGCTCAATACACTTCACTCAGATCTTAAAACTAAGAAGAACACGAGCATCATTCATGACTACATTGATGCAGATGGAGGAGTACTTGTCACAGAAAGTTGCAGAAAGACTTTCTTAATGCTTGGATTGGATATGCCCCCAGCGCCACTTTTTAAAGATGTGATGGAGAGAAACATGATACCGCAGGTCCCGCTGTTCAACATTATGAAGAAATTTGATGGTGAGACTGTTACTGAAGAACAACGGTATCGCGTCACCAGATTACCACGCTATCTGATTCTGCACATGAAAAGATTCACAAAGAACAACTCGTTTGTGGAGAAGAATCCAACACTAGTCAACTTTCCTGTGAAGAACCTGGAGTTGAGAGACTACATCCCTTTGCCAACCCCCAAGGACAATGAGAGATTGCACTCTAAGTATGATTTGATTGGCAATATTGTTCATGATGGTGAACCTCATAAAAATAAACCTGGTGAAGGATCCTACAGAGTATTTGTACAGCGGAAGTCGGAAGAAGTATGGTATGAGATGCAGGATCTACATGTCTCTGAACCACTTCCTCAGATGGTTGCCCTTTCTGAGGCTTATATGCAGATATATGAGCAGCAACAGTAAGATAGGGTAGAAGGCTTTGATCCTTGCCTAGTTGCCTAATGGAGCGATACAAAAAGCAAGCAGGATATCATGGCAGCAAAATCATTTTAGAACATGAAAAAGGAGATCATATGCAGCAGTACTTGTTTGTATGTTTTTGCTTATGATTCCACAAAATAAAATTTTGTAATTCTTTGAAAAAAAAAATATGGAACTTTTGAACTTAATATTACTTAGCTTGTGATGTATTGAGATTACTTTTAAGTTTTAGCCATGAACACTGTAAACTTTGGAGGTAAACGCCGCAATAAAGTTATAAGAAACTGCTTGGTACGGTCTAGAGCAGCACCACTTGAATGCTTGATGCAGAACTTGGGAGATGACCAACCCAGATCCACAATCTGTTAGTCAGCAGACTCATCAACCGCTTAAAGTTTGAATAACAGATGGTAATAACTAACCAGATCAATATAGTACATTGAACACTGACATTTCACCCCTTCAAACACTGATCAATGCTTACCACTCCCAATTCCAATGAATCCACTCTGTTCATTTTCCTTGTAAAGAAAAAAAATTACTCTTTTTCCCATTTTCTTTTCTCACCCTTTTCTATATCTTTAGACCAAAATATGAGTATTAACTATTGTTTAAACTTACCTTCTCTTGGTAACAAAATTCCCAATGATTAAATATTCGTTGCATTATTAGATCTATAACTTTGAAACAAATCATTTACATTTACACCGTATTAACAAATGCGTCTTAGACGCATAAATTAATGTGAAATATTTTAACTATATATGCTTTGCGAACCATATTCACTTTAACAACAACCTCGAAAATCAAATAAGAATCGAAAGATTTCCTACCAGACGCTCGACCACTAGATCACTTAACGAAAATTATACAGCGCACCCGTCCATCTCCGCCGTCCATTTTGAAAAAGTCAAAAATCCGCGTCAAATGGACGGCGGAGATGGACGTCAAAAATTCGCGTCAAACCCGGGTGCGCTGAATACACTCTCCTTAACAAAAAAACTGGTTACACACCCCCGCAGACTCATCTCTCACCAGAAAGCAATCAACTTGGGATGTCTCACCCAACAAAACTCCAAGTCACCACCAACCACCCAAACCAGAAAGAAAGGTCCCATCTTGATCCAAAAGCATAAACCTTTTACAATATCTGAACCCCCAAAACTATATAAACCAACCCAACAAGATTGAAAGCAAACAAACAAAAGAGGAAGGGGGAAAGATCAAAGCCAAAACCCAACCTCTCATCCCTCACTCTTCTCCACCCAAAACATGGCTTCCTCCCTATCCCTCATCTCCCCCCACTCTGCCATCCTGCGCACCCCCAAAACCCTTAACCTGCGCACCCACCGCCCTCTCTGCATCAAAGCCCGCACCGTCCCCGCCCTCACCCAAGACGACCTCAAGAAGCTCGCCGCCGACAAAGCCGTCGAGTACGTCAAGTCCGGCATGGTCCTCGGCCTCGGCACCGGCTCCACCGCCGCCTTCGTCGTCTCCAAGCTCGGCGAGCTTCTCAAATCCGGCGAACTCACCGACATCGTCGGCGTCCCGACCTCAAAACGAACCGAGGACCAAGCCCGCAGCCTCGGGATCCCTCTCTCGATCCTCGACGACCACCCGAGGATCGACCTCGCCATCGACGGCGCCGACGAGGTCGACCCCAATCTTGACCTGGTCAAAGGCCGCGGCGGCGCGTTGCTGAGGGAGAAGATGGTGGAGGCGGCGTCGGAGAAGTTCGTGGTGGTCGCCGACGAGACGAAGCTGGTGACGGGGCTCGGAGGGAGCGGGCTGGCAATGCCGGTGGAGGTGGTGCAGTTTTGCTGGAAGTATAATCTGATCAGGCTGCAGGAGCTGTTTAAAGAAGAAGGCGTCGAGGCTAAGCTGAGGATGGAGGGGGACACACCGTATGTGACGGATAATTACAACTACATTGTGGACTTGTACTTCAAGACTCCGATTAAAGATGGGCCCGCGGCCGGAAAGGAGATTTCAGTGCTCGAGGGGGTTGTGGAGCACGGGCTGTTTTTGAATATGGCCACCGCGGTGATCATTGCCGGGAAGGAAGGAGTGGAGGTGATGAACAAGTGAGTTTTGGTGGAGGTGAGTGATGGAAACCTCTCTTTGTATTACTAGTTATTTGTTGTGCAAAAATGATTATTGGTGTATTGTTTAGATTGGTGATATATGGATGATTGATAGAGGTTTTTTTTCGGATTTGGTGGTGTTTGTTGTTTGTAAAGCATGTTGATTTTGGATTTGGTAGATTAGAGATGATACTAAAGGTGGAAACTTGAAATGTGGAATAGTATGAAATAACTGGAAATGAATTGCCTTCATGTTTTTTTTTTTATTTTTTACAACTTTTTTAGTATCTTTGCTTTAGTTAGTATAACTGGCAGTCTTGGTTATGGATGTCTGTGGTTAAGATGATTTTCTTCATCAACAATATCCCTTGATTATGAGGGCTCTGCTTTTTAATTCAGTGTCCAATATGTTAGTTTCAACTTTGTACTAGCAGTTATAAGATCACATTTGGTTAGGAACTTAGGATTAGTAGGTGAAGCTTAGGAATTGGGGGGTTATTTAGTTTGCACATTGAGAATGTTTGGAGAACAAAAATGTTCTGTTGAAACATGTCTCTGAAATGGGGTAAAACAAGGTCAAGCAAGCCTTTTCTTCAGTGTTTTGAGTCTCTGTGAATGAAATGCAATTTGCATAGTCATTCACTCATGTGAATCTCTATATTGGGCACTGTGACCAAGTTGAAAGGAAAATATTAGGTCATTGTTCAGAGTTCTGCTGAACTTCTATGCCACATTAGCCGTGTGGCTGTTAGGCTATATATCTGCAAGGGCATATATGATATATTAAGGTATCATATATTCTCTTAGAAAGCCATCAGATATTTTGTAATGAAGGGTTGGTGACTTATTCGGTTTTTCCGTGAAGGTTACTTGAATCATGTTAGCTAGTATAGTAACTATAGTATGCTCGATTTAGTTGAGAATAATAGAGGGAGGAGAAATGAAAGCTTGTACAAGTAACAATCTTTCTACAGAGTTTAGCGGTCAATATACATGTCAGTCATCATGACTGTGTTTTGACTTATTGATACAAACACAAAATGAAGAACTGGGGAAAAGGAATGTTACAAGAATCAAATTAATGTAAAGTATATGAACTCATGTATGATGAAACTCAAACAAATGTAAGGCACAATCTCTTGTATGACACGGATCATGAACCCTAACTTCACAGCATCATACCCACAGACACAATCACTATAGTCATCAACTGGAATTTGCCTGGCATGAAGTCGGTAGCTGGAAAACAAGAACAAACCAGTAAGGTATCAATATATTATGAACCCTTTATAAGTCAGTTGCATAAAGATGTCAATATTGTAGCCTCAAGTCCATGATCAAGTCTTAAACTTTAACTCCAGAAACTTACCAGGAAAATAAAATTCTAATATCTATTTATTTTCAGAAGGAGATCTTGGGTTTGACCTACCTAATACATCAGGACACCAACAAGTCTTTGTTCATGTGTTCTAATTGTTCCTGCTGAGGTATTACCCTAAGCAGTATAGTTGTATCTAGGTATGGCTTTTCTCTGATTTTATTATTATAGCGTTGAAACTGAGATTAATTAGTAGAACAACTGCATCAACAGAGATCAAATAGGAGTTTTTTTTGTTTTGGACATTAATCTCACCTTTATTACTGTCATTCCCGTCAGAAGAGGTGGTTGAATTGGCAACTTCAATTCCAAGGCGTTCACAGTCGGGTTGAAGTGTGCCTGAACAAGAAGATAGATCACAGAGCTAACTCCTATCAATTTTTCCTTCAGTTTAGTGTTGGTTACTTTGTAGAAAATTAGGAGTATAGTATCTCTTACATTCACTGTAGCATGGGTATACTGAGATGTCGAGAAGATTGTCTGCCCCTTCATTGCATTCACACTCCGGTGTGTATAGATAGGTAGAGTTCTTTACGCATTTACCTTCTCCACAGTAAACCCAGGAGCAAGCTATACACAAAGCACAGAATTAAACAGTCTGTGGATATAAGACTGAACCAACAGATATGATGATTGTGTTTAGTTTTATGGTACATACGGTCAAATGCAGATAAGTTGCTTGGCAGTTGTGTGTAATCAGGAACTTTAGGGGGTGCTTGGCAATTGTAGTCCAGGGTACCTGAAAAACGACGAAAAATGGCGCAGAGATGAGTAGAGCACTAGAGCTAGATTTAGAAGCACATCTTTCTACAATAAGAGAGCCAAGTACTTACATTCAGGGATGACACAAGGGAGAAATTTGAGAGTATCATTTCCTTCTGGGGTTCGCTTCCATCCGGTTTCACACACACATGTATAGAGTAATGGCTCACTGGAGTTGTAATTGCATGTTCCTTTTCCACACTCCACTTGTTTACATATTTCATCTGTAGATTGAATTTTATTGAACATGAAGATATATAAGAAAGAAAAGTTTGCATGATATGTTTCGACTCAGAAGGGGATGAAATTCGGTACTTACTGGCAGCAGTAGGAGATATAGCTGGCAAGTCCACTGCAAAAGTAGCCATGGGGAGCAGTACAAGAACCGTAGCTAATAGGGCCATGGATTTTGGGAAAGCCATTGAGGAACGATAACAATAGAAAGGAGCGATAGACTTTGATAGAAACTAGAGAATAAGTGATGGATGCTGTATGTTTCTGTTGTTGTTCATAATGGTACAATTGCCTCTATATATACAAGTTTTGGAACCTCTTGAATATTTGTTAAACAAAGAATAAGGTTACGCGTGTATAAAAATCTGTTATGCGGAAGCGACCGACGAGCCCCGAAAGTCCCACACACACGGGTCCAATAATGCCGATACTCCCCCCACTTTAGCCACCCGGATGCGAAACGGGTATGGGGTTTTACACAAAATGCCTCGACATTAGTGTGTGTGGTACCATTCCTTATAACCCAATGATAACTCTTCACGTTTCTGATGTGGGATTTCAAATGGCTCTAATCTAAGCCACACTTTTTCCAACAATCTCCACCTGGCGTGATTCGAGTCATCTCAGGCTGTCTCACAATCCAAATTCCAATAGCTCCACCTTGATCACAACCATCTGAATCTTGTGATCCCAATCCAAATGGGAGCTCCACCAGATTGCAACTCAATCGTATGAGACACTAAGTCCCAAGCGTCGCCTGGGCTTTGATACCACTTGTTATGCGGAAGCGGCCTGACGGGCCCCGAAAGTCTCACACACACGGGTCCAATAATGCCGATACTCCCCCCACTTTAGCCACCCGGATGCGAAACGGGTATGGGGTTTTACACAAAAGGCCTCGACTTTAGTGTGTGAAACCTCATACCCGTTTCGCATCCGGGTGGCTAAAGTGAAGAAGTCGGGGGATCCAGAAAACGCTGAGATGGTCAGTCTGGAAGAGAAGGCACACTCGACAATTTTGCTGTGTCTTGCAGATGATATAATCACCGAGGTCGCAGAGGAGGTAACTGCGGCTGGTCTGTGGTTGAAGCTTGATAGTCTATACATGACGAAGTCTTTAACCAACAAGTTGCTTCTAAAGCGACGTCTGTTCAGTTTGCGAATGGAAGAGGGCACGACTTTAAGAGATCATTTAGATCAGTTAAACACAATTCTATTAGAGTTGCGTAACATTGATGTTAAAGTTGAAGATGAAGATGCTGCCCTAATTCTGCTGGTATCTCTACCTTTGTCGTATGAGAATTTTGTGGATTCTTTTATTGGTGGGAGAGATACTGTGACTCTAGAGGAGGTTAGATCATCTCTTCATACTAGAGAGATGCGTCATAAGGCGACCGGTTCAAGTTCAGACAGTCAGGCTGCGGGGTTGGTAGCCAGTGGAAGTATGGGACATGGAAGCTCGGGGAAGAAGAAATTCAAGAAACCAGTTTCAAAGGGTTCCAAAGCTAATGATGTCTGTAACTACTGTAAAGAGAAGGGACATTGGAAAACCGAATGTCCAAAGAAGAAGAAGCAGCATGGGAAAGCATCAGGTACTGCTGTTGTAGCAGAAGTTGACACCAATTCTGAAGAAGATTTGGCCTTGGTTGCAGATGCACACACACATCACAGGGATGTGTGGATTCTGGATACCGGGGCGTCTTATCATATATGTCCGCGCAGAGAGTGGTTTTCAACCTATGAGCAGATAGATGGAGGCAATATTTCTATGGCTGATAATTCTGCATGCAAGGTGGTTGGAATAGGCTCAATCAAAATACGGACACATGATGGTAAATTCTGTACATTGAATGATGTTAGGCATGCATGCTCCACGCATGACGAAGAATCTGATTTCTTTGGGTCTACTAGACAGCAAAGGGTTCAGGTACAAAGGCTCATGTGGAGTTCTAAATGTCTACAAGGGTTCCTATGTGGTTCTGAAAGGTGTCAAGCGGGGTACGTTGTATTTTCTGCAAGGTTCTACGCTGTCAGGTTTCGCTGTTGTTGCATCATCGGAGGTTCATAAGGATGATATGACCAAGCTATGGCACATGAGGCTCGGTCATATGAGTGAAAGAGGGATGCAAATTCTGTCACAGCACGATCTTCTTGGTGGCCACAAGGCCAAGGATCTTGGTTTCTGTGAACATTGTATCTTTGGGAAGCTACATCGCAGAAAATTTCCTAAAGCAATTCATAGAACTAAAGGCACGCTTGATTATATCCATTCTGATTGTTGGGGTCCTTCTCGTGTTGATTCTTTGGGAGGTCACAGATATTTTGTGTCTATGATTGATGACTACTCAAGAATGACTTGGGTGTTCGTGATGAAGCATAAAAATGACGCTTTCAAGAACTTCAAGCAGTGGAAGGCATTAGTGGAAAATCAAACAGGGAAGAAGATCAAGAGGCTGCGATCTGATAATGGTCTGGAATTCTGTTCTGCTGAATTTGATGAGTTGTGCAAGACTGAAGGTATTGCAAGGCATCATACAGTCCGGAATACACCACAGCAAAATGGTGTAGCAGAACGTATGAATCAGACACTTCTGGAGAGAGCTAGGTGCATGCTCTCTAATGCTGGATTAGAAAGAAGGTTCTGGGCAGAAGCGGTGAGTACTGCATGTTATCTGATAAATCGTGGACCTCACACAGGTATACATCTCAAAACTCCTTATGAGATGTGGTCTGGTAAGTCTGCTGATTACTCCAATCTGAGGGTTTTTGGGTGTACTGCTTATTATCATGTAAGTGAGGGTAAGTTAGAACCAAGAAAAAAGGGAGTGTTTGTAGGCTATGGGGATGGGGTTAAAGGTTTCAGAATCTGGTCTCCATCTGAAAAGAGGGTTATACTTAGTAGAAACGTAGTATTTGACGAAAATTCTATGTTTAACCCTACTGTGAAGTCTATTGTTGTATCAGGAAATTGTAGTGTTGAGAGACAGGTGGAGCAACAAGTCACTGAAGATGAGAGTGCATCACAACAAGAAGATCAACACTTACATTCAGAAACAGAACCAATGGTAGCTAATCAGCATAGTTTGGCTCATGAGTGACCTAGGAGAGCAAACTTTGGGAAAGCTCCCACGAGGTATGGGTTTGAGGACATGGTGGCCTATGCACTACAGGTTGCTGAAGAGGTGGATCCCCACGAGCCATCCACCTACAAGGAAGCCGTTACATGTACAGAGTCAACCCAATGGCTTGCTGCAATGGGAGATGAGATGGAGTCACTTCAGAAAAATCAGACTTGGGAATTGACCAAACGACCCGATCAGGGGAGAAAGATCATTACTTGTAAATGGGTTTTCAAGAAGAAAGAAGGGTTGTCACCTGCTGAGGGTATTAAGTATAAAGATAGAGTAGTTGCAAGAGGGTTCCATCAGAAAGAGAGAGTAGACTACAATGAGATTTTCTCGTCAGTGGTCAGACATACTTCTATCAGGGTGTTACTAGCCATAGTTGCACATCAGAATCTGGAGCTTGAACAACTAGATGTGAAGACAGCTTTTCTACATGGAGAATTGGAAGAAGAGATATACATGACTCAGCCAGATGATTTCAAAGTTCCTGGAAAAAAAGACTATGTTTGAAAGTTGAAGAAGTCCTTGTATGGACTAAAGCAGTCCCCTAGACAGTGGTACAAGAGGTTTGATAGCTATATGATCGAGATAGGCTACATCAGAAGTCCGTATGATTGTTGTGTCTATTACAACAAGGTAACAAATGGTTCTCTCATTTATCTAGTCGTGTATGTAGATGATATGTTGATAGCTGCAGAAAACAAGTCAGATATTCAGAAGTTGAAGGGTCTCCTCAGTGCAGAGTTTGAGATGAAGGATTTGGGAGCAGCCCGGAAAATTTTGGGAATGGAGATCTATAGGGATAGAAGTCAGAAGAATCTTTTCTTATCACAGAAAGGCTACATCCAGAAAATATTGTCCAGGTTTGGTATGTCTACATCAAAATCTATAGATACTCCAAGTGCTGCAAATATTCATTTGTCTACTACGTTTGCACCTAAATCTGCTGAGGAGAAGGAATACATGTCTCGAGTTCCCTATGCAAGTGCAGTAGGAAGCTTGATGTATGCTATGGTTTGCACTAGGCCTGATCTTGCACATGTTGTTAGTGTTGTCAGCAGGTTTATGGGTGATCCCGGAAAGGAGCATTGGCAAGCCGTGAAGAGAATTTTTCGGTATCTCAAAGGTACGTCTGATGTTGGTCTCATTTATGGAGGTGATACAAAGTGTTTAGTAACAGGCTATTCAGATAGCGATTATGCTGGAGATGTTGACACTAGGAGATCTATGACTGGTTATGTCTTTACCCTTGGTGGTTCTGTTGTTAGTTGGAAAGCTACTTTGCAGCCTACAGTGACTCTGTCTACTACTGAAGCAGAGTACATGGCTTTGACAGCAGCTGCCAAGGAAGGAATATGGTTGAAGGGACTGGTCAATAGTCTTGGTTTGCATCATGATCAGGCTATAGTATATTGTGACAGTTTGAGTGCAATATGTTTAGCAAAGGATCAGGTTCATCATGAGAGGACTAAGCACATTGATGTCAGGTATCATTTTCTGAGAAATGAGAGCAGAATTAAGGTGAAGAAAGTGGGTACTGCTGATAATCCCGCTGATATGTTCACCAAGCCGGTTCCGCACAGCAAGTTCCAACATTGTTTGGACTTGCTAAATGTTACAAGCTGTTAGTTGCTCTTTGGGGGCAACATCTGAGGCAGAGGAGTTATCTGGTACATCTGGAATTACTGTGGTGCATCTGGTACATCTGTTATTTGTGAGAGGATTCAAGTCAAGGTGGAGATTTGTTAATATATGCCTTGAACCAGTCATCCGGGAGTACCAGCTATTCGGGGATCTCGCTATGGTTTCTGTGTGCAAATCTGTATTTCCTCAAGATAATAAAACTGTTCTCCTTCTGCCCGTGGACGTAGCTAACACATCGTTAGTGAACCACGTAAATATGTTTTCTTTCTTATATTTGTTACAACAAAATCAAAACGTCTAGGTGCTTTAACATACAAAATGAAAATTTGACAAGCTTTCTTTGGAGAAGCTTCTGCTGCTAGGCTGAGTCTTTAGACTGAAAGAAGCTTCCATGCTTCAAGGGGGTGCGTATTCATCTGTTCAATGTCAAAACTTTCTGCTAATGAGACTTTTACTTCATTCATTTATTTGTAATTATTAGACTTTTGGATTTGGTGCTTGTTTTCTTTGTAAATCATCTTGATGATCAGTAGAATAGTACCGAAGTTTGTTACCTTGAAATGTGAAATAACTTGAAATAACTGGAAATGAATCACCTTCATGCCTTTGGTATCTTACTATCTTAGCTCATACTTGATGGATATCTATGGAAAAGGGTGAAGTACATATATGGCAATAATATGATTTTCTCCATTAGCTAATTTTCCAGTTTGTATATATTCAAATCTGAACTAGAATTTAAAGTAGAGATTCTGTCTACTTTGGATTAGAAGTTGAAGCTTGGGAACTGGGATGTTGTTTACTTGTGCAAAATGAGAAAAAAGAAGAAGATGTATATAACCCTTCCGGCACTGATGGGAGGTAAAACAAGGTCGAGCAATACTTGTCTTCATCAATATTTGAGTCTCATTGATAAAATGCAGTGTGCATAGTCATCTGAATCTCTTTATGAAGTAGATATTAAGACCAACCGATGGGATTTAGCACTTTCGGTGGTGGTGAGTATTTGAATCTCCTATGTGCTTTCTTCTTGATATGCAATGTAGTTACTGGTGAAATTGCATCTGCATTTGTGTACTATTACATCGATGATAGGTTAACTATTGATAGTTTGGCATTTCATGCTCTTACTGTCTGTAAAGCCTCTTGATTTGGATCAGTAGCTTAGGAATAACGTCAAATAATTGGAATCAATTGCCTTCATTGATTTTGGTATCTTAGATCACAATTAACAGTCATGTTTGTGGATTTCTGGGGGAGAGCAAACTAGCATGGTTAGAATGATATTCTCCATGAACTACAGTAGCCATACTTTTCCTGAAAAAAACTCTGCTTTAAGTACCATTTCCAACTTTCATCTTCATATGAAGTCTGAAGTAGTAGTTAAAAGATTTGTTGGGATTAGAAAGGCCAAGTTGTTTTTGTATTGTTTCTGTTGAAATCTATGTTAGCTTTACGACACGAAGAGGAGGTAATTAAGTCTTTCTTTATCATTATTTGGATTCTCATGAAGAACATGAAACGTGCACAGTCATCTGAACTCATTATGTGGAACTGTAACCAAGTTCAAAATGAAAGTACTTGGAAATGAAGCATCAGTGGCGGAGCCAATAAGGACCAGTGGGGGCTCGTGCCCCCAGAAGAATATTGAAATTGGTGGACTCGTCTTCTTTGTGCCCCCACTGTCATGAAGGCTATTCATCTTCTTCTATCTCTGATCTGAACTAGCCTTCTCTTTTTGTTTCTTCTATTTGGGCTTTAGTCATTTTGGCTGGGCTTTTTGGATTGTGTCCTTTCACTTTTCCACAAGAAAAGCTATAGAATTGAAGAATGATGGGATATAACTAGCTAGAATTGACAAAAGTCATTGTTGATTTAAATTGAGGGGATATAATTAACTTGAAGAATGAACACATGGTCATGGATAGAACATTTGGTAAGTATGAACTTATGAAATTTAGTTTGGGAGCTGTGTAGAGATGTAGACAAATTCTGAGTTTGCAAACTTAAATTTTTCTACACACATTCGATTAGAGCAAATTAGGTGCAAGGCGCAAGAAATTTTTGTGCCCCCTTTGATATTTTTTCCTGCGTCCGCCACTGTGAAGCATTGTCAATTTCATTGTTGAACCACTTAATTAATACGGTTTAGCAATTGAGGTTGCTTCTTATATATTTCCTGAATTTAGTTCAGATCTTTTAGATTATTTTGCTAGAATTCAAGAAGAAACATAGACAAGGAAAAATCATGTACTCATAACAATGTATCAAAGTATAGAAGGAATGTTTATACATATGTATGACTGTCATCCGAGTATGACAATGTTTTTACTTATTGATACAATCTGACTTTACACAAAATGAAGAACAGGGGAAAAATCAAGGAATGCTACAACAATCAGATTAACCTAAAGTATATCAAGCTCATGTGTGATGAAATTAACTCGAACAAATGTAAGGCGCAATCTCTTGAATGACAGGATTACGAGCCCTACTCTCACAACAGCATACCAACAGACACCATCACTACAGCCATCAACTGGAATTTGCTTGGCATGAAGTCGGTAGCTGCAAAACAAGAACAAACCAGTAAGGTATCAATATACATATGTGTGCCTACCATTGTTGAATTGAAAATGTGAACAGAAGTACCAAGTCTAAATGCTCTTTTGCTTCTGTGTAATGCTTAATATATCTTATATTGCCTTTTTAAAGTCAGTTGCGTAAAGCTGTTAAGATATGAAGCCTCAAGTCCTTGACCAAGTCTTAATCCTTAAAACCCCAACAACTCTCCAAGAAAAAAAAGGGTCTACAAACTAGTATTTTAAGATGGGTTTGGCCTGCCTAAACCAGATGGAAGACACCAAGAGGTCTTTGTTTGTGTATTATATGCTGTTCTTGCTAAGATAACATTGGTGTTTTCTGGACAGTCAATCTCACCTTTGTTACTGTCAGTTGTTGTTCCATCGGGAGAGGTACTAGTCGAGTTTGCAACTTTGATTCCAAGGGCTGCACAGTCAGGTTGAAGTGTGCCTGCAGAAGAAGAAAGAAAACAGAGTTAGCTTCTATTATTAGTTTCTCCATTCTCAATCTTGTGATTTGATTGTTCCGATGAAAATAGCGGTTTAGTGTCTCTTACATTCACTGTAGCAGGGGAACACAGTGACGCCGAGAAGATTAGTAGCCCCTGAGTTGCATTTACACTCTGGTGAGTATAAATAGGTAGAGTTCTTGACGCATGTACCTTCTCCACAGTAAACCCAAGTGCAAGCTACACAACAGCACAGAGAAATTAGTTTACTAGGTGTTGGTGATAAAAGACTGAACAAATTAATTAACTGCGGTTGGTTTTGTGTACTTACGATCAAAGAAAGACAAGTTGCGTGGGAATTCTGTGTAATTTTGAACTTTAGGGGGTGCTTGGCAACCGTTGTACTCCAGTGTACCTGTAGAACCATGAAATATGAATATAGATATATAAGCAGATAGCTAGCTTTCGCGAAACGGCTTTCATGGAAAAGCAAATATCACATAATCCTCGTTTTATATATAGAAGAAAAAAGTTCTTACAGTTAGGGATGACACAAGGGAGGAACTTAAGATCATCGTTGCCTTCAGCAGTTCGCTTCCATCCTTTGTCACACTCGCAGGTGTAGGCCATAGGCGCACTGGCGTCGAAGCTGCAATTTCCTTTTCCACACTCGACTTGTTTACATATTTCAGCTGCAAAGTGACATCCAAACAAGAACATAAATAAGAAGAAAGTAACATATGTTTGCAGGTACATGTTTCGATTTGCTTGTATGTGTCTTAGAACAGAAGATCGATTGAGGCTGAAACTCAGTACTTACTGGCAACAGAAGGAGAAATATCCGACCAGTCCAAAGCGTAAGTTGCCAAAGGTAGCAGAACAAGAAGAGTAGCTAACAAGGTCATGGATTTAGAGAAAGCCATTTGTTTCAGTCTTGGTTTGGGAGAGAGATCGAAATCTGATAGAAGCTAGAGAACAGGTGCTGGTGGTCGTGTTTCTAATGGTATCTGCTCCTCTATATATACACACACACACAAAGGTTTGAAAGGTTTTGAAGATTTCTTAGTACCCAATCAAACAAAAGATTATTGGGGTATAAAAATTCAACACGGCTTAGATTATTTGGTCCTTTAACCATAACATATATAAAAGACTGGAAATGTGAAGCTTCTATGCAGAAACTTCCAATGGCGGGCTGATTCTGTAGACTGAAAGAAGCTTCTGTGCTTAAACAAACGTGAAGAGGGTATCGTTGCCATCTGTTCAAGTTATAAATTTGCAATTGGGACATTTTTTAGGTGTCACATCTTGGTTTGGCAAAGTCAACAATATGCTACTAGAAGAACATAGATATCAACTTATTTGGAACAATGAAATTTATGGGGTTGATAGGGTTTGATTAATGCGAAACCAAAACGAATTGACGCATATATGATAATTATTGGTCCCTTTGTTGAAATGAAACACCTCTCTTGATATGATAATTGACTAATCGAATCCGAAATTACTATTCGACAAGAAAAATACGAAAAATAGAAACTAAATGAAAAACATATTTCAGTTTCAATAGAGGAGATAATCTAGAGGCGTTGACACAATCTATATGCCGTTACAAGACTCTTAACTAAACAATGGCTACAAAATCAGAAGAGGTAGAAGCTGAAGGAAGATGTCAATATTGCCCAGATAGATAAAGATGCACGAAGTTTCCCAAAGAGATCAGAGAAATGTTCAAGTCCTTCGAGCGGTTATATAAAAATCTCAAAAATTTGGTCAGATGTCTCTTGTCGCAATTAATCTGGCATATGGTGCAAATCAAAATGTCTTTAGAATGAACAATTTTACAAGCAAATTTCTGCGTCTGAAATTGGAAGGGATGCATCTTCTATCCTCATTACATGCATATTTGCATCTGCATTTCATAATTGAGCCTAACTTTCAAAGTCAGAATCCTATTCGATCTTTGTATTATTTAAGGAGTTTATTCACTTTATTGCATGAAACTGGCAGCACTTGTACAAATTATGGTTCGTTTGTTTAAGAGGGTTAGGCCGGTCCTTAATAATCCTGGATTGATCTATATATATGCACTAGTATTGTTGATTTGTTGCTGTGCTAATAGTGACAGGCCGGTAGTATCGTTAAGAAAGGAACCGTAGGTCTTGCAGGAGGATGATCCATTATATATGGCAATACTGTCGTCACACGTACAATATATGGTCGCCGGCGGCCTTAATCAATCAAGGCAACAATTTTGTAAAGACGTACTCCCATGCAAGGCAAGAAGCCCTAGGATGTACTTGTGCTCGGCAACGGAAGGTTCAATACTGATCGGCTCCAACTGTCTTACTAATCAAACCATGCCGAAGAAAAAATGTACATACACTCTATGTAATAGCATATGTGATCTCCATTTTGTGAATGATAGGGATTTGTAAGAGATCTCTAAATGCTTTCAAACCAAATGAAAGGAACCATGCGTGCATATAGAAGTAACAGCATACAGTAGAAGTGGAGTCTCAAAGTAACAGGCCAAATATCTATTAATGATCAATAAGTAAATAAGAATACATAGAAATGTTTAATGATTCTTGAACAAGTACTCAAATGGGCCGGGACTTCCATTTTTCTCCACAAAGCGCAAAGAGTCGCATATCTTCTCTTGGTAAATATCCACTCTAGGAACTGGTGTCGGCAACCGCTGCCTTGGCATCACAATTGGAAAAGCTTCTATCCGGTTCTGCACTGGCAAACGTTTGAAGAGCATGGGAAACACTAATGCAAAATTTCGAATATTCTGCTTGCAGAGAAGTGAATCTTCGGAACTTATGCGAGGATAATAAAGCAGTGTATACAATATATCTTCATCATTTGGGTCCAAAGCCAAAGGCTTCCAATACATCCTCGCCATGAATTTGTCCAGGACAATCTTCTCTTTCAAACACCATTGCACCTTTTTCCCTCCAACTCCATTCACCTCATGAACATTTTCTTTCAAGTCCCACACATAAAAAATAGGACATGGAGGTTCATTATAGAACTGGCATAGACGAAGACGCCCCCCGGAAACAGTGAGGCACTGCTCGCATGACGAAGAAGCGGACAAGCCTGCTGCTACATCAGGCTTGGATATAAAACTGCATAAGTTGTCACACTCGGAAGGGTCCAAAGCAATAACAAGGCCATTGGAGACTAACCAGTACAATGTTCCATTGCAAGCAATGGCTACATGGGCGACACTGCTTCTAAAATCATCATATGTAAGGTCTTGCGGGAATGGAACTACTGCTTGTGTCCATTCATATGTTTCGGAAGAGAAGATCTCCACCTTGAATAATGCAGATTCTTTCTCACATTCGAGAATTCGCACAACCTTGCACCTATGGTAGGAATCGCATATGAGCCCCACGAGTACATGGGCTTGGTGGCATTGAGGGGCGGGAGGAAGAGTAACACAATGCTTGGTGTATGAATTGCTGATGTAATAGCAGTACCTCTGAAACGTCGGAGTTGCGCAATGCAAAACTAGGTCATTGCAAGTCCCTGCCCAAACCTTGTATGTCTGATGGGATTTGTGTGTTTCCGACACCCTGATCTGCTCCCATGGAAATGTGAATAACTCTATTTCATGTGCAGCGGTATGGACAAACAGAAGCATACTTTCAAAAGGGGGACTTCGTTTTTGGAGGCTTAAAAAGTAGGCATGGAAACAAGGTTGAGAGATGAGAGTCGACCAATATTTGGAGACACTTTTGCATTGAATAATAGTGTTGCGTGGAAGTCGACAAAGGATTTCAACCAATAAAGACTCAGGGAGTTCATCGATCAGGTCTTGTGGTGCTGCAACAGACTCAGAGCTTACAGTTTCGCTTCGTTTGCTAGTAGTAATATCTGTCATTGGGGCATAAACTTTGAGAGAGCTCATCAAACAATGTTATTGGGTTATTACATAGCAAAACTACAGAAGAAGAGAGGCGACACATATATAGACACACACATGGAAAAAGATGGAACTGTATTGGAATAGGAGATCTAGTCCGCACATAACTAGCTAGGTGTATATGTCATAGATGGATAAGATCATCAAGATACCATATTAATTTGGGAAAAGGTTTTTCAGCTTAATCAGCTATATA
This sequence comes from Fragaria x ananassa, assembly GCA_034370585.1. Taxonomy (NCBI): domain Eukaryota; kingdom Viridiplantae; phylum Streptophyta; class Magnoliopsida; order Rosales; family Rosaceae; genus Fragaria; species Fragaria x ananassa. The sequence continues at coordinate 1,523,147 of CP139753.1, forward strand.
TATAATCCCATTCGATTCCCTTCTTATTCATCAAAAATGCGTGAAGAACCTAGGTAGTTTCACAAATTTCTGACAAAGGAAATTTAATAAAATAAAAACCAATTATATGGACAGTATTCTTGAGTGTAATCAGTAGAACAAATCTAACCTAGACGTAATTGAATTCTGAGTTATACAATGATACGTAATCTAACATAGTCACATTCATATAACGGGCCAACAGGCCTAGCTAGTAAATGGAGTAATATTTTCATGGGCCAATCATCTTTTCTTGGGCTAAACCCGATCAATTTTCGCAGCAACAAGTACAAATACAAAGAAAAAACAAACACAGTTAAATGTAAACCTCAAGGCACATTAGGACATTTTTTTTTTAAAGCTTTTTATTAATAACTCACATACCTTACATATGTCGTGAGGTTTGAACCCATGACCTCAAAGTTATCAGTTAAACACTTTAACCAACCAAGCCACAACTCACTGACATGACAAAATGGATCTGCACCTCGCTCCAACTAAATGAGCTCCCACAATTAGTCAATTAAAAGACATGAAACACAATAGGCATATTGACCAGCCCTCCAAATATAAACCCCACAACTAATTAATATGGAAGCAAGCGCGCTCTATGTTCTCCGATCCGTCGATCGCCCGGTTCAAAACCACTAGAGTTGCTGACCTCAAAACCCCCCCAAAGTTGCTTGCAACCAGACAATGGTGTAGTAACAAGCAAGACCATTCCGTTCATTATCAGACTCCAAAATGCTCAAGGCTCAAGCGCTTGGGATCAATTGGGTATCAATGTCCCAATTGTCACAGCCTCGATCGGCTAAACCAAAATGGATGTCCTCACCATTGCTTCGTTCAGGACTAGCTTCTCTTTCAAACACCATTTCACAATTTTGCCTCCGACTCCATCCACCTCATGATCATCTTCTTTCAAGTCCTACACATAAAGAGTAGGAGATGGAGGTCCATTATACAACTGGCATAGACTCAGACTCCCCCGGGAAACAGTGAGGCATTGCTCGCATGAGGAAGAAGAAGACAAGCTTGCAGCTACATCAGGCTTGAATATAAAACTGTAATGGAAGTTATGGTTAGCCGGAACAGTAGCAGCACTAGTTCTAGGTATGCAACTGTTGTCAAACTTGGAAGAGTCCAAAACAATAACAATGCCACTGGAGACAATGGCACATTTTGTCTCGATTTTCTTCGATCAATGGTTCGAATTCGAGGACGAATTCTTTCCAACCAGGGAAGTTTGATGCAGGAGCATATGGAGATCATTTAATGTCTTATTTCGTAATCTTTGATATTTTTTCATTAAGATAGATTTAGAGAATTATTAGGATTTACTTATTCTTTAAGTATTGTAACCCATATATATATGGGTATTGTAGTAGTTGTTGGGGGGCTTATGTTTTATGAATAAAATTAGTCCATTTGCGGCATGGATTTGCCCTAACCTTCGAGTTTGCTAGTCCTTATTTTTGGTGTCTGTTGAGTGACTGTTGGAGGCTTGTTCTCGATACCTGATCCGCATCAGTTGGTATCAGAGCTCTGGTGAGAGCTTGGTGGATTCCATGTCTCAGGTCGGGCGAAGAGGCGGAGGTTTCAGAATGGAGGGTCGTGACGTCAACAACAACATGGCTGAAATTAAAAGGAAGCTTCAGCAACTTGCGGTATGTATCAATCGCATCAAAGATCAATGACGGGGTCGTAAGAGTTTCGACGGGGAGAGAGACGTTACCACCTATCATCAACATATTGATTGCATCGAAACTTTCAACCAAGATGGTGATGGTTCCGACGGAGAGATATGCGTTGGCCCATTTCATCGCTGTGCTCCGAGTCGGATGAAAAGGGAGAACCTGTTAATTAGTTTCGACTATGGAGGTTCAAATTCTATCTTTACTTTTTCAGTTAATAATAATTCAGAAAATGAAAAAAAAGATGGTGTAATTGTAATTTCATTTAGTAAGCCACCGATTTATGATGATTGTTTTTGTGAGGCTTGTTGTGGCAATTGTGGTGTAGAAGAAGATGAAGATGCCAATAAGGAAGCGATCAAGACATTGAAGAAGGATATTGACAATAATTTTGTTGATTTTCTTCGAGTTAATACCTTCCTTATGCAGATTCTCAAATCCATAGTTAATCTTGTCAATCAGATCAAAGACGGTGGGGGAAATTTTGGAATTGCGAGATTGAAGTTTAAGAGAAAATTTATTGGCTCAGGATCAAGCATTTATTCCAAATATCTATTTATTTGGAAAGGAAGAATTCAATTGCAAGCGAATTTGTCAAAAGAAGATTTGAAGCAATGAAATATTTTGTCTGGATTTTCTACAATCAATGGTTCAAATTCGAGGACGAATTTTTTCCAACCAAGGGAGTCTGATGCAGGAGCATATGAGGAAATATTTAATTATAGATTCGTAATCTTTGATATTTCATTATTGATATATATAGTTTTAGGAAGTTATTTTATAATTATTAGGATTTACGTCTAATTAACTTTCCTTTTAGCTTGAGTCTACTTATTCTCCAATTATTGTAACTCATTGTAGTCGGTAGTCGGTAAACTACCTCCACTGCCCATAGACCAGTCATGGAACTTGTAGACCGACATCCAGGCTACCTCGCCATGGTGAAATATCATCAATGCGACATCGGGAAGATACTTCTCCAAGCTCCACAAGAAGGCACCATGAGAGTATAAATATGTACAGTATCCCACATCGGAAATGTAATGTAAGAGGGATCCTTCCTTATCTATAAAAGGAAGGCTCCCCCTCTAGAAGTAAGCTAATCTGATTTGGGAAACTTATCTAATCTGGACCCGGAAGATAGTGTTCCACTGGGATGGATCCCACTGTAACCTCAGAGAATGATACTTGATTCTAAGTGGACGTAACCATGTCCCCCGAGGCATGGTGAACCACTATACGTCCGTGTTGTTCACTGTTCATACTGTTCATATCCCACCATTAGCTTTCGCATATCCCGTCCGGGATCGTGCAGAAACACTCATATATATATATATATATATATGCGTATTGTAATAGTTGTTGGGGTGGATATTTTATGAATTAAATCAGTCTATTTGCGGCGTGGATTTGCCCTTTTATACGAGTTTGCTACTTCTTATTTCTGGTGTCTGTTGAGTGACTGTTGGAGGCATATTCTTGATACCTGATCCGCATCAAACGTTCCGTTGCAAGCAATGCCTACATTGTCGACACTGCTTCTAACATCATCATATGTAAGCCTTTGCGGGAATGGAACTACTGCTTGTGTCCATTCACAGGTTTCGGAAGAGAAGATCTCCACCTTGAATAATGCAGGTTCTTTTTCACATTTGAGAATTCGAACAACCTTGCACCTATATGGTAGGAATCGCATAGGAACCCCACGTGTACATCAGCTTGGTGGCATTGAGGGGCGGTAGGAAGAGCAATACATTGCTTGCAGGGTCGGTCCTGTGTCCATAAAGGTCCAAGACGAGAATATATTTGAGGCCCTAAAAAAAATAAAGAACTCAAAATATTACAAAAACTGGCGATCTTCTTCTTCTGTATTGATTTGGACGTGCGCGAGAACAGAAAAGAAAGTAAGAGACGCCAGGTCTTCTACTCTTATTATAACTCTTTCTCTTTTTTTTTCTTTTTTTTTTAACAGGCCTATATTAAAAAAATTTGAGGTCCCTAAATTTTGAGGCCCTAGACCCAGGCCTGGTCCGTCTTGCCCCAGGGTCGGGCTTGATTGCTTGGTGTATGTATTGCTGATGTAGTAGCACCTCTTAAACGTCGGGGTTGCGCACCGCAAAACTAGGTCATTGCATGTCCCAGCTGCGAAAACCTTGTATGTCGATCAGCTGAGATTTGTGTGTTTCCGACACACAAGTCTGCTTCGGTGTGTTTCCAACACGATAGTACGTAGTTTCAAAAGGGGGATTTTGTTTTTGGAGACTTAAAAAGTAGGCATGAAAACAAGGTTTGGATATCAGAGTCGACCAAGATTTGGAGACACAGCTTTAATTTGAACTTGTGATCCCAATAAGGCTGCGGTTGCCAACACCAGCTCCTAGACTAGATTTATCACCAAGAGAAGATATGCGACTCTTTGCGTTTTCGGGAGAAAAATGTAAGTCCCATTTGAGTACTTGTTCAAGAAATTAACATTAAACATTTCTATGCATTCTTAATTAGTTACTTGATCATTAATAGATATTTGGCCTAGCCTGTTGCTTTGAGACTCCACTAAGATGTTTAGATTGTATTATCATTTCAAGAACTTGTGGGTTACGGATGAGAGTGAGACAAAGAAGAATTGCTAAGAGAGAAATTCTATTTGGTGAGATCGTATTCTTTCTTATTCTATGAGCGAGATGGTGTGCTAGAAATTTGAGTTCTATTCTCATAAAAGTATCTTTAGTGGATGTAGAGTGTAGACAGAAAGTAAAGTTTTTTTTATGAGGTAGACAAAAACTAACGTTACCACTCTTAGTTTTTACAAACCTTCCTCAGTCCTCGAAGCAGTTCCTATCCACTAAAACACTCAAATCAATATTGCCCTTCCATTTCTACATCCACAGCCAAGCTTCTTATCATCCACCAATTAAAGCTTTACTAGTTAATCACCAGGCTAGGAGACTTGGTGAACTGGGTTTTGTTATCTAAAGCAATATTCACTACTAGAATTTACCCATTATGGTCATTCATTCTGAAAATCTTGTCACCCTGAATTTTAAACGCGTTTAATACATTTAGAGAATTTTTCCGTTAACATCCATTTACGAATTCTATTTAAGGTGATGAGATTTTGCAAATTTGGTTTTCCATGCCAACTTGTGATTTTAAAGGCTACAAATCTTGTCGGAATGGAACGAGCTCAAAATTTGGGGAAATTGGGTATCCATGGAATTTGTTAAAAGGATTTTAGCTATTTTCAAGTAGTGGAAACCGATAATGGATGTTTTGGGCACGAAAGGCCCAAATCAACAAGGTCCAAACTCCAAAGTCAAAACTCAAAACTACAATTGTTTTAAATAAATTGGCGGGAACTGGTGTGGGTCATAAAATGGCGGGAATTGGCCTTTGCCTGGGATTTTTTTTTTTTTTGGGGTCAAAATTTGCCTGGTAAGTTTTGATCCATTACAAAAAATAGAACCGATCACTACTGGTATACGAAACATATATGCTTCTATGACGGCTGCAAATAATGATGTCACCTATGCTGTTTGCGAATAGGTTGATTAAGTTGTACTCAAAGTGTGGTAATTTTGGGTATGCTCACCATGTGTTTGATAGAATGCCTAAGCCGGATGTGTACAACTTTGAGGAATGCGGTGTTGGGTTGTTGTTGTAAGGCTGGGAGGTTGGGGGAGGCTGAGGAGTTGTTTCTGAGAATGCCTGAGAGGAATGTTGTGTCGTGGAACATGATGATTGGTGCGTTGGTGCCGACGCATACGCTGGCGAGTGTGTTCCGTGCGTGCGGGGGTTGTTGGATGTGGAGAAGGGGAGGAAGTGTCATGGCCTTGTGGTGAAGATTGGCCTTGAGGAGAATGTGTATGTGGGGAATGCTTTACTTTGTATGTATGCGAAAGTGGTGGGGTTATGAGGGATGCAACAAAGGTTTTCGGTGATATGGCTGCACCGAATGAGGTTACTTTACTTTTACGGGGTTTTGAAGCAGACGGATAGAGTTGTGGAGGCTTTGGAAATGTTTAGGCTGATGTGTAGGAAAGGAGTGCGTGTTGATTCTGTTTCGATATATTGAGTATGTTGGGTGATTGTGCCAAAGGGTGTGGTGAGTCTGGCGGTTATGGTCATAGTGATGAGGTTCCGACTTCCGAGTACTGTCAATGGGCAACAAATACATGGCTTTACAGTTAAACTTGGATTTGAGGGAGATCTTCACTTGAACAATTCATTGCTTGATATGTATGCAAAGAGTGCGAATATGAAGAGTGCTCAGAAGGTTTTTGCTAGTATACCTGAAGTTAGTGTTGTTTTTTGGAATGTCATGAGAACTGGGTATGGCCTGAAATGAGATGCCATATAAAGATGATCCAGTGATATGGGAGGTTTTGCTTAGTTCTTGCAGGGTTCATGCTAATGTGAGCTCAGCAAAAAGAGCAGCTGACGAACTGATCCTCTTAGACCACATAATTCAGCTCCTTAAGTCCTTGTGGCCAATACATATTCTTCTTTAGGAAGATGGGACGAGGCAATAGCTGTGAGAGATCTAACGAGTGACAAACAAGTCATCAAGGATCAGGTTATAGCTGGATTGAGTATGAGAAAATGGTGGGATCATAACTAAATGCTGATTGATGATAGAATTGGAGCAAGTAAAATAAATTCTGGGTACATTAAAGCCTAGAGTCTAAACAATGCTATAAAGACAGGCCTTGGTACTTCTTCACAACACAAAGGAAGCCATGTTAACTTGGTATTAAGTGGAACACAATCTCAATTACACCCACTCAGCAGAGCTTGCTACATCACCTTGTGTAGTGGAACTTGGAAGTGTTGCCGCAATTGATTCTCTCTATTTTAGCAACAATAAAACAGAAAGTGCGTCAAGCTATAGCATCTCCATGATGAATCTGTTTACTAAAGCTGTCAAGAACATGACCAGAGCTGTGCAGTTTGTATGACTGACATTGGTAGCTAGTTTCAGGACATGGATCATTTCAGGACCTTGTGCATTAGTTTGTGTTGCTGGTTACTAATCTTGGATACTACTTTGTTAAGGACAGAACTTTGTTATCTGCAAATTACAATTTAATCAAAATACGCATGGTTCCTTTCATTTGGTTTGAAAGCATTTAGAGATCTCTTACAAACCTATCATTCACAAAATATGGAAAGTTTGTCCCTTTTATATGGAATCATATCTGCAACTTCCAACGACAGAATGTGACTAAATGAGTTATATCAGTATCTGATACGCAGAAGGTCGAAGCATCAGAAAAATGATTTGGATAGAGAGAAACGAAGAAGACCACACCACACAGCTAAGGAAATGGCTATAAGTTGTTCAAATCCAATTCCCAAGTTTTACCATCACTACTGGAGTACAAAATCGTTGTAATATGGTAAAGAAATCTGTGCAAACAAAACAGATACATCCATCTAAATTTTACACTTGAACTCTGAGGCCATAAATGTATGTAAGTAAAACGATACCTAATCAAGCAATATACAGCCATCAACCTAACTATGGTATAATAACAATGGGAAGTTGGTTTCGAGATACAAATTGCACCCTCAAAATATTGCAATAAAATTGGTTAAACGCATTGGTAATGCAATCAAGCATGACCTGTATGCATGAAGAAATCAGTTTGGAAAACAAATGGTAAGATCAGCATGCTGTAGTGCATGTGATCTATATCTTCAAACTGTATGAACACTTAACAAGCATATTTCTGAACTCGAGTAATATGATTTTATCCATACCACGGATCAGAAATGCTCCACATTTGCAATAAAATTGAAAAATACACATTAACCAGAAAAAGAGTTATGAATGTAAGTAGTAACATCAGTCAGATAGACTGTACCAATTCAACTAACAAGAGCCAGAAGAACTAAAAAATCCCAGACTTACTGCTATTCAAAGTAGATCAGACTTACTTCAGGATATAATGAAGCAAATCAAACCTCTTGTCAAGCATTATCAGAATCACACTCTTCCTAATCCTCGCTTGAATCCTCCTAAGCAAATCCTGAAAAGTATTCGCTGAAGTCTTCATCATTCTTCGCTTCCTCATTTTCATCACATACAGAAAAGACGTACACCACAGTGAAGCCATCTTCAATTACATTCACCCAAATTGTACCATCATCCTCTTCTTCCACCTCTTCCTCTCTCTCCACCTTAGCCTCACTCTCCACTGAACGTTTAGAAATTTCTTCATCGAAAACCGTTTTTGCCATCTCCCTATATACTTCTTTATCCCATACAAATGGCACTCCGATTTTGCAATATTGTCCTGCAAGAGATGAGCCGGCCCACAATGCTGCATTAATTGCCCTCACCCCCAACTTCTTGTATCTCTGCTCTTCCGGAAGCTTTATTATCTTGCGTAAATCATCCACAGCATCATACATTGTTGGTAAATCCACAGCAATATTGAAAGGGAATGGCACAGCGGTCTTGAAGATGCACTTCCCGTACTTGACAGCATTAGGATAACTTTTTTCAATTTCCTCCTGCTTTTTCTTAGCAGATTTTGCTGCTCTAAGTATGTGGGAACTTAAGGAAGGTCCTTGCTGTGTTGCCTCTTCAGATTTCCTCCACTCTTGCTTCTTATAAACATAAGTAGCCAATGCGTTGCACTTTTTACTGCGCCTAATTATCTCACATGGTGTTGTATCAAATCGTACTCCACCGGCTTGCTCATCGACATACCTGTAAACTAGCATTCCCTTCTTGTCCTCATTTGGCAATTTAAGTAGGAGGTAAACATGACTCAGCTCTGAGAAAGAAGAAAAGGAAGTTATGCGTATGCAGAACAAACAGGAACTATAGCTACAAGGTGAACAGAAGAAAGGTCTGATATCAATTGTGAAAAGGTTTTATAACAAGCAAGGAAAGATATAATCAAACACCAAACACCAAACATCTAATTACCAAGTATTACTCAGTCTTATATATACTGGTTTCAAAGGGGCTTAGTGCAAGAAACACCAACAAAGCTGAACAGCATAGACTAAGAAATTTTTCACTAGTTTACCAGATTCCTAAAATTGCACAGTAATTCAACAAAGAATAGATCATTGCAAAGACAGAGAATCAGTAGCCCCATTACCTTCTTTCTTATCAGTATCTCTGCCCATATCATAGCCTAAATCCTCTGCAGACTTCCCCAAATCTTCAGAAAACCATAATTAATCCGTCAATCCTTTAAGATCGAAACTTGTTGAATATGCATGTCATATAACAGTCAATACATTCAATAGATTCATGAAAGTTTTGTCTTATTTATACAAAAAAGTAGTATAACATTCTCAACCTAGCCAAAGAAAGCTCTGCAATTATGGAAAGCTTCTATAACAAGCAAGAAAGAGTTAAAGGAGTATACTGTTTCAAAACCACCTAAAGTTCATGAAAATTTTCAGTTCATAATAGTATAGACACTTGCAGATCATTAATATGATTTTTGGTTCAGAAGCACACACATACAAAGCATTGCAAGTACAGAGAATCGGCACCCATTACCTTCCTTCTGGTCTGCTCCGATTGAGGAACTCGTCTCTGTTTTGGATTCCTCACACCTTTCAATGAATTCATAGTCTGCATCTTCACAAAGCCAAAATTCATAGTTAATTATAAGCAATTCATAGTTCAAACGGAGAGAATCAAGAAGGTAACCCCTCACCTTCATGAGCTCCGCCTCCAGAGACGAACTCCGGCGTCTCTTTGCTTTCATTAACATTTTGTGCTTCGGCCTCGCCGTCGATCACCGGTTTGCTCTCCCTCGGAGTCTGCGTAGCTTCTTGAACCGTCTCCGGCTCGGTCTCGCCCGCCGGAGCAGAGACGGTGCTGGTTTTGGTCACCTTCTTGGTGGAAATAACCTCCTCACCTTCACCAACACCTTGATTTCCCTCCTCCGTCGTCTCCGAAACTTCCTTAACCGTCTCCGGCTCGGTCTCGCCGGCCGGAGCAGAGCCGGTGCTGCTAGTTCTTGTGACCTTGGAAATCATCTTGTCACCTTCAGCAACACCAAGGTTGCTCTCCCTCGGCGCCCCCTTACCTTCTTGAACCGTCTCCGGCTTGGTCTCGCCGGCCGGAGCAGAGCTGGTGCCGGTTTTCGCCGACGAGCAGTGAGAGGACACCACATTTAGTTCGCCGAGTGGAGTAGTCGTGACTTTGTTCTCCGATTGGCACAGCTCATCGTCCACCATGGATTCTGGTAAGAAATCACCGGCCGGAGCAGAGCCGGTGCTGGTTTTCGCCGACGAGCAGTGAGAGGACACCACATTTCCTTCACCGAGTGGAGTAGTCGTGACTTTCTTCTCCGATTGGCACAGCTCATCGTCCGCCATGGATTCTGGTAAGAGATCACCGGCCGGAGCAGAGCTTCTTGTTTTCTTCTTGATAGAAACCACATCCTCACCTTCCGCAGCGCTAGGTTCTAACTTTCCCGGTGTCTCTTTAGCTTCCTCAGCCGTGTCAGCTTTGTTCTCACCGGCCGGAGCAGAGCTGGTCCTTGTTTTTTCCGGCGAGTGTGACGAGGATGCCACATTTCCTTCAGTTGCCGTCATTTTCTTCTCCGATTGTCTCAGGTCGTCGTCAACCGCCATGGATTCCGGTATGCAGAGTGAGGAGAGAGAGAGAAACGGAGAGAGAAAGAGAATTCGGAATATTGGGGTCTGTGCAATTCTGTTAGAGAGAGAGAGAGAGTGGAGGTTGTTTTTGTGTTACTTCCTTTTACTTTGTTTTTACCTTTTCTTTCACCTCAAGAAATAATAAATGTTATTACAAGTCGGTAAATACTAACACTAGCTCAGTTACTCATTAGTTACTTTTAAAATAAACTAGAATAAAAATATTTCATTTCACACTTTTTGTAAAACGAACAAAACAAATAAAGACATAATCGAATACAAACATCTTTGTTTTTTTTTTTTCCTCTCTATAACCGTATCAACGAAAAATATTATATCTGCAGTCATAATTTGCTTACGTGCATGAGTCGTGTTACTAACTTTTGTAATGTGTAATACAAATTTCGCGGAATCAACCGAATTAACTTCAACTAGACGTACTGTTGTCTAATTTTTAAATTTTTCTCATGCAATTTTCATAATTAACAATAATGAATACAAATAATAACAATGTAGATCATCAAAAAGATTCATTTAATATGTTCGAAAATTCTTCTATGCACTTGGTGCAAGTGAACCGAGCAACATTCATATTACTTTCTAATTGATTTCTTTTAATTGTGCACTTTCATTAATGTTCTTGGGGTTTTATCTATACTATATATATATATATATATATATATATATATATATATAAATTGTTACTATTCCGATTTAAAGCATAGAGATGTACATACTACATCTCTAGTGGTCTAGTGTTCTAGGTTAGTCCTCATCTATGCGTGATCATCTTTCTTCAGTTCATGCATATATATCGATTAACCAAGTTCAAGACATGTTTTTATGTTATTCCAGCAACTGCATACATAAAGTTTTTTTTTTAACTGATAATGGTGTCTATTACTGAAGGACATTTGATTTGAATCATTTGATACAACCCCGTGGATCACATCATCAATCCCACATTTTACATGAAGAGAGAAAGAACAGAAATCATTCCCATATTTGTTCTCCCCTATGTTTGCAGATGATTCTAGCATAAACCAACATTTACAAGTTTAAGTATGAATCTTTGTTATCTGCTTCATATCCCCAGCTCACTCGGCCCTGCTGCAAATACCTACCCCAATCCTTTCCTTGTTCCATCACTCTACCCGCCATGTCACCGCCACCAAAAGTCCAAAACCTAGAATCCTCTGGCCTCCAATAACCTCCTGATAAATCCACCCAAGAGCCAACATGCCGGTGAGAGCCATGGTTGCAGCCGCAGCAAACCCGACAAGCGATCCCATAAACACAAACGCAGTGAAAATCAGAAGAGGACTGAAGATGAAAAGAGTGGCGAGCTGAAAACTAGTAGTAGTAGTGTAAACAATGCCAAGAAGCTGAGCCCCATCAAGCCAAGAAGTGAGCCTCCAATGGCTAAGCAAGTGACGGATGCTACAATGACCATGGTGCCAGATGCATGCTGTTAATGCGGAGACCCTGAACCAAACCCAAGCCCTGACCCTGACCCTGTTGTTGATATCGACCCTCCATCCTATCACTATCTCGGTTACCTCACAGCAATATGCAGGAAGTTACTTTGACCAAGTTCTCCTATGTCTATTAAACAAGAAATTTACAATCATTACTGACCATTTTACTGAAATAAGCAAAAAAAATCTTATCATATAGTAGTCCTGCACTCCTGCCCAATTAGATATCGGTAGCGAACAATTACGGAGTCGTGAGGTACCAGGTGGGAAAGGGAGCGACTACTTCGCGAGGACCAAAATTCAAACTTACGTACCACGACCAATTTCACCATCTATAATACTTAACCCTAGGCAGTGGTTGTTGGGTCCTAACTTGGGGCTGAAGCAACTATTCTTATCGACTCTAGCAGTTGGGGGTTTGATTGACCAAGAGGGATGCGAGGTCGAAAACGCAACTATATATATATATATATATATATATATATATATATATATATATATATATATATATATATATATCCAGGTGTTGCACCAGCCAGAGAAGCTCGTAGAGTCCGAAGGGGAGAAAGGTTACCATGCCGCGTTGAAGGCCTTTAGTGCACAATCTGATAGTCTCCCTTGGGATCGAGTGGCGCTGATGACTAAGCTGCGGAAGGAACTTAACATCACGGATGATGAACACGGAGAGCTGCTCGTGCAGATCCGAGGAGTCTGTCAGAACGTTGAGGGAATGGCCTAATTCGAAATCGTACTGCCATTCAAGAGTTTGGTAATGTCGATAAAAGATCCGGTTTTATTCAGATTCGTGTTACTGATAAAATCAGTCATGAGGTTGAGAAGCTGCTTGACTGTCAAGAGATCCTCTCCCCGGCGCGATCCTGCAAGAGCACGAAAGGGCTATCCTTGAAGCACTTGATCAACCGGCTATTGATGAGGCTGCTGGGGCTTAATTCCGACCTTGTGATCAAGTTGCAATACATAGTTACGTACTCTCATTGCTGGTCCTCTAGCTGTTTCCTACTTTCCTAGTCCTATATATATTGACTGACTTTCCATAGTGTATATAAATTAATCTATCCTTCAGGAAATTCCATAGTAATCTGTACATGATGGGAATTCATGGTCGGTTTCATCATTTCTCAGATATATCCAAGTAATCCAACTCTTTTTTTTCCATCAATATATATATATATATATATATATATATATATATATATATATATACACAATCCCCTACTAGAGTGGGATCCCGCTTTGAAATTAAAGTGCGGGACTCCTTATTTCGCTCACTTTCAGGTCGTATTTCCACATTTCAATCATACAATGTCTAAAACACAGTGTATAAATCATTCTTACAAAATTTCATCAAATCTGAAGATCATTTGAGTTTCCGTAATCGTAATTTACACGAACGATTCTGTTTGGACAACTTTTGTTCTGTTGATTTATTTAACCTAATTTGGTACCCAAATGATCTTCAAATTTGATGAAACTTTGCAGGAATGATATACACACTGTGTTTTAGACATTGTATGGTTGAGATATGGAAATACGACTTGAAAGTGAGCGAAATAAGGAGTCCCGCATTTTAATTTCAAAGGAGTCCCGCACTTTAATTTTAAAGCGGGATCCCACTCTGGAATGGGACTATATTAATATATAGAGAAAATTAGACAAAAACTCAAAAAACCAAACCCCTTTTAAAATAAACTCATGCTCATATTCCATTTTAATTTACACCCAACCCTATTATTGAACCTGCCTTATATGTTTTATTTTTATTTTTAGAATTTGTATCCCTCTTTTCCTTGACTCTTTTGCCCTTCCGTTTTTTTTTTGTTTTTTCTTGAGAAGATTTTTCCCTTCTGATTGAATGAGAAGACATTCCTTAAATGTGGCTTGACTTTCTTCTATTTTAAATAGGGTTACGGTTTAGACTAGGGTTTAGGGTTTAGGGATTAGGGTTTAGACTAGGGTTTAGGGATTAGGGTTTAGACTAGGGTTTAGGGTTTGTGGAACCGGGTTTAGGGTTTAGACTAGGGTTTAGGGTTTAGGGTTTGGGCGTAGTCTGTGGAACCGGGTTTTCAGCTGCCGGGTAATTATGTTTAATGAGTCGGCCAAACAGCTTGTTAATTGCAATGGTTCAGTTGGTGGCATTTCAGCAATTTCTTTCAACAACAAGTTCTATTGTTTAGATAAACAATATTAATATTTTTACTAAATCAACCTAATTAATAAGTGGGTGTATTTCAAAAGAGTATAACATGTGGGTGTAATTTAAAATGGGTCTATGATTTTGGGTGTAACATCAAATTCCCCATATATATATCGTTAGCAGCCAATCAATAAGGCTTCTTATATATGAATCGGAGTAATGAACAAACATCATAAAGGTTAGAGAAAATTAGACAAAAACTCAAAAAACCAAACCCCTTTTAAAATAAACCCATGCTCATATTCCATTTTAATTTACACCCAACCCTATTATTGAACCTGCCTTATATGTTTTATTTTTATTTTTGGAATTTGTATCCCTCTTTTCCTTGACTCTTTTGCCCTTTCGTTTTTTTTGTTTTTTCTTGAGAAGATTTTTCCCTTCTGATTGAATGAGAAGACATTCCCTAAATGTGGCTCTTGACTTTCTTCTATTTTAAATAGTTAGATCAATTATAAACTTAAATCTAGAAATCAATACAATCACTATATGCTTTCATTGCCTTAATTTTTTCCTTCTGTTTTTTACTCTATCATGTTGATCTGTATATATAGTTGCTATAGTTTAGTATATAATTTTGTGTGGGATTGTGTTAATTAGTTCATCTTTTAGGGTTTAGGGTTTAGGGTTTAGGGTTTAGACTAGGGTTTAGGGTTTGTGGAACCGGGTTTAGGGTTTAAGGTTTAGACTAGGGTTTAGGGTTTAGGGTTTGTGGAACCGGGTTTAGGGTTTAGGGTTTAGACTAGGGTTTAGGGTGTAGGGTTTGGGCGTAGTCTGTGGAACCAGGTTTTCAGCTGCCGGGTAATTATGTTTGAGTCGGCCAAACAGCTTGTTAATTGCAATGGTTCAGTTGGTGGCATTTCAGCAATTTCCTTCAACAACAAGTTCTATTGTTTAGATAAACAATTTTAATATTTTTACTAAATCAACCTAATTAATAAGTTGGGTGTATTTTAAAAGAGTATAACATGTGGGTGTAATTTAAAATGAGTCTATGATTTTGGGTGTAACATCAAATTCCCCTAAAGGTTATCTGATGCAATTGGGTAAGTAAGTGTCTTGGTCCTTTGAGATTACAAGGACCCAAGTAGGAAAGTAGTGCGTAAATTTAGAATAATATGTGTGGGTTGGATTGAATTCTAGTCTAGAGATTTAGGGACAAATAAATGGGTACGATTGAATCTAATCGGACTGCCTCTTGTTTTTTGTTTTTGTTTTTTTTTATCGAACTGCAATCTGGCTCTGATCATTAAAATACGACGTCATACCGTCAAGCTAGAGAATGGTCACCCCATATTACAAATGACCTACACTATCAACAATTGCCAAAAGCAATTATATTATTCACGAACCTAAAAAACAAAATAGAAAGGAAACAAAAACAAGAATGAAAAACAAAATGACGTTGAGGTGGATAAAAATTAAAGGGCCTGCCTCTTGTATGAGAGAAGAAGCGGGAAAAATGACGTTTAAGTTTTCAAACATGCATGATTATTGTAGGCCGGACTCACACATAGTTAGATTATGCATGTGTTGAGGCATACATGTAATACCGATCAGTGGCGATCGAGGATATGTTTTTTTTGACATTAGGTGTTATTTAAACATATCATTTATATAGCCATTTGTTTGATAGATTTTATCAGCCGAACAAACCAAAAAGAACAGAAGCCAAGTAATCAAACAATACGTATCGAGCAACCAAACCATCTTCATACGGTTCATACCTACATCAACCAAACCATCTTGAAGACTATAAACCAGCAGCACCACATCATGGAATACTGCATATATAGGTTTTATTTATACATGGACCAAACCCAAGCCCAGAAGCACCAAAAGTAGAGAGCAAACCAATAAGGGGATATTCAGAGTCACCTTCTCTGTAATCAAACCATCACCCAGTCCTACAGAAAAAACGAAAACCACAAATTAGAACCGATCGAACTGCTGACCGAAAAGAAAGTAACTAATTATTTATATAGTAACACACAAACATATACAGACACATCACCTCAATATCTTCATGGCTGTCTCCTTGTGATTCTTGATGATTGTCAGCAGCAACACGAGGAGATTGAGTTTATAGTATTGGCGTTTCAAAAATTGACCTAATTGAATTGCCCATTGGCAGAGTACCCATTATTCCGATTCTTGGCGTTTGGTTGCTAAATCATACCCAGTCAGATAACAAACCAACATATGACGGAAATTTCGGACCTCGTAGCCGGAAAACCCAGTGGGGCAAAAATACTGACAAAGAAACCAATCACAAACCAATCATACCCATCATCAACATCCTTGTTTAGTTCAGAGGGGGACCCCGTCTTTTGGTTAGAGCTCTCTCTCTCTCTCTCTCTCTCTCTCTCTCTCTCTCTCTCTCTCTCTCTCTCTCTCTCTCTTAGTTTAGGCTTAGGGCCGGGCTCTCTCTCTCTTTGGTTCAGAGTAGGGTTTGTTACCGAGTGTTACTACAGAAGCGTCGATTTCTTCCTCCTCTTCTCCATATCAATTTTCGAGACGGCGCGCAGGTTACTTTGAGATTGGAATATATTCTACAACCCTAGCTACGAGGGAGGGATTCGATCAGTTTTCCAATTAAACAGCAAAAATCACAACCTTTTCCAACTTAAATACCCGACATTTTATTGGTTTAATGAAGATAAGACCATCCTTTCGCAAATAAGATAAAATAAAAAGACCCTAGCTGATCTAGGTTAATCATAAAATATCGAATCCTAGTTAAAACAACTTAACCAAACCCTAACTTGTACAGAAAGTAATTGAAATGTCTTATTAGTTGTCAATTAAAAAAAACAACAAAACATTTGAAACATTAATTAGCATGTCCTATGTTGAAATAATATGCCGATTAAGAGCATGGTCATGCGATACAAGAAAAGACTACGCATTAGGGGTGAGCTCGTGTCAAATCGGTTCCAAAATTGTTGATGATCGAGTTGATGGGTATGAATTTGCAGGGGGTGAGTTGAAAATAGCAGTTCGATCGGTTGTTGATCGAAGAAGGTGATCGTGAAGAAGAGGTTCAAGCAGTTCAGGAGTCCCCAGAGCGACAACAAGATCTGTGTCAAGGTATTCACCTTCTTCACGATTATCACTATTAACTCTTAGCTTCCAATTTGTAATGCTTTCAATTATTTTCAGAGTGAAAATTATGATAATGATTCTCGCCCCAGTCTTATTTGCTTCCAAGTGATGCGAGGTGGTGAATGACTTATATCTGATTCCATTTTTGATGTACAAATTGATTTGAGACTTTAGATTCTGGTTTATACTGAAATATGTTGGTTTTTTTAATTTTTAAAGTGTCAAGGGATGTGCAAGAAGAAGTGAAGATTTGTAGTTTGTACCCATATTTTTATTTTTTATTTTTAGGAGAAAATTATATTGATCGAAATCATACGGTGACGGTCAAGCATATGAGAGGTCCGAGGACAACTCAAGCACAAAGTAACGGGTTGACTATATTTAAGCTTAATATACTGATTATATATATGCATAATTGGCTTGATTACACATTGACTATTCAGGTACTCTTAAAAGTTGGATGGGGGAGGGTGGCATTTGAATGATATAGATAATAGAAGGGGAGCAGGGTTAGCAATACAGCATTGTTGGAAGTGATATTTGAACATGAGGTTGATACCATTATATCATAGCCAATTAGCCATTTGCCTGATAGATTTTTTTGAGCCGATCGAACAAACCAAAAAAGCAGAAGCCAAGTAATCAAACAAAATGTATCGAGCCATTCAACCAAACCATCTTCAAGACTAGACGTGAACCATACAATTATACGGTTTATACCTACCACAAACATAGGTTTTATTTGTATATGGACCAATTATTCATAGTATGTAAATGCAAAACCAAGAGGGTAACATGCCAAGCTTATGTACACGTACTGTCAAACCCAAACCCAGAAGCACCAAGAGTACTAGAGAGCAAACCAACAAGGGGCCGGGATATATATTCAGAGTCAGCTTCGATCTGTTATCAAACCATCACCCAGTCCTACAGAGAAAAAAAAACGAAAACCATTAATATTTAGTCACACACAAACATGAAACATGCATGCAATACACACACACACACATGCATCATCAAGCTCACCTCAATATCTTCATGGCTATCTCCTTGTGATTCTTGATTGTCAGCAGCAGCACGAGGAGGAATGAGTTTATAGTATTGGCTTTTGAAAAATTGACCTAATTGAATTGCCCATTCGCAGAGTACCCGGTATAATTCCGATTCTTGACGTCTGGTTGCTAAATCATGCCCAGTGAAATAACAAGCCAACATAATGACGACGCAGATTCTGGATCTCGTAGCCGGAAAAACCAGTGGGGAAAATATACAGACAAAGAAACCAAACACAAATAAATCAGATCACGACACTCATCATCATCAACATCCCTGTTTGGTTCAGAGGGTGACTCGTCTTCTGGTTTAGGGCTCTCTCTCTTTGGTTCCGGGGACTCCCTCTTTGGTTTAGGGCTCTCTCTTTTTGGTTTAGAGGGCTTGTTACCGAGTGTTACTACAGAAGCGTCGAAGGGTTTCCGGGCTTTGGGGTCCATGAGTAGTTCGTAGGATGAGTAGAGCTTTTGAAACTCGGCATTGTTGACATTGGGATCGTTTGGCCTCTTGTCTGGATGCAACTGCAAAGCCTTTCTCTTATAATAAGCCTTTGTAATCTGTTTCTCGCTAAGCTTGCCTTCCTTACCCGTCGGTAAACCAAGAACCTCATAATGATCTAACGTCAATGTCTTCCTCCTCTTCTCCATATCAATCTTCGAGACGGCGCGCAGGTTTACTTTGAGATTGGAAAGTATTCTACAGCCCTAAATCAATGATAAAATATCGGGAAAAAATATATGGAGAAATTATTGGTCACTCAATTAGCTTTTATGGGCATGATAGTTTACTCCATTAACTTTCAATTTCAATCGATTACTCCATTAACTATCCAATGTCACACAATTTGGTCCATCCGTTAAGTCGCTGTCTAAATCAGTGGTTAAGTTGCTGACTGGACATATTTTTCAACTGGAAATTCCATTTAACACCCCACCTCTCTCTCTCTCTCTCTGGCCAGCCATGGCTTCCCAAACTGTAAGTAAGCTGTGGTTTTTTGCTTCACTTTCCACTCACTCAAATCCAACAAAAGTTTATGAACCAAAGCCTATTATAAAGATAGGATTACAAGATTTAAGTACATAGCTTAAGTTTTAAAAACAAAGCCGTGGATAGGAAGTTATGCTCTCTCAAAGTTGAAGCAAAAATCTGAAAACCCAGAAAATTTCAGATTTTGGCTGAATCTGCTACTGTTTTTGGCAAGCAATTTGACAAACCAAATGTTAACCAAATCCTCTGAAATTTTACACAAATAAATATGGATATATGAGCTTTACAAAGGTACTTTCGGGTTTTAAAACAAAGGCCTGAGCTGAAAGATATCAAGACGCAATGTAGGCAAGAAAATCAGCTTTTCTGCAGAATTTGGCTGAATCTGCTACTGTTTTTGACAAGCAATTTGACAAACAAAATGTTAACCAAATCCTATGAAATTTAACACACATAAAGATGGATATATGAGCTTTACAAACGTACTTTCTGATTTTAAAACAAAGGCCTGAGGGGAAAGATATCAAGACGCAAAGTAGGCAAGAAAATCAGCTTTTCTGCAGAATTCTGGACACCCAAAGGGATCCAAAATCTACTTTGGACACCCAAACTCAAGAACGTCGACGACGGAACGAACAACGAAACTTGATGTTCTTGAGCTACAACCACAATGATTCTAATTGAAACCTAACAACGAATAATCATTGTGGTTGTAGCTCAAGAACTATGTTTTCACTACTAGAACAAAGGACATATGCGACGGAGAAAATTCCCTTCGTCGCTTAGGTAAATACTTAAGCGACGAAAAGAGAATTCGTCGCTCATTAAATTCTTAAGCGACGAAAAAATTAAACCGTCTCATAAGATGTTACCTAAGCGACGAAACTATCCCCTAAGAGACGAAAAATCCTTCGTCTCTTCAATCCACTCCTAAGCGACGAATTTATAAATGTCGTGGCAATAATTAAGCGACAAATTAGTAAATCGTCGCATAAGATATTACCTAAGCGACGAAGTTATCACTTAAGAGACGAAAAATTCTTCGTCTCTTCAGTACAATCTTAAGAGACGAATTTATAAATTTCGTCGCAATACTTAAGCGACAAATAACTAAACCGTCGCATAAGTATTATATAAGCGACGAATATTTAACTTAAGAGACGGAATATTTTCGTGTCTTGAATACATTATATTCGTCGCATAAGATCTGAGTCATGCGACGAAATTTAATACTAATACGACGAATTTTTCGTCGCATAAGTGTTTTCGACTTTATATCTACTTCCTCTCTGCCCAGATCTAAGACGGAAAAAAATTTGGTAGAGCTGAAATCTGGCGACAGAAATCATCAAATCTGGCGATGGAAAGCTTTGTCCACCTTATATGAATCAAGATCATCATTAGCTAGCTAGCTAGCTATAACTTGGTATAATCTCATTCTCTTCTTTTCACCATTTATAGTTATGAGGCCGGATGATACATACCTTGTTTGTTGATGATAATTTTGGGTTACCCATCTTTAATGATGATAATGTTGTTGTTGATGATATACAGCTAAATCTCCTCCTTGTTTAGATGGAAATGTTTTCCTCCTATTAAAAAAAAAAAGAAAAAAAAAAGGAAGACCATGTTTTCCGGTGAAAAATTCCGGTAAAATGAAGACTATGTAGTTTTCCAGTATAAAACAATCTATATATATATATATATGTATATATTTTGGTTATTAATTATATATATAGCTATATATATTTTTTGGTTGGTTATATATATATATATATATATATATATATTGGATATATAGGTTATATATATATATATATATTTTCTTTGCATATATATATATAACTATAAATTTTTTTTGGTTGGTTATATATATATATATATATATATATATATTTTTTTTTTGCATATATATATATATGCAAAGAATGATGTTGTGTTTTTTTAGCGCGATGAATGTAAGAATGATTAAATTCTTTCATTCACGTTTAACCTTAGAAATCCCGTTCGAGAATGATTTTGGTTTGGCAACAGACTAAAATGATTCTTGAATTGTCCCATTTTTGGACAGTTTGGGAGAATAAGATTTTGTTATGTGGTTTGCCGTTATTTTGTTTTTGGTTTCGATTATGGGTATATATATTTCGACAGAGTCTCCTGTATTGTTCCTCGAGTGCATACTAGGCTTAGATATTCGTGCACTTAAGGAACTGTAGGGAGATGCTGCCGAAATTTTACCACATCGAAATCAAAACAAAAAAACAGCAAACCACATAACAAAGTCTTATTCTCCTAAATGGGATTAGGACCCTAACCGGAGGCATAAGATGAAGAAGAAACGAATATTATTAATGTTGGTTTGTTGCTATATACTTGGTGCTTATTTGTTGTTTCTCTTATATGACAGCAGATGCAAAACATGGACAAAAGCTGGATGTTATACGACAGGTGTCACCACTTGTATATACAGGGAATCTTTGATTTCTTGAGATTTGTTGATTATCATGCTGCCCCAGGAACTGAGTGGCACAAGTGTCCATGTAGAAAATGTATGTGCAATGATTGGCAGACACGATCGGGTATGGAACAACACTTGTCACATTTTGGTATGTGGAATAATTATACTATATGGACAGAACACGGTGAGATGGAGGAAAATAATCCTACACTAGCAGAATTTCGAGCAGGTTACATTCATGAAGTTGGGTCATCTAGTGGTACTGCCGACCCTTCTATATACCCCGCTATGAATATGCTACATGATGTTTTCCCGTATGCTTCAAGATATGAAGAAGAGGCAGTTAATGATGATGCCCCCAATGTCTTTGAGGCAGTTGACATGTCTGAGTATGAGAGGTATAACAGGCTTCTCGAACAAGCTCAGACACCAGTGTATGACGATTGTCCAGTTTCAATTTTAAGTGCCATCATGTCACAGATGGATTTGAAAGTAAAGCACAGAACGAGTAATGAACATTATGGAGACAATTCAAAGTTTATCAAAACTTTGCTTCCTCCTGTAAATAGACTTCGTGAGAGTCATTATAAAACAAAAAAGATCCTGGACGACCTCGGCCTTGATTATGTAAAGATCCATGCCTGCAAGAATAATTGCGTGCTGTTTTACGGAGATTACAAGCATGCTATTTACTGTCCCATTTGCAATGGGCCGAGGTATGATGAGGAGGCTTCTTCAGATAAAGGGAAACCTATTCCTGTGAAGGTGCTTCGTTATTTCCCGTTAACGAAGAGATTGCAACGTTTGTACATGTCATCAGAAACTGCAGAGGAGATGAGATGGCACGGTCTTCCTAGGGAAGATGACGGTGTTCTGAGACACCCCTCAGACGGGGAGGCTTGGAAATCTTTTGACGCTTCATTTCCTGATTTTGCGGAAGACGTTCGAAATGTAAGGCTCGGACTAGCAACAGACGGGTTCAATTCTAGTGGCAATATGACTCTGTCTCATAGCATTTGGCCTGTTATTTTAATGCCGTACAACTTACCACCGTGGATGTGTATGAAGAAGGAATATAATTTTCTGGCATTGTTAATTCCAGGTCCCAATTCTCCAGGAAAATGTCTAGATGTGTATTTGAGACCGTTGATTGATGAGCTAAAAGAATTATGGGAAAATGGAATCCCCACTTTTGACAGACATAGTAAAACTTTATTTAGGATGAGAGCAGTCGTGATGTGGACAATTAGCGACTTTCCTGGCTACGGTATGTTATCTTCTCATACCACTCAAGGGTACAAGGCTTGTCCCATCTGCTTAGAGAACGTTGATGCTAGTCGTCACGCGGACAGGATTGTTTACCTGGGTCACCGTAGATGGCTTCCAATGAATCATGAATGGCGGCTTGATGCAGATGCATTCGATGGCAGGGAAGAGCATCGTGAACCACCCCCTATTCAGTCTGGGGATGAAATTTTATACAAGTTGAACTCTTTTGATTTTGGATATTTGAGTAGTGATAAAGATGTTTTGGCCCAAAATCCTGTGCGTCCTGCTGCACTTGACAATTGGCATCATAAGAGTATTTTCTTTGAATTACCTTACTGGTCCACTTTGAGAATTAGACACAACCTAGATGTCATGCACATAGAAAAGAACGTTTGTGACAACGTGGTGGGAACAATTCTCGACATTAAAGACAAGACAAAAGACAGTATCAAAGCGCGGGATGATTTGCAAAAGATGGGCTTACGACGTCACTTATGGGTAAAAAGGACGGCGTCAAGACAAATGTTTATGCCGATTGCACCTTACACGGTGAAGCCCGCTTTTAAGCCTAAAGTTTTCAGTTGGTTCAATGATGTTAAGTATCCTCAAGGATATGCAGGAAATATAGCTCGATGTGTTAAGGTGGCGGAACAGAAGATACATGGATTGAAGAGTCATGACTGTCATGTTTTATTGCAACGTCTTCTTCCCGTGGTAATCAGACCATATTTGCATCGTGATGTGGTGGAGCCGTTAGTAACCTTGTCCAGGTTTTGGCAGAGATTATGCAGTAGAGAGCTGAAGAAGTCAGATGTTGTTGAAATGAAATCAGACATTGTCTACATCCTATGTAAATTGGAGAGGATCTTCCCCCCAACTTTCTTTTCGATCATGGTTCACCTCATGATCCATCTTCCCGAACAAGTGCTTCTTACTGGTCCAGTACACTTTACTTGGATGTTTCCCATAGAAAGGTATGATTATAACCCTAAATCCCTAATCATGCATTATTATTATTTACATATTTTCCCTATTTTTTCATTTGTACTAACTATTTTATTTTTAGACAACTTGGTGGGTATAAAGGTTTTGTTAAAAACAGAGCAAAACCGGAAGGATCAATAGCTAACGCATACATTGCACATGAGTGTGTAACGTATTGCAAGTCATATCTCCATAATACAGACGGCACAGAGGGCCTTGACCCGGTAAGAACACCTACATTCAACCTCTCAATTGTCTCTGAAGATATAAGAATGTTTGGTAACTTACCTAATTCAGAAATTTTAAGAGAAGATGAGTTATGTGAGGCTCATTGGTGGGTACTGCAACACTGTGACGAAGTCAAGGAATATAGAGATGCTCATTTGTGACTTATTCAACTTAAGTATCAGAATAGGCATGAAGAGAGGCATAAGAAAACGTTTCCTGTCTATTTCCTAAAATGGGTACGTTTAATATCCCCATTTCAAAATTTTGCACCAAAATTGTGCTCTTTTCGATCATAATTTTTAACTGATAATTTTTATTTGCTTGTAGGTGACGAGGATGCAAGAACGTCAAGACAATGATTACTCTCCGCAGTTGCATCATTTGGCGTGTATGCCACAAGGACATAATGTTTATGCGGCTTGTGTAGTCAACGGTGTTAAGTTCCTTACCGAACGACGAGATCAACGTCGAAAGACACAAAACAGTGGCATCATGGTAGTGGGTAAGGATAATGTTGCATACTATGGAATTGTTGTTGCCGTCATCGAACTACTATATCCAGCAGGTATGCCAGTTGTGTTGTTCAAGTGTAGATGGTTCAATACTGACCCAGATTTTCCGAGGAGTACGAAGATAGATCACGGGTTATTATCAGTGAATACATCCACAAGCTGGTATGAGCATGCCCCGTTTGTGCTTGCCATTCAAGCAAAACAAGTGTTTTATCTTGATGATCCCAAAGCTGGTGGGGGTTGGAAAGTAGTTAACGTGATGGAGCATAGAAGTATCTTTAACGCAACCACACTTCAAGGGGGCCGGGTAGAACAAAATATTGAGAATGTGGCTCTTGAACCATATCAAGAGCCTTTAACTGCTGACATCCCCGACATAAGCACTATTCGCATTAACAACGACATCCACTTCCCACAAGGCGAGTACATTCCAATTTCAGGTTTAGGGTTCGATTTCGGTTCACTGCCGTACATCCCATCTAATGACGACTTCATTAACGATGAAGATGAAGATTCAGATGAAATTCCTGAGGATGATCTAGAAGATCCGGATTACGAGGATAGCGATTGAATATTACATTTATTATTAGACCTATTTCGATGTGCATGTGAACATATAATATTGTACTGTAAAACATATGTATTCGTACTGTTAAAAGATTAATTATTAAATAAATGTATTTAATGAAAATATACATCAATTTACTTTTTTGCGACGAAAAACTATACACTCGTCGCTACAGACATGTCCTAAGCGACCAAAAAGAGTTGTTCGTCGCAAAGGGCCTAAAATATAGCGCGTACGAGTTTTGCGCCAAATATTTGGGCCAAAATTCGAATACCTCATTGGGCCATGAAATATCTAACTTCGTCGCTTGATCTATAACTAAATAAACCAAACCCAGTTCGAACTCTATCATGAAAAACTCCCCGGAATCACTGCTTCGACCTCGTCGTCGTTCATTGCTTCGACCTCGTTCCCAAAATCACTCGAAACCCTAATCCCTCCCCAGTTTCGAAACCCTAAACCCTAATCCCAATTCGCCTCCCCGGCTTCTCTCCCAAATTCGTCCTCCCAATTCCAATCCCAATTTCGGCCTGAATCCCAATTCGACTTCGCTCTCCCCTCTACCATCTAAACCGAGTTTCAATCCCAAGCATGGCACCATTGTCGAATAAAAGGGCCAGGGAGATTGCGTCGGAGAGATTACGATCGGCTTGTGCAGTCCAATTTGGTTCCGGCACGACGACGAATACGGCGGGGCCGACGGCAGATGTTGCTGAGCAGTCACCGACGGGAGATGGTTTCACCACTCCACCTCCACCACCAGCCTCGATTGCCTCTACAGCTCCTCCACTAGATGAGGACGACATCGACGATGTCGCCCCAGAAGCTCAGGCGACACTGTCCGATGGTTGTAGTGTTCGACGTGGTACTCAGAAGTCCACCGGACCTCCCCCAAAACGCCGACGAGGGTTCGGCAACCTGGACAAGGTGAAACGAATTGTGAAAGTTTCCGGCTTGATCGAAGTTGTGTATGACGACTTCATCAGAGGACCGTCTTCATCATCAGTGAACAGCCTCCTAGTCAATAGCATTGGTTGCATAATTCGATCCAAAGTCAAATTGTCGGCCGGAAACTGGGAATGCATCGGTGACTCTGAGAAGAAGAAGTTGATAGACGGGCTTACGGTAAGAATCTAATACACTGATGTCAATTTACAGTTTAGTAGTGATGATGATGATGTGTTATAGGTGAATGTGTTATAGGTGATGTGTTATCGGTGAATGAGTTTACAGTGCATGTGTTATAGCTAGGTGAATGAGTTTACAGTGAATGATGTCAATTTACAGTAAATGAGTTATAGGTTTAGAGTTTACAGTGAATGTGTCACTTTTACAGTTTAGTAATGATGATGATGATGTGTTATAGGTGAATGAGTTGTATGTGTTATAGGATGAATGAGTTGTTTGTGTTATAGGATGAACATCAATTTTCTAGTGTTTATTATGTTAAGATTTAGGAAAGAATTCTGTTGTCTTTTCTGTTGGCCTTTGAAGTTGTGTATGTTGTGTATGCTTGTATAGTTGTCAAGGATTTGCATAGCTCCTGATATTTTCTGTTTGCATAACTGCAAACATATCCTGTTTAGCTCACTTGTGTTCTTGATTCTGCATTCACTGCATTGGCATTCAATTAAATTGATTCATTTCGGGTTCATTTTGTATTACAAAGATAAATTAGAACCAGCAATACACTTAGTAGTTACTAGACATAAATTTTATTAGCAGCTGGTCAGCTGTGAAGCAATTTAGCCATATAAATATAGTATGCATTAGTATTAAGGTCTACTCTTTCATTGTTTTTCATGAAGAGAAAGAAGAGTGGTTCTTCACTTCTTCCTTCTAGCTTTTTTTTTTTTTTAGTTGCTGTTTTTCTATAATTTTTTTTGTCAGTTGCTGTTTTTCTGTATTTTTTTGTGAGTTGCTTTTTATTTCATCCCTATGTTTCATAATAATGAAATAGCTAGCAAGGAAAGAATAGTTAAGGATCGATTCACTCATTGACATCAAGAAGTTTTAGTTGCTGTTTTTCTGTAATTTTTTTTGTCAGTTGCTGTTTTTCTGTATTTTTTTGTGAGTTGCTTTTTATTTCATCCCTATGTTTCATAATAATGAAATAGCTAGCAAGGAAAGAATAGTTAAGGATCGATTCACTCATTGACATCAAGAAGTTTCAGATGTGATTTACAGTGAATGTGGCTTAATAATTAAGGCTCTATCTTCATCAAAGCTCCATATGAACATCTCTGCACAAAACTGAAAGAAATTGGTCATTATAGAAATCAGTAGGAGAGACACATAAAAAGGCCAACTTGACACCCATTGATCCCATTGCATGTCTTTTCCTCCTTGTAGTCTATAAATGTCCATTATTTGGAGCCTTTAGAGTCTTTCAATACATCAATTTTCTGTTTGTCATCCTGCGAAATGATTCGCAAATTGTATGCTCAACTCAATTATTTCCTCTTTGAATCACAAACAAGAAAGAATAAGCTGCAAAATGCTGTAATATACCAATTATTTTTCAGACTGTTTAGCTTCTTCA
Source organism: Fragaria x ananassa (assembly GCA_034370585.1). Classification (NCBI taxonomy): domain Eukaryota; kingdom Viridiplantae; phylum Streptophyta; class Magnoliopsida; order Rosales; family Rosaceae; genus Fragaria; species Fragaria x ananassa. Next base: position 1,550,889 of record CP139753.1, read on the forward strand.
TTATTTCAATTTGTACTCTAATGAGAAGTTGTTTTGTTTGTGTTGTAGCCGTATTTTAAAATTGACTTTGGGGATAAACGGATGTGGGCGTGGCTTGAAGATAAGGCGGGTACCATATATCGAGATTGGAAGGGGGACTTTTCAAGGCACTATAAGAAGTATGGGAGACAAACAATTCCGCCTGATTTGATACACAGGCAAGATGAGTGGGACTGGCTTTGCTGGCATTTTGAGTCGCCTGATTTCAAGGTAAATTTAATTGAGATTAGCATTCCCTTTACCAAGTTTCAGTTTTGAAACTCTACTATACAATTAGCTGAGGTTGTCAAATATCTTGTTGCATCAAAGATTATGTGTATCAATTTACTATGGAGTCACAATTCGAGTAAAAGTAATAGTAAATGCACTTTAAAGGAAAATATATATAGGATTGGCATTTGATGCATAGGAAAATATATAGTAAATATTTTTAGAATGATTTTTCTTCCAGCTGCACCACTACTGAAATATGACTTTGGCATGCAATATGTTGGTACCTTCTCTAGTTATTTTCTTCGTGCCATTTGATGCATCTTCCTTATCAACAAGCAAGTTGTTCGATATTCCAAGCTTGTGCTATTGGAAATTTTTCCATAGCTAATGTCATTGTAGAAGAACATAATTTTTCTGTTAGACCAAGAATTATTTGAAAACTGCCCAGAAATTCCCTTTATCTGATTATTTGCTAGTTTTTTACAATTCTTTGTCATAAGCTTGTCCACTCTGTATTGGATGTATGTCTTCGTTATTGGATATAGGTCTTGCCAAAAAGGATCTCTCAAAAACTAATAAAATGTTACTATTGCTATCTCGACCTGACTACTTTAGCTTTGATTGCTTGCATTGATACTGCTCAACTTATCAGCTTGTAATCCACAACACAACTATGCTTGTTATGTGAGGTTATATTGCTCACTTTAATCCAATAGCATAATTATTTTTCCTTAGCTCAATTGCTTTATTTCCTAATATCTATTGTTAATGACATTGTTAATGGCCAAGAGAAACTGCCATTAATATGAAATACATACTTTGTGATTGGCAGACACGATCGGCGGCTAACAAGACCAACTGTGGTAAGAAGGAGTCGGAGCACCACACGGGGCGGCTACCTATCATCTACAGGGTGGTCCACCACAAAGAGAAGGGTAACGAATTTCCTGTTATCCCAGCTTACATAGAGACGTATGACACAGTCAACGACCCTAAAGCTGCCAAAAATCTTGTAAGTTAATTAAATCTGCTGCAAATAGCTTACATATATTGTGCAAATAATTTTCAGTTGGTGCAATTAAATAATTTTCAGTTGGTGTAGAGGCATTTGTGTTTCGTATTGTGAATGTGACTTTGTTATGCATGTGATTAAGTAGATCAGCTAGTTGCTTCCCTTTTAGATGAAGTTGTATGTCTTGCTAAGTTTCATAACACAAGCACTATTGTTATGTTCTGCAAAACATTGCTTGTCTCTAAGTTCAATTCTTGATTTAGTACATTTACATGCCTGCAATATGTAGCAAATTCATAACAGTTCCATCATTCTACAACTTATTTTTCTTCACTGCTTACCCTTAATTGTTTTGCAACTGCAATATGAATTTAAATTCCAAATCTAATTACAAGCTTATCTCTTATCTCTTATCTGCAGGAGGAAATGCAGAAAGAGGCAACTGAATTGAAAACTGCACAGCAGAATGCAAACCCTGACATCCCGGAGGCTGAGCTCCCACCTTTGGAGTGGTCAATGAATCTTAAGGTGCTTGAAGCAGGAGTCGGTAGAAGAGCCGGGAAAGAGATCCGTGGTCTTGGAAGAGCAGGTGTCCGACAGTTATCATCTTCCACTCCACGTTCTCGAGTTCATGAGGTGGAGGAGAGATTACATATTGCTGAGGAGAGGGCCGAAAAAGCTGAGGCGGTTGCGCAAAAAGTTAGTGAAGAGATGACATTGGTGAAGCAGCAACTAGCAGCAGTGATGGCTTTTATGGCGCAGCAGACTGGGTGTCCTCCACCAGTCCCTTCCCAACAACCTCTAGAAGAAAATGTTGATGCAGCTGAGAGGAACTAGCTAGGTACATCACTGCGTTCTTCACTATTTTGGTTTTATTTAGATGGAGAAGCCTTTGGTTAGGTTGTTGTGCAGTTGGTTTTGTTTAGATGGAGAAGCATTTAAGGTTAGGCTGTTGTGCAGTTGGTTTTCTTTAGTTGGAGAAGGATAGGCTAGCTAGATGGAGAAGCCTTTAAGGTTTGTGCAGTTGGTTTTGTTCAGTTGGAGAAGGATAGGCTAGCTAAGCTAGGATGAATGAATGGTTTTGTTTAGTTGCAATTCAAGGTGTTACTAAAGAGTAAAGACTTTGTATGAACAAATTATGTATATATGAAAATTTATTGTTTGCTAAATTTGCACTTTTATAGTTTTTGTAGATGATGATGATGATGATAGTGAAACAGGGAGGATAAGGAAAAAGCAAATAAAACTAGCCTCAGTGAACAAACTTATGCGACGAAAATATATGTTTTCGTCGCATAAGTGAACCATCCTTTTGTCGGCAATTGCACCCATGTTTCGTCGGTACAGAATTACGGACGACGAAAATTTTTTCGTCGGAAAACACATGCGACGAGATTCGTCGTATAAGTGGATACCAGTGTCGTCGCTTCTTTTCTGTGCGACAACGATTTATTCGTCGCATTATATAGAGTGTAGCGACGAATACGTTGTTTTCGTCGCATAGATTCTTATGCGACACCACTTATGCGACGACTCTTATGCGACCGACTTGTCGTGGCATAGGTATATATGCGACGAATATTGTATCTTTTGCTTCGAAATGGATTCGTCTCTTAAGTTGGCCGTCCTAGTAGTGTTTTGAGTTTGGGTGTGCAAAGTAAATTTTGGATCCTTTTAATTCAACTGTCTGTTGTGTTTAAAATGATTTCGTACTCTGGAAATCTGTTCCTTCCATTCTGAAGTTTTAGAACTTGTTTTGTTACTTCAAAAGTCGAATTAAAGCTTCCAAATGTTTGCACCCATTTTTGGTAAATCGGCCCTTGAAATCTTGGCCGATAGATAAGGAAAATTTGGTGCTTTATTAGCAATATCTCAATAGAATTTCATTCTATTAGATATTAACCTATGGAGAAGAAATTAAAAAGAAAGGCAATAACAACGATTTCTCATAATTTCTGATATATAAAAAGAAGGAAATAATGGCGATTTATCATAATTGCCGATATACAATCGAGGAAAGAAATGACGACGATTTATCATAATTGCCGATATATAATCGAGGAGGGAAATAACCGAGATGTAATTGCGTTTGAAGGCATTGATGACAATATTTCATAATCAGAGACAATCAATTCCAAAGAAGCCGCAAGAAAAAAGAAATAAACATGTGATTAAGGAGAAAACAATACAGAGCATATCTTTGATTCGGTCATTAAGACCGAAATATTTATTTTATTTTATTGTTTTCTCCTTCCTTAATTTTTGTGTTTATACTTGTATATATTCGACCCTCAGCCTCATTGTAAAAGGTCCCCGACCAACACAAACAACACTCAAATACAAACTCTATCAAATTCTCTATGAATTTCTACAATATCAATCTTTTTATCCATGTTCTAGCATAGTTCTCTTCTTCTTTATCGCTTTCTTTACATTCTGCATTTTATTTTCATGTCATTTCTCTTCCGCCTCTTTAAATTCATGCAATTTAATTCCTCGCAATTACTTTCCGCTCTTTAATTTCTGCACTCTAACTTTTTAGCCATTTCATTCTCTTTAAATTTCATGCAAATTAGATTTTCGTTCTATTAATTTTCGCACTTTATTTCTCGCAAACTTATACAAAAATCACAAAAAAAATAGGAGCAACATCGGTGGAAACGCCAAAAGTCCTTGCAACAAAGGCAAGAGAACCCAAAGGCCGAGACGGTTCCTTCCTCGGCCTACAATCGCTTGGAAGAAGTAAGATCAAGCACGAAATATTCATCAAAACCTTGCTTGGCCAATAGGCCGCGAGTTGGCACGCCCGCGTAATTTTGAAAGACAATTGTTCTCAAGACCCTCGGCCTCTCTTTTAGGCCGAGACGATTTTTTGAGCAAACACCAAAATCAAGTTTATTAGTTGCTGCAAATTTCCAGAATTCTGCAGAAAAGCTGATTTTCTTGCATACTTTGCGTCTTGATATCTTTCAGCTCAGGCCTTTGTTTTAAAATACGAAAGTACTTTTGTAAAGCTCATATATCCATCTTTATGTGTGTTAAATTTTAGAGGATTTGGTTAACATTTTGTTTGTCAAATTGCTTGCCAAAAACAGTAGCAGATTCAGCCAAATTCTGCAGAAAAGCTGATTTTCTTGCCTACTTTGCGTCTTGATATCTTTCAGCTCAGGCCTTTGTTTTAAAACCCGAAATTACTTTTGTAAAGCTTATATATCCATATTTATGTGTGTAAAATTTCAGAGGATTTGGTTAACATTTGGTTTGTCAAATTGCTTGCCAAAAACAGTAGTAGATTTAGCCAAAAGCTGAAATTTTCTGAGTTTTCAGATTTTTGCTTCAACTTTGAGATAGCATAACTTCCTATCCACGGCTTTGTTTTCAAAACTTAAGCTATATATGTACTTAAATCTTGTAATCCTATCTTTATAATAGGCTTTGGTTCATAAACTTTTGTTGGATTTGAGTGAGTGGAAAGTGAAGCCAAAAACCACAGCTTACTTACAGTTTGGGAAGCCATGGCTGGCCAGAGAGAGAGAGAGAGAGAGAGAGAGAGGTGGGGTGTTAAATGGAATTTCCAGTTGAAAAATATGTCCAGTCAGCAATTTAACCACTGATTTGGACGGCGACTTAACGGATGAACCAAATTGTGTGACATTGGATAGTTAATGGAGTAATCGATTGAAATTGAAAGTTAATGGAGTAAATTGTCGAGTGCATGAAAGTTAATGGAGTGACCAGTAATTAATTCAAAATATATCGAATAGAAAATTAATAGAGATAAGACCATCCTTTACAAATAAAAAAATAAAAAAAATAAAAATAAAACCTAGTTGATGTAGGAGAAAATATCGAATCCTAGTTAAAACAATGATCTTATCCATCCATGACATACACCTAGTAATTATGTGCGGATCTAGTCTTCTATTTCAATCCGGTTCCATCTTTCTCCATGTGTGTGTATATATATATGTGTCGCCTCTCTTCTTCTGTAGTTTTGCTATTTTTATTCCCCAATGACAGATATTACTACTAGCAAACGAAGCGAAACTGTAAGCTCCGAGTCTGTCGCAACACTACAAGACCTGATCGATGAACTCCCCGAGTCTTTATTGGTTGAAATCCTTTGTCGACTTCCACGCAACACCATTGTTCAATGCAAAAGTGCCTCCAAATATTGGTCGACTCTCATCTCTCAACCTTGTTTCCATGCCTACTTTTTAAGCCTCCAAAAACAAAGCCCCCCTTTTGAAAGTAAGCTTATGTTTGTCCGTACCACTGCACATGAAATAGAGTTCTTCACATTTCTACAGGGGAAGAGGATGTCGAAAACATACAAATCCCATCCGACATACAAGGTTTTGGCAGGGACTTGCAATGACCTAGTTTTGTGGTGCACAACTCCGACGCTTCAGAGGTACTGCTATTACATCAGCAATCTACACACCAAGCATTGTGTTACTCTTCCTTCTGCCCCTCAATGCCACCAAGCCCATGTAGTCGTGGGGCTCATATGCGATTCCTACCATAGGTGCAAGGTTGTGCGAATTTTCGAATGTGAGAAAGACTGCATTATTCAAGGTGGAGATCTTCTCTTCCGAAACCTGTGAATGGACACAAGTAGTAGTTCCATTCCCGCAAGGCCATACATATGATGATTTTAGAAGCAGTGTCGACCATATAGCCATTGCTTGCAACGGAACATTGTACTGGTTAGTCTCTAATGGCCTTGTTATTGCTTTGGACCCTTCCGAGTGTGACAACAGATGCAGATTTATTTCCAAGCCTGATGTAGCAGCAGGCTTGTCTGCTTCTTCGTCATGCGAGCCGTGTCTCACTGTTTCCGGGGAACGTCTTCGTCTTTGCCAGTTCTATAATGAACCTCCATGCCCTATTTTTTATGTGTGGGACTTGAAAGAAGATGATCATGAGGTTGATGGTGTTGGAGGGAAAAAGGTGCAATGGTGTTTGAAAGAGAAGATTGTCCTGGACGAATTCATGGAGTGGATGTATTGGAAGCCTCTGGCTTTTGACCCAAATGATGAAGATATATTGTATACACTGATTTATTATCCTCGCAAAAATCCCGAATTTTCACGTCTCTGCAAGCTGAATATTCGAAAGTTTGCATCAGTGTTTCGCATGCTCTCCAAACGTATGCCAGTGCAGAACCGGATAGAAGCTTTTCCAATTATGATCCCAAGGCAACGGTTGCCAACACCAGTTCCTAGACTAGATTACCAAGAGAAGATATGCCACTCTCTGCGTGGTGAATGACTTTCTTATACCTGATTCCATTTTTTGATGTACAAATTGAATATTTAGATTCTGGTTTATACTGCAATTAGTGCAATATGTCGTTTAAAAAAAACATTGCTAAAGTGTTGGGTGTACAACAAAAGTGATGATTTAGTAGTTTGTATTCATCTTCATCTTTATTTTGAGAAAGCAGAGAAAATTTTATTGATCAAAATCATATATAACAACCATGACGGTCAAACATGTGAGAGGTCTGAGGACAACTCAAGCTCCTCATGGACTTGAAGTTCATGACACACATTACTTGCGCCGCCGGATTTAAACACGGCATATTCAAACTTCGCTAAGCCACCGTTTCCCCTGACATTTCTGTGTTTGAGAGCAGCCCTTCTTTGCTTGCAGCTAGAGACAAAGATTTAGGAACATATGTATCCCAATCCATCTTCAACCTCTTCATTGGAATTATCTCTTCCACTCCTCCCTCACTCTCTACAAGTCCAAGCTCATTCGAAGGTGGAGAATCCGAAACAACGGCCGCCACCACAGGGATCAAAACATCCACTTCTTTCTTATCAATCTCCATTGCTTATTATCTTCACCAAAAGATGCACCAATCGTGTGGGCTAATCAAACCGGAGAAACCTGAAAATGCTTAAGCAAATGACACTATTGGAGCGAGGTTATTGTTGGCATCGTAGCAAATAAACATAGCTTAAACCCTGACGGGCTAACCTCAGAATTGTAAAAACCCAAGCCCATAACACAGAGAGCGCCCAAGACCATTAAACCGGTCCAAAACCCTTTTCTCTTCTCTCCCAACTCTCTCTGGCTACTAGTCTCTCAGTCCCTTTCTCCTTCCTCTGATGAGCTTAGTGCCATTTCTGCTAAGCCAATACCAGTACTGACAGGTACCCTCTTTCTCTGCTTATATCTTTATCAAATTTTCACTTGGGTTTGTTTTTTTTCTCTATCTTTTTGTTTATCAAAATTTGTTTTACCGATTTGTTTCTCTCGGAAAATCTATGGAACACAAAAATGGAGTAGGGTTTATCGAAAAGGGTTTATCTTGTTGATTTTTGTTTTAGTAAATCCCTAAAGAAACAAAGCAGTCAGCAGTCTCTCTCTCTCTCTTAAGATCGAAACAGTCTCCCACTCTCCCTCAAACCACTCTCTCTCAGTCTCTCCCTCTTCAGATCGAAACAGTCTCCCTCAAACCAGTCTCTCTCGGTCTCTCCCTCTTCAGAAACAAACCGCGCCAGTCTCTCTCCCTCTTCAGATCAAAATTCAGGTTGGTTTTTGTTTCCTTACTCTTCTGGATTTATTGTTCTTGGTCAAAATCTGAACTGGGTCTGGGATTGTTGTATGAAATTGGTCTTTGATAATGATTTTGTTTGAATTATTGACTGCTGGTGTTCTGTGGGTTCTTAATTTTGTGCATTTGGTGTTTGTGAGTTTGTTGTGTTTGGTTTGCTTTCTGGGCAATATCAATTCATGGATTCTAGATGAATGAAGGTTGATTTCGATCATCGTTTTCTGGGTTCTATACATTTGATGTGTGTTTTTGAACCTCATTGCTGCTTTTACTGTTTAGTTTTCGTGTTTAGGTATAAATGATAGATTTCTAAAGGGACCGGGAGGATTGGAGTAGTACTAGGAAAATGGTGAGAAAATAGGAATGTGTTTTTGATGAGGAAGCATGTAAGTTTGCAGAGGTATATATAGAGAATAAAAACTGTGTGTGTGATACTCTGGTACTTGGTGGGATGGTCTAATACAAAGGGCTGAAACACATATGCAAGTAAACGAAAGTTAGGCTTTCCAAGAAAGATTATATTTAAATTAGGTGAATTTGCAAAAAGATACAGAGATTACTATACGTAGATATTAGTTGGGCAGGTTAGGCTAGCTCATATTCATGGTTTTCATTCTTCATTCATATGTACCCTGTAAAGTAAGATTGGGAGCAACTTAGTGAAAACGTGCTAGACTTGACATTGGACGGATAAAGCAGATGGACAAAAGAGAAACAAGGTGGGAGTACTACTGGGTGTTAATAGTAGTTATGGGTGTTTAGCACAAGGTGGGAGTGTAGAAGAGAGTACCTAGTAGTAGTAGTAGCTGACTTGTGTTTGTAGTAGCTGATTAGTTGACATATGATGTTTGTGTCGAGAGAAACCAAATTTGAATGAATGCATGAAACTCTGCTGCATCTTTTTTGTATATGAATATCAGGTCTTATAAACTCTGCTACATCTTTTTTTTATATGTGATGTCATTTGTATGCAGCAAATATATACGAGTTGTTCGTCATCAATTTTACAATTAGATATTAATGTTTTAAACTTATAATTGCATAGAAGAAAAGTAATATTGTTGAAGCTGCATTTCCAACGGGTAAAAAAAAAAAAGAAGGAATATTAGAAGAGAAGAAAAAAAATATAGGTATTTGATTTGATTAGAAAAAGAAAGCTTAAAAAAAAAAAAGGAAAAAAACGCCAGCGGGTCTTAGCGGGTTCCAACGGGTAACCCGCGAACCCAACGGGTTCAACCCGCTATAACCCGTTAGCTTAACTGGTTGTAGCGGGTTGAACCCGCTAACCCACCACAGCCCGCCCGCTAACCGCCCAACCCGCCCATTTGCCAGGTTGACTGTGAGCAGTGGGAAAGAGTAAGATTAGTCTTCACCTTTATGTTTCCCTGATTGCTAAAATATGATGCTTATAGCTGTATTTGGTTGTTGAAGTTTGAAACTTTAGATATGGCATTGCTTTTGGAATCGGTATAATGGGTTTCGTGAGGCTATTGATGGTTGCGAGGTTCTGAGTTTCGATTATGTTATGGACACTTTATTGTGCATCCAGTCTGAAGTTTTCATATCTTGTGAACTTTTGGCAGTGTAGTATTTGAAGTTGTGGGTGTGATTTGGGTTTTGCATTTGAGTGGTGGATGAAGTGAATAGTGATTTCTTACTTTGTTGTAATGTAGGCAGTGATTGAGAAACAAGACATTGATATATTGTGCTGAAGAGCTTGGTGGGATTTAGAAAATGATACGAATCTTAAAGATTAAACCCCTAATATCTTTGCTTGAGTCTTCTTCTAGCCACCACTTCCTTCAGAGGTGCTCTGTGAGCGGGACTTCAAAGGGCAAGGCGAAGGTGAAAACTGCAGCCCCGCTGAAGCGCTCAAAGATAACTACGAAAAAGGGTTCTGCAGATGCTGCTCCTAAAGGTGCAGGAGGGAAAAGATATGCTGAAAGAGAAAAGTTTTATGAGCAATGCTTAAGTGCACCTACACCTGTCAGGTACCTGACGGAGAAGGAGAGACAACGTGAAGCCGAGCGAGCGAAGTTGGGACTTATTAGCAAAGATCGACAGCGAGAAATTGATATGAAGAAAAAGAATAAGCCAGAATTTCAGATCTCGGAATAACCAACAGTTATTGGACCTCCTGGTTTGGATTTGATATCACTAGGTTTGGTTGATGAGGAGAAGTTACCAAAATATGAATTGACTGCTGAAGATGGCCAGCGGCTTGCTAAGGAGTATAGCAGGGTGTTGATGAGGCGTCACCGGGCAAGGCAAGCAGCAGAGTCAACACTTTTGCGTTTGAAGAAGGAGGCTATTGAGGCATTGCCTGAACATTTGAAAGCAGCAGCATTGGTGCCAGACATGACACCATTCCCTACAGATCGGTTCATGGCAACTCTGACTCCTCCAATTGAAGGCTACATTGAGAAGGTTAAGGAAGCTGCACGGAGGAGCAGTGAGAAGGGGAAGCTCAGATAACCAGAGGTTGAATCTCCCGTCTTTTTGCTTTTTTATATTAAATGTTATTCGAACTGTTTAGAATACTTCAGAAGAAGGTCGAGCTTTTACTCAGTTTTAAAGGTTGCACAACATTTTATTTAAGTGTTATGCTGCATTTTTTTTATAATGGCTCAGGGATTTAAATGACCTCCTGGATTGTTATCCACAGTTTTGTAGAATCAATAGTCGCACAATTCTCTAAGAACACTTGCTCGTGAATTGTTATCTATAGTTTTGTAAAACTCCCCGTTTTAGAACCGAGAGAAAATGGATCTCTGGAATAAGTTGAATTTTTGATGTTAGAACTTCCCCTTTTTTAGACTATTAAGGTGGAATTATCTTATGAAATGAGCAGTGCTGATGATATTCTGTTATCCCTGAAGGTACTCATTTCTGCTAGTCAACAGGATCTGTAGCATACTATCTTGAAGTTAGATGTTGTCTAGGAAAGCCACAGATAAAATTGTATAGCATGTCAACTCTTTTCTGATTTGCACAAAGGAATTGATAGTATTTGTAGTCATTTTCTTTGAGAACGCATTGTGCAATTTGAATTGCATCTTGTTTTCTTTTTCCTGTTTGGTTTCATACTGTCTGTTGAGTGATTGGGGCTTGATGACACAAAAAGCTCTACTTGGGTTTGTTATTATGATGCCTATCATAGTACTCAAGCTCCTTCACAGAAATAAAATCATGCAGCGTGTAGTAGATTAACTAGATTCATAGGCTCTGATCAGCTTATTTTGCTGTTTCTTAATATTGTCCTTCATGATTCTTATGCAGGTAGAGTTATGCTTGCATGTTAGGACTTATTTGGTTGTTGGAACCTATCTATTACTGAAGTTGAAACTTGACTTCAGGAAGTCGCACATTCACGCCAAAGTGATGAAAAGAGTTGCTGAATTAGATCTAGTCCTGTGTTTTAGTTAATAATATGCCTGCATGCTTTTGATAATTCCATGTGGGCTAAAATTTGTGTGACCAAATCTGTTGAATTTACGTGTTTGCAAGGTTTTAGAGTAACTTTGGTTTCCTTATCAAATTTGAATTCTATATGATGTTCTTTGAAGCCTTACTAATTGAACTTGATGTGAACGTTTAAATCTTATTGTATGTTGATGATTGTTAACAGGGATTTGCAATAGTAGTGATACAAATTGTAAACATTTATTCTTTAACCCTACTAATGATAACTGGTCTGCCCCAAGCCTGCAATGGATCTTGTTATTTTTCAAAGGTTTAGAGATGAAAAGCAAGGGTTAGTCTAATAGCATTGGTGAGGCTAGTAAGAACAATTGGGCAGTAGTGGGATGATCAATGACATAGGGACATGAATTTGATTGCCGAGTACAGAAGGGGGAAGAATATTGTAATTCTCCTCTTTTATGAACTGTGACTTGTACGAGGAGTTATGAATGTACCAAATGGCTTAAGCAGGGAAGCCTCTGCAGGCACTAGTCTTTAAAATAAGGAACTAGATGACCAGACCTGAAAACTACTCCACAGAAACAGCCATGCATACTAAACTATATTTTGATGTGTTATAGATTTAGTGGTATGCTAAAGTCAACAAAGAGATTCGACCATATACTACCAATCAGGTCATCATATTTCTGTATATAAAGTTTGAACTTTCTGTATGAATACAACTATATAAGTCACTATCCCTCACCATTATCAGCTTAGAATGACACTTTGATTGAGGTACTAAAAAAGATGGGGAAGGCAAGCAAATGGATTCTGAACTTTCTGATAGGAAAGCAGGAGAAGAAGAAGGAAGCTCTTTTGACTGAGAAATGTGCGTCTTCTACCCCCAAACCAAGCCGCCCGGGGTCTCCAAAAGTTAAGCGAAGATGGAGCTTCGGAAGATCATCTCACAGGGTTTCGAAATCTGTTGATTCGATTGACACCGCTAAACTGGCATTGAAGCCTCAGCAGAATCATGCCATATGGGTGACAATACAGGCTGAGAATGCTGCTGCTTCGTGCTCATTTGGTACAAATTTGCATCCGAAACTATTATGATTCCGACAATTTAAATCTACCACGCTCGTTACTTAGATTACTTTGTTTTCAGGCAAGGAAAGCTTTACATGCCTTGAAAAGTCTAGTGAAGTTACAAGCGCTCATAAGAGGTCACTTTGTGAGGAAACAAACTAATGCTACTATGAGGCGCATGCATGCTTTGTTGGCTATCCAGGTTCGAGCTCGAGTTCAGAGAATTCAGATGGCAGAGGCAGCTGCACAGGTTGATAATAAAAAGCAGTCATCCATTAAAAGAGGTTCCCCTCATGCCAATGATGTTCATAGGGTAATTAGTCTTTCCTCCTTCAATCTGAAATTTGTGTGCTAGTTATTAACATATATGGAAAATGATCTCATAATTTTGATTTTCTATAATTTAAGATTGTTCATTTCAATACCACACAAACTCAATTGAGCTATACAATCATTGTTACTTGTGCTGAGCTCCTCATGTTCAAGAACAACAAAATTCAAGTTATTGTACCTAGTTCCCCTACTATTTTCTTATCAAACTAGAAAGCTTTTCTATCCTAGTTGATTGGATTCATGTTTGCCCTTCTTTATTGCAGAAGAAAATTTATATGACTTCCAATGAATCACAAATAGTTTCGAAGAGTACAAGCGGCTACCTGAATCATTCACAAACTGATCAGACTCATCAGAGGATTGATCATAGCTACACATCATTTTCTTCCCATCGTCTGTCCATCTCCAACCGGCACAAATACAATGAAACATTGTTCATAAAACCAGAAACTAGTCCCCAAATGCCTTCAGCCAAACAAAAGCCAACAAGATCCTACATCCCTTTTCAACAGCATGATTCTCTAGTTGAGCCTACATGTTATGACTACTCATTCATGCCTAGTTACATGGCCAACACACAATCTTCAAGGGCCAAAAAAGTCAGGTCACAGAGTGAACCTAAGCAACGACCTGATGGGAACAACAACTATAAAAGTAAGCACACAGAACTAGTAGATTCAGTAGATGAACAGTTTCTGAGACGTTCGTCTTCACAGTTCAAAACCAATGATCAGAAAAACCATGATCCGTGGTTTGGTAAGCTCTATAGACCAAGAAGATTGTTTGAGGATAACAAGTATGATTACATTAATCCAAGTCATTCCCAGTATACTGAATCTCTAGCTTCAGAGGTAAAATTGTTTAACTCAGATGAATTTTTTTTTGTTTTTGAACCAAACTCAGATGAATTTTGCAGGTTGATATACACAAATATTTGCTGGCCTTGTCTCATTATTGTCTAATTGCAATTCATTGTGTGATTGCAGCCCCATGTGATATTGTACTAATAGCTCCTCGCACATCGATAATGAGTTGGGAAAGGAAAACGGATTCGATGCTGAAGATCAAATTCTCTTGTGATCAGTAAAAGTAAAAGTTCAGTGAAGTACACTATACTAATTAATTACTAATTGTACTTGTTTATGATATCAATTGCAATGCCATTAATTTGACAATACTTATCTGAAGTTACCTTCATTTGAACTTTCATTTGGAACATGATGCAAGCACTTAATACTTGCGGTTCTCTGTGTTTACCTTCGACGGTTAAATTACTTCGGATCTCATAATAAGAAGTAAATGCAAGAGATTTGAAAGTCAGAAAACATGTTAGTGCATTTTCACCATACAAGTTACAGAACTCAGTATCTAACTAAATACCTCTCTTGACAGTCCCATAAAAATGAAAACCTATTTAGAGCAGCTCTTTGGAAATTAAACTAAAAACCCTCCTGGTCTATTTACTTGACATTAGTATTTTCCTTAATGATCTTGGTCAACCAAATAGCAGTTTCCCTAGGACACACATTCCCAGGCCCAAAAGGCTTAAGCACCACCTCAAGTTCTTGATATTTTCCATCTTGGAACAATCTTGCACAAAGCTCAAGCAGCGCTTCTAAAGCTTCAGCCCTCTGCTGCAATGATGAGGTGTCAAGCCAGCGGCGGCTTGATGATGCTCCTCCTGCATCAGCAGGTGTGTCTTGAACACTGCACTCATGAGGTCTCTTTTCCCAATCACATTTCTGACCTTTCTCCTCCATGTTTGAAGGGTAGTCATTATTAAATGACTTCAGGAAGCTAGATGATGGAGTTGGAAGGGAATTGACAGTAACATCATCGTGAGATTCATGACAGAGAATGACACGTACATTGGTCTTCACCTGTGGCTCGGATAAGTTTTTTTTGTGAGTCTGGGGTGCCTTCTTGTTCCGCTTTGCTGACCGGGCAGTAGTGGTGGCTTTCAAAGCTTCTGGTGCCTTCTTGTGCATTCCTCTAGTAGTCACCATCCTATTCTTTCTTTCAAAATTACTAGAGAACAATAATATTGTAATAGCAATTGGAATGTTTCTTGTTTTCGTGTGTAAGACTTATATAGAGTACTGATTGATGAATGATGGCATTCCCACATGTAGCTAGGAATAGAACACTTCTCCCTGTATAAGTCGAACTTACGAAAAGGATCAGGTATGGAAAGCAACTTAATTAACGGCCAAGATATCCTAACAATTTTCTATTTTCCTAAAAAATTAGGAAAATACTTGCTGGTTATGTTAAGGGTTATAATCCTACAATACTACTCCTCGTGCTGCTCCTTTATGTTGGGATCCTATAGATCGATGTCACAGAATAACGACTCTGTAAGTATTGTTTAATTGCCTCTTTTCTGTTATTTCCATTTCTTCATGTTGAGATATCAATCTCATATTAGGAATATGAGATCTTGCATGTGGGTTACCCACGTCCACGTGTGAAGCTTAATAACCATACGAACTCCACGTCACCCAAATAGTTATACACGTGTTAGGCTTGAAAATTCGCTACATGTGTCAGGGGCATGTTAAGATATCAATCCCACATCAGGAATATGAGACCTTGCATGTGGGTTACCCACGTCCACATGTGAAGCTTAATGACCACACGAACTCCACGTCACCCAAATAGTTGTACACGTGTTAGGCTTGAAAATTCGCTACATGTGTCAGGGGCGTGTTAAGATATCAATCCCACATCAGGAATATGAGACCTTGCATGTGGGTTACCCACGTCCACATGTGAAGCTTAATGACCACACGAACTCCACGTCACCTACATAGTTGTTCACGTGTTGAGCTTGAAAATTCGACACACGTGTCAAGGGCGTGTTGAGATATCAATCACATATCGGGAATATATGACCTTGCCTGTGGGTTTATAAGAGTATGGGTTACTTCATCTATTGGTAATTGATTTTGGATGTGAACCTCAGGCTACTTTATCACTTCCGACTCAACCATGTTTGTTGAAAGCACTGAAGAAGGTTTATGCGAAGTAATGACTCACAAATATACGAGCTATTGGAACAGTTAGCTTTAAACCCACCATAGATCATGTCATAAAATATATGATGAATAGTACATTCTCTACCGCCGCATCCGCTGCTGCCGACGCCACCGCTGAGTTAATAAGAAAGAATACCGGTGACACCTTACAACCTGCTCCAGTAATTTGGAAGGCCACGGTTGTCACAATATTCAACTTCATACGGAAGGCGGTGGCCACCTTCAAATCCCCGCGGCCATTGTATCTGTTTTTATAGTGTTTGAACACAGGTGACAATTATAAGTAATTATAACCAATGATAGTTCTCAAACTAAGTTGAGTCCACGGTGATGACTAGTCTGAGATCGTAGCCTACAAAATGAACATCTGACTAGCTAGATGCCTAAATTCCTCTTGAGAAAGCTGAGAACAAAACCTCAGAACTACAAAAACTATTAGTCAGAAATATGATACATTTCGGACGTGTGGCATCAGCTCATTAGATACTTTGAACTAATTAATCTCATCATCCTGTTTGACAGTATTTTCCTTGATGCTCTTAGTTAACCAAATAGCAGTTTCCCTAGGATCCACCTTCCCAGGACCAAAAGGTTTCAGCAACACCCCAAGCTCTTCATACCTTTCGTATTGGAGCAACCTTGCACTAAACTCGAGCAACCCTTCCAAAGCTTCAGCCCTTTGCTGGTACGATGAGGTGTCAAATCGGCGGCGTGTGTCTGATGAGGTCCGGCT
The DNA here is from genome assembly GCA_034370585.1 of Fragaria x ananassa. Classification (NCBI taxonomy): domain Eukaryota; kingdom Viridiplantae; phylum Streptophyta; class Magnoliopsida; order Rosales; family Rosaceae; genus Fragaria; species Fragaria x ananassa. The sequence goes on from CP139753.1 coordinate 1,567,319, forward strand.
TGATGCGCCGCCAGCAGTTGCATTCTGATCAGAACATGCATCACTTCGGTTTTCTCTGTCAACTTGAAACACGCTGCGGTCAATTCCCTGCCATGCACCCATGAAACTAAGCCTGCGAGAGGCTTTATCAAATATCTGAACTGTGCACTTGTCTTTCATCATTGAACGGTCACCAGATTGTGGAGAACCAGATGAGCCCTGCACAGAGGTTGGTGACCCTCTACGGGTAGGCAGAAATTGTTCTTCATACAATTCTTCCTCATAAGATGCTAATGGAAATTCAGCTATCCGGTCAATTCGAGGGGAATTGACAGAGACATCAGGAGATTTAATACAGTGTAGGACACCAACACTAGGCCGGAAAGGGGATTGTTTTTGAATTGCAGGTCTTGTTGAAAATGGCAGTGATGCTCTGCGAGTTGTAGTTACTGCTTTGTCCTGAGTGCGTAAAACGGGAATCTGGAAAGATAACATAGATTAACTCAAACTAGTGAGTCTAGCAATACTTGCCATTCAAAAAGTAAAAAAATCTACAAAATAAGGGAGAGAAGGAGACAGAGAGAGAGAGAGATCTCCCAAATAATCTTACCGACGAGCGATTTTTTGGCTCCATCCATCTCTTGGATGTGGCAGAAGCTTTTGCTGGAGTAATTCGCTGAGTCTGGACATTACTTGAAGTTTTAGAAGCAATTGGCTGCTTGTGAATTGACTTTTTTTGGGTGGCACCAACAGACATTCCTGTGAATTCTTGCTTCAGATAATTAAACTTGTCATTCATGTCTTGGGTAGAGCACACAGGATCTTGCTCACCTCCTGAAATACTAGGATTTAAAGTCCTATCATTGCTTAATGTACGCCGCTTCTCCTGGTATGTTGAGTATCGAACATCTTCTGTCTCAGAAAATCTAGTTTTCTTCAAGTAATTGGGGCTATTGATTTTGAGATGAACCTTTTGAACATAAGGCTGAAGGTGTGGGTGACGGAGCAGCTCCGAAGCCTGCTCCAACAAAAAGTAGTTCAAATGAGATGTACAGTACTATCCACATTCTTTTTGCAAGATGTAGGCTAAGAGAAGTACATACACTTGGCCTGAGTTCTGGGTTTTTTCGAAGCATGGTTTTAACAAGGCCACGACTGAGAATAGAAATAAGCAAAACATTAGGTCAACAATATTCTGTTATGCAAGGAAATAGAATATATTAAGAGACAGGAAATTAAACTAAAATTACTTTTGTCATTAATTAGTAACTTATGCAAGTTAAAGTGACAAAAGTATCAAAGTGATTGGAAGTCAATTCCATATACAGAACTTTAAGAATACAGAAACCAAACATAGACTAACATGCAGTTGAATGAATAGCCATCGAAACCAACAGACTAAGAAAGCACTTACAATGCACTGGTGTACTTTGTGGGAAGGGGAGCCACTATAGACTTATTAATTTTGGTAATAAGTGCTTGTATATCCTGTTTGAGAAACAGGAAATTAATAAGGAACAAATATACCAATAGAAACATGTGAAAGTAAGTGGGAGTATCTTCAAAATAGGAGGTCTGGAAACTTACGAATGCTTTAAATGCAGGCCTATGAGATGTCATTTCATATATGCAGCATCCTGGATAAAATATGTTAAGTACATTACAAAAGGCAGCTAAGAACAGAAGAATTCCAAAAACACTGTTCTTACCCAAAGACCAAATATCTGATTTGGAACCATAAGGTATATCAGCAAGAAGTTCGGGACACATATAGCTAGGAGTTCCGACAACCTGAATTTGAGATACCAAGAGATTTTATTATAGATATCTTCAAGATCATGTGCATAACTAAACTTTTGAAAATGCTGAAAGTTACTTACAGAAGAGGCAAGATCATCTGAAGTCAACATTTTTGCAAGCCCAAAGTCACCTGCACCCACATTGATCAATTGTGCTCAGCAAAACAATACTTCCCTTTGAAATAAATATAGGAATTAATATGACCACTTACCCAGGCGTATGTCTTGATCTTTTGTTAAGAATATATTAGAACACTGAAGAAATCATAGAACAGTATCAGTACAAAACAGCCTCAGATATAATGAAAAGAGTTTGCCAAGTGGACAGGAGAAATGAGTAACTAACCTTGACATCACGATGAAGAATATGATTCTTGTGCAAATAGTCGAGTGCCATCAGAAGTTGGACAAGCCACTTACAGATTTTCTGATAAGAAAGTTAGCTCCCACAAATTAGACGCAGAGGAGCGAGTTACAGGTATATGCATAAAAGTGACTACTGAGCAAGTAACTCATGCATATGAAATTCCACAGGAAGAGAAGGTAAAGAGAAGACAAGAATTAAAATAAGGGTTCGAACCTCTTCAGGAAAAAGAATACCATTGGCCTTTTTAATAGCTTCTGCCCTGTACCACACAGAAAAGCAGTATAAGTGGTCAAGAACATGCAAGGCTTCAAGTCAAAGTGGATGAAACCATGATCATATAAATTATAGTTGCAACATCAAAGGCAAGGCTTACATGTCTCCTCCAGCACAGTAACCTATTATTATGCATACATAGCAACCCTGCAAACCAAGAAATCAATATAAAGCAATGTTAAGCACTGACAACAAGTTAGGTGCCATACTCCAACAGAATACGAGACTAACTCAAGCAAATCACAAGTTGGGTAACCAACAAATTAAAGTATTTAGAGACTACTGTTCAGGTCTCCATTCACAACATATCCAGTGAGATTGAATGCGTCCATATTTTACAGAGGATACATTAATTTTCAATGGGTTGAAAGTATTTAAAGTATTAATTTTCAATGCAGAGGATACCATATAGTCTTCAGGAATTTCAAAAACTGAAATTATGGAGCAAGCTCACAAGTTTTTTTTTATAACTTTTAAAAGTTGATATATCTAGACTGAAGAACAAAAGTGGGGTCTTTAAAGTTTTCATCAAAATTACTTTTTGCACATGGTGAAAAACTCAGACTCTCTAACTAAAACATCAGTGCGCTAACCTACTTTCAACGATGGCTTAAAGATAATTCTGCAATTCTTGGAGACATGCATACATCTCAGTAATCTAGAGTATTAACATCAGAAGCAACTAAAGATGAGAAAGAATGAGAAGTTACATGTGAATGTACCTTTTCAACCCAAGAATCTTTATACTCCACAATAAATGGATTTTTGAATTTAGAAATGAGCTCCATCTACACAAAGAAGAAAAGAATCAATCTGTAGACATTTCATATAACATTAACACAAACTAATAAAAGGTTCAAAATGGAGCACATCCTAGCTAAGGATACTATTTATATGAAGCCTAATTCATGTCTAACATAGACTGTAATAACAAATGAATCGCATTTTGCTCCATCAATCTTACATAGGAATCCAGACAATCTAAGAGTGCCCACGAGTAATGTGAACTGTTCTTTGAGACAATCAAGACAGGCAATACTAACCTCCTGATGTGCAGATCTCCGTGATCTATCAGTCTGGCGAGCAAGACGTATCTTTTTCAGCACATACCTTCATTTATCAGAAAGGAAAAATCAAGACCATTATTAAAACTTGCATGGTAATCGAAGGAATAGTTGACCAGTGCATAGTCCCAAGAAAGTAAATATGGATACAGAAAAAGAAAAAGTAAATTCCAGTCTTACTTCTTCTTTTCGTGCTTGTGCCTGACAAGAAGTGCAGAACCGAACGCTCCTTTCCCAATTTGCTCCAGAACTTCGTATTGCTCCATAATGTTGGTTCTAAATTTATCTTTTCTGAGGCAACACGAAAATGGTTTTAATCTCATAGGCAGCAATACTTATCAGTTCTTGGAAATTAAAACAGACTTCAACGTAGCAAAGTAGAATCAAGGCATAGCTTCTTGTGAAGTTAATTAAGATTTCAATATGTTACAATCAGGTATTTCAATTTCTCATCAGAAACGAACAACGAAAATCATTCCCACAATGTATTCCACTCAAATGCCCACAATATAACTCATTTCTCATAGTATTTTCCCTACTAACTGAAACCTCAGTAAGTTATAACTGAAATTCAATGTGGTGAAAAGTCATTAAAGAACATTTTGGAAAGAAACAAAATATATTCCAAGTGTGTCAAGTCTAAAATCAGCTCATTCAAGTGTGTCATGACTTTGTCAGATCCCATCAGTTAGGAAAAGGAAAATACAGCAGAAAATACTCAAAACTGTACTATATACCATGTATTGCTTAATTTCCCACATTTTCTTAGCTAAAAAACAATCTCAAATATATACAGTCAAAAATTAAAAAGAAAATAAGAAGATGCGAACCACAAACCATGAACTATAACTTGAACACTCAGCACTAACTAGCCAAACACCAAAAACCCATAAAGATTTAGACAGCAGAAAACACATTTCACCAGGAAAAAAGAACTCATCTTCTTGCACACAGTACATCAAAACAGAGCAACCAGGACTCAAACTGGGATGAAAATCAATCAAAAACCACGGCTGAAAACCAAAACCCAACTCAAAGATTGCAGCTTTACTTCCTTAAACCTCAAGAAAACAGCTAAAGCCAACACCTTTAGTGCCAAAAGAGAGAAAGAGATTTGCAAGACCTGAGTGTATAGGCAAGTGAGTTGGATCCAGAGAGATCACAATGCAGGTGGGAAAGGGCACATTAGCAGTAACAGCAGCAGCTATAAACGACACCGTTTCCGGACAAGAAGAATACAAAGAAGAAAACCCAGAAGAAGAATTGAAGAGGAAGTTGCAGTGGCTCCTTCGCCCATTAACCTCTATTGGTTTTTTTCACTCCTCTCTCAAGCTCTCTCAAGCATTTAAGAAACTGACAAAAAAACTGAGAGAGAAAAAGAAAGAGGAAGATTACATTGCTTAATTGTTATATACAATAGTGGTCTCTACATTAAGAAACACATAAATTTTAGGGGGATATTCATTTTATTAGTTTTCTATTGGAATAAATATTGTTGGATTTCTGGTTAGAGAGGGAGAGATGGGGTTGATGATGGGTCAATGAGACTTGAATAGTAGAAGGGAGGTCATTTTTATTCCTCTGATTGTGAAAAGGAGAGAAGTGAGAGTAAACTCTGTTGTGCTGGCTCAGCAATGGTCATGGAGGACACTGACAAACAAGAGGGGTGGGTAGCCCTGAGGGGAGGAAGGAGGGTCATGGCCCCCATTAATTTTGTCACAGCTTTGTTGGTGCAGCTTGACTTTCCCTTAGATTTCTTCTCCCCTTTTTGAGTTTTACCTGAGATCTTATCCACTGACTAATCTACTGGTTCTTCTACTCTAGGTTTTTCTTCCTTTTATCTTTCTTCATGTTTGAAATTGTTCTTCTCTTTGTTGGTCGAGTGAAATTGGATCTTATTGTGTGAATATCGACTGAAATTGGTTTAGCGAGACAGCTTGCGAAATTCAAAGCATTGTCTTGAATGTCACTTTAACTCTAAAATTGTATGATGTCAATGATCAGTTACTACTCTCTGAAATTCATCTATATAAATACAATTGACATACGTAAAGTTTAGCTTCTTCATTTGTAATAACCCTCTACTCCAAAATTTGAAGCCATTGTTTTAATACACACGCTCCCCGTACGTAAGTTTAGCTTAAGAACTAAAAGGTTTAACTTTATACACTGTTAATCGATTTTCACTCTTAGTAATATAATTATCAGTCATGTAATATTTAGAGACATATCAACTAATGTAAAAAGATTGAGATATAAAAAATCTAAATAAAAATAATGTCTCTAAATAAATCGGCAGAATATTTAACTCTAAAACGTAGTAAATATACAAGTCTCGCCGGTTATCGCTAGGATGATTGTTAATGAGATTTGAACAGCACTAACGATATCTATAACACCACAAGATTCAACGTCAAGAAAGCAAAAACCCTATCCATGATTCCATCTTTGTTTGCTATCATTAACAAAAAGAACCCCCCATCATTTCCAACTGCAAAATTTTCCGGACGTAGAGTTATGGCAGTCACGAGCAAGATTTCATGTGAACCACTTATTGTAAACCCAGCATAATTAAGCTTCTTTTATACAAAATCTTATAGAAGATTACTTCTTCGGTAAGAGATTAAGCACAAAATTATATAATTAAATATCACTAAAGATAAAGCCCAAATCAAGGACTAAAATATCGCTAATCTCGGAAATTTCGACACTCCGGAAAATGGAAATTTCGATGGAAATTTCGGGGAAATATCGATTGTGGTAAAAAAATTAAGGAAATTGACAGAAATTTGAAGAAAAACATGGAAATTTTAAATGAAATTTTAAGAGATGTTTGTTTCCAATATAATGTATTATATTTGAAAATAAAACTTTGAATAAACATTGATTCATATGGAATTATGGTAGTTTAAGGAGAAAATGTAAGTGCTAAACCGTAAATAATGCTTAAACTTTTCTTTAAACATCTTTTTTTTTTTATGGCTGGGAACCCAAAAGGAGGCTAGGACATCACGCCTTATATACATATTATACATTTTACATGGAATTAAAATAAGTATATTGAATAGGATTTTAGAATTGTAGATGAAGATTAGACGTTTACCTAAGTTTTTCTTTTTCAGATTTGCAAAATAACCTTTTATATATTATAAATTTACTAATATGGACAAGAAAGGGGGTTAGCAGAGTTGGCTTTGTCTTGTTAATATGAAGATCTTGGTTAACACAAACAGGGTTCGATTGCTGGTGGGTGCAATTTTATGTTTGAATTTTAGACTTTTAGTTGGGTGGGTAAGTGGAAGGAAAAACTGACCCGTGAGGGACAGATGGCGAAATTTGGGGGAGTGAGGGGGGTCAGCACGGGAATGGGTGGGCAAGTGGAAGGATGAGGGACAGATGGCGAAATTTGGGAGAGTGAGGCCAGCGCGGGAATTAAGGAATTTGGCGCCAAGTTTCAGAAGAAAATATGTAAGATCGCGATATTTCGCCCGATTTCGGAAAAATCGTAAATTTCGACGAAATATCGAAAAAATCGAGCAAAAAAATCTTGTGGGAAGATAAAATATCAGAGTTGTGGAAAAACAAAAATTTCGCCAAAATTTCGGCGAAATTATCGATTTTTAAGTCGTTGAATTTGGGAGAGTGAGGGGGGTCAGCGCGGAAATTAAGGAATTTGGCGCCAAGTTTCAGAAGAAAATATGTAAGATCGCGATATTTCGCCTCAAATCACCTTTCTTTCCATGTTTTAATATCTATATTTATTTATTTATTTATTTCTAAAAATAATTAAATAATTAATCTGACCCGACCAAGGGAAGCAGGGTGGGGGCCCGCACCATCCCTCGGAGCCCAATCAAGACTCAATCACGAGGCTTACTATCCGGCGCTTTTTAATATTCAGTGAAAAGACCGTAATGACCTTGCATGGTTTGAAGTTGCTGTCGACGTGCTGGGAGCATATTCATGACAAAATGGTCTCTTTCATGGTGCTGGAATTATAGTATAGAAATTAGAAAATGATAAAAGAATATTTCCATTTTTCTTTTTTTTCTTTTTGGTTGAATCACTTTGATAGTTTAGCTTGATCGTTAATTGATAATGTGTGTGTCAATAATACTGATATGTTCCCAAGATTTATGTTTTGAAGTTAGATAGAAACTCTATCGACCGTTCTTCATATTTTCGTATACATATATAGGACGTTGTTATGACACGATGAAAAAATTATTGTGTGTTTTATTATATTTAGTTCGAGTATAGACTAAAATGATGTCAAGTACAAAAATTATACGATTTTAGAATGACACTTCTGTTGTGATGATGAACAAGAATCATAATGTTGATCGAATAAAGAGAGAAAGATTTGAGAAATTGACAATCAAGCCGTGTGGATCTAGGGTGGTTTAAGCCAATTGGGAGAAAATGAATGCTTGGATTTTCCAAAGTACAAAGCGTGAAGGCTTCTTTGATGCTGCAATGAAAGGTTTTTAAAGCATCCGCGTTAGGGTTGTTGCGTTACTTGTGTTTTAGGCAAAACTCCCCGAAACTAAGAAGGAGATCGAAGAGGAGCAAAGAACTTGGTATAGCTAGCTAGAGCTGGTACCAAATCTGGTCATCTGTAACTAGCATGAGTAATAGCACCATTGATGATACTAATACCTACCAGCTGATACAAAAAGTTAATCAATCTGCAATGCTTTTCTCTCATCATTTTAGTTCTGTCATGCTAAGAAAGTGAAGCCCTTCTTTACCTAAAATGAGAAGTACTACGTGATTGCTCTGTGTATGTGTATATATAGATAGATGTACATGAGCCAGAAAAGAAGGATGTAAAGCAGTAATGAACAACTCGTGAAAGTAAGAAATCATGAGCAACTAGGTTACAGGATGATGAAGAAGAAGCAGCCTCGGACACTTTGTGACCGGCGAGCCCACAGCCAGCTTCCTTTTGTTGTTTTGGTAATTGCATTTGCATGAAACCCTCCAAAAATTGAGGGCTCGAGACGTTGTTGCAGCCACGAGGGTTGTTGGTCAAGCAATTGGAAGCTTCTGCTCTATACTGAGCAAGTGAGCAGCACAGAGACATACTCCATCTTATAACAATGATATTATGAATAAGATCCTTTTTTAATGTAGCAAACAAAGAAGATGAAAATAAAATTAATATAGACCAACTTAATGTTTTTGAATCATTTTACCAAATAACTAATAAGTGAGTATCAATGAATTATTGGACTTTTGTGTATGAAAGTTTAATTTGCATTCTAATTTCCTCCATTGTTTGAAGCTAATATGGATGTAGCTAGTTAGGAGCGAGGTTGTTATTTTCTGGTTTATTGATGTATTTTCACTCCTCCATCTACTTATATCATCTACTCAGAGATATATAGTATGCGTCTCTCACAATAGTATTTCTTGAAAACGGTCTCTATCACAATATAAGAATATGCATATAGTTTCATAAGAAAAGTACCATTAGAAAAGCGCACTTTTACTAGGCTATTGAAATAGATTATTATACTTCAATTTACACAAAAATTAGAGACTCTATCAAAGTGAGATAGCATACAAAGTTTGCATTTTTAAGTTTTCGCTATTATCGGGAAAAAAATGAAATAAGAAACTAGACAATATCTTCTCCGACTACGGTGACATGAATTCTCATGTATTTTAATGTTGAGCAGCCATGCAAGGTAGGTCACCAAGCATAATTCAAGAGTACATGACTTGCCTGCTCGATTTACAATTTAAATCTAACTATTATATACAAAAGTTTTCATTTTAATTTCCTCCATTATCTCAAACTTATTGTGAACACGTTATATTATGTTAGATGTTGCAATTTCCTTTCGAGATGTATGAATGTTTTTTTGAGTCCATCGTCTATTTAAATCCTTTCCTCACTCGCACATAGCTAGTCTTCTCACAAGATAAGCATATACCTAGTTTCATGAGAAAAATGCCACGAAATAGAACACACTTTCGGAGCTTAAGAGTGATAATGGATTTGGACACACCAATTTTGGGCCCTTGAAAGTGGGCTGATATACACCTTATGGTAAGTCGGGGCCCATGATTATATTGGTTAGTCAGAAGAAACAGTACGTGGTCAAACCTCTTTAAGTTACCCCATTTGTTAAACGGTAAAAGGGAAAGGTCAGATCAGAAGGAGGAGAGTCTCGTACAAGTCACTCACGTATAGCACAAACCTCATACGTGTTGACTTCTGACCTTTTTCAAATCCGGTACTCCAAACCCCGTCCGATAATTGGTCCCCGCACTGACACACACGTGGGGGTGCGTGCATGCTATCGCTGCTGCTCCTAGCACAATTGCTCAGAGCGGCAGACGGGGGCTGAGATACAGTGTGGCGTACAGACAAATCCATCACATGCGCTCTTCGTACGTGGCGTTGCCTAACTTGTCAGGCCTTGTGCTGTCCCTTTGGACTGGGGGACCCGCCTCTCCCTGAGCTGAAGCCTGAAGGATACGACAACGTATTGTAGGCTAACTCTCAGGCTTTTGCTCTCTCGCTGCCACTGCCAGCTGGGTGAGGGTGGGCCCCCACCCCGAAAACAGAAACATTATGTCATGCAGACATGCATAATGCATGTGTTGTCAATTTTCTTATGCCAAAAATCCCGAAAATCCCAAAGAGAGACCAAAATATCTGAGTTTTCTAATTTTAATTTTAGTGAAATAATTAAACTTTATGCATTTGTCATTCTATTGTAATTAGTATGATTTTCAGGTGAAGGACATGCGTTAGGCGTATGATATTCAATAAGTCAATATCTCGTTTGAAACAGAGATGTTTAAGTTTAACTATAAGGTTTTTCAGTATTATCTTTTATTTATGATTGATCAAATATGTCGGTGAATCGTGACTTGGTTGATTAAAGTGTTTAATTAATAATTTTGAGATCATGTGTTCAAACCTTACTAAACATATGTAAAGTAATGATTGATCGAATATTATGATTTTCATATTAAAAAGATAAAATAAGTTCTTTCGGACAGGTAATTAACTTGTGAAATTTTGTTGATTACTCTTTGAATTAGATTTAAATATGATAAATGTAATATAAATGGGAGATCATATACAGATCTATCCAGAAACTAGAGTGCTCTTACAGGGATCCTAAACACATGCACTACCAGAACAGGCAGTTTAGCCGACGAAAAATTTTCGTCGGCCTGTTAAAAAAATTCGTCGGCTGCAACCTTAGCCGACGAAGGTTCGTCGGCTATAGTGTCGTCGGGAAAGGGTCGTCTGTAATGACTTTAGCCGACGAGACAAAAAATTTCGTCGGCTATAGTATGACTATAGCCGACGAATAATGTTTCGTCGGCTATAGTTCATACTTTAGCCGACGACATAATGTCGTCGGCTATAGTCATACTATAACCGACGACATTATTTCGTCGGCTATAGTATGAACTATAGCCGACGAATAATGTCGTCGGTTATCTTCCAAACTTTAGCCGACGAATAGTTTAAATTATTCGTCGGCTAAAGTTTGTAATAAAAAAATATAAAACATCTATGGCCGACGAAATATTGTATTTTTCGTCGGCCTTATAGACATTTAGCCGACGAATTAAAGCTTATTTCGTCGGCTAAACTTTTTTTTTTTTTTTTTAAAAAAACTTTAGCCGACGAATTATGGCTTTTTTCGTCGGCTATAAGTGCATTCCAGTAAAAAAAAAAAACCCCGAAATTTTTGAATTACCATTCCATGCAAGCTGCAAAAGACATATTTAACAATTTCATATAACCAACAACAAACACATAAAAGAATATATGAACTACATAAAAGTATCAATTTACATAAAAGTATATTATCAACTACGTAAAGTCTATATCGTCTAAATTGAAGTCATCTTCTGGGGGCTGCTGCGGAGGTTGCGGCGGCTGGGGTAGCGTCATGGGCGGAGGCATGGGCGGAGGCGGAAGTCCCCGACTCTGGGCAGCTGCAAAGTCCTGCATGTACTGCAACATCTGCTGCTGCTGGGCCTGCTGGATGGCATATAGCTCGGCAACATAGGCTGCCTGCGCGGTATTAAAGGCCGCCATCGAGGCAATATAGGCTTGCTGCGAGGCAGCATGCGAGGCAGCCTGAGCAGCTTGAGCAGCTTGCTGTTCTCGTAGTCTCTGAACTTCCGACTCTAGCTGAGTCGTCCTGTGCATCGTGGACGTGGTGCTGCCACTGGTCGAGGTTGCCTTTCGTTGAAATCCTGGAGTGTTCTTCAGGACCCCCTCGCCTCTCTTTCCTAGACCTCGGCAGTAGAAGTTGTTTCCTCTCGGTGGGAAGGCTGTGCCCATGATCCTCGCCCCAATCGTCGGATCCGAATTGTCGATCCGGGACATGGCTTCGGACATCTCGGAATCCTGCGTGTCCGGCCATCCCTCCCTCACTAAGGTACTCAGGACCTCGTCACTAGCCTCCCTCACCCTCGCCTATATGGATAGGAAAAAAATTATTAATTAAAATTTTTACATAAATTTAAAAATTTAAAAACGTAAAGAGACTTACAATATCCTCCTGGGAGTCAGGATATGCCTTCTCGTACGTATAGACGTAGGGGTTGACTTCTGGATGTTCCTTGGCCGCCTCGTCCATGAAGACACCGAACGGTCTAGAACCGGCATGATGGTTCCTTGTGTTGCGTTGCCGGTTCTGAGCGTTCACCCGGGAAACCGCCTTCAAAGAAAAAAGTAAACTATTAGTAGAATATTTTAAAACGCACGTACTTATTTTTAAATGAACTAACTAATTTATTTAAATACCTGTTTACGAGGGTTGTTGAATTCTGATGTCAGAAGCCAACGCCACTCGTACTCCCTGTACTGGAACTCAGTAGGGGTACCAGAACGTGCGTTCCCGTGCTTAGTCCAATGGGTCCGCAGCTCGTTCTTCCACTCCTTGTACCTACAGATACAACAAAAATATTAGAAATATTATTAATATCACATACAAAATTGTTTTTCATTAACTTCCCAACGTACCTTCCCCCATGCGTAACGTCGGCCCAGCTGTCCCTCAGGTGCTCGGGAACCTCAAACCACACCTGTATTTAACCGATTATTATAAGTTTAGCTTTTCGAGAAATCAACAATTTAATACATAATATGCTTCCATAAACTCACCGACATCGCGTTGTGGACCATGTCCTTAACCTCCTGCGGGACCTCGCCCCAGTCGGACCACAGCATAGGGACTCTATCCCTAATGAGAGCACCCACGCGGCCGGAGTACATCCTCGACTTCCCGCCCGATACTGCGTGGCCATCCCCGTCAGTATCGATGGGGATCCTCCCCATGGTACTCACCATCTTCTCGAGAGCTTTCCCTGTGACGGGGCCTCTCTTCTTCTTTGTGCCTATGACATGATTCGGCCAAATTGATTATTAAAATATATATATATATGACCCTTTAAAAGTAATCAAGTTGCCTGACTGATTACCTGAGGAGCTCGCGACGGATTCTGGCTCTGTCGCCGATGATGATACCCTCGCAGAAATAAGAGGCGTATCAAAAGGCAGGAACCGGTACGCCGCTGATGGAGCCACTGGCGAGGGCAGTGGATAAATCGGCGTCCCTGAGTCATCGACTACAGGTATCGCCGGTATCATCCGCGGAAGGAACAGATGAGGCGGCGGCATCTGTACCCCAGATGACCCACTATCCGAAGAAGTAGGACCCGGAGTGGGCGCCCGGTGTATCTCGGGCATACGAGGTGCAGACACCTCCGTGAAGGGCCTCGGGGAACGAGGGACGGCCGCCTGCCTCGATGAAACGGGCACCTCCGGCGCTGTCTCCAGAAGGCTCGCACGTCTGGCTGTCATGTGGCCCTGAAACGTCGTTTGAGGGTTGGTAGAGGTTCCCTCAGACGATTCGGACCTTTGGCCCTTCGAACTCTTCTTCGATCGAAAAAAGCCGCTCATCCTATTTATAATATTAATTAAAGGCTTTAGATTATTTTGTCTTTGTTTTATAAAAAATTATACATTTTTAAAATTATACTTATTCAATAAAAATTTACACGCACATACCAATATATATATAGATATATATATATATATATATATTTTACTTACATAACAATATTATATATTAACTAACATATCGTAAAACTAAATTCGAAATCAAAAATAAATTAACACATATATTCAAAAATAAATTATAAACTAACATAATTAAATTAACATAAATTAAATTAACACAAATTAAATTAACACAAATTTAATTAACACAAATTAAATTAATAAAAATTAAATTACAAGTTTTATTCCTTTCTTCAACTTCGCGTTTTCATCCCGATTCTCTAGTTAATCTAGTGTTAAATTATTAATAAATTTAATAATTTATTAATAATGTTCTTTTATTAATGTTCTTTTATTAATAATTTACGTATTTTATTAATAATTTATTAATAATGTTCTTTTATTAATGTTCTTTTATTAATAACAAAATTAACCCAGAAATCTAAGTTATATATTTCCATTCAAAACTGCAGAAATTAACAAGTTTTTTCGGTACCTATAATTTTAAGAAATATGTATATATGAATAAAATTAGATTACTGAATTGCCTTGCATATGTTAGCCTTATATTTTTTTTTTAGTAGGGAAGTGGAGTCAACTCAAGCTCCATTCAATATATCGATCAACGATACAAATCGACGACCACATCAAGTCTGCACCAAAAAGAGGTGCCTAAACACAAGAATCTAAGTACATTACAAAGTGCTCTAAGCAACCAATGGCCAACAAAATTAAAGCCTAAAATGAACTGCAGAAAAAGTAAATTAAGAAAAACATCCCAAACCCTAGACGGCTACGACCTCAACACTAGAATATCGGCTTGAAATAGTTGAATTTTCAATCCAATTTCTCATTTGCTCATAAAACTAATCAACAGGATGAGTATTAATACATACCTTGCAGGGAGGAGGGAGGAGCCGGCGACGGGAGAGGGAGGGAGGAGGGAGGAGACCGGGAGGGAGGAGGGAGCAGACCGGAGGGAGGAGGGAGGAGACCGGGAGGGAGGAGCTAGGGTTGAAAAACTGCAGAAATGAGGGAGGAGGCTAGGGTTCGCAATTAAAACCCGAGGACTTTAGCCGACGAAATAATTTGTTCGTCGGCTAAAGATTAAAATTTCGTCGGCTATACATATATTCGTCGGCTAAACCTTTGAAATTCGTCGGCTAAACCTTTGAAATTCGTCGGCTAAACCTTTGAAATTCGTCGGCTAAACCTTTGAAATTCGTCGGCTAAACCTTTGAAATTCGTCGGCTAAACCTTTATACATTTGGCATGTTGTTCTGGTGATGACCAAACTTGAGAAACACAAATCCAGCCGTCAGATATGACCATCATGATAAAATACATGTATGGGAAAAAATTCAACTTGATCCGAAAAGAATAAGGGCTCGATCCGGACGGTCAATCTCGTAAGTCAAACCCCTAAACGCACGGAAAAGGTCGTTCGACCGTCTAAATTACGTATTTTGGCTGGACCTCCAACTGAAAATAGTTTCAAACCGATGACACGCAACAAGTCGTATAAAAATTTTACGCAAATTAACCACCGAAACCGGGGCTACCCATAGGGAGAAAGAATGGAAAATTGAATTAACCGCAACTATCGGCACCGAGACATGACCGGAATACCGTGATTTTTCAACCGTAGACTTATTTCACCATTCTAGTCATGTCTTATTTCACGACTTTTTTACGTTTGAAGGATCTACGTATAGTTTGTTTTTGAAACGGAACATTTACATAACACTTGGTAAACAAGTTATACAACATTAGTACACATGTTGTGATCGTGATGATCAAACTTGAGAAACACAAATCCAGCCGTCAGATCTGACCACCATCATAAAATACATATATGGGAACAAATTCAACTTGATCCGAAAAGAATAAGGGCTCGATCCGGACGGTCAATCTCGTAAGTCAAACCCCTAAACGCACGGAAAAGGTCGTTCGACCGTCTAAATTACGTATTTTGGCCGGACCTCCAACTGAAAATAGTTTCAAACCGATGACACGCAACAAGTCGTATAAAAATTTTACGCAAAATAACCACCGAACATAGGGCTATAGTAGGTAATAGAAATATTTTAGGGTTTAGCCGACGAATACCCTAACATATTCGTCGGCTATAGTATGTAATTAAAAAATAAAAAAAATAACTATAGCCGACGAATTATTAGGTTATTCGTCGGCTAAAACCATATTAGCCGACGAATTACATTGTATTTCGTCGGCTAAAGTGAGTAATTAAAAAAAATAAAAAAACAAGTTTAGCCGACGAAATTAAGTCTTTTTTCGTCGGCTAAGGTAGTTTAGCCGACGAATCACAGTTTATTTCGTCGGCTAAAGCGTGTAATAAAAATAAATATTACACACCTATGGCCGACGAAATAAGGCTTTTTTCGTCGGCAAAAAACATCTTAGCCGACGAATTATAGTATATTTCGTCGGCTAAAGTAAAAAAAGGGAAAAAAAAACAGACGATATTCATAAACCATACATTTAAAAAACCCTGTTCATCATGTATCACCAAAATCTCATATATTCATAACTGAAATATGAATTCAACATGTGTAAACTATAATTTAACAATCTTTGAAAAATTATACAAATTAATCGGAATCATACATTAAAACTAAGGCTCGTAATCGGAATCATCCGATGAGTCTTCTTCGGTGTCAGAATTAATTTCTGGTAATATATGTATTTCCTCATCGCCAGAGTCTTCGTCTGACTCTTGATTTGGATCAACATCAACAAGCCTTGGCTCTTCATCACGAATTCGCACCGAACGACCCGCTTTAAAATTATTAAGGCGAATGGTAGAGGAGTTAGGAATACCTATTGCGTTGGGCTCTTGATACGCAACATCTTCTTCCTCGTCTTCGGCCTCTCCAAGTGTAGCCGCCCGATAAATGTTTCGAGTGTGCACAAGGTTGACTACTTTCCACGCGTCACCCTTAGCAAGGTCATCAAGATAAAACACTTGTTTTACCGATGTGGCAAAAACGAAGGGGTCATCCTCGTAAGAACTTGTAGCAGTGTTCACCGATAATATTCCGTACTGATCGGTCTTCATGCTCTGCGGCCTAGTATCAAACCATCTACACTTGAAGAGGTGCACTGTCATGCCTTCACCGTAAACGAGTTCCACCACTGAATCAAGAACACCGTAATAGTCAACTCCATTCCGCCCACCATGTGCCATGACCCCAGAATTCTGTGTTCTCTTTCTGCTGTCTCTTTGTTCGCATATAAATTGCACGCCATTCACCTTGCACATCGGATAAACTCTTGAGACTATCGGCTTCATGGCTAGAAGTCTTAGTTCGTGCGACCAATTTGGGTGACCATCAGATTGAATATGGTTCATCTGCAACCAACCATCTCAACTGTAAATATGGATAATTATGCAATAAACATAAACCATCGCATATTCTAGAAAACTCATAACTCCTGCACGGGCATATTCTAGAAAACTCATAACTCCTGCACGGGCAATTCGTGCACGGGCAATAGAAAATTGTATTCCCGTTAGCATTATCCATCGCATATTCTAGAAAACTCATAACTCCTGCACCGTATCTTTTGTCCCATTTTGGAAGCGAAATCCAACTCTTATCCATATCCTGAAAATATAACAAAATATATATATTTATAACGATGCTAGCTAATTATTAATAAAATTTCATGCCATATATAAAATATTCTCAATTCATTTAGTATATATATATTCTACGTACGTACGTACTACAACTAATTAATTACAAAATTATCATTATGAACTCATATATATCATCAACAACTTCATACCATATCAACACAAAATTATTATAAATTAATATTAACATATATATATATATTTACTATTTATTAACAACAAATTAATTCATATATATTATCAATTCAAATCATCAACCAAATTGATCAACACATATATATATACATCCAACGTACTCAAAATTAATCAACTCAATCACAATCAAAATCAATAAACTCAATTAATCACACTAATTAAAATCGATCAACTCAAATAAAACTCAATTAATCAACATATATATACATATACGTACCTATATATGGCTCCACAAACTGATTATGGACAGATTTCGACAACACCCAAACTTTTTCTCCCCTTTTTTCTTCTCCCGTTTTTTTCGAAATGAGCTGCTGCTGCCCAGATCTGCAAATATAAAGCACTTTAGCCGACGACTATGAATTTCGTCGGCTAAACCTTTAAATATTTCGTCGGCCATGGTTTGTGCACTTTAGCCGACGACATAAATTCTTTAGCCGACGAAATTTTTTTTCGTCGGCTAAAGTTTTTCATAGCCGACGAAAATTTAAAATAGCCGGCGAAATAAAATTTCGTCGGCTAAAGTGGACATCATAGCCGACGAAAATTTACCTTAGCCGACGAAGGAAATTTTCGTCGGCTAAAGCCCACTATAGCCGACGAAAAAATGCTTCGTCGGCCTGGTTTTTTTTTTTTCGTCGGCTATAACCTTTCTTCTGGTAGTGATGCTTGATTCGATCAGATCACTCTTCTGGTATTTTATATATGGCACAGGCACAATTATTCTCTATTTGTACAAGCATGATATATGGCATATTTTATATATGGTCTACTGCTTCATATGTTTCAGTGTAAAATATAAAACTTGTATAAAAATGTAACAATGAGATGAGAACATTGTAGCGTTGTGTCGAAGGCGACTCCAAGATATGGCGAGCTAAAGCTATCACAGTATAGTAATCGAGAGCGAATATGGAAATAATAAAATGACAGCAGATCTCATTTGAAATATGGTCCTAATTTGTTTTTCTGTCGGTGCTCACTACAAAACAAATTTTCAGACATACATATTATCCTGCCCATGAAATATTATATATTCCACAAGAAAATAAAAATAAAATTTCATGTCAACTGCAGATCGAGTACTAGCTACCACATGTTCACCGAGTTAAGACAAGAAGAAGAGAAGAAAAAAAAAGATAAGAAAAAAAAAACGTATCATATTATTACTGAAAATATTGCACACACAAATATGCAAAACATCAGAATTCAAAATCAAAAGCTGCCGGTACCACATTGTTTTTATCACCTTCAGCTAGAGGTGATGATTGGTTCTCCGGTGATGAACGTTTCCCCGGCGGCGCTGCTTGGTGGTCGGAAGGAGGTACGAGTATGCCTTGGTTGTATAAAGTGCTTAGTTGATGAAAATAAGGGCAAGTCCTCGAGTCAAGCGACCTCTTCTTGTTCACATCCTTTGTTTTCCTAAAGTACTTATTGATGTTCTCCCATTTCTCTTTGCACCTCTTGGCGTTTCTCTTGTAACCCATCTCCGACATCCCTTGTGAGATTCTCTCCCACAGTGGAGCCTTGATCACGTCTTTATCCTTGTCTTGTTGATCGGCATTGTTGAAGAGACTGCACCGGAGGTTGATCAGAGCCAAGACTTCGTCCCTCGGCCACCTCTTTCCGAGGTCTTGCGGCTTGTCGTTCGAGCTTGGGTTTTGGGTTTTGAGATGATCGGAGCTAGGGTTTTCCGGAGGCGGAGATGAAACAACAGGCAGTTTTGGGTTGATATTGCTCAGATTGCTGGAACTAGGGCTTTGTGGTGCAATGGCTTCAGTCAGTGAAGTGGGTGTGCTTGGAATATTTTGGGTGTGGAAAGAAGTAGTTGTAGTAGACTTGTGAGCTTTGCTTGCAGTTGGGACCATTGTGGATGATGTTATTGGTTCTTGATCAGTTTCCTTTTGGCCATTACTAGGGTTAGTACTACTACTAGTACTAACTGATGACGTGAATTTCTTCAAGAACTGAATGATTGTAGCTTGTCTATCACCTGCAAAAGCTTGTTCTTGTGCCATGGTTTCAAGCTCCTTGTTCATCCTATCCATCTCTTGCTTCTTCCAGGCTTCTTCCTTTGCAAGCTTCTCTTCATCTCTCCTCACCATGTCTTCAAGTAGCTTACTGTGAATCTCTTCTTGTTGAGCCATCAACTTGTTCACAATGTCCTCACAGAAACCTTTCAGCATTTCAAATCTCCTTTGCCTCTTCCTCTTCTTGTTGTTGCTCTTTGATCTAACAACTTCCACCTCTTTCTCACTCACCGTTTGATCATTGCTTGGTGACTCTTGAGCATCCGAAGCTGGTTGATGACTTTTATCTTGGTGATCTCCTAGTTCTTCACTTGGCTTTTCAACTTCTACTGCTAATTCCTTTTGGGTAACATTCTTTTCTGGTTGATCCTCAGCTGGGTTCTGAGGTGGCTCCACTGGTGGTGGTTGATAGAGCTGCTCAAGCTCACTGAGAATCCTGAAGTTCTTGTTGAAGTTGATGTTGTTGAAGTACCTGCTTTCCTCTTCAAACTTCTCCTTGCACTTCTCTGCGCTCCTTTTAAAGCCTGCCTCTGCTAGCTTCCTGCAGTTCTCATCCATCCCATCACAAACTCATTCAGCAGAAGCAGAATATTATTGAGCAAAGCATTTATCCATATCGATCCTCTTAATAAATAAATAAAACTGTACGAGGGGATCTTTGTGTTATTTAGAGAATATGTACAAAATGGTCATTTAGTTCTCTTCCTCTCATAAACACATGAATAAACAGTAACTCAAAATTCCATTAGCATAAATCCCTACTTCACACTAATCAAATCTATCTTAAGATTCTTAACCCTATCTAATTTAGAACAAGATTTAATCTTGCTGGATGGAAACTTCAACTGTATGAATAAGCAGTGGTGACTATAGTTATGTAGGTATAGTACCTTGATACATGTTCCCAAGTGAACTCAGGGAACCAATTGTCCATGGTAGATCTGATCCGGAGCAATGCAAGCAGCTCATCGTTACTCCAGGGATCGCTAGGTAATTCCGGTGCGGCTCGCTGTCGTTCGATCTCCATATTCGATGAGGGCAAGACCAAGGTAGTGCTGCTTTCTTGCTTCTCTTGATCATTTCCGCGTCGGTGAAGTACTACAGACGGATGCAGAAGCTGATTGTGAGGAGGTGGCTGAAGCTGCACAAGTTCTTGAGGCGGTGGTGGAGGAGGAGGAGGGTTGATGATGTTGTAGTTATGATGATGATGGTGGTGGGGATGATCGAAGGGTTGGAGATTAGGGAAGGAAGAGAGGGGGATATTGGGAAGAGGGAGAGGGAGTGAAGTTCTTGAGGCTGCTATGAATTGGTGCAACTGCTCAGCTGGGTCGACTCCATCGAACATAGTTGCGTTTTTGAGTTTCTTTACTCTCTCCGTTTTGCTCTCACTACTCACTGTAAATTAAGATAGCAGCTAAAATGTTAGAAAGGCAAGACTACAAAAACACCAAACCTTCCTTCTCTTTCTAGCTCTCTTTCTCTTTCTGCTCTCTCTCTCTTCCATCAAGGACTTTTGTCCTATGCTTCTATCATGGAAGGGAAGAGATAGCCCACCACACCGTTTTTGAAGAAAGTGAAGTCACCCTCAATTGGCTAGGAAATAATTTAGCTCGACTAAAGGTGGCATTGTAATTTCACAATATATATATATATATATATATATATATTGTCGACGTAATGTGTTCGTACCTATATATATTTCACTAATTCTATATATCACTTATTTTGCTAAGACTAGTCGTAAGTCTTAATTAAGTAGCTAGAGATTTTCCAAGTTGTGAAAGTAAGGTTAACCAACAAATCTTAATGACTTTGATGTGTGTCGGTTTGGAATTCGTCAAAGAACTAAAATCAACAATTTACATGATTCCTGGAAAATGATACTTAAAACAGGGAAATGAGAAAAAATATTTGAAAATTTTGGTAGTATTTGGGGGTCCTCTAGAATCCTATGCAGTAGCTGATGCTCATGATGGTGTAATTAACGGCAAGGGGGATGGCAGGACACGTGAAAACATGCAGAGTCTGGGACCAAATTATTTAAGGAAGGTGGGTCTTTCCAAAGGGTACATGAGGGAGGGACTACCCTAAACCCTTCTACGCTCGATCTCTCTCACCACCCCCATTTCAAATCAAAGGTTAGTACCTTAGCCTCGCTTCGCTTAGCTGCCCTGCCCTGGCCTTTCAAGTTTGAACACCATTTGGTAATGATCCATGACAACATCATTGAGCTTGTTTCTTGTGTTGGACTGTTGGGTGCTTCTGGGTTTTGCAACTTTTGACACGAAGGGTCGAATATTTCACTCTTTACATGGAGATTATTATGCATGCTTGTTAAGGGTAGTTTTTTTTTAAGTATCAACGACGACATTTTTAAAAGCTTTCCAGATCCATAGACTAATCCGCTTCAATAGATCATGTCAGAACGCTTCTTTCCCCCTGGTTACCAAGAATAAATTGAGATTTAACTTCAATTAACGTCTGCGAGATTCGAACCTGGATATGTGGATTCCACATCTAAGCTCTTACCAACTCTACCACATGTGGTTAAATAAGAAAAACGATCAATCTCTAAGTTAAATAAGATGATTATCGAATCTTCCGATGTGGAAAGTTACCATAATAAGAAAATTGAAATTTTCTCTTAAGTAATGGAGAGGAACATGAAAGAGCAGTACTAAAATACATTCCACAAGCTTCATGAAACCTCACATACAAACATGAATCGCCTTGTTACATTTCAATGACTTTAAATCCTCAACTGTGTGACATTTTGTTTCTCCAAGACCGCTCATTTCACATGTGTGAAGGAGTAAATAACTAAATACGTAGTTATATAGGAAACAATTATCTATTGGAGGATTAAACTTGAAACTAACATGTTATTAAGACTTCAACATTACCGGCCATAAGTGTAGATTTTAGTGATACAAACCCTCGACAAAAATTTTTATGTATATGAAAATTATTACAATTGTCTATTGGATGCATAATTGACCTAATGTATCAAGGAACATAGCTGATCATATCATTACACGATTTACCTGAACATATTTACTATATATCTATTGGTTGTCGCACTGTTCACGGGAACAGTTTAGGAACAGGGCGTTTCCGTCTTTTGCCCCTGGTTTGGATATGGTTAATTACGTTTCTTCCCCTGTGAGCCACGTTTAACTTCTAAAGCTCTCTAGAAACTCAAACAGGAGAGATTCCAGAAAAACCAGACAGAGGAGGGTCTAGAAGAACCCAGACAGAAAAGAGTGAGAAAAAACCTAGGCAGAAGAGAAACTCTAGAAACCCAAACAGAAGAGAAAGTGAGAGAGAAAAGAAGAGAGCAGAAGAAACAGAGCGGAAGAAAGTGAAAGAGAAAAGAGAGCAAACGCTCGATTCGGAACCAGACAGAAGAGAAAGTGAGAGAGAAAAGAGAGCTTATTCAGATACTAGACCCAAAAGCTCGATTCAGATCCGAGCAGCCCAAACTTAGAGCAAATCATCTTTTCTTTTTTCAATAACCAACCCTTCACAGCCGTTGCCGGAGACGTTGTCGGAGACGCACTTCCAATTTTGGATATCCTTGGTTGTTCTCATCTGCCTTTACTCATTTGGTATGTCTCCTCTTTTCTTTTTTCTTTTTTTTATTTCCTGAATATGAGCTTTGAATTTGTGAAACAAATTCCTTGCTCATTGGTCCGAGGTTGTGTTTGATAAAGAAGAGGAGATGATAGTTTTTCTGTTTGTGCATGTTTTAATTAAATTGAAGAGAAAAAACAAACCTGCAAGATCTTGCTGGGCAGTGAGGTTCTTATGCATCTCAACAAGTTGCTCACAAATGGTAGCATAAACCGCAATTGTTTTCTCAGTCTCCAATAATTGCTTATCAGTTGTTTGTTTGTATGGAATTCTTAAGAGAGTTTTATGTGCATCGTGGCAGTACTGTTAATTCTTATCTCTTTGTTTAGAGTTTTCGGAACAAAGACAAAGATCAATATTAGTGAGTTTTGCCTTATCTGATAGATCATCGATGGAATATTACCATGCTCCAACTTGATAGCTAGGCCGTACTCCCAGCCATAAAAGTCTTCATGGAAATTATGTAATTCAACTATATGTCATGCTCATAATTAAGCAGTATTCAAGGTTGGAAATTGATCAAAGTGCATGTGCATTTTAGGAAGGAGACTGGTCTTTGAAAAGAAGAGAGACCAAAAGAGAATTGAAGATCCCTGATGTATCTGGTATCATATATGGTTTGCGCCTATATTACATGATTCTTGACTCTTAGTGCATTTGCACCCTATAGAAGAGCCAAATAGTGGATTATTGAATTTATGATGCCTGTAATTGAAGGCTCATCCGTTGCTTTCACATGCCATGTCTTACATTGATTAGAGCCTCATGTGATACATTATTTGAACAAAATCTGTATATCAATTTCACCACAGAATACCAGCTTCCAAGATTACAAACATTGCTGCTCAACATGGTATTGCCTTGGTTTCCCTAGCTATAGCAAACTAGCAAACAACCGAGACTACAACCAGATTCTTTCTGACTAAGCTGCATGCAACATGGTGAACAAGTAGGATAGTTTTTTTTCTTCTTTAATTTGTATGGATTTTGACGGCTTAGAATGAAGTCCTTTCATTGAAATGGTATCAGCAGAACTCAGATTTGCAATATTAACATGTGTTGCATATATTGGCTCTATTATTTGTAACAAGGGTTCAAATAGATCCAAATTCAGTGCAATGCAACTTACAATACAATTATACCTCTGTTATATATGGAGCTCTCTTCAAACATACAGACTTCCATACATTTGTATATACTTCTATATAACAGTTCTTTTCACAGATATTGTCAACAAACGATCTTAACCCGCAACAACGCGCGGGGGATTTACCTAGTGTTGTCACTACTATGCAAATAAACTTTTCCTCATCTATATAGTTGGTCTTTTTGGAACTATTAGTGTGCTGTGATGATCAGAAACATGAAATGAAAGATTTTATTTTTCAGAAAGAATTGCAAGAGAATTCCATTTTGCCTTGCAGTCAATGCTAAAATGATGATTGAGGTTTTTTTTTTTTCTTACATCAATCTGCTTGGTCTATCAAAAGCAGCTTTAAGTAAATTAGGATTCAGTGGGGGCAAAAAGTCTTTATGAATCAACACATTATTCACCAACTGGGTATGAGTTATTGAAAGAGATGTATCATAGCTCCTGGTTGTAACAAGGGAGCATTGTAAAATGTTCATCCCCATTTACCCATTATTGTAACCAGAAATCCAGAGAGAATGACAAACCAGAACATGCAGAGGCTCAAATTGCCTGCTGGTTTGAAGCGCCATTTTCACTCAATTAGGTTTGGAGGAGAATCAATATATTCCCAATTAGGGT
This sequence comes from Fragaria x ananassa, assembly GCA_034370585.1. Lineage (NCBI taxonomy): Eukaryota > Viridiplantae > Streptophyta > Magnoliopsida > Rosales > Rosaceae > Fragaria > Fragaria x ananassa. The sequence continues at coordinate 1,592,139 of CP139753.1, forward strand.
TTTATTAATTGCATGATTGCTCATGAATTTAGCACTGAATATTCAAAATTGTGCATAAAATTTAGAAATATTTTTAGATTTTTCAGATCCATATATTATTGGGTGTAACACTGTAGGCATGTGACTGTATATATGTGTCAAAAGACTACTCATCAAATGAATACATTTTTTGACAATATTCGCCTGTGACAAGTACTGTGGACAAAAACAAGTATTGGCTATTATCTACAGGTATCACCCTGGAGTTGTAAGCAAAACAAAATAAGAGAACTGATGGATGGTGATTTGTCTGAAAAAGATGTCCTGCGCGCATGTAAATAGAGGTAGTGAACTAGTGATGTTAATAATGAATATGTCATCTCAAAACTCAAAAGTGTTCTTGCTAATTTTTGCGTGTGATTATATGTATAGTCTATGATTTGATGAACTACTCGTCCTAGACTCCTAGTAAAGCTTTTAAACGAGTGAGAAATTACAACAAAGTTTCGATTAACTGGTTGAACATGTTCTTGGATTTCCAAAAACATATGCTAGCACGGTGGTTTTGAGAAAAACTTTGGAGAATCGCAAAGACCTTTTGTTTGAGGTACAAGATGGTTCGAGGTTAACATATTTCACGTTGGCAACTAATTTCAGTAGTCGAAAATAGAGATGTGAGAATCACGTTAAGTGTCTCTTAAAGTTCATCAACAATACAAAACAAAATTATACTCCAATGTAGGTTAACTTGTAGTCTTAGATCAATATATTCGACTCAAGATCTTTCAATTTAGAATAATAACTAGAAAAGAACAACAACACACAAAGCTGCTACTTTTGCTTCAAATTATACTACTGTTCATGCCATATGCCTCGTATATCTTCTCGTTCTTAAAATCTTATCTTCATGACATCCTCCATATGTACGTGGATTTTGTAAAAGTAAACTTTGATGCTTTTGTGATTCACAATAATGCTTCCATCGATTTTGTGCTCATATAATATACCATAATTGTAAACCTACTTAGCTGCAGCAAAACAAATTGATGATATCAGTGTTTTAATTAGTGGCTGAAGCAATCTTCATGAGGGAGGGTTTGCATATTGCATTCGATCGACGTACGTAGTGCTAATTGACTGTTTTCTGGGTTCGAACGCAGAAGGAGAAACTCATTCCTTTATGGAAGGAGTAGCATTGCATCAATGAATTATATAGTAGTAAATTTACAGATAAATGTTCTACTACTCGGACTTGGTTCCAAGTAGAGATGGTGTTAATTTACTGGTATGTGTAGTATCTATTTGTTAATCACTAAACAGATTAAGTAAACTCAATTCAATAGGAGTTGGGTAATGTTTATGGAAAACTAATACAATAGTGGTTGTCCTCTGGATATAAAATCAACATTAGTTTTTTGTGGTATTGTCATATAATGGTCTGGGTCAATTATATTACTCGAATTCAATTTCAACTCTGCACATATAAAGTAAACAATGTATGACCGACTCCACTCACGAGTTGGAACTTAGAAGTAAAGCTCATTGCTTTATGGAACAATATTTACAAGCATTGCATTGAGATATATTTTAGTACAAGTAAATGAGGAATATTTTATTGATTAGAACTTGGTCTAAGCACACATGGCGTGTGTTTGGTGTTTTTGAAAATTCAAATTCAAAAAAGTACACCGTATTTGATAAAATAAATTTAACATACAACAACAAAGCGGGGATAGCTCAGTTGGGAGAGCGTCAGACTGAAGATCTGAAGGTCAGGTGTTCGATCCACCTTCACCGCATTATCTTTTTAATTTTTTTCACTTTTTCAACTTTTGTCTTCAACAGAAATTTAACCTTTTTTCTTTTCACTGTTTCTCAATAAACAGAGACAAACTATTTTATCCAGCATGTAATTGTTCGATATAGTAAAACAAGCATGAAAACCAGAATATAATTCTTGAACACATACATTTTATTTTGGATACAAGTTGGATACATACATTTGTTCCGCTATGTTGTTGAATATATTGTTTCTGATCTAACTCTTACCGTATTCCTTCATTTCCTTGTGGCACTTGGCCATTTGCATTTCAATTACCATGAACGTAAATAATTGTCGAGTTTCTGGTAATCTGTATTCTATTAGTTGCAAGAACACATCTAATTTCACCAAACAAGATAAAAATGCAAACTGGGACACCAACTTTGTAATGTCGAGAGGATTTGCATTCTCGGTATGTAGAACAATGTCAGGTAGGTTAGTAACCAGAGGAGATTTTAAACAACAATTTGCAGTTCTACGCATCGACTCTGTAAAGCCGATAAAAAGGATGATCTCATTGTGTGAAAAAGGTCTGTGAACTTTGTTTTCTCCAGTGTCTACTGACTTCTGTAATTTGTTTGTCACCTCAAAATAACCATTTCTCCTTCTTGAATGCCTAGCACACGTAGCAATGCACTCTCTAGTTCAATGTTTTGTGGAAAGCAACCTGCAGCAACGATTGGTGACCATAAATGTATTGTTATGCATTCATAAATTCATACATGTTAACCATGATATAATACAAGCAATAGTTTAGCCTTCTGCAAAAGTTGGCTACCACAAGATCTCTGTTCTTCAGGTCAGATTTCAACCATGACCACAAAGTTTTAGATTTACACACAAGTTTCAGATTATATTTGGTCACGAGAAGCTTCAGGTCTTAAGCTAAGATCTGACACTAATTCAAGGACTTGCTTAGTAAATTCAGTAAATTTCTGCACGTCCATATTCTTTTCAGCATACATACTGCTAAGAGATGGAAGCAGGTTGAACCATATTCACCTAACTCTAATTAGAAAGTTTCCCCACTAGTTACTACAAAAGCAGGCATATGTAGTAGATGTTCATAATCGATGATTACTGAACTGGTAGTTTAAAGTTATCAATTCCTAGTAACGCGATAATTATTATAACCTGTAAGCAATCATACAGTAAAAGTAAGAACATGAGGCACATACAGATGTCGAAGTCTTCAGTAGCTCTCTGATGGCCATTGTTGCATAACAAGATGCTGGGAGAGTAAAGCTCAACTTGAGAGCAATCTGAGTTCCCTGAGGAATAGGGCCATCAACAGATTCAACATGTGGCAACTTTTCTCCCTCGCCTTCCACCTCATTATCTTTTTTCGGCAGTTGTACATCATTGACAGAGCACTCTGACTGTTTGATGCTATCATGTAAACTTACATCTCCACTGACACCTGTTGGGTACTCTTTGTTTACATTCACAGGCTTGGTTTTTGCAATTTTTTCAAAATCCGTCTCCACCAATGGTATATTGCCATCAATATACTTTAGTATATCCCTGGAACAATGATAATCGATAACTATTTTTTATTATCAGTTGATAATTGAAAATTGAAATATATGAATCCAAATGATGAAAGCTGATAACAGGAGACAAATCATACCATTCAAAGTCCACTGGTTTTTGGAACACCCGCCTATAACTTCCAGTCACATTCGTTATTGAGAACTCCCTAAAAGGAGCAACAAGATTAATTAGAATTAAAACATGTGAAAGAGGGAGAGCAGGAGTGAGGAAGGAAATTGGCAGCATACTTGACATTATGTACGCTATCTGTCAAGCTAATTCCATCCTGGTTTATGGAAGTAAGCAATTCAGGGATAAGTCAGATTATAACTTCAAAGGAGCTGAAGTTGGCTAATCAAATAAATAAGGGGGAAAGCCTGAATTAGTCACATGAAGTACCTTCTTTGCAAGATCATGAAAAACAGCAGCAATATCATTTTCTGGAAAGATGACCCTTGATCTGCCAAACCAACAATGCATTAAAAAAATATATTAGACTTAAGATACTCAGAAATTCCAAGGCAGGGGAGACTAAATTTTTCCTTACCCTGGCAGAGGAAGGACAATATCATCAATTGTGTAAGTTCCATTGTCGATATCTTCTGCAGTTACAGCCTGCCAGATGACCGGAAGCACCTTAATAATTTCTTATACTATTTGCTGAAATAAAAAATGAAACCAAAACAAGGTGGATTGCATTCTGTGGATCAAGGAAAACTAGTTTCAATACTACATAACTAAATGGACAATTAATCATGTTTGTAAAAGAAATATCCAAATCATATAGCCACATGAAGCTAGCACTGTCTTGCCGTACCTGATATGCTATAGGTCTATTTATCCCCTTCCCTCTATTTTCCTCATATAAGGACCAAGGGATTTGTCCAAGTAAAACTGTTTCACCCCATAATGAACTAGCATAAGTGTTCCCCAGTTTTAATAAACCATTTCTCTCAATTTAACATAAAAACCCTAACGTGATACATTCTCATGGGAAATGTCAGACAATAAATGGTGCCAAGAACACATACACGGTATTCATTTTACATCCAAAAAGTTGAAGCAAAGATAGACTTCTGATTGGGTTTGTTTAATCAAAGAGATATTATTTAGGAAATTAGGACAACGGGGGCAAAATGTGTGCAAAAACTATCAGAAAGTGCCCGAGCAGCCCCCATCAGCCCATCACCTAAGGACAACACTATAAGTACTAGTTCAAGGTAGGAAACAACTAACCTTTACAAGACTAACCCTTGCCTCAGGAACATTTGTTTCTGATATATCATCCAAATGATTAGGATCAAATGTATCATCACAGTTTTCATTGTTAACATTTTCATCCACACACTCAGAACTAACAATTCCAGCCACCTTCTCAGTTTCATGTCCTTTATAATATACCAAGTCTCCCACCACAACTCGGTCAGTTCCTGTGACAATAACATTGGATTAAATAACTCCCATTTTTCTGACAATGGTAACAATGAAGATAGCAAAACAGTATCACAGGTACACTTTATGTAAACATGGAGAGACAAGATAAGCGAATAGCAGTAAGGCAATCTGATAATCAATGTCATGACCTCAGTGAATAAAAAAAGTGGTCACTGGTTAGTTCCGCATCTTATAGGATTAAAAAAATAGGAAATGAGAGCATACCGTATTTTTGCACTCTCATACTTGCTGCATGGTTCCACAAATAGCTCTGGTAACTATGCACATACCTGAACAGGTGTGGTAATAATGGAGAACAAAGAAAATCAGATGGATGTAAAGAAAGTAATATTCAGGTCAATACATACATTCACATCCAAATTGGTTTATTCTATTGGCTAACATTCAAATCATTATTAAGGAATAGCATATGAAAAGGTGAGGAGACAAGGAATGAGATGGAAAAAAGACGTAAGCACAAAAGTGCATGCATCAACACTAAACCTAAGATAACATCCATTTACAAACTTACACAAAGGAAGCCAAAATCTGCTGGAAAATTACTTACATCATCCTCAAAGTTCTGGGAACAGCTTTCAAAGCCTGAGAGTAGTTTCCAGGACATTTCTTCAGACACTGCAGCTGTGTGAGAAAAAGCCAAGGAAACATTCATGATCAATCATGAAGTAGAAAAGTAATACAGGTCAAACATATGTGCAGATAATAAGATCACCATGCTAAAAGCAAATAAATTACAGAAAGGACTACACAAATCAGCCAAGGCAGTTGTAGGATTACTCATCATAACAAAAAAGTAACAAATATAATTATATTACGAAAATAATACATATATATATATTCCGATTTTGTTAATGATTTTCTCAGTTTTCAGACTTCAGAAAATCGTAAAAGAAAATCAAGTAGAGATGTCTGAGTTTTGTTAGTTCTAAAATTGCTTAATAGTCATGATTTAGGGGTGGGAAGAATTTAGTGAGAAAATAAGATGAGACTTTGGCCAAAAAACTGTGTATGTCCAGTCTTGGTGGAAAATAATGGTCTCAGATTTTTTTTTGTTTGAAAAAAAAGTTCCAGGGTTGAAAAGCATTGGTCATATATCGGTGTGCTTAGCCACACTTGCATGGAAGTAAACACCAAAAGACTGCAAGATACAAAGAAGTTGAAATGCAGAGACTTACAACAGCTCTTTCAGCAACAAGATATCGAGGTAATTTCCTTAAGGTCCCGTCAATATCATTACTTTCCTTATAGTATTTCCGTGCCTCGGTAATCACATCTCTTTGTAATCAAATATTAGGTTAAGGAAAACTGCAAACCCACAGGATGCCAAAGCAGCATGCAATAAACCACTTTAGCTAACTAACTAGACATAAACTATAAGGGAAAGAGACAGTATCTACCCAACAGCTGTAAACATTAAAGGATATCTCCTTCTCTTGGTTCAAGCATCATGCTTATAGTAGATTTCCACTCTCCTCTCAGTAGTGAAGCTCCAATAAGGTGTGTTGGAATTGAACCACTTCCAAATCTCTGAATTCAATAGAATGAATTTGATTAAGTTACTAACCATAAAACAAAACGTTTTGTGCAGAACATAAGAATCTAACACCTTCAACTCTAGTAATCAACTTTTCTGCAGTCAACTTATAAATGCTTTATCTTTGATGAAATTAATACTAAACTAGTGTTATTATAATATTTTAATAGCATATAAGTTTCAGTCTTTTTGAATGATAAAAAGGCCATTCCAAATATAAATAAATTTTAGAAGAACAACTATAAACTTCCAACACAACGAATCATTTACATGCTACCATTTGAAGTGGGTAGAAGCTTGTGGAAATGAGATAAATCTATAGTAACTTTCCTAAAGACCTAAGGTGTATCTTTAACTTAGTCCTGACATGTATTTACTATTTGAATCAAGACACTTCAGTGATGCATTAGGTTATGGACATTCTATAGTCCACGATAGCTTTTCATGTAAAACACATGAAAAGTACATGTTGGCTTGAAAAAGTTCAATGCCTTTATAAAATATCTATCAAACTGGGGCATACAGGTTGTGATGCAAATAAAAATCCAATAAATGCTATGGACAGATACCAGATGGCATGTACTTTAAAATGAACAAAATGACATCATTTGAATTTAAGTGATCACTTGGTTTTTGTCGCATGTGCTAAGTAGCGACTCATTTATTTATCTAACAGATGTCTCCTGCACATTCAGGGTACTATCTGTAGGGTTAAGTTTAAGGTGACACAAGATATCTAACACTGAATTATTGATCATTATCTATGGGCATTAAACAATCAAGTATTGTTTTGGCCATCAATCCATTAAGCAGTTGACAAGACAGATATCTAAGGCTGAATTATTGACCGTTGTTTATGGGCATTAAACAATCAACTATTGTTTTTGGCCATCAAATAATTAAGCAGTTGACAAGACATCCTCCAGCACAAGAGATCTATCCTCTCGCCTTTTACGTCTTCACTATTGCAAATCAGGAGTCTATCACTATTGCAAATAAGGAGTTTAAACTGGAAAAAGAAAATTCCAAAACAACTCAAAGCTGAGAGCGGGAGCGAGAGAGTACTTGTAAACCAAAGTAGTTAACAAATCCCTGTTTTCCTAAGGCATTTGCAGAGGCCTGGATGATATCTTCAGAATCTGCAACAACTCCTCTGAAAGATATGTGAGTGCGTGGAATAAGCGAATAAGGTGTTGATAAATAAAAGTGTCCATGATTTGATGATTTATGGAAGAGCAAACATACCTCAATGTAATTGTAAAGTGATTTCCCAGGAGTTGGCCAAGAGAAAGTCCTTCTTTCACATAGCTGGGAGAAATGCAATTACTACATTAGCATGCATTACAAGCCAAAGGAGTGGGAAAATCATGAACTCATATTCCTCAGCCCTACCAAAAGTCGCCTACTTTGATACCGATCAACCTATCATTCAAAGCAGCCAATCTACTTGCAAACTGTTTAAAGACGGTTACCTGGAAACACAATATGAACTAATGAAGCACCAGTATGCAAGTATGATATTTAAATTTCAGCAAGTTCATTCATTCACTGAGCAACCAATACACTTGAACTAGAAAACTGACATTGATAGGATTGAAAGCAGTAAAATAAGTATAATAATGAAAATGAGAAGCAATCCAACTAAGGAGCAAATATACAGCATTCAGAGAATGGAGCAGCAAGATGAGGGAGTACCACTTACCCTTTGACAAGTAACAGCACGTTTATCCTTTGTACCCGCGAACCCAAATGCCCTTGGCTACAAAAAAAATATCAATCTATTAAATCACAAAATGACAGACAAGAACTACATCGTTTGACATATCTAATTCACCAAAAGTAACCCTTAAAATATTTTGCTCTGTGTCAGAGTGGTGAATCTAAACCACAACACCACAGGTGATCGGTAATATGTTTATTAACCGTAGGATAACACTAATATGGACACATGATGTTGAATGTGGTAAGTTAAAAGACATGTAAAGATAACCAAAAGCCATTTTTATCATATCAGTTCAAACGAGTTAGCTCTGTTCATTCATGCAATGGAAAGCAGCGAGCATATGGTGAACCATTAACTCTATCACGAGCTTCCTTACCCGGACACTAAAATTATTTTTCTTTTCTGTTTCTTTTAAGGTAATACGAACCACGGCAATTACTATATAAACTGCTTTATCATTGCAGAGGCATAATGGAAACAAATAATAGCATACCTGAATACCAAGCATCTTTCCTATAACTCCTAAAGCTTCTTGTGTATCCTTGTTCTCCTTGAAAAGATGAAACCTGAACATTAACATTGGAAAATCCTTGAATAAGGTGAAGAAGAAGTTCTACAGAAAAACAGATAGTAGAAGAAAAGAAGAATAAATGAATGAATTAGGCAGCTCCATTGCGCCAATACAAATGAATTAGGCAGCTCCATTGCGCCAATACCACAAAATAGTAAATAAAGATATACTTAAATGAGGCAGGCATCTCTTTATAAATGAGTGAGAGGTTTAATCTTTATAAGCCAGAACCCCATTACAATACCCTTTTGTTACCTTAGGAACTTGCCAACATGCTCTGACCAGTCATCAGTACCTCTGCTATCAAATGGTTTATCACCCCTTTCTTTTCGCTTTTTTGAATTTCTGCCTCTGCCATTCTGCCCTCCCGAATTTAGTCTCACACGGATGCACTTTGATGAAGCATCAGGTCCATCCACTGCATCGGTGACAAGGAACTTCAAGTTCTCCTTAAAAAAGTTATGCACCGCCTGAAATACCAAGGATACGTGTAAGCTATATATAAAACCAAGCGAGATTTAGTTCCAAAGACTATTACTTTCTTCAACACAATAGCACATTTCATCAAGAAAACTAACCGTCCTATGAGCTTTATCACAGTCCGGTGAGAGCACAATAGGCATAACACCATCTTCACTCCTCGAATTAATCTCCCTGATCAAAGCTTCCAACCGCTCAACATCTTCACCACTTGCAAGACACCTAAACTTCTCGATTTCAGCACTATAATCTTTACTGGCAGCGTCCCCCATCTTCGCTCCGTTTTCCTTCACTATCTGAACTCATCACAACTAAATTACAGTCACATAACAACATTACGCACTTCAAATGCATCCGAAAACAAATCAAATAAAAACAAAAAGCCTTATCTACCTCCGGCGGAGCTTCCAAGTTGGTCAAGTGAACCACATTTCCTTCGGTATCGACTTCATTCACCATAAAATCAGAATACCTGCATCAATAAACCAACAAAGCCCCAACCGCTATAGCTTTATCTTATCAACAATTCAACATGCATGAAAAAAAAATTAAAAATATATAAAAAAATTTAAATAATCACAGATTACATTTCTGAGCAGTCACAGACTACTTAGCTTTAGAAATTAATCAGAAAAATGAGAAAAAGGAGACGACCTTTGCTTAAGAATGCCGCGAAAACCGGGGAGAGGAGAGATGTAGCAGAATATTCCGACGTCGGATTCCTGCGTCGTCATCGCCGTCAGAGCTTTCACGGCGGTTGGTGGTGGTGGTGGAGTTGCAGAACAGTAGCAGCTGTAGGGTTTTAGATTCAGGAAGCACGACGATACAGAATTAAGCCACATTTTATTATCACCACAAAACGCACCGTTTTGGTAATCTAATCCCGTACTTCTAGCTTTGTTTATATCCTCAAAAGTAATCAAATCTGACGGCCAGAGACGAAAATCGCACACCGACGGTTGAGATCAACTTGTGTGGGAGAAATTACTGTTTTGGCCTCGGGAGAGTGAGGCTTTCAAAGATAGTTAGAGGAGGAAGAAGACGAGTGAAACTGTGTGACAGTGCGTTGCTGAGTCTGAGTCAATTCTCTCTCTCTATCTCTCTGAAATTCGAAGAGATCCGAAGCCGGCCGGCGAGGAGAGAGAAACGGCGGCGGAGCTATGGTGAGCAAGACAGAGGAGTCGCAATTGAACAGGTTGGAGAGCCAGGTCGATAACGGAGGAGGAGGAGCGTGGGAGTATCTGTGCCTGGTGAGGAAGCTGAAGGTGCGGCGGTCGGAGAAGGTTTTGAAGCACGGCATGTCGATCTTGAATGACGTCAGCAAACGATCCAGTCTTGGACCGGAAGGTGAGGATTTGGATTTGTGTTTGGATTGGAATTTGGTTTTGATTAGGTGAGAGCGTTTGGAATTTGGATTTGTGTTAGTTCGATTTAGGCTGTTTGATTGTGGATCATGGTAGCTTGGATTAAGCTAGGTTGAATTTGTGTTAATTCTATTGTGTTGTGATAGATTGTTGATTTTGTGATATTGATGTGTTGTTCAAAAAGTGTAGTGTTTCTATATCAAAGTACGAGACTAGGCTTGAAATTGTGTGAGTTGAAAGACCTTAGCTTAGTGATGCAAGCAATATTTTCGGCAGAGTTAGAGGGTTTGTTGAAAGGGGAGAGTAGTCATATCCATTTGAGTCCAAGCTGTATGTAATCATGAAAGCATATATTCTGTCATTAGCGTGTCACGAAATTTAAGTCCGTGTTTGTATTTCTTGATGCAGAATGGACTCTATATGAACAGGTTGCAGTCGCAGCCATGGACTGCCAGAGTCTTGATGTTGCAAAGGTATAATATTTATCTCCTTTAGCTTGAACTTCTATAGTACTTTGAATTAGCAATTTTAGACTTTGATGATGATGTATTGTTCTCTTTTCTTCGACCAATGCAATTATATTGTATCTAATGGTAAATTTAGGCTTCATATACTCTGGATTGAGATTTGCATGTGTGTAAATCATAATGATTTGTTTTTCTGTTGAAATTTTTTTTTTTTTTCAAGTACTCACAAATAGAAAGAGGGTTATCTTATGTGCCTTTACTTGATTTTTGCAGGACCTCATCAAGCTTTTACGGAAGGAATTTCCAGAGAGTAAAAGAGTTGGTAAGTCAGAATAACTTAAAATCATGTCTAGAGAGAGGCTAATCTTTCATTCTTAAGTAGTGTCAAAGTACCTGGTTAACCTTAATGTTGTTAGCTATTGCCATGTGGTTGGTGGCTAAGATATTTGTTTTTTCATATACAACAGGTAAGCTAGAGGCTATGTTGCTTGAGGCAAAGGGATCCTGGGCAGAGGCGGAGAAGGCTTATTCAAGCCTTTTGGAAGATAGTCCACTTGATCAAGTAAGTTCTGAACAAATTCTTCCTTGAAAGATCAATGTAATTTTTGAAGATGAGTTCTTTTGTTATGTGACCTTTGTATCTAATATGTGAATAATCTATTATTCCTTTGCAGGTAATACATAAGAGAAGGGTAGCGATGGCAAAGGCGCAAGGCAATACTTCAGGTGCCATTGAATGTCTTAACAAATATCTTGAAATGTAAGGCATATATTGACTACCTTGACAAAAATATGTTTAATGTATGAAAAAAGAAGAAGTTGTTGACTTGTCTTTTCCATCTGTTTACAGATTTATGGCCGATAATGATGCTTGGAGAGAGCTGGCAGAGATCTATGTCTCATTGCAAATGTACGTATCTACAGATTTAAGGAAGTTTAGTGGCTTCAGTTGTCTATGTTTTGTTCTGAATTGATAAGTGAGTCTCTCTGTAAACTAGGTACAAGCAAGCTGCGTTCTGCTATGAGGAGCTGATATTAGCACAACCTACTGTTCCGCTCTACCACTTGGCTTATGCTGATGTATGTTGCTTCCCCCCCCCCTTCTGGTCAGTTATTACTGTTGCTCCGTGACACTTTGTGTATGAACACCCAGTAATCGAATTGCAATCAATGTTCTTGATACTTGTCGCCCTACTATTTTATGTTTGAAATGGCAAGATGTGAAAAATTCCTGGTTTGAAGACTTGAAGTAGCATAGCGCATGTCCAAAGTGACCATGATTAACGTACTACTCACCAGGTGTAAATAAGATAAATCAAATCTCTGATATTTTGCTTTATTTGTTTAACAGATTCTTTACACTCTTGGTGGGTTAGAAAACATTCAGACAGCAAAGAAGTACTACGCTTCTGTTATAGACTTGACTGGGGGCAAGAATATCAGAGCACTATTTGGAATTAGCTTGGTGAGTCCTTTCTCTCCCTTTTGAGGTGCATTAATTAAGAAATGTTCTTTTATATTGAATTACTTCATAGTGTAGATCATTGCTGATCCTGCTCGTGCTGAAACTCATCTCTAGTTACATTCTCCTTTTTTTCTCTTTAAAATTTTCTTCTTCTGATTCTGTATTAAACTTCTGCCACTGAACTGTTTCACTCCCTCTTTACTCCTGTCTTGTGCCAAACTGGAATGACTGAAAGAATGTTTAACTTATGCTTGTAGTGTACTTCTGCCATCGGACAACTTGCGAAAGGAAGGAACAAGGAAGACAAGGAGACCTCAGAGATACAGTCACTGGTAGCAACAGCCCTGGAGAAAGACTACAAGCATAGAGCTCCGGACAAGCTTTCTCTGCTTACTACTGCCTTAAAAACGTTGAAAGTTTCATCATAACAACTTATTTGTTGAAGCATCTCCAGTTTAGTCACCCGCTCCAACAGTAAAAGGTGGTGCCTTGATGCCAAAAACGGCTCCAAAATACAAGGACTTCATATCATAGCGTGTTAAATGATTTATTTCCCCTATTTGTTATGCCTATTTCCCAGACCCTTAGGACGCCATAGTGGCTAACTAGGAATGTATGACTATGAGTAAACTTCCTTATCTCAGTTACTTTCATATTTGCTCGGACCTTTCTTCTTTCTGGATTAGTAGGAGTACATTGGTGCTAAATTCAACACAAATCGTGATGTTATTTACAGTACAGTTGTAGCCTGTTTCTAGCTACTTCCATTTTCGTGTTGGGATTTCAAATTGTTCTATAAACGGTGTTGTTTTTTGTTCCTTCATCCACGTTTCCAAAACACACCAGAACATACTGTAAATCGCAATTACTTGCGTACCAAGTTTTATCATGGTGATCTCACACAGTAACAATTTTTGACTAGATCAATCGGATAATCCGTAACAGAAAATGGACTCTTGAATTCTCAACCATGCCACTGTCGTAAATAAACGCATTAACCAGGGGTATATACGAGATGTTCGACCCAATATAAAACCCCCGCCACAACCCTAAGGCTGTTCTACTATTTTACTAGTAGTGTCACTTCTTCTTCCTCGTTCCTGAAACCCTAGCCACCTCTCCTCTCTCAACCATGGCCGTCGGGTACTCCTCTCTCTAGAAATTCTCATTCTTCATTATTATTCTTATCTGAAATTCTGAGTTTTTTTTTTTTTTTTTAAATCTGATTTGGTTGAATTTGCAGCAAGAACAAGCGAATTTCGAAGGGGAAGAAGAAGGCGTAAGTTCCATTCCCGCATTGTCTCTGATTTTGTTTTGATCAAATATACCATCTTTTATCTCAATTGTGATTTTTTACTGTGGTTAAAATTTCGCAGAGCTGACTCGTTTGCCAAGAAGGATTGGTATGATATCAAGGCACCTAGTCTCTTCAATGTCAGGAAGGTCGGTGTTACCCTGGTCACCAGAACTCAGGGAACTAAGGTACGTATCTGAATTCAACTGTGTCTTAATACGTGTATATTTATACAAAAATGCATGCATGTTATCATTGTTATGTATTTGTATTTGTTTACCGAAACGGCAACTGTGGATTTTGTTGTCTGTTTTGAAAACCTGTTTTGTTTATGTTTGTTTCGTTATCAAACATATTGCTTCTGAAGGACTTAAACATAGAGTGTTCGAGGTTTCTCTGGCTGATCTCCAGAAGGATGAGGATCATGCTTACAGAAAGATACGTCTAAGAGCAGAAGATGTCCAAGGGAAAGATGTGCTCACTAACTTCTGGGTATGGCACTGTTTTACTGCTGTCGATTTGTGTATAGCTCGAATATGGTTGCTATGTTTTACGTAGATATATCCTTTATATGTTACAGGGGATGGATTTCACCACTGACAAGCTGAGGTCGTTGGTCCGGAAGTGGCAGACACTGAGGCTCATGTGGATGTAAAGACTACTGATAACTATACCCTTAGGTTGTTCTGTATTGCATTTACCAAGAGACGCGCAAATCAGGTCAAGCGTACCTGCTATGCTCAATCCATTCAGATTCGTCAGGTATGTTTTAGTGTCATGTTTGTCATTTCATGTCGATTATGCTCTATATTACAGATGATGATAGTTTTGTGCTTGTGTCCTGTCAGATTCGCCGCAAGATGAGAGAAATTATGGTAAACCAGGCTTCAGCCTGTGATCTGAAGGAGTTGGTACAGAAGTTCATCCCTGAGATGATTGGCAGAGAGATTGAAAAGGCAACATCCAGCATCTATCCACTGCAAAATGTTTTCATTCGAAAAGCCAAGATCTTGAAAGCTCCCAGGTTTGATCTTGGCAAGTTGATGGAGGTATATTCTTATCCAGAGATGCTTTTATCTTCAATCATGAACATGAGTTCCGGCACATCCTCTGAAATATGCGCAAAGTGTATTAATGTTAACCAGGAAGAATGTGTTTCTGAATTTGATTCTTTTGTCTGACTAGGTTCATGAGAAAAAAGAGGACGTCGGTGTGAAGATTGATAGACCAGCTGAAGAAATTGTGCCCGAGGAGACCACAATTGTCGGGGCATGAATTGATTTATCAATTTATATAATATACATTCTTGGTCCATTTAGTAGCTGCAGTTAAGTGAGGCACTCATTCTTTTAGAACAAACCTACATAGCAACCCCTTTTGAGCGAATGCAACTAGACAAGTTTGCTTTGCTTCTTGTGGTGGAACATTTAGGACCCTTGATGAAAAAATCAAAGAGTCGTAATAGCTCAGTCAGAACATTTTAGAGCGGCTTTTAGATCATATAAAGAAAGCAGACTAGAAGGTCAGTCCCTGGAAGCATACACAGTATTTCTTCAAGCAGCTTGATTTTTTACAGTTGCATCCCCTTTTGTGCCTAGCTGAAGTTGGAGTAGAGTTGGTTTCCTCCTGCATGGGAATATCGGGAGTCTACATTTAGGCAATGGAAATTACCAAAGAAATAGTATCCGATGACTGATTAGCACCACACCACCGCAACCCAATTCTCACTACGAATATTATTGCTGGGTCCAAAAATAATTGGGTTGCAAGGCCGTGGTGCCTCCTAAATATGATGCTGAGATGACTCTGTCAGAAAGTACAAGTAGCTCAGTGATATATATTTACCAAATATTGAGAAACATCTTCAGTGCTTCCAACCACTCTAGGAGCAAATGCAAGTGGATTGCGAAGTTCAATGAGTCTTCGAGTCTCATGAACAATTTATACATGAATACTCTTGTTGAAGCAATTAAAACATGAACAAGGCTCAACACAGTAGAGACCAGCAGCAAAGCATTCACAATAACTGTGTTAAGGAACATAACCGGTCGTCAAATTTAGTGAACAATTGAAAAGAAAAGAAAAGAAATTTTGCGTAGTGCACAAGATTAATGGCAAAAGCTTACTGTCCGTAACATACTAACACAGTTTGTTTGAGACTTATTCTTCACTCTGACATCTCTAATGAGGTTAGCATCAGGAGTAAGACAAAGACAGTCCTCTTCATGCATGCTTCAGTTCCATAAGATATGGTTGCATAGAAAAAGTTGTCTTCACTATATTCAAAAGGCTGATTACTTCTTCTTCCAGCAGATTTCCATGGCAAAGGCCTTAGATACAATGCTGCACAAAGAAGGGAGACAATAAGTTGAAATAACTATTTTCTACTTGTAAATGTTTCCCAAGAAAAAGAAAAGGTGAACAGTTTGAAGCAAAGTTGACCACATACCTTATTCCTTACAAGCCAACAACTGAGCTGTGTGTATTGCGATTGAGAACTATCCCAACTTTCTTCAGTTCCTTTCGGTTATGTACACATGTCTTCTGTGACGGCCAAACCTCTGTTCCACTTGAGGAAATACCCTCACAAGAATTCTATACATAGTTCTGTAATACCATATCCTCCATCTCTTGCAAAACATAAGTGATCCGACAGCAATTCCGAACCCACATGTGAATCCAATCTCAACACTGATAACATTCCAATCAATCTCATCTCCAGAATTTGGATGACTTTTTTCTGGTTCCGGAGTTGACAACCTTGTTTTGTTTTCTTCGGTCAAGGGAGGCCCAAACAAACCTTTGTTTCCTTCAAAGGAAGATTTTGGAAATGTTGTAAATTGATTAATGCTCGGAATTCTGCCCTCCAGTTGATTGTTTGAGAGATTCAAGAATGAAAGGAAAGTGAGTTTTGTAAGCTGTACTGGAATTTGACCACTCAAGGTGTTCTGTGAGAGGTCTAAAGACTCTAGCTGGCTCAAGTTGCTTAATGCTGATGGAATTGCACCTGTGAAAGCATTGTTTGAGAAGTCGAGGACATGTAGTGATTTGAGTTCTCCGATTTCATCGGGTATAGATCCAGTGAACTTGTTGTTTGAGAAGTCAATGGAGGTGAAGATTGTAAGTATTTTTTCCAACTCCATCTCTTGGCCTTTGTTGGTAACAGTAACTGTATCCTGATAATAAATCTTACCAGTTCCACTGTCTGTAAATTGAAGGTAATTGAGCTTTGATGGGGCATCATCTTCATTAGCCATCATTGCTTGCCAAGTTGTCAAAACTCTACCAGGTACATTTCCACTAAAATTGTTGTGAGCTAGGTCTATAATTTGAAGGAATGGCCAAGTGCCATCAGTCTTATGACATCCAACGCCTCCATAAAACTTATTGGATCGCAAGACTATGACACGCAAGGTAGATATGATCTTCAAAAAGCATGGAAATTGACCTGTTATTTGATTCTTTCCAACGTTCAGAACTTGTAACTGCGGACAGTTGACAAGTGATTTTGGCAACTGACCTTGTATCTGATTATCACTAATGTCTAGTGTTTGCAAACTGCAATTGCGAGACAACTTGGCTACATTTCTAAGATTGTTTCTCCTTAGCTTCAGTACTAAAAGGGTTCTCATTGTAGTCAAGCAGTGAGGAACCGTTCCACTCAAGGAATTATACGACAAATCAAGAACCTCAAGGTAAAGTGACTTGCATATTGATTCAGGAATGATCCCTTGAAGGTTGTTGCTTGTGAGAGAGAAGTATTGGATTTTAAGAAGCATATCTCCAATGGTAGTCGGTATGGTAGTGTTGAAGTTATTCCTAGAGTAATCTAGATAATACATGTCAGGTGACGATGAAATTGGGATTTTCCCATGGAGCTGGTTAGAATGAAGGTCAAGGATTGACAAAGTGAGATTGATTGTAGGACCTTCTAGAGTTTCTAGAGAGTTGCATGAAAGATTTAGGTACTGGAGATCCTTGAACCTCCAAATCCAGTTGGGTATATTGCCCTGTATTTGGTTATCCGATAGATCCAACTCCAGCAACTCAGATTGATTTCTCAGGAAATGAGGGAATGTTCTTAACTTCACTGAACGCAACCACAGGGATCTAAATTGAGGAAAATAAGAGTAATTGGTAGCATCATGGCTAAGAGACAAGCTATTGTGTGAAAGATCAAGAAAATAAAGATTTCTGAGATGTTGAAGACTATCCAGAAGAAATGAGCCACTGAAATTGTTTGAAGAAAGATCAAGACTTTCAAGACCCTGAAAGTCAAAGATAGACATGGGTACTGGCCCTTCCAGATTATTTACACTCAAATCAAGATATTTGAGAAAGTATGAAGAGATATTAGAAATTTCAGGAAAATGACCAGAGAATTGGTTATCATCAAGATATAGAGACTCTAGCAAAAGAAGAGAAAACAGAGCTGATGGAATATTCCCATTGAGCATATTTCCACTTAAGTCGAGAGAGGACAGGTTAGAAAAGTTTTGCCAGGGGATGCAATTAATATTACCTGTTAGACTATTTGAAGAGAGGTCTATGTAAACCAATTGCGTAAGGTTTGCCATCGACCTGGGGATTGATCCTGTGAAATTACAGCCATTGATATCAATTGATGCAATTAATATTCCACGTAAGCTGACATAGGTCAGGTTAGAAAAGCTTTTTAAGGGATGCAATTAATATTACCTGTTAGACCATTCCAAGAGAGGAATATGGAAACCAATTGCGTAAGGTTTGCCATCGTCTTGGGGATTGATCCTGTGAAATTACAGTATCCGATATCAATTGTGGACAGCATCTTGAGGTTGCCAATAGAGTTTGGTAATACCCCTGAAAAATTAGTCCACCGTAGATCCAGCTCCTGAAGAGATCCATTTTTTGGAAATTCTGGCAAGGAACCATCAAGGTTTTCATTTGAGGAAAGGCTTATCTTACGGAGGGAAGGTAACTGAAAGATTTCTTTCGGAAATGTTCCCTGCAGGTTACAACGTGCGAGGTCCAGGGATGTCAAGTTTGAAAAGTTGGCAAAGAATGTCGGAACTGGAGCAGAGATGTTGTTCCAGCCCAATTGAATCATAGAGAGGGACTGGAGCTTAGCAAGAGAATCGTGGAAAGGGCCAGAAAGATTACATTGGGACAAGCTCAACACCCTAAGGTTGGGAAGGGAAGATGATATGGCTTGGCACCACTCACTCCCCCCTGCTGATATTTGGACAGAGTCAAGGTGCAACTCTCTAAGCTCTGTGAGGTTCTCTACCAGCATGTGTAAAGTTGGGATCTCAAGGGAATAACACCAAGAAATATCAAGAACTACCATCCTCGTCAAGCGTGAGATCTCAATGGGAATTTTCCCTGAATAATAATTGTAAGATAAATTCAGATACCTCAAGTTCATGAGCTTCCCGAATGCTGATGGAATTGATGAGCCGTTGCCAAGGTAGTTGTATGCCAAATTGAGGCTTTGAAGATTTTGAAGATGGAAGATACGGCTAGAATTGTCAAAACCACCTGAGATAGATTCACTGCTGATGTCAAGGCCCAGAACACTGCCATTGGTGCTGCAAGTAACGCCGACCCAAGAACAACAATCGGTGCTTGAGTTCCAGGTAATAAGCTTGGTGGAAAGAGAGGCATCAAATAAGAGGTCGCTCTTGAAATGGAGCAATGATTGTTGCTGGTCTGGTATACACTTGCTATTAACTACAGGGATGATGATGATGATGATAGTAACACAGAGCGAGACAAAGAAAAGGAAGAAATGAAGCTGATCAGTTTTCATTTTGGATTAGCAGAAAACTTGGTGGTTATGTGAAGAATTCTTAATGGTTACGTTGGCTTTTATAAGGTTAAAGAGGATAACTCATTAACTCTGAGATTTGTAACCACTGGAAATATTATGATGGAATGCAGAAGACTTTCGCCGGCCCTACAAGGACCATGAGAGTCAGTCACACTGGAAGCTAGGCTCTGTGTTCAAACAGTTGTATTGGAAAATGTTGAAAATTTTATTATTTAAATAGTTCATAGAACTGCTCCAAGTCAAGTCAGAATTCAGAAATTGGTAGCATTCACTAGACACCTACACATAGTTAATCTACAATAGTGTTCATCAGAAGACTCCATGTCGAAAAAGTAAAGCAACTGATTACACAAGTAGAAATAATGCAATTACATGACTATTGTCAGTTCTGTCACTGCCAACAAAGTATAGTTGGAATATAGTTGAAATGTGAACTACGTCTTGGTCAGTTTTGGTGGCTAATGCAGCTATATCTCAAAAGTAACGCAGAGAAGATGGCAATGAGATTACTGCGAAACCAGTTATTGATTATTATGAAAAGTTGAAGATGGCATTTTTGGGGAGTTGAGAAGTCTTTGGTCATGGTATATATATATATATATATATATATATTAAGGGTGCATGCTATATTCAACTAGTCAAATTGCATATTCAAATAGCCAAAAACAAGAAACTTGTCTGTAGCTCTTAGCTTACCACATGCATACTTAGTGCAGCATAAGGTTTCACGCGGATTCCTAGCAACTCCCGATTAAGATGCTCATACTTAATGAGTTAAAATCTAATTAAAACCTAAACATGATTATATTAAAGTAACAGACATTGTGCCACTAGCAAAAATTCAAAAAAAAAGAAAAAAAGGGGGAGCCGATTGTGGGGATGAGAAAGCTGACCTGGCAGGCGAAGGAGCCATCGAAATTGAACCAAGCATTGCCCCAAGGGACCATTCTGAGATTGACGACGGAGATGAGCCCGTTGTCGAAGATCTTGGCCAAATGGTTCACTATGAAATCGGCACAATAAGGACACAACGTCTTGTAGTAGAGAGTCACACTCATATTCTCTGCAGCATAAGATGGAGATGGGTTTAAGACGAAGAGGAAGAAGAAGAGGAAGAGTTTGGGAGATTAGATAATTAGATCACAAGGCTTGAGACTGTGTGTGGTTTATATTGGGATTTAAACTGTAGTGAATGCTTGTAACTGTCTCTACTTTTATGGTGGTGCGTAATTATATCTATCCCTGTGATAACCATGACAGTTGGAGGAGGTATCTGATTAACCTTGTCGGATTGAAAGCCAATTGCCAAGTCTCCCCAAAGTGCAACTTCTAGATTTTCATTCCTGCGAACATCAATAGACACATCCATTAATGTAAATGTAGTTTTGCTTGTTATCATAGTGCATTCAGTATATCAGATTGTTGAATTAAAAAATTTACACCAGGACATAGCTAAGGTATTCAGAACTGATTTACTTAACATTATTAAGGCTAGGTTTTGTTGGATGAGTGATTTGGTACCTAGTGTTCTGTAATATGAGTTCCCGTTTTTTTGTCAATCTGCCATCAATGGTGACGTCTTTAATTGGACACACCGTCTCCAGGCGTCCAATTACATCTGACGCAGCAAAGTTGTAGCATTTTTAATGCAAGACATATGTTTCACAACAGAAGATTGAGAACAAATGTGTTGACCTTGTTTGGTTTAGTTGCATAATTATAGAAATTGTAACATATATACCTGACAATATGGTGTCGTTGTTTTTCCGTGCAGGGAGCTCATTGTACTCCATCAGATGAAAACAATGTATAGGTATCGCAGACACCTCTTCAGTTATGAGTTTGAACACAGTTTTGTTGTTGAACAGCAGTTGTGCTACATGCGGTACAACACCTTGTGTGCCCTCTGATTAAACATGGTACTAAACTTAGTTATCGAATACACATGTCCTTCAGTTATATTGCCTAACACATCCTCAACGTCAGCTTCCTTGACCCAGGCATGAATCGAGTCACCCTGTATGTATAAGGATTAGCTAATATGGTTATTAAGTGAAATCAATCCGTATAGTATATAAAGCGATTCTATAGAAATTACATGTTCATCGACCAACACACATCCTAAACCCTCTGGTTGTTCTACAGGTCTATGAATTTTTCCTCGCCACATCCTACAGACACGAACTTTTATCTTGATGTCACCCCCTTCTAGGTTCGATGTCACGGACCCGGACGATTGACATGGTTACAGAGAGGGATGTGGCTACAAAAAGAAACAAAGTAAAAAAGATAAGCAGGGATAGAACCATATCAAAAGAGTAGACTACGCATAAAATGAATTTCTGTAGTTGTAGGCTTGCGTAAAAAATTAAAAACATTGACAGATACACTGGATTACTCATGATGTACCAGATCATATCAATGAATTTCTATTCAGCTTTAATATAAAAATGTTTTCTTATTTGACATATCAAATTCTTGAGAAATCTGGTTGAAAGGACAGAATAAAGAAGAAGAAAGCAGCTCAAATACCTGGGTTTTAGATTGTCCCGCAATCGTTGTTTCGGTCTTTGAATCCACCTGGAACAGGAAGCAGAATAAGAACTCAACAATAGAAAACAAAAGGCTGGGTCTTTGGTTGCACTGCCGGCTTTCTACAATGAGACATGCAAGCTCGAGTGAGGAACAACAGATGGAAACGTTCTCCATCCAAATGGAAGACACGTTAGGTCTTCGTGGAAGAAGAAGAAGACGAAGACGACACCACATCACCAACTATCCAAATAAACAAAGTCAAGGGCAGAAGAGTCTATTCAAACGAACAATGTCAGTTTTGTAAATAGAACGCGTTAAGGGGTAGCACCGTCCATTCACCATAGAAATGAACAGTGCTAGTTGGCTAACGCTATTATATAGAGAGTAATAATGTCATACTTTTGTAATCGCTACAAACTTTTCACATTCTGATCAAGCAGCAGATTGAGAGAATCTTTTACTTCTGAACTTCACAAATACACTTTCTCTGGTGGTGTGTGATTATGCCGTTTGATTAAACTAGTCGGACATTTTAGTGATTCAGTATTTGGATATGTAAATTCCATAAGTACAGAGGTAAAATTGTAAATAAGATTAACACAAGGACAGTTAATTTAAAAAATGGAAAGATAAGGTAAACGACAGAGAAATGAGGTAGCTAGCAGCTGGAAGAAGATGAGTGAGTAACTGAAAAGAAGAGAAGGGGGAGCCGATTGTGGGGATGAGAAACCTGACCTGACAGGCGAAGGAACGATCGGAATTGAGCCAAGCGTTGCCCCAAGGGACACAGCGTCTCGTGGTAGAGAGTCACACTCACATTCTCTGCAGCATAAGATTGAGATGGGTTTAAGACGAAGAGGAAGAAGAAGAGGAAGAGTTTGGGAGATTAGATAATTAGATCACAAGGCTTGAGACTGTGTGTGGTTTATATGTAAGACTACTATATTGCGATTTAAAATGTAGTGAATGCTTGTAACTGTCTCTACTTTTATGGTGGTGCGTAATCATATCTATCCCTGTGTGCCATATCATCTTCTTGCTTTCTTTCTCTGTTCATATTCCATGGAATCATCAAGAATGGATTCAAGCATTTGTTCACTATCATCGTATATGATAAATAAATGATGGCATTATATTTCACACCTTAACATTTCAAAAGCTTTCATCTATGAAATCCTCCCTGTTATTTCAACCAAATGGCCACAGAATTTATAAATACAAAACATAATTCCTCTTCATGCATGCTTCAGTTCCATAGGATGTGGTTGGCATAGAAAAAGTTGTCTTCACTATATTCAAAAGGCTGATTACTTCTTCTTCCAGCAGATTTCCATTGCAAAGGCCTTTGATACAATGCTGCACAAAGAAGGGAGACAATAAGTTGATATAACTATTTTCTACTTGCAAAATTTTCCCAAGAAAAAGAAAAGGAAAGCTGCACAGTTTGAAGCAATGTTGAATACATACCTTATTCCTTATTAGCCAACAACTGAGCTGTGTGTATTGCAATTGAGAACTATTTTCTTCAGTTCCTTTCGCTTATGTACACATGTCTTCTGTGACGACCAAACCTCTGTTCCAACTGAGGAAATACCTTCACAAGAATTCTATACACAGTTCTGTAATACCATATCCTCCATCTCTTGCAAAACATAAGTGATCCGACAGCAATTCCGAACCCATATATGAATCCAATCTCAACACTGATAACATTCCAATCAGTCTCATCTCCAGAATTTGGATGACTTTTTTCTGGTTCCGAAGTTGACAACCTTGTTTTGTTTTCTTCGGTCAAGGGAGGCCCGAACAATCCTTTGTTTCCTTCAAAGGAAGATTTTGGAAATGTTGTAAATTGATTACTGCTCGGAATTCTTCCCTCCAGTTGATTGTTTGAGAGATTCAAGAATGAAAGGAAAGTGAGTTTTGTAAGCTGTACTGGAATTTGACCACTCAATTTGTTCTGTGAGAGGTCTAAAGACTCTAGCTGGCTCAAGTTGATTAATGCTGATGGAATTGCACCTGTGAAAGCATTGTTTGAGAAGTCGAGGACATGTAGTGATTTGAGTTCTCCGATTTCATCGGGTATAGATCCAGTGAACTTGTTGTTTGAGAAGTCAACGGAGGTGAAGATTGTAAGTATTTTTTCCAACTCCATCTCTTGGCCTTTGTTGGTAACAGTAACTGTATCCTGATAAAATCTACCACGATGAATGTCTGTAAATTTAAGGTAATTGAGCTTTGATGGGGCATCATCTTCATTAGCCATCATTGCTCGCCAAGCTGTCAAAACTCTACCTGGTACATTTCCACTAAAATTGTTGTGAGCTAGGTCTATAATTTGAAGGAATGGCCAAGTGCCATCAGTCTTGGGACATCCAACGCCTCCATAAAACTTATTGGATCGCAAGACTATGACACGCAAGGTAGATATGATCTTCAAAAAGCATGGAAATGAACCTGTTATTTGATTCTTTCCAACGTTCAGAACTTGTAACTGCGAACAGTTGACAAGTGATTTTGGCAACTGACCTTGTATCTGATTATCACTAATGTCTAGTGTTTGCAAACTGCAATTGCGAGACAACTTGGCTACATTTCTAAGATTGTTTCTCCTTAGCTTCAGTACTGAAAGGGTGCTCAGTGTAGTCAAGCATTGAGGAACCGTTCCACTCAAGGAATTATTTGACATATCAAGAACCTCAAGGTTATGTGAATTGCATATTGATCCGGGAATGATCCCTTGTAGGTTGTTGCTTGCAATAAAGAAGAATCAAGTGTTAAGAAGCATATCTCCGATGGCAGTCGGTATGTTAGTGCTGAAGTTATTCTGAGAGTAATCTTGATAATACATGTTAGGTGACAATGAAATTGGGATTTTCCCATGGAGCTGGTTAGAATGAAGGTCAAGGATTTCTAGAGAAGTGAGATTGATTGTAGGACCTTCAAGAGTTTCTAGAGAGTTGCATGAAAGATTTAGGTACTGGAGATCCCTGAACCTCCAAATCCAGTTGGGTATATTGCCCTGTATTTGGTTATCCGAAAGATCCAATTCGTACAACTCAGATTGATTTCTGAGGAAATGAGGGAATGTTCTTAACTTCAGTGAACGCAACGTCAGGAAATCAAATTGAGGAAAATAAGAGTAATTGGTAGCATCATGGCTAAGAGACAAGCTATTGTGTGAAAGATCAAGAAAAGAAAGATTTCTGAAATGTTGAAGACTATCCAGAAGAAATGAGCCACTGAAATTGTTTGAAGAAAGATCAAGACTTACAAGACCATGAAAGTCAAAGATAGACATGGGTATTGGCCCTTCCAGATTATTTACTCTCAAATCAAGATCTTTGAGATAGTATGATGAGATATTAGAAATTTCAGGAAAATGACCAGAGAATTGGTTATAAGAAAGATATAGAGACCTTAGCAAGGGAAGAGAAAACAGAGCTGATGGAATATTCTCATTGAGCATATTTCCACTTAAGTCGAGAGAGGACAGGTTAGAAAAGTTTTGCCAGGGGATGCAATTAATATTACCTGTTAGACCATTATAAGAGAGGTCTATGAAAACCAATTGCGTAAGGTTTGCCATGGACTTGGGGATTGATCCTGTGAAATTACAGCCACTGATATCAATTGATGCAATTAATATTCCACGTAAGCAAAGGAGATGCAATTAATATTACCTGTTAGACCATTCCAAGATAGGCCTATCTCCTCTAGATTCTTGGCCCCGCTGAATGATGGAATTGAACCTTCAAACTTGTTATCATACATCCACAAGGAAACCAATTGCGTAAGGTTTGCCATCGACTTGGGGATTGATCCTGTGAAATTACAGCCACCGATATCAATTGACGCAATTAATATTCCACTATGACAGGTTAGAAAAATTTTGTCAGGTGATGCAATTAATATTACCTGTTAGACCATTTGAAGAGAGGTCTATGTAAACCAATTGCGTAAGGTTTGCCATCGACTTCGGGATTGATCCTGTGAAATTACAGGATCCGATACTAATTGTGGACAGCATCTTGAGGTTGCCGATAGAGTTTGGTAATACCCCTGAAAAATTAGTCCCCAATAGAATTAGGTCCTCAAGAGATCCATTTTTAGGAAATTCTGGCAAAGAACCATCAAGGTTTTCATTTCCGGAAAGGCTCATCTTACGGAGGGAAGGTAACTGAAAGATTTCTTTCGGAAATGTTCCCTGCAGATTACAACTTGCGAGGTCCAGGGATGTCAAGTTTGAAAAGTTGGCAAAGAATGTCGGAACTGGAGCAGAGATGTTGTTCGAGTCCAATTGAATCACAGAGAGGGACTGGAGCTTAGCAAGAGAATCGTGGAAAGGGCCAGAAAGATTACAACCAGACAAGCTCAACACCCTAAGGTTGGGAAGGGAAGATGATATGGCTTGGCACCACTCACTCCCCCCTGCTGATATTTGGACAGAGTCAAGGTGCAACTCTCTAAGCTCTGTGAGGTTCTCTACCAGCATGTGTAAAGTTGGGATCTCAAGGGAATAACACCAAGAAATATCAAGAACTACCAACCTCGTCAAGCGTGAGATCTCAATCGGAATTTTCCCTGAATAATAATAATTTTCAGATAAATTCAGATACCTCAAGTTCATGAGCTTCCCGAATGCTGATGGAATTGATGAGCCGTTACCAAGGTAGTTGTCTGCCAAATTGAGGCTTTGAAGATTTTGAAGATGGAAGATACGGCTAGAATTGTCAAAACCACCTGAAATAGATTCACTGCTGATGTCAAGGCCCAGAACACTGCCATTGGTGCTGCAAGTAACGCCGACCCAAGAACAACAATCGGTGCTTGAGTTCCAGGTAATAAGCTTGGTGGAAAGAGAGGCGTTAAATAAGAGGTCGCTCTTGAAATGGAGCAATGATTGTTGCTGGTCTGGTATACACTTGCTATGGACTACAGGGTTGATGATGATACTAACACAGAGCGAGACAAAGAAAAGGAAGAAATGAAGCTGATCAGTTTTCATTTTGGATTAGCAGAAAACTTGGTGGTTATGTGAAGAATTCTTAATGGTTATGTTGGCTTTTATAAGGTGAAAGAGGATAACTCATTAGCTCCTCTGAGATTTGTAACCACTAGAAATATTATGATGGAATGCAGAAGACTTTGGCCGGCCCTACAAGGACCATGAGAGTCAGTCACACTGGAAGCTAGGCTCTGTGTTCAAACGTTTGTATTGGAAAATGTTGAAAATTCTTTTATTTAGATAGTTCATAGAACTGCTCGACTATGGGGTCATGCAGACCGCAGTATTATAAAAGTGTAAGAAGTATATGATATTGTGGTGATGGAATTGGTCGCTTTCAAGGTTACTGTGGAAAGAGGCTACCATGAGATGTGTGGTTGTTGCATGACTATGAAGTCTTCCCCATCTGCAGAAGGCTGTTTTCTTCAATGTAAATTTCCTACTAATTTGAATATTTGATGTAGATGTTAATATGGAAGCTCAAAATAGTTCATCAAACTGAGGCATTGTTAATATGGAACCTTAAAATAGTTCATTACATCAGGTTGAATGCTTAAGAGCCTCAGTTTTTGAATTATGTCAGTAAAAGCAACAATGCCTCAGTTCATCAGAGTTAAAAGTTTAAAGCTCAGATGATCAGATGAAGTAACAGAAAATCCTTTTATTAAGACATATAATTGCCCTTTAGAGGGGCTAAGGAATTCTGAGCTGGTTCTGATGATAGATAGGATGGCTTGACTTCCAGGTCTTCCGCAATTTTCTAGAAATTAAACATAGGATGGCTTGACTTCCAAGTCTTCCGCAATTTTCAGAAGAAAAACCGAGTCGTAGTTAACAGAAGACAGAAGGCTAAGGAAATTTCAGTGATGTTATAGTGTAGGGTATTTATCGAAAGCAACGGATGTCCAGAATTTCCACCTATAAACCAAAAAATTGAAGATGACAAATTATCACATTCAAGCACATACTAGTCTCAGTAAGAACAAACAGCAAAGCGATCCTCGGTCGTAGTACATGGAGGTCCATATTACAGAATAAGTTCGGTCCAGGCCCAATCAAAGGCCCAAATCTGATTGATCCCCTCCCACTGCACGTCAGTCAAAAGTCAAAACCCTGACTCCATTTCCAACCTTCGTCAAAAACCAGACCTTCAAACCCCGAAAGCTCTCATCTTTCCTCCAATGGCTAGCTTCCATCAACTTTAACCCATTCGAAGGCTGGTTCCGAAAACCCCCAAATCCACTCCCACCCATCAACCTCCTCTCCCTCGCCGACTCCTTCTGTTGAGGATCATGGCATCAATGTTTCATCAGCTAGGCTATTCTATTCACAAAATCCATGAATGCCTCCTTCTCAACCTCAGTCAACTGCTCGGCCTCGATTAGCTTATCATTCCACTCCTCAAGTTCGTCAAATTGCCAATCGAATCGTAAGACCAGTGGCGCTTCCGGCTCCCTTGGGAAGAGTATATCAACCTCAGTATCGATCGGCTTCTTCGAATTCTTCTCCTCCTCCTCCTTCGGCATACAATACTGGAACCAGAACCAACGGTACTCCTTCATCTGCTTAATGCTCCCCTTCCTCTGCGTGCATCCCAGCACGAAAATCTGAGGCAAGTTTGAACCACCAGACGACTTGGCTGCTCTCTCGGAACTCCAGCCTTCTCTTTGCTCCTCGTTGCGGTGGAGGCGCCTGTTGAAGTTGCAAATTAAATAAATGATGCTACTGTTCTTTTGGAGGCTATCTTGATGGCAATCACGTTTTACTTTTTCTACCTATTAGCTATTGCATGCTATATATCTAGCTAGGCCATTTTGGTTGAATAAGGCATGTTTATTATTTTCTCATATGCATGGTGTAATAAATCAAGGGGTTAAATGCACCAACAGTGTTTGAACTCTTGGAGGACTGTCAATATGGTACCCGAACTTTTAAATGTATCAAAGTGATACCTGGACTTGTATTTTTGTACCAACGTCGTACCTGTCGTCATTTTCCGTCACAGCTCTGTTAGTTCATGTCACATGTGACGCACGTGACTGAAAAAAAGAGTGACGGAAAATGACGTGAACTAACAGAGCTGTGACGGAAAATGACGACAGGTACGACGTTGGTACAAAAATACAAGTCCAGGTATCACTTTGATACATTTAAAAGTTCGGGTACCATATTGACAGTCCTCCAAGAGTTCAGACACTGTTGGTGCATTTAACCCTAAATCAAGACATTGCATTCATTGTTTTGTCTACTATGTTTTGTTATAATTCCTACATAAGGATCCAGCTAGTACGTATTGTATAATCTCAATTAACTCATTGAAGAATTCATCAATCAGAGAAGTAGATAGTTTTCCATTTCTCTATTCATTTGCTTTGTTATTCTTGCTTCGTTCTTGAAAGTATGAGTGAGAGTGTGGTATGATTTGTTTATAAACTTATCACTCGTTGTAGTTGGTGTTAAATTGAAAGTCTAAATACCAACAGTGCCACCACTGCCACCAGATTCGGAATCAGAACCATAGGATCCCATATATTTCTAGTCTCCGTCTACGCGAAGAGGTAGACTTTGTTGCTCCTGATTCCGTTGAATTTGCCTCCTTCTTCAAATTCCTTCTCGAGATTCGAGAAATCCCAGTCATGTTGGTACACTGAGTCCAAGCGATCCAACTCCGTCCCAACCAGGAATGGCACCTTCCACAGGTCATCGAGGTTGCGCTGCTCCTTGACGTACTCCGGTTCCGCCAGCGGCCGAGAGGCCCTGACGCGCTTGTGACGATGGCGGCCTCCTCCGTCTTTCGTTTGGTTCCTTTCCTCATTGTAAAGGTTTGAGTCAAACGGCTGGGTTTAGTGAAGATTTTGTATTGTAAGCCCTAGAAATCTATACGCACGCAGAAAAATTAAATGAATAAAGGATTTTTTTTTTCTTTTTTTTTCTTCTTGTTCTTGTTTTGGCCCGTGAAAACGAAGCTAGAGAATTGTAATGAGAGGCGGACGGTTTCGTTTGAGTGATCCGGTGGTGATGTATTTATAGACTACAATTCCTTACTCAATCAAGATTGGAAAACTTTATCGTAATAGGATTATGACGAGCGTTACGTGGTTCTCTTAATGAAAAACTCATAAACAATCTTAATTTAAGTAGATTATACTCAAAATTTCAAATATAATTTCATTCAGAGTATCGAATTAATTAAGACATTTTCCTAAAACGAAACTTAAAATATGAACTCAATCAATCTAATTTACTTCAAACACATTTTTTATAGTCTTATGTTAAGACTTCCTTGTATCACTACATGATGATTTTGATTGGTGTTGTTTGAGATTTAGTTTCGGGAAGTCTTATAAGATATATTGTATTGTGGAATTCTGTGTTTCTATATTAGTTGTGCTATTTAATTCTAGAGGTTGACATGACTTGAAGATACTCTAAGCATGCTGAGCAAGAATATATGCATGTATGGCCATGTTGATTCTTATTAGCAATGATCCAACTCTTTTATTTGCTTACTAGTTGTCTCTGGAACTCTATGTTACCTTTGTTCGAATACGAATATGACATACTCGAGCACCAAAATTCTTGATCCCAACATGTAACATACTATACATTCGTACTCATCAAAGTGCAGGCATGTGATAATTGTAGCACTTTGTAAGAACAAATAAGAAATTATCGAAATCAACATTACTGTGTAGTGATTGATGCCATGATATTAGGTACCGGTTTGCTGATTCAGATTCCTAACCAAGTAATGAACATGGAAGTACGTACCTTAGTTGTGGATATGGGGGTGATTACAGATTAGTGAATGGTGATGGAACTGATCTCAGAGTCAACATCCTACCACCCTTCCAAGATTTTAATGTCGACCCAAACTTGCCAATGCTATTGTGACAATGAGGTGCTGAAACGCTCTTTGGGTTTGGAGACGCTGACTTCACACAAATAGAGCTAGGTCGGCTCGTTTTAGTTCTATCCAATGCCTCACAAATTTCATCTTCGGGGATCGCCTCAAGATGCTTTTCAACTTTTCAAGCCTAGGAGATGATGACAGACTAGAATGCATGAAGAGAAATTTGTTCACATGTCCTATTGAGATCAGTGGTTGGGATCGGAGTTGGACTGGAGGAGGTCTGCAAGATTAAACGAAAAAGTTTCAAACATGTATAAAATATATAATTAAAATTTGTTTAGTTCTTATGATTTGAAGTCGACATATGTTTAGTCATTGTAGTTTTATTTTAATCTGAATAATTCTTAAAGTCACATTTTTTCATCTAAATAGTACTTATGATTGTATTTTAATTTGAATAGTCCTTACAATCATGATTTTTCATTAAAATAGTCATTCCGACAATTTTACCAATTAAAGGTCATAAAGATTATTTGGATGGAAAATCATGATTTTAAAGACAAATTAAAATAAAACCATAAGGACTAAACAAATATCAACTTCAAAACACAAGGACTATACAATATTTTAATCTCAATGAAAAACTCATAAGCAATCCTAATTTAAGTAGATTATACTCAAAATTTCAAATATGATTTCATTCGGGGTATCGAATTAATTAAGATATTTTCCTGAAACGAAACTTAAAATATGAACTCAATCAACAATGACTTTCAAACGAAACGTTTGATTTACTTCAAACACATTTTTTGTAGTCTTATGTTAAGACTTCCTTTTGGGGAAGTCTAATTATCAAATATATTGTATTGTGGAATTATGTGGTTCTATATTAGTTGTGCTATTTAATTCTAGAGGTTGGCATGACTTGAAGCATGCTGAGCAAGAATATATGCATGTATGGCCATGTTGATTCTTATTAGCAATGATCCAACTCTTTTATTTTTTTGATTCAAAAAAATAAAAGAGTTGGATCATTGCTAACTCTTTTATTTTTTTGAATCAAAAAAATAAAAGAGTTGGATCATTGCTAATAAGAATCAAGTTGGATCTTTTATTTGCTTACTAGTTGTCTCTGGACTTCTATGTTACCTTTGTTCGAATACGAATATATATGACATACTCGAGCACCAAAATTCTTGATCCCAACCTTAACATACATATACATTCGTACTCATCAAAGTGCAGGCATGTGATAATTGTAGCACTTTGTAAGAACAAATAAGAAATGATCGAAATAAGAAAAACAACATTACTGTGTAGTGATTGATGTGTTTATGAGATTGAGCCATGATATTAGGTACCCGTTCGCTGATTCAGATTCCTAACCAAGTAATGAACATGGAAGTACGTAACTTAGTTGTGGATGGGGGTGGCGTTTGGACTTCCCGGCGTCGACCATGATTTAGTGTTGAGAGGTTGTGTCATCTCTCCGGGAGGGATTGCTTTCGATCGAGGAGGAAAGGATGGGGTCGATCTAGCTTCAGGTGTGGTTGGCTGGTTCGCTCGTCTTCTCTCGGCGGGTGTGGCTGATTGGTGGATGTCAGATGATGGAGGGTGGCTGCCGCAGAAGATGGTCGTAGGTTGGAAGAGGAAGGAAGTGGAAACAGATTGGTCTTGGATCTGGGCCTTTGGGCTTAGGTCTGGGCTTAACCCTTTTTCTGTTGTTCTATGTGTAGAAGACTCTTCCTTTGCGTAGGGCAGTCCTAGAGTTATCATTTTCAATAAGCTAGTCTGCAAGCATTAGTTTTTGCTTCTACATTTGTTTCATTTCGGATTTTGTTTGGTTTTTTAATTTTAAACTTTGATAGGTGATTACATTTGATTACTCTAGGGTAGTCTCATGATTTGATTAGTACGTGACTCTTCTGAATTAAGTCATGTGTATGTAATTTTCCTCCTTACTACGAGGTCATATGTCTTTGCTCTCAAAAAAAAAAATTATGAAGATCATTACATTCTCGGCCCGTTGCCTCACAATAGACAGACATACATTTAGAAACGTAGGCTTAACAATTGGGCTCAATTTGCCTCCACCTTTTTCTTAAAAGTGAACAAAAATTAAAAGTGAAATTCTTACTAGAGCAATCAATTGTTTTAACGAGAATTATAGTGTTACGCGATTATAAATTGCTCTAAAGAGAATTACAGTCTGTCATAAAATTATAAATTGCTCTCGAGAGAATTACACTAGTTGCTAGATTATGCAAATGAGATTATAACGGACTCACTATTCACTCCTTTTAACTATTTACCCCATTGTTTTCTGTTTTACTGTTGGTTTTTTTTTTTTGACTATAGTTTCCTTCCCTCTCTAAAATCTAAATACTTTTGAGCAACCAAGACGCAGTGTGAGCAGAGCAGAGACTAAAACCACGTTGCTAATAGTAATCGTGTACTTCACTCCCTCACTCCTAAACCTCTCCACAATGGCCGATACTATACGGGTTGAGGGGGCACCTGAAATTGTCGGCCGAGCGGTGGCAGCTAAACGACGCCGTCGCGATTGGAGGCTGATCTTCCCCTGCCTTCGGAACCCAACTACGTGCAACTTACGGTCCAGCCGTCTGCAGCTCATCACTCCTATCCTGGTCAGGCGGTTATGCTGCCCTTCGGATTGTATCCTCCTCAACAATTGGTGCTCCAAGTCCCACCTCCTCCACCACTTGTCATGCTGGTTCCATTGATCATCTACTTCCCCCCGCAGCCTGTAGCTATTTACATGTTCTATCCTGGTCAGGCTATGATGCCGCACTTTCCGGCGCAGTTTGAACCGCCGCCACCTGGTACGGAACCAGTGAGGGCCCAGCTCCACCCTTCTATCTTCCTCAACAGCAGTTTGAGCACCCAGCTCTACCACCCTTCTATCCTCCTCAACAGCAGTTCATGTACCACCCAGCTCTACCACCCTTCTATCCTCCTCAACTGCAGTTCGTGTACCAAGTCCCACCTTCTCCACCATTTGTCATGCTGCCTCCTCCTCTGGAGAATGAAGATGAAGCGCAGCCTCCGCCACCGCCTCAGCCACAGTGAGTTCCATGGCTTGGAGCAGGTCAGAGTGAGAGTTAAACCATTAATAGGCTCGCTCATCATGCAAGGGAGAATCGTACCATCATTCATATTGTTGTTCAGTGTATTGCTCTGTTTTAGGCTTTCAGCATTGAAGACTTTAATTGTCTGCTTGAAAGCGAGGTTAAGTGATTCTTGAAATTACAGATTAGCTTGTGTCTTTGAAGTTGTTGATATGATCATATATGAAAGGGACAAGGTTTCCATATTTTGTGAATGATAAGGGATTTGTAGGAGGCCTCTTTCATTTTGTTGGTCTACTATGAAAACAAGCAGCAAATTTTAATTCATCTGGCTCAGTTTCATATATAAGATAGAACTCTAAAGCTCAGATGTTGGATTCCTTTGGAGGGGGTGTTGGCGAATTTCCATTGCAAATGCATCAGGTTTCTACCACCAGCGACTTGGTCTGGTGGTACAGCACCAGAAACTTCTTTCAAGTCCTCTTCCCCAAGTTTCACCTTTATGGAGCCAATGTTTGCACGTATCTATCTAGGTTCTTTATCTTTGTTGTGCCTTCAGTGGAACCAGAATGTCAGTATGAAACTGATCGAACTACAAATTTATGTGTGTTTTATCAATGAAGTAATCAAGTAATGCGTGTGCAAATGAATCATAGAAACCAAGTTAATGAGGACTTGAGGAGCATCATTAAGTACTGTCTCTCATTATAACTAACCTACTTCATTTGTATGAGGTCCATATACAGAATTTCATTATCTTAACTCTTACATACCTTGCCAACAAGAATTTCATTGGCATGACCAGTTCCGTATTATATCAGATATGTCAAAGAAAGTGATTCCTTTACTGAAGGATGCTTTATAATGGCGATTCCATCCTCTTCAGCACCAGGATACTTTGAAACCTGATGAAGTTAATGCCATTATTGGATATTAGAAATAAACTAAACAATGAAACAAAGCTACTGAAAGGATGTTATTCAAGAATTAAGGAAAATGCAGGAGGAATATCATATCTGACGTCAAATCCTTGAGTTCCTAGTTTAACCTTTGGGACCTGTATTTCCTTCTGTTCAGCCATTTGTTCGATTTCTTGCTGCAAATGATTACTATTGAGCTGTACGTGAATGGGGATTGTGAAGAGTGAAGTTCAAGATTTACAAAACTGTATAATCAGCTGTTTTTGAAATTGTAGTTGGCCATATGATTTTGTGGTTATATATGTACTCATACACGGGCAAGTGACATCATTGATTTGTTGTCCTAGGCTCATTGCAGTAGAGATGGAGTCTCAAAAGTAACAAGCCAAATATCAATTAATGATCAATAAGGAACTAAGAATACATAGAAGGGTAATAAGGAACTAGGAATACATAGAAGGGTTTAATGTTTCTTGAATAAGTACTCAAATGGGACTTCCATATCTTTTGCAAAGAGTGGTAACCTAGTCCGGGAACTGGTGTTGGCAACCGCACCCCTGGGATCAACAGTGGAAAAGTGTCTACACGATTCTGCAATGGAATGTCTTTTATCCGGATGGCAGGCCTTGGTGCAGACTTTCGAATATTGTACTCGCAGATGTAATTAGCATTATTGCGAGGATAACAACACAGTGCATACAATTTATCATCATTTGGGTGGAAAGCCAGAGGCTTCCAATACAAACTCGCTAAGATTCCGTCCAGGACAATCTTCTCTTTCAAACACCATGTCACCCTTTTCCTTCCAACTCCATCCATCTCATGATCATCTTCTTTCAAGTCCCATACATAAAGAATAGGAGATGGAGGTTCACTATAAAACTGGCAAAAACTCAGACGCCCCCGGAAAACAGTGAGGCACTGCTCGCATGAGGAAGAAGCAGACAAGCCTGCATCTACATCAGGCTTGGATACAAAACTGTAATGGAAGTTATGGTTTGCCGGAACAGTAGCAGCACTAGGTATGCAACTGTTGTCAAACTCGTAAGGGTCTAAACCAATAACAAGGCCACTGGAGACTAACCAGTACAACGTTCCTTTGCAAGCAATGCCTACATTGTTGACACTGCTTCTAATATCCTCATATGTAACCCCTTGCGGGAATGGAACTACTTCTTGTGTCCATTGACAGGTTTCGGAAGAGATAATCTCCACCTTGAATAATGCAGATTCTTTCTCACATTCGAGAATTCGCACAACCTTGCACCTATGGTAGGAATCACATATGAGCCCCACGAGTACATGGGCTTGGTGGCATTGAGGAGCGGGAGGAAGAGGAAAACAATGGTTGGTGTATGGATTGCTGATGTAATAGCACCTGATCAGAGTCGCGCACCACAAAACTAGGTCATTGCATGTCCCAGCCACAGCATTGTATATGTGACTGAATTTGAGAACATTCGACACCCTTGTGTGGTCCAGTGGAATTGTGAAGGACTGTGTTTCAAGTGCACAGGTACGGACAAACATGAGCGTAGTTTCAAAAGGGGGATTGTGTTTTTGGAGACTTAAAAAGTGGGCATGGAAACAAGGTTTGGAGATCAGAGTCAACCAAGATTTGGAGACTCGCTTGCATTGAACAATAGTGTTGCGAGGAAGTCGACAAAGGATATCTACCAATAAACACTCCGGGAGTTCATCGATCAGGTCTTGTGGTGCTGCAACAGACTCGGAGCTTAGAGCTTTGCTTCGTTTGCTAGTAGTAACATCTCCCATTGGGGCATGAATCGAAAAATGTTATTGGGATCTTGCATAGCAAAACTACAGAAGTAGAGAGACAGCATATAAATACACACACATATGGAGAAGATGGAACCGGATTGAAGTAAAAGACTAGTTCGCACATAACTCTAGGTGTATATATATGTCATGGATGAATAAGATCATCAATATACCATATTAATTCGGAAAAGGTGTCCCAGCTTATATAGGATCCCTTCTTATTACGAAAATTATTTCACTAGCTAGTACACTTTTTATAAGAGCAGCAGCACCAACTATGAGAAATCCACCAATCCACATATGCTGTGTGAACAATGAAAGTCGTGTACCATGGATAAGGGGGCATCAACCTTATTCAACAAAAATAAGTTAGCAAATCACGTATTACAGACAAAAGATGACTAATTTACAATTCAGTCTATCGATCAAAGTTGTAACTAAACATATAAGGATCAAATCTTACAAATATAACAAGAGAAAATTATATAATAGCATATGACTAAATTTAAAAACACTAAAACCCCACTTTCAATATTTTCTGTACAAATTAAAACATAAGTGCAGACCTAAACTAATGGTACTAGATCTGATTTATATATATATATATATATATATATATATATATATATATATGGGTATTAGACCAAACCTACATCAAAGCCATATATGATTAAGTGTCGCCATTGCCCATAAATGTAGTGGTGTGTGCGCATATATCACCTAACCAACTCTCACTGCTACAGTCAAAGAATTTGCTATTTACTCCTACAAGCAATCAAGCTTTTCACTCCCCCTTCTCTTGTGAGATTCAAGCAATCAACTTGTACACTTGTGCATCAGCTCTTAGTATTCACCCTTGTTTGATGGGTTTGAACTTGATACTCAGACCCTCGGGAGAAAAAAGCTCTTGTAGGGTTCGAATCATCACTTGATGAGGAAGCAAAATGTGGTTGCCTATAGTATGCGAATCCCATGAGGAAGAACTCGATTGGAACAAGCATGGCGTTTGGGGAGCTCTTCTGTTACCAACGAGCCACATGACTGAACCTGTGAAGAAGTAAACCACATAAGCCTGTTCATTTTCATTCCTTAGTAGTAGAGAGTAGAGACTGATGCAAAAAGAAAAAAGGGATGCTTGTGAAGAAGATACCCAAGCATCTTTATATTTCATCTGAAAATTAATTGGAAGTTATGAGACCGACACTCTTGGACTGAATAATAGTCTTGGCCTCTTGGGAGGAAGTCGACAAATGATTTCAATCAATAAAGAGTCGGTGAGTAGTAACATCTCTCATTTTAAAATGTTCTCGGCTCTAGGGTTACATAGCAAAACTACAAAAGAAGAGACGCAACTTACACACACATGGAGATGATTGAACCAAATTGAAATAGGTTAAAATCTAATGGTTCATGATTAATATCACATCTTTTTATGTGAATCAACGATTGAGATCGACTCGTATGATAAAATATTTAAATAAATAAAAAATTATTAGTAAATATACTGGTATGGTACAACATACCTTATATTCTGAAAAATGTACTTACCATTGCTATACCAACATACAACAATCGCTACGGTACTACCGTCCCAAGCTTTTGGTACCAAACTGGTACATTTACCAACTAGTTTGGTTCGGCTGGTTTCCGCCTTCCGGTTGGTTTGGTTTGGGACAAAAATGCCAGCTCTCTTCGTCCACCATCACTCGTGACTTCTCACCAAAGCCCATGAATCGGGCCCTCTCTCTCACAAAGGAACACAAAAGAAACGTCTTTACAATACGATAGTTGTTCTTTACTAGCCACAAGGATTATTCCAATTGTGTCAACTCATCCACAATGGAATGATGATTGAGTATTGAGCATTACCTATCAAAGAGTCGTATAGATCAAACTTTTCTTAAAGATAAAAGGTTATATGCGATGGCTGAAAATGACCAATTTTCTTTGTTATCCAATGATGTTTGCAACTTTGCATTGTCAATTTGTCATCCTCCAATATGCATTCACATCGCTTTGAAGCTCAGTCATCTTGGAAGCAAGTTAACCTTATCAACCAAACCATACCGACCTTATCAACCGAACCATATATCGACAAAGTCATCCAACATACTCCATCATCTTGTGCCCCATTTTCACTGTTGTGTCATAGCACATCCAAACGACATGTGTGTCTGTGACATCCCAACCAAGTCAGCACCTGTGATCTAAGCCCTCCCCGAGAAAATGTGAAACCATATCTTCCCGCACCCAAGGAATTAGATGCATGTAACTCACACCAGAAACCAAGGAATCAGTTCAAAGTAAATATCTTTAACACCCTTTGCTTGCTTCTTCAACCATTTCAGCTAGACTTGAGCTCAATTGCTTGCTCATTCACGGTTGAGGTTGTAATGAAAACCTCTGTTTTCATACCTCTGTACAGAAACTACATCATTTTCTTGAATCTCTCTTCTCTCTTGGTGGCTTCTACTCTCTTGGTTATATACAATCCCCACTCTTCACAAATCATAGTTCAAACCATTCAGAGCAACAATGAGCTGCAAGGCTGCAATGGGTTTCTTGGCATAGGTGATTATGAAGACAAGTGTATGTACCTCAAATCCAAAAACCCATGTGTCTCCAAAGGCTATATTGATTATCTTTACATCTTCTATTGCAGTTTCGGTACTTGCCCTCTTGTTGGTTATGGCTTTTTGTTGTGTTGGCTTCTGGTTTTGTTCTATCTATTGGGTAATACAGCTTCAGAGTACTTCTGTGCTTCACTTGAGAGTCTATCAAGTCTCTTAAAACTGTCCCCTACCATTGCTGGGGTCACTCTTCTCTCCCTTGGTAATGGAGCCCCTGATGTCTTCTCCAGCTTTGTTTCGTTTATGGGTAAAGATGGGTCGACCAACATTGATGTTGGTCTCAACACAATTCTGGGAGGTGCCTCTTTTGTGTCATGTGTTGTGGTTGGGATCATCAGCGTTTCAATTCGCAAGAGGCGTGTTCGAGTTGAGAAATCTGACTTGGTGAGAGACACCTGCTTCTACCTTTTGGTTGTGTTATGCTTGATTCTGATCTTGATTCAGAAAGAAATAGATGTATGGGCTTCCATGGCTTTCTCTACACTTT
Source organism: Fragaria x ananassa (assembly GCA_034370585.1). Lineage (NCBI taxonomy): Eukaryota > Viridiplantae > Streptophyta > Magnoliopsida > Rosales > Rosaceae > Fragaria > Fragaria x ananassa. Next base: position 1,631,942 of record CP139753.1, read on the forward strand.
ATATTGTTTATGTGATTGTGGTTTATGTATCACATCGGAATTCTAGTAAACCAAGCGAATCATACACTACTAGTTTAACCAACCATAGTCATGACTTGAATGTACCAATCCTGAGTAGCATGGAGAGGGGTGAAAGTGAAGAGCTCGGTGCTTTAACTTCTGCAGTAGAAGTAAAGAAAGGGTGCTGTCAACTCCCCAAACCATCCGATTCGTGTCGAATGTTGATCTTCATACTTGAGTTGCCTCTGTATGTTCCCAGGAGATTGACAATTCCGGTTGTTTCTGAAGGGAGATGGTCTAAGCCGTATGCAGTTGCCTCAGTGACACTAGCACCAGTGCTATTGTCATCCCTTTGGAACCATCAGTATGCAAACGCTAGCTTCCAGAAGAGCCTCTTGATCTATTTGATTGGATTGACTATTGGACTAGTTTTCGGGTTTGTTGCATTTATGTCAACAGAGAGGTCAAACGCACCAAAGAAATGCTTACTTCCTTGGCTTGCTGCTGGCTTCTTGATGAGTGTTGCTTGGAGTTACATTATAGCTCAGGAACTGGTGGCCTTGTTAGTCTCAATAGGGTACATATTAGGTATTAGTCCTTCGATATTAGGACTGACAGTCCTTGCTTGGGGTAATTCACTTGGGGATTTGATAACCAATTTGACCATGGCTTTGCATGGAGGACCAGAAGGAGCACAGATTGCCTTTTCTGCCTGTTATGCTGGTCCTATCTTCAACACTCTGTTTGGATTGGGGATATCATTTGTTGGCGCTTCTTGGTCCAAATACCCTTCTGCTGTTGTCATTCATGGAGATCCATACCTCTTGGAGACTCTGGCTTTGTTAGCAGGAGGCTTGCTTTGGGCACTTGTGGTGTTGCCAAGGAGAGATATGACCCTTGATGGGGTTTTGGGGGTTGGTCTTTTAGTTATATACATAATTTCTATATCTTTGCGGTTATTTCAAACAGAATTATAACATAACTGAAATCTAGTAAGGCGAGTGTGTATACAATTAAGCTTTTGTTGTAATTTGGTGATTACAGCTTTATGTAACAGAAACTGGAGACACTGCGTTTCTGAATGATGATTCTTTATGGAATCTTAAGTCATGAATGTTTGTGGATGATTACTGAGCTATGAAACTCGTTTAGTCATTTTTTTATGGTATAAGAATGTGTGTTGATACTTCATTATTTCAATTGTCTGTGGTACTGAATGAGGCTGTTAACATTTTGATCCAGTTTGATATGAACTGGTACATACCTGCTTTGTTATCAGATAATCAAACTCCGTCGATATGGTCATATGGTAGGTTTGCTTGGACAAATGTTTTTGGCCAATTTAGTCTCACAAGTTTCAGACAAAATAAATATAAACCAATTAAATGGACATTATACTTGTGTAATTGGGGAGGAAAAAAAAATCTAACGTATACCATCTAACCAGTCCTGAGTCCTGACCACTATAATCAAAGAATTTGCTACTGTTTATTTAGACAAATGCCTATGCATATACCACGTACCTAACCGACTCTCACCGCTAGTCTGCTACAACCAAAGAATTTGCTATTTACTCCTGTAAGCCATCAAGTCCCCTTCTCTCGTGAGATTTATACAACAAGCAATCAACTTGTACACTCGTGCATCAGCTTTTAGAATTCACCCTTGTTTTGATGGGTTTGAGCTTGATACCCAGACCCTCGGGAGAAAAAAGTTCTGGTGCTATGGACAAACGGCTTGAGGGGCTTGTAGGGTTCGAGTCATTACTTGATGAGGAAGCAAAATGTGGTTGCCTATAGTAGCCAAATCCCATGAGGAAGAACTCCATTGGAACAAGCATGGCGTTTGGGAGCTCTTCTGTTACCAACGAGCCACATGACTGAACCTGTACACCACATAAGCCTGTTAATTTTCATTCCTTGGTAGTAGAGAGTAGAGGCTGATGCAAAAAGAAAAAAGGGATGCAAATGTAATGCATTAATTGAAGAAAAAATCCCATCTTTGAATACTCCAATGGGTTGCAAATTCAAAAAAAAAAAAAAAAGAACATACCTCAACAAGAGCACAAGTTTTACTGTTCATTCTCGCATTCATGTACAAAGATTCAGCACGGAAAGGACTATTTTCACCCACAAAAATGAGAGTCTTGCACTGCAAACTCTTCAAGCTCTCTGTAAGGTCATGCCTCCTGCAAATAAAATCTCAAATGAATTCTCGGGGAAATGTATACTACGACACAATATTTCTTCAGTTGTTGTGAAGGCCATACGCAAAACTTTGTACATTGTACTTCATCTCTTTCTTTGTTCCAATCCACTCGACCAGAACATGACATGATTTTATATTCAAGGACGAGTTATGAAATATAACCAAGAGAACAGAGTTAGGTGAAGCTGGTATATATGTATACTCTAGTACGAATCAACGGGTCATGTGTACAAGATATTAAATATGTTAATGAAAGACTTGGGGAAGAACACTTTCCATGGACCGGCAACCAAATAAGAAGACAAATTGTATGCATGTTTACTTTAGTGAAGTAAAATAACTTACTCATTTATTGCTTGAAGAAATCGCATCACGTTCAAACTTTGTCTTTCATCCAATAACTGTATTTACAAATCATCAAAAGAACCTCAGCATTTCACTCGTGCAGATTCATTCACATCCTGACCACACAAACTATTGGAAATTCAAACTAAATGTCCTCACCCTTCGGCAAGCTTGTATTACATCTGATTCTGCACCTTGTATGCCACACCTAAGCTCCTGTGATAGGAAGAGTATGAGAAAATAACAGACAAAGAAATAATGGACAAAAAAAGGACATGATGAAAAGTAAAAACTGAAAAAATGAAGAAAAGGAAAAAAGAAAAAGAAAAAGGCAGACTGTGCTACCTTACTGAAGTATCGCTGGAGAAGGCATTCCTTTAATACACCGCACATACCATAAAAGTATAACAAGTTCAGCAATACCTGTAAATCCAGCGGTCAAGAATCTTAGGCAATCATGTCAAAGTGTGATTAATTTTATTCCTGTTTTGTTATCCTGGGCTCCTGGCCAGTACCTTTCCTTTAGGAAACTACTATCTTCAGTATCAGGTCAACGCATTTTGAATTGTGCAATTTTGGACTGAAATACTTAAAAATAGTTGATAAAACAGACTCAATATACTGTAACTGTATGCAGAAGATCAGCACTATGCAAACAAAAATGATTGGTTAAGCCACCCGGCCACCCCTGCCTAGGAGCATACTTCCAAGAGGGGTACATGTGGAAGGTTAGACTTTACACAACTCAACTGGGTTCTAAACTATGGGGTCCAATATAACACAAACATTTAGCTATCCCATTTTGCCATCCTCAATACAATTTAATGCATAATTAAGTTGTTAAAATGTTGTATGGCTCTTCTTGTCAGCATCCATGTATGATGGGATGCTTGTGAAGAAGATACCCACTGTGAGTGCACATAATTCTTTTTATATTTATGGATTGAAACTGAAAGCAGTGCCTCATATTAATTACCCGCCTTCACTAGCAACATCAATTTGACAGCATTAGTTATTACCTTGTTGTAAAGCCATTCAGTCCACGAAGGTGCTTTGCAGATAGGGGACACAAGTATTAACCCAAGCACCCGTTCTTTATACTTCATCTGACAATTGGAAGTTATGAGACAGTTTTGAAAGAAGATCATCGATATATGCCAAACAATAGCTAAATTGATATTAGGTAACTTACTGCAAACAGTGTGAGAATATAAGCACCAGCTGTCACACCCAAGCACAGGACCTCTTTCAACCTGATTTTAAGAAGACATAGAACTTTAATGAGAGTGACAGCAAGAAAACTGAGTTTTTAAAGTTCTCACTTCTTGTATGAATTAAATGAGAGTGACTGATCAAGTCCACATAAACTGTGATACAAAGTGCATGCCCTCACATTTATATCGACTTCATCAAATTATCATGAATCAAAATCATATTAGCTACATTATTGTTTTGCAACCCGCCTTGGTTTCCACTTATCATGAAAAGTTAGATTTAGATTCCAGGAACGCATCAAGTTATCTGACTTTGAAGATGTATACCTATTAATAAGTTACCAGTAGAACAAGTTTAAAATCATGACTATGCAGATGTGGTTACATTTAAACATTACATATATATATATTCTGTGGCAGATGATTATATTGAACTACCTCTTACAATCCTTTGGGGCATCAAAGCATTTGTTAGAACTTTTTATTGAACCGACACCTTCTCACAAGTCTCACAAATCACTACACAAAAGCATCAATCCAATTGAAATAGATAATTCATGTCTTTAGGAAAGCTATGTCAAATGCTTGTATAAGCAATCATACATTCATACTCGTGTGAATACCGAAAGTCCAATTACTTAAATAGTTGAAATACCCTAAACAAGCAAACAGATTACAACAACTTACCCAAAGAAATCAAGCACTTCAACAAGCTGGTCTGCAAGGTCATCCACACTAAGAAGAGGAACATCTGAAGATATCACATCAGCTCCCAACTGCAAACACTTAAACAAATGGGGGTAGAAGACTATATTAAAACCCTTACAACATTGTACAACTTCAATAGAATTTTATATATGATACGATACTTTAATGGCCTAAGGCTAAACATATGAGATACAAATAACTTACCTCATGTCCAGGCGCATCGATATGGTATACGCAAAAGTTATGAAGCAGCAAAGAAGCTGCATCTGAGCAAAAAAAGAGTCCTTGGAAGCAAGATGTGTCTTCAGTAGAAGAAAATGAAACATAAATCAGAAACCACATTAACAATTTGGAATCTTGGACCAGATAATAGCATTCTTCCACTTTTAGATAAAATTCAAGGTCAATATGGTTGCTAGCATAATCTTTTTCAAGAATATTCCAGATCAAACCAAAAGATCACACATTCATTTTAAGTTAACCTGAATTTCAGCAACAAAACACTAAAAACCCCATAAAAGCATAACCTTCTTAACATTGAAAACGCATTGACAAAACAGCAAGATCAAATTCATTTCAAGTTAACCTGAACTGTATCAAGAAAACACTAATAACCCCAAGAAAGCATAACACTCAACACTGAAAAAATTCAACCTTTACACCACAATTGGATATAAAACTAATATCAAAACCCATCACCAACTACACCCAAGCTTCAATTCCAAACAAGTCAAACAGTCCACTTCAGCTATGCTCAATTTCAACTTTCAATCAAAGAAACACTCTATATCTCTATAACCACCCTCAACAACTAAAGAACTAGAATAAGAACGAGAAGCATACAATTAAGAGCAACATCTGGGTAAGTTATCAAAGCAGGCTTTCCTTGATCCCCACACACAAACACAGACACTGAACCTTTGCTTGTTTTCACCACACATTCCTGCACACACCCCAATAAAAAAAGAGAGTTACCCATTAACCAAAACCGCAGTAAAAACAAAACCCCATCAAAGAAGGCACAAAAACAGAGCAAGCAACTCATGTATGTAAAGCACTGAAGTCTCAAAGATTGAAGCTTTATGAATTTCTTGGTTTAGCATATTTGAAACTTTAATCCCCTTTGCTTACTTACCTTCCCTCCAAAAGGTACCACATCAATGTCAATAGAAACTGAGTCACTCGACTCGCCCATGACTTCAAAGCTTGCTTCCTTCTTCTTCTTCTTCTTCTTCTTCTTCTTCTCTGTGATTCTGTTTCTGAAACACCCTACCAAGTATGGTAAAAGTGTTTGTTTTGGATCGAAATGACGGATTTCACCCTACTGATTGGTTTGTCTTGGTGTGGGTTTTGGGCTGCCAGTGACCGTTGGAGTGAGGGGTAAAATGGGTAGTTCAAGGAATTTTTGCGGTGTGGTGGGAAAATCTTCAGACGACGTCGTAAGGTGTGGATGCGCCGTGTGGGAGATGATGAGGTTATTTAAAGGGAATCACGTGGGTGTTTATGTAATTTCGGTCGAAGCATATTACAGCTGTCTGACACCTGGACGCCGCAGAAAATGAATGAAGTATGTGACCTAAATTGTCATGGCACGCCAGCTCATCACTAGCCACAGAAAATGAATATGTGACAATTTGTATTTTCAAATGAATTTAGCCATGTACTTGATACATGTAGATTTTTAGGTAGGGCTGATACGTGGTAAGCTCGGCCAATCGTGTTTTTTTTATTGTTAATTGTATTTTTAAACAATTCATGATCTATTACAATAACATATCATACCTTGAAGCTTTATTTTGTTTAGTCTTTTTTTTCTTAGCTTTCGTAGTTAAGGGTTTCCATATCCCTATTAGCATGACTGCATGTTTATAAATTCTAAATTCTAAACTCAAAATCTTATTGTGACATGACTTCTGTCGACTTAGGGTTTGAAAGGTAGAGTAAACAAGTAAAAAGGTAAATTAAAAAAGCGATGGAAGCAAAAAACAACATTCAGAAACACTTTATCTCATCTTAGACGCTCCACAAAAAGTGGGGAGAGAATAGCAAAACCTAGGGTTTTGACGTTAGGCGGCAGAGAACTCTGACTGCGGGTTTTGTGATGGCATCTAAACTCGGCGAGGCGCTCAGAACGGTACGTGGACTGGGTGAGGCAGTCTTGGTTCGAGTGAATAAAGGCAAACAACTTTTGTTTCGCGTTGGCTTCTGAGACGATGATGAAAGACTGCAGGTTTTAGGAGCACCGTCTTTGGAGGAGGTGATGTATAGGCAGTGGGGGCTTGGAGAATCTAACTGACAAAAGTGAAGCTATTCCGACCTATTCTTCTGATCGGGGTTGATTGGGAATGTGGGTAGCAACGGCGGTTTGTGGCGAGGATCATGGGTTTCAAGACGGCTAAGCCACCGGACTGAATCGAGGGTAGGAGGCTCCCCCGGGGACCTAGTCTCCAGCTTGATCTAGATGGGAGAGATGAAGAACTAGTTTGGGCCTGGGTCATAATTTGTTGGGCTGCATGTCGTAGCCTGGTGGGCTAAGTCTTTGGGCCTCCACTTCTTCTCTTCTCTCTTCATCTGGGTTTAGGCTTAAGCCTAGTTTGGTATATGGGCCGACATATCCCTAAATAACCCTATTGAAGAGTTTACCCATTTTTTAATGGAAATGTACACTGAAATGATCTTAGACCTCAATTCCTTGAGCTGGGTATTTTAGTTTGGTTATGTAGGTTATTGGTTTCTAGGCTAAAATAAGTCCAATTTTAGACATTAGGCTTTTTTAGTAGTTTGTAGTTTTTCTTTTGTTTTGTAGACATGCTTCTAGCATAAATATATATGAAGTTTGGTTTTTAGACTTCCTCCTGGCTTGACTTAGTATGGTCATATAATTGAAATCAATGGAGTTTCACTTTTTTTTTTCTCTAAAAAAACAAGGAAAAAAAAAACTACGATGGAAGCACTTGTAATTACAGGAATGCCACCAGGTATACCTGATTTGACGGGAGTGATTAGCGAAGATGTATAACTAATACTGTTTTACCATGTTAAGCAATAGAGAAAGCACACGTGTAGCCGGGAAAGAGGGAGCTACCGTCACGCGAGCTTGTCGGTCACGTAGGCGACGCGCCGTCTACTATGGGAAGCACATGTAGCTTTCATCTTCATTTGGACCCATTTCATTAAGTTATGTGGTCTGCAAATTTGGTAGCAATAGTCCAGGAGATGTAGCTTTCATCTCCAGCAAAGGAACGCTCTGGCATTCGTTTCAGTCTGATTAAGAATTTCAGTCCCAAAATCCAAAACAACGTTTGATATATAGATTCCTTTTGGGTGTGGGATTATGATCCTTTATCCTCCAGCCTAATGCATCCAATCTTAGTGATTTGTCTTGAAACCTCACCGAAGTTCGATGATCGGAATTGTTCATTCGTGAATCAGAAGTTTGTTCACCCATGTAGTTGTCATCGGTTAAATGTGGTTAAGATGTCGGTAGAGGAAAGATATGTAACGACCGTGTAATGCATTTTAAGATAAAATTGAGAAGAGAGGATGTTCTTGAGAAGTTAAAACTAGAAAAGGTTGCTAGTAATCCTATAGGCGACTGCATATTGGATTGTTCGTGCAATTCTTAATGCTCTAATGGAGATGTCCCTTCTTATAGAAACATTTCAAAGTGCTTTTACAATAAGTAGTAGCGCTTAATTGGGAAGTGTTGGTTAGCTACCTTGCCTCTCCTGGGAATCCTTATAGGCACATACCTACACGGCTACACCAGTTTCTTTTAATTGGTCACAACCAGAGTACATAATAAACTTGAAGACCTGTACATAACTTATAGTACATTTGGGGAAGAACTTAAGTAGTTGGGTTAGGTGTGTACCACAATTATTCAAGCTGTAAAGGATTGTGTCACCAAATGCATTTTAAAGCTCATAACAGAACAGCAGGGAGAGCCTTTGAATGCTTGTAAAAGATTCATGAGAACAAAATGCTTAAATGCTTCAACTATGTAAACAACCGTGATTGAGAGAACACTTGGTATCTATCACATCCATATATAGTCAGTTCTGAACACTGAAATTTATCACAAGCTATGCCTAAACTCAATCATATCTACTGACATAAATGTATACAGATGCAGGTATAGAGTTCAACAACCAAAGAGTAATTCATAACATATATCACAAACTCAAATTCAAACAAATACCCTGAATACTGTGAGTCCCTTTTTGGGACATTTGGTAACTTATCTGATGCAATGAGCATGAGTTGCTAGTTTCTATCAGACTTCATTCATCGATCGAACAGTTGCAACTACAGAAAACTTGAAACAACAGTTGAAGTATCTCATCTAATCCCTCTAGTTCTAACATACCTAGTAGCTAGTACTATCAAAGCAAGCTCTAGTTTTATATGATAGTTTTCAAAAGGTTAAAGAGAGGGAAGATCGGTACACCCCTTGCCTTATTTCACTTAAAACTTTCAACCCAGACATAAAGGTTCAGGGGACTATATCCGAATTCTACCCTTTGGCACTTCTCTTCAATCATGTACAGCTTTCCACCTTATAGCAAAAGCAGTAATTTTGAACATCAAAAGGGAATACTTTTCCAGACCAAAGACTCTGGTTACTTTTCTATGTTCTTCTATAGTAAATGTGAGATCTCAACTCTTTGAAGCACTCCCAGACAGTAAAGTTCTGTCAGCACAAGCTACACAAAAGCATTAATCTTGACATTGACAGTGTAAAACAGTATCCATAGATCTCTATGGACTACTTACCAGTACTATGCTAAAAAAAATTAATACAATTAGGTAACCTATATATAGAAACTTTATTCAAGCACCCTAGTAGTTCATGCTTTATTATAACCATAATAACATTCAATCATAAAAAGATATAACAACCTCAGAAATCACTGAAAAGACAATGCTGAATGGCATTTGAAACTTGAACAAAGTGAAAAATTCGCAGAGCAATGATATTGACATAGAATTCTGAGAAGTAAAAAAAAAAGTAATAATAAGAATAAAATTAACACTGTATGGAGGATATACAACCAGTAAAAACAAAACTGTTTCTGATCTATTTGATTGCTCAAGCTACTCATGAGGAGAAACAGAAGAAAAAAGGGTAAGAAAGAACAAATGACCATATCTAACCATTTCTTTTGTGGTAATGCAATCACATAATTACTGATAAATTCATCACTCACTAGAGGTTGTGTGTCTTCTGTTAGTAATCAATGGAGAAACTCCAACTTCCTCTATTCATTCTTCCAAGCATACAGCATGAGCGAGTACCCTAGCCCGTGTGACTTGCTGTCTGAAAACCTCTGTGAAAATGACCACTGCAGGGCACTTGGATCAGATTGTGGTTGGCCAGACCACAACTTCTCGGCTGAGAGGCATGTCTTGAACATAAACACAGCACTTCCAGGTGATGAACCAAAGAGCCAATTGTGCACATCCCAGAAAACTTCAACTGCAAGCCCATCAACCAAGATGGTGTGATTTCCCCGAAACTTCCACCGAAGTCTCTTCACCTGCATCACCGTCTTACTGTCCACACGGACAATGAGACACGGATCATTGACCCCAACAGTTTCGCATTCAATTACAAGATCATGAACTTGACCATCATTACAAAACCGAGCCTTGGTGGTGAACACCTTCTTCCCAAAAATGTGCTCTCTCCTGGCAATGCAACCAGCATTAGAAGACGCAGGGATGGCACTAGTCTTTTTGAAAGCTTCCTTTTTCATATCTCCAAGAAGGAGAATCATCTGCCGGTCCACCACAATTCCCACATAAAATCCATCAACAGGTTCAGGCCCCGATCCGAATTTTGCAGAAGAAAAGTCCCAATATATATCAATTTTACTAGAATAAGCTTCTAAACTCTTGGACCCTCTTCTTTTCGAGAACAACCAAGGTTTAATATCCACCTTACAAAGACACTGATTCGACGAATCATCTATTTCAATACTAAGGCCTTGACCCATCAAATTCCTACTCCATGTGACAGTAATCAAGCAAGACCGATTACGCAACCGGCATTGATAGATACAAGTAACCAAATTCTGGGCAGTCCTACTAGTATTATGATTATTCGACGAAGAAGAAGAATCAGCAACTTGAACCCCATTTTCACCAAAACAAGATGGGAAATCCCTCATTTTCAATGCAAATACTCTCTCTCTCTCTCTCAGGATTTTCAAAAGTGATTGAGCCCCTAATTCCACCAAAGCAAACACAACACAAAAGCACTCAGAATTGAGCTAAAGACTTAAACTTGAACACATCAAAACAAAAAAGCAGTCTATCCAGCTAAACTCTTACCTCAATTGACTGATCAGAAGGAAAGACAAACCCAAGCAGTCTATCTCAGAATTGCTTCAGAATCTGACTCCTCCAGCTTTGACTTGATCTGGTAAGCAAACTAGCTCTTGATTCATCACTGCACAAAACCCATCAATCTAAGCTGAAGCATATAGCAAGAGAGACACCCCATCTGGAAATAAAAATGAAAACTTTGGGAGAGAAATGCAGGTTTTAAAACACGTCACACAAGAGAAACAGACAAAAAATGCAGTACTGGTTTCACTATCAAAACCAGACCAAATAATTAATAACAAAAATCCAATCTTTTCCAGCACAAGAGAATAAAAATCACAGAAACCATACCCAACAGAATATGAAGAGCAGGAAAAAGCAAAAGATGCACACCTCAAGATTGTGACAGCCTAATGAAGCAAAAGAAAAGAGAGCAACTGGGTAATTGCTGTAAAGGCTTAATCTTTGAAAAAAGCTTCTCACTTTCTCTCTCTACCCTCTCTCTTTCTCTCTCTAGACTTTGCTTTAGCTGACATGCCCACATGAAATGCAGAGAAGCCGAAAGAACCAAAACTACAACAACAAACTAAACCCAACTGAGAAGCTGCTCTTTTTTCTCAGTCTCACATCTTAAACTGAAGAGAGAAGTGGTAGTCCAAAGTGTTGGATTGGATTGAAACCTCTCTCAGTTTCATGGGAAATTTAAGAAGGGTGCGTGTGAATAATAGAAACGGAAAAAAGAGAATGAGGAAATGGAAAAGGCTTTGCTATCTCTTCCTGTATTTGTTGGGTTGGCTTGAATTTAAATAAGGGATGAGGGAATGAATATATGAGAGAGAGAGAGAGAGAGAGAGTAAAATAACAGTTTTGGGGAAGTGGGACCAACACCGGCCATCCTTCATAGAAGTGCAGGCACGATGTGTATAATATTTTGCTCTGTGATTTTTTTTACGTTTTTGGGGGTGTGGTGATTTTGGTGACGTGATAAAACCTGGGCAAAGTGGCCATACATGGACGTTTTGACAGAACAGTTTGCAGAAGACTGAGAAGAGGACCGGGCTTTGACCGAGACAGGATTCGAGTAAAGTCATTATCACCTGATTCCTACTCCACATTACCCATTTTCGTAATCTCACATGTCCTCTCCCTCTCTCTAACCATAAAGATTGTGTATGATGTTGCACTATACACAGCTCGGGGCGGCGGCGCGTGTGAACACGCTCCGACCGATATGTCCCCCTTTTGGAGTGGCATTTGGTGTGTTTTCATTTTTGAGAGAATTTGCTTGCATTGGTATAGTCAATACCATGGTAACATGTTTCATCTTGTAACTTAGGTAGTAGATAATATCATAGTAAGGAGACCACATGAATAACATCATAGTGTTGTCAAAATCGACTTTACGTATTTATTTTATCTTAAACAACACATAACTTGTTACGAATCAGCTATATATGCACTAAAATATAAAAATCGTTCATGTTAGAACTTAGCTTACAATTATATCAACTATCAATATCAAGCCAGACCAAATATCATCAAGAAGGTAAAAAATATGTCATTATTGTGACATGTAGGCTGATTGCAACCATTGTTGTTGAAAATGAAACATAAACATAAAATCAGGGAACTAAAAACAAAATTGGAAATTGTAATGGCTAGATGATTTTTTGTTTTGTTATGCTTAATTTTGCAACATGAGTTCCTTAGTTGAGACAACATGGATTATGGATAGGATTACTTTAGAAAAAATCATGTTAACCATAACATTTGCCATTAGTCCAATTTTTAGATGATAATCAATTGTTCTTTTGGTCAAATTATTATCAAAGGTCTAAATAGTTATATTCAACAAAAAAAAAAAGTGATATGAACTCAGAGTCCAGCTGAGTGGTCTGACCCCTGACACACTGAAACCAATACAAACAAAACATGTTTCAGGGAGGATAAAAAATGGAGGTGCTTAGATAGATGCTCGGCGGCGCGTGGGGATGGAGACATATAATAGGAAGCGCGTGCTGTCATAATGAGTACAGCTAGAATAATATTAAGAGCGAGATTATGTAAACCCTTGCTTTGTGGTATGAGACGTGTACTTGGTCCTAGACTCCAAAATATGGTTTGTTGTTAGCATGGCGTTATGGCCCTATATATGTCATTATTATTACAATAAACTTTAGAAGAGCCTATTTTATGTTCAAAAACCAAAACTATATGAAGAGTATTGATAGATCATGGATTCATCTGTGTATCGAGTCTGACGAACTCATTTTACTTACTAAGATCACTAAGTTAAGCGATATTGGGTAATCGTATGTTGTTTTATTAATAACTAGACATAGGCAATCCAGTATCTGAGGATAGAATTGCCAGGAAGATTTTTAGGTCTCTTCTCATGATGTATAATCTAAGAAGAATGCTATTGAAAAATCAAAGGTAATTGTATGTTGTTATTATGAGTCAAATTGACGACATATCCCACTTACAAAGAAAAGACTTAAGCTACGAGATTAAATGGTATTGAGAAATCGTATGTTGTTTTGATACAATTATCATCCTTAGATGGGTTTACTCTTTGTTTCTATATTCTAATTGCTATAACTCTTCTCTCCTTTGTGTTTGTGGCTAATTAACTAAAGGCTTCTTATGAGCCGGTCCTCATGCAGCTTGTTTGTATGGTTTCACCAAGTTTAAGGTTGAAGGTGATTCAAAAATCTTAATTGATTGTATCAACAACAAAGTTGACACTCATTGGCGCATTCTTACTAATGTTCAAAACTTAAAACTTGTTATTGTCTATTTTAAGTGTGGAATTCTGACATATTTGATGCAAGAAAATTTTTCTTGCGAATGTAATTGCTAATCTTGGTTATTCTAAAACGGTTGGTGGTTAGACTCAAAACTTACCTCTATCTATTTCGTCGGTTTTAAACTTTGACCCATGATTTAAGATCGTATGTTTCGTGATTTTACTTTATAATCATTATATTTTTTTATTCCGCATCGAAAACAAACTAAAGACTTCTTGTCCTCGTAGGCTTTCTTATTTAGCAGTTGTCACTATGATGAGCCATAGAAGTAGGAAAGTGCATGAGTAGGGACTAGGGATTGAGTGGGTGCATGAAGTTATTATATGCTTCAAAAAGACAGATACGAGGGGAACACATAAAAAAGCTTTGGGAAAAAGCACTTCAAATATATCCAAAAAATATTTGATGGTACTCAAGTAGCCAAGTGCTTTGGTCTCCCAAGTTGTGAAGCACAAGCCTAGATTGTTTTTGAGGTTTTTTTCCTTTTCGCTATTACGATTTACATGTAGCTTTTTGTTTGTAGATCAAGTGATCAACAACTAACTCATGTAAATTGAGATCCCAATGCACTAGCAGTCAAATTTGATAGAGTTTGTCAATCATTCAACATGTTTTCCGGTAAGCAAATATAATAGTACATGTATTTATCCACTTTCGACATCTAGATAGTCATTCGTGTAATTAGATTGAGTTGCTCAAATATATTTTCTTTTAGACGATTTGTATTTTGATTTTAAACTTGTTGATATTATTAATTGATGACCAAATTGAAGTTTATACCTTTTTACACAATCCAGTGTGCTAGACACTTCATAATTTGAACAATTTTAGATGCAGGAAATAATAGTTTTACCGCGTGCAATGAGCTATAATTGGAGTTCATCATACCAAAAAGACCAAAGAAGCTACAATAAGCATGAGTAGTGTCAAAAGTGTGGGTCTGTCTCTGTGAACTTTCTGGTTGATAAAAATATTTCTTGCAAATCTATCATATCGGTTTCATCAAAAAAAAAAACTATCATTTCGGTGATCCTTTATGCACCTTTTCCTGTAACACAGAAAATTCATGTAGGGAATGCTTGCATTTTCATGGAGTATGTAGCACAAAAGAGAAGGAAGAAGCTAGAATGCAAAGACAAACCCAAGTCATACATATCAGCACATTATATAGACAACAATTAACAAGTATTATCGTATATATAATTGGTTTCACTGTTTGCCTATACTAGTTTGGCTTGTGTACTCTTCGTTACAAGACAAATGGATGACCCGGTAAATATAGCTTTTCCTCCTTTGCTTTCCCTCCTTTGTTAAGTGGCGAATGGTAGTTTTTGGCAGTCGATGAAACAAAATAAGGGTGCGGTTCATAGTGGCAAGATTCTCATCTGCACTTCAAGCCCTTGAGCAACTCTTCAGCCTCTGAAACCTCACCGGTATTAGCCAAGGCCCATAAAAGCAGTACATGCAGGGCATCTGATACTCAAATTACATTATATAAAACTATACTATTTGCTAGATGGACCATTCAGTTTAACTACTATACATAAATTAGCAGTAACAAGCAACTATAAGCATCTTCACTTGCAATATATACTTTGCTTCGTTTTTATGTCTTGGGGTTCAGGCTTCTTTCAATGTATCTATTTATGAGATTAATGAAGATGAACGATATCTGAGACTAGCATGTATGGCACTGGGGCAGAATCAAACATGAGCAAGTGAAAATAAACATTGAAAATTCCAAGCGAATCGAAGAGGAGAGCTGGAGACTGGAGAGAACAACCTGCGTTTTGCGAAGAAGATGAACCTGATGAGTTTCTATCTGAGCTTATTCTCAAATTTTGTCAGTTGCACACCCTGCACTTTCTATTTTCTAATGCCGAATGATGGAGCACCCCGAAATCAGCTATTTACTTGACCACATAAGAATTGGTATAGTTAGACCAGTAAAGCTGCAAGAAAACCAGTTGCCATGGTTAGTTCTTGAATGTTTATTCAATATTTCATAAAGGAAAACACTCCTAAAACTTTTGGAGAGCATGATTCCTGGCCAAGCTTACTAGTCCCTGTATACATCTTTACAAAAGCAGAACCTTGGAACATATATAACAATCGGTATAGTTGGACTTGGTCAATCGGAAATGCATGGCATGGTAATATCACATTGTTCTCCAGTTCCCTCTGTGAAAGAAATGCT
Source organism: Fragaria x ananassa (assembly GCA_034370585.1). Classification (NCBI taxonomy): domain Eukaryota; kingdom Viridiplantae; phylum Streptophyta; class Magnoliopsida; order Rosales; family Rosaceae; genus Fragaria; species Fragaria x ananassa. The sequence continues at coordinate 1,647,754 of CP139753.1, forward strand.
TCAATTTGGAGTCAAGATTAAGCTTTGAGACGACTATTTGGAGATGCTCAACATAAGGACGTTCATCGATGGAGTTTCCAGAAACACGTATTCAGACTAGTCAGTCAGGCAATTGCTTCTATATATTCAGGCAATTGCTTCTATATATTCAGGCAATTGCTTCTTGATGGTGATCAATAAGGGTACTTGGATATTGTTGTGGCAAAGTAGTATTGTAGATGAACCGACCACTTTTCGCAGATTGGTAACTTCTGAGGCCACTACTCATCTGTAACTTTCAACCAATCGACCATCTCATTGTAGTCGCTATCCAAAATGATTTGAATCTCTCCACCAACTGTTAAAATCCTCCTCTTTCTGTCCACCTAACTGGTTTTTGTGAAAAACAATGACAAGTTTGAGGTCTAAAAGGGGCTGATGTTGCCTGCCAACTTTCACAGCGTCTTGCTCATGAGCTTCCTTATCATTGGCATGTATTACAGATTTACAGCAAGGAATTAGAGGGGAAGGATTTAAGGAGACACTCACATTTCAAATCCAACAAAGCTTCAATCTTCTTACATTTCCTTTGCAAGATAGAAACCCCGTTTCTTGTTCAACACCTAGTTTCAATCACATTGATAATTTGCAAGAATAAGGTGTACGCTTGACTAAAAAAAAAGTGAAATATGGTCATAAAAACGGTGATGACTCAAGATATTTAAGTTTCACCTTGTTGCGGATAACAATCGTAACTCTAAACTAACAATGGTTAACGCAAGTTAAGAAAATCAATTTCGAATTTTCGACCAGATATCATATACGTACGGTGGCTGCTGCTGATCATTGATCAAAGTCCTCTTCAGTCAATCCAAAGAACAGAGCTTGGCTGCTGAGTACTGTTCCATAGTTTGATTCATGCTAAGGTGCCAATAAGATTACGCAATTTCCTAATGGCTCATGGTTCGCATTATCATCCGCCACCAAATGTTCATGCACATCGAACCTATTTGAGAACACTTGTAATTAAATAGAAGACACTTATAATAATCAACGTGTATGTAGCTAGTAACTGACCAAAGATTGAAAACCAAGAATATTGTTAACTTGTTGGGCTTCTACCGATTCAAGTGGTCTAAAAATTTGAGTTAACTTTATTATCATGTAGTTTATGACTATGACTATAACACATAATCGATCTCCGCGTAAATATCTATAGATTTTCACCGTTGCATATCTCAATAAACAATGTTGAAATCAGTAACGACTTGGAATTACGCTAATCTAATTATAGGTGAGATGTCTTGTTTGAGTGTTGAGATTGGACTGAGAACAGGATAGATGCATAAACTATAGTAAACTGATAATTGACTTTTGAGTTGAGGCTTCATCAGTGACTGATGATCAGTGTTTTGGTGGCGCATTATCGTTACCGGCCTAAATGCCTAATCACATTATAGAGCAAATGAAGCAGAAGCAGCACCATCCACTTCCCCATTGTCTCCCCCACTCTATCCTTCTTTCCCAAATTGCCTCCAACAGATTCCAAACTAACCTAAACAATGGTGTGGGTCCCTAAATTATATATAAGCAGACCTATATATAAATCTTGTTGGGTTCCTCACATTGTTTCAGTTACGTGACAAATTCTCACCCTCAGCATCTCCTATGCTTCTGATACCACTTCTCTTAGTTAATAAGACCCTTTTCAATCCACTTTCTCTTTCTCTCTCCACAGACTAAGGTGCGCTCGGAGAGAAAGAGAAGAGAAGATAGCTCAGTTTTGAAGTTCAGAACTTTCTGCTATGGCTTCTTGGGTGCTCTTACCGGTTGCTCCATTAACCAGTCGATGCCTGGTGGCTCCGGTGAGGTCCCAGAGGTCCTCCTCCATCAGTGTTCGATCCTCTCTTGAAACAAATGTGTCGGACATGAGTGTAAATGGTAAAGTTTGCATCTTTGGTTTTTTGGTTACATTGCATTGAAGTTTTGATCTTTCTGTACTCCAATGGTAGAGATATATGTCTTTCTGTTATTGATTTTTGGTGTATTTGGAGTTCTGGGTTTCTTTGTTTTGGAGAATTGTGATGAGGTTGCAGTTTCTTAGTTGAATTTGTGATTAGTTTGACATGGAGTACTTAATTGTTCCCTATTGGGATTCAATTTCATTTCTTTTGAAGTACCAATATAGAGCAGTGTGTGTTGGTTCTGATTTCAAAATATGGTGAACTATTGGAGTATTGGTTTCTGTTAGAGCATTTTCATGAACAATTAAACAAACGAGTTACAATTGGGTTAATCAGAACTCTTTTAGTTTCAGAATACAACTCTGTATAGTATGAAAGATCAAATTTTTTAGGTTGAAATGGTCAAAGGGATCGGAGTATATAGTATGTTCAGCAATAAGTAGACAAGTTTTCTGTTTGAGCTGCTACGAAAGCATACTAAGATGTTTGTTGAATCTGTCAGCTCCAAAAGGTTTGTTTCCACCTGAACCTGAACACTATCGAGGGCCGAAGCTAAAAGTGGCTATTATTGGAGCCGGGCTTGCAGGCATGTCAACAGCTGTTGAGCTTTTGGATCAAGGCCATGAGGTTTGGCCAATTTAATTTATAGTCCTGTGTCTGCTCACATTTATGTCTGAATTGTGTGTTACTTTGATTTACCTTTATCGCTTCAACATATGAATTATATGTTGAAATGGGAAATCTTGACTGAAGTGTTTCAGTAAGCTCACTTCATCTTATTCTGTAAGTTATACTTGTATGATAACTGATTGTCTCTTCCACCAATTGCATGTATTCTTTCAGGTGGATATCTACGAGTCTAGGCCTTTCATTGGTGGAAAAGTGGGCTCTTTTGTTGATAAACGTGGAAATCACATTGAAATGGGACTCCACGTTTTCTTTGGTTGTTACAGTAATCTTTTCCGATTAATGAAAAAGGTGAACTTATATTGTGTGTTCGCGATCCTATAGCTTTTGCATATGCATGATATTCTGGGAATATCCATATATAAATTAATAAATGTGTTATTCTTATGATGTTATCTCTGACAACTTTTTTTAAATCTTCAATTAAACAGGTGGGCGCAGAAGAAAATCTACTTGTGAAGGATCATACTCACACTTTTGTTAACAAAGGGGGTCAAATTGGCGGTACGCTTTGACGCTTGATCTTTTTTTTTTATCAAATTTTGTCGCTAGAGTGATCATAAATGTTCTCTTGTTCAAATCCTTCCTGCCTATTTAGTAAGCCACCTTATATTTATGGATTGATCATTGCAAAGGAATCTGATATTTGATTAATTTTCCATCACAGAACTTGATTTTCGGTTTCCAATTGGAGCTCCCATACATGGAATTCTTGCGTTTTTATCTACAAATCAGATCAAGGTAAAATATTTGCATTGCCACTGACCTGACATTACTGCAAGCATCATTTTTGTCATGGCTCATTTCTGCACATGCTTCCCAATTACTTGCTTATATTTAGGAATTAGATAAGCTGAGAGAAACTGAAGTTCTGGTTCCAACTTGAATCAGGAAGACATTGCATGTGTTGTGATTCTTGCTAACATTTAGTATATTCTTGCTATCATTTAGTATACTTATTTGAAGTGATTTATATGGTAAAAAGAGCTTGTCCAGGTTTCTGTTGATGCTTTAACTTTATAATACTTTGTAAGTGCAGACTTATGATAAAGCCAGAAATGCATTGGCTCTTGCATTGAGTCCAGTCGTCAAGGCTCTGGTTGATCCAGATGGAGCATTGAGCGATGTACGGGATTTAGATAGTGTAAGAATCAAAGCTCCTTAATCTGTTACAAAATTTGTACCTTGTGAAAATTACTTGCCTGATTTTTCCTTTTTCTTGCTGTAAAATTCATAGTTATTTTTTGCACAATTGTTTTAATTTCAAATTTACTTGTTTCTTACAGATAAGCTTCTCAGATTGGTTCATGTCCAAAGGTGGCACACGCACAAGTATCCAGAGAATGTGGGATCCTGTCGCATATGCTCTTGGGTTCATTGACTGTGACAACATCAGTGCTCGTTGTATGCTCACTATATTCACGTTGTTTGCCACTAAGACCGAGGCATCCCTGCTTCGCATGCTCAAGGGTTCTCCAGATGTTTACTTGAGTGGCCCCATCAGAAAGTATATTATTGACAAGGGGGGAAGGTACTTTGGACATAAGAGTTTTACATGGCAATTTTACGATCATGGCATATTTTGTTCTTATATTTCTCCTAGATCAGTTGGAATCTTCTTTTCTGCTGGACAGGTTTCATCTTCGGTGGGGATGCAGAGAGATATTATATGATAAATCAGCTGATGGAGAAACTTATGTTGCAGGCCTTGCCATGTCTAAGGTAACCTACTTACCACAGTACTACCGATGCAACGTAAATGACATTAATTTAATCAATGTATTTGAGCTTTGGAGTTTTAGAAGTATATCCACTTTTGCAACAGTCGTAAGCAGTCTTTTTGTTTAGTTTAGAAGATTCTGGTGTAGCCTTCCTTAACTGTAAATACCTAATGTTTTATTTTTACCTCAGGCGACCAGTAAGCAAACTGTGAAAGCAGATGCCTATGTTGCAGGTTTGAGATTCGCTCTTCTTTCCATTTTATTTAGAGATTATTTTATATTTCAGGTGAATAATTGCGTCTCAAAATATTTTGTTTGTTGATAGCATGCGATGTGCCTGGAATCAAGAGATTGCTTCCGTCCCAGTGGAGGGAATGGGAATTTTTCAATAATATTTATGAACTAGTTGGAGTTCCTGTTGTCACTGTGCAACTTAGATACGATGGATGGGTCACAGAGATGCAGGATCTAGAACGGTCAAGGTAATTCTTGCCTATGCACTGAACTATTAGGCATTTTAAAGGGTTGCTATTTGTTACTAACGAGTAATAACCATGCAGAAATCTAATTCTGTTTCACTTCGTTGACACTAATTGAAACAGTTTGCCTTGTGGTTGTCAGGCAATTGAAGCAAGCTTTGGGATTGGATAATCTTCTCTATACTCCCGATGCCGATTTTTCATGCTTTGCCGACCTAGCACTTACTTCTCCAGCAGATTACTATATAGAAGGACAAGGTTCACTGCTACAGTAAGAAAACTTGCCCTTTGTTATAGCATATTTGCTCGTTTTCAATTTTGAATTTAACGCTGTTGTTACTTCATCTTGCAGATGTGTGTTGACACCAGGTGATCCTTACATGCCTTTACCAAATGAAGAAATTATAGCAAAGGTTACGAAACAGGTATCAATTCGAAGCAACTGATAACATTCTAACTGGTTCTGAACGTTGCTTAATATCATGTCTTACTACCTTTTTATACACATTTCTGTGTAATTCCAGGTGTTGACGTTATTCCCATCATCACAAGGCTTAGAAGTCACATGGTCATCCGTTGTAAAAATTGGGCAATCTCTATATCGTGAGGGACCTGGTAAAGATCCGTTCAGACCAGATCAGAAGACACCCGTGAAAAATTTCTTCCTTGCAGGATCATACACTAAACAGGTAAGAATGTGCCACTGATATTTCTGTAGAAGAAGAATGAGGAAAGACATTGATTGAAACATTTTCATGGATGTGTGGTACCTTTCGATTGCAGGACTATATAGATAGCATGGAAGGGGCAACCTTGTCTGGCAGACGAGCTTCTGCCTATATATGCAATGCTGGGGAAGATTTGGTGGAATTGCGAAAGAAGCTAGCATCCCAAGAGGGGTATACGAAAGCAGCCAAGACTACTGATGAGCTGAGTCTTGTCTAATACAACATTCTCATTCATTTTCTAAGCACAAAGCAAACCACAACCTCAAAAATATGGAATCAATTGGTGACTCTGACACGATGTACCTTGTTAGTTGGCATTGCAAATGCTTTACATTGTATGTATAGAAGTTAAAAGCTCATGTAGAACTGGTGATCATGAAATGTAACGCATAGTTTGTACTCTTAATGATATACAGAGGGCTTCATTTTACAGTTAACACCACCCCAAGCTGTTTTAACACAACAGGAGATTCCTAAAACTTAGGATTGATCACAGCAGAGTCCAGCAATCGGAAATGAACTGAAACTGAACACGATAACAAAAATGCTTCTCCATACATGTGTACTTGTACACTTACCGACTGAAATTGCAGGCCACAATTGAAACAGAATGAAGCATTTAACCCAAAACCGCACATCTGCGACTGATGCAGTGTGAGCAATCAGGATGTTCCTTATTCTCAATAGCATACATGATTCCATGATCAGATATAACCATCACAGCTCGTACACCCTAAACCCTAAACACACAACTTTATTCATCAAAACACAAAGTTGCTGTAATCTTAGCAAAGCACAACCAGTATCGAAATTAAGCTAAACAAACTTAATCACATACATAATGCACACACACATAATCACCATTCTCACTCACTCACCTCCATTCTCCAACTCCTGATCAATAGCCTTCTTTGCAGCCTCAAGATCCTCATCGAAAAACATATCCCATTTGCCATCCCACTTGATAAAGAACTCGGTGTCTTCATAGTACTTGACTCTATGCACATCCCCAGCTGGAGTAAATAAGTAGTCCCCAACAGCTAGATCAAACCTCTCATTCTTGGTTAAATTCCACACACTCTTTGTTGGTGCAAAAAAATTCAGAAGAGAGATTTCCCAACAAAGATCTCACTCCTTTGATTCTTGAGGAGCCTTGGACGCATCCATACGACGGTGAATCTAGGGGAAAGAGGTACCTGCAAAACAAATACACACTCCGACGCCCAAGTCAATTTCGATTGAAGCAGGTACAATAAAAGAAATCGATTCGATACTTATTACCGTTGTTATCCATAATTGTTCCTCCCCATTCTCCTCTTAAGCATGTGAATTTATAGACATTTTATTTCTTGGTCCTCACTTCCCATTGTAGTGGGAGTAGTGGGAGGAGCATGTTCTCCATGAACGATCATGTTTCACGTCATTTATCATGATAGTGTTCATCTTGGGCTTTGACCATCGATTGAGCCTAATTCATTAAGTGGGGGCCCAAGCCGAAATTTTATACCCCCACAATGCCCCCTTTTTCCTTTCCGTACGAGCTCCGAGTGCGGGAAGGAAAAACACATAAAAACCAAACATTAGTATATGAGGATAAATAGGAACTACTAAATGTTTTTACTAACTCTTGGAGAATGATTAGAATATCATATAATGTTTCGTGAATTTCGAATCATTTAATGTCCGGGGACGAATATCTCATGAATTTCAAATCATTTACTGTCTCGTGGACTGCGTATCTTTTAGTGTTTTAATGCCTCCGTGGAGGTCTCACAAATCGAAAATCATGTCATATGCAATAGCAAAATAATTACGACAAACTTTATATAATGCCATAACTTTAACTTGCCTTCAAAAGATATTGCCCCCAATTGAAGCTTTTGTAGTGCCGATCTGCTTCTAGCATTGAATAGCTGAAAAATTGAAACCACGCCATATACTAACACAAAATTCCACTAAAGATATGGGTTAGAGAAATTGGAAGATTAGAAGACAGATGAGACTCGTTTGATGTTGCCTCCATTGATCATAAACCATTCAAATATTCAATCAATTGTCACACAAAGCTGTACATAGAAAACACCACAAGAGTCAGTAGTATACCAACATACATATGTAACAGAAGAAGTACCTCATTTACTAATATTACTTCATCGTTGAAAGTACTTCATACATTGAGTTTACATGATCGGTACTTATATGCTTTGCAAAAACTGCAAGTATTTGAGCAATCATAATGAAATCAAATACATACACAGATTGTTCTAAACACATAGAATCATTTATAAACATCGATCGACCATAAGCATAATCATGGATAACAATATGCACTTAGTTTTTAAGACCTGGATCTACTTGTTTGATATATCATGCTAAGAGTGGCATTTATAATGTCAAAGTAGCAATTACTCTTATCTATGATATGAATGGCAATGCATGATCTAAACACATATACATGTTAACATACGATTCTGATGCAAAAGAACAGATTCTTTGATCAAGTAAAAGACAAATCTCGTTATTTGACTACCTATTCAAATTAATCAATAGATATTTGTAGATTGATCAAAGATCATGCATATAGCTAGGAAGCCACAGAATTTACCATAAATATTTCAATCTAAAAGAAAATACATGAAAGATCACACAACACACAACACATAATGCACTGCATGTATAAGAGTACCAATTTTGTTTTCATACAAAAGAAACAAATTGATTCATGCCATGAGTAGTAACGTCTAAACTTGTCTCTAAAGGGAATCGAGATGCTACATGAATTCATACTTCTAAGAACTCCAGAACTTGCATATAAAAGACACACACAATCACAATACCCCATATAAAAATTGCACTACACTTAACCTGCCAAACCTGTGATGAAGATTAAGTCACCATTTTGAAGATAACACCTCTCTCACCATGCAATTGTATTGGTCCAATCCCTTATCTGGAAGGACGCTGAATTTCTTCCCCTTCCGTTCCCTCGGCTCGTTTCGCGTTTAGGTTATACAATTAAATCGCTGCATGCATCACATCATTCCAGTATTTCAATTTCAGTTTGACAATCTTATTGGTCAGCTGCGTTCAGCGACGAGCTACCACTCAACCAATAATATCCTGCTCAGATGTTCTGCCAGGTTATTTGTGTCTTGTGTGATCATTCTCTTCTCCTTTTCATACAGACACAACAAAATTATGTATACACTCAATTATGTAAATGAAATTCAAAGCAGTAGTATGGAAGAGTTTTCTTATCGTTCTAAAGGAATTTGTTCTGCCCCCATTCTAGCTTGATATACGCGTCGATGGTACCAAGCGACGTCCCGCATAGAATGTCAACACTCTTGCCCTAAATTTGATGCGTGCGTCCATGGCTCCTCTACTATAATCTCGCGGCTTTTTGTTCAATTCCCACAGACGGCGCCAACTGTTGGTGCAAAAAAATTCAGAAGAGAGATTTCCCAACAAAGATCTCACTCCTTTGATTCTTGAGGAGCCTTGGACGCATCCATACGACGGTGAATCTAGGGGAAAGAGGTACCTGCAAAACAAATACACACTCCGACGCCCAAGTCAATTTCGATTGAAGCAGGTACAATAAAAGAAATCGATTCGATACTTATTACCATTGTTATCCATAATTGTTCCTCCCCATTCTCCTCTTAAGCATGTGAATTTATAGACCTTTTATTTCTTGGTCCTCACTTCCCGTTGTAGTGGGAGTAGTGGGAGGAGCATGTTCTCCATGAACGATCATGTTTCACGTCATTTATCATGATAGTGTTCATCTTAGGCTTTGACCATCGATTGGGTCTAATTCATTAAGTGGGGGCCCAAGCCGAAATTTTATCGATTGGGTCTAATTCAAATGTGTGGTGGTGCACCGGCTCCACGCTGCCGGCCTTAAACCTAACTACAGCCGACGTGGGATTCTCCCTCACTATCTTCATTGACCCACCCGGAATGATATCAATGTCTCTCAAATCCCGATTTTTCACCTGACAACAGATTGAGCAAGAGCTCTCTTGCGGAGCAGAATCCGCCCCGATTTTCGGCATTTCATTGATAGATTTGTCGAGAAACGACGAAACTTCTTCCGGCCAGGGTTTTGACTCCGACGCCGGGCATGGGGATTTGAAGGGAGTGTTGAGCCAGGCGTCGAGGATCTCGACGGCGGATTCCGGCGCGGTTGACATGCCGGAGACGGCGAGGACGTTGGAGTTGTTGATGGAGCGGGCGTTGAGGGCGTCGCCGGGGGAGAGACACGGGGCGGCGAATACTCCGGGGAACTTGTTGGCGAACATCGCGACGCCGACGCCTGTGCCGCAGGCGACGAGTCCGCGGGTTTCGGTGTCGGCGGCGGCGGAGGAGGAGACGCGGAGGCCGACTTCGGCGGCGATGGAGTAGTAGGCGGAGGTTCCGAGGTCCTCGACGTCGATGTTGAGGGATCGGAGGTGGGAGACCAAGGCGTCTTTGAGTGTGCAGCCGAAGGAGTCGGCGCCGGCGATGACTTTGATCGGCCGTGCGGCGGTGACGGTGGTGGTGGTGGTTCCCGCCATTGTTGCGAGTCCTTTGCGTTTCAGAGAGTGAATCTGGACCTGAGTTTAGTACAAGTTAGAATTCGTTTGTAGCTGACGTTGACAGTGGGACCCATTTGAGAGGAACGAAGGAAACGGTGACGTTTAATCCAAAACCGGCGCCGTTTATTTATTTGATTTTCTGCCTCGTGTCCTAAAGGAGACGAAACCGATTAATACCCTTCTAAACAACGAGTTAAGGACAAATTAGTGAAGATCGTGTATATCATAGCTATTATGATGCAATATAAAAGAAAAGATGAAGATTACTCCATTAAATTGAATCATAAGATCTACTAAAATAGCCATTTTGATTTAAGATCTTGCTTTACAGTAAACCTGACAATCCATTTTCGTTTGATGATGCGTTCTCAAACGTGCTCGTCAGTCGGGTAATCGAATTATTCTGATGATTGATCGTATTTAATAAATACTATGATGTGAACATAAGTTGTGAACCTGGGCAGCTGAGCTCAATCTTACTCATCGAATCTTGTTCTAATTTAATGTTTCAACTTTAAATTAAATAAGAAAATTTGTGGTATTGTCCGAGATGCAAACTATTAAATCTGTCACCCACTAATTTTTACTAACGAAACGCAAAACTATCAGAAATTCACAAGTACAATTGTATTCTAATATCGTGAATCAATTTAGATATTCAATCGAATTATTGGTCATTTTAATTTTAACTTCACACTAATTTTTCAAATCTAATTGAACGAGTAGGCCGGTTTGTTGTTCAATCGGGTTATCTGGTTTACCCCTATATTTCGGCCGCGCACACACCTCTTAAAATAACCGACCCGCCACATCTTCCCCCTAATCCAAACCCGACCCGACAATCCGTCTCTCCAACTGTATGACAGACTCTCGCGGGTAGCAAACCCGCCAAACACAATGGCGGGAGTGTGCTGCTCTCCGAGAGTACGGATTCCTCTGCTCCCACACCCCACGGTAACATTTCAATTCCACCTCTCAATCTCCATTTTCCATTTCCCGTCTCTCTGATCCATTCCTGACCTTTCATTTTTCAGAGAATCCACAAAATCCAGTGCTGCGCGAAAGCACCGGATAACAAACCCGAGAGAGAAACTCCGCCGATACTTAAAGTCGCAGTGACCGGAGCCACCGAGCTCCTCAGGCTTCTGTCTAACTTCAACCCAACAACCAGGTAAGTTTCCTATTTTGTCCTTCTCTTCATATTGTACAATGTTTAAAACTCAAAAATTTGTGTTTCTTTTTGCAGATTGGAAAAAGAAAGGGACGAGTTTTCGGATATAGGAATAGACGATGTTGTGACGATTCTAGAAGCTGATTACAAGAACGCGTATTTCGTGACAGGTACATTGTTTGTATCTGTGACGCTACTCTTTTATTAGTTGATTTTTGAGATATGGAGTGATAGTTTCCATTGGAATAGGCATTTTCACGTCCGCAATTTATGCTGAAGATTGTGTCTTTGAGGATCCGACTATTAGATTTCAAGGTTAGTTTTGTTGTTAGACTGTTTTTGTTGTACTTGTATGTTGTTGTTTGTAGTTTGCGTTGTTTTGTATGACATGGGTTTGACTGTTTAGGTACGGAGTTGTATGCTCGCAACTTGAAATTGCTTGTTCCTTTCTTTGACTCGCCATCGATTGGTTTGGAAAAGATCGAGAAGGTAGTCAATTCTTAGTTTGATTTCAGTACTTTAGGTTGAGAGTGACAGATTTATGTTGTAGCAATGAGTGAATTAGAAATTGGTGTTGTGATCTTCCTTGAATAGTCTGGGTTGCTGCAGGTTTCATTGTCTATTTTTATTGTGAAAATGCTGCATCTCTATATTTGAGAAGGATTAGTATTTAGTAATGACTGATAATAACTGATTGGTTGACTAGGTTCATAAATGATTGACAATATGATGCACATTCTATGCTACTGATGAGGAAACAAAGGTTCTTAACTTCTGTCTTCTGTTCAATCTGCAGGGTCTTGATTCTGAAGCAAACTTTGTTCTAGCAACATGGAAACTAAGGTGCTTAACTTTGTCTATTGCTATTATAAGTCACACACTGACTTACTTATCTGAAAGGAAACTGCTGATTTGGTGTCAGAGGTTGACTGTATTCATATGTATAGTATATGCTTGGGAGAGTGGTTTTCTAATGCCATACAATTTTTTGACATCTGTTCTGATACCAGAAGAAATGTGATGTTTTTAGACTTTGATACCCTTCCATTTGAGTTTGGCTAGTTGGCAACTAGCTATTATCACACACCACTGATGGAAAATTTGTACTTAGTACTACATGATATAGCAATAGTGTCTCTTTGCCTTGGATAACTGATATGATAAGCTATTGGGTGTGTATATGGAGAAGGATAGAGAGGAAGTAACAAGTAAGAACAGTCTGTAATAGGAGACCATGTTTGGTAAATATTTCTAATTTACACAGACAAGATGCTTACTTTCACCTTCAAGAAATAAAGGGGTTTTCGAAAAATGGCTCTTCCATGTCTTCTTTAAAGCAGTTATCTTAGATTGCATTCATCTTATTACATTCCTTTTGCGCCTCTCTGTTGGCTTATACCAAGTTATTTCATCTGATATGCAGGACCTACCTGAAGCTCCCATGGAGGCCTTTGATTTCTATTGATGGAAGTACGGTCTACAACTTGGATGATAAGTTTAAAGTAAGACGAAAATAGATTTAAGTGCTTCACGTATGCATTGGTACTTCACGTATGGTCTTTGTTGATGGGCACCTGTAACTGTTGGTTTAACAGATTGTAAGGCATGCTGAGAGCTGGAATGTTTCTGCAGTTGAAGCAGTTGGCCAGATATTCAGACCTTCTGGAAGGCCAGATGTCTGAATGTGTTGAGTCTTATAAATCAGAACAGGCTTCAGGTTTGTATATAATATTAAATCCATAGGAGTTGCTGATCTAGTTCACTGAAAGGTTGGCATTCTATTTATTTCATTTATACTCTTGGAACAGGTATTTCCATTACTTCTCTTCATTCTCAACGAGCCATAGACCAAGTCACCAATATTATATGAAATCCTACATCTCAGCAAGTTGTAACAGTCTGCAGCTCTGGTTAGTGTTGCTATCCACCAGTTTTACTTCCTTTGACTTGTTTTCAGCTACCTTTTTGTTCTATGTAGGGGTTTCGGATATAGAATTTATAGCTGTATATTTTTGTTTGGTCAGTCTCTGTATCTGTATATTAGGTTGTCTAATTTAAGACCTTCCAAAATTGTTATTGTGTACTGATTTCTATTTTGATCCCTATTTGGTATTTCCATTCAGGCCAGACAATGTGCTCTTAGAAACCCGGAAAACTTTCCCTCAAACCTTGTGCTTCTAGTTACCTACAGTCTGCAGTCCAAATCTATGACTTAGATCACAAAATATACCCAGAAATTTTGATACCTCTTGCCAATTCATTTGTTTTTCAAGAGAAACTAAGAAACAAAAAATCAACTTTTTAGGAGCTATGATTACTACAACTGGGGAGAACTGAGAAGCATATGTCTGCAATGATGATAGGGAACACAGTCATGAAGAGATTATAGACTTAAACTATAGGAACAGTAAAGTAGTAATGAAACCTCCTCATGGTTTACTGCTGAAAGTCCAAACTTTTCCATTAAAGAGAATGTGTGCACCACAGATATGGATCCTCAAAGATATGTGTGCACCACAGCTTAGTTGGTTTAGTGGTCTAGTAGAGAATCCAAAGATGCAACAGTGTGTATGTGCTTATGTTAATGATGGTACTCTGAGATCCTATTTTTTTTGTTTAAATTTTGGAGAAATATGAAAAAGTAGTGCGGCCTTTGGGACTTTAGTTGTTACTTCTTGCTTATGTTCTTGACTAGTTAGTGATGGGAAATAGACTTCAAATATGAAAAATTAGCTAAAAGTAATGATATGCTGATAATATAAACACAAGAAAATTTACATCCAGAAGGAAATAATTTCCGATTTCGAACACTTCCTTAATTGAAATTAAACAAATGAGAGTATCAGATCATAACGCATATTGCATTGTCAATCCTTCCTCCAAGCATAGAGCAACAAAGAAAACCCTCCATTACTACCACTGGACCTAGTAGATGAAGAACATGAACTTCTCCCACCATCACTGCTTTCCTCTGCCCATTGCAACACACTCGAGCATGATGGGGACGGCGATAATGAGACCATCGAGGGCATTGACGCTGAAGCAGCCGACATTGACAAGCTCTTCCTCATCAACCTCTTCTCAGAACCTACCATTTCTGGCCACACCCCACCATCACCAACTTGGAAAACAAATACACCATGTCCAGTGCCATTAGTAGCACCTTTACGATCATTAACCCAGTTGAACACATCCCAATAGAATTCAAATTCGACTCCACCAACAAAAATTCTCTCATTGCCTCTGAATTTCCAAGCCAGCCTTTTCACAATTAGGCTAGTTTCTCCATCTACCTTCACTTTGAGAGTACCCTCACTGCACTCTATGCCAATCTCATGCTTGGACCCCAAGAACTGAGCTCGAGATATGTAATTCTTATGCCCAAACACATGCTCTCGCCTTGACAGTAGTGTTGGTTGTCCAAGTTGGTGAGCCCCAAGTAACCCTGATCGCCGAGTCAACTCATCCAAAAGATCCCCTAGAAAGAACTGAACTCTAGCATTGCAAGAAATGGCAATGTAAAAGCCAGACTCAGGCTCAGCCGAGTTGTGAGCAAAGTTAGCCCGACTGAAATCCCAGTAGAGTTTGATTCTCTGGTAATGGTGTTGGGTTAAGAGGATGGACTTGGAACCTGGTTTAGTTCGGAAAAATGAGAAGGTTGTTGGATTGAGAGAGATGGTGATGGAAAAAGAGTCTGGAGCATGTATAGTTAGGGAGTGAGAGAAGAGGGTTTTGGACCAAGTGAGAGTGAGATATGTAGGTGAGTTGCAAAGCTGAGTTTGGTATATGCAGGTTATGAGGTTTTGGGGCACTTGAGAGCTGCTTGAGAGTGTGTTGGGTTGGCTGAAACATGCTGGGATCATGGTGTCGAATTCTGGTGCTTAATTGTTACTCAAACCATGAAGTAGCTGAAGAATTTGTGGGAATGAAGGTTGTAAGATGAAGAGTTGGAGTCTTTGCTACTAGTAGTGGTAGTATAAGAAGAGCTTTTAGCTTTTGGTAAGCAAAAATTGTGTTTGTGCTTTGAATCTTGATGATGAAAAATACAAGACCCTCATCATCACCATCATCAGCACCAATGGCTAAGCCATACAGCTAGCTACTGTTGTTTCATGTTATTTCCTCCTTGATTTGCGCATTTGAAAGGGTTTTAAATTTATCTCTTTTTCATATACAAATGGGGAAGTAATGAGCTGGGTTGCACTGGGGCTTCTGGGTCACAGTTGCAGGTGACTATGGTTTTATTTTAGGTTACTTTAAGGGTAAGTCACTAATCAAAGTCTTCTTATCTATGTATTTGTTCTTCTTCCTATGCCATATCAAAAGGAGTATGGAAGATGGGGCCTTGGGAAAAGAGGAGAGGGCCAACAACTTTTGTATGCTTGCTTCACTTCACCTCACTTTTAGTTAAAGAAGAAGACAAAGCATACATGGCATGTAACTTCTTGAATAATAAATTGAGAGTTACACAAAACCATGCATTCAACTCTTTTCTTCCTGGCTGTGGATGACTCTGTGCATTGGCCTAATGTAGAGAAAACAAGTTTCTGATCTAGCTTGTGTGGCTGTGCAGATTTTTGAGGCAAGCTCTCTTGGGTTGAATGCTGCTGGGCACATTCCCAGCACATCCCTATTTCATAGCCTAACAATATTATTCTTCTTTTGGTGAATGGCTTTGGTCCTGTTGATCAAGATATATACTACATGTACACCTAAGCTAACCTTTCAAACTTTTGTGTATACTATTGTGATCTGCACAAACTACAAGGGTAAGTACCAATAACTATTCTGAGTTCTTACTGCAGCCATTTTTCTTTCTTTGAATCACAGTAATGGAAAAGATCAAGGATGTAAACTTGTATCAATGCTACATTGGTACTAGATTTAACAGGCTTGCCTGCTTTGTACACCCGCAGCAAAATAACATTATTACACATCAAGTTTTAACCTCCGGATCAGTAGAACAGAAGGCCCTTTGAGAAGGTTTGTGATCCTCAGGCCCCAACATTGCCTAGAAATCTAAAATCTACTAGTCCAGGACCCTACTCTACTAGCAGAAAGAATTTGCATACTTTAATAAAGATATCTAGAATAATGTGGTGAGTATATCTCATGACACCATCAAGCCAACCGTGTTGCTCATCTTAATAGAGAAAAGAATAAGTGTATGCAAAAGTGAATAACTACGAGAACCCGATGCCACGTATCATCTTATTCTAAATGATATTATCTAATTTTTTTATTATATATTACAACTTCGTGAATCGATGTAATGTTTTGTAATTTTAATGTCTTCTTTTATTTTTGTTACACGAAAACATACCAAAAGAATGTAGATTGTGAATGTAAGACTAGAGATAAAGTCACAGCACTAATAACATTGTCGATAAATGTGATGGAAGCCAAACGAATAATATAGGATAAAGAAAATTTTTTCAACAGAAATTAGCCATCTTAGCTCAGCCGGTAGAGCGCACGGCTTTTAACCTTGTGGTCGTGGGTTCGATTCCCACAGACGGCGTAGCGGTGCCGTATTCAAATTATTTTTGTTTTATATCCCTGTGCAGCTGTGCTTGATCAGGCCTGACCCATTTAGGGCTGAGGAATTGGGTTTTAATCTGTAGCCTGATTTTCAAACAGGTATTTTTTTTTTTGCTCAAACTTATCAGTCCCAAGATTTTTCAAAATTTTCTCAAAAAATGAAGAAAAAATATCTATGATCTGGTTGCTACAGAGCTCTCAGAATAGTGACAATGAAGGAGCGTAGGATCCCCACTTAAACATATGTCTGCATGTGAACTGTTTTTGTATATGTGCCACTGCCACCTAACCTCCAAACATCACACATGCATATATGCCTTGCTTACACACCAAATTCTAATTATCCATACCAATAAAATTGACCCAAAATACATTTCCTGCAACCTTGACAGTGTTTTTATATGCAAATACAAAGGTGTCACAGATATAACTCATTACCATGGTAGCCTACCAAATTTAGTACCCTTTGATTACATCTAATGATGATCTTAATCTGTGGGCTGGTTGATGACAGAGGATGAGATATGTTTTGATGCCCATAATTGTGGTAGTGTTCTAGATGAGCTACTACAATAGCTCGAAAGTATCACTACAAAAATTAGGTGTTTACATTCTTTGAATAAGAGAAAGTTGGGCGACTAGTTAATGAACTAAACGACGACTCGGTGAGTTATCTTTATATTCTTATTCTTACTTGTTTAATAATGATTTCATAATACGAGCACATTGCTAACCCTGTTATTGGACTACTTATCAATCACACATTACTAACCTTTTCAATCGAATAGTAGTAATAAGCCAAAACTTCACTAGATTGAAAATTTTCTCATATTTGGTCTCTAGTCAAACTAATTAATAGACGTGTTTTTGGCTTTATATTATTATATACTAGCTTTTTTATATTTACACGGGATCACAAATTCACAATAACGGGTATGCATCCCATTACCCACTTTTCTCTCCACAATTATCTATTTATTTTACTATTTTGTTTTTTTAATTTGGCGTCTTACTATAATAACTTTTATTTTTGATAACCTTCAATGAACTCATTAAAGGTAAAATTGATAAGACACAATTTGGTGAATTTCTGTTTGTTTTATAGAAATAAATCTTTCTGATATCTTTTATTTTAATGAATTTTATACTTATAGGAGACAGTATGAAAAATTCAAAAAATCGGTAAAGCCTTTGACACTAAAAAGACTTGACTTTCTAATATAGTAGAGAAGAGAATACAGTTTTTAGTTTAGCACGCGAATAACTTCAAACCTAAACTCGAGGGTTGTACTTTAGTCAAGAAGATGATTAATATATAAAAGATCGATCACTTAGAGATTAATGTATATTTTTATGTACAAAAGTCCTAATTAATACCCTATAAAATATGGAACATCAATCCCAAGTACTTAGTTTGTTTTTGGCTTCATTTTTTCAGTCAGTCACAAAGCCCTTTCGTATATTTTTGACCCTTGTGTGTACGAAATCCATGTTCAACAACAACTATTCAAGTTAGGAATATTGAAATGTTGATAGTACTTTGAACGTTATTTTTTTTTTTTTTTTTTTTTCATTTTTTACTTTGAACGTTATTAGTTGTTAATCTTATCTTAAATCCATTGTCATATCATTAATAATTAAAGAGCATGAAAAAGCATCACAGCTGAAAATAACATGTGTTACATCAGTTGATTAGACAAAGAGTTATAATGTATTTTTTTTTTTAGAAACCATATATAATTTAGGTCTTTTAATTGTGAATCTCTTCTGGACCTTGTCTGGTTCATAGAGAGGAAGTATTTGAAAAAAAAAAAAAAAAAGGTTTCTTGCATTTGGGAAAACAAAAGGAAAATAAACACATTCCTGATTGAAGGAAAAATAAATATATAAGAAATGATCATTCATTTCAAAATCCATCTGACTTGTACCTAAATGCATTTTAAAGTTTTTACCGATTATATGAGAAATGATATCAAGTATGCGGTGGTGCGTAGCTTTTAGATTCAACTTCGTCTACATATATAATGATCAATATAGCTTATGGGAAATTAGCATAGACTTACTAAATGGGAAGTCATCATAAGTTGCTAGTTGAACATGACGTAATCTCTTAGTTAACATATATATCATTGATAGGATTATGGATTTGTATGAGGGATTCTGGCATAAACCATGAAGTTTCAATTGTTTATAAATCTTTCTTGCCCTTTGCCCACATACAATTAACAAGTAATCATACAAAGCTATAGGATAGTGATCGATGGAGTCATTCTCTTTTTAGAAAGGCAATCAAATTACACTTTTCAAAACGAAAGCACACAGTTGAGGATCATATATTACAGACAAGATATTTTCTGGAATTATACATGCATCCAACCCTAGAGAAGCACTAGTGTACATTTGTACACAGTTATAGGAACAGCCCCGAGCCTCAGATGTAGATTTGTAGGTCGACATGATCAAGTATAGTTTCATTGTGTCATGACTTTACGTTAATTTGATCATACCTAAGGTTTAGAGTGACCTAAACACGCATAGACAACTATATAACTAAATTAGGCTAAACGCTAAGTGCTAAAAGATGTGAAAGGACCAGACATTAGAGTTGTCTGAATGCAGTGATACAATTGGACGTGCATTCATGCATGAATCGTATTCATCGAATACTATGGAGATCAAAGATTGAACCCTAACCTCCCAAGCTTACCATGTGCCCTATCAAATCAGTAGCTCAATTTGTTAGCTAATTCTGCAACACACAGCAGCTAGTTTTCTTTTTCAATTACAACATATATCAAACTAATTATATGTCGGCCTTCTCTGATACATAACAATCCGGTGAAGCTCAACCCAACAACTCTGGTCGGGAACCGATCGAGATCAGTTAGGTTTACTGAATTCCTTCTTTTTTCTTGGATGTTATCAAACGCTTCACTTTCACGTATTCGCATATGATTTCACGCAGCTTAGCTTATAACATCCCCACAGTGAATACGTGATCGACCAGCTAGCAGAGTACTGTTTTGTTTTCGATTTTTCAGCGAGACAAACTCATGTGTTCTGTTGATCTTCAGAGACAGCTGATCTCCATGCACGACCTAATCCCCTGATTCTTATTGTCTCGAGCACAATTGCACAGAGGATTGGTTGGAACTTCTTTTTCATCATTTCTGGAAACTGAATGAACACCAGATTTGACTGTACCTTCTTCTAGCTCCTTATCTAGCTATGAGCTCTCAAATTGGGTGTGGACCTTGTCTTCACCAAACTGAAAACTCATGTTCTAAGCACTCATGTGCTCTCTCTCTCTCTCTCTCTCTCTCTGGTTGAACACTAGTATAGTCAGTTTCTTTGAGCAGCTAAATGACTGGAATATCCTCACGGCAGTTGGTGAAAGGGTACCCTTGGTGAAACCCTAGCTAGCTTCTGGGTAATTCATATCAGTCTTAAACTCTTAATAATATTGCATTTGAAATTTTGATATAATATATGGGACTGAAGGAAGTTAGCCAAAAACTGGGACTTGAAAAGAATATTATTACAACACAAACTGTGTATTTCTGACAATATATATATATATATATATATGAGAGTCCAAAGTTCATGCAATGTTGGTTATGTACGTTCTTTCTGTTATAGATTCAAAAATACTCGCAATTTTTGACTGGAAATTTTGTTTGTGTCATGAAGTTTCATATTTTAATGGTTTCAACCGTTACTGTCTGTCATCTAGAATTGCGAGGATTTCGATCATCTTGTTCAATCAGTTGGCTGCAAAAGATATTGAACAACTATTTTCAACGCAAAAATAGTTGTATTTTTGTTTTCGGCAAACAATCATGGACTGGTTAAGGCCAACTGACGATGTATAGGTCTGGGGAAATCTTGATTTGGCGAAATCATCAAATATCATTATTGCACATTTTTTTAAATTACCCTGGTCAATTTGCACTGAAAATATCTGGATTGGATAAAATTTGGATAATAACTTAGACCATGAAGGAAACTTTTGATATCCGATCCATATTTACTGATGATCAATGAATTCTTTGATTAGATAACTTTTCAAGAGAATTAACCTTGATTTAAGAAATAAAACAAAACACAATGCATAAAAAATGTGGCGCGCGATCCGTACTAATGAAACTTTTTGAAAGCTTCTTCATCTTACTCATACTTAGACATATTCTTTAAGTTCGCAGTTCTCTTTATTTGTACATGTATCTCAAACTGTTTGATAAATTTTTCAGTATTTCTTTATAAATTTCTTTTACTTATCCGAAATACAATTAGGTAGGCAAAAATGCCTTAAAAATCATGACACAATATCCGTACAGATTGTCAAGTACTGTGATATTGAATCTTATTGCCACAAAGTTAATATTGCGCGCAACAGTCATGATGATGAATCTTATTTGAAAACTTCTTCATCGTTTTATGTGAAGAAAAGTAACTCTCTACTCATTCATAAATTCGTCCCAGATCCTTTAAATATAACTCATATGACTAATTTCTTTACGTAAACAAATTATTTCTAATAAATCCTTGGTAACTAAATAAAAGAAAAATGAAAGTTACAAGAAAAAAAATGGAAAAGAAAGATCGCTAATCATTCAACCTTCATTCGACGACTTTGAAGTTTGATGGGTTTCCTCCAAAAATTGATTCCGAGTCCAGTCAATCAGTGAATGACAGAACGAGCATGGTCCATGGTGTCCAGGTATGAGCTAGCCGAAGCATCAAAACTCATCACAAAGTGGGTCCTTTCGTTTCTTGCATCAGTTACACTTCAAGTTTTGCATGTTCCACCGTCAAAAAAAACTACCATGGCTTCTCTCTTCTGTTTCGTATAAATAAGAAGAGACTCTGCTCTATTTGTCAAGTACCGTCGTGGGACTGGTGGTTTCCTTCTTCATTGTATTAAACAAGTTATTGTTTTCTCTCGAGCTTCTTCCCTTCAAAAGCAATATTTTATGTCAAAAATCATCTCCTCTTTCCTTTCTCTCCCATTTGTTTTGTGTCAGAATACAAGAAGAGCCAGCCATAAGGGGAAAAAAGCTTTAGCCTTTAACTAATCATAGCACAGAGAAAAGTGAGCCAAAAAAAAAGAACCTGAGATTGGTTTTTAGAAATGAATGGTCTCTCACATCTTGAACCGGAATACTCTGAGTTTGTTGAAGTAGATCCAACTGGCAGATATGGTAGAGTAAGCAAATTAAACTGTCTCCCTAAACTTTCTCTATTTTTTCTGTGTCTTTAAACTCTGTCATCTGCTTGAAAATTGGTCCTAAATGGGTCTTTGGTCTGGTTGCAGTACAATGAAATCCTAGGCAAAGGAGCTTCAAAGACAGTGTATGTACTCAAAGCTCTTGTGTTTCTTACAATTTGATGAAAACCCAGTTTGGTTTATCCAAAGCTAAATTTGGGACTTTCTGTGAGAATTTGCTAAAATTCAGTGTTTGGGTTTTGATTGGTGCAGTTACAGAGCATTTGATGAGTATGATGGGATTGAAGTTGCTTGGAACCAGGTCAAGCTTTATGATTTTCTTCAAAGTCCTGAAGATCTTGAGAGGCTGTACTGTGAAATTCACCTCCTCAAGACACTGAAGCACAAGAACATTATGAAGTTCTACACTTCTTGGGTTGACACTTCAAAAAGAAACATCAATTTTGTAACTGAAATGTTCACTTCTGGGACTCTTAAACAGTTAGTGTTTTATGACTTTGTACCAAAAAGAAAGAAAAATTTATGTCTTTTTGCTCCCTGAATCCTTTGGGGTCAATTTTTGATAGTCTGTTTTGGGTTTTCTTAGGTACAGACTAAAGCACAAGAGAGTAAACATCAGAGCTGTCAAGCATTGGTGTAGGCAGATCTTGGGAGGGCTTTTGTATCTGCATAGCCATGACCCTCCTGTGATTCATAGAGATCTCAAATGTGACAACATCTTTATTAATGGAAATCAAGGGGAAGTGAAGATTGGTGATCTTGGTTTAGCAGCGATCTTAAGGAAATCACAACATGCTGCTCACTGTGTTGGTAAGTTTAACTGATTCATACTGTGTAAATTCAAAATTTTGTTGCTTTGTTAATTTGTAAGTAGTTCTGTGGCTAGAAGTTGATATGTGTTTTAGATTCCTTTTTTCTTTGTTGTTAAGTAGGGACACCAGAGTTCATGGCACCAGAAGTATATGAAGAGGCATATAATGAGCTAGTTGACATATATTCGTTTGGGATGTGCGTTTTGGAAATGGTGACTTTTGAATATCCTTATAGTGAATGCACTCATCCTGCTCAGATCTACAAGAAAGTTGTTTCAGTAAGAGGATTCTCTTTTTATAACTCTCTTTCACACTTTCTCTTTCTCTCCATTTAGTGGCATGCTTTTTCTGTAGGAAAAATTGGAGTAAAAGATTCCTTTTGACATGTTTTAGGGGAAAAAACCAGATGCTTTGTACAAAGTTAAAAATCCAGAAGTAAGAAAGTTTGTTGAGAAATGTTTGGCAACTGCATCTATGAGGCACTCTGCGATTGAGCTTTTGAACGATGATTTTCTCCGAGTAGATGAATGTGATTATGATTTGAGACCAGTGAATTATGGCAGGCAGCTTGATGACATAGGTCCTCTTGTAAGGCAGCCTGTTTACGAGGTTCATCAAAACAACAGTTCGTTTAGTAACGGATACTCGAATGGCTATGGTTTTGATTCCCAAAACGAATGGGGGTATCATCCTTTTGAGGTGGAATCAAGTGGAATAGAACTCTTTGAGCACCATGATGATGAGGAACATGGTGAAAATGTGGACATAAGTATTAGAGGGAAGCGAAAAGAAGATGGTAGAATCATCCTGAGACTTAGAATTGCAGATAAAGAAGGTTTGATCTGTCTTTATTTTGTTTCCATAAGCCTATATATAAATCTGTATGCATTCTTTACTTCTGAAAATTAAATGTAGAATTAATTCTTCTACTTTGCAGGACATATACGGAAGATTTATTTCCCATTTGACATTGAGATGGATACAGCACTGAGTGTTGCAACTGAAATGGTGGCAGAGCTGGATATCACTGATCATGATGTAACAGAAATTGCAGATATGATTGATGGGGAAATTGCTTCTTTGGTACCGGGTTGGCAGTCTGGGCCAGGAATTGTGGAAACACCGCGTTTTTCCAATCAAAACATTTGTCAAAATTGTGTATCCAACCACACCTCTAGTGGTTCCTTCATGGAGTTTCTCTCTGACAACCCCGGGGCTACTCAAGGTTGTACACATGGATGTGCTTCAATGCATGGTCGTTTTGAGGAGATTACATATCAAGAAGATGAGTCGAAACATCATGTAACAGAGGATATA
Organism: Fragaria x ananassa; assembly: GCA_034370585.1. Classification (NCBI taxonomy): domain Eukaryota; kingdom Viridiplantae; phylum Streptophyta; class Magnoliopsida; order Rosales; family Rosaceae; genus Fragaria; species Fragaria x ananassa. The sequence goes on from CP139753.1 coordinate 1,671,963, forward strand.
CCGAATGAATCAAGCCAATCAGACTGCCTACATTACCAAGAATTCTGGGGACAACATGAGAGTCGTGAGCTTAGTTCAGTGGGCTCTGGACAAAGCCATTCAGACGAAGAATATGAAAAAATGAATCAGTTAGTCACAGTCATGCAGGATCTTAAATTGGACAACACCATTGCTTCTGATGCAAGAAATTCTCTGCGGAACATATCCGGTTCACATCCCTTTTCCACAGTGCCCTCGATCTATTGTGACCTCTCAGATAATTCTGAGCATGAAATTCAAAAGGAATTTAGGTGGCTCAAGGCAAAGCACCAGATTGAGTTGAGGGAACTTAGAGATCAGCAGTTAGGACTTGTCTCAAAATCTTCAAATAAAGAACACGAAAGAGACAATGGGAGCTTATCAAGTCTGGTATCAAACACCATGAAAGGGAACAACTATGACAGAAGTTCAAGCTTTACATGCCTTCCTGGTCCTAATAAGAGCTGCCCCAGTTCGGAAACCCTAAGGGTCCGAAAGTGTGAGGCGATTTTGGAGTGTCCTGATGCTGAAGAGGAGGATATGGGTACTGCCAACAGCTTCTACACCAAATCACAGTTGCTTCCGCACTCTCTTTGCAGGACAGTTTCTCTCCCCGTTGATGCTGTTGATTCATAAACTTGTAGAGGTTTCACCAACCAAGTTCCATACCAAAAGAGCTAATCTTTCTTGACGAAGGGATATAGCTCTTTGAGGTAATGGGATGGTGTGACCATGTGTATTAGTAAATTATATGAATTTTGAGGGAAATACAAGTTTTGAGGCCTATAAGATTCAGTACATTTTGATATTGCTCTGAATATCAGTAGTGAAAAGTATAGGTGTGATCAGTGAGGCATCTAGGTGCTGGTGAAGGGCTGAAGGCAATCTCTATGGTCGTTATCTCAATTTTATTTATGGTCATCGAAAAGCTTTAGTTTATCTATATATTTACAAGAATCTTTAAGACAAAATAGACAAAATGTTTGAAGAACAATCTTCAAAAACTAACTTGAATCATATTATGCCGAAAGAACTTGCTCCTTAAAATGGGGCGTCAAAGAATCTGATATCTTATTGGAGCTTTATTGATTTTGTGTTCTGAGACATTATTGAGGGAGAGATGAACCATTGAAAAATGATGATGAATTGAATTATTGGCATGGATCATCAACATAGTCAGTTGCTGCTTGGCTGGCCAATGAGAGGTTTTAACAATCAGGACTTTTGAGATTGATTTTTGTAGGACCATCCTCCCTAATATGTCATTAAGTATGGAGCGGGTATTTCCAAAACAATCATCTTCCATGTTTTATGCTGTGATGCTGATCTACTTGCAATCAATCTCAGACATGAGAAAGACTGACACAGTTAGTTCTCTAGTTTCTTGTATTTTTTTTTATCAATAAATTTTCGTGAATGAACAGTGAAATAGTCTCTTTATGCTTATTAAAAAAAAGACTATAACAGAATTATATCCTTATGTGATACGTTTAACTTATTACTTTATATAATGTAATCTATAATACATTAAAAATCTCAATACGTAAAGTATTATTTACTTGTTTAGCATCAAATGACGAATTAATTGTGTGATATCTATCTAATTTAGAGTTCTCTCCGAATTTTTTCAATTAGGAAATCGTCGACGTACAAACAAACTCGCTTATGAGTCATCTGACAGTGACACATAAGAGGTTCCAAATCACATATATTGTGGGATGAGCTGCAGGCCTGCAGCTACAGGACTATCCCTATCTTGCATCCAAGTTGTACGCATCTACAAGGAGATTTTGCACATCATTTTCTTTGCTTTATGGTTTTGTTAAAGTGGCATGGGTAGCGTAGTGGACGCCTACCATACTTTGTTTGTTTATGTATTTCCTGACTTAGGTGTTTCATTTGGACTAACTAAAAATGTTTCAAACTTGCCACTTTATAGGAAAATCTAGAGCAATATTCATGCGTGAGATTTTAGATATCTATTTGTTGATACCAAAAAAAAAGAAGAAAAGGATTACAAAAGAAAATAATAATAATAATAAAAATAATGATAGTCATTTTCTTGTGTTACATACACAAAGCTTTTGAGTTTAATTGTAACTCTTGCAAAAAAATGTGTTTGGATAAGAATACAATTCGGGCATCAAAATCCAATTGCAAATTAATCTTCCGAGCCAAACACTCTATATAAAGAGGCCAAAACCTCCAAAAGAAGGGGGGAGGAGACATACAAAGAGGGAAGCAGAGGCAGGCGGAGGTAGAAGAAGGAGAAGAGAACAAGCGAAGCAAAAAGTAGAAGAGAGAGAAAAAAAGCGGCGAGCCAGCAAGAAAGTGGAGCTCTCATTCTCATTCTAACTCTCTTTATTTTTTTTGCAGCATCTCTTTCTGTCTCGTCCCTTGCTCCGCCGGAAGCCCTGAAAGTATGTCTTTAGCGTACCATCTCTTCCTTCCCGAGCAAGGCCACAATGTCGTTCAAACTTCACAGCCCTAAGGCGCAACGAAACGATTTCGCATAGAAGCAGAAGCCCTAAGGCGAGGCGAGGTGACCTTGCATCTAAGCAGGGGGCGAGACGACCTCGCATAAAGCGAGATGACCTCGCCCCTCCTCTTGCTACAACAAATATATGGCCTTGCACCTTGCATAACAAGTCATACAAGGGGAAGAGAACAATCAAGTAACGCGAGTCTGAAGAACATGAACTTTAGGGCGAGATGACCTCGCCCCCTCCTCTAGTTATAACAAATATATGACCTTGCACCTCGCATAACAAGCCATACAAGGGGAAGAGAACAAACAAGTAACGCGAGTCAGAATACCTAAGGCAAGACGACCTCGCGAGGAGGCTGAAGCCCTGAAGCAAAGGCGAGATGACCTCGCGTGGAGGCTGAAGCCCTAAAGCAAAAGCAAGACGACCTCGCGAGGAGGCTGAAGCTCTGAAGCAAAGGCGAGATAACCTCGCATGGAGGCTAAAGCCCTAAAGCAAAGGCAAGACGACCTAGCGAGGAGGCTGAAGCCCTAAAGCAAAGGCGAGATGACCTCGCGTGGAGGCTGAAGCGCTAAAGCAAAGGCAAGATGACCTCGCGTGGAGGCTGAAGCCCTGAAGCAAAGGCGAGATGACCTCGAGCGGAGACTGAAGCCATAAAGCAATAAGGCAAGATGACATTCATGTGCGTGTGTACTTTTTTTTTAATATTACAGTGTTAAGCTCAAAGTCTAATTTTCTTCCTATTCTCAAAAAAAAAAAATGATGTCAAATTTGATGTCTTCTCTTACTTGCTTAATTAGCTACTAAATTACATTAGCACCTAAGAAGGGTTGCTGATCTTCATATGCCTTCATAGATATTCTTTGTGTAATTCATGAGAGGATTGGCCTATTGAGCTCGTTTTCATGTTGTTCAAATTGACAAGGGTCTCTTCGTCGAATTTAGCCATCTCTTCCGTCGAAAGTTGTCTGAAGAATTCCTCAGCCTCTTCTATCTCGTACTTTTGAGCAACCTAGAAGCATATATGTGAAAGGTTATAATGTATGTCCTTTTCTGTTTTGGTCACATATTCAATATTAGTTTATGATTTCTAACTCAATGAGATGAACGTACTGAACTTACAGATGAAATAACTTGAGATGCAATGATCAAAGTTGCAAAGCAGAGATACTGTTGCATGTCTCTGGAACCAAATTATACCAAAATTTCTCAAGAAAACGAATAAGATCAGAGAAGTAAAGAAACTGCTACTGATTTAGTTTGCAGACTTCACTCTACTCGTTATAGAGTGTTTATGATGTGATTGACGCATGTTGATTAGCTTCTGTGCTTGATTTTCAGGTGGCCAAGCTAGTTAGGCTTTTGGTTCTTAATCTAATGCCTTTGTTGCCATTGTGATTAATTTACGGGTTCCCGATTGGGAACTATTAGTGATTAGATACTTTTGTGCTTATATTCGAATGTGATTTGCTTGTCAAGTTGGTTTGAATGGGAGAAAGAATTGAAGGATGGAGATAGCGGATATATAAGCTGAGTGTGAAGCAATGTGATAGAGTGTGCTTGTCTTTCTTTTTGATGACGTGGGAGCCCGAAGGCATAGACAAGAAACCTAAAACACAACTAATCTAGGCTTGGAAGAGCCGGAAGAATCAGCTTCCAAGAGAGGGATAACATCATTAGGAGGGGAGCTAACGATTATGCATTCAGGCTCATAACCATGACCAATGCTTGCTAGCAAGTCAGCCACTGAATTACTTTCTCTGTAAACATGATAGAGTGTGCTTGTCTTTCACTTTGGAGTGTGTTGTGTTTGTTAGAAATGCATATTTCACATAACATTGTGTGTGAACATGAGGTAGAGACACCTACGAAATCGAAATGTATACCTAGGATGTGCTTAATATTAGTCAAGCAGTTAGATTTCAGGTTTGTTTTCAGTGAGATGCAAGACATAACAAACCAGGTTTTCACAAATCTGAGATGAATATCCGAGTATTGATTACTTATTGATGCCAGATTATTTGATTGTGTACAATGCAGGTTGAGCTGGATTTGGAGGCGAGAATTACTGAATTTAACAAACTCTACATGGATTTCCAACAGGAGAGTTCCATGCACTTTTGTCGCCTGCAAGGTATATGTCATGAGAAAATTCTATAATGATGTTTTTACACATATATAACTTAAATCTTCTTTGATCAATTATATCAGCAGCCGAAACACGCGTTTTTCTTCAAGAGGCACCAATCTCACTTGGCGCATCTGATTTATGGATTCTGAGATCAAAGAGCCTTGAAGGCGGAACCAGCAGTGAATGTCTCAGAGACGGAGCTATTCTAGTCTTCAGGGGCGTCGTGGCACCCTCAGTTTTCTAGCTGCTTGCATTAACTCCCCGGAGGAGGGAACCCTGATGAGACTGCAAATGTAGAAGCGTAATTAGTACTTGATAAAATAGTAATTTTTGGGGATGACCATAGTGCAGTGGTAGCATGATAATGAGGCTGTAGAGCTTGGGGTTGTGAATTTGCTGTGATAATGGCAAATAAGGGGAAAACTAAGATAATTGATCATGTTATCATAGATGGTGCTGGAGAACTATGGAACAGATCGAATGAGAGGTTAAAATGGCTGCAGTAAGAAACCAACAGGCAGATTAATTATGGAGATGCTGACATTGCTAGTTACATATATATAGACATATAGTGGTAAAATTTGAAGCTTGAAGAGTTGAAGGTGATAAAAAAAGGAGGGATTTTCAAAATTTAAAAGCGAAGTTGAACAAGTCTTGGTCAAAGTACGGGAAGCTCTGCATGGTCAGTATTTTCAGTCTGGTTTTCTTGACTCCTACAGTGTCCTTGCTAGCTTAGCTCAAATGCCAATTGACCAGTTCTACAGGGATAACACAATTAATTTTCACTGGATGCTAAAGTTTCTACAGAGATAATTCCATTACTGTAAGTAAATGAATAACCACAAGGGCTAGAGATGGTAAATATCAGTAAGGATCAAGTAGTTTCGAGTTTTTTGATTCACAAATGGAATATTCAGTAGGGATCAAATTGTTTTAAATTCTTTGATTTACCAACAAATTAGTCCATGCAGCATGATCACAATGTACGAAAAGTCGCAAACATGAGGAATATCAAACCAACAAAACTACATAATAAGGATGCATAGTTTATGCAGGGACGAAGCTAGGATTTTAAATTAGGCTGGGCTAAAAAAAAAATTTTGAACAAAATTATATATATTTGTATTACAAAAAAAAAATTAGAAAAAGGGCCGTTGCAAAATTGTTGTAAATATATAATAAATTCGTTACAATTAATTAATAGAACAAGTAGATTTTATTCCCATGAAAGAATGTTGATCATGAATGATTATCAACAGTTGGCTTAATCAATTAGGATTAGGTGCACCATGGTCTCTAGAAAGTGAGTTAATTAAGTCTAACTATATAAAATGAGTTAACGTTGCATAGAAAAAAGAAAAGAAATATATAGTGCCTGAGATGCTTTCAGAAAAAAGATCTATAAGATTTATCGTTTTAATAAAATTTTAGTTTTAGTTTCTTTACTTTCTTATGCTACAGTAGGCCTCATCATGGGACGGGCTAGGGCCTGCCCTACCCTAAATTTTAGAGCTTAGGGTAAGGTCAGGTAGGGCTTTGACTTGGTCAACAAAATTTAGAGTCGGGCTGGGGCTCAAATTTGCAAGTCTTTACCCGCTCTTAAAGCCCATTTCGCTAGGTTACCCAGCCCTTTGAATATGACTAAATAAGACCGAATGGGCCGAATATGAAGTTATTTTGTTTAACAAAATAAACTTATGAGTTTTAATTTTTTTTTCTCAAATATTATCTCAAGGGATATATGTGATACGAGACCCTATTTTTAGTCATATTTAACATACATATACATTATATTTCACTTAAGACATTTAGAATTATTAATCTAAGTAGTTATATTTATATATTTCATTAACTATCTCTACGAATTACTCAGGTGTTACTACTAGTAGCGGAAATATTAGTAGTACTAAAACACTCAAGTAATGTAGGTCGAAGAAAATATATTCCTCTCTTATTATTGTGCAAAGGTACAATGTTTATTGTCTGAATCATTCCCTCACAATAACTCTAAACAGGTCTATCTCCCTGTTTCACTCTTGTCTAAACAGATGTTGTCTCTGTTTCACTCTGGTCTAAACAAATGTTGTCTCTGTTTCACTCTGGTATCTAGAACTAAGCTAGGCACCTCTATTTATAGAGTCTAACTCTATAAATCCTTATCTAACTTGGAAACTACTCATTAACTAAGTTAGACAACTATTCATTTTCAAGCTAGAAAACTATGTACTTAACTAACTTGGAGAAGGAATCACTAATTCCTAAAAGCTAAAGGATACACATGTATCACTAAATCACCAAAAAACAATTGTTATTTAACAAAGAAAAATATAAATTAAAGAAATAAAACTTACAAGATTAGTTTTATTGTATAAAAATAAGAAACATATTAAAAACAATAGAAAATAAGTAATTATTAGGGCCTAAAGAGCGGGCTTTTAGGGCCGGGATAGAACATGGCCGAGTTTAGCCCTAAAGAGCTCAATAAAATAGAGCCGTAGAGTAGGGTCGGGTTTCATTTGCTTGACCTTTGTCCTACCCTATCTAAAAAGGACTAGGGTCAGCCCGCCCTAACGGAGGGCCGGATATGGCGTCGACCCTATAGGGTAGAACGGGTTAGGGCCGAAAGGTCAAATGATGAGGCCTATGCTACAGTTATGATTGGCTGTTTGACTTCTTATTTTTTGACTGGGCTAACCTTAATTTCTTTCTCTAATCCATGATAACTATGCATGTCTAATTTGAATAAAGACAAAAAACTCTATGGGCTGTAGTGTAGCAATGCATAGTTGTATGGTGGTCGAGACAGACAAAATAAGGTCTAATGATACCGATGAGAGTTGCAACGGGGGAGAAAGCCTGGATGATTAAGCTATGCAAGTGTGTAAAAAATGTAAATTGCAAACCCTTCAAATGAAACTTGGAATTGACTAGTAAACTTTAGCACGTTTTACCATGTCATACAAAGAACCTAACATCATTTTGGTGGTAATATATACAGTATGAAAGAGTTAAGATGATAAAAATTATTAGTCCAATAGTCCTTGACTAGCAACATCGGCTGGCTCGTGGGTTCGACTGGCATCAAAATAGTCCTTGACTACAGTAACCCCTAAGAACGGGTAGGAATCGTCATATGACCCTTCTTCAAGTGACCCTGGATCATAAAATCCCCTCAAATGAAGGTAATCCCTAAGTAGTTCCTTCTCAGTCAATGTATCATTTTCCTGTTGAGGAGTCCATAAGACCTCAACCGCCTACATGAAGAAAATAAACATACGTTACACACATACCCAAAGGAGGAACTTACAGCTTGGCACTCAGAGAAATTCTATTCTTACCAGTAGTTTGCTTGAGGGAATGGATCCAAGACTCTGTAATGCTTTCTTCAAATCGGCACGGCCATTGATGCTGGGTAACTTTTGTGCTCCCCTAGTAGACACCAAAATTGTAACCTGATAATTATTCAAATGTAATGTAAGAAATAAGAACTTGCATTTGTATTTTCTAATACAATCCTAGAAGTAGCCAACTGAAATCAAAACATGGGTTTTCAACTTTAAGTCCTTGGGTATAAATGAAGACAACAATACCAATATTAGAAAGGCTGCCATTTCATCTGAACCTTACCACTATATATTCTTTGTGGACTACATCTGGTGCCTGGATTGTCGATCTCACTATACAGTTGTTCACATTGGAAAGCGTAACTTTGGAAAATTTAGCCGCTTCTCTCATGGAAAGTTGTTTGAAGCATTGCTCTGCATCTTCCATCTCGGACTTCCGAGTAACCTATAAGTGGCATGTGAGAAGTTATAATTGATGTCCTTAATAATATCTAAATCTAGGAATGTTCTCGGTCCCTATTAACATTAGCCATTATTAGTCGAGTAACGGTTTTTGTTTTATAATATCAACATTAGCTCCATTTCAAGAGCGACCTCTTATTTAATGCCTCTCTTTCCACCAAGCTTATTACCTGGAACTCAAGCATCGATTGTTGTTCTTGGGTCGGCGTTACTTGCAGCACCAATGGCAGTGTTCTGGGCCTTGACATAAGCAGCGAATCTATCTCAGGTGGTATTGACAATTCTAGCCGTATCTTCCATCTTCAAAATCTTCAAAGCCTCAATTTGGCATACAACCACCTTGTCAACGGCTCATCAATTCCATCAGCATTCGGGAAGCTCATGAACTTGAGGTATCTGAATTTATCTTAAAATTATTATTCAGGGAAAATTCCCATTGAGATATCACGCTTGACGAGGATGGTAGTTCTTGATATTTCCAGAAGTAACTCATTCCCTAAGGAGAACCTTGAGATCCCAACTTTACACATGCTGGTAGAGAACCTCACAGAGCTTAGAGAGTTGCACCTTGACTCTGTCCAAATATCAGCAGGGGGGAGTGAGTGGTGCCAAGCCATATCATCTTCCCTTCCCAACCTTAGGGTGTTGAGCTTGTCCGGTTGTAATCTTTCTGGCCCTTTCCACGATTCTCTTGCTAAGCTCCGGTCCCTCTCTGTGATTCAATTGGACTCGAACAACATCTCTGCTCCAGTTCCGACATTCTTTGCCAACTTTTCAAACTTGACATCCCTGGATCTCGCAGGTTGTAATCTGCAGGGAACATTTCCTAAAGAAATCTTTCAGTTACCTTCTCTCCGTAAGATTAGCCTTTCCGAAAATGAAAACCTTGATGGTTCGTTGCCAGAATTTCCAAAAAATGGATCTCTTCAGGTCCTGGATCTACAGAGTACTCATTTTTCAGGGGTATTACCAAACTCTATTGGCAACCTCAAGATGCTGTCCACAATTAATATCGGATCCTGTAATTTCATAGGATCAATCCCGAAGTCGATGGCAAACCTTACGCAGTTGGTTTCCTTGTGGATGTATGGAAACAAGTCACTACCAGAAATTTCATTTTGGGCGACGAAAAAAAATCGTCGCCCTGTTAAAAAATTTCGTCGGCCAAGAACTTGGGCAACGACAGGTCGTCGGCCAAAACGTCGTCGCCAGAAGTGCGTCGGCCAAGAACTTGGGCGACGACAGTTCATACCGTCGTCGCCTAAGAGTAATTCTTAGGCGACGATACTAATTTCGTCGCCTAAAATATATTTCTCGTCGCCCAAAAATATTCGTCGCCCAAGATTTAACACCTTGGCCGACGAAAAATTGTTTCGTCGCTTAAGATGTTATAACCTGGGGCGACGAAATTTTTTTCGTCGGCCAAGACATCGTCGCCAGAAGTGCGTCGGCCAAGAACTTGGGCGACGATATTTTTTTTTCGTCGCCTTATACGGTAAGTCCTTGCCCGATGATTTAGCAATTTCGTCGCCTAAGATATATTTAAATTTTTTTACACTTAGGCTTAGATGATATTTTTCCTTTATTTTTTTCTTTTTTTTGATATTGAAATTACGTAGGTTGTAAAGAGCAGAAGAAACAAACAAATCAAATAATATTTTTCATTGATGAACACAGATCATTTTGAATTGAATCATACATTTCAAACCACAACACATCCTATTTACAAGTACCATATCCTTTGCGTTATACAATCTTGAATCATTACATAAACACATTACATAAAATAGAAACAAACTCTAGTACAAGAATTTCAGAAAGCGGAATGGATCTGGGAAATGGATTGGGTTGCAGACTTGCAGATGGACGTCGGATCTGGGAAGCGGAAGCGGAATCGATCGATTGAGAGCGAAACCCCTTCAGAAACATAAAAGCAGAGAGAGAGAGAGAGAGAGAGAATGGTTAGGGTTCCGAATCTCTGCATTTTATAATCGCGTTCTTGGGCGACGATTTTACAAAAATAGTCGCCCTGTTTTTTCAAAATCGTCGGCCAAGATAATCTTGGGCGACGAACTTCGAAAATCGTCGCCCAAGATACTATACTTGGGCGACGATTTTCTTTACTATAAATCTCGTCGCCCAATATAAAGAAAATCGTCGGCCAAGAGTTATCTTGGCCGACTATTTTTGACGTCGTCGCCTAAGATACTATACTTGGGCGACGATGTTCTTCACTATAAATCTCGTCGCCCAAGATGAAGAAAATCGTCGGCCAAGATTTCTATCATAAAATTCAGAATATCGTGATTTTGGTGATCGGAGAAGAGGAACTGAAAACCCACCGTCAGATATGACCAGCATAACAAATTACGTGGGTGGGAAAAAATTCAGCTCCATCTGACAAAGATAAGGGCTCGATCCGTCCGGTCAATCGGCGCGGTCAAACCCCTAAACGGACGGAAACGGCTATTCGACCCTCCAAATCACGTAATCTGGCCGGACCTTCAACTGAGAATAGTTTCCAATCGACGAGACTTTTACGGGGCTATAAAAATTTGGTAAAAAAAAAATACCCGGGATAGGGTTACCACTAGGTAGAAATAAGAGAAATTCGTTGACCGGAACAACCGGCACCGAAATTTTACCGAAATATCTTCATTTTTCACGGGTTGATGTATTTCACCGTTATGGTCATATCTTATTTCACGACTTTTTTACTTTTGAGGCCTCTACGTATACGTTGTCTTCAAAACGAAACTTAAACTCAACACTTATATAAAAAAGTTATACAACATTAGTACATATATCGTGAGTTTGGTGATCGGAGAAGAGGAACTGAAAACCGACCGTCAGATATGACCAGCTCCATCGGACAACGACAAGGGCTCGATCCGTCCGGTCAATCGGCGCGGTCAAACCCCTAAACGGACGGAAACGGCTATTCGACCCTCCAAATCACGTAATCTGGCCGGACCTTCAACTGAGAATAGTTTCCAATCGACGAGACGCTTACGGGGCTATAAAAATTTGAAACATTACCTTACAATTTAAATGTGCTTTATTTATTTTAATTATTCGGATTATCTTGGCCGACGAAATTAGGGTAATTCGTCGGCCAAGATAATACTTGGGCGACGATATTTGTTAAATTCGTCGCCCAAGAGTAAAAATAAAAAATCCTGTACAATGAAATTTAAATGTGCTTTATTTATTTTAATTATTCGGATTATCTTGGCCGACGAAATTAGGGTAATTCGTCGGCCAAGATAATACTTGGGCGACGATATTTGTTAAATTCGTCGCCCAAGAGTAAAAATAAAAAATCCTGTACAATGTAATTTAAATGTGTTTTATTTATTTTAATTATTCGGATTATCTTGGCCGACGAAATTAGGGTAATTCGTCGGCCAAGATAATACTTGGGCGACGATATTTGTTAAATTCGTCGCCCAAGAGTAAAAATAAAAAATCCTGTACAATGAAATTTAAATGTGTTTTATTTTATTTTAATTATTCGGATTAATCTTGGCCGACGAAATTATTTTATTTCGTCGGCCAAGTAAAAATAAAAATATAAAATACTTAGGCGACGATATATTTGAGTTTCGTCGCCTAAGGATTAAAAAAACTTAGGCGACGATATAAATATCTTAGGCGACGAAATATTGTTTCGTCGCCCTAGTTTCTATATTAGGCGACGAAATTTAGCCTTAGGCGACGATTTTTTTTTCGTCGCCTAAGTTTTCTCTTAGGCGACGAAAAAAAAAATCGTCGCCCGATTTTTTTCATTTCGTCGCCCAAGATCTATTTTCTGATAGTGAGTTTGAAGGTTCAATCCCGTCATTCAGCGGGGCCAAGAATCTAGAGCACATAGGCCTCTCTTCAAATGGTCTAACAGGTAATATTAATTGCATCCCCTAACAAAATTTTTTTAACCTGTCCTTTCTCGACTTAGGTGGAAATATGCTGAATGAGAATATTCCATCAGCTCTGTTTTCTCTTCCCTTGCTAGAGTCTCTATATCTTTTTGATAACCCACTACCAGAAAATAGATCTTGGGCGACGAAAAAAAATCGTCGCCCTGTTAAAAAATTTCGTCGCCTAAGTACTTAGGCGACGACATGTCGTCGGCCAAGACGTCGTCGCCAGAAGTGCGTCGGTCAAGAACTTGGGCGACGAAAATTCATTCCGTCGTCGCCTAAGAGTAATTCTTAGGCGACGATACGAATTTCGTCGCCTAAAATATACTTCTCGTCGCCCAAAAATATTCGTCGCCCAAGATTTAACACCTTGGCCGACGAAAATTTTTTTCGTCGCTTAAGATCTTATAACCTTGGGCGACGAAAATAAATATTTCGTCGCCTAAGATCACTACATCTTAGGCGACGATATTTTTTTTTCGTCGTCTTATATGGTAAGTCCTTGACCGACGATTTAGAAATTTCGTCGCCTAAGATATATTTAAATATTTTTTTAAAATAATTAAATAATTTTTTTAAATATATAAATAATGTTTTTTTAATTTTTGCTGGAATTTTTTTTTTCGGCATTTCTTTAAATTTTTCTAATACTAAAATTTAATTAAAAATAACACAAATTTATAAATAATTTATTACAAAAATTCAGTCCATCTGCCTATGGAGAAACTCGAAATCTAACTCATCATTCCCGTTCGGAGGGTCCTGAGGCTGAGGCGGCGGCTGGTCAGGCTGAGGAGGCTGCTGCTGAGGCTGGGGCCACTGAGGTAATGGTATAGGCGTAGGCATGGGCGGAAAATCAAGTCCGGCCGCATGTGCAGCGATGCAGGCAGTCATCCACTGTCTCATAGCCGCCTGGTTGGCATTGGTGACTTCATTCAGCCGCTCCATATGCGCAGCCGTGAAAGCCGCATATGATTCCGCCATCGCCGCCATCTCCTTCGCTCTTTGGGCTTCCAGCTCAGACTCCCTCGCTCTTTGGGCTTCCAGCTCAGACTGTAGACATTCGAACTGATCTTGTAGCCGACTGTTGCTGCTTGAGGCTCCGGCGGCTCCCTTGCGCTGAAATCCTGGCGTCGTCTTCAGGATCCCCTTTCCAGCGTCTCCCATACCCCGGCAGTAGTAGGTGTTGGAACGCTGCGCGAAGGCAGTGGCCATAATCCGCGCCCCAACGGTAGGATCTGAAGTGTCGATCCTGGACATGGCCTCTGACATGTCATCCTCTGCCGTGCCCGGCCATGTGTCGTTCACCATGCCTCTCATGACCTCTTGCTCCGCCTCCCTCACCCTCGCCTAATTGGATATATTATAAAAATATATTAATATACATTTTATAAAATGTAATTAAAATTAAAAATTAGAAAATATAAAGAACTTACAAGATCCTCCTCAGAATGAGGATTTGCCCTCTGAAAGGTCCCCACATAGGGGTTCTCCTCTGGCCGCTCTCGCCGCATGTCGTCCATGATGGCTGAAAACGGCCTCGAACCGGCACGATGGTTGGTTGTGTTCTGTTGCCGGTTCTCAGCGTTCACCCGGGCGAGGTGCTTCAAAAAAAAATTATCGTTAGTAAATATTTAAAAACATACAATTATAATTAATTCACTAATTAAATTAATTCAAATTTGTTTACGAATTACCTGTTTGTGAGGGTCGTTGAACTGCGTGACAAGAAGCCATCGCCACTCGTACTCCCGATACTCGAACTCCTTCGGGGTACCCAAACGGTCGCTCCCGTACTGCTTCCAGTGTAACCGGAGGTCGTGCTTCCACTCCTTGAACCTACATATACAAAAAAATATTAAATATATTATTAAAAAAATAAAATTTAATAAATTATTAAATAGAGGTACCTCTCCCTATGGGCCTTATCCGCCCAGTCACGTCCCTCCTCGGGAACCACAAACCATTGCTGCATTACCACTTGTTAGTATTTTTTTCGATAATTAAATAATTTATTAGTTAAAAAAATAGTAATTGATCGAGTAAACTCACCGACATCGACTGATGGAGCATCTCCTTCACTCCATCAGGAACCTGGCTCCAGACTCCCCACAACATAGGGAGTCTGGAGCGGATGGTGCCTCCCGCGGCGCGCGTGTACCGGTTTCCCAACGCGGCGTCCACCGGTTTCCCGTTGGAAAACGGGATGGCGATCCGTCCAGCAGACTCGACCGCCCTATCGAGTCCCTTGTTGCTGACGGTGCCTCTCCTGTTCCGCCTTCTCGTTCCGGCGGCTGTGACACTGTGAATCAAATTTAATATTAATAATACATTTTTACAAAAAAAAAATTAAAATCGACAAAAAAGTAATAATAAATTACCTGAGGATGAGGCTGAGCCGACGGATTCGTCTCCGTCCGCCTGCTCGGAGACCCTCACGGGATGAAGAGGCGTGGGAAACTCCCTGTAGATATAGGTCTCGTGCGGTGCCACATGCGGGAGCTGCTCCCGAATCGGTCCACCCTCCTCATCGACGCGAGGTATCGCCGGTATCGTCGGAGGAAGGAAGAGGTCGGACGGCACCATAGGGACCCCGGATGACCCGCCATCACCGTCGATCGGGGACGACTGTGTAGGGGCGTCGCTGCGGGATCGCGACCGGCGAAGTATCTCTGGATGACGAGGAGCCGTCGCTGCGGGACCCGACTGCCCAGCAGAACCCGAGCCGCTCGCGCCACCCCTAAGCGCCGCACGTCGGGCCGTCAACTGCCACGGAAACCCGATCGACGGTGATTCCGACGGGTTGTTTGAGGTACCGTCCGAGTCGTCTTGGCTCCTTCCACCCGAACGTTGTCCAGAAGTTCTCCTCATGGCCATCCTGTTTAAAATAACCATAAATTTATTAAAAATATTTTACCGTCTTATAATTAATTTAACAAAAAATAACCATAAATTTCGAAAAATTTATCAACAATAATAGCACAAATAAAAATTAATAGTTATTATAGGATTTATTATTATTTTTATTCACATAACAAATTATTTACATTAATTCGCAATTATTACATCACAAAAATTAATTTACGAATATTTACATCCTTACTAAAAAATAATCCATTATTTTTTACAAAATTTCCACAATATATTTACAATTATAATTTATATTATTTAATTATTTGATCAAAAATTATTTAATCATTTACAATATATTTACAAATTATTTCCACAAATCCTAAACCCTAAACCCTAAACCGTAAACCCTAATATTTTACAATTATCATTTACATCACAATTTACCATAATTTACATCACAATTTACAATTATCACAACAACAACAATTTACAATTATCACAACAACAATTTACAATTATCACAACAACAACAACAATTTACAATTTACAATTATCACAACAACAACAACAACAATTTACAATTATCACAACAACAACAACAATTAAAACCAATTTAGGGTTTTAGGGTTATACCTTAAATTGTGGGTCGGCGTCGGGGTCGGGGTCGGGGTCGGGGTTCCGAATTGGGGTCGGGGTCGGAGAGAGGGAGAGAGAGAGGGCTTCGGTGGATTTTCGGAGAGAGAGAGAGAGGGCTTGGCGGCTGCACGAATGGTTAGGGTTCCGAATTTTTGCCTTTTATACTGGCGTTCTTGGGCGACGATTCTATAAAAATCGTCGCCTTGTTTTTTGAAAATCGTCGGCCAAGATAATCTTGGCCGACGATTTTTGAATTCGTCGCCCTGTTTTTTGAAAATCGTCGGCCAAGATAGTCTACTTGGGCGACGATGTTCTTCACTATAAATCTCGTCGCCCAAGATGAAGAAAATCGTCGGCCAAGATTTCTATCATAAAATTCAGAATATCGTGATTTTGGTGATCGGAGAAGAGGAACTGAAAACCCACCGTCAGATATGACCAGCATAACAAATTACGTGGGTGGGAAAAAATTCAGCTCCATCTGACAAAGATAAGGGCTCGATCCATCCGGTCAATCGGCGCGGTCAAACCCCTAAACGGACGGAAACGGCTATTCGACCCTCCAAATCACGTAATCTGGCCGGACCTTCAACTGAGAATAGTTTCCAATCGACGAGACGCTTACGGGGCTATAAAAATTTGAAACATTACCTTACAATTTAAATGTGCTTTATTTATTTTAATTATTCGGATTATCTTGGCCGACGAAATTAGGGTAATTCGTCGGCCAAGATAATACTTGGGCGACGATATTTGTTAAATTCGTCGCCCAAGAGTAAAAATAAAAAATCCTGTACAATGAAATTTAAATGTGCTTTATTATTTTAATTATTCGGATTATCTTGGCCGACGAAATTAGGGTAATTCGTCGGCCAAGATAATACTTGGGCGACGATATTTGTTAAATTCGTCGCCCAAGAGTAAAAATAAAAAATCCTGTACAATGAAATTTAAATGTGTTTTATTTATTTTAATTATTCGGATTATCTTGGCCGACGAAATTAGGGTAATTCGTCGGCCAAGATAATACTTGGGCGACGATATTTGTTAAATTCGTCGCCCAAGAGTAAAAATAAAAAATCCTGTACAATGAAATTTAAATGTGTTTTATTTTATTTTAATTATTCGGATTAATCTTGGCCGACGAAATTATTTTATTTCGTCGGCCAAGTAAAAATAAAAAAATAAAATACTTAGGCGACGATATATTTAAGTTTCGTCGCCTAAGGATTAAAAAAACTTAGGCGACGATATAAATATCTTAGGCGACAAAATATTGTTTCGTCGCCCTAGTTTCTATATTAGGCGACGAAATTTAGCCTTAGGCGACGATTTTTTTTCCTTGTGCGACTATTTTTTTCATTTCGTCGCCCAAGATCTATTTTCTGGTAGTGAGGTTGAAGGTTCAATCCCGTCATTCAGCGGGGCCAAGAATCTAGAGCACATAGGCCTCTCTTCAAATGGTCTAACAGGTAATATTAATTGCATCCCCTAACAAAATTTTTCTAACCTGTCCTTTCTCGACTTAGGTGGAAATATGCTGAATGAGAATATTCCATCAGCTCTGTTTTCTCTTCCCTTGCTAGAGTCTCTATATCTTTTTGATAACCCACTACCAGAAAATAGATCTTGGGCGACGAAAAAAAATTGTCGCCCTGTTAAAAAATTTCGTCGCCTAAGTACTTAGGCGACGACATGTCGTCGGCCAAGACGTCGTCGCCAGAAGTGCGTCGGTCAAGAACTTGGGCGACGAAAATTCATTCCGTCGTCGCCTAAGAGTAATTCTTAGGCGACGATACGAATTTCGTCGCCTAAAATATACTTCTAGTCGCCCAAAAATATTCGTCGCCCAAGATTTAACACCTTGGCCGAGGAAAAATTTTTTCGTCGCTTAAGATCTTATAACCTTGGGCGACGAAAATAAATATTTCGTCGCCTAAGATCACTACATCTTACGCGACGATATTTTTTTTTCGTCGTCTTATATGGTAAGTCCTTCACCGACGATTTAGAAATTTCGTCGCCTAAGATATATTTAAATTTTTTTTTAAAATAATTAAATAATTTTTTTAAATATATAAATAATGTTTTTTTAATTTTTGCTGGAATTTTTTTTTCGGCATTTCTTTAAATTTTTCTAATACTAAAATTTAATTAAAAATAACACAAATTTATAAATAATTTATTACAAAAATTCAGTCCATCTGCCTATAGAGAAACTCGAAATCCAACTCATCATTCCCGTTCGGAGGGTCCTGAGGCTGAGAATAGTTTCCAATCGACGAGACGCTGACGGGGCTATAAAAATAAAAAACATTTTCTTACAATTTAAATGTGCTTTATTTATTTTAATTATTCGGATTATCTTGGCCGACGAAATTAGGGTAATTCGTCGGCCAAGATAATACTTGGGCGACGATATTTGTTAAATTCGTCGCCCAAGAGTAAAAAAAATTATGTACAATGAAATTTAAATGTGTTTTATTTTATTTTAATTATTCGGATTACTCTTGGCCGACGAAATGAGTTTAATTCGTCGGTTAAGATAATACTTGGGCGACGATATTTGTTAAATTCGTCGCCCAAGAGTAAAAAAAAAATCCTGTACAATGAAATTTAAATGTGTTTTATTTTATTTTAATTATTCGGATTACTCTTGGCCGACGAAATGAGTTTAATTCGTCGGTCAAGATAATACTTGGGCGATGATATTTGTTAAATTCGTCGCCCAAGGTCATAAATTTTAAATCCTGTACAATGAAATTTAAATGTGCTTTATTTATTTTAATTATTCGGATTATCTTGGCAGATGAAATTAGGGTAATTCGTCGGCCAAGATAATACTTGGGCGACGATATTTGTTAAATTCGTCGCCCAAGGTCATAAATTTTAAATCCTGTACAATGAAATTTAAATGTGCTTTATTTATTTTAGTACAAACATATTCTGAGTCATCCGATGAGTCTTCTTCGGTATGGAAGGCTCACAAACACGCCCGGAAATCTTTATATTAATTTGGACAACAATTACAAAGCTAAGGCTCAATTATAACTAAGCTAAGGCTCGTAATCTGAGTCATCCGATGAGTCTTCTTCGGTATCAGAATTAATATCTGGTAATCTATGCCTTAATTCGTCGTCAGAGTCGTCGTCTGTTTCTTCATTTGGATCAACCTCAATAAAGGTTGAATATTCGTCACGAATTCTGAGCACTCGACCATGTTTAACATTATTTTCGCGAACAGTAGTTACATCATGAATACCTATTGCGTTCGGCTCCTGATACGCATCAGCCTCTGGCCCTGGAATGGTCACTCCAAGTGTAGCCGCCCGGTAAATGTTTCGCGGATGCACAATGTTCGCTATTTTCCACGCGTCACCCCTGGCAAGGTCATCAAGATAAAACACTTGTTTTACCGATGTCGCAAAAACAAACGGGTCATCTTCGTAGGCGCTTGTAGCAGTGTTGACCGATAAATTGCCGTACTGATCCATCTTCATGCTCTGTGCGCCTGTATCAAACCATCTACACTTGAACAGATGCACTTTCATGCCTTCCGCATAAACCAGTTCGACCACTGAATGGAGAACACCGTAATAGTCAAGGCCATGACCTTTCGCCATCACCCCAGAATTCTGTGTTCTTCGTCTGTTGTCTCTCTCTTCAGATACAAATTTGACGCCATTCACTGTGCAAGTGGGATAAACTCTAACCCGTTGCGGTTGCATCGCAAGAAGTAATAGTTCGTGCGACCAGTTTGGATTATCATCAGATTTAATCATGTCCATCTGTAACGGATATTGAACTGTAAATAGCCGAAAATATATGCAATAGAAAATAATTAGATATATATATATATATATATATATATATATATATATAACAGGGAAGATTAAATTACGTACCCAGGTGCGAAAATAATTTGCGAACGTCATGTTGTGGTACTCGAGATCACCATCAACTTCCGGAAAAGATAGGTGCAACTCTTTCCAATATTTAACTTCTTCACAATTGATTAGTACCCACCAGTGCGCTATGGCTATCTCTTCATCCGACAATGCATACTCGGCGGACAGTCGTGCTCCACCAACTTCGACATCACTAGAAACTATAGAGAGATTGAACCGCGGCGCATGTTCCTCCATGGCTTGCGGAGCTCCCAACGACGCTCCTAAATACAACTTCATGTAGGTGACGCATTCATGCGCAATATATGCTTCAGCTATACATCCTTCAGGCGCGGATTTATTAGTGACATAATCTTTGTACTCACCAAGTTGCCTGTAAATATAAGATTGCAAACTATACGTTATGGTTATTGAACATGTACGTACATATATGTATTCTGGAGATGTAAGTGAATAAAACATACCTTTCCATGGGATACATCCAAGTGAAGTGTACTGGACCGGTAAGCAACAATTGCTGGGGTAGATGGATCATCAGGTGAGGCATGATATCGAAAAAATTTGGCGGAAAGATCCTCTCGAATTTACACATGATGTATATGATGTCTGCCTGCATTTCCCGGAGATCGGATTTTCTCATTTCCCTTGTGCATAACTTCATGAAGAATCTTGACAGCGCTACTAACGGCTCCACAACCTGGCCAACCACACATCACAAATTTAATATAAAATCCAACAACGACAGGTTAACCGTAATTTTAACCACAAATTTACCTGACGGTGAAGGAACGGTCGAATGAAAACAGGGAAGAGACATTGTAGCAGAATATGACAGTCATGACTCTTCAAGCCGTATATCTTATTCTCCCGCAAGTTCACACACCGGGCTATATTTCCTGCAACGCCTGAGGGATACGTCACACAACTCATCCACCTGAAGATCTGGGTCTTCTGATCAGGCTTCACGGTGTAAGGAGCCCAAGGCATCTTTTTCTTCCCCTCTTTCAGCCAAAGATGTTTTCTGATTCCCATTTTCTTAAGATCAACGCGTGCCTTAGGACCGTCTTTCGTCTTCCCCTCCAAGTTGAGCACTGTACCTACCACACTGTCGCAGACATTCTTCTCTATGTGCATCACATCTAGGTAGTGCCTGATCAACAGCGTACTCCAGTACGGGAGTTCCCAAAATATGCTCTTATGTGTCCAGAATTTGTACCTGTCTGGTCTTTCAGGTATTCTGGCCACAATATCGGGATGATTTCTGAGCTGCCCAAAATCATACTCATCCAGCACTGCTAAAATCTCTTCCCCCGACCATCTATGCGGCTCCACACCTCTCTCTTCGGTCCCATCAAATGCCCCGGTATCTATCCGCCAGGGGTGATCATGTGGTAGGTAAGCACGGTGACTCATCCGGACTATCTTGTTGCAATGATTGCTGCACCCCTGGGAGCTAAGGCACTTAGGACAAGCCTTGTATCCCCTAACAACGTTGCCGGACAACATCCCACTTGCAGGAAAATCACTGATGGTACCAACAATCATGGCATGCATCTGGAACATCTCATTTTTGTGGGAGTCATAAGTGGGATGACCAACCTCCCAAAGCAATTTACACTCTTCAATCAGCGGTCTCATATACACATCGAGACACTTCCCTGGATAACAACAACAACAACCACAACAAATTCAGATAACGACTATATATGACCAACAATATAGAACAAAAACAATAAATGGAGAAAAAATTGAACCAACAACAATATATACAATATGAAGGGAAAGTAGATACCTGGATAACCGGGCCCCGGAATCAACAAGGTCAACATGTTGTATTCCTTCTTCATGCACATCCATGGAGGAAGGTTGTAAGGCACCAAAATGACCGGCCATATACTGTACGAAAGACTCATGGTCCCAAAAGGGTTGAACCCGTCGGATGACAGCCCGAGCCTCACATTCCTCACCTCTGAAGCAAAATGAGGAAACTCCCTGTCTATATGCTTCCACGCCTCCCCGTCAGCAGGGTGTACCATGAGATCTTCGTCATGCACCTCCCTCACAGCGTGCCATCTCATAGCTTCGGCCGTCTTTGAAGACATGTACAACCGCTCCAGCCTATCCCTCAACGGGAAATAGCGAAGTACCTTAATAGGTTTCCTGTTGCCTGCGGGAGTCCGCTTATACCTGTCGGTCCCACATACCGGACAACGATGAAGGCCTTCAAGGTCATTACCGTCTGCATCTTTACCCCAGAATAGAACGCAGTCATATCTGCATGCATGGATCTTGATGTAGGAAAGCCCGAGATCTCTCAAGATACGACGGACCTTATGATGCGTGGTGGGATGACGATGACCGTCGGGCAGGAGCGAAGCAGCGTACTGTAGATACCTATCAACAGCCGTCACGGTCGATTTTGTGTCAACCTTGATATGCATCACCTCCATCACACACTGAAGAACGGTCTTCTCATGACCTGGGCACATAGGGGTCTGTTGGAAAGCAATAAGTCTGTTGTACTTGGCTATACCGGCAGTGTTGACACCTCTAGGGACGGCCTGCATCGGCGCCTGCGGAATGTGCTGTCGTTCAGGGCATACACCGTTGTCATGAGGAAACATGTCGTTGATGAAGGTCGTTGTTGGATCGTTGGATGTACTGCCCGTCTCATAAAACTGTCCATGATCATGCGGGCGTGATGAGGTTTCACCGTGATATATCCAACATGTGTAACGTTCCCAGAATCCGTTACTCTTCAGGTGGTCCCATACTGTATCAAACGGAAATCGATGCATATCACTGCAACACTTACACATCTTGCACGGGCAATAGAACATGCCACTCCCGTCAGCATTGGCCTGCGCATATTGCATAAAATCCCAAACTCCTTCAGCATATTTTCTGTGATATCTTGGAAGAGAAATCCAACTCTTATCCATATCCTGAAAATA
This sequence comes from Fragaria x ananassa, assembly GCA_034370585.1. NCBI lineage: Eukaryota > Viridiplantae > Streptophyta > Magnoliopsida > Rosales > Rosaceae > Fragaria > Fragaria x ananassa. The sequence continues at coordinate 1,694,675 of CP139753.1, forward strand.
ACATATATATATATATATATCAATATTTAATGAACATATCTTTTATATATATATATATATATATTAATGTAATACAACATACTAATTATTAATTATATATATCTAGTTCGAGCAGATTCCGTGGTTTCAGAAGGCAAGTGTCAATGTCACGGAGGGCGAACCCCCTACAGGAACCAGGCAGGACTCGTTTGTGATCACGGAGGCGAACCCCTATCGACCCCTTCACCGAGAAGAGTGGTCAGTTTGTGATCTTGAGATCCAGTTAAACAAACCTGTGAACCATATCTATGACAGAACGACCCCTTACTCAGCTTGGAACAAACTCTATGCATATATATATATATCATTAATTCAACTCAAATAAAACTGAAAATCAATATATATATATATATGCATATATATATATATATGTGCATATGCATATGTACGTACCTGGGAGTAGCTCCACAAACTATGTATGGACAGATTTCCACAACACCGAACGATTTGAAGAACTCGAGAAATTTATGTTTCAAATTTTCAAAGTTCTCATTCTTCTATCCCGGCCTCTCAATATATAGAAGAATCTTGGGCGACGAAATATTTGAGTTTCGTCGCCTAAGGATAAAAAACTTAGGCGACGATATAAATATCTTAGGCGACGAAATATTGTTTCGTCGCCCTAGTTTCTATCTTGGCCGACGAAATTTATTTTTAGGCGACGATTTTTTTTTTCGTCGCTTAAGAGGAAACTTATTTTTTTTCCTTAGGCGACGAAAAAAAAAATCGTCGCCTAAGTTCCCTCTTAGGCGACGAAAAAAAAAATTGTCGCCCGGTTTTTTTTGTTTCGTCGCCCAAGACCCATTTTCTGGTAGTGATCAATTCTCTGGTCATTTTCCTGAAATTTCTAATATCTCATCATACTTTCTCAAATGTCTTTATTTGAGTGTAAATAATCTGGAAGGGCCAATACCCATGTCTATCTTTGACTTTCAGGGTCTTGAACTTCTTGATCTTTCTTCAAACAATTTCAGTGGCTCATTTTTTCTGGATAGTCTTCAACATCTCAGAAATCTTTCTTTTCTTTATCATTCACACAATAGCTTGTCTCTTAGCCATGATGCTACCAATTTCTCACACTCCTATTTTCCTCGATTTGAATACTTGGGGTTGTCTTCACTGAAGTTAAGAACATTCCCTCATTTCCTGAGAAATCAATCTGAGTTGGCGTATTTGGATATTTCGGATAACCAAATACAGGGCAATATACCCAACTAGATTTGGAGGTTAAGGGATCTCAAGTCCCTAAATCTTTCATGCAACTCTCTAGAAACTCTTGAAGGTCCTACAATCAATCTCACTTCTCTAGAAATCCTTGACCTTCATTCTAACCAGCTCCATGGGAAAATCCCAATTTCATTGTCACCTAACATGTATTATCTAGATTACTCTCGGAATAACTTAAGCACTAACATACCGACTGCCATCAGAGATATGCTTCTTAACACTCGATTCTTCTTTATTGCAAGCAACAACCTACAAGGGATCATTCTCGGATCAATATGCAATTCACATAAGCTTGAGGTTCTTGATATGTCCAATAATTCTTTGAGTGGAACGGTTCCTCACTGCTTGACTACAATGAGCACCCTTGCAGTACTGAAGCTAAGGAGAAACAATCTTAGAAATGTAGACAAGTTGTCTCGCAATTGCAGTTTCCAAACACTAGACATTAGTGATAATCAGATACAAGGTCAATTGCCAAAATCACTTGTCAACTGTCCGCAATTACAAGTTCTAAATGTTGGAAAGAATCAAATAACAGGTCCATTTCCATGCTTTTTGAAGATCATATCTACCTTGCGTGTCATAGTCTTGCAATCCAATAAGTTTTATGGAGGCGTTGGATGTCCCAAGACTGATGGCACTTGGCCATTCCTTCAAATTATAGATCTAGCTCATAACAATTTTAGTGGAAATGTACCAGGTAGAGTTTTGACAGCTTGGCGAGCAATGATGGCTAATGAAGATGATGCCCCATCAAAGCTCAATTACCTTCAATTTACAGACAGTGATCGTGGTAGCATTTATCAGTATACAGTTACTGTTACCAACAAAGGCCGAGAGATGGAGTTGGAAAAAATACTTACAATCTTCACCTCCATTGACTTCTCAAATAACAAGTTCACTGGATCTATACCCGATGAAATCGGAGAACTCAAATCACTACATGTCCTCGACTTCTCAAACAATGCTTTCACAGGTGCAATTCCATTAGCATTATGCAACTTGAGCCAGCTAGAGTCTTTAGACCTCTCACAGAACAAATTGAGTGGTCAAATTCCAGTACAGCTTACAAAACTCACTTTCCTTTCATTCTTGAATCTCTCAAACAATCAACTGGAGGGAAGAATTCCGAGCAGTAATCAATTTCCAACATTTCCAAAATCTTCCTTTGAAGGATACAAAGGTTTGTTCGGGCCTCCCTTGACCGAAGAAAACAAAACAAGGTTGTCAACTCCGGAACCAGAAAAAAGTCATCCAAATTCTGGAGATGAGATTGATTGGAATGTTATCAGTGTTGAGATTGGATTCACATGTGGGTTCGGAATTGCTGTCGGATCACTTTTGTTTTGCATGAGATGGAGGATATGGTATTACAGAACTATGTATAGAATTCTTGTGAAGGTATTTCCTCAGTTGGAACAGAGGTTTGGTCGTCACAGAAGACATGTGTACATAAGCGAAAGGAACTGAAGAAAGTTGGGATAGTTCTCAATCGCAATACACACAGCTCAGTTGTTGGCTAGTAAGGAATAAGGTATGTGTTCAACTTTGCTTCAAACTGTTCAGCCTTCCTTTTCTTTTTCTTGGGAAACTTTTGCAAGTAGAAAATAGTTATTTCAACTTATTGTCTCCCTTCTTTGTGCAGCATAGTATCAAAGGCCTTTGCAATGGAAATCTGCTGGAAGAAGAAGTAATCAGCCTTTTGAATATAGTGAAGACAACATTTTCTATGCAACCACATCCTATGGAACTGAAGCATGCATGAAGAGAACTGTCTTTGTCTTGCTCCTGATGCTAACCTCATTAGAGATGTCAGAGTGAAGAATAAGTCTCAAACAAACTGTGTTAGACTGTTATGGAGAGTACACACAATAGAAAGTACTCAACTCGAGAATGTGATAGCTTTTTCTCTTGACAAGCCATAGGTACTGCACTTTAACATCTACTAATAATTGTTTAGTCTGTCAGAATTTGTTAGGGTTGTGTTTCACTAATAGTGTCATTTGATTTCAGATTAATAAAACTTCTCTGGAGCAGCTCAATCTGTTCCAGAGGTACTTTTCAACTCAGCTTTCATTTTGTTATTAAAATTAATCAGTTTAATTATGTTTTGCATTTATGGATTCAGTGGCCATTTGGTTGAAATAACAAGGAATGGTAAAGAGACTTGGAACGGGAGGGTTTCATAGATGAAAGCTTTTGAAATGTTAAGGTGTGAAATATAATGCCATCATTTATTTATCATATACGATTATAGTGAACAAATGCTTGGATGCATTCTTGATGATTCCATGGAATATGAAGAGAGAAAGAAAGCAAGAAGATGATATGGCACACAGGGATATATATGATTACGCACCACCATAAAAGTAGAGACAGTTACAAGCATTCACTACAGTTTAAATCCCAATATAAACCACACACAGTCTCAAGCCTTGTGATCTAATTATCTAATCTCCCAAACTCTTCCTCTTCTTCTTCCTCTTCGTCTTAAACCCATCTCAATCTTATGCTGCAGAGAATGTGAGTGTGACTCTCTACCACGAGATGCTGTGTCCCTTGGGGCAGCGCTTGGCTCAATTTCGATGGCTCCTTCGCCTGCCAGGTCAGCTTTCTCATCCCCACAATCGGCTCCCCCTTCTTTTCTTTTCAGCTACTCACTCATCTTCTTCCAGCTGCTAGCTAACTCATTTCTCTGTTTTATCTCTCGACAACGTCGTTTACCTTATCTTTCCATTTTTTAAATTAATCTTATTTACAATTTTTACCTATGTACTTATAGAATTTACATATCCAATTATTGAATCACTGAAATGTCCTGCTAGTTTAATTAAACGGCATAATCACACATCACCAGAGAAAGTGTATTTGTGAAGTTCAGAAGTAAAAGGTGATAATGAGATGTACTAAAACTGGGGGAGTGTTCATGCAAATTTGTTTAGTAAAGGTTATGTGAAAATTCTGTGAAATAATTAAGGGTTGTTTGAATTTTACTATACCAGTAAGTTTTGTAGCTCAATGATTATTCTTTTAACCCCTTTTGTGTTGTTTGCTCAACACAATTGAGGCCTGCACCATCACCATCTATCCTAATGTGGTAAAGCTTGTCAATGCCTCTAGGAAATGATTTTACAAACTTTATCCCAAACATGTGCAGAGGACGCTTAAAACTTTGGTTTGGTTACTAACTACGGTGGATTAATTCTGATGCAGAATTGGCATTTTAGATTCATCCACTGCGTTGAGCGGCTTACATTGCAGAACAAGCACGGCAAATGGGCCGATTACTTTGAAATGTTGAAGTTAGGGACTGTTCCTATCGATTGCTACGACATTGGATATGGCAATCAAGTCAGTTCATTTTCAGTCTGACTTTGTTCTTGATATTTTTGAACAATTTCATCATGTGAGCCTTGACAAAATTAATCTTCATGGATTGGCAATTTGGCATTGATGCATAGATTGAAACAAAATATGCAAAGGAAACTGCTAAGCTTAATCCACCACATAGATTGGTGCCATGGCTGGTTGTCAATAATAAACCACTTGCAGAGGTTAGTCTCTCAATAATCACATTTTGGATTGCTTATTACCTCAATCTTTGTCCCCCTGATGACCAATTTTGTCCATGTAGAACTATGATAAATTCATGACCGAATCAATTGGGAATGAAAGATCAATTCCTCAAGTTTGTTTAGCAGAACAAGGAAGAAATTCTACATGTCACGCCCCGACCCATAATTTTTACCTTTATTACTGGCATAGTGGTAATAAGAATTTTACCGTGTTCGTCATTAAGTGTGAAATATAATTGATCCCCAGAGAGGTGTAGGAGACGATTATTTTGTGGGATTATTCTAAGGAAGAAATTTTATTGGGGTAATTTTTATATGATTCAAGTTAGTTTTTATACGACGGTAAAAAATGGTAATTTTTGCTAGTAAAATGTAATTTTATTGGGGTATTATTTTTGGGGTATTGGATTTTAGATTTGGGTATATTGACTTGGACCCGGATCGGGCCAAGCCCATTCTCTCTTTTTTTTTCCTTCTCTCTCCGCGCCCGCGCGCCCTCTCTCTCCCCCTCTCCCTGACCCGTTTCTGCCTGGTTTTTGCCCAAGCCTGACCGCCGCCCCAGACCGCCATGCCGGTCCCGATCGATCAGTCTCCATCCCAGCTTTAATTCTAGACCGGTGGCAGCCCCTCTAGCGCCGCCAATCGGGAGAAAAACCTGCCGGAAGCTCTTGCTGCCCTGAAGTTTCTTTTCGCCGAAACTCCTTCCTCCGGCCGCTATAGCCGGCGAGCCGTAGCTCAAAAGAAAGCCCTCCTCCCGTGCTTCAATCCCTCCAAAGGGCTCGCTCCATCTCGAGCTAGGTAAGGAGAAATCGGTATTTGAAATTTTAGAGCTTTATTGTGTGTTTGTGTTCGATTGACGTGGTTAGGCTTAGAATTGAAGTTTGTGGTAGTTAGAAATGTTATAGAGGAGGTTGAGAGAAAGATGCTGCCAAATTTTGGTGAGCATCAGAGGTCGCCGGAGTTGGTCGCCGGCCGCTGCCGCCGGCGGAGCCGCCGCCGAGAAAATGTTTTTGGTGGGGAAAAATGTGAGAAGTTTAATGAAATAAGTTTTAGAATTTTTGGAGGAGTTTTGGATAGGTTTAATAATTGTTGAAGTTTGGTATTTTTGGCGGATTATTAATTTAGAATCCGGCCATTAGATTTTATTTGGTGGAAGGTGATTTTGATGTCGGTAGTTTTTGTGGAGTTTTGAGGTTGGCAGTGGATTCAAGATTTTTGGAGTGTTAGGCTTGGTATGGAGGCTTGTGGTTTGAAGTAAGATAGGGGTCGGCAAAGGGTGGTTGTTGGAGGCCTGTGGTTTGAAGTAAACGACGGAAGTCCCCGATCGTGGTTGCGGGTCAGGTCCCTAATCTGTGTCCAGATTCTACCACTGATTTTAGATTAATATAATTACCCATGTAATATTTACTGTAGCTTTATGTATTTTTACCATATTGATTGGATTTGTTTGTCTGAATATTTTTTAACGACGTTAGTATCGATGTTTGTGTCATGCAGGTGACTGGATTAAATAAATGATTGTGATTGGTTAATGACTATTGGTTCACAAGCACCTTCGTGTATCGAAGAACTTTCATATTCGTAATCAAAATTGTCAGTTTGAAATGTTCAAACTTGACCTTTAAACGAACCAATATAAAGATCGACATGGTCCTAGGGATTCAACTACCTTCACATGCAGACATTCATAATTCCCTTGATCAACGTCATGGATTCATCATGACGTCTCATTCTCCAGCAAAAACTAGGAAACATTATTTGCTTCTGGTAGAGAACTTTCCCCCATTTCTAATTAGAAACGTAGGACTGACAAATCTTATTAATTACCATCTCGATCGAATGGAGATAAAGTATATTCAGTAATGCTTCAAGTTTTAGATTTAGGTAGTGTGTGCGTAATTGCTTTATTAGGATTGCTTAGGAAATTATCAAAGTATCAAATTCAAGAGATTTAGGAATGACCGAAACTTGTGTTTGACAAAGAGAAACTATCAAGGATGCATCCACAAGGACAGTGGCGGAGCCATAAATTTATCGTGGTGGAGTTCACATATAACGTAGCGCTTGATTCAGAATTTTCTGGAGTTTTTCTTTTATTCGTAAATCATTTGTCTAAAGTTTTCTGCATGAACGCCTTGTTCATCTACAAAATAAAGGCTCATATAAAAAATATGTACTCAATCAAAATCATTGAAAGAAATAAGAAAGAAGAAAACATTGATACAGTAATGAATATTGAATACCCTAATATATAAGGGAAGTCTGTGACAAAAAATATAGAGGGGACGTCTCTAACGAGTCTAGTCCTAATATGAATATAATTCTTTATTTAATATTATTTTAAATTTTTATCTTATTTTATATTAATTTTGATTTTTATTATATTTTTATATATAAAAGAATATCATAACGTGGGTGTGAAAAACGTGGGAGGTATAGTGTGGACTCTCCCTATACATATACATATTATTGGTTGGTCTGACTCTAAAAGAGGTTCACCTCTATATATATATACATATTATTATAATAATTTAATTTAAAAAGTACATATTCAGACAGAATCTGCAGAAAACCTGACAAGGACCCGGACCCCATTAGGACTGAATATACCTCCGCCCTGCACAAGGCATATCATCCATGTTTGACATGTCTCACTTTGACCAATTACAACTATAACTTTAATTAGCATGAGATAATGTCATAGCCTAGAAGCACATGCATATAGTTTTTGAACAAGGTTCTATCAGACAATTCGCATTCGACCCTTCAAATTGATTAGTAAGTCAACAAAATTATTGACAATATTACAATTAACAGTATCATGTTACAATTAACAGGATTTGATACTGTTAAATAGCTATGAAGGCATTTTTCATATAAATTAGCGTAACTGCGTAAGCGTGAAATAGATACGTACGCATGTTAATTTCCACACAATTTAATTAAGTACCTTCTTGCTTCAATTTGAGAATGCGACATCAAAAAATAAGGAATAGGGAAACCTGAGAGAAATGGGAATTGAGAACAATGCTTAATTCTTTAATTCGTAGTAGGACTTGGAGTATGTCGAGCTAACATTGCTCTTTTTTTTTCTTTTTTGCTAGTGGCACAATGTCTGTTACTTTAATATAATCATGTTTAGATTTTAACTCATTAAGCATGAGCATCTTAATCGGGAGTTGCTAGGAATCCGCGTGAAACCTTATGCTGCACTAAGTATGCATGTGGTAAGCTAAGAGCTACAGACAAGTTTCTTGTTTTTGGCTATTTGAATATGCAATATATATATATATCATGACCAAAGTCTTCTCAACTCCCCAAAAATGCCATCTTCAACTTTTCATAATAATCAATAACTGGTTTCGCAGTAATCTCATTGCCATCTTCTCTGCGTTACGTTTGAGATAGCTGCATTAGCCACCAAAACTGACCAAGACGTAGTTCACATTTCAACTATATTCCAACTATACTTGTTGGCAGTGACAGAACTGACAATAATCATGTAATTGCATTATTTCTACTTATGTAATCAGTTGCTTTACTTTTTCCACATGGAGTCTTCTGATGAACACTATTGTAGATTAACTATGTGTAGTTGTCTAGTGAATGCCACCAATTTCTGACTGACTCTCATGGTCCTTGTAGGGCCGGCCAAAGTCTTCTGCATTCCATCATAATATTTCTACTAGTTACAAATCCCAGAGGAGCTAATGAGTTATCCTCTTTCACCTTATAAAAGCCAACGTAACCATTAAGAATTCTTCACATAACCACCAAGTTTTCTGCTAATCCAAAATGAAAACTGATCAGCTTCATTTCTTCCTTTTCTTTGTCTTGCTCTGTGTTAGTATCATCATCAACCCTGTAGTCCATAGCAAGTGTATACCAGACCAGCAACAATCATTGCTCCATTTCAAGAGCGACCTCTTATTTAATGCCTCTCTTTCCACCAAGCTTATTACCTGGAACTCAAGCATCGATTGTTGTTCTTGGGTCGGCGTTACTTGCAGCACCAATGGCAGCGTCCTGGGCCTTGACATAAGCAGCGAATCTATCTCAGGTGGTATTGACAATTCTAGCCGTATCTTCCATCTTCAAAATCTTCAAAGCCTCAATTTGGCATACAACCACCTTGGCAACGGCTCATCAATTCCATCAGCATTCGGGAAGCTCATGAACTTGAGGTATCTGAATTTATCTTACAATTATTATTCAGGGAAAATTCCCATTGAGATATCACGCTTGACGAGGATGGTAGTTCTTGATATTTCCAGAAGTTACTCATTCCCTAAGGAGAACCTTGAGATCCCAACTTTACACATGCTGGTAGAGAACCTCACAGAGCTTAGAGAGTTGCACCTTGACTCTGTCCAAATATCAGCAGGGGGGAGTGAGTGGTGCCAAGCCATATCATCTTCCCTTCCCAACCTTAGGGTGTTGAGCTTGTCCGGTTGTAATCTTTCTGGCCCTTTCCACTATTCTCTTGCTAAGCTCCGGTCCCTCTCTGTGATTCAATTGGACTCGAACAACATCTCTGCTCCAGTTCCGACATTCTTTGCCAACTTTTCAAACTTGACATCCCTGGACCTCGCACGTTGTAATCTGCAGGGAACATTTCCGAAAGAAATCTTTCAGTTACCTTCCCTCCGTAAGATTAGCCTTTCCGAAAATGAAAACCTTGATGGTTCCTTGCCAGAATTTCCAAAAAATGGATCTCTTCAGGAGCTGGATCTAAGCTGGACTGGTTTTTCAGGGGTATTACCAAACTCTATTGGCAACCTCAAGATGTTGTCCACAATTGATATCGGATCCTGTAATTTCACAGGATCAATCCCCAAGTCGATGGCAAACCTTACGCAGTTGGTTTCCTTGTCGATGTATGGAAACAAGTTTGAAGGTTCAATTCCGTCATTCAGCGGGGCCAAGAATCTAGAGGCGATAGACCTCTCTTCAAATGGTCTAACAGGTAATATTAATTGCATCTCTTGGCAAAACTTTTCTAACATGTCCTATCTCGGCTTAGGTGGAATATTAATTGCATCAATTGATATCGGTGGCTGTAATTTCACAGGATCAATCCCCAAGTCGATGACAAACCTTACGCAATTGGTTTCCTTGAAGATGCATGAAAACAAGTTTGAAGGTTCAATTCCGTCATTCAGCGGGGCCAAGAATCTAGAGGAGATAGACATCTCTTCAAATGGTCTGACAGGTAATATTAATTGCATCTCTTGGCAAAACTTTTCTAACCTGTCCTATCTCGGCTTAGGTGGAATATTAATTTCATCAATTGATATCGGTGGCTGTAATTTCACAGGATCAATCTCCAAGTCGATGGCAAACCTTACGCAATTGGTTTACATAGACCTCTCTTGGAATGGTCTAACAGGTAATATTAATTGCATCCCCTGGCAAAACTTTTCTAACCTGTCATATCTCCGCTTAGCTGGAAATATGCTCAATGGGAATATTCCATCAGCTCTGTTTTCTCTTCCCTTGCTAGAGACTCTACATCTTTATGATAACCAATTCTCTGGTCATTTTCCTGAAATTTCTAATATCTCATCATACTTTCTCAAATATCTTTATTTGAATAGAAATAATCTGGAAGGGCCAATACCCATGTCTATCTTTGACTTTCAGGGTCTTGTAGATCTTTCTCTTTCTTCAAACAATTTCAGTGGCTCATTTCTTCTGGATAGTCTTCAACATCTCAGAAATCTTTCTTATCTTGATCTTTCACACAATAGCTTGTCTCTTAGCCATGATGCTACCAATTACTCTTATTTTCCTCAATTCACACACTTGAGGTTGGCTTCAGCACAGTTAAGAACATTCCCTCATTTCCTGAGAAATCAATCTGAGTTGTGGGATTTGGATCTTTCGGATAACCAAATACAGGGCAATATACCCAACTGGATTTGGAGGTTGGATAATCTCTATATCCTAAATCTTTCATGCAACTCTCTAGAAACTCTAGAAGGTCCTACAATCAATCTCACTTCTCTAGCAATCCTTGACCTTCATTCTAACCAGCTCCATGGGAAAATCCCAATTTCATTGTCACCTAACATGTATTATCTAGATTACTCTAGGAATAACTTCAGCACTAACATACCAACTGCCATTGGAGATATGCTTCTTAACATCGAATACTTCTCTCTCGCAAGCAACAACCTACAAGGGATCATTCCAGGATCAATATGCAATTCACATAAGCTTGAGGTTCTTGATATGTCCAATAATTCCTTGAGTGGAACGGTTCCTCACTGCTTGACTACAATGAGCACCCTTTCAGTACTGAAGCTAAGGAGAAACAATCTTAGAAATGTAGACATATTGTCTCATAATTGCAGCCTGCGAACTCTAGACATCAGTGAAAATCAGATACATGGTCAGTTTCTAAAATCACTCATCAAATGCCCTCATTTGAAGATTTTGAACCTTGGAAATAATCAAATAACACATCCATTTCCTTGCTTTTTGAACAACATATCCACCTTGCGTGTTCTTGTCTTGCGATCCAATAAATTTTATGGAGGCATCGGATGTCCCAATACTAATGGCACTTGGCGAATGCTTCAAATTATAGACCTAGCTGACAACAATCTCAGTGGAAATGTACCAGGGAGAGATTTGACAACTTGGCAAGCAATGATGACAGATGAAGATGGTGCCCCATCAAAACTCAATCACCTTCCATTTCAAGACAGTCAAACTGCAGGTAGTTATTATCAAGATTCAATAACAGTTACCAACAAAGGTCAAGAGATGGAGATAGCAAGAAGTCTTACTGTCTTCACTTCAATTGACCTCTCATGCAACAACTTTACTGGATCAATACCGGAGGAAATTGGGGACCTCAAAGCAGTAGTTGTTCTCAACTTGTCAAGTAATGCTTTCACCGGTGCAATTCCACCATCGTTAAGCAACTTGAGGGAGCTAGAGTCTTTAGACCTCTCACAGAACACTCTGAGCGGTCAAATTCCACCACAGCTTACAGAACTCACTTTCCTTTCAGTCTTGAATCTCTCACATAATCAACTGGTCGGTAGGATTCCGAACAGTAATCAGTTTCCAACATTTCCAGATTCTTCATTTGAAGGCAACAAAGATTTATTCCGGCCTCCTTTTACTGAAGATAACACAACAAGGTTGTCACCTCCGGCATCGAAGAAAAGCTCTCCAAATTCTGCAAATGAGATTGATTGGGATATTATCAGTGTTGAGATTGGGTTTACATGCGGGTTTGGTGTTGCCATCGGATCACTTTTCTTTTGCAAGAAATGGAGGAAATGGTATTACAGAGCTATGTATAGCATCCTTGGGAAGATATTTCCTCGGCTAGAACAAAGATTTGGTCGCCACAGAAGACATGTTTATATAGGTCAAAGGTACCGGAGACGTTGAAATGATCTTGAACAACAATGCACCAAGTCTGGTTAGCCAACAAGGAATAAGGGGTGCAATTTTTGTGCTTCTTTCTTGTGCATCTTTCATGTATGTTGAGCTGGCTTGTTCATCTTCTAATAAATCTGTGGCAAACTTCTATATATGTGCATGTGAGTGTGATATGTGAAAGAAATGTGCTCTAGTTGTCAAGTTTGTTCTCATTATCAAGTCGTGCATACTCCAATAACTTCTCAAATTATAGGTTCAAAACTCTGTGAGGTATTTGATCGAACACATGTGATATAAAACAATGATCAAATGTACCTGGCAGATTCAAACCTAGGGACGAAGATCACGATTATGGGCTTTGCTTGCATTTCTTGTTCGCCCTGTAAATTTGGGGGAAATGTGGGAAAACTGTTAGGGTTTATATGATCAAGGACCCTGATAGGGTTAAAAGGCAGAGTTTTGAGAAAGGGCGTACCTTTGTTTGGTTCATCAACGTCTATATTAGTTTCAAACCCTCAAAATCTGTCACTTCCGATTTCGATTTGAATACCCAAAGATTGACCCGAACCGACCCGGTCGTGGATGTCAGATGCTGTTGCCACTTGTTGTTACAAATTACTTTTGCCACAAGAAAATTAAGTGACAAAATACTGTAATGGTGTGATCCTCCAGAAAATTTTAGTAGATTATCACACAAGTCAGTGAAGTCACCTGCATTACTCTGCTCGATCACGACCGGCACTACGGTTTATGGGTAATTTCCAAGTCGTTGGTTGTTCTATTGGTGAATAATCCTCTTACTTATGTTCGTTGATAAGACTTAGTCTTTAGATCTAGAATGTCTTTAAAGAAACCGTGTGATTTCCATTAAAACGATATCTTTTTTTTAGACGTGAAATGTCTCTAAATAAACCATGTGATTAGTTTTGATTAAAGGAAAAAAAAATACTTGTTGGCAATTTCAATGCATAAAATTATATGTTGGAAAAGACTTGCGAGTCATGCCAGCCAGCCAGCCATGCTCAAATCTCATAGAGGTTTCTCCCGCGAAAAGCCTAGCTTTAGGAATTGGGAATAATCAAACACACCGACTACGATATGGGGAAGACTTCACACTTCAGAGTCAAGCCAACCACAATTCTGTTGAAGTCATGAAACTGAGATTACAAATCTGCATCGAGGGAACAGAATCATGAAATGAATGAAGCCTTTGCCCCTCCAGGAATGTAGCCTTTGTTATTGGACTAGCCTATTCTGTGCTTTATTGCTTTGGTCTCACACAAAAAGAGTTTCAATGACAATTCCTTTCTTATTACTCATTTACTATATATGTTTCACTCAGTGTCCTGGTACTGGTGGTCTCTTGCCAATGTTCCAGCAACCAGCAATCATCTTTGCTTCTCCAGTTGAAGAACAATCTCAATTTTACCTCTGCATTATCCACAAAACTTGTGAAGTGGAATGATGCTTCAGATTACTGTTCTTGGGAAGGTGTGTCCTGCAAACAGGGTTGCGTTACCCAACTTGACTTGAGCAACGAATCGATTTTGGGTGGACTTGATAATTCAAGTGCTCTTTTCAGTCTGCAATACATCGAACACCTGAATTTGGCGTATAATAACTTCAATTATACTCAAATTCCATCCCAGTTCAACGAGCTAGCCAGTTTGAGTTATTTGAATCTGTCGAATGCTGGCTTTGCAGGGCAGATTCCGATTGAGATTTTGCACTTGACAAGGTTGGTAACTTGGTATTTCTTAACTCATCTACCATTTCCTATCCTGGAGTTCCTGCACTGCAACTTGAGCATCCAAATTTGAATCAGCTCATCTTGATGGTGTGAACATATCAGCACCGGGAGCTCAGTGGTGTCAAGCCATATCATCTTCATTGCCAAAGTTGAGGGTGTTGAGCTTGTCCAGCTGCAATCTTTAGGGACCTATCGATGATTTATTGTTGAAGCTTCGATCACTCTCAGAAATTCGTATAGACAGCAACAATCTGTCAACTCCAGTTCCAGAGTTCTTGTCAAAATTCACAAATCTGACTTCCGTACGCCTCATGAATTCAGGGTTACAAGGTACATTCCCAAAGGAGATCTTTCAGGTACGTACACTGCACATTATCGACTTAATCGGCAATCAAGACCTACATGGATCGTTACCAGACTTTCCTGAAAATGGAGCTCTTCGGTCCCTGTTCCTAGCCAGGACATTATTTTCAGGGTCATTGCCTGAATCTGTTGGAAACCTCAAGATGTTGTCCGGAGTGGATCTTTCATATTGCAATTTCACTGGACAAATACCAAAGTCATTGGCAAGCTTTACATAACTGGTTTATGTGGACATGACAGGGAACAAGTTCATTGGTTCACTTCCAGTATTGAGTATAGCCAAGAATCTGACTGACATAAATCTTTCTTACAATGAGCTTACAGGTCAGATTAACTCTACTCACTGGGGAATTCTTACAAAACTTTTGAATCTTGGGTGACAATAAGCTCAGTGGCAGTATTCCGTCGTCTCTATTTTCTCTTCCCTTGTTGCAGAAACTACAGCTTCACAACAATCAGTTCTCTGGTCAATTACTTGAATTTGCCAATATCTCGAGACTGGACACCCTTGATTTGAGTAGCAACAATTTGGAAGGAACCATACCCAAGTCTATCTTTAATCTCCAAGGGCTTAAAATTCTTTCACTTTTCTCCAACAACTTCAGTGGCTCCTTCCCTCTTAACAGTATTCAACACCTCAAAAATCTTTCCAGCCTTGATCTTTCATACAACAGTTTGTCGATTGCTTACTATAGTACAAACTCCTCGCAGTCCTCCTTTCCAAATATTACCGAACTAAACTTGACTTCTGGGCAGTTGAGAACATTTCCTGATTTCTTGAGGAATCAATTCATATTGTCCTATTTGGACCTTTCACAGAACCAAATTGATGGAGAGATACCCAACTGGATTTGGAGTCTCAGTAATCTTTCTCAGCTAATTCTGTCTTGCAACTCCCTTGTAACTCTAGAAGGTCCTTCCATCAACCTCACTTCTACTTTGTCTATGCTTGACCTTCATTCCAACCAGCTTCAGGGTCACATTCCCATACTTCCACCACATGCCACTTATCTGGATTACTCGAGAAATAATTTCACTTAGTGATATCTCCTACAAATGTGAAGAACCTGTTGGAGACAATGTTTTTCTGTGAAGCTTTAGCCTTCACCAAAGACAAAATATTCGATTTATGAGTCAACTCCACTAAAACAAGTCTAGCGTTTCCAAGTTTATTAACGAATTCTGCAACTTCCTCTACAATAATGTCAGATGCCATCTCAAGGTCAAAGTGAAAATCTGCTGTGGAAATAGATGGAAATGCCAGGGTGGGAGCATCATCAAGAGAGACGTCAGTGCCAGAAGAACCTACGACAAGCTGCTCATCTTTCTTGGACTCCATGCTATCACTTTCAGCAGACAAACCTGTTCCTTTCAAACTTGTATTCTGTTCCCCGGTAATTTGAGAAGCATCCGAACCCTGAACCTTCTTCGAAGTCGATTCAGTATTAGCAGGATTCTCTGTTTTCTTCAAGAACTTCATTATACCAAGTTGAACTTTAGCACCCGGGTTCTTCTGGCCAAAAGTCCCATGGGGAAGTGTATCTAACGGACCGAGTCCACTATACGTACCAACAGCAGACTCAACATCACTCTCATTCTGGCAAAAAGTGATCCTACCATACCCTCGCTTAACTTCGGCAACTCTTTCTTCTGCAACATTCTATTCACAACCGCCGCAGCTTTCCCGCCTTGCAAGTTCCCCTCATGCCCAGTTTGCTTCACCAACCGCGATATACACACCTTAGCAGGAAGATCAAGCACGACAGCATGAACATCCACATGCCCACCACCACCCAGATTCACAAACTCATCTCTTTGCTCTTTCCCCAGATTACATCTATCTATAAACACACTCTTCCCTTCCCTAAATGCACTCCTCGCACTCTCAATACAATGCGCTTTCGTCCCAGCTTTCCCATTTTTGATAGTATCCTAACAAACACAACAAACCCGAAATACCCAAATGAAAATGCAGCATTGTCCAGTCAGTGAGGCATTTCGTCGAACACGTGGTGTGCGTTATTAAACCACGATCAAATGTACCTGGCAGACCCGAACCCAGGGACGAATGGAGGATACCATGACTTGTTCGCAGAATGTGGACTTGCCGCTACCGGGTGCACCCATCAAGATCACTATTATGGGCTTTTCTTGCTTTTCCTCTTCGCCAGTAAATTTGGGGGAAATGTGGAAAGGCTGTTAGGGTTTGTGTGATCAAATAAAAGGTGAGGATGATTGGAGGAGTTTATAAAAAAAATCATCATGTAGTGATACAAGGAAGTCTTAATGTACATAAGACTACAAAAAAATGTGTTTGAAGTAAATCAGTCGTTTCGTTTTGGAAGTCATAAAGTTTCCCAATCCTGATCGAGTAAGGAATTATAGTCTATAAATACAACACCACCGGATCACTCAAACGAAACCGTCCACCTCTCATCACAATTCTCTAGCTTCGTTTTCACGCGCCAAAACAAGAACAACCTTCACTAAACCTAGCCGTTTGACTCAAACCTTTACAATGAGGAAAGGAGCCAAACGAAAGACGGAGGAGGCGCCACCGTCACAAACGCCAAGCGCGTCAGGACCTCTCGCCCGCTGGCGGAACCGGAGTACGTCAAGGAGCAGCGCAACCTCGACATGACTGGGATTTCTCGAATCTCGAGAAGGAATTTGAAGAAGAATGAGGCAGATTCAACGGTACTTTTCAACTCGGCTTTCATTTTTTTAATTAAAATTAATCAGTTTAATTATAAAGAGACTTGGAAGGGAGGATTTCATAGATGAAAGCTTTTGAAATGTTAAGGTGTGAAATATAATGCCATCATTTATTTCATATACGATGATAGTGAACAAATGCTTGAATCCATTCTTGATGGTTACATGGAATATGAACAGAGAAAGAAAGCAAGAAGATGATATGACACACAGGGATAGATATAATTACGCACCACCATAAAAGTAGAGACAGTTACAAGCATTCACTACAGTTTAAATCCCAATATAAACCACACACAGTCTCAAGCCTTGCGATCTAATTATCTAATCTCCCAAATGGGTTTTCCCAAACTCTTCCTCTTCTTCTTCCTCTTCGTCTTAAACCCATCTCCATCTTATGCTGCAGAGAATGTGAGTGTGACTCTCTACTACAAGACGTTGTGTCCTTATTGTGCCGATTTCATAGTGAACCATTTGGCCAAGATCTTCGACAGTGGGCTCATCTCCGTCGTCAATCTCAGAATGGTCCCTTGGGGCAACGCTTGGCTCAATTCCGATGGCTCCTTCGCCTGCCAGGTCAGCTTTCTCATCCCTACAATCGGCTCCCCCTTCTTTTCTTTTCAGCTACTCACTCATCTTCTTCCAGCTGCTAGCTACCTCATTTCTCTGTTTTTATCTCTCGACGACATCGTTTACCTTATCTTTCCATTTTTCAAATTAACTGTCCTTGTGTTAATCTTATTTACAATTTTACCTCTGTACTTATAGAATTTACATATCCAAATACTGAATCACTGAAATGTCCAGCTAGTTTAATTAAACGGCATAATCACACATCACCAGAGAAAGTGTATTTGTGAAGTTCAGAAGTAAAAGGTGATAATGAGATGTACTAAAACTGGGGGAGTGTTCATGCAAATTTGTTTAGTAAAGGTTATGTGAAAATTCTGTGAAATAATTAAGGGTTGTTTGAATTATACTATACCAGTAAGTTTTGTAGCTCAATGATTAATCTTTTAACCCTTTTTGTGTTGTACAGCATGGAACAAATGAATGTTTGCTCAACACAATTGAGGCATGCACCGTCACCATCTATCCTAATGTGGTAAAGCTTGTCAATGCCTCTAGGAAATGATTTTACAGACTTTATCCCAAACATGTGCAGATGACGCTTAAAACTTTTGTTTGGTTACTAACTACGGTGGATTAATACTGATGCAGAATCAACATTTTAGATTCATCCGCTGCAGAACAAGCACTTTGCTTTGATTTACTGCATAGAATTTCTGGCCATTGTGGGAAGGCAAAAGGAGTGGGAAACTTGCTTCAATTCATTGGGACTGCCTAAGAAACACATTTTGGATTGCTACAATAGTTCAAATGCAACAAAGGTTTCATGTTTTACTTACTGTAGTCCTATTTAAAAGAATATATGATGTTAATAAGTTGTCAGTTATGTTTGACATTGTTGGATTACTGCAGCTTGAACAAAACTATGGCAATGAAATTATGCACATCAATCCACCTCTAGAGTTTGTACCATGGCTGGTTTCGAATAATCAACCTATTGGAAATGTTGGTCCTCTTTATGATTGAAAAGATTTTTCTGGGTTTAGAAACTAGCTGTGTATGATTTCTCAGTTTTCTTCTCCAAATTGTGAACCATACGCTTGAAATGTGCCTTATGCATATCAAGCAGAAGCGTAGACTGGCTGTCAACTCTGTTTCAAGTAATATACATAGGTAATTATTTGCTTACATAAGACTTCACAACTTCATTAAAAAAGAAAGATTTTCTCAATCTACTGCTTGATCATAGGTCCTGACTATGAAATATGTATGAACATCAACAAATGTGTTCAAAGTTTCAAACTTCAAAGTTCAAACTGATGGCTCCTCCCAAGTTCATTTCTTTGTTGCTCTTACTTCATCGTTGCTGTTCATTTCTACGTCTTGTTCTTCTGTTGGGAATCATGGCATCAATGTTTCATCTGCTCTAGAATCCGAGACGGCCACATTGACTCCTAATGGAGGCATTCATTGATAGCCTGCCTAGAATAGCCTTGCTGGTGTTTGTATATAACAACAATGATCTTGTACAATTGTACTTCGATATTCCAATACAATTGTGTGCGGCGTTGCTGAGAGAGATGGACGAGGTTGAGGCGAGGAGAAGAAACAAGAGATTTCAGTTGGGCTTATACAAACTCGTGAATTTTGGGGGGTTTGTGTAAGAAGGTGTGGAGAGAGACAGGAAGACTCACTACCAGAAATGGACCCAGAGAGTGAAGTGGATGAGTTGGCTGAAATAATAGATATGGCTCCGAAGAGGACAAGAAAACGAACCTAGTTAATGTTTACTCTTTTTTTAGAAATTTTTCTGCCAAATTTGGGGGTGAGATTTGTAAACAATACCACTCACCTTTTTCACAGTAATGGTGAGTGGTCTACACACACCAATGCATCTCGTTTGTGAGTTACACATATTTTAAATACCAAGAATGAGAGAGGCAACAAATATAGAAGCTCACCGAAGAAAGATGAAGACGACTGGATCTGAATCTCCAACGGCTGGAACTGGATCTGAATCTCACCCAAAATCGATGTCCTCCTCGCATACTGAAGCTGAAAGATCCTCTGAAGAACACCATAAGCAAACACGACAACCTCCTACGATACTATAGCCAAATCGCAGCTCCAGATCGCGAAATTCAGACCTGTGATTGAACAAAAGATAAATTAAAGAAATCATATTGCGCATGACCACTAGAGGATTGAGGCTGAGGATTTAAATTGGGAAAAGTTGAAATTGAAAACGAGAGAGAAACACAGAAGCAAATAAGAGATATAGATATATGCATAGAAGTCGCAAGGTATGAGATAGGATACCATGATAGGATTTGGAATTCTGAGTGGGTTTGTATGGGTTATATGAATCACAAGTCTACTGCCACCATCAAAACACGATTTCTCAATGATATTATTATTATTTTAAATAAAAATGATGAGATAAGAATTATAAACAATAAACCCCCACCCATATAATAACGGTGGCACGTCTACACACACCAAACCATTTTCATCGGTGAGTTACAGATTTTTCTTATATCAAGAATTCCAACCATTGGTGTCAGTAGAGAAAAGTGATCACCGTTAAAATAATAGTGATAAAAAATAGTATCACTAGACCACATTTGTGGTAGTGACTACACAACTTCATTAAAACGAATCTTGTTTCACCCAAACACAGGACATAGCTTATTTACTTACATAAGCTAGTCCAGTCCCCGTAAACCTGTGTAGCAAACGAGCTGCTACAGTTTGGAGGTCTTTACTTTTCAATCACACATTGAAATGTTTATAGTTAGAATGCATTAACATTTTGGGGCCCATTTTGGGCCTCTGGGGAGTTTGTGTGAAGTTGTTGGTGTTTGTTTTGTGAGCTAAAAAGATGTGTTGTGCTATATGGAAAACTATGAGTGGATGTGTTTTTGATGTTGTTTTGGTGTTTATGTAGTTTACTTGTTTGTTGGATTTCTATGGTTGAGTTGGTCTCTATAGCTTCACCGTTTTCTTTTGTTGTTGTTTTTCTAAGGTTGGGTTGTTGGGATTGGGGCGAGAACTACAGAGGGATCTTGATCAGATTGCTAATACGGCAGATACTTCTACCCCTGAGGCAGAGGCGGAGCCATGATTATATATTAAGGGGGGCCGAGTTATAAAGTGAAAATATATAGTATTCAAAAATTAAATAACTGTATATGAATATATATAATATCAAAAGGTAATTAACTTTTGTGTATTGGACAGTTCAAAAAAAAGTTACTAAACTGAAAACAAAATATGAAATTTAGAATTCATTAAATACATAGAGAAATAACTGAAATAAGTTAATCAATTATAAAGTATTTGTACATAATAGAATGATAAAAAAGAAATTATTCATTATGGTGAGTTGATTAAATATGATATGGCAAGAGTTGATTAAGGTAAGAGAAATAAATTGGATAAATTAAACTTAGTAACAAAAAATGGTGTTTATAGTTTAATAGGAAAGGAATGGGGGGCCAAACCTCTAAATTAGAAAGTTTTTACATCTAATTATGTCAAATTCCTTGATTAGTAAAGCCTAATACACAAGTTCAAAAAAATTAAGAGGGTGCCATGGTCTCAATATAGTTCCGCCAGTGCCCTGAGGGTTTGAGCTATGTCATGACAGGTGAGCTTTATCAGTCAGTCTCTTCTCATTGAGTAAGGTTATGCTTATTTAATATGGTTGAAATAGAAACAAAATATTTGCCTCCTTCATGCTAATTAGTTGTCACGAGTCGCTGTAGTTGCAGTTTTGAGGGATTTATTGATAATGATACTTGTGTAGAAAAAAACAGTTGGATAGGAAGATATACTGGCGGGAATATAATATGGCAGTGTTCTATGGCACAAGATATTACTGTATATCCCTTCACTTTGAAGGGGACCTTCTGATTAAGCATTTTATTTTCAAGAGCTCTTTTTGAAAGGATTTGTCAGAGATGCTAATCCAGTTCTATACTTAAACAAACTTAGAATTCACATTTTGGGCTGGATTGAGACTGTCATGATTATGAGCTACTTGGTATTGAGGCTGCATCTGCTCTTATGTACAATAATATCCCAAAAGGCCAAGCTATTTTACTCTCTTTTTTTAGTAATTTTTTGTAAGAAGTTCTGATGCATGTCTATTACTTTTGGTTGCAGAGACTACACTTCCTTTGCTTAGGCATCCTGATTATTGCATCTCTGGGTATTCATCGGTAAGTTCAAGATCCTTACCTAGAGTACTTGGTATATGTACACAGGTGAATGAATAAATTTGGTGCACCAGTCTTGTTGACAACTAATCAAGGTGGACCTTAGGAAGAGATTATAGATTTAAGTGTAATCAACATTTCCCTTTCTCTCTCAAGATAATTGTCACGAAAAATTATGAGATAAGGCACACACTCACACACATCGGTAGCAATAACCAATCGTATTAACTTGTTAAAGGGTGATACTGAGCACATATGCAAGGGTTTCCAAATACCTGATATGCAACTCTCTTTAGAAACTGAGAAAGGAGGGGGTTTCATCTACATTCATAAAGAAATGGGATTCAGTGTCTAGCTGGTGTTGCTATGTTATACTGTCATATGAGTTTGTATCCTTTATGGACATATAAATCAGAGTAATTCCTTCTAGTGAACTTATAATTTACATAAGAAAAAAAAATTTGAAGAGCAGCTTCCAGGTCTTATGCAGATCATGATGTAAGCTTTTTATATTGTCTTTTCAACTTAAAAACGAGGGAGGTGAAGGGTGTGGCGAGGCAATGCACACTACAGTTATCTAATGATGTAATAGTTAATGTTCTTACTTTCATTTTCAGTCTAGAAAAACTGGAACATAGCATAGGTGCTTGACAAACTAGTGTAACAAGAGATAGTTTGTGCATGCACACATCTTTATTTGATGGAGTTTGTCATGGAGTACTTGAATATATGGATCAAAACAGAAAATGTAACTACTTTTAGAGATAAGGATTATAACTTCTGGCATACTTGTAGGTGTCTCTGAAGCGAAGCATAGAGGATGCAGAGAAAGGCTTCAATCAACTTTCTATTGAAGAAAGGGGTAAATTTGATGAAGAGACACTTGTAAACGTGAACAGCATAAGAAAGCGGAGCACAACAAGCCAGAGATCTAAT
Source organism: Fragaria x ananassa (assembly GCA_034370585.1). Classification (NCBI taxonomy): domain Eukaryota; kingdom Viridiplantae; phylum Streptophyta; class Magnoliopsida; order Rosales; family Rosaceae; genus Fragaria; species Fragaria x ananassa. The sequence continues at coordinate 1,717,471 of CP139753.1, forward strand.
GGATTCCGCAATGAATACATAGTGGTAAGGTCAACAAAGATAACCTGTCTTAAAATACATGACCAGTTTTTGGTGTCGGTAGTTTTTGTTCAATCCAAGAATATTCTGGTATTGATGCCGTGATTGCCTATCATGCAAGCTGGATAATGTGCGGCCTTTAGTCCTTGCGATTGTGGGCATCATGCATTAGCATCACTGTAAAGCCTACTTGCATCTTGATTCACTTTGATTGGCTATCTTTTTGTTTCGTGTTTCCCGTTTCCCAAAAGATTAAACAAATGCAACTTGGGTTTGATCATCCTCTTACCACACAACCAACATCCTCTGTATAGTATAGTATTTCGTGGTTGTTTCTATGCCTATATACGTACATGACAAACTCATGAAAGGAACTGTACCATTGGTTTGGTTTTAAGAAGAATTATCTTGGTTACAACTTACAAGATAGATAGGAATACATATTGATCTCATTTTTTGACAATAAAACTTATTTTGCTGCCTTAATATTGCGGTGTGTCTATACAGTGTGACAATAACTATGAACTTATTGACCTCATCTTTGGAGAATAATATATATTTTGCCGCCTTTATATTGTGGTGTGTCTATGTATGGATATGTTGTGTTAATGTGAGATCAATTCTTTATTGTGATCTCAGGGGTGCAATATAATATATGTTCCTGATTTCTGAAAATCTCGATAGACACTGCAATATAATATGTTAATGTCTCATCCTTTCTCGTCTTTTTGATATAATGAATATTCATTTCCTGACTATGAATTTCTACCAGATAACAATATTGGTGGCTGCTGAAGGAGTGCACAAGTTACCTGCAATCAATGGCACTATGGCAGTGGTGGCTTGAAGGAAGCACTGCAGAAGCTTGCATCCATTCCCCCAAGCAAATTATTAGTGAGAATTATGGTCTTAGTTCTAGTTGTAACTTGTAAGTTTGTCCACTTGAATTGTGCTTGATATATATTTTTTCTTGCAGGCAGTAGAGGTGTTGTGGACTCCTCAGAATGAAAATGACACTCTATCTGAGCGTGAACTACTTGAAGATTACCCACTTCTGAGGCCTTTATGAGATAACATTTGGACTACCCTACACTAAGCAACAAGAGGCATGAAGTTATTTAGAGGATGTGTCTGAGATGTACAGAAATAATACGAGTGTAATACAAAGATGTATGTATATTTTGCTTAGAGTAGTTTCACCACGTTACTGTAATCGCCTGTACGCGTGGTGCAATTTGTTCTCACTGAGACTAATATGTGCTTGAATGTGATTATTTGTCATCTTCAATTTTTTGGTTTATAGGTTGAAATTCTGGACATCCGTTGCTTTCGATAAATACCCTACACTACAACATCACTGAAATTTCCTTAGCCTTCTGTCTTCTCTTAACTACAAGTCGGTTTTTCTCCGGAAAATTGAGGAAGACTTGGAAGTCAAGCCATCCTATGTCTAATTTCTGGAAAATTGCGGAAGACTTGGAAGTCAAGCTATCCTATCTATCACAAGAACCAGCTCAGAATTCCTTAGCCCCTCTAAAGGGCAATTATAGTCATGCATAGTCATGCAACGACCACACATCTCATGGTAGCCTTGAAGAAAACAGCCTTCTGCAGATGGGGAAGACTTCAGTCATGCAACAACCACACATCTCATGGTAGTCTCTTTCCACAGTAACATTGAAAGTGACCAATTCCATCACCAAAATATCATTACCCATCTTGGCGTATATGAAGGGGTATCCTCATGTCACCTCATCTTCTTCAAACGGATGACATAACTCAAATTACGTTTGAACACAGAGCCTAGCTTCCAGTGTGACTGACTCTCATGGTCCTTGTAGGGCCCGCCAAAGTCTTCAGCATTCCATCATAATATTTCTAGTGGTTACAAATCTCAGAGGAGCTAATGAGTTATCCTCTTTCACCTTATAAAAGCCAACATAACCATTAAGAATTCTTCACATAACCACCAAGTTTTCTGCTAATCCAAAATGAAAACTGATCAGCTTCATTTCTTCCTTTTCTTTGTCTTGCTCTGTGTTAGTATCATCATCAACCCTGTAGTCCATAGCAAGTGTATACCAGACCAGCAACAATCATTGCTCCATTTCAAGAGCGACCTCTTATTTAATGCCTCTCTTTCCACCAAGCTTATTACCTGGAACTCAAGCATCGATTGTTGTTCTTGGGTCGGCGTTACTTGCAGCACCAATGGCAGTGTTCTGGGCCTTGACATAAGCAGCGAATCTATCTCAGGTGGTATTGACAATTCTAGCCGTATCTTCCATCTTCAAAATCTTCAAAGCCTCAATTTGGCATACAACCACCTTGGCAACGGCTCATCAATTCCATCAGCATTCGGGAAGCTCATGAACTTGAGGTATCTGAATTTATCTTAAAATTATTATTCAGGGAAAATTCCCATTGAGATATCACGCTTGACGAGGATGGTAGTTCTTGATATTTCCAGAAGTAACTCATTCCCTAAGGAGAACCTTGAGATCCCAACTTTACACATGCTGGTAGAGAACCTCACAGAGCTTAGAGAGTTGCACCTTGACTCTGTCCAAATATCAGCAGGGGGGAGTGAGTGGTGCCAAGCCATATCATCTTCCCTTCCCAACCTTAGGGTGTTGAGCTTGTCCGGTTGTAATCTTTCTGGCCCTTTCCACGATTCTCTTGCTAAGCTCCGGTCCCTCTCTGTGATTCAATTGGACTCGAACAACATCTCTGCTCCAGTTCCGACATTCTTTGCCAACTTTTCAAACTTGACATCCCTGGATCTCGCAGGTTGTAATCTGCAGGGAACATTTCCTAAAGAAATCTTTCAGTTACCTTCTCTCCGTAAGATTAGCCTTTCCGAAAATGAAAACCTTGATGGTTCGTTGCCAGAATTTCCAAAAAATGGATCTCTTCAGGTCCTGGATCTACGGAGTACTCATTTTTCAGGGGTATTACCAAACTCTATTGGCAACCTCAAGATGCTGTCCACAATTAATATCGGATCCTGTAATTTCATTGGATCAATCCCGAAGTCGATGGCAAACCTTACGCATTTGGTTTCCTTGTGGATGTATGGAAACAAGTTTGAAGGTTCAATCCCGTCATTCAGCGGGGCCAAGAATCTAGAGCACATAGGCCTCTCTTCAAATGGTCTAACATGTGATATTAATTGCATCCCCTAACAAAATTTTTCTAACCTGTCCTTTCTCGACTTAGGTGGAAATATGCTGAATGAGAATATTCCATCAGCTCTGTTTTCTCTTCCCTTGCTAGAGTCTCTATATCTTTTTTATAACCAATTCTCTGGTCATTTTCCTGAAATTTCTAATATCTCATCATACTTTCTCAAATGTCTTTATTTGAGTGTAAATAATCTGGAAGGGCCAATACCCATGTCTATCTTTGACTTTCAGGGTCTTGAACTTCTTGATCTTTCTTCAAACAATTTCAGTGGCTCATTTTTTCTGGATAGTCTTCAACATCTCAGAAATCTTTCTTTTCTTTATCATTCACACAATAGCTTGTCTCTTAGCCATGATGCTACCAATTTCTCACACTCCTATTTTCCTCGATTTGAATACTTGGGGTTGTCTTCACTGAAGTTAAGAACATTCCCTCATTTCCTGAGAAATCAATCTGAGTTGGCGTATTTGGATCTTTCGGATAACCAAATACAGGGCAATATACCCAACTGGATTTGGAGGTTAAGGGATCTCAAGTCCCTAAATCTTTCATGCAACTCTCTAGAAACTCTTGAAGGTCCTACAATCAATCTCACTTCTCTAGAAATCCTTGACTTTCATTCTAACCAGCTCCATGGGAAAATCCCAATTTCATTGTCACCTAACATGTATTATCTAGATTACTCTCGGAATAACTTAAGCACTAACATACCGACTGCCATCAGAGATATGCTTCTTAACACTCGATTCTTCTTTATTGCAAGCAACAACCTACAAGGGATCATTCCCGGATCAATATGCAATTCACATAAGCTTGAGGTTCTTGATATGTCCAATAATTCTTTGAGTGGAACGGTTCCTCACTGCTTGACTACAATGAGCACCCTTGCAGTACTGAAGCTAAGGAGAAACAATCTTAGAAATGTAGACAAGTTGTCTCGCAATTGCAGTTTGCAAACACTAGACATTAGTGATAATCAGATACAAGGTCAATTGCCAAAATCACTTGTCAACTGTCCGCAATTACAAGTTCTAAATGTTGGAAAGAATCAAATAACATGTCCATTTCCATGCTTTTTGAAGATCATATCTACCTTGCGTGTCATAGTCTTGCAATCCAATAAGTTTTATGGAGACGTTGGATGTCCCAAGACTGATGGCACTTGGCCATTCCTTCAAATTATAGATCTAGCTCACAACAATTTTAGTGGAAATGTACCAGGAAGAGTTTTGACAGCTTGGCGAGCAATGATGGCTAATGAAGATGATGCCCCATCAAAGCTCAATTACCTTCAATTTACAGACAGTGAACGTGGTAGCTTTTATCAGTATACAGTTACTGTTACCAACAAAGGCCGAGAGATGGAGTTGGAAAAAATACTTACAATCTTCACCTCCATTGACTTCTCAAATAACAAGTTCACTGGATCTATACCCGATGAAATCGGAGAACTCAAATCACTACATGTCCTCGACTTCTCAAACAATGTTTTCACAGGTGCAATTCCATTAGCATTATGCAACTTGAGCCAGCTAGAGTCTTTAGACCTTTCACAGAACAAATTGAGTGGTCAAATTCCAGTACAGCTTACAAAACTCACTTTCCTTTCATTCTTAAATCTCTCAAACAATCAACTGGAGGGAAGAATTCCGAGCAGTAATCAATTTCCAACATTTCCAAAATCTTCCTTTGAAGGATACAAAGGTTTGTTCGGGCCTCCCTTGACCGAAGAAAACAAAACAAGGTTGTCAACTCCGGAACCAGAAAAAAGTCATCCAAATTCTGGAGATGAGATTGATTGGAATGTTATCAGTGTTGAGATTGGATTCACATGTGGGTTTGGAATTGCTGTCGGATCACTTTTGTTTTGCAAGAGATGGAGGATATGGTATTACAGAACTATGTATAGAATTCTTGTGAAGTTATTTCCTCAGTTGGAACAGAAGTTTGGTCGTCACAGAAGACATGTGTACATAAGCGAAAGGAACTGAAGAAAGTTGAGATAGTTCTCAATCGCAATACACACAGCTCAGTTGTTGGCTAGTAAGGAATAAGGTATGTGTTCAACTTTGCTTCAAACTGTTCAGCCTTCCTTTTCTTTTTCTTGGGAAACTTTTGCAAGTAGAAAATAGTTATTTCAACTTATTGTCTCCCTTCTTTGTGCAGCATAGTATCAAAGGCCTTTGCAATGGAAATCTGCTGGAAGAAGAAGTAATCAGCCTTTTGAATATAGTGAAGACAACATTTTCTATGCAACCACATCTTATGGAACTGAAGCATGCATGAAGAGAACTGTCTTTGTCTTGCTCCTGATGCTAACCTCATTAGAGATGTCAGAGTGAAGAATAAGTCTCAAACAAACTGTGTTAGACTGTTATGGAGAGTACACACAATAGAAAGTACTCAACTCGAGAATGTGATAGCTTTTTCTCTTGACAAGCCATAGGTACTGCACTTTAACATCTACTAATAATTGTTTAGTCTGTCAGAATTTGTTAGGGTTGTGTTTCACTAATAGTGTCATTTGATTTCAGATTAATAAAACTTCTCTGGAGCAGCTCAATCTGTTCCAGAGGTACTTTTCAACTCAGCTTTCATTTGGTTATTAAAATTAATCAGTTTAATTATGTTTTGCATTTATGGATTCTGTGGCCATTTGGTTGAAATAACAAGGAATGGTAAAGAGACTTGGAACGGGAGGGTTTCATAGATGAAAGCTTTTGAAATGTTAAGGTGTGAAATAATGCCATCATTTATTTATCATATACGATTATAGTGAACAAATGCTTGAATCCATTCTTGATGATTCCATGGAATATGAAGAGAGAAAGAAAGCAAGAAGATGATATGGCACACAGGGATATATATGATTACGCACCACCATAAAAGTAGAGACAGTTACAAGCATTCACTATAGTTTAAATCCCAATATAAACCACACACAGTCTCAAGCCTTGTGATCTAATTATCTAATCTCCCAAACTCTTCCTCTTCTTCTTCCTCTTCGTCTTAAACCCATCTCAATCTTATGTTGCAGAGAATGTGAGTGTGACTCTCTACCACGAGACGCTGTGTCCCTTGGGGCAGCGCTCGGCTCAATTTCGATGGCTCCTTCGCCTGCCAGGTCAGCTTTCTCATCCCCACAATCGGCTCCCCCTTCTTTTCTTTTCAGCTACTCACTCATCTTCTTCCAGCTGCTAGCTACCTCATTTCTCTGTTTTATCTCTCGACGACGTCGTTTACCTTATCTTTCCATTTTTTAAATTAATCTTATTTACAATTTTTACCTATGTACTTATAGAATTTACATATCCAAATATTGAATCACTGAAATGTCCAGCTAGTTTAATTAAACGGCATAATCACACATCACCAGAGAAAGTGTACTTGTGAAGTTCAGAAGTAAAAGGTGATAATGAGATGTACTAAAACTGGGGGAGTGTTCATGCAAATTTGTTTAGTAAAGGTTATGTGAAAATTCTGTGAAATAATTAAGGGTTGTTTGAATTTTACTATACCAGTAAGTTTTGTAGCTCAATGATTATTCTTTTAACCCCTTTTGTGTTGGTTGCTCAACACAATTGAGGCCTGCACCATCACCATCTATCCTAATGTGGTAAAGCTTGTCAATGCCTCTAGGAAATGATTTTACAAACTTTATCCCAAACATGTGCAGAGGACGCTTAAAACTTTGGTTTGGTTACTAACTACGGTGGATTAATTCTGATGCAGAATTGGCATTTTAGATTCATCCACTGCGTTGAGCGGCTTACATTGCAGAACAAGCACAGCAAATGGGCCGATTACTTTGAAATGTTGAAGTTAGGGACTGTTCCTATCGATTGCTACGACATTGGATATGGCAATCAAGTCAGTTCATTTTCAGTCTGACTTTGTTCTTGATATTTTTGAACAATTTCATCATGTGAGCCTTGACAAAATTGATCTTCATGGATTGGCAATTTGGCATTGATGCATAGATTGAAACAAAATATGCAAAGGAAACTGCTAAGCTTAATCCACCACATAGATTGGTGCCATGGCTGGTTGTCAATAATAAACCACTTGCAGAGGTTAGTCTCTCAATAATCACATTTTGGATTGCTTATTACCTCAATCTTTGTCCCCCTGATGACCAATTTTGTCCATGTAGAACTATGATAAATTCATGACCGAATCAATTGGGAATGAAAGATCAATTCCTCAAGTTTGTTTAGCAGAACAAGGAAGAAATTCTACATGTCACGCCCCGACCCATAATTTTTACCTTTATTACTGGCATAGTGGTAATAAGAATTTTACCGTGTTCGTCATTAAGTGTGAAATATAATTGATCCCCAGAGAGGTGTAGGGGACGATTATTTTGTGGGATTATTCTAAGGAAGAAATTTTGACGACAGTAAAAAATGGTAATTTTTGCTAGTAAAATGTAATTTTATTGGGGTATTATTTTTGGGGTATTGGATTTTAGATTTGGGTATATTGACTTGGACCCGGATCGGGCCAAGCCCATTCTCTCTTTTTTTTTCCTTCTCTCTCCGCGCCCGCGCGCCCTCTCTCTCCCCCTCTCCCCGACCCGTTTCTGCCTGGTTTTTGCCCAAGCCTGACCGCCGCCCCAGACCGCCATGCCGGTCCCGATCGATCGGTCTCCATCCCAGCTTTAATTCTAGACCGGTGGCAGCCCCTCTAGCGCCGCCAATCAGGAGAAAAACCCGCCGGAAGCTCTTGCTGCCCTGAAGTTTCTTTTCGCCGAAACTCCTTCCTCCGGCCGCTATAGCCGGCGAGCCGTAGCTCAAAAGAAAGCCCTCCTCCCGTGCTTCAATCCCTCCAAAGGGCTCGCTCCATCTCGAGCTAGGTAAGGAGAAATCGGTATTTGAAATTTTAGAGCTTTATTGTGTGTTTGTGTTCGATTGACGTGGTTAGGCTTAGAATTGAAGTTTGTGGTAGTTAGAAATGTTATAGAGGAGGTTGAGAGAAAGATGCTGCCAAATTTTGGTGAGCATCAGAGGTCACCGGAGTTGGTCGCCGGCCGCTGCCGCCGGCGGAGCCGCCGCCGAGAAAATGTTTTTGGTGGGGAAAAATGTGAGGAGTTTAATGAAATAAGTTTTAGAATTTTTGGAGGAGTTTTGGATAGGTTTAAGAATTGTTGAAGTTTGGTATTTTTGGCGGATTATTAATTTAGAATCCGGCCATTAGATTTTATTTGGTGGAAGGTGATTTTGAGGATGTCGGTAGTTTTTGTGGAGTTTTGAGGTTGGCAGTGGATTCAAGATTTTTGGAGTGTTAGGCTTGGTATGGAGGCTTGTGGTTTGAAGTAAGATAGGGGTCGGCAAAGGGTGGTTGTTGGAGGCCTGTGGTTTGAAGTAAACGACGGAAGTCCCCGATCGTGGTTGCGGGTCAGGTCCCTAATCTGTGTCCAGATTCTACCACTGATTTTAGATTAATATAATTACCCATGTAATATTTACTGTAGCTTTATGTATTTTTACCATATTGATTGGATTTGTTTGTCTGAACATTTTTTAACGACGTTAGTATCGGTGTTTGTGTCATGCAGCTGACTGGATTAAATAAATGATTGTGATTGGTTAGTGACTATTGGTTCACAAGCACCTTCATGTATCGAAGAACTTTCATATTCGTACTCAAAATTGTCAGTTTGAAATGTTCAAACTTGACCTTTAAACGAACCAATATAAAGATCGACATGGTCCTAGGGATTCAACTACCTTCACATGCAGACATTCATAATTCCCTTGATCAACGTCATGGATTCATCATGACGTCTCATTCTCCAGCAAAAACTAGGAAACATTATTTGCTTCTGGTAGAGAACTTTCCCCCATTTCTAATTAGAAACGTAGGACTGACAAATCTTATTAATTACCATCTCGATCGAATGGAGATAAAGTATATTCAGTAATGCTTCAAGTTTTAGATTTAGGTAGTGTGTGCGTAATTGCTTTATTAGGATTGCTTAGGAAATTATCAAAGTATCAAATTCAAGAGATTTAGGAATGACCAAAACTTGTGTTTGACAAAGAGAAACTATCAAGGATGCATCCATAAGGACAGTGGCGGAGCCATAAATTTATCGTGGTGGAGTTCACATATAACGTAGCGCTTGATTCAGAATTTTCTGGAGTTTTTCTTTTAGTCGTAAATCATTTATCTAAAGTTTTCTGCATGAACGCCTTGTTCATCTACAAAAAAAAGGCTCATATAAAAAATATGTACTCAATCAAAATCATTGAAATAAATAAGAAAGAAGAAAACATTGATACAGTAATGAATATTGAATACCCTAATATATAAGGGAAGTCTGTGACAAAAAATATAGAGGGGACGTCTCTAGTGAGTCTAGTCCTAATATGAATATAATTTTTTATTTAATATTATTTTAAATTTTTATCTTATTTTATATTAATTTTGATTTTTATTATATTTTTATATATAAAAGAATATCATCACGTGGGTGTGAAAAACGTGGGAGGTATAGTGTGGACTCTCCCTATACATATACATATTATTGGTTGGTCTGACTCTAAAAGAGGTTCACCTCTATATATATATACATATTATTATAATAATTTAATTAAAAAAGTACATATTCAGACAGAATCTGCAGAAAACCTGACAAGGACCCGGACCCATTAGGACTGAATATACCTCCGCCCTGCACAAGGCATATCATCCATGTTTGACATGTCTCACTTTGACCAATTACAACTATAACTTTAATTAGCATGAGATAATGTCATAGCCTAGAAGCACATGCATATAGTTTTTGAACAAGGTTCTATCAGACAATTCGCATTCGACCCTTCAAATTGATTAATAAGTCAACAAAATTATTGACAATATTACAATTAACAGTATCATGTTACAATTAACAGGATTTGATACTGTTAAATAGCTATGAAGGCATTTTTCATATCAATTAGCGTAATTGCGTAAGCGTGAAATAGATACGTACGCATGTTAATTTCCACACAATTTAATTAAGTACCTTCTTGCTTCAATTTGAGAATGCGACATCAAAAAATAAGGAATAGGGAAACCTGAGAGAAATGGGAATTGGGAACAATGCTTAATTCTTTAATTCATAGTAGGACTTGGAGTGTGTCGAGCTAACATTGCTCTTTTTTTTTTTTCTTTTTTTTCTTCTTTTTTTTGAATTTTTGCTAGTGGCACAATGTTTGTTACTTTAATATAATCATGTTTAGATTTTAATTAGATTTTAACTCATTAAGCATGAGCATCTTAATCGGGAGTTGCTAGGAATCCGCGTGAAACCTTATGCTGCACTAAGTATGCATGTGGTAAGCTAAGAGCTACAGACAAGTTTCTTGTTTTTTAGCTATTTGAATATGCAATTTGAATATAGCATGCACCCTTAAAATATATATATATATATATATATATATATATATATATATCATGACCAAAGACTTCTCGACTCCCCAAAAATGCCATCTTCAACTTTTCATAATAATCAATAACTGGTTTCGCAGTAATCTCATTGCCATCTTCTCTGCGTTACGTTTGAGATATAGCTGCATTAGCCACCAAAACTGACCAAGACGTAGTTCACATTCCAACTATATTCCAACTATACTTTGTTGGCAGTGACAGAACTGACAATAATCATGTAATTGCATTATTTCTACTTATGTAATCAGTTGCTTTACTTTTTCCACATGGAGTCTTCTGATGAACACTATTGTAGATTAACTATGTGTAGTTGTCTAGTGAATGCCACCAATTTCTGACTGACTCTCATGGTCCTTGTAGGGCCGGCCAAAGTCTTCTGCATTCCATCATAATATTTCCAGTGGTTACAAATCTCAGAGTTAATGAGTTATCCTCTTTCACCTTATAAAAGCCAACGTAACCATTAAGAATTCTTCACATAACCATCAAGTTTTCTGCTAATCCAAAATGAAAACTGATCAACTTCATTTCTTCCTTTTCTTTGTCTCGCTCTGTGTTAGTATCATCATCAACCCTGTAGTCCATAGCAAGTGTATACCAGACCAGCAACAATCATTGCTCCATTTCAAGAGCGACCTCTTATTTAATGCCTCTCTTTCCACCAAGCTTATTACCTGGAACTCAAGCATCGATTGTTGTTCTTGGGTCGGCGTTACTTGCAGCACCAATGGCAGTGTCCTGGGCCTTGACATAAGCAGCGAATCTATCTCAGGTGGTATTGACAATTCTAGCCGTATCTTCCATCTTCAAAATCTTCAAAGCCTCAATTTGGCATACAACCACCTTGGCAACGGCTCATCAATTCCATCAGCATTCGGGAAGCTCATGAACTTGAGGTATCTGAATTTATCTTACAATTATTATTCAGGGAAAATTCCCATTGAGATATCACGCTTGACGAGGATGGTAGTTCTTGATATTTCCAGAAGTTACTCATTCCCTAAGGAGAACCTTGAGATCCCAACTTTACACATGCTGGTAGAGAACCTCACAGAGCTTAGAGAGTTGCACCTTGACTCTGTCCAAATATCAGCAGGGGGGAGTGAGTGGTGCCAAGCCATATCATCTTCCCTTCCCAACCTTAGGGTGTTGAGCTTGTCCGGTTGTAATCTTTCTGGCCCTTTCCACGATTCTCTTGCTAAGCTCCGGTCCCTCTCTGTGATTCAATTGGACTCGAACAACATCTCTGCTCCAGTTCCGACATTCTTTGCCAACTTTTCAAACTTGACATCCCTGGACCTCGCACGTTGTAATCTGCAGGGAACATTTCCGAAAGAAATCTTTCAGTTACCTTCCCTCCGTAAGATTAGCCTTTCCGAAAATGAAAACCTTGATGGTTCCTTGCCAGAATTTCCAAAAAATGGATCTCTTCAGGAGCTGGATCTAAGCTGGACTGGTTTTTCAGGGGTATTACCAAACTCTATTGGCAACCTCAAGATGTTGTCCACAATTGATATCGGATCCTGTAATTTCACAGGATCAATCCCCAAGTCGATGGCAAACCTTACGCAGTTGGTTTCCTTGTCGATGTATGGAAACAAGTTTGAAGGTTCAATTCCGTCATTCAGCGGGGCCAAGAATCTAGAGGCGATAGACCTCTCTTCAAATGGTCTAACAGGTAATATTAATTGCATCTCTTGGCAAAACTTTTCTAACCTGTCCTATCTCGGCTTAGGTGGAATATTAATTGCATCAATTGATATCGGTGGCTGTAATTTCACAGGATCAATCTCCAAGTCGATGGCAAACCTTACGCAATTGGTTTACATAGACCTCTCTTCAAATGGTCTAACAGGTAATATTAATTGCATCCCCTGGCAAAACTTTTCTAACCTGTCATATCTCCGCTTAGCTGAAAATATGCTCAATGGGAATATTCCATCAGCTCTGTTTTCTCTTCCCTTGCTAGAGACTCTACATCTTTATGATAACCAATTCTCTGGTCATTTTCCTGAAATTTCTAATATCTCATCATACTTTCTCAAATATCTTTTTTTGAATAGAAATAATCTGGAAGGGCCAATACCCATGTCTATCTTTGACTTTCAGGGTCTTCTATATCTTTCTCTTTCTTCAAACAATTTCAGTGGCTCATTTCTTCTGGATAGTCTTCAACATCTCAGAAATCTTTCTTTTCTTGATCTTTCACACAATAGCTTGTCTCTTAGCCATGATGCTACCAATTTCTCACGCTATTATTTTCCTCAATTTAGAAAGCTGCGGTTAAGTTCACTGAAGTTAAGAACATTCCCTCATTTCCTGAGAAATCAATCTGAGTTGCAGGAGTTGGATCTTTCGGATAACCAAATACAGGGCAATATACCCAACTGGATTTGGAGGTTCAGGGATCTCACAGACCTAAATCTTTCATGTAACTCTCTAGAAACTCTTGAAGGTCCTACAATCAATCTCACTTCTCTAGAAACCCTTGACCTTCATTCTAACCAGCTCCATGGGAAAATCCCAATTTCATTGTCACCTAACATGTATTATCTAGATTACTCTAGGAATAACTTCAGCACTAACATACCGACTGCCATTGGAGATATGCTTCTTAACATCGAATACTTCTCTCTCGCAAGCAACAACCTACAAGGGATCATTCCAGGATCAATATGCAATTCACATAAGCTTGAGGTTCTTGATATGTCCAATAATTCCTTGAGTGGAACGGTTTCTCACTGCTTGACTACAATGAGCACCCTTTCAGTACTGAAGCTAAGGAGAAACAATCTTAGAAATGTAGACATATTGTCTCATCATTGCAGCCTGCGAACTCTAGACACCAGTGAAAATCAGATACATGGTCAGTTTCTAAAATCACTCATCAAATGCCCTCATTTGAAGATTTTGAACCTTGGAAATAATCAAATAACACATCCATTTCCGTGCTTTTTGAACAACTTATCCACCTTGCGTGTTCTTGTCTTGCGATCTAATAAATTTTATGGAGGCATCGGATGTCCCAATACTAATGGCACTTGGCGAATGCTTCAAATTATAGACCTAGCTGACAACAATCTCAGTGGAAATGTACCAGGGAGAGATTTAACAACTTGGCAAGCAATGATGACAGATGAAGATGGTGCCCCATCAAAACTCAATCACCTTCCATTTCAAGACAGTAAAACTGCAGGTATTTATTATCAAGATTCAATAACAGTTACCAACAAAGGTCAAGAGATGGAGATAGCAAGTAGTCTTACTGTCTTCACTTCAATTGACCTCTCATGCAACAACTTTACTGGATCAATACCGGAGGAAATTGGGGACCTCAAAGCAGTAGTTGTTCTCAACTTGTCAAGTAATGCTTTCACCGGTGCAATTCCACCATCGTTAAGCAACTTGAGGGAGCTAGAGTCTTTAGACCTCTCACAGAACACTCTGAGCGGTCAAATTCCACCACAGCTTACAAAACTCACTTTCCTTTCAGTCTTGAATCTCTCACATAATCAACTGGTCGGTAGGATTCCGAACAGTAATCAGTTTCCAACATTTCCAGATTCTTCATTTGAAGGCAACAAAGATTTATTCCGGCCTCCTTTGACTGAAGATAACACAACAAGGTTGTCACCTCCGGCATCGAAGAAAAGCTCTCCAAATTCTGCAAATGAGATTGATTGGGATATTATCAGTGTTGAGATTGGGTTTACATGCGGGTTTGGTGTTGCCATCGGATCACTTTTCTTTTGCAAGAAATGGAGGAAATGGTATTACAGAGTTATGTATAGCATCCTTGGGAAGATATTTCCTCGGCTAGAACAAAGATTTGGTCGCCACAGAAGACATGTTTATATAGGTCAAAGGTACCGGAGACGTTGAAATGATCTTGAACAACAATGCACCAAGTCTGGTTAGCCAACAAGGACTTGATAAGGGGTGCAATTTTTGTGCTTCTTTCTTGTGCATCTTTCATGTATGTTGAGCTGGCTTGTTCATCTTCTAATAAATCTGTGGCAAACTTCTATATATGTGCATGTGAGTGTGATATGTGAAAGAAATGTGCTCTAGTTGTCAAGTTTGTTCTCATTATCAAGTCGTGCATACTCCAATAACTTCTCAAATTATAGGTTCAAAACTCTGTGAGGTATTTGATCGAACACATGTGATATAAAACAATGATCAAATGTACCTGGCAGATTCAAACCTAGGGACGAAGATCACGATTATGGGCTTTGCTTGCATTTCTTGTTCGCCCTGTAAATTTGGGGGAAATGTGGGAAAACTGTTAGGGTTTATATGATCAAGGACCCTGATAGGGTTAAAAGGCAGAGTTTTGAGAAAGGGCGTACCTTTGTTTGGTTCATCAACGTCCATGTTAGTTTCAAACCCTCAAAATCTGTCACTTCCGATTTCGATTTGAATACCCAAAGATTGACCCGAACCGACCCGGTCGTGGATGTCAGATGCTGTTGCCACTTGTTGTTACAAATTACTTTTGCCACAAGAAAATTAAGTGACAAAATACTGTAATGGTGTGATCCTCCAGAAAATTTTAGTAGATTATCACACAAGTCAGTGAAGTCACCTGCATTACTCTGCTCGATCACGACCGGCACTACGGTTTATGGGTAATTTCCAAGTCGTTGGTTGTTCTATTGGTGAATAATCCTCTTACTTATGTTCGTTGATAAGACTTAGTCTTTAGATCTAGAATGTCTTTAAAGAAACCGTGTGATTTCCATTAAAACGATATCTTCTTTTTTAGACGTGAAATGTCTCTAAATAAACCATGTGATTAGTTTTGATTAAAGGAAAAAAAATATACTTGTTGGCAATTTCAATGCATAAAATTATATGTTGGAAAAGACTTGCCAGCCAGCCAGCCAGCCATGCTCAAATCTCATAGAGGTTTCTCCCGCGAAAAGCCTAGCTTTAGGAATTGGGAATAATCAAATACACCGACTACGATATGGGGAAGACTTCAGACTTCAGAGTCAAGCCAACCACAATTCTGTTTAAGTCATGAAACTGAGATTACAAATCTGCATTGAGGGAACAGAATCATGAAATGAATAAAGCCTTTGCCCCTCCAGGAATGTAGCCTTTGTTATTGGACTAGCCTATTCTGTGCTTTATTGCTTTGGTCTCACACAAAAAGAGTTTCAATGACAATTCCTTTCTTATTACTCATTTACTATATATGTTTCACTCAGTGTCCTTGTACTGGTGGTCTCTGGCCAATGTTCCAGCAACCAGCAATCATCTTTGCTTCTCCAGTTGAAGAACAATCCCAATTTTACCTCTGCATTATCCACAAAACTTGTGAAGTGGAATGATGCTTCAGATTACTGTTCTTGGGAAGGTGTGTCCTGCAAACAGGGTTGCGTTACCCAACTTGACTTGAGCAACGAATCGATTTTGGGTGGACTTGATAATTCAAGTACTCTTTTCAGTCTGCAATACATCGAACACCTGAATTTGGCGTATAATAACTTCAATTATACTCAAATTCCATCCCAGTTCAACGAGCTAGCCAGTTTGAGTTATTTGAATCTGTCGAATGCTGGCTTTGCAGGGCAGATTCCGATTGAGATTTTGCACTTGACAAGGTTGGTAACTTGGTATTTCTTAACTCATCTACCATTTCCTATCCTGGAGTTCCTGCACTGCAACTTGAGCATCCAAATTTGAATCAGCTCATCTTGATGGTGTGAACATATCAGCACCGGGAGCTCAGTGGTGTCAAGCCATATCATCTTCATTGCCAAAGTTGAGGGTGTTGAGCTTGTCCAGCTGCAATCTTTAGGGACCTATCGATGATTCATTGTTGAAGCTTCGATTACTCTCAGAAATTCGTATAGACAGCAACAATCTGTCAACTCCAGTTCCAGAGTTCTTGTCAAATTTCACAAATCTGACTTCCGTACGCCTCATGAATTCAGGGTTACTGTTGGGATTTTAACCCCACGAACGAACCGAGATTCAGAAACAGACACACTCAACAACACCGCAATAAAGTAGAATAACAAACAAGAATGAAAAAAACAGTTGACACGAGATTTAACGTGGTTCGGCAAATTTTCTGCCTACGTCCATCCCAAGATATAGCTCTTCCACTATGAGAATAAAACTAGTACAAGATACATGAGTTAAATCTCATAACCCAAATCTCAAACCCTTGTACACCCTCACTCATAGAATACCCAAGAACACTATATCTCACCTAAGAGAATTTCCCTCTTAGCACTTTTTTCTCTCACTCTCATGCACAACCCACAAGCTCTCTATTGCTTGTCCGATGCTTACTTGATGCAAACTTGCTTGCATGCTTCAAATGGTTTCCATGCAGCCAATTTATATGCAACATCTATTCATGTGAAAAAGGGAACTCCTTTTTCTTCCTTCCTATTCATTTTGCTGCAAGCACACCATAGAAGACTTCCTTATACCTCAATTCCACAAACATCATTTATTGCTTTGTAGCTATAGCATAGCTAGCTATTCACCCATGTCAATATTTGCTGCATCAAACTATCACATGATTCCTTGTTGCATGAGAATGAATCACCAATCTCAACATCCACCATGGTGAGAATTCCATGCAAAAACCTGCACCACACCAGAAAGTCATTGGCCTTCACATAGACCAGTTACACACCCTGAATCAATCAAATTTGGTCCTCCTTGATTCAGCACTTCGGCCAACCATGTGTAACTGCACCAAGCTAACTTTGCTAGTTAACTTCAGGGGAGAGTCTTGATGCACCCTCTCCTCCAGCAGGATTAAACCCCTCACCATTGTCTGTATCCTGGAAACCTGTTTGCGCACCTTGTTTCCAGCAGCCCATCGAGTTTGGAAGTACCGTACTTCCTTCCAGACAATATAAACCATCACACTTCCTTCCTTTCACCAGGACCATATTATCACACGTGATTTCCATGGCTCCATCCGCAAATAAACATTTGCATCCCATGGAGTCCATCCGACTAAGCGAGATTAGATTCCTCTGTGTTCTTGGTACATATGCAACATCGTCTAACTGACGAACCACTCCATCATACATCATTATTTTCACCATTCCAACACCATCAATTTTACAAGGGACACCATTAGCCATAAATAAGCTACCTCCCTTACTTTCTTGGAATGTTTCAAAATAATCCCTCCTGGAGCAAACATGCACAGTACAACCGGAATCTAAAATCCAGTCATCACAAGGAGAAGTGTTTATACCTTCGGAGACTGTGAGGATGTCTCCATAATCTTCCGCTACCCCAACATAATTATTCGGACCATTACCATCCTTTCTTCTAGGACAATTCCGTTTGATGTGACCGAACTCTTTGCACCCGTAGCATTGCACACCCTTTCCTCCGGAACTAGATCTGAACCTGCTGCTTGTATCAGATCTACCATCGAATGTCCTTCCACGATTTCCACCCCGAGCAACAAACACAGACTCCTACTCGTCTTTGAGATTGGCTTTCTTCTGAGTACTATGAGACACCAACGACGCCTGCACTTGCTCTAGGTTCACTGTATCTTTACCATACAACATGGTAGTCACCAGATTTTCATACGAATCGGGAAGAGAGGTAAGAAGTAGAAGGGCCTTATCTTCTTCCTCAATATTCACATCAACTTTCCGCAGTTGATCCAAGCATCCATTGAACACGTTCATGTGGTCCATGAGATTATCGCCGTCGTCCATCTTCAGCTTGTACAGTTGCCGCTTCAGATGTAACTTGTTGGTCAAACTCTTTGCAAGATAGAGTTTTTCCAACTTATCCCACAGAGCCGACGGAGAATCTTCATCCATAACATTGTTGATAATGTTATCAGCTATATAGAGTCGTATCGTACTTACACACTGTGACTCCAGCTCCTCCCACATATCATCTTTCATTCCTTCTGGCTTCCCATCCTTGCCTTTCAAAGCTTTAACCAAGCCTTGTTGGACAAGAATATCTTTTACTCTCCTCTGCCAAAGAGTAAAGCTGCCTTTGCCATCGAACTGCTGAATTGCATAACTCTTTGTTGTAATCATGGTGCCTTGAATCTCAAACGAACTATCGCAGCTTCGAGCCGTGGTTCTGATACCACTTGTTGGGATTTTAACCTCACGAACGAACCGAGATTCAGAAACAGACACACCCAACAACACCGCAATAAAGTAGAATAACAAACAAGAATGAAAAAAACAGTTGACACGAGATTTAACGTGGTTCGGCAAATTTTCTGCCTACGTCCACCCCAAGATATAGCTCTTCCACTATAAGAATAAAACTAGTACAAGATACATGAGTTAAATCTCATAACCCAAATCCCAAACCCTTGTACACCCTCACTCATAGAATACCCAAGAACACTATATCTCACCTAAGAGAATTTCCCTCTTAGCACTTTTTTCTCTCACTCTCATGCACAACCCACAAGCTCTCTATTGCTTGTCCGATGCTTACTTGATGCAAACTTGCTTGCATGCTTCAAATGGTTTCCATGCAGCCAATTTATAGGCAACATCTATTCATGTGAAAAAGGGAACTCCTTTTTCTTCCTTCCTATTCATTTTGCTGCAAGCACACCATAAAAGACTTCCTTATACCTTCAATTCCACAAACATCATTTATTGCTTTGTAGCTATATCATAGCTAGCTATTCACCCATGTCAATATTTGCTGCATCAAACTATCACATGGTTCCTTGTTGCATGAGAATGAATCACCAATCTCAACAGTTACAAGGTACATTCCCAAAGGAGATCTTTCAGGTACGTACACTGCACATTATCGACTTAATCGGCAATCAAGACCTACATGGATCGTTACCAGACTTTCCTGAAAATGGAGCTCTTCGGTCCCTGTTCCTAGCCAGGACATTATTTTCAGGGTCATTGCCTGAATCTATTGGAAACCTCAAGATGTTGTCCGGAGTGGATCTTTCATATTGCAATTTCACTGGACAAATACCAAAGTCATTGGCAAGCTTTACATAACTGGTTTATGTGGACATGACAGGGAACAAGTTCATTGGTTCACTTCCAGTATTGAGTATAGCCAAGAATCTGAGTGACATAAATCTTTCTTACAATGAGCTTACAGGTCAGATTAACTCTACTCACTGGGGAAATCTTACAAAACTTTTGAATCTCAACTTGGGTGACAATAAGCTCAGTGGCAGTATTCCGTCGTCTCTATTTTCTCTTCCCTTGTTGCAGAAACTACAGCTTCACAACAATCAGTTCTCTGGTCAATTACTTGAATTTGCCAATATCTCGAGACTGGACACCCTTGATTTGAGTAGCAACAATTTGGAAGGAACCATACCCAAGTCTATCTTTAATCTCCAAGGGCTTAAATTTTTTTCACTTTTCTCCAACAACTTCAGTGGCTCCTTCCCTCTTAACAGTATTCAACACCTCAAAAATCTTTCCAGCCTTGATCTTTCATACAACAGTTTGTCGATTGCTTGCTATAGTACAAACTCCTCGCAGTCCTCCTTTCCAAATATTACCGAACTAAACTTGGCTTCTGGGCAGTTGAGAACATTTCCTGATTTCTTGAGGAATCAATTCATATTGTCCTATTTGGACCTTTCACAGAACCAAATTGATGGAGAGATACCCAACTGGATTTGGAGTCTCAGTAATCTTTCTCAGCTAATTCTGTCTTGCAACTCCCTTGTAACTCTAGAAGGTCCTTTCATCAACCTCACTTCTACTTCGTCTATGCTTGACCTTCATTCCAACCAGCTTCAGGGTCACATTCCCATACTTCCACCACATGCCACTTATCTGGATTACTCGAGAAATAATTTCACTTAGTGATATCTCCTGCAAATGTGAAGAACCTGTTGGAGACAATGTTTTTCTGTGAAGCTTTAGCCTTCACCAAAGACAAAATATTCGATTTATGAGTCAACTCCACTAAAACAAGTCTAGTGTTTCCAAGTTTATTAACGAATTCTGCAACTTCCTCTACAATAATGTCAGATGCCATCTCAAGGTCAAACTGAAAATCTGCTGTGGAAATGCCAGGGTGGGAGCATCATCAAGAGAGACGTCAGTGCCAGAAGAACCTACGACAAGCTGCTCATCTTTCTTGGACTCCATGCTATCACTTTCAGCAGACAAACCTGTTCCTTTCAAACTTGTATTCTGTTCCCCGGTAATTTGAGAAGCATCCGAACCCTGAACCTTCTTCGAAGTCGATTCAGTATTAGCAGGATTCTCTGTTTTCTTCAAGAACTTCATTATACCAAGTTGAACTTTAGCACCCGGGTTCTTCTGGCCAAAAGTCCCATGGGGAAGTGTATCTAACGGACCGAGTCCACTATACGTAACAACAGCAGACTCAACATCACTCTCATTCTGGCAAAAAGTGATCCTACCATACCCTTTGCTTAACTTCGGCCACTCTTTCTTCTGCAACATTCTATTCACAACCGCCGCAGCTTTCCCGCCTTGCAAGTTCCCCTCATGCCCAGTTTGCTTCACCAACCGCGATATACACACCTTAGCAGGAAGATCAAGCACGACAGCATGAACATCCACATGCCCACCACCACCCAGATTCACAACCTCATCTCTTTGCTCTTTCCCCAGATTACATCTATCTATAAACACAATCTTCCCTTCCCTAAATGCACTCCTCGCACTCTCAATACAATGCGCTTTCGTCCCGGCTTTCCCATTTTTGATAGTATCCTAACAAACACAACAAACCCGAAATACCCAAATGAAAATGCAGCATTGTCCAGTCAGTGAGGCATTTCGTCGAACACGTGGTGTGCGTTATTAAACCATGATCAAATGTGCCTGGCAGACCCGAACCCAGGGACGAATGGAGGATACCATGACTTGTTCGCAGAATGTGGACTTGCCGCTACCGGGTGCACCCATCAAGATCACTATTATGGGCTTTTCTTGCTTTTCCTCTTCGCCAGTAAATTTGGGGGAAATGTGGAAAGGCTGTTAGGGTTTGTGTGATCAAATAAAAGGTGAGGATGATTGGAGGAGTTTATAAAAAAATCATCATGTAGTGATACAAGGAAGTCTTAACGTACATAAGACTACAAAAAAATGTGTTTGTAGTCATAAAGTTTCCCAATCCTGATCGAGTAAGGAATTATAGTCTATAAATACAACACCACCGGATCACTCATTCTCTAGCTTCGTTTTCACGCGCCAAAACAAGAACAACCTTCACTAAACCTAGCCGTTTGACTCAAACCTTTACAATGAGGAAAGGAGCCAAACGAAAGACGGAGGAGGCCGCCACCGTCACAAACGCCAAGCGCGTCAGGACCTCTCGCCCGCTGGCGGAACCGGAGTACGTCAAGGAGCAGCGCAACCTCGACATGACTGGGATTTCTCGAATCTCGAGAAGGAATTTGAAGAAGAATGAGGCAGATTCAACGGTACTTTTCAACTCGGCTTTCATTTTTTTAATTAAAATTAATCAGTTTAATTATAAAGAGACTTGGAAGGGAGGATTTCATAGATGAAAGCTTTTGAAATGTTAAGGTGTGAAATATAATGCCATCATTTATTTCATATACGATGATAGTGAACAAATGCTTGAATCCATTCTTGATGGTTACATGGAATATGAACAGAGAAAGAAAGCAAGAAGATGATATGGCACACAGGGATAGATATAATTACGCACCACCATGAAAGTAGAGACAGTCACAAGCATTCACTACAGTTTAAATCCCAATATAAACCACACACAGTCTCAAGCCTTGTGATCTAATTATCTAATCTCCCAAATGGGTTTTCCCAAACTCTTCCTGTTCGTCTTAAACCCATCTCAATCTTATGCTGCAGAGAATGTGAGTGTGACTCTCTTCGTCTTAAACCCATCTCAATCTTATTGTGTCGATTTCATAGTGAACCATTTGGCCAAGATCTTCGACAACGGGCTCATCTCCTTCGTCAATCTCAGAATGGTCCCTTGGGGCAACGCTTGGCTCAATTTCGATGGCTCCTTCGCCTGCCAGGTCAGCTTTCTCATCCCCACAATCGGCTCCCCCTTCTTTTCTTTTCAGCTACTCACTCATCTTCTTCCAGCTGCTAGCTACCTCATTTCTCTGTTTTATCTCTCCACGACGTCGTTTACCTTATCTTTCCATTTTTTAAATTAACTGTCCAGCTAGTTTAATTAAACGGCATAATCACACATCACCAGAGAAAGTGTATTTGTGAAGTTCAGAAGTAAAAGGTGATAATGAGATGTACTAAAACTGGGGGAGTGTTCATGCAAATTTGTTTAGTAAAGGTTATGTGAAAATTCTGTGAAATAATTAAGGGTTGTTTGAATTATACTATACCAGTAAGTTTTGTAGCTCAATGATTATTCTTTTAACCCTTTTTGTGTTGTACATCAAGGAACAAATGAATGTTTGCTCAACACAATTGAGGCATGCACCGTCACCATCTATCCTAATGTGGTAAAGCTTGTCAATGCCTCTAGGAAATGATTTTACAGACTTTATCCCAAACTTGTGCAGATGACGCTTAAAACTTTTGTTTGGTTACTAACTACGGTGGATTAATACTGATGCAGAGTCGACATTTTAGATTCATCCGCTGCAGAACAAGCACTTTGCTTTGATTTACTGCATAGAATTTCTGGCCATTGTGGGAAGGCAAAAGGAGTGGGAAACTTGCTTCAATTCATTGGGACTGCCTAAGAAACACATTTTGGATTGCTACAATAGTTCAAATGCAACAAAGGTTTCATGTTTTACTTACTGTAGTCCTATTTAAAAAAATATATGATGTTAATAAGTTGTCAGTTATGTTTGACATTGTTGGATTACTGCAGCTTGAACAAAACTATGGCAATGAAATTATGCACATCAATCCACCTCTAGAGTTTGAACCATGGCTGGTTTCGAATAATCAACCTATTGGAAATGTTGGTCCTCTTTATGATTGATAAGATTTTTCTGGGTTTAGAAACTAGCTGTGTATGATTTCTCAGTTTTCTTCTCCAAATTGTGAACCATACGCTTGAAATGTGCCTTATGCATATCAAGCAGAAGCGTAGACTGGCTGTCAACTCTGTTTCAAGTAATATACATAGGTAATTATTTGCTTACATAAGACTTCACAACTTAATTAAAAAAGAAAGATTCTCTCAATCTACTGCTTGATCATAGGTCCTGACTATGAAATATGTATGAACATCAACAAATGTGTTCAAAGTTTCAAACTTCAAAGTTCAAACTGATGGCTCCTCCCAATTTCATTTTCTTTGTTGCTCTTACTTCATCGTTGCTGTTCATCTCTACGTCTTGTTCTTCTGTTGGGAATCATGGCATCAATGTTTCATCTGCTCTAGAATCCGAGACGGCCACATTGACTCCTAATGGAGGCATTCATTGATAGCCTGCCTAGAATAGCCTAGCTGGTGTTTGTATATAATAACAATGATCTTGTACAATTGTACTTCGATATTCCAATACAATTGTGTGCGGCGTTGCTGAGAGAGATGGACGAGGTTGAGGCGAGGAAAAGAAACAAGATATTTCAGTTGGGCTTATACAAACTCGTGAATTTTGGGGGGTTTGTGTAAGAAGGTCTGGAGAGAGACGGGAAGACTCACTACCAGAAATGGACCCAGAGAGTGAAGTGGATGAGTCAGCTGAAATAATAGATATGGCTTCGAAGAGGACAAGAAAACGAACCTAGTTAATGTTTACTCTTTTTTTTAGAAATTTTTCTGCCAAATTTGGGGGTGAGATTTGTAAACAATAACACTCGCCTTTTTCACAGTAATGGTGAGTGGTCTACACACACCAATACATCTCGTTTGTGAGTTACACATATTTTAAATACCAAGAATGAAGAGGCAACAAATATAGAAGCTCACCGAAGAAAGATGAAGACGACTGGATCTGAATCTCCAACGGCTGGATCTGGATCTGAATCTCACCCAAAATCGATGTCCTCCTCGCATACTGAAGCTGAAAGATCCTATGTAGAACAACATAAGCAAACACGACGACCTCCTACGATACCATAGCCAAATCGCAGCTCCAGATCACGAAATTCAGACCTGTGATTGAACAAAAGATAAATTAAAGAAATCATATTGCGCATGACCACTAGAGGATTGAGGCTGAGGATTTAAATTGGGAAAAGTTGAAATTGAAAACGAGAGAGAAACACTGAAGCAAATAAGAGATATAAATATATGCATAGAAGTCGCAAGGTATGAGATAGGATACCATGATAGGATTTGGAATTCTGAGTGGGTTTGTATGGGTTATATGAATCACAAGTCTACTGCCACCATCAAAACACGATTTCTCAATGATATTATTATTATTTTAAATAAAAATGATGAGATAAGAATTATAAACAATAAACCCCCACCCATATAATAACGGTGGCAGGTCTACACACACCAAACCATTTTCATCGGTGAGTTACAGATTTTTCTTATATCAAGAATTCAAATCATTGGTGTCAGTAGAGAAAAGTGATCACCGTTAAAATAATAGTGGTAAAAAATAGTATCAATAATTCAATAGACCACATTTGTGGTAGTGACTACACAACTTCATTAAAACGAATCTTGTTTCACCCAAACACAGGACATAGCTTATTTACTTACATAAGCTAGTCCAGTCCCCGTAAACCCGTGTAGCAAACGAGCTGCTACAGTTTGCGGTCAATATCGAATCTTCCAATTTATTCATAACCTCCCCTTCTAGTTTTGTTTGAGAATTAGACTTTCTTGCTTTTAAGCACTGATCGATGAACTTTCACATCCTTCAACATGAGATTAGAATGACCTTCCTTTGTTAGTTGCACAAGCCCTTTTAAGTATTTAGGTTGAATCACTCTAATCTAATTAGGATTTGTCAAATTTAAACTGACTTCACTCTGATCTCTTTGTTTTTTTCATTAGGAAACTATGTAACATGTTATAGTTCTGTCAGGAAACAACTTCCTAACTCTAATCAATTAAGAAGTCGTATCCTATAAATACATCGTTGCAGACTCACATTTCAAATGAAGTTTTGAATCACCGACAAATTAAGAAACATTGGTAGACTTCAATCAAAACCGTCATTAAAGTTATCGTCTCATTGATAATCTGACAACGTAACGTCGGTGGTTGCAAACACTTCGTCTCACTTAACACCAAAATTTAAAAAATTTCAATTTTAAATCTAGGTGCGAAACCGAAAAGGCATCTCTCAATTTTCTTAAATTTTCTCAATTCTCTCAATTTTCTTAAGTTTTCTTTAAAATTAAAGTTATCGTCTCATGTTTTGTTACTGCTAAATTATTCTTGTCAAAATTTGAAGGCTTTTCACTGCCACATTCATGTACTTATGACTGAGATGATTAAGTTATGGCAAAGTAATAGTAGCAGGTGGGTGTGACATTAATCTATAACCCTGCTGATGTTGCTGCTCTCTAGTTGATCATAGCTCACATGGTTGGATGACTTTTTTTGCCCAAAATTGTATAACAACAAGCATTCATTTTCTGTAGACACTTGTCCAAGGATATGCTTATGACCTGGTCATCATTAATATCAGAGAACCAAACCCATCAAAAGCAATTAAAAGAGAGGAGAGAAACTATTACTACATCATATGTGCACAAATCTGAAACAGATGTAACTGCAAAAAAATGGCATCTGCACGAATAATAACATGAGTCTCTCCAATGCAAAACTCATCTAAATTATTTCAGTGGCAAGATAAGCTAATCTATAAGCCATATTATTGGCTTCTCAAGATAAATGTCGAATTTGAAAGAACATAAAAGAACTGAACTACCTTTAACAATCTTCCACCAATCGACCAATTTCAGATGCACCCCCTCAAGGGCATTGACCAATGAATTCGAGATTTTTAGAGATTTTTACCGATAACTGCTCGTTATTTATATAGATCGTGTATCAAACTTGCATTATATCATATGCAAGAGCATTTTAGATGATCGTGTGGGGTTCAATGACAAGGAAGGGGGAAGAGAGGCGAAGATGAGGTTGAGATTGAATCAGAAATCAAAATACAGCGAGCTTGCATGGCCACCACTAGTCACACCTCCTCTTGATTTTTCCCAATCAAACCCACTTCCTCATTTCTCATCCAACTCCCCACCCACCAAAATCTCCAATGTCAATAACTGCTTCCTTGCTCCAACCCACCCCACTCAAATGGCACCACCACCCTCTCCTCTTCTCCCCTCTCCCGCCCAAATCACTCCACCTCATCACCCCCACCTCTCGCTTCAAACTCAACTGCTTCTTCTCACCGGAATCCAAACCGGAGCTTACAACAAAGCCTAACCCAATAGAAGTCATCGCGGATAAATTATTAAATGCTGTCAAGGCGCTTAGCAAGCCCGCAATGGTGGCGGTGCTATTGGGCCTGGTTTTGATGTCCGACCCGAACCCGGCTTTGGCAGCCACGGGCGGTCGGGTCGGGGGGAAGTCGTTCTCGTCGCGGTCGAGTTCGTCGTCATCGGCGAGGAGTTACTCGGTGCCGAGGACGTCGAGGCCGGACTTCTCGTACTCGGCGCCGTACTACGCGCCGTCGCCGTTCGGGTTCGGTGGAGGTGGAGGCGGGTTTTATGTGGGCCCGGCGGTGGGAGTCGGAGTCGGGGCCGGGTCGAGTTTCTTTCTGATTCTGACGGGTTTCGCGGCGTTTGTTTTGGTTTCGGGGTTTCTTTCGGATCGGTCCGAGGGGAGTGTGCATACTGCTACTGAGAAAACTACTGTTCTGAAGTTGCAGGTATGATTGAAATTTTACATTGTTTAGTATTGGAGGTGTTTACTTTTCAATCACACATTGAAATGTTTATAGTTAGAATGCATTAACATTTTGGGGCCCATTTTGGGCCTCTGGGGAGTTTGTGTGAAGTTGTTGGTGTTTGTTTTGTGAGCTAAAAAGATGTGTTGTGCTATATGGAAAACTATGAGTGGATGTGTTTTCGATGATGTTGTTTTGGTGTTTATGTAGTTTACTTGTTTGTTGGATTTCTATGGTTGAGTTGGTCTCTATAGCTTCACCGTTTTCTTTTGTTGTTGTTTTTCTAAGGTTGGGTTGTTGGGATTGGGGCGAGAACTACAGAGGGATCTTGATCGGATTGCTAATACGGCAGATACTTCTACCCCTGAGGGTTTGAGCTATGTTGTGACAGGTGAGCTTTATCAGTCAGTCTCTTCTCATTGAGTCAATTATGCTTATTTAATATGGTTGAAATAGAAACAAAATATTTGCCTCCTTCATGCTAATTAGTTGTCACGAGTCGCTGTAGTTGCAGTTTTGAGGGATTTATTGATAATGATACTTGTGTAGTAAAAAACAGTTGGATAGGAAGATATACTGGCGGGAATATAATATGGCAGTGTTCTATGGCACAAGATATTACTGTATATCCATTCACTTTGAAGGGGACCTTCTGATTAAGCATTTTATTTTCAAGACCTCTTTTTGAAAGGATTTGTCAGAGATGCTAATCCAGTTCTATACTTAAACAAACTTAGAATTCACATTTTGGGCTGGATTGAGACTGTCATGATTATGAGCTAGTTGGTATTGAGGCTGCATCTGCTCTTATGTACAATAATATCCCAAAAGGCCAAGCTATTTTACTCTCTTTTTTTAGTAATTTTCTTTAAGAAGTTCTAATGCATGTCTATTACTTTTGGTTGCAGAGACTACACTTGCTTTGCTTAGGCATCCTGATTATTGCATCTCTGGGTATTCATCGGTAAGTTCAAGATCCTTCCCTAGAGTACTTGGTATATGTACACAGGTGAATGAATAAATTTGGTGCACCAGTCTTGTTGACAACTAATCAAGGTGGACCTCAGGAAGAGATTATAGATTTATAGTGTAATCAACATTTCCTTTTCTCTCTCAAGATAATTGTCACGAAAAATTATGAGATAAGGCACACACACACACACATCGGTAGCAATAACCAATCGTATTAACTTGTTAAAGGGTGATACTGAGCACATATGCAAGGGTTTCCAAATACCTGATATGCAACTCTCTTTAGAAACTGAGAAAGGAGGGGGTTTAATCTACATTCATAAAGAAATGAGATTCAGTGTCTAGCTGGTGTTGCTATGTTATACTGTCATATGAGTTTGTATCCTTTATGGACATATAAATCAGAGAAATTCCTTCTAGTGAACTTATAATTTACCTAAGAAAAAAAAAAATTGAAGAGCAGCTTCCAGGTCTTATGCAGATCATGATGTAAGCTTTTTATATTGTCTTTTCAACTTAAAAACGAGGGAGGGGAAGGGTGTGGCGAGGCAATGCGCACTACAGTTATCTAATGATGTAATAGTTAATGTTCTTACTTTCATTTTCAGTCTAGAAAAACTGGAACATGGCATAGGTGTTCCACAAACTAGTGTAACAAGAGACAGTTTGTGCATGCACACATCTTTATTGGATGGAGTTTGTCATGGAGTACTTGAATATATGGATCAAAACAGAAAATGTAACTACTTTTAGAAATAAGGAATATAACTTCCGGCATACTTGTAGGTGTCTCTGAAGCCTAGCATAGAGGATGCAGAGAAAGACTTCAATCAACTTTCTATTGAAGAAAGGGGTAAATTTGATGAAGAGACACTTGAAACGTGAACAGCATAAGAAAGCGGAGCTCAACAAGCCAGAGATCTAATGGATTCCGCAATGAATACATAGTGGTAAGGTCAACTAAGATAACCTGTCTTAAAATACATGACCAGTTTTTGGTGTTAGTTTTTGTTCAATCCAAGAATATTCTGGTATGGATGCACTGATTGCCTATCATGCAAGCTGGATAACGTGTGGCCTTTAGTCCTTGCGATTGTGGGCATCATGCATTAGCATCACTGTAAAGCCTACTTGACATCTTGATTCACTTTGATTGGCTATCTTTTTGTTTCGTGTTTCCGGTTTCCCAAAAGATTAAACAAATGCAACTTGGGTTTGATCATCCTCTTACCACACAACCGACATCCTCTGTATAGTATAGTATTTCGTGGTTGTTTCTATGCCTATATACATGACAAACTCATGAAAGGAACTGTACCATTGGTTTGGTTTTAAGAAGAATTATCTTGGTTACAACTTACAAGATAGATAGGAATACATATTGATCTCATTTTTTGACAATAAAACTTATTTTGCTGCCTTTATATTGCGGTGTGTCTATACAGTGTGACAATAACTATGAACTTATTGACCTCATCTTTGGAGAATAATATATATTTTGCCGCCTTTATATTGTGGTGTGTCTATGTATGGATATGTTGTGTTAATGTGAGACCAATTCTTTATTGTGATCTCAGGGGTGCAATATAATATATGTTCCTGATTTCTGAAAATCTCGATAGACACTGCAATATAATATGTTAATGTCTCATCCTTTCTCGTCTTTTTGATATAATGAATATTCATTTCCTGACTATGAATTTCTACCAGATAACAATATTGGTGGCTGCTGAAGGAGTGCACAAGTTACCTGCAATCAATGGCAGTGGTGACTTGAAGGAAGCACTGCAGAAGCTTGCATCCATTCCCCCAAGCAAATTATTAGTGAGAATTATGGTCTTAGTTCTAGTTGTAACTTGTAAGTTTGTCCACTTGAATTGTGCTTGATATATATTTTTTCTTGCAGGCAGTAGAGGTGTTGTGGACTCCTCAGAATGAAAATGACACTCTATCTGAGCGTGAACTACTTGAAGATTACCCACTTCTGAGGCCTTTATGAGAAAACATTTGGACTACCCTACACTAAGCAACAAGAGGCATGAAGTTAATTAGAGGATGTGTCTGAGATGTACAGAATTAATACAAGGGTAACACAAAGATGTATGTATATTTAGCTTAGAGTAGTTTCACCACGTTACTGTAATCGCCTGTACGTGTGGTGCTGTTTGTTCTCACTGAGACTAATATGTGCTTGAATGTGATTATTTGTCTTCTTCAATTTTTTGGTTTATAGGTGGAAATTCTGGACATCCGTTGCTTTCGATAAATACCCTACCCTATAACATCACTGAAATTTCCTTGGCCTTCTGTCTTCTGTTAACTACGAGTCGGTTTTTCTTCGGAAAATTGCGGAAGACTTGGAAGTCAAGCCATCCTATGTATAATTTCTGGAAAATTGCGGAAGACTTAGAAGTCAAGTCATCCTATCTATTAATTTCTGAAAAGTTGTGGAAGACTTGGAAGTCAAGCCATCCTATCTATCACCAGAACCAGCACAGAATTCCTTAACCCCTCTAAAGGGCAATTATAGTCATGCAACAACCACACATCTCATGGTAGCCTTGAAGAAAACAGCCTTCTGCAGATGGAGAAGACTTCATAGTCATGCAACAACCACGCATCTCATGGTAGCCTCTTTCCACAGTAACCTTGAAAGCGACCAATTCCATCACCACAATATCAAGAAGGGGTATCCTCATGTCAACTTATCTTCTTCAAACTGATGACATAACTCAAATTACAGATGATCAAAAAACCAAGGGATATGTGAAAGATAACACACTACATATATTTCTTAAACTTTTATGCTACTGTGCATGTATCTAAGCTTGTCAACAAAAATCATTACAAGTAATTTCGGCATTGGAGCAGTTCTATGAACTATCTAAATAATAGAATTTTCATTATTTTCCAATACAAACGTTTGAACACAGAGCCTAGCTTCCAGTGTGACTGACTCTCATGGCCCTTGTAGGGCCGGCCAAAGTCTTCTGCATTCCATCATAATATTTCTAGTGGTTACAAATCTCAGAGGAGCTTGAAGGTCTTAGAGGGGGGTGAATAGGCCCTGACAACTTTTTTGCTTTATCCCGCGCACAAGGATAGCAAAGATTGTGCTATCCTGTTTGCTGTGAGACTAAGTTGTGTAAATAAAAAGACAAGTACTGAAAGTAAAAGATATAACACCAGTACGTTTTTTATACGCAGAAACCCTGCAACCAGGGAGAAAAACTGCGTGCCTCTAACTCTTGAGAGACAAACTATTCCACTATTGTAAAGACACTTCTTACAAGACTCACAACTCAGAGGATGGCACAACACCTAGCCATCCTGCCTAGTCTAACTACTAGCACACAACTGAACTTGCTCTCTTGTCACTCAAGTGTTTTACACATAGCTCGAATCTAAGCTTCTATGCAGAATTCAACTAACACCTTTAGCTAATTCTCAAGGACAGCTTACACCTTGCTTCACACGAACTTAGCTAACACCTTTGCTAATTCTTTATGAAGACTTCACCGGGTTGCATCACCTAGACACCCTCAAGGTATGCATGAACAATGAACAATGAAATGGGTTTTGAAAATGTTTTGATGCTCAGCTCTAAGATTTATAATCAACAAGGAAGACTTAGAGCAAAGGAGCAAGGAAGCAATAAAGCTAAGACTAAAAGGGAGAAAATGCAAATGACAATTTTCAACAACCAAGGAGCAAGAGAGGTCTTGCTCTCTATTTATAGGCAAAGTGCACAGCTATGAGGAAGCAAGCACGTTTGCCACAACAACAAGATTCTTTTGGACTTAAGCTGCTTTTCTGGAGACTAGGACGGATAGTACCGTAGGGATCCCTCCACTCACAAGACAAAAGCTGAGAATAGACTTTCCTAGGAAAGACTAAAGCCAAAAGGATAAGACAAAAGGTTTTGGGAAAACTAGGCCAGATTTAGTCAAGCATAAAGACTCTACAAAACCACTTTTCCTAAGGGGACACTTAGGACAGCTGATAGCTTGGGCGGTGCAACATATAGGCAGCTGTCAACTTGGTTTTTTGAATCACAAAATCCAGCTGGTTCCCAAAGGCTCAAGTTATGTGGTCACGGGTTGGTTTGCCACACCACCCTAGACTAACTTGGAGCTCAAGTACGAATAGACTAATGTTTTGCTAAAAGGTATTTGAAATTCAAACACTTAGAAAACTGAAGCAAGCACATTTGAATATGCACATGGTCAGACCCAGTAGATAGAACAGATACAGCAGGGGTATCCGTGTAATCGGGATGGCAAGCACGGCTGCCATCCTTAGTGAATGAATGTGATGCACATGCATGAACTAACTGATGCACATGAAATCTGTCAGGTTCTTCATTCTTCACTTGAGTAGTCCTTGCTACCAGGCTACAACATGTAGCATGTATCCTTGTGTTTTGATCATAAAGGGATAGCCAACAATTCTTGTACCAACAATCTCCCCCTTTGGCATTCCTGATCAAAACACACCTTCAAAGGTTGTGCTGGTTCTAAACACAAGAATAGACTAAACACCTGCACAAACATCTCAAGAACAAGTGAAGGTATGGAGGGCCAAAAACTCTTATGAAACACAAACTGTGGGATACCAAGACAATCATGCATCATAACCAACAGAATAGCATAACCAGCAAACAACATAAGTCAAGAAATTAACCACACAGCATTCATAAATAATTCAGAGTTTTGACAACATAAGCCCTACAATTAGTTCTCCCCCTTTTTGGCAGTGAATGCCAAAGGGAAACAGAGAAACCGATGTTCAACATAAAAACAACCTACATCCGAGAATGGATAAAACAACATTAATGCAGAAAACCACAACAGAAAACCTAAGTAGAAGCATCCTCATCATCATTGGACTCCCTGCGGATCACATCATCATCACTTTCACTCTCCTTATCATCAGGATCAGAGGAGGCATGCGGATCCTGAGAAGAAGCAGTGGAAGAACCAGAGGCATCCTCATCTCTGCAGCGCTCAAACTCCCTTAAGATCGCAGGCATCTCCTTCTTGAAGGTGTAGAACTGATGTCCAACATAGTCCCTAAAACCAATGACTGCCTCCTGCATTGCCTTGTCCACAATGAGCTTGATCTCCTTTTTCAGCAAGGTCTGCTCCAAAGACTCAACATATAACCCGGACTGAGCAGCGGATTTGGCAATTGTGACACGGTCAACAGGGTTGACAGGCAGGGCAAGAGCATCATCGCCATGGAATGGGACATTGCTCTTGATGCAGAGAAGAGTGATCACAGCTGGAAAAACAATGGAGCTGGAGACAGAGAGACGCTGAAGGATAGCAGCGCGTCTGATAGCCTGAAAGATATAGTACTCGGCTGGAAGGAGAGGTTTGGTTTTGTCACAGAAGTAGGCAATCAAAACAGCTTGCAGGTGAGTGATCTTGCTGGTTTGGGTTGTGGGAGTGAGAAGAGACCTAGCTACAAAGGTCATAAACTTGTACCACTCAGGCATGAGGCTACTGGAGAGAAAAGGATTTGAGAGTGGCTCAGTAGGAGGAGGGAAGTACATGAGAGAGGCAAGGTGATCTATGGTTGTTGAATCCCTGTATTGAAAAACCTTAGTCATGGTATGCTTCTCAGTAATCGGGAGGGATAAGACCTCACGTATCCTAGCTGGCCGGATATCAACTTCCACTCCCCTCACCCAAACCATAATAGGATCATTGGACCTAAGCTTAATCTCAGAAGGGACATTCTCAGGGAAGTTAGCATAGAATTCCTGAACTAAAGAGATGTTGACCCTAGGAAATGACTCCAAAGCTTTGACCCACCCTAGCCTATCAACAAAAAGCTTAACTGCTGGAGGAATGTTTGTAAAATCAAATGGCTTCTCATAGATAATGGGTCTACTGATAGTGACAGAAGAGAAGACGGACATGGCTTTATTGGAACGGAAATGGGATTTAGAGGGGATATCAGTTACCTCAAACATCCTTTTCTTAAGAGGCAACGAGGGTCTCCCATCCTGGGCTCCAATAGGCTTGGCTTTGGAAGGTTTGGAAGGTCCAGAGGAATCCTTCGATCCAGACTTAGAAGAGCCGGCGATTGGCTTGCCAGAGTTCCTGGTGATACGACGGCGAGGAGCGCGAAATTCCGGATCAGAACTGGAGGAACCAGAGAGCTCCATAGGCTCTTCTTCTTCATCATCGTCATCAAGAATTGGAAATTTGGGCTGTTTTCCAACCTTGGGAAGTGGATCCTTGGTAGATTTGGGGGCGGCGCCGGTGGAGGAAGGTCCGGACTTGGCAAATCCCTGGGAGCGGGATGCAAGGGCATCGAGTATCCCTTGAGTGCGACCCATGCCAGAAGGCTTGATCTTCTTGGCCCGAGCAGACCCAGCATGAATGGTGCCCTTTCTCTTCCTAATTTCATTCAAAGTTGCAGCAATGGAGGCTCCAACCTCTTTGGTGGATGGATGAGGTGCAACGATAGTGGAATCCACCTGTACAGGGACAAGGGAAGGAGTAGCGACAGCGGAGGAGATGGGAGTAGAACTCGGAGAGGAGGAGAAGGCTCTCAACACTTGAGAAGCAGTAAGCAGGGGATCAGAATTCGCTCGGAGCGAAGAAGAAACCATTGGAGAGGTCACTGACCCGGTTTCTTTTGCAGCAGAGTTTTGGTTTGGTTCAGCCATGGGAATGGAGGAGAAGAAATGAGAGGAATGAGGATGAAGAAACAGAGATGAGAATTGGTGAGAGAGAGATGAGGAAGCGAAGTGACTGGTGAAGAAGATGAAGGAGTGGAAGGAGAAACTAGTTTTTAATAGGCATGCAAAAAGCAACCCTGATTAGACGTAGCCGTCTTGAGAATTGCAAACCCATAACGGCTGTGGGAAGTCTCCCCCTCTTTTTCTCAAAAGCTGACCCTCACAAGAGTCTATGGGAGAATAGGCCTAGCCCATCTCAGAACCGAAAGCAAAGCCCTCTTATAAGCCTAGAAGTCCTCATAGAAACTCAAAAAATCCTAGGACTGCAAACAACATAAGAGATACAAAAGGCAACTGCCATCCTAGCAAAAGCAAGGTTCACATACCAACACAAGCAACAAAAGGCTTAAACATGTGTAAACCCGTGAGTGTCCCAATTTTTGATTTTACTCCCCCTTAGAAAGTGCATAAATTTGAAAAAGAAACTAACAAATTTAACACCTTGAGCAAAAAATAGAGAAAGAACGAATCCCAATGTTTTAGGATATGTGGTGCATAAACACACAAAGCATGGACACTAGGGTTTCTATTAACCTCACCTACTCACACAATACTACACATGACCATATGACTAACAAAATTACATGGTCCATATATCATGACATATATCAGAAGGAGTGTGTGTGTGAAAAACAATCTCAATGGAGCATATGATTACATCAACTGAGATAAGCAGTGAGATATCACAAAGAAACTGAGACCAGAGGTCTTTTCCCTCCTTATATCTCCAGAGAACATTTTCAGCACTGTTATTTATTTTCATTTTGAAGGCCTAGCTGAAAGGTCGTCCTCATAGGTTTATATAACGAGAAAACATTGTCGTTGACTCCCAAACCAGTTGATTTTAGGGCAACACGTGTAACAAGGACACGTCAAGGACAGTTTTCCAAACCCATAGAAGGATAGATCATAACTCAGCAATCCTCACAGATGTGAAAACTGGCTAGCTTACACAGTTTGTTATATTTGTGAAGTTCCAACCTTTCTTCAAAGACGTCAAACCAACCTCATTTCTGCCCACCCTTATATCGTTTGTCACGACCAAGGAATGTATACTTTGAGATTAGTTTGGTAAAGAATATTTTTATCAACCAACTTCAACCTCAAACTAGTCTCGTTTCTTCCCACCCTTATATTGTTTGTCACGACCAAGGAATGTATACTTTGAGACTAGCTTGGAACAACTTCACTGCACTTACTTATCTCAAGTATATAGCTCACCATATTGCGCACCACTTAGAGAAGCTTAAAGTGAGACATATAGTTCTTCTATTTGTCATAATAACCAGACCACAGAAGAGTGTGTAGAAACACATAGTCATGCAAAGATTAGAGTAAGGGAAGCTAATGAAAACCCTAGACACATCCTTAGGTTAAGATCAACCAAAACATATCCTGGGATATCAACAAGCTTAGGCATCCTAAACTTGAGGAGACCATAAGAACCACAACAACAATTATAAATTTTTTGATTTTCCATGGAACAATAAACCCTACACTACATACTTAGGTACAGGGGAGAAAAATCAATCATTGTTACCCACACCAATGGCCTGACGAAGGCTGGTGAAACGAGCATTGTCAAGTGGTTTTGTGAACAAATCGTCTAGTTGTTGCTGAGTTGGAATAAAAGACAATTCAAGCAGTTTCTCTTCAACTAGGTTCCTTATGAAATGATACCTTATTTCTATATGCTTTGTCCTAGAATGCAACACAGGATTCTTAGAGATATTGATGGCAGAGGTATTATCACAAAATAAGGATAGCATACCTTGCTTGAATCCGTAGTCAGAGAGCATTTGCTTCATCCAAAGCAGCTGAGTGCAACAACTGCCGGCTGCAATGTATTCGGCCTGAGCGGTGGACAGCGAAACACAGTTCTGTTTCTTGCTGTGCCACGATACCAAGTTGTTCCCAACAAAGAAACAGCCCCCGGAAGTGCTTTTCCGGTCATTAGCATCTCCGGCCCAATCGGAGTCCGAGTATCCTGCAATCTCAACGTTAGTATCAAAAGTATACTTGATGCCATAATCAGAAGTATACTTGATATATTTAATGATACGTTTTACCGCCTTAACATGAGACTCCTTGGGGTTGGCTTGATACCTAGCGCACACCCCAACGCTGAAAGCAATGTCTGGCCTGCTGGCCGTGAGATATAGCAGGCTACCAATCATACTCCTGTAGAGAGTTGGATCAGCATCTATCCCTTCAAGATCAGCACTGATTTTGCAACTTGTCCCCATCGGATTTTGGACAGCAGTGGAGGTTTCCATCCCGAACTTCTTGATAAGTTCCTTGGCATACTTTGATTGAGAGACGAATAGTCCATCCTTACCTTGAGACACTTGCAAACCTAGGAAATAACTAAGCTTACCACACAAACTCATTTTAAACTCCTTAGTCATGAGAGTGGTAAATTCTTTCACTAGGGTCTCGGATGTGGATCCAAACACAATGTCATCCACATACACTTGGGCAATGATAATGTCCTTAGAGGTACACTTGACAAACATAGTCTTGTCAATAGAACCTCTCACATACCCGTTCTCAGTCAAATGTGTAGAGAGTCTCTCATACCAAGCCCTAGGAGCTTGCTTAAGACCATAGAGGGCCTTATCTAACCTATACACATGGTTGGGATGGCTGACACTCTGAAATCCTGGGGGTTGTGCCACATAGACTTCCTCCTTGAGGATACCATTCAGAAAGGCACTCTTCACATCCATTTGATATAGAGTGAATTTCAAATGACATGCTATGGCTAGAAGGAGACGCACAGATTCTAACCTAGCGACAGGGGCAAAGGTTTCATCAAAATCTAACCCCTCAATTTGGGAATAACCCTGCACAACCAATCGGGCTTTGTTACGGGTTATCACTCCCTTCTCATCAGACTTATTCTTGAACACCCATTTGGTTCCTATGACATTCTTATCACTTGGCCTAGGAACTAAATGCCACACTCTACTCCTCTCAAATTGATTAAGTTCTTCTTGCATAGCACCTATCCACTCAACATCTAACAAGGCCTCTTTCACATTCTTCGGCTCAATAGTGGACACAAAACCATAACAAGTGATCTCATTGATCTCACTTTTGAAAAGAGCTAGAAAACTTCTAAGCATAGTAAAGTTGCTTACCAACTGAGCAGACTTACCCCTTGTCTTTCTTGGCTCATCAAGCTTACCAATGATGTCGGAGGAATTGTGATCTTTCTGAACTTGACGCTTACCAGTTATGTGAGGCTTCTGGATAGCTAAGGTTGCATCTATCCCATCAGTGAGGATCTCAGCCGGAAGATCAGAGTCACTTACCTCTTCTTCCACTTCAGATGTGGAAGGTTTGTCTTTGAGAGCTAGGCTCTGAGTTGGCTCTTGTTCCTGCATAGGAACATGAGGAGAACCGTGACAGCAAACAAGGGAATCATCAATAGCAACATTTATGGTTTCCATAATTTTGCAAGATATTTTGTTGTACACACGATAAGCACGACTGTTCAAGGCATAACTAAGAAAAATACCTTTGTCACATTTAGCATCAAATTTGGTCAGATATTCTCTATCCTTATAAATGTAACAAGGACTCCCAAACACCTTGAGATGTGATATATTAGGTATCCTTCCCTTCCATAACTCGTAAGGAGTCTTGAAGGTTCCAGGCCTAAAGATAACCCTATTCAAAGTGTAACAAGCATTGTTAACAGCCTCAGCCCAAAAAGAGTGAGCGAGTTCAGCTGAGTTTAGCATTACTCTACCCATTTCAACCAATGCTCTATTCTTCCTTTTAACTATCACATTGTGTTGGGGAGTGATAGGAGCAGAGAACTCATGGTGCACACCATATTCATCACAATAATCAGCAAAATTGGCATTTTCAAATTCAGTGCCATGATCGGATCTGATCCTAACAATATGCAACCTCTCATGTGACTTCTCATTTGTGACTTGTTTTGCAAAGCTAAAATATTTCTCAAAAGTTTCATCTTTACTTGCCAAAAATTTTACCCAAGTAAACCTAGAGAAATCATCAACAATAACAAGCACATACTTCCTACCACCAACACTTTCGGTGTCAATGGGACCTACTAAATCAAGATGCACTAATTGTAAAACTTTGGAAGTAGGTTTAGCAGAAAGTGAAGGATGAGAGGTACGGGTTAGCTTACCCATCTTGCAATCCCCACACATACCTGGGGACTTACCTGTGAGCTTAGGTAGTCCTCTTACCCCGGATTTTGCAGAGAGCTTGACAATGTCTTGATGGTTGAGATGACACATACGTCTATGCCATAGATCAAGAAGGTCCTCGGCAACTTGAGATCGAAAACAGATTTGGGGAGTGAACTTCTCATGGGCAGAGATACAATAACATTGATCTCTAGTCCTATCACCTCTCATGATACTCCTACCTTTCCCATCTAAGATGAGACATCTTGACTTGTCAAAAGTGACGGAGTCATGTTCATCCACAATCTGACTGACACTCAACAGACTGACTTCTAGACCTCTGACAAGAAGAACATTCTTCAGACATGGGAGACCAGGAGTACTAACTGTCCCTTTACCTATGATCTTAGTCTTGGCACCATCCCCAAACACAACACTGCCTGAAGGATAAGTCTCATCCATGGATGAGAACCACTTTCGGTCTCCAGTCATGTGCCTAGAACAACCACTATCAACATACCAAGAGTCGGGCTTCCTAGTTGAAAGAGCAGTAAGGGCGACATTGCAGATGGCTACTATCCTATCCTGAGGTTTAGGATGGAAGCTGACCCTTGTAACAAAACATGACAGATCGTCATCATCAAAATCATGGTCTCCAACATGTTTATCAAGAGAATTTGTCTCAAAAGTTCTCCTAGCCTTTCCTACCTTAGGGTTGGCTCTTCTCCTAGCAGGAGGATTCCTAGCTGAGATTTTTGGCTTTGGGATGGCAAGACTCTGTGCTATCCTAGATAGCTCCTTAAGGGAGTCCTCAAGAGTTGACTGAAAAGTAGTGATACTCTCCTTCTTCTGTGACTTCCTAGAGTTTTGCTGACTGAATCTAAGCTTCCTACAACGAGGACGGATGTGTCCTGTTACTCCACAATAATGACAAGTGGGAACAAAACGTTGTGACCTAGTAGGCTCTAAGGAAGTTGGATTCAAGGGCTCTTTGCTCTTGACAAACACGGTCTTGTTACCCTGACTAGAGCAACTTCCAGATACAAACCCTAGACCAGACTTGTCCCTATCGGACTTACCCAAACCACAAATCTTAGTCAGCTTTTCGGACCCAAAAGAGAACTTCTCAAATTGTTGACGTGAATCAATTAGGGCTTTCTCAAGATCTGACTTTTCAGAGGTTAGAGTAGAAACTAGTTTGGTCTGAGAATCTAGACTAGTTTGCAAAGACAATACTTGGTCCTCTAGACAAACCTTTTCTGTCTTCCATTTTGACTTGAGGGATAACAACTTCTCATGCATCTCTTCATTGGTCTCCTTGCATTCTGAAAGCTCATTAGAGAGAGCTTCAATTTTTGCAAGCATGGACTTAGAGGCAGACACTAACCTAGAACACTTATTGTGCATGGAGATATCACAGTCATCATCCTCAAGGAACTCATCTAACTCAATAGAGGCAACAAGAGCTATATTCTCATCATCATGATCGGAGAATTGCTCGGAATCACTATCACTCCAAGACACCTTAAAGGCTTTGTGGGATTTATTCTTCCTACTTGGACATTCAACAGATCTATGTCCGACACCACCACACTCATAGCACTTATCACTTTTCTGAAAGGTTTTAGGCTTGGGAGTCCTATCCCCTGTGGTATCACTAGGTTTAGGATTCCTAGAAGCTGATCCTCGGGAGGGATAACGACCAACAGGGAAAGACCTTCTCTTCCTAAGAAACTTATCAAACTGTTTAGTTAGGTAGGCAATCTCATCCAAACTATCCTCAAGAACCTCCGGTTCCTTTTCTTTCTCATCTACCTCATTGACAGTGGATAAGGCTATGGTCTTTTACTTCCTAGACTTCTTTCTCTTAGACTCGAAAACTTTCAAGTTTCCTACCAACTCATCTAAGGAATAGGTGTCTAGATTCTGGGCTTCCTCTATGGCAATTTACTTAGCCTCATAACTAGACGGAAGAGCATGAAGGAATTTTTTGACAATCCTATGGGAGGGAATGGGGTCTTCCAATCCTTGACACTGGTTCGTGATACTAAGAAGGCGACCATGAAACTCATCTATACTCTCATCCTCACGCATAGACATTTCCTCAAACTCAAGGAACAGGCTCTGAAGTTTATGAGCCTTTACCCTAGTGTTACCCTCATAGGTAGTGGCTAAAGTATCCCAAGCATTCTTAGCGGTAGGACAAGTGATGATCCTTCTCCGCTCTTTTTCAGATAGTGCAGAAAACAAGCTGTTGAGAGCTTTGGTGTTCATCCTAAAATCACCTTTTTCAATATCATCCCATTCAGATTTGGGTTTCTGCATTAATACGGCAGAACCCTCATTCATGGGTTTCATAGGGTGTTTCCAACCCTCTTCGACCATAGTCCATTGTCTCCCATCATCTTGGGAGATAAGGAAAGCGGTCATCATTACCTTCCACTGGGAATAGTCCGTTCCATCAAAGAATGGTGGAGTATTTACAGGGGTAGGGCCTCTACCACGGTCCATTCTTGGGACACAGAGGGATCTCACTAGCTAGGCTAGCGACCCGCTCTGATACCACTTGAAGGTCCTAGAGGGGGGGTGAATAGGCCCTGACAACTTTTTTGCTCTATCCCGCGCACAAGGATAGCAAAGATTGTGCTATCCTGTTTGCTGTGAGACTAAGTTGTGTAAATAAAAAGGCAAGTATTGAAAGTAAAAGATATAACACCAGTACGTTTTTTATACGCAGAAACCCTGCAACCAGGGAGAAAAACTGCGTGCCTCTAACTCTTGAGAGACAAACTATTCCACTATTGTAAAGACACTTCTTACAAGACTCACAACACAGAGGATGACACAACACCTAGCCATCCTGCCTAGTCTAACTACTAGCACACAACTGAACTTGCTCTCTTGTCACTCAAGTGTTTTACACATAGCTCGAATCTAAGCTTCTATGCAGAATTCAACTAACACCTTTAGCTAATTCTCAAGGACAGCTTACACCTTGCTTCACACGAACTTAGCTAACACCTTTGCTAATTCTTTATGAAGACTTCACCGGGTTGCATCACCTAGACACCCTCAAGGTATGCATGAACAATGAACAATGAAATGGGTTTTGAAAATGTTTTGATACTCAGCTCTAAGATTTATAATCAACAAGGAAGACTTAGAGCAAAGGAGCAAGGAAGCAATAAAGCTAAGACTCAAAGGGAGAAAATGCAAATGACAATTTTCAACAACCAAGGAGCAAGAGAGGTCTTGCTCTCTATTTATAGGCAAAGTGCACAGCTATGAGGAAGCAAGCACGTTTGCCACAACAACAAGATTCTTTTGGACTTAAGCTGCTTTTCTGGAGACTAGGACGGATAGTACCCTAGGGATCCCTCCACTCACAAGACAAAAGCTGAGAATAGACTTTCCTAGGAAAGACTAAAGCCAAAAGGATAAGACAAAAGGTTTTGGGAAAACTAGGCCAGATTTAGTCAAGCATAAAGACTCTACAAAACCACTTTTCCTAAGGGGACACTTAGGACAGCTGATAGCTTGGGCGGTGCAACATATAGGCAGCTGTCAACTTGGTTTTTTGAATCACAAAATCCAGCTGGTTCCCAAAGGCTCAAGTTATGTGGTCACGGGTTGGTTTGCCACACCACCCTAGACTAACTTGGAGCTCAAGTACGAATAGACTAATGTTTTGCTAAAAGGTATTTGAAATTCAAACACTTAGAAAACTGAAGCAAGCACATTTGAATATGCACATGGTCAGACCCAGTAGATAGAACAGATAAACCAGGGGTATCCGTGTAATCGGGATGGCAAGCACGGCTGCCATCCTTAGTGAATGAATGTGATGCACATGCATGAACTAACTGATGCACATGAAATCTGTCAGGTTCTTCATTCTTCACTTGAGTAGTCCTTGCTACCAGGCTACAACATGTAGCATGTATCCTTGTGTTTTGATCATAAAGGGATAGCCAACAATTCTTGTACCAACAGAGCTAATGAGTTATCCTCTTTCACCTTATAAAAGCCAACATAACCATTAAGAATTCTTCACATAACCACCAAGTTTTCTGCTAATCCAAAATGAAAACTGATCAGCTTCATTTCTTCCTTTTCTTTGTCTCGCTCTGTGTTAGTATCATCATCAACCCTGTAGTCCATAGCAAGTGTATACCAGACCAGCAACAATCATTGCTCCATTTCAAGAGCGACCTCTTATTTAACGCCTCTCTTTCCACCAAGCTTATTACCTGGAACTCAAGCACCGATTGTTGTTCTTGGGTCGGCGTTACTTGCAGCACCAATGGCAGTGTTCTGGGCCTTAACATCAGCACTGAATCTATCTCAGGTGGTATTGACAATTCTAGCCGTATCTTCCATCTTCAAAATCTTCAAAGCCTCAATTTGGCATACAACGACCTTGGCGACGGCTCATCAATTCCATCAGCATTCGGGAAGCTCATGAACTTGAGGTATCTGAATTTGTCTGAAAATTATTATTCAGGGAAAATTCCAATTGAGATATCACGCTTGACGAGGTTGGTAGTTCTTGATATTTCTAGAAGTTATTACATCGCTGAGGCTGAGTGGGTTCCCCTTGAGATCCCAAACTTACACATGCTGGTAGAGAACCTCACAGAGCTTAGAGAGTTGCACATTGACCGTGTCCAAATATCAGCAGGGGGGAGTGAGTGGTGCCAAGCCATATCATCTTCCCTTCCCAACCTTAGGGTGTTGAGCTTGTCCGGTTGTAATCTTTCTGGCCCTTTCCACGATTCTCTTGCTAAGCTCCTGATAGGACCCACCCCGAATTTTACCCTGAAACCCAAGGTAAATCTTGCGGGGTCCACTTTCAAGGAAAATTTCCCGAAAATTCGGCATAACCTTCCTTAAAAATGGACGACCCTTACCTGAAAAAAATCCAATTTAACACTTCTATAACCAAACATCCATCTTCAACACCTGGAGCCTTCCTGCTCCCCAAGTTCAACACATCTCCCAATATAATGGATTACTCACTTAAACTAATCCCACAACCAATCTATAACCAAAATGTAAATACTTTCCCACTTTCCAATATGCCATAAATGCGTTGCATGCACATGTTAACAAAAATCTTTCATAAAGAAAATCCCAAGAAAACGGACTAGCCCCGCTAGTCAAATCAACAATAAAGACCTTTGCAAAAAGGAATATACACCTCTCATATGGGATTCTCCCAAAATAATGGACAAGCCCCGCTAGTCAAAATAACAACTCAAATAAGATATCCTATATGACCGTATAAGTGAGTCTCCCAGACTC
This sequence comes from Fragaria x ananassa, assembly GCA_034370585.1. NCBI lineage: Eukaryota > Viridiplantae > Streptophyta > Magnoliopsida > Rosales > Rosaceae > Fragaria > Fragaria x ananassa. Next base: position 1,762,097 of record CP139753.1, read on the forward strand.
GGTTGCCTCCCAGGCATAGTACTCCCATACTCCATACACCTTCATGTTATGATAACAAAGAGGAGTAGGGCTTGCGTGATGTCGTCGACTACATCACATCACCCGAAGGCGGAAAGGGCTTGAGTAACCCCACTTAAAACGTGGAAGTTACATCACCTCGAAAGGCGGAACGACATGCTAGGTGAGTCTCCCAGACTCGATTGCCTCCCAGGCATAGTACTCCCATACTCCCTACACCTTCATATTATGATAACAGAGAGGAGTAGGGCTTGCGTGATGTCGTCGACTACATCACATCACCCGAAGGTGGAAAGGGCTTGAGTAACCCCACTTAAAACATGGGAGTTACATCGCCTCGAAAGGCGGAACGACATAAATCCGTATGAGTTTCCTCGAAACTCATAACTAAATGCATAAGTATGATTCCCAACCATACTCAAAGAATTCAAAGACAAAGAAATTAAATGAATTCAACGACGTGTCTCAAGCAAAACAACAACGCAGTTTTACTGCGTTTGGAACCTAAATTTATTTTGTTAATTTGCGGCTGCACCCAAAATTTGATCGGGCTGCCTACGTACCCTTTTAAAGGGATCAAGCCACTCGTAGTTCATCATTTTAGTCCACTTCTCTACCTTCTCTACCCACATCACATTTACCAACATAAGTCCAAAATCAAACCATCCTTATGCAAATCATCCAACATGCATTCTTTCTCCTTGAACCCAAGTTCACTAAACATTCTAACTAGATTTACTATGGACACCCATTAGATATACTATGGACACCCATTTCAACTAACACCAATCCCAAATCCATACATATCACTCCAATATCCACTTCAATGCATAAGCACAATCCAACAACTGTCTAACAATAATATTCCTATACCCGGTTATCAATTTTAACCATTAATATCGCTAGTCTTCGGAAAATCCGAAACCGAACCTAAACTCATCCAACAGTTCCAAACTATACTTCATTAGACTCCTCTCATTAAAACAAACCCAAAAACCTGAAAATCAACCTCCAAGTGGCAGCGCCGCCGCCTGCTCCGCCGGCAGCGGCGGCCGGCAGCCGTACTCCGGCAACGTCCATTGACTCCCAAAATTCAACAGAATAATCCTCTCATCAAGCACAACAACTTTCATAACTAGCACTTAGTCCAATTCTAAGCTTAACTAAGGTAATCGAATCAAAACCTCCATAAATCCCTAAAATTTCAATTAAACATATCTCCACACTAAGATCGAATTAAGTCGATTCCTTTTGAGGGATCACTAACCTTGATGAGAGCTACTAGATGAGCCAAGTTTCACGATCTATGGTGGCCGGAGGTAGGAGCTCCGGCGAAGGAGCAGTCGGCAGCTCGGGTGAAATTCCCTTCAATCGGTGGCGTCCCAGGCTCGATCACCAGCCCAGAATGAGAGAGGGGACAACAGGGGTCCGAACGGAGGTGGTCCGGCGGTCCGCAGTGGCCGGACGGCGGCGGCAGACGGAGCTGAAGTCTCCGGTGGGAGAGAGAGCTCGGGGGACTCGGGAGAGAAGGAGAGAAGGCCGAAAGAGAAAGTGAGAGTTGGGCTTTTTCCCACTCTTCCTCCGGTCCAACTTATAACCCACAACAAATAAAGCCTACTAGAATTTACCCCTTTTACTAATATAGTAACTTTCGTTTTTAGACCATAACTTCTTCATACGAACTCCGTTTTAAGCATACCGCGTGTCCACAAACTCCGTTTAACATCCTCTACGACTTTCATGAAGGGAGTTTTCCCGAATTCCAAACGGAAGAAAAAGTCAACTTTTGGAGTCTTACATAGTAAACGGTTATTTAAAACGGTAAAATGTCAAAGTAACCCAAAAGTAAATAACCGCAAATTGACTTAAGAACCGGGATGTGACAATTCTCCCCTCCTTATAAAAATTTCGTCATCGAAATTTCAAATCATGCAAAAGAGGGTAGAGATTACTGCTTTTTTTCCTCAGACTCTAATAAGCACTAAACTAAATCATCCCATCAATGCTCTTCAAACTTTCTTCTATCACAAATTATATATTTTCACTTGTGGAAACAATTAATCAAATTCTTTTCCAATTATATAGACACGTCAAAATTTATCTGCCAAACCCGAGGCGTGAGCATATGCTTTAACAAATCTTAAACTTAAGATCAACTGAAATACTCTGCCAACACTCCACATGGCACCACTCACATAACACATTGCTCCTCGACTTACCTTCCTCTAAATGAATGACTTGCCTGATTGTAATTACTTATGACACACAACCCCAAATCACATGGATGACTTTGACTTTCGTCAAGTCAAAATGGTCAATAACTTTCATAATTTACCAAACGATCTTACTTTCGTTACAAACTAATCAAAACAAAACTCGATCTTTTTGCATCAAAATTGGACTTTCACCACCTATATGATTGGTCACAATCATTAAGCTAATCAGCGAATATCTCCCTTATTGCCAAATTACGCTAATGTGATCTTATAACACCAAACCCTTATTCTGAATATCTCTTGCAACTCAAATTGTATCCATACATCAATGACCTCCCAGGTCCTACCCAGATCAAGTGGTCTCACCACAATTCGATCATGTATGATACGCATCGCAAGAAAGCCATTTACATGCCTGATACAATTTACCATTTATGCCAACTGACTAACAAGCCTTGACTCAAAATATTTCCTGAGTCACCAAGGATCTTTTTTTTTTTCCTTTAAAGATAAACAACCAACCAATCATATTATTATTTCCGATAATTCGCCCCGCGAATTAATCATTACTAACCTATAACAACCGTTGGAATCTCATCCTTAAATAATAAATTCATCAGTTGCCACCAACGACTACTTACAAGCACAAGAAAAATATCACTCTCAAAATCGATCAACATATCCGAATATGGCTTCTAAAAAAATTAGGAAAATACGATGACGTATGGCGATATCGTAGAAGTTACGAGTATCTCCTCGTACGAACTAAGTTCGTTCAAACCTACATGCAGACTAGGCTTTAGGTTACAGTATCTTTTCCACGAATAAGAGATAAGTTGCTCACTAATTATTTCAACAATTCATGTTGCTTTTACTGCAACGGGCGTCTGCAATCATCACCTTCACCTTAATAATACCAGCTTATCGAACGGAGGAAAATCAAAATAGTGAGTCTCACTCGAGTCAATGAAATCCGAGGATCACCACTGGAAACTCACTATTTGATGACTGGCTTCTCACGTATTATCATGCATAATACCGATTATGTACCAACTTAAGTCGATGAACTAGGATTTTCAAACAACGGCCTCGCCATTACGCATCACGTTAAGAAAAATCATCATTGAGTTATATTTCTTCCGCATAATTATGCAATGCTAAACATACCAAAGATCACGAAAATCTACTCGCATTTCCTGAGTAGAACTTTGCTCAAGAATTTCTCGTTATCGATAACGAATGTCGAAGTCCCATTAAGAAATCGTACCAACTAATAGTTGCCAAAGCACGGAAATTCCCGCATCGACTATAAAGTCAAATCACCTTAATTATTCACCGAATAACCGCACTAACAAACAAAATACAAACTCTGAGTTGACCGAATTGAGTGTCAGCATAGCTGATGTTGACAGTCTATCATTCAACACTAGATAATCCTCTCTTGTTGCCTCCATATGATGCAAAGTGATTTCCTTTATTCTATTTGATTGCTAGATCTGACTAGCTTAATCACGCAGGTCCATAACGTCCAAGAAAGATGAGAGCACCAAAACTGGAGTCCTACGCTCAGGTCGCCAAAACAACTAGATGCCAAAGATAATTACTCTTCGTAGAATGCTGAATTGTACGAATGCGTACAAAAGTCTATAACACCTTCCTCGATAAGATATGATGATCGGCAATCATGAGTCGAACTGCACCCCGCAAGGCCCGACTCTTCAACTCATGTAGAAAATTTACTTATCTCAAGGACAAGTCGGTCTTAGAACACCCCAGGACATCGACGATACTCATCGATTGCCACACTGCTCCAGTAATTACCTCAAAGAATTTGGGGTCTAAAAAGACAATCTAACATCAAGTCACACTCTTCACATAAGAGAGATACCCCGAAACTCCTCGATTCAGGTGCTACTTCTCGAGCAACGCAAAATTGACGGCCGCATGCTCCATCTCAAGATTGTGCGTCAACCACAATATCTTCTGCGTAACGCTCAAGTGGAAGCATAGAATTGCTCGAATCCGATAAAACTTCGGCAACCAGAAGCTACAATCGTGGGATATACTACCTTAAGATCAACATCTCACTCATCCTCTTAGGAATTTTCACATCAGCTAATAACAATAGCTAAAGCGAAACACAATTATTCCCAGATCAACAACTCCAATTACACCGCTTTAACCACCCTTGTGTATCACCATACACAATACCAATCCAAATTTATCATGACACTCCTCTACTAACAATCATCCGACCCAATACCATGATTTCTTAACCAACCACCATTTCGAATTTACAACTTCAATCTTGCTTACATCAAGGACTAAATATATCAAAGATTGGATTACCTTTAGACGATAGGGATTCGTCAGTAATCTCTTACCACAATCAAAAGACTTAAAAGCTAGAACAAGTAGCTTCCAAACACTACTTTGTCCAAGACTTGTATCAACTAACCGAAAACAATGTCGCTTAAAATAAATTTGGACACTCATCTACGCTTCTCCAATCAATCACTACAACTTCAGTCTCCACATTCTGAATTGTTCCATAACTCTTTTTTTTTTTATAACCAAAACTGACACCTACACACAAAAGTTGCATTTTCCCTCTTCTCCACTTTATTTCTCCAAGCTCAGTCATCTGACCACAAACATATTGCTTAAAACAAAATAAATTCAACATCTTCATGCAACAGTCTCAGATAACGATTAGAATACTCGAAGACATCATGAATTAATGAATTAAATTCTCCATCTGTTGACGTAAAAACAAAACAACCACAACCATTTCGCATCTGCTTCCCCATTCTATATCAACGCCACATACACTTACAATCCTTCCAAAACACTCAACATAAATAGGAGAGCAAAATCTCAAATTACAATTATCAAACCTAAATCAACCAATAACAATTCCAGAACCCAAGCTTCAATGCACAAACCAAACTTTAATAGCCCCACAATATACATAAAATAATCTCCACAACTTATTCGTCCAACCAATAGCATTCCACATTTTGTCTCAAAACCAAGCAACACTTAACTCCCTTATAATCGCTTATTCCGACACCAATCTTATCAAGAAATTTCTCAATCCTTCATTCACATACATGCCCCTTTCTATTATTAATACCCACAAAAAGGCTCAACTCGCCACTTAATCATAGTCCATCAACTCATTACGTACAAGAAAATGATCACAAATACATGCCACTTCTCAACTCATAATTGACCTCAAAATCTCGCAACCACAATAAAGCATATAGGAAAAATGCACATCACTTACGTTTCCATTACTCGGAAAATAACCAAGATACTCCTGGAGGTCGGCGTACTGAGACATAGTCTTGAGGATGTAGACATTTATGGCACAATACTGTCCATAAATAAGATAAGAACAACTACCTCACATACTTAATAAACACCTAGCATCTTATGCATATAATGCTAATGGATCCGCCGCGGTCGGACCATCACTCTATAGACACTAAGTATCACCAAATATATGAGGTAGTGATAGGAATCGGATAACCTAATGCTCTGATACCAACTGACAGGACCCACCCCGAATTTCACCCTGAAACCCAAGGTAAATCCTGCGGGGTCCACTTTCAAGGAAAATTTCCCTAAAATTTGGCATAACCTTCCTTAAAAATGGACGACCCTTACCTGAAAAAAATCCAATTTAACACTTCTATAACCAAACATCCATCTTCAACACCTGGAGCCTTCCTGCTCCCCAAGTTCAACACATCTCCCAATATAATGGATTCCTCACTTAAACTAATCCTACAACCAATCTATAACCAAAATGTAAATACTTTCCTACTTTCCAATATGCCATAAATGCGTTGTATGCACATGTTAACAAAAATCTTTCATAAAGAAAATCCCAAGAAAACGGACTAGCCCCGCTAGTCAAATCAACAATAAAGACCTTTGCAAAAAGGAATATACACCTCTCATATGAGATTCTCCCAAAACAATGGACTAGCCCCGCTAGTCAAAATAACAACTCAAATAAGATATCCTATATGGCCGTATAAGTGAGTTTCTCAGACTCGGTTGCCTCCCAGGCATAGTACTCCCATACTCCCTACACCTTCATGTTATGATAACAAAGAGGAGTAGGGCTTGCGTGATGTCGTCGACTACATCACATCACCCGAAGGCGGAAAGGGCTTGAGTAACCCCACTTAAAACGTGGAAGTTACATCACCTCGAAAGGCGGAACGACATGCTAGGTGAGTCTCCCAGACTCGATTGCCTCCCAGGCATAGTACTTCCATACTCCCTACACCTTCATGTTATGATAACAGAGAGGAGTAGGGCTTGCGTGATGTCGTCGACTACATCACATCACCCGAAGGCGGAAAGGGCTTGAGTAACCCCACTTAAAACATGGGAGTTACATCGCCTCGAAAGGCGGAACGACATAAATCCGTATGAGTTTCCTCGAAACTCATAACTAAGTGCATAAGTATGATTCCCAACCATACTCAAAGAATTCAAAGACAAAGAAATTAAATGAATTCAACGACGTGTCTCAAGCAAAACAACAACGCAGTTTTACTGCGTTTGGAACCTAAATTTATTTTGTTAATTTGCGGCTGCACCCAAAATTTGATCGGGCTGCCTACGTACCCTTTTAAAGGGATCAAGCCACTCGTAGTTCATCATTTTAGTCCACTTCTCTACCTTCTCTACCCACATCACATTTACCAACATAAGTCCAAAATCAAACCATCCTTATGCAAATCATCCAACATGCATTCTTTCTCCTTGAACCCAAGTTTACTAAACATTCTAACTAGATTTACTATGGACACCCATTTCAACTAACACCAATCCCAAATCCATACATATCACTCCAATATCCACTTCAATGCATAAGCACAATCCAACAACTATCTAACAGTAATATTCCTATACCCGGTTATCAATTTTAACCATTAATATCGCTAGTCTTCGGAAAATCCGAAACCGAACCTAAACTCATCCAACAGTTCCAAACTATACTTCATTAGACTCCTCTCATTAAAACAAACCCAAAAACCTGAAAATCAACCTCCAAGTGGCAGCGCCGCCGCCTACTCCGCCGGCAGCCGTACTCCGGCAACGTCCATTGACTCCCAAAATTTCAACAGAATAATCCTCTCATCAAGCACAACAACTTTCATAACTAGCACTTAGTCCAATTCTAAGCTTAACTAAGGTAATCGAATCAAAACCTCCATAAATCCCTAAAATTTTAATTAAACATATCTCCACACTAAGATCGAATTAAGTCGATTCCTTTTGAGGGATCACTAACCTTGATGAGAGCTACTAGATGAGCCAAGTTTCACGATCTATGGTGGCCGGAGGTAGGAGCTCCGGCGAAGGAGCAGTCGGCAGCTCGGGTGAAATTCCCTTCAATCGGTGGCGTCCCAGGCTCGATCACCAGCCCAGAATGAGAGAGGGGACAACAGGGGTCTGAACGGAGGTGGTCCGGCGGTCCGCAGTGGCCGGACGGCAGCGGCAGACGGAGCTGAAGTCTCCGGTGGGAGAGAGAGCTCGAGGGACTCGGGAGAGAAGGAGAGAAGGCCGAAAGAGAAAGTGAGAGTTGGGCTTTTTCCCACTCTTCCTCCGGTCCAACTTATAACCCACAACAAATAAAGCCTACTAGAATTTACCCCTTTTACTAATATAGTAACTTTCGTTTTTAGACCATAACTTCTTCATACGAACTCCGTTTTAAGCATGCCGCGTGTCCACAAACTCCGTTTAACATCCTCTACGACTTTCATGAAGGGAGTTTTCCAGAATTCCAAACGGAAGAAAAAGTCAACTTTTGGAGTCTTACATAGTAAATGGTTATTTAAAACGGTAAAATGTCAAAGTAACCTAAAAGTAAATAACCGCAAATTGACTTAAGAACCGGGATGTGACAGCTCCAGTCCCTCTCTGTGATTCAATTGGACTCGAACAACATCTCTGCTCCAGTTCCGACATTCTTTGCCAACTTTTCGAACTTGACATCCCTGGATCTCGGAGGTTGTAATCTGCAGGGAACATTTCCGAAAGAAATCTTTCAGTTACCTTCCCTCCGTAAGATTAGCCTTTTCGGAAATGAAAACCTTGATGGTTCCTTGCCAGAATTTCCAAAAAATGGATCTCTTCAGGACCTGGATCTACGGGGGACCGATTTTTCAGGGGTTTTACCAAACTCTATTGGCAACCTTAAGATGTTGTCCACAATTGATATCGGTGGCTGTAATTTCACAGGATCAATCCCCAAGTCGATGGCAAACCTTACGCAATTGGTTTACTTGGTGATGGATGGAAACAAGTTTGAAGGTTCAATTCCGTCATTCAGGGGGGCCAACAATCTAGAGCTCATAGACCTCTCTTCAAATGGTCTAACAAGTAATATTAATTGCATCTCCTGGCAAAACTTGTCTAACCTGACCTTTCTCGACTTAAGTGAAAATATGCTCAATGGGAATATTCCATCAGCTCTGTTTTCTCTTCCCTTGCTATACTTTCTAGATCTTTCTTCTAACCAATTCTCTGGTCATTTTCCTGAAATTTCTAATATCTCATCATACTTTCTCAAATATCTTTATTTGAGTAGAAATAATCTGGAAGGGCCAATACCCATGTCTATATTTGACTTTCAGGGTCTTGAAAGTCTTGTTCTTTCTTCAAACAATTTCAGTGGCTCATTTCTTCTGGATAGTCTTCAACATCTCAGAAATCTTTCTCATCTTGATCTTTCACACAATAGCTTGTCTCTTAGCCATGATGCTACCAATTTCTCACGCTCTTATTTTCCTCGATTTGAATACTTGGGGTTGTCTTCGCTGAAGTTAAGAACATTCCCTCATTTCCTGAGAAATCAATCTGAGTTGCAGGAGTTGGATCTTTCGGATAACCAAATACCGGGCAATATACCCAACTGGATTTGGAGGTTCAGGGATCTCGAGCGCCTAAATCTTTCATGTAACTCTCTAGAAACTCTTGAAGGTCCTACAATCAATCTCACTTCTTTGTTATTCCTTGACCTTCATTCTAACCAGCTCCATGGGAAAATCCCAATTTCATCGTCACCTAACATATATTATCTAGATTACTCTAGGAATAACTTCAGCACTAACATACCGACTGCCATTGGAGATATGCTTCTTAACATCCTATACTTCTCTCTCGCAAGCAACAACCTACAAGGGATCATTCCAGGATCAATATGCAATTCACATAAGCTTGAGGTTCTTGATATGTCCAATAATTCCTTGAGTGGAACGGTTCCTCACTGCTTGACTACAATGAGCACCCTTTCAGTACTGAAGCTAGGGAGAAACAATCTTAGAAATGTAGACATATTGTCTCATAATTGCAGCCTGCGAACTCTAGACATCAGTGAAAATCAGATACATGGTCAGTTTCTAAAATCACTCATCAAATGCCCTCATTTGAAGATTTTGAACCTTGGAAATAATCAAATAACACATCAATTTCCGTGCTTTTTGAACAACATATCCACCTTGAGTGTTCTTGTCTTGCGATCCAATAAATTTTATGGAGGCATCGGATGTCCCAATACTAATGGCACTTGGCGAATGCTTCAAATTATAGACCTAGCTGACAACAATCTCAGTGGAAATGTACCAGGGAGAGATTTGACAACTTGGCAAGCAATGATGACAGATGAAGATGGTGCCCCATCAAAACTCAATCACCTTCCATTTCAAGACAGTGAAACTGCAGGTGGTTATTATCAAGATTCAATAACAGTTACCAACAAAGGTCAAGAGATGGAGATAGCAAGAAGTCTTACTGTCTTCACTTCAATTGACCTCTCATGCAACAACTTTATTGGATCAATACCGGAGGAAATTGGGGACCTCAAAGCAGTAGTTGTTCTCAACTTGTCAAGTAATGCTTTCACCGGTGCAATTCCACCATCGTTAAGCAACTTGAGGGAGCTAGAGTCTTTAGACCTCTCACAGAACACTCTGAGCGGTCAAATTCCACCACAGCTTACAGAACTCACTTTCCTTTCAGTCTTGAATCTCTCACATAATCAACTGGTCGGTAGGATTCCGAACAGTAATCAATTTCCAACATTTCCAGATTCTTCATTTGAAGGCAACAAAGATTTATTCCGGCCTCCTTTGACTGAAGATAACACAACAAGGTTGTCACCTCCGGCATCGAAGAAAAGCTCTCCAAATTCTGCAAATGAGATTGATTGGGATATTATCAGTGTTGAGATTGGGTTTACATGCGGGTTTGGTGTTGCCATCGGATCACTTTTCTTTTGCAAGAAATGGAGGAAATGGTATTACAGAGCTATGTATAGCATCCTTGGGAAGATATTTCCTCGGCTAGAACAAAGATTTGGTCGCCACAGAAGACATGTTTATATAGGTCAAAGGTACCAGAGACGTTGAAATGATCTTGAACAACAATGCACCAAGTCTGGTTAGCAAACAAGGAATAAGTGGTGCAATTTTTGTGCTTCTTTCTTGTGCATCTTTCATGTATGTTGAGCTGGCTTGTTCATCTTCTAATAAATCTGTGGCAAACTTCTATATATGTGCATGTGAGTGTGATATGTGAAAGAAATGTGCTCTAGTTGTCAAGTTTGTTCTCATTATCAAGTCGTGCATACTCCAATAACTTCTCAAATTATAGGTTCAAAACTCTGTGAGGTATTTGATCGAACACATGTGATATCAAACAATGATCAAATGTACCTGGCAGATTCAAACCTAGGGACGAAGATCACGATTATGGGCTTTGCTTGCATTTCTTGTTCGCCCTGTAAATTTGGGGGAAATGTGGGAAAACTGTTAGGGTTTATATGATCAAGGACCCTGATAGGGTTAAAAGGCAGAGTTTTGAGAAAGGGCGTATCTTTGTTTGGTTCATCAACGTCCATGTTAGTTTCAAACCCTCAAAATCTGTCACTTCCGATTTCGATTTGAATACCCAAAGATTGACCCGAACCGACCCGGTCGTGGATGTCAGATGCTGTTGCCACTTGTTACAAATTACTTTTGCCACAAGAAAATTAAGTGACAAAATACTGTAATGGTGTGATCCTCCAGAAAATTTTAGTAGATTATCACACAAGTCAGTGAAGTCACCTGCATTACTCTGCTCGATCACGACCGGCACTACGGGTTATGGGTAATTACCAAGTCGTTGGTTGTTCTATTGGTGAATAATCCTCTTACTTATGTTCGTTGATAAGACTTAGTCTTTAGATCTAGAATGTCTTTAAAGAAACCGTGTGATTTCCATTAAAACGATATCTTCTGTTTTAGACGTGAAATGTCTCTAAATAAACCCTGTGATTAGTTTTGATTAAAGGAAAAAAAATATACTTGTTGGCAATTTCAATGCATAAAATTATATGTTGGAAAAGACTTGCGAGTCATGCCAGCCAGCCAGCCATGCTCAAATCTCATAGAGGTTTCTCCCGCGAAAAGCCTAGCTTTAGGAATTGGGAATAATCAAACACACCGACTACGATATGGGGAAGACTTCACACTTCAGAGTCAAGCCAACCACAATTCTGTTGAAGTCATGAAACTGAGATTACAAATCTGAAGGTCCTAGAGGGGGGGTGAATAGGTCTTTCTTTTAATTTTCGATAACTTCAGTATCTGAGGATAGCAATGGTGAGTGCTATCCCAGATTCACTGTATGCAAGAATGCAGAAAGTAAAACTCAGCAAGAAAAGAAACAACACAGAGATGTTTTTGTTCTCGCAGAAACCCTGAAATCAGGGAAAAAACTGCGTGTCTCTAACTCTAGAGAGACAAATCTTTCCACTAAGTTAAAGTGACTTCTTTACAAGAATAATAGATCCCAGAATACACTACCACAGTGCTATCCCTCCTAGTCCCAAACTAGTCTAGACCTATTTCCTCTCTTGTTCCTAAGCCCTTACAACTTGGAATACATTTAGAAGTTTTGTCTGTGAATTCTGTAACCACTAGCAGATTCAGCCTTGGATGCTTCTCGGGTTGTTTGCACTACACATCCCACATGGTATGCAACATGATATGAGTTGAAGAAAGAAGTTTTGAGTTCAAGCTCTAAGGTTTACAGTCACGAGGAAGACTTAGAGCAGCATGAACAATGCAAGCTAAACACTAGACTCAACCAAGAAAACGTAAGAAGGCAGTTTTCTACAACCATTGAGCACAGCCGTAGCTATAGCTATAAATAGGCAGACAAGGCATCAACGATGATGCCAGCTGACCTCAGCAGTGTTTCAGAAAGGGTTTGGACAGAAGTGTTTGGCTCCCATACTTGAAAGTGATGTGTCCCAACACAGAGATGACACAAGCAATCTCAATAAGACAAATAACCCTTTCCTAAAACATGAATGATTCAAACCGGGAGCAAAGAGGTTTGAAACCCTCTTACTCAGTCCATTAGTGGACCTTGACACAGCTGATGGCAACTGGTCTTTGAACCATACGGGGACCAGCTGATACATCGGATAACGTATCATGAAATCCCAGCTGGAGCCTTGAGCATCTAACCATTCGGTCACGGGTTGGCATAACAAAAGATCTCAACCCTTTGACTGGTTTGAGCGCTAAAGCACTTCCCAAAAACTCAGTTGTCCATTTGAAATTGAAAGACATATTATACTAATATAACAGATTTTGAAACTCAGTACAGCAGAAGACTCAGTACTAGGATAGCAAGCGAAGCTGCTATCCTCTGTGAAAAACAGTGATATGCAGATGCATGTTTTACCTGAAACCATGAGGGATATTAGCGCCACTTGTTCTTGATCAGATAACATTATCTCAAAGTGTTTTGCAGGATAAAAGGATTGCCAACTATCCTTATACCTTCAATCTCCCCCTTTGGCATTTCTTCCCAAAACACTTCATTTGTAGGGAACATAACCTGCAGAAAACAACTTCAAGAACAAGTGAAGAATCACAGCAACTACAACTGAGTTATTAGCACACTAACACTGAGAATTTAACATTGCATTAAACAGTCATAAAACATTGTATTGAACAGCCATAAAAAACAACAATGTCTTACAAACATAAACCATGAACCAGCAATAAATTCCTACAAACTAATTCTCCCCCTGTTTTTGGCAAGGAATACCAAAGGGAAACGGAGAATAAAATATCCGAGAGGTTTTAAAAGAAATAGAAACCTGCAGAACAAGGAAGAAACTCTACATGTCACGCATCGACCCATAATTTTTACCTTTATTAATGACATAGTGGTAATAAGAATTTTACTGTGTTCGTCATTAAGTGTAAAATATAATTGATCCCCAGAGAGGTGTAGGGGACGATTATTTTGTGGGATTATTCTAAGGAAGAAATTTTGACGACGGTAAAAAATGGTAATTTTTACTTGTAAAAGATAATTTTATTGGGGTATTATTTTTGGGGTGTTGAATTTTGGAATTGGGTATATTAGGGGACTTGGACCCGGATCGGGCCAAACCCATTTTCTCTTTTTTTTCCTTCTCTCTCCGCGCCCGCGCGCCCTCTCTCTCTCCCTCTCCCCGACCCGTTTCTGCACGGTTTTTGCCCGAGCCCGACCGCCGCCCCAGACCGCCGCGCCGGTCCCGATCGATCGGTCTCCATCCCATCTTCAATTCTAGACCGGTGGCAGCCCCTCTAGCGCCGCCAATCGGGAGAAAAACCTGCCGGAAGCTCCGGCTGCCCGAAGTTTCTTTTCGACGAAACTCCTTCATCCGGCCGCCATAGCCGGCAAGCAGTAGCTCAAAAGAAAGCCCTCATCCCGTGCTTCAATCCCTCCAAAGGGCTCGCTCCATCTCGAGCTAGGTAAGAAGAAATCGGTATTTGAAATTTTAGGGCTTTATTGTGTGTTTGTGTTCGATTGACGTGGTTAGGCTTAGAATTGGAGTTTATGGTAGTTAGAAATGTTGTAGAGGAGGTTGAGAGGAAGATGCTGTCAAATTTTGGTGAGCATCAGAGGTAGCCGGAGTTGGTCGCCGGCCGCCGCCAAGAAAATGTTTTTGGTGGGGAAAAATGTGAGGAGTTTAATGAAATAAGTTTTAGAATTTTTGGAGGAGTTTTGGATAGGTTTAAGAATTGTTGAAGTTTGGTATTTTTGACGGATTATTAATTTAGAATCCGGCCATTAGATTTTATTTGGTGGAAGGTGATTTTGAAGATGTCGGTAGTTTTTATGGAGTTTTGAGGTTGGCAGTGGATTCAAGAGTTTTGGAGTGTTAGGCTTGGTATGGAGGCCTGTGGTTTGAAGTAAGATAGGGGTCGGCAGAGGGTGGTTGTTGGAGGCCTGTGGTTTGAAGTAAACGACGGAAGTCCCCGATCGTGGTTGCAGGTCAGGTCCCCAATCTGTGTCCAGATTCTACCACTGATTTTAGATTAATATAATTACCCATGTAATATTTAATGTAGCTTTATGTATTTTTACCATATTAATTGGATTTTTTTGTCTGAACATTTTTTAACGACGCTAGTATCGGTGTTTGTGTCATGCAACTGACTGGATTAAATGAATAATTGTGATTGGTTAGTGACTATTGGTTCACATGCACCTTGGTGCATTGAAAAACTTTCATATTCGCACTCAAAATTGTCAGTTTGATATGTTCAAACTTGACCTTTAAACGAACCAATATAAAGATCGACATGGTCCTAGGGATTCAACTACCTTCACATGCAGACATTCATAATTCCCTTGATCAACGTCATGGATTCATCATGACATCTCATTCTCCAGCAAAAACAAGGAAACATTATTTGCTTCTGGTAGAGAACTTTCCCAGGTGATAGTAGGAGTACTTCCTGAACCACTTTAAAGTCTTCCATAGATAGAGCTTAGTCCTTTTAGACCATTTCTAATTAGAAACGTAGGACTGACAAATCTTATTACCATCTCAATCGAATGGAGATAAAGTATATTCAGTAATGCTTCAAGTTTTTTTTTTTTTTTTTGAATAAAAGGGCTAGAACGGCGGCCCTCACGCCATAACCATTAACAAAACTTCAAAATACAAGGGGGGACATTGTGTCTAAACCCCATACTGTAAGAACACCCTAAAATAAAATTAGGTATGTTTACAAAATCTATGCATTCTAACAAGCACCATTTAGCAAAGAGTGCATCATTGGCTACTCCATTTGCTTTACAAATTCGGCGACATACCGGAAAAATACTGCTCATACAGAGCCATAAGTTACTATGTCTATCAGTTTTCCAGGTATGATGTCACTGGAAATTACCAGTGACCCTTAGTTTCATCCTGCCACTAAGAGGCTGCGACCATTTGACAATGCAAGGAACTCGCCGCCTCATAAGAGCAAACATGGCACGCTGCGTGCACCTACCAGGACTGAGCCCACATCTCCAAACCAAACGATGATTCGGATTTATTAAAAACCGTAAATAAAACACTACTGCAAAAATAAAATAAGCTGAAAATAAACATATCAAAATAAAAGACTTCATAAAAAACATAGTAAATACCAAAATTGGGTCTGTAGCCCAAATCAAGGCCATCAGGTCCAAAGCAAGAAAAAGGTCCATCGGCCAACCAACTCTGGCCCACATCAACCGCTGCATCACCTCCCCGCCGTCGAACCCACCACATCGTCTCAAACCTTCGGTCTCTAGTCGATCACCGTCGCCATCAAACCGCCTGCCGGCTGAAGTAGTGATCACCCACCCCTTTTGGCTAGATCCAGATCTATCAGCCACACCAGAGCCTCCACAAGGCCCTCTTCGTCGGCACTGGAATCTGTTCTCCCCCATACCACCCACCATCCTCCCTTGACAGATCACGCTTCAACTTAGAAACGAGTCTGCCACTCACCCCATCACACCACCAAAGCCATCTCATCCTCCATCGATGACGATTGATCGCCGCCCCGCTCCAGACCGGAACCCCGGCCACTGTGATCTCGCTCCACTGCCAAACTGCCGCCCCATATGCAGCCACCCACAAAAACCAAGAAGACCCACCGTGGAAGCCTCCAAACTTCTGCCTCAAACCACCAGACTCGCTCACAAACCATGCATCCCGTCCGGCAGCCCCAAACGAACGTTGACGAGGCCAGAGGCCATCCCCAACGCCTCGGAACCGCCGGACAGGCAAAGGAAAAACCAAAGTTGCGATCTAGGTTTAGAGCGCGTGGAGGCGCGTTCCGCAGTCTATGCTTAAAAAGATAATGCGGTGAAGGTAATGCTTCATGTTTTAGATTTAGGTAGTGTGTGCGTAATTGCTTTATTAGGATTGCTTAGGAAATTATCAAAGTATCAAATTCAAGAGATTTAGGAATGACCGAAACTTGTGTTTGACAAAGAGAAACTATCAAGGATGCATCCACAAGCACAGTGGCGGAGCCATAAATTCATCATGGGGGGGGTTCACATATAACGTAGCACTTGATTCAGAATTTTCTGGAGTTTTTCTTTTAGTCGTAAATCATTTGTCTAAAGTTTTCTGCATGAACGCCTTGTTCATCTACAAAAAAAAGGCTCATATAAAAAATATGTACTCAATCAAAATCATTGAAATAAATAAGAAAGAAGAAAACATTGATACAATAATGAACATTGAATCCCTATTATATAAGGGAAGTCTGTGACAAAAAATATAGAAGGGACATCTCTAGTGAGTCTAGTCCTAATATGAATATAATTCTTTATTTAATATTGTTTCTACATGCTTCGTCCCGAGCCGGGAAGGGGTCGCAAGGCGGAGCGAAGTAGAATTCTTGGGTCCTTCATACAGAACCTGCACAAGTGACAGCGTCACGGGGGTCGGGACTGGGGTGGCCCAGTCTTCGACTCTCCGATGCTTAAGTTAGCTGTGAGTACTTGCACGGTAGAGGAATGTGAAAGAGAGAGTGAGTGTGTATATGTGTACCTTTTATGGTAGCTTGAGCTTGTTTTATAGGCCAAGCTTGGGTACCTTTGCCTTAGTCTCCAATGTGGGACTGATTGCTATCCTTTGGAGTGTCTCCCATTTTGGGGGTGTTTTGCCGCTAAAGTGACTTTGGCAAGCGGTTTGTTACCGGCCCTTCATTCTTTGGATGCCTGTGAAGGGCTCACCAGGGCTATCTCGACCGGGTAATTGTACCTTATTCTCGGCTTAGCCAAGTATTTTGGCTATGTACTAACAAGTCCCCAGTCCGAGAGAGTTCTTGGGTGGGGAGTTATTCTAGAGATACCCAGAATAGGTTTTACCCGGGTGCGGGAGGCATGGTGCCGAGTCCCCAAGTCCCCACGTGAGAGTCGCGAGGTGACGGGGGTGATGTTCCGAAAACAGGTTGGCGAGAAGAAACATTTGTTGCTGCCCTGGCGAGTCAGTCCACGCTTGGTTGGGGACTGTCGCTATGTGGCGTTGTGGCCGCTGCGTGGCGAGTCAGTCCGCGCTTGATTGGGGACTGTCGCTATGTGGCGAGTCAGTCCGCGCTTGGTTGGGGACTGTCGCTATGTGGCGTTGCGGCCGCTACGTGGCGAGTCAGTCCGCGCTTGATTGGGGAGACTCGCTATGTGGCGAGTCAGTCCGCGCTTGGTTGGGGACTGTCGCTATGTGGCATTGCGGCCGCTGCGTGGCGAGTCAGTCCGCGCTTGATTGGGGACTGTCGCTATGTGGCGAGTCAGTCTGCGCTTGGTTGGGGACTATCGCTATGTGGCGTTGCGGCCGCTGCGTGGCGAGTCAGTCCGCGCTTGATTGGGGAGACTCGCTATTGAGCGTTGCGGGCCGTTGCCGTGGAGAGTCAGTCCACGCTTGGTTGGGGACTGTCGCTATGTGGCGAGTCAGTCCGCGCTTGGTTGGGGACTGTCGCTATGTGGCGTTGCGGCCGCTGCGTGGCGAGTCAGTCCGCGCTTGATTGGGAGACTCGCTATTGAGCGTTGCGGGCCGTTGCCGTGGCGAGTCAGTCCGCGCTTGGTTGGGGATTGTCGCTATGTGGCGTTGCGGCCGCTGCGTGGGGAGTCAGTCCACGCTTGATTGGGGAGACTCGCTATTGAGCGTTGCGGGCCATTGCCGTGGCGAGTCAGTCCGCGCTTGATTGGGGACTGTCGCCCTTTTCTTTTTTTCTTTTTTTTTTGAAGTGGCCAAAGGTGACGTGGCTTTACCCTGACCGCTAAAGTTTGTGGGGTCCAGGGGAATGCCTATAAATAGGGTTGGAGAGAACTGAAGGGGGGAGTTCGCGCTTTTGAATCTGAAGATTGGGTGAGCCGTAATTTGTGTTTTAGGGTTTCGGTGGTTCTACAAACCTCAGATTGGGAAGCGTCCCACTTCACCCTCGATCGAGTGGGCACGAGCGCTTGGCTGTTTGCAACCAGCTCCATTGCCACTACGCGGATCCACTGTTTCACGGTATGAATTGGTGGCGTTCTTTGTCTTTGGATTTGTATGTGGTGGTGGGTGGGGCGGTTCACATGTTTATGATGTTGGTAGAAAGCCCAGGGTAAGAGTTTTGTTGTCGGGCTGGCTAGGAATAAGGGGTGGCGAGACGGGTCGTGCAAGTTGGCCAGAGGAACCGCGTTAGCAGCGTGGTGGGCCGCTATGGGGCGAATAGGTTTGAGGCGCTGTCTTGTGGGAATGAAGTGTAGCATGTTGGAATGACAAAGCACTTCATGACATTTATAGTGAGCCGCTAGTGGGCGAAATGTACATTGTCGGTGCCGCTGCTGGGCTAAAATACAAATAATGAAGTAATTAGCTAGGATAGAGATGGAGGTGGCGAGCGTTCCAGGGGTGGGGTAGCACGCTACCATCACAATCGCGGAGATAGAATGTGGCGGGTCCCGGAGCGTCAACTATCTCGAGCGGGCCTTCCCATTTTGCCTTGAGACCAGTAGGGTGGGGAATGACCTCTTTCATGACCCAGTCGCCTATCTTCAGGGGGCGAGGGACGACTTTTTTGTTGTAGTATCGAGCTATTTTCTGTTTGTTATTGATGGCTCTGAGGTATGCCTTGTCTCGGCGTTCCTCTAGGAGGTCCATATTAAGTCGTAGCCCTGTCGTATTGGTCTCGGGGTCGTAAGTTGTGATACGTTCACTTGGGACCTCCATTTCCACCGGTACCACCGCCTCGGTGCCGTAAGCCAAGAGGTATGGGGACTCTCCCGTGGCCGTTGTGGGGGTGGTGCGGAGTGTCCAGAGGATGTCCGGGAGCTTTCCTGCCCACAAACCTTTGGCCTCATCCACGCGTTTCTTCAGATTTTGCTTGATAAGCTTGTTTATAGCTTCTGCCTGGCCATTGGTTGGGGGATGTGCTGGGGAGGTGTAAAAGATTGTTGTCCCTTGATCAGACAAGAATCCTCGGAATGTGTCATTGTCGAACTGGGTGCCATTGTCAGTAATGATGGCTTGGGGCACTCCAAAGCGACAGTACAAATTTCGCCAAAGAAAGTTGATTACTTTTTCAGTGGTGATTGTGGCGAGGGGCTCTGCCTCAATCCATTTTGTGTTGTAATCCACAATGACAATGGCATACGTGAACTGTCCCGGGGCTGTGGGGAGTTGTCCGATGAAATCGAGTCCCCACTGGCTGAAAGGGACGGGCGAGATGATGATAGAGTGGGGTACCGGGGGATGATGTGCAAAATCTGTAAATTTGTGGCACTGAAGGCATGTTTGGACGACCGCTTTGGCATCACGCTCTAGGGTTGGCCAATAATACCCCGCGCGAAGCGTTTTGAACATGAGGTTCCGAGCTCCCGCGTGGTTCCCACAAATGCCGCTGTGGAGTGATTTCAGCACTTTGTGCCCTTTTGCTGTGGGTAGGCACCGCAGTAGGGGACATGACTGGCCTCGGCGGTATAGTTTTCCACCTCTGAGCAAGTAAAGGGAGGCTTTGCGGCGTAGCCGCTGTGCTTCATGCTTGTCCTGGGGCAGGGTGCCATCCGAAAGGAAAGCAATGAATGGGTCCATCCATGAGGGCTGCTCCCTGGGCTCAAGGGCAAAAATTTCTGAATAGGCTCTTGAGATACTAGGCTTGTCCAGTGTTTCGATGTGGACATCCGGGGGCGTGGACTCGGGAGGAGCCGTGGCGAGTCTTGCGAGGGCGTCAGCCTTGGAGTTCTTGGCTCGCGGGATTTGGGTGAGTTTGTATGAGGTGAAGTTTTGCAGAAGTGCCCCCGCGAGACTTTTATAGGATTCCAAGTTGTGCTGGTTAGCCTTGAAGTCCCCTGCCACCTGACTGACAACAAGTTGGGAATCACTGAAGATGTGAAGGTGTCGGGCTCCGAGCTCTCGGCAAAGTTGAATGCTTGCGATAAGAGCTTCATACTCAGCAATGTTGTTGGAAGCTTTGAATTCGAACTGGAGGGCATACTCATACGAGTGACCCTCTGGGTCCGTGATGATGATTCCTGCTCCCCTGAGTTTGCTGTTAGAGGATCTATCCACTTGGAGTTCCCAGATGGCGTCCTCGGCGGGGGTGTCTGGGTGGGAACTGTTATCGGCCAATGGGATGAATTCAGAGATGAAGTCTGCAGCTGCTTGCCCTTTGATGGCCACTCGCGGCTTGTAGTGCAAGTCAAATTCTCCCAGCTCAACTGCCCATTTGACCATGCGGCCTGAGGTTTCAGGTTTCTGCAATATTTGCTGTAAAGGCTGGTTGGTGAGTACATGGATTGTGTGAGCTTGGAAATATGACCTAAGTTTCCTAGCGGCAGTGACGAGGGCGAGAGTAAGTTTCTATATGTCTGGATAGCGAGTCTCTGGATCCGCGAGTCCTCTGCCACAATAGTAAACTGGGAGTTCGTGATCATAGGCATGGCGTGTGAGCGCCGAACTGACGGCCGTGGCGAAAACAGCCAAGTATAAATAAAGCACCTCTCCGGGAATTGGCTTGGAGAGGAGAGGGACAGTGGCGAGGTATGCCCTTATGCTGTTGAAAGCATCGTCATGTTCCGGGCCCCAGGTGATATCTTTTTTATGCTGTGCCTTGAGCAGTTGAAAGAAGGGATTGCACCTGTCTGTGAGGCGGGAAATAAAGCGTGTCAGGGCTACCAGGCGTCCTGTAAGGCACTGGACCTCGCTCCGGGATGTCGGAGCAGTCATGTCTAGGATGGCTTGGACTTTTTCTGGGTTGGCCTCAATGCCTCTTTCACTGACCATGAAGCCAAGGAATTTGCCGCCTCCCACAGCAAGGATACACTTCTGAGGGTTGAGACGCATCTCGTGTTCGAGGAGCTTAGTGAATACTCTGTCGAGGTTGGCAATGTGGTCATCTTCTGTCTTGCTTTTGACCAACATGTCGTCGACATACACTTCCATAATCTCACTGATTTCATCTTCGAACATGGCGTTAACGAGCCGTTGATAAGTTGCCCCCGCATTCTTGAGGCCAAAGGGCATGACCTCGTAACAGTACAATCCTTTATCGGTGACAAAGGTTGTGTGAGTTAGGTCAGCAGGATGCATTTTGATTTGGTTGTAGCCCGAGTAGGCATTAAGGAAGCTGAGCGTTTTTAAGCCAGCTGTGGAATCAACCAGCTGGTCGACTCGTGGCAAGGGGAAGCTGTCCATGGGGCAAGTCTTGTTAAGGTTCGTGTAGTCAACACACATGCGCCACTTGCCGTTAGGTTTGGGGACCATGACGACGTTGGAGACCCATGTCGGGTAAGAAACTTCCCGGATGAATTTGATTTCCTTGAGCCGTTGAACTTCGGCTTGGATAGCTCGATACTTGTCTGGGTGGAAGGGGCGTCTCTTTTGCTTGACAGGGGGGTGGTCTTGGAGGATGTTAAGTTTGTGGGTGATGATGTCAGGGGAGATCCCCTGCATGTCGGCATAGGACCAAGCGAAGACTGCTTGTTTTTCTTGGAGGAAAGTAATGAGCTTGTGGCGAAGTTCCGGGCCGAGACTTGAGCCAATGCGGACTTTTCTTTCTGGGGCAGTGGGGGACAGGATATCCATTCCGTGTCTTCAGCTGGATTAGGTCGCGGGGCCCTCTTTTTTTCACTCCCCTCTGGGTCGTCCCGTGGGTCGTCCCGTGGGTCATCTATGGGTTCCGAAGGGCTGAGAGGCAACATCTCATAGGCGCTGCGCCCCTGTTGGACGGCGTTAAGATGGCAATGTTCAATGGCTGCTTGGTCCCCTTGAACTGTCAAGATGCCACCTGGGGTAGGAACTTTCATAAGGAGCATGTGGCCGGCTATGAAGCACTGCAACCCCCAAAGGATGTCCCGTCCTAAGATAAGATTATAGGATGAGGGACAATCAACTATGAGGAAGCGAGCTGTAATGGAGGAGCGGCAAAGAGTAGTTCCCACCGCCACGGTTAGGCGATCTGAGCCTAGTGGTTGTACTATGTCACCAGAGAAGCTGACCAAGCGGTCGTGGTTATTGTACAGTTTAGCGCGGTCCCGCCGAAGTCCTTTGTAACAATCAGAAAACATGACACTTACAGCGGCCCCTGTATCTACTAAAGCTCTGTGGCACCTGTAATGATCCACCTGCACATTGATTATTAAAGGCTCACAGTGGTGGTGATTTGTGGTATCCTCACCTCTGCGGAATGTCACTTGATCCCATGCTGATGGGGTGATCGTGACACCGCGTTGGATGTTAAGGATTTCCGAGGGTGCCGTGCATTGCCGTGTTACAGAAGGCTGGCGTTGGGGGAATCGTGGAGCTCCGCCATGCAGGGTTAAAATCTGGCCACGAGCACAATATTGGTGGAGTTGCCCGTTCTGGATTATGGCGTCGCTGTGACCAGTGGAACTATATTGCGAGAAGAGTGTCTCGGAGTGGAGATAGGGGTCCCACGTGCCTTTACACTTCTCCATCTGTAGTGACTTGGTGGAAGTGGGGATGGGTTGGGTAGATGGATTAGGTTGATGTGGCAGGGGGGAGTCATTGAGGATTGGAGATGGCTGGGGGGCCGGGAGAGGAAATGAGGGGTGGGCCAGGGGATGAGACATGTATACGATCTGGCTAGGCCCTCCCGGGAGCATGGAACCAGTCTGGCCTTGAAGAGAATTCGGGGTCCCGGCAATTCGCGCCGCGCGGTCTAAGCTATTGTTGTACACGGTATGATGCTCTAACGTGGCGAGGAGCAAGAATAGCTCTTTTTCCAACTCAGCGATACGTACCCGGTATGCTTCCACTTCTGCCCTCTTTTTCGCCGCTTGCTCGCGGAACGAATGGAAGTCTCGCTTGAGGATTTCAAGGGCTGTGGCGGGGTCAGGATGGCTAATAGGGGCTGGGTTGCTGTTTTGGGGAAGGGATGTGTCGCCGGGTTGAGGTTCCACTTAAGTGCCAGGGTCCACGGGGTCGTCAATGATTTCCACCATGGTGCTGAGTGCCGAGGCAAATGGGAGTTCCACAAGATAGGGACCCTCCTTCTAGCGGCAATTGTTTCTACCTGCTTCGTCCTGAGCCGGGAAGGGGTCGCAAGGCGGAGCGAAGTAGAATTCTTGGGTCCTTCACACGGAACATGCACAAGTGACAGCGTCACGGGGGTCGGGACTGGGGTGGCCCAGTCTTCGACTCTCCGATGCATAAGTTAGCTGTGAGTACTTGCACGGTAGAGGAATGTAAAAGAGAGAGTGAGTGTGTATCTGTGTACCTTTTATGGTAGCTTGAGCTTGTTTTATAGGCCAAGCTTGGGTACCTTTGCCTTAGTCTCCAATGTGGGACTGATTGCTATCGTTTGGAGTGTCTCCCCTTTTAGGGGTGTTTTGCCGCTAGAGTGACTTTGGCAAGCGGTTTGTTACCGGCCCTTCATTCTTTGGATGCCTGTGAAGGGCTCACCAGAGCTATCTCGATCGGGTAATTGTACCTTATTCTCGGCCTAGCCAAGTATTTTGGCTATGTACTAACAAATATTATTTTAACTTTTTATCTTATTTTATATTAATTTTGATTTTTATTGTATTTTTATATATAAAAGAAGATCATCACGTGGGTGTGAAAAACGTGGGAGGTATAGTGTGGACTCTCACTATACATATACATATTATTGGTTGGTCTGACTCTAAAGGAGGTTCACCTATATATATACATATTATTATAATAATTTAATTAAAAACGTACATATTCAGACGGAATCTGCGGAAAACCTGACAAGACCCGGACCCCATTAGGACTGAATATACCTCCGCCCTGCACGATGCATATCATCCATGTTTGACATGTCTCACTTTGACCAATAACAACTATAACTTTAATTAGCATGAGATAATGTCATAGCCTAGAAGCACATGCATATAGTTTTTGAACAAGGTTCTATCAGACAATTCGCATTCGACCCTTCAAATTGATTAGTAAGTCAACAAAATTATTGACAATATTACAATTAACAGTATCATGTTACAATTAACAGGATTTGATACTGTTAAATTGCTATCACTACCAGAAGAAAGGCTTTAGCCGACGAAAAAAAAAAAACCAGGCCGACGAAGCATTTTTTTGTCGGCTAAAGTGGACTTTAGCCAACGAAATTTTCTTTCGTCGGCTAAGATAAATTTTCGTCGGCTATGAAGTCCACTTTAGCCGACGAAATTTTATTTCGTCCGCTATTTTAAATTTTCGTCGGCTATGGTAAACTTTAGCCGACGAAAGTTTTTTTCGTCGGCTAAAGTTCACAAACTATGGCCGACGAAATATTTAAAAGTTTAGCCGACGAAATTCATAGTCGTCGGCTAAAGTGCTTTATATTTGCGGATCTGGGCAGCAGCAGCTCATTTGGAAAAAAACGGGAAAAAAAACAGGAGAAGAAAAAAGGGGAGAAAAAGTTTGGGTGTTGTCGAAATCTGTCCATAATCAGTTTGTGGAGCCATATATAGGTACGTATATGTATATATATGTTGATTAATTGAGTTTTATTTGAGTTGATTGATTTTAATTAGTGTGATTAATTGAGTTTATTGATTTTGATTGTGATTGAGTTGATTAATTTTGAGTACGTTGGATGTATATATATATGTGTTGATCGATTTGGTTGATGATTTGAATTGATAATATATATGAATTAATTTGTTGTTAATAAATAGTAGATATATATATATATATATATGTTAATATTAATTTATAATATTATTGTGTTGATATGGTATGAAGTTGTTGATGATATATATGAGTTCATGATGATTTTGTTATTAATTAGTTGTAGTACGTAGAATATATACTAAATGAATTGAGATTTTATATATGGCATGAAATTTTATTAATAATTAGCTAGCAGCGTTTTAAATATATATATATTTTGTTATATTTTCAGGATATGGATAATAGTTGGATTTCGCTTCCAAAATGGGACAAAAGATACGGTGCAGGAGTTATGAGTTTTATAGAATATGCGCTGGCTAATGCTAACGGGAATACAATTTTCTATTGCCCGTGCACGAAATGTCAGTGTCGCAGCGATATGCATCGATTTCCCATTGACAAAGTATGGCAGCACCTGAGGAGTAACGGGTTTTGGGAGAAGTACACATGTTGGTTATATCACGGTGAAACATCATCAGGGGGTCCGCATGATCATGGCCAATTTTCCGAGACGGGCAGTGCTAGTACATCCAACGATCCAACAACGGCATTCATCAATGACATGTTTCCTTATGAGAGCGGTGTATGCGCTCAAAGACAGTATATGCCTGACCCGGTGCAGCCCTTCCCTAGAGCTGTGAACACTGCTGGTATAGAAAAGTACAACAAACTGCTTGCTTTCCAACAGACCCCTGTGTACCCCGGTTGTCAGAAGACCGTTCTTGAAAGTGTGATGGACGTAATGAGGATTAAAGTTGAGACAAAATCGACCGTGAAGGCTGTTGATGAGTATCTACAGTACACTGCTTCGATGCTGCCCAACGGTCATCGTCTTCCTACCACTCATCGGAAGGTCCGATGTATCCTGAAAGATCTTGGGCTTTCCTACATCAAGATCCATGCATGCAGATATGACTGCATTCTCTTTTGGGGTAAAGATCCAGAAGGGAATGACCTTGGTGGCCTTGACGCATGTCCGGTATGTCACACTGACAGATATAAGCTGACTCTTGTAGGCAACAGGAAACCTGTAAAGGTACTTCGGTATTTCCCTTTGACAGATAGGTTGGAGCGGTTGTACATGTCTTCACACACGGCCGAAGCGATGAGATGGCACGCTGATAGGGAATTGCATGACGAAGATACCCTTATACACCCTGCTGACGGGGAGGCTTGGAAGCATATAGACAGGGAGTTTCCTCATTTTGCGTCAGAGGTCCGAAATGTGAGGCACGGGCTCTCATCCGACGGGTTCAACCCTTTTGGCAACATGAGTCTTCAATACAGTATATGGCCGGTGATTTTGGTACCGTACAACATTCCCCTATGGATGTGCATGAAGAAGGAATACAATATGTTGAGTTTGTTGATTCCGGGGCCCGGTTATCCGGGGAAGTGTCTCGATGTGTATTTGAGACCTTTGATTGAAGAGCTTAAATTTTTGTGGGACGTTGGTCATCCCACTTATGACAAGTACACGCACGAGATGTTCCAGATGCATGTCATGGTTGTTGGTATCATCAGTGATTTTCCTGCCCGTGGGATGTTGTCGGGCAACGTTGTTAGGGGATACAAGGCTTGTCTAGAGTGCCTTAGCGATGAGGGGAGTAGCAGTCATTGCAACAAGATATGCAGATTGGGTCACCGTGCTTTCCTTCCATATGATCACGAATGGCGGTTCGATGACAAGGCATTTGATGGGACCGTAGAACACGGTGTGCCTCCCAGAAGATGGACGGGGGAAGAAATTTTAGCAGTGCTTAATGAGTACGATTTTGGGCAGCTCAGCAATCATCCCAACATTGTGGCGGCAATACCTGAAAGACCCGACAGGTACAAATTCTGGACACATAAGAGCATATTCTGGGAACTCCCATACTGGAGTAAGTTGTTGATCAGGCACTACCTGGATGTGATGCACATAGAAAAGAATGTGTGCGACAGTGTGGTGGGCACAGTGCTGAACTTGGAGGGGAAGACGAAAGACGGTCCTAAGGTACGCATTGATCTAAAAAAATGCGAAATAAGAAGACATTTGTGGTTGAAAGAAGGGAAGAAAAAAATGCCTCAAGCTCCTTACACCGTGAAGCCTGACCAGAAGAACCTAATTTTCAGGTGGATGAGTTGTGTGAAGTATCCTTCAGGCTATGCAGGAAATATAGCCCGGTGTGTGAACTTCCAGGACAATAAGATGTACGGGTTGAAGAGTCATGACTGTCATATCCTGCTACAACGTCTCTTCCCTGTTTTCATTCGACCGTTCCTTCCCCGTCAGGTGGTGGAGCCGTTAGTAGCGTTGGGAAGATTTTTCCAGAAGTTATGCACACGGGAAGTGTCTCGATGTGACCTCCGGGAAATGGAAGATGACATCATTTATATCATGTGTAAATTTGAGAGGATATTTCCTCCAATTTTTTTTGATATCATGCCTCACCTGATGATCCATCTTCCCGAGCAATTGTTGCTTACCGGTCCAGTACACTACACTTGGATGTATCTCATGGAAAGGTACGAATTCCATTTACACCTGAATTCCTCAATATATATACATGTTCAATAATCATAACATTTTGCAACTTGATTTACAGGCAACTTGGAGACTACAAAGATTATGTGGCTAATAAATCCGCTCCTGAAGGATGTATAGCTGAAGCATATATTGCGCACGAGTGCGTCACCTACATGAAGTTGTATTTAGGAGCGTTGAAGGAAACTCCGCAAACCATGCCGGTAGATGTACCGAAGTTCAATCTTTCCATAGTCTCTAGTGATGTTGAAGTGTATGGAATTTTGCCAGACTCCTACAAGTTGCAACCACATGAGCTAGTCATTGCCCACTGGTGGGTATTGATTAACTGTCCAGAAGTTGAATACTGGAAAGACATCCATCTCAATCATCCCAACATTCAAGGTGATCTCGAGTACCACAACAGGGAGTTCGCAAATTATTTTGGCGGTTGGGTACGTAATTTAATTTTTCTCTACGGGTTTATGTTTATTGCATAATTATCCATATTTACAGTTGAGATGGTTGGTTGCAGATGAACCATATTCAATTTGATGGTCACCCAAATTGGTCGCACGAACTAAGACTTCTAGCGATGAAGCCGATAGTCTCAAGAGTTTATCCGATGTGCAAGGTGAATGGCGTGCAATTTATATGCGAACAAAGAGACA
The DNA here is from genome assembly GCA_034370585.1 of Fragaria x ananassa. Classification (NCBI taxonomy): domain Eukaryota; kingdom Viridiplantae; phylum Streptophyta; class Magnoliopsida; order Rosales; family Rosaceae; genus Fragaria; species Fragaria x ananassa. The sequence continues at coordinate 1,790,501 of CP139753.1, forward strand.
GCAGAAAGAGAACACAGAATTCTGGGGTCATGGCACATGGTGGGCGGAATGGAGTTGACTATTACAGTGTTCTTGATTCAGTGGTGGAACTCGTTTACGGTGAAGGCATGACAGTGCACCTCTTCAAGTGTAGATGGTTTGATACTAGGCCGCAGAGCATGAAGACCGATCAGTACGAAATATTATCGGTGAACACTGCTACAAGTTCTTACGAAGATGACCTGTTCGTTTTTGCCACATCGGTAAAACAAGTGTTTTATCTTGATGACCTTGCTAAGGGTGACGCGTGGAAAGTAGTCAACCTTGTGCACCCTCAAAACATTTACCGGGCGGCTACACTTGGAGAGGCCGAAGACGAGGAAGAGGATGTTGCGTATCAAGAGCCCAACGCAATAGGTATTCCTAACTCCTCTACCATTCGCCTTAATAATTTTAAAACGGGTCGTTCGGTGCGAATTCGTGATGAAGAGCCAAGGCTTGTTGATGTTGATCCAAATCAAGAAACAGACGAAGACTCTGGCGATGAGGAAATACATATATTACTAGAAATTAATTATGACACCGAAGAAGACTCATCGGTTGATTTCGATTACGAGCCTTAGTTTTAATGTATGATTCCGATTAATTTGTATAATTTTTCAAAGACCTTTTCCTTTATAGTTTACACATGTTGAATTCATATTTCAGTTATTTTATATGAATTTCGGTGATACATGATGAACAGGTTTTTTTTAATGTATGGTTTACGAATATCGTCTGTTTTTTTTTTCTCTTTTTTTAACTTTAGCCAACAAAATACACTATAATTCGTCGGCTAAGATAGTTTTTGCCGACGAAAAAAGCCTTAATTCGTCGGCCATAGATGTTTTAGCCGACGAAAAAAGCCTTAATTCGTCGGCCATAGATGTTTTTTATTTTTTTTATTACACACTTTAGCCGACGAAAAAAGCCTTAATTTCGTCGGCCATAGATGTTTTTTATTTTTTTTATTACACACTTTAGCCGACGAAATACACTGTGATTCGTCGGCTAATATGGTTTTTGACGACGAATAACCTAATATTTCGTCGGCTATAGTTATTTTTTAATTTTTTAATTACATACTATAGCCGACGAATACGTTAGGGTATTCGTCGGCTAAACCCTAAAATTTTTCTATTACCTACTATAGCCCTATGTTCGGTGGTTATTTTGCGTAAAATTTTTATACGACTTGTTGCGTGTCATCGGTTTAAAACTATTTTCAGTTGGAGGTCCGGCCAAAATATGTAATTTAGACGGTCGAACGACCTTTTCCGTGCGTTTAGGGGTTTGACTTACGAGATTGACCGTCCGGATCGAGCCCTTATTCTTTTCGGATCAAGTTGAATTTTTTCCCATACATGTATTTTATCATGATGGTCAGATCTGACGGCCGGATTTGTGTTTCTCAATTTTGATCATCACGATCACAACATGCCAAATGTATAAAGGTTTAGCCGACGAATTTCAAAGGTTTAGCCGACGAGTTGCAAAGGTTTAGCCGACGAATTTCAAAGTTTTAGCCGACGAGTTTAGAAGGTTTAGCCGACGAATTGGTGTATAGCCGACGAAATTTTTATCTTTAGCCGACGAACAAATTATTTCGTCGGCTAAAGTCTTCGGGTTTAACTGCGAAACCCTAGCCTCCTCCCTCATTTCCGCAGTTTTTCCCTCCTCCCTCCTCCTTCCCGGTCTCCTCCCTCCTCCCTCCCTCTCCCGTCGCCGCCTCCTCCCTCCTCCCTGCCTCCCGGTCTCCTCCCTCCCTCCTCCCTGCCCTCCGCCCTCCTCCCTGCCTCCCGCCCTCCTCCCTGCCTCCCGCCCTCCTCCCGCCCTCCTCCCTGCCTCCCGATTGATTCTCAGGTTCGGTGCTTAATTTTGTTGTTGTTGCTTAATTTTGTTGTTGTTGATATATTGGTGCTTAATTTTGTTGTTGTTGATAAATTGGTGCTTAATTTTGTTGTTGTTGATATATTGGTTTAATTTGTCTTAATTTAATTTATGTTAATTTAATTTTTGTTAATTTAATTTGTGTTAATTTAATTTTTGTTAATTTAATTATGTGTTAATTTAATTATGTTAGTTTATGTGTTTATTTTTGAATATATGTGTTAATTTATTTTTGATTTCGAATTTAGTTTTATGATATGTTAGTTAATTTATGATGATGTTGATATATATAATATTGTTATGTAAGTAAAATATATATATATATATATATATATATATTGGTATGTATATCTATTTATTGAATAAGTATAATTTTAAACATGTATAATTTTTTATAAAATAAAGACAAAATAATCTAAAGCTTTAGATTAATATTTTAAATAGGATGAGCGGCTTTTTTTTATCGAAGAAGAGTTCGAAGAGCCAAAGGTCCGAATCGTCTGAGGGAACCTCTAGCAACCCTCAAACGACGTTTCAGGGCCAGACGTGCGTGCCTTCTGGAGACGGCGCCGGAGGTGCCCCTTTCATCGAGGCAGGCGGCCGTCCCTCGTTCCCCGAGGCCCTTGTGGCCTCAGACCCAGACGGAGGTGTCTGCACCTCGTATGCCCGAGATACACCGGGCGCCCACTCCGGGTCCTACTTCTTCGGATAGTGGGTCATCTGGGGTACAGATGCCGCCGCCTCATCTGTTCATTCCGCGGATGATACCGGCGTTACCTGTAGTCGATGGCTCAGGGACGCCGATTTATCCACTGCCCCCGCCAGTGGCTCCATCAGCGGCGTACCGGTTCGTGCCTTTTGATACGCCTCTTATTTCTGCGAGGGTATCATCATCGGCGACAGAGCCGGAATCCGTCGCGAGCTCCTCAGGTAATCAGTGATGCATGATTACTTTTAAAGGGTCATATATATTTTTATAATCAATTTGGCCGAATCATGTCATAGGCACAAAGAAGAAGAGAGGCCCCGTCACAGGGAAGGCTCTCGAGAAGATGGTGAGTACCGTGGGGAGGATCGTCATCGATACTGACGGGGATGGCCACGTAGTATCGGGCGGGAAGTCGAGGACGTACGCCGGCCGCGTGGGAGCTCTCATTAGGGATAGAGTCCCTATGTTGTGGTCCGACTGGGGCGAGGTCCCACAGGAGGTTAAGGACATGGTCCACAACGCGATGTGGGTGAGTTTACAAAATAATATTATGTATTAAATTGTTGATTTCTCGAAAAGCTAAACTAATAAACGGTTAAATGCAGGTGTGGTTTGAGGTTCCCGAGCACCTGAGAGACAGCTGGGCCGACGTTGTGCATGGGGGAAGGTACGTTGGGAAGTTAATGAAAAACAAAATTGTATGTGATATTAATAATATTTCTAATATTTTTGTTGTATCTGTAGGTACAAGGAGTGGAAGAACGAGCTGCGGACCCATTGGACTACGCACGGGAACGCACGTTCTGGTACCCCTGCTGAGTTCCAGTACAGGGAGTACGAGTGGCGTTGGCTTCTGACATCAGAATTCAACAACCCTCGTAAACAGGTATTTAAATAAATTAGTTAGTTAATTTAAAAATAAGTACGTGCATTTTAAAATATTCTACTAATAGTTTACTTTTTTCTTTGAATGCGGTTTCCCGGGTGAACGCTCAGAACCGGCAACGCAACACAAGGAACCATCATGCCGGTTCTAGACCGTTCGCTGTCTTCATGGACGAGGCGGCCAGGGAACATTCAGAAGTCAACCCGTACGTCTATACGTACGAGAAGACATATCCTGACTCCTAGGAGGATATTGTAAGTCACCTTACGTTTTTAAATTTTTAAATTTATGTAAAAATTTTAATTAATAATTTTTTTCCTATCCATATAGGCGAGGGTGAGGGAGGCTACTGACGAGGTCATGAGTACCGTAGTGAGGGAGACATGGCCGGACACGCAAGAGGAAGAGATGTCCGAAGCCATGTCCCGGATCGACACTTCGGATCCGACGATTGGGGCGAGGATCATGGGCACAGCCTTCCCACCGAGAGCAAACAACTTCTACTGCCGAGGTCTAGGAAAGAGAGGAGAGGGGGTCCTGAAGACCACTCCAGGATTTCAACGAAAGGCAGCCTCGACCAGCAGCAGGACCACGTCCACGATCAACAGGACGACTCAGTTAGAGTCGGAAGTTCAGAGACTACGAGAACAGCAAGCTACTCAGGCTGCCTATAATGCCGCGCAGGCAGCCTATGTTGCCGAGTTACATGCCATCCAGCAGGCCCAGCAGCAGCAGATGTTCCAGTACATGCAGGACTTTGCAACTGCCCAGATTCAAGGACTTCCGCCTCCGCCCATGCCTCCGCCCATGACGCTACCCCAGCCGCCGCAACCTCCGCAGCAGCCCCCAGAAGAGGACTTTAATTTAGACGATATAGAATTTACGTAATTGATATATACTTTTATGTAATTGATACTTTTATGTAATTGATACTTTTATGTAGTTGATATATTCTTTTATATGTTTGTTGTTGGTTATATGGAATTGTTTTGGTGTTTTTTGCAGCTTGCTTGGAATGGTAATTTAGAAATTTCGGGGTTTTTTTTTTTACTGGAATGCACTTATAGCCGACGAAAAAAGCCTTAATTCGTCGGCTAAAGTTTTTTTTTTTTTTAAATAAGTTTTAGCCGACGAAATATGTTTTAATTCGTCGGCTAAATGCCTATAAAGCCGACGAAAAATACTATATTTCGTCGGCCATAGGTGTTTTATATTTATTTATTACAAACTTTAGCCGACGAATATTTAAATTATTCGTCGGCTAAAGTTTGGAAGATAACCGACGACACAAAATGTCGTCGTCTAATATATGGACTATAGCCGACAAAAAAATCGTCGGCTATAGTGCATACTTTAGCAGACGAAATAATGTCGTCGGCTATAGTATGACTTATTTCGTCGGCTAAAGTATGCACTATAGCAGACGATATTATTTCGTCGGCTATAGTCATACTTTAGACGACGAAATTTTTTGTCTCGTCGGCTAAAGTCATCACAGATGACCCTTTCCCGACGACACTATAGCCGACGAAGGTTTGTCGGCTAAGAGCTTCGCCGACGAATTTTTTTAACAGGCCGACGAAAATTTTTCGTCGGCTAAAATACTTGTCGTGGTAGTGTATGAAGGCATTTTTCATATCAATTAGCGTAATTGCGTAAGCGTGAAATAGATACGTACGCATGTTAATTTCCACACAATTTAATTAAGTACCTTCTTGCTTCAATTTGAGAATGCGACATAAAAAAATAAGGAATAGGGAAACCTGAGAGAAATGGGAATTGAGAACAATGCTTAATTCTTTAATTCCTAGTAGGACTTGGAGTGTGTCGAGCTAACATTGCTCTTTTTTTTCTTTTCTTTTTTTTCTTTTTTTTTTTTGAATTTTTGCTAGTGGCACAATGTCTGTTACTTTAATATAATCATGTTTAGGTTTTAATTAGATTTTAACTCATTAAGCATGAGCATCTTAATCGGGAGTTGCTAGGAATCCGCGTGAAACCTTATGCTGCACTAAGTATGCATGTGGTAAGCTAAGAGCTACAGACAAGTTTCTTGTTTTTTAGCTATTTGAATATGCAATTTGACTAGTTGAATATAGCATGCACCCTTAAAATATATATATATATATATATATATATATATATATATATATATCATGACCAAAGACTTCTCGACTCCCCAAAAATGCCATCTTCAACTTTTCATAATAATCAATGGGAACTGAAATTCCCACCCCCTAAAGTGAAATCCCCACCCCCCCTTCTATTTTGTATTAATATTTTTTCCTACAAACCTTTTAACTTCCCAATATGCCCTCTCCTATCGTTTTGTATACCATCAGTACATCGTACCTACCGATATGTAGGTATACCAGCGACATACGTGTAAATACACCTTCAAATATGCAAAACATGCCGTTTGCACGACTCGAACCCAACACCTCACATGTAAACAGAGTTGCTCCCAACCACTAGGCCGACCACTCCTCTTGATTATATATGTGCAAAAGCTATATTTATTATCTTACAGAGTCCATTAGCCCCCGTTTGGCCTCCGAATCCTGACGCAGAGGTCGCCGTTTTCTGCGAGAAACACAATAGAGTCGCCGGCGATCGGAGTGTCGTACACTCTGTGCCTTCCCCGAACCCACGTGGCTTCTTCTCCAGCCACCTCTTCATCTCCCCAAACGGCATCAGCAGCCCTTCGTCGTCGAGTCCCAATTCCATCTCATCATCCTCGCCGTCCATGTCAGCATCGTCGTTGTCCTCGTCGTCGGAGTCGGAGTCATTCATTTCCAGGAGCTTGTTGCCGCCTTTGTGCTTCCTACGCACGGACTGAAGTCCGAACTTAGGGCTCTTCTGGGCGCGGACGACGGGGAAGCGGAGGAGGCGCGTGAGGAGGACGCGGGAGAGGAAGAGGTTGGGTCTGGAAATGGGGAAACTTCGTTGGGTTTTGAAGGAGAAAGAGAAAGGAGTGGTGAAGAGAGAGGAGGAGGAAGCGATGCGGTGCTTATCATCTTCGCCGCTCGGTCTCCTTGGCGACCACCGTCTGCATCGGCAGGTTGGCAGAGTAGTCCAGCCTCGGGAGAATGGTCTCGGCACAGCATCTTGGAACCGAGAACCCGCCGCCGTTGTTGGCGTCTGACTGCGTCAGCGTCTTGGCGAAAGAAGAAGCTTGAAGGTCGTCGTCGGGGGCTAATGGACTCTGTAAGATAATAAATATAGTTTTTGCACATATATAATCAAGAGGAGTGGTCGGTCCAGTGGTTGGGAGCAACTCTGTTTACATGTGAGGTGTTGGGTTCGAGTCGTGCAAACGGCATGTTTTGCATATTTGAAGGTGTATTTACACGTATGTCGCTGGTATACCTACATATCGGTAGGTACGATGTACTGATGGTATACAAAACGATAGGAGAGGGCATATTGGGAAGTTAAAAGGTTTGTAGGAAAAAATATTAATACAAAATAGAAGGGGGGGTGGGGATTTCACTTTAGGGGGTGGGAATTTCAGTTCCCTAATCAATAACTGGTTTCGCAGTAATCTCATTGCCATCTTCTCTGCGTTACGTTTGAGATATAGCTGCATTAGCCACCAAAACTGACCAAGACGTAGTTCACATTCCAACTATATTCCAACTATACTTTGTTGGCAGTGACAGAACTGACAATAATCATGTAATTGCATTATTTCTACTTATGTAATCAGTTGCTTTACTTTTTCCACATGGAGTCTTCTGATGAACACTATTGTAGATTAACTATGTGTAGTTGTCTAGTGAATGCCACCAATTTCTGACTGACTCTCATGGTCCTTGTAGGGCCGGCCAAGGTCTTCTGCATTCCATCATAATATTTCTAGTTGTTACAAATCCCAGAGGAGGTAATGAGTTATCCTCTTTCACCTTATAAAAGCCAACGTAACCATTAAGAATTCTTCACATAACCACCAAGTTTTCTGCTAATCCAAAATGAAAACTGATCAGCTTCATTTCTTCCTTTTCTTTGTCTTGCTCTGTGTTAGTATCATCATCAACCCTGTAGTCCATAGCAAGTGTATACCAGACCAGCAACAATCATTGCTCCATTTCAAGAGCGACCTCTTATTTAATGCCTCTCTTTCCACCAAGCTTATTACCTGGAACTCAAGCACCGATTGTTGTTCTTGGGTCGGCGTTACTTGCAGCACCAATGACAGTGTTCTGGGCCTTGACATCAGCAGTGAATCTATCTCAGGTGGTATTGACAATTCTAGCCGTATCTTCCATCTTCAAAATCTTCAAAGCCTCAATTTGGCAGACAACTACCTTGGCAACGGCTCATCAATTCCATCAGCATTCGGGAAGCTCATGAACTTGAGGTATCTGAATTTATCTGACAATTATTATTCAGGGAAAATTCCCATTGAGATCTCACGCTTGACGAGGTTGGTAGTTCTTGATATTTCTTGGTGTTATTCCCTTGAGATCCCAACTTTACACATGCTGGTAGAGAACCTCACAGAGCTTAGAGAGTTGCACCTTGACTCTGTCCAAATATCAGCAGGGGGGAGTGAGTGGTGCCAAGCCATATCATCTTCCCTTCCCAACCTTAGGGTGTTGAGCTTGTCCGGTTGTAATCTTTCTGGCCCTTTCCACGATTCTCTTGCTAAGCTCCGGTCCCTCTCTGTGATTCAATTGGACTCGAACAACATCTCTGCTCCAGTTCCGACATTCTTTGCCAACTTTTCAAACTTGACATCCCTGGACCTCGCACGTTGTAATCTGCAGGGAACATTTCCGAAAGAAATCTTTCAGTTACCTTCCCTCCGTAAGATTAGCCTTTCCGAAAATGAAAACCTTGATGGTTCCTTGCCAGAATTTCCAAAAAATGGATCTCTTCAGGAGCTGGATCTAAGCTGGACTGGTTTTTCAGGGGTATTACCAAACTCTATTGGCAACCTCAAGATGCTGTCCAAAATTAATATCGGATTCTGTAATTTCACAGGATCAATCCCCAGGTCGATGACAAACCTTACGCAATTGGTTTCTTTGTGGATGTATAGAAACAAGTTTGAAGGTTCAATTCCGTCATTCAGCGGGGCCAAGAATCTAGAGAAGATAGACCTCTCTTCAAATGGTCTAACAGGTAATATTAATTGCATCCCCTGACAAAACTTTTCTAACCTGTCCTCTCTCGGCTTAGGTGGAATATTAATTGCATCAATTGATATCAGTGGCTGTAATTTCACAGGATCAATCCCCAAGTGGATGGCAAACCTTACGCAATTGGTTTACATAAGCCTCTATTCAAATGGTCTAACAGGTAATATTAATTGCATCCGCTGGCAAAACTTTTCTAACCTGACCTATCTCAGCTTACGTGGAATATTAATTGCATCAATTGATATCAGTGGCTGTAATTTCACAGGATCAATCCCCAAGTGGATGGCAAACCTTACGCAATTGGTTTCCATAGACCTCTCTCGGAATGGTCTAACAGGTAATATTAATTGCATCCCCTGGCAAAACTTTTCTAACCTGTCCTCTCTCGGCTTACGTGGAATATTAATTGCATCAATTGATATAAGTGGCTGTAATTTCACAGGATCAATCCCCAAGTCGATGACAAACCTTACGCAATTGGTTTTCATAGACCTTTCTTATAATGGTCTAACAGGTAATATTAATTGCATCTCCTGGCAAAACTTTTCTAACATGTCCTCTCTCGGCTTAGGTGGAATATTAATTGCATCAATTGATATCAGTGGCTGTAATTTCACAGGATCAATCCCCAAGTCGATGGCAAACCTTACGCAATTGGTTTTAATAAGCCTCTATGGGAATGGTCTAACAGGTAATATTAATTGTATCCCCTGGCAAAACTTGTCTAACATGTCCTATCTCGACTTAAGTGGAAATATGCTCAATGAGAATATTCCATCAGCTCTGTTTTCTCTTCCCTTGCTAGAGTTTCTATTTCTTAATGATAACCAATTCTCTGGTCATTTTCCTGAAATTTCTAATATCTCATCATACTTTCTTAAAGATCTTGATTTGAGTGTAAATAATCTGGAAGAGCCAATACCCATGTCTATCTTTGACTTTCAGGGTCTTGTTAGTCTTGATCTTTCTTCAAACAATTTCAGTGGCTCATTTCTTTTAGATAGTCTTCAACATCTCAGAAATCTTTCTTCTCTTGATCTTTCACACAATAGCTTGTCTCTTAGCCATGATGCTACCAATTTCTCACGCTCTTATTTTCCTCAATTCGAATTCTTGGGGTTGGCTTCACTGAAGTTAAGAACATTCCCTCATTTCTTGAGAAATCAATCTGAGTTGGCAAATTTGGATCTTTCAGATAACCAAATACAGGGCAATATACCCAACTGGATTTGGAGGTTCAGGGATCTCCATAACCTAAATCTTTCATGTAACTCTCTAGAAACTCTTGAAGGTCCTACAATCAATCTCACTTCTCTAGAAATCCTTGACCTTCATTCTAACCAGCTCCATGGGAAAATCCCAATTTCATTGTCACCTAACATGTATTATCTAGATTACTCTCGGAATAACTTCAGCACTAACATACCGACTGCCATTGGAGATATGCTTCTTAACATCCAATACTTCTCTCTCGCAAGCAACAACCTACAAGGGATCATTCCAGGATCAATATGCAATTCACATAAGCTTGAGGTTCTTGATATGTCCAATAATTCTTTGAGTGGAACGGTTCCTCACTGCTTGACTACAATGAGCACCCTTTCAGTACTGAAGCTAAGGAGAAACAATCTTAGAAATGTAGACATGTTGTCTCATAATTGCAGCCTGCGAACTCTAGACATCAGTGAAAATCAGATACATGGTCAGTTTCTAAAATCACTCATCAAATGCCCTTATTTGAAGATTTTGAACCTTGGAAATAATCAAATAACACATCCATTTCCGTGCTTTTTGAACAACATATCCACCTTGCGTGTTCTTGTCTTGCGATCCAATAAATTTTATGGAGGCATCGGATGTCCCAATACTAATGGCACTTGGCGAATGCTTCAAATTATAGACCTAGCTGACAACAATCTCAGTGGAAATGTACCAGGGAGAGATTTGACAACTTGGCAAGCAATGATGCCAGATGAAGATGGTGCCCCATCAAAACTCAATCACCTTCCATTTCAAGACAGTCAAACTGCAGGTTTTTATTATCAAGATTCAATAACAGTTACCAACAAAGGTCAACAGATGGAGATAGCAAGAAGTCTTACTGTCTTCACTTCAATTGACCTCTCATGCAACAACTTTACTGGATCAATACCGGAGGAAATTGGGGACCTCAAAGCAGTAGTTGTTCTCAACTTGTCAAGTAATGCTTTCACCGGTGCAATTCCACCATCGTTAAGCAACTTGAGGGAGCTAGAGTCTTTAGACCTCTCACAGAACACTCTGAGCGGTCATATTCCACCACAGCTTACAGAACTCACTTTCCTTTCAGTCTTGAATCTCTCACATAATCAACTGGTCGGTAGGATTCCGAACAGTAATCAGTTTCCAACATTTCCAGATTCTTCATTTGAAGGCAACAAAGATTTATTCCGGCCTCCTTTGACTGAAGATAACACAACAAGGTTGTCACCTCCGGCATCGAAGAAAAGCTCTCCAAATTCTGCAAATGAGATTGATTGGGATATTATCAGTGTTGAGATTGGGTTTACATGCGGGTTTGGTGTTGCCATCGGATCACTTTTCTTTTGCAAGAAATGGAGGAAATGGTATTACAGAGCTATGTATAGCATCCTTGGGAAGATATTTCCTCGGCTAGAACAAAGATTTGGTCGCCACAGAAGACATGTTTATATAGGTCAAAGGTACCGGAGACGTTGAAATGATCTTGAACAACAATGCACCAAGTCTGGTTAGCAAACAAGGAATAAGTGATGCAATTTTTGTGCTTCTTTCTTGTGCATCTTTCATGTATGTTGAGCTGGCTTGTTCATCTTCTAATAAATCTGTGGCAAACTTCTATATATGTGCATGTGAGTGTGATATGTGAAAGAAATGTGCTCTAGTTGTCAAGTTTGTTCTCATTATCAAGTCGTGCATACTCCAATAACTTCTCAAATTATAGGTTCAAAACTCTGTGAGGTATTTGATCGAACACATGTGATATCAAACAATGATCAAATGTACCTGGCAGATTCAAACCTAGGGACGAAGATCACGATTATGGGCTTTGCTTGCATTTCTTGTTTGCCCTGTAAATTTGGGGGAAATGTGGGAAAACTGTTAGGGTTTATATGATCAAGGACCCTGATAGGGTTAAAAGGCAGAGTTTTTAGAAAGGGCGTACCTTTGTTTGGTTCATCAACGTCCATGTTAGTTTCAAACCCTCAAAATCTGTCACTTCCGATTTCGATTTGAATACCCAAAGATTGACCCGAACCGACCCGGTCGTGGATGTCAGATGCTGTTGCCACTTGTTGTTACAAATTACTTTTGCCACAAGAAAATTAAGTGACAAAATACTGTAATGGTGTGATCCTCCAGAAAATTTTAGTAGATTATCACACAAGTCAGTGAAGTCACCTGTATTACTCTGCTCGATCACGACCGGCACTACGGTTTATGGGTAATTTCCAAGTCGTTGGTTGTTCTATTGGTGAATAATCCTCTTATTTATGTTCGTTGATAAGACTTAGTCTTTAGGTCTAGAATGTCTTTAAAGAAACCGTGTGATTTCCATTAAAACGATATCTTCTTTTTTAGACGTGAAATGTCTCTAAATAAACCATGTGATTAGTTTTGATTAAAGGAAAAAAAAATATATACTTGTTGGCAATTTCAATGCATAAAATTATATGTTGGAAAAGACTTGCGAGTCATGCCAGCCAGCCAGCCATGCTCAAATCTCATAGAGGTTTCTCCCGCGAAAAGCCTAGCTTTAGGAATTGGGAATAATCTGTTGTAACGAATGTAAGAAAGAACACAGATTTACGTGGTTCACTAACGATGTGTTAGCTACGTCCACGGGCAGAAGGAGAACAGTTTTATTATCTTGAGGAAAACACAGAACTGCGCACAGAATACAATTAGGGTTTGGTCGTTTATATACTAAACCCTAAACCCGATATACTAAGCCCAACAGGAAACCATAACCCAGCATAACAAGGATTCCTGGGCCCCCGAACCCCCAGGATAGCTGGTACTCCCGGATGGCTGGTACTCCCGGATGGCTGGTACTTCCGGATAGCTGGTTCTCCCGGATGGCTGGTTCAAGGCATATATTAACATAATCAAACACACCGACTACGATATGGGGAAGACTTCAGACTTCAGAGTCAAGCCAACCACAATTCTGTTGAAGTCATGAAACTGAGATTACAAATCTGCATTGAGGGAACAGAATCATGAAATGAATAAAGCCTTTGCCCCTCCAGGAATGTAGCCTTTGTTATTGGACTAGCCTATTCTGTGCTTTATTGCTTTGGTCTCACACAAAAAGAGTTTCAATGACAATTCCTTTCTTATTACTCATTTACTATATATGTTTCACTCAGTGTCCTTGTACTGGTGGTCTCTGGCCAATGTTCCAGCAACCAGCAATCATCTTTGCTTCTCCAGTTGAAGAACAATCTCAATTTTACCTCTGCATTATCCACAAAACTTGTGAAGTGGAATGATGCTTCAGATTACTGTTCTTGGGAAGGTGTGTCCTGCAAACAGGGTTGCGTTACCCAACTTGACTTGAGCAACGAATCGATTTTGGGTGGACTTGATAATTCAAGTGCTCTTTTCAGTCTGCAATACATCGAACACCTGAATTTGGCGTATAATAATTTCAATTATACTCAAATTCCATCCCAGTTCAACGAGCTAGCCAGTTTGAGTTATTAGAATCTGTCGAATGCTGGCTTTGCAGGGCAGATTCCGATTGAAATTTTGCACTTGACAAGGTTGGTAACTTGGTATTTCTTAACTTATCTACCATTTCTTATCCTGGAGTTCCTGCACTGCAACTTGAGCATCCAAATTTGAATCAGCTCATCTTGATGGTGTGAACATATCAGCACCGGGAGCTCAGTGGTGTCTAGCCATATCATCTTCATTGCCAAAGTTGAGGGTGTTGAGCTTGTCCAGCTGCAATCTTCAGGGACCTATCGATGATTCATTGTTGAAGGCTTGAAGCTTCGATCACTCTCAGAAATTCGTATAGACAGCAACAATCTGTCAACTCCAGTTCCAGAGTTCTTGTCAAATTTCACAAATCTGACTTCCGTACGCCTCATGAATTCAGGGTTACAAGGTACATTCCCAAAGGAGATCTTTCAGGTACGTACACTGCACATTATCGACTTAATCGGCAATCAAGACCTACATGGATCGTTACCAGACTTTCCTGAAAATGGAGCTCTTCGGTCCCTGTTCCTAGCCAGGACATTATTTTCAGGGTCATTGCCTGAATCTATTGGAAACCTCAAGATGTTGTCCGGAGTGGATCTTTCATATTGCAATTTCACTGGACAAATACCAAAGTCATTGGCAAGCTTTACATAACTGGTTTATGTGGACATGACAGGGAACAAGTTCATTGGTTCACTTCCAGTATTGAGTATAGCCAAGAATCTGACTGACATAAATCTTTCTTACAATGAGCTTACAGGTCAGATTAACTCTACTCACTGGGAAAATCTTACAAAACTTTTGAATCTCAACTTGGGTGACAATAAGCTCAGTGGCAGTATTCCGTCGTCTCTATTTTCTCTTCCCTTGTTGCAGAAACTACAGCTTCACAACAATCAGTTCTCTGGTCAGTTAATTGAATTTGCCAATATCTCGAGACTGGACACCCTTGATTTGAGTAGCAACAATTTGGAAGGAACCATACCCAAGTCTATCTTTAATCTCCAAGGGCTTAAAATTCTTTCACTTTTCTCCAACAACTTCAATGGCTCCTTCCCTCTTAACAGTATTCAACACCTCAAAAATCTTTCCAGCCTTGATCTTTCATACAACAGTTTGTCGATTGCTTACTATAGTACAAACTCCTCGCAGTCCTCCTTTCCAAATATTACCGAACTAAACTTGGCTTCTGGGCAGTTGAGAACATTTCCTGATTTCTTGAGGAATCAATTCATATTGTCCTATTTGGACCTTTCACAGAACCAAATTGATGGAGAGATACCCAACTGGATTTGGAGTCTCAGTAATCTTTCTCAGCTAATTCTGTCTTGCAACTCCCTTGTAACTCTAGAAGGTCCTTTCATCAACCTCACTTCTACTTCGTCTATGCTTGACCTTCATTCCAACCAGCTTCAGGGTCACATTCCCATACTTCCACCACATGCCACTTATCTGGATTACTCGAGAAATAATTTCACTTAGTGATATCTCCTACAAATGTGAAGAACCTGTTGGAGACAATGTTTTTCTGTGAAGCTTTAGCCTTCACCAAAGACAAAATATTCGATTTATGAGTCAACTCCACTAAAACAAGTCTAGCGTTTCCAAGTTTATTAACGAATTCTGCAACTTCCTCTACAATAATGTCAGATGCCATCTCAAGGTCAAACTGAAAATCTGCTGTGGAAATGCCAGGGTGGGAGCATCATCAAGAGAGACGTCAGTGCCAGAAGAACCTACGACAAGCTGCTCATCTTTCTTGGACTCCATGCTATCACTTTCAGCAGACAAACCTGTTCCTTTCAAACTTGTATTCTGTTCCCCGGTAATTTGAGAAGCATCCGAACCCTGAACCTTCTTCGTTCAGTATTAGCAGGATTCTCTGTTTTCTTCAAGAACTTCATTATACCAAGTTGAACTTTAGCACCCGGGTTCTTCTGGCCAAAAGTCCCATGGGGAAGTGTATCTAACGGACCGAGTCCACTATACGTACCAACAGCAGACTCAACATCACTCTCATTCTGGCAAAAAGTGATCCTACCATACCCTTTGCTTAACTTCGGCAACTCTTTCTTCTTCAACATTCTATTCACAACCGCCGCAGCTTTCCCGCCTTGCAAGTTCCCCTCATGCCCAGTTTGCTTCACCGACCGCGATATACACACCTTAGCAGGAAGATCAAGCACGACAGCATGAACATCCACATGCCCACCACCACCCAGATTCACAACCTCATCTCTTTGCTCTTTCCCCAGATTACATCTATCTATAAACACACTCTTCCCTTCCCTAAATGCACTCCTCGCACTCTCAATACAATGCGCTTTCGTCCCGGCTTTCCCATTTTTGATAGTATCCTAACAAACACAACAAACCCGAAATACCCAAATGAAAATGCAGCATTGTCCAGTCAGTGAGGCATTTCGTCGAACACGTGGTGTGCGTTATTAAACCATGATCAAATGTACCTGGCAGACCCGAACCCAGGGACGAATGGAGGATACCATGACTTGTTCGCAGAATGTGGACTTGCCGCTACCGGGTGCACCCATCAAGATCACTATTATGGGCTTTTCTTGCTTTTCCTCTTCGCCAGTAAATTTGGGGGAAATGTGGAAAGGCTGTTAGGGTTTGTGTGATCAAATAAAAGGTGAGGATGATTGGAGGAGTTTATAAAAAAATCATCATGTAGTGATACAAGGAAGTCTTAACGTACATAAGACTACAAAAAAATGTGTTTGAAGTAAATCAGTCGTTTCGTTTTGAAAGTCATAAAGTTTCCCAATCCTGATCGAGTAAGGAATTATAGTCTATAAATACAACACCACCGGATCACTCATTCTCTAGCTTCGTTTTCACGCGCCAAAACAAGAACAACCTTCACTAAACCTAGCCGTTTGACTCAAACCTTTACATTGAGGAAAGGAACCAAACGAAAGACGGAGGAGGTCGCCACCGTCACAAACGCCAAGCGCGTCAGGACCTCTCGCCCACTGGCGGAACCGGAGTACGTCAAGGAGCAGCGCAACCTCGACATGACTGGGATTTCTCGAATCTCAAGAAGGAATTTGAAGAAGAATGAGGCAGATTCAACGGTACTTTTCAACTCGGCTTTCATTTTTTTAATTAAAATTAATCAGTTTAATTATAAAGAGACTTGGAAGGGAGGATTTCATAGATGAAAGCTTTTGAAATGTTAAGGTGTGAATATAATGCCATCATTTATTTCATATACGATGATAGGTGATAGTGAACAAATGCTTGAATCCATTCTTAATGGTTTCATGGAATATGAACAGAGAAAGAAAGCAAGAAGATGATATGGCACACAGGGATAGATATGATTACGCACCACCATAAAAGTAGAGACAGTTACAAGCATTTACTACAGTTTAAATCCCAATATAAACCACACACGGTCTCAAGCCTTGTGATCTAATTATCTAATCTCCCAAATGGGTTTTCCCAAACTCTTCCTCTTCGTCTTAAACCCATCTCAATCTTATGCTGCAGAGAATGTGAGTGTGACTCTCTTCGTCTTAAACCCATCTCAATCTTATTGTGCCGATTTCATAGTGAACCATTTGGCCAAGATCTTCGACAGTGGGCTCATCTCCGTCGTCAATCTCAGAATGGTCCCTTGGGGCAACGCTTGGCTCAATTTCGATGGCTCCTTCGCCTGCCAGGTCAGCTTTCTCATCCCCACAATCGGCTCCCCCTTCTTTTCTTTTCAGCTACGCACTCATCTTCTTCCAGCTGCTAGCTACCTCATTTCTCTGTTTTATCTCTCCACGACGTCATTTACCTTATCTTTCCATTTTTTAAATTAACTGTCCTTGTGCTAATCTTATTTACAATTTTACCTCTGTACTTATAGAATTTACATATCCAAATATTGAATCACTGAAATGTCCAGCTAGTTTAATTAAACGGCATAATCACACATCACCAGAGAAAGTGTATTTGTGAAGTTCAGAAGTAAAAGGTGATAATGAGATGTACTAAAACTGGGGGAGTGTTCATGCAAATTTGTTTAGTAAAGGTTATGTGAAAATTCTGTGAAATAATTAAGGGTTGTTTGAATTTTACTATACCAGTAAGTTTTGTAGCTCAATGATTATTCTTTTAACCCTTTTTGTGTTGTACAGCATGGAACAAATGAATGTTTGCTCAACACAATTGAGGCATGCACCGTCACCATCTATCCTGATGTGGTAAAGCTTGTCAATGCCTCTAGGAAATGATTTTACAGACTTTATCCCAAACATGTGCAGATGACGCTTAAAACTTTTGTTTGGTTACTAACTACGGTGGATTAATACTGATGCAGAATTGACATTTTAGATTCATCCGCTGCAGAACAAGCACTTTGCTTTGATTTACTGCATAGAATTTCTGGCCATTGTGGGAAGGCAAAAGGAGTGGGAAACTTGCTTCAATTCATTGGGACTGCCTAAGAAACACATTTTGGATTGCTACAATAGTTCAAATGCAACAAAGCTTTCATGTTTTACTTACTGTAGTCCTATTTAAAAAATATATGATGTTAATAAGTTGTCAGTTATGTTTGACATTGTTGGATTACTGCAGCTTGAACAAAACTATGGCAATGAAATTATGCACATCAATCCACCTCTAGAGTTTGTACCATGGCTGGTTTCGAATAATCAACCTATTGGAAATGTTGGTCCTCTTTATGATTGATAAGATTTTTCTGGGTTTAGAAACTAGCTGTGTATGATTTCTCAGTTTTCTTCTCCAAATTGTGAACCATATATACGCTTGAAATGTGCCTTATGCATATCAAGCAGAAGCGTAGACTGGCTGTCAACTCTGTTTCAAGTAATATACATAGGTAATTATTTGCTTACATAAGACTTCACAACTTCATTAAAAAAGAAAGATTCTCTCAATCTACTGCTTGATCATAGGTCCTGACTATGAAATATGTATGAACATCAACAAATGTGTTCAAAGTTTCAAACTTCAAAGTTCAAACTGATGGCTCCTCCCAATTTCATTTTCTTTGTTGCTCTTACTTCATCATTGCTGTTCATTTATACGTCTTGTTCTTCTGTTGGGAATCATGGCATCAATGTTTCATCTGCTCTAGAATCCGAGACGGCCACATTGACTCCTAATGGAGGCATTCATTGATAGCCTGCCTAGAATAGCCTAGCTGGTGTTTGTATATAACAACAATGATCTTGTACAATTGTACTTCGATATTCCAATACAATTGTGTGCGGCGTTGCTGAGAGAGATGGACGAGGTTGAGGCGAGGAAAAGAAACAAGAGATTTCAGTTGGGCTTATACAAACTCGTGAATTTTGGGGGGTTTGTGTAAGAAGGTCTGGAGAGAGACGGGAAGACTCACTACCAGAAATGGACCCAGAATTTTTAGAAATTTTTCTGCCAAATTTGGGGGTGAGATTTGTAAACAATAACACTCACCTTTTTCACAGTAATGGTGAGTGGTCTACACACACCAATACATCTCGTTTGTGAGTTACACATATTTTAAATACCAAGAATGAGAGAGGCAACAAATATAGAAGCTCACCGAAGAAAGATGAAGACGACTGGATCTGAATCTCCAACGGCTGGATCTGGATCTGAATCTCACCCAAAATCGATGTCCTCCTCGCATACTGAAGCTGAAAGATCCTCTGAAGAACACCATAAGCAAACACGACAACCTCCTACGATACTATAGCCAAATCGCAGCTCCAGATCGCGAAATTCAGACCTGTGATTGAACAAAAGATAAATTAAAGAAATCATATTGCGCATGACCACTAGAGGATTGAGGCTGAGGATTTAAATTGGGAAAAGTTGAAATTGAAAACGAGAGAGAAACACAGAAGCAAATAAGAGATATAGATATATGCATAGAAGTCGCAAGGTATGAGATAGGATACCATGATAGGATTTGGAATTCTGAGTGGGTTTGTATGGGTTATATGAATCACAAGTCTACTGCCACCATCAAAACACGATTTCTCAATGATATTATTATTATTTTAAATAAAAATGATGAGATAAGAATTATAAACAATAAACCCCCACCCATATAATAACGGTGGCAGGTCTACACACACCAAACCATTTTCATCGGTGAGTTACAGATTTTTCTTATATCAAGAATTCCAACCATTGGTGTCAGTAGAGAAAAGTGATCACCGTTAAAATAATAGTGGTAAAAAATAGTATCAATAGACCACATTTGTGGTAGTGACTACACAACTTCATTAAAACGAATCTTGTTTCACCCAAACACAGGACATAACTTATTTACTTACATAAGCTAGTCCAGTCCCCGTAAACCCGTGTAGCAAACGAGCTGCTACAGTTTGCGGTCAATCTCGAATCTTCCAATTTATTCATAACCTCCATTTCTAATTTTGTTTGAGAATTAGAGTTTCTTGCTTTTAAGCACTGATCGATGAACTTTCACATCCTTCAACATGAGATTAGAATGACCTTCCTCTGTTAGTTGCACAAGCCCTTTTAAGTATTTAGGTTGAATCACTCAAATCTAATTAGGATTTGTCAAATTTAAACTGACTTCATTCTGATCTCTTTGTTTTTTTCATTAGGAAATTATGTAACATGTTATAGTTATGTCAGGAAACAGTTTCCTAACTCTAATCAATTAAGAAGTCGTATTCTATAAATACATCGTCGCAGACTCACATTTCAAATGAAGTTTTAAATCACCGACAAATTAAGAAACATTGGTAGACTTCAACCAAAACCGTCATCAAAGTTATCATCTCATTGATAATCTAACTACGTAACATCGGTGGTTGCAAACACTTCGTCTCACTTAACACCAAAATTCATAAAATTTCAATTTTAAATCTTGGTGCGAAACCGAAAAGGCATCTCTCAATTTTCTTAAATTTTCTTTAAAATTAAAAAACCCATTGCCCATTGTTTTCCACCAAAATTAAATATCATTTATATATAGTTTTCGCTTCGTTATCACGCCCAATTCTGACTCCTTGCGTTTAAATTTGTAGGGTTATTACCAAAAACCAAACAAACTCACACACCTTCTTCACCAAACCCCCAAATCTCCATAGCCGTTCTCTCTCTCCGAAATTTCAAACCCTAGAATGAGGAAAGGAGCCAAGCGAAAGGCTCTCCCGGCGGCAACGGAGGCCAAGCCCAAGCCCAAAGCCACCGCCACACGCGCCAAGCGCGTCAAGGCCTCTCAGCCGCAGCCGCAGCCACAGCCACAGCCGAAACCGGAGTACGTGGAGGAGCAGCGAAACCTTCAAGATCTATGGAAGGCGGCGTTCCCGGTCGGCACCGAGTGGGATCGCCTGGACTCACTCTAGATGAGTGAGTCAAAAACCATATCATTTATGATTGATAAGATATTTCTGAGTTTAGAAACTAGCTATGTATGATTTCTCAGTTTTCTTCTCCAAATTGTGAACCATACACTTGAAATGTGCCTTATGCATATCAAGCAGAAGCGTAGGCTGGCGAAGAGAAGCTTAGGGAAGAGAAGGAAGAGAAGAAGAAGCTAATGGACTTCAGGGGAGGTTCTCGCATTCCCAGAAGAACTGCTCCAGCATCCCAGTGTAGTGAGCGGGAGTGGATTTGGGGGTTTACGGATGAGAGCCATTGGAGGAAAGATGAGAGCTTTTGTGTGTGAAGCTCTGGTGTTTGAAGGAGGGGATCAATCTGTTTTGGGCCTTTGGTTGGGCTTGAGCCGGAACTAAAACCATCCTATCTATCACTAGAACCAGCTCAGAATTTCTTAGCGTCTTTAATGGGCAAGCTCCATGATTTCCAGAAGCAATTTCGCAGTTACATGTCTTAATCAAAGGATATGATATTACTTTATCTGATCTCTGAGCTATAAGTTATAACAAAGGCATTGTTGCTTTTACCGACATAAGTCAAAAACTGAGGCTCTTATGCATGCAACCTGATTTAATGAACCATTTTGAGCTTCCATATTAACAATGCCTCAATTTGATGAACTATTTTAAGAAGAATTATCATGGATACAACTTACATATTTTGCTGCCTTTATATTGCGGTGTGTCTATACAGTGTGACAATAACTATGAACTTATTGACCTCATCTTTGGAGAATAATATATATTTTGCCGCCTTTATATTGTGGTGTGTCTATGTATGGATATGTTGTATTAATGTGAGACCAATTCTTTGTTGTGATCTCAGGGGTGCAATATAATATATGTTCCTGATTTCTGAAAATCTCGATAGACACTGCAATATAATATGTTAATGTCTCATCCTTTCTTGTGACCTTCTGATTAAGCATTTTATTTTCAAGAGCTCTTTTTGAAAGGATTTGTCAGAGATGCTAATCCAGTTCTATACTTAAACAAACTTAGAATTCACATTTTGGGCTGGATTGAGACTGTCATGATTATGAGCTAGTTGCTCTTATGTACAATAATATCCCAAAAGGCCAAGCTATTTTACTCTCTTTTTTTAGTAATTTTCTGTAAGAAGTTCTGATGCATGCCTATTACTTTTGGTTGCAGAGACTACACTTGCTTTGCTTAGGCATCCTGATTATTGCATCTCTGGGTATTCATCGGTAAGTTCAAGATCCTTCCCTAGAGTACTTGGTATATGTACACAGGTGAATGGATAAATTTGGTGCACCAGTCTTGTTGACAACTAATCAAGGTGGAACTTAGGAAGAGATTATAGATTTATAGTGTAATCAACATTTCCTTTTCTCTCTCAAGATAATTGTCACGAAAAATTATGAGATAAGGCACACACACACACATCGGTAGCAATAACCAATCGTATTAACTTGTTAAAGGGTGATACTGAGCACATATGCAAGGGTTTCCAAATACCTGATATGCAACTCTCTTTAGAAACTGAGAAAGGAGGGGGTTTCATCTACATTCATAAAGAAATGGGATTCAGTGTCTAGCTGGTGTTGCTATGTTATACTGTCATATGAGTTTGTATCCTTTATGGACATATAAATCAGAGTAATTCCTTCTAGTGAACTTATAATTTACCTAAGAAAAAAAAATTTGAAGAGCAGCTTCCAGGTCTTATGCAGATCATGATGTAAGCTTTTTATATTGTCTTTTCAACTTAAAAACGAGGGAGGTGAAGGGTGTGGCGAGGCAATGCACACTACAGTTATCTAATGATGTAATAGTTAATGTTCTTACTTTCATTTTCAGTCTAGAAAAACTGGAACATAGCATAGGTGCTCGACAAACTAGTGTAACAAGAGATAGTTTGTGCATGCACACATCTTTATTGAATGGAGTTTGTCATGGAGTACTTGAATATATGGATCGAAACAGAAAATGTAACTACTTTTAGAAATAAGGAATATAACTTCTGGCATACTTGTAGGTGTCTCTGAAGCGAAGCATAGAGGATGCAGAGAAAGGCTTCAATCAACTTTCTATTGAAGAAAGGGGTAAATTTGATGAAGAGACACTTGTAAACGTGAACAGCATAAGAAAGCGGAGCACAACAAGCCAGAGATCTAATGGATTCCGCAATGAATACATAGTGGTAAGGTCAACTAAGATAACCTGTCTTAAAATACATGACCAGTTTTTGGTGTCGGTAGTTTTTGTTCAATCCAAGAATATTCTGGTATTGATGCCGTGATTGCCTATCATGCAAGCTGGATAATGTGCGGCCTTTAGTCCTTGCGATTGTGGGCATCATGCATTAGCATCACTGTAAAGCCTACTTGCATCTTGATTCACTTTGATTGGCTATCTTTTTGTTTCGTGTTTCCCGTTTCCCAAAAGATTAAACAAATGCAACTTGGGTTTGATCATCCTCTTACCACACAACCAACATCCTCTGTATAGTATAGTATTTCGTGGTTGTTTCTATGCCTATATACGTACATGACAAACTCATGGAAGGAACTGTACCATTGGTTTGGTTTTAAGAAGAAATATCGTGGTTACAACTTACAAGATAGATAGGAATACGTATTGATCTCATTTTTTGACAATAAAACTTATTTTGCTGCCTTCATATTGCTGTGCGTCTATACAGTGTGACAATAACTATGAACTTATTGACCTCATCTTTGGAGAATAATATATATTTTGCCGCCTTTATATTGTGGTTTGTCTATGTATGGATATGTTGTGTTAATGTGAGAACCAATTCTTTATTGTGATCTCAGGGGTGCAATATAACATGTTCCTGATTTCTGAAAATCTCGATAGACACTGCAATATAATATGTTAATGTTTCACCTTTTCTCGTCTTTTTGATATAATGAATATTCATTTCCTGACTATGAATTTCTACCAGATAACAATTTTGGTGGCTGCTGAAGGAGTGCACAAGTTACCTGCAATCAATGGCAGTGGTGACTTGAAGGAAGCACTGCAGAAGCTTGCATCCATTCCCCCAAGCAAATTATTAGTGAGAATTATGGTCTTAGTTCTAGTTGTAACTTGTAAGTTTGTCCACTTGAATTGTGCTTGATATATATTTTTTCTTGCGGGCAATAGAGGTGTTGTGGACTCCTCAGAATGAAAATGACACTCTATCTGAGCGTGAACTACTTGAAGATTACCCACTTCTGAGGCCTTTATGAGATAACATTTGGACTACCCTACACTAGGCAACAAGAGGCATGAAGTTATTTAGAGGATGTGTCTGAGATGTACAGAAATAATACGAGTGTAATACAAAGATGTATGTATATTTTGCTTAGAGTAGTTTCACCACGTTACTGTAATCGCCTGTACGTGTGGTGCAATTTGTTCTCACTGAGACTAATATGTACTTGAATGTGATTATTTGTCATCTTCAATTTTTTGGTTTATAGGTTGAAATTCTGGACATCCGTTGCTTTCGATAAATACCCTACACTACAACATCACTGAAATTTCCTTAGCCTTCTGTCTTCTTTTTAACTACGAGTCGGTTTTTCTCTGGAAAATTGAGGAAGACTTGGAAGTCAAGCCATCCTATGTCTAATTTCTGGAAAATTGCGGAAGACTTGGAAGTCAAGCTATCCTATCTATCACAAGAACCAGCTCAGAATTCCTTAGCCCCTCTAATGGGCAATTATAGTCATGCATAGTCATGCAACGACCACACATCTCATGGTAGCCTTGAAGAAAACAGCCTTCTGCAGCTGGGGAAGACTTCATAGTCATGCAACAACCACACATCTCATGGTAGTCTCTTTCCACAGTAACATTGAAAGTGACCAATTCCATCACCAAAATATCATTACCCATCTTGGCGTATATGAAGGGGTATCCTCATGTCACCTCATCTTCTTCAAACGGATGACATAACTCAAATTACGTTTGAACACAGAGCCTAGCTTCCAGTGTGACTGACTCTCATGGTCCTTGTAGGGCCGGCCAAAGTCTTCAGCATTCCATCATAATATTTCTAGTGGTTACAAATCTCAGAGGAGCTAATGAGTTATCCTCTTTCACCTTATAAAAGCCAACGTAACCATTAAGAATTCTTCACATAACCACCAAGTTTTCTGCTAATCCAAAATGAAAACTGATCAGCTTCATTTCTTCCTTTTCTTTGTCTCGCTCTGTGTTAGTATCATCATCAACCCTGTAGTCCATAGCAAGTGTATACCAGACCAGCAACAATCATTGCTCCATTTCAAGAGCGACCTCTTATTTAATGCCTCTCTTTCCACCAAGCTTATTACCTGGAACTCAAGCACCGATTGTTGTTCTTGGGTCGGCGTTACTTGCAGCACCAATGACAGTGTTCTGGGCCTTGACATCAGCAGTGAATCTATCTCAGGTGGTTTTGACAATTCTAGCCGTATCTTCCATCTTCAAAATCTTCAAAGCCTCAATTTGGCAGACAACCACCTTGGCGACGGCTCATCAATTCCATCAGCATTCGGGAAGCTCTTGAACTTGAGGTATCTGAATTTATCTTACAATTATTATTCAGGGAAAATTCCAATTGAGATATCACGCTTGACGAGGATGGTAGTTCTTGATATTTCTTGGTGTTATTCCTTCACTGAGGCTGAGCGGGTTCCCCTTGAGATCCCAACTTTACACATGCTGGTAGAGAACCTCACAGAGCTTAGAGAGTTGCACCTTGACTCTGTCCAAATATCAGCAGGGGGGAGTGAGTGGTGCCAAGCCATATCATCTTCCCTTCCCAACCTTAGGGTGTTGAGCTTGTCCGGTTGTAATCTTTCTGGCCCTTTCCACGATTCTCTTGCTAAGCTCCAGTCCCTCTCTGTGATTCAATTGGACTGGAACAACATCTCTGCTCCAGTTCCGACATTCTTTGCCAACTTTTCAAACCTGACATCCCTGGATCTCGCAGATTGTAATCTGCAGGGAAAATTTCCTAAAGAAATCTTTCAGTTACCTTCTCTCCGTAAGATTAGCCTTTCCGAAAATGAAAACCTTGATGGTTCCTTGCCAGAATTCTCAAAAAATGGATCTCTTCAGGACCTGGATCTATGGAGGACTAATTTTTCAGGGGTATTACCAAACTCTATTGGCAACCTCAAGATGCTGTCCGTAATTGATATCGGATTCTGTAATTTCACAGGATCAATCCCCAGGTCGATGGCAAACCTTACGCAATTGGTTTCCATAGACCTCTCTGCAAATGGTTTAACAGGTAATATTAATTGCATCCCCTGGCAAAACTTTTCTAACCTGTCATTTCTCGGCTTCGTGCAAATATGCTCAATGGGAATATTCCATCAGCTCTGTTTTCTCTTCCCTTGCTAGAGACTCTGTAACTTTCTTCTAACCAATTTTCTGGTCATTTTCCTGAAATTTCTAATATCTCATCATACTTTCTCAAATATCTTTATTTGAGTGTAAATAATCTGGAAGGGCCAATACCCATGTCTATCTTTGACTTTCAGGGTCTTGTTAGTCTTAATATTTCTTCAAACAATTTCAGTGGCTCATTTCTTCTGGATAGTCTTCAACATCTCAGGAATCTTTCTGATCTTGATCTTTCACACAATAGCTTGTCTCTTAGCCATGATGCTACCAATTACTCACGCTCTTATTTTCCTTGATTTGAATACTTGGGGTTGTCTTCACTGAAGTTAAGAACATTCCCTCATTTCCTGAGAAATCAATCTGAGTTGCAAGAGTTGGATCTTTCGGATAACCAAATACAGGGCAATATACCCAACTGGATTTGGAGGTTCAAGTACCTAAATCTTTCATGCAACTCTCTAGAAACTCTTGAAGGTCCTACAATCAATCTCACTTCTTTGTCATTCCTTGACCTTCATTCTAACCAGCTCCATGGGAAAATCCCAATTTCATCGTCACCTAACATGTATTATCTAGATTACTCTAGGAATAACTTCAGCACTAACATACCGACTGCCATTGGAGATATGCTTCTTAACATCCGATACTTCTCTCTCGCAAGCAACAACCTACAAGGGATCATTCCAGGATCAATATGCAATTCACATAACCTTGAGGTTCTTGATATGTCCCATAATTCCTTGAGTGGAACGGTTCCTCACTGCTTGACTACAATGAGCACCCTTTCAGTACTGAAGCTAAGGAGAAACAAACTTCGAAATGTAGCCAAGTTGTCTCGCAATTGCAGTTTGCAAACACTAGACATTAGTGATAATCAGATACAAGGTCAGTTGCCAAAATCACTTGTCAACTGTCCGCAGTTACAAGTTATAAGCGTTGGAAAGAATCAAATAACAGGTCCATTTCCATGCTTTTTGAAGATCATATCTACCTTGCGTGTCATAGTCTTGCAATCCAATAAGTTTTATGGAGGCGTTGGATGTCCCAAGACTAATGGCACTTGGCCATTCCTTCAAATTATAGACCTAGCTCACAAAAATTTTAGTGGAAATGTACCAGGTAGAGTTTTGACAACTTGGAGAGCAATGATGGCTAATGAAGATGATGCCCCATCAAAGCTCAATTACCTTCAATTTCAAGATGATGAAACTATTACGATTTATTATCAGGATACAGTGACTGTTACCAACAAAGGCCAAGAGATGGAGTTGGAAAAAATACTTACAATCTTCACCTCCATTGACTTCTCAAACAACAAGTTCACTGGATCTATACCCGATGAAATCAGAAAACTCAAATCACTACATGTCCTCGACTTCTCAAACAATGCTTTCACAGGTGCAATTCCATCAGCATTAAGCAACTTGAGCCAGCTAGAGTTTTTAGACCTCTCACAGAACACATTGAGTGGTCAAATTCCAGTACAGCTTACAAAACTCACTTTCCTTTCATTCTTGAATCTCTCAAACAATCAACTGGAGGGCAGAATTTCGAGCAGTAATCAATTTCCAACATTTCCAAAATCTTGCTTTGAAGGAAACAAAGGTTTGTTCGGGCCTCCCTTGACCGAAGAAAACAAAACAAGGTTGTCAACTCCGGAACCAGAAAAAAGTCATCCAAATTCTTGAGATGAGATTGATTGGAATGTTATCAGTGTTGAGATTGGATTCACATGTGGGTTCGAAATTGCTGTCGGATCACTTTTGTTTTGCATGAGATGGAGGATATGGTATTACAGAACTATGTATAGAATTCTTGTGAGGGTATTTCCTCAAGTGGAACAGAGGTTTGGCCGTCACAAAAGACATGTGTACATAGGCGAAAGGTATTGAAGAAAGTTGGGATTATTCTCAATCGCAATACACACAGCTCAGTTGTTGGCTAGTAAGGAATAAGGTATGTGTTCAACTTTGCTTCAAACTGTTCAACTTTCCTTTTCTTTTTCTTGGGAAACTTTTGCAAGTAGAAAATAGTTATTTCAACTTATTGTCTCCTTTCTTTGTGTAGCATTGTATCTAAGGCCTTTGCCATGGAAATCTGCTTGAAGAAGTAATCAGCCTTTTGAATATAGTGAAGACAACTTTTTCTATGCAACCACATCCTATGGAACTGAAGCATGCATGAAGAGAACTGTCTTTGTCTTGCTCCTGATGCTAACCTCATTAGAGATGTCAGAGAAGAATAAGTCTCAAACAAACTGTGTTAGACTGTTATGGAGAGTACACACAATAGAAAGTACTCAACTCGAGAATGTGATAGCTTTTTCTCTTGACAAGCCATAGGTACTGCACTTTAACATCTACTAATAATTGTTTAGTCTGTTAGAATTTGTTAGGGTTGTGTTTGATAAAGTAGTTTGGGGTTCACATCCAAAACCAATTGGCAATGGATGGAGTGACCCAAACCCTTATAAACCACAGGCAAGGTCCCATTTTCCCCGATGTGGGATATATCTCAACACGCCCCCGCACGTGTGGCGAATCTTCAAGTCTAACACGTGGACAACATTTGGGGTTGACGTGGAGTTCGTGTGGCCTTTAGGCTTCACACGTGGACGTGGGTAACCCGCTCTGATACCATGATAAAGTAGTCTGGGGTTCACATCCAAAACCAATTGGCAATGGATGGAGTGGCCCTAACCCTTATAAACCACAGGCAAGGTCTCATTTTCCCCGATGTGGGATATATCTCAACAGTGTTTCACTAATAGTGTCATTTGATTTCAGATTAATAAAACTTCTCTGAAGCAGCTCAATCTGTTCCAGAGGTACTTTTCAACTCAGCTTTAATTTTGTTATTAAAATTAATCAGTTTAATTATGTTTTGCATTTATGGATTCTGTGGCCATTTGGTTGAAATAACAGGGAGGATTTCATAGATGAAAGCTTTTGAAATGTTAAGGTGTGAAATATAATGCCATCACTTATTTCATATACGATGATAGTGAACAAATGCTTGAATCCATTCTTGATGATTCCATGGAATATGAAAAGAGAAAGAAAGCAAGAAGATGATATGGCACACAGGGATAGATATGATTACGCACCACCATAAAAGTAGAGACAGTTACAAGCATTCACTACAGTTTAAATCCCAATATAAACCACACACAGTCTTAAGCCTTGTGATCTAATTATCTAATCTCCCAAACTCTTCCTCTTCTTCTTCCTCTTCGTCTTAAACCCATCTCAATCTTATGCTGCAGAGAATGTGAGTGTGACTCTCTACCACGAGACGCTGTGTCCCTTGGGGCAACGCTTGGCTCAATTTCGATGGCTCCTTCGCCTGCCAGGTCAGCTTTCTCATCCCCACAATCGGCTCCCCTTCTTTTCTTTTCAGCTACTCACTCAGCTTCTTCCAGCTGCTAGCTACCTCATTTCTCTGTTTTATCTCTCGACGACGTCCTTATCTTTCCATTTTTTAAATTAAATGTCCTTGTGTTAATCTTATTTACAATTTTACCTATGTACTTATAGAATTTACATATTCAAATATTGAATCACTGAAATGTCCAGCTAGTTTAATTAAACGGCATAATCACACATCACCAGAGAAAGTGTATTTGTGAAGTTCAGAAGTAAAAGGTGATAATGAGATGTACTAAAACTGGGGGAGTGTTCATGCAAATTTGTTTAGTAAAGGTTATGTGAAAATTCTGTGAAATAATTAAGGGTTGTTTGAATTTTACTATACCAGTAAGTTTTGTAGCTCAATGATTATTCTTTTAACCCCTTTTGTGTTGTTTGCTCAACACAATTGAGGCCTGCACCATCACCATCTATCCTAATGTGGTAAAGCTTGTCAATGCCTCTAGGAAATGATTTTACAAACTTTATCCCAAACATGTGCAGAGGACGCTTAAAACTTTGGTTTGGTTATTAACTACGGTGGATTAATTCTGATGCAGAATTGGCATTTTAGATTCATCCACTGCGTTGAGCGGCTTACATTGCAGAACAAGCACGAAAAATGGGCCGATTACTTTGAAATGTTGAAGTTAGGGACTGTTCCTATCTATTGCTACGACATTGGATATGGCAATCAGGTCAGTTCATTTTCAGTCTGACTTTGTTCTTGATATTTTTGAACAATTTCATCATGTGAGCCTTGACAAAATTAATCTTCATGGATTGGCAATTTGGCATTGATGCATAGATTGAAACAAAATATGCAAAGGAAACTGCTAAGCTTAATCCACCACATAGATTGGTGCCATGGCTGGTTGTCAATAATAAACCACTTGCAGAGGTTAGTCTCTCAATAATCACATTTTGGATTGCTTATTACCTCAATCTTTGTCCCGCTGATGACCAATTTTGTCCATGTAGAACTATGATAAATTCATGACCGAATCAATTGTGATGGTCCTAGAGGAGGGGGGTGAATAGGCCTTTCTTTTAATTTTTGATAACTTCAGTATCTGAGGATAGCAATAGCGAGTGCTATCCCAGATTCACAGTATACAAGAATGCAGAAAGCCCTCCTCCCGTGCTTCAATCCCTCCAAAGGGCACGCTCCATCTCGAACTAGGTAAGGAGAAATCGGTATTTGAAATTTTAGGGCTTTATTGTGTGTTTGTGTTCGATTGACGTGGTTAGGCTTAGAATTGGAGTTTGTGGTAGTTAGGAATATTGTAGAGGAGGTTGAGAGGAAGATGCTGCCAAATTTTGGTGAGCATCGGAGGTCGCCGGAGTTGGTCGCCGCCGCCGCCGAGAAAATGTTGTTGGTGGGGAAAATATGAGGAGTTTAATGGAATAAGTTTTAGAATTTTTGGAGGAGTTTTGGATAGGTTTAAGAATTGTTGAAGTTTGGTATTTTTGACGGATTATTAATTTAGAATCCGGCCATTGGATTTTATTTGGTGGAAGGTGAATTTGAGGATATCGGTAGTTTTGTGGAGTTTTGAGGTTGGCAGTGGATTCAAGATTTTTGGAGTGTTAGGCTTGGTATGGAGGCTTGTGGTTTGAAGTAAGATAGGGGTCGGCAGAGGGTGGTTGTTGGAGGCCTGTGGTTTGAAGTAAACGACGGAAGTCCCTGATCGTGGTTACGGGTCAGGTCCCCAATCTGTGTCCAGATTTTGCCACTGATTTTAGATTAATATAATTGCCCATGTAATATTTACTGTAGCTTTATGTATTTTTACCATATTGATTGGATTTTTTTTTCTGAACATTTTTTAACGACGTTAGTATCGGTGTTTATGTCATGCAGCTGACTGAATTAAATGAATGATTGTGATTGGTTAGTGACTATTAATTCACATGCACCTTGGTGCATTGAAGAACTTTCATATTCGCACTCAAAATTGTCAGTTTGATATGTTCAAACTTGACCTTTAAACGAACCAATATAAAGAGCGACATGGTCCTAGGGATTCAACTACCTTCACATGCAGACATTCATAATTCCCTTGATCGACGTCATGGATTCATCATGACGTCTCATTCTCCAGCAAAAACAAGGAAACATTATTTGCTTCTGGTAGAGAACTTTCCCAGTGATAGTAGGAGTACTTCCTGAACCACTTTAAAGTCTTCCATAGATAGAGCTTAGTCCTTTTAGACCATTTCTAATTAGAAACGTAGGACTGACAAATCTTATTACCATCTTGATCGAATGGAGATAAAGTATATTCAGTAATGCTTCAAGTTTTAGATTTATGTAGTGTGTGCGTAATTGCTTTATTAGGATTGCTTAGGAAATTATCAAAGTATCAAATTCAAGAGATTTAGGAATGACCCAAACTTGTGTTTGACAAAGAGAAACTATCAAGGATGCATCCACAAGGACAGTGGCGGAGCCATAAATTCATCGTGGGGGGGGGGGGGTGGTGTTCACATATAACGTAGCGCTTGATTCAGAATTTTCTGGAGTTTTTCTTTTATTCGTAAATCATTTGTCTAAAGTTTTCTACATGAACGCCTTGTTCATCTACAATAAAAAAAAACTCATATAAAAAATATGTACTCAATCAAAATCATTGAAATAAATAAGAAAGAATAAAACATTGATACAGTAATGAACATTGAATACCCTAATATATAAGAGAAGTCTGTGACAAAAAATATAGAGGGGACGTCTCTAGTGAGTCTAGTCCTAATATGAATATAATTCTTTATTTAATATTATTTTAACTTTTTATCTTATTTTATATTAATTTTGATTTTTATTGTATTTTTATATATAAAAGAAGATCATCACGTGGGTGTGGAAAACGTGAGAGGTATAGTGTGGACTCTCACTATACATATACATATTATTGGTTGATCTGACTCTAAGGGAGGTTTACCTCTATATATATACATATTATTATAATAATTTAATTAAAAACGTACATATTCAGACAGAACCTGAGAAAAACCTGACAAGGAGCCGAACCCCATTAGGACTGAATATACCTCCGCCCTCCACAAGGCATATCATCCATGTTTGACATGTCTCACTTTGACCAATTACAACTATAACTTTAATTAGCATGAGATAATGTCATAGCCTAGAAGCACATGCATATAGTTTTTGAACAAGGTTCTATCAGACAATTCGCATTCGACCCTTCAAATTGATTAGTAAGTCAACAAAATTATTGACAATATTACAATTAACAGTATCATGTTACAATTAACATGATTTGATACTATTAAATAGCTATGAAGGCATTTTTCATATAAATTAGCGTAATTGCGTAAGCGTGAAATAGATATGTACGCGTGTTAATTTCCACACAATTTAATTAAGTACCTTCTTGCTTCAATTTGAGAATCACTACTAGGACAAGTACTTTAGCCGACAAAAAATTTTCGTCGGCCTGTTATCCTAATTCGTCGGCTAAAACCTTAGCCGACGAGCCTTCGTCGGCTATAGTGTCGTCGGGAAAGGGTCGTCGGTGATGGCTTTAGCCGACGAATCTAAAGACCGTCGTCGGCTATTGTCCGACTTTAGCCGACGAACTATTTTTTTGTCGGCTATTGTTCCAGACTTTAGTCGACGACGTCCTGTGTCGTCGTCTATACTCTCAGACTTAAGCCGACGAACAGAATATTCGTCGGCTTTACTCACAGACTTTAGCCGACGGAACAAAGATATTCGTCGGCTTAAGTATATAATTAAAATATTTAAAAATAACTATAGCCGACGACATAGAGTCTGTTTCGTCGGCTTTAGTAGTGTTTAGCCGACGAAACATGCCATAATTCGTCGGCTAAACCCTTTGGAAAAAAAAAATTATAGGCGACGAATTGTGGCATGTTTCGTCGGCTATAACGCCATTCCAGTAAAAAAAAATACACGAAATTCTTAAATTACCATTCCAAGCAAGCTGCAAAATACACCAAAACAATTCCATATATATAACCAACAAGAAGCACATAAAACTATATAAGGTATCAACTACACAAAATCTAGATTGTCTAAATCAATATCCGAATCTCGGACCTGCTGGTGAGGAGATTGCATGGGCGGCAAAGGTAACTCTATAGGCGCAGGCATGGGCGGAGGTGGAAGTCCCTGTTGCTGGGCAGCTGTAAAATCCTGAAAGTACTGGAACATCTGCTGCTGCTGGGCCTGCTGGGCAGCATGTAGGGCTCTAGTAAAGGCTCTATATTCGGCGATCTGGGCGGCATGAGCGGCAGCCTGAGCAGCATGAGCGGCAGCCTGAGCGGCTTACTGTTCCCGTAGTCTCTCAACTTCTGACTCTAGCTGAGTCCTCCTGCTGTTGGTCGAGGCTGCCTTTCGTTGAAATCCTGGAGTGGTCTTCAGGACCCCCTGGCCCTTCTTTCTTAGACCCCGGCAGTAGAAGTTGTTTTCTCGCGGTGGGAAGGCTGTGCCCATGATCCTCGCCCCAACCCTCGGATCTGAAGTGTCGATCCGGGAAATAGCTTCGGACATCTCTTCCTCCTGCGTGTCCGGCCATGTCTCCCTCACTATAGCACTCATCACCTCGTCACTAGCCTCCCTCATCTTTGCCTAATTGGATAGGAAAAAATTATTAATTTATATTTTGACATATATATAAGTAAAATTAAAAATTCCGTAAAAAGGAAAGAGTACTTACTATATCCTCCTGGGAGTCAGGATATGCCCTCTCGTACGTATAGACGTACTGGTTGACCTCTGGATGTTCCTTGGCCGCCTCGTCCATGAAGACAGCGAACGGTATAGAACCGGCATGATGGTTCCTTGTGTTGCGTTGCCGGTTCTGAGCGTTCACCCGGGAAACCGCCTTCAAAGAAAAAAGTAAACTATTAGTAAAATATTTTAAAACGCACGTACTTAATGATAAATTAACTAACTAATTTATTTAAATACCTGTTTACGAGGGTTGTTGAATTCTGATGTCAGAAGCCAACGCCACTCGTACTCTCTGTACTGGAACTCAGCAGGGGTAGCAGAACGTGCGTTCCCGTGCGTAGTCCAATGGGTCCGCAACTTGTTCTTCCACTCCTTGTACCTACAGATACAACAAAAATATTAGAAATATTATTAATATGACATACAGTTTTGTTTTTTCATTAATTTCCTAACGTACTTCCCCCATGCACAAAGTCCACCCAGCTGCTCTTCAAGGGCTCGGGAACCTCAAACCACGCCTGCATTTAACCGTTTATTAGTTTAGTTTTTCTAAAAATCTACAATGTAATACATAATATTATTCAGGCATTTTATAAACTGACCGACATCGCGTTGTGGACCATGTCCTTAACCTCCTGCGGGACCTCGCCCCAGTCTGACCACAACATAGGGACTCTATCCCTAATGAGCGCTCCCACGCGGCCGGAGTACGTCCTCGACTTCCCGCCCGATACTACGTCGCCATCCCCGTCAGTACCAATGACAATCCTCCCTAAGGTACCGACGATCTTCTCGAGAGCCTTCCCTGTGACGGGGCCTCTCTTCTTTTTTGCCGGCTTCACTCCGACGGTGCCTATCACATGATAAACCAAATTGATTATTAAAATCGGAGAATTATAAGAAAACACATCATTCATCTTTCATTACCTGAGGGCGAGGAGGCGGACGCGACGAATTCCGCCTCCGATGATGATACCCTCGAGGAAATAAGAGACCTATCAAAAGGCACGAACCGGTACGCCGCTGATGGAGCCACTGGCGGGGGCAGTGGATAAATCGGCGTCCCTGAGTCATCGACTACAGGTATGGCCGGTATCATCCGCGGAAGGAATAGGTGAGGCGGCGGCATCTGTACCCCAAATGACCCACTATCCGAAGAAGTAGGAGCTGGAGTGGGCGCCCGGTGTATCTTAGGCATACGGGGTGCAGACACCTCCATCTGAGGCTGAGCAAATAACTGCCTCGAGGAATGAGGGAAGCCCCGCTACCTCAATGAAGGGGGCACCTCCGGCTGCCTCTGCGCCGTCTGCAGAAGGCTTGCATGTCTAGCTGTCATGAGGCCCTGAAACGACGTTTGAGGGTTGCTAGAGGTTCCCTCAGACGATACGGACCTTTGGCCCTTCGAACCCTTCGTCGATCTAATATTACCGCTCATCCTATTTAAAATATTAATTTGAATCAAGGCCACAAAATCAAAAAATGCAAACTCATTTAAAAAATGTAAAAAATATATATACACTTCCTAAATACTAATTTTCACTTCCTAAATTTTACACATATACACTTCCTAAATATACACTTCATAAATAAAAATATACAATTCAAAATACAAAACAAATATATACATTTCCTAAATACTAAATACAAATATACACTTATTAAATAACAATATACACTTCCTAAATACAAATATACACTTCCTAACAACACCACAACAATGCAATTAACCGGAAAATAAAAGCAAACACAAAATAAAATTACTAAAGCTCAAAAATGTACTCGAGGAGGAGGAGGAGGAGGAGGAGGCCGAGACCGGGAGAGGGAGAGGGAGAGGAGGCGGAGGCCGGGCGGAGAGGGAGAGGGACCGGAGGCCGGGCGGAGAGGGAGAGGGAGCGGAGGAGGAGGAGGCCGGGCGGAGAGGGAGAGAGAGCAGAGGCCGAGACCGGGAGAGTGAGCGGAGGCGGAGGAGGGGAAATTCGGAGAGGGAGAGGAAAAGGAGGCTAGGGTTTACAACCAGTCGAGCGGGGTTATACCCGAACACTTTAGCCGACGAAAAAATTATTTCGTCGGCTAAAGGTAATAATTTCGTCGGCTAACATAACACTTTAGCCGACGAAATAATTATTTCGTCGGCTATAACCTTTTAAATTCGTCGGCTTTATAACTTTTTATACATTCGTCAAACTGTGACTGCTGTTCGTGATGATCAAACTTTAGAACGAAAATCCGACCGTCAGATCTGACCATCATGATAAAATACATGTATGGGAAAAAATTCAACTTGATCCGACAAGATTAAGGGCTCGATCCGGACGGTCAATCCGTTAAGTCAAACCTCTAAACGCACGGAAAAGGTCATTGGACTGTCTAAATTACGTATTTTGGCCAGACCTTCAACTGAAAATATTTTCAAATCGATGAGACACAATAAGTCGTATAAAAATTTTATGCAAAATAACCACCGAAGATAGGGCTACCCATAGGGAGAAAGAATGGAAAATTGCATTGACCGCAACTATCGGCACCGAGACATGACCGGAATACCGTGATTTTTCAACCGTAGACGTATTTTACCATTCTGGTCATGTCTTATTTCACGACTTTTTTACGTTTGAAGGTTCTACGTATAATTTGTTTTTGAAACGGAACATTTACTTAACACTTGGTAAACAAGTTATACAACATTAGTACGCATGTTGTGATTGTGATGATCAAACTTGAGAAAAGGAAATCCGACGGTCAGATCTGACCATCATGATAAAATACATGTATGGGAAAAAATTCAACTTGATCTGACAAGGTTAAGTGCTCGATCCGGACGGTCAATCCCGTAAGTCAAACCCTTAAACGCATGGAAAAGGTCGTTGGACCGTCTAAATTTCGTATTTTGGCCGGACCTTCAACTGAAAATATTTTCAAATCGATGAGACACAATAAGTCGTATAAAAATTTTACGCAAAATAACCACCGAAGATAGGGCTATAGTATGTAACAGAAAAAGTTTTCGGTTTAGCCGACGAAATACCCTAATATTTCGTCGGCTATAAGTTCTTTTAGCCGACGACGTCTAGTATTTTTCGTCGGCTATAGTATGTAATAAAAAATAATAATAATAAAGCCGACGAAATACCCTAATTTTTCGTCGGCTATAGTATGTAAATGTAAAAAAAATAATAAAGCCGACGAAATATTAGGGTATTTCGTCGGCTATAAGTTCTTTTAGCCGACGACGTCTAGTATTTTTCGTCGGCTATAGTATGTAATAAAAAAAAAAATTAATAAAGCCGACGAAATATTAGGGTATTTCGTCGGCTATAAGTTCTTTTAGCCGACGACTTCTAGTATTTTTCGTTGGCTAAGACTGGTTTAGCCAACGACTTTTAATATAATTCGTCGGCTAATATGGTTAAGGCCGACGAATTATGTTGTATTTCGTCAGCTTAAGTAAAAAAATACAAACCCTAAAACAGAAGGTTTAAACCATACTAATTTTCTGTTCATATATCACCAAAATTCATATAAAATAACAGAAATATGAATTCAACATATGTAAACTAGAAATTAAGGTAATACAATCTTTTTTATTACAAATTAATGTATTACATCCAAAGAAATTAAAACTAAGGCTCGTAATCGGAATCATCCGATGAGTCTTCTTCGGTGTCAGAACTAATTTCTGGTAATCTATGCCTTTCCTCATCGCCAGAGTCTTCGTCTGTTTCTTGATTTGGATCAACATCAATAAGCCTTGGCTCTTCATCACGAATTCGCACCGAACGACCCGCTTTAAAATTATTAAGGCGAACGGTAGAGGAGTTAGGAATACCTATTGCATTGGGCTCTTGATACGCAACATATATATTTATAACGCTGCTAGCTAATTATTAATGAAATTTCATGCCATATATAAAATCTCAATTCATTTAGTATATATTCTACGTACTACAACTAATTAATAACAAATTAATTAACACACACACACATATATATATATATATATACTTAATAATTACATAACAATATTATACATATATATATCTACATCATCACAAAATCATCATTGTGGTATATACCATCAACACAATATTATAAATTACTTAACATATATATATATCTACTACTTATAAACAACTTCATATATATTATATCAAATCATCAACCAAATCGATCAACATATATGTATATATATACATCCAACATACAAAATCAATTAACTCGATCACAATCAAAATCATATATCAACATCATCACAAAATCATCATGAACTCATATATATCATCAACAACTTCATACCATATCAACACAATAATATTATAAATTAATTAACATATATATATATATATCTACTATTTATTAACAACAAATTAATTCATATATATTATCAATTCAAATCATCAACCAAATCGATCAACACATATATATATACATCCAACGTACTCAAAATTAATCAACTCAATCACAATCAAAATCAATAAACTCAATCACACTTAAAATCGATCAACTCAAATAATACTCAATTAATCAACATATATATACATATACGTACCTATATATGGCTCCACAAACTAATTATGGACAGATTTCGACAACACCCAAACTTTTTCTCCCGTTTTTTTCCTAGATGAGCTGCTGCTGTCCAGATCCGCAAATATAAAACACTTTAGCCGACGACATATTAATTTCGTCGGCTAAACTTTTAAATATTTCGTCGGCCATAGTTTGTGAACTTTAGCCGACGAAATAAATTCTTTAGCCGACGAAAATTTTTTTTCGTCGGCTAAAGTTTACCATAGCCGACGAAAATTTAACTTAGCCGATGAAAGAAAATTTCGTCGGCTAAAGTTGACTTTAGCCGACGAAAAATTGCTTCGTCGGCCTGATTTTTTTTTTCGTCGGCTAAAGCCTTTCTTCTGGTAGTGAATGCGACATCAAAAAATAAGGAATAGGGAAACCTGAGAGAAATGGGAATTGAGAACAATGCTTAATTCTTTAATTCGTAGTAGGACTTGGAGTATGTCGAGCTAACATTGCTCTTTTTTTTTTTTTTTTTTGAATTTTTGCTAGTGGCACAATGTCTGTTACTTTAATATAATCATGTTTAGGTTTTAATTAGATTTTAACTCATTAAGCATGAGCATCTTAATCGGGAGTTGCTAGGAATCCGCGTGAAACCTTATGCTGCACTAAGTATGCATGTGGTAAGCTAAGAGCTACAGACAAGTTTCTTGTTTTTGGCTATTTGAATATGCAATATATATATATATATATATATATATATATATATATATATATCATAACCAAAGTCTTCTCAACTCCCCAAAAATGCCATCTTCAACTTTTCATAATAATCAATAACTGGTTTCGCAGTAATCTCATTGCCATCTTCTCTGCGTTACGTTTGAGATATAGCTGCATTAGCCACCAAAACTGACCAAGACGTAGTTCACATTTCAACTATATTCCAACTATACTTCGTTGGCAGTGACAGAACTGACAATAATCATGTAATTGCATTATTTCTACTTATGTAATCAGTTGCTTTACTTTTTCCACATGGAGTCTTCTGATGAACACTATTGTAGATTAACTATGTGTAGTTGTCTAGTGAATGCCACCAATTTCTGACTGACTCTCATGGTCCTTGTAGGGCCGGCCAAAGTCTTCTGCATTCCATCATAATATTTCCAGTGGTTACAAATCTCAGAGTTAATGAGTTATCCTCTTTCACCTTATAAAAGCCAACGTAACCATTAAGAACTCTTCACATAACCACCAAGTTTTCTGCTAATCCAAAATGAAAACTGATCAGCTTCGTTTCTTCCTTTTCTTTGTCTCGCTCTGTGTTACTATCATCATCATCATCCCTGTAGTTAATAGCAAGTGTATACCAGACCAGCAACAATCATTGCTCCATTCCAAGAGCGACCTCTTATTTGATGCCTCTCTTTCCACGAAGCTTATTACCTGGAACTCAAGCACCGATTGTTGTTCTTGGGTCGGCGTTACTTGCAGCACCAATGGAAGTGTTCTGGGCCTTGACATCAGCAGTGAATCTATCTCAGGTGGTTTTGACAATTCTAGCCGTATCTTCCATCTTCAAAATCTTCAAAGCCTCAATTTGGCAGACAACCACCTTGGCGACGGCTCATCAATTCCATCAGCATTCGGGAAGCTCATGAACTTGAGGTATCTGAATTTATCTGAAAATTATTATTCAGGGAAAATTCCCATTGAGATATCACGCTTGACGAGGATGGTAGTTCTTGATATTTCCAGAAGTTACTCATTCCCTAAGGAGAACCTTGAGATCCCAACTTTA
This sequence comes from Fragaria x ananassa, assembly GCA_034370585.1. Classification (NCBI taxonomy): domain Eukaryota; kingdom Viridiplantae; phylum Streptophyta; class Magnoliopsida; order Rosales; family Rosaceae; genus Fragaria; species Fragaria x ananassa. Next base: position 1,831,080 of record CP139753.1, read on the forward strand.
CACATGCTGGTAGAGAACCTCACAGAGCTTAGAGAGTTGCACCTTGACTCTGTCCAAATATCAGCAGGGGGGAGTGAGTGGTGCCAAGCCATATCATCTTCCCTTCCCAACCTTAGGGTGTTGAGCTTGTCCCGATGTAATCTTTCTGGCCCTTTCCACAATTCTCTTGCTAAGCTCCAGTCCCTCTCTGTGATTCAATTGGACTCGAACTACATCTCTGCTCCAGTTCCGACATTCTTTGCCAACTTTTCAAACTTGACATCCCTGGACCTCGCAGATTGTAATCTGCAGGGAACATTTCCGAAAGAAATCTTTCAGTTACCTTCCCTCCGTAAGATTAGCCTTTCCGGAAATGAAAACCTTGATGGTTCTTTGCCAGAATTTCCTAAAAATGGATCTCTTGAGGACCTAATTCTATGGGGGACTAATTTTTCAGGGGTATTACCAAACTCTATTGGCAACCTCAAGATGCTGTCCACAATTGATATCAATGGCTGTAATTTCACAGGATCAATCCCCAAGTCGATGGCAAACCTTACGCAATTGGTTTCCTTGTGGATGGCTGGAAACAAGTTTGAAGGTTCAATTCCGTCATTCAGCGGGGCCAAGAATCTAGAGGAGATAGTCCTCTCTTATAATGGTCTAACAGGTAATATTAATTACATCACCTGGCAAAATTTTTCTAACTTGTCCTATCTCGGCTTAGGTGGAATATTATTTGCATCAATTGATATCAGTGGCTGTAATCTCACAGGATCAATCCCCAAGTCGATGGCAAACCTTACGCAATTGGTTTACATAGACCTCTCTCGAAATGGTCTAACAGGTAATATTAATTGCATCCCCTGACAAAACTTTTCTAACCTGTCCTATCTCGGCTTAGGTGGAATATTAATTGCATCAATTGATATCAGTGGCTGTAATCTCACAGGATCAATCCCCAAGTCGATGGCAAACCTTACGCAATTGGTTTACATAGACCTCTCTTGGAATGGTCTAACAGGTAATATTAATTGCATCCCCTGACAAAACTTTTCTAACCTGTCCTATCTCGGCTTAGGTGGAATATTAATTGCATCAATTGATATCGGTGGCTGTAATTTCACAGGATCAATCCCCAAGTCGATGGCAAACCTTACGCAATTGGTTTACATAGACCTCTTTTGGAATGGTCTAACAGGTAATATTAATTGCATCCCCTGGCAAAACTTTTCTAACCTGTCCTTTCTCTACTTAGCTGGAAATATGCTCAATGGGAATATTCCATCAGCTCTGTTTTCTCTTCCCTTGCTAGAGTCTCTATATCTTTTTGATAACCAATTCTCTGGTCATTTTCCTGAAATTTCTAATATCTCATCATACTTTCTCAAATATCTTGGTTTGAGTAGAAATAATCTGGAAGGGCCAATACCCATGTCTATCTTTGACTTTCAGGGTCTTGTACGTCTTTCTCTTTCTTCAAACAATTTCAGTGGCTCATTTCTTTTAGATAGTCTTCAACATCTCAGAAATCTTTCTTATCTTGATCTTTCACAAAATAGCTTGTCTCTTAGCCATGATGCTACCAATTTCTCACGCTCTTATTTTCCTCGATTTGAATACTTGGGGTTGTCTTCACTGAAGTTAAAAACATTCCCTCATTTCCTGAGAAATCAATCTGAGTTGCAGGAGTTGGATCTTTCGGATAACCAAATACAGGGCAATATACCCAACTGGATTTGGAGGTTCAGGGATCTCGAGCGCCTAAATCTTTCATGTAACTCTCTAGAAACTCTTGAAGGTCCTACAATCAATCTCACTTCTTTGTTATTCCTTGACCTTCATTCTAACCAGCTCCATGGGAAAATCCCAATTTCATCGTCACCTAACATGTATTATCTAGATTACTCTAGGAATAACTTCAGCACTAACATACCGACTGCCATTGGAGATATGCTTCTTAACATCCAATACTTCTCTCTCGCAAGCAACAACCTACAAGGGATCATTCCAGGATCAATATGCAATTCACATAAGCTTGAGGTTCTTGATATGTCCAATAATTCCTTGAGTGGAACGGTTCCTCACTGCTTGACTACAATGAGCACCCTTTCAGTACTGAAGCTAAGGAGAAACAATCTTAGAAATGTAGACATATTGTCTCATAATTGCAGCCTGCGAACTCTAGACATCAGTGAAAATCAGATACATGGTCAGTTTCTAAAATCACTCATCAAATGCCCACATTTGAAGATTTTGAACCTTGGAAATAATCAAATAACACATCCATTTCCGTGCTTTTTGAACAACATATCCACCTTGCGTGTTCTTGTCTTGCGATCCAATAAATTTTATGGAGGTATCGGATGTCCCAATACTAATGGCACATGGCGAATGCTTCAAATTATAGACCTAGCTGACAACAATCTCAGTGGAAATGTACCAGGGAGAGATTTGACAACTTGGCAAGCAATGATGACAGATGAAGATGGTGCCCCATCAAAACTCAATCACCTTCCATTTCAAGACAGTCAAACTGCAGGTAATTATTATCAAGATTCAATAACAGTTACCAACAAAGGTCAAGAGATGGAGATAGCAAGAAGTCTTACTGTCTTCACTTCAATTGACCTCTCATGCAACAACTTTACTGGATCAATACCGGAGGAAATTGGGGACCTCAAAGCAGTAGTTGTTCTCAACTTGTCAAGTAATGCTTTCACAGGTGCAATTCCACCATCGTTAAGCAACTTGAGGGAGCTAGAGTCTTTAGACCTCTCACAGAACACTCTGAGCGGTCAAATTCCACCACAGCTTACAGAACTCACTTTCCTTTCAGTCTTGAATCTCTCACATAATCAACTGGTCGGTAGGATTCCGAACAGTAATCAGTTTCCAACATTTCCAGATTCTTCATTTGAAGGCAACAAAGATTTATTCCGGCCTCCTTTGACTGAAGATAACACAACAAGGTTGTCACCTCCGGCATCGAAGAAAAGCTCTCCAAATTCTGCAAATGAGATTGATTGGGATATTATCAGTGTTGAGATTGGGTTTACATGCGGGTTTGGTGTTGCCATCGGATCACTTTTCTTTTGCAAGAAATGGAGGAAATGGTATTACAGAGCTATGTATAGCATCCTTGGGAAGATATTTCCTCGGCTAGAACAAAGATTTGGTCGCCACAGAAGACATGTTTATATAGGTCAAAGGTACCGGAGACGTTGAAATGATCTTGAACAACAATGCACCAAGTCTGGTTAGCCAACAAGGAATAAGGGGTGCAATTTTTGTGCTTCTTTCTTGTGCATCTTTCATGTATGTTGAGCTGGCTTGTTCATCTTCTAATAAATCTGTGGCAAACTTCTATATATGTGCATGTGAGTGTGATATGTGAAAGAAATGTGCTCTAGTTGTCAAGTTTGTTCTCATTATCAAGTCGTGCATACTCCAATAACTTCTCAAATTATAGGTTCAAAACTCTGTGAGGTATTTGATCGAACACATGTGATATCAAACAATGATCAAATGTACCTGGCAGATTCAAACCTAGGGACGAAGATCACGATTATGGGCTTTGCTTGCATTTCTTGTTCGCCCTGTAAATTTGGGGGAAATGTGGGAAAACTGTTAGGGTTTATATGATCAAGGACCTTGACAAGGTTAAAAGGCAGAGTTTTGAGAAAGGGCGTACCTTTGTTTGGTTCATCAACGTCCATGTTAGTTTCAAACCCTCAAAATCTGTCACTTCCGATTTCGATTTGAATACCCAAAGATTGACCCGAACCGACCCGGTCGTGGATGTCAGATGCTGTTGCCACTTGTTGTTACAAATTACTTTTGCCACAAGAAAATTAAGTGACAAAATACTGTAATGGTGTGATCCTCCAGAAAATTTTAGTAGATTATCACACAAGTCAGTGAAGTCACCTGCATTACTCTGCTCGATCACGACCGGCACTACGGTTTATGGGAAATTTCCAAGTCGTTGGTTGTTCTATTGGTGAATAATCCTCTTATGTTCGTTGATAAGACTTAGTCTTTAGATCTAGAATGTCTTTAAAGAAACCGTGTGATTTCCATTAAAACGATATCTTATTTTTTAGACGTGAAATGTCTCTAAATAAACCATGTGATTAGTTTTGATTAAAGGAAAAAAAAATATACTAGTGGGCAATTTCAATGCATAAAATTATATGTTGGAAAAGACTTGCGAGTCATGCCAGCCAGCCAGCCATGCTCAAATCTCATAGAGGTTTCTCCCGGGAAAAGCCTAGCTTTAGGAATTGGGAATAATCAAACACACCGACTACGATATGGGGAAGACTTCAGACTTCAGAGTCAAGCCAACCACAATTCTGTTTAAGTCATGAAACAGAGATTACAAATCTGCATTGAGGGAACAGAATCATGAAATGAATAAAGCCTTTGCCCCTCCAGGAATGTAGCCTTTGTTATTGGACTAGCCTATTCTGTGCTTTATTGCTTTGGTCTCACACAAAAAGTTTCAATGACAATTCCTTTCTTATTACTCATTTACTATATATGTTTCACTCAGTGTCCTTGTACTGGTGGTCTCTGGCCAATGTTCCAGCAACCAGCAATCATCTTTGCTTCTCCAGTTGAAGAACAATCTCAATTTTACCTCTGCATTATCCACAAAACTTGTGAAGTGGAATGATGCTTCAGATTACTGTTCTTGGGAAGGTGTGTCCTGCAAACAGGGTTGCGTTACCCAACTTGACTTGAGCAACGAATCGATTTTGGGTGGACTTGATAATTCAAGTGCTCTTTTCAGTCTGCAATACATCGAACACCTGAATTTGGCGTATAATAACTTCAATTATACTCAAATTCCATCCCAGTTCAACGAGCTAGCCAGTTTGAGTTATTTGAATCTGTCGAATGCTGGCTTTGCAGGGCAGATTCCGATTGATATTTTGCACTTGACAAGGTTGGTAACTTGGTATTTCTTAACTCATCTACCATTTCCTATCCTGGAGTTCCTGCACTGCAACTTGAGCATCCAAATTTGAATCAGCTCATCTTGATGGTGTGAACATATCAGCACCGGGAGCTCAGTGGTGTCAAGCCATATCATCTTCATTGCCAAAGTTGAGGGTGTTGAGCTTGTCCAGCTGCAATCTTTAGGGACCTATCGATGATTCATTGTTGAAGCTTCGATCACTCTCAGAAATTCGTATAGACAGCAACAATCTGTCAACTCCAGTTCCAGAGTTCTTGTCAAATTTCACAAATCTGACTTCCGTACGCCTCATGAATTCAGGGTTACAAGGTACAGTCCCAAAGGAGATCTTTCAGGTACGTACACTGCACATTATCGACTTAATCGGCAATCAAGACCTACATGGATCGTTACCAGACTTTCCTGAAAATGGAGCTCTTCGGTCCCTGTTCCTAGCCAGGACATTATTTTCAGGGTCATTGCCTGAATCTATTGGAAACCTCAAGATGTTGTCCGGAGTGGATCTTTCATATTGCAATTTCACTGGACAAATACCAAAGTCATTGGCAAGCTTTACATAACTGGTTTATGTGGACATGACAGGGAACAAGTTCATTGGTTCACTTCCAGTATTGAGTATAGCCAAGAATCTGACTGACATAAATCTTTCTTACAATGAGCTTACAGGTCAGATTAACTCTACTCACTGGGGAATTCTTACAAAACTTTTGAATCTTGGGTGACAATAAGCTCAGTGGCAGTATTCCGTCGTCTCTATTTTCTCTTCCCTTGTTGCAGAAACTACAGCTTCACAACAATCAGTTCTCTGGTCAGTTACTTGAATTTGCCAATATCTCGAGACTGGACACCCTTGATTTGAGTAGCAACAATTTGGAAGGAACCATACCCAAGTCTATCTTTAATCTCCAAGGGCTTAAAATTCTTTCACTTTTCTCCAACAACTTCAGTGGCTCCTTCCCTCTTAACAGTATTCAACACCTCAAAAATCTTTCCAGCCTTGATCTTTCATACAACAGTTTGTCGATTGCTTACTATAGTACAAACTCCTCGCAGTCCTCCTTTCCAAATATTACCGAACTAAACTTGACTTCTGGGCAGTTGAGAACATTTCCTGATTTCTTGAGGAATCAATTCATATTGTCCTATTTGGACCTTTCACAGAACCAAATTGATGGAGAGATACCCAACTGGATTTGGAGTCTCAGTAATCTTTCTCAGCTAATTCTGTCTTGCAACTCCCTTGTAACTCTAGAAGGTCCTTCCATCAACCTCACTTCTACTTTGTCTATGCTTGACCTTCATTCCAACCAGCTTCAGGGTCACATTCCCATACTTCCACCACATGCCACTTATCTGGATTACTCGAGAAATAATTTCACTTAGTGATATCTCCTACAAATGTGAAGAACCTGTTGGAGACAATGTTTTTCTGTGAAGCTTTAGCCTTCACCAAAGACAAAATATTCGATTTATGAGTCAACTCCACTAAAACAAGTCTAGCGTTTCCAAGTTTATTAACGAATTCTGCAACTTCCTCTACAATAATGTCAGATGCCATCTCAAGGTCAAAGTGAAAATCTGCTGTGGAAATAGATGGAAATGCCAGGGTGGGAGCATCATCAAGAGAGACGTCAGTGCCAGAAGAACCTACGACAAGCTGCTCATCTTTCTTGGACTCCATGCTATCACTTTCAGCAGACAAACCTGTTCCTTTCAAACTTGTATTCTGTTCCCCGGTAATTTGAGAAGCATCCGAACCCTGAACCTTCTTCGAAGTCGATTCAGTATTAGCAGGATTCTCTGTTTTCTTCAAGAACTTCATTATACCAAGTTGAACTTTAGCACCCGGGTTTTTCTGGCCAAAAGTCCCATGGGGAAGTGTATCTAACAGACCGAGTCCACTATACGTACCAACAGCAGACTCAACATCACTCTCATTCTGGCAAAAAGTGATCCTACCATACCCTCGCTTAACTTCGGCAACTCTTTCTTCTGCAACATTCTATTCACAACCGCCGCAGCTTTCCCGCCTTGCAAGTTCCCCTCATGCCCAGTTTGCTTCACCAACCGCGATATACACACCTTAGCAGGAAGATCAAGCACGACAGCATGAACATCCACATGCCCACCACCACCCAGATTCACAAACTCATCTCTTTGCTCTTTCCCCAGATTACATCTATCTATAAACACACTCTTCCCTTCCCTAAATGCACTCCTCGCACTCTCAATACAATGCGCTTTCGTCCCAGCTTTCCCATTTTTGATAGTATCCTAACAAACACAACAAACCCGAAATACCCAAATGAAAATGCAGCATTGTCCAGTCAGTGAGGCATTTCGTCGAACACGTGGTGTGCGTTATTAAACCATGATCAAATGTACCTGGCAGACCCGAACCCAGGGACGAATGGAGGATACCATGACTTGTTCGCAGAATGTGGACTTGCCGCTACCGGGTGCACCCATCAAGATCACTATTATGGGCTTTTCTTGCTTTTCCTCTTCGCCAGTAAATTTGGGGGAAATGTGGAAAGGCTGTTAGGGTTTGTGTGATCAAATAAAAGGTGAGGATGATTGGAGGAGTTTATAAAAAAAATCATCATGTAGTGATACAAGGAAGTCTTAATGTACATAAGACTACAAAAAAATGTGTTTGAAGTAAATCAGTCGTTTCGTTTTGAAAGTCATAAAGTTTCCCAATCCTGATCGAGTAAGGAATTATAGTCTATAAATACAACACCACCGGATCACTCAAACGAAACCGTCCACCTCTCATCACAATTCTCTAGCTTCGTTTTCACGCGCCAAAACAAGAACAACCTTCACTAAACCTAGCCGTTTGACTCAAACCTTTACAATGAGGAAAGGAGCCAAACGAAAGACGGAGGAGGCGCCACCGTCACAAACGCCAAGCGCGTCAGGACCTCTCGCCCGCTGGCGGAACCGGAGTACGTCAAGGAGCAGCGCAACCTCGACATGACTAGGATTCCTCGAATCTCGAGAAGGAATTTGAAGAAGAATGAGGCAGATTCAACGGTACTTTTCAACTCGGCTTTCATTTTTTTAATTAAAATTAATCAGTTTAATTATAAAGAGACTTGGAAGGGAGGATTTCATAGATGAAAGCTTTTGAAATGTTAAGGTGTGAAATATAATGCCATCATTTATTTCATATACGATGATAGTGAACAAATGCTTGAATCCATTCTTGATGGTTACATGGAATATGAACAGAGAAAGAAAGCAAGAAGATGATATGACACACAGGGATATATATAATTACGCACCACCATAAAAGTAGAGACAGTTACAAGCATTCACTACAGTTTAAATCCCAATATAAACCACACACAGTCTCAAGCCTTGTGATCTAATTATCTAATCTCCCAAATGGGTTTTCCCAAACTCTTCCTCTTCTTCTTCCTCTTCGTCTTAAACCCATCTCCATCTTATGCTGCAGAGAATGTGAGTGTGACTCTCTACTACAAGACGTTGTGTCCTTATTGTGCTGATTTCATAGTGAACCATTTGGCCAAGATCTTCGACAGTGGGCTCATCTCCGTCGTCAATCTCAGAATGGTCCCTTGGGGCAACGCTTGGCTCAATTCCGATGGCTCCTTCGCCTGCCAGGTCAGCTTTCTCATCCCCACAATCGGCTCCCCCTTCTTTTCTTTTCAGCTACTCACTCATCTTCTTCCAGCTGCTAGCTACCTCATTTCTCTGTTTTTATCTCTCGATGACATCGTTTACCTTATCTTTCCATTTTTCAAATTAACTGTCCTTGTGTTAATCTTATTTACAATTTTACCTCTGTACTTATAGAATTTACATATCCAAATACTGAATCACTGAAATGTCCAGCTAGTTTAATTAAACGGCATAATCACACATCACCAGAGAAAGTGTATTTGTGAAGTTCAGAAGTAAAAGGTGATAATGAGATGTACTAAAACTGGGGGAGTGTTCATGCAAATTTGTTTAGTAAAGGTTATGTGAAAATTCTGTGAAATAATTAAGGGTTGTTTGAATTATACTATACCAGTAAGTTTTGTAGCTCAATGATTAATCTTTTAACCCTTTTTGTGTTGTACAGCATGGAACAAATGAATGTTTGCTCAACACAATTGAGGCATGCACCGTCACCATCTATCCTAATGTGGTAAAGCTTGTCAATGCCTCTAGGAAATGATTTTACAGACTTTATCCCAAACATGTGCAGATGACGCTTAAAACTTTTGTTTGGTTACTAACTACGGTGGATTAATACTGATGCAGAATCGACATTTTAGATTCATCCGCTGCATAACAAGCACTTTGCTTTGATTTACTGCATAGAATTTCTGGCCATTGTGGGAAGGCAAAAGGAGTGGGAAACTTGCTTCAATTCATTGGGACTGCCTAAGAAACACATTTTGGATTGCTACAATAGTTCAAATGCAACAAAGGTTTCATGTTTTACTTACTGTAGTCCTATTTAAAAGAATATATGATGTTAATAAGTTGTCAGTTATGTTTGACATTGTTGGATTACTGCAGCTTGAACAAAACTATGGCAATGAAATTATGCACATCAATCCACCTCTAGAGTTTGTACCATGGCTGGTTTCGAATAATCAACCTATTGGAAATGTTGGTCCTCTTTATGATTGAAAAGATTTTTCTGGGTTTAGAAACTAGCTGTGTATGATTTCTCAGTTTTCTTCTCCAAATTGTGAACCATACGCTTGAAATGTGCCTTATGCATATCAAGCAGAAGCGTAGACTGGCTGTCAACTCTGTTTCAAGTAATATACATAGGTAATTATTTGCTTACATAAGACTTCACAACTTCATTAAAAAAGAAAGATTTTCTCAATCTACTGCTTGATCATAGGTCCTGACTAAGAAATATGTATGAACATCAACAAATGTGTTCAAAGTTTCAAACTTCAAAGTTCAAACTGATGGCTCCTCCCAAGTTCATTTCTTTGTTGCTCTTACTTCATCGTTGCTGTTCATTTCTACGTCTTGTTCTTCTGTTGGGAATCATGGCATCAATGTTTCATCTGCTCTAGAATCCGAGACGGCCACATTGACTCCTAATGGAGGCATTCATTGATAGCCTGCCTAGAATAGCCTAGCTGGTGTTTGTATATAACAACAATGATCTTGTACAATTGTACTTCGATATTCCAATACAATTGTGTGCGGCGTTGCTGAGAGAGATGGACGAGGTTGAGGCGAGGAAAAGAAACAAGAGATTTCAGTTGGGCTTATACAAACTCGTGAATTTTGGGGGGTTTGTGTAAGAAGGTGTGGAGAGAGACAGGAAGACTCACTACCAGAAATGGACCCAGAGAGTGAAGTGGATGAGTTAGCTGAAATAATAGAAATCATATTGCGCATGACCACTAGAGGATTGAGGCTGAAGATTTAAATTGGGAAAAGTTGAAATTGAAAACGAGAGAGAAACACAGAAGCAAATAAGAGATATAGATATATGCATAGAAGTCGCAAGGTATGAGATAGGATACCATGATAGGATTTGGAATTCTGAGTGGGTTTGTATGGGTTATATGAATCACAAGTCTACTGCCACCATCAAAACACGATTTCTCAATGATATTATTATTATTTTAAATAAAAATGATGAGATAAGAATTATAAACAATAAACCCCCACCCATATAATAACGGTGGCAGGTCTACACACACCAAACCATTTTCATCGGTGAGTTACAGATTTTTCTTATATCAAGAATTCCAACCATTGGTGTCAGTAGAGAAAAGTGATCACCGTTAAAATAATAGTGGTAAAAAATAGTATCAATAGACCACATTTGTGGTAGTGACTACACAACTTCATTAAAACGAATCTTGTTTCACCCAAACACAGGACATAACTTATTTACTTACATAAGCTAGTCCAGTCCCCGTAAACCCGTGTAGCAAACGAGCTGCTACAGTTTGCGGTCAATCTCGAATCTTCCAATTTATTCATAACCTCCCTTTCTAATTTTGTTTGAGAATTAGAGTTTCTTGCTTTTAAGCACTGATCGATGAACTTTCACATCCTTCAACATGAGATTAGAATGAACTTCCTTTGTTAGTTGCACAAGCCCTTTTAAGTATTTAGGTTGAATCACTCTAATCTAATTAGGATTTGTCAAATTTAAACTGACTTCACTCTGATCTCTTTGTTTTTTTCATTAGGAAAACATGTTATAGTTCTGTCAGGAAACAGCTTCCTAACTCTAATCAATTAAGAAGTCGTATCCTATAAATACATCGTCGCAGACTCACATTTCAAATGAAGTTTTGAATCACCGACAAATTAAGAAACATTGGTAGACTTCAACCAAAACCGTCATCAAAGTTATCGTCTCATTGATAATCTGACTACGTAACGTCGGTGGTTGCAAACACTTCGTCTCACTTAACACCAAAATTCATAAAATTTCAATTTTAAATCTAGGTGCGAAACCGAAAAGGCATCTCTCAATTTTCTTAAATTTTCTCAATTCTCTCAATTTTCTTAAATTTTCTTTAAAATTAAAGTTATCGTCTCATGTTTTGTTACTGCTAAATTATTCTTGTCAAAATTTGAAGGCTTTTTACTGTCACCTTCATGTACTTATGACTGAGATGATTAAGTTATGGCAAAGTAATAGTAGCAGGTAGGTGTGACATTAATCTATAACCCTGCTGTTGTTGCTGCTCTCTAGTTGATCATAGCTCACATGGTTGGATGACTTTTTTTGCCCAAAATTGTATAACAAGAAGCATTCATTTTTTGTAGAAACTTGTCCAAGGATATGCTTATGACCTGGCCATCATTAATATCAGAGTACCAAACCCATCAAAAGCAATTAAAAGAGAGGAGAGAAACTATTACTACATCATATATGCACAAATCTGAAACATATCTAACTGCAAAAAATGGCATATGCCCGAATAATAACATGAGTCTCTTCAATCTAAAACTCATCTAAATTATTTCAGGTGGCAAAGTAAGCTAATCTATAAGCTATATCATTTGTTTCTCAAAATAAATGTCGAATTTGAAAGAACATAAAAGAACTGACCTACCTTTTACAATCTTCCACCAATCGACCAATTTCAGATGCACCCCCTCAAGGGCATTGACCAATGAATTCGAGATTTTTAGAGATTTTTACCGATAACTGCTCGTTATTTATATAGATCGTGTATCAAACTTGCATTATATCATATGCAAGAGCATTTTAGATGATCGTGTGGGGTTCAATGACAAAGAAGTGGAAGAGAGGCGAAGATGAGGTTGAGATTGAATCAGAAATCAAAATACAGCCAGCTTGCATGGCCACCACTAGTCACACCTCCTCCTCCTCTTGATTTTTCCCAATCAAACCCACTTCCTCATTTCTCATCCAACTCCCCACCCACCAAAATCTCCAATGTCAATAACTGCTTCCTTGCTCCAACCCACCCCACTCAAATGGCACCACCACCCTCAATATCATATGCAAGTCACGTGCGTCATCTCTACCTTTATAATGACTCATGAGATTCATGAATCATGAGCATTTTAGATGATCGTGTGGGGTTCAATGACAAAGAAGGGGGAAGAGAGGCGAAGATGAGGTTGAGATTGAATCAGAAATCAAAATACAGCCAGCTTGCATGGCCACCACTAGTCACACCTCCTCTTGATTTTTCCCAATCAAACCCACTTCCTCATTTTCCATCCAACTCCCCACCCACCAAAATCTCCAATGTCAATAACTGCTTCCTTGCTCCAACCCACCCCACTCAAATGGCACCTCCACCCTCTCCTCTTCTCCCCTCTCCCGCCCAAATCACTCCACCTCATCACCCCCACCTCTCGCGTCAAACTCAACTGCTTCTTCTCACCGGAATCCAAACCGGACCTTACGACAAAACCTAACCCAATAGAAGTCATCGCGGATAAATTATTAAACGCTGTCAAGGCCCTTAGCAAGCCGGCAATGGTGGCGGTGCTATTGGGCCTGGTTTTGATGTCCGACCCGAACCCGGCTTTGGCAGCCTCGGGCGGTCGGGTCTGGGGGAAGTCGTTCTCGTCGCGGTCGAGTTCGTCCAGTTCGTCGTCATCGGCGAGGAGTTACTCGGTGCCGAGGACGTCGAGGCCGGACTTCTCGTACTCGGCGCCGTACTACGCGCCGTCGCCGTTCGGGTTCGGTCTTATGCAGATCATGATGTAAGCTTTTTATATTGTCTTGTCAACTTAAAAACGAGGGAGGTGAAGGGTGTGGCGAGGCAATGCACACTACAGTTATCTAATGATGTAATAGTTAATGTTCTTACTTTCATTTTCAGTCTAGAAAAACTGGAACATAGCATAGGTGCTCGACAAACTAGTGTAACAAGAGATAGTTTGTGCATGCACACATCTTTATTGGATGGAGTTTGTCATGGAGTACTTGAATATATGGATCAAAACAGAAAATGTAACTACTTTTAGAAATAAGGAATATAACTTCTGGCATACTTGTAGGTGTCTCTGAAGCGAAGCATAGAGGATGCAGAGAAAGGCTTCAATCAACTTTCTATTGAAGAAAGGGGTAAATTTGATGAAGAGACACTTGTAAACGTGAACAGCATAAGAAAGCGGAGCACAACAAGCCAGAGATCTAATGGATTCCGCAATGAATACATAGTGGTAAGGTCAACTAAGATAACCTGTCTTAAAATACATGACCAGTTTTTGGTGTCGGTAGTTTTTGTTCAATCCAAGAATATTCTGGTATTGATGCCGTGATTGCCTATCATGCAAGCTGGATAATGTGCGGCCTTTAGTCCTTGCGATTGTGGGCATCATGCATTAGCATCACTGTAAAGCCTACTTGCATCTTGATTCACTTTGATTGGCTATCTTTTTGTTTCGTGTTTCCCGTTTCCCAAAAGATTAAACAAATGCAACTTGGGTTTGATCATCCTCTTACCACACAACCAACATCCTCTGTATAGTATAGTATTTCGTGGTTGTTTCTATGCCTATATACGTACATGACAAACTCATGAAAGGAACTGTACCATTGGTTTGGTTTTAAGAAGAATTATCTTGGTTACAACTTACAAGATAGATAGGAATACATATTGATCTCATTTTTTGACAATAAAACTTATTTTGCTGCCTTTATATTGCGGTGTGTCTATACAGTGTGACAATAACTATGAACTTATTGACCTCATCTTTGGAGACTAATATATATTTTGCCGCCTTTATATTGTGGTGTGTCTATGTATGGATATGTTGTGTTAATGTGAGATCAATTCTTTATTGTGATCTCAGGGGTGCAATATAATATATGTTCCTGATTTCTGAAAATCTCGATAGACACTGCAATATAATATGTTAATGTCTCATCCTTTCTCGTCTTTTTGATATAATGAATATTCATTTCCTGACTATGAATTTCTACCAGATAACAATATTGGTGGCTGCTGAAGGAGTGCACAAGTTACCTGCAATCAATGGCAGTGGTGACTTGAAGGAAGCACTGCAGAAGCTTGCATCCATTCCCCCAAGCAAATTATTAGTGAGAATTATGGTCTTAGTTCTAGTTGTAACTTGTAAGTTTGTCCACTTGAATTGTGCTTGATATATATTTTTTCTTGCAGGCAGTAGAGGTGTTGTGGACTCCTCAGAATGAAAATGACACTCTATCTGAGCGTGAACTACTTGAAGATTACCCACTTCTGAGGCCTTTATGAGATAACATTTGGACTACCCTACACTAAGCAACAAGAGGCATGAAGTTATTTAGAGGATGTGTCTGAGATGTACAGAAATAATACGAGTGTAATACAAAGATGTATGTATATTTTGCTTAGAGTAGTTTCACCACGTTACTGTAATCGCCTGTACGTGTGGTGCAATTTGTTCTCACTGAGACTAATATGTGCTTGAATGTGATTATTTGTCATCTTCAATTTTTTGGTTTATAGGTTGAAATTCTGGACATCCGTTGCTTTCGATAAATACCCTACACTACAACATCACTGAAATTTCCTTAGCCTTCTGTCTTCTCTTAACTACAAGTCGGTTTTTCTCCGGAAAATTGAGGAAGACTTGGAAGTCAAGCCATCCTATGTCTAATTTCTGGAAAATTGCGGAAGACTTGGAAGTCAAGCTATCCTATCTATCACAAGAACCAGCTCAGAATTCCTTAGCCCCTCTAAAGGGCAATTATAGTCATGCATAGTCATGCAACGACCACACATCTCATGGTAGCCTTGAAGAAAACAGCCTTCTGCAGATGGGGAAGACTTCAGTCATGCAACAACCACACATCTCATGGTAGTCTCTTTCCACAGTAACATTGAAAGTGACCAATTCCATCACCAAAATATCATTACCCATCTTGGCGTATATGAAGGGGTATCCTCATGTCACCTCATCTTCTTCAAACGGATGACATAACTCAAATTACGTTTGAACACAGAGCCTAGCTTCCAGTGTGACTGACTCTCATGGTCCTTGTAGGGCCGGCCAAAGTCTTCAGCATTCCATCATAATATTTCTAGTGGTTACAAATCTCAGAGGAGCTAATGAGTTATCCTCTTTCACCTTATAAAAGCCAACATAACCATTAAGAATTCTTCACATAACCACCAAGTTTTCTGCTAATCCAAAATGAAAACTGATCAGCTTCATTTCTTCCTTTTCTTTGTCTTGCTCTGTGTTAGTATCATCATCAACCCTGTAGTCCATAGCAAGTGTATACCA
Source organism: Fragaria x ananassa (assembly GCA_034370585.1). Lineage (NCBI taxonomy): Eukaryota > Viridiplantae > Streptophyta > Magnoliopsida > Rosales > Rosaceae > Fragaria > Fragaria x ananassa. The sequence goes on from CP139753.1 coordinate 1,846,777, forward strand.
GACCAGCAACAATCATTGCTCCATTTCAAGAGCGACCTCTTATTTAATGCCTCTCTTTCCACCAAGCTTATTACCTGGAACTCAAGCATCGATTGTTGTTCTTGGGTCGGCGTTACTTGCAGCACCAATGGCAGTGTTCTGGGCCTTGACATAAGCAGCGAATCTATCTCAGGTGGTATTGACAATTCTAGCCGTATCTTCCATCTTCAAAATCTTCAAAGCCTCAATTTGGCATACAACCACCTTGGCAACGGCTCATCAATTCCATCAGCATTCGGGAAGCTCATGAACTTGAGGTATCTGAATTTATCTTAAAATTATTATTCAGGGAAAATTCCCATTGAGATATCACGCTTGACGAGGATGGTAGTTCTTGATATTTCCAGAAGTAACTCATTCCCTAAGGAGAACCTTGAGATCCCAACTTTACACATGCTGGTAGAGAACCTCACAGAGCTTAGAGAGTTGCACCTTGACTCTGTCCAAATATCAGCAGGGGGGAGTGAGTGGTGCCAAGCCATATCATCTTCCCTTCCCAACCTTAGGGTGTTGAGCTTGTCCGGTTGTAATCTTTCTGGCCCTTTCCACGATTCTCTTGCTAAACTCCAGTCCCTCTCTGTGATTCAATTGGACTCGAACAACATCTCTGCTCCAGTTCCGACATTCTTTGCCAACTTTTCAAACTTGACATCCCTGGATCTCGCAGGTTGTAATCTGCAGGGAACATTTCGTAAAGAAATCTTTCAGTTACCTTCTCTCCGTAAGATTAGCCTTTCCGAAAATGAAAACCTTGATGGTTCGTTGCCAGAATTTCCAAAAAATGGATCTCTTCAGGTCCTGGATCTACGGAGTACTCACTTTTCAGGGGTATTACCAAACTCTATTGGCAACCTCAAGATGCTGTCCACAATTAATATCGGATCCTGTAATTTCATAGGATCAATCCCGAAGTCGATGGCAAACCTTACGCAGTTGGTTTCCTTGTGGATGTATGGAAACAAGTTTGAAGGTTCAATCCCGTCATTCAGCGGGGCCAAGAATCTAGAGCACATAGGCCTCTCTATAAATGGTCTAACAGGTAATATTAATTGCATCCCCTAACAAAACATTTCTAACCTGTCCTTTCTCGACTTAGGTGGAAATATGCTGAATGAGAATATTCCATCAGCTCTGTTTTCTCTTCCCTTGCTAGAGTCTCTATATCTTTTTGATAACCAATTCTCTGGTCATTTTCCTGAAATTTCTAATATCTCATCATACTTTCTCAAATGTCTTTATTTGAGTGTAAATAATCTGGAAGGGCCAATACCCATGTCTATCTTTGACTTTCAGGGTCTTGAACTTCTTGATCTTTCTTCAAACAATTTCAGTGGCTCATTTTTTCTGGATAGTCTTCAACATCTCAGAAATCTTTCTTTTCTTTATCATTCACACAATAGCTTGTCTCTTAGCCATGATGCTACCAATTTCTCACACTCCTATTTTCCTCGATTTGAATACTTGGGGTTGTCTTCACTAAAGTTAAGAACATTCCCTCATTTCCTGAGAAATCAATCTGAGTTGGCGTATTTGGATCTTTCGGATAACCAAATACAGGGCAATATACCCAACTGGATTTGGAGGTTAAGGGATCTCAAGTCCCTAAATCTTTCATGCAACTCTCTAGAAACTCTTGAAGGTCCTACAATCAATCTCACTTCTCTAGAAATCCTTGACCTTCATTCTAACCAGCTCCATGGGAAAATCCCAATTTCATTGTCACCTAACATGTATTATCTAGATTACTCTCGGAATAACTTAAGCACTAACATATCGACTGCCATCAGAGATATGCTTCTTAACACTCGATTCTTCTTTATTGCAAGCAACAACCTACAAGGGATCATTCCCGGATCAATATGCAATTCACATAAGCTTGAGGTTCTTGATATGTCCAATAATTCTTTGAGTGGAACGGTTCCTCACTGCTTGACTACAATGAGCACCCTTGCAGTACTGAAGCTAAGGAGAAACAATCTTAGAAATGTAGACAAGTTGTCTCGCAATTGCAGTTTGCAAACACTAGACATTAGTGATAATCGGATACAAGGTCAATTGCCAAAATCACTTGTCAACTGTCCGCAATTACAAGTTCTAAATGTTGGAAAGAATCAAATAACATGTCCATTTCCATGCTTTTTGAAGATCATATCTACCTTGCGTGTCATAGTCTTGCAATCCAATAAGTTTTATGGAGGCGTTGGATGTCCCAAGACTGATGGCACTTGGCCATTCCTTCAAATTATAGACCTAGCTCACAACAATTTTAGTGGAAATGTACCAGGTAGAGTTTTGACAGCTTGGCGAGCAATGATGGCTAATGAAGATGATGCCCCATCAAAGCTCAATTACCTTCAATTTACAGACAGTGATCGTGGTAGCTTTTATCAGTATACAGTTACTGTTACCAACAAAGGCCGAGAGATGGAGTTGGAAAAAATACTTACAATCTTCACCTCCATTGACTTCTCAAATAACAAGTTCACTGGATCTATACCCGATGAAATCGGAGAACTCAAATCACTACATGTCCTCGACTTCTCAAACAATGCTTTCACAGGTGCAATTCCATTAGCATTATGCAACTTGAGCCAGCTAGAGTCTTTAGACCTCTCACAGAACAAATTGAGTGGTCAAATTCCAGTACAGCTTACAAAACTCACTTTCCTTTCATTCTTGAATCTCTCAAACAATCAACTGGAGGGAAGAATTCCGAGCAGTAATCAATTTCCAACATTTCCAAAATCTTCCTTTGAAGGATACAAAGGTTTGTTCGGGCCTCCCTTGACCGAAGAAAACAAAACAAGGTTGTCAACTCCGGAACCAGAAAAAAGTCATCCAAATTCTGGAGATGAGATTGATTGAAATGTTATCAGTGTTGAGATTGGATTCACATGTGGGTTCAGAATTGCTGTCGGATCACTTTTGTTTTGCAAGAGATGGAGGATATGGTATTACAGAACTATGTATAGAATTCTTGTGAAGGTATTTCCTCAGTTGGAACAGAGGTTTGGTCGTCACAGAAGACATGTGTACATAAGCGAAAGGAACTGAAGAAAGTTGGGATAGTTCTCAATCGCAATACACACAGCTCAGTTGTTGGCTAGTAAGGAATAAGGTATGTGTTCAACTTTGCTTCAAACTGTTCAGCCTTCCTTTTCTTTTTCTTGGGAAACTTTTGCAAGTAGAAAATAGTTATTTCAACTTATTGTCTCCCTTCTTTGTGTAGCATAGTATCAAAGGCCTTTGCAATGGAAATCTGCTGGAAGAAGAAGTAATCAGCCTTTTGAATATAGTGAAGACAACATTTTCTATGCAACCACATCCTATGGAACTGAAGCATGCATGAAGAGAACTGTCTTTGTCTTGCTCCTGATGCTAACCTCATTAGAGATGTCAGAGTGAAGAATAAGTCTCAAACAAACTGTGTTAGACTGTTATGGAGAGTACACACAATAGAAAGTACTCAACTCGAGAATGTGATAGCTTTTTCTCTTGACAAGCCATAGGTACTGCACTTTAACATCTACTAATAATTGTTTAGTCTGTCAGAATTTGTTAGGGTTGTGTTTCACTAATAGTGTCATTTGATTTCAGATTAATAAAACTTCTCTGGAGCAGCTCAATCTGTTCCAGAGGTACTTTTCAACTCAGCTTTCATTTTGTTATTAAAATTAATCAGTTTAATTATGTTTTGCATTTATGGATTCTGTGGCCATTTGGTTGAAATAACAAGGAATGGTAAAGAGACTTGGAACGGGAGGGTTTCATAGATGAAAGCTTTTGAAATGTTAAGGTGTGAAATATAATGCCATCATTTATTTATCATATACGATTATAGTGAACAAATGCTTGAATCCATTCTTGATGATTCCATGGAATATGAAGAGAGAAAGAAAGCAAGAAGATGATATGGCACACAGGGATATATATGATTACGCACCACCATAAAAGTAGAGACAGTTACAAGCATTCACTACAGTTTAAATCCCAATATAAACCATACACAGTCTCAAGCCTTGTGATCTAATTATCTAATCTCCCAAACTCTTCCTCTTCTTCTTCCTCTTCGTCTTAAACCCATCTCAATCTTATGCTGCAGAGAATGTGAGTGTGACTCTCTACCACGAGACGCTGTGTCCCTTGGGGCAGCGATTGGCTCAATTTCGATGGCTCCTTCGCCTGCCAGGTCAGCTTTCTCATCCCCACAATTGGCTCCCCCTTCTTTTCTTTTCAGCTACTCACTCATCTTCTTCCAGCTGCTAGCTACCTCATTTCTCTGTTTTATCTCTCGACGACGTCGTTTACCTTATCTTTCCATTTTTTTAAATTAATCTTATTTACAATTTTTACCTATGTACTTATAGAATTTACATATCCAAATATTGAATCACTGAAATGTCCAGCTAGTTTAATTAAACGGCATAATCACACATCACCAGAGAAAGTGTATTTGTGAAGTTCAGAAGTAAAAGGTGATAATGAGATGTACTAAAACTGGGGGAGTGTTCTTGCAAATTTGTTTAGTAAAGGTTATGTGAAAATTCTGTGAAATAATTAAGGGTTGTTTGAATTTTACTATACCAGTAAGTTTTGTAGCTCAATGATTATTCTTTTAACCCCTTTTGTGTTGTTTGCTCAACACAATTGAGGCCTGCACCATCACCATCTATCCTAATGTGGTAAAGCTTGTCAATGCCTCTAGGAAATGATTTTACAAACTTTATCCCAAACATGTGCAGAGGACGCTTAAAACTTTGGTTTGGTTACTAACTACGATGGATTAATTCTGATGCAGAATTGGCATTTTAGATTCATCCACTGCGTTGAGCGGCTTACATTGCAGAACAAGCACGGCAAATGGGCCGATTACTTTGAAATGTTGAAGTTAGGGACTGTTCCTATCGATTGCTACGACATTGGATATGCCAATCAAGTCAGTTCATTTTCAGTCTGACTTTGTTCTTGATATTTTTGAACAATTTCATCATGTGAGCCTTGACAAAATTAATCTTCATGGATTAGCAATTTGGCATTGATGCATAGATTGAAACAAAATATGCAAAGGAAACTGCTAAGCTTAATCCACCACATAGATTGGTGCCATGGCTGGTTGTCAATAATAAACCACTTGCAGAGGTTAGTCTCTCAATAATCACATTTTGGATTGCTTATTACCTCAATCTTTGTCCCCCTGATGACCAATTTTGTCCATGTAGAACTATGATAAATTCATGACCGAATCAATTGGGAATGAAAGATCAATTCCTCAAGTTTGTTTAGCAGAACAAGGAAGAAATTCTACATGTCACGCCCCGACCCATAATTTTTACCTTTATTACTGGCATAGTGGTAATAAGAATTTTACCGTGTTCGTCATTAAGTGTGAAATATAATTGATCCCCAGAGAGGTGTAGGGGACGATTATTTTGTGGGATTATTCTAAGGAAGAAATTTTGACGACGGTAAAAAATGGTAATTTTTGCTAGTAAAATGTAATTTTATTGGGGTATTATTTTTGGGGTATTGGATTTTAGATTTGGGTATATTGACTTGGACCCGGATCGGGCCAAGCCCATTCTCTCTTTTTTTTTCCTTCTCTCTCCGCGCCCGCGCGCCCTCTCTCTCCCCCTCTCCCCGACCCGTTTCTGCCTGGTTTTTTCCCAAGCCCGACCGCCGCCCCAGACCGCCATACCGGTCCTGATCGATCGGTCTCCATCCCAGCTTTAATTCTAGACCGGTGGCAGCCCCTCTAGCGCCGCCAATCGGGAGAAAAACCCGCCGGAAGCTCTTGCTGCCCTGAAGTTTCTTTTCGCCGAAACTCCTTCCTCCGGCCGCTATAGCCGGCGAGCCGTAGCTCAAAAGAAAGCCCTCCTCCCGTGCTTCAATCCCTCCAAAGGGCTCGCTCCATCTCGAGCTAGGTAAGGAGAAATCGGTATTTGAAATTTTAGAGCTTTATTGTGTGTTTGTGTTCGATTGACGTGGTTAGGCTTAGAATTGAAGTTTGTGGTAGTTAGAAATGTTATAGAGGAGGTTGAGAGAAAGATGCTGCCAAATTTTGGTGAGCATCAGAGGTCGCCGGAGTTGGTCGCCGGCCGCTGCCGCCGGCGGAGCCGCCGCCGAGAAAATGTTTTTGGTGGGGAAAAATGTGAGGAGTTTAATGAAATAAGTTTTAGAATTTTTGGAGGAGTTTTGGATAGGTTTAAGAATTGTTGAAGTTTGGTATTTTTGGCGGATTATTAATTTAGAATCCGGCCATTAGATTTTATTTGGTGGAAGGTGATTTTGAGGATGTCGGTAGTTTTTGTGGAGTTTTGAGGTTGGCAGTGGATTCAAGATTTTTGGAGTGTTAGGCTTGGTATGGAGGCTTGTGGTTTGAAGTAAGATAGGGGTCGGCAAAGGGTGGTTGTTGGAGGCCTGTGGTTTGAAGTAAACGACGGAAGTCCCCGATCGTGGTTGCGGGTCAGGTCCCTAATCTGTGTCCAGATTCTACCACTGATTTTAGATTAATATAATTACCCATGTAATATTTACTGTAGCTTTATGTATTTTTACCATATTGATTGGATTTGTTTGTCTGAACATTTTTTAACGACGTTAGTATCGGTGTTTGTGTCATGCAGCTGACTGGATTAAATAAATGATTGTGATTGGTTAGTGACTATTGGTTCACAAGCACCTTCGTGTATCGAAGAACTTTCATATTGGTACTCAAAATTGTCAGTTTGAAATGTTCAAACTTGACCTTTAAACGAACCAATATAAAGATCGACATGGTCCTAGGGATTCAACTACCTTCACATGCAGACATTCATAATTCCCTTGATCAACGTCATGGATTCATCATGACGTCTCATTCTCCAGCAAAAACTAGGAAACATTATTTGCTTCTGGTAGAGAACTTTCCCCCATTTCTAATTAGAAACGTAGGACTGACAAATCTTATTAATTACCATCTCGATCGAATGGAGATAAAGTATATTCAGTAATGCTTCAAGTTTTAGATTTAGGTAGTGTGTGCGTAATTGCTTTATTAGGATTGCTTAGGAAATTATCAAAGTATCAAATTCAAGAGATTTAGGAATGACCGAAACTTGTGTTTGACAAAGAGAAACTATCAAGGATGCATCCACAAGGACAGTGGCGGAGCCATAAATTTATCGTGGTGGAGTTCACGTACATATAACGTAGCGCTTGATTCAGAATTTTTTGGAGTTTTTCTTTTAGTCGTAAATCATTTGTCTAAAGTTTTCTACATGAACGCCTTGTTCATCTACAAAAAAAAGCTCATATAAAAAATATGTACTCAATCAAAATCATTGAAATAAATAAGAAAGAAGAAAACATTGATATAATAATGAACATTGAATACCCTAATATATAAGGGAAGTCTGTGACAAAAATATAGAAGGGACGTCTCTAGTGAGTCTAGTCCTAATATGAATATAATTTTTTATTTAATATTATTTTAAATTTTTATCTTATTTTATATTAATTTTGATTTTTATTATATTTTTATATATAAAAGAATATCATCACGTGGGTGTGAAAAACGTGGGAGGTATAGTGTGGACTCTCCCTATACATATACATATTATTGGTTGGTCTGACTCTAAAAGAGGTTCACCTCTATATATATATATACATATTATTATAATAATTTAATTAAAAAAGTACATATTCAGACAGAATCTGCAGAAAACCTGACAAGGACCCGGACCCATTAGGACTGAATATACCTCCGCCCTGCACAAGGCATATCATCCATGTTTGACATGTCTCACTTTAATTAGCATGAGATAATGTCATAGCCTAGAAGCACATGCATATAGTTTTTGACTTGGAGTGTGTCGAGCTAACATTGCTCTTTTTTTTTTTCTTCTTTTTTTTGAATTTTTGCTAGTGGCACAATGTTTGTTACTTTAATATAATCATGTTTAGATTTTAATTAGATTTTAACTCATTAAGCATGAGCATCTTAATCGGGAGTTGCTAGGAATCCGCGTGAAACCTTATGCTGCACTAAGTATGCATGTGGTAAGCTAAGAGCTACAGACAAGTTTCTTGTTTTTGGCTATTTGAATATGCAATATATATATATATATATATATCATGACCAAAGACTTCTCGACTCCCCAAAAATGCCATCTTCAACTTTTCATAATAATCAATAACTGGTTTCGCAGTAATCTCATTGCCATCTTCTCTGCGTTACGTTTGAGATATAGCTGCATTAGCCACCAAAACTGACCAAGACGTAGTTCACATTTCAACTATATTCCAACTATACTTTGTTGGCAGTGACAGAACTGACAATAATCATGTGATTGCATTATTTCTACTTATGTAATCAGTTGCTTTACTTTTTCCACATGGAGTCTTCTGATGAACACTATTGTAGATTAACTATGTGTAGTTGTCTAGTGAATGCCACCAATTTCTGACTGACTCTCATGGTCCTTGTAGGGCCGGCCAAGGTCTTCTGCATTCCATCATAATATTTCTAGTTGTTACAAATCCCAGAGGAGGTAATGAGTTATCCTCTTTCACCTTATAAAAGCCAACGTAACCATTAAGAATTCTTCACATAACCACCAAGTTTTCTGCTAATCCAAAATGAAAACTGATCAGCTTCATTTCTTCCTTTTCTTTGTCTTGCTCTGTGTTAGTATCATCATCAACCCTGTAGTCCATAGCAAGTGTATACCAGACCAGCAACAATCATTGCTCCATTTCAAGAGCGACCTCTTATTTAATGCCTCTCTTTCCACCAAGCTTATTACCTGGAACTCAAGCACCGATTGTTGTTCTTGGGTCGGCGTTACTTGCAGCACCAATGACAGTGTTCTGGGCCTTGACATCAGCAGTGAATCTATCTCAGGTGGTATTGACAATTCTAGCCGTATCTTCCATCTTCAAAATCTTCAAAGCCTCAATTTGGCAGACAACTACCTTGGCAACGGCTCATCAATTCCATCAGCATTCGGGAAGCTCATGAACTTGAGGTATCTGAATTTATCTGACAATTATTATTCAGGGAAAATTCCCATTGAGATCTCACGCTTGACGAGGTTGGTAGTTCTTGATATTTCTTGGTGTTATTCCCTTGAGATCCCAACTTTACACATGCTGGTAGAGAACCTCACAGAGCTTAGAGAGTTGCACCTTGACTCTGTCCAAATATCAGCAGGGGGGAGTGAGTGGTGCCAAGCCATATCATCTTCCCTTCCCAACCTTAGGGTGTTGAGCTTGTCCGGTTGTAATCTTTCTGGCCCTTTCCACGATTCTCTTGCTAAGCTCCGGTCCCTCTCTGTGATTCAATTGGACTCGAACAACATCTCTGCTCCAGTTCCGACATTCTTTGCCAACTTTTCAAACTTGACATCCCTGGACCTCGCACGTTGTAATCTGCAGGGAACATTTCCGAAAGAAATCTTTCAGTTACCTTCCCTCCGTAAGATTAGCCTTTCCGAAAATGAAAACCTTGATGGTTCCTTGCCAGAATTTCCAAAAAATGGATCTCTTCAGGAGCTGGATCTAAGCTGGACTGGTTTTTCAGGGGTATTACCAAACTCTATTGGCAACCTCAAGATGCTGTCCACAATTGATATCAGATTCTGTAATTTCACAGGATCAATCCGCAAGTCGATGGCAAACCTTACGCAATTGGTTTTCATAGACCTCTCTTGGAATAATGGTCTAACAGGTGATATTTATTACATCCCTTGGCAAAACTTTTCTAACCTGTCTTATCTCCGCTTAGGTAGAAATATGCTCAATGGGAATATTCCATCAGCTCTGTTTTCTCTTCCCTTGCTAGAGTCTCTAGATCTTTCTTATAACCAATTCTTTGGTCATTTTCCTGAAATTTCTAATATCTCATCCTACTTTCTCAAATATCTTTATTTGAGTGTAAATAATCTGGAAGGACCAATACCCATGTCTATCTTTGACTTTCAGGGTCTTATAAGTCTTGATCTTTCGTCAAACAATTTCAGTGGCTCATTTCTTTTAGATAGTCTTCAACATCTCAGAAATCTTTCTTATCTTGATCTTTCACACAATAGCTTGTCTCTTCTTAGCCATGATGCTACCAATTTCTCACGCTCTTATTTTCCTCAATTTAGAAAGCTGCGGTTGCGTTCACTGAAGTTAAGAACATTCCCTCATTTCCTGAGAAATCAATCTGAGTTGCAGGAGTTGGATCTTTCGGATAACCAAATACAGGGCAATATACCCAACTGGATTTGGAGGTTCAGGGATCTCCGGTACCTAAATCTTGCATGCAACTCTCTAGAAACTCTAGAAGGTCCTACAATCAATCTCACTTCTCTAAAAATCCTTGACCTTCATTCTAACCAGCTCCATGGGAAAATCCCAATTTCATCGTCACCTAACATGTATTATCTAGATTACTCTAGGAATAACTTTAGCACTAACATACTGACTACCATTGGAGATATGCTTCTTAACATCCAATACTTCTCTCTCGCAAGCAACAACCTACAAGGGATCATTCCAGGATCAATATGCAATTCACATAAGCTTGAGGTTCTTGATATGTCCAATAATTCCTTGAGTGGAACGGTTCCTCACTGCTTGACTACAATGAGCACCCTTTCAGTACTGAAGCTAAGGAGAAACAATCTTAGAAATGTAGACATATTGTCTCATAATTGCAGCCTGCGAACTCTAGACATCAGTGAAAATCAGATACATGGTCAGTTTCTAAAATCACTCATCAAATGCCCTCATTTGAAGATTTTGAACCTTAGAAATAATCAAATAACACATCCATTTCCGTGCTTTTTGAAGAACATATCCACCTTGCGTGTTCTTGTCTTGCGATCCAATAAATTTTATGGAGACATCGGATGTCCCAATACTAATGGCACTTGGCGAATGCTTCAAATTATAGACCTAGCTGACAACAATCTCAGTGGAAATGTACCAGGGAGAGATTTGACAACTTGGCAAGCAATGATGACAGATGAAGATGGTGCCCCATCAAAACTCAATCACCTTCCATTTCAAGACAGTCAAACTGCAGGTAATTATTATCAAGATTCAATAACAGTTACCAACAAAGGTCAAGAGATGGAGATAGCAAGAAGTCTTACTGTCTTCACTTCAATTGACCTCTCATGCAACAACTTTACTGGATCAATACCGGAGGAAATTGGGGACCTCAAAGCAGTAGTTGTTCTCAACTTGTCAAGTAATGCTTTCACCGGTGCAATTCCACCATCGTTAAGCAACTTGAGGGAGCTAGAGTCTTTAGACCTCTCACAGAACACTCTGAGCGGTCAAATTCCACCACAGCTTACAGAACTCACTCTCCTTTCAGTCTTGAATCTCTCACATAATCAACTGGTCGGTAGGATTCCGAACAGTAATCAGTTTTCAACATTTCCAGATTCTTCATTTGAAGGCAACAAAGATTTATTCTGGCCTCCTTTGACTGAAGATAACACAACAAGGTTGTCACCTCCGGCATCGAAGAAAAGCTCTCCAAATTCTGCAAATGAGATTGATTGGGATATTATCATTGTTGAGATTGGGTTTATATGCGGGTTTGGTGTTGCCATCGGATCACTTTTCTTTTGCAAGAAATGGAGGAAATGGTATTACAGAGCTATGTATAGCATCCTTGGGAAGATATTTCCTCGGCTAGAACAAAGATTTGGTCGCCACAGAAGACATGTTTATATAGATCAAAGGTACCGGAGACGTTGAAATGATCTTGACCAACAATGCACTAAGTCTGGTTAGCCAACAAGGAACAAGGGGTGCAATTTTTGTGCTTCTTTCTTGTGCATCTTTCATGTATGTTGAGCTGGCTTGTTCATCTTCTAATAAATCTGTGGCAAACTTCTATATATGTGCATGTGAGTGTGATATGTGAAAGAAATGTGCTCTAGTTGTCAAGTTTGTTCTCATTATCAAGTCGTGCATACTCCAATAACTTCTCAAATTATAGGTTCAAAACTCTGTGAGGTATTTGATCGAACACATGTGATATCAAACAATGATCAAATGTACCTGGCAGATTCAAACCTAGGGACGAAGATCACGATTATGGGCTTTGCTTGCATTTCTTGTTCGCCCTGTAAATTTGGGGGAAATGTGGGAAAACTGTTAGGGTTTATATGATCAAGGACCCTGATAGGGTTAAAAGGCAGAGTTTTGAGAAAGGGCGTACCTTTGTTTGGTTCATCAACGTCCATATTAGTTTCAAACCCTCAAAATCTGTCACTTCCGATTTCGATTTGAATACCCAAAGATTGACCCGAACCGACCCGGTCGTGGATGTCAGATGCTGTTGCCACTTGTTGTTACAAATTACTTTTCCACAAGAAAATTAAGTGACAAAATACTGTAATGGTGTGATCCTCCAGAAAATTTTAGTAGATTATCACACAAGTCAGTGAAGTCACCTGCATTACTCTGCTCGATCACGACCGGCACTACGGTTTATGGGTAATTTCCAAGTCCTTGGTTGTTCTATTGGTGAATAATCCTCTTACTTATGTTCGTTGATAAGACTTAGTCTTTAGATCTAGAATGTTTTTAAAGAAACCGTGTGATTTCCATTAAAACGATATCTTCTTTTTTAGACGTGAAATGTCTCTAAATAAACCATGTGATTAGTTTTGATTAAAGGAAAAAAAATATATACTTGTTGGCAATTTCAATGCATAAAATTATATGTTGGAAAAGACTTGCGAGTCATGCCAGCCAGCCAGCCATGCTCAAATCTCATAGAGGTTTCTCCCGCGAAAAGCCTAGCTTTAGGAATTGGGAATAATCAAACACACCGACTACGATATGGGGAAGACTTCAGACTTCAGAGTCAAGCCAACCACAATTCTGTTGAAGTCATGAAACTGAGATTACAAATATGCATTGAGGGAACAGAATCATGAAATGAATAAAGCCTTTGCCCCTCCAGGAATGTAGCCTTTGTTATTGGACTAGCCTATTCTGTGCTTTATTGCTTTGGTCTCACACAAAAAGAGTTTCAATGACAATTCCTTTCTTATTACTCATTTACTATATATGTTTCACTCAGTGTCCTTGTACTGGTGGTCTCTGGCCAATGTTCCAGCAACCAGCAATCATCTTTGCTTCTCCAGTTGAAGAACAATCTCAATTTTACCTCTGCATTATCCACAAAACTTGTGAAGTGGAATGATGCTTCAGATTACTGTTCTTGGGAAGGTGTGTCCTGCAAACAGGGTTGCGTTACCCAACTTGACCTGAGCAACGAATCGATTTTGGGTGGACTTGATAATTCAAGTGCTCTTTTCAGTCTGCAATACATCGAACACCTGAATTTGGCGTATAATAACTTCAATTATGCTCAAATTCCATCCCAGTTCAACGAGCTAGCCAGTTTGAGTTATTTGAATCTGTCGAATGCTGGCTTTGCAGGGCAGATTCCGATTGAGATTTTGCACTTGACAAGGTTGGTAACTTGGTATTTCTTAACTTATCTACCATTTCCTATCCTGGAGTTCCTGCACTGCAACTTGAGCATCCAAATTTGAATCAGCTCATCTTGATGGTGTGAACATATCAGCACCGGGAGCTCAGTGGTGTCAAGCCATATCATCTTCATTGCCAAAGTTGAGGGTGTTGAGCTTGTCCAGCTGCAATCTTCAGGGACCTATCGATGATTCATTGTTGAAGCTTCGATCACTCTCAGAAATTCGTATAGACAGCAACAATCTGTCAACTCCAGTTCCGGAGTTCTTGTCAAATTTCACAAATCTGACTTCCGTACGCCTCATGAATTCAGGGTTACAAGGTACATTCCCAAAGGAGATCTTTCAGGTACGTACACTGCACATTATCGACTTAATCGGCAATCAAGACCTACATGGATCGTTACCAGACTTTCCTGAAAATGGAGCTCTTCGGTCCCTGTTCCTAGCCAGGACATTATTTTCAGGGTCATTGCCTGAATCTATTGGAAACTTGTCCGGAGTGGAACTTTCATATTGCAATTTCACTGGACAAATACCAAAGTCAATGGCAAGCTTTACATAACTGGTTTATGTGGACATGACAGGGAACAAGTTCATTGGTTCACTTCCAGTATTGAGTATAGCCAAGAATCTGACTGACATAAATCTTTCTTACAATGAGCTTACAGGTCAGATTAACTCTACTCACTGGGGAAATCTTACAAAACTTTTGAATCTCAACTTGGGTGACAATAAGCTCAGTGGCAGTATTCCGTCGTCTCTATTTTCTCTTCCCTTGTTGCAGAAACTACAGCTTCACAACAATCAGTTCTCTGGTCAGTTACTTGAATTTGCCAATATCTCGAGACCGGACACCCTTGATTTGAGTAGCAACAATTTGGAAGGAACCATACCCAAGTCTATCTTTAATCTCCAAGGGCTTAAAATTCTTTCACTTTTCTCCAACAACTTCAGTGGCTCCTTCCCTCTTAACAGTATTCAACACCTCAAAAATCTTTCCAGCCTTGATCTTTCATACAACAGTTTGTCGATTGCTTACTATAGTACAAACTCCTCGCAGTCCTCCTTTCCAAATATTACCGAACTAAACTTGGCTTCTGGGCAGTTGAGAACATTTCCTGATTTCTTGAGGAATCAATTCATATTGTCCTATTTGGACCTTTCACAGAACCAAATTGATGGAGAGATACCCAACTGGATTTGGAGTCTCAGTAATCTTTCTCAGCTAATTCTGTCTTGCAACTCCCTTGTAACTCTAGAAGGTCCTTTCATCAACCTCACTTCTACTTCGTCTATGCTTGACCTTCATTCCAACCAGCTTCAGGGTCACATTCCCATACTTCCACCACATGCCACTTATCTGGATTACTCGAGAAATAATTTCACTTAGTGATATCTCCTACAAATGTGAACCTGTTGGAGACAATGTTTTTCTGTGAAGCTTTAGCCTTCACCAAAGACAAAATATTCGATTTATGAGTCAACTCCACTAAAACAAGTCTAGCGTTTCCAAGTTTATTAACGAATTCTGCAACTTCCTCTACAATAATGTCAGATGCCATCTCAAGGTCAAACTGAAAATCGGCTGTGGAAATGCCAGGGTGGGAGCATCATCAAGAGAGACGTCAGTGCCAGAAGAACCTACGACAAGCTGCTCATCTTTCTTGGACTCCATGCTATCACTTTCAGCAGACAAACCTGTTCCTTTCAAACTTGTATTCTGTTCCCCGGTAATTTGAGAAGCATCCGAACCCTGAACCTTCTTCGAAGTCGATTCAGTATTAGCAGGATTCTCTGTTTTCTTCAAGAACTTCATTATACCAAGTTGAACTTTAGCACCCGGGTTCTTCTGGCCAAAAGTCCCATGGGGAAGTGTATCTAACGGACCGAGTCCACTATACGTACCAACAGCAGACTCAACATCACTCTCATTCTGGCAAAAAGTGATCCTACCATACCCTCGCTTAACTTCGGCAACTCTTTCTTCTGCAACATTCTATTCACAACCGCCGCAGCTTTCCCGCCTTGCAAGTTCCCCTCATGCCCAGTTTGCTTCACCGACCGCGATATACACACCTTAGCAGGAAGATCAAGCACGACAGCATGAACATCCACATGCCCACCACCACCCAGATTCACAAACTCATCTCTTTGCGCTTTCCCCAGATTACATCTATCTATAAACACACTCTTCCCTTCCCTAAATGCACTCCTCGCACTCTCAATACAATGCGCTTTCGTCCCGGCTTTCCCATTTTTGATAGTATCCTAACAAACACAACAAACCCGAAATGTGGCATCATCAAGATCACTATTATGGGCTTTTCTTGCTTTTCCTCTTCGCCAGTAAATTTGGGGGAAATGTGGAAAGGCTGTTAGGGTTTGTGTGATCAAATAAAAGGTGAGGATGATTGGAGGAGTTTATAAAAAAATCATCATGTAGTGATACAAGGAAGTCTTAACGTACATAAGACTACAAAAAAATGTGTTCGAAGTAAATCAGTCCTTTCGTTTTGAAAGTCATAAAGTTTCCCAATCCTGATCGAGTAAGGAATTATAGTCTATAAATACAACACCACCGGATCACTCATTCTCTAGCTTCGTTTTCACGCGCCAAAACAAGAACAACCTTCACTAAACCTAGCCGTTTGACTCAAACCTTTACAATGAGGAAAGGAGCCAAACGAAAGACGGAGGAGGCCGCCACCGTCACAAACGCCAAGCGCGTCAGGACCTCTCGCCCGCTGGCGGAACCGGAGTACGTCAAGGAGCAGCGCAACCTCGACATGACTGGGATTTCTCGAATCTCGAGAAGGAATTTGAAGACGAATGAGGCAGATTCAACGGTACTTTTCAACTCGGCTTTCATTTTTTTAATTAAAATTAATCAGTTTAATTATAAAGATACTTGGAAGGGAGGATTTCATAGATGAAAGCTTTTGAAATGTTAAGGTGTGAAATATAATGCCATCATTTATTTCATATACGATGATAGTGAACAAATGCTTGAATGCATTCTTGATGGTACATGGGATATGAACAGAGAAAGAAAGCAAGAAGATGATATGGCACACAGGGATAGATATGATTACGCACCACCATAAAAGTAGAGACAGTTACAAGCATTCACTACAGTTTAAATCCCAATATAAACCACACAGTCTCAAGCCTTGTGATCTAATTATCTAATCTCCCAAATGGGTTTTCCCAAACTCTTCCTCTTCGTCTTAAACCCATCTCAATCTTATGCTGCAGAGAATGTGAGTGTGACTCTCTTCGTCTTAAACCCATCTCAATCTTATTGTGCCGATTTCATAGTGAACCATTTGGCCAAGATCTTCGACAATGGGCTCATCTCCGTCGTCAATCTCAGAATCTTCGACATTTTAGATTCATCCGCTGCAGAACAAACACTTTGCTTTGATTTACTGCATAGAATTTCTGGCCATTGTGGGAAGGCAAAAGGAGTGGGAAACTTGCTTCAATTCATTGGGACTGCCTAAGAAACACATTTTGGATTGCTACAATAGTTCAAATGCAACAAAGGTTTCATGTTTTACTTACTATAGTCCTATTTAAAAGAATATATGATGTTAATAAGTTGTCATTTATGTTTGACATTGTTGGATTACTGCAGCTTGAACAAAACTATGGCAATGAAATTATGCACTGACGAGTCAATGCTTGTTTTAAGGATTTCAGTTGGAATAGGTTTCTTTGTTTGAATAAGTTCCTGTCATATAGGATGTTAGTTGGATAGTTGAATATTTCCTTGTTATCGATACCACGATGTTGTTAGTTGAGCATATGTGGGCTGCTATTTCTGCTTTCTGTTTCTTTGTAAAGGCTATTTAAGCCAAAGCTTTAGCATTGAATAAACCAAGTCATTCATTCAGATTGTTGAGTCTCTGTGCATATTCCATACTAGGTGTTCAGTTCTCAACAAACTGGTATCAGAGCCCCATCACGGGGCCTGATTGTGAGAGAAAGGAAGCTGTGGTTTCCTGAAAAAACAGTCTAGGAAGAGAGAACAGAGTGAGAGAAGCATGGCAGCAGAAATTAGCTATGCTCAAGTAACTGTTCCCAAGTTTGATGGTCACTACTATGATCATTGGTCGGAGCTTATGGAGAATTTCCTTCGTTCGAAGGAGATGTGGAATCTTGTAGAGGCAGGAATTCCGGAGGAGATACACCAGGCAGAATCCAGTGAACAAAGAACATTCTCCTCAGTTGTGGCAGAGAGAACACAACAAATAGAAGGGCAGCGTAAGCAGATGGAGGAACAGTTGAAGAAGCAAGAGGAGCGACGAAAGGAGAGAGAGGTTCTGAAATTGACAGATCTCAAGGTCAAGAATTTTCTATATCAGGCCATTGATCGGACTATCATGGAGACAATTCTTAATATAGACACTTCCAAACATATCTGGGACTCTATGAAGCAGAAGTATCAAGGCTCTACGAAGGTGAAAAGAGCACAGCGTCAATCTCTTCGCAAGGAGTTTGAGACCTTGCAGATGAAAGAAGGTGAAAGTGTTGATCAATACTTTGCTCGAACATTAGCCATAGTAAACAAGATGAAGGCTCATGATGAGCGCATGGAGCAAGTGGTGATAGTAGAGAAAATCCTGAGGTCAATGACTTCAAAGTTTGACTATGTCATATGTTCGATTGAAGAGTCCAACAATGTAGACATTCTGTCCATAGATGAGCTGCATAGTAGCTTGTTGGTGCATGAACAGAGAATGAAGGCACATGAGCGTGTTAGTGAAGAGCAAGCTCTGAAGATAACCATGGTTGAACGGAACAATGGAGGTGGAGGTCGAGGCAGAGGCAGCTTTAGAGGAAGGGGAAGAGGCAGAGGTAGACAAGCTTTCTCAAAAGCTACTGTGGAGTGTTACAAATGTCATAAACTGGGACACTTCCAATATGAGTGTCCAAGTTGGAGTAAGGAAGCAAACTATGCTGAATTGGATAAAGAAGATGAGATGTTGCTGATGTCGTATGTTGAGCTGCATGAGGCCAAACGAGAAGATGCTTGGTTCCTTGACTCAGGGTGCTCAAATCATATGTGTGGAGTTAAAGCCATGTTTGCTGAGTTAGATGAGAAGTTTAGTCATTCGGTGAAATTGGGGAACAACAGCAGGATGAATGTGGCAGGAAAAGGTAAATTGAAGTTGTTAATAAATGGTGTTAATCTTGTTGTCACTGATGTGTACTATGTTCCAGAGTTGAAAAATAATCTCTTGAGCATAGGACAGCTGCAAGAAAGAGGCTTGGCAATTCTGATTAAGGGAGGGATGTGCAAGATCTACCATCCTGAAAGGGGCTTGATTATCAAAACAGACATGAGTGCAAATAGGATGTTTGTTTTGTTTGCTCAGTCACAAGAGATGTTTCATCAACAAAACCAGTGTCTTCACACAAGCTCACAGAATCTGTCTCAGCTTTGGCATCGGAGATATGGACACCTGAGTTACAAGGGTTTGAAAACCTTGCAAAACAAGGAAATGGTACGTGGCCTCCCTAAGTTTCCTGTCTCAAATGAATTGTGTACTGATTGTATTATTGGGAAACATCACCGAGATCCCATACCAAAGAAGAGTTCTTGGAGAGCAAGTCAGGTTTTGGATCTTATTCATGCAGACATTTGTGGTCCGATCACTCCCATATCTAACAGTAATAAAAGGTACACTCTGTGCTTTATCGATGATTTTAGTAGAAAGTCATGGATGTATTATTTGGTTGAGAAGTCAGAGGCTTTGTTTCATTTTAAGTGCTTTAAGAAGATGGTAGAGAATGAAACAGGCTTAGCTATCAAGTGTCTACGTACTGACAGAGGAGGAGAGTTCACTTCAACAGATTTCAACAAATTCTGTCAGGAGAATGGCATCAAAAGGCAGCTGACTACTGCCTACACTCCACAACAAAACGGAGTAGCCGAACGGAAGAATAGAACGATCATGAATATGGTTCGAGCAATGCTATCAGATAAGAAAATTCCAAAATCATTTTGGCCGGAAGCAGTCAATTGGAGTAATTATGTGTTAAACAGATGTCCAACTGTGGCAGTCATTGATGTCACACCAGAAGAAGCATGGAGTGGAATGAAGCCTTGTGTGGAGCACTTTCGAGTTTTTGGCTGCATAGCACATGTTCATGTGCCAAAGGTACGAAGAAGTAAACTTGACAATAGAAGTTTGACTTGTGTTTTCTTGGGTGTTAGTGAAGAATCCAAGGGTTATAAATTGTTTGATCCTATTGGAAAAAAGGTACTGGTGAGTAGGGATGTTATTTTTGAAGAAGATAAACAATGGGATTGGGATGTGAGTTATGAAGAACAGATTATGGTAGATTTAGAATGGGGAGATGATGGTGCAGAGGTGAGTGATGATGATGGTGGAGAAGATGAAAACAATGATGGAGTTGAAAATGATGATGAAGATGTAGGTGAGACTAGCAGTGGTGAGAGAGATGGAGATGTTTCCCCTAACATTGAGGATAGTGAAGATAGGGAAATTGGTGAGGATGGAAAAAGAATGAGGCAGCCTCCACCATGGATGAAAGATTATGTTAGTGGGGAGGGTCTTGGTTTATCTGAAGACGAAACTAATATGGCACTAGTGGAGTCAAATGATCCATTACACTATGAAGATGCAGTGAAGAATGCAAGCTGGAGGTTGGCTATGGACAGTGAAATCAACTCTATAGAGAAGAATAAAACCTGGACATTGGTTGAGTTGCCTATTGGAGCCAAGAAAATTGGAGTAAAATGGGTTTATAAGACCAAGTACAATGAGCATGGGGATATTGACAAGCACAAAGCACGACTGGTTGCTAAAGGGTATTCTCAAGAACATGGAGTTGATTATACAGAGGTTTTTGCACCTGTGGCGAGATTGGAGACTGTGAGGATGATAATTGCTTTAGCTGCTCAGAAGGGGTGGAAGATTTTTCAGTTAGATGTCAAGTCAGCCTTTCTTCATGGTGAGCTTAGTGAAGATGTCTACGTGGAGCAGCCTAGAGGTTATGAGAAGAAGGGTAATGAGCACTTGGTTTATAAACTTCATAAAGCATTGTATGGACTAAAACAAGCTCCACGAGCCTGGTTTAGTCGCATTGAGGCTCACTTTATCAAAGAAGGTTTTCAGAAATGTCCAACAGAGCAAACATTGTTTACCAAGTTGGGAGAAGGAGGTAAAATTCTTATTGTGTGCATTTACGTAGATGATCTTATATTCACTGGTAATGATGACTTCATGGTTGCTGACTTTAAGAGTTCAATGTTGAGAGAATTTGACATGTCTGATTTGGGAAGAATGAGGTTTTTTCTTGGAATTGAAGTTTTGCAAAGGGATGAAGGTATTTATATCTGTCAAAGAAAATATGCACTTGATGTTTTGAAACGCTTTGGCATGGAGAAGAGCAATGCAGTGTGCAATCCTATTGTTCCAGGTTTCAAGATACACAGAGATGAAGATGGTGTCAAGGTTGATGAGACGTATTACAAACAAATTGTGGGTAGTCTGATGTATCTCACTGCTACCAGACCGGATATGATGTTTGTGGTTAGTTTGATTAGTCTTTATATGGCTAGACCTACTGAGTTACATATGCAAGCAGCAAAAAGAGCTTTGAGATATCTTAAAGGTACTGTAAATCTTGGTATCTTTTACAAGAAGGGAGGGACTGAGGAGTTATTAGCTTTCACTGACAGTGACTATGCTGGTGATGCTGAAGATAGTAAGAGCACAAGTGGTTATGTCTTCTTGTTGAGCAATGGTGCAGTATCATGGTCGTCTAGAAAGCAGTCCATTGTCACACTTTCTACTACTGAAGCTGAATATGTGGCTGCAGCTGGTTGTGCGTGTCAGACAGTTTGGATGAGAAGAATTTTGGAGGAATTGGGACATTTACAGCAAGGGAGCACCACAATTATGTGTGACAACAGTTCAACTATTACACTCTCCAAAAATCCAGTGTTTCATGGTCGAAGTAAGCACATAAGAGTGCGTTTTCACTTCTTGAGGGATCTTACTAAAGATGGAACTGTGGAGTTGATGCATTGTGGGACTCAAGATCAGTTAGCTGATATTTTAACTAAGCCTTTGAAGTTGGATGCTTTTGTGAAGCTTCGGGAACAACTTGGAATGTGTTCAATTTCAGAAGTAAACTAACTGCTTCACTGCAGCTAGTTTAAGGGAGGGAATGACGAGTCAATGCTTGTTTTAAGGATTTCAGTTGGAATAGGTTTCTTTGTTTGAATAAGTTCCTGTCATATAGGATGTTAGTTGGATAGTTGAATATTTCCTTGTTATCGATACCACGATGTTGTTAGTTGAGCATATGTGGGCTGCTATTTCTGCTTTCTGTTTCTTTGTAAAGGCTATTTAAGCCAAAGCTTTAGCATTGAATAAACCAAGTCATTCATTCAGATTGTTGAGTCTCTGTGCATATTCCATACTAGGTGTTCAGTTCTCAACATGCACATCAATCCACCTCTAGAGTTTGTACCATGGCTGGTTTCGAAGAATCAACCTATTGGAAATGTTGGTCCTCTTTATGATTGATAAGATTTTTCTGGGTTTAGAAACTAGCTGTGTATGATTTCTCAGTTTTCTTCTCCAAATTGTGAACCATACGCTTGAAATGTGCCTTATGCATATCAAGCAGAAGCGTAGACTGGCTGTCAACTCTGTTTCAAGTAATATACATAGGTAATTATTTGCTTACATAAGACTTCACAACTTCATTAAAAAAGAAAGATTCTCTCAATCTACTGCTTGATCATAGGTCCTGACTATGAAATATGTATGAACATCAACAAATGTGTTCAAAGTTTCAAACTTCAAAGTTCAAACTGATGGCTCCTCCCAATTTCATTTTCTTTGTTGCTCTTACTTCATCGTTGCTGTTCATTTCTACGTCTTGTTCTTCTGTTGGGAATCATGGCATCAATGTTTCATCTGCTCTAGAATCCGAGACGGCCACATTGACTCCTAATGGAGGCATTCATTGATAGCCTGCCTAGAATAGCCTAGCTGGTGTTTGTATATAACAACAATGATCTTGTACAATTGTACTTCGATATTCCAATACAATTGTGTGCGGCGTTGCTGAGAGAGATGGACGAGGTTGAGGCGAGGAAAAGAAACAAGAGATTTCAGTTGGGCTTATACAAACTCGTGAATTTTGGGGGGTTTGTGTAAGAAGGTGTGGAGAGAGACAGGAAGACTCACTACCAGAAATGGACCCAGAGAGTGAAGTGGATGAGTTAGCTGAAATAATAGAAATCATATTGCGCATGACCACTAGAGGATTGAGGCTGAAGATTTAAATTGGGAAAAGTTGAAATTGAAAACGAGAGAGAAACACAGAAGCAAATAAGAGATATAGATATATGCATAGAAGTCGCAAGGTATGAGATAGGATACCATGATAGGATTTGGAATTCTGAGTGGGTTTGTATGGGTTATATGAATCACAAGTCTACTGCCACCATCAAAACACGATTTCTCAATGATATTATTATTATTATTTTAAATAAAAATGATGAGATAAGAATTATAAACAATAAACCCCCACCCATATAATAACGGTGGCAGGTCTACACACACCAAACCATTTTCATCGGTGAGTTACAGATTTTTCTTATATCAAGAATTCCAACCATTGGTGTCAGTAGAGAAAAGTGATCACCGTTAAAATAATAGTGGTAAAAAATAGTATCAATAGACCACATTTGTGGTAGTGACTACACAACTTCATTAAAACGAATCTTGTTTCACCCAAACACAGGACATATCTTATTTACTTACATAAGCTAGTCCCGTCCCCGTAAACTCGTGTAGCAAACGAGCTGCTACAGTTTGCGGTCAATCTCGAATCTTCCAATTTATTCATAACCCCTCTTCTAGTTTTGTTTGAGAATTAGAGTTTCTTGCTCTTAAGCACTGATCGATGAACCTTCACATCCTTCAACATGAGATTAGAATGACCTTCCTCTGTTAGTTGCACAAGCCCTTTTAAGTATTTAGGTTGAATCACTCTAATCTAATTAGGATTTGTCAAATTTAAAGTGACTTCACTCTGATCTCTTTGTTTTTTTCATTAGGAAACTATGTAACATGTTATAGTTTTGTCAGGAAACAATTTCCTAACTCTAATCAATTATCGTCGCAGACTCACATTTCAAATGAAGTTTTGAATCACCGACAAATCAAGAAACATTGGTAGACTTCAACCAAAACCGTCATCAAAATTATCGTCTCATTGATAATCTGACTACGTAACGTCGGTGGTTGCAAACACTTCGTCTCACTTAACACCAAAATTCAAAAAAATTCAATTTTAAATCTAGGTGCGAAACCGAAAAGGCATCTCTCAATTTTCTTAAATTTTCTCAATTCTCTCAATTTTCTTAAGTTTTCTTTAAAATTAAAGTTATCGTCTCATGTTTTGTTACTGCTAAATTATTCTTGTCAAAATTTGAAGGCTTTTCACTGCCACATTCATGTACTTATGACTGAGATGATTAAGTTATGGCAAAGTAATAGTAGCAGGTGGGTGTGACATTAATCTATAACCCTGCTGATGTTGCTGCTCTCTAGTTGATCATAGCTCACATGGTTGGATGACTTTTTTTGCCCAAAATTGTATAACAAGAAGCATTCATTTTCTGTAGAAACTTGTCCAAGGATATGCTTATGACCTGGCCATCATTAATATCAGAGAACCAAACTCATCAAAAGCAATTAAAAGAGAGGAGAGAAACTATTACTACATCATATGTGCACAAATCTGAAACAGATCTAACTGTAAAAAATGGCATCTGCCCGAATAATAACATGAGTCTCTCCAATCCAAAACTCATCTAAATTATTTCAGGTGGCAAGATAAGCTAATCTATAAGCCATATCATTGGCTTCTCAAGATAAATGTCGAATTTGAAAGAACATAAAAGAACTGAACTACCTTTAACAATCTTCCACCAATCGACCAATTTCAGATGCACCCCCTCAAGGGCATTGACCAATGAATTCGAGATTTTTAGAGATTTTTACCGATAACTGCTCGTTATTTATATAGATCGTGTATCAAACTTGCATTATATCATAAGCAAGAGCATTTTAGATGATCGTGTGGGGTTCAATGACAAAGAAGTGGAAGAGAGGCGAAGATGAGGTTGAGATTGAATCAGAAATCAAAATACAGCCAGCTTGCATGGCCACCACTAGTCACACCTCCTCTTGATTTTTCCCAATCAAACCCACTTCCTCATTTTTCATCCAACTCCCCCCACCCA
This sequence comes from Fragaria x ananassa, assembly GCA_034370585.1. Classification (NCBI taxonomy): domain Eukaryota; kingdom Viridiplantae; phylum Streptophyta; class Magnoliopsida; order Rosales; family Rosaceae; genus Fragaria; species Fragaria x ananassa. Next base: position 1,871,608 of record CP139753.1, read on the forward strand.
CCAAAATCTCCAATGTCAATAACTGCTTCCTTGCTCCAACCCACCCCACTCAAATGGCACCACCACCCTCTCCTCTTCTCCCCTCTCCCGCCCAAATCACTCCACCTCATCACCCCCACCTCTCGCTTCAAACTCAACTGCTTCTTCTCACCGGAATCCAAACCGGACCTTACAACAAAACCTAGCCCAATAGAAGTCAGGCAAAGTCAGGCCCAATAGCTTAAGCTCGGGACCCTGACAAGAGGGATATGAATATGGAGGAGAAGCAGAAGCTCAGCACAGACCTTCAGGCTTTGCCTTCTGAGAAACTAGCTAATGTTGTCCAACACTTGGTTTCGGGGTTTCTTTCGGATCGGTCTGAGGGGAGTGTGCTTACTGCTACTGAGAAAACTACTGTTCTGAAGTTGCAGGTATAATTGAAATTTTACATTGTTTAGTATTGGAGGTCTTTACTTTTCAATCACGCATTGAAATGTTTATAGTTAGAATGCATTAACATTTTGGGGCCCATTTTGGGCCTCTGGGGAGTTTGTGTGAAGTTGTTGGTGTTTGTTTTGTGAGCTAAAAAGATGTGTTGTGCTATATGGAAAACTATGAGTGGATGTGTTTTCGATGATATTGTTTTGGTGTTTATGTAGTTTACTTGTTTGTTGGATTTCTATGGTTGAGTTGGTCTCTATAGCTTCACCGTTTTCTTTTGTTGTTGTTTTTCTAAGGTTGGGTTGTTGGGATTGGGGCGAGAACTACAGAGGGATCTTGATCGGATTGCTAATACGGCAGATACTTCTACCCCTGAGGGTTTGAGCTATGTCCTGACAGGTGAGCTTTATCAGTCAGTCTCTTCTCATTGAGTAAGGTTATGCTTATTTATTATGGTTGAAATAGAAACAAAATATTTGCCTCCTTCATGCTAATTAGTTGTCACGAGTGGCTGTAGTTGCAGTTTTGAGGGATTTATTGATAATGATACTTGTGTAGAAAAAAACAGTTGGAGAGGAAGATATACTGGCGGGAACATAATATGGCAGTGTTCTATGGCACAAGATATTACTGTATATCCATTCACTTTGAAGGGGACCTTCTGATTAAGCATTTGATTTTCAAGAGCTCTTTTTGAAAGGATTTGTCAGAGATGCTAATCCAGTTCTATACTTAAACAAACTTAGAATTCACATTTTGGGCTGGATTGAGACTGTCATGATTATGAGCTAGTTGGTATTGAGGCTGCATCTGCTCTTATGTACAATAATATCCCAAAAGGCCAAGCTATTTTACTCTCTTTTTTTAGTAATTTTCTTTAAGAAGTTCTCATGAATGTCTATTACTTTTGGTTGCAGAGACTACACTTGCTTTGATTAGGCATCCTGATTATTGCATCTCTGGGTGTTCATCGGTAAGTTCAAGATCCTTCCCTAGAGTACTTGGTATATGTACACAGGTGAATGAATAAATTTGGTGCACCAGTCTTGTTGACAACTAATCAAGGTGGACCTTAGGAAGAGATTATAGATTTATAGTGTAATCAACATTTCCTTTTCTCTATCAAGATAATTGTCACGAAAAATTATGAGATAAGGCACACACACACACACATCGGTAGCAATAACCAATCGTATTAACTTGTTAAAGGGTGATACTGATCACATATGCAAGGGTTTCCAAATACCTGATATGCAACTCTCTTTAGAAACTGAGAAAGGAGGGGGTTTAATCTACATTCATAAAGAAATGGGATTCAGTGTCTAGCTGGTGTTGCTATGTTATACTTTCGTATGAGTTTGTATCCTTTATGGACATATAAATCAGAGTAATTCCTTCTAGTGAACTTATAATTTACCTAAGAATTTTTTTTTTTTTGTAGAGCAGCTTCCAGGTCTTATGCAGATCATGATGTAAGCTTTTTATATTGTCTTGTCAACTTAAAAACGAGGGAGGTGAAGGGTGTGGCAAGGCAATGCACACTACAGTTATCTAATGATGTAATAGTTAATGTTCTTACTTTCATTTTCAGTCTAGAAAAACTGGAACATAGCATAGGTGCTCGACAAACTAGTGTAACAAGAGATAGTTTGTGCATGCACACATCTTTATTGGATGGAGTTTGTCATGGAGTACTTGAATATATGGATCAAAACAGAAAATGTAACTACTTTTAGAAATAAGGAATATAACTTCTGGCATACTTGTAGGTGTCTCTGAAGCAAAGCATAGAGGATGCAGAGAAAGGCTTCAATCAACTTTCTATTGAAGAAAGGGGTAAATTTGATGAAGAGACACTTGTAAACGTGAACAGCATAAGAAAGCGGAGCACAACAAGCCAGAGATCTAATGGATTCCGCAATGAATACATAGTGGTAAGGTCAACTAAGATAACCTGTCTTAAAATACATGACCAGTTTTTGGTGTCGGTAGTTTTTGTTCAATCCAAGAATATTCTGGTATTGATGCCGTGATTGCCTATCATGCAAGCTGGATAATGTGCGGCCTTTAGTCCTTGCGATTGTGGGCATCATGCATTAGCATCACTGTAAAGCCTACTTGCATCTTGATTCACTTTGATTGGCTATCTTTTTGTTTCGTGTTTCCCGTTTCCCAAAAGATTAAACAAATGCAACTTGGGTTTGATCATCCTCTTACCACACAACCAACATCCTCTTTATAGTATAGTATTTCGTGGTTGTTTCTATGCCTATATACGTACATGACAAACTCATGGAAGGAACTGTACCATTGGTATGGTTTTAAGAAGAAATATCGTGGTTACAACTTACAAGATAGATAGGAATACGTATTGATCTCATTTTTTGACAATAAAACTTATTTTGCTGCCTTTATATTGCTGTGCGTCTATACAGTGTGACAATAACTATGAACTTATTGACCTCATCTTTGGAGAATAATATATATTTTGCCGCCTTTATATTGTGGTTTGTCTATGTATGGATATGTTGTGTTAATGTGAGAACCAATTCTTTATTGTGATCTCAGGGGTGCAATATAATATGTTCCTGATTTCTGAAAATCTCGATAGACACTGCAATATAATATGTTAATGTCTCACCCTTTCTCGTCTTTTTGATATAATGAATATTCATTTCCTGACTATGAATTTCTACCAGATAACAATATTGGTGGCTGCTGAAGGAGTGCACAAGTTACCTGCAATCAATGGCAGTGGCGACTTGAAGGAAGCACTGCAGAAGCTTGCATCCATTCCCCGAAGCAAATTATTAGTGAGAATTATGGTCTTAGTTCTAGTTGTAACTTGTAAGTTTGTCCACTTGAATTGTGCTTGATATATATTTTTTCTTGCAGGCAGTAGAGGTGTCGTGGACTCCCCAGAATGAAAATGACACTCTATCTGAGCGTGAACTACTTGAAGATTACCCACTTCTGAGGCCTTTATGAGATAACATTTGGACTACCCTACACTAGGCAACAAGAGGCATGAAGTTATTTAGAGGATGTGTCTGAAATGTACAGAAATAATACGAGTGTAATACAAAGATGTATGTATATTTTGCTTAGAGTAGTTTCACCACGTTACTGTAATCGCCTGTACGTGTGGTGCAATTTGTTCTCACTGAGACTAATATGTGCTTGAATGTGATTATTTGTCATCTTCAATTTTTTGGTTTATAGGTTGAAATTCTGGACATCCGTTGCTTTCGATAAATACCCTACACTACAACATCACTGAAATTTCCTTAGCCTTCTGTCTTCTTTTAACTACGAGTCGGTTTTTCTCTGGAAAATTGAGGAAGACTTGGAAGTCAAGCCATCCTATGTCTAATTTCTTAGCCCCTCAGGGGCAATTATAGTCATGCATAGTCATGCAACGACCACACATCTCATGGTAGCCTTGAAGAAAATAGCCTTCTGCAGATGGGGAAGACTTCATAGTCATGCAACAACCACACATCTCATGGTAGTCTCTTTCCACAGTAACATTGAAAGTGACCAATTCCATCACCAAAATATCATTACCCATCTTGGCGTATATGAAGGGGTATCCTCATGTCACCTCATCTTCTTCAAACGGATGACATAACTCAAATTACGTTTGAACACAGAGCCTAGCTTCCAGTGTGACTGACTCTCATGGTCCTTGTAGGGCCGGCCAAAGTCTTCTGCATTCCATCATAATATTTCTAGTGGTTACAAATCTCAGAGGAGCTAATGAGTTATCCTCTTTCACCTTATAAAAGCCAACATAACCATTAAGAATTCTTCACATAACCACCAAGTTTTCTGCTAATCCAAAATGAAAACTGATCAGCTTCATTTCTTCCTTTTCTTTGTCCCGCTCTGTGTTAGTATCATCATCAACCCTGTAGTCCATAGCAAGTGTATACCAGACCAGCAACAATCATTGCTCCATTTCAAGAGCGACCTCTTATTTAACGCCTCTCTTTCCACCAAGCTTATTACCTGGAACTCAAGCACCGATTGTTGTTCTTGGGTCGGCGTTACTTGCAGCACCAATGGCAGTGTTCTGGGCCTTGACATCAGCACTGAATCTATCTCAGGTGGTATTGACAATTCTAGCCGTATCTTCCATCTTCAAAATCTTCAAAGCCTCAATTTGGCATACAACCACCTTGGCGACGGCTCATCAATTCCATCAGCATTCGGGAAGCTCATGAACTTGAGGTATCTGAATTTGTCTGAAAATTATTATTCAGGGAAAATTCCGATTGAGATCTCACGCTTGACGAGGTTGGTAGTTCTTGATATTTCTTGGTGTTATTCCCTTGAGATCCCAACTTTACACATGCTGGTAGAGAACCTCACAGAGCTTAGAGAGTTGCACATTGACTCTGTCCAAATATCAGCAGGGGGGAGTGAGTGGTGCCAAGCCATATCATCTTCCCTTCCCAACCTTAGGGTGTTGAGCTTGTCCGGTTGTAATCTTTCTGGCCCTTTCCACGATTCTCTTGCTAAGCTCCGGTCCCTCTCTGTGATTCAATTGGACTCGAACAACATCTCTGCTCCAGTTCCGACATTCTTTGCCAACTTTTCAAACCTGACATCCCTGGATCTCGCAGATTGTAATCTGCAGGGAACATTTCCTAAAGAAATCTTTCAGTTACCTTCTCTCCGTAAGATTAGCCTTTCCGTAAATGAAAACCTTGATGGTTCCTTGCCAGAATTTCCAAAAAATGGATCTCTTCAGGAGCTGGATCTACGGTGGACTAATTTTTCAGGGGTATTACCAAACTCTATTGGCAACCTCAAGATGTTGTCCACAATTGATATCGGTGGCTGTAATTTCACAGGATCAATCCCAAAGTCGATGGCAAATCTTACGCAATTGGTTTCCTTGTGGATGCATGGAAACAAGTTTGAAGGTTCAATTCCGTCATTCAGCGGGGCCAAGAATCTAGAGGAGATAGACCTCTCTTCAAATGGTCTAACAGGTAATAATATTAATTGCATCCCCTGGCAAAACTTTTCTAACCTGTCCTATCTCCGCTTAGCTGGAAATATGCTCAATGGGAATATTCCATCAGCTCTGTTTTCTCTTCCCTTGCTATACTTTCTAGATCTTTCTTCTAACCAATTCTCTGGTCATTTTCCTGAAATTTCTAATATCTCATCATATTTTCTCAAATATCTTTATTTGGGTAGAAATAATCTGGAAGGGCCAATACCCATATCTATCTTTGACTTTCAGGGTCTTGAAAGTCTTGTTCTTTCTTCAAACAATTTCAGTGGCTCATTTCTTTTAGATAGTCTTCAACATCTCAGAAATCTTTCTGATCTTGATCTTTCACACAATAGCTTGTCTCTTAGCCATGATGCTACCAATTTCTCACGCTCTTATTTTCCTCAATTCGAATTCTTGGGGTTGGCTTCACTGAAGTTAAGAACATTCCCTCATTTCTTGAGAAATCAATCTGAGTTGCAGGAGTTGGATCTTTCGGATAACCAAATACAGGGCAATATACCCAACTGGATTTGGAGGTTCAGGGATCTCGAGCACCTAAATCTTTCATGTAACTCTCTAGAAACTCTTGAAGGTCCTACAATCAATCTCACTTCTTTGTTATTCCTTGACCTTCATTCTAACCAGCTCCATGGGAAAATCCCAATTTCATCGTCACCTAAAATGTTTTATCTAGATTACTCTAGAAATAACTTCAGCACTAACATACCGACTGCCATTGGAGATATGCTTCTTAACATCCGATACTTCTCTCTCGCAAGCAACAACCTACAAGGGATCATTCCAGGATCAATATGCAATTCACATAAGCTTGAGGTTCTTGATATGTCCAATAATTCCTTGAGTGGAACGGTTCCTCACTGCTTGACTACAATGAGCACCCTTTCAGTACTGAAGCTAAGGAGAAACAATCTTAGAAATGTAGACATATTGTCTCATAATTGCAGCCTGCGAACTCTAGACATCAGTGAAAATCAGATACATGGTCAGTTTCTAAAATCACTCATCAAATGCCCTCATTTGAAGATTTTGAACCTTGGAAATAATCAAATAACACATCCATTTCCGTGCTTTTTGAACAACATATCCACCTTGCATGTTCTTGTCTTGCGATCCAATAAATTTTATGGAGGCATCGGATGTCCCAATACTAATGGCACTTGGCGAATGCTTCAAATTATAGACCTAGCTGACAACAATCTCAGTGGAAATGTACCGGGGAAAGATTTGACAACTTGGCAAGCAATGATGACAGATGAAGATGGTGCCCCATCAAAACTCAATCACCTTCCATTTCAAGACAGTCAAACTGCAGGTAGTTATTATCAAGATTCAATAACAGTTACCAACAAAGGTCAAGAGATGGAGATAGCAAGAAGTCTTACTGTCTTCACTTCAATTGACCTCTCATGCAACAACTTTACTGGATCAATACCGGAGGAAATTGGGGACCTCAAAGCAGTAGTTGTTCTCAACTTGTCAAGTAATGCTTTCATCGGTGCAATTCCACCATCGTTAAGCAACTTGAGGGAGCTAGAGTCTTTAGACCTCTCACAGAACACTCTGAGCGGTCAAATTCCACCACAGCTTACAGAACTCACTTTCCTTTCAGTCTTGAATCTCTCACATAATCAACTGGTCGGTAGGATTCCGAACAGTAATCAGTTTTCAACATTTCCAGATTCTTCATTTGAAGGCAACAAAGATTTATTCCGGCCTCCTTTGACTGAAGATAACACAACAAGGTTGTCACCTCCGGCATCGAAGAAAAGCTCTCCAAATTCTGCAAATGAGATTGATTGGGATATTATCATTGTTGAGATTGGGTTTATATGCGGGTTTGGTGTTGCCATCGGATCACTTTTCTTTTGCAAGAAATGGAGGAAATGGTATTACAGAGCTATGTATAGCATCCTTGGGAAGATATTTCCTCGGCTAGAACAAAGATTTGGTCGCCACAGAAGACATGTTTATATAGATCAAAGGTACTGGAGACGTTGAAATGATCTTGAACAACAATGCACTAAGTCTGGTTAGCCAACAAGGAACAAGGGGTGCAATTTTTGTGCTTCTTTCTTGTGCATCTTTCATGTATGTTGAGCTGGCTTGTTCATCTTCTAATAAATCTGTGGCAAACTTCTATATATGTGCATGTGAGTGTGATATGTGAAAGAAATGTGCTCTAGTTGTCAAGTTTGTTCTCATTATCAAGTCGGTTCTCATTATCAAGTTTGTTCACATTAGTGATAATCAAATACAAGGTCAATTGCCAAAATCATTTGTCAGCTGTCCGCAGTTACAAGTTCTAAACGTTGGAAAGAATCAAATAACAGGTCCATTTCCATGCTTTTTGAAGATCATATCTACCTTGAGTGTCATAGTCTTGCGATCCAATAAGTTTTATGGAGGCGTTGGATGTCCCAAGTGTCACGCCCCAGTCCTTAAGTTATTTTACGGTTATTTACTCCGGTATTATTTTGGTCTTTTACCGTATTAATTAACCGTTTAATATTAAAGACTTTAAAGTTGACTTTTTATTCCGTTGGGAATTTGGGAAAACTTTCTTCATGAAAGTTGTAGAGAACGTCGTTACGAGTTCGTAAACATGCTACGCGTTAAATTCGGAGTTAGTATGGTAAAGTTATGAATTTGTTAGTAAATTTTGGAGGTAGTAAAAAGGGGTATTTTTGAAGTGGGCTTTTTAGTTGAGTTGGGCCGGGGGTGGCAGCCCAGGCCCGAGCCCCTTTTCTTTTCTTCTCTTTTTCCTTTCTCTTCTTTCTCTTCTCTTCTTTCTCTTCTGTTCTTCCCGAGCCCGAGTTTCCGTCGGAAATCCCAGTCGTCGCCCGCCGCCGTTCCGCCAGCGACGGACCGCCTCTCCACCCCAGTTCGGACCCCCATCTCCTCCTCTCCCTCCCCGGCCTAGCCCCCGAGTCTCTAACCCGCCGGAAGAGGAGAAAAAGCCGCCGGAACCGCCGACTGTCCCTTCGCCGGAGCTCCGACCTCCGGCCACCATAGGCCGAGATTGTTGGCTCAAATTGTAGCCCTCATCAAGGTGAGTATTCCCTCAAAAGGAATCGGTCTATTTCGATCTCGTTAGGGTAGTTTGTATAATTGGAAGTTTTAGGGATTTTTGGTTGTTTTTGTTCGATTGGCATAGCTAGGCTTGGATTTTGGGTTTGTGCTGGTTAGAAAAGTTGTAGAGCATGATGAGAGGAAGATGATATTAAAATTGGAGGTCGCCGGAAAATGGCTGCCGGCCGCCGCCTCCGGCGGAGCCGCCGCCGGTTGGGACATTTTAATGTTGTTAAATTTGGAATATTAAGGGGAGTTTATTGAAGTGAATTATGAAATTTTTGGATGAGTTTTGGATAGGTTTATGAATTTCCGAAGTTAGTATTTTTGGCGGTTAATTTATGTAGAATCCGGCCGTTGGATTAAGTTGTTTAATCTGTGGGAAGGTGTAGTTACGGCTGCTGATTCTAGGGTTGAAATGTGGACCATTTCGAAGTTAGGCAATGACGAGCGTGTTATTGGCTCTCGGTTAATTTCTGCCTATTTTGAGTAAATATTGGAATTTCGGCTGGGAACTTAATATTATATTTGGAACAGGTCGTGAGGAGGCTCGAGCTGACGAGGCCCCAGATCGACGTCAAGCTTAGGCCTAATTTGTGAGTGGACTTTTATTTTAAATAATGTGCATGCGAAATAATTTATGTGGTTAGAGAATAACCGAAATTGAGAATTTCGGTGAGTATGTATATATATCCATATTTGGATGATTATGAGAATAATATGTATATGAGGGAATGCTAGCTAGCTATACGTGTTTTTCCACCATACTGAGGTAAAATTCCATTATGGTGCAACGTGAGCGTTAGACGCAATCGTTGTAGCTCTATATAAAAATAATAATTTATATAGGGGATATGCGCGTATATTTATACACCGTCTTTTCCACCATAATTAGGTAAAATGCCATTATGGTGCAACGTGAGCGTTAGACGCAAGCGTTGTAGCCTTGTGTGAGTTTTCTATTTGTTTTAATTGTTTCAAGAAAAATTCATACAAGGGATATGACGAGTGTAATACATACATATTTTATTTTAGCCTGAGAGGCTGTATTTTATTGAGCGTTGGAGACTGGCCGGAGCCAGTCATGAAATTCCAGTTTTCGTGTTGAGCGTTTTAAGCTGTCGCATGCAGCATATTGTTTTTATGAAAAAGTAAAATTGGGAAAGCATAAAGAATTATTTCCTTTATTTTATTTTTGTCCACTCACTCTAACGTGTTCAAATGTTTCCCCTGGGCCCTTCGTTTTAAAATGTCCAGTCTGCAGAGTTCGGGTTGGACCTAGTAGGAGACGAGGCATAGTCACTCGCATTTCCACCACTTTTCATCAGTAGGTTACCTGTTTAACCTACTTGTGGTTTCATTTTCTGCTAGTATGTAGTAGCTCTGAATACTTGGGTTTAATGTATATTATTTCGGTTGTGGGTGAAGACTTGTTGACGTCTTAGAATATTTATTGGAGGATTTATGTTATCTTTTGGATAATTTTATTTGATGTTGATTAATGTTGTGTTGTTGGGGGTAGTTGTTTTTGGGGAGCACGTAGGCTCCCGGAGTTAAGGTTGGATTAAAATTTTTTGGAAGTGTTTGCAGGTTTTCGTTAGGAAGGGTTGTCCATTTTCAAGGGAGGTTATGCCGATTTTTCGGTAATATCTTCCTTGGAGGTGGTCCCCGCACGAGTTACTCCGGGTTTCAGGATGAAATTTGGGGTGAGTCGTGTCACCAAGACTAATGACACTTAGCCATTCCTTCAAATTATAGGCCTAGCTCACAACAATTTTAGTGGAAATGTACCAGGTAGAGTTTTGACAGCTTGGCGAGCAATGATGGCTAATGAAGATGATGCCCCATCAAAGCTCAATTACCTTCAATTTACAGACAGTGAACGTGGTAGATTTTATCAGTATACAGTTACTGTTACCAACAAAGGCCGAGAGATGGAGTTGGAAAAAATACTTACAATCTTCACCTCCATTGACTTCTCAAACAACAAGTTCACTGGATCTATACCCGATGAAATCGGAGAACTCAAATCACTACATGTCCTCGACTTCTCAAACAATGCTTTCACAGGTGCAATTCCATCAGCATTAAGCAACTTGAGCCAGCTAGAGTCTTTAGACCTCTCACAGAACACCTTGAGTGGTCAAATTCTAGTACAGCTTACAAAACTCACTTTCCTTTCATTCTTGAATCTCTCAAACAATCAACTCGAGGGAAGAATTCCGAGCAGTAATCAATTTACAACATTTCAAAAATCTTCCTTTGAAGGAAACAAAGGTTTGTTTGGGCCTCCCTTGACCGAAGAAAACAAAACAAGGTTGTCAACTCCGGAATCAGAAAAAAGTCATCCAAATTATGGAGATGAGATTGATTGGAATGTTATCAGTGTTGAGATTAGATTCACATGTGGGTTCGGAATTGCTTTCGGATCACTTTTGTTTTGCAAGAGATGGAGGATATGGTATTACAGAACTATGTATAAAATTCTTGTGAAGGTATTTCCTCAGTTGGAACAGAGGTTTGGTCGTCACAGAAGACATGTGTACATAAGCGAAAGGAACTGAAGAAAGTTGGGATAGTTCTCAATTGCAATACACACAGCTTAGTTGTTGGCTAATAAGGAATAAGGTATGTGTTCAACATTGCTTCAAACTGTGCAGCTTTCCTTTTCTTTTTCTTGGGAAAATTTTGCAAGTAGAAAATAGTTATATCAACTTATTGTCTCCCTTCTTTGTGCAACATTGTATCAAAGGCCTTTGCAATGGAAATCTGCTGGAAGAAGAAGTAATCAGCCTTTTGAATATAGTGAAGACAACTTTTTCTATGCCAACCACATCCTATGGAACTAAAGCATGCATGAAGAGGAATTATGTTTTGTATTTATAAATTCTGTGGCCATTTGGTTGAAATAACAGGGAGGGTTTCATAGATGAAAGCTTTTGAAATGTTAAGGTGTGAAATATAATGCCATTATTTATTTATCATATACTATGATAGTGAACAAATGCTTGAATCCATTCTTGATGATTCCATGGAATATGAACAGAGAAAGAAAGCAAGAAGATGATATGGCACACAGGGATAGATATGATTACGCACCACCATAAAAGTAGAGACAGTTACAAGCAGTCACTACAGTTCAAATCCCAATACAAACCACACACAGTCTCAAGCCTTGTGATCTAATTATCTAATCTCCCAAACTCTTCCTTTTCTTCTTCCTCTTCGTCTTAAACCCATCTCAATCTTATGCTGCAGAGAATGTGAGTGTGACTCTCTACCACGAGACGCTGTGTCCCTTGGGGCAACGCTTGGCTCAATTCTGATGGCTCCTTCGCCTGTCAGGTCAGCTTTCTCATGCCCACAATCGGCTCCCCCTTCTTTTCTTTTCAGCTACTCACTCATCTTCTTCCAGCTGCTAGCTACCTCATTTCTCTGTCGTTTACCTTATCTTTCCATTTTTTAAATTAACTGTCCTTGTGTTAATCTTATTTACAATTTTACCTCTGTACTTATGGAATTTACATATCCAAATATTGAATCACTGAAATGTCCAGCTAGTTTAATCAAACGGCATAATCACACACCACCGGAGAAAGTGTATTTATGAAGTTCAGAAGTAAAAGATTCTCTCAATCTGCTGCTTGATCAGAATGTGAAAAGTTTGTAGCGATTACAAAAGTATGACATTATTACTCTATATAATAGCGTTAGCCAACTAGCACTGTTCATTTCTATGGTTAATGGACGGTGCTACCCCTTAACGCGTTCTATTTACAAAACTGACATTGTTCGTTTGAATAGACTCTTCTGCCCTTGACTTTGTTTATTTGGATAGTTGGTGATGTGGTGTCGTCTTCGTCTTCTTCTTCTTCCACGAAGACCTAACGTGTCTTCCATTTGGATGGAGAACGTTTCCATCTGTTGTTCCTCACTCGAGCTTGCATGTCTCATTGTAGAAAGCCGGCAGTGCAACCAAAGACCCAGCCTTTTGTTTTCTATTGTTGAGTTCTTATTCCGCTTCCTGTTCCAGGTGGATTCAAAGACCGAAACAACGATTGCGGGACAATCTAAAACCCAGGTATTTGAGCTGCTTTCTTCTTCTTTATTCTGTCCTTTCAACCAGATTTCTCAAGAATTTGATATGTCAAATAAGAAAACATTTTCATATTAAAGCTGAATAGAAATTCATTGATATGATCTGGTACATCATGAGTAATCCAGTGTATCTGTCAATGTTTTTAATTTTTTACGCAAGCCTACAACTACAGAAATTCATTTTATGCGTAGTCTACTCTTTTGATATGGTTCTATCCCTGCTTATCTTTTTTACTTTGTTTCTTTTTGTAGCCACATCCCTCTCTGTAACCATGTCAATCGTCCGGGTCCGTGACATCGAACCTAGAAGGGGTGACATCAAGATAGAAGTTCGTGTCTGTAGGATGTGGCGAGGAAAAATTCATAGACCTGTAGAACAACCAGAGGGTTTAGGATGTGTGTTGGTCGATGAACATGTAATTTCTATAGAATCGCTTTATATACTATACGGATTGATTTCACTTAATAACCATATTAGCTAATCCTTATACATACAGGGTGACTCGATTCATGCCTGGGTCAAGGAAGCTGACGTTGAGGATGTGTTAGGCAATATAACTGAAGGACATGTGTATTCGATAACTAAGTTTAGTACCATGTTTAATCAGAGGGCACACAAGGTTGTACCGCATGTAGCACAACTGCTGTTCAACAACAAAACTGTGTTCAAACTCATAACTGAAGAGGTGTCTGCGATACCTATACATTGTTTTCATCTGATGGAGTACAATGAGCTCCCTGCACGGAAAAACAACGACACCATATTGTCAGGTATATATATTACAATTTCTATAATTATGCAACTAAACCAAACAAGGTCAACACATTTGTTCTCGATCTTCTGTTGTGAAACATATGTCTTGCATTAAAAATGCTACAACTTTGCTGCGTCAGATGTAATTGGACGCCTGGAGACGGTGTGTCCAATTAAAGACGTCACCATTGATGGCAGATTGACAAAAAAACGGGAACTCATATTACAGAACACTAGGTACCAAATCACTCATCCAACAAAACCTAGCCTTAATAATGTTAAGTAAATCAGTTCTGAATACCTTAGCTATGTCCTGGTGTAAATTTTTTAATTCAACAATCTGATATACTGAATGCACTATGATAACAAGCAAAACTACATTTACATTAATGGATGTGTCTATTGATGTTCGCAGGAATGAAAATCTAGAAGTTGCACTTTGGGGAGACTTGGCAATTGGCTTTCAATCCGACAAGGTTAATCAGATACCTCCTCCAACTGTCATGGTTATCACAGGCACAAAAGTGAGGTCTTCCTCAGGTATGAACAAATCACAGTTTCCACACCTAGGCTCTTATGAACTCGATCACCTGTGGGTTCTTTTAGGAAACAAAAAAAAAATTAAAACTTATTTTAAGCAAACAGGTAACTGTAATTTTTCGATTAGGTCTTTACTCACTTAGATTATTGGTACTGTTTATTTTCAGACGGCATAGTACTTTACACAGGCATGCACACATGCATTTTCTTCGACCCAAATATTCCTGAAGTGGAGGAATACAAAACAAGGTACACACATGTTGATCAAATTAAGACCAGTGCTTTACATTGTTGTTTGATATCAAACTTCATCCATTTCACTATAACTGCAGGTTCTCTGAACCGTGTTATGCCCCTAGGCTAGCCACTTCGAACATGGTCACTATAAGCAACCTTATCTTGCTTGAGCCAAATGAAAACAAGGTCATTATACCTAATAGAACATAATGTTGCGTTCATGTTGTCATATGTTATTTCAATGTGACTAATACATATGTTTGGTCACAGGATTCTAACTTCACCTGCAGAGCAAAGATCACAAAGATCCTTTTTCGTGAAGGATGGTATTACCTTGCTTGCCCCACCTGTAAAGTTAAGCTACAAATAGGATCTGACTCTGCACTAAATATATGTCGACAACATGGTGAACAAGTTGGGGTGCCAATGTAAGAAGATTTAAATGTTACATTTATTTACTTTAATCTGAACTAAATGATGAATTTGTCTCAATTTCAGTGTTCTCTTTAATTTGTTTATCCGTGTATCTTAAATTTTACATATATTAACCATTAATCTTTACAAGTTAGGTTTTTTTTACCTCTATACCAGAAAGCTACATGTATCCTTTGTTGGTTTGTTATCAGTTTTCATCATTCATGTCAACATTATATCCATACCTACCCTAAATAGCACATGCATTAAATTTTTTTTCTATACATGTTGCCACCATAGGTACAAAGTAGAAGTCCGTCTTGAAGATGAAGATAACTCAACTTTAGCCATGCTAATGGGTAGGCCGGCTGATACACTATTTGGAATACCCTGTGCTGAATTGGTGACTGCAGGAAACATCGATAAAACTATCATTCCAGAAGTTATGCTTGATTCAATGTACAAATACAAGATATGGCAGATCGGGTATGGTACAAAAAATGATCTTATGGTTAGGGCAGTGTACACTGAGAGTGAAGAAACTGACCCAGCAATAGAAGAGACAAAGACCCCGGACAAGTCTTCCTCTAAGAGGAAACTTAAGTCACCTGATGAAAGTACTTTGAATCAGCTGCTGGAATCCTCAAAAAAAAAAAAAAACAAAAAGGTTATAATCTTTACTCCTCAATCTATCCATCACATTATGTTAACGCCTGTTAATTGTCTGATAATTGTCAGGGCACAAGAGACCAAAACCACTACAAAATCCAACCAAGGGTAAGCATAATAGCCTTTTACTATCTTTACCACTTTACATATATAACTTTACCAACTTATACTTTGTCTCATTTCTTCTCTGACTACTGTTTATCCCAAACTAATAGAGGTTCATCAAAGAGAGCTACCCCTAATCCCAAACAAGGGTGAGCACCGCAGGCCTTCTTTAATTGCATATGTTTGGCTTTCCATTACAGTTTACTTTCTAAAAATTCATATCAAATTGACAGATAGGAGACCGTGGCAAAAACAAGGCCAAACAAGATTAAACAGATAATGAGGCTTCTTTGATCCAGCTAACTACACTTTTGACAACCATTTTTTGTAAAGATAATGGTTCCTGGAAAACGTCATCATCCATATTTTGAGACCCTTTTTTGTTCAAATGCTGTTTCCCTTAGCTAAGCGAAGTCAGATGGTCTCTGTAGGTGGACAATATAAGTTCAAAAAAAAAAATAGTGTGGTATCTGACTATTATGTATGTAAATGTGATATTAGTTTCAGTTTGTAGTATTTACAATTATGTATGGATGCACCCCACTAAATGTTACTTATTATTATGTATGTAAATGTGAAACTGCTATGTCCCTAAATACTTACATACTATTTAGAATATAATAACTCACTAGCCCGCGGCTGAGTGCGGGTGGTTCACTAGCGTATATAATTACCTTAAAGTGGTAGAATTCCACCTTAGGATTCCATTTGTATGGGACCGACTATACGTTTGTTGGAAAAAAAAAAAATCATTTATGATTGATAAGATTTTTCTGGGTTTAGAAACTAGCTATGTATGATTTCTCAGTTTTCTTCTCCAAATTGTGAACCATACCCTTGAAAATGTCTCATCCAAACACAGGACACAACTTATTTGCTTACATAAGCTAGTCATGTTTACACCTAAATTAATATTTTACCGGACAGTAAATGTCTAAGTGAATATTAATTAAATTCTTAATTAAGGTCACACCGGCGTGCCTAAATAATTGGGTTTACAAGTGATGGCCCGTTGAAAAAGTCATGTGAGCTAGGTGTACAGTTCGCATAGAAGACTAGAAGACATATGTTGACTTGGTCTGATGTTTAGCTACCTACAAGGTGGCGCGAGCTAGATGATACAGTTTGCATGCGAGGTCTATATGCATGTGAAGTGGGTTGCATGCAAGATGAACTTCGTGTAGAAGTACATGATGATGGCCCTCCGACAAAGTCATGCGAGCTAGGTGTACAGTTCGCATAGAAGACTAGAAGACATGTGTTGACTTGGTCTGATGTTTAGCTACCTACAAGGTGGCGCGAGCTAGATGATACAGTTTGCATGCGAGGTCTATATGCATGCAAAGTGGGTTGCATGCGAGATGGACTTCGTGTAGAAGTACATGAAGGCGAGGCGAGATGGCTCCGCATAGGAGACTTCTCGAAGAAGCAAGAGGTGGAGTCCTTATGCACGTGATCACCTATGCCACATTTATCGTTGAAGACTCCTACAAGTCTTTGATAAGTTTTGGACCAACTCTTGTGGCCCTTTTAATGAAAAAAGCCTTTTTAAAGCTTGCGAGCTTCAAGGGCCTGCTAGATGAGAGCAAGCTTGAGGAGCTCGCGGGATGGTTTGAGTTCGCGGCCCGCGCGTGATAGGTTTCTACAAGGACTGTGACACCATGCGGGGTAAAGACGTTCCTAATTTGAGTCTGCATAGGACTCTACAGTTGAGAAGCACGGAACAGTGTCCTTGTGGTACTTTGCTTGAGAGTCTGACTTGGATTCTGATTACATCTCTCCTGGCAGGGCAAGCCACTATATAAAGGGGCTCAAAGGCTTACAGAATACTCTCTCTACATACAAAAAAAACTACTCAACAAAAGTACAATACAACTATCGACCTAGTCGAACCCAGACGCTAAAGCATCTCGCCTTAGCAACCCTTTACTTTTCAGGTTCCCTGAGCTCCCTTGTGTTCTCGTTTTCCTTTCCTTTGGTTGCTCTGCTCGTTTCAATCGCGAGTATCGATATCGGTGGCAGAGAAGCTACTGTAAATCCTCGTCCGCGAGGTGGCACCGGAGCCTTACTTTCGTTTGATTAGAAGTACATGTCAGCGCACTACAACAACAACCCTACTACATTTCGTGTCCTCGCGGTGGCACGCCCGCATCCTAGAAGCATTGACTACTATTATCTCTCTATCCCCTGCTGAGGATCGTGGCCAAAACAAGTCCAGTCCTCATAAACCCGTGTAGCAAACGAGCTGCTACAGTTTGCGGTCAAACTCAGCAAACTTAGAAACTCCAAATAAAGCTAAAGCTAACAAATCTCGAATCTTCCAATTTATTCATATTTGGAAGTCTGACCTCCTCCTCTAGTTTTGTTTGAGAATTAGAGTTGTTTACGCCTAAATTAATATTTTATTGAACAGTAAATGTCTATGTGAATATTAATTAAATCTCGGTCCACATCACACCGGCGAGCCCAAATTCTTTAAGTTTACAAGTAATGGCCCGCCAGTGAGGCCATGTGAGCTGACTTATACAGTCCGCGCGCTTAACAGACTTCGCGCGGAACGGACTTGACGTGAGATACAGATCTCGCGCGCGGGATGACTCCGCGTAGACGAGGCGAACTAGCCCGCGTGGGAGGCTTCGCGAAGAGGGCATAGGCGGAGTCCGCATGCATCACATTAATCGTTAATGACTCTTGAAAGTCTTTGACATACTTCGGGCCAATCCATGTGGTCCTTTTAAGAAAAAGTTTATTAAGGCCCGTGAGCTGCAAGGGCCCGCAAGACAGAAACAGTCTTCAGTGGCGCGTGGGACAGGCTTCAGGGGCATGCCAGTTGGTCTTCTGTGACAGCCCGCAGGATGAGTTTGAGTCCGCCTAGGACTCTACAGTTGAGAGGCGTGGAACAATGTTCGATTTGGATTCTGATTATATCTCTTCTGCCGCAAGTCGAATAACTATATAAAGGGGTTTAAAGGCTTACAGAAACTCTCTCAACAATTTATTAACTAAACGTTCAACTACTCAATAGAAGTACAAAAAATTATCAACCCAGTCGAACCTCCAAACGCTCCCCGGAGCTCTCTCTCTCTCTGTGGCATCTCTACACAACTCTCAAAAACAATACAGAAAAACTGCAACCCAGTTACCTTTCAAGCTACTCGAAACCCTAACCCTAAGAGCATATGCGCCTTAGTTCAGAGCCCTCCTGGACTCACCTCTGATTACTTCTGATCTCCCTTTGATTGCTCTGCTCGTGACACCGTGAGTATCGAATTTCTTTGTGCTCATAAATTTCTCATCTAGGTGGCACCGGTAACCCCCTCCGCCTAATCAAGAAGTCAAGATCACACACCCAACTCCTTTTCCTCGTCCGCGAGGTGGCACGTCCCGTATTCCCAAGAAGCATTGACTGCTACCGTCTCTCCGCACTGCGCTGAGAATCGTGGCCAAAACAAGAGTTTCTTGCTTTTAAGCACTGATCGATGAACCTTCACATCCTTCAACATGAGCTTATAATGACCTTCCTCTGTTAGTTGCACAATCCCTTTTCAGTATTTAGGTTGAATCACTCTAATCTAATTAGGATTTGTCAAATTTAAAGCGATTTCACTTTAATCTTTTTGTTTTTTCATCAGGAAAATATGTAACATGTTATAGTTCTGTCAGGAAATAGCTTCCTGACTCTAATCAATTAAGAAGTCGTATCCTATAAATACATCGTCGCATACTCGCATTTCAAATGAAGTTTTGAATCACCGACAAATCAAGAAGCATCGGTAGACTCCAACTAAAACCGTCATCAAAGTTATCGCTTCATTAATAATTTGACTACGTAACGTCGGTGGTTGCAAACCCTTCGCCTCACTAAACACCAAAATTCGAAAAATTTCAGTTTTAAATCTAGGTGCGAAACCGAAAAGGTATCTCTCAATTTTCTTAAATTTTCTTTAAAATTAAAAAACCCATTGCCCATTGTTTTCGACCAAAATTAAATATCATTTATATATAGTTTTCGCTTCGTTATCACGCCCAATTCTGACTCCTTGGCGTTTAAATTTGTAGGGTTATTACCAAAAACCAAACAAGCTCACACACCTTCTTCACCAAACCCCCAAATCTCCATAGCCGTTCTCTCTCTCCGAAATTTCAAACCCTAGAATGAGGAAAGGAGCCAAGCGAAAGGCTCGCCCGGCGGCGACGGAGGCCAAGTCCAAGCCCAAAGCCACCGCCACACGCGCCAAGCGCGTCAAGGCCTCTCAGCCGCAGCCACAGCCACAGCCACAGCCGGAACCGGAATACGTGGAGGAGCAGCGAAACCTTCAAGATTTATGGAAGGCGGCGTTCCCGGTCGGCACCGAGTGGGATTGCCTGGACTCACTCTACAAATACGACTGGGATTTCTCGAATCTCGAGAAGGAATTCGAAGAAGAAGGAGGCAAATTCCACGGCATCGGGAACAACAAGGTCTACCTCTTCAGCCAGACAGAGACTTCTTCGCCGTCGGTGCCGGTGCTGATCCCGACGCTGGTCGCCGTGGTGGCGCCTCGGCCGCCGTCGATGGAGATTGGGATCAGGTCTGTGCAGAGAGAGGACAAGGAGATAGTTCCGATGAGGCAGATGAAGATGGATTGGATCCCTTACATTCCTCTGGAGCAAAGAGAAGGCTGGAATTCCGAGAGAGGAGGCAAGATCAAGTCCGGTTCGAATTTGCCGCAGATTTTCGTGCTGGGATGCACGCAGAGGAAGGCGAGCTTGAAGCAGATGAAGGAGGACCGTTGGATGAAGTTCCAGTACTGTATGCCGTATTTGATGAATCCGAACGAGGAGGAGAAGGAGCAGAGTACTGTGGTGGATATATTCTTCCCGAGGGAGCCGCAAGCGCCGCTGTTCGTGCAGTTTGATTGGGAATTCGATGAGGTTGAGGAGTACACTGATGAGCTGATCAAGGCCGAGGAGCTGACTGAGGACAAGAAGGAGGCGTTCATGGCGTTTGTGACGGAGGAAGTGAAGAAAGTGAAGAAGAAGATTAGGGAAGAGAAGGAAGCGAAGAAGAAGCTAATGGAGGACCCAAAGTATCAAGAAGCGAAAAGCTATTATGAGAACATGAGGCTTTACAAGATTTATCCGGTACAGACACCAAACACTCCTGTAATTGAGATGAAGTCTAAGTATATCAACTTCTACTATGGACATGCTCATGAGATTATTTGAGGTCAGCATCAACTAGCTGCGGAGTCGAAGACCTGAGCCTTGCTTGTTTGGCTTTGGCTGCTGAGTTTAGGTTAGGTATTCCCTGTACCCTGTTAAAGAATTTTTGGTATTACTGCTTAGGGCTACCGTAATTGAATTTTCTCAGAGTAATCTTATTGCTGTTGTTTATTATTTGAGGCTTATGAGAAGAATTTAGATGAAATCGATTTTGCCTGTCTAAGTTCTAGTTATGTTGTTTGATTGCTCTCTTTATCGATTATGTTTGTATTTGACTTGTTTCAAATCTGTATCTGTTTAACCGTTAGGAAGGAAAATCAAGCTTCTTTGCTGCTAGCAACTAATTTTGATTTGGGGAATGTCCTTTTGGTTAGCTATCAATTGGACACTATCTATGGGATATATCAATCCTAGTACTATTGGAATCGTGAATTCTGCTAAACTCAGCATCACATCTGTGGAAGTCTGTTTGATCTGTTTCATTAGTTTTTGTATTTGCAGATGATAAGTGATGAAAGTGTGAAGAAACTTTTTGTGTCTTTTTTGACTTCATTCCTTTTAGTTATAACGAGGAATGAAAAAGCATTTGAAATTTGTGCCTTTTTTTTTTAAATATCTACGATGACTGGTACATATCTGCTCTATACAAAATGACCAGCTTTTTACTTCAGTCTTTAGAAGGCATCAGACCTACAAAATTACCAGCTTTTCAAGTCAGGAAGTGATAGATTGTATCACCACCTTAATAGGGATACAATGACTACCATAGAACGTCTTTTTAGATATCTATATAAACAATGACTTGTACATATGTGTTCTATATAGTCTTTTAAAGGCATCAGGCCTACCAATTGACCAGCTTTTGCACATCACTTCCGAATTCAGGAAGTGGTAGATTGTATCCCTACCTTAGTGCCCTAAGAAATCTTGCCCTTAACCTGCGTAGATGATGCTCAGATCTGTTTGCAAGACATTGGTCTTGGTTGTGCCCTTAAAACTAGTGGTGGAGAGCTTCAAGCCTTGAAAAGTTTTATTGTAGATGAAGTGTGTGTGCTTGTTAGGTTGCCTATCTTATAATGTGAACAAAACAAGCAGACAATAAGTTGAAATATGATCCCAACTCCCAAGCATCAAATTGTTTAATACATAACCAGAGTCCTTTCACTATACCACATAATAGCATTAAGGAGTTGCAATGGGTGCTGAGGACCATTCATTTTTATCTACCTGTATTTTTTCTTGGTGATCAGGCTTTCATAAGGGTTGGTGTTATGCTAATTTTGTAGGGGATTCTTGAGGTCTTGTTTTATCAGCATCAGATATTAGCTATACGGTTGATCAACATTGAAGTGTATTAGGTGGATATGTATACTGTTCTTTTCATGAATGATGAACTTTGAGTTTGCAGCAATATATTTTTTTTTTAAGAATAGTTGTTCTACACTTCTACTACTGCAAATCTGCAATGATGACGAAACCCAAGGCTTGTTTCTTAAGAGCATTCGCAGTGGGGCACACCTAGTAGCTTTCGCCTTTGCCAGGCCTGAAAGCTCATGTTGTTTTTTTCCTTGGATCTCTAATGCTATCTTTTTAGATGAGTTCAAAATATTTTACCTGATTTGCTGATGTAAACAAATTGTTGGAGACTGCTTGGTGATTGAAAAGTTCCAGTGGATCTTTACAGTCTGGGTGCAACTCATGGAACTAAACCTGAAAAGACAAAGCCACAAATTGTGTCTTGAAGTTGATTTGCAGGAATTCAATTGTGTCTTTGTTCATCTGCATAAAACTTTTTACCTGCTTGTGTCTAGTTGCTGGTATATAAATTGTACAGATCACCCCCGTCACAGACCATAACATGCTTGTTATGGTAGATTAATTGGGTTATCTAATGTTATTTTGTTTTTGTACTACAACGATAACAAGCTATTATTTTGGTTGTCAATCTTCAATCTTTTGTTTCTCTTGGCCAACTGATGTGCTAGTTGCTTTAGATTACATCAATTTGTGCTCTTTGGATAAACCCCTAGTATCCCTACCCTTCTTTCAGATGATGAATATCGACTTCTCTTGGCCTAAGAATTCAAGGTGTCACGATTTGTTCCCAAGGCACAATCTTTCCACCATTACCATCCAAAGGTCACACATTATATGGAAATCTAGCTACCTTCTTACTATCAAGAATGGGAGATCGATTTAAACTTTCTACTTAAATTTGAGTCCAAACTGCACCCCTGAACTGACTACAATCACATTTGGGTTTCTTATGAATTTCAATTTTGCAAGGGATGATTACTTGAATAAAATCACAAAAGAAAAAGAAAAAAGGAACAAAAAAATAAAAGAAAAAAACACAGCTGCCTATGAAAGCCCACAAAGGTTTAAACCCTACCCGGCCCAAAACCCGTGTCCTCCTCTCCCAAACCCTAATGAAATAAAAGCCGAGCTCTCGTTCCCCTACCACCCTCTCTATTTCAGTTGCCGTTGCCTCCTGTGCCCTCTGGTTTGGTGTTCTCCCATTCTCAGGCGAACCCAAACCTCCTCGAAACCAACCAACCATGGCGGACAACAAGGCTGTCACCATCCGCACCCGGAAGTTCATGACCAACCGGCTTCTCTCTCGCAAGCAATTCGTGAGTTTTAACTGCCTTCTCTCTTCCCATCTTCATCTTCAATTTTTCCATAGAGGTGTAGGTTTATTGTAGTTGTAGTCAGATCTCCATGTGTTTAAGATTAGATTATGTGTGTGATCTAAGAAAGGTAAAAAGTTATTTACTGATTTCATGGCCACGAGTTTGATTCTTTTTACTTGTTTCGATACAGGTCATTGATGTTTTGCATCCAGGGAGGCCAAATGTTTCCAAGGTATTCTTTAAGTGCTGTTAAACTCTTGGTATGTTCTGTCTGTGGGGAGTTTGATTCGAGTTGTGTGCGTGTTTACTGATTGAATGATTTTGGATTGGCGTTTGTGTAGGCGGAGCTGAAGGAGAAGCTTGCGAGGATGTACGAGGTTAAGGACACAAATGCAATCTTTGTTTTCAAGTTCAGGACTCACTTTGGTGGTGGTAAATCCACTGGGTTTGGGTTGATTTACGATTCTGTTGACAACGCAAAGAAGTTTGAGCCCAAGTACAGGTTGATCAGGGTAAGTCCACATGGATTCAATACTATGTTGACAATCTCACTGTATGTCTTGATAGGTAATTGTTATAGATTTTGGACTAGGCTTGTTGGACAGCGTTTTTTGAATCATTTTCAGTTTATTCATCAATTTCCTAGTAGTCCTCTGTTAAGTTATCCTGATATCACTACATGATGATTCTTCATTAGCTTTGATTGGAATATGTTTTGGGAAGTCTTATCAGATTGTATTGTGTTTATAGATCTGTGTTTCTATATTAGTTGTACATTTAATTTTAGAGGTTGGCATGACTTGATGATAATCTAAGCATGATGAGCATGAATCTATGGCCATGTTGATTATTTTTAGGAATGATCCAATTCGTTTATTTGCTTACTAGTTGTCTCTGGAGCTCTATAGTTACCTTTTTTCATACTAATGACATACTGTTGATTTTGCAGAATGGACTTGATACCAAGGTAGCATCATCCAGGAAGCAGTTGAAGGAGAGGAAGAACCGTGCAAAGAAGATTCGAGGAGTAAAGAAGGCAAGTCTATTGCTTTTGCACTTTTATAGTTTGTTTGGCATCATTAGCTGGTTAAAATTGCTTATGCATCATTGGCTTACGTTAAAATTGTTTTTGCAGACAAAGGCCGGAGACGCTGCCAAGAAGAAGTGAGAATAGTGATCTTATTATGTAGCCATTGGGTGCTTCTAATAGCCATGTTTTTGGGTTTGAAATGAAACTTCTTTTGAGAGGCAACTTCTTCATCATTGTGGATTTTAGAGGCAACTTCTTAGTTTCGTTTTGTTTCAGATTTTGAGAAATTTAGAAAGTTGGTTGAGAAATTTAGCGAAAAATTTCAGTTTATTGATAGACTTATATTATTTAGTTTTCAGTTTATCGATCGACTTATATTATTTGTTATGGTAGTATGATGACTCATTGAGATCTTACTTTTGGAGTTCTGGTTGTATACCAGTTTGCTATGGTGGTGGTATAGGCCAATTTTTTTTATTTCGATGATGATGAGCTCGACCATATGATATGAATGATGTATTCTCCAATTGCAATCATTGTCGTGTAAGCAAATCAGTCTATTGGTTTATACAATCGTACTTGAGTGGACATGGTCATAGACAGAGAGGATCAAGGTACATAGTGAGACTGGGAGACAAATATTACAGTTTGCTTTTAATCATTTTATAAATCAGTCTCTTAGGCATAAGCGTGGATGAATCATAACAGTTCTTAACCAAAATGGGTTACCACCAACGTAAAATATTGAAAGATCTCTCTCCATAACAACCTGAAGTTCCAATTCTGAACAAACCCACGTACAAGGTGTTTGCTAAATGACAATGCATTTGCGTCTGTAGATGGTCTGAAGTTTGAGAGGGTTTCTTGTCCATAATGAAGTAGCGGACGTGAGAGTCTGAGTGAGGCAAAACGTCGAACAGTTGGTGTGCCTGCTTTACGCAATGGTCAGTGTTAGACGCCTTCATATGAGGAACTGCATTGAAGTGTTGAACTGCGCACATTAAGGGTATTTAAGGACAGATTTAGGGATAGCAAATAAGAATAATGAAATAATCTCAAAAAATTAGAATGTAAAAGTTGGCATGCAAATCTAAGCTCCATTGTTGGGGTACAAGGGTTATAACATTGTTGCCAATGTTTGAACAGCTATACAAATTTCTGATATAAATTACAAGTCATAAGATTAAATGTTTGAAGTTTGAACTGAAGAATTCTAGAACTACTATGCTTTATTAACATAAAATGTTTCTTATTACAATATCAGGACTACTAGGTCTAACAGAGCCAGAAGAAGTCTTGTTACATTTGTTCCCTCACTTCAATCAGATTACATCCACCTTATTTCTGCAATGGAAATGTGGAATAGGACACTAGACATTTGTTATCATGGAAAAAAGTGAAGGAACATACGAATGCATATGCAGGACTAAGCTTGTAACCAAAACGAAAAGGGATCATGGTTTAAACAAGGGCTAGTAACTCATCATCTTCACACAACTGACTGCTTGTCTTGCAACCGCTGCTTTTTGATTCTGTAAGAGTTGATTGCTGCAACCAACACATTGTCATTGCCAACAATGACTCTCACACTGATAGCCAGCTGAGATCGATTTATCTTCTTATCCTTGAAATCCCCAAGGCTTTTGCTAAGCATTTCAATCTTCATAGCAGGCAAGAACTCTGCAAGCACTGTTATCAGACCAGGGAGATATATATCTCGTACTGATCCATTCACCAGCTGCAAGCCACCACCAGTACCACTCCCCTTAACAGCTGCCAATTTCATTGCCGAGAACAACTTGTCACCAGCTATGAGCTTCGCTTTTCGCTTCAACTCCTCTACGTCAAACTTCTTTGCCCTGAAATCCTCCAGCAATCTGACCATTATCTTCATTTCTCTCGGAGTCAAGAACCTCGTCAGCGCGGCCACCAGAGCACCAAGAGAACTATATCCTCCACGCGCTGATCGCTTGTTGAGAGCATTCCCCATAGCGCTAGCACTAGCGACTCTCCCCCTCTGAGTAGTAGTAGAACTTGCCGTCGCATAACCCTCCAAGCTAGCAGGACCCTTGAAGCTCACCACAAAAGCAGG
Organism: Fragaria x ananassa; assembly: GCA_034370585.1. Taxonomy (NCBI): domain Eukaryota; kingdom Viridiplantae; phylum Streptophyta; class Magnoliopsida; order Rosales; family Rosaceae; genus Fragaria; species Fragaria x ananassa. Next base: position 1,897,906 of record CP139753.1, read on the forward strand.
GCAAGCGTAGTTCATGCAATTACTCCACACAAAATACCTTCGAGGATTCACAACACAATCCACACCGGAATCAAACTCATTCGAACTAGCTTTAACCTGTGCAGAACAACTAGGCAACTCCTCCATCTTCCCCAATACAACAAGACACAGCAGCATATGCCTGAGCCCATCATCACCAACCTCCAACGCCTTTGCCCCATCCAACGCATACTTCACCGCATTCAGTTGAATCCGACCACACTCGTCACCATTCAGACTACCAAACCCATGAGCCACAACACGAGCAATCTCATCCCTCGATCCGCCGTACCAAGCATACCTAATGTTGGGTTTCCGCCGCATTTGGCCCCCACCGCGTTCGAAAACCCCCGAAATATCCGGACCCTGGGCCCACCGGCCATTCCAGACACCAGAAACTTGTGCACCGCCACAACCTCCGTAACTCCCGCGGCCGATCCCATCCCCACACCGAAGCTCTTGAGAATCGTCTCGTATTGCGCGCTCGATCCATCCACTCTCGACATAAACCCATTTCTAGTGAAAACCCTAAATTGATCGTCGGCATTATCATCACCGGGATTCAAATCCGCCGTCTCGCTCTCGCAATCAGACTCGTCCGAATTTTGATCGTTATGGTCCGATTCGGAGCGATCCGACCCGGAGTCGTGATCCTCAACCATCGGAGAAACCTCCTCCTCCTCCTTGTGGATATCATCGGTGGCAATCTGGATCTGCTCCATCGATTTTTCCCTGATTCAACATCACAGACGAAATTAATCGAAACAATTCGCTGAGGTCAAAATTAATCATAATAATTCAGTGAAATTGAAGTGAAATACATACCTGAGTAATTAAGATCAGTATTGAAATCGAAACTCGGTTAGTAAAACCCGGTCAATTTGTCTTTTTTGTGATCAAGCTGATTACTCTGCGCTTTGAATCTTTGATAGAATTTTATTTTGTAAAACAGAGAGAGAAGGGCAATTTGGGCAATTTGGGTGTGTGTGGAATCTCCTTCTATGACAACACTAGTGTTTCCCTAATGCGTTGAGATCTTGACGAGTATCGGACGAATTTGTTCTTGTACATCAAACACACTAAGAACTCGATCTAAAGAGAATCCGATACAAATTTTAAGACGTTTACATAATAATTACAAGTAATTTCATCCTCCTTTACAAATTGTGTAGTATGAAATCCTCATTCTTCTAAGATTACAAGTTGAACAATGTTCAATTTCTAATTTAAACGTAAATCAAGCTAAATGTGAAACTAAAGAGAGCCGGATACAAATCGTTAAGATAATTAAATTCACATAACAATTACAAGTAGTTACATTCCTCTCTAAAAGTCGTGTAGTACGAAATTCTCATTCTTCTAAGATGACAAGTTGAACAATGTTTAATTTCTAATTCAAACGTATAATCAAACTAAATGAGATGCTCAATTTTCCGTTTGAATTAGAAATTTCCCAAAAAAAGAAGAAGAAATAGAGTGCAAGTTCATACCCAGTTAGTCAAGAAGTCCATTGTGCGTGATTCTCTTATTTTCATCTCATCATCTAACTTCGGGTCGTCCCCTTTCCAGTTTAAACCCAAAAGGTCTTTGGTGCATGCTTCTCTCATCTTCGTCTCTTCTATTTCATCTTCTACCAATCGCGCAAGCTCCTTAAGTTCGCCTAGTCTCATGGCTTCAATGGGTTTATCCGACCAGAACTTGACGTTTTCATCTTCCTCGTCAATGACACTGAAAAGACCACCATTCTCCTCGAGTACTTGTTTGCCGGGATTATAATAACGATCTATGACGGAATCTTCTGAAGGATGACCAAATGTGAACGGTCTATCAGCGGGTGAGAAGGCGATAATGGCGATTTGGGCATCAGTTCTGGTGCAAAACTCGTTGGCTTTGCGAAACAGACCTTGTCGCCTCTTTGTGAAGGTGGTCTTAAGGGCGTTCTTGCTGCTTATTTTCTTCATTTCGATCTTCCTTACTCCCATGATGACTGCATATGTTTACTACTGACACCACAGATTTATCTGATAAGGGCAATTTGTTTCACTTATAGAGATTAGAGGAGTCCCCAGATTGTCTGAAATGTAGTTTGTTTCACTAGCTTATATATATAGAGTAATAGAGGAATTCCCTCGTGTATGTTTTCCTATCTTGCGAGGATTCAAGCCTATAACTTATCCAGACAAGCAAAGGAAAGTGTTTAGCAAGCAAAGCAATATAATTAATTACCTTAACTAAATAGGAGAGACTAGCTAGCTAGCTTAGAACTTGCTTTCCGGTCAACATTATGTATTTTTGCTACAAACGAGAGTCTGCGATGCATCAAGTAGTTCTTGAAGTTGTAACAAAGTACTTCAAAAACTCGATTTCTTCACACAGACTCATATATACATGATGAAATCTGAGGGATTCAAAAACTCACATTTAATTTCTTCACATCGATCCTTGACAACAGTGTGTAGTCTCTAGGGTCTTCTTCTACCAAGATCTAGTATGATTTTGTTTAATCTCTGCAAGTTACTACTCTGCAGAATATTATTGCAAAAGGCTAATATATTACTTTCTTCCAACTATGTAAGACTCCAGTAAGAGAGTTGTTCAGCATGAGAGTTCAAGAGTGTCTAGTCCGTTTGGGAACACTGTCAACTATGATCTTCTATATGACATGGATGATCTTAAAGAAATAAAAAGTTTGAGCTCGCACTAGATTTCAAGGCATGAGACATACAAACATTTGATCAGACACCTCTAAAGTTAAAAGGAGTATATAATTGCATCATTAATCAACTAAGTTCAGATCATGAGATTTCATCATCAGAGATACCAAAAGTGATAATTAGTAGTACAATAATGGGTAAAATGGCTTCAAAAATTGAACTTGATGATTTTGGCTAGGAGATCTATCAAATTCACCCAATGTATATGTCTTTTGTGTATATTTTCTCGGACTGTGAGGTTGACAATACTCAAAAATTGTACATGATTAATTTCTTCCTCTTCATCTCTTTAATTAGCTCCATCTTTTCTCCCACCTTCATACCAAAAAGCTTCAAATTTTCAGAAATTATTCCAGCAATTTATTCCTAACAAGTCGATGGTGCTGGATACATTCTCTTCCCCTCCTTTCTTCGATTTGCAAAGCCAACTTGTTCGTTTGCTCATCGTTCATACTAACCTTTCTCTCGTCTAATTTCTTCTATTCCAACTTCATTTGGGCATTTTCTCTTTTTAGTTTTGTAATTTGTACTATTCTATTTTTTATTTTGGTTAAGATGGATCAGGGATCTGCGAAGCAACTATATTGCTTGTACTTAGGTTAGATGTCGCCAAGGCTAGTCATGTTAATTATCTGCTCCTATTTAATTTTTAATTTTCTCTGTGTAGTATTACGAATGTAATGGTTTTTTTTTTTTTTTTTCTGACAACCCAAAGACTCATTATGTAATTCCGTTAAATTATCAATTAACTGACAACTAATTACAAATCTCATTTTATTTTTGTGATTATATCATCAAAAGAAAAAAAGACGGGGGAGATCATGAGAATTATTATAATATTATAAAGAGGAAATATGCAGAATTTGAATTTGAGTAGTACAATGAAAGGGACACAATGAATTTTTTTTTATTGGTCGTTGGGACACAATGACTTCAAACATCCTCGTTAAGGTAAACACTAAGAAATAGAATGTTGAAATTATACGTGCATGATACATTGTTGAGTGAGGTTCTAGATATAAACTCAACCTCCCCAATTTTGAGTTTAGATATGTAAAATTCTAATTGAAGGTACTCAAGAAGTCCTTTGTGCATGATTCTCTCCTTTTCATGTCTTCTATCTCCATCTTTTGATTCTTTTCTCCCACCTTGACGCCAAAGATCTTCAAATCCCCACAAGCATTCTTTTCAAACAAGTCGATGGTGCTCGATTCTCTCCTCTTCCTGTCCTGGATTTGCCAAGCCATGCGAAACTTGTTTGTTTGCTCTTCTATGCTACGCGCATATTGCTTGAGCTCATTCAGTGTCATACCTTCAAGCATTTCCTTTTCCTCATCACTCATACCAACCTCACGAGGACCACGATCTTCATCAAGCATTTCTTTGTCATTCGAACTTTGCTTTTCGTAGAGCTCGTATTGATCTATGACAGACTCTACAGAAGGGTTGCCGAATGTCTTCGGCTGCATACCAGGAGAAAAGGTGATAATGGCGATTTGAGCACCAGTTTTGGCGCAAAAGTCTTTGGCTTTGCGAATCAGACCTGTACGCCGCTTAGTGCAGGTGACCTTGAGGGCATTCCTATTGGTAATTTTCTTGATTTCGATTTTCTTCCGACCCATGATTATATATATGATTTCTGATTATATCACACAGTATGTTAAGAATGCAAACTTGAGTTTCCTTTCTGCATATGTTTAGTTATATATAGAAGAGTCATCAGTGCTTTATAATTTCCTATTATAGCGAGGATTCTCAACTAACCTAAACTAAATTGGAATAACCACCACAACTTACCTAAACCAAATAGAGGACCCTCCTTTAAAACTTACCCAAACTAAACGGGAATCTCCGTAATAACTAACCTAAACTAAATTGCTGCTAACTTTCAATTGATTACTTTCAAGCACATTTTTAAAGAAGCTAACTTTGTAACTTATGTTCAAGCTAAATACATTATGGTGACCCCTGTTGTATATGGAATGACAAAGTTCCAATGAACGAGATTGTAAACCTTAATTGCTCTAGAGGCTTTTGTTTATAGATTTTTAAAATATTTTATTGCGAACGTGATATATCAAATATCATACATGTTTTGAAATATCTCGAAATAATATAAGAATATAAAATTAAAATGAAATTCTTCTGCTTAAATTTCCAAATCGTTAATCCTCGAAGTAAGCATCATCACCGTACGTTTGAAATATCAATTTGAAAGTTATGATGTTCTATATAAATATCTTTGATGTGTTTTTTTCTTTTTCTTTTTTTGAACAGGATATGTTTGATGTGTTTAATGACGTTAAACTCAGCTCTGATTCCGAACCAAACTAGAATCCCAGACTTTATGGTGACGGTGGCTTTCCACCTTGCCATGTCGTGTCTCTCCCTATCAATCCTCTTTTTGGTGAAAGTCATCTCCTTGTTAAATTTTGTCATCTCTTTTTGGTTAAATTTTGATTTATAGTCATCTCCTTGTCATCTCCCTCTATTCCTTTATTTATAACCATATTTTCTTTCTCCACCCAATCACAATCTCTCAAATCCGTGTCTCTCTCTGTTTTGAGTTGTGCTGTGTTTTGCTCTCATTCATCTCAGGACTTGATTCACTGAATCTCAACCATGGCTGATGCTAACGGCAACGCCATTGAGGCCAGCGGTGAGTTTTGTAGACCATTGTTACTGTGCTAGTCTATGATTCTGTTTGTTCTGTTTTTGTTGGGTATGATCGGATCATGTATGTTGGTTTTTATTGGTGTCTGTGATTGCATGATGGATTTGCATTAACCCAATTGCTTGTTTGTTGGTTTGGTTTGGATTTCTGGGTTGAAACCGATGTTGGGTATGTTTCTGATCTCCAATTTTGTTGGATTAGTGGTTGGGGATCAGCTTTTTGTTGTAAAGTTGGAATCTTTGAAGTCTTTAGAATGGTTTTGTATTCCAACACTTTGGCTTCGTTTTAGCTTAAGAGGCAGAAAAGGGTAGTAGCTTTAAGTTAGACAGTTAAGAATTTTGGTTTTTGTTCTTTCTAGTGAAGTTCATCATAAGGATGTAGATCAGAGTGAATTACAGATTTGTATGGAAGATCGGTAGAGATACTATAGACAGTTGTGGTTGAAGTCACTAGAAACAATGTAATATAGTAAAATTGATATTACTGGGTACATGTAAACATTGGATCCCTAGATTACGAGTCTCATAATCCAGATGTGAGATAAAGGTTTTTCCTTTTGCATAAGTGGATGTTGTTTTTCTATCAGTGATGGCTTTAAGTTTCTTCTGATAACTATGGTGATTTTGAACCTTTTACTTAAATGTGGACTGCAATGGACCGGCCGTGGATCACTGTATACCTTTCCTTTGAAAACCTATGAAGCTCCGTTCGGTTTCCAAAGATATGCTTTCTTTTGCTACTCCTACTATGAAGTGATAAATAACTAGACACTATGCGATATTAATTTTTGAAATCTACAATGGATCACTTGAATTATTTGGGATGTTGTACTCTTTTATAATTAATTTTTAAACTTCCCTCGTGTAGTGGTGGAGACGAAAGATGGAACCATTTCTGTGGCTTCTGCTTTTGCTGCGCATCAAGAAGGTAACACTAAAGAATTCCCTTACCTCATTCCAATATGAATGCACATGAGAAGCAACACAGTTAGTTTAGTTGAGGAATATGAACATTCAGCCACCTGCTTTGGTATTTTAGCCAGTCATTTTTTTCATTTATGACCATGATATCAGCAGGTTACCTTGTTGGAGATTGTATTTTTGCACTTAGTATAGACGAGGTTTTATCGAACTTTTGTAGATATATGAATATGGCATCGTTTTGAATAAGTAATCATACTCACTTCATTGCATTGGCAGAGAACAGGTTAATCATGTTTTTGTTTACTTTTCATTCTCCAACCAGTTGTACAGGATAGAGACCACAAGTTCTTATCACAGGCAGTTCAGGAAGCTTATAAGGGTGTTGACAGTGGCGATGGAGGGCCATTTGGTGCAGTTATTGTTCGCAATGATGAAGTAGTTGTGAGCTGTCACAACATGGTTCTGACACATACTGATCCAACTGCACATGCGGAGGTTACTGCTATAAGAGAGGTCAGACTTAAGATATTTCTGCATTGCTTAATGAGGTCTCTTTAATCACTGAAGATGATGTTAATAGGCTAATAGTACCAACTGATGGCTCCTTGTTAGGCTGTGTAGATCAATCACGTCCAGAGTTGAAAGAGGCATCTAATGTGCCTTGAAATTTTCTTCTTACCATCTTATTGGTTTTGTTTTCATTGCTCATGATAGTGACCTTTCTTTCCTTAAACTAATGGCATCCAAGTAGCTGATTCAGTTGGTAGTGAGAGTGATTATGTTATGGAAACCACAAAACTAAGAATGTATGATCCACAGAGACGGTATGCATTTAGATCTTAATAATCATGTTTATTTCATGCACATCTATTATTTCAATTTCTCTCGCGAGTTCCTGTAGTATCTTGGTTTGTATTCAATATTACCATTTCATCACATAGAGACCCAACATGAACGTGTTTGGATTTGATGCCCGAGTGATCTTTTCTACAGGCATGTAAGAAGCTGAATCAGATAGAGCTGTCAGATTGTGAAATATATGCATCTTGTGAGCCATGTCCAATGTGTTTTGGTGCTATTCATCTATCAAGACTTAAGGTCAGTTACCAAACCTTTTGGTTCTTCATAAAGATGAGGGCCACTAGACTATGAAAAGTTTCAACAATTTGTTGTTTTCCTGATTTCAGAGGTTGGTTTATGGAGCCAAAGCTGAAGCAGCTATTGCAATTGGATTTGATGATTTCATTGCCGATGCATTAAGGGGCACTGCATTTTATCAGAAGGCTCACTTGGAGATAAAGAAAGCCGACGGCAATGGTGCAATGCTGGCTGAACAAGTTTTTGAGAAAACAAAGGCCAAGTTTGCCATGTATTGATCTTTCATTATGACCCTCCCGTTGTGAAAATTGCACAATAACTGGTCTAAAACTCTCTGATTTTAAGACATTGCTCGTACAGATTCAGTTAAAAGAAATTTATGCTTCGAATCAATAATGGATTTTCATTACATTCTCAGCTTTTTGTTGTTGAGAACCAGATTCACTCTTCCAATTAAAATTACAAATGCTTGCCTCACATGTGCCTCTGAAAGTAAATACTGAAAATCCAGATGCTTCTGCCGAACTAAAAGCAAAACTGTTTTGATCAGGAGGATTGCAAGAATGTATGGTCCATTTCAAGAAAAAGACTACTAGAATGGATAGTTAACAACTCCGAAGGTCATAGAATAGTACGGCTTCATGTGGAAGGCCTAAATCACATATTACCACGTCAAGCCTAATGATCGACAATTTTCACAGCAAAACCAAGCCAGTTCATGTGCTACCTCTATACAGGAGCTGAAGAAATTGTATACTATACATCAACAAAAACATCAGAATAAGGTGGAATCATTAATAAATCTATTGAAGCTAGGGTAAAGCTACTGCTGGACAAACTTGTGTTTGTCTCCGGTGTAAGACGAGCTGCCTAGAACAAGCACATAGAGGTTTTGTAGATCAAACAATACATGTACTCTACAGTTGCAGGTATGCAATGAACCCCTAATGTCATTCACTCAGAAGCATCAAAAGACAAACCTACACGATTGTACTGGCAAAAGATAACAAGCGTATCATTTCAATGTGTAGCGTGCAGATATATGTTCATCAAGCCAATCTAGAGTGGCTGAGGGAATGTACACCGAATGTTCATCAGGATAGTAGAACATCCAGTGAACTATATAAACATGATGCAATCATTCATTTTCCTTGCATGATACGGGATCACAGGCAAAGTGTTGGACCATGACTAGAATATCCAACATCCAACAAACACATATCATTATAAACATCAGACCCAACACTCGGATCAACTTCTGTCAAAATAAAATCCATGTACATCAGTGTATAGGAAAGAAAGGAAAACTTTCTCATCTATAAATTATTTCATCAATTATCTACACATGTCTAAAGACTATGAACAAAACTATCAAAGACTAAAACAATCATCAGAACTCATTATTCAATGTTCTATCAAATCAGCAAAGATAACCAAAAAAGAAAACTCGAAACTGCGGATTCCAGCTACTGTGCTGCAATTTATATGAACAAAAATTCAAACTTACTACGCCACTGCCTGCCTCTCCACCAATATCAGCCTCCTCCAGTGGACCTCAACTCATCCAATGCCACTTTTATCTGATTCTGCACCAACTCCAATCGCTTCGAATAAACCTCCAACTCCAAAATCTGCTGCTTCCTCCACTGCTCATCCGCCGCCTCCCCACCCCCAAAATTCAAATTTATCGAAGGCCCACCAAAGCTCAGCGGAATCGGATTCAACGACAGCCCTCCAAACCCTCTAGTCTGCCCTCCACCCATCGAATTGCTCATCAACTCCCGAAACAGAGGCGACATAAAACTCTTCACCCTCTCCTCAATCATCCCCTGAACATTACAATTCCCGCAATTACTCCCACCACCAACACCAACACCGCCATTGTTCACATTGTGATGATTCTCCTTAATCACCGGCACCGCCGCCGGCTCGGCAAGACTCGGCGTTTTCGGCTGCGCCGGCGGCCGCTGGCGCTTCCGCGATCTTGGCGTGGACTTCTGGAATCCAGCCGGAGCGTCTTCGGTCTTGACCTCGAAATGGTTGAAATTGGGATTGTTAGGGTTGGGGTCTTCGTCGTCGAGTGCGTTGTCGTCGGCGCCGGCAGCTCCGACACCGCCGATGTTACTCCATATCTTCCTAGAGATCTCAAAAGTCGCCTGATCATGAGGGCTCTTGAAGCTGACCTCTTTGCCGTCGGCGATTTTGTTCAGAACATTCCGGTACTTCTTCTTCAGCCGCCTCAGCTTCTCCACCAGCTGGTTCTTGTTGAATTCCAGCTGTAGCTTCGACTTGATCTGATCGTAGAACAAAGCGGTGTCGTTTTGATGCGAGCCTCCTCCTCCCTTGTTCCCTCTCTGCGTCGTGTAGTCCAGAAACCCCTGAAGCAGCTCGATCTCGTCCTCGTCCGTCCACAGCCGCTGGAACAGCCTCCTCTCGTCGACCACCGCCACCGGCTTCTTCTCCTCCTGCGCGGGAAGCAAAACCGGGTCGTACTTAATCGTCCGCGGCCGCTTCGGATCCAACAGCCCCTCCCGAACCGCCGCCGCGGTCGTCAGCGGAGGAGCGGGAAGCGCGACGGTGACGGCGGGAGGAGCGGCGGCGGCGGCGATGGCGACGGGGAGGGCGGAATTGGAGGTGGAGGAAGGGGAGGCGGAGTTGATGACGTCATCGTCGTCGTCTACGTCGTCGTCCTCGTCCTCGTCAACGACGTCGTCTTCTTCCTCGTCGTCTTGCGAGGAGGAGGAGAGGTCGCCTCCGGCCTCGGGGAGAACGGCGTCGTCTTGTTCGGGGGTCATGATATGATAATTGTGATGAGTCCGGTGGTGGCGGAGTTAGGGAGAGAAAGAGGAAAATGGTTAAGGGGGTTGGGTGTGGTTAGACCGAGAGCCGAGGGTGGAAGAGAGAGAAAGAGAAAGGGAGGCCAAGTCAAGGAGGGGGGCGAGGTGGTTGGGGGGTTCACGAGGGGTTGGTTGGATGGGTACGGTCGTTTTAGCCTACTGCCCGACTGCCGTGTTAGGCTCCAATCGGGTGGACCGGGTGGTGGTGGTTCGTGGGCCCACAAAGCTGACGTGGAAATTGGCTAAATGGAGCAAATTTGTTTTTTTTGTTCATGGGATTGGACCGATGGGCATCTAAGCTCGACTATGTGGTAATGGTTACATGGTCACGTCTCTAGGCAACTAGGCACACTAGCCTTTTTTATTTTTTGATCAAGATGCCTTTGGGGTAACATGAACAAGTTGATGGCATATGTGACTCGTTCCATTGGTTGAGAATCATGGTTTCATGGGGTTGAATATAGGGATTGAACTTTGGTCTTAATGTTTGTTGGTGCAAGTCGTCTCACCCCAAAATTGTTAATCTATATATAGTTAGCGTGATTGTTAGGAAATTGCGGAATAAGTGTGTTTATTTGATCCAATGGTTATAAAATATGAAATATGTAAAATGCATTTCTAATAAGGACTTAAGTTGAGGATTAGCTGATGACTATTCGGTTAATCCTACTTTTCAATCTTATATTCATATCTTGACTGTTCAGTTTATAAGTATTCATTAGTAGATTATTTATGTAAATTTTCAGTCATATTAGAAATGGTTGAGACATTCATAAGTGTGATTTACCAATTATGAACTTGAACGGTTCATGTTTGATAGATTTGGTTTATTTATTAATTTGATATAGTTTGTTACCTTAACGATCACTGATTTAGCTGAAAAATTATAGGGTTGATTTAAACATATAGACCTAATAAAAACTGAAATGATGATATGTCAAGATATGATCGAAAAATAAGTCTTTTAAATCATAAACTTATAAGTCTTTAAGAGTCTTTACTAAAATGTCTCTTTAGAATGACTTTTTAGGAAACAAATGATAAGCATACTTTAATTTATTTATGAATTTAAGAATTTAAATTATTTTGGTAGCTAAAGTGCTACTACACGAAAAATTAATAAGCGTATATACAAATGTAGGGGACAGCAGCCATTATCGGGCAAATGAGCATTGGTACATCCATTAATCTCTTTCACCATTAACCTATTCTTATCATTGTTCCTTCCTCAACAAGTAACAACAAGCCCTCACAACCATCCCAAACGCTACTCCTCCATTTGCCCAAACCGCATGCAGTTTTATCAGACGCAGACCAAGCCATACTCAAACGAGAATATCAATCCCTGGTTTGGTCTGGGTCCTTTCACCTAATCTTCAAAATGCCGTGGCCATTGCTAAAATGGATCATGTATACCTCATCTTCGTCATCGTCGTCCTCTGAAAATTTCGAAGAGGAAGGCATAAATAAGAAGGAAAATGAGCATCGTTGTGAGTCTAACATGCAAGGAGAACAAAATAACGATGAAGACTCGGACGACGATGACTTTTCTTACGAGCCCCACGAAGAAGAGACCTCCAACTCTTCCGACTACACTTTCACAATCGATGAACCGCGCATAAAACGACGTAGCATTGACAACAAGGAATTCTCACCGAACGTGACGAGTTTCAAACGCCGTAAGAGGGTTTGGAGCAAGGAGGACGAGCTAGAGCTCCTGAAGAATTTCCTAGGACAGCGAACGAAGCACCGTCGTTTTACGACGAGGTTAACCCCAAGTTCAAGAAGCAATTCACCAAGCGAAAGCTGGCTGAGAAGCTTGGAAGGTTGAAGAAGAAGTACCGGAATGTAGTGAAGAAAATGATGAACAACAATGGGACTGAGTTTCGATTCAGAAACCCACACGATAGTGCCATTTTCGATATTTCATATAGGATTTGGGCGGAATTGCCTCTTTACAATATTCAGGAGAAGAATGTGGTGGTGGATTCACATGATGTGGGGAGTAGCAAAACGTCTTTCGATGGGAAGCATGGAAATGATGAGGGTAACACTGACGTGCGAGGGATGATAATCGGGTTAGCGATGAATTCGATACCGCTGAGCTTAAGCAACTACGGCGTCCGTGGAGGAGATGTGGCGAATGAGAAGTGGAGGGAGCAGCAGATACTGGAGTTGGAAGCGTACTCGAAGAGGTTGGAGTTGGTTCAACAACAGGTTAAGGCAGCTTTGGATGACTTGCGTTCTAAGTAAATGCATTGATTCATTATTTGAGGGGTTTTTGTTTTATATAGTTTGTAATGATTTGGGTTGGAATAGCATAGCAAAATCTGCTGTTGGTGATTTGATAGAGCAATTGTTCACTTGTGATTTTCTAGAATGATACGAATCATACGATTAAATGTATTCTTTTTCTTGCAAGATTGGGTTGAATGCTTTAGACATGCATGTATAATTAGTTACACAATGCATTCATCACGACCCTCGAATTTACACCTGTTAGAATGATTTAGTTATTTCAGGTGAATAAAACAAAAGTGAAATGTTTATCTTAGTCCGATTCACGAAACTGTTACAGTGGCTACTGGGATTAAGTCGCAAAGCTAGGATGCATATAGTTGGAGTATTTCACTGTTGCTTGGAGAATGGAGATAATTGGTGTGCTTTCGGGTTTTCATTTCGTAGGACTCAACCCATAACCCGGCCCATCGACTCTGTACCCGCTACAATCTTACACCTTCCCCACCTTATCCAACTCTGTTTCAAAGCAAAGCATATGCCCTCCTATGGATCCCTCTCCTTTCTCCTCCACCCAGATGCACACACCTAACTGACTTTTCAAATCACACCATTTCTATTTACTCATTTCCCTCTATACTCTCAGTGCCTCCAACACTAACAAGGCATTGAGAATCACAAAGAAAATTAGAAACACATACACAATTCATGGCTTGTGCAACAACAAGACCCACCTTCTCTTTTCACCTCTCCACCACTTTCTCCCAATCCCCTCATCCAAAACCCAAAACCCAATTCCTCCCCAAGATCCCAACCATCTCATTGTCACTTACTCACAAGGCGTCCCGCAAATTGACCATTACTAACTCCATTGATGTCTCCAATGAAGATAAACCAACTTCGGACCAGCCCACTCCACCCTCTATAGACTCCACAGACTCAGAAGAAGCAGAATCAAAGATCGATAAGCGGCGGCTTGAGGAGAAGTTTGCAGTGCTGAACACTGGGATATATGAATGCAGGTCTTGTGGGTACAAGTATGATGAGGCTGTGGGTGACCCGTCATACCCATTACCACCAGGAATGCAATTTGAGAAGCTTCCAGAGGATTGGAGGTGCCCAACTTGTGGGGCAGCACAGAGCTTCTTTGTGAGCAAGAGTGTGGAGATTGCTGGGTTTGCTGAGAACCAGCAGTTTGGGCTTGGTGGGAATTCACTCACTTCTGGGCAGAAGGCTCTGCTCATATTTGGGAGCTTGTTCCTTTTCTTTGCTCTTTTCTTGTCTGGATATTTTCTGCAATAATCAAATGTGAGAGGTATGGGGTTTTTACTTTTTTTACTATGTGAAATAACATGATATAATTCAAAGTGAGATGAGTAATTAGAGATATAGTTTACTTTTTGGTTTGTGAGGTTTGTGTATTGAATTGTGGCATATAGTCAAATACTATATTAAGAAATTAGGTTCTATGAACAGTGAACTACTTTGGCATCATCCAATTTGCTAAAGCTTGATGAAACATATTCCATTTTTTGGTGGGAACATATTGTTCTTAAGTCTGATGAAACAAAACTCATAACAATGGATTTCCAGAGATGTAGTTCAGTTTTGTTTATGCTATTTGAGAGCGTCAAAAAGGTCCTATGCCTCGCGATTAGGTAACTGCATTGAGTTGAAGCTGTAGAGGAGAGGGAATCCCAGAAAAATGTTGGACAATTTTTCGATTTATGCTTGTCATCCTTACGCAGGGGCTATGTTAATCTTCTCTGTATGTTCCAATTTTATCGGATGTTCCCGAAGGGACAAGCTTATGTATTAGGGAACCGGATATAAACAATGCGCAGTTAAGTGCACAATCGATGTTTAACTTGATTTCCTAGTGCCAGCAGGATATGAGCGTTGTTCTTTGCTTTGTTATAATTCTAAATTGTGTCATTCTCAAGTCTCAACAAAACAGCAAAACAGCCATATACACAACTGACAACTCTGTAGAAGTGTATCTGTCTAGATGCAAAGATGCCGTAATAAGTTCGTGAATGGTGAAGACGTATTTTAACCTCAAGATTGTTGGCTAACTATGGATTTTGACGACCATGATATGAAAATCGTTTCCCAACGATGCGTTCGAAAAGGTCGTTCTACGCATGAATACCTAAACAAAACTTTTCCTTTGTAGCAGTAGTGACTCCTGCAATTACAGATCTGATTCCATCAGGAAAAGACGAGCAGACTAGTTACCAAGCTAGTAATTAACCTATGTAGTCTAGACCTCTGTATAACAAGAATATTGCACCAAAAAAATTAACAAAAAATTTATTCCATCAATCAAAACAGGTATCCATGCCAATGTACAATTACAACAACACTAAATAGACACAATACTAAATACAAAATATGACACAAGACTAACAACCTATGCCTTGTTATATCAGTCCTATAGCTGATCATGCATCCCCCTCCCATATCCTTCTATGGTAACAAACAGCAACTATATATGCATCTTCTACAGACTACCCATTATATAGCTAAGCTGCCATATCCTGTTAGTACAAGCTGTGTGAGAATTCTAGTATGTAACAAAACCAACCTACTGTGGTGTCAGTGATGAAGAGAATAAGACTAATCGAGCCGAATCACTTTGGCATCAGAGACAGAGCATCAATGTAATATTGCCATGTGCTTGCTATCTATCATGTCATTGAAGTTAGTCTTGGTAACCCCAAATACAAGATTAGATATGGTAACTAAATGGCACTGTTTTCTGTCCGTCGGACACCTCTGATACAAAAGCCAGAAGAATCACTGCTGGCTTCCGGAGTTTGACAAGTCCTGAGGAGCACGTGCCTTTACCTGATAAACCTTTTTGACCTGCTGTTCATATGGTCCACCATTTCCAGGTTCCTGTTGCCTACCATAGAATCCACCATTGGCACTCGATTCTTTGTTGAACCACTTTGTAGGTGGCACTGGAAGAGCGCCTGCGTTCTGCACAAACTGCGGATGTGGGTTTGTGGAGTATCCTGGATTTGGCATCCCTGGTTGTGCCACTACAGGAGACCTGGTTCTCACACTTTCTTCCATTGTTAAACTAGAGATCCCATTTCTCAAGTTGTGGTACTGTTCTTGATATTGTATTCTTTCTGGTGATCTAAAACTCTGCTCTTGATATTGCGTTCTTTCTTGTGTCCTAAAACTTTGTCTGTTACCCTGCAGACCATTTGAGTACGGAGCTCTGGGCCTAGCCATGATGCCCTGAGGATTAAAGGAATTTCCATAATTTGGTTCTTCACGGAAACCCCTTTCATACCCAGATGGCCCGGCTGGTCTTGGTCTGTTGACTGGATAATTACCGATGTAGTTTCCAGAAGTAGTTCGTAAAGGCCGCGGTTGATCCCAAAATCCAGAGGATGCATTACTAGGTCTAAGATTTAGTGTGTTCTTGACAAGTCGATGAGCTGCTTCACCCAACATAGGTCCAGCAATTGCTCCAGGTATTTGTGGCCTGTAAACCAATGCATCACATTCAGAAACAACACTCCAATATCACTGTTGCAATTATAATATTGAGATGCTCACTATCCCTGATTTAAAATATTTGCTAAGCTAAGAAACACAGGACATATGCTACTACGGCCAACAGTACATTCTCACCTATCTCTGTTTTGGTAGCGCCGGGGACCATTGTCTTCATGCCATAATGCCGGGGGAGGTTTGATATCCATAGGTTTTACAACCTGAAGAGGTTTAAAGGAAATAATCAAACGCAACACCAATTAATATTAAAAATATAATTAAAAGGCCAGACAATAGAAGCATATCATCATAGTTCTTGAGCGGTTACACATTAAATCAACAAGACGTGTCATAAGGATGTCATGTTCTTTCAACCAGACGAACATGGCAGCAAAATTTTAGTAATTTTCTTCTGAATATAAGGATACATGTATAAAATTCTATAGCCTTTTATCTGCAACGTGTACACGAGGAGGGTATGAGTGATGTATATCTAGCATGCCATGACTAATGAGCAAAGAGTTCTCCAAGATTTGGGCTACAAAATTAAAGTGAATAGTAGAATACGAATCTCGCACACCTTTCTGGGCATGATCACACCCCTGGGAGGTTCTGGAATGTGTTTCTGAGCTACAGGAAGAAGATATGTAACATTTCTGCAAGCCAAAAATGCCCTCCATCAGTACATATCTTTTTCATAATAAATTCAAGTATGGAGGTGCTTTCTAAAAAATTTAGATATACTTACAGGACTTGGTTATGGTCTATGTTGGGAAAACCACGCACGGGTGATGGGATTACATTTCTAAACCCATTCCTCTCGGATAACCAAAGGAATCCATTCATTCCACCACTGAAAAAGTTGAAACAATGAGTAGCATCACTAGTGAGCTCCCACAATGACAAATAAACCAATAAGTCAACCTGGAAAGGTATGAAAACCAACCTGAGACTTGTATCTATCGCCCATGGTAATCTTACATGTGGTGGGCTCTGACAATATACTTGGTAGTACAAGGTTATATGAGACGCCAAAGGATGAGAAGGATAGACAAAAAGCAAATCAAGCATCACACTATTTCGAGCTAGCTCTTCTTCCTGCATAGACCAAATTTGGATGAGCATCACACTGTCCGTGTGTGTAAATATAACAGGAAAGAAGTTTCCAATACAGCATTTGAAGATGGAATAAATATCAAAGAATTAAATGATAGGGGGAGGGAAAAAAATATGATCTTCCAGACCGTTAAAGTGCTTTCGAGCTTCCTTGTCTGAGCAAGCAATTTCTTCTCATCAATGAATGGCAATTTGGCAACACCCTGATACCCCATGCAGAAACCACAAATGATACTGCTTCCATTAATTTGACCCCAAAAGGAAATACACAAACACAATATCAAAAAGAAAAAAGAACAGCCAATGGCACACATGACTGTACCTGCCATGCAAAGCGCTTGCCATTCATGTCAATCTCAAAATCTGGAGTGAGGGGGTCAAAAAGGAAGAAAAACTGTTAGTAGAAAGGAGATAAATTTAAAGATCAAAAGTAACAACAAATCACTTCTTTACCAGATGGATAGAAATTGCAAATGGGAGATGACGGATCAGTCATTAAATTTCTGTATTTTTCGGGAAGAGCACTACAACTATAACATGAAAGAAACAGGTTTACCCATTATCAATTTCAGCAAAAAAAAAAAAACACATATATATAGCTGTGTATGTGTCTAAATACACACACACAGATTTTCTCAGGTGCGGATGTACGCAATTATTCTTACGGTGCGGATTTCCACTTTACACTCACTTTTCAATCGAATTTTCACATCTCCACCATCTAGTATTTAGATACTAATGTATAGATCATCTCTGCAAAATTTCAACCAATTTGGTTATCATTAAGACACTCCAACTGCGTTTCTCTGTGGATGAACATAATTCTATCGAACTTGAACCGTTCATGTTTATAACAGAAAAACGCAGTTTTGAGTGTCTTAATGATAACCAAATTGGCTGAAATTTTGCATAGATGATCTATACATTAGTATCTAAATACTAGACGGTGGAGATATGAAAATTCGATTGAAAAGTGAGTGTAAAGTGGAAATCCGCACAGTAAAAATAAATGCGGACGTCCGCAGCTGAGAAGCGCTATATATATATATATATATATATATAGAGAGAGAGAGAGAGGGGGAGAGAGAGACCTTGCAGCTGGTAAGGTTCCCATGAGCTGATCAAAGGGTTTAAATGGCTCTCCCAAGAAAAATGTTATTTCCAAGTCATCCAGATTTTCTAAATCAGAAGCAAAAGGAGCATAATGGTATGGGTAATACCTGAAACCCATAATAGTAAGATACACACATAGTTAGTGAAATCAAACTGGTCATCATCGCACTTAACAGGTTGATATAGAATTGACTAATTTCTGTTTGGTAATATAACATAAACAACAAATACCATAATATCAAAAACTCAAAGTGGCCAACCTAATATTTCCCATTTTCTCAATCAAAAAAAAAAAATTAAAAAAACTAATATTTCCCATAGTTTCAAAATTTGAGTACTCTAAATAGATCCAAGTATTTGTGGATGTGTATTACTTGTATTTCAACATATAAGATGAGTTAAACCAGATATAATAAAGCATAACAATTTCCAATATTCAAGCCAAACTAACCATTGCCATGAGCAGACCCCTTGGTAGTAATATCGGCAGACCCAACATAAGCCTTCTACATATTTCAGAACCTGCAAAGAAAATTAGAAATTTTAGCATGAATGCCAGCCAAATGATCTTCACTGAGTTTGCAGCACATGAGAGAACTTACCAGGTCTTTCTTAACTGTTTCAACCTCCTCTGGCTTTGATACTTGGAACTTCTCAGCATAATACCTTTCTGTATATCCAGGCTCCCCCAATTTAACCTGAGAAACAAAGATTTATTTTTAAGAGGAAAAGGGTGTGTGGTGTGTGGTGTGTGTGATATAAAATAGATGTGATAAGAACAATTGTGGATTAGCAGTCCCCGAAAACTTATATGAAAAAAAACACAGATAACAGTACCAAACATCCCATAATTACTTTACTCCCAAGTACGAAGGGCTCAAAAGTACAAGGTTACTGGATCATAATTCAACAGAATAACCAATCCTCACCAAATTCATCCTCTTCTATATCTTATGTAAAAGGGAAAAAAGACTACTTGAATCGACAATACAGATCTGCTAGATGTAAACACATCCGAATTTCAGTATCATATTAAGCTAACTATGAAGAAAAACCATCATAAAATACTTGGAAATTAAACTTAACATTGGATTTCCACAATCACTGAATATACATTACACCCTGTGATGGCTTTTTGATCATTTTTTTTGTTCTGTCAGTCTTTATCCTTCTTACGCAACTTTTTTGGGGCTCACCTACTATACCAGCACGGTAAACAGAGAGTAACTTGAGAAGCCACTGGCATTCTATAAGACGTTTGTATGATCAATTTTTCTAGTTTTGGTATTATACATGTGAAAAAGGCACAATCGAAAGTCATGTAAATTACAACAAAGTGTGTTGTGGGAGTATAATCATTTATTAAGAAGCTTTCCCAGTATAATCAGTTTGCAGAAAAATAAGGTAACAGATATGGCATACAGAAACAAGTTGAGTTTTGCATCATGATGTCATATACAAATTTGATAGTATAGATGCAGTGAAGTCACATACCTTGTCCACCACCTTTTCTACCACCGGAGTGGGTAGCTCTTCACAAGACTCTCTTCTATTTCTCTGTCTCTCTTCATTATTCTCAAAGGCCTGAAATATAATCATCATCAGTATGAACATTATCCTAATCTGCAAAAATGCCGGACACCAGTAGAAAAAAAAACTGTGACCTAATCTGCAAAAAGGATCCCAAATGCCTTTTGGTTCAGAAGTCATGTAGATAAATCAATACTGTACATGATTATCCTACTATTTCTCTCAAATGGCTCCAGATGTGGACAGCACAAACAACTCAAATAGAAGAGTCACTATGTATATATTAAGTAAATAGGATTTATAGTATTGACATTTGAATGTTTCCTTTAGCGACCAACTCACAAGAAACATGTCACTAGATTAAGTGCCCAAATAGCATATAATCTTAAGTTACTTGCCTCGTCCTAGAAAAATGGTGACCTATATAAACAGAAACTTAGCTTGCATCCAATACAAGATTTTTGTTGTTAAACCAAAAGTCTGACCCATTGTAAGGGCTAACATTTTTCATATTTGAATCATTGTAGCCAGATAATCATCAGAACACTTAAAGAGTAAATTAAAATATCAGTCTAGTGGAGTAAACAAACTAATAGTCAGAAACAGTGAAAATCTTGAGAGGAATTAAGTTTTTATCGTACTTAAATTAGTCCATGTCTGTGGCTTTCATCAATCTCCAGACTTCTGAATAGCTTGAAAACAAATGATAATAAAGAAAAAGACGAGCAACAGACTTCTGAATACCTGCTGAATTCGAGCCCGCTTTTGAAAAATTTGGCGCTCATAGACAGCAACAGACTGGATAAAATGCTCTACTCTATCTAGCAATACCTGTGGAAGTAATATGAATACATCAGTAAATTCATAATAGTGTCTGTGTGTGTGATATCATACGTAAATTAGAAAAAGAAAGCAATCACTGAGTTCCAAACTAATTCACATCATAAAGAAATTATCATATATTCAAAGATAGTGTAAAGAGTAATTTACCTCACCCGCATCAGTGAGATAGCCACCCATAGCAGAAAACTCTCTTCTATAAATATGCATCAATAAATTAATTGCACCCTGAGGAAGTAAACAGTTCTCACTTAAATCAAGTAAAGAAGGAAAGGAAAGTGAAAATCCCAAAAAGACATGTTCACCAATCACATGATTTAATATAGTGAAAATTAAATCAACTTTCACAAAAATCCCAAGTGTTTACGACTCTATAAATCACTAACTTCCAGAATTTGTAGAAAACAGCTTTCAGACTGCCTGCTATAATCACATACCTCTCTGATCTCCAATGTTGGCATATGTGGAAGAAAATCATTGCCAACAAAAAAGCACATAAACACAAAATCATCCACTATCCTTTCAAAATTAAGCTGAAAAGGAGGATTGGGTATGTCCAGCTCATATTGCAAATACTCACGCAACACCCAGATGTGGAGGAACTGCACAGATGAAATGCCAAATTAGAAAGAAATAAAGAGAAAATATTAAAGCGTAGCAATGAATGAAAATGGCAGGATGTCATGTTACCAACCTGATATTTCTTCTGGTGAATTGGAGTTAAATTGGCACCATCATCGCCACCAAGACATTCAGCTGCCAGGTGACCAACTTGTCCACAAAGAAAACATTTTTCCTGTTGACTTGGAAGAGTAATCACCTGTATAATCAAGGTAAACCATGCATAAGATGAACCATTTGCAACAAAGCATTAAGAGCCCAAGTGACTGTAAGACAATTAATAAATAAAAGTAACTTACCTCTCTTAATATTGAGAAGTGAACCTCATGTGTAGCCAATGCAAGCATAATTAGATCTGCATCCTGATTATCATTGTCCAAGTGCAAACTTTAGAACTAATACAAATCATGCAAAATGGCATAATGAATGACAGCCCTTTTCGAAAACATAAGGAGGAACTCACATGAGAGAAAAATAACAGTAGCAAAGGTGGGAAGACTTAAATTGTAAACACTCACCAGACCATAAAGACAATGCCGAGTGTTTGGATCAAAACCCGGAAGGTTGCGTTGCGATCGGATGTATGACATTATTTTGTGCTCCCCCTCACCAGGAACGTTGGCATCAGAAAGAATAACCTTAAAATAATCACCCAATGCAGGCCCATAATTAAATTTAGAGAGACAAAGTACCCTGAAAACCAGAAGTACAAGGTAAAAATATAAAGAAGGGACTACTCCATAGGCAAAGAGACATCGATCTTGACAGGACTACGGGAAGGCAATTACATATTAGTGCAGAGAATTCAAACCAACCTTTGTAGACCGCCAACCACGGTCGCTGTTCAATTTACTTTGTATAAAATACTGAAGTGCTACTGAGAGAACCGCCATAAATTGAGTGCCTGGAGTAATAACATTTGAATCTGAAGTTTCACGTTTCTCTTTAGGAACCAATGATTCCCCCTCCGTCTCAAATTCGTTCTTTAGTCTTTCTTCTTCAGCTTCCTAACAAATCAGATAGTTTGTTCACTGCTTCGTTGAATGAAAATTAAGATTAAAAGATTTAAGAAAAGACCATGCACACCAAGTGAGATCTTACCGCCTCAGCCGCATCTTTTGCAGCTCTGAAACGTCGAGTGCGTTGCTGATTCATTTTTGCTCTTGGCGCAACCCCATCTGCAAGATTAGAAATACATTAAAGTAACAATTTCATTACAACACAGATCATTATAACTCACATTTCACAAGTCCAAGGGAATTCTCACCAATTGCCATAAAAAGAAGCTTTCTTGGGCGAACCAGCGTGAAGAGATGAT
Organism: Fragaria x ananassa; assembly: GCA_034370585.1. NCBI lineage: Eukaryota > Viridiplantae > Streptophyta > Magnoliopsida > Rosales > Rosaceae > Fragaria > Fragaria x ananassa. The sequence continues at coordinate 1,920,459 of CP139753.1, forward strand.
CAATGTAGTCAAATATTGACTTGTATACGTCCTCATAAGTAACCGGAGCAGGCTGCACAGACAGAAAAAGACTTGTCATCAGCACTCACTTGGAGCAAAGACATTTTCACCACGCTGAACTCATCTAAAGCACGCCACACCAACCTAAAACAACACAATCTCATATATGATCAACACACACCCAACCAATGAGCTCAATGCAGCATTCCCTTGCACAATTTCAACATTCTTCTAATCCGTAAAATTTTACGGCTAAAACTATCCAACATCTATCATTTTCAATCTTCAAGCATACACATACAAAGCTAAATTTTATCAAACTACAACAAAAATTAGAAATTTTTCGAGTAAAATTTCGAGTAATCAAGCACAAAACTAGCAACACCGCGAAATCAACGATCCTAAATTCCATTACAACTCACAATTCCAGCTATTTTGAGCACAAAAACCAATCTTTCCAAGCTCAAAACACACAATTAAACAACAATTTATGGATAAACAAGACGAATACGAAAGAAGGATTCGTACTCGGCCGTCGGGATGAAAGCAGGGATGGATAATGCCGTTCATATCGAGGTAGAGATTATCGAACTCGAAGCCGTTAGGGTTTGGCCGCGAAACGTCGATAGGTCTCGGCACGCCGTTGGGGTCCTCCCTGGGGTGTTCCTCGACCACGTCGACGATCGAGAGCGGGTACCGATCCGCCAGCCAGCGGTAAAACGCGGGGACGCCCATCGAAACGGTGTCGTGTCGTAGGCGGCAACCGCCGGACGGTGACCTTTTGGACGGAGAGAGAGAGAGAGAGATTGAGAGATTGGGAGAGAGAAAGTGTTCGAGATCTGCGCGGAATTTCTCTGGCGGTAATATGGAAGTAATTGATGTGACGATAATGCCCCTTGACGTGGAGACAATATGCCCGGGGTACTCTTATTCCGGACTATTTTGTGAATTGAATTTCGGATTGGAATTATTGTTTGGCTTGGTTTGGGAAGAAAATGTGGATAAGAATGTTGAAATATAAATAAATTAATACATAACTGAAAATAGATTTTTATTTTTTAGAAGATAAATGAAAATGGAGTTCATGCATATAACATCTTCCCTAAATTTAAATTAGAATCTTATAAATGTATTTTGTTTTTTGAGTTGGTCACGTGGTCGAGTCTCAAATCAAGTTCTACATGTTCTCATTGACATTAATCTTCTTATTTTGGATATGGAGTGTGTACTGTGTAGGATAGTCATCCTCACGATATTTTTATAGATAGATTATAAGGGTTTTTTGTACCAACAGTGTCTGAACTCTTGCGAGACTGACAATATGATACCAGAACTTACAAAGTTATCAAAGAAGTACCCAGACTCAATTTTTAGTATCTATGTCATACATGCGGTTTATTTCCGTCACGTCGCCGTTAACAGTAACCATGTGTGATACATGTGGGTCTGAAAAAATGAGGGTAAAAAGGACTTTTTCACTCCATCAACCCCTAAAATGAATAAATTCGATAATAGAAACTTGATGAAAACTTTTTCTTTACTTTGTTATGTTGACCAAGGATCCTGCTCCAATACATTCCCAGAACAAAACCAAACAAAAAATAAATAAATCTTAACATCCCCATTAACACCTATCTGACCACGAAAGCCAAAGACATTTAGATCTTCTTCGTCATTTAGAATTTGGATTTAGGTTCTTCAAAAACAAATCAAAGGTAATTCAAATTACATTTATATACCAACTAACTTTGCTAACAGGCAATCTCTCGAAATCCATCACCAAATCCAACTTATTCATGTACATCTTAAACCCACCAAGAACCCAAGAAAAATAAACAATGAAAAAAAAATATCTAGCAACCTTTCAAGTCTTGTACCCATTTATGTTCAACTTCTTAAACCCAGCAAAACCATTATGATACCAACTTTCTCTCTCAAGAGTTTCCATCAACTGGTAAGAACTTGAACAACAACAAAAAAATCGATCAATCAAAAACTCAAAACAACAAAAATAATTAGATTTGATTAATAGATCTGCTATAACTCCATTCAAAGTTGGTGCTACATCATTAGAAGTAACCCATTTGAAAGAAAACCAATTGAGAGAAGACCCAGAAGAGTATTGGTGATGGATTTGAACTTCAATTTGGAAGAAACCGATTTGAAGGAATCCAAGACTCAAGAGGGTGATTTTGTACCAGTTCAACCTTTCTCATCTGTGTGCAGAACTTGGACAAGAGGGAATATAGGGGTGAGAGACATATGGTGCTTCAATGGGTGACGGAGATGGAAGAACTATATGAGCAGGAGTTGCATGAAGTTGAGAAAGAGAGAGAGAGAGAGATGAAGAGGGTGAGAAAGAGAGGATAGAGAGATCTGAAATGTATAAAAAAAAAAAAGAAAAAAAGAGAGATATGAAAGACTGGAGGGTGCAACAGTCTTTTGCGTCTCATTTAAGTCGTCACATGGGACGCACATGGTCAAATTAATAGAGACTTGACGAAAATTAACGGCAGGTACCATATATATATACGAAAAATTGAGTTTGGGTACTACTTTGATAACTTTGTAAATTCGGGTATCATATTGTCAGTCATGTAAGAGTTCAGACACTGTTGGTGCAAAAAACCCAAATTATAATCATACTAGAATCGTTTTTGAAAAGAGTCTTATAGTTTGACTAGCTAGTAGCTAGTATGGTATTATGCTATTCTTGTTGTTAAGTGAGGCCTAAGCTTTTGATGCAAATGTGTGTCACATTTGTGCATCATGCATAAAGATGTATCTTTTCAAAATGAAACTGAAATGATTTTGGTTATATCCTCAATTTGCATGCGATAGAACTTTATATCTACCTTCCATTCTCAAAAAAAAAAAAAAACTTTATATCTACCTTCAATCTATCTTCAACTTTAATATTATGATGATCTCTTTTGTACGTATGAGATTATAAGATGTTGGAGACAATTAACTAAGATAAAAAGGTTGAGATGCAATTATATCTATATAATGGATATTAATATCTTATTCAAAAAGGGTGGTGCTATTAGGAGTGAGGAGTTTATGCTACAAATAAGTACTTTGCTTCACACTAGATACGAAGTTGGATTCTGGCAATAATGTAATTTGCTATAATGTAAATACCTGATCTATTGTATCATACATCCTTTGAAATTCACGGACATTATTCATATTACTTATTTGAGACTAAGTCGATACAAAGCCACTCGAACTAAAAGCATCGCACTTTGGATACTTGTGCGACTTGGATACTTGTGTTTTTGGCCTAGAGCATCACACTATGGACTTTTGTAATCCCTTCTGAAACTACCAGCATCTCAGGGCTCAAAAACCATGTTCTCTGCCTCCCGCTTTACAGATTCAAACAACACAGAGGACAGGTAACGCTCTCCAAAGCTGGGGAAGACCGCCTGTAGACATTTTGGAAATGAAAAGGTTACTTGACCTTGTAGTGAGTGACTGAGTTAAACTTCTTTCAACTTTATTATACTAAAACAAACAGAACTTACAACAATGAGCTTTCCAGCATTTGCTGGCCTCCTTGCAATCTCAATTGCAGCTGCAGCTGCGGCACCAGATGATATCCCCACCTGCAATACATGTTAAATATAAGTTACACGGGCAAAGCTAAACCAGAATGAGTTTTTAAATTCAAAAAACAGATCAATGGAATTCTAAAAGAACTGAGAATTCCTGATCCAAACATGTCCTTCATAGTTGTGGACTTACCAACAAACCTTCCTTCAATGCAAGACGCTTAGCTGTTTCAATAGATTCTTCACTTGATATCTGCAAAGTTGTACAAATATTTGTTCGTCTTACTTCTTAAATGTAAGCTTGCAGCTAACAAACATTAATCTACCGCTTAAAGTCCCTTAAACTACATGGTATAAGCTAATTTCATACTTCCAGTTAAATGTTTATTCCCAAACAGGAATTAAAACGAGCAAGCCTCATCTTTTATTCCCAGAAAAGAACCCCCTGCATATATGGTACCAAAACTGAAAGGCATGCACTCTAAAGTTAAACCATAGCAACACTTCAAAATAAAGAAAAAATTGTGGAACCCATCAAGAATAGACAGAGTAGGTTTAATTATGAAGGACAAATAGGGTGCTCTATAAATTCTAGGATTTTAATGGCTGAGCATCTGGTTGTTATGAAAGAACAGGGACCTAGTGTTGTGGAAAGATATGTTTAGTCCTAACTCTCATAATGTGGCTTCTACAGAAAAGCATAAGCTACTGTATTCACTGGAAACATTGTGAAGTACAAGTTATAAGGCTTACTTGGATAACTTCATCAATTAAGCTGACATCCAGAACTCCAGGGATAGTGTTGTAGAAAGACATGTTTTATCCTAACTCTCATAGTATGGGTTTACATAAGACACAAGCTACTGCATTAACTGGAAACAGTGTGAAGTACAAGTTATAAGGCTTACTTGGATAACTTCATCAATTAAGCTGACATCCAAAACTCCAGGGATGAAGCCAGCACCAATCCCTTGAATCTTGTGAGGGCCTGAGATTATATAGAAACAGACACATGATCAAATTAAGCAAAGAAGAAGATAACAGAAAGTGCCTCACTTTATCAAGCAAGCAGCTTATGCTCTACATTAGTTAATGATGCTACAACTGTGCTTCAGATATCAGCAATCACCCAACTATGGTCTGAGTTAGGTATCTTTTGTAACACCAATTTTCTAGAATGTTGTGGGCATGTAAAAGCCTTTTATTTTTCAGTTCTCAGGTGCCAGTTACAGGAACAAACATGAGCGGATGCCAGTGGGCTGCCCCTGCCACCCAACTTAAGCAGTACATATGTTTGGGACTTGAGGACACTTTAAATGTATCACACTACGACCAAAATGATATTAATCTCTAAATAAAGAGCTCCAGCCCCTATTAAAGCCTCATTCTTTTAAATTATACCTATTGCAATTGTGAAAAGAAGGTTATCAGGACTCACCAGGTCTCCCTCCGGACAAAACAGCACTTTCAACTGGTTCTACACCGTAGAGCTGTACATGAAAAAAGCAAGGGAGCATGTGATCAGTCAGTAATAGTAAAAGCTTTAGTTAAGTTTGTAATTTACCTTGCTCTAGACTGTAATTTACAAAAGAGAAGGCAAACCTTAATATCAGGATTCTGCTCTTTGAGGTACTTCCCAGCACCTGTAATTGTACCTCCGGTCCCTATCCCAGAAACAAAAGCATCGACTTTGCCAGCAGAGCCTCTCCAGATCTCTGGTCCAGTAGTTTCATAATGTACCTAAACACACCAGAAATATCTGTCCATCAATTCATTCAGATAGAATGTCATAAAGTAACAATAAAATGACATGAACAATACCTTAGGGTTTGCAGGGTTCTCAAATTGCTGAAGCATATAAGCATTGGGTGTCTTATCCACTATCTCCTGTGCCTTCTGAACAGCCCCTTTCATGCCTTTGGCAGGATCCGTGAGAACAAGCTCAGCTCCAAAACCTCGAAGAATGGTTCGTCTTTCAAGACTCATGGAAGCAGGCATGGTGATTATTAGTTTGTAACCCTTTGCAGCTGCCATAAAAGCCAACCCAATGCCAGTATTCCCACTTGTAGGCTCAACCAGGACACTCTACAGCATGGAACAAATTAACTAAATCAATAAGGAGGGGGGGGGGGGGGGGGGGGGGGGGGTCCATACGAAATTTAAGTTTTTCTGCCAAGTCCAAGCACAGTGGCACACAACAATTGATTGATATATCTAAACCATTTAGAGATGAATAGCAATAACTCATGATATGATTAAGTTTAATAAAGGCATTACATCATGAATTCAGATGATTCAAATTCTACTCGAGTTATCAAATATAGTCACATCACGGATTCAAAATAACCAATTAAACACTCGTCCACTTGGATTAACAAAACCTTCTTCACTCATTCAGATTAGAAAGATGTAAATACTAACCTCACCAGCCTTAATGAGACCCTTCTCCTCAGCATCTGTGATCATACTATATCCAATCCTACAATGAACAAAATTCCAATGTGAGAAACAACAGAAAATATTGATCGATCTATGCTCTCATTTGACAGCATAGACCTGGGACATTAGACAATTTCCTGGAGACATGGAATTGAGTTAAACTCTCACAAGGAAGAAAATGCCGACTACAGAACTTCCATACCAAAGAAAGCACATCTTATGAAGGAAAAAAAAAAATCAAACAGCTCCCAAGTATACAAGTACAGCAGATAGATATTCCAAAATGTACAGAAGTTGTCTGTACCTATCCTTGACGCTAGAGCAAGGCTCCATCATCTCCAGCTTAGCAGCGACCCTTGCGACACAGCCATCTACGACATGGTTGAGATACACCAATGGCGTGTTTCCAATCAACTGAAAACACCCACCATGAATAAACACATTCAATCAGCTCTCCCGATCTAACTTAATACTCGAAACGCCAAAAACCTCAAAAGTCAGTAACTCGAAAATGGACTTACTTCAGTAACATCTTTCGCAATCCAGGCCTTCTCCTCCACCATCTTTATCACAAAACTGTCAACCAAATCAAGAGTTAACAAACAGAAATTTCAATTTGCAGAATCTGAAACTAAATTTCTACAAATCTAACAAACAAAGTAATGGTCTTTTATGACTCTGAACTTCAAAGTTCAAAACTTTGAGTTACTCATCTTTATTCTTTTTCCTTATCTTTTTAGAGAACTTACCTTTTAAGAGAAAAAAACAAATGGAGAAGTTGACACTCCAATTGTTTCAGCAATAGTTTCAAACCAACAACAATCACCACCACCAAATCCACACCCATGATCACAAAACACCCATCAAGTAACTTGGAGAATTGAAAAACTCCAAAAACAACAAAAGAATATTGATTGAAATATGAATCCAAACATATCAAAAACAAAAGAAACAAAGATAAAATGATATCAAAACCTTTGTGGGGCAACTCGGAGAATGCATAACATGAATGAACAAGGATTGGAATGAGAGAGACTTTATGAAGCTTTTACCTGCTTGAAAGTTGAAACCAGAGGCGGACAGCGAGCTCAAGCTGATTAGAAACACCAAATGACAAAAGTGAGAGACTTTCGGGTATTTAAATGAAACTTTTTTGCTGGCGCTGTGTTTGTGACTGTTTTTGGTATTGACGAATGTTGTATCGTCATTCACTCACCGGCTTCTTCCCAAAACTTCATTTTGTTCTTAGAAGAAAATAAAGAAGATAAGGGTATGAGCTTTGGGATCCTCCCCATAATAACACTTTTACATTTGAGACGTGAAATCCACGTTTTTTAAATTGTAATTAATATTTTTATTTTTTTATTTTAATCATTATTTATATAATATAAGAAGATAAAAATTAAGTTATTAAGAACAAAATTTTAGATATCACAAATAAAAAATAAGAGTGTAGATTATAATTTAAGAAGCGTAGATTTCACTTCTTTATTTTTGTAAAACACAACAACATATTGTATTACTTCATTCAAACTTCGGATTACACATGGTCAATCGATTTAATGAATTTAGATTCTTTGTTTCTCTTGATGTGAATGAATTCTAACTTAAGAATAAATACGAGTTACTATTATTAATCGCATCGTAAGGAAATACGTTTTAATTACCGTATTATATAAATATTATCAGTTTCAATTAAACAAAATATCCTTACATAATTAGGGAGTATGATTATTTGTGATATACAAACTACCTTTGTTGGGGTTAATAATTGAACATGACTGAAACACTTGAGGTTAACATATGCGACAATTGATGACTGATGTATCTATTTTATATCGCAGATGTATCATGAAGTGGTGGGTTCATGCTAGAGAGAGTAGTATTATACAGGATACACAGTATATTCGCCTCACATTTAACTATATACTAAAGTATGGTTTACTGTTTATATTCACTGTTCACGTCACATGAATAATGCACGGACGATTTTGCCTTTACTTTTGGTGGGTGTGATTCCGTTTATGCCCTCTCTTTCTAAAAAACCACGAAATTACCATTAACCCTAGATATATAATTGTCTTCTATATAATTAGTTGTTGTTGAGGATGTTGTGGGTTGGGAAGTAATTTTTGAACTCTTATCTTCATTACCGTGTCTCAATTTTTTTTTTCTTCATAGATCTCACAAAGGGTATTGTTATCGAAGTCAATCTAAAATAGGGTAGTGGTATCATAGACCAAGGTTGAGCAAGTTTATTTTCTTAATTATTGAGGTGAAACAATTTTGGTTCTATTTTAGCAACGGAATATTATATTAATTGAAGTACATACATCTTTGATTTGGCCAAAGACATTATCTGGTTGCAAACCAACTCCTAATTAACAAAACGTACTAAGTTAATTTAAATATTGTGTGATGAAATGCTATGTTATATATACTAATGCAATATATTTGGTTTTTGCTTTGTTTACTTTTAATTTACTTGGTTTCTCATCTTTGGTTTTAGTTTTGTTTACTTTCAATTGAGTTGGTTCCTCATTTTTGGTTTGGTTTTTATGTCAGGTTCTCATCTTTGACATTTTGAGATAAGTCTCTTTAGGAGCTTGATATAGATATTCTTTTCAGTTAATTGATCACTTGCTTTATGTGTGTGTGTGTGTTTTTTTTTTCTTTTCCTTCTGTAGTATGAAATAGATCTTTAGAGTTAGTCTTTTTTTTTTCTTTTCCTATCTTTAGTTTTCTAAAATTGTGTTTTTGGTGAATAACAGTTAAACAAATATGAGCATTTTGTATAGTCAAAACTGAAGCTATATTTTCGATCATACTGCTCCAGATAAGTTGTTCTGCTTTGTGCACTTACAAGACATTTACCATTTTGGGTAGGACACAACACTAGATGTTTTGTTATGTAGTGTTGTTGCTTTTGTAATAGCTTCATTATTAGAATCATATGTATATGTAATATACAATGTATTGAAGTTCTATGAAGTATATATCAAAAACTTTTCCATCAATCAACTGAATCATTAACCAGCTTTATAAATATACACCGCGCCAAGACGCGGGTATCAACTCTAATTTTATAATGGATCTTGTCTCTCCATTTGGTATTACAATGAAATAGTCATCCTAATAGAGTCCAATACTCCAACAAAACGAAATAAAATCAGAGAAATAGAACAGTCAAGTCATCAACACCTCACTACTGACATTTGTCATCCTCAAGAAGAATGCTGATGGATCGCAAAAGTTCCAAATAGTCACTACTAGTGGGCCACCACCTTGACGTGCACAGAATCCGCCTAGCCCACATCAGGGGATTGTTGATGAAATTGGTGGGCTATTTTGTTCAAACATTTTACGGCCCAGCCCAGATAAACGGACCAGCTGGCCCACCGCCTAGCCGTGTACAGGCTCCGCTTATACCACACGTGGAAAATATTAACAGATGCTTTATACCCACATATTCACTTCCAAGCACCTTTCGATTCGATGTGGGATGCCAAAGTTCTGATATTTACCAATTACAAACTAGGCAAGTCTTAACCACCCGGGGATTGATAGGGATTATATGAAGAAGACAAGGTTCGAAAGGAAATGTTCTAAGTCAGGACTATGAATTTAAGAACCAAATTCTGCAAGCAACATTTACAAATATATAATATTTACAAGGAAGTAAAACTTACAGAAATATAACATCTGAGATAAAATTGTATATCAATATATATATATATTTTTATTTTATCTTTTGCTACGAAGATAACTTGAGTCCTAAATCAATCAGAGTTCTAGTTTAGATAAACCTAGCTAGGCAAGGCCAGGGTTATTCTTTTCCCAATAAGTAAAAGACCTGGCTGCCGGGTAGGTCGATCGAAGATCAATATGCAGAATTGGAAGGAGAAGAAGAAAGTTGAGAGCGATCACTATAGGGTTCTTGATCTACCGTCTGGTAAGGAAGGCACCAAGCTTAACGAGAAACAGATTACAAAGGCGTACAGAAGACTAGCTTTGCAGTTGCATCCAGACAAGAGGCCAAACGATCCCGATGCCAATGCCAAGTTTCAAAGGCTCCAATCTTCCTATGCTATACTCATGGATCCCCATGCCCGGAAAGTTTTCGACGCTTCTCTCATAAGGCTCGATAACAAGCCCTCATCCTCTAAACCAAAGACACAGGCCTCGTCCTCCTCTGGACCAAAGAGAAGGACCTCTTATAAACCAAAGAAAAAGAAAGATGAACCCTCTAGGTTTGACATCGCGTGCTCCTTTATGCTTATTCTTGGCTCGCAGATGTTTCGTGCTAGCGTAAGACAGGCTCTCTTTGCGGGGCCTGGCCCGGGGCTTTATTTGTTATTTTGGCTAGGCACCCTGCTGGTTGTCGACTATTTTGAGCGCAATGATGATGCAGCCACCAATCAAGAACCAGAATCACGACGAGACGATGATGAAGATATTGATGAGGTGAGCCTCGTTTATAATATCTTTAGTTTGTATATTGGTTTCGCTTTAATTTCCATGTATCAGTTCAAGCTTTAATATTTTTTCTTATTTTTTTTGGTATTTGCTGTAGGACTGGGTTATGGTTTAGCACCAGATATACAGATGATGGCTAAACTCTGGTAGTCCGATTTGCGTGCTCTACATACACTCTTGACTGTATGGATTTGGCAGCACATGTCCATGTGGATGATAGAGATCAACTTTTTTTCTTTTTTAGCAACTAGCAATTCAGAACTATTGTACTATTCATGTATGATATGACATTATAAGCACATTAATCTGATAATTCTCTACTGTTTCATTGTGATAAGTAAATATTCGTTAATCTTTGTTTGCCACAAATATTTACACTTTGTTTGTATGACATAGCCCTTTTTATCTATGAAGTCTCTGATCTTCGATCGGATGACATTGTTTTTGCAGTGGATTGAGTAATATTGTCCAGCATCATTAACTAATTATATGCTTCATGATCTCCTATATATGGATGGGACTATTGAGTAAAACTGGCAAACGCACTGTATATGATAATATGAACAAGGTTCTCTTTATGGGCGGACAATCTGAGAATTGCGTGGTGCTGCAGTAGCCCGGAAAAGCGAGCCTTAAGAAACAACTGTTAATCTAACACAAAGAAGAGCGCTGAATGCCGCAAGAGCTCCTCACTCGATTAGGAGCCCCCTTCTTGAAATTTTAGAATGATCACTGTCGCGTTCTTACTCTCTCACTCTCACATCAATTCACTCTTGCTCCATATAGTCTAGTAGGGGTTCCATTCTCGGTTTAATTCCGCATTTGCTTTGGAGGGGCTTAGCAACTCGACCAACATTGTACTTCGGGTTCGAACATTTGGTCATTCTTATCATTTACAATTTGCTAGACGCAGAAAATGCAATGAAACATAGAACACCATCATTCAAACTTCATATTTTCTGCTTCATGCCTAATGGTATCAGAGTGGCGAAGACAGGTAACGCTCTCCAGAACTGGCAAACACAATCTGCACAAGCAGAAGAGTTAAATAGGAAGATGTGGACTCATGACAAAAAGATGCAGTTAATAACAACAATTCTAAGTCAAGAGTCAAGACTATGAGTTTAAGAACCAAATTCTGCAAGCACCATTTGCAAATAACACTTCGAAGTGAAACTTACAACTATCAGTTTTCCAACATTTTCTTGCTTCTTAGCCAACTTTATTGCTGCTGCTGCTGCAGCACCAGATGAAATCCCCACCTGCAAAGTATTTGAAAGATTGATGTCTACAGCAACAAAAAGCACAATATTAGTTGCTTCTGGTACATACCAAAAGACCTTCTTTTAGCACAAGCAGGCTTTGCAGTTTCAATTGCTTCCTCACTGGATATGTAAAATTCAACAACAACATTAATTAGCAACAAATGAAATGAGTTCATCCTGTTGTATACTGGACTATTGGCATCTAAAATACATTAGTTAACACACACTGACATGTAAATAAAGGAAAGGGCACATTGGTAAGGACAATATTTTCAATGTTACAACTTACAAGTGTTGGGAACTTGGTCATCATCTTGTATACATCCATACGCTGCGTCGTTTCCGAGGGAAACTTCCCCGCAAATACTACCCTTTTAAAATAACTCACAGAGAGAGATCGAGTCCAAATTCGAATGAGACATCTCCAGCAAACCTTCTGCGTTCTAAGCAACCGCGTGCGATGTTCTTAACGTAAGCCCACGCGTCCTTTCGTATCATACTGAAACACGCAGCACACCAAATTTGTGATGTTGATCCTCATGATTTCCCACACGCTCTTATACCCTATATAAACCCCTCCGCTTCACCTTCCTCTTCGATCTCCACACAACTCATTCATTCAGTAGTTTTCTCTATACATTCCATATCTTTCGTTCAGCTTCAGTTTCCATGCAAGAAAAACAAGCTCACTTGAACGGGGCCTACTACGGCCCCTCAATCCCGGCAAAAGAGACCTACCACCGCCCCGGCCGCGGCGGAGGTCCCCTCGGGTGCTGCTGCAGCTGCATCTTCGGTCTCGTCTTCAAGCTCATCTTCACCGCAGTCGTCTTCATCGGAATAGCCTTCCTCGTCTTCTGGCTCATAGTCCGCCCCACCAGAGTCAAGGTCCACGTAACAGATGCCACGCTCGCACAGTTCAACTTCTCCTCCGACAACAACCTCCATTATAACCTTGCTCTGAACCTCACCATCCGAAACCCCAACAAGAAGATCGGCGTCTACTATGATCGCATTGAAGCCCGAGCTCTTTACGAGGGTCAGAGGTTTAGTACGGTTACTCTAACCCCATTTTACCAAGGCCACAAAACCACAAACGTTTTGAACCCGGTGTTTCAGGGACAGCAATTGATTGTTGGATCCGAATTGCTTGAGGATTTCAATGAACAGAAGAGTGCTGGGGTTTATGGGATAAAGATGAAGCTTTATCTGAGGATTCGGTTTAAGTTGGGGAGAATCAAGACCGGAAAGTTCAAACCTAGGGTTGAATGTGATTTGAAGGTTCCTTTGAGTCAGAGTGGAAATGCAGTTGGTACTTTTCAGACTGAGAAGTGCTCCATCGATTACTTCAATTGATATCTTCTGATCGTCTATATATATCAGAGCAGAGAACTTCATTGATCATGTGTCCTTCGACATTCGTTACCACAATATTTGTGATCTTGTTCATCCAGTAGCATTAGACTATTGTGCATATATATAGTCATAATTCTTATTCATTTTTTGGTGTACATAGTATCTATGATGATCCGAGTGATTTTATATACAGTAAACCTTTACATTATAATATATATGTCTGTTATAGTCGATCACGAATCTGATCATATATGAAACCAGAAATAGAAACTTGATCTGATTAAATCCCTCTGCCGGTGGCCCATAATGAAGAGTTCAGGTAGATAAAAATTCTTTTAGACTTTTTTTTCCCGTTAATATCTTATGATAAAATCATTTTTCTTTTCTTTTGAAACTAAATAAACCTAACCAAGAAGAGTTTATTAAGAGAGACACAGAGAGAGATAACCTACCTGGTGAGAGACGTAATCCCTCAATCAAAAAACTAAATACAACGTGTGACGAAATAAGAAAAAAGAAAAAAGACAACAACAAAAATTTCAAGAAAAGATGTATAATTACTAACGCTATCGCTTGTATTTAGATGAGAAATAGTAAACGATAGCGTTAGTGACAAATAATAAATTTTATTACTCTTGTGTAAAAAGAAACATATGAACTAAATTAATAATTTTGTTCACAGTTGATTCTTTGCTTAGTACCAATAGTAAGTTGTGTTTAAGAGTGATTGAGCACGCAGTTGAACAAGTTAGGTTAAGCCTTAGTGCTTACTACATTTTCTATCTTTCTTGAGCTTTCTGGAAGAAAAAAGATCAATGCTCTTCATGTTATGAGAAACAAGATATACCACTCCTTTTATCCATCAACTTATACAAGTAAGAGCAAGCCAATTTCACATCTAAAGTCTAATCTGTGCAGCAGTACAGATGAGTTCCAGACGACTTACTTGAATAACTTCATCCAGTAAGCTAACATCCAGAACTTGACGTATGAAACTAACACCAAATCCTTGGATCAGTTGCATCCCTTCAACACAAGCGTGCATATTATGTATCATTACATGCATGATGCATCAGTCAGATTTGACCACTTAAATGATTGAAACTAAACTACAATACTTAGGTTAGTCTGTAGCATCTCCTTCATCTCCTACAAAGCACTAGAGTAACTCACCAGGTTTGCTACCATTCAAGACTGCACTTTCTGCTGGACAGTGATCTCATCGACGGCGTCGATGACGGCGTCGTCATTGATCATCGAGCAGGCCGCACCACCTAGAAGCTTTGTGTTGCATCCGCCGGCGGTCTTATCCTCCGGCACTCCTTGGTTGACCGAAATCCAGTCCTCGTCATCCACGGCCGGCTCTCCGACCTCGTCGTCGTAGAGTCGGCCGAGGAAATGCAAATCACTGTCCATTGTGTCATCTGTGCTTATGAAACACCAATCCAGGTCTTCATCTCCGCCGACGTTGACGTCCTCGGATTCCGGCAAGTCGTCTTGCAAATCACTGTCCATTGTGTCATCTGTGCTTATGAAACACCAATCCAGGTCTTCGTCGCCGCCGACGTTGACGTCCTCGGATTCCGGCAAGTCGTTCTCGTCGGACATGGAATCTCAGTAATAGGAGAGAGAAAATACAGAGGTGAAAAGTGAGAGAGTGAGTGGGAGTGGAAATTGGGGGAAGAGGAGAGAGAGAGAGAGAGCTTAATTCCGGTTTGTTGAGCAGGGGGGTGTACACTACAACACTGTAGCTCCTTTAAATGGCGGTTAGATTTTGAATTTTTTTCACTAAAGTCTATTCGATAGCAGTAGGAAGCCAGAGTGCGTGCGTCGTAGCAGATCACACGTTTTCAATCTAACGAATCTTCTCGTTACCTTCGTTTTACACCCACGCAGAGAGCATTTCACACCCTTTACTTTCCCGCCAAAAGTCGTCCTCATAACTAACCGACTCGTTTAAACCTGGGTCCCTAGCTCCTCACTATTTCAAACCCCTGCAATTTCTCCATGCCTCTATCTCTCTCCCTCTAAACGTACGTCCACCCATGGCTTCCCACTTCATATACACGGGGCCAATTTCATTTAGTACGTATACGTACATATATATTCTCATACATAAAAAATTGGCGGTTTGGCACTTATATTCATGCAGCAACAAGTAACACCATGCATCACCTACATCAATCGATAAATATCTACTCCTTTTCTTTTCTAGCAACTAGCAATTCAGAACTTGTACTATACTGTACATATATGTATGACATTATAAGTGTAGTAATCCGATAATTTCTACCGTTTCATTGAGATAAATAAATATTCGTTAATCTTTGTTTGCGATAAATATTTAATTAACACCTTATTCGTTTGTATGACATACGTGATACGTGATTCGAAACCCTTTTATTTGTCAATTCTCTTATCTCCGGGATACGACGTTGTTTTTGCCCGGCCACCGTTAAAGTAAATACATTCATTTCAGACAAAATGGACGGCCCAATTCATCGATGCCACATACATAGCTCAGAGTACGTTTGGCGCATAAGATCCCACCTTCATAATCAGATTGACTCTTCTCCCTAGCTACCTGAGGTAGCCTACCCCCATGGCCATTACCAAACAAGCAGGGCACATTTCACACCCTTTGAATTTTTCCCGCTAAAATCCTCACACCCGCCCAACAAATAAGCATATTGGGCTAGACTATTGCACGGCCCAATAGAAACGGTACCGCGGGACAAGCCATTGCGTGGTGCTACAGCTGTCCATCTAATTAATAATATTTGGTCTTCCTATTCTTTTTTTTCTTTTTCTTTTTAAAGGTTGGTCTTCCCATTCTTAACCAGCATAGAAATATAACACGTGATCAATTGTAGAAATACATACTTACAAACTGGTCTCTGAAGAGTTTTTGATTAGGGTTCTATGAAGGCAATTAATTAAGGCATAAGGAACCTAACACTATCAATAATCAAACTTCATATTTTCTATCTCTATCCGTATTGGTATCGAAGAGTACAAGCGAAGACAGGTAACGCTCTCTATTCTCTAAAACTTCACTACTGAGATATGCCATCTTTCAAAGAAGAATGATGAATAATGACACAAAAGTTCCACTGCATAATTCTACATGGCTACATGGAACAATTGGTAAATAATACGAGAAAGTGTTATTATCTAACATAATGATGTTTCTCCATCTAGCTAGGTAAGTTTCTTCTAGACCTCTCAAGTCTTAACCAATGACCACACCATTTGAATTATTTGGTGGTTGTGAACCAAATCAAAATCATAAACTCCAATATTCCAAGTAAATAGTAAAATTTATTGAGAAAAATACAAAAAATTGTGAAGGAGGGGTTTCAACCACGAAAGTGAAGAAACCCATAACTCATGTTTATTTTTTTGTTGATGTACGCAACGGTAAACATGATTTGACAATC
Source organism: Fragaria x ananassa (assembly GCA_034370585.1). Lineage (NCBI taxonomy): Eukaryota > Viridiplantae > Streptophyta > Magnoliopsida > Rosales > Rosaceae > Fragaria > Fragaria x ananassa. The sequence continues at coordinate 1,936,989 of CP139753.1, forward strand.
TAAATTCTTGGTTTTATTCCGTACGTATATGTTTTTGGTCCTTTTGGAGAGGCTTAGTAACTCGACCACCAGTCCACCATGTACTCCACACAGGCATATAAATCTTTCTTATCGTTTCTGAATTTGGATACATGCATGGATAATTTGCATAACTATTTTATTTATTTATTTTTTTTTTAATTTTGCAAAGCTGATTAACTAGTTATAAATCAGTAAGATCCACTGTTTGTAAGGTTTGTGAGACAGCCGTTGATGGTGCATGGCAAATGAGGGAACCCAAAATAGACTTTTCCAATGTTGTATTTTATTTTCTCTTATATTTAATTACAAGTATAGCATTAATTCCATCAGGAATTTGAAGCGATAATTATCTTTTAGGATAAATTTTCAAAGGTAAACGAGTTTTAACATTCAAATTTCGGTATTGAGATAAAAATTGTATATCATGTTATAGAATATCCACATATGTGTGCCTTGCTGACTTGCTCTAATGCTAATAGGATCAGGAATCTTAATTCCATGTAGTGATAGGTTACCAAATTAGTAGAGGATTATGTTTCCTTGTATAATACCGAAAAAAAAGTACGATAATTCTCTATATAAATGACTCATATCAATGAATAATAACATACAAACAGTTATACGATTATCTTTCCTATTTCTCTATCCAATAGTTCATACTTCATATAACTTGAGTCCTAAATTAACAGAGTTCTAGTTTCCTAGCTAGGCCAATTCGAAGGAGAAGATGAAAGTTGAGAGCGATCACTATAGGGTTCTTGATCTACCGTCGGGTAAGGAAGGCATCAAGCTTAACGATAAACAGATTACAAAGGCGTACCGAAGAAAGGCTTTGCAATTGCATCCAGACAAGAGGCCAAACGATCCCAATGCCAATGCCAAGTTTCAAACGCTCCAATCTTCCTATGCGACACTCATGGATCCACATGCCCGGAGAGTGTTCAACGCTTCTCTATTAAGACTCAATAACAAGCCCTGCTACTCTAAACCAAAAAAACAGACCTCCTCCTCCTCCTCTGAACCAAAGAGAAAGAGTACCTCTGATGAACCAGAGAATGAGGAGCTGGACATACTCTCTGAGTTGCGCAGTATACTTTATCACATTGGTGGTATGGGCTGCTACGTGCTCTGTGTTTGTGGGCCGATGACGGTTCCGGTTTGGGTAACGGCAGCTGTCGCTGCGGGGCTTTGTTTGTCATTAGGAATAGGCTGCTGGGTGTTTGCCAATTATATTGAACCCAATCGTCGTCCTAGTGCAGCCAGAGCCGGCCATTGACACGGGCAGTAAAGGCGACCGCCTTAGGCCTCATCTCAAGGAAGGCTTCAGATGGAAGAGTCAAATATAACAAGGTTTGGAGAATGAATTTTCTGATATATTATTCGTCTCACAGAGGAGGCTATATATAGAGGTACAAGTTGTACAAACCCTACGTACTATGTACTACACATACAGAATAGGAAAGTAATAACAAATTAATTTACATTCCTAAACTAACTCCATGACTCACGCTAACACTCCCCCTCAAGTTGGCGCATATACATCAACCATGCCCAACTTGCCAAGTGAGTCATAAAAGGCCTTCTTAGAAACTCCTTTTGTGAGTATATCTGCAAGTTGCTCCTCTGTAGGGACAAAAGGAAAGCTAATGATCTTTGCATCTAGCTTCTCCTTTATAAAGTGACGATCAACCTCCACATGTTTGGTACGATCATGTTGTACAGGATTTTGTGAGATATCAATGGCTGCCTTGTTGTCACAATACAACTGCATAGCACACTTGGGTTTGACCCCCAAATCTTGTAACACATTCTTCAGCCATAACAACTCGCATACTCCATGAGCCATACCTCTATATTCTGCTTCAGCACTAGACCGAGCCACCACCTTTTGCTTCTTACTCTTCCAAGTAACAAGATTACCTCCCACAAAGGTAAAATACCCTGATGTAGACCTCCGGTCTGTAATATTTCCAGCCCAGTCTGCATCTGTAAAACCACAAACCTCAAGAATACTGCTGTGTTTAGAGAACATTACTCCTCTCCCAGGAGCTGACTTCAAGTACCTCAAAATCCTCACTACAGCATCCATGTGATCTACACTGGGATTATGCATGAACTAGCTCACCACACTTACTGCATAAGCAACATCAGGTCTGGTGTGTGTCAAATAAATCAGACGTCCAACTAACCTCTGATAACGAGGCTTGTCGGTAGGTACCTGATCAGGATACTCTGCTAATCGGTGATTCTGCTCAATAGGAGTGTCAATTGGAGTACAATCTAACATACCTGTCTCTGCTAATAGATCAAGTATATACTTCCTTTGACACAGATAAATGCCTTCACTCCCCCTGGCTACCTCAATGCCCAAGAAGTACTTGAGTGTACCTAGGTCTTTCATCTCAAACTCTGTGGTTAGCTGTTTTTGCAATCTATCCATCTCAATAGTATCATTACCAGTAACAACCATATCATCAACATATATGATCAGAGCTGTTACCCTCCCCTGTTGATGTCTGAGAAACAATGTGTGGTCTGAGTTACTCTGCTTATAACCAATCTTCCTCATGAACTGTGAAAACCTTCCAAACCAAGCACGAGGTGATTGTTTAAGACCATACAAAGATTTTCTCAATCTGCACACAAAGTTACCTGAAGGAGCAGTTTTATATCCAGGTGGAAGATCCATATACACTTCCTCCACAAGTTCTCCATGAAGAAAAGCATTCTTGACATCAAACTGTTTAAGAGGCCAGTTTAAGTTAGCAGCAAGAGAGAGCAATACCCGGATAGTATTCATCTTTGCAACTGGTGCAAATGTCTCATCATAGTCAATGCCATATGTCTGAGTGAATCCCTTTGCTACCAAGCGTGCTTTATATCGACTCACTGACCCATCTGGATTATGCTTCACTGTAAACACCCAGCGACATCCAACAGCCTTCTTTTCATGTGGTGGGGATACAAGCTCCCAAGTATTGTTCTTCTGTAACGCTTCCATCTCCTCATCCATTGCTTTCCTCCATTTTGGATCTCCCAACGCATCCTGCACTTTGTTAGGTACTGATACAGCAGATATTTGATTCACAAATGATTCATATGACTTAGACAATCTCTTGGTAGACATAAAATTTGTCACTGGATATTTAGCTTTGACTTGAAGGGTAGGTTCATATGTTTTTGCTGGTTTACCCCTAGTAGACCTATTTGGTAACACATATTGTCTACTATTAGCATCACTAGTATTAACCCCAATAGAATCACTAACCTCAGATGGAAGATATTCTGTACCAGGGAGACATGAGTCAGGGGTATTAGTAACAGCAGGCGAGGCAGGAGGGGCAGGAACACTTTCAGCTTCTGGTTCCTGAATCTCTGGAGCAATTGCACCAGAATCATCTGGTGGTGCCTGTCTATCATCTTCTGGTCTCTGAACATCTGGAGTGACTAGTGTATGTGAAGCTGATGCATCAGTAACCTCAACTGAATGACCTGTCTCCCCCTCTCCATGATACAGCTCTTCAAAATATGAATGCTCCCCCTGAAGAGCAGTATCAGAAGAGGTATAATAACTCATGTCCTCAAAGAAAGTGACATCCATAGTGACATAATACTTCCCAGTAGGTGGATGATAGCACTTATATCCTTTCTGATGTCCCCCATAACCAACAAACACACATTTCAGCGCCCGGGCATCCAACTTACTTGACCTTTGACTCTTTGGTATATGGACAAATGCAACACAACCAAAAACACGAGCAGGGAGATTATGAAAAGAAGGTAAAGAGACATAAGAAGCTAGTACCTCAAATGGTACCTTTCCCAGGAGGACACTAGATGGAAGACGATTAATAAGATGGGTAGATGCGATGATAGCATCACCCCACAGATCCTTAGGACAATGTGCACTGAAGAGAATATAACGAGCCATATCAAGTAAGTGACGATTTTTCCTTTCAGAGACCCCATTTTGTTCAGGTGTGTAAGGACACGTTTTCTGGTGGATAATCCCATGTGTTTGCAGAAAAGATTGAAAGACACGGTTTACATATTCCCCTCCATTATCAGAGCGAAGAACTTTAATTTTGGCATTGTACTGTTTTTGGACTTCGGAAGAAAAAGCTTGAAAAGCCGGAAAAACCTCATCCTTAGTTTTAAGAAGAACAACCCAAGTAAGACGTGTACAATCATCAATAAATGACACATAATATCGCATACCTGACACAGTAGGTTCTTTTGAAGGTCCCCAAACATCAGAATGAATTAATTCAAAAGGAACGACACTTTTATTAGAAATACGAGGTGAATAGGTTGAGCGATGACTCTTGCCCAAAACACATGTTTCACAATGTAAGACTGACTCATCCACACCAATAAACAAAGAAGGCATGGATTTCTTCATAACACTAAAAGATGGATGCCCTAAGCGACGATGCCACAACCAAACTTCACTTAACCTGTCAGAAGTTGATATTAAAGCGGTCCGTGGCTGTGCTCCTGGTTTCGCCCCCACATAAGTCTGGTCCAGACGAAAAAGCCTGCCCCTCAAGTACCCCCGACCGAGTAACTCCCCAGTGAGAAGATCCTGAAAAATCACATACATAGGAAAAAAGGTCACAGAGCATTTGGATTCAACATTTAACTGTGAGACAGATATCAAATGATGAGATAAAGCAGGTACATATAACACATTTTGTAGCACTATTGTGGGAGTGATACAAACTGACCCTTTTCCTAACACAGGGAAGGCTTCACCATTAGCATTAGTAACATATGGTACTGGTGGAGAGGATAATTCAGTAAAGTAAGATTTGTCATAAGTCATATGATCTGAAGCACCTGAATCAATAATCCATGTATCACCACCAACAAAGCTAGAAATATTTAAGGCCATACCTATCTTACCACGACCAGCCACTGATGCTGTGGGTGTGGCGCCTTCTGCTGTATGATGGTCATGTCCGGATACACCATAGATGTCTGGTTCTTGGACCAACTGGATAGCTGCTCTTGCCTTGGGACGATAAGTAGGCCTCTTAGGCCTAAGATGAGGGTACAACTTCCAACAAGACTCACGAGCATGGTCACCCTTGCAATAAGAGCAAGGGGGACGAGGTTGGTCCCCAAAGCCTGGTGGTGGTCCTTGCTTGTTCAGTGGAACTGAACTTGAATGCTGAAGGAGTGGGGCTGGTGCTCTCGCTTGAATAGTGAGACTAGAGACTTCAAGTTGTGCTTGAGTAAGACTTTCCTGCTGAGACTCATCCTTACGGATATATGTGAAAGCTGTAATCAGGTTAGGAGGTTCTGTCATTCTGAGCAGCTCTCCTTTGGCACTGTTGTGTTTTGCATCAAGACCCCTCAGAAAGTGATGAACTCTCTCAAGCTCCTTTTCCTTCAAGTACCAAACAAGATCCTCCTGGTTCTTGATCTTGCAAGGACGTTTCGTATCAATTTCAGCCCAAATGTTCCTTAACTTGGTGAAATACTGTGCCACTGGCTGCCCATTCTGTTGCATTGAAGAAGCAGTGCACATTAACTCATGAACCTGTATGAAATCAGACTCATTAGTATATAAATCTTCCAGTGTCTTCCAGATCGCCTGAGCTGTATCACATTGTTCCACCAGGTCGACTATGTCCTCATTCATGGCCTTGTACAAGACTGACATCACAAGACCATCATCATCTTCCCACTTAGTGTAAGCATCAACATCACTTTCACTAGGGGCCTTAATTGTCCCAGTTACATGCCCCATCTTGTGCATCCCTCGAAGATGAGCCGTCATGATTTTCTTCCATTTCCGAAAATTGGTTCCATTGAGTTTGGCACCCCCAAATGAACCACTTTCAGAATTCTTGACGGATACTTCAACTGTCTGAACATCTTTCCCCTGAGAACTTTCAACTCCAGAACCCATTGCAACACAAATACCAAATCAGTAATTTATGGAGCAAAAAACAAGAAAGGGCTGAATAAACCTGCGCCTGGTGCACTTGCACTGTCGGTGCACTGGAGCTGACAATAAATGGTGACTGAACCGGGTCGGACTAGAAACGGGTCGGGTCGGATTAGCAGAAACGGGTCGAGGAGTGCGGCGTCGGCTGCGTCGTGACAGAGCGGATCGACACGACACAATGGCGCGGCAGCGTTGAGACTTGGGCACGACGGCGCGGCAGCGTTGAGACCTGGGCACAACGGCGTCGGGCACGGCTGCGTCCGCTGGGCACGGCTGCGTTCGCTGGGCAGAAAGAGCAGTGTCGACTGCGGGGCAGAGACGACGACGGCGGGGCGGCACTTGGATCCCGGCCTGGACACAGCAACGGCAACAACTTTTGGAAAAGAAGATGCGGCGGCAGAGGGCTGAGCAGCAAAAAGAAATCAGTCTGACAAGGGGCCTACGTCAAACTGAGAACAGTCGGAAAAAACTTCGACGATCGAGACAATAAACCCTAACAATGAGGTTTATTTAAAAAAAAAAACAAACAATCGTCTGACAAATAACCGACGTCGGACGAAGAATTTGGAGCGGAAAAATAAAGAGACAAAGTCCTTTCGGATCTTTGCTCTGATACCAAGTCAAATATAACAAGGTTTGGAGAATGAATTTTCTGATATATTATTCGTCTCACAGAGGAGGCTATATATAGAGGTACAAGTTGTACAAACCCTACGTACTATGTACTACACATACAGAATAGGAAAGTAATAACAAATTAATTTACATTCCTAAACTAACTCCATGACTCACGCTAACAGGAAGATCTATACAAAAAAAAAGAGAAGGCCTGGACGTATATATAAGACTGAAAAAGAACTGAAAATGAGTTCATACTCGTGATTATATATGATGACTGAGGCCTGTATAATAACATGTCGGCCAAACCAGGCTATATTTGTACGAGAAAAAGTATAAAGGCTTAAATTTCAACCTATTTGGTTAATGATTTCCAATTTCTTTGTACTAAAAACTCAGATTTCATTGTTCTTATTGTTTATGGAATTTTACAGTGGTATTAATTTTTGACTGATGTATGTTCATGTAATTTGGTGTAGTAGTTTGGAAATGTTGTTATATCAGCACTAGAATATATATGGTAGAGATCAAAGGTTATATATCCATGAAGTCAAGTATATATACACGTTGCCACGATTATGAACGCCTTGATGACGCCCCTATTCTGATCTCACATTATATATATCTCAGTAAGATCCAGTGTTGCGAGGTTTGTGAGAAAGTCGTCCATGCCGTCGTGGTGCATGCATGGCAAAAGAGGAAACCCAACATAGGCTTTTCACAATGTTTTGTTGTATTTTATTTTATTTTTATATTTATACAAGTATAGCTATTTCATCAGGAATTTGAAGAGATTTTTTTTTTGTTTTTTTTTTTTACGGATATGGATAACTCAAAAGCCGACATTATTAATGGTCATGCATAAGACAAGCCTTCAATGCACTATTTACACCGGGTCAAGCGGGAGATATAATATCCAATACAAGCTCAAAGAGCCAATATTTGAAGAAACTAAATACTAAAACTAAGGTCCAAAAAGACGGACAATCACTACCAGAACATGCACTTTAGCCGACGAAAAATTTTCGTCGGCCTGTTAAAAAAATTCGTCGGCTAAGACCTTAGCCGACGAGCCTTCGTCGGCTATAGTGTCGTCGGGAAAAGGTCGTCTGTGATGACTTTAGCCGACGAAATTTTTTTTTTCGTCGGCTATAGTCCCACTTTAGCCGACGAAAAATATGTCGTCGGCTATAGTCCCAGACTTTAGCCGACGAAATATTCGTCGGCTAAAGTGCGTAATAAATAATAAAAAAATAACTATAGCCGACGAAATATAAAATATTTCGTCGGCTAAACCTTATAAAAAAATTAAAAAAAATAACTATAGCCGACGAAATATTAGGTTATTCGTCGGCTAAACCTTATAAAAAAATTCAAAAAATAACTATAGCCGACGAAATATTAGGTTATTCGTCGGCTAAACCTTATAAAAAAATTAAAAATAACTATAGCCGACGAAATATAAAATATTTCGTCGGCTAAACCTTATAAAAAAATTTAAAAATAACTATAGCCGACGAAATATTAGGTTATTCGTCGGCTAAATCTTATAAAAAAATTAAAAAATACTATAGCCGACGAATATAGTGTTTGAATATCGTCGGCTAAAGTTGCTGGGTTTTGAAAAAAAAACTGCAGAAAATTCACAACAAATGCAAATGACCTCATCTCCTTAGTACCCCATTAAATTTTGATTGAGAACAAGGACTAAATTTCAGAAACATGAATTAATATGATTGAGAGATCTTCCAAACTATGAGCAGAAAACCATAAGCAATCGTCACTTGTCCTAGAGAATAAATGTGAGAGTGAATGCCTTGAACTAGCAAACACATAACGACTATTATTATCCGCAAATTCAAAGACAACAACTGACGCACATCATCAATACATAACAACAAATCGTAAAATGCAGTCGAAACCCAAGAGAGATCGGACACCTCCTTCTTTGGGTTGAAATGTACTTGAGGATGAGGGAAGGCTTGAGGCTGGAGCAACAGGAGGAGGAGGGAGGGCTCGAGGAGGCGAGCCGGTGAAGGAGAGGACGGATCGGGGCTGGAGCAGCAGATAATAGACTACTTACCATCCATCTTCGCCTATATAAAGAACTTTAGCCGACGAAATTATTTATTTTCGTCGGCTAAACTCTTTTGAAAATTTTGGTTTACCGCCAAAAATTTTGGTTGAAAATTTTAAAAAATTTTCGACTTTAGCCGACGAGTTTTCATATATTTTCGTCGGCTAAAGTCCTTTGAAAATTTTGGTTGACCGCCAAAAAATTTTGGTTGAAAATTCGAAAATTTTTCAACTTTAGCCGACGACTTTTCATATTTTTCGTCGGCTAAAGTCCTTTGAAAATTTCGTCGGCTAAAGGTACCAATTTCGTCGGCTAAAACTTGGAAATTCGTCGGCTAAACCTTTGAAATTCGTCGGCTAAAAGTATTTTTATACATTTGGCATGTTGTGATTGTGATGATCAAACTTGAGAAACAGAAATCCAACCGTCAGATTTGACCATCATGATAAAATAAATGTATGGGAAAAAATTCAACTTGATCCGAAAAGAATAAGGGCTCGATCCGGACGGTCAATCTCGTAAGTCAAACCCCTAAACGCACGGAAAAGGTCGTTCGACCGTCTAAATTACGTATTTTGGCCGGACCTCCAACTGAAAATAGTTTTAAACCGATGACACGCAACAAGTTGTATAAAAATTTTACGCAAAATAACCACCGAATATAGGGCTACTCATAGGGGGAAAAATGAAAAATTGCATTGACCGCAACTATCGGCACCGAATATTTACCGGAATAGTGTGATTTTTCAACCGTGGATGTATTTCAACATTCTCGTCATATATTATCTCATGACTTTTTAGCGTTTGAAGGTTTTACGTATAGTTTGTTTTTGAAACGGAACATTTACATAACACTTGGTAAACAAGTTATACAACATTAGTATGCATGTTGTGATTGTGATGATCAAACTTGAGAAACAGAATTCCGACCGTCAGATCTGACCATCATGATAAAATACATGTATGGGAAAAAATTCAACTTGATCCGAAAAGAATAAGGGCTCGATCCGGACGGTCAATCTCGTAAGTCAAACCCCTAAACTCACGGAAAAGGTCGTTCGACCGTCTAAATTACGTATTTTGGCCGGACCTCCAACTGAAAATAGTTTTAAACCGATGACACGCAACAAGTCGTATAAAAATTTTAACGGTAAATAGGGTTGACCGCAGTTTTAAAAGAAAAAAATCAAACCCTAAAAACAGAAAATTACATAAAAAGCCTAGATCCGACGGTCGGATTGGCCCCGAAAGGAAGTTAGCTTGGATTTGGGCCTGCGGAGCTACTGTCAAAATTTCAGCAATTTCTGACGGACGGATCAAAAGTTACACCCCTTTTTGCGTAGGACTATATTGCATCAAAATTTGTAAATATAAGGCACTTTAGCCGACGAAATTATATTTTTCGTCGGCTAAACTTTTAAAAATTTCGTCGGCTAAAGTCTAAAAATTTCGTCGGCTAAAGTTTTGAAAATTTCGTCGGCTAAACTTTTGAAATTTTCGTCGGCTAAAGTTAACAGACTATAGCCGACGAAAAAAATTATTTAGCCGACGAAATAAAAATTTCGTCGGCTAAAGTTGATCATAGCCGACGAAGATTTTTAATTAGCCGACGAAGGAAAATTTCGTCGGCTAAAATCCACTTTAGCCGACGAAAAAAAAATTCGTCGGCCTGGTTTTTTTTTTTTCGTCGGCTAAAGCGTTTCTTCTGGTAGTGAATCCAAAGCTAAAAGCAGTAAAAATGCATAAAACTAACAACACAACCCTAATTCTCCACAACCGGTTTGAGTAGCTTGGGGCCAAGAGACCTATATGGTGTACCCCTCCACGTGTCAAAGTAGTGACCAGCTTTGAATTAACGTCGAGTTGGATCCAGATCAACACAAAAGCCCAATCTATAAGAAAGAAAAGAGAAAAAAGAAGAAAAGCCCAACTAGCCCCTTAGCCCATACGGCCTATAATGCTAAGCCCAAGGCCCATCTCTCTCATTCTCTCTCATCCAGCATACCAAAGCCACAGAACCGCCCATCACCGCTCCGGTGGGCGACCCCAGCTTTCATGCATCCTCAATTGGAGATCTGAGTCGCTGCCGCTCTTGACCTGCAAAACCTACTACAGCCGCTGCACCGCCCTTCCTACCAGAACGAGATCCGCCGCCCTTGACGCTTTATATTTGCACTCAAAACCTCACGCCTCGAAATAAGTTGGCTTCTAATCTCAGATCGAAGCCGCGCCGGCCTTCCGCTTTGCCTAGGAAGCTTGAAACACCCCCAACCAACACCGATGCCCTTGCTCTTGAAACACCAAATCAGATTCGGAGTCTGACGCCGAAAATAAACTTCACCTCTCCAAAGGGACACTAACAATGCCTCTTCCTCCACTCGCTTATGTATAGCCTGACGTTAGAGACATCCTGCAGCAGTCGAAAGCCTCCCCGAGTCTCTACAGCCTTGCTCTCAAAACCTAGGGTTTCAAGCTGCCTTAGCTGAAGGGATAATTATCTTTTAAGATAAATTTGTAGTGGTAAACGAGTTTAATTAGGACCAATAATATTCAATATTGGTGGGCAGGCGTACTTGCAATCCTTGTTAAAAATACAACCATCTGGGATGATTGTCGACCTTGCTATCCCGGCCACTAGAATCAAAATCACCAGTGTATCCATTATCTTGAGCTAACCAAATAGAGATCGAGCTTTAAGTACCATAAAACAAGTCTAATTTGACACGATCTTAATAATTCAATCAATTGCAAAAAAGAAAAAAAGAATTTCAATGTAATACGTGCACGTATGTGAATAATAAGAAGAGAGTGGGAGAATACATTAACGAGAAACAACAAGCAGAAGGGTCACGATCACCCATGAAATCGATTTAAGGGCAAACTTCTCATTTGATATATAGGAGCGTTATATCAAGCTAAAAAACAGTGGTGTACAAGTAAAAATTGGAGAATGATCATGAACAATATTTATACTAATAAATATTTTTGGAAAGAAGTATTATGATCAATACTAATAATAATTACGCAATATTATTCCCTTATTGGAACACACTCTCATATGGTAATTAAGAATTATTATGATCAAAACTAACAATAATTAGACAATATTATTTCTTTATTATTGTAACACTCTTATATGGTAATAATATTACTATTTGGTAGTATATATAAATGTACTGGTCCCGTAATCTTGATGAAAAGCACGTCCAGAAAATGTACCAAGAGGCCCACCGCATAGCGGCCCAAAGGCTCCGCCTAGCCCACATATAGAGGAAATTCTGTAAACAAGCAAAACGACCGAGGTACTACATTCACTTCCGCGCATTCTTTCCTTTCGATGTGGGATACCCAAGTTCTGATGTTTACAAACTACGCAAGCTGCCTACGACTCTCAACCATTGCTAATGATCAGATATTATTTTTGGTCCAAAGTAGCAAATTACTTGCTCAATTTCATTCTAGACTAAGCTCTGAAGGAACTAGTGTAAATAATGTCTAATGCAGACACATAAAAGTCGTCTGTCCTTGTTGGTTTGGATTTCTCGGCCACAAAGTGTTACTATCTCACACAGTGATGTTGCTCCATTTAGGTAAGTTTGGTGGTTATGAACCAAATCAAAATCATAAACGATTAAACTCCATTCCAAGTAAAACTTACTGAGAAAAATCAATCAATTGTGAGATAGATTAATTGGAGACAGAAACCCTTAACTCATGTTTATTATTTTATTGATGTACATGATTTGACAATATAATTTTCTTCAGGTATAATAACATAGACAATGTCCTCCTTCACCGCATTTCATAGGATTACACTCTTTTGGGCAGGCGTCCTTGCAATCATGGTTATAAACACAATCTGAATCTGTTGGGCTGTTGATTGTCTTTGCAATCCCACTGGAATCAAAATCACCAGTATATTCATTAGCTTTCAACATTGGCAAGCCTGCACCGAATTGATCAATCAATCAATATATTTCGTCTATGTTTGAATTTTTGTCATAATATGATCAAAATTCAGAATAAAAGATCATCTACATCTATTGAACTTGAGCTAGTCCTATAGAGATCGAGCTCTAGTTACCATAAATCAAAGCACGACGGGCATATATATATGTGCGTAGTAGAGAGTGAGTGTGAGACTACTTACAACAAACAACAAGCAGAAGGGTTATAATCACCCATGAAATCGTTCTAAGAGCAAACTTTTCCATTTGATGTATAGAAGATTCGTATGTCAAAGTAATAAGCAGTGGTGTACATAAAAAAAAAAAATTGGAGAATGAGCTGTATTTATACTAGTACACCACTTGATTTGGCCCTTTCTTTCTTGGAAAGAATTATTATCAATAATGATAATAATTAATTAGGCAATATTATTCCTTATTGGAAGACTCTCATATGGTATCATATATCATATATGAGAATCTGAAGAGGGGAGTGGTAAGCTCACACTAACCTTGACTGTGGCTCGCTTGTCATCTTGCTCCCGTATGTGGAGGAGAGCTCACAAAGATTGATATTTCTTTTTCATTTCTCAACTCTGCAACATGTTTCCTCGTCGAGCTTCTTCAGAGTTAATAGAAGATGAAAACCCCCTCTGGTTATACCGAAGAGTTTTGTTTATTTATTTCTTATAATCTTGAGATGACTCTTTTAAATTTACGACCACTTATATTTAAAATTTAGATGTTTAGTTTTCCACTTATGATCGTGTTGGGCTTATTGGATCACATGTTATGCTGGCCCGCCCAAAGGCATACCAGTTGGTCCATCACTTAGACTCCCTCATAGCCCACATAATGGGGAAATATTAACAAAAAAATGGGTGACGCTATTAACACACACTTTTTTCACACACTTTTTTGCTACTAACACACCTCATCTATTTTTCTATCGACACATTTCAAATTTATTTACAAACTTACTACTTGAGTTTATTTTATGATTGGTTATCATTATAAATGGGGTGTGTTAGTAACAAAAAGAGGTGTGTTAATAACACCACCAAAAACTGAGAGTTACTACTGTAAAAAGCCAAAAGACGGAGGTACATATATGCGTTATATACACATTTAATCCCGCGTATCGTTTGCTTCCGATGTGGTACAATTACATACTTACAAACTGGTATGAATACCTATACGAATACCTATTTCAGGCCTTAACTTATATAATCTTTACAGTATGGGTTTAGAATTGATAGGGATTCTATGAAGAAGGCAAAGGCATAAGAACCACTACAGGGTCATATTGCCTTGCAGACTTGGACATTTTCCTTATTTATTCCAATTGCCAAAGGAAACAAACATAAGTAAATCATTTTATGAACCACAGCAACACTATCATTCAAACTTCATATTTTCTGCTTCATGCCTAATGGCATCGAAGAGTGGCGAAGACAGGTAACGCTCTCCAGAACTGGCAAACACAACCTGCCCAAGCAGAAGAGTACAATTGGAAGATGAGGATCAATGAGAAAAAGATGTAGTTAATAACAACAATTCTAAGTCAGGACTATGAGTTTAAGAACCAAATTCTGCAAGCACCATTTACAAATATATAACATTTAGAAGGAAGTAAAACTTACAACTATCAGTTTTCCATTATTTTCTTGCTTCTTTGCCAACTTTATTGCTGCTGCTGCTGCAGCACCAGATGAAATCCCCACCTGTAAAGTATTTGAAAGATTGATGTCTACAGAAACAAAAATCACAAGTTCAACTAATTGCTTCTGGAACATACGAACATACCAAAAGACCTTCTTTTAGCGCAAGTAGTTTTGCAGTTTCAATTGCTTCCTCACTGGATACCTAAAATTCAACACCAGCATTAGCAACCAATAAATGAGTTCATCCTGGTGTATATTGGACTATTGGCATCTAAAAGGCAAGACAACACACTCTGGCATGGACAATAGTCGGCAGATAACAGTACGGACAGTACTTTCAATGTTACAAGTGTTTGGAACTTGGTCATGATCTTGTATATTTCAGAACTTTGAGAATCTGTAGTGAAGTTAATTTTTGAGCTTTCTGGAAGAAAAAATATCTTGTATTGAAAAACAAGATATACCATTCCTTACCTTAAGTAATCCATCAATCGTACAAGTAAGACTAAGAGCAAGCAATTTCACATCTAAAGTCTAATCATTACAGCAGTACAGATGACTTCCAGACTTACTTGAATAACTTCATCCAGCAAGCTAACATCCAGAACTTGAGGTATGAAACCAGCACCAATTCCTTGGATCAGATGCATCCCTTCAACACAAGCGTGCATATTATGTATCATTACATGCATCAGTCAGATTTGACCATAAATAATTGACACTAGACTGCAATACTTTGGTTAGTGTTTAGTATCTCCTTCATCACCTACAAAAGCCACAGGCACTAGAGTAACTCACCAGGTTTGCTACCATTCAGGACTGCACTTTCAGCTGGTTCTACACCATACACCTAAACATGAACAAAAGAAGTCACACCACTAGACCATGTGAGTTCAATATTACTCTCCTCTCTTTACATCGTGTAAAAAATTTCTATACACAACAGCCAATGCAACCTTGATATCTGGATTTTGCTCTTTGAGGAAACTCCCTGCTCCGGTGACGGTACCCCCAGTCCCTATCCCTGAAACAAAGATGTCAACTTTCCCTCCCGAGTCTCTCCATATCTCCGGGCCAGTGGTTTCATAATGAACCTTCACAATTGATTAGGAAAAAGATTCAGGAAATCTCTAAGCAGTCTAGCCACAATACTCTACTTTGCTGCAAAACTACCTTTGGATTGGCAGGGTTCTCAAACTGTTGAAGCATAAAGCTATTAGGTGTGGTACTTAGAAGTTCATCTGCCTTAGCAAGAACTCCCTTAAAGCCCTTGGCAGGATCTGTGATGAAGACCTCAGCTCCAAAAGCTAGGAGCACAATTCTTCTTTCAAGACTAACTATAGATGGCATGGTTAGCTTAAGCTTGTAACCTTTCATGGCGGCAATGAATGCCAATCCAATGCCAGTATTCCCACTTGTAGGCTCAATAAGAACAGTCTTGAACGCCGAAGTAATTATGCACATCAAGAACCAAGGCAAGTTATTAAGTTAGTTGCAGCTGGAAAAACAAAATCCACATTTGGATGACACAATAGCTAATTAAAGACAATTTCACTTTTATATAATATGGTCAGACCTGAGATCCTTAAAGAAACAAATAAGGACATATAAAACTTATGAATGAAAGACATCTATATATCTAGTGTACATTAAGTTACTTCCAACCTTCCCTGGCGTAATTAGACCCTTATCCTCTGCATCCTTGATCATGCTATATGCGATCCTGCATAATGAAATTTTAAAGAAATGTCCATTTATATGTAATCTTGGTGGGTTATCATCACTTCAAAACATACAATAGCAAAGAACATATGCCTGTCTTTTACACTAGAGCAAGGTTCCATCAGCTCTAGCTTGGCAGCAATTCTGGCTACACAACCGTCCACGACATTGTTGAGATATACCGTTGGGGTATTTCCAATCAACTCCATAAATCAAGTAAGACCAGAAAGAAGATATCTCCTTGTAAGTGAAAAGATTCTTAAAATGAAAAAGAGTTAAAACATCATGAAAAGTTAGTTTGACATGTAATCTTACCTCGGTGACATTGTTCTTGATTGAGCATGAGTCCTCCATGAAGCCGCAAGCTGATAAAGTAACAAAAACAAACTCTGAGAAACAACTAGGAGTACACAGGGCTGGTACAATATGCTACTTGAAACTGTATGCTCAATCTCAGGCACAGGAGGACATCATCTACATATAATATGTAATATCCAAATGATTTTCCACAAATTTTGAATTAGTTGCTACTAATTCATAATGAGTAGGGTTGATTGACTACTGTTCTTCAAAATGTGGGAATATGAACTCTAAGGTACTCTAACTAAATAAAATGAACAGTGCAACCTGTAACTCATGAATATATAGTATGGTAGTACAAAAATGACCTCTAAGAACTGGTTCTCCGTGTTTGTCCCTATAAGAAAGCTATACATAAGAAACCAAGTTTCAGAAAGCAATAAAAAATTGAATTGCAAAGTTTCGAAACGCTCTGATGTTTAAAACAACAATATATTGTTTTAGAACAAGTGGTCTGCCATGCATCTAGTCGGAAGCACAGGCTTTACAACAAGCCACAGACAGCTGAAAATAAAAAACTAGTTAGCTGAGTGCTAGTCACAGCTTAGATGTGCATGTATCCATATTTCAGAAGTAGAATATTAAGCATATAGAAAGTTAATCCTTGGGACTTCAATGTCAAGCCAGACACAATATGCAGAAGTAAACCGAGAAGGAGAAACCCAAACTTTTAACTCCTATAAGTATTAACCCACAAAAGCTCAACAATTGATGAATGAATGAATTCAGATGCAAACCCAATTAGTTGATAATCTATCGAGAAACTAAGAATGAGCACAAGACTAACCTTGTTCTGAACAACTGAAAACTACTAGTTGTTAATGAAAACAGATATAGACCAACCTTGTAGGCAATGTAGACAGAGAAACAAGTTGTTTAGTACAATAGTCTTCCTTGATATATCCCCATTTGTCATGTCTTGCAGCCCAAGATAGCATCCTCATTTGTCATATCTTGGAGCCCAAAGAGAAAGCTTCGCATACTGTCCAAGTTTTAGAATAGACTTTTCAATAGAAGAGTCTTATTTTTAAGAAAATAAGATAATATCGTTAGTGATAATAAGTTGCTAATCAAGTATAAGAACAAAAAACTAAGCTTACTTGACCATCCAATCTACTGGCATGAAAGCATGAGCTCAAAATTCAAAGAGGTCTACTTCACAATGATAAAGAGGAAACGAGTGTTTGACTACTCGGTTTGTTCTTTAAGCAATATGCAATTACAAATTCCACATTATTTGTTAGAACAATTTTCAAATTAGAAAGATAATTAATAAGAAGCAGAGGAGAAAAAGTGTGAGCATATACCACCAAGAGATATGTTAATTTGAATTTGAATTAATTCAAACTATGTGATTGTTGGTAATTAAACTAACACCAGAAAATCAGTAACTCTTCACCAAAGGGACTTAACTTTTGGTGAAGAGTTACCAATATGAAGAGACATCAGTTCTAAAAGACACAACCACTTCTATATAAAGAAGTGGTTCTCTACAGATTGATACATTTAGAAACTCTCTCTATTCTTCTCAATAAAATCTCAATTTCATTCCTTGTTTTCCAAAGACAAAATCTAGAAACTATATTATTGCAGTTATAATTTCTAGGAATCTTGAAAACCTTCAATTGAGTGTTGGTTGATCGTTGTAAGTACAAAACGCCGATCAACAATAGCAAGATTGCTAGGCTTCATTGTATCCATAAGGCTAATTTGCATAAACTCATTTACACACAAGTAATGGGGGCAAATATAGTCTGAAAGATAACATTGCTATAGCTTGCCTTGAAGCATAAACTCTTTCAAATTGTCATAACCCACTGATCTGTATTTCCGAGATATTCAACATTATTGAATTTATTTTCCCTTTCAATAGGTACCATAAAATATGAACAATGTAATAAGTTTGCATTGTACATTAGATCCGATCAGGTCAATACATTATCGTAAGAATCCAAATTCGTATGAAGTTCTTGAAACAAATTAGACTGTGTGACTGATCTGTACCAAAAATTCTTCTCTCGAATAGCAACGCCCTTCTTGAAACAGTAACATTTTCACTCAATTGAAGCTGCTCCCTCACTCTCAGATCAAAATCACAGTTCCACACATAGGCAAGTGGGATCCCAACTGATTAAATCACAGTTCTTGACATATAACATCTGTAATTGATCATGTTTTTGGTCCAAAGCAGCAAATCACTTTCTCTATTTCATTCTGGACTAAGCTCTGAAGAAAATGCAACGTAACTAATGTCTAACGCAGACACATAAATCTCCTTAATTGTTGGTTTGGATGTCTCGACCAGAAATTGTTACTAGCTAACATAGTGATGCTGCTCCATTTGCGTTAGTTTCTTCTAGAGTTGGCTCTCAAGTCTCAACGAATGACCACAACAATTTGAATTATTGGGTGGTTGTGAACCAAATCAAAATCATAAGATCCAATATTCCAAGTAAATACTAAAATCTATTGAAACAACAGAACAAATCAATTGTGAGAGGGGTTTTAGACAAGAAACCATGACTACTGTTTATTATTTTCATGTAGAATGGTAATTAAACATGATTTAGACAAAATAAACTTCATGGACAATAACAATAACAAAATTGTCCTTCATAATCACATTTCACAGGATTGCACGCTTTTGGGCAAGCGTCTCTGCAATCCGGATCCAAACGACAATTAGGATGAGCCATGAATGGTTTTGCAATCTTACTGGAGTCAATGTCACTAGCATATTCATCAGCTTTCAGTATTGGCAAGCCTGCACCCAATCAATCAATCAATATCTTTCGTTAATGTTTGGATATAATCAATTGCACAAAAAAAAAAAAAAATTCAAGGTACTACATGCATATGTGTGTGAGTAATAGAAAGTGGGAGAACTTACACAAGCAACAAGCAGAAGGTCATGGTCACCCAGAAAACCGATCTAAAAGCAAACTTTTCCATTTGATATATAGAAGATTTATACGTCAAATTAAGTAAGAAATGTGTACATAAAAAAAGAATGAACAGGATTTATACTAGTACACAACTTGATTAGGCGTTTTGTTAACTTTGATGAATGAATTTATTAGGGTCAATCAATGATAATAATTATGCAATATTATTGTCTTACAGATTTACAAAATGTTCTCTATCTGATTATGCATTGTACCTTGATATATAGAATCTTCAAATTTTTGAATATGAAAGAGGGTTCAAGAACACAAGGCGCGCATAAGTACCAGTCAAGAGTCATATTGCGCGCCTTACATATTTGAAGCATTTTGCTTATACATCACACCACTAACTAAAGGATCCTGATATATGTGTAAAGCATTTTATGAACCACTTCATATTTTCTGCCTCATGCTTTGGCATTGATGAGTGGAGAAGATAGTTAACGCTCACCAACCTCAATCAAGCCAATTGATATATACAAGCACTTCAGAAAAGCAAACTTTCACAAAGATGGACAACTAAAAATGTTCATTTGTTGCATTTGATCTACATACATTGCGTTACACATTTATATATATGATCAAGGACCATGACATTACTTGAATGGATGGAAATGTACAGAAAGCATTGAGCAAGATGCACCTTAGGATTCAAGTCATTCAATGGGACTATAGTACGTACGTTGCATATACTGTTGGTTAATCCCAACTTGTTTTCGGTGAGTATAGTTTGGCCTGCTTCGAAGTTCGAATATTTATTCCCTGGATGAGCAAGAAAGTTAGGAATACCTTTAAAATGATTCAAACGCATTGGTGATGAAATCCATTACAGCGTTCATCAGTGGCCATGCCAAACGGGACAATAATCTTCTTCGTTCTGCAGCCTCAGCATGCAAAGCCAGGACTTCTGACTTTCGCTTTATAACAAGGGAATCTAGTCCGCTAACAATTTCCCCCAGCCTGGAGTTTATTGATGCTCGACGAGAAGTATGACATGGCATACCACTGAGGCACTTTTGTACATGGTCATAACTAGTTGTGCTACTATTCCTACATTGATCATCCAGTAAGTACAGCCTTGACGCTTCGGAAACTTAAGAAGACGTGGTATCTGTAAAGAAATCGAGGACGAAAAGCCCTACTGAGGGAAGAGGACGATGATTCTTGAGCCGAGGACCCTACAGGAGCAAGAGCCATGGAAATTAAGATGAACAACCAAATGTGACGACCTGATGATATGGAGTAATACTGTATTAGGATCTCACTTTCAATTATGTTTGAGCGCGTTGATGTAAATCAACAGATCTTACCCGGCCAGTAATGTACTGACCACAACAATTTCGAACGCTTAAACTAGTAAACGAAGCGAAATGGGAAGGAAAACCGACCTAGCACGCAGATACTAACAGAAACCTAATTGACCACCCTTTCAATTCTACGTTTCAACCGAACAGCAGAGTTAACAGAAAATTGAAGGCGTACGGTTTATGATTGGGGTAAATATTGAATTACGGAGATCTAATATGACTATATCAAAGATATTAACTTCAAAATGGTAAATAAAATTTCAAAATAGAATTGGGCAGGGGCTGCGCGAACGCAGGCCCCCAAGGTAAGAAATTATGACGTTGGCTCTCCTACTTTGAGGAGACCATAGACGAGCACCCCTCCTAAGTGCAATGGAGGTCACAAGTCTAGGCCATGAGCCTTCCTGATCGCCCATAGACCCCGTCCAGGTAAGTGCTTTATTCAGTCTCACTTTTTTCATTTTATAATGGCGTATTCGCCTCTCCACTAGCTCATTACCGATGTGGGACAAAACCCAGACAGGACTCTCTTAAACTTGAAGATTCAAGACCACATTCTCCCCCAATCTGCAAACAACAACCAAAGGCAAGGAGATTTGGGGCACCGGTGGAGAGAACCCCATGTACAGATTTTAAGCAGCCATTTACCTTGCTAAATAAATACACCAGCTCAAGAATAAACATTGTTGAAAGATGGAAATTAGACCACCCAAACAACCAACGCTGTCTTGTATGTTCATGTCAGGGTAGACAGAAATCACATTTTCCTCATGTAAATGGAAGTTTCACCATTCAAGGCTGACCATATTACAGCTCGTGATTAGAATTCTATCAGGAGGCCATAACGAAATTCCTTTGAACCTAAATGGGCTTCTTAATTATCTCTACACCACAAGGACCATCTTGTATGTTCTCACAATTTTACCAGACTTTGTGCTCCAAGTGCCAATTATGTTCTTCGTATTAAGGTGATTAGGAGGCCGTAACAAATCCCCCCTCTACCTTCAACATGCCACTCATCTTTAAACCAGAATATAGCTAGTACCAGTATTATTAATGCTTCCAACAAAAACTGGATAGGCAAGTGAATTAGTTCGTTCTTGATTAGCAATTAAGGGTAACAGATCTTTGAAACAATGAATGATGCTTGTGTATTCTCACGATTTTTATCCCAGACATCGTGCTCCAAGTTGTCCCGCAGTGTTCTTCCATGTAAAATGTCATTAGCTTCATCATCACAAACTAAACTAGAACTTGGGAGGGCCTTTCAACAAAATCATTTCAACCAGAATATGACTGATAGTGCAGTATTAGTGCATTTTAACAGGGACCCTAACAGAGACATTGATGAAACAAACAGAAATTTGGTTTATAATTGGAAGGGGCTGCGCGAACGCAAGCCCCCACGGCAACAAATTATGACGTTGGCTCTCCTCCATTGAGGAGACCATAGGCAGGCACCCCTCCTAAGTGCAATGGAGGCCACCAACCTAAGCCATGAGCCTTCTTGATCGCCAATAGACCCCGTCCAGGTAAGTACGTTGCTCAGGTGTTCCATGCTCCTTTTCATTTGATGTCCATTCATGGTGTTTTCCTCGTTTTTGGATGTGGGACACCAACTATTCACAAAATTTTCAGGTACATTTTATCCATTTCATCGATGCTTTGAGACTGACTACCAATCTAATGGAGGATACACACTATCATCAAGGACCACCTAATAGTTTTCCTCCAAGTTGTTATGAATCATGGTTTCTTTTTTATTTTGACAAGCATATGTGAAGGATTTCACCTTCGAATGAGCGCAAATACAGTAATACATGGTTGTGATCAGCCTTCTTGATATGAGTTCTAACTTTACCTCACGTACCATGGCAAAATGAAGTAATTAGAAAAAAGACTATCAAAAAGTTAAATTCATCCACATTGCAGTAATCAAAACTCCATCATATATGTCTTAACTGATGTTACTGTTTTGATTTTTAAACAAAAATCCAATTAACGAGTTTCAATTTGGATACGAATCGAAAAAACTATCCATGTGTATGTAAAGTCTCATACTTGATTGTTTGGTTTCCTTCCTTGGTGCGTCTTAATTATGATGTTATGGGGGTGAAATAAAAGTGATAATATCTTGTAGCTGAATCTTGTCACGATTTAAACATGGTACACGAGAAATTTTTCAACGCTACGGGAGGACCACGTGACAGTATAACATGGTCCTACATTCTAATTAAATATTAACACTTAGATTTTATTTAGGAAAAATTACATAAGCTATTTTGTAAAAAATAATTTTAGGTTTGTTGTTATTTTTAAACCTAAATCCAGACCCCTAGACCCTAACTCTAAACTCTAAATCCTAAAGGTCTTTTCATAAAAAATAAAAAACGTTAGTCTATATTTTAGTTGTAATCAATCCAAATATCAATATTTAATTAAAATATACGTTTAGCATCTAGAAATTTTTGATACATCAAACTTAAAATCTCTCATGAGATAACTAAAAAGAAAAAGGAAAAAAACGATCACGAGTTAAATCCTTCGTACTTGAGACAATATTCACGAGTTAAACAATTCTGATACACATGTAGACAAAAACTCCAACTCCGAATCAACGAGATTCCTCTCCCATATCATTCATTCTAACAAGCCAAATTACCCAATCAAGGAAATTCTAACAAAATTACAGCGAAAGTAGAAAGTAAAGTGTTGGGATAGAATTGAGAGGGGCCGCGCGCACACAGCCCCATTACCACAAATTACGACGTACAATCTCCACGAAGGGAGATGTTAGGCGAGTGCACCTCCCAAAGTGCAATGGAGGCCACCCACCTAGGCCATGGGCCTTCTTGATCACCCATTCGACCCCGTCCAGGTATGTAAGTTTACCGTTTCCTCCTGCTTCCTCTTTTCTAGTCCCTCACTTTCCCTCTCTTTCTAGCTTCCCCGATATGGGATGCCTCACCATGTGTACCACTCTCTGCCTCCTTTTGATATTTTTTACTAGTATTTCACGTGAAAACCTTTGCTTGGACCACCACTGGTTTCACTATCTATTATAGTACTCCACGCCCCATCACAAATGAAAAAACATCTCAGCTGCGGGGGATTGATCATGCTTTGGTTACCATTTCAAGCTTTGAGAGTGTACTTTCTTGACCATCTTTTGCCTCAATTGCCAGTCCCTTCAGTTTTAGAATGGCAAATTGTCCATCACCAAGTAACACCACAAAAGTACGACTTACAAGACTAATTACATTTTCCGTCCTACTAAAGTCTTCAAAAAGTGAAATTTACAAAGCACATTTTTCATCCTACTAGTATAGTCATCAGTTCCATCCCAGATCCTTGAGACAGTTTTTGTATCTCACATTGCAGACTTGTATGACAACACTTATCTTGGTTAGCCCGACTAACCCATATATCACATGTATTCGACGCACTTATAGTTCCTATTCTCGAAAGTTTTATTTATGTATGAAATGATATATTTAACAAAATTTTATTTTCAAGTAGTCATATTCATCAAGTTAATTAACATCCTAGTTAGTTATTATTTGTGTCATGTAACACGTTATATTTTTATTTTTATCACCTCAGTAGAGTGTAAACTCATCTCAAAGAATGCTCGTACTTGCGGTTGTTATCAGTTAGTGCCTTTGTGGATCAATTGCTATGTACTATTTTCAATACTATGATCTTGTACTGGAGTTCTCCAAGTGTATCAAAAGAAGCGAGTGTGATTGTTTGTTTACCATGTTTCATCTTCTTGTAGTATCTCTCTGGTGTATCCAAAAGCTGCTTAGTCTATTTATGCCTCTTGGCTCTTGCTCTTTTCTCTCCATCTGCCCATTGATATGCATATGAAACAAGGGTATGACCAAGTAAAGCTTGACTGAAACAAACATGACAGAATTTAACAAAAAGAATGGCTTCCAGTAGGACCCCCCATTGAAAGAAACTCTCTCGTAAGCACCGTCTCTCCCATAACCAATATAATATTTGGCATTAACAACTCAACCCCTTTCTTTTTCTCTTCCATATCTGTTTGCAGAGATAAGGTTAGGTTTGCTCTCTTTGATTTTTCTGGTTCTTAGCTTCAGTTTCAATTGTCTGGGGTTTCATTTAGCATCAAATTCTGCATTCATTTGCACTCTTCTTGAACTTTTTGTATTCCATACCTGTGTATCAGTTATTACTATCGGTTGCTTAGCTTCTGTTGTTTAAATGTGGGTTTGGGGATTATAGGATTCTAAAGTTTTGGGTTTCTCTTTGTCTGTGAAACTCAGCACAATCTTAACTCTTGGGTGCTAAAGTGTGATAATTTAATCTGGAAAGTTTGCTTCTTTGGATGTTGGTGAGTTGCTGAAGTTCCCTAAGTTAGACTCTTCCTCTGTTGAGCGATTTGCATCACATACTATATATTGGACTTGAGAAGTTCTGACTTTTCAGCTTGTTTATTGAAAAAATTGTGCTGGAATATTGGGTTACTGATCTGTCACTGGACATTTGACACATTTTTCTCATTTTCGGTGTAACTTAGATGCTTGGTCTGATTAGGCTGTTTAACATTTGGACTGTCTGCTCTACAATCCAAGTCTGTTCTATATCCTAGTTTGCAAATTAATTCACATTGCTTTTTGAATTGCATTTGCCAGATCATTGAATGACTAAGTTGTAACCTTAATGTCATTGTAGCCCAATAATTTCCTTCTGTTCAGGGGATTAGATGTAGATTTTGGAATAGCAATTTGTGAGTGCATTTCTTGGATTTGTTTCACTCTATCAATTTTCTATCAGCTTGCAGTTTAAAAGGATATCATGGAGGGACAATGTGCAATCAAGAAAGATGTCACCGAAGTAAGTTTTCTTCAGAACTTGAGCTTTCAGTGATGCATTACCTCTTTTTTTATTTCAAGCTTCTACTTATTTTTTTGGTCTACATGATGCTCTGTTCTCATCATCTTACTTTGTTTACACAGTTAATCGGAAATACCCCAATGGTATACCTGAACCATGTTGTGGAAGGTTGTGTAGCTCAAATTGCTGCCAAGCTTGAGATGATGGAACCCTGCTCTAGTGTGAAAGACAGGTATACTCCTTGTTATTGCTTCCTTGAAAAAAAATACCTTTTAATTAATTAGGATAAGCTACTGAAGCTAGCAAGTAGTAAAGATGTCTAATATATACTTGAGAATAACATACGCAGTTGCCCTTAAAATAATTTAAACTGCAGGATTGCACATAGTATGATCAAGGATGCTGAGGATAAAGGTCTAATAACTCCTGGAAAGGTTAAAAACCAACTTTTTTTTTATTTTATTTATATCCATTGCACATAAATTGTTTAAAAGTTACTCACTCTCTTGGTCCTTGGCATGCAAAATTAATGGTCTCTGAAGACTGTTCTTATTGAGCCCACAAGTGGCAACACTGGCATTGGATTGTCATTCATTGCAGCAAGCAAGGGCTACAAGCTGAAGTTAGTCATGCCATCTTCAATGAGTCTTGAAAGAAGAATTGTGCTCCTAGCTTTTGGCGCCGAGGTGTACCTTACAGATCCTGCCAAAGGCTTTAAGGGAGTTCTTGATAAGGCTGAGGAGTTGCTACGTGACACACTTAATGGTCATATGCTTCAGCAATTTGAAAACCCTGCCAATCCAAAGGTAGTTTTGCAGTAACTGATGACCTCTTTAGATGGTCGAGAGGATTTGAGAATCATTTTACCATCTTTAGTGTAGATTCATTATGAAACCACCGGCCCAGAGATATGGAGAGACTCAGCGGGGAAAGTTGATATCCTGGTTTCAGGGATAGGAACTGGTGGCACAGTAACTGGTGTAGGGAAGTTTCTTAAAGAGCAAAATCCAGAGATCAAGGTTGAATTTTGTGTACTTACATCATTTGTATGTAGATTGCATTGTTATAGGCTAATGTTATGATTTCTTTTGGTCATGTCTAGGTTTACGGTGTAGAACCAATTGAGAGTGCAGTCTTGAATGGTGGTCCACCTGGTTAGTAGCAATACCTGTGCTTTCCTTACAGTGTTGATCATATAAGCGATAAACAAAGCATTAGTATTCTACAGCTTGAAATTTCAATTCTTTAGCAATGTCGGCCTAGCTATAGCTGCTCACTGATGGCTAATACATAACTGGATACATTAATGTGCCTGCAAATTCATAGGTAAGCATCTGATCCAAGGAATTGGTGCTGGTTTCATACCTCAAGTGCTCGATGTTAACCTGCTGGATGAAGTTATTCAAGTAAGCTTTACAGGCATTTCAAAAGCTCATAAAACAACTATTTTATTACTAGACCTGTGATTTTGTCTAGACGAAAAGAAAGGGACGTATCTGGTCATTACAACCAAAATGAAGTTGCCTTTAAATATCTCAGTCCGGAAAAGATTGTTTTCTTGGGTGGTTAAAGGTTTCAGCAAGTTGTTAGCTTAGATTCCTACATTTGCTATAACATTGAGAATATATGGTCCGCACCATTTCCTTTTGGAGTCTCAAGCGGAGCCATTTACATGGCAAAATATAATATTATATCCATGTTATATAATAGTACGTGCATGAATTTCTTATGCTCATGTCTGCAGGTATCCAGTGAGGAATCTATCGAGACTGCTAAGCTGCTTGCGCTGAAAGAAGGTCTTTTGGTATGCACTGCAATCAGTCAAAATTGTCATTGTCATTTAGTACTATAATTTGTTACTGTTCATTGTCATCTATATGATATATGGCGATTGGGGTGAAAGACTTTGATGGTTTGAGAAATTGAGTCTATCTTTCAAAAATGTTTGCAGGTGGGGATCTCATCTGGTGCTGCAGCAGCAGCAGCAATAAAGTTGGCAAAGAAGCAGGAAAATGCTGGAAAACTAATAGTTGTGAGTCTTATTATTTAGCGCAGGATAGTTATTAACTGCGTTCTTAATTTATCATTGATCTGAAACATTGTTAACCTTCTTGCCACTATTTATGTGCAGGTGGTGTTCCCCAGTTTCGGAGAGCGGTATCTGTCTTCTGCACTCTTTGATACCATTAGGCATGAAGCAGAAAACATGACTTTTTGAGAGTGTTGCCAATGTAATGAACTGCTTCGCGCTTTTGTGTCCTTTGTCATTGAAATAATACATAGACTAGTTCTTTGAAGGACAAAATTCTTTGAAACAAATTCAGATACAATACCAATTACATTTCTCTCACAAGCTTATGATATGCATTTGGGGACCTGAATGACCCATACACATGTAATACATTATTTCAAGTGAAATGATATATTTCACATTCTAAAATGTTTTATTTGTACGTATGAAATGATACACTTTTCACTAATCCTCTGATCGTCTACTGGAATTTCATCTTCTTGCGGTGTCTTAACTCTCTATGGTGTACCCAAAAGCTGCGAGTCACTATTTATGTCTTGCTCTTATACCTCAAGATTCCCAGTGCCTCTGGCAGTTTTGTTTTATATACAAATATGCATATTAAAACAAGACGATGAGTAGATTGACTGAAACAAATGTTTGAAAATTTGAAATGACAAACTGCTTCCAGTAGGCCCCAAAGAAGTGCAAGGAGCCAAAAAGTCCCTTGGAATTAAATTTGTTAAGCATTGTTGTTTTTTTTTAATCAGAAACAACACAGTATTTAGAATTAACAACTCAACTGCTGTCTTCCATTGTTTTCAGAGATAAAGGTTAGGTGTGCTCTCTTTTGGTTTTCTGGTTCTTACTTCTTAGCTTCATTTTCAGTTATCTGGGTTTTCATTCACCATCATATTTTACATCCTTGGACTATTTCTTGATTATACCTGCCTATTACTATTGGTGCTCAGCTTTTGTTGGCTAATTGTGGGTTTAGGGTTTATAGGATTTTTAAGTTTTGGGTCTCTTTTTGTATGTATTTCTGCAAAATCAGTTTTGGGTGCAAAAGATGTTCAGTTATTAGTCAAAGACTCAAAGGTGCTTCTGTGGATATTGGTGAATTTCCCTAACGTAGCTTTGTCTCTTCCTCTGCGGAGTGGTTGTATTGCAAAGTTGGTATTGAAAAGTTGATTTTTTAATTAGTTTGCTTTTGAAAAAGATTGTACTGAAATATTGGGTAAATTCAACGTGTTACTGGAAATTTGACATCTTCATCTGTTTAACTCAGACGGTCAATCTGTTTTGGTTGTTAACATGGTACTATCTGTTCTAAACTCCCAAGTCTTTTCTATATCAGTCTTGGAAATTAATTTTCATTGCTTGTGTATTGATTTCAATTGCAACTTTGTTTATGTTGGTCGTGTTGCAATACTGATGTATTTGAATCTGCTATTAGAAGAATCTGTATCATAATCTGTTGGTTCACATCTGTGAGCACATGCATTATGCTTTGAGCGTCCATTTCTATGTCCTTGCAAATACTGTATGTGGGTTTGTTGAGCCACATTTAGTACAAATTTGTTATGTTCACCGGAGTTGAGTCACTTCAAAATCTTTTGCGAGAGCATTGAATGACAAAGTAGTTAACCTTGATGTCATTGTAGGCTAATAGTATTCTTCTGTGCATGAGAATTTCAACTTGTGAATTATGCATTTCTTTGACGTTTGTTTTCACTGTATCAATTCCTTATTAGCTTACAGTTTGAAAGGATACCATGGAGGGCCAATGTGCAATCAAGAAAGATGTCACCGAAGTAATTATCCTTCACAAAACTTGAGCTTAGAATGATGCTTTACCTCTGTTTGATCTGCACAAATTTGTTTGGGTTTTGATATGGTCTATTTTGGTCCTCTTACTTTGTTTATGCAGTTAATCGGAAATACCCCAATGGTATACCTGAACAATGTTGTAGAAGGTTGTGTAGCTCGTATTGCTGCCAAGCTAGAGATGATGGAACCCTGCTCCAGTGTCAAAGACAGGTGTGTTCTTTGCTAATATTTCCAGAATAATCTATTCAGCTTGCCTAGGAAAATACAACCTAGCAAGGATAGATGTTGAATTTATACTTTATATCACTCTACTCATTTGGCGTTAAATTTTCAAAATGCAGGATTGCACATAGTATGATCAAGGATGCGGAGGACAAAGGTCTAATAACTCCAGGAAAGGTTGGAAAGTAACCAACTCTTGCCATATGCCCATATCTACTGCACATAAATTTGCAGTGTAAATTTCAGCTTACTTACGCTCTTGGTTCTTGACATGCATATTGATATCCACTAAAGACTGTTCTCGTTGAGCCCACAAGTGGCAACACTGGCATTGGATTAGCATTCATAGCAGCAAGCAAGGGTTACAAGCTGAAGCTAGTCATGCCATCATCATATAGTCTTGAAAGAAGAATAGTACTCTTAGCTTTTGGAGCTGAGGTATACCTCACAGATGTGAACAAAGGTATACAGGGAGTTTTTGATAAGGCGGAGGAATTGCTACGTGACACACCTAATAGTCATATGCTTCAGCAATTTGAAAATCCTGCCAATCCAAAGGTAGTGTTGCAGTAATTGTGACCTGACTAGCTGGTTGAGGGGATTTATGAATTGTTTCATTATACTTGGTGTAGATTCATTACGAAACCACTGGCCCGGAGATATGGAGAGACTCAGCAGGGAAAGTTGATATATTGGTTTCAGGGATAGGAACCGGCGGCACAGTAACTGGTATAGGGAAATTCCTTAAAGAGAAAAATCCAGACATCAAGGTTCAAGTTTGTGCATACGTAGAGTGCAAGTTGTTACAGTACATTGTCAAGTCTAAACTAATGATATAGTTTCTTCTGTTTATGTCTAGGTATACGGTGTAGAACCAGTTGAAAGTGCAGTATTAAATGGTGGTCCACCTGGTTAGTATATCTGTGTTTTCCTCATGCAGCTGTATAACACACTAAGCATTGTGCAATTTTACAGTTTCGAGTCTTCATCCTCCTATATTGATTGATTTGTGGATATGCATTGTGCACGCACATTCATAGGGAAGCATCTGATCCAAGGAATCGGTGCTGGCTTCGTTCCTCAAATTCTTGATGTTAGCCTGCTAGATGAAGTTATTCCGGTAAGTCTGAAACGATATGATTGGAAGTTCATATTGGATTCTGCGATGGGAACTTGCCACTACTAAATTAGAATCAATTGCTGTGGCATCATTTTGGAGCTCATGTAGTATGTTAGATGACATTCATATGTTCTAATGCTCATCATTCTGTAGGTATCCGGTGAGGAATCTATCGAGACTGCTAAGCAACTTGCCTTGAAAGAAGGTCTTTTGGTAAGTGTGGCTTCTGTTTCTTGAAATGACATTCTTAGTTATGGCAGTTCCAGAAATTCGATACACTCCGTTGTCATCTATTATAGCATGAAAATCAAACTTTGTTTAAGGTCTGTCACATATGTTTGCAGGTGGGAATCTCATCTGGTGCAGCAGCAGCAGCAGCACTAAAGTTGGCCAAAAAGCAGGAAAATGCCGGAAAACTAATAGTTGTAAGCTTTCATTGCACTCTTTGTTACAGAAAGTTGCTGATGGATTAATTTAGTGTTAATCCGAAGCTCCATTAACCCTTTTTCCATTTATTTCTGTATGTGCAGGTTGTGTTCCCCAGTTTTGGAGAGAGGTATCTGTCTACTTCACTCTTCGATACCATTAGGCATCAGGCAGAAAACATGACTTTCTGATAGCATTGTGATATACTACTTCACACTTCTGGATCCTTTAGTCATTGAAATAATACACAGCTCTTGTAATTTATGGTAACATGACCCTAGACCCTTCAATAACCGCTTTGATATCCTTGCTATCCTTATTGGATCAGGTGTCTTTCTCTTTCTGTTAATCTTGTAACACAGTTCACTTCAAGGTTTCAGACCATCAATAAAATTTCCATCTGTCGGGATTTCTCGTGTAATTCCCCAGCATGGGTTTGAATTAAAGAAAATTCCTTACCCTCCTGGTTATGGTTCAGTAATGGTGTGTAGGAGAACTAGAATTTTGTCGTGCCCTTCAGTCCCACATCGAGAAGGAGACACTAGCAAGGTGATCCTGCTACTATAAAATGGAGCCAAGGACGACTGTTCAACTTACTTACCTGGACGGGGTCTATGGGCGATCAAGAAGGCTCATGGCCTAGGTTTGTGGCCTCCATTGCACTCCGGAGGGGTGCT
The DNA here is from genome assembly GCA_034370585.1 of Fragaria x ananassa. Taxonomy (NCBI): domain Eukaryota; kingdom Viridiplantae; phylum Streptophyta; class Magnoliopsida; order Rosales; family Rosaceae; genus Fragaria; species Fragaria x ananassa. The sequence continues at coordinate 1,968,755 of CP139753.1, forward strand.
TGCCTATGGTCTTCTCATAGTAGAAGCTCCAACGTCATAATTTCTTACCGTGGGGGCTTGCGTTCGCGCAGCCCCTGCCAATTCTACACCAACTTTTATATTACCGCATTGAAAACAAGCAAATTACTTCGAAACAAATTAATATTTTTCAGTGTCTATTACAAATTTATTTTTTTATATTCAAGTTCAAAACATAGAGCAAGTGGTACATCAAAGTCGCTAAGTTGATGCGTCTACTTTGTTAAGTTGCTAGCATCCTGGTTTAGCCTAGCCGCTGCAGCCACCGAAGCTGCTACACCTATTGGATGTGTAGTCTGATATCGATCGTTTCGCATCTCTGCATCTGTCACACCTTTGGCGTCTTGCAGTGTAGCTGGCTTGTCATCTGGTAGTTTAGAGGCTGCACCCTGCAAGCAAGTGCAATGATCGATTTGTTCAATAAGGCTACTTCAAAAGGACATGGACTATATAGAACATTCTCCTGGGAATCTGGGATATAAGAACTGAGGGATAACTAACTATATGCTACACAATATAGTTTGCTATTTAAAGTTATTTTTCTTGTTGCCTGAACATAAGAATCAATAGACTCCTTAATACCTGCTACTATTAGCAAAACTACTACTAATTAATTAGCAAATCCAATTTGGCTTTATGCTATAAACTACTACATTCCGTTGGGACTTAACAGTGATAAATTACTGGAAACCAGCTACAAGTGGATGATTCCAATTTTTATGGCTACTATAGCAATCCATAGACTAACTACTTTGAGAGTTTAATTTGGTGAAATGTTTCGTACCGCAAGAATATCACCAAGTGTGGTCTTATCCTCATTGTGCATAGTGCGAGCATTGAGGGTTGCGGCAGATTGAGCCTCCGCAGCCACACCACCAGGCACAATGCTGGGTCGGCCTGTGGCCCTAACCTCAGCTGCCTGAATTGCAGCCGCGTCACTCCACTCCACCGGCTTCTTTCCGGCTGTCATAACAGTTGTCTCCAAGGCTTCACCAATGGTGATATGACCATCACCAGCTTGAACAATGGAAGGTGCTGCCAAAGGAGTTCTCTGAATATATTCACCAACAACCTACCCCCAAAAAAGAGAAAAGAAATCAAGTGTTCAACAAAGAGCTCATATATTATTATGTGCCACATGTTTATCATAAGTTCATAACAATAACATAATATATATTAAAGTTTGTAACTAAAGAGTTGCTACAAGCCTACAACCAAACATGTATGTATATATACTTATAAGGAAAATGTATGAAAGCTAAGGGGTAGGACCTGTCCACCGACTGACTCCGTGATAATACGGCGGCCGGGAAGATCAGTTTCCGTTATGGTAACGTCATCTTCGACAATATTCATGTCATTTGGTCCCACATAACCAGCCCTTTGATTCTGTGCAGCGGCAGACTGCAAAGTCGCGGCAGCGCCTCGTTTGAGGTTCTGCCCAACGACGTCACTTTCCGCTGTCTGCATACTGGCAGCGTCCTTTGGGGCTACCGCCTTGTCCGCCAGCTCCCCTTGAACGGCTGGAAAAACATCCGAAAATTTCACGGCCTGCTGCTGCTGATCATGACCCTTCTTTGACTGTTCTTGGCTCATCTTGTAGTTAACTGCAAATGTGAAACTGAAATTTTTCGAAGTAAAAGATGGAATAATGTTCAGATTGCAGAGTACGTAGATAAGAAAACCCTTGGTGGATATGGGGATTTAATATACGTATACATGGTGCATTTACATTTAGACACGACACACCTTGCATGTGAAACGTGGCGAAAGTAGAGGTTAGACACCATGACAGTGCAGGCTTGGCACGATTTTGGATTCATTATTGATCGAGTTCTTTAACTTTTTTGAAACAAATCACAGGACTTGCTCTTTTTTCTTTCAGGAATTAAGTTTCCTTTCTTCAAAGCACCATAATGATCCCTGTTGGTTGATCGAGTTATACATTTGATTGTATATATCCAAGCGTGCTCTTGCTGTTGCATAGTTTTTGGATTTGAAGTTTCCCTAATCACTATATTTTTCCTCTACTCGTAAACTTCCATCGATCATTTTTTCTTTGACAAAAGGAGGTTTCGAATAATGCCTTTGAATGGTTGTTCTACCATTATAGTGTGTGTTGTGCATAGGTTCAAGATTAGTGACCATCTAGACCAGTTTAAGTGCCTGTTGTTCAGAAGATAGGATTCAAATTTGGAACCTCAAATTTATTGACATAATGATGTATTTGGATCATTTATTCATACACACAAGGAACTACATTTGTACATATTACGTTTTCCCTCTCAACATTGGGAAACATCCTCTACAAAGAAAATACAATTGATACAAACCAAATTTAAATTTTGCGCAGTCTTTTCACTTCAAGATACTCCAAATACATACATGTAAGGCATGCAACTACTTTGTTCCTTCGTTGCTATTACCCTGGTTGAGCCTAGCAGCTGCCGCCACGGAAGCTGCCACACCGGTGGGATGGGTGGTCAGATATGGATCATTTCGCATTTCTGCACCCGTCACGCCCTCAGCATCCCGCCGTGTTGCCGGTTTGTCCGCCGGTAATTTTGAAGTTGCATCCTACAAATTATTGCAACACGCATATATGTTCAATTTGGGTATGATAAATCGACATGGACAAAAAAAACTTCATGCATATAGAACAATTGCTTATACCGCAAGGATATCAGCGAGTTTAGTCTTGTCCTCGTCACGCGTAGCCCTAGCATTGAGAGTTGCTGCCGATTGAGCTGCGGCTGCGACACCACCAGGTATAATGTTGGTCCGGCCAGTGGCTCTAACCTCGGCAGCTTGAATTGCAGCGGCATCACTCCACTCCACCGGCTTCTGTCCAGCAGTCATGGCGGTCGCCTCCAAGGCTTCGCCAATGGTGATTTGACCACCAGTACCTCCTATAGGTTGAGTTGGTGCTGACAAAGGACCTCTATGGCTGTATTGCCCAACGACCTACCCTTCACAAACAACAAACATATACATACACGTACTTTCTTCATATGGTTTCATGTGCAACAAAAAAACGAGCAGAACATGTTTTTTCAAGTTCAATTCATCCATTATAACAACTAGGAAAGCTTTTATGAGATTTCAACCTGTTTATGTTATGTTTTCGTATTTATATATGTAATTTGATCGTTCGATGTATTAGCACTCAAAAAAATCATGTTATAATGATCTAATGTGTTGGATATCTGATATACATACATAACTTTTCGTTTTTAGTTTCGTTTTAAAGTACATACATAACTTTTCGTTTTTAGTTTCGTTTAAAAGTAGTTTTAGAATGGAAGTTTATACCTTAGCTAATTCACTGATTTTTCTTTCCTTCTCATCTACATGCCTCGAGTTTTGACTCGTACCCTAAAAACCAATCAACAAATTAAGGGCAAAACAAAAGAAATCGAACAATATATCAGTCGAAATTTTATGGGCATGCGCAAAAAAGAAAATGACAACGAGATATAGGACCTGTCCACCGCCTAACACAAAAACAACTCGCCGTTCGGAATGTTCAGTCGTCTCCTTATTGCTCAAGTGACCAGTCTCCTTATTGCTGAAGTGATCCGAATTAATAAGCTTCAAACCGACGGGGCTCTGCACGGCGGAGTCTGCGGCCTTCTCGGCCGCAAGCTCGAGATAAATGTCGCCGTATTGGCTTCCTCCCTTTTGCTGTTCATCCTCCACGGGCCTCCTCGGCTGTTCTTGGCTCATTTTCTTTTTTTGGATTAGAGAAATTTGTCAAACGTTCGATTACAATAGAAGAATGAGGCTCTAATATACGTTGCATGGGGTGAAACGTGGAGGGGTTTGGTTGGATTAGGATGAAGAGTGATGTAGACTGAGCGGCGAATTCTCAGGTGAATTGTTGGTTTAATTTTCAAAGAATGGTCATCGTTCGCAGTTTCGCATGGTCTAGGTGGTGACACGTGGCGCCGGAGACACAAAGATTTTGACTCGGTCACCGGACTCGACGTGATAACAGGGAGGGGCTATTAGTAGGCTGGTTAGGCACAACCCCAGCCCTTAATATTAGCCCTAGCCCAATAATTCACAAAGAAAACTTTACCTACTCGAACCAGGTATCCTGTGCTAGTTCCACTATGTTAATCTAGGGTTTGTGTTTCTCAATTTCTTGAACCTGAAATGGGGGCAATGTTCAAAGTAGTAGAGATCGAAGGTTTAGAGTTGGTGGTTCTATCTGGGTGGAGCGCTCCAAATGGCCGTAATAATTTTGCATGTATTGTAAATTTGTAATGTTCACTTTTGCTCAATTAGGACATTCGAGCAAGAAGATGAGTGAGACGTTTGAGCAACACGAAACATAAGTACGTAGATTAATATAAGGAATTAAGTTACTGATCTCTCTCAGAGGAGAGAGACCTGATTAGTTAGTTAGTGCTGAGCTGGTGCTTTCTTTTTGCTCAAGCAAACGTATATTTTACTCAACTGCATGCCAGCATTCCTCATGTTTAGGTTTCCAACTCTATTTTGCATTCCTCAAGTACTTAGGTTTTCCTATTCTATTTTACATTCCTCAAGTAAAGTGTTTAGGTTTTCAGTTTTCCTACTCTATTTCATACATAAAGTTTCCTCTTTCTTCCTCGCTCATTAAGTGGTTAAAGTTCCTCAAGTTCCTGTGTTTAGCTACATAGTGGTATAACAGGTGGTTCTTGGTTTTGAGAATTACTGGGAAGATATGGAGGACGATTGTTCTTGGATTAGGAGAACGAAATTCTCACATCGGTTTGATTCAAGATTGACCCCCGTTCCTTTCCAAGAAGTGCAGAGGAACAGTCGTATGTCTTCACCTATTGGTCGAAGTCCACTTGTCAACGAGGAGCGATCTTTGTCTCATACGCCGGAGAACAAGCTTACCGATGTGTTTAAGGAAGCTCAGACTGATACGAAGAGATCTTCCACACCGCCACACCCTAGGGGAATACAATCAGATGACCAGGGAATCATGGGAAAGCTTTTCAAGAAGAGTTCACAACCTAACTCATCACATCTGTCGCATTCGGCTTCAAATAGTGACAAACCGAGCAAATCAAAGAGGAAAGAAGCTAAGAATTTCGAGCATGGAGGTGGGAGTAGTGTTAATGCAGTGGATGAACTTGGCCTTGATCTGTCAAACTTGTTTCTTGGTCCTAAGTTTGCCCATGGAGCTCATAGCACGATTTATCATGGGAAATACAATGAGGAAGCTGTTGCAGTAAAGATGATCAAGGTACCGGAAGATGATGAAGGTGGAGTCTTGGCAGCTTCATTGGAAAAACAATTCAACAGAGAGGTCATTCTTCTTTCTCGCCTCCACCATCCAAACGTAATAAAGTTGGTTGGAGCTTGCAGAAAGCCTCCTGTTCTTTGTGTAGCCACAGAATATTTAGATGAGGGTTCTTTGAGGCTTTACTTGAAGAAACTGGAAGGCAAATCTCTTCCTTTAGAGAAACTGATTGCCATGGCCTTGGACATTGCTCGGGGAATGGAATACATCCACTCACAAGGAGTCATCCACCGGGACCTTAAGCCCGAGAATGTCCTTATCGATAAAGATTTCAGGCTGAAAATTGCTGATTTCGACATAGCATGTGAGGAGGGCGGCTGTGATTCTTTGACTGGAACTTACCGTTGGATGGCCCCCGAGATGATTAAGCATAAACACGCGCACACAAAAGGCTTAGCTAAAGCGCTTGGTATGGATTCCACCAACAAGCCTTATGGGCGTATGGTCGATGTCTACAGCTTTGGACTGATTCTGTGGGAACTAGTAGCCGGAAAAATCCCTTTCTCTGAGATGGATCCCATTCCAGCTGCGTTTGCGGTTTTGAATAAGAATCTGAGGCCACTTATCCCAAAGGACTGTCCTCCTGCAATGCGAGCCTTGATCGAGCAATGCTGGTCGACTCAGCCGGAAAAGAGACCTGAGTTTTGGCAGGTTGTAAAGGTGTTAGAACAATTCCAGTCTTCCTTTGCTCGAGATGGAACGTTGACAACTTGCCAAGATCATAAGAAGGGGAGGCTTCACTGGATTCAAATGATTGGTCAGCAGATCATCCATGCATAAATAACCCTAGTTCTTCAGTGTATGTGTAAATTTTGTAATTAAAGAATTAAAAGTTCGGTTTGTAAGGCCATTTTATTGGTATTCATCCTACTCACATTGTGACACAATAATTGAAAGTGATCAAATACAAGCGTTAATCATTCTTCTTATTCCTAGCTCGTAATTCTCTGAAGTCTGAACAGTTTAAAATTTCTCCAGTTTGAAACTTGAAAGTGAGAACCACAACCGGAATTCTAACTCACCTAGGACTCCTAAGTGAATTTTGTATCCCATCTCTAGTATATAACTGCGACTTTCATATGCTATCTCGTCTCTTTCTTTGGTTAGGTTGTTTTCAATTTCATACCCAAGTATGAAATTTTAACGTTTCGATACCTGAATTTTCTTCCGTTAGACATATTCATACCCGGAGTTAACTGTAACGTCAGGCCACGAACCTTGGGTCTCGGAGATTGGGTGATGAAGCGGGTGATGACCCAACCAATGACCCTTGATCCAACATGGGAAGGCCCGTACGAGATAGTAGAGGAAGTCGGCCCTGCCACATTCTTCCTAAGGGACAGGGGCGACATAGTCACCGGGCACTCGTGGAACACTGAACACCTTAGGTTCTACCTTGTTTAATAGAATCGGGAAATTGTAAATTATGCCCACCGGGTTTGATCGGGTCAACCCGGGAGGATGCCTTCATTTATTTTGGTAACAACTATTACAGAAATAAAGAAGCTAAATTCGTAACACCGGAGTGAAATTATATCCACTGGGTTTGACTGGGTCAACCCGGGAGGATGCCTTCATTTATTTTGGTAACAACTTACAGAAATGAAGCTAAATTCGTAACACCGGAGTGAAATTATATCCACTGGGTTTGACTGGGTCAACCCGGGAGGATGCCTTCATTTATTTTGGTAACCACTTACAGAAATAAAGCTAAATTCGTAACACCGGAGTGAAATTATATCCACCGGGTTTGACTGGGTCAACCCGGGAGGATGCCTTCATTTATTTTGGTAACAACTTACAGAAATGAAGCTAAATTCGTAACACCGGAGTGAAATTATATCCACCGGGTTTGATTGGGTCAACCCGGGAGGATACCTTTGATAACAACTATTACAGAAATGAAGAACCTAAATTCGTAACACGAGTGAAACTGTCAATTATACACATCATGTTCAAAGAGGCAAAACACATGACTAAAGGCACGAAAATGGGAAATTCAACATGGGCACTTAAATAAATTATGACAACCGGATCACCGAGTTGAAGTCTATGCTCCCCCATGAAGGCACAAAGCAATATAAAAAAAAAGGATTCAAAAATTACAATCCGGTTGCACTCGATTCAGAGCCCTAATCCAGGTCATCCCCGACCGAGTCAACAATATCTTCTTCGTCCTCACTCTCGGACGCATTAGTTCCAGCTCCGGTACTCTCGGGATTGGTCACGGGATGACCCTCCGGGAGGATTGCCTGGGGGTCCACAGTTTTGGCCTTCTCCTGGGCAGCAAAGAGATCTGCTAGCATCCGGGGCTTGTCAAGGTACCCATGTGCGCTCCACTCAGTGAACTTCTCGGTGATGGCTTCATCCCGGGCAGACTGGAGAAGAGCCTTGAACTCTTCGGATTCCTTGAAAGCTACAACGGCCTGATCACAGCGCGTTGAAACAAGGCTACCTAGCTCCGCGATCTCGGCTTCCTTCTCACGAAGCTTACCCTCAAGCGGGCGATACTTTTCAAGCTCCACCCCCAAGGACTCCACCTCGGCCTCGAGAAAGGGGACCCTATCAGCTTTGCTCTCCACCTCCTGAACGTGAAGCTGAAGCATGGCCAGCTTCTCGGCCAAGGCATTTTTCTCCCTTTCCAGGGACCCCTTCTCGGTCTGGAGGAAGCTCACATGACCGTTGAGCTTGACCACCTGCTCTTTCAATTCGGCAGTGTCCTCGCTGGCGTCAATGGAGTACACCGCGAAGAGAGCCTACAAACAACAGTTGAAATAAGTCACCGAGCCAAACAAAAAAAAACACACAAGTCATGCGCGCTAACCTTCATCAGATGCTCCCGGGCAATCTTGCGGGACTCAGAAGGGGTACCTTCTTTGAATTTTATCCGGTCGAGCTTGATCCCCTTCAGGTCGCTGATCATTACCCGGACGAACTTCTCATCCACACAACCGTACTCATCGAGAATCTGCCGGACCGGTGTTTTCGAAATCCTAGGAACCGCAGGGGCCAATATGGATAGCGATGGAGTCGAAGAAGATCCTCCGGGTACCGACTTATGTTTCTTCGATTTCGGCGCAGGACTCCCGGACACGTCCACGCCAGTATATGTAACCTGAGTATCAGCGCTTTGGGTGTTTTTCGAATGGTGGTGGCGCCTTTTCTTTTCACCCAAGTTGGCTCGCGAGACAGAGGGAGGAGGCACAGGCGGAGTCACCGCCGACCCGTACACCTCATCGGGAACTTCAAGTACCTTCTGTTTGTCCAATACCCGTACCGTGCTCGTCTCCACGTCGACCTCGGTGTGAGAAGCCAAATCCCCTTTGGTCAGCAACTTCTTCAAGAGATCCAGATCCTGATCCTTCTCCATGTCGAGAGGGTGATTAGGGCGAGGAACTCGCCTGGGAATTTTTCCTGCGAAACCGAAAACATTATATTTAGTTCAGCTAAGCATAACAAGGACTTCAAATGTCAAGCGTAAGAAAAGATGAACCCACCGGGTACTCTACCCATCTCGCAGTGGGCGAGAACGGCCCACCGCGTCAAATGATATGAGTTGCGGTCCTCGTCGTGGGGCCAAGCAGCATATATGCGCGCGATACGCTCCCGCTCGGTCACTGTCAGGGTGTATTTCTGATCCCCAATAGCCCGGAAGTAGTTGGGGACCGTGTGCCGTCTCGCCTTTCTTTGCCACGGGCCCCCGACAAGGACTACCTTCGCCCTCCATTCCTTGTTTATTGAAGACGGAAGATCGGTGATCACGGACTCATAATCCCGCGCGGTGAATCCTACACACCCGGAGCTTCCCGCCTTCTTCGAGTATGACAATCTGTAGAGCGCGCGAAACTCGTTGATTGTTGGCCACCCCATGTTCGACAGGCAGTACAGGCATCCAAGCCCTGGATGCTAAAGCAGTCTGGACCGAGAGGGGAAGCCTCCACAGAAACTGAACATATGCAGAATATTTGTCCCACATTGAAGAACATGCAAGGTATAAGTCAACGCAGGGCTTTAAATACAGCTGAAGTCAACCAAAAAGGTAAGAAGAAACATCTCCTAGCATTTAATACTCACCTACCAATACTGACTTTACCATCGGAGAGAGAAAGACCGGAAAGCTCCGGTGGGTCTCCTTTTTGCAGACAAAGAAGAAGCTCCCGAAGATCGGATCACGTGCAATAGTTTCTATAAAGCCTACGGGATCTTGCAGAAACAGTTATTGTCAAGGAATCTTTTCACTCGTATATGATTTGCAATCACCTTGACATAAACGATTCCTAAGAAACCTTGACATAAATGATTTGCAATCACTCGTATTCCTAAGATAACTTCATGATTTAGTGGATAAACCTCTCATCAATCACTAATTAAACATTTAAACTTGACGCAAACAACAAATTCGGAAACCCAAATCTCCAAGACTTGAATCATAACCCCCATCGAATTCTCGATATGGATCAAAATCCGGATAGAGTTTCCCAAAAGAAAAAATCTCCCTCTAAGTTTCCCCTTTACCCTTTTCAAAACCGCGTTGACAAAAACACCCTCGCCCCCAAACGTCGGCAACTTCCACGTAAACGCCGTCACTGTAGCGCGTCGCAGTCGCCACGGCGCGTCCCTACTACTATTCAAGGTCAATTCCGTAACTGCCCCAAAACACCGCGGACCATTAAGGTTACCCGCCACAACCTTCCTCAGAAAAAAAAAAAAAAAAAATTTAAAGTGGAACAAAAAAGAGAGAGACAGAAATTTCGCAACAGAAAAACCATTTCGATAAAGCTGAAGACTTCACCGGAGTAGCAGTAGTAGTCCTCGCTAAAGATGAAGCACATTTTCAAGAAGCTTCACATAGGGAGCAACCACGACCCGGCCCGATCGAACGACGCGGCACCATCAGCGTCGACCTCAGCCGTGACGTCACCTTCATGCGCCTCCGATCATCGCCAGAGCGCCGGAAACGCGCCCCCGGCGAGTCCTTTTGCTTCGTCGTCGGCGTCGCCGGCAGGTGCGGGAGGGGCGAACGGAGGCGCGGCGGGTTCGGAGCCTTCGACGACGGCGGGGAACCGGCCGGATTATATGTTGTCGGAGGAGGAGTTTCAGGTTCAGCTGGCGCTGGCGATCAGTGCTTCGAATTCGGACGCTCGCGATGATCCGGAGAATGATCAGATCCGCGCGGCGACGATGCTGAGCTTGGGTGGCGGCGGCGGGGGTGATCAGACGGGGGATGAGGCGGAGGCGGCCGCGGCGGAGACGTTGTCGAGGCACTATTTGGTGAGTTTGGTTCAAATTTGAGTTCATTGAGTTTTGGTATTGATTCAATTGGATTGTGTGAGCATGATTTTAGGGGTTTAATTTCAGCTTTTCGTGTTAATTGTGTAGAAATGGGGGTTTGATTAGGGATTGTGGATGATCAGGCGATTGAATTGTAGTGTTAATTGGGGTTTGACTGTTGTAGTTGGAGGGTTGACTGATTGGAAATTGCTCAAGTCATTGTTAATTAAGTTAGAGAACTGGTTTGATTGAGGTCTAATGATGCTAGCAGTAGTGAAGTAAAGCTAAAGCGGTGGAGCTCAGTTGTGTTGAGCCTATTCTTTAGATTTGATCTAGTTTAATTACTGAAAGAGTGCTAATGAGCCTGTAGCGAATGTCATGGTATATATCTGTCAAACATCAGTTGAAGTGTTGAAATGCGAAATTCAAATTGATTGTGAGTAGATTTTGCCGGTTCGGAATAATTAGTAACTTCTTAAGACTCCATCCGTAATGAAGAAATTCTGTAGTTCCTTGATTTTGTTATGCTCGTATGTACTATTATCAACATATTGTTTCTCTTCTTCATTTGGCTTGATTTGGAATGAATTCTCTTGTTCATCACCAGGAATACAATGTGCTAGACTACGAGGAAAAAGTGGTTGATGGGTTTTATGATGTGTTTGGAATTTCCACGGATTCTGCAGTACAAGGGAAAATGCCTTCCCTTACAAATATAGAAAAAACCCTTGGGAGATCTGGATTTGAAGTTTCATTAGTAAATCGAACAATTGATCCTTCCTTGGAAGAGTTGGTGCAAATTGCACAGTGTATTGCGGTAGACTGCCCTATCACCGATGTCGGAATTTTGGTACAGAGGCTTGCTGAACTTGTTAGCGGACATATGGGCGGGCCTGTAAAGGATGCTAATATCATCTTGGTGAGGTGGATGGAAAGAAGTTCAGAGTTGAGGACATCTCTGCAAACAAGTGTACTGCCTATTGGGTCCATTACCATTGGCCTCTCCCGACACCGTGCTTTACTTTTCAAGGTTAGATTTTGGTTATCATCAATAGTCTCTTTAGGTGCTACTTTTTTCCGTTATGCTTGATGTCTTCTGGCTGTCCCATATACTGAAATCTTAGGCCATTTTGATATGTGCCAGATGCTAGTGTCATATGACCTTATCTGTGCTTTAGGCAGGTTGGCTGTATACTTCATTGAATCTTTATGTTTGAACCTGGTTTAAAGTTAAAACCTAGCTAAGTCCATCTTTTTCTGTTGTATTTTGCTGTCACGTCATATAGAATTTGTTGATTTTAAACATTTCCCCACAAACCGTAATTATCACTTTTGTATTTGCAATTTTGAGATGGGATTCATTATTTACTGAAACTTCCTAGAACTTTGTCAACCAGTCAAGTCTTGAGCTAATTTTGTTCCGAGTTACAAATATGCATCTTCCAACTAATAAAACATGTGTCTACATGTAAGTTTAGATGGGCGAGCCTGCCTGCCACCGAACTTGTACATTTCTCATTAGGCCTTATACATGCGTTTGTTTGTTAATTTACTTGCGTTGATATTCTCTATGCAGAGATTGATACAAGTAAGCAGCATGACTCTAGCCAATGTGCTTTGTTGGATTGTAATAATTTGCAATTCAGTAGTATATTCACAAACAGGAGGACATCTAGCTGTGCTTTTGTAACTAGAATGTGGGCTTACAAAGTATAAAACTATAGATTAGCTCTTTGGCGTATGCAGTTTGATATACGTAATCAACTTCTCTCACATTCTAGTTTGCCAAGATATGTATGGGTGGACCCATGAGTTTTATTTGATAGTAGTCACTGGGATACCCATTTCTTCAGTTTGACATAACAAAAGTTTGTTACTTTGTTTGCTTAAAATTCTCTGCCTGCTCAGGTTCAACAAATTATCTTCTGTGGTTATATGTAGCTACGGTTTTAAGAGTTGGTTAATGAGCTTACGAGTTACAAGTTTGTGGATAGATGGATCTTCTGTCTTGACTTGTTTCCTCGGATGCAGGTATTAGCTGACAGTATCAAGATGCCATGCAGACTGCTTAAGGGTGTACACTACACTGGTGTCGAGGATGGTGCTGTTAATGTAGTAAAGTTGGAGGATGACAGGTGTGCTTGTGGTTGTATGATGTGTTGTTGGATTTTCACTTTTATACATGCAATTATGTATGTAGAATTAACTAATATATATTCCATGGTTTTTGCGTATAATATCATGACCTTTGTAGTGTGACCTCAATTTTTATTACATGGTTTGAACCGGTAGAAAGTTAATATTTTTTCACTGTCATTTTAGTATCATAATGTGCATTGAAAAGAGATTGTTTCCATTTACCAGTTTAGATGTTACTTACCACATTAGTTTTCTTTCCCCTTATAGCAGTCTGCACATACAAGTCTCTTTGGTTTTTCCAAGAGATATCAGCTCAAGCCGTTTAAGCTTCTACGTGGTTTTAATTTAAAGTTCATTGACAGGGAGTTTATGGTGGATCTTATGGCTGATCCTGGAACACTCATACCAGCTGACATTTCAAATGCAATGGACACTACCTTAAAGCCAAGGAATCCGAAATTGAACACAATCCCAACTTTCCCTTCTTTGATTGATACTGACGTTGTGTACTCAGGACGAAAGACATTGCATGGAGAGGGAAGCAGCCAAAACTCGGAAATTTCTGAGAAAGCAGAATCATTCTGGGGTGCAATTGGCGACACAGGAGTTGGTTCTTCTCGAATACCCAAGAAAGCAACTCAATTAGATCATCTTCCCACATCAGCTTTTGAAACTTCTCGGTACCGAGGGAACCGTGGGGCTCATGCAGTTGATGGTGCGAGGACAAATGTAAATGTAGTTCCATATGCTCAAAATAACTTGGAGGACTCTAACAGTCTTTTTGCAGAGTTTAACCCATTCCAAATAAAAGGAACTGGGAAAGCTCCTATGTATAACAGACCTGTGGAGAATAAGGCCGATGAGCTTCAGAGACCAAGAAATAATCTTGCCTCGTACACAAAAAATGTTCGTGCACACAACGAAGTCCCTAAAAAGGAGTATGATTATTTGGATGGAATTATCCCAAGAGTTAATCGAGAACCCAATGGTCATAATCCGTCATCTTCAGCATCTACCAGCTCCACTAAATCTGATCAGATCAATGCTGGTGGTTTCAAATCAACTGCTCATTCAAATATGTCTGATTATTCACAAAGTGGCTCGGCAGAACGTGAGAATAATGTGAATGGCTTCCATGATCGAAGAAAGTTCACGCATGAAAGATTCATGGAGACCAATTCCAAACTGAAGGATCCAGAAAGTTGCAACTCATCCTTTGATTCCATTTCAAGTAGGGTTGAGCAAGTATTAGATGATGTTGATGTAAGTGAAAGTGAGATTCCATGGGAAGACCTGGTTATTGGAGAAAGAATTGGACTAGGTACTGCACATGTTCAGACTCCCCTATCTTGTCTTTAAAACTGTCAGTGTTCAATTTCAATTCTAAAATAGTGACAAACAATTTTCCTGGAGAGCTGTTTAATTTTCTTTTCTCATTTTTGTAGGTTCATATGGAGAAGTGTACCATGCTGACTGGAATGGCACGGTGAGTTCTATTTAAACCTATATGTCCATCCGTATTTCATGTGCAACTTTTGCTATATTGTCATCAATCACTGTTACCGTGGATTTAAATAAGCATGTCATAATATTGCATGTAAAAACTTAGCAACATCAGTTAAAGTAAGTAATTTGCTATGTTGTTTAAATTACTCTGGCGTTTATTGGGAATCAAGTTTATTTGAGACTTCTTTAGGATACCTAAGAATTGTATCTTTTCATGCCCTCTTTTTCTCATGATTTTAATGGTAAATTCAACTATTGCCATTACTTCCTGGGACTATGCATCTATGCATCTATTTAATTCATTAGCTGAGGCTTGAAATAGTTTTTCTTTTATTTAAAAGAAGAATTAAGATTAACAGTTGACAATTAACTTTTGGCTGGTGGATTGTTTTTGTGTTACAGGAAGTTGCTGTGAAGAAGTTCCTAGACCAGGATTTCTCGGGTGCTGCTTTGGCTGAGTTCAAAAGAGAAGTAATTCTGTAGTCCTTGTGTGCATTCTCATGTTCCACTTTATAGTTCCAGCACTTTCAGGAAAAGCATTTTAAATTAAAATAAACTTACAACCTAGAAATAATTATGGCATTTCTGAACCATATTCGCCCCTGTATAAGTTATAGAAAAAATAAATTGGTATGGTATAGCTTTTCAAACTTAAGTTGAACTGTAATTGATCATTACCCACTCCTCGCTTAACTAATATGGCGGACTAATCATCTTTGTACTTTTTACAAGTTTGACACATGGTTATATATACATACACATGGATCAATCTGCTTGCCTTGGCTGCATAGCTGTTAATAAGCTCAATATCATACTGTCCCAAAGCTGATTGTACCTTATATGTAATCTTTGGTCTCCAACATTAGGTACGGATAATGCGTAGGCTGCGCCATCCTAATGTTGTGCTTTTTATGGGGGCAATTACACGTCCTCCTAACCTCTCTATCATTACCGAGTTCCTTCCAAGGTATAAGATGAACTTTGAACAATATGAAATGATCATTTGCTGTCAACTACATATGCTTACATTTTGCATTTGTCATCTTTGCCATTGTAATGGTCTATTTGGTTTTCCCAGGGGAAGTCTATATCGGATTATCCATCGGCCACATTGTCAAATTGAAGAGCGACGAAGATTAAAGATGGCTCTTGATGTGGTATAAATTAATCTTCCCTATATGACTATATTCCTTTCAACCAGCTGATAACATCCATATCCACTTTCATGACTCTTTGTATTTTGCAGGCAAGGGGTATGAATTGCTTGCATTCGAGCAACCCAACTATTGTTCACCGGGATCTGAAGTCTCCAAATTTATTGGTTGATAAGAACTGGAATGTGAAGGTATTGGGTTTGTTTTCACTTTTTTAGATCCTGGTTTTGTTTCTTGTTTTAGCATACGATCCAAATAGTTGCTCTGTGAGGTATACTTATCTTGAGACTGGATTCAATTTTACAGGTAGGTGATTTTGGGCTATCGCGCTTGAAACATAACACTTTCTTGTCCTCGAAATCTACTGCTGGAACGGTGAGAGTCTGGAAATCATTTTAATAATTTCCTTTTAGATTAGCGTCTGCAGATACTTATACAATATGACTACTACTTTTGATAATGTAAAATACACCCAAGTCAAAATTTGGCACCTTTGCTTCATCTCTCTGATTGATTCCCTTGATGTGTTAGCCTGAGTGGATGGCACCAGAAGTTTTGCGCAACGAAAACTCAAATGAAAAGTGAGTAAATTCTTCTCAATTATAATTTTGTTTCTTTTCTTTTCTTTGAACTCAAATGAAAAGTGATTGAATTCCCCAAGTTATTTGAATTAACTATCAACTATCTATACACAACTTTGGTTGCACAGCCTGGGATATGGGTAGCCTTTTGAGTTTATTTATGTTGTAGCCTGTCTAAATTAGGATACTACTATTGGATCCCAACCCTTTTTAATTATGTGCACCTTGTGTCAAACATACAGGTGTGATGTATATAGCTTTGGAGTAATTTTGTGGGAGCTTGCTACTCTAAAGTTGCCTTGGAGTGGGATGAACCCTATGCAAGTTGTGGGTGCAGTGGGTTTCCAGAATCGCCGCCTTGACATCCCTAAAGAAGTTGATCCCCCTGTTGCAAGGATAATTTGGCAATGCTGGCAGACGTAAGTTACAGAACTTTTGTAACACTATGGCTTAGCAGAACTCTTTCACTTATAAAATTGCTGTTAACTAATCGAGTGTTTTTTGTTTCTGGTGATTTAATAACCAGTGACCCAAACTTGCGCCCCTCATTTTCAGAGCTCACGGTAGCTCTCAAGCCCTTGCAGCGGCTTGTCACTCCATCAAATATGGACCAGCCCAGCTCACCTCTCCGATAAGGTATCTCAGTAAATTCTATACCTTAAAAAGCCTCGTTCTTCAACTGTGAACAAGGAAACATTCTGCTTCTTTGCTTTTGGAGTTAGGGTAGGGATAGTGTGACTGGAGAAAAGCATGTACAACAATTGCAGTATTCATTAATGCATGACCTGCTACTGCTGCCCAAAGAGTGCAGCAGAGTCCTTTTGTACAGTTTGCATAGAAATAGTTTGCCCTCCTTTTATTTGTAATTATTGTTCTAATACCCCCAAGATAAAGTGAAAACTTAATTTTGGTTGCGAGGAAAATTATTAAAGTGATATAGGAGTACATATTTCTTATATAACTTACAGCTCTTTTTTCTTGTGTGTGAATATATCCAACTGTTCTCCGGAGCCCCTCTTTATAAACACGGCCTTCTCCAAAAACCTCTGGGAGGACATTTGGATTCCTTAAACACACAACATGGCTAGCTTCACAGCCTGTGTAGCTATGCCTTTACACAACACTCTGAACAATCTCTTTACATTGATCTTTCCCAGTTCCAGACATCACTGAAAATTTGCCCGATGGGGCTGTTATCCGTCTTATCAGCGCAGATGGCTCTGTACCAAGGGTGAGAACTGGATCATTTCCCTGAGAAACTCCACTGCATCATCTCTGTTAGTTTTAGTATTCCATCTACAATGGTGAGCCACTTCCTCACCTGCTGCCCGTCCCTGTGAAATTGCTAAAGTTAGAAGGTTTTGAGACACGACTAAAGGCTTCGACATGGTTTCACTTGCCAAGATGATTACACTTGAGCTCTAAAAACATGACTAATCTTTGCATATCTTTCCAAACAATGCAATTGCATAGAAAATAAAAAGGGAAAACAACTGAATCGGAAGTTGGGGTGCTAGGTCGCAGTGATCTAAATCATAGAACTAGATGTGTCATAAGTAATAACACAGCTGATAGTAGCAGACTCAAAACAAAGTTACATAAGGTCTCCATATTCAGCACTATTTTGCTAATCTGTTGATAGAAAACTATA
Organism: Fragaria x ananassa; assembly: GCA_034370585.1. NCBI lineage: Eukaryota > Viridiplantae > Streptophyta > Magnoliopsida > Rosales > Rosaceae > Fragaria > Fragaria x ananassa. Next base: position 1,986,374 of record CP139753.1, read on the forward strand.
AACAACCATATCAATAATCACTCCCTTGATATATTCATATTTCCTCAACAAACCCTCCCTTTGGAACCCGGCTTTCTCCAAAACCCTCTGAGAGGCCTTATTATCTGAATATGCAAAAGCTTGTATCCTAAGCAAATGAGGCAAGTCCCTGAACACTTGAGGAACCGCAGTCTTCACTACTTCAGTGGCTATTCCTTGTCCCCAGTAGTAAGGGGCTATACCATACCCCATATCAGCCTTGTGACCTTCATCACCTGACCATGGGAAGACGGATATGAAGCCGATTGAACGATCATCGATGCATATTGACCGGCTCCAAGGGTGAGGGATACAAACATCTTTGAGGAAAGTGAAAGCCTCCTCTTTGGTTGTCAAAGTCTTCCATCGGAGGTTTCGAGTGACTTGCTCATCTCCGGCATATGTCATGAGATCTTCGACATCCGATAGCCGGAATGGACGGAGAGTGACGCTTGACAAGTCGATCTCCATAACTCTTCTACTGGAAATGGCTATTGTGTCAATGTTGATGTATCAAAATGCACTGAGCTTGTTGGATGTTAATATTGTAGTATAGTTCACCAAAGACTTTGTGACATTAACATATAGCATAATTTAATGGTCATCAAAGGCTTTTTTTTTTTGGTCTGAGGTCATCAAAGACTTATGAGAATTAATTAATCTTAGTTAATATTTAATAATTTACCTTATCATTTCATCTTGTTTGACGAGACAAACAATGATCAATAAGTAAATATATCGAGCACCCAATTCTTCTATCACAAGGATTATGTCATTCCCTCTTTTTCCGTCAAAAATTTTTATATCGAGCACCCAATAAGTAAATATATCGAGCACCCAATTCTTCTATCACGAAAAGTAAATATAACTTTTCGTCGCCTAAGTACCGAAATTTTTAGCGGCTCTTTTTCCGCCAAAAATTTCAGAAAAATTTGAACCAAAATTTTCAAACTTTCCTTATATATTCTCTCTCCCTCCTCTCATCTACCCAGTTTCCACGCATACCTCTGCATGTCCTTCTTCTTCGCCCTCTGCCTCACCTTCTTCTTCCCTCTGCTTGTCCTTCTTCTTCGCCCTCTGCCTCACCTCCTTCTTCGCCCTCTGCCTCTCCTTCTTCCCTCTGCCTCACCTTCTTTTTCCTTCTGCCTCACCTTCTTCTTCGCCCTCTGCCTCTCCTTCTTCTTCGCTTCCTGCCTCTCCTTCTTCTTCGCTTCCTGTCTCTCTTGGGCGCCCTTCTCTTCCAGCGAAGTCCCTGCGCCTTTGTGCAGCAGACTCTGCACCCTTCTCTGTCAAGGGAGTCCGCGAGCCCATTGTGCCAGCGGAGTCCACGTGCCCTGTATGCCAGCGGAGTTCGTGCCCTGTGTGCCAGCGGAGTTCGCGCCATGTGTGCAATCGGACTCCGCACGCCCTTCCCTGCCAGCGGACTCCGCGCGCCTTTTGTGCCAGCGGACTCCGCGCCCTTCTCTTCTAGCGGAGTACGCGCGCCTTCTGTGCCAGTGGAGTCCGTGCACCCTTTGTGCCAGTGGAGTTCGCGCACCCTTTGTGCCAGCGGACTTCGTGCTCATGTTATTTTTAAATTTTTTTTTCACTTTAGCGACGGAATCTAGTGATTCCGTCGCTTAGGGGAAAAATAATTTTTTTTTTCATTAAAAAATATCAGTCGCCTAAGTACTTAGGAGATGAAAAACATCCGTCTCCAAAGTACTTAGGCGACGGAAACAGTTCCGTAACCTAAGTAATTTTGACTCGACAGAAATCAATTTTTCGTCGCCCAGACACCTACCTCACTCTACTTAGCAACGAATCTTAGGCGACAGAATTAAGTACTTAGGAGACCAATTTTGTTACTTAGGCGACGAAATAGTTCCGTCGCCTAAAATCTTTTTTCCAGTAGTGATTCTGCACGGAAATTTTTATGCACTATCAAGATTGCAGTTTTTCATAGCTTCTTTCAATCTCTCTAAATTGTTCAAGTGGAACTATTTACTCTCATATCTACTTCATTTTGTAGATATGTCTCATAGAGACATTGAGTGTCTTGCAGATAGTGAAACTATCCACAACATTTTAAGGAACCGACAATTATCTTTGGATTTTATGTCTTTATAAATCTTCTGTGACTACAATACTTGAATCATACCGATCATTCAGGGACGCGGTTTAGCTTGAATCTTAATGTCTTATGACACCATTATTAATGTCACAGATGCCTTCTATGCATCGAGTGGCAACCGAACCATGTTGAGCTTTAAAGACATTTCTGCTAATAGTTTTCATTTGAAAACACATTGTGAGAATGAAAAAAAGTTCTATTGTATATACCTTCTCATGAATGCGGATTGAAATGCATTTTAAAGAAGTTTATGAGTCAATCTAGTAGACTGTATGTCACTATGATTCGAATATCGAATCACATGTTGTCACCAAACATGATATTTGGGACACCGACTCATATATGCTTTGGTTTGACCAAATCGGTCATCCTGGAAGAGATATAATGGTCCAAATTTTAAGAATTTCTCATGAACATCCATTCTTCCATTCAAAACGAAGACATCATGATCTAGCTTCTCCATGAAGCATGATGGTGACGCCATGGTTGTAAATGGTGGCACCCTGGTTACATTGACGTCACCCGAACACAACTCTAACTTCCCGGAGGCTGTCCGGTCAATTCCTCAAGCAATGGAGGTGCACCAGCATTCCCTCGATGTCTCATTGGCCCTCTGCAATGTTCATTGCTCATTTTGAAAACATATTTTTTAGCTAAATTAGGAGCGAGACTCTCCTACACTAAATGATGACACAAAAGAGAATACTTCATTGTTACATCTATTTACGTTTAAATTAATATTTTACTGGACGATAATTGTCTATGTAAATATTAATTAAGTTCTTGGTATATATCAGCCGGCGAGCCCAAGTTCTTTAAAGTTCACAAATATTGTCCCGCCAGTAAGACCACGCGAGGCGAAATGCAAAGTCCGCGTGGACTAACGGATCTCGCGCACTTCCGGACAAAAATAGAGCTCGTGCACGAAATGACTTCGCGCGGAGTCAGGATCTATCTCGCGCGCTTCACGTGGAACACACAGTTCGCGCGAAATGCTTTGCGCGGAATGACTTTGGCGTTAGGCAAGTCAGAATGTATCTAGGCACACTGGCGAACTGATTCGCTAGTTCCCGAAGTGCACATACGCGGAGTCCACGCGGGTTGCTTGTAATCGTTTTGGACTTTTTACAGTCTTTGACACGCTTGGGCCAATCCATGTGGCCCTTATCAATTTAAAAGTCTTCTTTTGGCCCGCGAGCTGCAATAGCCCGCGAGGTGCAATAGTCTGCGGTCCACACGAGTTAGTATTCTACATGGACTGTGATACCTCGCGGGATAAGGATTACTTTTCATTTCGCTTCACATGGGAATGTAGACTTTATCCTATGCGGATTGTGCGAATTGGACATGTGCCACATGCGGATTGGTCTGCATGGGAGGAATAGTATCCGTATGCTTCACGTTGCAGAATCCAACAAGGATTCTGTTTGTCTTTCACAAGAAGGATTACTCCACTATATAAAGGAGCTCGCACCTACACACAAATACACAAACACACAATCAATCAAACTCAAACAAACACAAAACAACCTTCAACCTTGTTGAAATCCCTCGACCCTGTCGAAACCTCCAACGCTCCCAGGAGCCAATTCCCTTCGAAGCCTCTTCGAAGCCCTGATTCTAAGCGCCTCGCCGCCTAGAATTCTTCAGAGCTCTCCGGAACTCGACCCTGTTTCCTCGGAAACATCCCTATAGTTGCTCTGCTCACGCCGCCGTGAGTATCGACTGCTTGTGCTAGTAAATTCCTCGTCCGCAAGGTGGCACCTGGAACTCATTCCGCCTGATTCAAGAAGTCAAGCGCAGCGCACTCAACACATTCCTCGTCTGCGAGGTGGCACGCCCGCAACTCATCCTATCTCTTTGTTCGCTAATCACCTCGGCTCCGCACGCAGAGGATCGTGGCCAAAACAACATCAAATTATGTAGATAGATACAACCAATTTGCGGACGCATTTTTTATGTTTTATGGTGTTGGTTGAAGTGTTAACACACTAGTCACGTGTTAAACTATTATCTACTATTTATGTTGTTTATACTTCTACAGGCTAACTACCCATTATTTAAAGAAGTTTATCAGGATATAAGTTGAAGTGTCATGTACCCCATTTTTACACGCAATACGGTCTCACCGAGGCTACGACCAAACAACTTTAGCTTGTCGCTCGAACATTATTAATGCGCACCAATCTTTCTATTGTGTCTTGAGGCTATGCAATATTTGCATGCAGCTTTACTATTTATCTATGACCCACCATCATTAAATATTGTTGTACTATAGCTCGTGACTGTGTACACGGATTGACACAAAATTGCAATCCTTGAGCTCAAACAAGATTGAAACAGATCTCCAATCCTTGAGCTTGACTAGATGTTATTTCTAGGTGCCAAATCGTAATGTCACTGCGCACAATGATGGGTCATTTGAGATGAATAAGTACTTAGATTGGTTAGATATGAACCTCCAACTATTTAATCCGCCTATGTAAAAATCTTGTCAGGCGATCTCATTCACAGCTAAATTACAGATTGTCAGTTTGATGAGACAATATTCCGCCATTAGGGGGAGATAAAAACACAAGTGTTCAAGTGGAACGACGTGAATTGTTGTAGTTTGTCCCCACTAAATCTCATCTTGATCCCAATCTCAGTTTGACTAGATCATATGCTGCAAATATATCTGCAAGGATTGATGTCATATCAAGAAGTTGGTCTTGGCGCCATCACCATGGATGGTAATATGGTGAAGCCATATAGTGACAAAATTGGTGTCAAAAGGCTGTGTGGCTCCTCAAAAGGAGGGAGGCCCTTAAGTTTGATATTTTCTCGCACTAAGAAAAAAGCGAGCTTGGCACAACCTAATCCATTGATTAGTGATACTCAAATCTGTCTCATGAAGTATGAATTGTTATTATCGTTGGGGGGACGCCTCAATGTCAAATCTAATTCATATAAAGATCTCTACAAGTATTACACTAGTATATATGAAGACGTGGGATAATGAGTCTACTATCGAATCACCCTTCGTTGATGGATATCAACTTAATTGATTGGCCTAATGGAAAGATGTGATCCAGCATTAACAAGAGATATGCTCTTGGGCAGGTGATGCCGACACCGCAAGTGTAAACCCTATCAAATATGTCTTAATTTGTTAGATAGCGTAGTGAGAACAAGAGTTTAGACTCACCTTATGGCACAAGGTCTCTCATTAACATGCACTGAGATTGACTACGATGAGATATGCTCTCGTAATGGATGTCATTGAACTCCACTACTTTGTCAGTTTGGTAGTTTCCGAATAACTGAACATGCAGTCTATAAATGTGATCATAATAACTTCTCTATGGGATCATAGATATATATTACGGTCTTAAACGAACATCATTCATCCGAATCAAATGGCTCTAGACCACATGAGCACGTGTTTGCTAAAGGTATTGAAATGCAAATGGACTCTACTTGATTCGAAAGTGATATAGTGAATTATGTCTTTATGTGTTCATTCCGTATTTACATGGACTTTTGATGGATCAAGCGATGCCAATATGTATCAACATCTGAAGTTAGAATAAAAAAGATATTGGGAAGACACAGTCTCGATAAGATACTCGATGACTGTATTTAGGATTTCAGGGTTTTGGGTGTGTAGACTGTAGAGAGAGTATCAGAAACTGGAACCCACAGACGACGTCGTTTTCACTTTCGTGCTCTCATAGTTGGCGTTCACCACTTTATTTGGAACTTGCTGCATTCTTAATTTCTTTTAGCTATGTGGATCAATTGCAAGAGAAATTGGTTGGCATATATAGCGTTGCCTTTCTAGTCTCTCATCTTGTAGCATCGAATGCAATTTTGATAGACCAAGAAGAAGTCCGTGACGAATTGCTTGGAGTCCATGGCTTAAGGAAAACTTAACCAATTTTGTGTTACAAACAAGCATAAAGGAAAATAGTAGAAATCTAGAGCAAGTCGAAGAACATATATAGAAGAAACTATTTATGGTGAAGCAAATAAACAGCTTAATTGGTTAGGTTTTTGAGCCATTTAACATTCTAACAGTTGATGCAACCTCTGCTCAAAACCATCAATGTAAGTTTTCTCAAGCCCTTTGTTAGAAAAGAACTCCCTCCACTTAGCATGGTTAGCCTTCACTTCTTTCCCTACCTCACTCTCATCATCCATCACAGCCTCCACAGCTATGCATACACCTTCCTTGCTAAACAAGCCATCTTCGTCTCCCTTCTCGACTTCAACTCCCACTCTCAGGTCACCTCCCATCATTCTTGCGTTGATGATTTGGTCTCCGACGTGCGGCAGAAGCACCAACCGGCAATGGTTCATCATCGCCTCGGCTAGAGACCCCGAACCGCAGTGAGTCACAAAGCACCCCACAGATGGGTGGTTCAGTATCAACGGCTGTTGCACCCACCCACTGTGAACAACACCTCTCCCTTTCACCCTCTCTTCGAAGCCTTTGGGCAATGCAGCTTCTATGGACTCCAATCCCACCGGCGTTTTCAGCGCAGCAAAGAAGGGCAGACCGGTGAGCTCGAATCCCAACACCAGTTCTTGCAACTGTTCCTTCTTCAGCACGCATTCGCTTCCGAAAGCACAATAAATCACACTTTCTGGCTCAAACCCTCCGAGCCACTCCGCCCATCTCTCCTCCAACGCCGAGCTAGGAGGGGCCGGCGGTGCCGGCCCCGCAAGAATCACCGGCTTCTTCATCTGCTCTTCTAAGTAATCACAAAACTTCCCTTCAAATTCTCTACATGTCTTGAAACCAATGGCGTCACATTCCCCCAAAGAGGTCAGTTGTCGTTCAAGAAATGTCACACCGCGCCCGTACTCTTGGTTTGTCACGTAAGTTAGTCCTCGGGCTTCATGTGTCCTTAACTTGATGATTGAAGAAGGAAATGAAGTAGGAGCCTCTAGCAGATCAGTTGCCACCAACGGTTTTTCGGTTAGCTTCCTCTCTGGACTTAGAAGGTAACCTATTGTCACGGGGCTAATAATGCAGTAGAGAACTGATTTGATGTTACCGTCCAGCTCACGTAGCAGTTGGGGCAACCAATGGGAGAAATCGTAGAAGACCAAATCCGGTTTGAGTTCTCGGAGAAACTTCTCAATTTGGGGACGAGTGAGGTCCATGGCGGTGACCACAAGAGTGTGAAGAGGGAATGGGACGTCGGCAGTGGTCTCGGCACCCTCGGGGAGGCCCTCGACGTGAGGGATGGTGAGGGGGTAGAAAGTGATGAGATCAGGGTGGAGGTTGTAATACTGCAACTTGGCTTGTGTTTTTTGAGGTAGGAAGAATGAGATTCTATGGCCTCTCTCGGCTAGTTTGTTAGAGATGTGGAGAAATGGGGACAAGTGCCCCATAGCAAACCATGGATACATGGCAATATGCAAGGTTTTCCTGTCATGACTACTCATACTTACTATAGCTTGGTTTTGTGTACTGAATCGATTCGAGTTTTCAAGACCGAGCTTGATGGAGATGAAAGTTTGAAGGTAAAGAAAATGGGGTTGTGGACATGTGGGTTGATGTAGTCGATTTTTGTGGTTTCAGTTGTCTTGGCTGTGTTGTTTGTTTTCTAGACGTTCAATCTGGTAGACCTTTCAATAGGAAAAAAAAACAAGAAAAGGCGCAGAAATAAATCAAAAAACAACTATCTTGTGATTAACTTTTATTGGGGTGGTGGTAGTTGCCATAGACGCTTCTGTTGATTCATGTTGTTACACGTCCGATGATCATAGTCGTGTACAATGAATGCCCCATGCTGCAACTACTCCCAAAACAAGTTCTTCGGCAACACAAGTCTGGATGTCTTAATCTAAGCTAAGCACAACAAAACAGTTATATAGCAAAATTGGAAAACCGGGAAAATCGTTGAGTATTTTTAGTTATGCCACTTTCAACCAACTTCAATAACAAAGTGTTGACAAGATTTTTGAGTGTTTGATATATTTCGGCTTCCCACGACACGACACGTTCTAATGTGTCAAATAATCATTACCTCGTATATTCAATAATGACTACAGGAACAGTAAAAATTGCACCCTTGATGCATTTTATAATCAAAACTTCAGCAACCTCAATTTCACAGCAATTTATTGTGTAAAACAATATTGATACATTTGGTCTCAGCAAGTAGAGTAGGATCATCAAAAAGGCAGCTAACTTGCTAAAAAGGAAAAGAAAAAGGAAACAAATCAAAGACTCCAAAATCTGAAAATGCTTACTTTGAGCTTGAGGAGTCTCTGGACTGCAGTAAGATTTTCCTCGTCTCCTGTTCTGGGATCACTTATCCTTTCCACAGCACCTTCATAACAAATACCACATAAACCAATAAGCTTATCAATTATAAATCCAAGAATTGTGAAATTTGAAAGGTTTTATGCTATGATGATCTCTCAGAATGAACTGCCAAGTATTAATTTAAGCATGCAAGCTAAAGTACCGCTTGTATCTCTTCTTGGAACCACACGGACAAAGTGCATTCCTACTAATTTGTCCACTCTTAGCCAAATTAGACTGAGCAACGTCAAATGGGGTTGAACCCATCAACTTTTGCACCTACATAACAGAAACTTTCAGTTAATAATGAACTTCCCACATATTTGATTCATGGAAATCCGGAATATCAAACTTGAAGTTCCTACATAACTAATGGGGTTACCAGTTGAAAAGAGTCATGCAGTTCTATTCTGATAGGTTACTAAAGTGCAAGGCATAAAATGCTAAACTGTAATATGAATCTTGTTTACTGGAAGAAGTGTACTCAAGTGAATCCAGGTCCATAAACAATATGCCAGAAATTGCCCTATCCAATATTCCATAGTTAATCAAACACACAGGCAGGCAATACAAATCTAGTTCATTGAAAGGAAGCAAATTCCTGTAACTTAGTTCATCTTAAAAGCAATCACGTACACATTTAAACTCAGCTGTTAGAACAAGCAACTAACAGGTACCAGAGGGAGAGATACAACCCAGAACTCAACTAAATATTAACCGCAAATAGGTCCTACTGTATCATAAAGTCTCACTAGAGATGACACGATAGCAAAGGCACATTGACTGGGAGAAGCTACAAGACATTCTGAAGTTGACTACTCGTAACTCACCAATTTGCGGTTTATCCCTATGTGGTGATTTTCAGTAGGATGTATGAAGGAAAGCAAAATGTATACCTCAGCGATGTTTGTTGGAATTGGTTTCCCTTCTGCTTTCAACTTTTCCATCTTGAAGTGTGCTTCTCTGGCCCAGGTGAACTTTGCAAGTGCATTCTCAACATCAGATATTGTGCATTTACAATGCTTTGCTGCTTCTTGTTTTTGAGAAACTTGGAGATTCTACAAAACAGAAGACCTAAAGCCATAATCAAGAAACTTAAAAAAACATTTTCAAAAGACATGACCTAATACTGTGGCTTGTCAATAAACAAATACTTTAGGGTATATCTTTGAATCATGAACCTTCTGGACTGACAATATTGCGGCATTTTAAAGGAGAAAGGGACCTCAGCTTTGAAATGGTCAATTAGAGTGAGAGATGACAAAGATACGGAGGGTTGTGTTGATAAGACAAATAGAAACATTCTGTTGTTCTGTGCAATGTCATTGTCAAAAATATTAGCATGAAGATAATCTAGGATTCAATAGTTTTTTTTGTAAAATATCCTGATGCCAAATTGACCAAAGAATTTAGTAGGAAACAAAGATTTGGTGTCAAATGGCACTTTTTTATCCAAACATAGAGAAGAACTTAACTAATTGGAGTGCATCTACGACTTGATCCAGTATTTAACTAACATATGAGACTTGAATGTAAAGTAGTAGCACATATTAGACAGATACTGACAGATCAGTAATTTCTTTGGCATAAAAACCTGATAAAGAAACCATCAACTCATTAAAAAAATGGGAAAACCAACCTCTCCAGTAGAATCGAATCCTCCGAGATACCGTATTATCGACTCCTGCTTCTCAAATGCATCCGCAAAAGTCGCTTCACTGCTTCTGCCAACAATGTATTGCTTGAATGCCCCGACTCTCCTAGCAGTCTTCATCTCATCCGCAAATCCTAGTATCAAAATCCAATAACCAAACAATCACTACTACTTAAAGGGGATCCATCAACTCCCAACCAAATCTAAACTGTAAAACAAACAAGTTCAACCAAACGCCTACAACTAAATGGTTCATAACAAATAGCTTCAGATAGAATCAACTTCATCAATAAGCTAACAAGGCCAAGTACACCTATTGTTACAACATAGATATGCAAATGTGAATGAGATAGCAGCCAAAGTTTCAATCTTTCCTTTAAAATATCAAATGGGTTTATCAAAAGCCAAAGCAATCACTGCAGTTATATACAAAATAGCATAATGTGAATGAAATAGCAGCCAAAATTTCAAAATTTCTATAGAATATCGAATGGGTTTATCAAAATCCAATCACATCATACAAAAAAATGCAAAATTTGAATGAGGTAGCAGCCAAAGTTCCAATCTTTATTCTAAAATCTCATCTGGGTTTATCAAAAGCTTGAGACTTTGAGCACATAAGCAGCTAATCAGCAGAACCCAGAAAACAAAACCAAAGCAGAGTAGCTAAATTCAGAGGGGTTCGTACTGAGCAAAGTGAATGAGTCGGAGCTGCTGAGCTTGGGTTCATCTGAGGAGGTCTTGTTGCCGGTGAAGACGCCCTTGATCTTGTTCACCCATGAGTTGTCCAGCTGCGACGTGGAGAAGATCGAGCGGTGCAGTGATGGAGTGTGGTGACTGTCACTGTGAGAATAGCCAGATAGTGAGGAGAGGAAGTTGGAGGTTCTCTTGTGAAGTGTTGTGCTTAGGATTCTTGAAGAATGCATTGTTGGAGTTTTGTCTTACTCTTGCTCTCAGGAAGAATAGGGTTTTAGTATTTCAGGGTTTTAGTAGAAACTGGAATCCACATACGCCGTCGTTTCACTTTTGTGCCATGGTTATTCTCGTAGTTAAAGTTGACCACTGTTGCATTCTTTTAGCTATGTGGATCAATTGCAATTTTGGTCTAGGCGTTTCTTATGATTCGGCCAATTCACATCACATTAAAGATGAAGAAAGAAGATCCAGTTGCATGTTAGGATCAGAACTTTGTTCTGTCCAGGAGGCACTCTTGTTTTCATGCACTAAATCACCCTAAACTAAAACACCAAATGCAGGGATCAATACACTGTCCATTGCCATCAATTACGAGAATGATTTCCTGCTTAAAACCAAAACTCACTTAGAAATCAGATAATCAAGCTGCTGCAAAGTTGAGCCGAGCTCGAAGTTCGGTCTACGAATGTTACAATCTATGCAGTGTTTGGGAAGAATGAATTGCTTATATAACTCATTGCAAGTGTTATCAGAATCGTACATGTACTTCATTTCCTATTCAAAAATACAAAGCAGGCCACACCCTCCTGCACAAACTGATGATTCATACAAGTAGACTACACCGATCTGGACTCTAAAACCTACACTCATAAATAGGATGTTACGGCTTGATCTTCAAAGAAAGGTGGCCAGAGATGTCAAACCAATACTACAACAGCACTACAGCCACCCCTGCTTCACATCATGCACATAAATTAGGACCCTAAACACAAATGAATAAATGAATGCAAACTCTAAGCCCTTGTCCGCTTAAACTCAAACCAGATCTCATAATGATTAAACAGCAAGCTGTCGTGTGTATGTTTTCCGACATACTCCAGGCCCAGCCTCATAAGCCGTTTTGTACACTCTTCTCCTCCCAATCGTGAGCAGAACTTGATATTATGAGACACAAAGATACGCCCATCAAAAGGTTTCAATTTAGTTGTCAATCTCTCCAACCCAGTCCACACAAGATCACCAGGCATATGAAGAAACACAGCACTAGCATAGATCAAGTCATACACAACATCTGAACCAAATCTAGAGAAGTCCATGTTGTCACCTTTCACAATTAAAGGGCGCTTATGCAGAAGACCTTGGGAAGGAAGCTCATATCTAAAGGCAGCCATTAATGAGAGCTCGTCTCTTTCGAGACAGTGGAAGTGTCCAGGACGAAGATAGCGAATGAAATGCAAACCAACTCGGAGAGTACCACAGCCAATCTCAAGAACCTTTGAATCAGGCTTCAGATGACTCGATTGAGCAAGGAACTCAAAAACATCTCGCCCACCTGCCCAAGGCTCACCATAGTTACTGTGATGCTCCTCAGTAAGGAGCTCACCAGGGCATGGGAGGGCAGTGTGATTACCAGACTCTGGTCCTTCATAGTGAGATATTCCCTTGTACCTGAAACATCACAAAATCTCGATAAAAACTTTGTGCTAAAACTTCCACATTCACAGACAAGTGAGACAACTGAATGCTCATTTCTCGATTCACCAATTCATCACGCATAACTACATCCTCCCAAAAGCAGGAGAGAAGCTACCAACCAACCAAGTCAAGCAAATTTTAAATCACAGTCTATAGCATACATCACAACATATATGCTCTACTCTACTCTGCATTCCAAACTCCACATTATGATACTGGCCACACTTCCACACTTCCACACTAACCGAATTAATGCAAAAGTAAGTACAGTAACATAAACAACAATCCGAACGCAAAAGCAACAGAATTGAATCGAAACAGCACAGAAATCAAAAGACCTGCCACTCATAACTTCGAAATAAAAAAAAGCTCGCAACTTCGAATCAAAGATCATAGAGGATCAGACCTCCAAACAGTAACCTAGTGACAACACTTCTCATTTTCACAATCAAAATTTCACATTTCAATTCTTCACCTCTAAATTTCACATCTTCATATCCAAATTTTCACACTGAAATCACAGAAACAAACACATTCATACACAAATGCAAATCGAATACAGAGAGAGAAGTACATACTGCAAGAGATCCTGGAGCTGCTGAGCCCTAGTCCTAGGGTTAATTCCCTTACGCAACACGTTATCCTTCATATGCAGCCCATTCACTCGGATCTGATCCTTCACCCACTCCACATCCTCCTCTGACGACCGTATCGTCTCGCCGCCGCTCTCCCGCTCCGTCGCCGCCGCTCTCCGGAGCACTAGGAACTCCGGCGACGGCGACGCGGCCACCGCCGCAGGTGCAGAACGAGAACGACGACAGGAGGAGGAAGAAGAACACGGCGGCGAGCGAGGCCGTGAGGACCAGTACGGGGATAGTTACAACTATGCCCTTGGACGGTGAGAGAGCCATGTGAGGTTTGTGGGGTGTGCTTCTCTGTCTGTCTCAGTCCATGACTGGAAATTTGTTAGGTTTTTGATTTGCTGGGATTTTAGGGAAGAAAGGAGTTTGACGACGTCGTTTCACTGGGCATTTATTTTCTATTGTTTTATATTTTATATATTCTGGCGGTGATATTAATGGTGGGAGACTTGTGCTGATGGTGTTGTCGTCTCTATTCGAGAATTGTTGTTTCTGGGGAACGTGCTTGTCGCACGAGACCAGGGAGGCTCTGTGTGAATTGTGATGATCTGGATGCTAATGATGATTACTCTAATTTTGTGTTTTTGTCAGCAAAGTCAAATGTATTGTGAGGCAAAGGGTGGACTTTTTGATACCCAAAAAACGATACATGTTCAAACCACACGGTTTAGATGTGATTCGATTCAGTTGTTTCTTCAAGTTCAGTCGTTCGGTCCGAACTTATAAACATTGACAATGCTATATTTGGGTTATAGATGTGCATGTCTTATGTGGTCGAATTTACATAATAGACACTATCGGGGTTGATCGATGTTAGTAAGCTGAAACCAAGATGATTAGTTTGGTTGTCGGTTATGAGCTTCTGGCCACATAAGTAAACCGAACGTAGCCATTTAATTTTATTATAAAATGTGATTCGATACAATTTTAATTGTTAGATTTATTTGATTTAGGCTCCGATAACATCACAATAGACACACACATACATTGTTGAGTGAAATATTTGATCTTCAAACTTTAACTTCAAGTAGAATCACATTTCTTGAGAAAGAGTCTTGTATGTTGTGTTTCTTGATCGTAAATGAAAGTTGTTGTTAACAAAGTAAAATCAGATCCGTCTGACAAAAGAACAATACAAAATCTAAGGGAATATATAGCTCAAGAGTCTAGATCATGTTCTCTAGTCCACATCACTTGCCTAAATTATCGTGGAGGAAACACTCGAGCGTCGATCACTCAAGAGTGTGACCCATTTCACCATAAATGTAAAGGTTTGAAATCAAGGAGAAGATTAAGAACTGAATCAAATGAGCCAAAGATGATGAAGTGTGTCGCAAGGCTTCAAGCAAAGAAACAATCTATCTTTCTCCACATGTCCGAAAGCAACAAAGTGCCCAATATGGTTTACAAACTTCTGTCAACAATGAGCTACATTGATCAGCAAGCCTAACCGAACAACGTATAAAGGGGTCGTGTATGCAAATATTTAACACACCCCAGCACGCAACAACCTCCCTAATCAGACCACCCTGAGTCATTATCACACAACACTCCCTATAGAATCTAGCACAGAAAACCTTATGCGAATCAACCCGAAAACATGCACACCAGTATTATTCATACTATACTGCAACCATTAGCAAACAATCCAGCTCTTTCTGACACTTAGATAGTCGTACTTGGGTAGTTAGATTAGATCAGACATCCTTCTTCTATGACGATTAAGCAAAACTTTCAAATTTGGATCCAATGAAGTGACCATCTTGTTTCGCGGCAGCGAGGCTGCTGTCTTGGACAGCTCTAAGACATGGCACCTGGGACTCTCTGCAGAGACAGTATCTGTTTCCAGTGAGTATCTGGACTTTCTGTTTGAGTTTTGCAAGATGGTTCTGAAACGAGCATCCGAGGAGTAACTCATTGATTGTGAAGCTGAGAATTGGATTGAGCTTTTGGTGACATATGATCTCAAGCTTCTTGCTTTGCCAACAATTTGTCTTTCTGCAGCAGTTTGTCTATGTCGACTGGCTGCAGTGGAAGTCATGAACCGAGGCAAAGAATTAGCAGCAGTTCCTCTACTTGCTTTCTCACGCTTTCTAGGTGTTTCTATGACTTCCTTCACAACTTCTTTGGGACTAATGGGGACCTCCTCAACTTCAGAAGGTCCATAACTGGTTGAGAAGTGCTTAATATTTACATGTAACAGTAACTCAGCCTTCTGTATTTGATTTTTAACTTTCTGACATTCTTCTTCGGCTTTTCTCATATCATTTTCAAGCTCCTTGGTCCTTTTCTCCTTTTGCTTCTTCAGGTCCTACAGTAATAGCAAACACTTAGCACAATTCACAACTGGGAAAACCAACAATAATCAAGAAACTATAGACAAGTACCTCTGATATTTCCCTGTTATTCTCTATAGCCCTTGCCCTCTTCGCAAAGCTCAAAGAACAGATTGTCTCAGCAACATCTTGTTCGCATGGGCTGACATGAACAAGCATCAAAACTTTCGAACCATGACCTGATTAAAATATTTGGAGTACCAATTAAATGTTAAGCTGTTTCAAATTATGAAGAAAGTGTAGATAATCATGTTACTATTAGATCACTCTCTGTCAACAAGATAACAAATTTAATAGTCATTCGCATATGCATAACTTCAGATAATCTGATGCCTTAAGAAATTCAGCTCCATGAAAGTTCAAAGACTGAAAATTTACCCAAGGAATCTTTAAGGATCTGTGTGAGTTTGCTATTCCTGCAATAAAGAAATATTACAAAAAAAAATGTCTATCAGATTTATACTGAATCAGATTCTAACTAATCGAAACATATTCTAACAATCTAACTAAATGAATCAGATTATAACTGATAGAGTCCAGTGGAAGTTAGAACCAACAACACATACAAGTTCACAGATCACTCACCAAAGAAAAAGTAAAAGGGAAGGCATTTAAAGCTGACAAGGAATCATATTCATGCCAACTAACTTACCTGTAAGGCACATGGCCTCTTTTCCTTCTTAGAGCAGCAATAACATCCCCCAAAGATGAGAGAGAAAGATTTATGGCCCTTCCCTCATCAAGTGTTAGTCCAGTTGCTCCTGTTTTAAGCAATCTTTCGCTTCCACCAAGATCAACCAACCACAGTTTGCTCACTTCCCTTTTGGCTTTCAAAGCATCTCCATGTCGGAATATGGTTATCCTTGTTAAGCTAGATATATGAAGCTAAAAAGATAAAGTAATTATCAACCAAAACTAATCAAATGTAACATTGTGAGAAATCTAACTAGACCTGTAACCCACCAGTGAGACCTGCTAGACGCCTCATTCACATTAGTCCAAGCAGTACATCTAACTCGCTTCCCCCGATTATACCACCATCTAGCTTTAGCAAAATCAAGAACCGGCACTTCTGTAAGACCCTCGATTTCTATAAATCCCTTGGTGTCTGTTTGAATACTGAGATTGCTGAAGTAAAGTAGGCCAACCCACAGTAAGCAAATTAAGTAGTAAAGGCCTAAAGCCAAAGTAAACAAGATGGTAATTATGCAAGGCACTAAACAAAGAAGTAATTACCATCTTGTTACAGCTTCATGTGGCCTAGTGGCTGCTTTTGGGGATATAAGATCCCTAAGATTGCCCATGTAAACTTCCAACATGCTCATCGAAAACGATAAAGAAGATGAGCTATCCAATGAGGTTTGACTAAAGATCTCTCTTAGAGCTCTAGGAATGATTCCTGTCTCCTCATTTGTGCCATCCTGTACATGCATTTTAGTTCATCATTCACAGAATTTTCTTCCATGTTAGAAATCAACAACATAGATGCAGCATTGAGTTTCTTACTAACCATGGTAAATGTCTTGCCAGTGCCAGTTTGACCATGAGCAAAAACACACACATTGTGACCATCAAGTGCCGATCTGATAATTGGTTCCACCTCAGCAAATACATCTTCTGCAGAAAACATTGAATCAATAATAGATTGACTCTTACAACAACTGAAACAATCAATTAACAATCAAACGTGCAAAACACACATCCTCTCATTTGACACTAACCTTGGCTTGTTTCTTGGGGAAAAACCTTGTCAAACTCAAATTCTTTTCTTGCACCAGAAGACTTGACCACAATCTTCTCTGATCCAGCTGAAATGGGTTCGCGGATTCTTCTCTTGTTGATCACTAGGAATGGTCTAACTCGACAAAAGACTCGAATACTGCCTGAACATCCATTTCACTAACTACATTATATACAAAAATACCAAACCACTTCCACATCAAAATCAACAATTTAGGCAAATGTGGTATGTCACCCTCTTTACCTTTGACGTCTATGATCTTATTCAAAGCTTCTCTCCTCTTCTCATCCCATAGTTTCTGCTTCAGCTTCTTCTGTGCAATTTCTCCTAAACAACCAATCCAAAAAGTCAATACTTCCATCTTATCAAAAATGTCAAACTACCATGCCATTTGTTCAGTCTTTAACATATGTAAATTTTAAAGCTTTACCTTCAAGATTGCACACTGTCTGCTGAAGCTGATTCTTTTCATGCTCCGGGACGACATTGACATCATTGGAATAAGAAACAGCCGGCAACCCATCAATGGAATCCGGGTTTGGTTCCATGGGAGGTGATCCTAAGCACCCATTGTTGAAATGAACTGAGATCTGTTCATTTTCAGTAGAAATGAACATTTCTCAGAGAAAGATGCAAACAAGAATATGAGAGAAGTGGGGAGAGAGAGAGAGAGAGGGAGGGAGTTTTACTATTCAAGAAACAGAACCAAAAAGCAGAGAAGACCCGGAAATTTATGTACCTATTATTCAGCAGGACCCAGTAATTTTCTGAAAAAGCTTAAAAGTTACCCAAAAAGCTTGATGATCCTAAAAACCCTCTCACAGCATCTCAGTAACTGAAAAACCCAACAGGTTCAAACTGCAACAAGTCAGAAACTGGGCACAGAATTAGAAAGGATCCTATGCAAATATAAAAACTCCAAGTGGGTTTGAGTTGCTTGCAACGATTAAACTCTCTGCTGAGAATTACTATGGTGAATAAAAAAAACATGAAGGTGTTGAAGATTCTGTTTTGGGTGGTCAAGATCTAGAACTCTCTCTGGTGTAAATTACTAAAGTAGTAGTTTCTGTATGAGACAGAGGAGCGTGAGGAGCGGAGGGGCAAGACTCGAGAGGGATATAAAGGGAATAAAATGTAGTTGCTTCTTCAAACTATAAAGCTTAAACTCCTCTCAACTCCTCGACCCATAAAATTGCCAGGGTTTGTTACCAACAAAGATAGCAAATGTTTGGGACAAGGCTTTGCCTCTCAAATCCGCTCAATATGATCAACAAGAGATTTGTTGTTCTCGTCAATCTCGTGTATCATATCTAGAAGAGGGTATAGATATTGGTTATAAACAGTGTTTTTTTTTTTTTTAAAAGATCATCCATCAATGAAACTCAACAAACAGTACAATAATGACTTATTCAGAGGACCGTTAGAAAAAATCATCATGCAGAACAACTATTCTAATACACTCATCACACAAATGTACTAAAACCTCACTCCAAATACATTCACATTCTATGAAGATAAAACAAAAAATAAGAAGATTAAAAACTTCAAAGCGTAATAAACTCAGTAGCGTAACTAGAAATTTTGTTTAGGAGGGTTAAAACTTAATAGTTATTGAGTTGAGGCAAAAAAAAATTGAGGACCTAATTACATACATATAACACTGCTAGAGAGAGATTTGATTTCATCATGCACTCTTAATTTATTACCTTTAAAACCATCAGTCATGACAAATTACCTTATTAGATTTGATCAAATTAGAGAATATTGACTATAATTTCGTCTTTCCTTTGCATTAAATGTATACAAAAACTGGAAACTAAAACTAAAGAGCCAAAAAACTTCAAAGCGTAATAAACTCAGTGGCGTAGTCATAAATTTTGTTTAGAATGATCAAAACTTAATAGTTATTGAGTTGAGGCAAAAAAAATTTGAGGACCTAATTACATACATATGACACTGCTAGAGAGAGATATGATTTCATCAAGCACTCTTAATTTATTACCTTTAAAATCACTGAGTCATGATAAATTACCTTATTAGATTTGATCAAATTAGAGAATATTGACTATGATTTCGTCTTTCTTTTACATTAAATGTATACAAAAACTATAAATGAAAACTAAAGAGCCAAAAAAACATTATTATCATTGATTATAACTTAATTAGAAGGGTCATTATGCTATTATATATAAAAAGTTAAAAAAATCAAACCATTCATATTAAATATGATGAGAAGGGTCAGTTGACCTTTCTCGCCGCCTCTCCCTACGCCTCTGAATAAACTCCCTACGCCTCTGAATAAACTGTAACATCAGAATTCTCATCTTCATGTTGATTTGCTGATCAAAATCAAGCGGGTACTATAGCAGAAGTGGAACTCACCCCTTCTGCTACCTCCCTAGCTAGCCATCTCCACTGCAACAACTTCAGCTGAACAAAACCCGCAGCCAATCTCGAAAGCAAAGACCCAACAGAGAGAAATCCTAGCTGATCCAACCCAGACCCAAACCAACCCAAACCCTAGAGGAGCCAAGAAGGAGACCAAAGTAGTCGCCTTCTTCTCATCTCCACCACTGCCACCGCAACCAAGCCGCGCCGCCGGCGTACCCTCCCCTTGAAATGGAGACCATAAGCCTGCATCCATACCAGCCACCACTGCACCGCCACTCCTCCCTCCAACATCGTAAAGAAGGAGAATATCTAATCCATGGTTGTCAACATCAGCTTGTCCACCGTCGTGTGCCAAAACCCCCACCATCGATCCAAGCCATGGCGAGCCAACATCAGATCTAGGTTTGTTAACCCACCAGTGACACTCACAGAAAGAGGAAAGAGGTCATAGCCTTGGTTTAGGAGATGTCGTCGAGCTAACTCGCTGTCACCACCACAAGTTGAATGAGAGAGAGGAGAAAAGGCTCCCGATGCAATCGAAGGTGCAAAGTCACCATCAATCGAGACTGAGCAGCGCCGAGAAAACTCGCTTGCGAGAAGCAGAGAGGAGAACATGTCACCTAGGGTTGGCAAAAAGGGAGAAAAAATGTCTAATATTTGATATTTTTTTATTTGGATGTTCCAAGTACTGATTGTTGAACATGAGACTTCTTTTGTTGAATGTGAGATTTCTTACAATATTGTTATTTAACTTATCAGAATAATAGCACAAAATCTTACACCTCAGGTTATATACACTCATTCCGGGGAATGCTTCAATAGTTGCTATGTTGTTTCCGGTGTCTTGTACGCGGATATTAACTATAACCATATCACTGCAAAAGTAAATATTAAATGACATTATTAATATTTGATATGTATGCTTAGTTGCAGACAACAACAAGTAAGAATAATGCTAAGTGAATTACATTTTGATGTATGCATAGTTGCAGACACCAAAGGAATAAGAATAAGAACCAAACTTCGGTGACAAGGGTTGGGTGACCACATCCAATGAACATGGGACACATGTCCATTTTAAAAGGCTTGGTTGTAACTTTTTGTTACAATTTAAGGACATAACATAGCATCTGCCACTCTCATACACTGGTGGCAGATCATAACTATACACCAAGTAGTAAGTTCTTGTTTCTAAGAGCATAGTTGGATTAATTACTGCAATTGAGTGTGTGATTTGAAATTTTTTTTAGTCATACATGATTGAAGTTCTAGTAAAACTCACATCCATTCACATTTTCGGGATGATTGATGCTATTGATCAAGAATACGATCACCATGCGAATATGATCCTTTAAGGGAAGGAAATCAAACCAATACTTTATACTCAAGTAAGGAGATCGAGATCATGACTAGCTACCACAAAACTCTGTTAGACACCATTAGCAGTCGTGTGGATTGAGCTATTGGATAGAAGACATTTTCTTCTGATCTTCATCTATTTTGTTGCTTAATTATCTTCACCGGCTTTTCTTACCCTTTCATGGTAGGTTTGGCCATGCATGTACATAGTAAGTACGTAAGTTTGATCAAATTTTGCATAAATGGGGTGCATTTCAGCCACCAATTTTTTTGTATAAATAAATTGTAAAAACTACGTACGTACACTCTAGCTAGGAGATAGGAATGTTTTCATGCCTCGCTATCAATTTGATAACTACATTTTGTAGTTCCAGATTTTTTTTAGGGGCGGAGCAAAGCAATGATTGGCAGGGCTAAGAACCAAGTTTTTTGGATTTTTTTTAAAAAAACTAGGTATATTATGTCACTTTCTTATATATGCATTTTTGTTTAGTTAAACCTACCCGACTTCCCGATCAGTTTTGCATCTCCTCTTTGTTTATACATGATTATGCTTTTATTCTTCAGTTTCTCAGTTCATCTTCCGCTATTCCTTCTAGTTTTCTAGTATTCTCCTTCTTAAATCTCAAAAAATACAAATTTTTGTTGGGTTTTTAATTTTGTCTATAATTTTCAGAATTTTCTTCTACTTTCATTGATATCTATTTTGTTTTGAAGACTTATTAACGTCTATTTGAGCTCTTACATTTTGCATGATTATATCTGAATTTTTTTGGCCTTCGACCAAATTTGAAGCCCACCCAATATCGAGATTTTAGATCAGTCACTTATTTTCTGTACATATAGGGGAGCCCTAGCCTTCAAATTAAGACATCCATATTACACGTATATCGATCATCAGCAGCAAGTAAACAACTTAACAGATGGATAAGAAAGAGTAGCATATATAGGTTCATTCATATCAGAATGAACAAGGCTTAATTATCTATGATCCCATATATTTGGCATCTTGCATCTATGAAGCTCGCAATTCATAAACACAAATCAATGAGCTTCTTAGACGTCGCTATCACGTTGCTCATGGCCTTACTGTATGAAGAGTACAATATGCAATACTCCACAGCCTTTCTTACTATCGCTAGTCCCTCCAAAGGACCAATAGCAACAACAAAGCCATCAGAAACAAAGCCCTTGCCAGCAAACCCATCGGCAACAAAGATACGGCACGAAGTCTGCCCTTCCAGTTCCTTGAAGCAACTCTTGTCGACTTCACTAAGACCGGTGTTGATGATTTCACACTCGCAATGGGGTACTTTTATTATGTTTATTGCTGAAGAAGCAGGAACATTTTGTAAGGAAACTAATCTTCCATATCTCTCAGTATTACAGCTGTATATTCCCTTTCCTTTCTTGTAATCCTAGATCGTAGCAAATTCCTGACTTGTAGGAAGAAATCTCCCTGTATAAAGATATGATTGAATAACAGTAATACATACAATTCCATTCTATCCTCTTTTCATGGTATCAAGAGCAGAGTACGATCCTAATCCATAGTTGTTCCCATCCTTCTCAATCACCATGTCTGACACCAATATCCCTGTCCCTCCACCGAACTCAAGCGGTGATGATGATATCCCTCCATCAAAACCAAACAGTTCCAGTTCATCTGCCGATCCCTTCAAGGCAGAACCTTCAAATCCTTATTTCATTCATCATTCGGATCATCCCGGATTGGTCCTCGTTTCCAAACTCCTAAATGGAGATAATTTTTCTGGTTGGAAAAGGGCTATGGTCAGAGCCTTAAACTCCAAAAACAAGCTCGGATTCGTCAATGGTTCCATCAAAATTCCCTCAGCAGAAACCGATCCTGAAGGCTATGCGGCTTGGTCACGATGTAACGATATGGTCCACTCCTGGATCGTCAATTCTTGTGATCCAGAAATTGCTGACAGTGTGAATTATTATCCTAATGCTCACGAGGTTTGGGAGGATCTACATGAGCGTTTCTCTCAATCAAATGCGACTCGTATCTTCGAAATTCAACGAGATATTGCTTCTCTCAGGCAAGAACAACTCCCTGTTTCTACCTTCTATACAAAGTTGAAAAATTTATGGGATGAATTGGCCACATATTCAGATCCGATAAATGGAGGACAATCAGATCAACAAAAACTGATGCAATTTCTCATGGGTCTGAATGAGAGTTACGGTGCAATTCGTGGGCAAATCCTTCTTATGAATCCTCTTCCCACAGTTCGTCAAGCTTATGCCGCTGTCTCTCAAGAAGAAAAGCAACGCCTCCTCAGCGCCTCACAACTCACAGCTGATTCTAGCTCTAGTGTAGCCATGGCGGTAAGAAACAGTAGCAGACCTCATCAAAACTTGGCTAGAGGAGGAAGCCATCAAAACTTGGCTAGAGGAGGAAGATTTGAGCGATCTGACCGCTCTTTTTCTCACCACAGTCGCCCAGAAAGCCATTCTTTTGCGTCACAAGAAGGACGTGGTCGAGGCAGAGGACGAGGCAGGCCTCAGTGTGATTATTGTGGAGATATGGGCCACTGGGTCCAAACCTGTTATAAACTGATTGGTTATCCACCAGGCCATCCCAAAGCAAAACCGAATTCTGGTCCAAATTCAAACAGTTTTAAAGGTACTCCTTTGGCTAATCAAGTTTCTGAAGTCCCAAGCCAAGATGAGGAGGGCCCTTTGGTTACGTTGTCGGAAACTCAACTAAAGCAGTTTTTGTCCATTCTCAACCGTAAAAATGATGCTTCTGGTTCCCAAGCTAATGCGGTGACAAAACCAGGTTTGTCTAAAGTCGCTTCCCGCAATTGGATTATTGATAGCGGGGCGACTGATCATATTACTTCATCCATTCAATTGCTACATGAGAATAAAAATTGCTCGTTACCACAAGTATTATTGCCTAGTGGAGAAAAAGTAAACATTGCTGCGACAGGATCTTTACCTCTAAATTCCACTTATTATCTGCATGATGTGCTATCTGTGCCTCATTTTAAAGTTGATTTGCTATCAGTCAGTCGCCTAACGAAAGGTCTGAATTGTTCAGTGACTTTTTTTCCCTATTGGTGTATTTTGCAGGATCTGGCTACGAGGAGGCCGATTGGTTTGGGTAAACAACGTGATGGACTTTATTATCTGGCGGCGTTAGCGACGAAGAAACCTCATAGAACACCTTCCTCCACCTAACCGGCATGCAACTTCACCACCTCATCCACCGCCCTTTGGCATAGTCGCTTAGGCCATGTTTCATCCTCCTGTTTAAGTTTCATTGCCAAGCACTTTTTAAATTTTTCAGTTCAGTCTAATAATGCTTGTCCTATATGCCCTTTGGCTAAGCAGAGTCGTTTGCCTTTTGGTGTCAGTACTATTTCTTCTACAAGACCTTTTGAGATTATTCATTGTGATATTTGGGGTCGTTATCGATATTCCTCTCTTTCTGGTGCGCATTATTTTCTCACTATTGTTGATGACTATACACGTTTCACTTGGATATTTTTGATGCGACATAAAAATGAAGCACAACCACTTCTAAAACGCTTCTTTAGCTACGCTCTCACTCAATTTGATTATCGCATCAAAACTTTTCGCAGTGATAATGGCGGTGAATTTATCTCACTTCGTTCTTTTTTCCATAAAAATGGTGTTGTTTTTCAGCATTCTTGTGTTTACACTCCCCAACAAAATGGGGTTGTGGAACGTAAACATCGTCACATTATCCAAGTGGCTCGTGCTTTAAGATTTCAAGCTCACCTCCCCACTCAATTTTGGGGGGAGTGTGCTCTTACTGCTGTTCACATCATCAATCGTCTACCTTCCCCAGTTCTTTCTTTCAAAACTCCATTCGAACTTCTTTATTCCAAACCGCCTTCTTTCTCTCATCTCCGTGTGTTTGGATGTCTAACTTATGCCACCAATGTTCATCCTTCTCACAAATTCGATCAACGTGCCATCCGTTCCATTTTTCTTGGTTATCCCGTCGGTCAAAAAGCTTTTAAGTTATATGATTTGTCAACAAAAAAGATTTTTACTAGTAGGGATGTCCAATTTCATGAAAATATCTTTCCATATGCTTCTTCCCAATCCGTCTCCACTCCTCCATCGGCCCACTCTTCAGGCCCACTTCCCTCTCTCCATCCCTCCTCTTTTGATTCCGTTTTGGACTCTTATCCCTTTTCATCTTCTCCTCTTTCACAAACCCCAAATCCCGATCTGCCACCTTCTTCTCCCTCTACATCTACGCCACCACCTCCTTCTCTCCCTGCCACGCCTCGTCCTCCTCCTCTCCGCACCTATTCCCGTCGTCCCCTCACCTCGGCACCACCACCAGCAGCCACTACTTCTCCATCTGCCCCGGATTCTCTCCTCCCTTTCGATTCCCCGGCCGGACCTGCCTCACCGGCGCCGGCGTCCTCCTCGGACTTGCTTCCCCCATCACCACCCTCCGTTGAACCCGCACCCTTCATTTCCAACCCAGAACCCGAACCCGAACCCGACCCTCCTGTTCTTCGTCGTTCCAGTCGCCAGACCGCTCCGCCGGCCAAATTGAATGATTACGTTTGTTCTGCTGTTTTCTCCGACCAATCGCCCTCTGTCACGCCAGGTCCGACCAAAGGTACGCGCTATCCATTGGCCAATTATGTCTCTTATCACAGATACAAGCCTGCGTATCGCTCTTTCATTGCTCAAGTTAGTGCTGTCACTGAACCCAACTCTTATTCGGAAGCTGCTGCTATTCCAGAATGGCGAGATGCAATGCAATCGGAGTTGGCGGCGCTCCAAGCCAATGGTACTTGGACTCTTACCACTCTCCCTCCTGGCAAGATACCAATTGGTTGTCGATGGGTCTATAAAGTCAAGCATAAGTCTGATGGCTCTATTGAACGGTATAAAGCGCGGTTGGTGGCCAAGGGCTTCACCCAATTGGAAGGTGTCGACTATCAAGACACCTTCTCCCCTACTGCCAAAATCATTTCGGTCCGTTGCTTGCTTGCTTTAGCTGCTGCTCGTGGCTGGTCTCTTCACCAGTTAGATGTCAACAATGCTTTCCTCCATGGCGACCTCGAGGAAGAAATTTATATGTCTCCGCCGCCGGGTCTTCGGAGACAGGGGGAGGAGCACTTGGTTTGCCGTTTACATAAGTCCCTGTACGGGTTGAAACAAGCTTCGCGTCAGTGGTTTTCTAAATTTTCAGAAGCTATCCGTTCAGCTGGTTTTGTCCAATCCCGAGCTGATTACTCTCTCTTCACCAAAAAACAAGGCAAGTCTTTTACTGCTCTGTTAATCTATGTTGATGATATACTGATTACCGGCAATGATCCTGTTAGTATTGTTGAGCTTAAGAAGTTTTTACATAGCAGTTTTCGCCTTAAAGATCTTGGGGATTTGAAATACTTTTTGGGAATTGAAATTTCTGCTTCAAGAAATGGAATTTTTATCTCTCAGCGTAAGTATGCATTAGAAATAATCAAAGATGCGGGGTTGTTGGGCGCAGCCCCTGTTGATACCCCAATGGAGAGAAACATGAAGTTGACGGACAATAGTGATTTACTCAAGGATCCAGGTCGTTATAGGAGATTAGTTGGGAGGTTAATATATTTGACTGTTTCAAGGCCTGATATCACATATTCTGTACATGTCTTGAGTAGATTCATGCATCAACCTCGAAAGCTTCATATGGAAGCGGCCCTTCGAGTTGTCCGATATTTAAAGGGTGCACCTGGTCAAGGTCTATTTTTCTCATCATCCAGCGACTTCAGGTTGAGAGCGTATTGTGATTCTGACTGGGCAGGATGTCCACTTACTAGGAGGTCCACTACAGGTTATTGTGTCTTTCTTGGACCTTCATTGATTTCTTGGAGGTCGAAACGACAGAAAACAGTTTCACTCTCATCTGCTGAGGCTGAATATCGTGCAATGACAGGAGCCTGTTGTGAGTTGACATGGCTTCGATGTTTGTTGAAAGACTTGGGACTTCCACATCATGAATCTGCCTTATTGTATTGTGACAACAAGGCTGCCTTACATATTGCAGCCAACCCAGTTTTCCATGAGAGAACCAGACACATCGAGATGGATTGCCATTACATTAGAGATAAAATTCAAGATGGTTCTGTGACTACAAGATATGTGAACTCTGCGCATCAATTAGCAGATGTCTTGACAAAGCCCTTGGGAAAAGAAATCTTCATTCCTATGGTTCGCAAGTTAGGAGTGCAGGATATCCACTCTCTAACTTGAGGGGGAGTGTAAGGAAACTAATCTTCCATATCTCTCAGTATTACAGCTGTATATTCCCTTTCCTTTCTTGTAATCCTAGATCGTAGCAAATTCCTGACTTGTAGGAAGAAATCTCCCTGTATAAAGATATGATTGAATAACAGTAATACATACAATTCCATTCTATCCTCTTTTCACATTTCGAGACAAAACTTGGAGAAGCAGCCTCGCCTTGCGCGCAATATATGGTTCGCCGGTTCTGGTTGTCGAGAACGTCATGCATCTGTTATGCAAATCCAACTTGCAGTTGATATCATGCTCCCCTAAAGCAGATTCCACAATCGACCAATCTCTAATCAAATTTGATTATATTATGACAGGAAAGCTCAATCTGAACGAAATAGATGACTTGCTGGGTTCCGTCTACTGGCAACTGCTCTGTAGATGATGAGCTTAGGAGAGGAGGACATGGAGTTGATTGTGGGATAGAGGAGTCGATGACCGCCATTGGTTGATTATGGAAGATCGAATTAATACTTGGGTAATCTCTTGTTTGATTCTAAGAGGGTGTGATGAGAGCGGCAAAATAATGCATGCTTTGATTGAGCAATTGATCATCATTTTACGTATAGGAGGAAAGAGTTCAATTATGTTAATTGTTCATTGCATGCATCGTACGTTTACTTGTATGTAAATGTAATTTTGGAGAGTATTTTTAGTACACGGCGTGTATCTTCACATACATACATGGATCGTCAGGATTAGAAGAAATAATATAGAAACATGGTGGTCAAACATATGAATTGTTATGAACGGTTAAGATTGTGTCGTGTAAATATACGTCGTCCATACAAGAATTTCCAGTAATTTTGTGGACAAGTTTCTAATCAAAAGTTTGAAACTAAGCGCATGCATAGCATATGGATGAATGTTTAATTATTGTCGGTGGATTATTACGTATAGCTTCTGCCACTCATACTGGTGGCAGAACAAAACTATATACTACGAGCATAAGGAAATTAAATCATACTTAACGCTCACTTAAAGGACTCAATACTTCATTAAACATTTAAGATGAACATAAAATGAAACTAAAACTTATCACTGTCACGATCATGAGGACAACAACGTAAAGATCATCTAATACAAACCCACCATGTATGAACCAGTTAGCGCGTTATATATATATATATATATATATATATATATATATATATATATATATATATATATGTTCCAAAGCTGATCTACCGAACAAAATCATAAACCATCAAAGAATGACATTGATCAACAAACACTAGCTACAACCGAATCAATATATAGTACAATCTGCCCTTAACAACCAAGGGTACCAAGCCATATATCTAAGCACAAAACTTATTATCTAACCCATATGCACGGCACCACGAGCCTAAAAGCGAGATCATGTAACTAGCTAACAACAACCATACACTTGAAATATTGAAATATGTTCTTCATATTCAGGGGCGGAGCTATGTTTAGGCTAGAAGGGGTCCGGATCCTGCCGGCATTTGTCAATCTACCTATAATTACTACATGTACTAGTGCGAATGATCAAATCTTGTGTTAATTGAATCATTTGAACCCCTAATCAGTGAAGACAACAATTAAACATATGAATTAGAACTAATAGCACTTAATGGATAATAACTACACCCAACTTATAGAAAGAAATGCATAAATGTTACTTGGATTAGAATATTTTAT
Source organism: Fragaria x ananassa (assembly GCA_034370585.1). Taxonomy (NCBI): domain Eukaryota; kingdom Viridiplantae; phylum Streptophyta; class Magnoliopsida; order Rosales; family Rosaceae; genus Fragaria; species Fragaria x ananassa. The sequence goes on from CP139753.1 coordinate 2,015,287, forward strand.
AAATATTATCATTGATATCTAGTCTATTTAATTGTTTTATCTTATACAAAATCAATTGGACATGCTAAAAGTATGTGATACATGCTTAAGAATATACATTATATATAAAATCATAAGTAGGAGTTATATCATCTTTACTCTCTCGTTTTATTTTTTATGTTTGGACTCCATTAAGATCTAAATCTTGGCTCCGTCACTGTTCATATTATATGATGAATACAATTTCATTTGTATAAGAATCATTTATTATTCAGAGAATACACACATCACTTCCTTTGTTTGATGTCTCTTTTTTTAAATTTTTTTAATCGATATTACACAGTGTATTTAAAGAAAATTCTAATATACAAATTCGTATAGTATAGACAATCCCTGTAATATGGGTCGGAAATTAAAATAAAAAAGAATAGAAAACTTCCAGCCAATGGAAACCCTCCATCTGTCCGTGGGCCTCAAACAACGAATCAAATTGCCAGCTAAACGAGAGTCGGAGCAACGCGTCTCCCTTCCGCGAGTATAGCTCAAATTTTCAGTCCACTCTCCCACCGTAGTATATACGAAAAGACAATACTACCCTCGACCAAAAACCCCAAAGAAACCGAGTCAAAGCCAACCCAGCCACAACAAAATCGAAACCCACACCCAAAAATTTCCACTCTTCAAAACAACTCAGACGAGCAGAAGACGAAGAAGAACGAAGCGAAGCAGCTTCGGAATTCCTCGCTGGATTGATAAGGTTGGTGATTCGATTCCATTTTTTCTTTCCGATAATTCCAAGGCTGTTGGTTCTTTAATTTTCAATTTTCGCTAAATAAAAACAAAGTGATAATCGGATTTTGATTTTGACGAATTAGAAGAGCTGGAGTGATCTGATTAGGCTATAGATGAAATGATCAATGAGGATTTTCTTCTCCTGTTTAATCTCGATGAGGTTTTTCGGAGCTCGGAATCTTTCACTGAGGTGTTGAATTTGATTTTGGATTTTAGGTGTTGCAAAAATTTGTGAGGATAGATTGATGCGCTGCGTAGAGCTGTTGAGAATAAGAGCTAGTTTTTGAGGCTAATCGGAACTGTTTTCGGTGTGTTAGTAATGGCACACAGAAGTGCCATTTTTGTATGATTAGGTATTGTTTTGGGCTTTTGGCTGATAAGTAAGCAGTAAACAGAGTACGCAAGAGGTCGAATTGCGGTATAGTATTTTTTAGTAGCTTTTCGACTGATCAAGAAGAGAGAAAATGAAAAGAGGGAGATAAACACTGGGAGCTTTCACTATAGGGGTTATTTGTACTCACTGGTGTGCTTAAGTTTAAGCATCCTTTTTATGTGCTGCTTTTCAACAATAACCGGTCCAAGTCTTTTAAGTGTTTAAGTCGTTGGTTGGTTCGGTTGTAGCTATGTGAAGGGGGTTTTGAGCTGGTAGTAATTGATACTCCTTAATATGTAGAGAAAGCGAATCTGTTTTCATCAAATCTTGTTTTCTCCCCTTTAGATTTCTCGATTGATCATTAACTTTTATTGCTTTCTGTTATAGTTTTTTCTGCAATGCACCGAGTGGGTAGTGCTGGGAACACATCCAATTCTACTCGCCCTCGTAAAGAGAAGAGATTAACTTATGTGTTGAGTGATGCTGATGACAAAAAGGTGAGTTATTTTGCATCTCTATCCTTCTTGTTTTTGAAGTATCTGTCTTTGAATCAGTAATTTATTTGTTTGAAATATAAGTCCACCAATCATAGTTTACGGGTCTTGTTGTAGTACATGTTTATTTTTTATTTAATATCAAGATATTTTTCTCTGTATAGTTTAGCATGGTACTGGTGCTAAGTCATTAATACTTGTAATACACTATTGAATGGTTTCTCTGTTTGCAGCATTGCGCAGGCATAAATTGTTTGGCTGTATTGAAGGCATCAGAGTCTGGGTCTGATTACCTATTTACTGGAAGCCGCGATGGAACACTAAAAAGATGGGCTGTGGCAGAAGATGCTGCTACCTGCTCAGCAACCTTCGAGTCTCATGTGGATTGGGTATTCATCTTCCTTCCAATGTTTAAATCTAGTATTTGACATGACTTGCAATATGATGTGGAGGGCTTAAATGTTGATAATATTATTTCCCACGGGAATTCTGGTTTGGTCCTCAAGTTTCCTTCTATTTTCTACCAGTCTCATTTCAAGGTAGACAGGGAGTCAATTTTTCGACTGGAATTCGTAGTCCATTCCAATGAGCCTAGTAAATTGTAGAAGGCAGAATGAAAAAAGAAGAATGAATTTGGAGTTATTTACAATCTTGTAGACTTCTTTTTAGCAACATTTTATCATATTCTATAGCTCCCCATAAACAGTTTCTTTTCACTGAACATTTAGTATTTGTATGAAAAACTGATTTGAGTTTATGTAATTCACTGCATGCATAAGTTATGAACTTGTATTTAGAGAGTGCTTCTGTTGTGCAGGTTAATGATGCTGTTCTTGCAGGGGATAATACACTTGTTTCCTGTTCTTCAGATACCACCCTCAAGGTTTGTTAGCCTTAACATTTGTTGTTGGTTTTGTAACATATACATTCCTTTTGGGCTGTTCCTGATTCGTTATTTATTGTATCTTCTTTGTCATTGAATTGGACCAGACGTGGGATTGCTTGTCAGATGGAACTTGTACCAGAACTCTTCGTCAGCATTCTGACTACGTCACTTGTCTTGCTGCCGCAGATAAAAATGTAATTTTCTCGTCAAATTTCTGATCAAGTATTAAAACTGTATGAAGGAAAGGTTCTTGTCGGTGCATTCCTGCTGTGTAATTAGTTTTAATTCAATTTTGGTAGCATTCTCAAAGGCATAAAATATCTATATAATGAGTTTAATATTTGATCCTTCCATAGTAATATCCGTAAACGACCCTTGCTTTCTGCTCATGTTTAATAGAATAAGTTGCTATTAGTGTTTTCCTAGGCTGTTGCCTTTGCAGGTTCCCCAGACAAAGAAATAGGTGTTCTTAAATGTTTGGAGTCATATTAAGAGCAATTCTATACATTCGCTTTTTTTCTTGGTGATGGATATTTGAGGATGTAGAAATTGGCATTGTGCAGTCTTTGCGGTTATTTCTTTGCTTTAGATAAAAGTAAACTACACTAATTTTTGAAGATAAAGAGGGGGGGGGGGGGGGGAGGTAGATTTTTGTTGAAAGGGATGCTTATAGGGACATACACGCTAGACCAACATTATGTCTGTCTTTATTTGTATCCTTTCCTTTTTTATACAAGTCATAAATTTCTATTGAATAAGAAAGTTTCTGATCCTTTTATAGTGTCATGCATTTTAGAGCAATATTGTTGCCTCTGGTGGACTTGGAGGGGAGGTATTCATTTGGGATCTTGAAGCAGCCCTTACTCCGGTCTCGAAGTCAGGTGATTCTATGGAAGATGATAGTTCAAATGGCACCAATGAGTCTGGAAATGCACAACCGACTACAAGTTTACGTACTATCAGCTCTAGCAACAGCATTTCTATGCACACAACTCCAGCACATGGATATGTTCCAATCTCTGCCAAGGGCCATAAGGAATCAGTTTATGCATTGGCAATGAATGATAGTGGATCACTTCTTGTCTCTGGTGGAACAGAGAAGGTAACAGTTTGATGTTCATGCTTGGTTTTATGTTGACTCTGTTATGTTTCTTGTGGTCATAACCAAACATCTCTTGAAAAAGCTCTGAATTGTTTATAATAACTATTATCTTCTTTAAGTGGCCGAAGATAATGCAATAGTGGTAATAACTATAAATTATATCCTGATTCCCTCTAGGTCGTGCGTGTTTGGGACCCAAGAAGTGGCTCAAAGACTATGAAACTAAGAGGGCATACCGATAATATCCGGGCTCTGCTTCTTGATTCTACTGGCAGGTTGGTTGGATTACTTATTCATAGGCTACCTTGATCGAATGCTTTAAATGATTTTTAAGTGTAGATGACTTGTAATTTAATTAAATGTAATCAAGCTTCATTAGTTTGATTGCATTAGACTTGCATATGACTTTAATGTTTTCCACTATTTTTTCGTAAATGTCTAACATCGATGATACTGAACAATACTTCTTGCATTGAGTTAGACCATGATCTGAGATTAGAATGATTTATTCTTCCATCTGATCTATTCTATGTAGTGCTTTCATGCAAATTTGTTTTGTTGTCAGTCCATTGACATTGACCAATTTCTCTTTGAACTCTCATTTTTGCAGGTTTTGCTTATCAGGATCTTCTGATTCAATGATTAGGTTGATAACTCACATATCTCCTCTTTACCATGCAAACAAATAGCATCCAAATGCAAGATGAATAATATTTACTTATGCCATAAGTAGTTGGTAGTTTGGTACTCATTCCATTTTCTACTTAAATGTCTTTTTTTTTTGTAGACTATGGGATCTTGGTCAGCAAAGATGCGTACATTCTTATGCGGTGCACACAGACTCTGTTTGGGCACTTGCCAGTACGCCAACGTTTAGTCATGTATATAGTGGTGGGAGAGACCTTTCTGTGAGTACAGTTCCTCCTTACTACTTGACTTCCTCTAGACATCCTTTGACTTTGACTGTTTGGCTTTGTTGCTCATCATTAATGCTCAATTCTGTTTATATTCTCAGTTGTACCTGACAGACTTGGCCACAAGAGAGAGTCTTTTGCTTTGCACAGGAGAACACCCCATTCTGCAGTTGGCTTTAGATGATGATAGCATATGGGTTGCAACAACAGATTCTTCAGTTAATAGATGGCCTGCTGAGGGGCGCAATCCTCAGAAAATTATCCAAAGAGGCGGTGCTTTCTTGGCCGGAAATTTGTCATTTTCAAGAGCAAGGGTGTCCTTAGAAGGATCTACCCTAGTAAGTGCAAACTCGTTGACTGTTTCATGATATTTCTTTCTCAGTTCCTTTTGGGTATTGAACTTACTGCAGCTTGGTCATTGTTGTCCAGGTCCCTGTTTATAAAGAGCCAGTCTTTACAATTCCTGGAACTCCAGGAATAGTTCAACATGAAATATTAAATAATAGACGTCATGTCTTGACAAAGGTAATGAGGATGACTTTTGCATATGTTATTTTGACTAGTTTAGAGTTAACTTCCGTCCTCTTGTTTTGTTTATATGCAATCTCATATACCAATGTAACTTTTTTAGGATACTGCTTCCTCGGTGAAGCTGTGGGAGATTACTAGAGGTGTTGTTATTGAGGATTTCGGAAAGGTAATTTATATATATATATATATATATATTTATATAGATAGTATTCTTTTCCTATCTACCCTAATACAATGCTTCCTCTGGAAGGATTCCTGACAGTGTTTCTTTTCTATATAAATATATAATATTAAAACTTCAATTTTTAGGTACATCATAAGCATTTATCCTTTTAATGTGTATCATGCAGGTGTCGTTTGAGGAGAAAAAGGAAGAGCTTTTTGAGACTGTATGCTTCCTATTCTACTGTGATTCCAGCTTAATAAATCTGATAGATTTTATTCTGAGTTACTGATGCTTACTGCTTTACTGCTTCAGGTAAGCATTCCTGCATGGTTCACTGTGGATACCAGGCTTGGAAGTTTATCTGTACATATGGATACCCCACAATGCTTTTCAGCAGAGATGTACTCTGCAGATCTTAATATTGTAGGAAAGCCTGAAGATGACAAGGTAGATATCATCTTTTGACCTCATCTTTTCTTTGTTTGTTCTTCCCCCTCTTTCAGTGGGTTCTGGAAATTGTCTTATTGTTTATGTTATATTGGTTAACTAAGAATGTACTCAAAAGTGCGAGGATGCACAACCTTTACACTGCAAGTATACCTAGCAGGTAAAAAATGAAAAAGAACGGTGTTCTTTGTGTGATATAAAAAGTTCTCTCAAAAGGCTAGCCTTGATTACACAACAGTTTTCTTCTCTCCTTCAGAAGCTTAGGTCGTGTACTATCACTTTCCAACCAGAGACATAAACGACCCTCTCTCTCTCACACACACATACACACATTGTAGTTTCTAAATGAAAATACATTCCAGTTGAACTCTGCATGCTGAAACTGAAATACTTGCGGCCAGACACTACAGAAATAAAGAGAAATAACACGTTTAGAATGATTGTTAGTATGTTCTAATTTAATTATGGATCAGTGCTTCTCATATTTACAGTCTGCTATTCTATAAGCATTTCCAAATGTGGATACATTATTTGTTTGTTTATTATTCATTCTTTTTGTTAGTTTGTTAAAGATACCTTTCCCCTACCATGCCACAAAAGCAGTTGTACCAGGGTTGAATTTATTCCTTGTATATCTGCAGGTTAATCTAGCACGAGAAACCCTTAAAGGGCTGTTGGCTCATTGGTTGGGGAAAAGAAAGCAAAGATCAGGAACACAAGCCTCAGCAAACGGGGATGTGTCATCCGGAAAGGAAATTACTCCTAGAAGTATTACCCAATCAAGACTTGAGGTGGATAGTAATACCGAAAATGATTCAATGGTCTATCCTCCCTTTGAATTTTCTACAACATCCCCACCTTCTATCATCACTGAGGGCTCTCAGGGAGGACCATGGCGAAAGAAGATCACTGACCTAGATGGAACTGAAGATGAGAAGGACTTTCCATGGTGGTGTCTAGATTGTGTGTTGAACAATCGCCTACCTCCTAGAGAAAATACCAAGTAACTTTCTTATTCCTGATGTGTCTTGTTTTTGGCTGGAATTTTGATTTCGAGACTCTTTTCAGTAGACATTGGTGTGGCTATGTGTTTTACAAAAAAAACCTTCCCCGAAGAATGCTATAAACTTTGTGCGTGTTTCAACTGTATTGTGTCATTATTTTCTTGAGAACTGCACAAATTGTTTTTTACAGAAATTGAACTTTACGCTATCATAACATTATTAGGAAAGCCATTATTTCCTGGTTCCTCTAGCATAGGTTTCCTTCTCTCAAGTTCTCTGGCTGCTATTTTCATCTCCTTTTACACTGAACATTTCTTTCTTTTCTTTTTATATAATGCTGAATTTTAATTTTGCCTATGAAATTCTGGTATTCTTTGGCTTACTATTATTGGGGCTCTGGATTAGTAATCTACTTTTGGATGATTATTGTTCTCAAAAATAATTTCTTTGGTAATATTTACAGGTGCAGTTTCTATCTACATCCTTGTGAAGGTTCAACTGTTCAAATCCTCACACAAGGAAAACTAAGTGCACCTCGTATATTACGAATTCATAAGGTAAAGTTTTGGAGTCCTGGTGCTTCGTGCCGCAATGATGAAAAATATTGTTCCATTGCTTTTACGAAATTCATCAGGAGAATTGGATGTTATAGTAAACTGATGTCCAGTGCTTCTCTTGAAAATTATTGTTTGATGGACCTAATGTATTCTTTATAAACAGGAACTGTTAAGTTGGGTTGGTCATTTTAAAGCACTTTAACATAAAAAAAATTTCATTAATTTTATATTCGCTGTAGTCACCATTGGAATGAAGTTAATGTCTCGAAAATGTAACTCACATTCAGATGAGAGCTTTGGGGTTGTATATTGCACACACATGTATTTTCTCTTCTAATAAAGTTTATTTTGTCAGACATAATATTTGGTTGAGAAATGACACTCACTTTCCTTCCGTGGTTATAAATTATGTGTTTTGACTGATAAATTATGTGTTACATATATAACACACGCACACACGTATAGTGTTCACTCTCCCTTCTGTATGACCTTGTGCCTAGTTTATCCAGAAAATATCATATGGTTAACTTGTGTTTTAGTCTGTTTGTAGGTGTGTGTCTGTATGTTTGGTTATGTTAATTTGGTGTCCTGTTTGATATGCAGGTGGTTAATTATGTTGTTGAAAAGATGGTCCTGGACAAACCATTAGATAGTGCAAATCCTGATGCAACATTTGCTCCTGGTCTTGCTGGAGGGCCACTGTCTGCCATTGGAGATGGATCTTTTCGGTCTGGATTGAAGCCATGGAAGCTTAAACCTTCTATAGAGATATTGTGCAACAATCAGGCAAGTGGACAAAAATTTGGATGGCTTCAATTGATATGCTCTTTCTGTCCTCAGACCGCGTAACTCATCTCTTTCTTTGTATCTGCAGGTCTTATCGCCAGAAATGAGCTTAGCCACAGTGCGGGCTTATGTATGGAAGAAATCTGAGGACCTGGTTCTAAATTACAGGGTGGTTCAGGGCAGGTGATTCTGCACAGATTTTGTGAAGGTGAGGTTTTTCTGGTTTTGTTTTTCTCTCTATCTTTTTTACTTCATATGCTCTTTATGGCCATCAGTCCAGCAATGACGTAGTCAAAACGTGTTATCAATTATTTCCACTCTTTTATTGGTTAACACTTATTTTCACTCCTTAATACCTTCGTTGAAAAGCATGAACTTGACCTGAAACTTCAAATTGTTTCAATAGATGAAATATAGCAGGTTCCATCGCTCAATTTACAACTGTTAAGCATGAAAAATGTTCGTAGTTATGTGTTTGGTTGATTGTCTGCAAAAGTTTGAAGGAACATAAATTTTATTATTTCACATCAGAATTTGATGAGGATGAGTGCATGACTATCTTATTTTCTAAAAGAAACAATATCGACTTGTGTCAATACGTTCATTACTATGGTGTTCATCCTTAGAATACTAATACAGACTATAATGTATGTCATTAACCAAGTGCGGGAGAGTACCTAAAGCTTTGTTGTTAATATTTAATCTTGCAGGTCATAGTTTATTTTGATACTGGGACATTGATTCTTCTGGTACACTAATGGTAATCAGAACACTTGTAAAGTTTGGTAGCCAATTGATTACCATAACCATGCATCCTACAACTTGCTGAGAAGGCTCTGGTTAGCATGTTCCTCAGGGCGCAGCGACTGTTATGAATTTTGAACTTCATCCATGACATGCATGCTTTGCTGGATGTTGCGAATTGGTCAACTGGGTGTCGGCTTATTGCAGTAGATAAGAGTTCGGACTATGGATGAGCAGTGAACACAGCCAAATTAGACATATGATGATGAAAGTCTTGTAGATTTGTATTGTTGGTTATAAATTATAACACCTAGCCATAGAATGTTCTCTATTGTGAAGGGACTTTTTTATGGAAATTTATTTCATGGAATAAAACCGTTCCATTTCTGTCCCATTTCCCGATTTCTTTTCCTTTCAACTTGTGTAATGCTCCGGAATGTATTTCTTATTTCTAGAGGACAGTAATCCAGTAATCCCAATTTTGCCTTGCATGTGTGCCAATACATCCAGAGCTGATAGTCCCGGTGACTTTTTTTTCCTATCTTTTCGTCCATACTGGTTTGGTTTTCCTCATATGTGGGTTTTATGAAGTTTTATCATTCTGTTTTACATGTAACATACGTTTACAAATGGCCAAAAAACAAACAATATAAAGCAACAAACGTTATGAGACATGGAAGATGATTCCTAACATCCACCAACGACCATGGGAGTGGCAGTTTTCCCAGGAATGCATGCCTTGGAGGGAGGTGTGCTATGGATGAGAGAATAACAAGCTTGTTCTATTTGAATAATGAATGATTAGAGGGCTTTGTATATGAAGTAATGAACATTGTTTAGTGCTCCACTTCTTCAATATCAACCATTATTGACTTGAGAAGCATTTTAGATCATCCCTCTTGTATGGTTTCTTGTTTGACCCGAAAAACAAAAGCGAGGAGGTCTCACTCTAGTTAACTCTGATTGCTATAGCTTGTATGTTTTTGAGCGGGAAAATTCCAACCATGCAACTGAAGCATATTCTGATGGAGTCCCAATAGTTCACCCCATTTACAGTTTTGATTGGTTCTCTTGGTTTCAGACACTGTTCGTCCCGTTTGGGACTCTGGGGTTGAGCCTGACTGATGTTGAGACTTCACTCTTGAGTCTTTACCCCATTTGGGATTTACCAGAGCAGAGACCGACCTTCAATTTTTGTCGTTGAAACTGAGCGGTGTGGTATGTAAGCTTGTTTTACCATCATTTATTGTAAAGCTTTGTATTCTCACACATGTGGCTAATTGACAACCAGAGCAAAAAGCATGGACATGACCCAACTCTCTGCGCCAATCAGACCCCAACTGAGGTAGAATCCAAATTCTTGGCTAATACTTTCCATTTTTGCTATGTTTATTTGTGTGGTGTTTATTTCACATTTGTTGTACCATATTGCTGCCAATAATTCTTAAAGTTTAGAGCCTCAGAACTTTGCTTGTGCTAGAGAGGCAGTTCTAGAGTTTCACTTTTGGAACTGTCTCTGTGTTGGGCTGTATATATAAATTCCAGTTTGCCATTCTGGGTTTGCTTCAACTTTCACTTTTGGAACTGTTTCTGTGTCAGACTATAAATTCCAGTTTTCCTAATCTGGGGTTGCTTCAAGTTTCACTTTTGTGACCATTTCTGTGCTTAATGTGTGATTTTATCCATAGTGATTTAGGGGCCAACTGAATTTAGCACATTTACCTTCATTTCTGCTCCCAAGTACTAGATTTTGAAGTTCACAAGTTCCTCACTGGTGAATTAAGGGTCTAGAATCAATCTTCTGTAATTGTAGCATCAGTCATGACATCAGTAATAGGTTTTGGGGGACCTCACTTTTTTGGGTTGAGTTCCGAGAGTAAGCCTCGGTTTAGAGTGAAAGGTAGAAATTTAAGTAATCAGGATGCATCAGTTTTGTCTTCAGACTCAGTTGTAGTGAATGGTGCTTCTGTAGTTGGGGAGAGGGAGGGAAGTAGGCCTTTAGTTGATCAAGGGAATGGCAGTTTGAGGCATAAGGTTAAGGAGAAACAGAAGATAGAAGATGGTGTTCTTGAAAGTTTGGAACCTTTGTGGGATGACGGGTATGGGACTGTGACTGTAAAAGATTATTTCGATGCAAATGAGCAGATGATTAAGCCTGATGGTGGTCCTCCCCGATGGTTCAGCCCCCTTGCGTTTAACCCTCCATTGAAGGATTCTCCAGTTCTTTTGTTTTTGCCTGGTAATTGATGCCAGATCAGTCACCATATGTCATTAATCTTGAAGCTACTTCAGTTTGTGATTTTCGTTGAAGTGAAATGCATAGTTGGTCTTGAGGAAAAATGAATGTTTATATCTCTTATCAGAAGAAACTTTAAATATGAGCTTGTTAATGAGTGAAATTCATATCAAAGAATGTTGTGTAATCATTGCGTTACTGATGCACAGGGCTGGATGGTACTGGCTGGGGACTCATTTTGCATCATAAAGCTCTTCAGAAGTAAGTTGGTAACTATTATCCTTGATACTATGTTTTTGTTGCTCACACTCCAACCCTTTTATAGTAGGCCCTGCTAAAGAAACATGGCACTTCTACAGATCAGGTCTAGCTATTTAACTTGGGGTGAACTATTTCTTCCTTAAACCTTTTCAGGGTCTTTGAAGTTCGATGCTTGCATATTCCAGTTAATGATCGAACATCGTTTGAAGGTGATATGCATATCCATGCAAGTTTATAGACGAAGAGTATTTTCTTGATTTTTGTGTGGAGTTTTTCTAACTATTGATGGGCAATCCTGTATTTAGAACTGCTAGTAGCTATTTGATATATGACTATTTTAAACACACTTTTGATTTTTTTTTTTTTGTAATTTTAATTTTTTTTATGTTGATCTGAACACTTAAGGATTTGCTTGTATCCTTTATCTAACAATGCTCATTTTAGGTTCCATTAGGCTTTTTTGCCACTTTATTTTCCAACTTTGCACGTTATTATCTTGAGAATTGAAGGGCAATGACATAGTGTATGTCCATAAGTCCACATCATGACTATAATCATAAATCTTACATTTACGCGATTGAGATAACTCCAATTACCTTTATGCATGTTAACAGGCTATACTAGTTTCTAACTTGTAAGTGGGTTTCTTATGCTTCTTTGATGCTAACCAACAGTTGCTTGAGTTGTCCTCTGTGGTCTCATTTATACCAAACCACAATGGGGTATTGCTTGTTGTTGAAGAATTTGAGTATCATCGTTTCACCTTCAATTTCTGAAACCATTAAGTGGCTATGGATATATGCTGTATTGCTGGACATTTTTGTAGTCTCTAAGCTATACTACTTTACCTAGGCACCATGTGCATATATTTTTTTAATTCGAACTTGTGACAGTCAGGTTATGCCTAGTCTCTTCCTCTTCTTCATCGTTCTTTTTTCAAAAGATGTTCAATCAGTAATTAATGGGCTGGCATTTATAGGGCTGGTGAAATTGGTTGAAGAAACTATTAGGCTCGAGCATGCTTCATCTCCCAACAAGCCAATATATTTGGTAGGAGATTCTTTTGGAGGATGCCTCTCACTTGCTGTGGCTGCACGTAATCCTACCATTGACCTCGTACTGGTACTAGTCAACCCAGGTTGGTGTTATGGTATATAGTTCAGTTTGCTTCCTCATACAGTTATGTGTTAATGAACTTTGGTCTATACACACCGTCAATTTGACCTTTTTGATGTTCTATTGTAGCAACATCCATCGAGAGGTCTCAGTTGCAACCTCTCTTCCCAATCTTGGAGGCTATGCCTGAAGAATTACATATTACAGTTCCCTATCTTCTCAGCTTTGTTATGGGTATGCCATTCGCTGCTGTAGAATCTAAATCCGTTAATATCTGTGGAGAAATCAGACAAGCTATTGCTAATGTAGCAGTTCTCTGCGCTTTACCACCTTTAACCCTGTCTTTATAGTTTATATTAAACTGTATTGCTTTGTACCGTGAAATGTTTGTTGTAATAAAGTGCTGCTTATATAACAGTTGATAGCCCAGCCTTGTTCTTGCAAGCCTGGTTATGATCCCTGGTTACTCCCCCAATTTATATTTTCTTGCCACATCAATAAATGCATCATCTTTCATTGACTATTACATTACTGGGAGCCATTGCTTATGAGGCACTATTAAAAGCCATTGCTTATGAGGCACTATTAAAAAATCTCAGATGTCAATTGTCCTGGGATTTCATGTGTGCCATGACAGGATATAGGCACTTTCAAGTTTCTCTTGTTTTCAATCACGATTCACTATTACATCAGTTCTGATGTTTTCTTTGGATTTTCATGCTATCAGGTGATCCTACAAAAATGGCAATGGTGAACATCAAAAGTAGGCTTCCTCCGGGTTTAAAACTTGCTCAAATGTCTCAGAACCTCACTTCTTTGCTACCATGTCTCTCTGTAAGAATTAATTGCAGTTATGTTTGTTTAACTTTGTATTCTCATTCTTGGCGATATCTTTTTCTTTGTTTAACTAGTTTTGTGTTGTTATTTATTATGTGTGCTCAGCGCCTCAGCTTATCATTTACTGTTGATTTTTCAATTAATCTTTTGGATCCAGTGTAGTTCTTTTGCTTTCCCTCATTTTGTCAGTATTTAGTCTCAAACATACCCACATCTATTAAGAAGCATGTGCTCGCTATTATAGTTGATCCTGCTCACTGGTAAGGCAGATGATAATTTCAATAGGTAAAGTAATTGAAATGATGCTCATCTAGGTTGAAAATTAAAGCAAGCTATGGAAAATGTAGTACCTTTCTTTTTAACAATCACTTACTGTTGACATATGGTGAGGCACACACCTGTTTCATGTATATTCAAGAAGAATGATGCATTATACTCTGAAACAGCTTAATGTTGAGAAGTGTAACCCCGAGCGTCATTGTTGACATACTTGCCATAAATTGTTCAGTGACTTGAAATTAATATCTATTACCTTAGACACTAACTTGAGTTTTCCACCTGATGATTATACACTTTAGGCATAGGAATAGCAGATACACAGTTAATACCCCATAAAGATCCCTGAAGTCTTTAGGTGATTTCTGAAAGTCAGTCACAGCTAGCACATCATCTTGAAAGGTTATGAGAAAATGTTTGATAAGGATGAACGTAGTTGTGTGTTGTAACTCCTGCATTATCATCATTTCCTTCTGTTCTCGTATCATATACTGCTATCATTGACCTATATCAGTACAATCATTACCGTATGCTATTTGTTCTTTACTTGGTTATAATTTGCTTCCCAGTCCTTGGCCGATATTATACCAAGGGAAACTCTTCTTTGGAAGCTGAAGCTGCTCAGATCAGCTGCTGGTTATGCAAATTCCCGTCTCCATGCTGTCAAAGCTGAAGTACTTGTGTTGGCTAGGTTACTGACTTTCCCTGTTGTGGTTCTCTTGTTTTTAACATCTTTTCTTCTCTCTTTATATGATTATTCCCTTTTTTCATTCTCAAAGTAGATATTGGAATTTTTTGGTTACAAGTGTATAATTGTTTATATTTCATTTCAGTGACAAGGATAACATGGTTCCTAGTCGAGATGAAGCGGACAGATTAAGGAGCTCATTACAGAACTGTACAGTTCGTCACTTCCCAGACAATGGGCATACCCTATTACTGGTAAGTGAATATTTATGCATTTTACAAAGTCTGGCGGCTGGCATGGTGCTACTGGATTTTCTATTGGTCTATCCTGTTAATACAAAATACTGACAATGACTTTTATACATTTAAGCCGAGTAGACTTGTCTGATACTATCAAACTGAGTGAGGTGAACTATCTTGTATGGTTGCTTCAGTGTGACTCTAAGATAGTGGTTTATAGAATTAGGAACAAATTGACAACACTTGAATGAATTGCTGGATTTGATTTTTTAAGAATTACTTCAGTTTCCTTCTTTTTCTTCAATATTGTTGAATCTGCTGTTGCTTGATCTCAACACCCTTTTGTTTGTTTCAACAATTAACAAGTCGGATGAAAGCTCTAGTCAAAGATGGAGATTTTACTTGAAAATTCTCCAAGGATATCAATTGGTCCATTTGTCAATGGATAGCTTTACACCAATTTTGTGACAACATTTTTTTATTCTTTATTTTTGTTATAATGTAAATTCTTTATTTTATTTCTGTACAATAGAAAATTTTGCTTCTAGGGTGCCTTTACCTTGCAGAAACACATACTTAATTGACTTCACTCCTGTTGCCATGTTCCAGGAAGATGGGGTTAATTTGTTGACAGTTATAAAACGTACTCTCAAGTACCGACGTTCGAGGAAGCGTGATAGCTTCTCAGATTTTCTTCCTCCTAGTATGACAGAATTCAACAATACATTTGATGAAACAGTCGGGTAATTTACTTGAGCAACTTCTCTCTTCCTTTCCTATTTTTTGGTGGCAAGCTTCCAGATATGGTACTTCTTAAGTTCAATTAATGACTCCAAAGTTTTGTCTACTTTGTCTTAGTCGAGTTCCATGTTTCGAATGAGGTAGTTCATCCTGTTTATTGTTCAGCTTTGCTTAGGAATGTACATTGTTGCTCAGGTATATAAAATTTGTGCATTTATAAGTTTACTTCATTGAAAAAGATTTTCCAAAGGAATATTCCATGTATTTATATAGCTAAATCTGAGTCTTGGTGATGTCAGTAAGGCTTGTGATATCTCATAATAGTGATAATACTACTTGAAGAGTTTTTGGTGATGAGAAGCTAGAAAATAAAAACCGTAGTAAGAAGTCTGTCTAGGTTCCAATTGTTCCATGTTGTGGATTATATGTATACATTTTCATATCAATCAAGTGTAACCCTATGCGTTCATACACCAATCCTTCTACTCATGACAGCTTTCCTGGTGTCCAAAATAAGAAACACGAAATGCTGCTCATATCTAGGATCTTATAAGCAGTCTAGATGTATCATGTTCACTTGCAAGTTACCTGAACCAGGCTATGTTGCATCTACTATATATATATACATATATATATATATATATGGGACCAAAACTGATACTACAACACCTGAATTGCAGACTGTTACGCTTTGCTTCTGGTGCTGTTTTTTTCTCAACATTGGAAGATGGAACGGTAGTGAGAGGTCTTGCAGGAGTTCCAAATGAAGGACCTGTCTTAATTGTTGGCTGTCATAATCTAATGGGGCTGGAACTGTATTCTTTGATTGATGAATTTTTGAGAGAAAAGAAAATAATGGTTCGTGGTTTAGCACATCCAGAACTGTTGTTGGGAAAGAGCTCAGATGATTTTGACTTGCTCAAATTATTTGGTGCAGTACCTGTTACGGCAAGAAATTTATTCAAATCACTTTCATCAAAATCACATGTTCTCCTGTATCCTGGTGGTGCACGTGAAGCTCTCCATTACAAGGTGCAATAACTGCTCAGTTCCTTATTGTACTATATTTTTTGAAATGACAGTTTCCTTGCAATGTGTTTCATCTACCAAAGACTATCTGACTTTCAGACAAATATTTTGGGGCATTATTATATAATTGCCTGGATCATCTTGGCAGGGTGAAGAATACAAGTTATTCTGGCCTGATCAACCTGAATTTGTCAGAATGGCTGCACGTTTTGGGGCCACAATTGTACCATTTGCAGCTGTAGGAGAAGATGACTTGCTCGAAGTAAGCTTGTGTAACTGTTATACTGCAAACTTTTCTTGGTGACTTGGTGAAATTAAGGACCTTTTCTCAGGGTGTATGACAGGCTATGCAGGGTACCTAAGGCTCTTGTTAATTTTCTCTTAATCTCTAACAAGATAACAAAAGTAACGTTACCAAACCAAGGGTGTTAGTGGAGAGTAGATAACTAGACATGTACTAATCATTTTCAATACGTAGGATTGAACTGGGATCAGGTGCGATTCTTTAAAATACGAAGTATCAGTATAATCTATGCAGTAATTGTATGTACCTTGCAGAGTTTAAATCTGTTGACCAAAATACAGGTCTGTATAAATCATTCATACAGGCTCTGTCTATCCTGCTGTTTGACTATATACCATCTTAGTAGTCTCTTCCCTGGCTATATACCATTTTCTTCACCAAGAATAATACAATAGACATTTATGTTTACCTTAAGTTTAAAATCTAGTGATGTACTGTGGAATCTGGGATGAAATATCATTTCTTACTGACACCTCCTTCTGTCTTGAGCTACAATTTTGAGGTTAACACATTGCAACTTTGGTTCTTAATTTGAATGTGGCAGTTGGTTCTCGACTACAATGACATAAAGAATATCCCTGTGGTGGGTGACTATTTCATCAATGCTAATAATGATGCTATACAATTGAGGTAAAGATATCATGAAATAGCATCTAAATTAATGCTATATATAAGTATGATTTCTCTTCTATCTTTTGATTTAACAAACTGTGGTCTGATTATAGGGAGGAGACAAGTGGAGAAGTTGCCAATCAACCCCTATTCTTTCCGGGAGTTCTGCCTAAGTTACCAGGCCGCTATTACCATTTATTTGGGAAACCAATAGAAACAAAAGGAAGGGAAGAGATCCTGAAAGACAAAGACAGCGCAAACAAATTGTATTTGGAGATACAATCTGAAATTGAAAAAAGTTTAGCATACTTAATCAAGAAGCGGGAGGAGGATCCTTACAGGAATATTATTGACAGAACAGTATATCGGGCACTGTATTCCCCTCTAAATGAAGTTCCAACATTTGAGGCTTGAAATGGTTTTGAGTAAACTCTTCTTGGTTTTCACAGTACAGTACTACAAGTATTTCCTGGGGACAAGGATGATGCTGTGGCCAAACAAGATCATTATGTCTCTTGATTCTGAATCTTGAGTTGCAAACTAGCGATGGAGTCTCAGCTGATGCATTGTCGCATTGACTCTGAACCTGCAAATATCAGACCAGTGCATGCCCTTTACAAGGGAAATGACCTTGGTGATATGTATATTTTACAGGTGATAGTGAACTTCAGGGTAACGTCTATACACGATAGAGTTTAGATGTTTCAACCCTAGGCTATTTTATCTGTTCATAGCTTAATATGTAATACTGAGCATCACACAGATGTACCATGTACGACACTCGTATCTAATAGTTATGCTACCTCTTGGAAATCATTATATGATTCATGAACAAATCTCACGAGTTTTTCGATTACAGCAAATCATACAAGTGTATGCATACATCTTCATACATGTTCTGGACTTCTGGCCACAACACCTGTTGAAATTTATGGCAGTAGAAGTGTTTGATTTCTTCTTGGGTTTAAACGCAAGTACCAGAAATGACAACTTTGTGAGAAATGTTTGATGGCCTGGGCTTGTATACAGATTCTGCAGGATCACCCTTCTGGTGTGAGAGTATGTTTGTACGTAGCCAGATTTGTACCTCTACGATGAAAGCAGTCAGCATCTATATCTAAAGGATGTAAAATAGCTTATCTTTGTTATCTTCTGCCGCCAGAAGAATGAAAGAGTAGGAAGACATAAGAGCGCTTAATGGAGGTCCCTATCCAAGTATGAGCAGAACATGATTCTTCAGGTATTTATGAAGGCAGAATCTAGGACTGGCCAGGCAAAAGGATAGAATTGATCCGTGATATCTTCAGGGATAAACTGGAGCTATAGTTCTGGTCTTGAAGCTTCAATCCGTTTCTTTATGCAATATCTATTCGATACGTAATTTTTCGTGTAGCTAAAGTTATTCTGATATCTTTCCTTTATTATCTAATAGAAGCACTGCATTCTGAACAGACTACTAGCTCAATTCATAAGACAATGCAGGTCAGAATCCATAGATATTTTTGGCAGAATATGATTCTTTCAGCATTCCTAAAGCAATGGAAGAAGCACATGTGACAGAAAAAGTAACATAACTAGTTGTTGTATATAAATGCAAGGACAGGCTTCAACATATTGCAAGTGAGAAACAAGGCCTAACTTAAATTCCAAGCAGGAGAGAAGTTCCAAACTTGAAGCACAACCATGGCTTACAATGACTACGGCAATCACAGATCAGGTTACTCCACCGGCAGGGTAGGAGCTTACACCGACCAATGGGGAAATCCAAGGTATGCTTCTACTGATGAGGAGTGCGTTACAGTCATTGTTGATGCTGACGGTACTAAAAGAACAGTCACTGGTTGTACCCCCTTGCATAAACCAGAAACCTATGTCACCAAAACCGAAACTATCATTGAAGAACGTGTTCACTCACCTTTATTACCTTTATGCAGGCAAAGCGGTGTTGTTGAGCCAGTGAGAGGCTACGGCTATGCTGCTGATAACTCATGGCAGCGCAGGTCTTCCAGCCCCGTCAGAGATGGTTATGGTTATGCTGACCAAGCCTCCAGGATTGCACCATCCAATGGTGCAAATTGGCCTCAACAGCCCCATCAAGCTGGACACTACAGTGGCACTCCAGCAAGCTATAGTGACTATAATGACTACAGCAACAAGCCAAGTTACAAAAATGGTGGAAAGAGTGACAACTATGATGATCACTACCGCAAAAATGAAACTAGCAGCTACGGACCAGCTGTCAACATGATATCAAACCTGGCATCAAGCCGGGCTAAGCCAAGCCGTACGGCATATTCAACTGGTGCACACCCTGTTCGCGGGGATGGCAGGCTCACCATTCCAACAGATGACATGGAGAGGGCCTTGCACTACTTGAGGGAAAGTGCAAAGACTTCATCATGGCCACGAACATAATGAAATTGACTTTCAAGAGTGTCATGTATCGTAATCTTCATGCTGCTGGTTTGATATAATCTAGTTACTCTTGGCTGTGTGTTTATCTGCTTCTGTTTAGCCTTCTGGTGTACTCTTTGTAACTTGTGTTGATGGCATGTATGCCTTGTGATGAAATAAAAATAAAGCATTGTAGAAATTATGCATACAATAAATATATACTGCTTCGGTTCTGATTATATCCCAAACACTGCTTTCAATTACTTGGACTATGGTGATTGTTAAGACTTTTATAAAACCATGCGTTTTGCCCAAAAACTGGAATGGTCCTCCCAACAAGGACTAAACACGCCTTACCTAAAAGTACAAGTACTTTTCTACAGCAGTAAAATCTAAATCAAGTTATCATAGAGTATTCCTTTTATAGTTTTTTCTTTTGCGCTTCAAAACTTTCATGCCAGAATCCATCGGATGTGAATTCAGATTAGGACTAAAATCAAGATATGGAATGCAAAACATAGACAAGAAAGTCTCTTTTGTGCATAATATATTTATGGCAGATCTAACAAAAGAACATACATATTTTTGCTTATAAATCCTACCTCTACTGGTCCCAAAGCAAAAGATAGAAACAAAAATGGCCTTGATAACCATCTGCAGCAATATATTGGCTGTTCTGTACATGGTCACTGCAACACTGCCCATTGGAACCTGTGGTTTTAATCTCCAACTCACACCCAGCAATTCTGTCTTCCCAAGAAATTTCACTCTGGAAGAGAGGCATCAGATGGTTAAAATGTCGAGAAATCGAGCAAAGTCCTTAATGATGAACAATGCAGCCAATGATATTATACAAGCCCCTATTCTACCTTCTCTACCTGCTCTAGGTCATTACTACCTAACGAGAATGATCATCGGCTCCCAGCTATATTCACCATACTTACTGCTAGACACAGGCAGTGATGATACATGGGTTCAGGGTGATGGCTGCAGCAGCTGCTTCCCAGTCAAGATAGGAAATTTCAAATGTAAAAATTCCTCATCATACAGCAAGTTACCATGTACCCACCCAATATGTGTTCCGAGAGTATGTTCTAGTGATGGGCATTGTCTCTACAAGATTACATACTACGGTGGTGGCAGCAGTGAGGGTTGGGTTTCAAATGACACCTTCACTTTCTTGAGCAGCAAGCGAAAATTTATAAAGTTCCCAGCGGCATTTGGTTGTGGCTATGATAATAAGAAAATCAGCTTTGGTAAAAGTGCAGGAAAACATAGCTGGGATCTTTGGTTTAGGGGCAGGGCCGCGGTCCATCCTAATGCAACTAGCTGATCAGACACATGGTCGCTTCTCATACTGCTTACCGGCATTGCCTGCACGAAGAGGAACTCACACATTCTAGTTTGGTGCAGAAGCAACAATAGGAGAACTTGTACAGACCACGAAGCTAATCCCTCAGGGCTTTCCTAGATACTTTGTCAATATGTTAGGTATTAGTATTCAAGGAAAGCGCCTTAATATAGACCAAAAAGTGTTCAAGTTGAAAACAAATCCCAGGAGCGGTGGGTTTGCCATAGACTGGTGCTCAATACACTTCTGGTTCGATCTGCATATCAAATTTTGAAACAAGAAATGCTGAAGTATATTCTCCAGCGTTACCGAAAGAGTCCTTGTGTTTGACCTCTGCTATTCATCTAGAGATCTGAGATATAAGACACTGCCAGCATTGACATACCACTTTGAAGGCGCTGACCTGCTGCTGTATCCTAAATCTGTATGGGAAACTATTGGCCGGACCATCTGCATTGCCGTATTTCCTACTAGTGAGACCGGAATAAACATCCTTGGAGCATTTCAACAGGCAGATCATCCATTATTGTTTGATGTTAAACAATCTAGGGTGTCGTTTGCACCAGAGATATGTCAATAAGTTTGTAACAGTTCAAGTTGCTAAAGAAAAAAGCACATAGAAGTTTTATGTAATGTTTCAAATTTAACAGTTCAAATATCATAATCAAGTTTACTAAATAACTAAGCTCTTCAAAGGGAATGAGAGATCTATAATCATGGTGAAGTAAGGCCGCTTCTCTTATTGCCTACCAGCATGGACAGCTCCAAAGGGAACTTCAGCATTCTTAACTTTCGGTAAGGAGACAACAATAAAAGGGAAGTCTCAGACCAACATTCATGTTTACAATATCAAGCTGTTGGGTGTAGTACTGGAACACAGTGTCTTAGTATCGATCCTGCACTCTTCAAGCTACGACACAGCCCTAGTGGTGGGTTTTTCACAGATTCAGGTACTGTGTTTATCAAAAGTGCATATAGGATTCTGAGGCAGGAAATGGTGCAGTATGTTATACAGCATTATAGATGGAGTTCTGTTGAAGAAAGGGAAGGTCCTCTTGACCTTTGCTATAGAGCATCAGAAGGGGGAAATAGTACAAAAGTGAAAAAAAGGACAAAATACAAGGGTATAAATAGTAAAACATAGCAATTCTTGAACCCTAAACCTTTATTCTGTCTTTCTGCTCCAAAGAAGAAAAAAAGGCCTCTCACACAGTAAGGACCTTCAAGAAGCAAATTTTGCCATGAAGTCATTGCAATTGGAGCACATAATCTGCAATTGGTTATTTTCTGTGGAAGTTGTGGTTCTTTCTTTTGGTTTGAGAGCAAGTTCATCCATGGAGGTAATATTTCTAAACTTAGAGGTATGTTGGTGTATTGGATCTGCAGTGATGTTACTATACCCAATATTGCATTTCTGAAGTCAATTTTCGTTTTCATTCTTTATGATCCCTAAACTTTTCCATAGTATGATTCAGATTTTCATTTTGATTTCTATATAAGACTGTATGTTTTGTGGGTGGAAGTTGTGCATGTGCAATAAAAGAAGTAATGGATTTCAGGAAGATATATATAGACTGAAAATCTTTGGATTACATTTGCTTTTGAAACTTATTGGCATATCTCTGGTACAAACGACACAGTAGGTTTCTAGAAAACAAGGATTTTCTGGGCACATCAAACAAGAACCGATAATTTGTCTGCTGAAATGCCCCTAGGATACTTGTTCCTTAATCACTAGTATTGAATATAGCCATGCAGTAATTAGAACCAATACTTTCGAGTACGAATCCACCACAAGGTTTGCCCATCCTTCAAAGTGGAATGTCATTGATGGCAAACTCAAGGTTGCCCCTCCTAATGGTCCATAGCAGAGATCAAACATACCTATTGGCCTTGTTGGACGCTTTCCAAAATTATCCGACATACATCTCACCATTGCTGATCTCAATGTATTATATGTTCCTTGAACAAGCATAGAGTATGGACTACCTTTCTCTCTCAAAAAAAAGAAAAAGAAAAAAAAAAGAGTATGGACTACCTGTGTCTATCAGAATTCTGCCACCTATTCCAGTTCTGGATAGTGCTGGGTTTATATTGAGGTGCTTTTGTAAATGTTGATCCCTGAAAGATGGACAAAGTATCCCTGCATATTTCTTGCTGGCAAAATCTATGTTTTCTGTAGGCGTCCACTTATTTTTGCATCCTTACTGAAGCTTAATGTTGTACAACTTAACCTTGGTGTTGTTGATGATGGTAAGCAGTAAGAGAAGTGCCGATTGGTCTCCTTACCTAGTTGTATTAGGATTGACCGCTGCCTAACCCAAATACGCCAGCTATGGGATTCTTAGGTCCATCATTTTTACCAAGCTGATCTTCTGTTTATCAATGCCACATCCAAATGCTACTTGGAAGTTCATAGAGGTCTGGTCAGTGCTTGGGAAAGTGAAGATGTCAGTAGATATCCACCCCTCAGTTTTGCTTCCACCTCCATAGTTGATCTTGTATTGACAGATCCCTCCACTATTACATAATTTGGGAACACAAAGGGGGTTCGTACAAGGTAAGGAACGATGTGATGTAGACTCATTATATTTGAAATTTCCTGCTAGTACTGGGAAGCAATTGCGGCATCCTTCACACTGAAACCATGTATCAGCAGCGCTCGTATCCACCATTAAGTAGGGTGTATAGAGTTGTGCACCAATGCCTATTTGCGTTACATAGTAATTACTTAGAGCTGGAGAGATAGGGGGGTTGTATAGTAGTAGGCGTATCCTTCATGAACTCATGTGATGTGTTCATTGATCTGGCTGAACTCAAGGCCATGAGGTTAAGAACTCGATTTCTTGAAATTTCAGCCAGTAGTTTATGCCTTGCTTCAGGTGTATGATTCTTTGGGAGGATAAATGAATCAATTGGGATGAGCAGGATGTTGAAACCATTGGTTTTGATGGGCAACGTTGAAGAGAGCATGAAGTAGAGCAGGGTCAACATAATCCCGCACATGATTTGCATATTGCTTCTGCAGTTAATCTCTTTGTTTTGTGCAGTAGCAGTATTTATAAACTTAGATGTCTTTGTATTTGATATGCAATAAATTTTCTTTACTAAAGTGAGATTTTCTTAGCTTGCATTAAATAACTACATTAATTTTTGTATCAGATTTCTGGGTTCTGGTAGGATTGTTCTGCTGTATACTTGATGAAAATGATATTCTTAATGACAATATTATTACATTTTAAACCTTGGATTACATAAAAAATTTCAAACCTATTGGCATATCTCTGGTGCAAATGATATAGTACGTAGGTTTATTTAAAATCCAGGATTTTTTGCCTAGATCAAACAAGAACCGATGATTTGTCTGCTGAAATGCACCTAGTTCGTTTATTCCTCCATCACTAACGGGCAGTATAGCCATGCAGATAGTTGAATTGAAGTCCTCAAAAATAGCTTTTGAATCCAGCACAAGGTCTGCTCCTTTGAAGTGGTATGTCATTGATGGCAAAGTCACATTTCGTAATGGTTCATAACAAACATCAAAGACACCTTTTCTTGTTGGGTGTTTTCCACATTGATTCATCATATACTGCACCACTTCTTCTCTTAATATTGTATATGCACCTCGAACAAGATGAGTGTAAGGAGTACCTGTGTTAATGATAAACCCACCACCAGTAGTGCCCTTCTTCACCTTGAATAGTGCGGGATCTATATTAAGGCGCTTTCCTGCTATGCTAATGCTAAAAGATTCACATTGTAGACAGACCAATTTTGTACAAGCAATATATCTATTGTTTGTACACTTCCACTTATTTTTGCATCCTTGCTGAAACTTAGCAGTGGATGAGTTTTACTTGGTGTTGTTGATGATGGTAAGCAGTAAGAGAAGCGCAGGTTGGTCTACTTAGCTAGTTGTTTTAGGATTGACCGCTGCCCCCAACCTAACCCAAATATTCCAGCTATCGGATTGTTATCACCAAGACTCCAATTCTGGTTGTCATACGCACAACCAAAGGCTACCCTCCACTTGATAGAGGTTTGGTTGGTGCTTGGGGTAGTGAAGGTATCATTTGATTCCCAACCTTCAGATTTTTTGCCAGCGCCATATGAAATATTGTATTTACACAACCCTTCACCATCACATAACCTTGGAACACAAAGGGGGTCCCTACATTGCAAGTATTGGAATGATGTAGACTGTTTATATTTGAAGATTCCTCCCACTACAGGGAAACAATTGATGCACCCATCACATTGAACCCATGTATCAGCAAAGGCTGTCACTGCTAAGTATGGTGTATATAGCTGTGACCCAATGGCTATTCGCGTTACATAGTAACTGATTAGAAGTTGTTCATTTGGTATCTGTATGCTACTTGGTAGATCATTCATGAACTCCTCTGCTGGATTGTTTTTTCCACCAGAACTCAAAGACATTGGGTTAGGAACCTGATTTCTTGATATTTCAGCCAGTAGGTGATGCCTTTCTTCTGGAGTGTGATTCTTTGGGAGGATAACTGAATCGATTGGGATAAGCGGGATGCTAAAACACCTAGTGGGCAAGGTTGAAGTGAGCATAAACAAGAGCAGGGCCGATATTATACTCCACATGATTTTCATCTGGAGATAGTCATTCTCTTTCTTTTGATGTGAGTAATTCATTTGTAGAGGCAGTATTTATAAATATACATGTTTGATGTATTAGATATGCAGTAAATATACATTAATAAAAAGGAGATTCTGATAGATTGCAATTTATAACTCACTGAGGTTTATCCCTCATGTAGATTGTGGTGCTCTATACTTTTTCTCTATTTTTTCTTTGAAGTTTCTTTAGTTATGACACAAAGATTAAATCACAAAACAAGTGCTTATATACATGGCCTCAAACAAGTAACTACCTACTAACAATGTCTACATGTTTCCTCTTGTGGAAGGGAGTCCTAGAGGAGTCCAGGCTAAGAAACAGAAAAGCAGAAAGCCTGAAATCTTGGCGGGAGATCAACTGAATTTCTCAAGAGTTTTAATTACCTCTCGTCCAGGGTTAAGCTATTGGGAAGAGACTGCATCGATCTGGTTATAACTCCTACACATTCATTCGAGCCATTTCCATTCTGTTGGTTTCAGAACAAGTCATGAATAGAGGTAACATTTCCGAACTTGTAGATACGGCGTGTGTTATATGTTTCTGATTCTGGCAGGATAGAAATCTGCTATTATTTTTCTATGGTCATCCTAAACTAATTTTCCCACAATTTGACTCCTACTAAAGAGTCTACCTACATTGATTCAATTCTATTACGGAACCAGATTTATATTTCAGTTTACAGATAAGAAGGAAATATAGTAATATACCCATATGCCTTTACCATAGTTTAACTTCCATGTTTGATTTCAAAGTTTCCTTCTTCATAGAATCAATCTAAACATTCCTTTAAATTAGCCCCCTGGCTATATTACCTGAAGAGTGTGTTTGCTTTGATATGGGAATGTATGTATATATGTGGTATGCAAGTTGTGCATGTGCACCAATAGAAATACACTTTTTTTTTTTGGATATAGACTTAACACTTCATAAGAATGATATTATAAACCAGTCAACCTTAGATTACATAAGCTTTTGAAACTTAAAGGCATATCTCTGGTGCAAATGACACTGTATACTTTTTAGCAAGCATGGATTTCTTTCCTACATCGAACAAAAAACGATGATTTGCCTGCTGAAATGCCCCCAGGAGGTTTTGTCCTGCATCGCTAGCAGGCAATATAGCCATGCAGAGATCAACACCAAATTGCTCAAACACAGCCTCTGAATTCAGTACAAGATTTGCCCCTTTGAAGTGGTATGTCATTGATGGTAAAGTCGCATTCCCTCCTAGTGACCCATAACAAAGATCAAAAAAACCTTTCCTTGTTGGACGCTTCCCATAATTCTTAATAATATACTGAGTCATTTCATCCCTCAAAATTGTGTATGCACCTTGAACAAGCCAAGTGTAAGGACTACCTGTGTCTATGAAAAATCCACCAATAGCGCCACGCTTCAGCTGGAACAATGCTGGATCTATATTAAGACGCTTTCCTGCAATGCTAATACCCAAAAGGTTGACATTGTAAGCAGGCGTATTTTCTGCAGGCAAAATCTGTATTGTCTGTACACGTCCCCTTATTTGTGCAGCCTCACCAAAGCTTAACACTGTATGAGTTTGTCTAGATGTTCTGGATGATGGTAGGCAGTAAGAGAAGCGCCGGTTGGTCTCCTTACCTAGTTGTTTTAGGATTGACCTCGTCCCAAGACCTAATCCAAATATGCCAGCTATAGGATTACTAGGTCCATCATTTTGACCAAAACTCATATTCTGGTTATCATAGCCACAACCAAATGCTACTGACAACTTCATAGAGGTATGGTTAGTGCTTGAGAAAAGGAAGGTATCAGTAGAAACCCAACCTTCAGATTTGCTTCCGCCACTGTATAGATTCCTGTAGAGACACACCCCTGCACTATCACATAGTTTTGGCATACAAAGTGGGTTCTTACAAGGTAGATATTTGTATGTTGTAGACTCATTATATTTGAAATTTCCTCCCTGTACCGGAAAGCAATTGCGGCATCCATCACATTGAACCCATGTGTCAGCACTGCCTGTGTCCACCATTAAGTAGGGTGTATATAGTCGTGAGCCAATGACCATTCGAGTCACATAGTAATTACTTAGAACTCGATAAATGGGGGGTTGTATGGTATTAGGCACACCCTTCACGAACTCCTCTTTTGGGTTCATTGCTCTTGCTGCACTCATGGACATGAGGTTGAGGGCTCGATTTCTTGATATATTAGCAAGTAGGTTATGCCTTTCTTCAGGAGTGTGATTAGTTGGGAGGATAACAGAATCGATTGGTATGAGCTGGATGCTAAATCTACATGTTGCAATGGGCAACATGAAAGTGAACATGAACAAGAGAAGGGTCATCATATTGCTGCAGACAGTTTGTTTCTCTCTTCTGCTCTGGGAGTAACTCATCTATAGAGATAGTAGTATGTAAATATGTATATATAAACTTGTAAACATGTTGATGTATTATATATGCAATGAATTTACTTTACTAGAAGATCATGCTGTTGCCATGCATTCAACATTTTGATAATGGTTATATCTGGATGTGGATTCTGGTAGGATTTTGCTACTGCACTTGCGAAAATTATCTTTTAAGAACCAATAAATAAAGGTGTAATCAACTTTTTTCCTTTCTTCATTGCTAGTCATGTATGTTTCTTTCAATCTAATCTTAACTAACATTTCTTTTCACTTCTTTTTCATTTGGGAATTAAGGTTTTGTTTTTATATAGATTTTTGAGTGACTTTTTCAGACCTCTGTTATGTAATTTTTGAATCGGTTTTAATATTTGTGCGTACTAAATAGGGCATAAGAAATCAAAATGAACATAAATTGATTACATAGAACTCTTTTTGAACCTACTTGCATATCTCTGGTCCAAATTAATGACATTGTGGATTGCTTTAAATCAAACAAAAACCGATTATTGGCCATGCAGGGAGAGGTATTAATAGGTTCAAACGCTGCCTTAGAATTCAGCACAAGATCATCGTTGGTAAAGTACTAATATTGCTCTTCTTTAACCTCAAAATCCATATAAAAGCTCTCAACTTCAAACCATGCAAAGCAAACTAGACTTACTATGGCTTCAACTCACAACCCTCTAGTCTTTCCTGGTTTCCCATCATCTCCTTCATGCGTTCTCCCTTCAAGCTCATCTTCTCATCTTCCTTCTCAGCTTCTGCTTCTGCTTCTGCTTCTTCAATCAAAGTTACCAACTTTAACCAATCACAAGCTAAAGTTCACAACTTTTTGTCACTCTTACAAAGATTTTCGAAAACTCTCATCTGGGTCAACTCCATTCATGCCCAGATCATCACCAATGGGTTATTCAGAGTCCAAAGTTTGGTCAGAAATCTCGTCGGAGTGTACTGTGATCTGGGTAGTTTGGTTTATGCACACCAGGTGTTCGATGAATGTCCTCACCCAAAAACCATTCTTTACAATTCTATGATTTATGGGTATTTGAGAAAAGAGATGTACAATGAGGCCCTTGAGCTGTTTAGATTGATGGGTTTTCGTAATGTGGAGGTGGATAGTTATACATGTAACTATGCGCTCAAGGCATGTATGAGGCTTTCGGATTATGAAACGGGTGTGGAGGTTATTAAGAGAGCTGTGGATAGAGGAGTTGAGAGCAATGGGTTCTTGGGGAGTTCAATGATCAACTTCTTGATGAAATTTGGTAATGTAGATGAGGCGCGGAGGTGTTTCGATAGGATGGGGAAAAGAGATGTTGTTTGTTGGAATTCGATGATTGGTGGCTATGTGCAAGCTGCTCGGTTCAGCAAGGCATTTGATTTGTTTCATGAAATGTGGAGTTGCGGCATTAGGCCAAGTGCAGTAACTATGCTGAGTATGATTCGAGTGTGCATTGATACTGCGGATTTCAAGCTTGCAAAATGTGTTCATGGTAGCATAGTTGGACTGGGAATGAGCAATGAGGTTTTGGTGCTTACCTCGTTGGTTGATATGTATAGTAATATTGGTGACATGCGTAGTGCATGTTGGGTTTTTGAGACCATGCCGAAAAGAAATTTGGTTTCGTGGAATGTCATGATCTCGGGATGTGTTCAAAATGGTATGGTGCATGAATCGTTTGCCTTCTTTGATAGATTAGTTGCAAGTGGTGTTAGGTTTGATTCAGGGACTATGGTGAGCCTAATTCAGGGTTGTTCTCAAATAGTTGATTTGAATGGTGGAAAAATCCTACACGGTTGTTCATTAAGGAGGGGTTTTGAGTTAAACCCTATTTTATCCACTGCCATTGTTGATCTGTACTCTAAATGTGGTGCAGTAAAGAAAGCAACTTTTGTCTTTGACAGAATGAAACAGAGGAACGTTATTAGCTGGACTGCTCTTCTTGTGGGACTAACACAAAATGGGCATGCAGAAGAAGCCTTAAAGCTATTCTCTCAGATGCAAAAAGAGGGAGTTTCTGCCAATTCAGTGACACTGGTTAGTTTAGTCCATTCTTGTGCCCATTTGGGCTCTCTAAAGAAAGGAAAGGGTGTTCATGCTCACTTAATTCGGCAGGGCTATTCATTTGACGTAGTTAACATGACAGCCTTGATTGATATGTATGCCAAGTGTGGCACAATAGAGTATGCTGAGCGGATATTTAACAAGGGCTCCATTTATAGAGATGTTATCCTATGGAACTCTATGATAACAAGCTATGGTATTCATGGCCATGGACAGCAAGCTCTTGATATGTATAAAAAAATGATGGAGGAGGGATTTGAGCCAAACGAAACCTCAGTTCTTTCTCTTCTAACTGCTTGTAGTCACTCGGGACTTCTTGTAGAAGGGATCGAGTTTTTCCACAGCATGGAGAGAAACCGTAACATTAGGCTGATTGAAAAACACTATGCTAGTTTTGTGGATCTCCTAAGCAGAGCTGGCAGATTTAAAGAAGCCGAGGCTTTGATTGAACAAATGCCTTTTAAACCAGGAAGTTCTGTTTTTGAAGCATTGCTGAGTGGATGTCAAGCTCACAAGAACATTGGACTGGGTATCAAGACGGCAGATAAATTACTTTGTATTGAATCCATGAATCCTAGTATTTATGTTGTGCTTTCAAATATTTATGCTCAAGCAAGGAGATGGGATGATGTGAGCTACATTCGAAACCTGATGAGGACAAGAGGGCTAAGGAAAACACCCGGGTATAGTTTGATTGAAGTGGAAAATCAGGTCCACACATTCTTCGCTGGAGACAATTCGCATCCGCATTGGGCAGAGATTTATCAGCATTTAGAGAACATAAGAGCAGCAGTGGAGGCTTCTGGTTATATTCCTGATACAAGCAGTGTTCTTCGCAATGTCGACAAGCCAATGAAGATTAGGCTGCTATGGGGGCACAGCGAGAGACTAGCCATTGCATTTGGGCTCTTAAGTACACCAGCTGGGAGCTTGATTAGGATCACAAAGAATCTAAGAGTGTGTGTTGATTGTCACAATGTGACTAAACTTGTATCAAAGATGATGAAGAGGGAGCTTATTGTGAGAGATGCCAATCGTTTTCATCGCTTTGTGAATGGGAAGTGCTCTTGTAACGATTACTGGTGATGCAGTCTTGTACTTCTCCATTCAATAAATTATCCTTGTTCCCTCGAGGTTTGCCAAGAAAAGAACCTGATTTTGCAGTATCAATAATATTCTGATGTTGGTTTGCAATGAAACAAGTCACAAGTAATCGTCCTAAACACAGAACCACTGCACCAGTACGTAATCAACCTCCTGCTTTGAATCTTCATCAAGTCAATGATATCAACAACAAAACCATCAAATTAAAGAGGTAAAGGTGAAGAGGAATGAGAAGTAACAAGAACAAGCCACAAATTGCTATGGAGCAATTGTGGAAAGGCTTGATTTATAGCTTCTCACATTACCAAAATCTCAAATATAAATGGTCTTGAGGACATGGTCTTGTGGGGAGAGTGGAAATGAGGTGATGGAAATGAGGATGAGGTGATTTGATATGGTGTTGAGGAGAGGTGGCTTGGTGATAAGAGGTGAAGTGAGGATGAGATATGGTGGAGTGGTCTTGAGGTGATGAGAGGGTGAAGATGGGGAATTGGTGGTTCCGTGGTGTAAGGAGTATATTTAAGAAGTTGACAAATTTAAAAATTGATAAATTTATCAATTCAGAAAATATAATTTATCAATGAATAGTTAAGTTTTCTCAAATAGCTATTATGTTGTAACACAACTCTCAAAATGGATTGATAAATATAAATTTCATCCAAATTTATCAATTATTTTATCAACTATTGTTGGACATGCTTTGAGAACATATATATATATATATATATATATATATATATATATTTGACTTAGTCTAACTAGATAATAGAGTGCGAGAGAAACATAGCGAAATTAGATTAGCTTATACAATAGCTTCTTTAATTTTTTTTATCAACAAAGAAGATTGAGGGTTTTGGGGTTGAGGGTATTGTATAGGACTTGCCTAAATTGAAACGTATGGATCTTAGTGTCTCCAAATATTTGATGAAGACCCTAGATTTCATAGGTATGCCGAATCTTGAGGACTTGAATCTTGAAAATTGTGAGGGTTTAGTTGAGGTCTATCCATCCATTGCAGTGCACAAAAAACTTAAGCGGTTAACACTCCACGAATGCAAAAATGTTAAGAGCTTCCCAAGTAAGATTGAAATGGATTCCCTCAAGATTTTCAATCTTTACTACTGCTCAAAACTAAAGATTTCAGAATTTGGAGAAAATATGGAAAAGTTGTTTTACCTGTGCAGCCCGGTACTGCTGCTGAGGAACTACCTTCATCAATTGAACATCTGGTTGGTCTTGAGTACTTGTATATACATAATACCAATAGTCTCTAGAGTATACCGGGTACAACAATTTTTAAACTGAAGTCTCTTATAGCTCAATATGTCAGGATGCCCAAAACTGAAGAAACTTGTAGGAAATACGAGTGAGACAGATTGTTTAAAACTGTCTATGAGAAGTAAGCTTGGCTTCCTTGTTCAAAAAAAGAGTCTAGAGCCTTCATTGCCATCTCCAAGGGCTTTACCGTCTTTGAAGTTATAACATCTAACTGATTGTCATCTTAGACAAGGAGTAATCCTCGATGATATTGGCTACTACTTTCCATCTCTACATAAGTTGCTTCATGATGGAAATGATTTTATTACTCTTCCTGAAGACACTAATTTTTTTACACACACACACACACATATATATATATATATACCGACTCAAAACCAAACAAGACAATACATAACCAAAGTACTCAACGAAACTTTTAGAATTAGAATGTTCAATAATCATGGGTGATGCATCAAGTCTTGAAAATCATTACATAAATATATATATATATATATATATATATATATTTATATATGATGGAGGTTAAAGTGTAAAGACAAAGAGAGATCTTCTGAATTCGTTATGCATGAAGTCTTGAGAATCATTGCATATATATATATATATTGTTAGTACATAACCAAAATACTTGGCTAAGCCGAGAATACGGTACAATTACCCGGTCGAGATAGCCCTGGTGGGCCCTTCACAGACATCCAAGGAAGGAAGGGCCGGTAACAAACCGCTTGCCAAAGTCACTCTAGCGGCAAAACACCCCCAAAAGAGGAGACACTCCAAAGGAGGGCAAAGGGTCCCACATTGGAAACAAGCTCAAGGTACACAAGCTTAGCCTATAAAACAAGCTCAAGGTACACACATCTATACTCTCTCACATACTCACATATATACTCTCTCCTACTTTCATTGCTCTACCCGTACAAGTGCACATAGCTCACTTAAGCATCGGAGAGTCGAAGACTGGGCCACCCCAGTCCCGACCCCGTGACGCTGTCATTTGTGCAGGTACCGGGTGAAAGCCTCTCAGGAATTCTGCTTTGTTCCGCCCTGCGACCACTTCCCGGCTCGGGACGTAACAGGTAGAAACAATTGGCGCTAGAAGGAGGGTCCCCTATCTTGTGGAACTCCCACTTGCCTCGGAACTCAGCACCATGGTGATTATTAACGACCCCGTGGACCCTGACACTCAAGTGGAACTTAAACCTAACACATCCCTTCCCCAAACCAGCAGCCCAGCCTCCATTAGCCATCCCGACCCCGCCACAGTCCTTGAACTCCTCAAGCGAGATTTCCATTCGTTCCGCGAGCAAGCGGCGAAGGAAAGGGCAGAAGCGGAAGCGTACCGGGTACGCATTGCTGAGTTGGAGAAAGAGCAATCCTTGCTCCTCGCCACGTTAGAGCATCGTAACGTGTACAACGATCACTCAGACTGCGCGGCGCGAATTGCCGGGACCCCGGATTCCCTTTAAGACCAGACTGGTCCCGTACTCTCGGGAGAGCCTAACCAGATCGTATACATATCTCATCCCCTTGCCCATCCCTCATTTCTACTCCCGGCCCCCCAGCCATCTCCAATCCTCAATGACTCCCCCCTGCCACATCAACCTAATCCATCTCCCCAACCCATCCCCACTTCCACCAAATCACTGAAGACGGAGCAGTGTAAAGGCACGAGGGATCCCCATCTCCACTCCGACATGCTCTTTTCGCAATACAGTTCCACTGGCCACAGCGACGCCATAGTCCAGAGTGGGCAACTCCACCAATATTGTGCTCATGGCCAAATCCTAACCCTGCATGGCGGAGCTACACAGTTCCCCCAACGCCAGTCTTCTGTAACACGGCACCCTCAGACATCCTCAACATCCAACGCGGTGTCACGATCACCCCATCAGTGTGGGATCAAGTGACATTCCGCAGAGATGAGGATACCACACATCGCCACCACTGTGAGCCTTTAATAATCAATGTGCAGGTGGATCATTACAGGTACCACAGAGCCTTAGTGGATACCGGGGCCGCTGTAAGTGTCATGTTCTCTGATTGTTACAAGGGACTTCGGCGGGACCGCGCCAAACTATATAACAACCACGACCCCTTGGTCATCTTCTCTGGTGACATAGTACAACGCTAGGCTCAGACCGCCTAACCGTGGCGGTAGGAACTACTCCTTGCCGCTCCTCCATTACAGCTCGCTTCCTCATAGTTGATTGTCCCTCGTCCTATAACCTTATCTTAGGCCGGGACATCCTGTGGGGACTGCAATGCTTCGTAGCCGGCCACATGCTCCTCATGAAAGTTCCTACCCCAGGTGGCATCTTGATAGTTCAAGGGGACCGAGCAGCCATTGAGCACTGTCATCTTAACGCCATCCAACAGGGGCACAACGCCTATGAGATGCTGCCTCTCAGCCCCTCGGAACCCATAGATGACCCGCGGGACGACCCAGAGGGGACAGAAAAAAAGAGGGCCCCGCGGCCTAATCCAACTGAAGACACGGAATGGATATCCCTGTCCCCCACTGCCCCGGAAAGGAAAGTCCGCATTGGCTCAAGTCTCAGCCCGGCACTCCGCACAAGCTCATTACTTTCCTCCAAGAAAAACAAGCAGTTTTCGCTTGGTCCTACGCTGACATGCCGGGGATCTCCCCTGACATCATCACCCACAAACTCAACATCATCAAAGATCACCCCCCTGTCAAACAAAAGAGACGCGCCTTCCACCCAGACAAGTATCGAGCTATCCAAGTCGAGGTTCAACGGCTCAAGGAAATCAAATTCATCCGGGAAGTTTCCAACCCGACATGGGTCTCCAACGTCGTCATGGTCCCCAAGCCTAACGGCAAGTGGCGCATGTGTGTTGACTACACGAACCTTAACAAGGCCTGCCCTAAGGACAGCTTCCCCTTGCCACGAGTCGACCAACTGGTTGATTCCACAGCTGGCTTCAAAACACTCAGCTTCCTTGACGCATACTCAGGCTACAACCAAATCAAAATGCACCCCGCCGACCAAGCCCACACAACCTTTGTCACCGATAAAGGATTGTACTGTTACGAGGTCATGCCCTTTGGCCTCAAGAATGCGGGGGCAACTTATCAACGGCTCGTTAACGCCATGTTTGAAGATGAAATTGGTGAGATTATGGAAGTGTATGTCGACGACATGTTGGTCAAGAGCAAGACAGAAGATGACCACATTGCCAACCTTGACAGAGTATTCACTAAGCTCCTCGAACACGGGATGCGTCTCAACCCTCAGAAATGCATCCTTGCTGTTGGAGGCGGTAAATTCCTTGGCTTCATGGTCAGTGAAAGAGGCATTGAGGCCAACCCAGAAAAAGTCCAAGCCATCCTAGACATGACTGCTCCGACGTCCCGGAGCGAGGTCCAGTGCCTTACCGGACGCCTAGTTGCCCTAGCACGCTTTATTTCCCGCCTTACAGACAGGTGCAACCCCTTCTTTCAACTGCTCAAGGCACAGCATAAAAAAGAAATCACTTGGGGCCCGGAACATGACGAAGCCTTCAACAGCATAAGGACATACCTCGCCACTGTCCCTCTCCTCTCCAAGCCAATTCCCGGAGAAGTGCTTTATTTATACTTGGTTGTTTCCGCCACGGCCGTCAGTGCAGCGTTCACACGCCATGACCATGATCAGGAACTCCTTGTGTACTATTGTGGCAGAGGATTCACGGATCCAGAGACTCGCTATCCAGACATAGAAAAACTTACTCTCGCCCTCATCACTGTCGCCAGGAAACTCAGACCGTATTTCCAAGTCCACACAATCCATGTACTCACCAACCAGCCTCTACGACAAATATTGCAGAAACCTGAAACCTCAGGCCGCGTGGTCAAATGGGCAGTTGAGTTGGGAGAGTTTGACTTGCACTACAAGCCGCGAGTGACCATCAAAGGGCAGACAGCTGCAGATTTCATTGCTGAGTTCATCCCATTGGCTGATAGTAGTCCCCACCCAGACATCCCCGCTGGGGATGCCATCTGGGAACTCCAGGTGGATGGATCCTCCAACAGCAAACTCAGCGGAGCGGGAATCATCATCACGGACCCCGAGGGCCACTCGTATGAATATGCCCTCCGGTTCGAATTTAAAGCCTCCAACAACATTGCTGAGTATGAAGCTCTTATCGCAGGCATTCAACTTTGCCGAGAGCTCAGAGCCCGCCACCTCCACATTTTCAGTGATTCCCAACTTGTTGTCAGTCAGGTGGCAGGGGACTTCAAAGCTAAGCAGCACAACTTGGGATCCTATAAAAGTCTCGCGGGGGCACTTCTGCAAAGCTTCACCTCATACAAACTCACCCAAATCCCACGAGCCAAGAACTCCAAAGCTGACGCCCTTGCAAGACTCGCCATGGCTCCTCCCGAGTCCACGCCCTCGGATGTCCACATCGAAACACTGGATAAGCCAAGTATCTCAAGAGCCTATTCAGAAATTTTTGCCCTTGAGCCCAGGGAGCAGCCCTCATGGATGGACCCATTCATTGCCTTCCTCTCGGACGACACCCTGCCCCAAGACAAGCATGAAGCATAGTGGCTACGCCGAAAAGCCTCCCTTTACTTGCTCAGAGGTGGAAAGCTGTACCGCCGAGGCCAATCATGTCCCCTACTGCGGTGCCTACCCACAACAGAATGGCACAAAGTGCTGAAATCGCTCCACAGTGGCATTTGTGGGAACCATGCAGGAGCCCGGAACCTCATGTTCAAAAAGCTTCGCGCGGGGTATTATTGGCCAACCCTAGAGCGTGATGCTAAAGCGGTCGTTCAAACATGCCTCCAGTGTCACAAATTTACAGATTTTGCACATCATCCCCCGGTACCTCTCTTTATCATCATCTCGCCGGTCCCCTTCAGCCAATGGGGACTTGATTTTATCGGCCAACTCCCCACAGCTCCGGGACAGTTCAAGTACGCCATTGTCATTGTGGATTACAACACAAAATGGATTGAGACAGAGCCCCTCGCAACAATCACCACTGAAAAAGTAATCAACTTTCTTTGGCGAAACCTATACTGTCGTTTTGGAGTACCCCAAGCCATCATTACTGACAATGGCACCCAGTTCGACAATGACACATTCCGGGGATTCTTGTCCGATCAAGGCACAACAATCTTTTACACCTCCCCAGCACATCCCCAAACCAATGGCCAGGCAGAAGCTATCAACAAGCTCATCAAGCAAAACCTGAAGAAACGCTTGGATGAGGCCAAGGGTTTGTGGGCAGCAAAGCTCCCGAACGTCCTCTGGACACTCCGCACCACCCCCACAACGGCCACGGGAGAGTCCCCATACCTCTTGACTTACGACACCGAAGCGGTAGTACCAGTGGAAATGGAAGTCTCAAGTGAGCGAATCACAACTTACGACCCCGAGACAAATGCGACAGGGCTACGACTCAATATGGACCTCTTAGAGGAATGCCGAGACAAGGCATACATCAGAGTCATCAACAACAAACAGAAAATAGCCCAATACTACAACAAAAAAGTCGTATCTCGCCCCCTGAAGATAGGCGACTGGGTCATGAAAGAGGTCATTCCCCACCCTACTGGTCTCAAGGCGAAGTGGGAAGGCCCACTCGAGATAGTTGACGCTCCGGGACCCGCCACATTCTATCTCCGAGATTGTGATGGTCGCGTGCTGCCCCGCCCCTGGAATGCTCGTCACCTCCATCTCTATCCCAGTTAATTACATTATGTATTTTAGCCCAGTAGCGGCACCAACAATGTACACTTCGCCCATTAGCGGCTCACTCTAAATGCCATGAAGTGCTTTGCCATGTAAACATGCTACACTTCATTTCCACACAGCGCCACCTATTTGCCCCATAGCGGCCCACAACGCGGCTAACGCGGTTCCCCTGGCCACCCCTTAACCCTAGCCAGCCCGACAACAAAACTCTTACTCTAGGCTTCCTACCAACATCACAGACATATGAACCGTTTCATTCCCCCCCCCCCCCCCCGATAAACCCAAAGACAAAGAACGCCACCAATTTATACCGTGAAACAGTGGATCCGCATAGTAGCAATGAAGCTGGTTGCAAACAGCCAAGCGCTCGCGCCCACTCGATCGAGGGTGAAGTGGGACGCTTCCCAAATCTGAGGTTCGTCAATCCCCTAAAACCCTAAACCTTCTGACACTTCTCTTTGGTTGACAAGTTACGGGAGGAAGCCCCAGCATCTGGATGATCCCCTCTCAGAGATCAAGCGTGGGCTGACTCGCCACGCAGCGGTCCGCAACGCCACCTCGCGAAGCGTGGGCTGACTCGCCACGCAGCGTCTCGCAACGCCACTTCGCGACAGTCCCCAATCAAGCGCGGACTGCCTCACCATATAGCCTCAGTCCCCAATCAAGCGCGGACTGACTGGCCACTTCGCGACAGTCCCCAATCAAGCGCGGACTGACTGGCCACTTCGCGACAGTCCCCAACCAAGCGCGGACTACCTCGCCATATAGCCACGGTCCCCAATCAAGCGCGGACTGACTGGCCACTTCGCGACAGTCCCCAATCAAGCGCGGACTGCCTCGCCATATAGCCTCAGTCCCCAATCAAGCGCGGACTGACTGGCCACTTCGCGACAGTCCCCAATCAAGCGCGGACTGACTGGCCACCTCGCGACAGTCCCCAACTAAGCGCGGACTGACTCGCTAGAGCAACATTAAATTTTTCTTATTGCCAACAGGTTTCCGGAACATCACCCCCATCACCTCGCGACTCTCGCGTGGGGACTTGGGGACTCGGCACCATGCCTCCTACTCCCGGGTAAAACCTATCCTCGGCATCTCTAGAATAACTCCCCACCCAAGAACTCTCCCGGACTGGGAATTTGGGGACTTGTTAGTGCATAGCCAAAATACTTGGCTAAGCCGAGAATACGGTACAATTACCCGGTCGAGATAGCCCTGGTGGGCCCTTCACAGACATCCAAGGAAGGAAGGGCCGGTAACAAACCGCTTACCAAAGTCACTCTAGCGGCAAAACACCCCCAAAAGAGGAGACACTCCAAAGGAGGGCAAAGAGTCCCACATTGGAAACAAGCTTAAGGTACACAAGCTTAGCCTATAAAACAAGCTCAAGGTACACACATCTATACTCTCTCACATACTCACATATATACTCTCTCCTACTTTCATTCCTCTACCCGTACAAGTGCACATAGCTCACTTAAGCATCGGAGAGTCGAAGACTGGGCCACCCCAGTCCCGACCCCATGACGCTGTCATTTGTGCAGGTACCGGGTAAAAGCCTCTCAGGAATTCTGCTTCGTTCTGCCCCGCGACCACTTCCCGGCTCGGGACGTAACAGGTAGAAACATATATATATATAATATTCGTTATATATATATAATATATTGAGTATATATATACTATATATATACTATATATATGTAATGATTCTCAAGACTTGATGCATTACCTATGATTATTGAACCTTTTAATTCTAAAAGTTTTGTTCAGGACTCTGGTGATGTATTTTCTTGTTTTGTTTTGAGTCGGTAGGCTCAAAATTTCTTGAAATTTTGTCAAAGAAAACTAATGAGAGAAGATCTAGATAAGGAAGATGTTAACAAATAGAAACCATGCGAGGAAGATCTTAACAAGATAAAACCTTTTATGAAAAAATAAAAATCAACCTATTGATTAAGCCTCCATTTTGAGATTTTAAAAATCAACCTATCAAACTAATAAAAATCAACCTTTTTGAGATTTTGAGGAGCACATCCACTGTGAAATTTGCCGTGCATTGGTCAGGGCTATCTAAGCCTCCATTTCACTATGGTGATGAGATTAGGAAGATGAGGCTGATCATGATGTTCCTTTCATTGATTTGGAATTGTTCTTCCATGTTAGTTTTTATTTTGCTTTCTTATTCCTTCTGTTGCTCCATTTGATTCTTATTAATATTATTTCTTGGTGCAAGTTTTAGTGTCCTGCGTGTGAAACTAGAAGTCTAGGACCATTTCCTATTTTTAATTCATTACTATGTTCTCTCTTTGACACTGGATTTGAGGCTGCATTTTCAGCTTGAATTCTTTTTAAGGTGAGTTTCCAACTCCATCATGATTGGATGGTACTTTTCTAGGAATATGATTAGGAAGCTTTGAATGATTTGCAAACTGGTTATAGAGAGATTCTGGATGAATACCTTGAATACCAAAATCAAAGGCAACGAAAAATCTTCGGCATCTTTGACAACGTAGCAATCTATTTGCAGAGTCCTTGGAACAATCATACACTGTTTTGCAGAAGGGGCAACTGGTGCTGAATGTGTCTGCTTGCCCTTTTTGATGCTCATTCATGATAGCATACTGTGACTGAGGGATATTCTGAGCGTTTCTTGCAACATCACAGTGTTTCCTGAGAAACAAGTTCTCATCAAACTGATGAGGAGATGGTATTTCACCAGTTCTCAGTAGAGCTCTACACTTCATATCATATCTAAAATGTCTTCCTTGGTCTTCCAACACCTCATTTGCTTCTCCAATCAACTTAAAAGCAGCCTCTGCACCTGCAAACTTGTTCTTATCAGGATGAAGTAACAGCCCGAGTTTTCGATCTGACTTGTTTCTTGATTGCCTCGTGAGAATATCTTTGAACCTGTAGAATCCCATACCAGTCCATTTCACAGCCACCTAGCTTATTTTTCGTTGAGCGGAGAACATCACATATGGTGTTGAGGAGAGTGCAAATGAGATGATGGAAATGAGGATGAGGTGATTTGATATGGTGTTGAGGAGAGGTGGCTTGGTGATAAGAGGTGAAGTGAGGATGAGATATGGTGGAGTGGTCTTGAGGTGATGAAAGAGTGAAGATGGGGACTTGGTGTTTCAGTGGTGTGAGGAGTATACTTAAGAAGTTGACAAATTAAAAATTGATAAGTAAAATTGACAAATTTATCAATTTAGGAGAGAGAATTTGTCAATGAATAACTAAATTTTCTCTAATAGCTACTCTGCTGGAACATAACTCTCAAAATAGATTGATAATTATAAATTTCACCCAAATTTATCAACTATTTTGTCAACTATTGTTGAAGATGCTCTTGAGAACATATGTATATGTATTTGACATAGTCTAACTAGATAATAGAGTAAGATACATATAGGGCTGCCGCCATCAATTTGGTGTGCGAGAGAAACATAGAGAAATTAGATTAGCATATACAATAGCTTCTTTGTTTTCTATCAACAGAGAAGATTAGAGGGTTTTGGGGTTGAGAGTATTATTGTATTCTCTCCAATTGTCATAGTGGAATTTTCTCGCCAACTCCGAAAGTGGACGTAGCTCAATCACATTAATTGGGTGAACCACTATAAATTTTGTGTCCTCGTGTTCTACTTTTATTTATCGTTTTTTGGTCACTCAAATAGTTCAATTCAATATTCAGTTTGTTTACACTTTCCCATAATAAAAGCTTAGCTTTTTTTGCTGTTGTTTTGCTCTGCTATAAAGTTGTTGTCTCGCACACAGTTTTGTTTGGGAGACACCTCTCATTCGCATAACAAGCTCAGGTATACGTTAGCAACAACCAATAAAGGAACAAAAATGGGTCTTGTGTTGCTCATATGGAGCTACTTTGGTGGTGATCTTTAATTGAAGGGTGGTCTTGTTTCTACGTACGCACAAGATGAGGTTGAAAGGATCTGCGTGTGATTATGCGCACTGTGGTGTTGTGTGAAGACAGGTGATCGGTGACGCATAAACGATAGTATATAAAATTAGTGTTTTTAGAGCAGAGTGTTTGATAACGTGTTGTATGAGAGAATATAACGACAATGACGGTCTACTCATTCATTGATAGAAATGTCTATTTATAGACATTATATAGAGTTTCCCGAATGACCTAGAAATTCTATCAATATTGTAATATATTCTAATAATGAAACATATTAACTAATCATACATGTATTAGGGCAAGACACATAACAGAATAATGGAAACATAATTTCCCTTAAACACATAGAAATATTCATGAGTAAATGCTAGTCAATGAATTGGTTGAATAAATTCGAATCCATCAAATGAAATGATTCTGACTCTTTTTTATTTTTTTATCTGACTTTTACCCATCATTCAATTCACCTTCATAAGTTGTTCCACACCCACCATGTCGGCCCACTTTTGCCGTCATTTCATAGATAAACAAATGCGAGTGACGATTACCATCAAAGAGATAATTCAAAATTTTCTTTTGCAGGTAACTAAGGTCCTCATGTTGGGAAGAAGATTTTATCAAAATTTGAATTCAAGGGTAATATTCCGGCATAACTCAGCCTTGAGTATTTTCTGAGCAACCGTTAGAAATATTGTTAGAATTTTATGTTTACTTAAAATAGAAGCAAAAAGATTTGGATATTCTATAGATTTGTAGACATGTAATCAAATTAAATGTTTTTGAAATTTTTGAAGAATACATTTGAGGATTATTTGATATGTTTAGTATTCTAGAAAAAAGGCCGTAGCAGAGCGTGGCCGGGGTCTCCTACCTAGTTGTTTATTACAACATAACCGATAACTATATCAACGTTTATTAAGATTTTACTGGGACTAAAGCATTATTCTTATGGTGGGAGGCCAAGGCTTCGGTAAGATAAAAAAAATATTCATTAATATCATTAATTCACCCTTAAAAATAAAAAACGAAATAGAAATGGTAAAATTGGTAATGTAATATTATGAAATGGCAAGATATAATATATAGTTTTATTTACTTACATAACACATATAATTGAGGCCACAAATTTAAGGTCGTATATCATGGGTAAGATAAATGTGTGCTAATGTATGTGATGCATCAACTTTATTCTTAAGTTGTAAAATAAGTTCTCAAAGTTGTAATATTAGTCTTCAAAGTCGTAACATGAGTCGTTAAAGTTGTAAAAAAAAATAGTTACAACATTAGTATTCATTTGTCTTTAAAGTGGTAATTGAGTCCTCAAAGTTGTAATAATAACTTTTTTTAATCACTTTGATGACTTAATTACCACTTTAAGCAAACATTTTACCACTTTAAAGACATGATTACTAATGTTGTAACTAGAAAGTTTTACAACTTTAATGACTCATATTACAACTTCGAGGACTAATATTACTAGTTTGAGGACTTAATTTACAAAATTGATGCATCATATCATTCACATGCATTAACACATTGTAGAATTTTCCCACATGTTTTCATTTATTTATGTATTATGACCTAAGAAACTTAAGGACACATGATTACTAATGTTGTAACTAGAAAATTTTACAACTTTAAATACTTATATTACAACTTCGAGGACTAAAATTATTATTATTTTGAAGACTCAATTTACAAAGTTGATGTATCACATCATTCACATGCATTAACACATTGTAGAATTTTCTCACATATTTTCATCTATTTTTCTATTATGACCTAACTCATTTTCAAATTCAGAAAGCTTAGATAACAATATATAATATGTCTATTTTCTTTTTTTTTTCTTTTTATCAACGCTCGTGCATTTGTTATAATCATCACTTACAAAAAGGGTTTCGAAGACAACCCTAACAAAAGAGAGTACCACTTCTCAAATTAATCATCTCTATCTATTTGATCCCTCATCCTCAATACAGATATGAGCACGAGAACAATATTCATGTGGTCATCAACTGATCAAGAAAACAATGCTCAACAAACATTAGATATGTGGATTAAAAATGTAAAGAGAATTATTAAGTAGTTTAGTATAATGCCATTTTCCTAATCACTCCTTGTAAACATGAAACCGAGCCTAATAAACAATGTGTGACCCAACCAAACTGTTTCACCCAGACCCAAGTACCCAACTAAAGTGAACGTCAAAACTCTGACGTATAAATTGGCGGAGCTCAAAGTTGGTATACATGTAGGGAGAGTCCACACATTCATTCTATTCTCTGCTGCTCCTGACTGTGAAAGTACTCAAAAAGTAGAAACACAATTATATTACAATGGCGTGAAAAAGAAATCTGATACCCAATAAAAGCCCCACACTTTCCACTGCTCTGTCTCTCTTATCGTCCTTGCAGCTTTTTGGTATCTTTAGCCTCTGGAAACTGAGCTAACCCACGAAGGTGAATGCCTCTCTCACTCTTTTGGTTGATACCCAGATCGTTTTTTTTGCATTTGATTGCTTAAAGTTTGAGTCTGATGCTTTTTGAGACAATTTGGTGTGTTCAATTGATGGTGTGAATTGGGTTTTTGTGATTTGTTTCTTTGAGTTTGGTAATGGTTTTGTTTGTATTGATGTGGGTTTGGGTGTTGGTGATGGAAAGTAGCTTCCTTTTGATCATTTGTGATGTGGTGTAGTTCATTGTGTGATTTGAGATTCTGGGTTTTGGTTGGTATTGATTGAGGAGTTGGTTGAAACTTGGAAGTTGCTGTGGTTGGTGAGAATGATTGGTGTGTGAGTTAATAAGTTGTATATTCTGTTTTCATTTTGTGTGGATCAAGATTGTTGATATGCGTATGTTTAGCATTGTGGACTTTTACCCTATTGGGTTGCTAGGGAAGTAAGGAAGATATTAAACATTGTGCCTTAGGATTTCGATCGTGTTAAGCTAAGATAATAAGAAACTGCAGTGGGCACATGAACCATTCATGCTT
The DNA here is from genome assembly GCA_034370585.1 of Fragaria x ananassa. Classification (NCBI taxonomy): domain Eukaryota; kingdom Viridiplantae; phylum Streptophyta; class Magnoliopsida; order Rosales; family Rosaceae; genus Fragaria; species Fragaria x ananassa. Next base: position 2,060,269 of record CP139753.1, read on the forward strand.
ATGCATTATGTTCTTTAGTAGGGAAGTGGAGGTCCACTAGCGGTTAGTTTCTTGTTCTTTGAAACAGAGCCCCTTTTTCTAATGTATGCTGTCTGGATACAGGCATGTATAAGAACCAATTGCAAGAGTTGGCTCAGAGAAGTTGTTTCAATTTGCCCTCTTATTCATGCATCCGCGAAGGTCCAGATCATGCCCCTCGATTCAAAGCAACTGTCAACTTCAACGGGGAAACTTTTGAAAGTCCTACATTTTGCACTACCCTTAGACAGGCAGAACATGCTGCAGCAGAGGTAGCATTGAGCACACTTGCAAGTAGAGGACCTTCCAGAGCATTGGCTGCAAGAATATTGGTGAGTAGCAGAAGTCACAGTGATTTCCTTTTTAAGTTTAGGTTTCCAATTTCTAGATGTATTCACAATATGGGAGTAAACAATGAATGTCCATATCCAATATATTCAATAGTTTACCTACCTGATGACCAAGCAATCCCAATGACTGTAGATTACCCTAAAAGAGTTAAAATTTTAAAGGGAAGACTGTTTCAAGACTTCATTCTGCCTTGCAAAATAATGGTACTTCTGATAATAGTGAAGTAGAATCTTGTTTGATAGAGATCATGAAAGTGAAAGTACCAAAAGACCAGTTTAAGTAAACTACATATGCTACTCCCCTCTTGTTGTGGTGGACTTCTTTGCTACTTGGTTTTCCAAAAAGATGGATTCCACCGTTTAAGTGGCATCTGGCTTTCTTTCCTAATTTAACGCAAACTGCGGTAGGTCATAGCTGATCAATACGTCTTGCTGCACAGGATGAAACTGGAGTTTACAAGAATTTGCTTCAGGAGACTGCTCACAGAGCTGGTTTAAAACTTCCTGTTTATACAACTGTTCGATCTGGACCAGGCCATGTTCCTGTATTCTCATGTACAGTTGAGCTAGGAGGAATGAATTTTATTGGGGATCCAGCTAGGACAAAGAAACAAGCTCAGAAAAATGCTGCAGTAGCTGCTTGGACATCCCTGAAAAGACGTATGCACTATCTCATTATTATTTCCTTTACGTCTTGCTCTATGTAGGTTTGCTAGAACTTAGAATCAGACAAGCATTGAAGCATATATGGTTTTTGCCTTGAAAAACTTGCATGCATTGTTTACTGCATTTTGCTGCTTACAATTCAGATTGGAAACTTGCGTAAAGAAAAATACAGTGAAACACCTATATATATAATTACTCTATGTTACTTATACAGTGGCTCAACGTGATTCATCTTCTCCCTCTATGGAGTTCCAAGGCATTGAAGAACAGGAACAAGTCATCATTTCTCGTATTCTTGGACAATTATGTCCATCTGACCCTAAGAACCCTCTAAATGATCGCAGACATGGACAACATCGAAACACTCCCATCTGCAGCAATTCTACCATGCCAATGCCAAGCTTATATCCAATGCAATTCCATAACTGGGCTTATTCTTCTAATTATTCGTCTGAACTAGCCATGTATCAGTTGTGGCAGCAAGAGCAGTTACTACAGCAACAAAACCGATTGTTGGCGCTTCCTGTTTTACCAGCTGTTGCATCCATTCCTCAAATATATCCATTTATGCAATCCATGCTTCACCCAGATCACTGTCTGTACTTTCCATCAAGAGAGGAAGCGTCAACCTCTGTGGGACCAAAAATTACAATTTCTACCTCAGGCTCATCATTCTGCTTCTCAAACCACTTGGTTCCTAATCCAATCAGGGGCAAGTCCACGGTGACTATTCAAGAGATACAGGAAGAAAAATCAGAAGAATCACCTGAGTACTCTCCATCTGTAGTGCCAGTTCCCTTTGGTCTTGGAAACAATACAACTGAACTAAGAATCCAGGAACAAGTGCAGGATGGCAAACAAAAGCTTGTCGAGTTGGGAAGCAGAATTGATAACCTTAAGCTGGAAGGGAACCAAACCGCGCAATCTGAATGGGGTAACCCAGGGACCATGGATTCTAGTTTCCGGCCAATGGATTTCCGGTTACACAATCCTCCAAGAATGAGTCCCCCTAGATGCCTTAGACCACCATCTGCTGCAGATCCTGTACTGATAAGAACTGTAAGACCCACTTCCTCACTAGGGTCTAGACCGTCTAGACCACATAACTTGCCAACCAGGTTTCCTGCTCCACCAAGAATGAGAGCTGGAAATCCTTCATATTTAGCCACCCCCACACTTGAAAGAACAGAATTTGGCAGACCTAGACCTAGCTTCATGGCACCAGCTGTTCGAATTAGAACAGTTGTACCAGTTTGTTCAGCTCCACCAGCAAGAAGCATGCCAAGTACAAGCCAGACAGTGATGCCCAACCTGCAGAAGAATCATACCAGTGAACAGGACATGTCAAGAGCAAGTTAAGACCCTCATTTTCTTCATATATGCACCAAGTATAGGTAATACACAAAGTCCTTTGAATTTCAATAGTTTCTGGTCTGTATAAGAGAAGCAATTGGAGCTCATACATAGGAAATAATTCAATAAATGGGTAGCTTTTTTGGGAGTTGCATGTATAAATTTGACATTGATTTGATTAGCTTAATCAGGGTGAGACATTCATCCTGATCTCTTATACATTATGATACCAATGAGGTCTGATCAGAGGAACGGTTAGACAAATTGCTTTGCACAATCTGTCCAGAAGTCGATATTGTTAACCTTCTTACTTCGTAGTTCATACAATGTCACGAGGGGCCGACTCCACCATACAAACTTTCATCAACTATGGTTTAGAGATTTCGTTCGACCTATATGTTTGCGATTGTCACATGTTTGTCAAAGGTTCTGTCAACAAAAATATTGAATTTGTAACTAAAAGACCCTAAAACTTTTGCTGGCAAACCATTTTAGTTTAGTTTTAATATGACTAGTGATTATTCGTAAAGATGTTTTAATTTTTAAAAAAAATAAAGACGGGCGTGGCTGTCTTAAGCCTTGGGTAATGAAACAGTCGAATTCAAAAGGTGAACTTTGAGGCTAAACTCTGATTACAAATACCTCAAATAATAATAGGAACCTTTACAAAACACTTGGACAAAAATGTGGATACATGAGCCCTAATCAGGGATGACCAGTACTGTATGTTGTAGCCAAAATAAAAAAAGGTAATGTTCAGTAGTTCAGTAAACGGTAAAGCCGTGAAAACCCCACCAAAACCCTAATATTATCATGTGTTACGCTGCTCACAGCTGCACCTGTACACTCGTCTTTTTTTATCGCCACGTACCAAGCCACAGTAATTTTCTTGCAATATTGTGACAAAAACACCCAGACTCGATAGCCACAATCCCCAAAGTACCCCGACTAGTGACAGGTGTCGCTCAGTAAAATCGACCACCCAGTATCAGTAGTCGTGCAGAAAATCCCTATATAATTAAATCATCTCTTCTCTCCCACTCGGCGTTTAAACCCTAGACCCTCCTCTATTTCACAACCCCTCTCTCCTTCCCTCAACGCAGCCAAAACCTCCATCGCAGCCAAATTCAGAGGTAAGCTTCACCTGGGTTCTCATGGGTTTGCCTCTCTTTCTTGTTCAGTGATTAAAGTTTGAACCTTTAGTGTTGCAAGCGTGATATTTTTGGTCGGGGCTGTTCTGTGTTTTTGAGGTGTTTCTGGGTCTGAAGGTTTAAGCTTTCAGTGATTGGATTCAGGGGCTTATTTGGGTTTTTTTGGTGTGTAGGGTTTTGTGTTGAGGAAAACTGGGAAAATGCTTCTGTTGTTTGAAAACCCTGGAGGGTTTATGCTCTTCAAAGTGTTGAAGGATGACGGCAAGTTCACCAAAGCTGAGGTAATCACACTCTCTCTATGTATTGTGTTTGATTTTTATGTGTTAATGGGATTCATGTGTGAGCTGGTTCTGAAGTTGAAAGAGAGAAAAAGAGAAGGTAGTAGCAGTTTGGTAGCATGCTTAGTCTGTTTTGGTGTTTTCGAAAATCGAGTAGGGAGTTTTGTATAGATTATGACATTACAAATAGATGAAATAACCAATTTTTATCAGCTTTTGAGTTTTCGGTCTAATTTGATTTTGTCCTAACTTGTATTGCAGGCTCATGACATAGCGAAGGAATTTGAAACTGGAGAGTCAGCAAGAAAGGTCATTTCTGGTTATGTATCTAATTATTATTAGTGTGTATGAGTATGTGTTTTATATATTATTGTCTGATATATTTGCTTTGTATTTGCTTGATATAAATATTTTATGTGTATATGTTATGGATATGTAGGTTGTCAAATTGAAAGCTTTCTCCAAGTTTGAGAATATGTCAGAGGCTCTCGAGGCAGCAACGATGTTGATCGACAGTAAAACCACCAAGGATCTGCGCAAGTTCTTGAAAAAGCACTGTGAGGGTGAAATCCTGGGTGTTGCAGATTCAAAGCTAGGAAATATCATCAAGGAGAAACTGGTAAACAAGCTAGATTTATAAATGATGAAACAATGATTAAAGAGTGGTATGTGCAATCTAATATTTCATTGTTGTTTCACATTAAAGTTGATGCATTTTATATTTTGCAGAAAATTGAATGTGTTCATGACAATGCTGTGATGGAGTTGATGAGAGGTATTAGAAGTCAGTTGAATGAAGTTGTAACGGGTTTACAACTTCAAGACATGGCACCAATGAGCTTGGGTTTATCTCATAGTTTATCTCGATACAAGCTCAAGTTCAGTGCCGATAAGGTGTGCATTCTATAGTCTTACTATCTACCTCTTGAATGATATACTTTTAGAAGATCATTCTTCCCTTGATAAAAGGAAGGATTGTGAGGAATACAGTAAATTCATTGATGTGTAGAGTTGTGCAATTGTATGCCTCAAGATTGATAATACATTAATACATTTGCGTCTCAGTATGTTATTTACGTTTTTTGAGTGTTTTGCATATTGCTTGGCTGATTTTGGATGATTTTGCTATTGAAATTTAAATTACTATTTTTTATTTTATGTTCTTTATTTGCCATTCTTTTATCTTTCTAGCTAAAATAAAAGGAAGACAAAGAGTACCTACGGTCTTGTGAACTGGATGCATACACACGAAAATTAATAATTGGATGATATTTGTTTCTGGATTGGCTTATTTAGTTATTAAAGGACTGGTACTGATGTCTTTGAAAGAGTGAAATTTACTGAAGAAATTTTCAATACGCTATTGTTGCTTGGTATTATTATGTGATATAGTTTTCTGAGTGTATGTTATTAATATATATTGCGGTGTTTCAGGTTGATACAATGGTTATTCAAGCCATTGGTTTGCTTGATGATCTTGATAAAGAGTTAAATACATATGCTATGAGAGTTCGAGAATGGTATGGTTGGCATTTTCCAGAACTTGCTAAGATCATACAGGACAATATTGCTTATGCCAGGGCAGTAAAGCTGATGGGATTTCGTGTTAATGCTGCAAAGCTTGATTTCTCAGAGGTAATAATTGGTTATTGATCATTATGCTGTCTCCTTTGGGTGTCCAATGCATTGATTTTTGAGATTAAATTCTCTTATTGCTCTTGGGTGAACAAATGGGGACTCATTTGTGTGTTACAATTATATTTTGTGAAACCAAAACTTCTTAATGTATGTTTATTTGTCATTGTAGTTGCCATGCCAATTATGAGGCGAAAGTTTTGAATCATTTTTTTGGACAATATATTTCAGATATTATCGGACGAGGTTGAGACTGAATTGAAGGAAGCAGCTGTTATATCTATGGGAACCGAAATTAGTGACCTTGATTTGATTAACATCAAGGAACTCTGCGAACAAGTCCTTTCTCTAGCTGAGTATAGAGCCCAGCTATTTGATTATCTAAAAACAAGGATGAACACTATTGCACCAAATTTGACTGCTTTGGTTGGGGAGCTTGTTGGTGCTCGCCTCATTGCCCATGGTGGTAGCTTGGTGAACCTTGCAAAGCAGCCTGGGAGCACAATTCAGATTCTTGGAGCTGAAAAGGCTCTCTTTAGGGCTCTCAAGACTAAGCATGCAACTCCAAAATATGGGCTTATCTACCATGCATCCTTGGTTGGTCAGGCAGCTCCAAAGCTCAAGGGTAAAATTTCTAGGACGCTTGCTAGCAAAGCTGTACTTTCAATAAGAATTGATGCTCTTGGAGAGGGAGATAGCCTAGATAACTCGGTGGGAGTAGAAAGTCGAGGCAAAGTGGAAGCACGGATAAGGAGTCTTGAAGGGAAAGCATTGAGTCAGTCTGCTGGATCGGCTAAAGGAAAGCCATTGATAGAAGCCTATGACAAGGATCGCAAGAAGGGTGCTGGAGGATTGATAACTGCTGCCAAGGTATGACTTTTGCTTTGTAGTTCTACTTCAGTCAGTTAATTATGTTGATTATCAATTTATCACAACTTTTTTGTCTTTGTAGGCATATAATCCTGCAGCAGATTCGGTTCTAGGGCAAACCACTCCTGCTGGAAAGACTGATGAAACAACGAACGAGAAGAAGAAAAGGAAGAAGGTTGATGACGAGGACATGCCTGACACAAATGACAATGTGGAGCCAGAAGATGAAGAGCCAGTGAAGAAGGAAAAGAAGGAAAAGAAGAAAAAGAAGAAACAATCAGCTGAGGATGTTGAGGTACAGAACGGTGAGGTTGAGAAGAAGAAAAGGAAAAGAAAACATGCCAAAGAAGAGGAAGAATCTGAAGCTCCAAGCAAGAAGAAAGAGAAGAAGAAAAAGAAGAAGAATGACGATTGAGGAACGTGGGAAACTTGGACAATTTTGGTCAACTTAGGCACTCCGTCGGCTTTCTATATATAGAATGTGGTTTCTGTTCTATCCCTTTGCTAGTGTGGACATTTTAAGCTAATTCTCTGCAGTTATGTAACCTCTAATTTATTTTATTATGGACAACTGTTGCATGAAGTTGGTCAAAGGAGTCCTATTGAAGTGGTATCTATTTTGAGTTTATTCCCTGCATCCCTATCCATTTTACCGTTTTTGAATTTTAATTTGCCTGCTGCTGTAAATCATTACTTGCTGTATTGACGTACCCCTCCGCCCTATTCTGGATTCCGCTTCACTGATTTCAGTACTTGGGTGCTTTGCAAATTGTAGGAGCAAAACTACACGGTTTATATTTGTCAATTCGGCAATCGTCTTTTGGTGATGGTTAAACTTGTCTGCTGCGAATAGAAAAGAAAGTAACAAAATCTTAATGAAAAATCTTTTTTAGTGCCACTTATGTGAGTTTTGTCACACGAAACATTTATCACAATTTTACCAATGCTTTGTGTTGTAGTTTTCTTGCATACCTGTATCCTTCATTTGACTTTGAATATATATGCATTGCGGAAAGTTAATATTAACAAGATCTTCAGTAGTTGTACATAAAATACGTACTTCAAACTTCTTAAGTTAATACTTCAACTATACCATATGTTGAAAATGAATACTTCAATGAAAATATTGAGGTAAATCATAAGCAACAAGTGAGATAAATAAATAAGAGGTGAAGATGAGAGCTAAAGTTTTGTCTTCTAAAAGTTTATTTTCATAATAGATGAACACATGAGCGACTCCAGCAATTTCGTCAAGTGCTAATCGGAGCTTTCAACGATGACTTTTAGATTTAAAATGATATTAACGGTTGATAAATCCTCATATTCTTTTTTCTTCTTTATTTTTGTCTCTCTCTTTCTTCTTTCCACACTAAAACCTGCTTCTTTATTTTTGTCTCTCTTTCTTCTTTCTACACTAAAACCATTCCTTACAAACCTTCATGAGGGCTAGAAATTCTATAATCTGTATGACCTCAAAGTAGGGAAAAAGATAAACTTAAGAGAAAGAAAAGGAAAATAAACATATTAGACTAAGAAAATAGTAATAATATAAATTCATATTCATTCCTCCTTATGGAGAGAGTTGTCGGGTTTGACTCGTAAAAATTGGGGAGATCTGCTACTCCTTTTATTCGTCCCTCTTTTGTCTGAAAGAGCCACAAACCACTCCAAAACAAAAACACACACTCAAATCTTACCAATCCAACCAACACAGATTCATCCTCATTCTCAGTAAGTTTCAACTCTACCCTCTCTCTCTCTGTCTCACTTTCTCTCTCTAGTTTTATATATACATCACTTTCTCTCTCTCTACCAGTCTGTCACTTTCTTTTGGAAATTCATTCATTCATTCATTCACTCAACACCCCCAATACCCAGATCAGGTTTTTGACCTGTGAGTGAATCTTGAACAGAACCCAGTTCTTTATTTAAGTGAAGTTTCAATTTTTGAGCTAGTTTTTGTTAGTTTGGTGATTTTGATTGTTGGGTTTTGCTAATCACATGCATTTATGTACTTGGTTTTGGTGAACAGGTTGATCCATGGGAGCTGTTGGGCTCAGTTTGTGATGGTGTTTTAGTTGAAAGACTGGTTCTTTTGTGTTTGTGAGTTGTAGATTTGAAAAGGGTGTTTAGCCAAATTGGTTAGTTTTGTTAGTGATTAGAGTCTTTGTGTGTAAAATGTTGAGAGATGAGGCTTAGATTCAAGAATGGGGTGTATAATTAGCAGAGAAACGTCCTCGGGAGTTGAGACTGAGACTAAGGGTGTGAGGAAGGATTTGAGTGTGGAGTCAAGTAGGAAGGTAGATGATGTTGTGGTGGCCAAGGTAGATAGTGATATTCAAGTTGGTGGTGAGGTTTCTGTTGGTGGGGGTGAAGCACAGAAGGAGGAAAATGGCCATGGAAGTCAGCGGCCTCCTAAGGGGGAGAGGAGGCGGTCCATGCCAAACCCAAGGCTGAGTAATGTGCCAAATAAAGCGCGTGGCGAGCAGGTAGCTGCTGGGTGGCCCCCTTGGCTCACGGCAGTGTGTGGGGAGGCGCTCAATGGGTGGATTCCACGGAAAGCAGACACCTTTGAGAAAATTGATAAGGTGTGTTTTGCCATTCCACTTTCTATTTCTGGAAAAAGAGTGATATTGTGATTCTGAAATGGCTGAATTTGAAGTTTAATAACAATGGTTTATGGAATTAGTGATGTTGTTAGGTTAATCTGTTGTCCATTGAATGGAAAATTCATAGTTCAGGTCATTTGAGATGTGCATTGTTCAAGAACTTCTTATTTGGAATGTCTGTCATAAATGGTGTGGCCATATCAATTGTTGCAAAGTATCGATTACTTTTTTGTTCATATGCATATACTTGATGGATCTGTGTATAGCTTGCTCTTACTTCCTGTACTTTTGGTTGCGCCTGATTCTATCAATCCTTTTTCTAAACTTTTTGAATACTTTGATGTCAGATTGGATCAGGAACATACAGTAATGTGTACAAAGCTAAAGATATGTTGACGGGGAAAATTGTTGCTCTAAAGAAAGTTAGATTTGACAATTTGGAACCCGAGAGTGTCAAGTTTATGGCTAGAGAAATCCTAATTTTGCGGAGATTAGATCATATTAATGTTGTAAAGTTGGAGGGTCTGGTCACTTCAAGGATGTCATGTAGTTTGTACCTGGTGTTTGAATATATGGAACATGACCTAGCTGGACTTGCTGCAAGCCCAGAAATTAAGTTTACCGAACCACAGGTTAGCCAGTATCTCCTAAACTTTGGTTCTAATTTAACACATTTGAATACATATGTGGTTTCTTCCCTGTGATATTCTCTCAAATTGATACACTTAACATTTCAGGTCAAATGTTATATGCATCAACTATTATCTGGACTTGAGCACTGTCACAACCGTGGTGTGCTTCATCGCGACATCAAGGGATCCAATCTTCTGATTGACAACGAAGGAGTACTTAAGATTGCTGACTTTGGCTTGGCTTCTTTCTTCGATCCAAAGAACAAGCATCCCATGACTAGTCGAGTGGTTACTCTATGGTATCGACCTCCTGAGCTTCTTCTCGGGGCTACTGATTATAGTGTGGGCGTGGATCTTTGGAGCGCTGGTTGCATTTTAGCAGAGTTACTAGCTGGGAAGCCTATCATGCCTGGTCGTACTGAGGTAAATTTGTTTAATTTTGGTTTCCATGCTTAGTCCACTGCACCCTGGTTTTTATAACTAGTCCTTTGCTTTTCCAGCCATTATAATTGGGCACATGATTTAACATATGCCACTCCTTGTCATAACTCAACGCCCTTTTTCTCTATTGAATTGAGACTGATCTTTCTAATTGAATTCATACCCTTGTGTTCAGTTGGTGAAAATAGATGTTGTAAAATGGTTCTTCTTTTTGCTCCTATCTCCCGGTCTTCTTGTTAGTAGTTTAAGTTTAAGTTTAAGATGCTAATATCACACATATTATTGAACATAAATAATATTGCTGCAAGTCTGATACCATAATGCCGCATTTTTGTGATAAATGTTTGACCCTAACAAAAATATTTGTGAGCGTGTCTAATATGTTTGTTCCTTATACAGGTAGAACAACTCCACAAGATATACAAACTATGCGGCTCACCTACAGATGAGTACTGGAAAAAAGCAAAGTTGCCGAATGCAACTTTATTTAAGCCCCGAGAGCCTTACAAAAGAAGCATAAGAGAAACTTTTAAAGATTTCCCCCTATCAGCACTGCCTCTAATCGAAAGTTTACTTGCGATTAATCCTGCAGAGCGTCAGACAGCCTCAGCTGCATTGAGTAGTGAGGCAAGTTCTAATACTGTGACCATTTTTTGTTCTAATCAATACATTTTTTCTCAATGTTCTCTTGATGAGAAGGCTTCTCTCTCTCTCTACACACACACACACACACTTTCTTTTAAAAACTCGATCAACTAGAATGCATCTTGATTTTATGACAAACTGGATTGCATTTGAGACTCGATGGAATGTGTGACAACTCAATTGGCATTTAGCTTGTTTTGTATTACTATCTCTGCATACATTTTCCTTGAGTTTTGGTTGGTCCTTGTGGTTTGAACGAAACTGAACGGTCCAGTCCTTTTGACTGCTTTGTACAGAAGTTTTTACCTGGTAGTGTGGTCCCAAGTCATAACTCAATCTTTTTTATGATAATTGATGCTGTTCTATCTATACTTTGTTGATTACAATCATGAATATTGGGTTATTGCTAATATGCTTCCTTCGGATAAATATACTTATACTCTCTGTTTTGCTTTTTCTTTCCTCATTTGCAGTTTTTCATGAAAGAGCCTTATGCTTGTGAACCTTCTAGCCTACCAAAGTATCCCCCAACCAAAGAAATTGATGCCAAACGTCGAGATGATGAAGCTCGCAGGTATGGATTTAGTAGAATGTTCATGCATCATTAAGATCGAGTATAATAAACTGTGATTCAATTCTATTATAAGTGTTTCTACTATTTTAGCTGTTTCATTCATGTTGCTCCGGACTAGATGGCAGATGCCGTGGTGACATCTTCAAATTTCCTGGATATTTCTCCTTCTGTAACATTAGCGAGCATCTGAAAGTGAATCATGCCATCACATTGCAATACTAGTTAAAAAGTAGGAACAACTTGGCATTTCTTACTGCTAATCGGGTATTATTCTCTGGCAAAAGAAGAAAAATAAAATCTCGGAATATCATGCATATTCATATCCTGAAGTCATATTTATGCAGATTTTTTGAAGCTATATCTTGCAACTTTCACCTTATGTAATTTTAGTTATATTCACGTGCTGATCTTGAATGATGTGTGATGAGTAAATTTTTATCCGCTGCAGGATAAGGGCTGCTGGTAGAGTCCAGGCTGATGGTGCAAAGAAAACACGTACACGTGAACGTGGTCCTAGGACTATGGCAGCTCCAGAAGCCAATGCGGAGCTTCAATCTAATATCGATGTATGTCTAATACAGTAATACATTGCCTCTATGAATAGTTGTCTTTGAACTTGATAGTTTGTTACACATGCATGCTTATAATTAAAATAAATGGCCTGCACTATATAAATAATACTGTAAGATTCCTGTGATGCTTTACATATAGCTTAACCATTGTGGTTGGCCGCTGCATAATGCTGACATTGTAGCCCCAGTTTATCCTATTTTCCACACAACATGAGTTTTATTTAGTGTACTCCAAATCATGACGTGCTTACAGATAACTTGTCCATATGATCAAACTTCAGTATAGGTATTTAATTCAGGTTTTGACTTGTATGCTAATCTGTTGTTTTGATCTGAAACAGAGAAGGAGATTAATTACACATAATGCGAAGAGTAAAAGCGAAAAGTTTCCTCCACCGCACCAGGATGGGGCAGTTGGTTACCCATTGGGTGCTTCACATCATATTGATCCTGCTCTTGTTCCTCCTGATGTCCCATTCAGTACAACCTCATTTGGTTATCCTAAGGAACCAATACAAACATGGTCAGGTCCCTTAGTTGATTCCACTGGTCCAAGAAGGAAGAAACATACTGATGCCCGAGAATCTTCAAAATCCTTTATAGGAACTCATAAAGATAAACATCATGATGCGCGAGTTAGAGGAAAGAAAAGTGCGGCTTAATATCAAGTTTACATCATATGGAGAACATAATTGATAACTGTTGGGTGCTTCTTCGAACTCTAAACAATGGAAGACATGTTGCTGCTAGACAAAAGTGAACTTTTCGGCCCCAGCTTCTTACACAATACCATTATTTCATTAGAGGTGTAGGGGGAAAATCTTCATTTTTTTCTGTGTTATAATCTTATGTACCACTTTCCCCGTCTGCTACAAGATAGTGATTTTTTTTTTGTTCATGTTCAATTTGTTGGATGGTGAATTGGTACATGTACATTCTGATTCTTTATCTCAACTTTGTGGTATTGAAAACTTACTGCTTAGAAATAGTAAAGCGAGTTAATAAATCATCAAGAGCCTCATTCGTCTCATCTATGTTTATGTTTCTCCAAATGCAAGAGATGCAGTCCCAACTTCTTATTTTCATGCTATATGCATATACTGTATGAAAATTAAGGCAAGATGAAGGTAGAAAAAAAGGGTAAATAATTCTTTGCCAAAAGTTTCCAAACCAAGGATTCTTCATGTATAACTCCAGTAGGATTCGAGATGACATTTCCCAGCAAGCTTGATGGAAGAACCAAATACAGAGTTGGAGTTGCAAAAAGCAGTTGGGATTCTTGGGATGGATATGCTGTTAATCTTAGGCGACCTGATTGAGCAGCGACTTCAACTTTGAATCAGATTTAGTTTTTGATAAGACATATTTGAGCTTGTTGGTCATACTGAAAGTGCATTGCAGGAGTTGTTACAATCACAATCTAGATAGCAGAGCTGTAAAAGCGCCATGCATAAATGCATCTTCTTTCTCATGTCTATGCTAGGAATACTCCTCCAAATAAAGAGCGGAGGAGGAACTGCGTCTCTGTTTGTGAGAAACTACGAGTCTACGACAGTCTACTCACCTTTATTGTTGCCTTACTTGTAATAATACCCATCTAAATTACTTCATATGCGAGTGAAACGGAACTTGTTTATAAGATAAGATTAATTATTCATTTTTAAATTTTATTTACCGCGTTTTTCAATTTTCGCTCCATCAATAACGGTTATTTATTTTTTATGTATCTATCTACGGTGTTTCTAATTTTTATTTGAAAATGTTCCTTCCTCTTCTTCATTATTTGACCTCTTCTCACATTCAAAACACTTCACTTCTCTCTCACTTATTTCATGCGTGATTGTGTGGATTCAACCCTGTAATAAAAGAACAACAATACAAAATCATCGGTGTTAATTGTTTTTTTTTTTTCAAAATAAAAAATTAAAAAAATAACAAAGAGTAAAGGTGGCATGTTAAAACCTCAAAAATGTTCATTCTTGTTAAACCGCCACTAAACACCAACAGCAGCTCTTCTCTCTCCTTTCTCTCTTCCCTTTATATGTTTAGCTCTGAGAAACCCTCAACACAATCTCTCTGAAACCCAAAGATTGAAGCTTTAGGGTTTTCGACACCCAAAGATTGAAGCTTTCTCAAGCAATGGAGGCCAGCAGCAACAATAGCAGCAATCTAGCTAGCAGCGTCGCCCAAGCCATTGCCGTCTCTCTCGACTGGACCTCCTCTCCCGACGCTCGCAAAGCCGCCGTCGCTTTCCTCGAATCCGTAATATCTCTCTCTCTCTCTCTCTATATATATATATATCTATCTATCTATATATCCAAAGACCATGTATTTCTGCTGTTCAGTGAGTGCTTGATCACAGCTGTTTTTGATTTTGGGCTTTGAATTGTGTCTGTTGGGGTTTGGGAATTGGTTCTTTGTGTTTATAAGGGTTTAATTTTGAGAATTGGAGTATGATTTCGTATTTTTATTAAATGTGTGTGTATTTTTCGAGGTGATCATCTATTTGGTTGAAGTTTAAGAGCAGTGATAGTCTTTAATAGGTGGATATTTGAGAAACTTTGATCAGTGTAATCGGAGTTTCGGTGACCTGGCTTAAATTTCAGCACTACATTTGTTGCGAAATATGGGGGTACATTGAAGATGTTGTGGAATCTGTTGTTAAATCCAAATGTTATGTTATGAAGACTGTGTGTGAGAAATGATTGCATGAATTTGTGTATAGCTTCAGCAAGTTGATAAATTTCCTTAAAGTTGTGTTGGCAGTCAATGTAGCACTTGGTTTCCGCAGCTGATTCTAACTAATATTATTTCCCAATGCTGATTCATTTCTTATGTTCAAATTGTGCAGATTAAAACTGGAGATGTGCGTGTTTTGGCAAACACAGCGTTCCTTCTAGTGAAGAAGGATTGGTCTTCTGAAATTCGGTTGCATGCATTTAAAATGTTGCAGGTTTGTGCTCATGTTGCTTTGCTCTTTTTACTTTTTTTATTTGTTTAGTAAGTATCTTAATGTTAGGTTCAATGATTAGGAATTTAGAGTCAATTACTCGTGTGTGTTTTCTTATTTATTTTTTCCCAACACATCATCTTACTATTTCATTGGTCCAGTTGGACTGCTTGAGATGAAATTTGGTTATGATCAAGTCGCCTTCTGTTGTTTGCTGTCTTTGGAACTAAGTTTCTTTGACAGCCACCTGCTTCTGGCCATTAAATATTTAAAATAATCTAAACTTTTTCCTTGTTTCAATTTCTGCTCCCACCTGTTTTGGATGCTAGCAGAGAAAATAATGGAAATAATCCTGTATATGCCTAGTGTTCAAAAAAGAAAAAACCGGGGTTACCAAAAAGGTTGAAGCTTTTAAAATGAGAGATATAGAAATCAATTCCCTGCAGAAATCACCATTTTCTGTTGAAAGGTGGTGATACTAGGATTACGTTAATGTGTTAAATACAGAGATTTCAAAATGCTATTTCAGTTTCCTATGGCCCCAGTTTCATGTTAGACTCTGCAATCACACTTTTATTCATATATCTTAGACTTTTATGGTAAATAAGTGGTCTGACCAGAATCTATATTGTTTGTGCAGCATTTGGTCCGGTTGCGATGGGAGGAATTAAACCCAACAGAACATAGAAACTTTGCTAATGTCACTGTTGATCTAATGTCTGAGATTGCAAATCCTAGTGAAGAGTGGGCTTTGAAAAGTCAGACAGCAGCACTTGTTGCTGAGGTTTGCACAGTATTTGTCTCAAATTTTCTTAGAATGCCAATGCTTATATTTCTTTTATAACACTTATATTTGTTTATCTCACAGGTAGTCAGAAGTGAAGGAGTAAATCTTTGGCAGGAACTGCTTCCAGCTCTGGTTTCCTTATCTGCAAAAGGTCCTATACAAGTAAGTTTGGTTCCAATAGTTTCAAGTTTGTTTCTGTAAGACATGCATTAGTTATCACCTTTTTCTGAATTATCTTTATATTAGGCTGAGTTGGTCTCAATGATGCTGAGGTGGCTTCCTGAAGACATTACTGTTCATAATGAAGATTTGGAAGGTATTCCTCAGTGTGCTATCTGCACTTTCTTTTTCCTTTAACTAGGGCATATAGTGTTTGTGTGCATGAGTGTGTTGCTTTATCTCTGGGTTTATATTGCTGTGTCTTACCCTGATTCTGAATGGTACATGCAGCTGATCGGAGAAGGCTATTATTGCGTGGGTTGACCCTATCGTTACCTGAAATCTTGCCTCTATTATACACTGTAAGCATGACCGCTTAACTTTTACTCAAAGGTGCATATGATGGGAATACCATGATGATTCAATCATGTCATGCAGTTACTAGAGAGACATTTTGGAGCTGCCTTGAGTGAAGCAGGGAAACAACAAGTGGGCCTTGCAAAACAACATGCATCTGCAGTAACAGCTACTTTGAATGCTGTTAATGCATATTCTGAATGGGCTCCATTGCCTGATCTTGCTAAATATGGTATAATTCATGGGTATGGTATCCTTCTTTGAAATTTTGCTAAATCTGATTTGAAAGCACTGCATGCCTCTGTTTCTAATTCTCTCTCTCTCTCTCTCTCTCTCTCTCTCTCTCTCTCTCTCTCTCTCTCTCTCTCTCTCTCTCTCTCTCTGTATAGGTGTGGCTTCTTACTTTCTTCACCTGACTTCCGTCTTCATGCTTGTGAGTTTTTCAAACTTGTTTCCTCAAGGTATGAATGTGCTCTTTCAATAGCTTGTTCAAATGTTATATGTTGTTATATAATTATGCTTTGGCCTCTTGTTCGTACATTTCAATGACAGTTGTGTTACTCTGAATGATGACTTGCAGAAAGAGACATGCTGATACATCCACTCCTGAATTTGATTCTGCAATGAGTACAGTTTTTCATATTTTAATAAACGCCTCCAAAGAACTTTTACACAGTTCTGGTGTCAATGCTGGGGCCATTGATGAAAGCAATATTGAGTTTGCGGAATGTTTATGTGACAGTATGGTGTTTTTGGGTTCAACAAACTTGCAATGTATCATGGGTGATAGCACCACATTACCTCTTTATTTACAACAGGTAAGTAGAACTATTAGATAGTTATCAGGATGTGAATCTATGTGCATTTAACCTGTCTTCAAAGTGGATATTGCCATATACACCAACTATTTCCAAAATCTAGGTTTAATAAATTTATACGTGAATTGTAATTTGTAAATATACATCTGAAACGTAACTTTTTCATTCAAGCAATTATTACTTGTTAATTGATTATTGAAGTGCTACTCAACTTGTTTTTCCTTCAGATGCTCGGGTTTTTTCAACATCAGAAGCTAGTTCTTCATTTCCAATCTCTCCATTTTTGGCTGGTACGGATATAATTTCCAGTTGTTTTTATGGTGTCAATAATAAGATATATGCCACACATTGCCTGCTTTAATCATCTTTCATTTTCAGGCACTCCTGAGAGACTTAATGTCTAAGCCAAAGGCAGCTGCAAACTCATCAGCTGATGGTTCTGACGAGGCTGATAAGGAAAAGCAGAAGATTTTGAGTTTTGTGAATGATGACATATGTAGTGCACTTCTGGATGTATCTTTCCAACGGTTGCTCAAGAGAGAAAAGATTCTTCATGGAACTACATTTTCTTTGGGGCTGTTGGAGTTATGGAGTGATGATGTTGATAGCAAAGGAAATTTCGGCCAGTATCGCTCAAAGCTGGTATGTTTGCTTTTTCTCATAGATATGAACTCAGATATGTTTGCTCTCAGATCTCTTCTAACTTGGAAAGCATCCAAGTTGATTCAACGTGTGATTTCTAATAGGCTTCGTTGATGGATGGGTCCATCCTTCACATTGTTTTGTTTAACTGCAGTTAGAACTTATCAAGTTTGTGACCTCATACAAGCCTATTATAGCCGGTGCTAAGGTTTCTGAAAGAATTGATACAATCATTAAAAGTCTCTTGCTTTCTCCAATGCCTTCTCAGGTTTCATGACAAGCACTTTCTCAGTTCCATTTTCCATTTTGAGACCTGTCAGCTTGTCGTTATCTCTTGATTGATTGTTCTGAAATAAATTACAGGACTTGGCTGTGATGGAAAGCATGCAGTCTGCTCTAGAAAATGTCGTAAGCACTATTTTTGATGGATCAAATGTAATTGGTGGGGGTCATTCTGAAGTTCAAGTAGGACTATGCAGAATTTTTGAAGGTTTGGAAGCCTCTTTTTATCTTGTTGGAGCTTTAGATTTGATATAGTGGGATTTCATTAACAAGCCGTAAGGTCGTATAGGTTTGCTTCATCAGCTTCTCTCTTTGAATTGGACTGAGCCAGCCCTTGCGGAAGTACTTGGTCACTACTTGGGTGTGATGGGTCCATTTTTGAACTATTTCCCAGATGCAGCAGGCAGAGTCATCAATAAACTATTTGAGCTCCTAAACTCACTCCCTTTTGCTGTTAAGGTAAACTTCAGTTGTCTTATTAGTTATTACTGTATTACACTTCACTATTCACTGTGTCTTAATGAATCTAACAGCAAGTTATGTTTGGCAGGATCCGTCTACAAGTAGTCCACGATATGCAAGGTTGCAAATTTGTACATCGTTTATTCATATAGCCAAGACTGCTGACAAAAGTATTCTTCCTCACATGAAGGTGACTTCCGTTTGCCTATGCTAGTGTGGTACTTCCTGTGTACGAGTATTGTCATACATTAATGCTTTGTAGTATATGCAAAATTTTAGTTACAACACATGAGGTGACTTTTGTTTATTGGATGTGTATAGATCTGTACTTCCTGCGTACGAAAATGGTTACGACCTCATCTTATGGCAGTAGTATAAAAAGACAAAAGTGTGAAGTTTAGAAAATGTGGAGAAGTGGCTTAGAATCTCTTACAGACTGTATTTCAAATTGTGTATCTCTAACAGATCAACCTAACAATTGCTAGAATTGACATATTATACACATCCTCTGCACGGTTATGTTATTTTGATGAGAATAACTAGGTATGCAAGTTGACAAGTTGCTGTTGTCCAAGAATTGAGACTTCTATATGCTACCTTTCTCAAAGTCACAGACATTATGCATTTTGACAAATTACTCCTGTCTAAAAGAATGATACTTGTGATTGCTTCCCTTATGAAGGTGTAAACATCCAAGGGTATGAGGAAAAAGGAAAGTTTAGCCTGTAAATACATAGCCCCAACTGAAGCCCATTGAATAGAGCCCACAAACTTTGTTCTTGGATTATCATTCTTTCATTTATCTTGTTGGATGGTGTTTTATGCAGGGTATAGCTGACACCATGGCATATTTGCAAAAGGAAGGTCGTTTACTTCGTGGTGAACACAATCTTCTAGGCGAAGCATTTCTTGTCATGGCTTCTGCTGCTGGGTAATGATTCTCTTATATGGTTTATATGGGTCTGTGTCCTGTATTTATGTTGACAACTGAGTCGAATATTTTGGTGCAGATTTCAGCAGCAGCAAGAAGTTTTGGCGTGGTTATTAGAACCCTTGAGCCAGCAATGGACACAAATAGAGTGGCAAAATAATTATTTATCTGAACCACTAGGACTTGTTCGTCTGTGTGTGGAGACCCCAACTATGTGGTCAGTTTTCCACTGTATTACATTCTTTGAGAAGGCACTTAAAAGAAGTGGAACGCGGAAAACACATTTGAGTTCGCAAAACAACACAGCCGCAAGTTCTACTCCCTTGCACCCTATGGCTTCTCATCTATCATGGATGCTGCCACCTCTTCCCAAAGTATGCGCTGCTTCTGAAATTTAGTTATTCAGAATTCTTCATCTCTAGTTCTTCTGAATATGATACCATTATGCCGATTTGCTTACGTTAACATATTCATACATACATGATACATACATACATACATATATATATATATATATATACATACATATATATAGAGGCCGGACATGAAGCGGACGCCCGCAACTATGTTAAAGTGCGGACGTCCTTCCGTTCTCCTCCGTCTGGCGCCGATGACGGCGCGCCTCCACCTGAGCGGACACCAGAGGCGTCCCCGACCACTTTCCTTTCCCAGCGAGTCCGCCAAATTCCAGTTTTCCGGCGAGATCGATCATGTTTGAAGTTTTGGGTGGAGGTTGCTGCCCAGACCTTCAAATTGATCTTTCCGGGAAGGGAAAGTGGTCGGGGATGCCTTTGGTGTCCGCTCGGGTGGAGGCGCGCCGGACGGAGGAGAACGGAGGGAAGTCCGCACTTTAAGCCCAGTGCGGACGTTCGCTTCACATCGTTTTCGCATATATATATATATATATATACATATATATACATATATATATATATACATGTATATATACATACATATATATATATGTGTATATATATATATATATATATCTCATTTCTCTGTTGTTGATCTGCAGCTTCTACGCGCCATACATTCCCTTTGGTCTCCATCCGTATCTCAAACTCTACCTGGAGAAATGAAAGCTGCAATGACCATGAGCGATGCTGAGCAATACAGTCTTCTTGGTGAAGGAAAACCTAAACTGTCCAAGGGTACATCAACCTCTGGTACTGGGCCTATTGTCACCATGAGTAAGGAAGGGTACACAGAGCCAAATGAATCGGATATACGAAATTGGATGAAGGGGATCAGAGACAGTGGGTACATCCTTTATTTGAGTTGGTTGTGAAATTTTTCCTTTAATATACATCCTGGCGATATTCTTATAGAAAATGGAGGTAAGTGCTTTAAGATGAGGAATATGGACAATATCAAGAAAAGGAAAACCCAAATAGCATTAGATGATAATAACAAATTATTTCCTAACCCAAGGTAGGATTATATTTTTCATATTTACTTGGCGAAATTTACCTGTACAGTGTCAAGCTTTCTTTTGTTAAAGTAAAAATAATTTATTATTTAGTTCTTATTCCAAAACTTTTAGTTGTTTCTTCAAAAAATCATTGGTCATCATTTAGACTGGGTATTCCACTCCAGACAGCATCTTTTTGCCACAACTTATTTATGGAATAAAGATCTCTCTCTCAATTGAACAAGTACTATAGATCACTTTTTTAGAATTTGTTATATATTACTGTCTGGATAATTTTATTTGGAAGTAGAAGTTAAAATTTCATTATACAATTCTGGGGTTCGTTGATTAGTCTAGCCTCCAGAAGGTAGTGTAGAATAACCTTCTACATGAGCTTAGAAATCCTTTGAGAATGTTTCTAGATGTTGATTAATCATCCATCTGAGGTTTATCTTGTTTAGTGCTAACATTTGTGACTTTAGGTACAATGTATTGGGCCTGGCAACCACTGTCGGTGACTCATTCTACAAATGTTTGGACAGTCATTCTGTTGCTCTAGCTTTGGTAGAGAATATACAGTCAATGGAATTCAGGCATTTAAGACTACTTGTTCATTCAGTATTGATTCCTTTGGTTAAAAATTGTCCTGTCGATTTGTGGGAGGTATGGCTGGAAAAGCTCCTGCACCCCTTACTTCTACACTCCAATCAGGCTCTTAGTTGCTCCTGGTCCAGTCTTCTACAAGAAGGTAGTGCAAAGGTTCCGGATGCCCAAGCCATACTTGCCGGGACTGACTCAAAAGTGGAAGTAATGGAGGAAAAGCTACTTAGAGATCTTACTCGAGAGATTTGTTCACTCCTCTCTCTCATTGCTTCCCCACAGCTAAATACTGGGCTTCCATCCTTGGAGCACTCTGGGCAAATCAGCCGAGTCGATCTATCTTCACTCAAAGCTTTAGATTCTTTTGCATCGAGCTCTATGGTTGGGTATGTTTGACATTGTTTCTTGATAGTGTCTCTTTGGTTGAAAATTCTGAGCTTTGCTTTCTTTTCATTAACTTCTTTGTCTTAAAATGGTGCTCTATTTGCAGTTTCATTTTGAAGCACCAAGGTCTTGCCCTTCCCACACTGCAGATATGTTTAGAAGCTTTTAAATGGACAGACGGTGAAGCCATGCCAAAAGTTTCCGTCTTTTGTGGTGCTTTGGTTGTTCTAGCTATATTTACAAATAGTATGGAACTCCAACAGTTTGTTGCTAAGGATCTTTTTTCTGCAATTATCCAAGGTTTAGCGCTTGAATCAAATGCTTTCATCAGTGCTGATTTGGTTGGTCACTGTCGTGACATTTACATATATCTCTGCGATAGACATCCCGCTCCTAGGGAGGTTAGTTGAGATCTGTTGTACCTAATCAAATTTTTGGGTTACAAGTAGTTTATACTCTAATTGGTACCTTGCCAGATTTAATGCTTGCATCTTGTGTTATCCAGGTTCTGCTCTCACTTCCCTGCATCAAACAGCATGATTTGCTTGCTTTTGAAGAAGCTTTGACAAAGACAGCTAGTCCTAAAGAACAAAAACAATATATGAAAAGCCTGCTCTTATTAGCTACTGGAAACAAGTTAAAAGCACTTGTTGCTCAGAAAACCGTAAATGTTATAACAAATGTAACAAGTAAGCACCTCTGACTTGACTGAAATTTTGTTATGCTTTTTGTTTCATTTGCTATAACTTACTAGTGTGCTTTAATCTTAATTTCAGCAAAGCCTCGCAACACAGTCAACGTTGTGGAAAACAGAGTTGATGAGGGGGAGGTTATTGGACTGGCAGCAATATCATGATGTAAATGTGTGATGTCTTGTACAAAAATGAGATCAACTAAAAGAAGGAAATCTGTATTGACTTGAGGAATATGATGAGGTAAAAATCCCATTTTGGGCCAGAGTTCTACAGTACTTTTACATCGGTTCTCGCTGACGTTACATCTCATAGAAGATTGATCTTTTAGAAGTTCCTTGACAATGTTGTATCCTGCTTGTATTGCCATGGAAACTGGGTTTTTTTGTATAGAGCATATCAAGAGAGAGAGAGAGAGAGAGAGACAGATTGTCTAGCTAGCTGTTTCTTTCTTTTTGGTAGGTTTAACTCGAAGCTTTTTGCTCTTGTTGTATGGTCATGAATTGAGGGCAGATATGCAAAGGATCCAGTTTTTGGGTCTTTCTGTTTCATTTTACTGTTCGCACCGCCCTCCTTTCAGTTTCAGTTTCTCTAGAATAGTATATCATCAGTAGACCTTTTATAAGTTACCGTGATTTGGTTACAAGTAACAAGAGGCGTTCACATATAAGAATCGCCCCTTTCATTCTGGAGTGACGGAGGGATCGTACCGTTCAAGCCTTTCTTTTTTTTCTTTCATGCTTTTCCGGAGGTCACTTCACGAATTTGAGTAAGAAACTGGTGGCAAATTCTTGGCATGGAAGTTTCTTCATTCTATCATATACAACTTCTACAGCCGTAGTATATCACTATACCAGAAATTTTCAGTAGGTTCTGCAAGCACAACTACCCTTACAATGCCATCATGTACGGCAAATAGGTGGCCGGCCCTCGTCAGTTTGGCACCAGCAAGGCATCAATATCATCAGCACCTTCTTCCCTTCTTGATCCGTTCGATAAAGAAACTAACAGTCTTGGTCATTGTTTCACGCACTTTCCAGTTTTCACGTACAGCTTTGAATTGTAGGTGGAGAAGGAATGGTAAGCAGTGAAAGTTCTAGTTCTTAGGAATGGTAAGTAGTGAAAGTTCTAGTTCTTAGGAATGGAAAGCAGTGAAAGTTCTAGTTCAAAAAGAAACAGAAGTGAAAGTACCTCGTGCTTGGTTTGGAAGGTTTTCACAGTTCATGAGGAAGATTGGTTATAAGCAGAGTAACTCAGACCACACGTTGTTTCTCAGACATCAACAAGGGAAGGTAACAGCTCTGATCATATATGTTGATGATATGGTTGTTACTGGTAGTGATACTGTTGAGATGGATAGATTGCAAAAACAACTAGCTACAGAGTTTGAGATGAAGGACCTAGGTACACTCAAGTACTTCTTGAGCATTGAGGTAGCCAGGGGGAGTGAAGGCATCTATCTGTGTCAGAGGAAGTATATACTTGATCTATTAACAGAGACAGGTATGTTGGATTGTACTCCAATTGATACTCCTATCGAGCAGAATCATCGATTAGCAGAGTATCCTGATCAAGTACCTACCGACAAACCTCGATATCAGAGGTTAGTTGGATGTCTGATTTATTTAGCACACACCAGACCTGATGTTGCATACGCAGTAAGTGTGGTGAGCCAGTTTATGCATAATCCCAGTGTAGATCACATGGATGCTGTTGTAAGGATTTTGAGGTACTTGAAATCCGCTCCAGGGAGAGGAGTAATGTTTTCTAGGCACAACAATATTCTTGATGTATGTGGTTTTACAGATGCAGATTGGGCTGGAAATATTACAAACCGGATGTCTACATCAGGATACTTTACCTTTGTGGGAGGTAATCTTGTTACTTGGAAGAGTAAGAAGCAAAAGGTTGTGGCTCGATCTAGTGTTGAAGCAGAATATAGAGGCATGGCTCATGGAGTGTGCGAGTTGTTGTGGCTGCGGAATGTGTTACAAGATTTGGGTGTTAAACCCAAGTGTGCTATGCAGCTGTATTGTGACAACAAAGCAGCTATCGATATCTCACAGAATCCTGTGCAACATGATCGTACTAAGCATGTGGAAGTTGATCGTCACTTTATAAAGGAGAAGCTAGATGCTAAAATCATTCGCTTTCCTTTTGTCCCTACAGAAGAGCAACTTGCAGATATACTCACAAAAGGAGTTTCTAAGAAGACCTTTTATGACTCACTTAGCAAGTTGGGCATGGTTGATGTATATGCGCCAACTTAAGGGGGAGTGTTAGCGTGAGTCATGAAGTCAGTTTAGGAATGTAAATTAATTTGTTATTACTTTCCTATTCTATATGTGCAGTACATGTAGTACATAGTACGTAGGGTTTGTACATCTTGTATCTCTATATATAGCCTCTTATGCGAGATGAATAATACATCAGAAATTCATTCTCCAAACCTTGTTATATTTAACTGGAGCAGCCTTGAACACATTCTAGTACGTTTCTAAATTTCCTGATATTTAACACATGTTCGGAGCAAAAGAGAGCTAGGACTGAGCTTGATCAAACAAGAATCTATAACCCAGCTGCTGGTAAAACACCAATAACGTTTGGAGCACCTTCCCTTATGACTATGCAAAACTCATGCTCAGCTGCGAAGATCTCAAAAGCATTGTGCAACTCTAGGCTAGCTCCACCCAGGAACTGCATTGCAACTTTTGGGAAAACTACGCTAGCCAGATTAGACGGTAGATCGTAGCAACATGGGTACCCCCTAGCAGATTCAGATTCTATCTTCGGATGTTTCCAACCGTAAGACTTGCAAAGTATTTAACAATGCTGTCTTGTAGACTGAAAATGGCGTCCTCAATCAACCAGGAGTCTGGTGATCCGGAGTCCAAGAGGACAAGGTTTGCTGAGCTGTTTTCCGGCATCATGTACACAACATCTCCGTTTACGGTTACAGCAGTCATATTCAGGTAATTGTAGAACTTCTCAGGGGCGGAGGAGAGTGTGGATGAGATTAGTGGAGTTGTTTGTACATTTGTAGCACTAGCATCAATAATGGCGTCAGAGCCGAAGTTGAGTGTTGGCTGGCCGGACTGTGACTGTGCAAAGCCGGGAAGGCAGTAAGATTAACGGTCAGAGCCTAGTTGGCTTACAATGCTGGAGGGGTGCCCTTTACCTAACCCTATCATCCCTCCTATAGAGTTGAAATCCCACCGTCCATTTAAGTCCACCTGGGACTGGAGGTCACAGCCGAATGCAATTCGGTTAGTTGAAGAGGAGGAGGGGAAGGGCGACAACAACTGGAACTCGTCGATTCCAAATATGCCACCGCTATAACCAGCGTCGTAAACACACAAGGAACCAGAACGCGATGGATGAGCAATGGGTGGTGAGCAGATGGTGGTGTTATTTGGAGGGAGAAGTTGGAATGTGGTGGATTTTCTGGGGTCGAAGTTGGAAAATGGATTTGAAAGGTTGAAGCAGTATCGACGGCAACCAACTGTCTGAACCCAAGTGAATGGAAAGAGGATGTCCCAGGCAAGGTTGATGGTGAGTGGAGGAGTCCCGGATGGCATGCCTTGATCAAGATGAAGGGGTTGAGTTAACTTATGACGAAGTTTGTGTCTGAAACCACTAGTGTTGGTCAATCTCGTATGTATAGTAAAACTCTGAGCTTGGGCCATCAGCGGTGGAGTACCACCGGTGGCGAACATCATGATGATGCCGGCAAGGATAAAAGATGCAAAAGACATTTTCGATTGTAAGAATGTAAAGGATGTAGAGAAATGAAAACCAATTGGTATAAAATATATGGAAATGCTTTAACTAGTTTGTGAAGAAACTGATGAGGCTGATC
This sequence comes from Fragaria x ananassa, assembly GCA_034370585.1. Classification (NCBI taxonomy): domain Eukaryota; kingdom Viridiplantae; phylum Streptophyta; class Magnoliopsida; order Rosales; family Rosaceae; genus Fragaria; species Fragaria x ananassa. The sequence goes on from CP139753.1 coordinate 2,086,397, forward strand.
CATGCAATCCGAATTAATTGGCTGCAAGCTACTGGTATATTTACCCAACCTCAAATTCATGCAACCTACTTGTGGTTGGTAGCCACTGTTTTACAACATAATTTGCATGCACTCACTGTATTATGATTCTCTTTTACCGACATATCCACCTTGGCTTGGTGGCTACTAACGCTATACTTACTTAAATGGCATATACTTGCTATAGCATAAATCATGTAGCTAGCTAGTGTTGCTTATGTAAACAGGTGCATGTAATACAGTAGCGAAATCTAAAGCTGTTCTCAGTTTTGTTTAGTAGAAGATAACAAAACCACTATAAAGACTGAAGAATGATGCCCTTTTCCACTCCTAGACTTAATTATGGAGCCTTATAATTCTAAATTCAATACACTGATGGTCCTCTAACTACAATTCAATCTCATGTTCACTGAGAACTATAATGTCAAATTTTCAATTCGACTATCCAGATATGCACAGCTTATATAACCCAAAAGCTCAGAATAATCACATGCTGAATAGAAGTATTGCATTTCTAGATATTACACATAACTTACAAACTTTTTGCTCGACTCATCGGAATTGAGTGTTGTGCCGTTCAGTTGGTGAGCCGGGAACAAAGGGAACAAAACCCCGACCACCAAATACCGGACGCATGAAAGCATTATCAAACTTACGCCAGTAGCGATGTACAGTGTGTGTTGGAGTCTTCAGAAGATCACGTATACTGGCTGGACGACGCACATCATGACCACTCAGTTCAGCTTCAGAATCCTGCCCAAGAAGCGGAACAATGACCGACTTCGGAGAGGGTGGGTCTGACACAATGCTGGTTGTGCTGGTTGTTTGTTTGTGAGGCAGCAAAAATCTAATTAGAGGTTTCGTCATCAAACCAAACACCTGAACACAATAGAGTAATATGAGTCACCATCAGATCCAAAAAAACTGAACTTGTTCTTCATGGAACGGCAGCATTATGAAACTGTTGTAGAAGCTATTAGTAGGTGGAAACCATTTTTGACTAAAGAAGAGCTGAAAAGACTAGTAAGCCTTTGGTAGACCAAAAAATTAATCATGATTAAACAGCTATATCAGTTGTCTTATACTTGCTTTTTGATGCAAACCTAGACTGATGTCCAGAAAACACACCTTAGCAGCACAAGTGCCAAAGTAATCCCACAACAAGGGGAAAAAGAAAAATAAATTTGTAGAAACAACGTGTCTGAGTTTATCAGAAAGAACAGTTTGAGAGTCCATATCAATGTCAAAACACATAACATATGGAGGAGGTGTCTTACCACTGTGCTGACAAGAACAACACTTATTGTGCTGGTGATCATAATTGCATTTGCTCGCAATTGAGTGTGACCAGACCTTGTAAACTGCATCCAAAAAAAATATCTATTAGATAAGACATGAGCGCCATCTCCCTTTCCTTCATCCAGCTTTCCCTCACAAACACAGCTCGTATTTGAATTTTGAAATAAAGTTCACTAGAAAACACAGAAGACCAAAAGAAACAGTTTCCACAACTTGCCTGATTATAAGCAAGTGCTATAGATACAGCACCTCTCATAAGACCAGCCCACCATATTATCACCTACAATAAGAAGAAAATGCAAAATTTGTCAAATCACCATAGCAGAAGAAAAGAAAAAGAACAAAATAGTCATTGAAAAAACAAATTGCATACTTGCTGCTGGAGGCTAATTTTCTCCCTGTCATTTTTCTTCGATAAGTTTGACAAAAAGGACAAGGGAAACACAAAAGCTGCTCTTGCAAGCATAACAAGACTTAGCAGTATTGAACTCACTGCCACTGATGTTCCAGGACTGCACACACAAAATTAAGCACCATATGTAAAACATCAGTCCAATAAAATGATAAAACTAGAAGAAGCATCATCTGTGAAACCAGTAGACAATTACTCTATAACAGCTAAGTTCAACGTATGTCAATGATATTCGAATAATATTACAAATGCAAAGACAAAAGGTTCAAAGTATTCTTCGTAAATGTAAAAGGGCCTACCTATCACTTACGAATCTCCACTTTTCAATGTCCAAGGCATCCATACCAACATAGAGGAAGATAAAAATCTCGCATACAAATGACAAGGTTGCAAAAGCATGCCTAACAATATGTCAAAAGAAATTAAACAATTAGTTATATGACCTTTTGAATTATTAAATATATGATTATTGTGTTGAAATGGCTAAGAAGTAATCATTAGAAACTAGGAAGTCATACTTGGTCGTGACTCTTGAACTCTCTGTCACATTGTGCCAGGTGTAATGGGACATCACAATCCCACAAAAGAATACAGTGAGAATGCCACTCAAATAGAAAAGCTGCAATACACATCAAATATACCATCATGATGTTAGTAGTATGCCTAAAGCAATCAGGTCTATTGACAATATTGAAACTGGAGGGTGAAGAAACACCCTGAGTCTTTTGTAAAATTCCCAGGGTCGACAGAAACCTTACTTCAGCCAGTATATATGAAAGGTATGCCATGAGCATCATAAGAGCAACCTCACGATCTGTAGAGTGCCTAAATATGTCGGAAATAAAGTTGTCAGGTAAAAAAAAAAAATTTCATAACCAACTTTCAACATAGAAATTAAAGATAGCTATGATATTAAATGAAACTTATTTTGGCATAACATGTAAATCCAAAAAATATACCTTGCAAAATAAAGCCTTTTGATGATGAAAGCACTTAGCAGCCCTGTCTGCAAAACAACTAAGTTATACCGAGGAAAATCACAATATTTTTACACTTGTCTATATAATACAGAGAGGAGCTTACAATCACTCCTAGCATGGTGCTTGAAAAAAACAAATACAAAAAGTTGCCCATAAACTGCAAGGCAATTCTGGGATCAATGTGCGTCAGATCAAAGCTCTGGATAGCATTGAAAAGCACCACAGATGTAGCATCGTTAACAACTCCCTCGCCGAATACAAGACTGTACAGTAAAGGTGTCTCATCCTGATTGAGCACCTGGACCATTGGATAAACATATTTAATTAATATGGAATCTTGGTTACTTTTACAAGGTTGAAAGCTCAGATGTAAATTGATAAGTGCTATACCTGCAACGTGCATACGGAATCCGTTGCAGCAAATATTGCACCAATAGCTGCAAATTAGGAGTTAAAATAGTGAAAACAGAAACAGAATTTGAACACAGTAGAAAATAAAGAAAATGAATATACCAAGATAATCCCCTATGTCGAGCGAACCAATATCCAATTTCTTAAAGATTTGTGTAGCACCTGAATCGAGGAAAGGCCAGTAAGCTGACTATTCACATAATTATATCACTCTCGTACAACTTCGACTCATAAGTCAAATATGCTACTGATATGTACTTCACACCATGTAAAAACCTCAATTAGAGAGTTGTGAGACGTACCAAATGCTATGATGCTGCAGGATACTAATGTACCAATAGCACCGAACATTACAATAGTAATGAAATTTACAAAAAACTGCTTCTTTTTCACCTGAAACCTGGTACAAATAGCAAATAAGAAGGCATAAATGGTAAGCCCAGAGAAGAAATACTAAAACCTAATGACGTAGTCAACAATATGAGCGTAACCAGGATGAATGACAAATGGATAATTCCCTGCTACAAAGAAAGTTGGTATTCTGATTGAGAGATAAAATAATTTGTTTTAAGCTGCTCATAAGAATACCCAAATTCAAAATAGTTGTGGAAGGTGCATAAGCCTTGAAATAAGTAAATATAGACTGAAAATTGTGCAATCTCCAGTTGATTGATTATAAGTTGCATGAATAAGTCTATGGCAGTATGATACTAGAATCTTGGTACACCTGTATGGATGGGGTGTATGAGCACATATTTATAGTTTTATACATATTTATAGAATCTCAGATAAGTTCTCTCTCTCTCTTAGTTTGTAAAGGCAAGCCAGAAGAATTAATTGTTCTTCTTTCTTTTTCTTTTCTTTTTTCTGCCAAAGAATGCCAAATTAGCACTGAACCACAGCTCAGATTGAAGCAACCAAAACAACAAATGATGTATGTATCTGTTGCACAACCAATGACCATTACATTATCAGATGCACTTGGTAAACAACTAAAAGGGACCGAAAACTCACCCGGCATTAAAGATAATAGGTGGTAGAAGGTATATAAAGAACAGATCTTCACTGAATACTAAAAGATGCGAACTTTTTCCTCCACTGATCAGAAGAATAACTACTCCAGTAGACACCCCCTACCAAAAAAAACAAAGAAACACCAATCAAAATCTGCAAAAACTAGCATACACTTCACAATTCCCTTTCCTGATGTTCATTTACAAATTACAACAATATCACTAGCCAAAGGAAGTACTTACGATCAAAAGGGCAGTGATTGATTCATTCACCCACCGATTCTCCTCAAGAAGATGCCCAATCACAATGCAAGCACAAAGGAGCGCCACGAAAAGGTTCAAAGAGACCACAGATGAGTGATCAGAAGCAGATAGAACTTGCAATTTGGGTAATTTGGACATCACCATGCTCAATGGAATCATCATTGTATCCGTGTCTTTAACACAACCAATATACAACAATTGAATCACAGATTCTTCAAACGAAAACGATCCTTGTATTCACCAAACCTATGTCTCCGAACTGTCCATCTCAATAACCTCAGATTTCCATAAACCCTATGAGCTCTGCATCGAAATAAAACACCCCAGATGTTATCCACAACAGCAAGCCAAAAATCCTATCTTTTCTATATTCCCACCTTCATTTACAAAACCCTGAATTGCTCAAAGTTCAATACACCAAACCCAAACTTTAAATAGCTAAAACAATGCATTGTTTTCTTTACCATAAAATCTGTCCTTACAATGTCAAACAGCAAAGAACAAAACTTTCCTTCTTTTTCATTTTCCTCTGTTTTCCTGGCAACTAAACAACACACATGTATATATATATGTGTATGTATAGATACATATCCATATATACATATGACCATTTTGTTAATGTAATGAGAAAAGCTTACCAGAAAGGTTCGGAGAACATGCATAGCAGCACAAATAGAAAGCAGAGAAGGAGCACTGTTCTGAAAATTCCAGCTGAATATCAAATTGGGTCTTGTGATTCTGCTACAATGTCAAACTCAGGCTTGTTATTCTGGGTTTTCAGGCAGAAATAGAGTTCCAACAGAGAAGATCAGCTGGAACTAAAATTTCTGCTTTTCAGAATTATAAAGAAAGCTGAGACTGTTGCTTCGTTTTGGGTCAGAAGAAAATAGGGATTGTCGAAACCTCTGGAACAGAAAAAAGAGAGAGAGAGAGAGAGAGAGACCAAAATGGAGAAAGGTGAAGAAATTAGAGAGAGGCGTGTGATTGATTTTAAGTTAAAAACAGGGGAGAGAGGTCCCATGACGCAACAGAGCAGGACGTTATTGTTTGATCTAGTGCGGCCGAGAGTATATTAAAAAAGGAGAGTTTCAGATCTGGAGCGTTGAATTGAGTGACTGGAAGGGACGGCGGTGGATCGGACGGTGGAGAGGTGGTGCTGGACTGTGAGGAGTTGTTTACGGTGAAGTAGTGGATTGTCGGTTGAGGAAGCTGAAAGGCATCCAAAAGGACCAAAACACATCCACTCGTGTCGCTATTTGGGTTTTTATTTTATTTTTTATTTTTTAAATCCCTCTCCACAAAATAAAGAAAATAATAAATAAAATTAAGTAAATGAGAGAAAATGATCATATCATTGGAATTTAACAGGAGATCAAATCTTAAAATAGAACACTGTCTAATTTGGCCTGTATTACTTTCTATTCTTTTCTAGTTTGTTAAATTTGTAAATTTTTATATATATTCTTTTGTTTATGTAAAACATTTAGCTAATAAAATAATGCGCAAGCTAAGATTTTATCGCCGAATTCATTATTCAGCCGAACTACTGAACATACAAAATAAAATTGTTCACGATATCTTATTTATGTAAAGTCTAGACTGTGAGTTTGGAAACTCCTACAAATCTGCGATGTTAGTGTAAGAGAAGGTTTTAAGTCAAGTTGCAAGGCGTCTAGTTACGTGCCGGTTGATACAGGATAGAAAGAGTGAGCATTAAACACATCACTAATTTTCTGTTTAACATGAATAACGTCTTTATTTGTGCTTAATTAAAGCAAGAGGAGAGACGTCCGCACTTTTAACTTCTTTGCGAACATGTTATATTAAACGTCATTCCATATATCAGTAATATTTATTACTTATAACGTAAGAATATTCTTTACTAAATAGACATCGAGATTATCCTTAGGTAAGCAATGACAGACTTGTAAGAGTTCAATTTCAAATTTTGTTGGAACTCAACATGATATTTCCGACAGAAATAAAATCTATAAATAATATAATTACGTGACATTGGTGACAAGTGAAGACAATTGCCAGTAAGAGTAGCCCACCTGGGTGGACTGGCTTTGTCCAAATCTAAATACATGCAGTGTATGAAGAACCCACATGAATCTTAACTTGTTTGACGCTGACGCTTCGACGCTACAAAACCACAAACCATATTTTCCTTCCAAAACTATAAAATCGCGCCTACTTATCATAAACCGAAAGATTATCCTAATCCTATATATGGTTTTGCTAATGATATTTGGTATATGAGGGGGTTCCAATTCCTGCATTCCACGTGTTATGTGGGTGTGGATCTAGATCTTGGTAGGGTGAGTGTGAATCTCATTTATAAATCTCCATGATGATTAGCCAACTTGGCCAACTTTTTGAAAATAACGTATCATGAAGGGCACTGCATTATGGCGGGGATCATGTGATTATGTGAATGTAGCTCCAAAATATCATCTAAACTTTTGTTGGGAACTTAATAATGTTATAATCATATAAAAAAATTTCCTAAAAATAAAAATATCGTTTGTATGTAGAAAGTTGTTGACTATTTTTCTTATGTTAAGACTTGAATTTGATAGATAAACATGATCCACTTCAGTTTTCGTTATAAGTTTGTTATGGTTAGACGTGGCGATAACGGAAAAAACAGAATGCTTATCGGATTTTGGTAATGATGATCAAGACTTTGTTAGAGATATGTAACAACGTACGTTATAAGTTTGGTATATATGGTTAGGTGTGGCTATGTTTCTACCTTCTTCGTCCCGGGCCGCTATGGGGTCACGAAGCGGAGCGAGGTAGAATCCTTGGGTCCTGCACTCGGAACCTGCACAAGTGACAGCGTCACGTGGTCGGGACTGGGGTGGCCCAGTCTTCGACTCTCCGATGCTTAAGTTAGCTTTGAGCACTTGCAAGGTAGAGGAGTGCGAGAGAGAGAATAGTGTGTACCTTTTATGGTAGCTTGAGCTTGTTTTATAGGCTAAGCTTGGACACTTTGGCCTTAGTCTCCAATGTGGGACTACTTGCTAGTCTTTGTGGTGTCTCCCATTTTGGGAGTGTTTTGCCGCTAGAGTGATTTTGGCAAGCGGTTTGTTACCGGCCCTTCACTCCTTGGATATCTGTGAGGGGCTTATCTTGTCTGGAATGATCTTCGGTGACCGGGTAATTGGGCCTTATTCTCGGCTCAGCCAAATATTTTGGCTATGTACTAACAAGTCCCCAGTCCGAGAGAGCTCTTGGGTGGGGAGTTATTCTATAGATGCCGAGAATAGGTTTTACCCGGGTGCTGGAGGCATGGTGTCAAGTCCCCAAGTCCCCACGCGAGGGTCGTGAGGTGACGGGGTTGAAGTTCCGAGTTTAGTTGGCGAGAGGAAACACGCTATTGGCGTTGCGTGCCGCTTCGGGGCGACGTAGTTCGCGCTAAGTGGTGAGGAAATGCGCTAATGGCATTCGAGTCAGTCAGCGCTAGTTGGCGAGACTCTCACTAATGGGCGAGTCAGTCCACGCTAGTTGGCGTGACTCTCGAGCGGCGGGCCGTTGCTGGGCGAGTAAGTTCACGCTAGGTAGCGAGACTCTCGAGCGGCGTGGCGGGCCGTTGATTGACGAGTCAGTCCGCGCTAGATGGCAAGACTCTCGGGTAGCGGGCCGCTGCTGGGCGAGTAAGTCCGCGCTAGGTGGTGTGACTCTCGCGGCGTGGCGGGCCGTTGATTGACGAGTCAGTCCGCGCTAGTTAGCGAGACTCTCGAGCGGCGGGCCGATGCTGGGCGAGTAAGTCCGCGCTAGATGGCGTGACTCTCGCGCTACAAGTCTACCTCATGTTTTTTTTCTTCTTCTCCAAATTCCGACTTGTACACACAAAAGATCATAGTTAACTAATTCTATAATGCATCACCATCAGTTCGATCGATCTACGTACGTACTCATCTTAAGAGTTAAGCAAACCAAACTACATCATCCACATTTGAATACACAGATCGAAACATAAGAAAATTATCTTAATAAGATGATTAACTATCATGCATGAATCATGATCCCATCACTTTCGATTCACCCACCAATTGTCAACAAATTAAGTCTAAAACCAAATGAGTTTTGTATACAAATTCTACGTGTATATATCACTTATCTATTTTGCTTAAATCAGAGAGATAATTGACGTACTTCTTCCAAGTGTTCCAACACGTACAATTTGCTTAAACGAAGTCTTCCAAATTCTTGGGGATCGGAAAACATTTGGGAATTTGCAACTACACATGCAACGTACTGATGGTCGTAGCTAGGTGGCATCTGAACTCAAACTTTATAAGAACATTGTAGAATCCTGAACTTCCTGCCGGCCTGCCAGAGTAGATATAACATAAATTAAGATAGTCGGCCGGAAGATGTACCCATGATTCATCACGTATATCATAATGGACTATAGGTAGTATAACACCGGAACACTTCAGCAAGATGCCACGGAATAAGTGAAGGAACAACTTCAACGTATAGAAGTAAGTTGGACTGTTAGGTTTAAAATATCTGTTCTCTGGAGAAAAGTAGATGAGCCGACTTGATCTGATATCGAACTCACAGCGAGTGAATATGTCCTATACGTCGACAAGCGAGCTTCAGGAAACCAATACTTAGCCACGAAGCTTAGCTTCTCGCTCTCATTGTCTCCCTTACAAGAATCCTATAAATGTCCAGAGGGTATCATTCTCAGTTCCAATATTAGACACCTACATTACAATTTCATCATTTCCTAAGATCAAAACTCAGAAAGCTAGCTAGATCAGGTTAAAGAGATGCCTCCACACGGACCTCATGGTGGTGGCGGTGGCGGTGGCGGTGGCGGACCTCACGGAGGTGGAGGTGGAGGATTTGGTGGACCTGGCGCCCATGGAGGTGGTGGCGGATTTGGTGGACCTGGCGGCCATGGCGGTGGTGGCGGATTTGGTGGACCTGGCGGCCATGGCGGTGGTGGCGGATTCGGTGGACCTGGCGGCCATGGGGGTGGTGGCGGTGGGGGTTTTGGACCTTTCGGCTGCATAGGCGCCCTCTGTGGCGGTATAGGCCGCGTTGTATCATCTTGGTGAGTTTTCATAAATTGGTACAGCATCGAATAGCTTGCTATATGTAATATACATCGAATTGTTATATTCTAGCTTAAATAACTTCTTGAGGTGATTAAACTAATTAGGTTCATTTGTTATGTATGCAGTGCTTATGTCCTGTGCTGCTGCTGTCTACTGGAGAATTGTTTTGGTGGCGGTCGGGGTGGTCCTCACGGTGGTGGAGGTGGTCCTCACGGTGGGGGTGGTGGCGGTGGTGGTCACGGTGGTGGTGGTGGTGGTGGGCGCTTCTGATCATCAGCTTATCTGCTGGTGTACGTGTACAATTAAATTCATGCATGATTGATGTAATAAGTTAACTAGCTAGCAAGTGAGACATTGGCATTTTGCTGCAGTTTTTAGCTAGCAAACTTTCAACTCCGATGAGTCTGGCCAAATTCATGTGTACGTTTCATTTTAATTTCCATCTATATCAAAATTTGTTTCCTCAAGGCCGTGTGCATTTAGCCAATTACAACACCTCCGTACTATATATGTTCAATTACCAACAGAATATATATATGATCACCACGTACATTTAGATTATAATTAGTTAGCACTCAACTATTTGATACCTACAGAGAACTACTATGACTAATACAAACAGAGACGTATCTCGAGTGCGATCAACGACGACATAGTTATATATATATATATGAGAAATTCTTAGGTAGGGCTTTCATCACGGTCCAAGCCCCGACAAAGGTGAAAAACCTTAACTTGCACTTTAAGTTAATTTGTTCGATTCATTTTGGGACATTTGGTAAATGATATTGACACAATAAAGACTAATGTCACCGTTATCCTTAATTTAATTTATCATTCTCCATCACTCTCATGCTATAATCCAAAATTGTCCTCTCTAATATGGGTGATACACAGGTGTTGGTAATTGGATAGTGAATATTAGCTAGATATTTAGCTGAGTAGGTTGAAAGAAGAGTAGATAAGTTCCATAGAACCCTTATCCTAAACCATATATGGATGATACGCCCTCTACTTACCAGTCAAATTAAGAAACTCCAAGACATTATTCCAGTAACACACTCTGTCCACCATTAATTTGCTCCCTTCTTCATAAGGTTTTCAAAGCCGTCTTATTCTTCTGGAACTCCACATAATTTATATTCATATATACAACCATGTAGTTTTTGGTTCGTTGTCGTCGATCTGCATATATAGCTCAATCGCACTTCTAGCTGCTAGGTCAGGCAATTCTATTTCTAGAGATCGAGATATCATTATGCCGGGCTGGGGACCTCCGCCGGGAGGACATCCGGGGCATCCAGGGCCGTGCGGTTGCTGTTGTTTCTGTTGCGATGGCATAAGCAGGCTCTTATCTTCATGGTACGTAAGTGAAACTGTAAATATATACTTGCATACTCAGTAGCTAATCTCTCTCTAGAAATGAATACAGAACTAGGCCATTTTAGCGTCCCTTTGTACGTTTCAATAAGGAAGTAGTCAAGTTGTGAGGTTTATTCACTTTATTGCAGTTGCTATCTACTATTTTGCTGTTGCATCTTTGAGAGCTGCTGCGGATCTGCGTTTTGGGGGCCTCCTGGACCTCACGGCCCTCACGGTGGACCCCATGGCCACCACGGTGGGCCACCTGGACCTCATGGCCACCACGGCGGACCTCCTCCACCTCCGTATTGATTACACTTTCGTGACTGTATATATAGTGAGGTTTTCTTAAGCGTCTGGATGATCACTAGATTGGTGATGATAGTGTGTTTTTCAATCCTGGTGTGTTGACGAATCATGTTCATTTTCATGGTGTGTTCTTGTAAAATTTGCTTCAAACACTGCGTTAGTTACGTTGTTGGTATCAGCTCCACTTCATTTTAACTGTTTTCAGCACATCATTGGCTGTGTTCTTCTCCTCGATCATCTTTCGTTTGTTTTTACATATGCTTGATTTGCGATGGACATGAGTACTTGTGATGGACATGAATCAAACAACGATAATGGACATGAATCAATTTAACCATATATCAGGAGACTGTCACACATATATAGAAACTATGACATGTACGTAGATGACCCAGGAAAATTTTATAATGAGTTAATGCATGCATGTATAAACTCTGTCATAAAGTTATAAAATAAGTTCTCAAAGTATGCATTGACTCTGTCATAAAGTTGTAAAATGAGTTCTCAAAGTAGTAATATTAGTCCTTAAAGTTGTAATATGATTTTTTAAGTTAAAAAAAACTAAATTACAACATTAGTCACCATGTTTCGTTAAAATGGTAAAATGAGTCATAGAAGTGATAATTGAGTCCTTAAAGTGATAAAAGAAAAGTTGATGCAACTTTGAGGATTTAAGGACACATGAGGACCAATGTTGTAACTAAAATTTTACAATTTTAAGAACTCATATTACAACTTTGAGAACTAATATTACTACTTTGATGACTCATCTTATAATTTTATGACAGAGTTGATGTATTAACACACCTTAGTCTTATTCGTTGAGTCATTGTGGAGGAAGAAAAAAATATTTCAAAAATTCAGACCTCATCTCACATATATAACTAGTAGTATAAATAGGTGTGCTCCCACCTTCACAAAATCACATAACCGGCCAGCCTACTCTAAAATAGATAGAATTTCAAAAACGAAATCCTCGCTTCTTTATCCTTTGTTTTATGACCTTCAAAAATCATTGGAGTTGCAGTGGCAGGCAATCTCCGACTGAGAGTCTTTTATACACCCTCAAGCTCTCATAACCTAAGAACAACCAAACTTCCATTTCTCACGCTGCTCGTTTCAAAACTCAAGCATTATCACTCTTGCCCATTCCATCACCTCCCACCACAATGGTGGAGAGCAGCTATGGTGGAAGGTTCTAATTTTGGTCATCGTGTTTTATATATTGATTAAATTTGGTCCAACTATAACAACACACCATTAGTGAGGTTCTCACATACACATTAGTCGTGAATTTTATATTACTGTAGCTTGATTCATGTTCTTAGGTAGTTAGGTTATAAATAGTTTAATTCTAAGCTTGATTCATGAGCTTAGGATATAAATCTATCACTTATGAGCTCGATTTATGTTCATAAGCTATTAATAGCTCAATTCTGAGCTTAAATAGTTTATAACTTTCATTTTCATGAAATTTATGAGTTGCCTAATAAGCTTGATATGTTCAATCGGTCTTGATCTGTTTCTGACTTTCTGTTGCTTGATACATGTTCAGTTGGTTGTTACTATTATAATTTTTATCAAAATTATTAGGTGCATATGCTTGATTTGTAGTAATTGAAGAATCTGAGCTTTGTATTTTACAATCTCTGTTTAGTGCTTTTCTTTACGTTTATCTGGTTGTGCCCTCCGACGAAGTGTTTGTCCATCATGTCAGGCTATGGATACACGATATTTATGGCATTACCGTCCATAAAATCTCACTTTTCCACCATTCACACATGTATGCACTTCTAGCACATTTCTCGTTGCGCTAACTCGGCATCCAGACCACTGATACATTGACCTTGATTATTGACAACCACGATAATTAATTTTTTTTGTTGCATTGGTTCTTTTCCCGATTGGTTCTTTTTCTTCTTTTGCAAGTCGGTTGGTTCCTTTGGTTCTCCTACAAGTCGATTGGTTCTTTTGGAGATAGTTTAATCAAATTTGTTCTTTTGGAGGTGGTCTAGCACCTTAAGTTTTTAATTGAAGTTCTTCTTTTAATTGTCTGGTTTACAATTCAAATTAAATTTTGATAGTTCAGTTTGTGCTAAAGATGATTCTACTGGTGGCTTTATTTTCATAATTTAGATGACTTTCTCATTTTGGCCACGGTAAATAAGTTACCAACTTCATACATTGTGCAGCTAAGTTTCATGGTTTCTCTTTGTTACAAGTGGAAGACGACTCTAAAATCTTAATTAACAGTATCACCGGTTTAATCCAAGTTTTTTTTGGCTTAAGACTATTGTGCATGATAATAAGCATCTGGCTAGTGATTCCATCTCTTTCACTCATATTCATCTAGAAGCCAAATTTGTTGTTGACTCCTTTGGCTAAACTTGGACACTCAATCAGACCTCAAGCTTAATCAATATCTTCTACATTCCTCATCTCAGCGCTTCATCTGGATTAGCCAATAATGTAAAAGTCACAACATCAAGTTTTAATTCATCAAAGTACAACATATTATAAAATTCTTCACCATATTATATATATAAGTTCATCAGCCCATCACCATAATTAACAATAAAACATTAAAACTGATAGAAATCCCTAAGACCAACATTGTTTATCAAATAAAAGCTGAAATAAACAGTTCATCACCAAATAACATAAGTATATTATAATACTAAAATTTAGAGAAGTTCAAGTCTTCTTTCTTCGACAAAGTTGGTTTTTTGAAGTTCATTCTTTGAGAAGTTCATGACCGCATGTTTTTTTTTAACTAATTCTACTAAACCAATCAGGTATGTGACTCAGTTTTAGAAATTTAAGTTAAATGAGTCTTTTACGGTTTTCCAGCAAAGTACATCAATATAAAGAAAAAGAGAAATCATCTTCGGTATACAATATACATATAAATTTATAACCACTACATTATCAGTGATCCATTCTACATTCTGACTTTACGGGCGATATAGCAACCCAATTTTCATCACTAAGGGGCAACACGACACAGTCTTCAAGGAGTGTCGCCGCCATCCGTGGATGCACATAAACTTTGTTAGAGAAGAATCTCTTCGTTGGAGGCTCAATAGTAGAGTCCACATCTGAGTTACAGTCAGAAGCCAAAGTCGAAAACGAACCATTTTAAGGTTTAGGGGAAGCATAACGTGAAGTCTGCGGTTGATTAGCTCATGACCGCATGATTGAGAAAGTTTTTAAAAAAAGTTTTTGAGATTGTTTAATTTAGGGTAAAATATTATATAGTACACAGTCTTCAAGGAGTGTCGCCGTCATCCGTGGATGCATATAAACCTTGTTAGAGAAGAATCTCTTCGCTGGTAGCTCAATAATAGAGTCCACATCTGAGTTACAATCAGAAGCCAAAGTCGAAAACGAACCATTTTGGGGATTAGGGGAAGCATAACGTGAAGTCTGGGGATGACTAGCTCATGACCGCATGATTGAGAAAGTTTTTAAAAAAAGTTTTTGAGATTGTTTAATTTAGGGTAAAATATTATATAGTACATAGTCTTCAAGGAGTGTCGCCGCCATCCGTGGATGCACATAAACTTTGTTAGAGAAGAATCTCTTCGCTGGTAGCTCAATAGTAGAGTCCACATCTGAGTTACAGTCAGAAGTCAAAGTCGAAAACGAACCATTTTGGGGCTTAGGGGAAGCATAACGTGAAGTCTGCGGTTGACTAGCTCATGACCGCATGATTGAGAAAGTTTTTTTTTAAAAAGTTTTTGAGATTGTTTGATTAGGGTAAAATATTGTATAGTTCTTGTGGTTTGAAATTAACATTTGTTTAATTTTTATGACTTTATTTTAATCTGAATAGTCCTTATAGTTAAGATTTTTCATTCAAATAGTTCTTATGGTTTTATTTTAATCTGAATAGTCCTTAAAGTTATGATTTTTCATCCAAATAGTCTTTATGCCCTTTAACTGAGAAAATTGTCGGAATGACTATTTGGATGAAAAGTCATGATTTCAAGAACTATTCATATTAAAATAAAACCATAAAGACTATTTGGATGGAAAATTATAATTTTAAGGACTATTCAGATTAAAATAAAATCATAATGACTAAACATATGTCGACTTCAAACCACAAAGACTAAACAAATTTCAATTTTTTAATTTACACTAGATGGTGCGGTTTTTTAGATCGGTTTAATAGCTTAAACCAGATCTAGTCCGGTTTAACCCGGTTGGGATCAATACACTACTTTTTTGACCCAAATGTTTTAGATTGGTTATTCGAACTGAAAAAGTTGGGTGGATCAGGCGGTTTTCAATTAAATTTGGTTTTTTTTTCTCATACACTCTTTTATCCTCCTATACAATCATTTATCTTCCCTTACAATCTTTTCTCCTACATATTGATTAGATGTCACAGTTTCCAATCTTATTTTTTTTTCTCACTTCTTTTTGCTTATGGAAGTGAAAAAACGGTAGTTGGTTATATTTTGTAATTAGAGGTGAAAGTGGATGAATATAAATATCGCATGTGGTTTTCCTGATGTTGTTGCAGGATTCTCACAAAACAAAATTTGCTTATTATACCAGTTTGCCAAGCTAATTTTAATTATTGAACCTTGTTGTTGTCTTCAAAACTTATAAGGATCCATGCATGTGTATCACAGTTTGTAAATCAAAATACATCGTTAATTTTAAGATCAAGTTGAACTTGAATTGGTATAATAGTACGTGGGTGCGTACTTGTCAATGGATGTTATATGTGAGGTTGACGAAGTGAGACTCACGAAGATGATGAACAAGCACATACCCAAAATTTTGGTCCAGTCTCGCTATAATTTTGGTCCATAGTCGAGCTAGGTAATTCAAACCTACTCGCATATAACATCCATTGACACAGGTAAATGAGGTCATACATCCTCGTATAATTAATAGGCATAAAGACTGACAGGAGCAAATCCTAAAGATCCTAAGAAATTTCCAAAAAATGCTAAAGATCCCAAAATTTTCGAAAAATGTAATTGAAAGTATACCTCTATGATCCTTATTGAAGTGAAGCTAGTATACCCGCACTCTCGTAGTCGGTATCTTATTCCTTCTGTTTTATAGAGCTAGCTAGCTTACCATATTTTGTTACACTATTATTTGTACCCAACTCATATTTTTGACCACAATATGAGTTGGGTAAAAATTTCAATCCGAACCTCACATTTGTTATTGTGATGAATAAATTACTAGGAACTTTGTACCTTATACCATTTTTTTGATAAGATTGTACCTTATACTATGGTAGAGGAGTTTGGCCATTTGATCACATGTATGAGGTATATACATGTATCTTCGAGAAGGCTAACCATACCTAACGAGTGATCCCCATTTTGTAAGAAACTGACTTTGATGTGATGGAGGAGGTTGAGATATCTCCAACTCTCCAAGTATGATGTAACGCATGTTTTACATACTACCAAATCAGTGGCCACATTTAGGTGCGTATAATTTGTAATAATTTCACTTTATGATTCATATTTAGGACTCATTTTGTATTGAACTGTTGGCCATGGCATGGTACCGAAATCACATATTCGATCAGTCGGTCTATGTCAATAATTTCTGGCGTAGAAGCAACATAAGATGTCAAATTTGCGATAACACAAAATTACAAGTTCATCTTGCCCTTGTTAAATTTTGGTGCTTTTAGTCGCAACTCTTTCAGCACTTGCCAAGATGTTGTGAGCATAGCATAGTTGCTATGAACTTTTGCTAAGCACGAGTTGCATCAACTGGTAAGAGAAGGTATATTTTGCGGCAAGATTAGTAAGAGGGATAACATGAACCTTTTTTATGCTCCTGGTGGGTGTATGAACCAAACCGAACCAATAACAGAAACAAAAGTAGATTTAACTTTGCAGTTCAGTCTGCTTATCAAGACAAACAGCTATTGCAATTACAAAAGGGAGCTGATATTCACACTCTTTTTGGTACACAAGGGAGCTGCTGAGAATAAAAAATCGAGTGTGAATACCACATCCCTTAAAATTTGGACCCAAAACCACAAATCCAAAATACAAAGCTCATAAAGCACAAACTACCATCTTTAGAACATTACGTCCTTGTAATTGAGAACCAAACCTGTTCGGATTAGTCTGCATACAAAGGAAACAAGTATATATGTATATAGTCCTCACTCCAGACCCAAAACATGTCTGCATATTAATCATTGTAAAACTATGACAACAATCTTTCCTCGACTGTCATCCTATTTTTTTCCAACCAACATCACAATAGCATCTAAGCAGCATCTTGGTTCTCATGAACAAGTGACAATCCCGGAACAAGAAATGTAGTCAACTAAAAGATGGCTTCTTAGTTCTTAGCTTTCAGCCTATGAACGTTTACTGCACTTAACTGTGAGTATATTGGCTACTCTCCCCTCTATACCTCATCTATACACTTATAAGAGCAAGAGGTTTTCAAAACTATTCATCTAAGTTCAAATTGATGATACTACCTTCATGCTTAAACTTTTAACAGCTATAGCTATAACAAGGAGAATACTGAAAAGTGCCACCGTGCAAGCAAATATGACAGGGAATTCGACTTGTTGCACACCACCTTTACTCAAATACCCCTGCAATAAAGGACAGATCTAGGTCATCAGTTATTGCTTAACCAGGTTGTATGTGTGCTTATGTGAGAGATATAGAAAAATACATCACTATAGTGAGGCTATCATAAACAAAGAGTGAAGCAATCCAATGTAATGCAATGCAGGGTTCCAGAATATTTAAAAGGCACATTTTGGAGATTTTTTTTGCCTGGGAAAACCAAGCCCTATATTAGGTATTAAAGATCTGCAAGTTTCTGAAAAAAATGTCACTCCCCTAATTTTAACTTGTAAGCATATCAGAGAGTGTAGGTTCGCTCTGACCACAAATTCAGAGAACATATTAAAGCCTTGGACACTCAATCACCAGTGAAAACATACAAAACAGACTTTTGCAGAATATCATAAATGGACAAAACATAAAGTTTAGGATAGGGTTTGAGAAATTACTAATTGCTCCTTCAAATCTTTTATCTCTTGGATGCTTAAACTCCTCTCCTCTGTTAGCTTTGAGATAGTAACTTCAGCCTGACAAGAATATCAAAAAACTTGAGGAAAAGTGGAACATGGTTAATATCATATTATGAAAACTAATCATGTATTGGTGCAACTATGTGATCCAAACTTTCTACTCTTTCTTGGTCCAGTAAACAACTCAGAACTAAATTACTGTCTCTAAAATAAATGAGGCAATTCATTCGTCAAACAGAAAGTAGATTGATACAGCCAGTTGCACCAAAAATATACCTAATGTGCTAACTCTTGATTTTGATCAAAGTTAAGGACATGAAACAGACTAACTTGTGTCCACAAAAGTATTACGACTCTGCAAGCTTCTCCACCAATCATTTATATCAGCCTAGTGGTTCACCACCCCCCACCCATCCAAGAGAAATACAAGTATACAAAACAATGAATGTGACACACAACTTATGAAAGACTACATAGAATTCCAAAAAAATTTCTCAAATTAATAAGGTTTTATTTCTTATTCTGAAAGGAAGATAGTTTATGAAACAACTATCAATTGGTTTTCAAACACTGCGTGAAGATAGGAGGCCAACTATCACATAACATCCAAGCTGAAAAGAGAATATGCCCTTGTTGACCCATTTTTAATTTCACTGCTCTAATTGATAAAATGGGGATCCAATAACTCAATCTCGATAGCCCAATCTAAAACCAAGCGGTACGACCACCAAGTAGGCAAGAGATCTTGCATAGGATCAATGCAAGGGGAACCATAGAAGAAGAATATAAGTGTATCAGAAAAACATAGAGTCAAACTCTTCATATATAATGTAGACAAATACTGCTAGAGTAAATGCTCATGCAATTGAAAATAATGAGCCACCAAAATTTGGAACAGAAAAATTAAGAAATGATCAAACCTGGCTCAGCTTTAGTTCAAGTTCAAGTAGCTTTGATTTCATCTCCTCAATATCTTTAACCAACTTCAAATCTTCCACAACCTGTGCTTTATCTGCCTCTACATCTTTTACTCGTTTCAAAAGCAAAGCCTCAGATGGTTTCATCTCCACATTCTTTTCATGATTCAACTCCATATCTTTTGCTGGTTCCAATTCCACAACCTTAGCTGATTTCAACTCCACATCTTTGGCTGGTTCCATGTCCACAGCATTAGTTAATTTTGACTCCAGATCTTCTGTTGCTTCCAACGCCTCATAATTTGTTGGTTTCAATTCCACAGCTTCTGCTGGTTTCAATTCCTCTTCTTTTCTTACTTTCATTTCCACATGCTTTGCTGGTTTCACCTCAGTTTCCTTTGATGGCTTTGACTCCTCACTGTTTACAGCTCTGAACTTTCCATCCTTTGAAACCAGGTGTATATTGCTAAAACAAGTCAGAATACTTTGTGATGGACATGATCAAACAGATATGAGGAGACAGTCACTATAAGGCTGAGTGATGATAATATGTTTTGAAAGTGAGAGCAGGGGAGAGGGAGAGAATCCAACATTTTCAAATAAGAAAAGTTTCTCTAACCATTTTGTGAGGAGGGAGGGTTTCCACTCCACTAAATACTGGATCATTTAGCATTGAAGCTTCATGGCCCTGCCCTTGCTTCAAGTCTACCTTGATTGGTGACAGCATTGGCGAATCAGGTGGGCTGATATAGAATACTCTTAGTTTTTTCCCTTCAACGTATTTACCCTCATCTTTCGCAAACTGTGATGGTAAACAATGAGAAACCAGTACATGCAGAATCTCAAGCAACCAAAAACTACCGTAACTTACCATGCTAGCTGTAATATCCGCGTCAGTTGTATCAGAAGAAACAGCTGTGCTTTGGATTAAAAACTTATCTTTGCATTCTATATCAGGCAAAGCTGTCTTGAGAGCTTGCGTTGTAACTACATTAACAAAGGAAGTCACATGGTTATAACAAAAGCACCTATACGAGAAAACAATCAGAATGTACAGTGCAAAGAACAGGCTGAACAGCAAATTCGTTGCATTGGAGCCCAGGGAATGCCAATATTTTGATCTTTCTAAAACAGATAAAATTTTACGATGTAAAAATGGAATACTTTAAGGACCTAAGATCTTCTGCCAAATCCATCCACAGGATAGAAATATCAAACCTTGTAAAAATAATGTAAAACTGCCAGACCTATGTGATGTAAAATGATTCACTAAGTCAATTTTGTTTTCTTCTTTTAAGAACGGGGGATACGCTTCAACCCTCATGCTCCTGTAACTACTAATAAGGTAATGTTTACATGCAGATTCAACAATTTCTCAGAGTGTACTCAGTGAGGTGCATGATCAGTACCTGAGAATTCACAAGATGATTTTGGCAAGATAACACCTACATTTGGTCGTACACAGTATTTCTTGGGGGAAGTAGTTTTAACCTGCAAATATGATCATTAGCATTCTTTCTTACATAACGAACTTCAGTTCATTCACTTTAATAACTTGTAAAACAAACAAAATGCAGAATAAACCTTAAAAGCAACATGGCGGTCGGACTTGTTGGTAAGTCGAATTGAGCATGAGCTTTGCTTCATCAACTCAACTATGAAAACAATACCACAGTCAGTTTACAAGTCACAAAGAATAGTTACTGTATAACATTACTAGGAAAACAGTAACATAACGTTGAGTTCCTTTCATATATTATCATCCACCAGCTAAAGAAAAGGAACACTAAAAAGGGAACATAACCTTTAACTCTAACTATGAAACTGTTAAACATTCCAAGGTACTGACATACAAGAACATGCATTAATCTGTTAAACATTGGTAGTTTCAAAATCAATGATGCATTTCATGCAATAAGCCTAGAGCAGAAATACTATAGAAATGAAAACATAGTATGCAAAATAAATAAGCGAAAATCCTCTACTCCACAGAGCATGTATTAGTTCCAACTATGTGGGTCAGGCACATGAATCAGGCAAGTATCATACATCTTAACGTTTAAATGCAAACAATGATCAGGATACTATATCATAAAGAAAACTAATAGCTCTGACCATCCACCAATAATGAGCTTACCTACAAACTTCAATTCTTTGGGATGAATCTCCACAATTGAATTCATCGTGATCAAACCTTCACACTGATCCAAATGCCACAGACAGATATCCAAATTTACTGCATAGCAATCAAACAAATCAATAACTACATCAACAAAAAGAAATCGCATAGTATCGTTTACATGTCTGCTGACTCACCATTACAGCCTTAAAAAATGAAAAGTTGAATATCGATTGAAATTATTGGATCCTTGGGACCCGGTAGAGCATATGAGCTAAAGAAAAATGAGGGAAAAAGAAAACCGAAAGTTTGTCTAAAAAGTTTCATGCACTAGATCCCAAAACCATAGCAAAATACAATACAATCCTTATAAAGTTCGTGTCGGCTACTCAGATATCAAAATCAAATTCAAATCAAAAGCACCGGTTCAAATAGCTTCAACTCGGACGTCAAACCGACGTCGTTTCGATTCCGGTCAAGTCCCAGCGATCAAATCAAACCTCAAGTAAAACAAACACAAGCGACTGAGCTAACGACGCGCTCGATTCAACTCCGACGTCAAAACGAGTCAAGCTCAATTCCGGTCAAGTCCCGGCGATCAAATCACAGCGCAAGTAAAACAAATAAAAACGAGCAAACTTAGCTAACGACGCCGTTTCCAGCTCTCCATTCTGATCGGCGAAGGAGATTGGACACGACGTCGTTCGAATCAGACGGATCTTCAAAACGACTGAGCTCAACGCCGTTTCAATTCCGGCGATCAAGCCAGAAAGCAAGTAAAACAAAAACGATAACAATCTGTTCAGTAAAACGACGCCGTTTCCAGTACTCCGTCGTTCTGATCGGAGCCCGAGACTGGAGGACGGCGCCGTTCGGATCAGAAATTCAGAACGGAAAAATCGTTTACCTGAAGAATCGGAGAGGATTTGAGAAGCGGTGGAAATGCGGAGAAAGCTTTGAAGGAATCGGTGTGGTTTTCAAAGCCCTAGATTCTAGAGAGAGAGAAAGAGAGAGAGAGCGAGAGAGAGAGAGAGAGGGTAGGTTTGGTGGACTGAAACCCACCGCGTTGGTTGTACCGGCCGTTAGGACGACTCCACTTAAAAGAGAGCGTCCTCTCCTCCCCACTGCTTCCGGGTTTTTACGCAACGAGTGTACCTGATTTTCTATTTTATTTATTTTATATTAATTCTCTCGGGTCAACCGGGTCGGCCCTTTTTAATAACGGGTTATCGGTAAAGGCGATTCCGACCAATTCGTCGGTTTGGGAGTCCGGCCGCTCGATTCTACAAATACGGAATGCATTTAACGATGACAGCTAATTTTTCGGTTTTTCTTGATAATCAATTTAGTGTTATGTGTATAAGTTTTATGAGGTCGTAACAAGTTCTTTTCATTTTAGTTTTGATTTTTTTTTAATATATAATGAAGTCAGTAGTATAGTTATGCCTAGCTCCACCGAAAAGGAGATAATTCTTTGCTTGATTTGATTAGCCCTTTTGACACCAAAAAGACTAACCTTTTTCTATATTCCTCTTCTTTTCTTTTTGTTCTTTTAATCTTTACTTCATG
Organism: Fragaria x ananassa; assembly: GCA_034370585.1. Lineage (NCBI taxonomy): Eukaryota > Viridiplantae > Streptophyta > Magnoliopsida > Rosales > Rosaceae > Fragaria > Fragaria x ananassa. The sequence continues at coordinate 2,109,202 of CP139753.1, forward strand.
GAATCTAAAATTTCTTACCTTGATTAAGCAAGAGATTTACACATAGCATTAGTAAATCGGTGCAAACATGGTTTCGGCACCGCCGCCACCTAAGAATCTTTCTGCTATATAATTTGGTTTTGACGTTTTACTTGCTTGTGTCCTAATTATCTCACCTCCGTCAACATCTATAAGGGGAAGATTTGATTATCCTAAGTACCACGTACGTTCGTATATTACCTATTCGGCTGATTCCTCTAAACGCCACCTTCATTCTCCATTTCCATCTCAGAAAAGAAACCAGAAAACTTCTTCATGAATCATGACATTTTGTGTGATGGGAGATTGGGAGACCAGCTTTTAGTTGGGGCCTCTCCATTGTACTCTTTCGAGCTGAAGCTACTTGTCACTAGGTTGCAATTAGAATCTATTCACAGCTGCAATACGAACAGTCATATATATGTAGCAACAACTCTTATTTTGTAGATTTCTCTTTTACAATCACCGGATCGAGGGCGCCGAGAATCAACAACATTTCTCTTCTTCTTCTTCTTCTTCTTCTTCTTCTTAAGGCTCACACAACCTTCAGGTATAACTAATCCCTAAAAAACAAGACAACAAGAACAAAGCAAATCGCATATTATGTTCCTCATCAGAAACCCTAGATCTAATTAAGATCACAAGCATACCATCATAGCGTTTTTAATACACTTCAAACCTGTAGGTGACACAGCACAATTCTACTGGCATGGGTTACATTCGGAGAAGGAAATTAACACTGCATGGTGACGCCTCTCCGGCCGGGCTGCAAACTCAAACTCGATCAAGACGTACGGCGACGGCATTGACCGGTCTTGAATCCCCTCTCTGATCTTTATCATGCAGAATCCTATATATGCATGCGTTGGTTTCAGCAGTGGTAACAAATAATGTGTAACAAACATAGGATGCCACATCGTGCAGCATGTTATAACAAGAGCATCAGCAAAGGTAGTATGTGTTGAGTTGCATGCCCGGGGAAGTTGGTTTCCACAGCTAGATGAATCCGTTGGAGACGCCGGAGATGAGGCACCGGCCGTCGGTGGAGAACCGAGCACACTCGATCTGCGTGAGTGTATGACGACGTGAACTGTATTGTATGCGAAAGACTAGTTGGATACAAGTCATGTACTTATTCCTTGTCCTGTTCAGTAGGAGCTAATCTCTCCATACTCGATCAATCTCAAAGATCACCGCTTCACCAATAGCTAAAATCTATACGAGCCTCTGTACGTTAGTTTCTCTACATTTGCGTCGTCTCTTGCACACAAAGTGTGTGTTTAGATCCTTAGCTAGTTTATATAGCGGAATTGTTGGAATATGATTCATTCAGTTTGTATGGTAGTATGGTATACATAGCTCAATAGAATGCATAGCCAGGTTAGCTTCTTGAATTAGAATATGAGCACAAAAGTTAGCTGTTAGAGGGGTGACCTGATAAACTCGATCAGCATAACATAATATAGGCATGACTATTGAGCATAACATAAATCTATTTATGTGTATGGCTAAAACTTGAAAATAGAAAACCATATTATCACATAAAGCACGTACGTAAACCCTAATAAGTTATACAAAAAGTTGATTTGTATAAAATAGATTAGGTATGTATGTAACTTTTAATCTGACATCAATTACTCGTTATTTCATCATGTAAATTAGTCGGTTGACCATAATAAAATTGTTTGATGTGAAATTTCAATTTGAAAATGCGACTTAACTCATTTCGTTCAGATTTTGAGTCGTGTTTATCTCTACTCCGAATCCATATTCTATAACCTAGACGCCCAAACAATTTTTAACCGGAGCAGTAATTTTTCCGATTTTACTTTGTTTCACTCAGATGGTACACGTGTCGAATAGTGAGCTCCTCTTTGCCTGCAGTCAGTATCAGAAACCAAACAGCCTACCTATAAATACCAACAAACCAACGACCTCTCTATTTCACTTGTCCTCGTTCTCGCCGTCTCTCTGTGTTTTAGAGCTCTCCTCGATCGCATCAATGGCCGCCACCACAGGAGCTGCTTCTTCGATCTCACTCGGCTCTCGCCTTCACCAGAATCTTGTAATCCCATATCACTTTGTTTTCATTTTTTCTGGGAGATTCTTATGTCTAAGTTTGATTTTAGTTTTATTTAATTGCTTGTAGTTTTTTTTAGTAGTAGTGAGATTTGGTTGAATCTAATATTGATTTATCAATTCATTTTTGGGTTATATTAGTTCTACTTGTCATTGGGTTGATTATAAGAATACTGTTGAATTGTACAAGATTTTGGATCCATTTTTTCAATAGTATAATGTCTATGGAGATTTTTTGCTATTTTGTTATTGATTTGAGATATTGGATTGGACCCTGTTGATGTGATATGATTGATTTGAGTGTTTACTGAAGCAGTCATGGTTTAACAGGCATTGTCCAGGGTCAATGGTCTTAAGCTAGTTTCACTGTCTGGTAATGGAAGAAGTTCTCTTTCTTTCGGGTTACAGCAGCGTTCAGCACGGCTTCAGATTTACTGCGCGGTATGTTTTGATTTGTTATGAAGTGTTTTTTAACACTCATGTGTCCGAACCATCAGAAATAGTTTCAATCTTCAAAGTTTAGATCTTGAACTGGATTGATGGTAAGTTACTACGTTAGTGAACTTTCTATGCAGAGAGGTACAAAATTATGTATTTATGTCCTGCACCTGGATTCATCCAAGTGACTGCCTGAAGTAAGTAGAAGATAGTAAAAAGTAAAAATCCAAAACATCATCGATGATCATCATGGTTGAATCTTGATAGTTGATAATGTTACATTGATGATCATTTTATTTGAATCTTGATATCATTACCTGTCTTTGAGCAGGCCAAACCAGAGACAGTGGACAAGGTGTGCCAGATAGTTAGAAAGCAACTTGCATTACCAGATAACTCGGCAGTTTCTGGAGAGTCAAAATTTTCTGCACTTGGAGCTGATTCTCTTGATACGGTACATTTGATTTTGCTATATGCTCTTGTTATATTCCTGTTCCCTGAATTATCTGCCTTTTCATGAGCCTGTTACCTTTTTTTTTCCTTTTACTGTTCAGTAAAGATCTTTTTTTCTGTCTTTTTCTTGTGCTTTGTCTGCAAGCTTGTTGAATCAGATTCTTTCCTCTGATGGATTTTTTATCTACCATAAACAGCAGAATAGTGTGTCTAGGGGTTGAATAGTGAAAAGTAAACTACAATTTGAATAATGTCCAATATTTTTCTCATTAAGGACATTCTTTCTATTTAGAACCCTTTGGGAGCAACAGAAGTAGAATTGTATTAAGTTTTGTCCATCGATCTGGCACTTGCTAAATTTATGCTTGTGCATTTGAATTTACTTAATTGATGCCAATTTCAGGTTGAGATCGTGATGGGACTTGAGGAGGAATTTGGTATTAGTGTGGAAGAGGAGAGTGCTCAGAGCATTGCAACCGTTCAGGATGCTGCGGATCTTATCGAGAAGCTCATTGAGAAGAACAAGGCTTAGAAGAAGAAATGAGAAAACAAGTGTCAATCCTAGCCTGCTTTAGATAATTATTTGGTTGGTAGACTGGTTATGTACGCAGTCATTTTGTGTGAAATTTGAACCTGATAGCGGTTGAGCGTTAAATTATGAATGTATGGATTTGAGTTTGTGTGGTCTAGCTCCTTTCTTTCCTATATTTCTGATGAAATACAGAATGGCCTTACAATATCTTCAAATCTTCATTATGATAATCTCATTCAAGTTCTATTTAAACCAAGTTTTTGGTCATTGCAGATTTTGCACAAATTTGAACAGGCCAAACTGTAAAACAATGTAAAGGCATCATTGTACCACACAACTGTGTATTGACCGGTTGCGCAAGAGGCTTCAAGCCGAATAACAATGGTATTATATAGTACAGGTATATCTTGATTTTGGTGATACTCGTAGTGAGCAGATGGCCAAATACTTGTTACTCCCACAGAATTTCATGTTATCTCCTCCTCCCTCTATTATGGATTCAAATCCAATGAATCACAAGTTTACGACTAAGAGCTACAAGCGCAGATATGCATGGGATAACAACTAAGCATAGAAACCATCAAAATGTTTTCACCAATTCCAGCAGATTAAAAGGTTGGAGAAGTGCATGTATGTGTGTTTGGCACGATTTTGCATATTATGCAGCAACTACAAGTCGAAGACCTGAAGAAAACCTAGTGGAGGAGTAGAGATATAGAAATGATCATTTTTTATTTGTTAACTTTTAATATTAAACACTGATTGTTATGGAGACCATAAATCTATCGACCTAGTAGACAAAGGCATATTGGATGGTTGCAACCACACGTACATCATTGCTGTTCTTTGAGCTCATTGTCGAGAGTCCTTAGCCACAGCACCAGCACTGCTCTCTCCGACTATGTTACTGGGGATATGGAATGTATGAATATGAAGCAAATGATCCACCCTTTAGTGTCTCAGTCTGTGCTGTGAAAGACTGCTGCTGTAGTCCATGAGTATCACCAACATGATCAACATCAACCTGAACACATAATCGTCGTAAAGTGGATAGTCTTGTACATTGTCATGATCAGTGATCTTTTCTTTAGGATGATATGATGGCAGTGGTAGGGATGTGAATACCGATTCGCTCGCATTGTTAACATGATCACTGCTGGTGTTGGAGGCAAAATTATCCTCTAAATTAATGTCATTCAGCTTTACTCAAAAAAAAAATGTCATTCAGCTCATCTAGCTCACGCTCATGATCAATGGCCTCATTATCAACATGATTCTGGGACACTTTCTATGCAACCAACTTTCTCATTTTATCAGCATTGACTCGGATTCGGCAGAGCAGATATTCATGAGGAAGTCCTTGAAGGAGGAAGGCTAAACTCATGCATGATCCAGCGACGGTCTTGATCAGATTCATTATTCTCATTACGTCTCCCTAACACCATCTTTTTATTCTTGGAATCAAAGATGGTGACCCCTTTGTCCTTTTGTCTACAGGTACCAGAACCACCTTCGAGCATACACAGACGCCGAGTCACTCAACTTCTTTGGTTTGGTAAAGAAATACAGGTCTTCACTTTCGTCTTGTCCAGGTCCTCCAAACTCTGTCCAAACGTCCCATGGCTCTGTCTTGCCATAAAGATCAAAGCTTTTGATTTGTGTCTCGTACTTGAATGGTTCTCCGGAAACTTTGTGGCGAAGGTAATTGTAATACCCTAACAATTCTTGGTCAGTTGGATGAAACCTGAAAAAACGGTATAATATGTATGCCTGTATGGAATCAAATTACTTTAGGAACTTGGAAACGACAAGTTTCGGACTCCTTAACTGAGTCTACAACGAAAATGTTGAAGAACGCAGAGAGAAGAAAAAGTTAACGAGAATTCTGACATACAGTCTCATTCATTGATATGGGTCTCTACTTATAGATAGAGTGCAGGTGCAGCTAAGGAAATCAGAAGGAGTGAGCCTCGCAACAAAAGCTTACCGAAGCAGCAAAAGCATGCCATCAGAAATCTTTCAAATACATATTTATGTACTTGTGGGATTGCAAAAGCAACACGGTATACAATATAACATCCTACAAAACTCTAACAAAATTTACTTCAATTGAGGCATTTTGCGATCAGACTTCTCTTATCAGAAAAAAGATATGTAACTTCTATATACAGCCAAGAAGACTTCAGTTCTGGAATGCACGACCATCTTCAATATGGCGGTTGCTGCATCACTCCCAATCAGCATCAAAGAACCCAGCATCTTTCATCTCTGAATAATATACATTCTCCAAATGTAAATCGTCCTCCTGTCATCCAAGTGCAATAAGCAATCAGGACAATACTACCATCTTAACAATCTTAACAAGAAAAAAAAACTTACAAACTAAAACAATGTGTGAACCAAAGAAAGAAAGAGAACATTTATCAATTGATGAAGGATGATGACCTGGATGAAGTCTGCTAGAAATGTTACATATAAAAGAGGAAGATAGAAGGCATGGTAACAGACAATAGTGGCCCCATATAACCTGCAAATAAGAATTTGAAAATATAAGAAGACGATACATAATTTGAACAAAATATTCATAATCCGGAATGTTTAACTCAAAGACTATACATACCAATACGCAAATCCAGCTCCATTTCCCGTAAGTCCACAAGCAAACAATGCCAGCACATTCATCAGAAACATGATAGCTGTATAGTTGTAGAACGCAGGTCTTGCTGCACAAAAAGAAAAGAGATATTAGAATTTGTTAAAAGGCTATAGAATAGATGTAAATATGAAAGGAACTTACCAGGTAACCTATCTCTCCACTTGGAATGGTACATGAACAATATGAAACCATAAACTGCAGTAAGTACTAGCCTATGGACAGACCACAGGTTCCACTTCATCCGATGCGTATGATCATTGTCATCGACAAACAGTGGAATTCCAAATCCAAACATATAAATTGCCTGGAAGAAGGACAGTGTGCAATTAAAGCTCCATCAACATGCAGTTCCAACGAAAATTGTGCAACAACAATCTAGCATGTGATTCAATTCGCAGAAGGTATCACATTATTTGAATCGCTTCAAACATGGCAAAAGAGTTGAATTTGGTACATAACCCCTAAATGGAAACTAAGAACTTTAGTATATGCAGCTACAGCGAAGTGCAATAGAAGTTCCGCTGTCCTATTACTATTATAGAAGTCAGTAAAAGCATAGCTAGCTCAAAGTGTGAAAAATTTATATTGAGCAAAACAAAAGTGATACCTTCAGAAGTATATCCACACCAACAAGGATTCCTGAGACAACAAATGTTTGTGTCAACGCTTCCAGTCCACTTGCATAATTCCCTTGGAGTAAAAATGCCAGCAAGCTTACTTCCAAAAATAACATTCCGGAAGTTGTAAACAAAGATAAGACATTCCATGCCAGTTCTTTATCAGGTGTGCATTCCCATGCCTGTGCCAATAAAGTCAACCCAACCTGGTATTAGGTACAAGAAATGCCTATGAATGTAAACAAATACAGTAATCAAACCAGCAAAAAACCCAAATAACACTGTAGAAATCCCTTTATGCATTCAATACATCCACCAAACGGATTCACAAATAGCAAAATAAGAATCACACTACTCAGCTAGTACGTCTCATACATAAACCTCATAACAGAATCAACCAACCAAGTGAAAATCTAGACGATGTATTTACTCCGGCTAACATACGATAAAGTATGTATCCTAATCCAAGTGCTACGATGTCTGATACGTAAACCTCATAACAGAATCAAGAAACCAAGTGAAAATCGCAACTTTGTATTTACCCCAGCAAACATACAACAAAGTTAGTACAAAAAATTAACAATCTAAGACCAAACCTATTCAAGAAACCCTCCAAGATAACACTTCCATCTATTACTGATTCCAACAACACCTATCAAAGTATCAATAATTACCACACTACGAGACTAACTTTCCATCACAAGGCCACCGCAATCTATCACAACCCTAAACAACAACAAAAAAAAATCTGAAACGACAACCCCACTATTCACTATTCAGCTCAAAAATCAAGAGCACAAACAAAAACAAGTCTGCCCAAAAAAATCAAAGCGCCACTCTTATATCAGCAACCAATTACTACACTAATGTTTCGAAACTTTCAAGACTCATAACAAACTACCAAAAAGCTCAAAACTTTAGCTACAGGACTCCAAAAGCTGGAAACTTTCCGAACCTGAAGAAAGCACCAAGCGAGATTGAGCAAGCTAACGAGCCAGAGGCAGCCATAGTAGGCCATCATGATATACGAGCGGCCATGAGATAGCTTCGAGAAGCTCTTCCTGGATTGATAACCCAAGTAGAGAGCAAAGAGAAGCGAGGACATGATGAGCGCCACGTTGTGCCAGAGCCCATGGCACTGACCCAGCCAGCTGTGCAATCTGTGACCCGAAATGGGTTCGCCTAGGGTTGAATTTGGGGCCTGCGGGAGTGGAATTGGGAGCAGAGGGTGCGGGACCGGAGCTGCCATTAGTTCATTTCAGGTGGGGAATTAGGGATTTGGGAAATTTGGGGATTCGATTCGAAAATCGAAACCCTAGGATTTGGAGAATTGGGATTTTGTTTGGATTTTGAGTTTGGAAGAAATAGGAGGAGAGAGTGATCGTCTGAAACTGTATGACCGTTTGTCAGAGAAAGGAGGTTTGTTTGTTAGGTGCCGACCAAATTGCGGGGGGTAGATTATGCGGGTTTGGGCCTGGGGTGATCCGTAAGTATAACCCGAATGAAAAATGGATTTTGATCCCGTGGGTAAAAGACTAGTATTTGTAATTGGTGTGGATCAGTTTGATACAGAGGTAAACTAGCTTGATGCGTCCGTGGGGACTGGGATCCTCGGCTAATGTTTTTCTGCACATATTGAGTCATACAACAATCCTAACCATCTAAAAATAAACAACGGCTCATATCTCATTTATTTTAGTTTTCATATATTTTCTTTTCATTATCTCTTTTAATTTCTCATAACGCATAATTTATTCTCAGTCTCTCTTCTTCATGAAACTTGAGCGCTGCTCCTTGTAGCTTCATTTAATTTTCACATTCTTGTAATTAAAAGCATAAGATTGATTAAGTACTGACAATGATATATGGTGATATAGATGCTTTCTTTGGTTTGGTAGTAGCTGACTTGAGGAAAAGAAGTTAACTTGAAAGTGTTTGTTATCAGTAGAGTACATATATAGCATTTCTAATTATTCATATTGTGATAGGTCATTGGGAACAATACTGCTGGTATATGGTTATGTAGTCAATCATCATTACCTCTTTCACATTCATCTCAGGTATTTTTTATATTGTGTATAATGAGTTTAAAAAATTTAAGGAATTATATGATTCATTACTAGTACTTGTAGGTACCTTATTCACTCTCCTATGATGGTTGGTGATGATAGATATATGTCAATGTTCTATCATCCTTATAACGTGAGTGTGTGTTTGTTATATATGGTTTTTGTTTTGCTCTATCATCCTAATACTTGTTTTTTTTCCCTAGCTGATTTTGTTACTGCTATTACTACTGATGCATTAATTGAATATGTCAAACCAATTGTCTTGGATGACTTATCAAGAATTGTCTAGGCCAATTGCACAATCATTTTGTCAATCAAATATCATGGGATTTCCATTTTCATTGCAAGACCCAGGAATACCATATCATAAGGAAAACTAGTGTAGTGTCATTTTGAGGAAAAATGGTGCAGAGTTACAACATGTAAAATTGGCAGATTTGTGCTATGTTACATATTTTGCTAGAAATCTATTCAACTTGGTTGTTATGAAGTCTATAGCTTTTTAAGAGATGGAAGTGTATTTGGTTACTTGTGCTGATGTTTTGTGTATTTTGTATTTGGCAATGAGCAACCATAATTTACAATCCTGGAACTTGTGTGTGTACACAAAGTTGTTGTGTGTGTAAATTAAATAAGAGTTATGGGTTTGTGTTTCTGGGTTAATGTTTATGTGTCAAATATATATCATGTATGCAAGGACTATGTAAAACAAATAATACCTCAACCATCATTTACAATCCACATCCCAAAAATCTCTCAATTTTCTTTTCTTTCATACTATAAGTTCAACAACAAAAACATAAATGATGCTTAAACAACCGTAGTCAATTTCATTGATATGAACTTTACCTTCAAAGCTACCATAATACATCAATCTTGAAGTGATATCATAGAAACTAAAAATGGCACTAATTAGTGCATTTTGGAATCGAGAGAAAACTATATCCCTAAACTCAGCTAATAGATGATGTCGACTGTCTTGAAAACTCAAGCAATCCTTGTGCCTCAAAGCATCGAAGTTCTCCCCCATTAGCAACCAGATTTCATGCTCGTCACCCACTTTTTCATCACCCGCAAATACCATTCAACCAAAATTCATAATCAAGTTTTCATAAGGAACTTTAATCTTGATGAAAACTTCTGTAAGGAAACCAAAAGAGAAAGACTTTGGATCATTACCAAAATATTCAAAATTATTATGCAACTATAAGGGAACATATCATGTTAAAAGTAGAATAAAAAACACATAAGACTTGGCAAAAGGTTTACTAACATCTACACAAAGTACTCAAAAGGCCACAAAAAGGTAAAGCTTCAGATGATTACCAAAATACTCATACTTTTCTAAGACATGACCAAATTGGGACAAAACCAAGAAGCTCAAGCTCAATCTAGAATGTTATAAAACAAATTGAAATAACAAGATATACACAAATGAGAAAAGATGAATAGAGAAGAAGGGGAACTGATTTGGGAAGTCAATCTTAAAGATTTGTGAGACGTCTGAGTTCAACAACCAAACCATTTTGTTTTCTATCTCTTTGTTTTGCAACAATTTTTCGAGCAACTATTCAACAAGCAAATACACATAAAACACATGAAAAAGGAGAAGGAAGTTAGAGGCGTTAGCAGGGCAGCGACGTCGGCAGACCTGGGTAGGGATCTTGCTAGAGCACAAGGTAGGGATGTGCGCGCTTGCTGGAGGGCCTAAGATCTATGCTAGCCTTGCGCTCTTGGGAAAGGATGCGGAGGTGCAAGGGCGGTACTAGGTCTTGTTCAATCGATCGCGGCCGTGGTTGGGGGGGTTATGCTCATGGGGAGCAGCACTCAAGTTTCGTGAGGAAGAGAGATTGAGAATAGATTATGAATGTGAGAAATTGGAAGAGAGAATGAGAAGAAAATATCGAGAATGAGAATAAAATATCTGAAAACTAAAATAAATGGCATTTGAGTCGTCGTTTACTTTTGGATGGTTATGATTGCTTTATGAGACAATATAAGCAGGAAAACATGAGCTGAGGATCAGAGTCCGTTCGTTGATTTTGAGATGCCTCTCTTGTCCGTCATATTATCACGTGATTAAGGATTAGATTTGGATGTATCTAGACATTGTCGACTCAAATGAATCACGTGACATGGCTAATTTATTTAAGAACAATTCTCAAATGTATCACGTAACATGATTAATCTCTTACGGCTTCTATGAAACTTTTAGTTCAAGACTTCAAGGCCATTCGGGCGTAGGATTTTTTTTCTTTTCCACGTGATTAAGGATTTGATTCAGATGTATCTAGACATTGTTGACTCAAATGAATCACGTGACATGACTAATTTATTTAAGAACAATTCTAAAATGTATCACGTAACATGACTAATCTCTTACGTCTTCTATGAAACTTTTAGTTGAAGACTTCAAGGCCCTTCGGGCATAGGATTATTTTTTTTCCACGTGATTAAGGATTGGATTCGAATGTATCTAGACATTGTCGTCTTAAATGAATCACATGACATGACTAATTTATTTAAGAACAACTCTCAAATGTATCACGTAACATGACTAATCTCTTACGTCTTCTATGAAACTTTTAGTTCAAGACTTCAAGGTCCTTCGGGCATAGGATATATATATATATATATATATATATATATATATATATATTCCGACTCTTATGTCTTTATGCGATATTTGTTTCTCATATGACTTGTGATAATGATTATTTTGTTGTTGCTTAAAAGTCGATCGAGGTTAGTGTGTAATGCGGTTTGGGGTTTGGCTATTTTCGTGCAAGAAATTGAAAATGATCTAAGGTATACTCACCCAAAATCTTTTTAATATGTTTCAATAGATTATGTAGTACATACTTTGATTGAAATGGAACAACTAAACTGAAATTCAATTCGTTCTCAAAAAAAAAAAAACTGAAATTCAATTCCTTTCTATGAACATTATTCCTTTTTTTGGTACAATGGAGGCAATTTATGCTGAGAAAGAAAGAAAATTACTACAGTACAACTATTAAATAGGAATAGTACTGAGAAGTCCACAAATTTTTGATGAGGAAAAATGATTGAGAGTAGTGTTACAACAACTGTAAGGGCATATACGAAATATGATCCTTTATAGTCTCAAACACCAACCGTTACGCAGATATATTCAAACCACCGTGGCCTAATGAACGTGGAAAGCTCCATTGTATTTCTCCCTCTACGCCTTTGCGTTCGGATCGTATATCAGTTTTGCTTCAACTCCAGAATTCCTTTTTGATTCGGTTAGATTTCCATTACACAAATCTAAATTTGGTTTAAAAGGCTGTAAAATCCACTGCCTTCATGTTCGACTATTCAACATTTTGAAGCTTTTCAATGTCACAACGTATGAACCTGCCTTAAATTTTGTGGTCGATTTGGATTTACCTCAAGGCTAGAGTGATATTCTTTAGTTTTCACCAATAAAATCCAGAAGCAGCTAAGCTTTCTTGAGTTACAAGCAATGTCATCTTGTTAAGACGCGAGGAACTTTGGTCATTGAAACTGCACTTGCCTTTTCAACGTTTCATTCCAAAAGGTCTCCATTTTCATATAAGAAATTTCAATTTTATTTTTATTTTGTGTATGCGATTATTACATTGCTGATTTAGTTTGATGTTCATCAAAATCTCGATGGCAGTCAATATGGATAGAATGAGGCCGGTGTATGTTAGGCAGAAGAGCAATTCCGCTAGTGGCACGCCGGGAGCGCCAAGTTCTCCTTCGATGACGTCTCCAATAATGCACCACCATACAAGGTCAGGGTCCGTTGGAATGACCGGTGGCAAGAAAGCACAGAACATGAAAGCCGCGGCGCAAAGGCTTGCACATGTCATGGCACACAAACCCACTGGTGATGGCGATGAGGATGATGATGATCTCTCTTTTGATCTCGGCTTGTCAAGCGGCGCCGGCGGCATCGGACTTGGTGGTGGTGGAAGAGCAATCCGACCTCGCTCGCCCATAGTAAATGTATGTGCAAGACCACTCTTTATGTTCAACATACATTTTGGAATTCTTACTCGACATTTTAGTCCAAACATGAGAATTATCCTTATGTCTATGTATATGCATATTGTCTTGACAAACTTGTTACTTAATTTGTGTTACTACTTGATACCAAATTGGGTGAAATGTAGGAATTATCTTTATGAATATATATATATATATATATATATATATATATATGCCTGAGTTTATGAAAAGTAATGCTTACTTGGAACCTAAATTTTGTTCTGCTAGTCAGCTCGTGCTGTTCAAGAGCCAGCTTCATCTGCAAGAATAACAGCAGCACCAGGTGGTCGATCAGCTCTATCTGTCAAGACTGCTCGCTCTGTAGAACAACCACCACCATTAACTATGCGACCATTTCAATCCATCAACTCTGTGGAACCACAAGCAAGCCGGCCATCTCCGTCTATAAACAATAGACCAATCAACTCTCTAGAACAATCACCATATTCCCTTCGTTCTTCGATTAATCTTAGATCATCTCAGCCTTCCAACTCTGTTGAACAGCCTAATTCTGCTCGTTCTATGTCAGAACAACCGCAGTCTCTTCGTCCTTCATTAGGTGCAAGATCATCTCAGAGTACTAGCACCATTGAGCAACCAAACTCGGCTCGTTCTATGGCAGTTGCAGCAGCACGTCCACAGTTTGGAACCAAGCCAGTCCACATGGTGCCTTCTAGTGTACCTATATCACTTAGGCCGTCCCCTTCTGCAGATACTCCTGCTGAGAGTAAGAGAGATCCGCCGGTACCTATATTGCTAAGGCCACCTTCTTCTGCCATGCTATCTTCTGATGGTTCAGGTGATAGAAGGTATCAAGTTCCGAAGTTCTTTACTATGGTTCAGGTTATAGTCTTTAATTTTCTCTATTCCCTTTTTTGTGTGCTGATAGCTTGTATATGACTCTGAGAGACCAATAATATGTTGTTCATTTTTGCTACCTGTGAACTATCACTTCGAGAGACTCAGAATAGTAGGCTTCCATCTCTTGTATGGATTCTAATGTTTTTATATATATTAATCAGTTCTTTATTGTGGCTTATCTCAATTCCTTTCGATGATCATATGAATTTATAAATCTGATGACCCTTTCTAGATCAACTAGCAGGTTGTCTATGGATTTAGGAAATCTGAACCTAAGAGACACTGGATCTCAGGATTCTTCTGCTTTACAAGACGAGGTATGCTCCATGATCCTTTTACCGGTGTCGAAGTTTCAAGATTTTGATGTTTCTGATACATCTATCTTCTCTTTCAGTCTGATATAGATGCAAACAAAAATAAAAACAAACAAAAAATAAAGAGAAAGAGAAAAAAACAGAAACTAATGAGGTGTGACTTTCATGCAGCTTGATATGCTACAAGAAGAAAATGACAGTTTACTTGAAAAGGTGATGCCAATAACCCCAAACATTTTGTTTTCTATATGTTTAGTGTGATATCCGTGTGAATTTGGTTAATTGTATACAAATTATTTTGCAACGCATCTACCACGCTGAGCTCTTCCATATTCCCATTAACTATCAGTATGGTTTTCATATCTCACCTGATCAACTTAACTGCTTTCATGTGGATGGCGTTGTGCAACGCCATTCACTAAGCACACAAGATGTGTATTTTTCACGATGTGAGAGTGATCAGAATTGTTCATCAGTGTAAATGTGATATTTTTAAGTTAATAGAGTTATCATGTCTTTCTCGCATTCCATGGTGATTGATATGTGCTTCCCCAGCTTCGACTTGCAGAAGAAAGGATTGAGGAAACAGAGGCAAGAGCTAGGCAGCTTGAGAAACAGGTACTGTTTTAAACTGTAAGAAATGGAATTGGTTATCCTATATTTATATACATTCTGTTATTGGAATTGGTTCATTTAATTTTTTTCCCTCAAGAAATGGTGTATACTTTCTGCAGCATGAGCATATATGATGATGCATGTGCTGGGCAATCCAGATGTTTGCAAGTGTTTCACATACTGTAATCGTTTCTTACTGCTTGTGTCTATTTTCTTTATTAGGTTGCTAGTCTCGGAGAAGGTGTAACTTTGGAAGCTCGTCTTATCAGCAGGAAAGGTTTCAAGTGTCATGTACTATGTAATGTGATCGACTATTTATATAACTTTCTGATGTTTATGATCATTTGATTCTTCAGAAAGGAGGCAGCACTGCAGCAAAGGGAGGTGTGTGTATTCATATTCTTTATTTGGGTTTAGAATTACATTCTTTACTCCCCCAACATGGTTAATTTTCTTATTAGTGACTCACAATCTGTCAAGAAAATAGTTAACATGCTTAATTTCCTATACAGCTAGTTGTATGATTTGAAAAATGCATCTGAAGGGTACGACCTTACCATCCCATCTGTAACAGGCTGCTTTGAGAGCGGCTGCACAAACTCATGATGACAGAAATGATGAAGCTGAGTCCGAATTGCACACAATTCGGATTATGACTCAGAGAATGATACTGACTCGTGAAGAGAAGGTTTGTCTCTGATATATGTTGCATATCAGTTCCCTCTTTCTGTCTATGTTCTTAATTATGTGCTTTTGAGTTTTTCATTTTAGGAAGACGTTGTTTTGAAGAGATCTTGGCTTGCTCGGTACTGGAGTTTATGCGCTGAACATGGTAATGACATTTAAGTTTTAGTGAACTACGCCACCTGAATTGCATGCTTGTTAGTTCTCTAATGTGAAGTAAATTGTGCAGTTTTCATATATAGCTGACAATATCTGAAATCAAGGCCTAATCCAACCCTTTTTACATCATGATTTGGGTCCAGGGACCTTGCTTAACTTTTGTACAACTATCTTAAACTCCGGTTCAGTACTTAATTTTACTGAAATGCCTTTTGAAGTTCTGTACTTGTAGGCACATGAAACATGTAAATCAGGGTGGCTTGAATCAAACTTACTACTTTAATAAGGTTCTCAAAACAATGGATATATTCACATCATATCTTCTTACTTTCCTAGTCGATTATACATGTTATGGGGTTTTGTATGATGTCTTATGATTCAAATTAATAGTTTAGCAGTAGTATTTGTGTTTTGCTCGTCTGATTAGTATATGAGTGTAGGTAAACTTTGTACAGTCTTGACATTCAACCTTTCTGGATGTAACGGGCAGTAGAATGTTGTGGCAGGTATACATGCTGACATTGCTACAGCACGACATGAATTCTGGTCATCTCTTGCTCCTCTTCCTGTTGAAGCTGTACTAGAATCTGGAAACAAAGCGAGAGAGCAGACAGGTAAGTGGAATCTTCATGTTTAATTACTGTATTTTCTATTCTAACAGAAAGATGACATGCATTTTTCCTTGCTTTTAGTTAAATTTATTGCAATTCCACCAGCGTGATCAGTAGTTCTCAGTATTTTTCTTTGACTTCCATACTAGTTGAGGAGCAAAACGATGTATATGAAAGAGAGTATAGTCCAAGGGATGTGAATGAACTATCGGGAGAGGGAAATATTGAGAACATGCTTTTAGTGGAGCAAGGTCTACGTGAACTAGCATCATTGAAGGTTTTCTCCTAATCCTTATACTTGAGCCTTTTCACATTTTCAGACCAAAGGAAAAAGAACTTTTATTATAAATCTTCCCAAATCATGACATTAGATAAGGAGCTGGGCACTGGGATCTCCTAGAATATATAACTGAGCATGTAAAGTTGTAATCCTATATGTTTGGTATTCTAATTCACTATCAGCAGCTCATTCTGTGAAACAACAACATTGTCATGGACTCATGGTTGAATTTTGCATTAATATCTATATGGTAGTCATTTCCTGTACTGACCATACTTAAGTGCAATTTTCTCAAAGGTAGAGGATGCAGTGGCAATTATAATGGCTCGACATCGGCACCCCAATTCAAAATCATCAGGTGCAGTGATTCATCATTTGCATTATCAAACCATGCTCATATGCATCGCGCACATAGACAGTGTGAGGTGGGCTTAAATTCAACTGCATCAATTGGCTTCAATATAAAATCTCTCATAATCATTTAGAACTTGATACTACCACAGATTCACAGTGATAATGCAGAATTTCCACTTCAAAAAAAAAAAACACCTATATTTTGCGCAAGTACCAGATTTCCTCCTACATGGCATGCATCACATGCATCCATCCTATGCCTAGTTACATTCTTAAGAAACATAAAATTCTTGATCAATTGCATATGCTGTAGGTGGGTTATTCATTCCTGAATAAATGAATTTGACTGAAGAACTTTGGTTTCTCTATCTTTCATCTACATGCTTCACTTTCAAAATGTTACCACTTACTATAAGAGATATAAATGTCTTTATAGCTTTACTTGATAAGCTGATCATACACTTGACTGATGATTTATTTCCTCTTTCATCGTTGGTGTAGAGGTAAAGGTACCAGCTGGGGGACAGTTCGAAGGTTTTGGTAAGATATCATATCCAGAAATTCTTCTCTGCTCGCACTTTAAGTACCCACATTTTCAACAGGAACATTAGTTTTTGTTAAATAAGGTGAAGGATGGTAAAAACACAAAATTAGTTTACATGGACATTGGTTTTCTCCATTTACATGAGCCATGCTATGAGTTGATGAGCGGCATTTTATTTCAGAATTGAGCAAAGAGGAGTGTGATGATGTGTTCTTCAAACAGGTATGAGTATGACACCTTTTGTGTTCTATTGTCCACTAAGTAAGCGTTTGAGTAAATGGTGGATTTAGAACTAAGCAAACTTGGAGGAAAAAACTATATTCCACATTTCCACATACCACATTTTATATGTATCAGTTGTAGTTACTTTTAGCTCTTGTAGGCTTGGCTTACATACTTCTGGAGAAGAGCGAAAAATCATGGTCTAGAAGCAGATATAGTAGATGATCGTTTGCAGTTCTGGATGAACCGCAACACTAATCCACCGACTTCACATGATGCAGTTGATGGTGCTCTCTCCTTATCTCATGATATTCATTGCTGAAGACTAAGTTCTGTTACACCAAGTGATTTCATGGTAAAAGGTTAAATTTGATATGGTTGGTTCTGATTTGCAGTTGAACGTGGTCTCCTGGAGCTTAGAAAGTTGGGAATTGAAACCAAACTATGGGCAAAATCTCGCAAAGGGCTTGAGCATGATTCGATCCCTATAATAAAACAGTCTGACTTCTGATACAGGACTGGACTTGCTAGAACTTGCTGCATCTTTTCTTATCAATGTGTACCAAGTTTATACTTCATACTTTCATGTAATGTAGCTGTTGGACTTGTCATTACACAAATTGATCCATTATATGTTCTGAAGTAGAAGAATGAAGAATGTAAACAGAATACGGGAATGCTTATGGTGGACTTAGAAATCACACATTGTAATCAAGCAGCTTTTGTAAATGAACCATTGAGCCCCAAATTGATGGAAAGGGAGACTTCTCCTGATCATTTATATTTTTATCATTATTTGTTTTAACGATTGATTAGCAGTAGCTAATTAATCTTCACAACCATCTACCATTTTCTCATTCACTTTGAGTTATTATTGCATTGCATTGAGCTAATGGATCGCTTAATACATTTTTTTGATTTCACGATCACTTGATAATACATTATGTACATTAGGTAAGAAAGAGAGGAAATATTACTCATAAACATCATAACTATAGTGTAATAAACTTTGAATTATTCTTATTTGTTAGCCTTGTATACGACCTCTACCTCCATTTCAGCTATATTGAAACAGATTTGTCACACCCTGAAATTTGAATAAATAAAAATTTCAAATTCAAGGCATGATAACTAAAAGAAAAACAAACTTTACAACTCTTTAGTTTTACAATTTTTGAAAGAATAATTTGAACCAAAAAAAAAACCTCCCTCAAACTCACTACAAACTAGAAAGTAAACAAATGAACTATGCCTATCTGCCGCAGCCTCAACTCTGCTAAACCTGACCTGCAAAAACAACCTCTACACCATGGAATGGTGCAACGGGTTGTAAACAACAAACCCGGTAAGCTTTAAAAGCTTGTATGAGTAAATCTCTAACAACATACTCAACCCAACAACACATAAGGTAAACTCCAAGAGTTAATGCATTAAAAACAAATTCAGAAAAACACTTACAAACAAGGGAAAACGGAAGGAGAAATTTAGAAAAAACACAACAATTCACAATCACTCAAAGTTATAAATGAAATCCTACAAAAAGTATAGTTCATGAATTCCATTAAACGCACACAAGTAAAATTAGAGAATCTCCTGCGGAAAAACATAGTTCAGGAAATACTCGAAACAAGGAAATTAAATGACATCATATAAAAATATCACACAAACATTTCTCTACTCTTACTTATGGGTTCGCCAACGCAAAGTCATCCCCCATAAGTAACTAGACAAACACGTACTCATGGGTTCGTCAACACTTAGTCATCCCCCATGAAGTACCGACAGACTAGAGCTCTAAAACTGACCGTAACCAATCACCCGGTCAAGGCTTGGTTCCCGGTCCACCACGAAGGCTCCTATTCTAATACTCAAAACCACCACACAGGCACACAACCACAACTAATGCAAACATTCGTCACAAGACAACAATTTCACAACGAATGCACTCATTCACCACTAAGGCACACATATTCACAACTAATAATACAATCATAACTGTAACCTATCACCCGATTAAAGGCTAGGAACCCGGTTTGACTATTTAAACAACAATTCTACATCACGCTATCACATTATCATAACGTGTCTTCCACACATAAACACGTGGATATAAATATTTATACCAAGAATAATTCTACCAACTCTAATTATTACTCATGATCGGAAGTCATTTTGAAAGATTATTTTATTTACAGAAAACTTGTTTTCACTTACCATGAGTCGTTGACTATCAACCTCATTTATATTTAAAAACAAATCATTTTATTTCAAGGACAACTTCACAATCAGCAATAATTATCATTATCACCAACAAAATCATCATCAAAATCAACATCATCAAGACCACCATCATCCTAATAATTATCATAATAATTATCATCAACATCAACAAAATCATCATCGAAATCATCATCATCAAGACCACCATCACATTCATCATCATAAAATTACATAATAATTATCATCATATCATCAACATTTCCATCAACATCATCATAAATCTCATCATCATAATCATCATCATAACAATTATCATCATCAAAATCAACATCACAATCATCATCAAATCATGATCAAAAATCAACATCACAATCATCATCAAAATAATTAGGCCACAAAGTGGACCTTAGTGAGATTTTACTCACCTTAACTCCCGCTGCGTCTTCATAAGCACAAATGCAAACGTCTAGCTCAAAGGCGAACTCCACAAGTCACCCTAATTAAAACAAATATTAACCTTAGTAACCAAACAAACTAAGAGTAACATTTGCCCTCTTAACCCAAAACTAAAAATCCGAAGGTTTGCCCATAAGAGGGCAACTCTCCTTCAAGACCTCCCAAGGTCATCGATCACCCAAAACTAAACCTCTTACAACTGCCAAAACGGCTCCTACTTTTGAAAACACAAAATCAACACACCTCATCGAAAACAACTCCAACATTAAGCATCACACGATCTCAACCTAGTATTATAATATATCAACGTGCTCACAACAACAAGAACTAGCTAACCCTTACAACTAAGCCTACAAATCCTGCCAGACGCGCCGCCACGCGCCACCACAAAATTTCCTAATTAGGGCAAACTCCCAACACAAAACTTGTAGAATACTACAAGGGGGACACTTTTCATACCTGAAGGTCCAGCCAATTAGGCCGGAATCGGCCGGAAATCACTGAAACTCGTCGGAAAATTTTGGGATCCACCACCGCCACTCTCTGCCGTGAGTCGCGCTCCAAGGCCACCCGAAGTCGAACCAGGATGCCAAGGGCCTTCTGTCCCGACCGGTCTCCCGCCTAGTCGCCGCCGCCGGAGGAAGAAAACCGACCGGGTCTCTAACCCGAACTTCCAAGCTTCGGGTTACCACCTCGGGGCCGAAACGGCGCACATCACCACCACAGGTCAGCTCGGACGGAGGAGAGGAAGAGAACCCGACCGGTGCCGTCGTCTGGGTCGGCCAGAGTTGGCCGGAAAACCCGGGTCGGGTCAACCGGGTCCGGGTCGGGTCGGCTGGAAAGTTTGGGTTCTCTCGGGGTCGGGGGGAAAGAGAAGAAAGGGGAAGAAAGAATTCTGAAAAAATGAGAGAACCCAAAACGAAAAAATTCTATTTAACCTAAAAATTCCCGAAAAGCCACAATTTCTGCTGACCATAACTTTCTCATACGAAGTCCGTTTTACGCGTGTCATGTGTCTACGAACTCGTATCGTCGTGCTCTACAACTTTCGTGAAGGAAGTTTCCCGAGAAACCCAACCGATTAAAAAGTCAACTCTTGACCCTTCAAAATAAAACATAAAACCCTTTCGGGTAAAATTACGCGTCCGAACACTTCCGCTCTTTCTTCAAACCTCAAAAACACACTACTTCTAACTCGAAAACTCCCAAATAATATTAGAAACTAATATCAATTTTCCGGAGTATTACAAGATTACAAACAGTGATGCAGTGTAAAAGTGGGGGTTAACTCATTTAACCCATTTGGCATTTCAAGGAGTTCATATTTAAGTTTAATTAATAGTTATTATTTCAAAATATGTCTATTTACTAAACTTGTTGAATGAGCATGATTTAATGTGGGATTACAAAATGGATATTCTAGAATGTATTAGAAGAAAATGAGGATTATATTAGCATTTATTAGAAGGTTGAGTTAGCTATTTAAAAAGAAACATCTTTGTATGAGGAATTATTCTTATTTGTTAGCCTTGTATACGACCTCTACCTCCATTTCAGCTGTATTGAAACAGATTACAAACAGTGATGCAGTGCAAAAGTGGGGGTCAACTCATTTAACCCATTTGGAATTTTAAGGAGTTAATATTTTTTTTTTTTTTGATTGAGATTAAGGAGTTAATATTTAAGTTTAATTAATAGTTATTATTTCAAAATATGTCTATTTACTAAGCTTATTGAATGAGCATGATTTAGTGTGGGATTGTAAAGTGGATATTCTAGAATGTATTAGAAGAAAATGAGGATTATATTAGCATTTATTAGAAGGTTGAGTTAGTTATTTAAAAAGAAACATCCTTTTATGAGAAAGATAAACTTTGTTTGTGAATATTTCTATTAAGAAAAATAGAGTTTTGCTCTCTTTATCAATCTCTTTTCTTTAGATGTGTCTATATTGTTCTAGTTATTATCCTCTACCAATCCTATATTGTTCTAGTTATCATCCTGATCCGTTCCTGCATCAAACAGCCTTTGTATTTTTTCTTGTAAATTAAGAGGAAAAAAGAAATGGATATAGCTATATCAGGCCCCAGGCTTCTGAGTTGATGTGAAGTTCCCACCTTACCCTCAAAATGTGTTAGGTGTTGGAAGACTCCAGAATCATACGACTTTCTCACTGTGGACTGTTACGAGTTGGACCGAAATAAATAGGGTCACATTTGCATTTGGCATCTCATTCCATTCACTCACTCACATACCTCCCACACCCACCTCTCTATTTCTCTTCTTCTTCATCTTAGGGGTGCACTGAGGTAAAAAGCTTGACTCTTTAGTGTCTTGGCCTATGAAATTTCTCATCTTTTATGGTTTTATGATCTGGGTTTGATTTATCTAGCTGGAATTTGTAATCTGTCCAATCAACTTTGTATTTTGACTATCTTTGTCTTGCTATTGTAGCTTGAATTTGATGATGATCTTAAAGATCTGCCTTTTATCTTTTGTCAATTTTGTTGTCAGTGTTGTGAATATGGCTACTGAGCTTACTTGGATTCAGTGTTTCTGTTCTGTGTGGCTTGTGATTTCTGTGGCTATTTTCACAGATCTCATCAGCTCTTGCCCAGACTCTGATTACTACTGTTGTTGAAATTTTGTGTTTTTTGATCGAAGTAGTTAAAAATTGAATCTTTTTACTCTTAGGAGTGTGAATTTAACAAACTGAATCAGTAGAGCAATAAGCGAGCTCAGCCGATGACTTGTGTGTATGTGTGGAGAGTGACAGCATATAGTTGATTGAAAGCGGTCGCTTTGGTCACTTTGGGTTGCTTTTACACGGTTTCTGCTTCATTTTTCTTATCTAATAGTTGTGCTCTGTGATTTTGATTAGATCACTTTGAACCATGGCAAAGGGCGTTGCTGTGCTTAGCTCCAGTGAGGGTGTTGCCGGAACTATCCTCTTCACCCAAGAGGGAGATGGTACTTAATTGTGAACTGATCATTTACAGGATGTGTTTTGTTACTATGCTGTCATAATTGATTAACTCGTTTTGGCTTTATTAATTTTCAGGCCCAACTACTGTGACCGGAAACATTACTGGCCTCAAGCCTGGGCTTCATGGTTTCCATGTTCATGCTCTTGGGGACACCACAAATGGTTGCATGTCAACTGGTATGAGCCATTAACTACAGGTTTTTCGTTTATAATCTGATGCAGTTGGGGCAAAGTCTAATCCCCACTATCTTTACATTAATCCGTGTTGTATTGGTTTCTAATGATCAGTCTGCTTGTAGGACCACACTTCAATCCTGCTGGCAAAGAGCATGGTGCTCCTGAAGATGAGAATCGTCATGCTGGTGATCTTGGAAATATCACTGTTGGGGATGATGGTATATATTTATCTGCTTACTTTTTGAGCACCCTGTTTGTCCTGTTTCTTTTCATTGAGAGCTTTATGATCACCAGACTAGCTTCTAGATTTCTCTTTTTACTATAGTGTGGGAGGCATTCGGTACTAAACTATGTGAGGGTTTACTTTCTTGGCACTTACAGTTTGATATGTTTCTGTGCTTCAGGAAAGGCTTGCTTCACAATTGTTGACAAGCAGGTTTGTGGTTAACATTCCATTTATTTTTGAGTTTACGTTTTCCTGTAAATTTTTCTATTCTTGGCCTGTCTTTGAATTTCATTCCTCTATTCTGATGTTTACACTAATGTTTGCAGATTCCTCTCACTGGACCACACTCTATCATTGGTAGGGCGGTTGTTGTCCATGGAGACCCCGATGATCTTGGCAAGGGTGAGTTCATACTTGCTCTATTTCAAATCCAGTTTCTTTATCTCATATAGTTCCATCAATAGTAAGCAGCATGAGTGAGCTAGTCAGTAGACGATGGCCCAAATTCTTGTAGTAACTTTCAGCTTCCGGCATCTCAATTGGTATAAACTAGCTGATGCATACATACAAGTTGTTTGGATTTTTGTCCTCTCGTTTTAGTGGTCCTTAACTTCAGTTGTGTCTTTTGCCTTTTAGATCAGCTAAGTGCTAGTGTTTACTGTCAGGTTAGTTACCCTAAGTAAAATTCTAGTTTTGATGACAGTTTTAATTACAACATTGTGGTTATGTTTCTTCTCACTTCTCAGATTGCTGTTGTATCTAATCCGATGTTTGCTGTGTTTGTACACAGGTGGACATGAGCTTAGCAAATCCACTGGAAATGCTGGTGGCAGGATAGCTTGTGGTAAGCTATTATGCTTAACTCATTAAGTGAAATCCTTATACTACAATGGTTTCATTTAATATTAATTTGTCTTGTTGTGCTATCTTATTACGGTATTTTCCACATTTCTAATTACATGGATTAGCCTTCAACATTTCTTATTATGTGGAATAGTCGATATAATTTATCTACATTTGGTGGCTTTTGGTTTCTATTTTCCAATTGAGAATGAAAACTAAAATCAAGTTCATGTCTCCCTTTTGGTGTCAACTGTCGGAGATTAGACCTAGTTTCATAGTTTTATGATGTGTTGTTATGTCGGTGTACCGGCTTATCTTATACCCTGTTTTGTTGCTATCTTTGTGCAGGCATCATTGGTCTCCAGGGATGAAGTGGACCAGGGAATGAAACACAGGCACCTCAGTTGGATTAAAGCTTAAGACGTTGAGCATGAACTCTTCTGAATTAACTGAATCGAGTATTGGAATAAATAATGCATTTGGCAATACCCGTACTTGGCTTGGACCCTGTATTCTGTTTCTCAATCGTTTTCTGTGTGGTTGTTTGACAGTAATGTGTGTTCATGCTATTGCCAAAAGTTAAATAGAGTAATTTGCTTGCTTTTATGCTTAACTCGAATTCTGAGGGGCTAAATTTTTGACCCCTTTAAGAGCAACTTTAACAAACTCTATTTTAGTTTTTAGTTATTTTAGAGAGCATGTTTAGTTTTTTTTTTTTTGGATATTTTCGAAGATCCAGCAGACTAGTTAAATTTTAGCTATTATGATTTTTAACTATCTCGCTAGCTAAATATAGAAAGCGAGATGATTCGGATGAGATTAGCTAAAATTTAATATGTTTCTTATAAGATATTTTATGTAATATATAAATATATTTAAATTATTTAATTTTTATTTGAAGAATAATGTTGATGTAATGCTAGTTAAAATAAAATATTGATGTAACAACATTTCTATAGTGGCCGGTTAAAATGACATTTTAACTAATTTATCTAAAATTTAAATAAAAAATAGCTAGAATTACTAAAGCTGCTCTAAATCTCAAACCTCCTACCGGTATTGTTTGCGCTACTATCAGTACTGTTAGCAGAATTGGCAAACTCTTGGACTTCAAAGCTCTTTACCGCTATGGTCAAATTCCGGAATTGAAGATGTACCCCCAGACATTAAAACATCATGTTACCGGCTCTGGCCGAAAGTTTAGGGTTGGAATCAGTTCAATAATGTTTCAGTTTTCCACTCTATTCATGATAACAAATTTGTCGATCATTTTTACTTGATTATTTTTATTTATAATGTAAATCACTAAAACTGTGGTGGGTAAATTTCTACGTGAAAATAAGTAAATAACTTTAAAACACATTGGAAATTCTTGTATGCATAATATATATTTACATGATACAATTTTAACCGTTCATAATAATTCATATATTTGATCATTGTATTTCTATATTATTTTTTCTAATCATAACAATTTATATATGTATGTGTGTGAAGATACCGTCTACGAAGATTCTCTGCAAACAATAGATGGTAAAATTGTAAATGTGATAGTTAAAACTTTCTCATGTATCACCCTCGACTTAACCCACAAATTTCAATCCCCAAAATTTCTAGTTTTCTCCTTCAAAACTTCCACCACCGATGTCCACCACCGTGGAGAAACCCTCCGGCGACTTCCCGATGACCCCAAACCTCCGCAAATCCTTCAACCTCCTCAAGTCCCACGCCTCCAAAGTCGCCAACTTTACCCTCCAATGGCAAGACCTCGAAGAACACCTCCGCTCCATCGACGACTCCCTCCAATCCAGAATCAACCACCTCCAGCAATCCAACCCGACCCAACCGAAACCCGAACCCGAACCCGATTCCCAACAAACCCAGCTCAATTCCGCTATCGAATCCGCCAAAACCCAACTCGATTGCCTCCAATCCCAATTCAAACCCGAAGCTTCCTCGCCGGAGTGCTTGAGTTTCAACGGCACCGTGGTCCACGACGGCGAGGGTTTGCTGGCTTTCATGAATGAGCATTTGATAGAGAAGGAGGCGTCACGTGATCTAATAGCAAATGCGATTAGGGTTTCGGCGGCGGCCGGGAAGATAGTGCTGGAGGCAATGCGGTGGTTTTATCCGTCGGAATCGGATAGGAACAGGGGAGAGATGAAGATGAGCTGTGAGCTGAGTGTCGTTAGGAGGAGTTGTGTGGCTTTGTTGGAGGAGATGACGAGAGTGAGGC
Organism: Fragaria x ananassa; assembly: GCA_034370585.1. NCBI lineage: Eukaryota > Viridiplantae > Streptophyta > Magnoliopsida > Rosales > Rosaceae > Fragaria > Fragaria x ananassa. Next base: position 2,135,893 of record CP139753.1, read on the forward strand.
CTTTGATTGGAGATGAAGTGAAGGCCGAGGCGGCGAAGGTTGCGGTGGAGTGGAAGGGGAAGGCTAGAAATGAGGTGGCGAATAGTCTCGAGCTTTGGGCTTTCTTGCAGCTTGTGAGTGGTTTTGGGTTGGTGGGGGAGTTTGATAGGGATGAGATTTTCAACCTTGTTGGCAGTGTGGCGGTACGGAAACAGGCGCCGGAGTTGTTAAGGTCTCTTGGTTTCGCGGATAGAGCCTCCGGTGAGTGTTTGGGGAACTTTTTCTATTGTTCTTCATTTTTTGTTAGGTAGTTTTATTTAGAGATTGCTTTTGGTTGAACAAAAATAACTGCTTTTTTAGAACTAATGTCACACTTCGTTATCTGATCGGCTCCTGGCCTAGCCATCCTAGATATCAATGTCAAACTTGGTGTATGATTTAGTGCTTGAGAGTGGCTGCAAATTTGCAATGCTAGATATGTCACTTTTTTTGGGTAAATGGCTTGGTTATCAGTAATGTACCAAGTTAATGCAACTAGAAATTTATATTGGTTCAGGATAATGTGTCAACCAGATATATGGAATGAAGGTTGGGAGAATGTTGTACAATTTGTAAGACATATGCCACAAATAACTTTGCACTTGTGGAGTTTAGACCTTTAATCAAGTAAATGGATATAGGTTTGTTGATAAAACTTGCAGAAGTTCTGTTCACGTAAATAAAGTTTATGGTAACTGTGCTCTTGATGTTGTAGATTATTCTGGTTTTTTCTGATTGAATTTCTCCTGAGTATTGTGGTTTTGTTCTTTAATGTTAGTGCCTGTTTATTTTACATCACTTTGGGCCAATTCGGCAGCTTTTATTTTTGCGATGCTAATCTTGAATTGATCCTTTTGTTTTAGAGTTTTTGCTACCTCTGTTTGGGTAATTTGTTAAACCTCATCTTTTTTTTCGGCCACAGAGTTTATTCAAAAACTGGTATCACAGAAGATGCGACTTGAGGCTATTAAATTCATTCATGCATTTGAACAGCTTGACAAGTTCCCTCCTATGCCCCTGCTTAAAGCACATTTGAAGTTTGCCAAGAAGGATGCAAAGATTAGTTGCAAGAGGGGGCAAGATCCTCGTAAAGCAGAGGTATAAGTGTTTTTTTTTTCTCTTTTCCCATCAACCATGCTTGGATCCAGATGGAAGAGCAGTCTCTTATGTACTGTGTTTCATTGATTCCCTTGCAGGAGGCTGTCATAGAAAAAGAAGTAGTATCTCTAAGAGCTATAATACGTTGCATTGAAAGCTACAAGCTTGAAGTTGAACCACAGTATACTCCGGAGACCCTCAGAAAGCGCATCAGCCAGCTGAAAAAGCAGAAAAACGAGAAGCACGTTCCTCAAGTAACTCGTGTCCCTGAGGCTCAGGGGCAACGCCTGAGTGGAAATAAACGAACTCCCCCTGAAGTTATGGCTCAACCCAATAACAACAGTAATAAGCATCTGCGGGCAGATTCAGCTGCTGTTCGAAATGCTTCTTTCAGGGCACCAACTACAGGACACTTGATACACCCATCTTATCTTCGTCCGGTAGACTTGTTTGAGAGTCGAGGTGCAGAGTACTTTACAGCATCAGCTGGCATGCCTCGACAAGGAGCAGATGCTCCCCATACTTCTTACGGCACTGCTTCCACCTTTAACTCATTGCGAGCTTCTCATTTTCAGCCAACAGGTTCGTACAAAGGTGAAGGTGCAGAATATGCTTCTAGATACTATGATTTGGCATACTCCATTCCTGATTCTCACGGTGGCTTATCAGCTGGGCGTTATGGTCTGGTCAGTTCCTCTCCTATTACCCATACCCGGCAGACAACCTTGACAGGCGGAGCCTACGAATTGACAGGATCCTCTCCTATTGCCCAAACACGGCACGCTACACAGCATATGAACACAACAACTGCTTCCTATGGATTAGGGGGCAGTACTTCTGTAACCTCACATTTGAGCCCATTGACCAAGCGGTATGGAGCTAGTACTATGGCTGTAAATGGGAGGACTGGGCAGTTTGGATCAGCAGGAAGCCCTCCCCCTGCGCGCCTAACCAATGTGAGTCCGAATTCTTATGTTTCAGGTGATCCACTGACACTGGTTAATCACAAGGATAGGCCAGTTACTTCAAGTGGTGGCTATGGCACACATAGTAATCAGTACCAGCCATCCATTTATCACCTTTAGCTCAGTAAGAAGAGAATTTCTATGCTTGCTGGTACTTGTAATATGAGTTAGATCATCAGATCTGTGTTATAAACCTGCCTTTATGTCATCCTCTTTTCAAAGATTATATATTGTTTAACAGTTATATTATGATATCATATCATATCATAGTACCTGATTTGTGTCCAAGTCCAAATCACAAGTCTTCAGAAATGTATGCATGGCTGAATATAGTTCTGCCAAATGGGCGGGTATGTGGAACATGGTGGCAACTTGGAGATAGATTTTGTGTCGATTAATACTTTCAGAACCATAACCACCAGTGAATGTGTCCACAATTGAACCATAATATGTCGTCTCGCTCAAGTCTTGGCGCTAACATTTTCAATTGAATAACGCTCTTAGTTTTTAGAACCTAATAGCATCTCCAGCAGCATTGATAAAATTTAGAGATTTGTTAATTTTTAAATGAATATTTGCTTCACAACCTATCAACAATTCAACAACAAAATACATCAAATTAAAGAGGTAAAGGTGAAGAGGAAGAAGTAACAAGAACAAGCCATAAATTGCTATGGAGCAATTGTGGCAAGGCTTGATTTACAGCTTCTCACATTACCCAAATGTCAAATATAAATGATCTTGAGAAGAGTTGTCTTGAGGGGAGTAGTCTTGAGGTGATGGAAATGAGGATGAGGTGATTTGATATGGTGTTGATTAGAGGTGCTTGGTGATAAGAGGTGAAGTGAGGATGAGATATGGTGGAGTGGTCTTGAGGTGATGAGAGGGTGAAGATGAGGAATTGGTGGTTTGGTGGTGTGAGGAGTATACTTAAGAAGTTGACAAATTTAAAAATTGATACGCAAAGCTGACAAATTTAAAAATTGATACGCAAAGCTGACAAATTTATCAATTCAGGAGAGTGAGTTTATCAATGAATAACTAAGTTTTCTCTAATAGCTACTTTGTTGGAACATAATTCTCAAAATAGATTGATACATATAAATTTCATCCAAATTTATTAACCATTGCTGAAGATGCTCTTGAGAACATATGTATATGTATTTGACCTACTCTAACTAGATAATAGAGTAAGATACATATAGGGCTACCGCCGTCAATTTGCCGTGCGAGAGAAATAGAGGGAGAAGATTGGGAGGGGGGGGGGGGAGAGGGAAACGTAGCTCAATCACATTGATTAGGTGAATCACTATAAATTTTATGTCCTCGTGTTCTACTTTTATTTATCGTTCTTTGGTCACTCAAACAGTTCCATTCAATATTCGGTTTGTTTACGCTACCACATAACAGTAAAAAGCTTAGCTTTTCTTACTGTTGTTTTGCTCTGCTATAAAGTTGTTGTCTCACACACAATTCTGTTAGGGAGGCATCTCCAATTCGCATAAAAGGCTTAGGTATACATTAGCAACAACCAATCAACGAACAAGAATAGGTCTTGTGTTCCTCATATGGAGCTACATTGGTGGTGAACTTGAATTAAGGGGTGGCCATGTTTCTACGTACGCACAAGATGAGGTTAAAAGGATATGTGTGCGATTATGCGCATGGTGGTACGGTGGGAAGACCAGTGATCAAGGAAAACGACAGTAAATAAAATTAGGGTTTTTTTTTCCTCCGGTTTCTAGGGTTTTTTAGGGTTAGAGCAGAGTGTCTAATAATGTGTTGTATGAGAGAATATAAAAACAATAATAGTCTACTCATTCATTGATATAAATGCCTATAAAAATGTTTATTTATAGACATTATATAGAGTTTCTCGAATGACATAAAAGTTTTATCAGAAATTGTAACATATTCTAATAAAAAAATAGATTAACTAATTATACGTGTATTATAGTAAGACATATAACAGAACGAGGGAAACATAATTTTCTTAAATAAATAGAATTATATGGTATAGTAAAGACCCAAAAGTAAAGAAGACGGGGGAGGCTACTTATCATTTACTACTACGCGTTCTCTCTCTTCCATTGTATGGGATGGCAGCTTGGAAAATAATGATAGTTTTAGTAGAGGTAGATATTGGATGGAGCCGTTATCACAAGCCCAACTTCCTTATCTTCATTCTTCTGTGCAGCATCACAATCTCATTCCTTTCTCTTTGAACCGGTCTCGCTACAGCTCTTCTGCTTCCCTCGACAGTCCCTCTGTGTTACAGCAGGTAGAAAAGCTTTTCTTCTGTTTCATTCTTGTATTTCTCCTACTGTATCTTTGTATTTCTATTCAGCATAAAATATTTTTCTTTTTCATTTTTTACAACCAAGGATTGAATCTATTGTGCACCTAGAACACCAGAACTATTGTTATTTCTGACTGGTAGGAAGCTAATAGAACCAATTTTTGTTTTTTGTTATGTTGGTAAAAAGTATTTTATGTTCAAACTGCAATTACAAAATGATGCTGAATGCAGAGCCAACTACTACCTTCGTATGGCAACAAGTTCTGTGGTCCTCAAGCAAATGCCACAGCCTTGACAGAACAACCAATTCAACCCCAACAGTTACATCTTCAGCAGCAGCAACAACAACAACAACAACAATTACATTTGCAGCAGCAACAACAACAATTGCATCTGCAGCAGCAACAGCAAAGGCTTTGGGCAGCTCAGTTAGCGACTCAGTACAGGCCAGCGGGAACTTTGGCAGCCACAGCACCCTCACCGAGATATTTGATCTTGGTGTTTTCCGATGGCTTTGAGCACCCAAATAGCCTCCTCGTCATCTCATGCTTTGGCTGAGCCACTTCCCCGTTGGAAGTTCGACGTTTTCTTGAGTTTTAGAGGTGAAGACACGCGCTGGGGTTTCATCTCCCATTTATATCACCAACTGGAGTTCTGCCAATTATTCAAGACTTTCATCGACGATCGAGAGCTTGAAATAGGATCTGAGATCTCCCCGGAGCTATTAAGCGCTATCGAACATTCTCATCTCGCCATCGTTGTTATCTCACCCAACTATGCTTCTTCTACTTGGTGCTTGGATGAGCTTGCCAAGATCATCGAGTCTATGAACCCCCGAGATAAGAGAATTCTCCCGGTTTTCCTTAATGTGGATCCGTCCGACGTTCGACATCAAAGGAACAGCTTTACTGAAGCCTTTGCTAAGCATGAAGTGAAGTTCAGTGACGACCCCAAGAAGGTGGAGAGGTGGAGACATGCTTTGAGAAAAGTGGCCAATCTATCGGGATGGGATGCAAAGAATTATAAGTAAGCATTAACTTCAACACATGTTTGTTGTCTTTTTAGTTTTGATTTGTCTTAGCAAATTAGCAATGTTCTGCCACATACATATACTAACTATTAGCTTGATGATTGTCTATTTTTTCTGTTAGATGTGAACGTGAGCTTACAGATGTCATTGTGAAGAGTGTGTGGGAGAAATTACGTCCTACGATCACATTGTCTAATTCCGAAGAAAAGTTAGTCGGAATGGATTTTAGACTTGGGCAAATGGGTTTGTGTTTAGCTCTTGAGGAAAAGGATGTTCGCTTTATAGGTGTATGGGGTATGGGTGGAGTGGGTAAGACCACCCTTGCTAAGCTAGTGTACGAGAACATTTTCCATCATTTTGAAGTGGCTAAGTTTCTTGATGTCAGGAAGTCTAATGGTCAGCTAGTCAACCTTCAAAAACAGGTTCTTTTGCAAGTCCTGAAGGAAAATGTTTCACAAGTTTTTAATGACTACGAAGGAACCATTTTCATTAAAAGATGTATGCGTAATAAGAAGGTTCTTCTTGTTGTTGATGATGTTGATTGCTGTGACCTCCTAAAAAAGTTGGCCGGACATAAATCTTGGTTTGGTGAGGGGAGCAGAATCATTGTTACAACTAGAGATGAACGTGTGCTCGTTGAGAATGACATAGAAATATCATTGAAGCTATCAGGGCTAAATGACTGTGAAGCTCTTGAGCTATTTTGTCTAAATGCCTTCAAAAAAAATCTGCCTGAGGAAGGATTTTCAGAGCTGTCCAAGTGTTTCATAGATTATGTGGAAGGGCTTCCCTTAGCTCTTAAAATCGTTGGAAGGTCTTTGTACAATAGAGATCTAGAGACATGGGAAAGTGCTTGGGACAGACTAAAGAAAGGCTCTGATGCAAAGATTTTTAATTCACTCAAAATAAGTTATGATGCACTAGATTACATGGAGAAAAACATTTTTCTGGATGTTGCATTCTTCTACAAGGGGATGAACAAGGGGCGAGTTATTGAATTGCTTAAGTGCTGTGATTTTAGTGGCCGTTATGGGATAGAAGTTCTTATTGAGAAATCTCTGATAACTATTGATGCGGTCGACAATGTTGGGATGCATGGTTTGATACAAGAAATGGCACACGAAATTGTTCGACTAGAAACTCAAGAGCCTGGTCTTCGTAGCCGTTTGTTGCATCGTAATGACATCTTTCATGTATTCACGACTAATACGGTAAGAAGTTATATAGATAACCCAATTTACAAGTACATTTCGTTTGAGTATGATATAAATATATTAGACCCTATGTGGAATTAACTTTTTCCGTATTCTGAATTAATATCCAGGGAACAGAAGCAATCAAAGGCATCCGCTTGAGCCTATCAGAATTAGAAGAGGCAGATTCAAACTGGAATTTTGAATGCTTCTCTAAGATGCTCAAACTTATGTTTCTTGAATTTGATAATTTAATAGTTAGTTCAGGCCCCAAATTCCTCCCAAATTCTTTGATAATACTCAGATGGAGTTGGTATCCTTCCAAGTCTCTTCCAGCAAGTTTCCAACCAAACTTACTTGTTGAACTTGAAATGCCGAAAGGCAAATTCGTTAAGCTTTGGGATGGAAGACAGGTAACAATGTTGATCATGTTTTCTACTTCAAAATAGAATCTTAAATTTTCCAAAGGTAATTATTTGTTCCATGCATTGTACAGGACTTGCCTAAATTGAAACGTATGGATCTTAGAGTCTCCAAATATTTGAAGAAGACCCCAGATTTCACAGGTATGCCGAATCTTGAGGAGTTGAATCTTATATATTGTGAGGGTTTAGTTGAGGTTCATTCATCCATTGCAGTGCACAAAAAACTTAAGTTGTTGACACTCCACCGATGCAAAAACGTTAAGAGCTTCCCAAATAAGATTGAAATGGATTCCCTCGAGTTTCTTGACCTTTCCTACTGCTCAAAACTAAAGATTCTAGAATTTGGAGAAAGGATGGAAAAGCTTGAAGTGCTCAATATGATTGGATGCCCAAAACTGAAGAAACTTGTTGGAAATAGGGGGGAGACAAAGTGTTTGAAACCGTCTATGAGAAGTAAGCTTGGCTCCTTATTCAGAAGAAAGAGTCTAGAGCTTTCGTTGCCATCTTCAAGGGCTTTCCCGTCTTTGTGGTTGTTAGATCTAACTGATTGTCATCTTAGTCAAGGAGTAATCCCCGATGATATTGGCTACTGTTTTCCATCTCTACATAAGTTGTGTCTTGGTGGAAATGATTTTATTACTCTTCCCGCAAGCATTAAATGTCTTTCTAAGCTTTATTTCATAGATTTGACGGGGTGCAAAAGGCTTCAACAATTACCGGATCTCCCATCGAATAATCATTTAAAAGTGTGGGCAGTTGATTGTGATTACTTGAAAAGGTTGTCAAAACCATCACAGCAGGGTACATCCTTCAATATAGAGGTCTTTCGTTTATCAACTGTGAACTGCTTTGAATTGATTGACAATGAAGGCTTCACTAATGGAATATTTTCGATGCTAGGTAGATTGGCTGCTCAGGTATGTTACATTGATAACTCATATTTGTATGTCTTCTCTCTCTCTCTCACTGTATCTTCTAAATCCTCATTGTTCCTTTGGTGTAGGGAATCTCTCCGGACTTTCTCTCAATGCGTAATTTTCATCCATTTGATATTGTATGTCCTGGAAGTAGAATCTTAGAGTGGTTTGATATTCGAAGCGAGGGAGGCTTATTGACTGTGGAGCTGCCTCTAGATCGGAAAAATTGTAAATCAGAGTGGATAGGCATTGTGCTTTGTGCTGTTTTTGCCGATATGAAAGAACCTCAAACTCTTGAGTTCGTAATTGAAGGTCTATTGCCACCGCCACCAATTTTCTCACCACCACCACCACCGCCACCACCACCTCCACCACCAGTTTTCTCCCCACCACCACTAGTTTACTCACCACCACCACCACCACCTCCCCCAGTTTACTCACCACCATCTCCACCGCCCTCTCCACCTCCCCAAGTATACTCACCACCTCCACCGCCACCCTCACCTCCACCGCCAGTATGTTTCAATTTAGTGGTTGGTTTTAAACACAATTTGGATCTAAGAAATCCGAGGCATATGAAGGGAGATCATCTTTGGGTGTCTTTTATGCCTCGTAGTGTAATCCAGGATACCACAAGCTGCTCTTTTACGTTCTCATTCAATGCGTATTGTTGTGATTCTTGGAATGGTCCTCATATTCCATACCCGAATTGTGTGAAGAGGTGTGGAGCCCGATTGTTGTACGAGGAAGATTTGAAAAACTTACTCAATCCACCCACTGACATCATGAAACGTAGTCTTGAATTATGTGACTCAGAGGGAAGCAAAAGTAAGAGGAGAAGGTCTGAGTAAAATTGCAAGTGGTAGCTAGCTCTAACAATGAATCATTATTCAAAAGACTCGAGGCATGATAATAATCGTTCTTGTGGAGGTATGTTTTTGTGATTTATGTCACGCTCCGACCCTTAATTTTTACATTAATTACTAGCACGGTGGTAATAAGAATTTTACCGTCTTCGTCAGTTAGTGTTTGATTTAATTAGTCTCCAAAATGGTGTTAGGAGACGATTAATTCGAAGGAATAAAAAAAGTGACGACTGTAAAAATAGTAATTTTTGCTAGTAAAATGTAATTTTTATTGAGGTATTATTTTTAGGATGTTGAATTTTGGAGTGGGTGTTAAGTTTGTGGGTTGGCCCAGTTTTAGGCCAAGCCCAGTCCGCTCTTTCCCTCTCTCTTCCGCGCATCTCTCCCTCTCTCTCCCTCTCCCCGACCCGTTCTCTACCCAGAAATTCTGGCCGCTCGTTCGCCGCCGTCCGGCCACCCCAGACCGCCTCGTAGGTCCCAATTGGTCGGTCTCCGTCCCAGTTTTCATCCTAGACCGGCGGTCGGAAGAAAACCCGCCCGGAAGTTCCGACTGCTCAGAACTTCCCGTCGCCGGAACTCCCTCCTCCGGCCACCATAGCCGGCGATCCTTGGCTCAAAAGGAAGCTCTCATCCCTTGCAGCAATCCCTCCAAAGGGCTCCCTCCATCTCGAGCTAGGTAAGGAGAAATCGGTAATGGAAATTCTAAGACTTTTTATGTGTTTCTGTTCGATTAGCATAATTAGGCTTGAAATTGTGATTTGTGCTAGTTAGGAAAGTTGTAGAGGAGGTTGAGATGAAGGTGTTGTCAAATTTTGGTGGGCATTGGAGGTCGCCTGAGTTGGCCGCCGGCCGCCACGGCCGGCGGAGCCGCCGCCGGGAAAAATGTTTTTTGTAGGGATTTTTATGAGGAGTTTATTGGAATGAGTTTTATAATTTTTGGAGGAGTTTGGATAGGTTTGGGAATTTATGAAGTTTGATATTTTTAGCGGATTATTAAGTTAAAATCCGGTCACGTGATTATTTAAGGTTAGAAAGGTGAAAGGTGTTAGAGGATGTCGGTTAAGAGTTTGTGGAGTTTTATTGGTTGGTAGTGAAATTATGAATTAGGGCGATAGGCTTGGTTGAGCGCCTAGGGCTCCTTTTGATTTCGCCTATTTTCTTTAAGCGTCGGTGTATTAATTAAAGATTTAATTATGTTTTTGCAGAAGTTCTGTTCATGGAAAGAATCTTTATGGTAACTGTGATCTTGCTATTGTGGATTCTTCTGGTTTTTGCTGATTGAATTTCTCCTGGTTGTGGTTTTGTTCTCTTTAGGCCAATTCGGCTGCTTTTATTTGTACGATGCTAGTCGTGAACCGATCTTTTCTTTTTAATTTTTTGCTACCTGTGTGTGTGTATTTTGTTAAAATTGGTCTTTTTTGGCCACAGTGTATTCAAAAACTGGTTTCACAGAAGATGCAAGCTATTGAATTCATTCATGCATTTGAACAGCTTGACAAGTTCCCTCCTATGCCCCTGCTTAAAGCTCATTTGAAGTTTGCCAAGAAGGTCCAAGAGGGAGCAAGATCCTCGTAAAGCAGGAGGTATAGATGCCTTTTTCTTTTGCTTCATCAACCATCCTTGGACCCCAGTGGAAACGCCAGTCTTATATGTACTGTGTTTCATTGATTTCCTTGCAGGATGCTGCCGTAGATAAAGAAGTAGTATCTCTAAGAGCTGTGATATGTTGCATTGAAAGATACAAGCTTGGAGTTGAACCACAGTATTCTCCGGAGAATCTCAGAGAGCGCATCAGCCAGCTGAAAAGGCAGAAAAACGAGAAGCAAGTTTCTTAAGTAATCAGTACCAGCCATCCATTTATCACCTTTAGCTTAACTCTATACTCGCACCGTTTTAGAAGAGAATTTGTATGCTTGCTGGTACCTGTAATGTGAGTTATATCAGCCAGATAGGTTTTATAAACTATCTTTGTTATAAACTATCTTTTATGTCATCCTTTTCCAAAGATTATACCTTAATAACAGTTATATTATGATGTCATACTACCTTTTTAAGGAAAAATTTCAATAATGTATAATCTAATGATACAATCAGTGATTATAATAGACAAGAACTGAAAATGGTTCAACTGTAACCTAACTTAATCTAGAAGCCTCGATACATCTTTATAATCAATCTTAAAATGAAACAACTCTTTTAAACATTATATGCCAAAAAACTAGCATAGATGCACATGTAACCTCCCTGTTACATTAACAACAAGAACTAATCGACATTAAATAGTTCCTAAACACAACATTATAACCATAACACACCCAACGACACGACCCTGTCACAAACCTACCAAAATCCTAAATCCTCGCTTAAAGAGGAGGCTAAAACTCTCGCTCAACTAATATATAGTAAATAATGGAATTCACCACTCACAAAATTGCACATTGGGGAAAGTATAGAGATAACATATGAGCAAACAAGTTTCAAAGGCTTAACCAATAACGTTGAAGTTATGGGTTCATATCTTACTGACAATTATGAATGGGCTTCTACGGAACACTAACAAAAGCATCTTCAGGCCTGTGTTGTAAGCTAGCCCAATAGGCCCAGCACACAATTTAGGTAATTGTAAAAACTAAAAAGAGTGAAGAAGAAGGAAGCAGAGAGCAGAGTTCAGAGAGAGAAAATGGGAAGAGAGGTCTCAGAGAGCTGTATGGATAGTCTACTCACAGAGATGGTATCCATGTACTGCAATCGCTTATACGCCAATAAGCCCGAGCTTGCTGCCAGTAGGATCGACGCTATTGGCTACCAGGTCGGCCACCAGCTCTCGGAGAGGTACACACTATCACACCTTCTCTTCAAGTTTCCCCCTTTCCATTTTTTTTGCCCTAATTTCATCCAATTTGGGGATTTCTCTGATTTCAAGAATTGGTCTTTAGATCTGAAATAGCTGTTAGACTATTGGGTGTAACTTGGAAAATGTGGGAAATTTGAGATCATGTGATTTTCAGTGTTTGATTTATCTAAAGATGTCTACTTTAGTTGGTTAGAAATTTATATGCATTTTTGTTTTTTGGGTTTGAATCTTGATCAGAGTATAGAAATATGAGTGGGGTACTGAGACTGTATTTATGTATGGAGATAGTAATGTATTAGTTATGTTTGTTAGGTATACAATGGAGCGGCCTCGGTTTACGGATCATCTGGATGCAATTAAGTTCATATGCAAGGATTTCTGGTCTGAGCTTTTCAAGAAGCAGATAGACAACTTGAAGACCAATCATAGGGTAGCTTCTTCAACCGATGTGATTTTGGCATTCTGTGTGTTGTGGTTTTGATGAGATAAATTTTGTTTTTTCTTGCAGGGTACGTTTGTGTTGCAAGACAATCGGTTTCGGTGGCTTTCACGCATGTCTCTTGATCCGTCTGCGGAAAATGGAGACATGTCTCAAGAAAATTCTGAGGCCTTGGGTGAAAACAAGGCGGCACAAATACCAAATATGCATCTCCATTTCTCTTGTGGAGTCATAAAAGGAGCTCTTCATAACTTGGGGATTGCTTGCGCTGTTTCTGCGGATACTTCCCACCTCCCTGCATGTGAGTTTCTCTCTTCTTAGTGATTTAGAATTGTGACTACATTTAGTTTCAAATTGAGAAATTTATTGTCCTCCATCAGTAGCTACTGTGGGGTTTGTTAAGATTATATTGCCTGATTGTCATTCTCATGGATTGTCCATCTCACTGATCTCTGTATAGCTTATATGGCTTTCTTTTTAAGGAAAACTTGACTTTTATTGTCATCGTCTGATAGTTTGAGTGACCTGCAATACTTCATTGTTTGTTGAGTAAGTTCTTCCTTGTTACCCTCATATTTGTTAAGTGAAAATCTGCACAATAGTTAACATTTAACAATTTCACATATGCTATATCATTTCAGTTTTTATACCATAGTGTATAGTATAAGGGTATTGGGTTGTAGAGTTGTTCTAACTCACCTATTTTCAATTAGAGAACAGTAAAATTTGGAGTAACACCTAATAAACTGTAAAATGATGTCAATGTCTTCTATCCAGCCCTGCTGCTTGGATAAATAGTGAAGGTCTTGGCCATAACCTGTGTCCATAGAAGTACCTTTGAACCATGTTGCACTTGTTCTAGGCTTAAGTATCTGGTTTCAAACTCATGCTATTCTGTCTACCGAGTTGTTTCCATTCTTCGATTCTGATAATTGCATCTTATGTTTTGTTTTGACCGTCTCTTGGAATATCAATGGTGTTGGTTGATTCAGGTCCTCCAAACTTTGATTTACATATAATACAAGTACCTTGCATTTGAGGTTTTTAATGGTTCTCCCATATTTCGCCTATTTACCAAGTTTTAAGAATGAAAAGGAAAAAATTGTATCCCTAATTCAAGCATCTAAGGGATTAGTTCTGACTTTTGAGTGATGTATTTGATTAGTAGATCCTTAATATCTTTCAAAGAAGAAAGAAACTGTTCAGACATGGGGCAATTCAGGTGGGAGTCAATGTAAATCCAACTTTCTATTCACTTGTGGGATCCGGAGGAGTCCATTCAGAGTTAACCCTCTTTTGCCTAATTCATGTCTCAAATTTTTTTTGTACTGATTCTTGTGTATGACTTTCAAAGTAGAGATGTGTTTTTTATGAAGGTAGGGGTGTTGCTCTCTGCTTGGCTATTCCTTCTTTGTTCTTCCTCCTTGATTTGGTGCTGACATTAGTAAAATCTGTCCATCTCTTATTAGCTTACCTTTTCACATTAACATGGCATGCACTAAATCTGACATATATCTCACAGCTTCTTGTCTCCTTGTTTTGTGTGCATGTTATATCTACATCATTTATAAGTCATACTATGGTTATTTTCTTTGTGCTTGCTGGCATTGTTTGATGTTATTATTGTTGTCTGAAATTTTTGAACAGGTTCATTTGTGGTTCGTATAAAACCCTGATGAAAGGTTCACCAGGGGACGGCTGAGAGCCAGAAAGTTGGGGTTCAATCAAGACTTGTGATTTTCTCTTTCTCTTGTGCACAAGGGATTTCCGTAGATTTCGGGATTTCTTTGTAACATTCAAACTAACAAGAGTATTTGGGAGAAATCTCCTTCGAATTAGTGAACTGCTTCTAGTGAACTGCTAGAAGCAGATACAATGGTGAATTGTAGTTAACAAGATTGTACCTAGTGTGTTGAGGATGCTACTGTAGGAGAATGTTAAGAAATTAAAGTTTGTATTTATGCCATATACGAGATTTTGCTCTTCTCCATATGTGATGAAAAACCTAGTTAACTTATTAAGGAAGGACTCATTTTTATTTTTCCATAGTATAGGAAACGTGATTAAAGAAGGCTTTCACTTTTTATTCTTCTTACAATTCAAAGTAGTCCTTTGATCTCCCGTCAGTGCCGAACGCCTTGCGCCGCTGCACGAATTCCAATAGAGGCTTCCGGCACTAAGGTATCCTTACAGAGAATAGTTTGTTAGAGAGAAGACCAACGATTACCAAATTTACAATCGACTCTCTTATTTATAGAAACTGAATTTGAGCAGACAACACGCACACTCTCCTCTATTACATGTCATCATAGGATTGTACTCTCGTGGGCAGTGTCTCGGCAAAAAGGATATATCTGTGTGTGTGTAATTAAAATTAAAGAACAAAAAACTATTTGATTCCTCAATATTCAAAGAAGTTGCACCGCGGCAGCACCAGTTAACTATGAACACGAGCATATAGTCTGTATCGAAGTCCGTTATTTTCTCTTAATTTGCTGCCACTCCCTAATACGTCTTCTTTATTTCTTTCTCGTTTTCCTCCATCATCTTCCTTCCCAAAGACCTAAATTACCTGGTTACCCGAATTCAGCGTTGCAGTCTCCCCTATTTCATTATCATTTAGACCCATCAAATTCAGAACCAGCCTTTCGATATAACCAAAGCTTCAACCCCAAAACCATCAACGAAAACTATGACTGCCCCCTCATCACCTGTACTATAAACTGATCTTCCTCACGCCCATCATTCTCTTATACAAGTCTCTTTGGGATATACCTCAGAAGAATATATAGTTTTGTGAGCTTGGAAATTCCAGTATCCTAATCAAATCCTATTTCTTTATAAAACTCTTCCATCTGGGATTCAAGAAGGCTAGCTACTACACCAGTGTTTTGTCTATTTCCTGAGTTCTACTTCTGTTTTCAACTTGATAATTGATGTTTTGGAATTAAGATTATATCGTATAAATACACTTTTGCGTACAAGAATTTCAAGAATTTCCATATTAAAAAATTTCCAAAAACAATGGTCAACTTCAATCCTGAGTGGTCCCACCACTCTCTCTAGTCTTCGAGGAATATCAGAAGACGTGAAAGATGTTGTCTTCCTTCTAGCGCCTCTAGGGTTTTATTGGTTTACAGAGCCTTTAGGGTTTTCTTGGTTTTCAAAGCCTTAGATTTTTTTGTTTTCTTTTTGTTTAGTGACCATGGAGAAGATAGCATCCGATTTGAAGGCATCGGAGACGAAGCAAAGGAGTCTAGGCAAGACGTACGAGGCATTGCATTCCCAAGCGTCTTCCATGCTCGTTCTCTCCATTCAATGGAAGGATCTCCAGGAACACTTTGATTCGACCCGGAATGCGATCCGGACCTGTTTCGAAGAGCTTCGGGAGCGAGAGAAGATGTTGGAAGCCAAGGAGTTAAAATTCAAGTCGGAGATGGAGTCCAAAACGGACGAGTTGTGTGGAGTTCAGAAGTTGGTTGATGAGAAAGTGCAAGAGGTTATAGAATTAAAGAGATCGATTCAGAAGCATAGCCAGGAGATTGAACGTGAAGAGAAGAGAGTGTTGGATGTACATAAATTGGTTGTAGACAAGGAGAGGGAGTGTGGTGTGGTGGAAAGAAGGATTCAAGAGCGTACCAAGAAACTGAATTGGGTTGAGAGAAGGATTGAAGAGAAATCGAATGAGGTTGAGTCTAAGGAGAAGGAACTGAACAAGCACCGTGAGGATATTAAGGTGAAAGTGGAGCAGTTAGGTGTGATTGATGAGACCATTGTGGAGGGTAAGGAAAAAATCGAGTCAAAAGAAGAGGAAATTAAAGCGGCTCAGATGTTGTTAGAAGAATGTGAGAGAAGAATAAAATCGAAAGAGGAGAAATTGAGTTGGATAGAGAAGAGTATAGAAGACACTTCCAAGTTGGCCAACTCTAAGGAAGAGGAAGTGAGAGTGATACAAGGATCGTTGAATGTATATCGCGAGAGTATTAAGTCGAAAGAGGGTGAATTAGATGCGATTCTTGAGTCAATTGAAGGGAAGAAGAGAGAATTTGATGTGAAAGAAGAGCAAATCAAAACGTTGCAGAGATTGACTGAAGGATGTGAGAAAGAGCTCAAATCGAAAGAGGAGAAATTGAAAGAGGAGACGCTCAAAGTGAAAGAGTATAGTTTACGAAATCGACCAATGGAGGAATGGTCCTGCAAGCTTGAACTTAAAGAGAGGGAAGTTGAATTGAAAGAGAAACAAGTAGAGTCAAAAATGGAGGAATTTAAAAAATGGGTTCAAGAACGCGGAAAGGAATTGAATTCACTTTCCTCGGAACTTAAAGTTAAAGAGGGGCAACTTCAACAGGAGGCCAAAGATCTTGAGTTGGCTAAGAAACAATGTGGTGTTGTTGCTCAAGTGAACAATGTCATTGTTCCTTCATCAGAAAGTGATCAATCAAACATCAATTTTACTGATGGAAGAAATTTGCAGTTGTTCATGTATGAGCATATGAAGAGAAATGATTCAATGAGCAACAAAATCTCTTCTATTCTCCAACAAGAGTCATCAGAACCAGGAAAACTGGTTTTGGATGCAATGCAAGGGTTTTACCCTTCAAACACGACCGTCGATAACAATGAGTTTGATTTGGTGCTTATTAGAAGGGCATGCATTCTTTTGTTAGAAGAATTAAAGAGAGCCTCGCCCCAAATATCACCACCACACCTCAGCCACTTTAGGCTGTTCTTTCTCTCAAATACTCCACCACCACACCACCTGTGAGATAAAAATGGAAAATATTACTTCAGAATTGATAGAAGAGCAGCAGATGCAAGAAGAAGCGTCGTCAACCTTGCTTCGGTTGACGAAACGCTTCAAGGACATGGAGGGGAAATTTCGGTCCACCCGGAACGCCTTCCTTGCCCGATGTGAAGAGGTGGAGGAACGTGAGAGAAAGCTGGAGGCGTTGAAGACCGAGGCGGAGAACAAAGAGGCGGAGCTCCGAGACCTCGAGAGGCTGATCGAGGAGAAGAAACGTGATACTTTATTAGAGAAGGAGCAGTTAAAACATGCCACTGCTCGAGATTTTCAGCTTATGATGAGTTACATGTTGATGAGGCGCGATCTCGTTGTAATTGAAGTCTCAGCTGCTCTGAGAGCATCAGAAGATCCAGCACAGCTGGTTTTGGATGCAATGAAAGAATTTTACCCTTCAGATGATTCTGTTGGGGATGGAGATGTGGCTGAGTTTGATACGGTCGTCGTCTACCGAAGGAGTTGCGTTGCTTTGTTAGAGGAGTTGAAGAAGATGAAAATCACAAGGGAAATGAAGACTAGGGTGAGAGAAGAAGCGATGAAAATGGCGAGTGGTTGGAAGGAGAAGATGAAGGTAGCGGATGAGAATTGGTTGGAGGTTTGGGATTCTTGCTTCTTGTGAGTCGTGACTACATATGGCTTGACCTATGCGTTTGATTCGACGGAGCTTCAAGATCTCCTTATTATAGTTGTTCAACAGGAGCAGGCAACTGAGTTATGCCGAGACCTAGGCAACATATTTAAGCAGGCACCAGGTAAGATCTTTCGTCTCCAAGAAAAAGGCAAGGTCTGTTCTTTAGTGTATTTTTTCTTCTTCTTCTTTTTTTTTTTTTCCTGCAAACAGCAATATACAATTGTATTGTCAATCGTATCATCGTATGAGCCATGTTTACACGTGGAAACACCTATATTCGTATACAGTTTGCATTGTTAATCCTAGAAATTAGATGTACAAACAGGGAAGAAATAAAGCCACCTATCAAGCATCTGCTAATTGACATTAATATATTATCATCAAAATGCTTTATTATGAAGTTGCTGCTACCTATCGACCTAACATGTATTTGATTTCCATTTAATCACTCCAGTGCAGTGTATTGAACCTACAACCTCCTTCTGTTTACTCCTTGAAACGTGTGGGAATCAATCAAGTCCTTGGAATGCCAATAATTATTGATTAGCTCCTAGAGACAATTGGAATCTTGAAAACCATGACATTTGAATTTGAACAAATCCCATGTGAGCTCAATTATCGTTTCAGCAATTTCTCTGAATTTACTCATAGATTTGTACATTTAGGAATTTACTGTGATTTTTTGTCCTCACCAATGTTATTTGTTTTCCTTAGTATTGGTGTCTTCAAACTTTTTCCTTTTAAACTTGGGATATGTTTTCTTTTCTTGTCCTTCTCATCTGATATGTACTCTTTTCTTCTAACATTCACCTGATTTAAGGTTGGTGGTGACACGTTGTCATTCTAATTTTAAAAGTTATCTAGGTCAGTTTGATGTAACCGTCAATTTTCTTTTACATATAGGAGAGTTTATCCACTGTCTTGTTGAAAGGAAGCAGCTGATGGAGGCTATTGAATTCATTTGTTCTTTCAAGTTAATTAAGAAGTTTCCCCCAGCACCACTCTTAAAAGAATACGTGAAGGAAAAGATGAAGTGTTGTAGAGATGATTACACGAAAGAGAAAATAAATGATGGAAAGGTACTTCAGCTCTTCTTTGGACTGTCCAATAGTATGTGCTTGAAATCGGGCCAAAAACACCCGTTAGGTCGGAGTGGTGGAGCTCCTTCCTATAAATTCATTATTCAAAAGAGAAAAGTACAACGAGGGGGACGAAGAGCCTTGACCTCGGAAAGAAAAACAATATATATGATAATTATGTAGGAGAATCCTTACTGTTTATGTAGATTTATCAAGTCTTACTTCATTCTCACAGGTTAAGGATGTGGACCTGTACGTTACTGATCTAAGAGCTGTCATTAACCTCATCAAAGACTGTAACCTGGAGTCAGAATACCCATCTTCAAAAGTTGAAATGGAAACAAGTGAACTGGAGAAAGTAAAGGAGAAATGGAGCAAAGTTCAGTTGAACAATGTGGATAAAGAGCACAAAAAAGGAACCAAACGTCGTAGCAGCACTCCTTGCTCTAAGTTTGAACCACGAGAGCAGGCCAGTAAATCTCATCGTACAGTTGCAACAGCTCCTACGCCTTAGCCATTGCAACTTTACACCCCAATCTATCTGCAGCCATATACGTCACACTATCAACTTTACCCCAGGCAGTTTGGTGCAATGCAGAATGCTGGAATACCCCGCGGTCTTAGTTATCCTCCTAATTTACCCCAATGGAACCCCCTCTCCAACTTTGGTAGAGGCTTCTTCCCTTAACTGAGCAGCTGCATACAGGGGCGGATCCAGGATTTAAAGATGGGGTGGGCTCGAACTTTGGCCAAAGGGCAAATTTTTTTTTCCAATACAACCATGCAAAGTGTAGGAGCTCAACCAGAACTTACAATTTCAAATTCTATATAAGAAGAAGATTATGCCTAATTTCTGTATGTGAGTGGAGGCGGAGAGCCGGAGGCAAGTCGTCGCTATCAGGGAGGACCGGAGGAGGTCGGGAAGAAGGAGATTATGGTGGAGCCGTGGAGGACTGGAAGGGAGTGGAGGCGGAGCCGCGGAGGGGAAGAGAGATAGCCAGATAGGTGAGTGGAGGGCTAGAGGCGGAGGGGAACAACAGGTGAGGTCATACATGTTTTAGACTATTAGTGTTTAAGTTGAAGGACTCCTTCGGTGAAGGAGGTTGACTTGGTGGATGAGTGATGATTGTGGATTTGTGGACTTAGGTTGTTGGGTAATGGGTTGGGTAGTTGGGTGGATTAGGTTTGGTCACTTGGTGGCTAGGCATATATGATATATCACCTAAAAATATATATATATATATATATATATATCTATATATACCTAGTTTTTTTTTTCTTCCCCAATTTCTTTGGTTGGGCTTGAGCCCCACCCACAAGTGGCTGGATCCGCCCCTGGCTGCATATTACTTTTGTTCATACATCCATTTTGGAGAAGTGTTTTAGAAACCCTTGACATAGATGGATCAGTACTTGACAGGAGTTTTAGAAGTTTAATTATATGCATTTGCTGTTAAGAGCAATCGTTTAAATTGATACAGGATTCTGGGTTAGTAATTCTATTTGCACACAAATATTTTGGGGCAGTTCATGATCATTTTGTGACAAAATGACAAGTAATGAATCATGGTTAAAATCAACCTTTCCTGGTTTGGTGCCACTCAAATGCTTTTTTCTACTTTGATGCCTATCAACTCGTGCCTTTTGATGCCAAATCTTCTTTCTTAGTCTGCACTCTGCACTAGTAGTGAGGCTGGTATTTTCAATGTGTACTGCACTTGGCTACAGGAGGAGCCTGACTCCCACCACCCTACCCTTTTTATCAAATAAATCAGTGTCACTCGTTGCATTAGTATAGTGGACCAAATACGAAGGAAAACAACATCTCACTAACAAAAAAAAAAACGAAAGTACCTTCTCTCTAACAACAACAAAATCCGATGTGATATTTTTCTAAGTTTTTCTCGTTTAAAGAAAAAATTAACTAAGACTCAAATTAATTTTTGATAGTGAATTATATATTATTTTTTAAAGAAAACTGAAATTTACACTCCAAATTTTATAATCTACCCTCAATTTTCTCCTTTAATAATTTAAATATTATTTTTAATGACGTGTTTTGTTTTTTTTTTTAAAACTTTACTAAAAAAAAAAGGAATATAAATGGTTAAAAGGGAGCATCCATCTTAGCAGTCAGCACTAACCAGAGCACTCCTAAACGACGAAACACACAGAAGCCCGACACGTGGCAACTGCATGGTGGCGTGGGTCCAATCACAGCCTCCCGCGGAAATGACGTCTTCACGTCTTCTTCCCCTACTTGGCAAAAGCCAACAGAATCTCAATGACTCCGATTTGACGTCCATCTCCTCTCTCTCTCTCCCTTTTCCCATTTCTTTATCTCTCTCCTCTGACTCCGATTTGACGTCTAACTGCTCTTACACGTCTTCACATTCATCGCACTATTGCTCTCTCTCCCTTTCTTTTTCACTATCAGTGACCACTGTGGCACCGCGAATCCAGAAATGGAGCATACGGCGGTGGAAATGGAGGAAATTGCGGAGGCGAAACAGAGAAGCCTCGGCGCGGCGTTCGAGGCCGCGAAATCCCAAGCTTCGTCGATCATTCAGTTCACCTTGGAGTGGAAGGAGCTCGAGGATCACTTCGAGTCGTCCCGGACCTCGCTCAAAACCCGGTTCGAGGAGCTCGACGGACGCGTCAGGGAGGTGGCGGAGATGGAGGCCGAGGCGGAGAGGTTGATGGCGGTGGCGGAGCGGAGATGGAAGGAAGCGGAAGACGACCGCGTCAGGGAGGTGGCGGAGATGGAGGCCAAGGCGGAGAGGCTGACGGCGGAGATGGAGCGAAGGGGGAAGGAAGCGGAAGAAGGTGAGGGATATTTGGAGTCGGTGAGGGCTTTGATTAGGGAGAATGATGAGGAGCTTAGGGTTAGGGAGGAGAGGTATGGGAGTCTGGAGAGGCTGATTAGGGAGAAGGAGAGGGAGGTGGAGGAGGTGGATAGGCATGTGAAGGAGAAGACTAGGAAGTTGAATTGGGTGGAGAAGAGGATAGAGGTGAAGGGGAAGGAGGTAGAGGATGAGGTGAAGAGGTTGAGTGGTGTGGAGGGTTTGGTTGAGGAGAGGAGGAAGGAGCTGATCATGGTGAAGAAGGAATTGGAGGGGAAAGAGGAGATGCTGAGGTTTGTGGAGGAGTCGATTGCGGAATGCTGTAGAGAGCTTGAGATTAAGGAGGGAGCGATTCGTGCGGCGGATGCGAAGGGGGAGGAGTTTTGTGTGTTGAAGAGAGCAATGGAGGAGTGGTGCTGTAAGGTGGAAGTGAAGGAGAGGGAGATGGAAGGGTTGGTTGCGAGGATGGAGTCGAAGGAGAAGGAAGTAGAATCGAAGGTGGAGGAGCTTGGTTTGATTCGTAAGGAGTTTCTTGATGAGGTTCAGTTGAAGGAGAGGCATTTGGATTTGCTTGAGAAATCCTTACTAGAAAGGGAGGAGAAGTTGCATTTGGTGCAGAAGTCTGTAGAAGAATGCTCTCGGGGAAGTGTGATCAGTAGGGATGGGAGAGGATTGCAGCTGTTCATGGACGAGCATCTGAAGAGAATTGATTCCATGGGTACTAAACTCTCGGCTATTCTTAAAGAGTCTTCAGACCCGGGGAAATTGGTTTTGGATGCAATGCAGGGGTTTTACCCTGAGAATAGGGGGTCAGATTTTGAATTGAGAGTTAGAAGACGAAGTCGTTGTCTTTTGTTAGAGGAGTTGATGAGGATGTCCCCTCAAATGAATCCTCAAGTGAGAGAGGAAGCGACGAAAGTGGCTGCTGATTGGAAAGCCAAGATGACAGTGGCGAGTGACAATGACTATGAGGTTTTAGGTTTCTTGCGGCTTGTTGCTGCTTATGGCTTAACTTCTACCTATGATGCTACGGAGCTTAAGAGGCTTCTTTCTAATGTTTCACATGGTCAACAAGCAGCTGATATAGGCCTGGCGCTTGGTATTACGGCGCATGGTAAGCTCTTGTTACTTTTTCATACGCTTTTTAATTTTCTTATTCATATAATCTATATCTGATTTCTTATTCATATCTATATCTGAAATGTGTTCTTATGTCACTCTCCGGTTAATTTGAATACAGATTTTCTGAATTGACTGCCTGTAACATGATTTTTGATGGAACTCTTGATAGCTCATATTTTTTAAATATCATGTTTATGACCCTGTTAAGGCAATAAACATCTATATCAGCATCCAGCAAGGGTGACTTTGATTATGAGATGGGTTAGGCCTCTGAATCTTTGGCAGTTTACAACATTTTTAGAGCACCATTAATATATTGTTTCTGGTAATAAAAGCTTTCTCATTTTGTTGGCAGAAATTCCAGACAGTTTCTTTGTCGTTATATTATAACTTGTTTGAGTCAACTCTGGTTGTGCGTGTTCTCTCATTTATTACATACCAGTGGACAGATTCCTGTATGCTCTTCTTTTAACACCATTAGATCCTCTATTTACTGATCTGCTATTTCTGCATGTACTTGGTACTGGTGATTTTAGCGGTCTTTACCATCAAGTTGCAGTTAATATCATCTGATGCTTTAATCATATGTTGAGTTTCTTATTTATCATTAGGTTTTTTTGAATCGAAGCTTATATGTGTTCCCTCCCCCACCTGCACCTACCACTACTAAAAGCACAACGGCACATAATGACAACTTTGTTTCTTTTGATATGTTAACCTCACAAATATTCAGTAACTAAACTATCTACCGATTTGTTTTGTAAAATTGCATAGGGAGCTACATTTGTACCCCTGTCAAAATTGAGGAACCAGAATCTTCTGCAGCCAACAATGCAGCAACTGTTTCTTCTCCTAATCCTCAATCAAATGCCACCACAGATGCAGGGAATTCACAGTTACCAGTATCTTCTGCAGCCAACAATACAGTACCTATTTCATCTCCTAATCCTCAGTCAAGTGCCACCACAGATGCAAGGAATTTTCAGGGGTCTATAAATGAGCATTTGAGTTGGAATTTAGATGAAATACATAATGAATTAGTGGCTTCTGTTCAAAAGGCTCCAGACCCAGGAAAACTTGTGTTGATGTTGATGCAAAACTCTCTTGTCAAATACTGGACAAGCGCAGAAGCTAGTCTGAAAAAGGGTGCCATGTCATGTAATATTTATCTATTAAAGATGCTGATGAGAGTCTCACCACAAGTAGGATCTCATGTAAAAGAAGATGCCAAGAAGCTAGGACTCCAATGGAAAGAAAATATTAAAGCTGCTGAACATCTGGAAAATCATTTGGAGATGGCGGGGTTTTTGCTGTTTGTTGTTGCATATGGATTGATTTCTACACTGAATGGAGATGAGATTGTAAAGTTTCTCGAAAGGCTTTCTCAACATAAAGAGGCTTTTGAATCATTGCTGATGCATGGTTTTCTAGATAAGATCCTTGGTAAGCTTCTTGAAAATTTATTATTAGTGTGTTGTGGTGTTACACTGACCAATACTTTCATTTATATCTTATTATGTTACTTCTGCTTTCTGCAATATATAATATTTTCACTCTAGGCGTTTGTAAACACGAGTGTTGTAGCTCTGTTAATTAGGTGATAGCTAACTTTGAGTTGATAACACACTGCCTTCAGTAGCTAATGGTAGGATATTAGAAAGTTGGCTTGACTAATGAAATAGAAACCTGAGGGTAAGATGAATTTCATGATACTAGGTAAGGTACTGCGGATATGTATGTGATGTCAAGTCAGTAAGAAATCGTTGACATGCGTGTTCTGTTTAGGATTCTTATATTGTTTAAGTTAATGTTTTATAAGTGTGTGGTTCAAACATTCTTTGGAGTGCCAACAGGTGCTCTAGTATTCAGTATTCACCCAATCAGTCGATCGCCCATCTTAGTGGTATCCCTTTGCGGTGCCCCCTTTTTCTTCTGAGTTTCTTAAGACTGTTAGCAAAATAAGCTTTGAAAAACGTCTTGCGAACTTTGGATTTCACTATACCTTTTTGTAATGTTTGACCCTTTTTCATCGTAATATAGTTCTTATATTACCAAGATGTCTCTAGTTGCCTGGCAGTAAGTTTCCACACAAATGTCATTAGTATGATGTCTAGTTTGTCCACAATGGTTGCTCTCCAGCCTAGGAGATGAGAACCTATCGAAATCTTGTTCTTGCATCAACCAGTGTCGTGCTTTTCCTTTTCTGCATCACCAGTGTTTCACTTTTTCTTTAATTACTATGGTTGTGCTCTAATTTCTCCTCTTTTTATCTTAAATATGATTCTTGGTAATAATGCATTTGCTAATCTTACCCTGTTTCAAGTGTGTCCTACTATTCTCTGTTTTGACCTTCTCTGGAGCTGTCTGATGAATCCTTATAATTTTATTTTTAAACATGTAGTGGTCTTTATTCAGACACTAGTGGAAGGGAAGCAACTCTTTCAGGCTCTTGGATTTGTCTTTAAGTTCAAGTTACTTGGCAAGTTCACTCCAGTACGAGTCTTAAAAGACTATGTGAAGGATGTAAATTTGTCTGAAACTTTGAAGAGAAAGAACTCCGCTGATGAAAAGGTATCTGAACTCTTCTTTGAGATCCAATATCTGCTTCTGTTTTTTTAGTTTATCTTTTTGGCCATCTATTTCCATAATGGATGTACAATAATATAGGCTTACGTCCGTTCACAGTTTGAGTTTATAGACAGCCAAATAGCTGATCTTAGAGCAGTGCTTCGATGCATCAAAGAATACAATCTCGAGTCTGAATACCCATCTGGGGAAATTGAAGTACAAATAGTTGAGTTGGAAAAACTAATGGAGATTTGTAGAGTTCCGGAGAAATGTCTTGCCTCTATCACTAGACAACAAGAGCAGAGTCAAGGGAAGAAACGTAGTAGCAGCACTTCCCCCGCGGTTCAACAAGGACAACAGAAAAGTAAATTCCATCGGACAGCTGAAGCATCCCCAAGTCCCTATAAATCACCAAGTTTCACCCCTGTGCAACTGCAGTCAAGAGTCTCAAGACCACCATCATCTTTCGCGTATGGAAATTATGGACAGCAAGGGAAGGTTGGTAATATGGCTGCAAACTCTAGTGAAGTTGATAGATCTTCATCTTTGGCATATGGAAATTATGGACGGCATGGGCGGGTCGGTGATATGGCTGCCAACTCCGTTCAAGTTGATAGATTTTCATCTTTGGCGAGTGGAATTCATAGACAGCGTGGGCAGTTTGGTAATATGGCTGCCAACTTACCCGAAGTTAATCCCCATTTTGGTATCATAGATGAAGTTGATCCTCTTTTTGGGGTACCTAATCTTCCTAACCCTCATCCACTCATGGATTTCACTCCCTTTCCTCGCCGTTATGGCCCTTTTTAAACGTAGAATTAACCTACAAGACATGCTGATCTTGAAGGGCTAGGGTATATTACAACTCCAAGACCTAGTCCTCGTGCGGCTGATTTTCGTCCATCCCTGTACAGTCACCCTTGAAGCACCAGTAATGCCACCACTCTACCAAGCACAGCTTCTTTTGTTCGTTGCATGACTTTCCTTTTGCAGGAGAAGCACCTATTTTGGCCAACGGTATACTCCAAGCCGATCGGAGTACTTTGTACTTGACAGTGTTAAATGTCAATAGGTTGGTCTTGGATGTTATATGATAATTAGAGAGAACTGAGAACGTTTAGGCGGATCACAATATAGTAATGGCAAGTTTAGGGGTCTGTAGCCGAGTTAAGAAGAGAAGTTACTCAATCAGAGACCTCAAGGTCTTGTACTCGAAACCCTTTGGACATTGTTTACCGTCAAGGGAGATCCTGAGATATATGTTAAATAGTGTGAGATTAGTCACTTGCCATGAAATTTAGCCGAGTTTGTATTGACAATGACAACATTTCAAATGCTGAGTAACACGGTACACACCCATGAAACAAAAATATGATATCAAATTATGTCTAATATAAAATTGGTCTCTCAGAATAAAGATGTGCATTGGAAAAAGAATTAAGACTGAAATTGTTTATTATATGATTATTTAGTAGATATGTAACAAAATCTTTAAAATGTTGTCACGTTCGTGTTATGCTGAAAAACAATTACAAAAACTCTTCTCAATTTGTCATTTGGCTAGAGTATTATTAAACAAAGACACGTGACAACACTGGAAGAATTTGTAACATACCTACCAAAACCTATCTCAAACAAAATGTGTGCGTACATCTAAACAAGTTAATGAGGTTAATTATATGCTTGTAATACTTATTTTCTTTTACGAATCATTTTTTTTTGGATTAAGAGGAGAACACCGCTGACCAAACTTGAGAATACTCTATCTTAGAGTGAAATAGTAAAGTTGTCATTTCACATAATTGTCAGTGGGATACTAATCCATTAATGTCTTTTACGAATAATTTTTTTTTTCTGATTAGGAGGATAAGAGGATAAAACCGCTGACGAACCTTGAGAAAATACTCTATTGATGTGATGAGATGGTCAATTGTATGGTGGTTATACTAATACCGTGTCATTTATGATTAATTTTCTCCCTTATTAGGAGAAGAACATTGCTGACCAAACATTTGAAAGCGCTTAGTCGGTGTGGAATAATGAAATAGTCATTTATCCACTTGGCAAGAGCTAGCCATTGCCAAGTAGAATGTTGGGAGTAAAGAGGCATGAACATGAAAGACACTTGGCCATGCCAACACAGCAGAAGAGCAACACAGATTTCAACAATTGAAGACCAGAATCCTTGTTACCAGGGGACTCAGAGAAAGAATTTGCCATTAAATCATTCTGAACACAATTCTAAAGTCAATATTTGAAAGATTTAGACTTAAATTTATACATCATAATAATCATATATACCAGAATGGTAGTTTTGGTTTAGTCTAGCTCTTGACTATATATTCATATCTCTATATATATATATATAAGCAAACACGGTTTGCATGCCCAGATACTATGCTTTTGTCAAGGAAGTATTAAACACCCCGGGATTTAAGCTGAAAATCGT
Organism: Fragaria x ananassa; assembly: GCA_034370585.1. Classification (NCBI taxonomy): domain Eukaryota; kingdom Viridiplantae; phylum Streptophyta; class Magnoliopsida; order Rosales; family Rosaceae; genus Fragaria; species Fragaria x ananassa. Next base: position 2,163,490 of record CP139753.1, read on the forward strand.
CTTGCTGGATGCCAATCCAGATGACTAGGGTGAGATTGATTGGTGCGAAAAGGATTTGCCAGTTGCCTGTGGTAAGTTCAGACTTGGGAGTACCGAAGAAGAAATCATAGATCATCGTATGTTTTCTCATCAGGTGCATTATAGAAAAGGCAAGGGTGAAGGCTCTTTTCTGGTATATCCTAGGAAAAGGGTGAAACTGTTGGGGTAGAGCGGAAGCTTAGTGAGCTACAAGCAAATTTGGTGACTGAAATTGCTTTAAGCAGAATGAGATTACAACTGGTTTTGCAGAGCTGCTGCTCCTGCAATTACAAAGGGCTTGGGCTTTTTGGTTTTTTTACTCAACTACATCAGAAAAGCAACAGACAACTTATTTATACTAGGATAGGCTTCTAGAGATTTGTAGAGACCCAATACAGAGAGAATTCTAGAGGACTCTAGCTAGCATGGCAGACAACATATTAAATGCTAATCTTGGAAACACAAGATTACAAATTACACTCTTAACACCCCCTCTTAATTTGTAATCTTCAGCATGGTCTTGAAGTTGTCAAATTTCTCCTTGGAGACTGACTTGGTCAGGACATCAGCTGGTTGATCATAGGTGTTGATGAACCTCAAGCAGATTTCTCCTTTGCTCACCCATTCTCTGATTTTGTGAAACCTGAGTTGAATGTGCTTGGTGCGATTATGGAAAACTGAGTTTCCGGACAAGGATATAGCTGACATGTTATCACAATAGATTCTTGTAGGCTCTTCTTGTTCAAGTTGCAAACCCTTGAGAATTCTCCTTAGCCAAACAGCTTCACATGCGCATTCATTTGCTGCAATGTATTCGGCTTCAGTAGATGACAATGCTACTGTGTCTTGTTTGTTTGAACTCCAAGAAATCACATTTGATCCCAAACAAAAGATGTAACCTGATGTGCTCTTTCTATCATCAAGACAGCCTGCCTAATCGCTATCGGTGTATCCAACAAGCTTGGCACCATTTTCTTTCTCATACTTGATCCCATGATTCTTCGTCCCCTGTAGATACCTTAGGATTCTTTTGGCTGCTGCAAAATGGGACTTTCTTGGCTCATTCATGAACCTTGAGATGATACTCACTGGATGCATTAAGTCTGGTCTTGTGTTGATGAGATAAATCAGCGATCCAACCAAGCTTCTATACATCTTTGCATCTATTTTCTCTCCTCCATCATCTTTCCTCAGCTTTTCATTGAAAGCCATGGGTGTAGAGATTAGTTTACAATCTCCCATGCGATACTTCTTGAGCAAATCTTCAGTATACTTCTCTTGAGAAAGGCAAATCTCTCCTTTCTTTTGCTTGACTTGAATGCCCAGAAAATATCTCATAAGACCCAAGTCGGTCATTTCAAACTCCTTCATCATCATCTCCTTAAAATCATCCACCAATCTCATATTGGAAGCAAAGTAAATCAAGTCATCAACATATAGGCAAACAACAAGAGTTTCAGTACCTTCTTTCTTCACGTAGAGTGATGGTTCACTTGGGCTTCTCTCCAAGCCATATTGAAGGAAATAACCATCAATTCTCTTGTTCCATGCACGAGGGGCCTGCTTTAATCCGTATAGTGCCTTCCGAAGTCTGTATACTTTTTCCTCCTTCCCTTTCACTTCAAAACCTTGAGGCTGCTCTACATAGACTTCTTCCTCTAGTTCACCATTCAAGAAGGCAGATTTTACATCAAGCTGGAACACATTGACCTCCAATTGAGCTGCTAAGGCGAGAACAGTCCGTATTGTCTCCATTCAAGCTACTGGAGCAAAAGTCTCAGTAAATTCTTTATCGGGCTGCTGAGAATAGCCTTTTGCGACTAATCTGGCTTTATGCTTCTGAATTGACCCGTCTTCATTATATTTTGTCTTGTACACCCACTTCAAGCCAATTACATCTTTCTCTTTTGGCAAGTCAACAAGCTCCCAGGTTTTGTTCTTCTCTATCATTGAAAGTTCTTCTTTCATTGCTTCGATCCACACTTCATCATTCACAGCTTCATGATAGTTTGTGGTTCACAGGAGAAAAGACCAAAGTCACAAGATTCATAGACATCACTTAAGGAGCGTACCTTCCTTGGTGGAGAATTTGAATCATAATCTTCTGAATTTAAGTTGCTTTGTTGAGCTGCAACTTGTTGTGAGGGTGATGTTTCAACAAATTCAATCGACTTTTGAGCTTGAGGAGAATCAGACTTCCAATTCCAAGCCGCCATTTCATCAAAGATGACATCTCCTGAGACCACGAGCTTATTTGTCTTGGGATTGAGCAGCCGGCATCCCTTGGACTCATCACTATATCCAATGAACACATACTTCTCCCCTTTCTCATCAAATTTTTCTCGCTTCTGTGAGTTAACCAAGCCATAGGCAATGCACCCAAAGACTTTTAGATGATCAACTAGTGGCTTTCTTTTGTACCATGCTTCGAATGGAGTCTTGTTGCGTACTGCCTTTGTAGGAGACCTGTTGAGAATGTATATGGCTGTGTGAACTGCTTCAGCCCATAAATCATTAGGAATACCTTTTCCTTTGAGCATGCTTCTAGCCATCTCCACAATGGTACAATTCTTTCTTTCCGCAACTCCGTTTTGTTGTGGACTTCTACTAACTGTGAGCTATCGTTGGATCCCATTCTCCTTGCAATAATTCATGAATGGAGTCTAGATAAATTCACCTCCACGATCTGTTCTCAAGGTCTTCAACTTACAACCACTTTGTCTTTCCACTAATGCTTTGAACTGTAAAAATGTTGCGAAGGCTTCTGATTTTTCATTCAAGAAGTATAGCCACATCATCCTTGTATAATCATCGACAAAGAGAATGAAGTATCTCTTGTTGTTGAGAGAAGGAGTCCTCATAGGTCCGCAAATGTCAGCGTGCACCAACTCTAGAGCAGCTATAGCTCTCCATGAAGTTTTGGGAAACGACAACCTGTGTATTTTTCCATAGATGCAGCCCTCACACACTTTTCCACCTTCAGCAATGTTCGGCAGCCTAATCACCATCTCCTTTTGCTTTAGTAAGTGAACTCCCTTGTAATTCAAGTGCCCGTATCTCAAATTCCACAAGTATGACTCATCTGCACTGTCACTTCTCAAGGCAAAATTTTCCTCTAATGGCAGAACAAGAGGAAATACCTTATTTCCAATCATTGGAACTTTAGCCACAGTCATATTATTCCTCTTGTCAATAATTTCACAAGCATCATCATCAAAAATGACTCTATACTTCTTCTTCAATAACTGGCCAACACTATAATAAATTTTCAGCTAAGTTTGGCACATAAAGAACATCAGAAACATACTTTTGGTTACCTCCCTTAGAGTGGACAACTATGACACCTTTGCCTTGAGCCTTTTGCATCTTTCCATCTCCAAGCTTTACCTGAGAAGTGAAACTTTGATTAAGTTCCACGAAAGACTCCTTATTCCTGGTCATATGATTGTTGCACCCGCTGTCAATGTACCATATATTCTGTGACTTGGACTGAGCACTCATACAAGCATAGAATAGCTGTTCTTCACTTTCCTTTGTAAACTTAGCTTCAACTTGGTCTTTTTTTTTTTTGAAACCAACAATTCCTCTGAGAATGATTGGGAACTTTGCATCTCTTGCATTTAAATTTGCAATTTTTTGACTCATGGCATATGAAACATTGAGAACGGGAGTTACCAGAATATTGCTGAAAGCTGCCTCTTTTAGCTTTCCATTAATTGTGGCTGTAGTTGCTATCTTTTCTTCCTCTTACAAACTGCTGGTTCCTTCTTTGGAATGAGCTTTGAGGCCTTCGATCATCATCATATCTGCTACTCTTCTTCTCTGAGAAACTGAGTTTGGACTGGAATGCTTGCTCCACGGGTTGGTGTGATGACTTGTTAATCCTCTGTTCATGAGCTAGAAGAGAACCTGTGAGCTGGTACATGGACATGGCTGACAAATCTTTGGATTCTTCTATAGCAGCAACAACATGATCAAATTTGGGAGGAAGACTTCTTAAAACCTTCTCGATCACCTTCTTGTCTTCAATGGTATCTCCACAGCCCTTAATTTGGTTTACAATCTCAGCTACCCTTGAAGAGAAATCACGGATGGTTTCACTTTCTCTCATTGATAGGTTGTCAAAGTCTCTCCACAATGACTGCAACCTTAATGTGATAGCCTTTTCTGAGCCTTGAAATTCTTCCTTCAAAATATCCCATGCAACTTTAGCCTTCTTAGCACCAGAAATTCTTGGATAAATTGACTTGCTAACACCCCGTTGAAGATAACGCAGTGCAGTAGCATCTTTCTTCCTGTTCTCCTTGTATTGCTGTTTTGGCCCACGTCCTCAGCGGAGATGCGATGAGGTGATTAGGAACAAAAGTAAAACAATGTGTGCGGGGCGTGCCACCTCACAGACGAGGAAAGAGAACGGTGCGCGTTCTTGACTTCTAACCAGGCGAAAGAGAGCTCCGGTGCCACCTCGCGGGCGAGGAAATTTACGAGCTTAATCTTCTTGGTCACCTGTCGATCGATACTCACTGTTTGAAGCGAGCAGAGCAACAAAGGGAAATCGGGTACGAGTCCTGACGGGCTCTGAGATCTAAGGCAGGGTGCGCTTAGAACGTAAGGGTTTTCGAGGACGCTTGAAGGTTTGCAGTTGTACTATTTGTTTGATTGATTGTTTGTTGTGTTGAGAGTGTGTGTAGAGTAATCCGTGGAGCTTCCTTATATAATCATCTGCAAGCAACCCGCGGAGACTTAATCACAATCCAATTCGGATTCGACAATCAGACTCCCACAAGGATACGATCAACTCGCCAACCGTGCGCTCCATTCAACACGTGTCAAACCAACTTTGCTTAGGTCTTGTTCACCGCCTCGCATCATTTCACTGTAGTGTCGTACGCAAACTCAAACACTAAGCGATCTTATCCCGAGGGTATCATCGTCCATTTCCAACTCTACCTCACCATGCACTGTAGAGTCCCACGCGAACTGGAAATAAGGATCCCGCGAGGACATCGAATCTCGCGGGGTATCGGAATCTTTTGGACAAAATCCTCGTCACGTGCTGCCAGACCTCGCCACCCTTCGTGGGCTAAAAAGGCTACAGGTATTGGCCCAAATGCTATCCAAAACCTATCTCGAGTCTTGGACCGAAAATACCCACTAGGCTCAAACATTGCCCCCTAGGCCTTGAGCTTAAACCACTTCGCAACGGATAAGCGAAAAGGCCTAAATAAGCTTTTTTATGGGAATTCGTATTTCAAAAGGTACTGATGTTTCGGCGTCATCGCCTCCCTTCATCATTACGGCTTTTTGAATTTTGAAACGCGCTGACGTTTCGGTCGTCATTGCGTCTCTTCGTTGCGGCCACTGATTGACAGGGACGTTACGGTTCGTCCTCTTTATAAACCTCGATGCGGGTCCCCACATCTCACCATCGCTTTCCAATCAGCCTTTGCCTTCTGCAACCAGCCAAACTCCAACACCGACCTTACTCCGACCAGAAACAATGGCACCCAAACCTGCTGCTAATGACCCGAACCTTAGCCTCACGGCGGCGACCTCCTGGTCGACCAGCCTCGCTCGCCGTTTCGCCAGCAACCTGCCTCAAGGAACACCCATTTACTTCCTTGAAACAGGGGTAGCCCTGCTCGGTCCGACTCTGTCACAGACTCCGTCCGCCGCTGACCTTAATCACTACACTGCCTCCGTGCGTCGACCAATCTTGGCCCAACGGCGCGAACCGGGAAACTTCTCCTCCTGGCAAGCCCGCTCTCATACAAACATCCGGGTCGGGGAGTGGCCCAGCGCCACTGCGGAGGATCGGACGTGGTACGCGGAACGCCTCCAGACCGACCAACCGATCTGGGAAGCAACCGGCATCCACGAAGCCATTGCTTTGAGTTTCTCGCTGCCCCCTCACACCGACCGAGCACCCATCGCTGCCATGCCCTGTTTGTGGAACAGTGCCACTAACACCTTCGACTTTCCCTTCTGGCAGATGGGCATCACTCTGTTGGACATCTTCGCCATTGCCGGGCTGCCGATTCACGCAAAGCCATATGCGCCAGGCGACTTTGCGTCGACTAAGTTCACACACGCTTGTAACCTGGGGGCCCGCCGCGCCTTGAAAGGTTCATATGGGGCATGGAGGAAGTTTTACATTGGCCATGCGGAGCAGCATGAAGGAGGCATCGCCTTCCTTGAGTATTGGCTCGACAAATTTATCTTCTGCGGCAGTGCTCATAAGCCCACAGGGAAATGGACCAGGTTGGCCGAAGCACTGTATAATGGGGTCGAAGTAGGGCTAGGGCAACCCGTACTGGGCGCGCTCTATCGGACCTTGCACCTGCTGTCCCTGAGGCCCTTCCATCTTTCTGGCGGCCCTCTGTGGACGCAGCTGTACTTTCCGCTCTTCCGGCGAGCCCCGGTGGAATTCCTGCCCGAGGACCGGCTGCTTGGCTTTGTGGTGTGCAGGAACGCTGCGAATCGAACTCCTCTGTCCTTCTTCGCCAGCCTTTCCATCCTCTATAACCACCTTGAGCCACCTCCTACCATGGATATGATGGTTCACCGGCGCCATCCTGAAGTCCTATCAACGGGCTTCTTCCCCCGCCTTGGTTCGGACAACGATGCCAGGACTGCCTTTGTGAGAGCAACCTCGTGCTGCGACCTTCAGCTCGCCGAGGATGAACAAGACTTCGAGCTGTATGCCCCCAATCACTTCGCGAGGCAACTGGACTTTCATCAAGGGATTCCCTATCCACTTCTCCACTCAGTTAATAAGTACACCTCGTGGAGGAAGGTTGGCGAGTCCGACCGGGTCACCCCGTTGCAAAACATCTACCCTCTTTCTCCCAACTTGCTGGAGATTGAGCCTTCGCAGGGCGTCGACCCCGCCTACCTCACTTGGTGGCGGTCCTTATCTGACAACCACTGGGAGTTCCCGGATGACGCGGTCTTCGCCGCCATCTTTCGTCCTCTATACGACACTTTGGGCGAATCAGACCGCGACATCCTCGATGCCCAGCGCGACCGTGTGGAGAGGGGTTCAGGGGCTGCGATGGGAACTAGACTTGCGCTTCAGCCAGTTCCTGCTGCTCGCCGCCCGACGGGGATCGTCATTCGAGAACGCGATCCCGTACCTAAGGTATGTCACTAAATTTGTAAATTTCAAACCTCCTTTGACATATTGACAAAATGCTTCTTCCTAACCCTCTTGTTTACTTTTCAGTCTGCCCCCCGCCGGAGAACAATCAACAGATCTGAGGGTGCCAGAGGAAAAGCACCTGTCCGGAGGGAAACTGTGGCGGGCCACGACAGTGAGACTGCTCCTGTCGTTCCCCGGCCAACGAGCGGTGAAAGCTCGCGGAAGCGTCCTATTGAGGATGAAGAGGACTTGCTAGAGGATGCGCGGTATCAGCGAGAGTATGCCTTGGTAAGCAACCCGGTAAGCGAACCAACTTCGGGTTGCCTTGGTAAGCAACCCGGTAAGCGAACCAACTTCGGATTAATTTTCCTAAAGCTAATCAACGACTCGCTAACTTTGCCTTTGACAGGTTCGCCGCACCCGTCCTCGCCTCGCTTTCGTTGAAGAGGCGACAGTGATAGCAGAAGTCCCGCCTCCAGAACCACTCGTTGGAGAAGTAACCTTGGCCATCGAGGAAGTCGCTGTGGCATGCGCGGAGATGGTCCTCGAAGAAGCTGCTGAAGCCAGCGAGGGGATGACCCTCGAAGAAGCTGCTGAAGCCAGCGAGGAGATGGCCATCGAGGAAGTCGCTGTAGCCAGCGAGGAGATGGTCATCGAGGAAGTTGGTGCGGCCGCGGAGGAGATTGTAGACGTTATGGAAGGCACAATACTTCTTGTCCTTCAGCTCCTCCTTAGGCGGTATCTTGTGATCCAAGCGCACATACCTCGCCTCGATTAGGTCATTAAAGACCAAATGGGCGTTTTTGGCGTCGTAGGTGTACGACTCGTACTCCGGGTTGGTCCAGGCAAAGGACTGGATGGTGATTGGCTCACGGGTCATCTTCAGGTTCTTCAGTTTATGAGCGACCTGCTTGCCAGTTAGCTCTACCGCGCCAATATCGTCCAGATCCTGATCTGCGTGAGCTGCCTCCGGCCTTTGATAGTATGGATCATGAGCAGGGGCTTGCATGCTTAGTGCCCCCACTATCCGGTTCTTTCCTGGTACGTAAGTTCCCTTGGAAGCGTTGGCCTTGTCGTCCAACTCGTTCAGGATGAGCTCGTAGCTACCGACCTTGTTGATTAGGTCGCCCATGGAGCTGAAACGCTCTCCATGATGCTTCAGCCGCTGGCGATGCTCCAGCCCCGGGATAGCCAGCTTAATGGCTTCCTGCTCAGGTAGCAGGTAGTCGCATTTAGCTTGCTGGATCTTGAAGCGCTGGAGGAAGGAAACCCCGGACTCCATGCTTTGCTGGCTCATCTGTGTGAAGGAGTCGAGGCCAACCTCCGGATCAATCGTGCCGTATGTCTCCCGGAAGAGGCGTTCCATGGTGGGCCAATCTGCTATTGACCCCGGCTTCAATCTGAAGTACCAGGTGAAAGCGGCCCCGGACAGGGAAGTCCCGAAGAGCTTGAGCTTGAGCATGTCATCAGTCCCGTATTGGCCGCATTGGACCTTGAAACGGGCCATGTGAGTTGCTGCATCTTCCCTTGTCTCCCCAGAGAATGTGGTGAAGACGATGTTCTTGAACCCGTGGGGGAAGGGATATTGTGCCACGCTATCTAGATAGGGGTCACGATAGTGCAAGTTAGCATCACCCTTTCCGGTGTGCTCCTTGACTATGCTCGAGATGAGCTGGCGCCAATCGGCTGCCATCACTGGTGCGGATTCTGCCCCCTGGTCGTGGCCGTGCCATGCAGAGAGGCTAGGGGCATGCCCGACGTTCTTAGGGGTTGAACTAGAGTAAGCGATAATTGGGTCATCTGGTGTCCCAATTCCTTGAGACGGGCAGACACCGGCGCTCCTGAGTGTGACTCCCGGGTTGCCCGGCGAGGGTAGACGGGGTGGCGTCTTCGATGAGCTGGCCCCCAATGTGAATTGGGGAGCTTTCTGGGCCCCGACCTTCGGATTCCCTCTAGGGCGCTCATTAGGCGGGATGTACCTAGAGCCCTCAGCCGCGCTTGAACCGGCATGGTTCATAGCATGATTCTTTGGCGCTTGGGCCCGAATCCAGTCTTCCACTTGCAGGACCCTTGTGTTCAAGGTATCATGGCGCTCATTGTAGTCCTCAAGCTTCTCCATGCTATTCTTGCTTCCGAAGAAGGAAGCGTCCTGCTGCTGCTGCAGCTTGGTGTCGTGGTCGTCCAGGCGACGGGTTTGGACCTCCAAGGCTTTTGTAAAGGCCACCTTGCTCTGATCCAGTTCTGTCTGGATCCTTTGCAGAGAGCCGATCAACATGTTCTTGTCCTCCTTGACTGTGCCAGCCACGTAGTTGAATTCCTCGCTGAGCCTAGCGTGGTTCTCCTGGTTCGCGAGCCAGATCTCCTTATCCTTAGCGACCTGCGCGGAGAGGTCTTGGACGTTTTGCTGGGTGGCTTCGACTTTTAAGCCGAGCTCACTCCGGAGCGCGCCGATCTCATTCTTGAGATCGCTTCTTAGTTCTTCAAACATCCTGCGGACTTCCTCTGTGGACAGAGTAGGTCCTGCGTCTGAGGTTGGTTGTGAATCTGCCATTGTGGTCTTAGTATGGTCGGGGTTGCCGAACCGAGCGAGGATCTCTTCTTTGGTGAGAGATCTGCAAGCCGCGCTGTTATGGGGCTTGAATTGCGGAGACTTGTGCTTCAAACAAGAAATTGAAGGTCTCCGTTATGGGGAGTCGTCTGACTTCCTAATGATTACGAGAAAGGTAAACTCCCGGTCCCACTGGGCGTGCCAATATTTTGGCCCACGTCCTCAGCGGAGATGCGATGAGGTGATTAGAAACAAAAGTAAAACAATGTGTGCGGGGCGTGCCACCTCGCGGACGAGGAAAGAGAACGGTGCGCGTTCTTGACTTCTAACCAGGCGAAAGAGAGCTCCGGTGCCACCTCGCGGGCGAGGAAATTTACGAGCTTAATCTTCTCGGTCACCTGTCGATCGATACTCACTGTTTGAAGCGAGCAGAGCAACAAAGGGAAATCGGGGACGAGTCCTGACGGGCTCTGAGATCTAAGGCAGGGTGCGCTTAGAACGTAAGGGTTTTCGAGGACGCTCGAAGGTTTGCAGTTGTACTGTTTGTTTGATTGATTGTTTGTTGTGTTGAGAGTGTGTGTAGAGTAAGCCGTGGAGCTTCCTTATATAATCATCTGCAAGCAACCCGCGGAGACTTAATCACAATCCAATTCGGACTCGACAATCAGACTCCCACAAGGATACGATCAACTCGCCAGCCGTGCGCTCCATTCAACACGTGTCAAACCAACTTTGCTCAGGTCTTGTTCACCGCCTCGCATCATTTCACTGTAGCATCGTACGCAAACTCAAACACTAAGCGATCTTATCCCGAGGGTATCATCGTCCATTTCCAACTCTACCTCGCCATGCACTGTAGAGTCCCACGCGAACTGGAAATAAGGATCCCGCGAGGACATCGAATCTCGCGGGGTATCGGAATCTTTTGGACAAAATCCTCGTCACGTGCTGCCAGACCTCGCCACCCTTCGTGGGCTAAAAAGGCCACAGGTATTGGCCCAAATGCTATCCAAAACCTATCTCGAGTCTTGGACCGAAAATACCCACTGGGCTCAAACAATTGTTTTTCTTGAGCTTGTGTCCAGCTCCCATATTCAGGTGGTTCTTGGTAGACTGTGTCGGCAATATCCCATATATCATGATACATGAAGAAAATCTCCATTTGACTGCTCCAATAATCATAGTATTCTCCTTCAAAGATAGGGACCTCGCTGGGGGAGTATGCAAACAAGGTGGGGAGTGAATTTGGACTCATTGGGACAAGGCTAGCGCTTTTATTTATTTATGAGGAATAGTATCTAAGCCTTAGGCTCTGATACCAAATTTGTTGGGGGTAGAGCGGAAGCTTAGTGAGCTAAAGACAAATTTGGTGACTGAAATTGCTTTAAGCAGAGTGAGATTACAACTGGTTTTGCAGAGCTGCTGCTCCTGCAATTACAAAGGGCTTGGGCTTTTTGGTTTTTTTACTCAATTCCATCAGAAAAGCTACAGACAACTTATTTATACTAGGATATGCTTCTAGAGATTTGTAGAGACCCAATACGGAGAAAATTCTAGAGGACTCTAGCTAACATGGCAGACAACATATTAAATGCTAATCTTGGAAACACAAGATTACAAATTACACTATTAACAGAATCTACATTTAGGCAATGGAAATTACCAAAGAAATAGTATCCGATGACTGATTAGCACCACACCACCGCAACCCAATTCTCACTACGAATATTATTGCTGGGTCCAAAAATAATTGGGTTGCAAGGCCGTGGTGCCTCCTAAATATGATGCTGAGATGACTCACTGTCAGAAAGTACAAATAGCTCAGTGATATATATTTACCAAATATTGAGAAACAGCTTCAATGCTTCCAACCACTCTAGGAGCAAATGCAAGTGGATCGCGAAGTTCAATGAGTCTTCGAGTCTCATGAACAATTTCTACATGGGTACTCTTGTTGAAGCAATTAAAACATGAACAAGGCTCAACACAGTAGAGACCAGCATTCACAATAATTGTGTTAAGGAACATAGCTGGTCGTCAAATTTAGTGAATTGAAAAGAAAAGAAAAGAAAATTTTGCATAGTGCACAAGATTAATGGCAAAAGCTGACAATTGTGACAAGATTAATGGCAAAAGCTTACTATCCATCACATACTAACATAGTTTGTTTGAGACTTATTCTTCACTCTGACATCTCTAATGAGGTTAGCATCAGGAGCAAGACAAAGACAGTTCTCTTCATGCATGCTTCAGTTCCATATGATGTGGTTGCATAGAAAAAGTTGTGTTCACTATATTCAAAAGGCTGATTACTTCTTCTTCCAGCAGATTTCCATTGCAAAGGCCTTTGATACAATGCTGCACAAAGAAGGGAGACAATAAGTTGAAATAACTATTTTCTACTTGCAAAAGTTTCCCAAGAAAAAGAAAAGGAAAGCTGAACAGTTTGAAGCAAAGTTGAACACATACCTTATTCCTTACTAGCCAACAACTGAGCTGTGTGTATTGCAATTGAGAACTATCCCAACTTTCTTCAGTTCCTTTCGCTTATGTACACATGTCTTCTGTGATGACCAAACCTCTGTTCCAACTGAGGAAATACCTTCACAAGAATTCTATACATAGTTCTGTAATACCATATCCTCCATCTCTTGCAAAACAAAAGTGATCCGACAGCAATTCCGAACCCACATATGAATCCAATCTCAACACTGATAACATTCCAATCAATCTAATCTCCAGAATTTGGATGACTTTTTTCTGGTTCCGGAGTTGACAACCTTGTTTTGTTTTCTTCGGTCAAGGGAGGCCCGAACAAACCTTTGTTTCCTTCAAAGGGAGATTTTGGAAATGTTGGAAATTGATTACTGCTCGGAATTCTGCCCTCCAGTTGATTGTTTGAGAGATTCAAGAATGAAAGGAAAGTGAGTTTTGTAAGCTGTACTGGAATTTGACCACTCAATTTGTTCTGTGAGAGGTCTAAAGACTCTAGCTGGCTCAAGTTGCTTAATGCTGATGGAATTGCACCTGTGAAAGCATTGTTTGAGAAGTCGAGGACATGTAATGATTTGAGTTCTCCGATTTCATCGGGTATAGATCCAGTGAACTTGTTGTTTGAGAAGTCAATGGAGGTGAAGATTGTAAGTATTTTTTCCAACTCCATCTGTTGGCCTTTGTTGGTAACAGTAACTGTATACTGATAAAATCTACCACGTTCACTGTCTGTAAATTGAAGGTAATTGAGCTTTGATGGGGCATCATCTTCATTAGCCATCATTGCTCGCCAAGCTGTCAAAACTCTCCCTGGTACATTTCCACTAAAATTGTTGTGAGCTAGGTCTATAATTTGAAGGAATGGCCAAGTGCCATTAGTCTTGAGACATCCAACGCCTCCATAAAACTTATTGGATCGCAAGACTATGACACGCAAAGTAGATATGATCTTCAAAAAGCATGGAAATGGACCTGTTATTTGATTCTTTCCAACGTTTAGAACTTGTAACTGCGGACAGTTGACAAATGATTTTGGCAACTGACCTTGTATCTGATTATCACTAATGTCTAGTGTTTGCAAACTGCAATTGCGAGACAACTGGGCTACATTTCTAAGATTGTTTCTCCTTAGCTTTAGTACTGAAAGGGTGCTCATTGTAGTCAAGTAGTGAGGAACCGTTCCACTCAAGGAATTATGGGACATATCAAGAACCTCAAGGTTATGTGAATTGCATATTGATCCGGGAATGATCCCTTGTAGGTTGTTGCTTGCAATAAAGAAGAATCGAGTGTTAAGAAGCATATCTCCAATGGCAGTCGGTATGTTAGTGCTGAAGTTATTCCTAGAGTAATCTAGATAATACATGTTAGGTGACAATGAAATTGGGATTTTCCCATGGAGCTGGTTAGAATGAAGGTCAAGGGTTTCTAGAGAAGTGAGATTGATTGTAGGACCTTCAAGAGTTTCTAGAGAGTTGCATGAAAGATTTAAGTACTAGAGATCCCTGAACCTCCAAATCCAGTTGGGTATATTGCCCTGTATTTGGTTATCCGAAAGATCCAACCACCACAACTCAGATTGATTTCTCAGGAAATGAGGGAATGTTCTTAACTTCAGTGAAGCCAACCACATGTATCTAAATTGAGGAAAATAAGAGTAATTGGTAGCATCATGTCTAAGAGACAAGCTATTGTGTGAAAGATCAAGATAAGAAAGATTTCTGAGATGTTGAAGACTATCCAGAAGAAATGAGCCACTGAAATTGTTTGAAGAAAGAAAAAGACTTTCAAGACCCTGAAAGTCAAAGATAGACATGGGTATTGGCCCTTCCAGATTATTTACACTCAAAACAAGATCTTTGAGAAAGTATGATGAGATATTAGAAATTTTAGGAAAATGACCAGAGAATTGGTTATCAGAAAGATCTAGAGACTCTAGCAAGGGAAGAGAAAACAGAGCTGATGGAATATTCTCATTGAGCATATTTCCTCCTAAGCTGAGGTAGGACAGGTTAGAAAAGTTTTGCCAGGGGATGCAATTAATATTACCTGTTAGACCATTATTCCAAGAGAGGCCTATGTGAACCAATTGCGTAAGGTTTGCCATGGATTTGGGGATTGATCCTGTGAAATGACAGCCACTGATATCAATTGATGCAATTAATATTCCACCTAAGCCGAGATAGGACAGGTTAGAAAAGTTTTGCCAGGGATGCAATTAATATTACATGTTAGACCATTATTCCCAGAGAGGCCTATGTGAACCAATTGCGTAAGGTTTGCCATGGACTTGGGGATTGATCCTGTCAAATTACAGCCACTGATATCAATTGATGCAATTAATATTCCACCTAAGCTGAGAGAGGTCAGGTTAGAAAAAATTAGCCATGCCAGGAGATGCAATTAATATTACATGTTAGACCATTTGAAGAGAGGTCTATCTCCTCTAGATTCTTGGCCCCGCTGAACGACGGAATTGAACCTTCAAACTTGTTTTCATACATCCTCAAGGAAACCAATTGCGTAAGGTTTGCCATCGACTTGGGGATTGATCCTGTGAAATTACAGTATCCGATATGAATTGTGGACAGCATCTTGAGTTTGCCAATAGAGTTTGGTAATACCCCCGAAAAACCTGTCCACCTTAGATCCAGGTCCTCAAGAGATCCATTTTTTGGAAATTCTGGCAACGAACCATCAAGGTTTACATTATAGGAAAGGCTAATCTTACGGAGGGAAGGTAACTAAAAGATTTCTTTCGAAAATGTTCCCTGCAGATTACAATCTGCGAGATCCAGGGATGTCAGGTTTGAAAAGTTGGCAAAGAATGTCGGAACTGGAGCAGAGATGTTGTTCGAGTCCAATTGAATCACAGAGAGGGACTGGAGCTTAGCAAGAGAATCGTGGAAAGGGCCAGAAAGATTACATTGGGACAAGCTCAACACCCTAAGGTTGGGAAGGGAAGATGATATGGCTTGGCACCACTCACTCCCCCTGCTGATATTTGGACAGAGTCAAGGTGCAACTCTCTAAGCTCTGTGAGGTTCTCTACCAGCATGTGTAAAGTTGGGATCTCAAGGGAACCCCCCTCAGCCTCAGTGAAGGAATAACTTCTAGAAATATGAAGAACTACCAACCTCGTCAAGCGTGATATCTCAATCGGAATTTTCCCTGAATAATAATTGTCAGATAAATTCAGATACCTCAAGTTCATGAGCTTCCCGAATGCTGATGGAATTGATGAGCCGTTACCAAGGTAGTTGTCTGCCATATTGAGGCTTTGAAGATTTTGAAGATGGAAGATACTGCTAGAATTGTCAATACCACCTGAGATAGATTCACTGCTGATGTCAAGACCCAGAACACGGCCATTGGTGCTGCAAGTAACGCCGACCCAAGAACAACAATCGGTGCTTAAGTTCCAGGTAATAAGCTTGGTGGAAAGAGAGGCATTAAATAAGAGGCCGCTCTTGAAATGGAGCAATGATTGTTGCTGGTCTGGTATACACTTGCTATGGACTACAGGGTTGATGATGATACTAACACAGAGCGAGACAAACAAAAGGAAGAAATGAAGCTGATCAGTTTTCATTTTGGATTAGCAGAAAATTTGGTGGTTATGTGAAGAATTCTTAATGGTTATGTTGGCTTTTATAAGGTGAAAGAGGATTGGCAAATCTATCCGTATATGGCAGGATATTTGGGTTCCTCCTCCCCATGTAGGAGCTCTGATTCCAAATCCATCCCAATCTACACTTCCTCCTATGACTCATGTTCACACTCTGATTGACTGGAATCAGAAAAGCTAGAGGTTAGATATGATTGCAAACCTATTTCAGCCAGAGGTAATCAATCTCATCACCTCCCTACCAATTGGGGACTGCAATGCACAAGATAGACTTATCTGGCCTCACAACAAGGCAGGGGTATATACAGTTAAATCTGGTTATCATTGGGTACAGGGTATGTCTGTATCATCTGATCCATCTAGTGCTACCTCTTCTCACTCTATCAACAAGAGGATCTGGAAATCAATTTGGGCAATTAAAACTCTTCTGAAGATCCGGTTGTTTCTGTGGAGGGTTCTATGTAATGCTGGGCCAACTCTACACAACCTATGCAAGAGGAAACTTACTCGCTCCCCTCTTTGCCCAATTTGTGAATCTGAGGAGGAAACTTTTGAGCATATCACTTTATTGTGTCCTTGGGTGCAGGCTATTTGGTTTGGTTCCTCACTCGGATTACGAATTGACAGAACTAGCATAACTACTATAGACAGTTGGCTCTTGAAATCACTAGATTTACTGGCAAATGTAAGTGAGAGGAAAAACTTTCTAACCTCTTGGAGCTTCATTGTCTGGTGTATTTGGAAGAGTCGATGTGCATTTGTATACCGTGGTGTCCCTGTATGCCCTCGCTTCACCATCTCATCGGCATCTTTACTGGAGAATGAATTCCGGTCTGCAAATGTACCGGTCCTCGGAACAACAAATCATAGCCCACCCGAAACTATCCCCACTACTTGGTCGCCGCCGCCGGTGGGATGGGTAAAGGTGAATAGTGATGCGGCCTGGTTACCTTCGTCTTCGGCTGGACTGGGGGTGATCATCAGAGACTCCAGCGGAAGGGTAATCGGAGGTTTGGCTGAAGCTGCAGTCATCCCTTCCGTTGAAGGCGCCGAAGCCGAGGCCATCCTTAGAGGAGTGGAGCTAGCAATTTCTTTGAACCTGAAACAGATTATTGTTGAATCAGATTCCAAACAATTAATCTCAGAACTTTTGAGTTCATCTGTGAGAAGCTGGAGGACTTACCCAGCATTGGAGACAATAAGAAGACGAAGTCTGATGTTTGATCGATGTACTTGGAACTGGACACCAAGATCGACAAATCAAGCTGCTCACCATGCAGCTATGCTTGCCAGGCGGACTGAGGATCCTCTGCGATGGGCTGAAGAGCCACCTCTTTCCATGGTTTCTGTACTGCGCAATGATGGCTTGCCGTGTCCCCCGCCGGCGACTGATTAGTTATGCAGCGAATTAGATGATTTCTTTCTGTTATTAGGCACTACCGTTTGCTATCTCCCCAGGTTTTAGTGGAAGTGTCCTATCTGTTCTATTTGTATTTTGCTGGTGCCTGCTTTATTGGGCTCTTTGCTGGGCTTTTCCTTTAATGAATTAATCATTCTCAAAAAAAAGGTGAAAGAGGATAACTCATTAACTCCTCTGAGATTTGTAACCATTAGAAATATTATGATGGAATGCAGAAGACTTTGGCCGGCCCTACAAGGACCATGAGAGTCAGTCACACTGGAAGCTAGGCTCTGTGTTCAAACGTTTGTATTGGAAAGTGTTGAAAATTCTATTATTTAGATAGTTCATAGAACTGCTCCAATGCCGAAATTACTTATTTTTCTAGTAATGATTTTTGTTGACAAGCTTAGATGCATGGTTATGGGGTCATGCAGACCGCAGTAGCATCAAAGTTTAAGAAGTATAAGTAGTGTGTTATCTTTCACATATCACTTGGTTTTTGATCATCTGTAATTTGAGTTAAAATGTCATCCCTTTGAAGAAGATGAGGTGACATGAGGATACCCCTTCTTATACGCCAAGAGGGGTAATGATATTGTGGTGATGGAATTGGTCGCTTTCAAGGTTACTGTGGAAAGAGGCTACCATGAGATGTGTGGTTGTTGCATGACTATGAAGTCTTCCCCATCTGCAGAAGGCTGTTTTCTTCAATGTAAATTTCCTACTAATTTGAATATTTGATGTAGATGTTAATATGGAAGCTCAAAATAGTTCATCAAACTGAGGCATTGTTAATATGGAACCTTAAAATAGTTCATTAGATCAGGTTGAATGCATACGAGCCTCAATTTTTGAATTATGTCAGTAAAAGCAACAATGCCTCAGTTCATCAGAGTTCAACAATGCCTCAGTTACAAGTTTAAAACTCAAATGATCAGATGAAGTAACAGAAAATCTTTTTATTAAGACATATAATTGCCCTTTAGAGGGGCCAAGGAATTCTGAGCTGGTTCTAGTGATAGATAGGATTGCTTGACTTCCAAGTCTTCCGCAATTTTCCGGAGAAAAACCGACTTGTAGTTAAGAGAAGACAGAAGGCTAAGGAAATTTCAGTGATGTTCTAGTGTAGGGTATTTATCGAAAGCACCGGATGTCCAGAATTTCAACCTATAAACCAAAAAATTGAAGATGACAAATTATCACATTCAAGCACATACCCTTGTCGTAGTAGATAGGATAGCTTGACTTCCAAGTCTTCCGCAATTTTCCAGAAATTAGACATAGGATGGCTTGACTTCCAAGTCTTCCTCAATTTTCCAGAGAAAAACTGACTCGTAGTTAAAAGAAGACAGAAGGCTAAGGAAATTTCAGTGATGTTGTAGTGTAGGGTATTTATCGAAAGCAACGGATGTCCAGAATTTCAACCTATAAACCAAAAAATTGAAGATGACAAATAATCACATTCAAGCACATATTAGTCTCAGTGAGAACAAACAGCAAAGCGATCCTCGGTCGTAGTACATGGAGGCCCATATTACAGAATAAGTTCGGCCCAGGCCCAATCAAAGGCCCAAATCCGATTGATCCCCTCCCTCCCACTTCACACCGGTCAAAATTCAAAACCCTGACTCCATTTCCAACCAGACCTTCAAACCCCGGAAGCTCTCATCTTTCCTCCAGTGAGCAATGGCTTCCATCAACTTCAACCCATTCGAAGGCTGGTTCCAAAAACCCCCAAACCCACTCCCACCCATCAACCTCCTCTCCCTCGCCGACTCCTTCTGTTGGGGATCATGCATCAATGTTTCATCAGCTAGGCTATTCTATTCACAAAATCCATGAATGCCTCCTTCTCAACCTCAGTCAACTGCTCGGCCTCGATTAGCTTATCAGTCCACTCCTCAAGTTCGTCAAATTTCCAATCGAATCGTAAGACCAGTATCGATCGGCTTCTTCGAATTCTTCTCTTCCTCCTTCAGATTCATCATATACTGGAACTGGAACCAACGGTCCTCCTTCATCTGCTTAATGCTCCCTTTCCTCTACGTGCATCCCAACATGAAGGTCTTAGAGGGGGGGGGGGGGGGGGGGGGGAATAGGCCATTAACAACTTTTTTCTTATAAATTCGTTCTCAGTGATAGCAAGGGTTGTAGCTATCCTGAATAACAAATACACAATGACAATAAATAAAAGTTGCAATAAAATAACAATGAACACCAAGATGTTTTTTACTCGCAGAAACCCTGCAACCAGGGAGAAAAACTATGTGCCCGTACCTCTTGAGGGACAAACCTTTCCACTATGTAAAACTCACTTCTTACAACATTATAGTCTAGGGATACATGAACGACTTGCTATCCTGCCTAAACTACCCACTAGTCTAGATCTATACTTTCTCTCTTGTTTCTGAGTACCTCACTCCTTACAAGATTACAATATAGGATACAGCAACGACTTGCTATTCTACCTAGTCCCAAACTAGTCTAGATCTACCTCTCTTATCTCTAAGTGGCTACACATGAAGGTATAAGAAGTTTCATCTTAGAATTCAGCTATCACTTAACTGATTATTCTTGAACACTTCTTAGAAGTTTCACTCACTGAGTTGAAGTAACTTCTTACAAGAATAATAGTTCTAGTGATACACTACCACGGTGATATGTTTCCTAGTCCCAAACTAGTCTAGACATATCCCCTCTCTTGTTTCTAAGCTCTTACAACATGGAGTACTTTTAGAAAGCCTTGTTCGTGAATTCAGCTAACCACTAGTAGATTCAACATTGAGTGCTTCTCAGAAGTTTCACTCTCAGAAACTCAGCTATCTTAAACTAATTCTTTCATGAACCCATCTACCTCAGCAGGATACATCAGAACCCAGCTATCCTCAGCTGCTTCTTTCATGAACACTTCCTGGGTTGCTGCATTACCAACTGATCTCATGGTATGCAGAATGCAATGAGTTTATGAGAAAAGGTTTTGTTTAGCTCTAAGGTTTATAATCATAAAAGGAAGACTTAGAGACTAATGAACAATACAAAGGAAAACAAAACCCAACAAAACAAATGTAAAAACTACATTTTGACAACCACCGAGTAAAGCTAAAGCTATGGATATAAATAGGCAGTCAAGGCATCAAAAGATGATACTAGCTTACCTCAGCAGTTTTCGGAAAGGTTTGGACAGTAGTCTTTGGCTATAATGCTGAGAGCGATGATGTAACCAAAGAAAGAGATGACAAGAACAATCTCAATAAGACAAAGAAACCTTTCCTAAAACATGAATGATTCAAAACAGAGAGCTGAGAGGTTTCAGACCCTCTTGCTCAGTCCATCAATGGACTTTGTCATAGTAGAAAGTGACAGGTCTTTGAATCACACAGGGACCAGCTGTTGCATAGGATACCGTATCATAGGATACTGTATCATATAATCTAAGCTGGAGCCATGAACAACAAACCATTTGGTCACGGGTTGGCTGAACAAAAGATCTCAACTCTTTGACTGGTTTAAACGCCAAGGCACTTCCCTCAAACCAATTGTCCATTTGAAAATAAAAGACATCAGTAATCTATTAAACTACTATAACAGATTTCTTGAGTTCAGACTGGACAGATGAAGGACTCAAAACCAGGATAGCAAGCAGGGCTGCTATCCTCTGTGAAAAACAGTGATATGCATATGTATGATTTACCTGAGACTATAAGATCATGTTGGTTCTTCTACTTCTTCAACTTGTTCTTCAGATGTGCAAGACCAATCTCTCAATTGCTTTAGGCTTCATAGGTTGTGTTTTGTTCTATATAAAGATTGCCAACAACCTTATACCTTCAATCTCCCCCTTTGGCATTCCTTAACAAAACACACTAAGACAAAGTTGTTCAAACATTCTCTCAACCTGCGTAAGCACTTTTAAGAACAAGTGAAGAATAGTGGAACAATTATGAATATTAAAAATAACCAGAGATAGCAGATGCATCATATATCCAGAAACACAAACTCATAGGCACATGGCATATATAAGCACAAATCCCAATATTCATAAATTCCCAACTTCCAACAAGCTCTAAGGTATAACCAACAGCTCTTAGGAACAACCACCAACAACCAGTTCTCCCCCTTTTTGTCAAAGAATGACAAAGAGAAACCATATGTTCAAGGAGACATAAAGAGAGCCGAGAATGATGAAACCAAACTAAACAAGGTCAGAGCGGTTCAATAAATCACATATACGTATCATTCTCAGCATTACCAACAACATTTGCCGTGTCCTAATCCTCACCATTAAAGACAGTAAGAAGCATCTCCTATTTGAGCAAGTTTTGCTCAAGAGACTCGACATACACATTGAATAGTCAGAAAGACTTAACAATGGGTGTCAACAGGGGATAAGGGAGTAGCAAAGACATCATGATGTCACACTCAGACATTAGCTACAAAGAATAACTTGGTGGAAATACCTAGATGACCAAGAGACAAATCTCGGAGGGTATATGAGGGATACCAGCAAGTCTTGATATCTTGGAGAAGTATGGTTAAGCCCAAAGGAAAATATTTAGATCTATACTTAACATATGAACCAGTGTCCTAAGGGGAATCTGCATAAAAACCACATACCATGTATGGTTAACCCTAAGAAAAGCCATTAAGCAATTAACTCATCATAACCCATCAACAAACAAATTCACAACAAGAGAAATTGTTTTAAGGCCAATGGAATTCTCATAAACAATCGACCTCGAAGGAGTAACATGAACTCATAAAAGACAAAGTGAGAACAAGGAGGGAGAGCTAGGGATATCTAAGGGATCATCCTTACGGGAGACAGGGTGGTTTTGACAACCCCTACAGCAACTGAAGCTTTGCATTTGGCAATAGGAACATTGACCCCATATCTAAGTTTGAGCATACACTCCAAACAATAACATCAACAACAACCTACACAATGGTTAGTGCACCTAGTATGAACTACAGTGAATGATAGTGGAAAGGCTATCAAGGGAGAGTGAAGGTGAAAAGATCAAGAGAGAGTAGAGCAATTTGCATGGCATCTAGGCAGCGGAGAAAGCATCATGGTATGATGTCAGAGTATGCCACTAAAAACTATAACTCACTCATGCTTGAAACAACTATAGTTCAATCCCTTCAACTCTCATGTCACATACTTGAGAGAGAGTCCAACTATCCCATAAGAAACAAATCAATGATCAAGGCAAAAGTCAATATCCTTCTCAGAACAAAAACGATGCTTCAAATCACATAGTTACAGCGCATATGTAATAGGGCACAACCAAACACAAGCAATCTCACACTCAAAACATGCAACACACGGGAAGAACTTCCCTCAATGTTTTGACAACCTCAAAAGGTATAAGATGCAAGTATATGAATAGCCCATATCATCAATTTACTCCCCCTAAGAGGATGCATTGCTCCCCCTACGGATGTGCATAATATGAAAGAAGGAACAACTAGATGCAAGACCAAGGATACCAACCATTATTCTGATCCTAATAGGAAAGCTTAAGAACAAGCTCACAAGTCCTCAAACAAGAGATAAACAATGACAACACTTACACAAGAGTTTTCCAAAAACTTTTGACAACCTTAATTTCAAGAAATATAAGGTGTGTGTGCGTACAACTAATTATCAATTACTCCCCCTAAGAGTGTTCAAAGAAAACAAACTTATCTAATTGAAATAAAATGACACACATGAAGTAGCGACTAAACAACCTATTGAGGATACCAATGTAGACCAAACAAATCCCTGCATATAGACAGTTTGAGCATAAACACACAAAGTAAGACACCAAGATTTCAAATGTCTTAATTACTATGAATGTCCACATATATGACTGAAGAAATCACCATGGTCCATTAAACCTAGTCTAGACATTAGAGTGTGTGTGTGTGTGAGATAGTTTCACTTATAGGTCTTTAGATCAGCATTAACTGAGATAAGAGATAATATATCATACAGTCCAGGAAAGCAGGGGTCACAACCATCCTTATAACACCAAGAACAACATTGTTCAAAAACATAGGCAATTTTTCTGATTAATTTAATTAGATATTAGTTTAATAGCCAATCTGAAAAATCGTCCTCATAGGTTCATGTACTCATAGGTTCATGTAGCGAGAGGGTTGCCATTAACTCCCTAACCCTATGGTCTTGGGGCAATAAGTGTATCAAAGACACTCAATAGGACAACCAACTCGAACCCATAGAAGGATAGAATGCATTTCAAGAATCCTCACTGTGTCATGTATCAAGTGAGAGACCAGCGAGTCCAAGATATGATTTTTTAATTTCACTTACACTTCAAGATCACCAAACCAGTCTCGTTTCTACCCACCCTTATATCGCTCATCACGACCAAGGAATGTATACTTTGAGACTAGCCTAGAGTGGAGCAAAAAGCTTAACACACCACCTCATCAAACCAACCTCGTTTCTTCCCACCCTTATATCATTCGTCACGACCAAGGAATGTATACTTTGAGGCTAGTTTGGCATAGAAACTCTTTGCATCAACTCATCTCAGTTTATAGTTTTTCACTTTGTAACCCACAAAGTTGACTATGTGAAACATATAGTTTTTAAGTCTTTCAAAGCTTATCAGACCACAGATGTGAAATAATGATCAATCAGATGCAAACATACATGTGTACTAGAGAGCAACTAAGACAAGTGAAACTCAAACACTCACTTAGGTTAAAATCAGAAACTATCTAGGGATAGCACATCACATAGGTATCCTGAAAACTATTTCTAGAAAAAAAAAAGACACATATTTTTTAATTTTTTTTTAAGATGAACTTCTAAGCCTAAACACTTATGTACAAACACACAAGAGTCTCAAGGGGAGAAACCAATCTCTTTGGCACACACCAATGACCTTTTGAAGGCGTATAAAACAAGGTTGTCAAAGAGATTTTGTAGACAAATATGCATATCAATTTTCAACCAGTATAAGCACAATTCAAGCAAGTTATGTTCAGCCCAAAGTTATGATGAAATAATACTTAATATCAACATGCTTAATCTTAGAATGCAACAAAACTTTCTTGGAAACATTGATGACATAAGTAATATCACAAAAACAGGGATAAAATACCTTGCTGGAATCCCCAGTTAGCACACATGAGTTTCATCCACAATAGTTGCATGCAGCAACTTTCTGCATCCATGAGCTCAGTTTTCCAAGAGACCAAATTGGTTCCCATAAGAAACAACCTCCCAAGGTGCCTTTTATATCTGTAGCATCGCTAACCCAATCCAAGTTGGAGAAACCCCTAGTTTGTCTAGGCTCAACCACCTTACCAAAATATGTCAGAAGAAGTGTGATCTTTCTAAGCTTAACATTGTTCCAGATTTGTGGAGTGTCAGGATGGCAAGACCCTCATCCATCCTTGAGTCTGTGAAATCAGATTCAGTCCCCAGGATTTCCATATTGGATATTCGGTCAACAATGAGTGCATCTCAGTCTTGTTTCTGTTCAGACACCACAGAATAACCAAGAAAGAATAAAGAAGTCATATATTGCAACATATATTATTTCCTTCACTTTGCATGATCTCTTGCTGTCCACACAATATGCTTTCACATATGACACATATGTTTCTTCCATTTCCAAAGCTCAAAGGGTGGCTTAAAGGATTTCAACCTGAAAATCGCTATATCCAAAGAATAGAAGACATTAGAAGCAAACCTCTCCCCAAAAGGAATAAGGGAGATCATAGGCACTTAAGCATAACTTTTCCTAAGTCAACACGGACATAATTTATCCTTTTAACAAACCTATGTTGTTTGGGAGTAATGAAAATAGAAAATTCATGATGTATACCAAATTCCTCACAACAATAATGAAACATGTTGAAATTTAATGTCATGGTCGAATCTAATACTACCAATATGCAAGCCAACAAAACACTCTCAACAAACCTATGTTATTTGGGAGTAATGGAAGTAGACAATTCATGATGTACACTAAATTCCTCATAACAATAATGAAGCATGTTGAAATTTAATGTCATGGTCGAATCTAATACTACCAATATGCAAGCTAACAAAACATTATTCAATTGAAACCCAATCTCTAACAAAGCTGTAATCTTTCAACACTTTCATCTTTAATAGCTAGGAATCTAACCCAAGTTAATCTTCAAAGAGAACAACAACAATTACAAGCACATGCTTCCAACCACCAATGTTTTAGTTTCAACAAGTTCAATTAAGTATAAATGCAACAGTTCAAGCATAATAGAAATATGTTAAACATCAAATCAAGAGTGAAGAGAATGAGATAGCTTACCAATTCTGCAATGCTCATACATACCTGTAGGGATACCAGTGAGCTTAGGTATCCTGTCGGCTCCTTTCGATGATAATTTTACAATGACCAGATGTTTCAGATGACACACTCTTCTGTGCCAAAGTTCAAGAGCATCCTCAGATACCATTGAACGAAAGGACTCTTGAGGAGAAAAGTTCTCTTATGCAAAGGTACCACAACATTAGTCCTTAGTCCTCACACCTCTCATTATGCCTTTACCTTTACCATCAGGTATCAGACATATAATATGGTCAAACCAAAATAACACTTAGGAGACTGAGCTTTAACCCTTTTACCAAAAGAAACATCCTTCAGGTCCAGGAGACCAGGAGTGTTAGCTATCCCACAACCAACTCAGCTTTGACACTAACCTCAAGCATAACTTGTCCAAACCTAGATGTGAACCCATTTGGGTCACAGATCATGTGCCTTAAAACAGCCATTGTCCACATAACACAAGTCAAAATGACTTGTCGTAAGAACACAAAGTGCAACATTGCACATGGCCATGAACTAAGTCTCTCCAAGACAAATTCTAAGTCTAGAGAAAAAAGCATACATGCCCAACATCTGGGTTTCGTCCAAAAAATGTCAAAATGTTTGGTATAAACTGATATGGCTTTGAAACAACACCACTCAGAAATCTCATTCTAACCCAAGTGAATTTTTCTATGGAATCTGGGTTTAGGGATAGACAGACACCTTGCTGTCCTCGAAAACTCTCGTAAGGATTTTCTAAGAATAACCAAAACTAGGTGAGCAACTAATTCTCCTAGGATCTCCTTAGGCTGGATTGACAGAAAAAAAAAACATATATGGCCTACACAACATAGAGGTGACGAGCAAAAGGGGACAAAAGGTTAGAAGTTTTGGAATCCCTAGTGGACTAGGCTCAACAACAAAAGGTTCTTTTCTCTTGACGAAAACAGTAGCCTTACTGCTTTGAGCTCTCTCTAATTTCAAAACCTAAACCAAGAATTCTCCAATTTCGTCTCCTCACTATTTGATAATTCATTGACAGAATTTCAATCCTAGTGAGAATAGACTTTGAATCATAAAACAACTCAGTATACATGACATGTATACTATCATTAGAATCCTTATCCTCAAATGACTCATCTAATATGACTGAGGCTACAAAGGCCAATGAATCCTAAACATCATCCAAGGATGGTTTAGACTCATGAAATAAACTATGGAATTTTTTGACCTTTTTCATAGGTTGTAGCCAATGTGTCCTAACTGACTCTCCAACGCTCTTTGTCAAATAGAGCAGCGGGCAAGCTATTAAAAGTTTTGATGTTCATCCTTCCATAATTAGTCCAATCAAAATATGAAGGGACGTTAATGGAAGTATGACCTCTATCACGGTCCATTCTCGGCTCACAGAGGATCTCACTAACAAAAGCTAGTGGCCGCTCTGATACCACTTGAAGGTCCTAGAGGGGGGTGAATAGGCCATTAACAACTTTTTTCTTATAAATTCGTTCTCAGGGATAGCAAGGGTTGTAGCTATCCTGAATAATAAATACACAATAACAATAAATAAAAGTTGCAACCAGGGAGAAAAACTGTGTTCCCGTACCTCTTGAGGGACAAACCTTTCCACTATGTAAAACTCACTTCTTTCAACATTATAGTCTAGGGATACATGAACGACTTGCTATCCTGCCTAAACTACCCACTAGTCTAGATCTATACTTTCTCTCTTGTTTCTGAGTACCTCACTCCTTACAAGATTATAGTATAGGATACAGCAACGACTTGATATCCTACCTAGTCCCAAACTAGTCTAGATCTACCTCTCTTGTCTCTAAGTGGCTACACATGAAGGTATAAGAAGTTTCATCTTAGAATTCAACTATCACTTAACTGATTATTCTTGAACACTTCTTAGAAGTTTCACTCACTGAGTTGAAGTAACTTCTTACAAGAATAATAGTTCTAGTGATACACTACCACGGTGATATGTTTCCTAGTCCCAAACTAGTCTAGACATATCCCCTCTCTTGTTTCTAAGCTCTTACAACATGGAGTACTTTTAGAAAGCCTTGTTCGTGAATTCAGCTAACCACTAGTAGATTCAACATTGAGTGCTTCTCAGAAGTTTCACTCTCAGAAACTCAGCTATCTTAAACTGATTCTTTCATGAACCCATCTACCTCAGCGGGATACATCAGAACCCAGCTATCCTCAGCTGCTTCTTTCATGAACACTTCCTGGGTTGCTGCACTACCAACTGATATCATGGTATGCAGAATGCAATGAGTTTATGAGAAAAGGTTTTATTCAGCTCTAAGGTTTATAATCATAAAAGGAAGACTTAGAGACTAATGAACAATACAAAGGAAAACAAAACCCAACAAAGCAAATGTAAAAAATACATTTTGACAACCACCGAGTAAAGCTACAGCTATGGATATAAATAGGCAGTCAAGGCATCAAAAGATGATACTAGCTAACCTCAGCAGTTTTCAGAAATGTTTGGACAGTAGTCTTTGGCTATAATGCTGAGAGCGATGTAACCAAAGAAAGAGATGACAAGAGCAATTTCAAAAAGACAAAGAAACCTTTCCTAAAACATGAATGATTTAAAACAGAGAGCAGAGAGGTTTCAGACCCTCTTGCTCAGTCCATCAATGGACTTTGTCACAGTAGAAAGTGACAGGTGATCTTTGAATCACACAGGGACCAGTTGTTGCATAGGATACCGTATCATAGAATCCAAGCTAGAGCCTTGAACAACAAACCATTTGGTCACAGGTTGGCTGAACAAAAGATCTCAACCCTTTGACTGGTTTAAGCGCCAAGGCACTTCCCTCAAACCAATTGTCCATTTGAAAATAAAAGACAGCAGTAATCTATTAAACTAGTATAACAGATTTCTTGAGTTCAGACTGGACAGATGAATGACTCAGAACCAGGATAGCAAGCAGGCCTGCTATCCTCTGTGAAAAACAGTGATATGCATATGTATGATTTACCTGAGACCATAAGATCATGTTGGTTCTTCTACTTCTTCAACTTGTTCTTCAGATATGCAAGATCAATCTCTCAATTGCTTTAGGCTTCATAGGTTGTGTTTTGTTATATATAAGGATTGCCAACAACCTTATACCTTCACAGCACGAAAATCTGAGGCAAGTTGGAACCACCAGACAACTTGGCTGCTTTATCGGAACTTCAGCCTTCTCCAGTTCCGCCAACGGCCGAGAGGCCCTGACGCGCTTGGCGCTTGTGACAGTGGCGGCCTCCTCCGTCTTTTGTTTGGCTCCTTTCCTCATTGTAAAGGTTTGAGTCAAACGGCTTGGTTTGGTGAAGGTTTTGTATCGTAAGCCCTAGAAATCTATATGCAGTAAAATTAAATGAATAAAGGATTTTTTTTTCTTGTTCTTGTTTTGGCGCGTGAAAACGAAGCTAGAGAATTGTAATGAGAGGCGGACGGTTTCGTTTGAGTGATCCGGTGGTGATGTATTTATAGACTACAATTCCTTACTCAATTAAGATTGAGAAATTTTATCGTAATAGGATTATAACGAGTAGAGTTACGTGGTTCTCTTATTGAAAAACTTATAAATAATCCTAGTTTAAGAATATTATACTCAAAATTTCAAATATGATTCCATTTGGAGTATCGAATTAATTAAGACATTTTTCTGAGACGAAACTTAGAATATGAACTCAATCAATAATGACTTTCAAACGAAACGCAAACACATTTTTTGTAGTCTTATGTTCAGACTTCCTTGTATCACTACATGATGATTTTGATTGATGTTGGTTGAGATTTAGTTTCGGGAAATCTTATAAGATATATTGTATTGTGGAATTCTGTGTTTCTATATTAGTTATGCTATTTAATTCTAGAGGTTGGCATGCCTTGATGAAGATACTCTAAGCATGCTGAGCAAGAATATATGCATGTATGGCCTTGTTGATTCTTATTAGCAATGATCCAACTCTTTTATTTGCTTACTAGTTGTCTCTGGAACTCTATGCTACCTTTGTTCGAATACGAATATGACATACTCGAGCACCAAAATTCTTGATCCCAACATGTTACATACTTATACATTCGTACTCATCAAAGTGCATGCAGGCATGTGATAATTGTAGCACTTTGTAAGAACAAATAAGAAATGATCGAAATAAGAAAAACAACATTACTGTGTAGTGATTGATGTGTTTATGAGATTGAGCCATGATATTAGGTACCGGTTTGCTGATTCAGATTCCTAACCAAGTAATGAACATGGAAGTAAGTACCTTAGTTGTGGATGGGGGTGATGACAGATTAGTGAATGGTGGTGGAACTGATCTCAGAGTCAACTTCCTACCACCCTTCCAAGATTTTAATGTCGACCCAAACTTACAAATGCTATTGTGACAATGAGGTGCTGAAACCCTCTTTGGGTTTGGAGACGCTGACTTCACACAAATAGAGCTAGGTTGGCTGGTTTTAGTTCTATCCAATGCCTCACAAATTTCATCTTCGGGGATCGCCTCAAGATGCTTTTCAAACCTAGGAGATGATGACAGACTAGAATGCATGAAGAGAAATTTGTTCACCTGTCCTATTGAGATCAGTGGTTGGGATCGGAGTTGGACTGGAGGAGGTCTGCAAGATTAAACGAAAAAGTTTCAAACATGTATAAAATATATCTCAAATGAAGTATAAGAACCACAGTGGATAGAAATCAAAACCTGCAGATCTAACAACTGTGATGGTTTCTCTCTTTCTCTCTCTAAATTTGATTTCAGAAGAAAGAAAATAATTGTATCCTCCTCAACAATTGGTGCTCCAAGTCCAACTTCCTCCACCACTTGTCATGCTGGTTCCATTGATCAACTACTTCCCCCCGCAGCCTGTAGCTATTTACATTTTCTATCCTGGTCAGGCAATGATGCTGCACTTTCCGGCGCAGTTTGAACCGCCGCCAAATGGCACGGAAATAGTGAGTTCCCAGCTCTACCCTTCTATCTTCCTCAAAAGCAGTTCGTGTACCACCCAGCTCTACCACCCTTCTATCCTCCTCAACAGCAGTTCGTGTACCAAGTACCACCTTCTCCACCATTTGTCATGCTGCCTCCTCCTCTGGAGAATGAAGATGAAGCGCAGCCTCCGCCTCAGCCACAGTGACTTCCATGGCTTGGTGCAGGTCAGAGTGAGAGTTAAACCATTAATAGGCTCGCTCATCATGCAAGGGAGAATCGTAGCATCATTCATATTGTTGTTCAGTATATTGCTCTGTTTTAGGCTTTCAGCATTGAAAACTTTAATTGTCTGCTTGAAAGCGAGGTTAAGGGATTCTTGAAATTACGGATTAGCTTGTGTCTTTGAAGTTGTTGATATGATCCTATATGAAAGGGACAAGGTTTCCATATTTTGTGAATGATAAGGGATTTGTAGGAGGCCTCTTTCATTTTGTTGGTCTACTATGAAAACAAGCAGCAAATTTTAATTCATCTGGCTCAGTTTCATATATGAGATAGAACTCTAAAGCTCAGATGTTGGATTCCTTTGGAGGGGGTGTTGGCGAATTTCCATTGCAAATGCATCAGGTTTCTACCACCAGCGACTTGACTTGGTCTGGTGGTACAGCACCAGAAACTTCTTTCAAGTCCTCTTCCCCAAGTTTCACCTTTATGGAGCCAATGTTTGCACGCATCTATCTAGGTTCTTTATCTTTGTTGTGCCTGCAGTGGAACCAGAATGTCAGTATGAAACTGATCGAACTACAAATTTATGTGTGTTTTATCAATGAAGTAATCAAGTAATGCGTATGCAAATGAATCATAGAAACCAAGTTAATGACGACTTGAGGAGCATCATTAAGTACTGTCTCTCATTAAATCTAACCTACTTCATTTGTATGAGGTCCATATACAGAATTTCATTATCTTATTTCTTACATACCTTGCCAACAAGAATTTCATTGGCATGATCAGTTCCGTATTATATCAGATATGTCAAAGAAAGTGATTCCTTTACTGAAGGCGTGCTTTATAATGGATATTCCATCCTCTTCAGCAGCACCAGGATACTTACACGATAGACAATCCCATGCATCCAAGCCCCAATCTGGAAACCTGATGAAGTAAATGCCATTATCGGATATTAGAAATAAACCAAACAATGAAACAAAGCTACTGAAAGGAAGTTATTCAGGAATTAAGGAAAATGCAGGAGGAATAATATATCTGACCTCAAATCCTTGAGTTCCTAGATTAACCTTTGGGACCTGTATTCAGCCATTTGTTTGATTTCTTGCTGCAAATGATTACTATTGAGCTGTGAATGGGACTGTGAAGAGTGAAGTTCAAGATTTACAAAACTGTATAATCAGCTGTTTTTGAAATTGTAGTTGGCCATATGATTTTGTGGTTATATATGTACTCATACACTGGCAAGTGAAATCATTTATTTGTTGTCCTAGGCTCATTGCAGTAGAGATGGAGTCTCAAAAGTAACAAGCCAAATATCGATTAATGATCATTAAGGAACTAAGAATACATAGAAGGGTAATAAGGAACTAAGAATACATAGAAGGGTTTAATGTTTCTTGAATAAGTACTCAAATGGGACTTCCATATCTTTTGCAAAGAGTGGTAACCTAGTCCGGGAACTGGTGTTGGCAACCGCACCCCTGGGATCAACAGTGGAAAAGGGTCTACACGGTTCTGCAATGGAATTTCTGATATCCGGATGGCAGGCCGGCCTGACTTTCGAATATTGTACTCGCAGATGAAACATTTTTTAGCATTATTGCGAGGATAATAACACAGTGCATACAATTTATCTTCATCATTTGGGTGGAAAGCCAGAGGCTTCCAATACAAACTCGCTATGAATCCGTCCAGGACAATCTTCTCTTTCAAACTTGCCAATGCTATTGTGACTATGAGGTAGTGATACCCTCTTCGAGTTTGGAGAGGCTGACTTCACACAAATAGAGCTAGGTTGGCTCGTTTTAGGTCTATCCAATGCCTCAAAAGTTTCATCTTCTGGGATCGCCTGAAGATGCTTTCCAAGCCTAGGAGATGATGATTGACTAGAATGAAGAGAAATTTGTTCACTTGTCCTATTGAGATCAGTGGTTGGGAGTTGGTCTGGAGGTGGTCTGCAAAATTAAACGAAAAGGTTTCAAATATGTATAATATATGTATCTCAAATGAAGTATAAGAGCCACAGTGGATAGAAATCAAAACCTGCAGATCTCAGAGAGTATCATTGGGTCATTCTTTTCATGGACTCCTGATTCTCCTTCAACTTGTGTCCTCAGCTCCTAGACCTCCTATTGGACAAAGAATAAGAATAACTTGAAACTACAAGAGTATTTACAGGCAAGCTGCACTGCCTTGGGTAGAATCATACAATTACTTTCGACAAGTTTGTTGTTTTTTACTCTACAAAAGTTTTATTAATACCGCACAGGGAAGCACATCGACAAGTTGATGTAAGTAACAGATCTTTAGCAATAATGTCCAGGCTGTAAGTGCAAGGATATTAGAAAAGAAAATAATTAGAAACAGAAAAAAGACCTGATAAACGCTGACCGCCCTTCTGACCAAAAGTGTTTTTGCAGCCTACACATTTGCATTGCAAAGAGCACCCAGCACCACCCTTGATGAAAAAAATCAAAGAGTCGTAATAGCTCAGTCAGAACATTTTAGAGCAGCTTTTAGATCATATAAAGAAAGCAGACTAGAAGGTCAGTACCTGGAAGCATACACAGTATTTCTTCAAGCAGCTTGATTTTTTACAGTTGCATCCCCTTTTGTGCCTAGCTGAAGTTGGAGTAGAGTTGGTTTCCTCCTGCATGGGAATATCGGGAGTCTACATTTAGGCAATGGAAATTACCAAAGAAATAGTATCCGATGACTGATTAGCACCACACCACCGCAACCCAATTCTCACTATGAATATTATTGCTGGATCCAAAAATAATTGGGTTGCAACGCCGTGGTGCCTCCTAAATATGATGCTGAGATGACTCACTGTCAGAAAGTACAAGTAGCTCAGTGATATATATTTACCAAATATTGAGAAACAGCTTCAGTGCTTCCAACCACTCTAGGAGCAAATGCAAGTGGATCGCGAAGTTCAATGAGTCTTCCAAGTCTCATGAACAATTTCTACATGGATACTCTTGTTGAAGCAATTAAAACATGAACAAGGCTCAACACAGTAGAGACCAGCAGCAAAGCATTCACAATAACTGTGTTAAGGAACATAGCTGGTCGTCAAATTTAGTGAATTGAAAAGAAAAGAAAAGAAAATTTTGCATAGTGCACAAGATTAATGGCAAAAGCTGACAATTGTGATAGTCTATTTATAGCTATCTAGTACTGCTAATGTAAAATAAACTCAAAGATCAGGAGAAAAGTATCGACACTAATAGGTAAAAGACTCACAGTTTCAAGCATTTTGACCTCTTACAATTACAGCGCTTACAGGCCCTGCTTTCTCCGACATGTTTTGTCTCAACACTGAATAGTTTAAACTTTAAACTTAAGGTAAAATCAAATCTTTAGGTAAAGAGTATTGAAGGTCATTCAAAATTTTCTGTGCATACCTCTTCCTTTTGGGGCTACTGTGTTCAGATTCTTCAAAAGTATGCTTACATGTTTGAAGAGTACTTTCTGCAAGATGAGCTCCATTCTTGCATGCAACAGATTCATCTTCTGAATGGTTCAAAATTAATGATTCATTACGAAATTCCTCACCTGGAGTAATAGTAGTATAGCGTGTCTTAGAGTCTGGCATACTCATCACTTGACTTTCAGAAGCCAGAGTCTCGATTGTTAAATTAGTTTCTCATGGAGTTGCAAGAGCTTTCAAGTGCAAACCAATACCAGGTAATCTAGCTGATAAGAAAGCACCCCCCATTCCAGTTGCAGTTTGAATCAACTCCTTCACAACAGTTGGAGCTTCACAATTGGACCTTATTGAGACTGAACAAGTGCCACTAGAATCACTTGTTAATTTTCTTTTATGAGTTTCTGCCTTGTCAAAAACTAAACAGCGTCCGCGAATCGCATGTGACTGAGAACTAGGCTGGAAAGGAAAAAACAAACAAATCGTTACACTATTATATAATATATGATATTGTTGCATGCATCACTATGGATTTGTATGATCTATTTCTTCAGCTTTGTTTTTGTACATGTGTGCACGCGTGTGTGAGGGAGGAAGGAAAGAAATTCATGATACAAATGGAGGAGTTCAGTGCATAGAAAGCTGTTAGAAGCTTTAGCAGAAGCGAAGCATATCCGTGGTCAACTTGGTCATTTTAGAGTTACTAGCATTTTCAGGTACTCAGGGAAATCAGCTTCAACAGTTATTCACAAATTATATAGCATCTGCAACCTTTACAAATATTGATCAAGCCTATGTATTACCTTGCAGCTAGGAGGGGTGCATTTGTGACGCTTGACATCCACTGTATCACTTCGATTGACATTTAAGTCCAGTAAAGGTCGAGAAAGAATTGATGGTGCTTGCTCTATTTCCATCAGGTCCCAAATAGGTTCTGAAGTACTGAACTTTTCCGATTCACATTGTTCACTAGAATCAATAGGACCAACAGTTTCCACCAACCCCTTGCCATTGTGATTCTCTTGTAGGTTGTCTGATACAAAAGAGACTGTACCACCATCTACTGTTTTAGGAACAACATATTCAGTTTCAGAATCAAATCAGGAACAGATAAACAACTGTACCTCTTTTGAAACAACTTATTTCGACATGGGGAAACAATATGCGGCGGAGTAAACCCAGATGGGGGAGAAGCATAGCTCAGTGAGTTGAATGTGTGGTCATTTCTTATGAACTTGATATGCTCAATTGGAGAAAGATTGCTAACGAAATTGGAAACAGGGGTTCCTACAATTCCAAAAACAATAAAATCACATTCCGTAGCCCTCAAAAGGTCACAAATTTCAATTTTGAGTAAAGTCTCAACCTTTTGATGTATACACAATAGTAAAACTATAAATTTTACTGCTCTAACAGAAGTCCAAAAACCAAAAATACCCTTTCTCTCTTGGTGTGTGATTATGTCGTTTGATTCAACTAGCTGGACTTTGCAGTAATTCAATAACATGCCTATGTAAATGTAAATTCTACAAGTACAGAGGTAAAATTGTAAATGATATTAACACATGGGCAGGTAATTTTAAAAGATGGAAAGATAAGGCGGCGGACATTCAAAACGACGTCGTACGTAGAGCGATAAAACAGACACTGAGGTAGCTGGAAGAAGATGAGTGAGTAGCTGAAAAGAAGAGAAGGGGGAGGCGATTGTGGGGATGAGAAAGCTGACCTGACAGGCGAAGGAGCCATCGGAATTGAGCCAAGCGTTGCCCCAAGGGACACAGCGTCTCGTGGTAGAGAGTCACACTCACATTCTCTGCAGCATAAGATGGAGATGGGTTTAAGACGAAGAGGAAGAAGAAGAGGAAGAGTTTGGGAGATCAGATAATTAGATCACAAGGCTTGAGACTGTGTGTGGTTTATATTGGGATTTAAACTGTAGTGAATGCTTGTAACTATCTCTACTTTTATGGTGGTGGGTAATTATATCTATCCATGTGTGCCATATCATCTTCTTGCTTCTTTCTCTGTTCATATTCCATGTAACCATCAAGAATGGATTCAAGCATTTGTTCATTATCACATATCTTCGGTCTTCCTACCTATATGGAAAAAAAATGGAGTAACATTTCATACCTTGAGGGGATAACATTTTGAAAGCTTTCATCTATGAGATCCTCCCGTTCTAAGTCTCTTTACCATTCCCTGTGTCTTTCAACCAAAAGAAGGGAGACAATAAGTTGAAATAACTATTTTCTACTTGTAAAAGTTTCCCAAGAAAAAGAAAAAGAAAGCTGCACAGTTTGAAGCAAAGTTGAACACATACCTTATTCCTTACTAGCCAACAACTGAGCTGTGTGTATTGCAATTGAGAACTATCCCAACTTTCTTCAGTTCCTTTCGCTTATGTACACATGTCTTCTGTGACGACCAAACCTCTGTTCCAACTGAGGAAATACCTTCACAAGAATTCTATACATAGTTCTGTAATACCATATCCTCCATCTCTTGCAAAACAAAAGTGATCCGACAGCAATTCCGAACCCACATATGAATCCAATCTCAACAATGATAACATTCCAATCAATCTCATCTCCAGAATTTGGATGACTTTTTTCTGGTTCCGGAGTTGACAACCTTGTTTTGTTTTCTTCGGTCAAGGGAGGCCCGAACAAACCTTTGTTTCCTTCAAAGGAAGATTTTGGAAATGTTGGAAATTGATTACTGCTCGGAATTCTGCCCTCCAGTTGATTGTTTGAGAGATTCAAGAATGAAAGGAAAGTGAGTTTTGTAAGCTGTACTGGAATTTGACCACTCAATTTGTTCTGTGAGAGGTCTAAAGACTCTAGCTGGCTCAAGTTGCTTAATGCTGATGGAATTGCACCTGTGAAAGCATTGTTTGAGAAGTCGAGGACATGTAATGATTTGAGTTCTCCGATTTCATCGGGTATAGATCCAGTGAACTTGTTGTTTGAGAAGTCAATGGAGGTGAAGATTGTAAGTATTTTTTCCAACTCCATCTGTTGGCCTTTGTTGGTAACAGTAACTGTATACTGATAAAAGCTACCACGTTCACTGTCTGTAAATTGAAGGTAATTGAGCTTTGATGGGGCATCATCTTCATTAGCCATCATTGCTCGCCAAGCTGTCAAAACTCTACCTGGTACATTTCCACTAAAATTGTTGTGAGCTAGGTCTATAATTTGAAGGAATGGCCAAGTGCCATTAGTCTTGAGACATCCAACGCCTCCATAAAACTTATTGGATCGCAAGACTATGATACGCAAAGTAGATATGATCTTCAAAAAGCATGGAAATGGACCTGTTATTCGATTCTTTCCAACGTTTAGAACTTGTAACTGCGGACAGTTGACAAATGATTTTGGCAACTGACCTTGTATCTGATTATCACTAATGTCTAGTGTTTGCAAACTGCAATTGCGAGACAACTGGGCTACATTTCTAAGATTGTTTCTCCTTAGCTTCAGTACTGAAAGGGTGCTCATTGTAGTCAAGCAGTGAGGAACCGTTCCACTCAAGGAATTATGGGACATATCAAGAACCTCAAGGTTACGTGAATTGCATATTGATCCGGGAATGATCCCTTGTAGGTTGTTGCTTGCAATAAAGAAGAATCGAGTGTTAAGAAGCATATCTCCAATGGCAGTCGGTATGTTAGTGCTGAAGTTATTCCTAGAGTAATCTAGATAATACATGTTAGGTGACAATGAAATTGGGATTTTCCCATGGAGCTGGTTAGAATGAAGGTCAAGGGTTTCTAGAGAAGTGAGATTGATTGTAGGACCTTCAAGAGTTTCTAGAGAGTTGCATGAAAGATTTAAGTACTGGAGATCCCTGAACCTCCAAATCCAGTTGGGTATATTGCCATGTATTTGGTTATCCGAAAGATCCAAATACGCCAACTCAGATTGATTTCTCAAGAAATGAGGGACTGTTCTTAACTGTCCTGAAGCCAACCCCAAGTATTCGAATTGAGGAAAATAAGAGCATGAGAAATTGGTAGCATCATGGCTAAGAGACAAGCTATTGTGTGAAAGAACAAGTTCTAAAAGATTTCTGAGATGTTGAAGACTATCCAGAAGAAATGAGCCACTGAAATTGTTTGAAGAAAGATAAAGAAATTGAAGACCCTGAAAGTCAAAGATAGACATGGGTATTGGCCCTTCCAGATTATTTACACTCAAATCAAGATCTTTGAGAAAGTATGATGAGATATTAGAAATTTCAGGAAAATGACCAGAGAATTGGTTATCATAAAGATATAGAGACTCTAGCAAGGGAAGAGAAAACAGAGCTGATGGAATATTCTCATTGAGCATATTTCCACTTAATTCGAGAAAGGACAGGTTAGAAAAATTTTGCCAGGGGATGCAATTAATATTACCTGTTAGACCATTTGAAGAGAGATCTATGAAAACCAATTGCGTAAGGTTTGCCATCGACTCGGGGATTGATCCTGTGAAATTACAGCTTTCGATATCAATTGTGGACAGCATCTTGAGGTTGCTAATAGAGTTTGGTAATACCCCTGAAAAACCAGTCGACTTTAGATCCAGGTCCTCAAGAGATCCATTTTTTGGAAATTCTGGCAAGGAACCATCAAGGTTTTCATTCCAAGAAAGGCTAATCTTACGGAGGGAAGGTAACTGAAAGATTTCTTTCGGAAATGTTCCCTGCAGATTACAAAGTGTGAGATCCAGGGATGTCAGGTTTGAAAAGTTAGCAAAGAATGTCGGAACTGGAGCAGAGATGTTGTTCCAGCCCAATTGAATCACAGAGAGGGACTGGAGCTTAGCAAGAGAATCGTGGAAATGGCCAGAAAGATTACATTGGGACAAGCTCAACACCCTAAGGTTGGGAAGGGAAGATGATATGGCTTGGCACCACTCACTCCCCCCTGCTGATACTTGGACAGAGTCAAGGTGCAACTCTCTAAGCTCTGTGAGGTTCTCTACCAGCATGTGTAAAGTTGGGATCTCAAGGGGACCCCCCTCAGCCTCAGTGAAGGAATAACACCAAGAAATATCAAGAACTACCAACCTCGTCAAGCGTGATATCTCAATCGGAATTTTCCCTGAATAATAATTGTAAGATAAATTCAGATACCTCAAGTTCATGAGCTTCCCGAATGCTGATGGAATTGATGAGCCGTTGCCAAGGTAGTTGTCTGCCAAATTGAGGCTTTGAAGATTTTGAAGATGGAAGATACTGCTAGAATTGTCAATACCACCTGAGATAGATTCACTGCTGATGTCAAGGCCCAGAACACTGTCATTGGTGCTGCAAGTAACGCCGTCCCAAGAACAACAATCGGTGCTTGAGTTCCAGGTAATAAGCTTGGTGGAAAGAGAGGCATTAAATAAGAGGTCGCTCTTGAAATGGAGCAATGATTGTTGCTGGTCTGGTATACACTTGCTATGGACTTCAGGGTTGATGATGATACTAACACAGAGCGAGACAATGAAAAGGAAGAAATGAAGCTGATCAGTTTTCATTTTGGATTAGCAGAAAACTTGGTGGTTATGTGAAGAATTCTTAATGGTTATGTTGGCTTTTATAAGGTGAAAGAGGATAACTCATTACCTCCTCTGAGATTTGTAGCCACTAGAAATATTATGATGGAATGCAGAAGACTTTGGCCGGCCCTACAAGGACCATGAGAGTCAGTCACACTGGAAGCTAGGCTCTGTGTTCAAACGTAATTTGAGTTATGTCATCCGTTTGAAGAAGATGAGGTGACATGAGGATACCCCTTCTTATACGCCAAGAGGGGTAATGATATTGTGGTGATGGAATTGGTCGCTTTCAAGGTTACTGTGGAAAGAGGCTACCGTGAGATGTGTGGTTGTTGCATGACTATGAAGTCTTCCCCATCTGCAGAAGGCTGTTTTCTTCAATGTAAATTTCCTACTACTTTGAATATTTGATGTAGATGTTAATATGGAAGCTCAAAATAGTTCATCAAACTGAGGCATTGTTTAATATGGAACCTGAAAATAGTTCATTAAATCAGGTTGAATGCATAAGAGCCTCAGTTTTTGAATTATGTTAGTAAAAGCAACAATGCCTCAGTTCATCAGAGTTCAACAATGCCTCAGTTACAAGTTTAAAACTCAAATGATCAGATGAAGTAACAGAAAATCCTTTTATTAAGACATATAATTGCCCTTTAGAGGGGCTAAGGAATTCTGAGCTGGTTCTGGTGATAGATAGGATGGCTTGACTTCCAAGTCTTCCGCAATTTTCCGGAGAAAAACCGACTTGTAGT
Organism: Fragaria x ananassa; assembly: GCA_034370585.1. Lineage (NCBI taxonomy): Eukaryota > Viridiplantae > Streptophyta > Magnoliopsida > Rosales > Rosaceae > Fragaria > Fragaria x ananassa. The sequence goes on from CP139753.1 coordinate 2,203,941, forward strand.
TAAGAGAAGACAGAAGGCTAAGGAAATTTCAGTGATGTTATAGTGTAGGGTATTTATCGAAAGCAACGGATGTCCAGAATTTCAACCTATAAACCAAAAAATTGAAGATGACAAATAATCACATTCAAGCACATATTAGTCTCAGTGAGAACAAATAGCAAAGCGATCCTCGGTCGTAGTACATGGAGGCCCATATTACAGAATAAGTTCTGCCCAGGCCCAATCAAAGGCACAAATCTGATTGATCCCCTCCCTCCCACTTCACATCAGTCAAAATTCAAAACCCTGACTCCATTTCCAACCAGACCTTCAAACCCCGGAAGCTCTCATCTTTCCTCCAGTGGGCAATGGCTTCCATCAACTTCAACCCATTCGAAGGCTGGTTCCAAGAACCCCCAAACCCACTCCCACCCATCAACCTCCTCTCCCTCGCCGACTCCTTCTGTTGGGGATTATGCATCAATGTTTCATCAGCTAGGCTATTCTATTCACAAAATCCATGAATGCCTCCTTCTCAACCTCAGTCAACTGCTCGGCCTCGATTAGCTTATCAGTCCACTCCTCAAGTTCGTCAAATTGCCAATCAAATCGTAAGACCAGTATCGATCGGCTTCTACGAATTCTTCTCCTCCTCCTTCGGATTCATCATATACTGGAACTGGAACCAACGGTCCTCCTTCATCTGCTTAATGCTCCCTTTCCTCTACGTGCATCCCAGTATGAATGTCCTAGAGGGGGGGATGAATAGGCCATTAACACCTTTTTTTCTTATAAATTCGTTCTTAGTGATAGGAAGGGTTGTAGTTATCCTGAATAACAAATACACAATAACAATAAATAAATGTTGCAGTAAAATAACAATGAACACCAAGATGTTTTTTACTCGCAGAAATCCTGCAACCAGGGAGAAAAACTGCGTGCCCCTACCTCTTGAGGGACAAACCTTTCCACTATGTAAAACTCACTTCTTACAAGATTATAGTCTAGGGATATATGAACGACTTGCTATCCTGCCTAAACTACCCACTAGTCTAGATCTATATTTTCTCTCTTGTTTCTGAGTACCTCACTCCCTACAAGATTACAGTATAGGATACAGCAACGACTTGCTATCATACCTAGTCCCAAACTAGTCTAGATCTACCTCTCTTGTCTCTAAGTGGCTACACATGAAGGTATAAGAAGTTTCATCTTAGAATTCAGCTATCACTTAACTGATTCTTCTTAAACACTTCTTAGAAGTTTCACTCACTGAGTTGAAGTAACTTCTTACAAAAATAATAGTTCTAGTGATACACTACCACAGTGATATGTTTCCTAGTCCCAAACTAGTCTAGACTTATTCCCTCTCTTGTTTCTAAGCTCTTTCAACATGGAGTACTTTTAAAAGCCTTGTTCGTGAATTCAGCTAACCACTAGCAGATTCAACATTGAGTGCTTCTCAGAAGTTTAACTCTCAGAAACTCAGCTATCTTAAACTGATTCTTTCATGAACCCGGCTACCTCAGCGGGATACATCAGAACCCAGCTATCCTCAACTGCTTCTTTCATGAACACTTCCTGGGTTGCTGCACTACCAACTGATCTCATGGTATGCAGAATGCAATGAGTTTAAGAGAAAATGTTTTATTTAGCTCTAAGGTTTATAATCATAAAAGGAATACTTAGAGACTAATAAACAATACAAAGGAAAACAAAACCAAACAAAGCAAATGTAAAAACTACATTTTGACAACCACCGAATAAAGCTAAAACTATGGATATAAATAGGCAGTCAAGGCATCAAAAGATGATACTAGCTGACCTCAGCAGTTTTCAGAAAGGTTTGGACAATAGTCTTTAGCTATAATGCTGAGAGCGATGTAACCAAAGAAAGAGATGACAAGAGCAATCTCAATAAGATAAAGAAACTTTTCCTAAAACATGAATGATTCAAAACAGAGAACATAGAGGTTTCAGACCCTCTTGCTCAGTCCATCAATGGTGTCAAGACTCGCCCCGAATTTCACCCTGAAACCCGAGATGAGTCCTGCGGGGACCACCTCAAAGGAAAATTTACCGAAGACTCGGCAAACCTCCCTCGAAAATGGACAACCCTAACTTAAGAATTACGAATCACCTTTTTAATCCAAAACAAATAAATCTTCAGCTACAATCCATAAGTAGCCAGAATACAACTTACACCGAAAATTCCAAAAGTATTCAGAGCTACTAAAAATAAAATTAAATACAAAGGAAGCTAACAAACTCCTAGTAGATTAAACAGGTAACCTACTGGCGAAATGTAGCTGATAGCTGGGTCACTATGCCTCGACGTCTCCAGCTGGACCTCACGCGAACTCTGCAGACGTACTGGGCATTTTTAAAAACGAAGAGCCCAGAGGAAAATATTTAACACGTCAGAATGAGTGGACAAAACTGATCTGACAAAAAATAAATATTTCCCCAAAAGAAATGCTTTCAACAGTGGCAAAAACACAAGCTCCACTGGAAAGACTCTGAACTGGGGCCAGCCTGGCTAGACTCCCAAACTTTAAGAAATTGCCTCTCAGGCCTGGATATTATATATATAGTATGTATGCACACTCGCCTGACCCTTGGTAAGATATCTATGAAGAACTTGAATAAAGTAGATATCATACGAAGCTACTATGCTCGCGTCTAACGCTTACATCACCCCACACCGGAATTGTACCTCGCATATGGGGGAAAGCGGCCGAGTGGTAATATATACGTGCTTACTCCTTGTACGAAATCTTTGAATAAATAAATGCAAAATCAGAAAGTCGTACAGGGCTACGACACTTGCGTCTAACGCTCATGTCACCCATACCAGAATTGTACCTCGAGTATGGGGGAAATCACGTATAGCTAGCTAGCATTTAATCATATACATACTATTCTTGGAATTGTACCTCGAGTATAATCACCGAAATTCTCAATTTCGGGAAATATCCAACAACAGAAAAATAATTCAAATAATAAAGCATTTCGAAACACAATATTTAAAACAAAAGTCCACTCACAGGTTAGGCCTAAGCCTGATGTCGGTCGGAGGTCTCTTCCGCTCGAGCCTCCTCACGTCCTGTTCCATATAAAAAATGTTTACGCCTAGATTAATATTTTACTGGACAGTAAGTGTCTATGTAAATATTAATTACATTCTTGGTCTTTATCAGTCGGCGGACTCAAGTTTCCTTTTAAGTTCGCAAGTAGCGGCCCGCCAGCGAGATCATGCAAGGCGAAATGTAAAGTCCGCGCGCGGAATGGCTCCGCGCGGACTGAGGAGCTCGCGCCTTTCTGGACAATAACGAGCTCGCGCGCTTACGGACAAAAGTTCAGCTCGCGCGGGTTAACGATCTCGCGCACTATCAGACAAAGGTTGAGCTCGCGCGCGAAATGACTGCGCGCGGAGTGGGATCTATCTCGCGTGCTTTGTGCGGAATGCAGTCCGCGTGAAACAACTTTAGAGCAGGCGAGGCAGAAATGCATTTTTGCATCGGCGGACTGGACATGCGCGGAGTCCGCGCAAAACCTTGTAATTTTTTTAGACTTTTTACAGTCTTTGACATGCTTTGGGCCAATCCCTGTGGCCCTTATCAAATTTAAAACCTTCTTTGGGCTCGCGATCTGTAATAGCCCGCGAGGTGCAATGATCCGCGGTTTGCAAAGCTAGTATTCTATTTGGATTCCGTTACCTCGCGGGATAAGGATTATATCTCACTCCGTTTCGCGTGGGAGTATAGTTCTTATCTTAGGCAGATTGTGCTGAATGGACACGTGTCACGCAAGGACTGGTCTGCATGGGATAAACAGTGTCCGCATGCTTCACGTTGCAGAGTCCATTTGGGATTCTGATTGTCTTTCGCAACAAGGATTACTTCACTATATAAAGGAGCTTGCGGCCTCATTCTAAAGACACAATCAATCAAGCAATCAAATACAAACAAACTTCAACCAAGTTGAAAACCCTTCGATCCCGTCGAAACCTCCAAGCTCTCCCAGGAGCCGATCCCCCTTCGAAGCCTCTTCGAAGCCTTAATTCTAAGCGCCTTGCTGCCTAGAATTCTTCAAAGCTCTCCGAAACTCGCCCCCGTTTCCTCGGAAGCATCCCTATTGTTGCTCTGCTCACCCCGCTGTGAGTATCGACCGCTTGTGCCGTAAATTCCCCGTCCGCGAGATGGCATCTGGAACCTACCCGGCCTGATTCAAGAAGTCAAGCAAGCACTCCTTCAACACCTTCCTCGTCCGCGAGGTGGCACGCCCGCAACTCCATCCTCTTTGGATCGCTATTTACCTCGGCTCCGCACGCTGAGGATCGTGGCCAAAACAAATAAAACCTTAAATGAAACACCGACGTTTAAATGCAAAACATGCATAATTAAATATGCTACACGCTTAACCAAGCCTAACACTCCAAAATCTTAAATCCAATGCCAACCTCAAAACTCCACAAATTTTACCGACATCCTCAAAAACACTTTTCACCAAATAAAATCCAATAGCCGGATTATTAATTAATAATCCGCCAAAAATACTTAACTTCAACAATTCTTAAACCTATCCAAAACTCCTCCAAAAATTCTAAAACTTATTCCATTAAACTCCTCACATTTTTCTCCACCAAAAACATTTTCTCGGCGGCAGCACCGGCGGCGGCTCCGGAGGCCGGCGACCAACTCCGGCGACCTCCGATGGTCACCAAATTTTGGCAGCATCTTCCTCTCAACCTCCTCTACAACATTCCTAACTACCACAAACTTCAATTCTAAGCCTAAGCACATCAATCGAACACAAATACACAATAAAGCCCTAGAAATTCAAATTCCGATTTCTCCTTACCTAGCTCACGACGGAGCGAGCCCTTTGGAGGGATTGAAGCACAGGAGGAGGGCTTCCTTTTGGGCTATGGCTCGCCGGCTATGGCGGCCGGAGGAGGGAGTTCCGGCAAGAAAACCGATTCGGCAGTCGGAGCTTCCGGGCGGCGTTTCTCCCTCACGGCGGCGCTAGGGAGGCTGCCACCGGTCTAGAAATGCAGCTGGGAGGGAGACCGATCGAACGGGACCGGTCCGGTGGCGAACGGAGGCCGGACGGCGGCCGGGAAAATTCTGGCAGAAAACGGGCTCGGGAAGAGAGAAACCGGGAAGAGAGAGAGAGAGCAGAAAGATGAAACTGGGCTTGGGCTTGGGCCCGATCCGGGTCCAAGTCCCCTTTTAAACCCACAATCCAAAAATTCAACACCCCAAAAATAATACCCCAATAAAATTACCTTTTACTAGCAAAATTACCATTTTTTACTGTCGTCAAAATTTATTCCTTAGGATAATTCCACTAAATAATCGTCCCCTACACCTCTCTGGGGATCAATTATATTTTTCACTTATTGACGAACACGGTAAAATTCTTATTACAACTATGCCAGTAATAAAAGTAAAAATTATGGGTCAGGGCGTGATAATTCTCCCCTCCTTATAAAAAATTTCGTCCTCGAAATTTACAAACTCACTACTCAAAGAGATAAGGATACTGCTGCCTTATCTGCTCCTCTGACTCCCAAGTAGCTTCCTCTACTTGGTGGCTTCTCCAAAGCACTTTGACGAGCGGAAAAGACTTGCTCCTAAGCACTTGCTCCTTCCAATCTAGAATCTGAACCGGCTCCTCTTCATAGGACAAATCCTTCTGCAAACTAATCGGCTGCTCTTCCAGCACATGAGAAGGATCGGCAATATACTTGCGAAGCATGGATACATGGAACACATTATGTATCCTGGACAACTCCGGAGGCAAAGCTAACCAATAGGCAAGAGAGCCAACTCGCTCTATTATCTCATAAGGCTCAAAATACCTCGGACTAAGCTTCCCACGCTTGCCAAAACGTACTACCCCTTTCTAAGGAGATAGTTTCAGGAACACCCAATCACCTACTTGAAACTCAAGGTCCTTCCTGCGGACATCTGCATAACTCTTTTGCCTAATCTGAGCAGCCTTGAGTCTATCCCTGACCACCTTGATCTTCTCATTTGTACACAGCTCAGCCAATTTATCCAACGAAAACTTCTTTCCCACCGGCAAGAAATGAGCAGATTTAGTGAGTCTATCCACTATCACCCAAATACCGTCATGCCCTTCACGGGTACGAGGTAAACTGAAGACAAAATCCATGGTGATGTGGTCCCACTTCCACACTGGAAAAGGCAACGGCTCTAGCAAACCTGAAGGTTTCTGCCTTTCAGCTTTCACCTGCTGACAAATCAGACACCTACTCACAAAAGCTGCAATTTTCCTCTTCATGTTAGGCCACCAATAATAATCTTTTAGAGTCTGATACATCTTTGTACTCCCCGGGTGAGCAGCATAAGCAGAACTATGAGCTTCCTCCATTAGCTCAATATTCAACTCTTCGTTCCTCTTTGGCACACAGAGCCTACTTTTGAACAACAACGACCCATCTCTTCTTACCGAAAAATTTACAGCGGCTCCATTCGCTGCTCTTTCTATCAACCGAACTATGGAAGGATCATTATACTGTGCCTCCCGCACTTTATCAACCAAAACTGACCTCACATGGAAACTGGCTACCAAAGCACCCACTTCATCCACCGCTAAATCCACCCCTGTAGCTCGCAGCTCACAAAGAAGTGGAACTCGAACCATCTTTAAGTGAAACAAAGACACAGAGGGATTGCGACTAAGAGCATAGGCTACCACATTAGCCTTTCCTGGATGATACTCTATAGTGCAATCATAATCACGTACTGATCAACTCCATCCACCGTCTTTGCCTCATATTCAACTCCCTTTGTGTGAACACATACCGAAGACTCTTGTGATCGGTAAATATCTGACACTTGGTTCCATAAAGATAGTGTCTCCACAACTTGAGAGTAAAAACCATAGCTGCAAGCTCTAAATCATGAGTGGGATAATTCACCTCATGCGGCTTCAATTGCCTAGAAGCGTAGGCAATCACTCGATCATGCTGCATCAAAACCCCATTTAGACCTCGTCCAGAAGCATCACAAAACACCACATACTCCCCGTTATCATCCGGAAGTGCCAACACCGGAGCACTAGTCAAGCGGTTCTTTAATTCTTGAAAACTTTGCTCACACTGATTCGACCACTCAAACTTCATTCCTTTCTTGGTCAATCCCGATAGTGGAGCTGCAATCTTTGAAAAGTCTTGCACAAAACGCTGATAATAACCTGCTAACCCCAAGAAGCTACGAATCTCAGTCACAGTTGTGGGTCTTTTCCAATTGGACACCGCTTCCACCTTCTGGGGATCCACACTAACACCTTCAGCTGAAACTACATGACCCAGAAAACCCACCTTATCCAGCCAAAACTCACACTTGCTGAACTTGGCAAACAACTGCGCATTTCTTAAAGTCCGCAATATCAATCTTAGATGTTTGGCATGCTCCTTCTCACTTTTCGAGTACACCAAAATATCATCTATGAACACGATCACGAAGCGGTCAAGATATGGACTAAACACCCTATTCATGAGATCCATGAATGTCGCGGGTGCATTAGTAAGTCCAAAAGGCATTACCACAAACTCATAATGACCATAGCGTGATCGAAAGACAGTCTTGGCTACGTCACTATCCCGAATCCGCAACTGATGATAACCAGATCTCAAATCAATCTTTGAGAATACCGAGACACCTCTCAACTGATCGAACAAATCATCAATGCGAGGCAACGGGTACTTATTCTTCACTGTGACTTGATTCAACTTCCTATAATCAATGCATAGTCTCATGGTGTCATCCTTCATCTTAACAAACAACATCGGAGCACCCCATGGAGACATGCTAGGCCGAATAAAACCCTTATCTACCAACTCCTGCAATTGAATCTTCAACTCTTTCAATTCCGCTGGAGCCATTCTGTAAGGTGCCTGAGAGATAGGCATAGATCCAGGAAGCAACTCGATGGAAAAGTCTATCTCCCTTACAGGAGGCAAACCAGGCAAATCCTCGGGAAACACGTCCAGAAACTCTCTTACTACAGGAATATCCCCCACTTCCAACACTCCTATACTTGCATCCACAACATGAGGTAAGAATGCCTGACAGCCTTTATTTAACAATCTCCTGGCAGCCACAGCTGAAATCAGGAAACTCGAAATTACATCTCTTTCCCCCTGAAAAACAACCTCAACACCATCCAGACTTCGAAGCATTACTTCCTTTCGGAAACAATCTACCACAACTCTATAAGACTCTAAGAAGTCCATCCCCAAGATCACATCAAACTCCACCATATTTAGAGGAATCAAATCGGCCTTGAAATTAAATCCCTCTACTAACACTTCACAACCACTAAACACCCAGTCTATCCTCATCACCTCACCAGAGGGTAGAAAAACATGACACTCGCCTGGAAGAGACGATGATGGCACATTGGCATGAAGGGCAAATCTACTAGACATAAATGAATGTGTGGCTCCGGGATCAATTAAAACAAAAGCTGGCTGACCAAAAATTAACAACGTACCAATGATGACATCTGGAGAAGTACGACCCTCCTGCTGGGTCATAGCATGAAGTCTAGCGCGAGTCGCGGGACGTCCACGCTGACCACTCCCCTGCTGAGAACCACCCCTGGCTACTGAACCACTACGAGAACCACCACTAGAGCCTCTAGCTGAAAACTGACCGCCTTGCTGAGAAGGGGCGGTCCTCTATGCCAACAAAGGACAGTCTCTCCTGAAATGATCCAGACCACCACATTCAAAGCATCCTGAGGACTGCTGTTGACCAAAAGAAAAAGTTTGACCACCAGAAGATCCCCCTTGGGAACTACCACCAGCACTAAACTGACCGGCCTGCTGCCTACCAAGCTGGCTCGTGGAGGGTCTCCTGAAATTCCCTCTATTTCTGCCCCGAGGACCATAACCCGATCCTCCACTACTGCCACTGCCCGCTGAAGATCCAGAAGCGGACGATGAAGCAGCCTTCTTAGATGGACCTTGATTGGGACCACTGAAATCTCGAGACCGAGCTCTATAAGTCCCCCTAGTCTCAATGGCCATAGCTGCCCCAACTGCATCTAGGAATGTCAGATAGACAGCACCCACCATCTTGTCTGCAAACACTCCTCCAAGCGCATCAACAAACATACCAATCCTGGTCCTCTCATCAGGAATCAAATGGGGCACATGATAGCTCAAAGTGGTGAACCTCTACTCAAACTCAATGACTCCCTCATCGTCTCTCTTTTTCATATTCAGAAAATCTGACTGGATCCTACTACGATGAGAGTGGTTGAAATACTGACCCAAGAAGAGCGCCTTAAACTGCTCTCAAGTCATAGTCTGAGCACCATCATTATTTCTCCTAGCTAGGGTCCACCAATGACGAGCTGAATCGTCCAGAAAGGAAACTGCCATCTTCACTTTCTTTTCCTCTGGCAGCTCTGTGCTCTCGAAAGCCATCTCCATCTTGTCCACCCAAGAATAAGCATCAAGGGGTCCCTTGGCACCCTTGAACTCTACTGCCCCTGCATCGGCAACATCTCTCTTCTTCACAGATCGAGGGGGCTGAACCCTATCCAGAACACCTCTCAACATAGCTCCAATCGAATCCTCTAAACCTCTTACTTCCTCACCCTCATTGGCGTTGGTCGAGGAAACCACACGGCGTCGACGTCTAGGAGGCATAGTACCTAAGGAAGAAGATATTAAGTAGTCTGTCCATAAGACTAACAGAACTATCACACATACCTAGTAACACATAGTATCAAAAGCAGAAAACTGCTGATGAATCCGCCGCGGTCAGATCATCACTCTATAGACACTATGGCTACTTAGGTAAATACGATAGTGAATAGAAAACAAAAGATGAAACCTAGAGCTCTGATACCAACTGTCAAGACCCGCCCCGAATTTCACCCTGAAACCCGAGATGAGTCCTGCGGGGACCACCTCAAAGGAAAATTTACCGAAGACTCGGCAAACCTCCCTCGAAAATGGACAACCCTAACTTAAGAATTACGAATCACCTTTTTAATCCAAAACAAATAAATCTTCAGCTACAATCCATAAGTAGCCAGAATACAACTTACACCGAAAATTCCAAAAGTATTCAGAGCTACTAAAAATAAAATTAAATACAAAGGAAGCTAACAAACTCCTAGTAGATTAAACAGGTAACCTACTGGCGAAATGTAGCTGATAGCTGGGTCACTATGCCTCGACGTCTCCTGCTGGACCTCACGCGAACTCTGCAGACGTACTGGGCATTTTTAAAAACGAAGAGCCCAGAGGAAAATATTTAACATGTCAGAGTGAGTGGACAAAACTGATCTGACAAAAAATAAATATTTCCCCAAAAGAAATGCTTTCAACAGTGGCAAAAACACAAGCTCCACTGGAAAGACTCTGAACTGGGGCTAGCCTGGCTAGACTCCCAAACTTTAAGAAATTGCCTCTCAGGCCTGGATATTATATATATAGTATGTATGCACACTCGCCTGACCCTTGGTACGATATCTATGAAGAACTTGAATAAAGTAGATATCATACGAAGCTACTATGCTCACGTCTAACGCTTACATCACCCCACACCGGAATTGTACCTCGCATATGGGGGAAAGCGGCCGAGTGGTAATATATACGTGCTTACTCTTTGTACGAAATCTTTGAATAAATAAATGCAAAATCAGAAAGTCGTACAGGGCTACGACACTTGCGTCTAACGCTCATGTCACCCATACCAGAATTGTACCTCGAGTATGGGGGAAATCACGTATAGCTAGCTAGCATTTAATCATATACATACTATTCTCGGAATTGTACCTCGAGTATAATCACCGAAATTCTCAATTTCGGGAAATATCCCACAACAGAAAAATCATTCAAATAATCTAGCATTTCGAAACACAATATTTAAAACAAAAGTCCACTCACAGGTTAGGCCTAAGCCTGATGTCGGTCGGAGGTCTCTTCCGCTCGAGCCTCCTCACGTTTGGTTCCATATAAATAAAACCTTAAATGAAACACCAACGTTTAAATGCAAAACATACATAATTAAATATGCTACGCGCTTAACCAAGCCTAACACTCCAAAATTTTAAATCCAATGCCAACCTCAAAACTCCACAAATTTTACCGACATCCTCAAAAACACTTTTCACCAAATAAAATCTAATGGCCGGATTATTAATTAATTCTAAAACTTATTCCATTAAACTCCTCACATTTTTCTCCACCAAAAACATTTTCTCGGCGGCGGCTCCGGCGGCAGGCGACCAACTCCGGCGACCTCCGATGGTCACCAAATTTTGGCAGGATCTTCCTCTCAACCTCCTTTACAACATTCCTAACTACCACAAACTTCAATTCTAAGCCTAAGCACATCAATCGAACACAAATACACAATAAAGCCCTAGAAATTCAAATTCTGATTTCTCCTTACCTAGCTCACGACGGAGCGAGCCCTTTGGAGGGATTGAAGCACAGGAGGAGGGCTTCCTTTTGGGCTATGGCTCGCCGGCTATGGCGGCCGGAGGAGGGAGTTCCGGCGAGAAAACCGATTCGGCAGTCGGAGCTTCCAGGCGGCGTTTCTCCCTCACAGCGGCGCTAGGGAGGCTGCCACCGGTCTAAAAATGCAGCTGGGAGGGAGACTGATCAAACGGGACCGGTTCGGCGGCGAACGGAGGCCGGACGGCGGCCGGGAAAATTCTGGCAGAAAACGGGCTCGGGAAGAGAGAAACCGGGAAGAGAGAGAGAGAGCAGAAAGATGAAACTGGGCTTGGGCTTGGGCCCGATCCGGGTCCAAGTCCCCTTTTAAACCCACAATCCAAAAATTCAACACCCCGAAAATAATACCCCAATAAAATTACTTTTTACTAGCAAAATTATCATTTTTTACTGTCGTCAAAATTTATTCCTTAGGATAATTCCACTAAATAATCGTCCCCTACACCTCTCTGGGGATCAATTATATTTTTCACTTATTGACGAACACGCTAAAATTCTTATTACCACTATGCCAGTAATAAAAGTAAAAATTATGGGTCGAGGCGTGACAAATGGACTTTATCACAGTAGAAAGTGACAGGTCTTTGAATCACACAGGGACCAGCTGTTGCATAGGATACTGTATCATAGAATCCAAGCTGGAGCCATGAACAACAAACCATTTGGTCACGGGTTGGCTGAACAAAAGATCTCAACCCTTTGACTGGTTTAAGCGCCAAGACACTTCCCTCAAACCAATAGTCCATTTGAAAATAAAAGACAACAGTAATCTATTAAACTACTATAACAGATTTCTTGAGTTCAGACTGGACAGATGAAGGACTCAGAACCAGGATAGCAAACATGGCTGCTATCCTCTGTGAAAAACAGTGATATGCATATGTATGATTTACCTGAGACCATAAGATCATGTTGGTTCTTCTACTTCTTCAACTTGTTCTTCAGATGTGCAAGACAAATCTCTCAATTGCTTTAGGCTTCATAGGTTGTGTTTTGCTCTATATAAGGATTGCCAACAACCTTATACCTTCAATCTCCCCCTTTGGCATTCTTTAACAAAACACACTAAGACAAGGTTGTTCAAACATTCTCTCAACCTGCATAAGCACTTTTAAGAACAAGTGAAGAATAGTGGAACAATTATGAATATTAAAAATAACCAGAGATAGTAGATGCATCATATATCCAGAAACACAAACTCATAGGCACAGGGCATAGATGAGAACCTATCGAAATCTTGTTCTTGCATCAACCAGTATTGTGCTTTTCCTTTTCTGCATCTCTAGTGTTTCATTTTTTTTCTTTAATTACTATGGTTGTGCTCTAATTTCTCCTCTTTTTATCTTTTTTTTTTTCTAAAAACTTTTATTAATAACTCACACCCCTACATATATATGTCGTGGGGTTTGAATCGATGACTTCAAAATTATTAATTAAACACCTTAACCAACCAAGGCATAGTTCACTGATAAAAAGTTATCTTAAATGTGATTCTTTGGTAATAATGCATTTGCTGATCTTATCCTGGCCTCTTTTAAGTGTGCCATACTATTCTCTATTTTGACATTTTCTGGAGTTGTCTATTGAATTTTTATAATTTTATTTTTAAACATGTAGCGGTCTTTATTCAAATGAAATTTAGCTCAAGTTCGTATCGACAATGGCAACATTTCAAATGATTTTGTAACACGGTACACACCCATGAAACAAAGATATGACATCGATCAAATTATGTCAAACATAAAATTGGTCTCTTAGAATAAAGATGTGCATTGGAAGAAAAAAAACTGAAATTGTTTATTATATGATTATTCAGTGGATATGTTACGAAATCTTTAAAATGTTGTCACGTTTTGTGTTATGTTTAAAAACAAATATAAAAACTCATCTCAATATGTCACTTGGTTAGAGTGTTATTAAACATAGGCACGTGACAACACTAGAAGAATTTGTAACATGCCCACCAAAACCTAAAAAATGACATCAAATTAAGAGATAATAGACTAAATCACATGTTAAACAAAACATGTGCGTAAATCTAAACAAGTTAAGGTGGTTAATTATATGCTTGTAATACTTATTTTCTTTTACAAATCATTTTCTTCCTGATTAAGAGGAGAACACCGTTGACCAGAATTGAGAATACTCTATGTCAGAGTGAAATAGTAAAGTTGTCATTTCACATAATTGGCGGTGTGATACTAATAAGTGGATAGACGAAGCTCCAGAAAATACTCTATTAATGTGATGAGATGGTCAATTGTGTGGTGGTTATACTCATATATTATCTTAGTGTGATGAGATGGTCAATTGCATGGTAGTTATACTAATATTGTGTCTTTTATGATTAATTTTCTCCCTTATTAGGAGAAGAACATTGCTGACCAAACATTTGAAAGCGCTCAATCGATGTGGAATAATGAAATAGCCATTTATGCATATGGTGGATCCACTTGGCAAGAGCCAGTCATTTCCAAGTATAATGTTGGAAGTAAAGAGGCATGAACACTTGGCCATGCCAACAGAGCAGAAGAGCAACACAGATTTCAACAATTGAAGACCATAATCCTTATTACCAGGGGACTCAGAGAAAGAAATTTGCCATTAAATCATTCTTACTAGAACACAATTCTAAAACAGATTTAGACTTAAATTTATACCTCATATTTGAAAGAATTGTAGTTTTGGTTTAGTCTAGCTCTTGACTATATATCTATATATAATTATGTTGATACATGTTGTATCTTATTTATAAAAGATAGTACTATTAACACATCTCTTATATAATGAGAATTAATAATTAATTAAATTTAAATGATAAATTTGTAAATAAAATAAGAATGTATAAATAGAAAAATAGAGAGAATGTGTTAGTAACAAAAGAATGTAATAATTTTTATAAACCCCTTCATGTCTGTGACTGTGTCATTTGGGTTTTCTCTGAACTCCAAAATGGAGAAGATAGCCTCTGATTTGCAGGAGTCAGAGTCGAAGCAGAGGAGCCTTGGCAAAGCACTGGAGACGTTGCAGTCTCAAGCTTCGTCTGCTTTGTTGCTTTCTCTACAGTGGAAGGATTTAGAGGACCATTTTGAGTCGACCCGGGCTGAAATCCAGACCCAGTTTGAGGATCTGAAGACCCGGGAGGCTGAGAAGGTGAAGGAGTTGGAGAAGGTGGAGGAGTTGATTGATCAAGGTAAGAAGCATTTGGGTTGTGTTGAGTTGTTGATTGAGAAAAAGGGTCATGAGGTTGAGGAGAAAGAGAGATTGGTGAAAGAGAAGGAGAGGGAGTTGGGTGTGGTGAAGAAGAAACTGGGACTGGAGAAGAAGAAGGTGAAATTTGAGGAGAGGGAGGTGGAGATGGTGGAGAGGGTGTTGGAGAAGTGTTGTGAGGAAATCGAGGCGAAAAAGAGGGAGTTGGGTGTGGTTTTGGGGGAGATTGAGGAGAAGAGGAAGGAGTTGGGTTTGGAAGAAGAGAAATTTAGGGTGGTGAGGAGTGGGGTTGTGGAGTGTGAGAAGGAAATGAGGGTGAAAGAGGAGAAACTATGTTTGGTGAAGAAATCGATAGAAGAATGTGCAAAGGTGTTGGATGAGAAGGAGAAGATTGTTAGGGAGATGGATGAGAGAGTGGAGGGTAAGAAATCGATAGATGAGTGGAAATGTAGGCTTGAGGCAAAAGAGAGTGAACTAGAGGGATGGGCAGTGGGGCTTGCATTGAAGGAGAAGCAAGTTAAATCGAAATGGAAGGAACTTAGTTTGACTGAAAAGAGGGTCTTGAAGAGTCTTAGTGAGGTTCAGATGAAAGAAAAGGATCTTGATGAGCAGAAGAAATCGATAGAAGAAGGCAGAAAGCATTTGGATTCACTCTCCAATAAGCTACAAATGAGAGAGTGGAAAATTCGGAATCAAGCAAAAGACCTTAAATTGGATAAACAAGAATGTGAAAAATCTACTAAAGAATGCACAGAGGGTCAGAAATCGAAAGAGGAGCCTAATGTCCTCCATTCTGAATCTGAAGTAACTTGGGATGGTAGAGGCTTGCAGTTATTTATGAATGAGCAGCTGAAGATAATAGATTTAACGGGTACCAAAATGTCAGCTGTCCTGCAAGGTTCATCAGACCCGGCTAAACTAGTGTTGGATGCAATGCAAGGATTTCATTGCTCAAATACAAATATGAACAACAGGGACACTAATTTTGATTTAGAAATTACTAGAAGGAGTTGTATTGTTTTACTGGAGGAGCTAAAGAGAACATCAGCATCAATCAGTCATCCAGTTAAAGAAAAAGCCATGAAGTTGGCTACTGAATGGAAGTGTAAGTTGGCCACTGAGAATAGGTTGGAGATTTTGGGGTTTTTGCAGCTTGTTACTACTTATGAGTTGACATCTCTATATGACGCAAAGGAACTTCAAAGTCTTTTAGCTTTAATTGCTCAGCCCAAACAAGCAACTGAGAGCCAGCCCCTTGGTATCTCTGATGAGGCAAATGGTAAAACTTTCTTACTTTTCTTCCATGTTCATATATAAATTTCTTACATTTTTTTTTTCCTTTTTTCTCAATATTTATAACTTTGATACTCTAGAGTGGCTGTCCAAGTTTGAATTTCCGGTTAAAATTGTTAGCATTTGGAGAGTCACATGTAATATTTATCATATGTTTACCTTGTTTAAATCAAGCCATATACACCTTTCTAATTTTTACAACATTGATGAAACATACTCCTAAATGCTGTGTTATTAATTAGGAGTTATTTTCTTGAAGGAGGAGCTTCTTTTTAAAGAGAGGAGAAATACATAAACTTTTGTATATCTATGCCTGTGTTTAGGTTAGCATTATGCGCATCTGCTATATAAGCCTTGTTGCATTTTGGAGCATCTCGTATATCAACCTTCCTTTTGAAAAGACAAACAACCATTAGTTAATCAACTGTAGTTCTGGACATTGCTATTATTTTCTACAAATCATATTTTTGGAGGAATGTAAACACTTTTTCCTTTTTGATAATTGGATCAGTTTCATTTGCCCCAATCTTATAGTGATGTTATTTTAAAGCTTTTGCATTTGTTATTACATATCTTCTCATTGGCAGTTGCCACATCTGCTTTTCTTTTGATAACCTTTTATCCTAGATTAGTCATTCCAATATATGCATATACAAATTTGTCTTTAGGCTGTTTCTATCTCCAATCTGTATGTTATACCTTCTGATGTTTCACATACAAAAAATATCAAATATTGTATTCCTTAGTTTATCCTTCCCTAATTTTTAGTGGGGCTTAAATTCGCTAGTTATGCACATCCACCACACAGCTTACAACTTGAGTCAATGCAACGATAAACTATCTTCTGGTATCTCAAGTTCAAACTTATTATGTCACTTAACTAACTGTTTCTTTTTCTCTGTTCTTATGAAAATGCATAGAAATCAATATCAATCCTCCTTCTGTCAAAGATGAGGAACAAGAATCTTCACTGGCCAAAACAATAACTTCTCCAAATTTTCAACCAAGTGCCATCATACATGCGAGGAATTCTCCAGGGTTCCTAACTGAGCAAATGGTTTGGAAACATTCAATACAGAACAAAATTTTCGTTGCTCTTGAAAGTTCACCAAATTCAGACCCAGCAAAACTTTTGTTGGATTTGATGCAAGTATCCTTTGTTGGATACTGGACGAAAGGAGATGCTGGTTTTGAAGCAAATGCCATGAAGAGCTTCATTTCCCTGTTAGAGACTATAAGAAGAGTCCAACCGCATGTTGGACCTCAGTTGAAAGAGAATTCAACGGAGTTAGCAGTCCAATGGAAAACAACACTGAGAGTTGATATTGAAAACTCCTTGGAGATTTTGGGTTTTTTGCTGTTTATAGCTACATATGAATTACTTTCAACACTCACTACAGATGAGATTGCAAAGCTTCTTGCGACGATTTCTCAGCATACACATGCTCTAGAACTATGTCATACACTTGGTTTTGCAGATATGTTCCCTCACTTCCCTGGTAAGATACTCTTGGGATGAAAACTTAGTGACCTAATGTTCTTTCATGATTGGTATCTATTATTTTTCTTCCATTGTTTTCTCATTTTCTTCTTTCCATCCTAAACCTTCTTTTTTTATTGGTGTCATTTCCTGTTGGTATCTATGATGTTACTATGTTCTCCTTTTGAAACTTCTTTTAAGCATCTTGTGAACTGAACGACTTTGTTTGACACATTACAGATTTTATTCTCAAGCTTGTTCAAAGCAAACAACTAGTTGAGGCTGTTAAATTAATTTGCATCTTCAAATTAACTGATAAATTCCCCCCAGCACCATTGTTACATCAATATGTGGAGGATTCATGGAATCGTTTGAGTGAAAATTGCATGACCAAGATATCACTTCATGAAAAGGTACTTTAGGCTTTAACTCTTTACACAGTTTAGTAACTGCTTTTTAAATACTTATATCAAGGAACATCCTCAATTGAGATATTTATACATCTTCTAAGCTAGGCTTGCTTTTCTCACAGGAAAAGGTTGTAGATTGCCAAATTGCTGATCTAAGAGCGGTGATCCAATGCATCAGCAAATACAATCTTGAATCTGAATTCCAATCTGCACTTATTAAAGTACAAATAGACGAGCTGAAAGAACTTAAGGAGAATTGGAGACTCTCGGCACAATCTATTACCCCCCAGGTTGAACCACAAGAGCATAGTATTGGGAAGAAGCGGAGTTGTCCTACCACTCCTACACCCATGTTTCAACCACAACAACAGCCTGAATATAATGCTCAGCTGACAGCCATATCAGCTGCTAGACCGCCACCGTATCCATCGCCTACTTGTATCCCAAGCTATCCACAGTCACATTCGATACCTGTGCTGCAAACTAATTTTGGAATTCCCGGGCAGTTTGTTATGCATTGGGCCACCCATTTGGCACTAGTTATGGAGGCCCGTTCATGCCAACCATTAAGCGCCCATGTATGATGAATCCTGGATACCAAGCCCCAGCCCTTGCTCCTGCCCCGGCTCCAACCCCAGTCCAAATGCATAGTGCTAATTACAGTGTACCATTCCAATTTCCTCAGCCTAATATGATGCAGTTCTCAGGGAGTAGGTAGCGTAGTTTGCTGACCAGTTTAGGATAACCCCCCTATGGAGGTAGATACCTATGAAATAGATGGAGGAGTGGTTCTAGTGTGTTGAAAGGCTTAAATGTTTATTCTAGGAGAAGAGTGACAATTCTGTACAACTATAAGTTAATGACACCCCAAAATATAAAAGGTATCAATGGTGGTTGGTGTAGAAGATCTTTTGCCTTCATTCATATTTTTCTGTTAATATGGCCGGAGAAAGAGTTTATAACTTCAACATTATACAAGTCAAATTTTAATCTCAAAGGATGATAAAAGAATCTAACAAGGGAGTTGGGGATTATCCCCCTCTCCATGAAATCGTATGTAATCCCTCTTAATGTTATTGATCATGTTGTGTTTTAGGATCCGAGAATAATTACTTGAAACAAAAATAAAAATAGGGTAAAAAGAAAATTGAATGATGGACACGTGGCGTGGTCCCCAACTCACACTCATTTCTCAGCTTCGTACGAAAACACAGACCGTGGCTCTGAAAATGGTGTTTAAATTCTTGTGATCACTCCCACTCACTCTCTAAAGCTCAAACCTTTCACCCCCATTCTCCAAATCTAGGGTTTCCTCTCTCTCTATCTCTCTCTCAATGGAGAACAGCATAGCCTCAGATTTAGAGCTCGCAGAGACGAAGCAGAGCAATCTGGGGAGAGCTTACGAGAGCTTAAACGCCCAAGCTTCCTCCTTTATGGCCCTAGGTCTGCAGTGGAAGGACGTGGAGGATCACCTGGCCGAAACCCGGTCCAAAATCCAGACCCGGTTCAACGAGCTCCAGGCCCGCGAGGCCCAAATCGCCGACCAGGTCAGAAAGCTGGAGTCTTTGGAGGAGGACAAGGCCAAAACGCTGAGGGAGGTGTTGCGCGGTAAGAATAACTTGCGGTCTATCGAAATTTTGATTGCGGAAAACTCTGAAGAGCTTTGTGTGAAGGAGAGGCGGTTTGAGGAGGTTGAGAGGTTGGTGAGAGAAAAGGAGAGGGCTTTGAGGGAGCGGAGGGAGGAGCTGAGGTTTGTGGAGAGAGGGATCGAGGAGAGGGCTAGGGAGGTTGTGGTTAAGGAGAAGGAAGTGAAAAGGGTGAGACGAGTGTTGGATGAGTGCTGTTGTGATGTGAAGAGGAGGAAGAGGGAGTGTGTGTTGAGAAATGAGGAGGTTGAGTCTGCGGAGAGGACGATTGAGAAGTGTAATAAGGAGTTGAGTGTGAAGTGGGAGGAAATGGAGGCGATTCAGAGGTCGATGGTGGCGTATTCGGAGAGGATTAGGGTGAAAGAGAGAGTTGTTAAGGGGATGGAGATGAAGGTGGAGGAGTTTGAAGTGCATAAGAAGTCAATGGAGGAGTGGTGTGGTGGTCTTGAGGTGAAGAAGAGGGAGCTGGAAGGGTGGGTGGAGAAGGTTGAGAAGAGGGAGAGGGAATTTGAGATGAGAGCTGAGGAGATTGATTTGATTGGGAAGAGGGTCAATGACTGTGTGAATGAGGCTCAGTTGAAATTGGAGAGGGACTTTCGTTCACTCGAGAAATTGAGACAGGAGAATGTGAAGCATTTTGAGTTGCTTGAGAAATCGGTACAAGAGCATGCTCATGAGCTTGAGATGAAAGAGAGGAGGCTTGAAGAAAAGGAGAAAGAGCTTGAGTTGAAACAAACACAATTGGATTCTGTTACAAAAGCTTTTGGGGAACAAATGAAGTCAAAGGAGAAAGTTAGTGTTATTCATCCTTCGGTGAAAGTTCAACCATTGTTACATGGCCCTGCAAACATTGTTGCCCTTTCTTCAACAGCAAGTAATGCTAGAGGCTTGCATTTGAAATTGAGTGAGCATTTGAAGAGAACTGATTTAATGAGTAGAGAAATGTCGGTTATTCTTCAAGCCTCAACAGACCCAGCAGGATTGGTTTTGGATGCAATGCAGGGATTTTACCCTACAAATTCAACTGTGGACAACAGGGAGCTAGATTCGAATTTAAGAGTTATTAGAAGGAGTTGTATTGTATGGCTACAGGAGTTACAGAGATTCTCACCGCGCATTAATGCTCAGGTCAGGGAAAGGGCAATGAAGTTAGCAGCTGAGTGGAAAGCTAAGCTGACAATGACTACAGAGAGCAGGTTGGACGTCCTGGGGTTCTTGCGGCTTGTTACTACGTATGGATTGACCTCCATGTATGATGCTAAGGAGCTTCACAGTCTTCTTTCTATAGTTGCTCAGCCTGGACAAGCAACTGAATTATTCCAGGCCCTTGATGTCTCGGATAAGGCATATGGTAAGCTCTTTCTTGTTTATATGCTCTACGATTCTGAATTTTTACTCTAGTTAAAAAAATTATTTATCACTCGCTAGAATCACTAATTCACTGCCCTTGTTTAGTCAATAAACAGACTCCTATATATATGAGAAGTTTCTGAATAGTGATGTCCTGCTTTGTGGAGTTTCTCTTTAGTGGATAAAACTTATTCATAGGTCATGGTTATCTTATTGCTGTTGCATAGGATGGTTATTTTCTCCCTAGGGCATGTCCTTACTCAGTTACTTCTATTTTATTGTAAAGCAACTGAGAGCAGTCATTAACTTGAAGGAGTTGAAAATGTTAAAATAACCAACCTATTAGTTTTTGTTAAATTCATCAAGATTGGCATTTCATATCGTTACCAACTATTTGACCAAGTATACTTTCTCCTTTTGCTGGCCTGAACATCATAGAGTATCCTTCGTCCCTATAATGTTTACATTCTAGTTGAAGGCTATCAGTATCTTGCAGTTTATGTCTTGGTGCCACATATGCTCATCCTTTGGTACAACTTCATCACAGAGTTGTTATGGGAAATCTTGCAATCTATTACATTGGTCGTTGAGAGTGTTTCTATTCCCATTTGCACATATTTACCAGTAGATGTTTGACATATGGAAAGGCATTTTCTTATTTATCTCTAGTTTGCAAGGAAAAAATTGAACCTGATAGCATTGCTCCTCTCCATCCAACACTTGCCATTTGATCAAAGCACCAGTCACACATAATGCTATATTATGTAATGTTAAACTCAAAATTATTTACTAACTCTCCTTTCTACTCTTTCTTACTGTATTTGTACAGCATGCAGCACAATTTCTTTCCCATTTAGAATTGAGGAACCGGAATCTTCAGTGGCCAAATGTGCAGCTCCCTCTTCATCTCTGAATCTTCAACTACATACAACCAGAGAAGAAAACTATTTCCAGGGGTTTATAGTTGAGCGTTTGAGTGAGAATAATTCAGTACAGGAAAAAATGCTAGCCACTCTTCAAGTGTCATCAGATCCAGCACAAATTGTGTTGGATTTGATCCAGAGCTTTTTAGGTCAGTTTTGGAGAGAAGGAGGTTTTTGTTCAGAAGTAAATGTCATGAAGGATTACATTTACCTATTGGAGACACTGATGAGAGTGTCAAAGCACATTGGACCTTGTGTGAAAGAAGATGCAAAAAAGCTGGCAGTGCAGTGGAAAGCTAGAATGAAAGCCGATTCTGGCAACTCGTTGGAGATTTTACTATTTTTGCAGTTTATAGCTACATATGAATTGCTCTCTACCATAAATGCAGGTGACATTGTCAATCTTCTTGGGGTGATTTTCCGGCACAGACAGGCTCTAGAACTATGTCAAGCTGTTGGTTTTGCAGATAAGATTCCTGGTAATTTTCTTGAAATTTGGCTTTCTTAGTGTGCTCTATCTTTTGCACTACCACTACTCTTATTTTCTTTTTGGTACAATATTTAGTTCTGCAAGTTACAATATAAAGCCAATAGGTATCTGTATTTATATGAGTGTCCAGATACCATTGTTTTGTTCATAGTGCCAAGATGGTAGTTATCTTACGGTTGGTTTTATACTGTGTTGAGGAGCCAATCAGCTAGAATATTAGCAAATGGTTTGAATGTGTAAAATGTGTTTGACAAACCTATGATAGAGTTCATGTTGAAAGTTTTGTGAAATAACGTTCTTGTATCACTGCATTTTGACTTTTCCTTGAATGGTCATGATTCTCTTCTAATTTCTCTGTTCCCTCTAAATATGCTTTTGCTTGTGAAAATCATTTGATGCATAATACAATTCTGTTTTATTTGTTGCAGGTTTTATTCAGAGTCTTGTTGAGAGGAAGCAACTGATTGATGCTGTTAGATGCATTTGCATCTTCAAGTTAACCGACAAGTTCCCTGCCGTACAACTGTTAAAAGATCATGTGCATGAGGCAAAAAAGTTTGCCAGTGAAATTTGCAGGAATAAGTTGTCATTTGGTGAAACGGTACAAGCTCTTCCTCGGACACTTTTTATAATTAGGACCATCATCAATGTGTATATACATTACTAAGACCTACTTTTCCTTGCAGGAGAAGGTTGTAGATGGTCTAATAGGTGATCTAAGAGCTGTCCATCAATGCATTAAAAAATATAATCTTCCAACCGAACATCCATTTGCAGACATTGAAGTACAAATAGTTCAGCTGGGAAGACTGAAGGACCATTACAGAAGTTTGGCACCATCTCTGGCCTCCACAGTTGATCAACAAGATCAGAGAAAAAGGAAGAGGCCAAGCACCAGCACATCTGCTCCCTTTTTTCAACCACAACGGCAGCTTGAACAAAGTAATCATCAGACAGCTATATCCACTGCTATACCCTATGCATTGCCGATTTCCACATCAAGATATTCAGAGTCAAGTTCGTCATCTGGGTCGTATGCAAAGTATGGACTCTGTGGGCAGTTTGGTATGGCTGCCAATGACCATGCAAATGGTGCTAATTCTGAAGGTGGCTTGATGCCAAGTTTGAAAGGCCAGTATCTATCAAATTCCAGAAATCCACTCCCAGTGCACAGCGCTGATCATCACCATTCTGTAGTCATCCTCGAATGATCCATATAGGAGGCCACAAGTTTAGGTAGGTAACCGGCTTAGTTCTTGACTGTAGTTGTACCCATTATTTGTCTTTGATGACATGACTTTTTTGAATTGCATCACTTCCATTTAGGAGAAGTATCAACAAAGTCCTTAACTAATTATGTTCTTGAGAAATCCTAGCCTTGACATAGATGGAGTAATTAAAATGTTTCAGAAGCTTGAGACTAGTGTTCAGTTACCTGGGGAAGAATGATACAATTTGAAATGGTTCTGATAGCATACACATGTTTCTGACCATAAACAATATGATAACAGAGGCTGCGTTTTCAAAGTTCACCACCTTTCTCATTCACGGGGATCGACATCTTTCCATTTACATGATAACCTCGACCAGCTATAAAAAGCTCTCTCTCACACCTCTGTATGGTAATCCTTTCCGCAAATCTCAACCATCTATTATCCAAACCGATCAAAACAAACAACCCCATCATAGCATTTAAAAATTCATGGGCACTTTGAAACCCCCTGAAAAATTTTCAGCAATATTCATGTACAAACACAGAGCTTCATTCATTCATTTCTTTCTGCGACATAACCTTCAAACTTGCAGAGTACAATAGAGCTTTCCAAAGAACCAAGTCGTTGCGGTAGGAACAAAAAGTCAGTGGGTAACACTTATCCGGTTTATTTGTAGATACGTTTCCGGCCGTTGCCTGCCCTATCAGCGCGTAGCCGGTGTCTTGTAGGTTAAGAATCTGATTTCGGGAAACGTCCGGATACGTATCCGTAAATAAAACCAATAAGTAGGGGCAATAATGACCATTAATTATTAAATTAAGCTGACTCACTATAGTAGCGTGAATCGTACCAAGCACGCTTCAGAAGCCTCAACTTCTCAGTCCCCAAACTCCCAAAGTGTTCTCCTTTTCTCCATTTGGATTAAACGCAGTACTGGGTCTTGATTTCCACACGAGATAATGGAGAGGATCGCGGCGGAGTTACAGGACAGCGTGGTCGACTTGACCCGGCAGTTAACGGAGCTCCAGGCCCGTCACGACTCGACCCGGAACCAGCTCCAGACCCGAATGCAGGCTCTGGACCAGAGGGAGCTGAGGGTGAAGTCGGAAGCGGAAACAGTCCGAAAAAAGTGGGAGATGTTAGAGATGAGGGAGAGGGAGCTTGAGATGAGGGAGCTGGAGAGAGAAGAGCATTTGGTGATGCTGGAGAAGTCGGTGGAGGAGAGGGAGAGAGGTTTGGATGGGATGCAGAAGTCGCTGGAGGAGCAGAGGAGGCATTCCAAGGCGCTGCAGGAGAAATTGGGGTTGGTTTCCGGGCAGATGAGGGTGAGGCTGAGGGAGTTTGAAGAGAAGGCGAGAGAGATTGGAGTGAAGGTTAGTGGGTGTGGTGATGATGAGGGAGGAGGAGGAGGTTGCGAAATGCGGGGTGGTTTGAATGCAGGGGAGGTTGTGAAGCTTATTGGGGTGATTTCGCGGAGTGCAGAGATTGTGGAGTTGTGTCAGGGAGTTGATTGTGTTGATAAGATGCAGGGTAAGTGTTTCGAGGATTTTTGAGTTTCGTAGTGTGTTGTTTGTGTTTGTGTTGTACATTGAGTTGTGATGAGTTCTGTTTGCAATGTAGGAAGCTATAATTGCTGTTAAATTGAATTTCCTGGATGATAATCTTGTGTCTCATCTGATGGTAGGAAGAGATGATGAGTATAAATGGCTTGAAAATGTTTGATAATCTTTACAAGTCAACACTGACAACTTTGAGGTCATGGGTTCAAACCTCACTACATATGTAAGGTGTGTGAGTTATTAACAAAAAGTTTTTTTTTAAAAAAAAAAAAACATTAGCTTTTCGAAAAATTGAGTGTCCTAGATTGCCATTATTGTGTCCTGTATGCTTGGGATCGAGTCATCTTTGGCTTCCTTTTGTGCCGCCTCTAGGATGAGTTGAATATTAGCAAATGGTTTTGGAATGGTTAATAAATCTAAGCTTAAGACATGGTGTTAGGTAATGTACAATGAAGTTAAGTTAGACAGTTAGTTGCGATTCATTATATATGGTGAGTGAATGGTTTTTTATAACTGTGTTCAGAAGCTCAGTTGATATGTTCTTGCATACATGTGTATTGCCCTTGCATGATTGTGATTATGTTTCAGTTTCTTCTTTACACTGTGAATATGCTTTGTTTCAGCATTTCGTTTTAATGATTTCTTTGAGTTTGGCGGATGATACTATGGAGTTCCCCTTTGAGAGTTCTGTCTAGCAGTTTGATGATTCTATGACCTTGTTCTTCACTTAACAGATGTTATCCGGATTCTCATTGAACGAAAGCAACTGATAGAGGCTGTTGGATTTATATGCACCTTCAAGTTCACCAATGAGTTCCCCCCTGTACCACTCTTAAATGAGTATGTGGGGGATGCAGAGAAGTGGTGGAGTGAAACTTTCAGTCAGAAGAAATCACTTCATAAAAAGGTAACCTTGGCTCTTCTTTTAGTATACACTAACTGCTTAGTTTGATAAATTGAGGAGCATCCTCAGTGTAAGTACTCATCTATAGTTTTGCTCCCAGGAAAATGCTGTAGATGATCGAATAACTAGTCTAAGAGCTGTGGCTCAATGTGTCAAAGCTTACAACTTACAGTCTGAGTATTCACTAGTGCACATTGACAATGACATATTGGAGCTTGAAAAACTAAAGGAAAATCTGCATTCAGTGGCATCTCTCGACATTATGATGAAAACTAAAGAATTTGGAAAACTAAACGAGAATAGGGAGGTGGTGCTATGTCTTCCGTCATATAATAGACAAGAGCAGAGAAACCGGAGGAAAGAAGGTTTCAGCACTCTTTCCCCCAGTTTTCACAAACATCGCCGTTGCAGAAAAAAATTTAATCGGTCAGCCATTTCAACTGCTATCCCCATGACACGGATAGAGGATTAGTTCAGATGTCTCGAAAGCCATAGTGTATGTGTTAACTGTTATGCATGGATTCATTCCAGGTTTTAACGCATCCTCTCACTGGTACACGCTCAAAACTCTTGATATGTCTGAATCTATTGTCTTTGGTCAAGTTTTTGCATTAGGCGAAATTGACCAAATTGTTGCAGATTTTATTGATCTTCTGAATAAAGTGTATATCCTAATTCTGAAGACTTAACTGTATTGATGGGCATCATCAGGAAACATGTTAGTAGTTTTATTCTTACACGTAATACATTGATTGATTGTTAACACACATTGTACGATCCAAGACTATAGAAGGTACAGCTTCTGTGAGTTGTTTGCTTCCGCTATTTCGACTGATTTTTCTAGAGAAAGTTAGAAAACCCTTAACATAGATGGAGAACTGCTTGATATTAGATATTTGTCAAAAGCTTGAAACAACCAATATATGTTAGGGGACTAAGATGATTGTCTAATTTGTGAATCAATACAATGCTTTTGCATAGGCTGTTATTGTTGGGCAAAAATTGTAGATAAATATATACTCAACATAACTTCATTCTTATCTTATTAATTAAGATAAAGCTTTTAATTATGTCTGGTTCGACCCATTCAAGACAAAACGTGTCTTTTAATTACAATCCATTGTTACAAAGGAATACCCTTTGATTCCGTTTATTAAGATATCATTGTAGGTTTGTTTGTTTTTACGACTGCACCCACATTTGGGAATGGGTTGCCTACTGTTGGGTAAAAATTGTAAATAAATATATACCCAACATAACTTCACCTTATCTTATTAACTAAGATAGAGTTTTAATTATGTCTGTTTCTACCCATTCAGAATAAAGTAAATTCCTTAATTACAACCCTTGTTTTCAAGGGAAGACCATTTGATTCTAAATACAAAGTGACAAACGGAGCATGTGTGTTTCTAGAGGGGAATTTGGCTTGGAAAGAACCAAGGATTTGATTTTAGGTGTGGTTGTATCCAGATTTGAATCCAGACTGCCTACATACCCTTGTAAAGGGATTAAACCATTGTAGTTCTTAAGGTTTGGTTATGGATTTGATTTTCTGGTGCTTCAGGAATTTGACCAGAGTTATTTGGACTGGACGAATTTGACTGGTGGTGTTAGGGATTCTGTTTTGAATTGTGGTTGCATTTAGTGGGTTGCTAGACTGCCTACGTACCTCTTTGTGGGATCAAACCGATCATAGTTCATAAGAGGTTTGTAGGTTTTATGGCTTAATGCCGGCTTTTGGTTTAACAGATGTATTTTGAATCCGTTAACTGTATTTTTTATGAACACCCAATTTGGTAAAGCGTCTGTTGATTTGACTTGGGCACCCAGCTCGGGTGATGCAGCAGTGTGACCAAAAAGCTTGAATGGTTTTGGCCACAGTTCTTGATAGTGGCGTAGGTGATCTCCGCTTGTAAGCGGACTGCTGTTTCATGCGGACTCCGTGCGTATGTCGGTGAGTGGGCTCCGCGTGTATGTCTGTGAGCGGACTTCGCGCGTATGCTTGTGAGCGGACTCCGCGTGTATGTCTGTGAGCGGACTCCACGACTTGCTTCATCTTCTGCATGAATGGATCTCGCCTCGCCTATGACGTCATCTCGCCTCGCCTAGGCTTAAGGTTTCTATTTTGACGTGAATATTAGCTCGCCACCCCTTAGGGCCTCTGTATTGATGTGAAGACACCTCGCCACCCCTTAGGGTTTCTGCTTTGGCGTGAATGTCACCTCGCCACCTCTTAGGGCTTCTGCTTTGGCGCGAATGTCACCTTGCCACCCCTTATGTCTTCTGTTTTGGCGCGAATGTCACCTCGTCACCCCTTAGGGCTTCACACACTGGAAGCTTTTGGCCACTACACTGGAAGAGAGTTGGAGACTTTTCTTGCCACATCTTTGTCCCAGCATTGTTGGGCAACAAGAGCACAGGAAAAGAAAGAAGCATAACAATAGCACTTATGATCCTGAGTCATTCACAACAGCCGCGAGAAATAAAGTTTGTCATTCGTGATCCTAGAACCTAGTATAAAGCTGCTACTGGTGGTGGTGAGGAACAGTGTAGTGGCTAGATAATTCTTAGTACAAAGTAGCGGCTATAGTTTTGCATTGCCTCTTATTATACTGAGGGCATGACTTTTGTGGAATTGCTTCCCTTTTGGAGAAGCATGGGAATCCTAGAAACAGATGGAGGGACTCATAGTAACTGTTAGTTTTGGGCAGTCTTAGCTTGTGTATGATTCCAGGTTATGATGTTTAATGTTAATTACGGCTAGTATAGCTCATGAGCCTGCACTTCATGTACCTATCTTTGTTAAATTGATATGACCATGATCATTTTGGTGCAGAATCTCTCTGCTTTTTTGTTACTTCTGATTAACATTTGTTGCCAGAACACTTGCATTTGTTACTCTGTTTTAGTGATCCCTCCCTGAAATCACGACTTTTCAGAAGTGCTTGTGCATTTCTGAAAAGTCTATTCTAAAAAACTATGAGAACCAAATTCTTCGTTGTACAAAAATGTAAACATAAACCTCACACGCTTGAGAACCCTCACACGCTTCACAAGTGTTCCTTCAGTCCTACCTGTACTAGTCAAAAAGCGTCTCTACTTTCAAAAAAGTCACAAAGCATCTCAGGCGCTTTGTCTCGCCTTTGCAAACCATAAAGCTTTTTTGTCAATACCCTCTTAAATTATAAAAGATTGGATAATGCTTGTATAGCTTTTTGTTGTTGAAGATTGAAGTCTGAACTCTGAAGCCGTCCAAGCTCTTTCTCCACTACCACCAGAACAAATCCTCTCTGCATGACATAGAAAACGTTTTCTTCCCCCAGATCAACCTCCAAATTTGAATTCATTGTTTTCTGATCTTGCTTTCCTTGCACTTTTCTTCCTCGATCTGTTCACATTTCGAAAAACATCATCCCGTCATCTTTTAACTTCTTCTTATTCATGCCCAAAGTTTCATCCCAAAACTACAACAGAGATGTTTCCTACCTCAAGTCTTCAACCCTCCAAATGGGTATCTGCTCAAAAGCTTGAAACTTTTCATTTCTGGAAATCCCATTCTTCCAAAGGTGCTGTCTTTATCTCTTCAACTGCTTGTACTCTTTTGTTTCTTCCATGGTTTTAGTTACTATGCATTTGGTTGTAAACTTTTTGGACTAATTTTGTGGGTACATTATTCTTCTTTGTTTTTGGTGATGCACTTGTGTGTTATGGGTGATTTTGGTTTTCTTATATAAAGTAATTGCAATGTATATGATGCAGATTAGGTGTTTGAAAAAAAGGTTTTGGTGTTGTTGAAGGCTTGAAGAGTAGGGATAGGGTTTTAGTTAGTGGGTAAACACAATGGAGGAGGTAGGCTTGAATTTGGAAGAATGGAAGTTGGAGGTGTGCAAGCTCGGAAAGGCCTTTAAGAATTGCCTTTCCAGTTGCAATAAGATTGAAGATTGCTTCAGCTCAACCCGGAAATCGTTAGAGACTAAAACCCAAGAGCTTAAGGCCCGGGAGGAGGCAATTGGGCTCCGAGAGAAGCAGTTGGCAGAGACAGAGACCAACTTTCAGTCCCTGTGGGGAATTAGGGAGAAGGAGTTGGATGCAATTGAGGAGGTGATTACACAGAAGCTAGTACAAGTTGATGAAGTTACGACTGAGTTGGATTGTGTTAGTTTACTGGTTGAAGAAAAGAGGCAGGAGCTTGATACTAAAGATAAGCGGTTTTTGGAAGTTGACAAGTTGGTTAGAGAAAATGAAAAGGAATATGATTTGATCCAAAACCGTATTGAAGAGGGGAAGAGGAATTTGAGGAGGCTTGAGAAGGTTAGTGGGGAAATGGATGTGAAAATGAAAAGTTTTAGATTGCTTGAGAAATCCATGGAGGATTGGTGCCATAAGCTTGACTTGAAAAAGAAGGAACTTGAGGGATCCTCTGAGAAGCTTGAGTTGAAAAAAGGGTTATTGAATCAAACTGTTGGAGAATTTAATGTTCTTGATGACAGGGTCAACTGCTGCCTCGATGAGGTTCAAAGGAAAGAGAGGGAACTTGAACTGAAAGAGACACAAGTTGAATCAAAAGTTGAGGAGCTCAAGTTGACAGAGATGAGGGTCAACAAACGCCTCTATGAAGTTGAATTGAAAGAAAAAAATCTTTATTCACTGAAGAAGTCAGTAGATGAAGAGAAAAAATGTTTGGTGTCACTCAGTAAGATTGCTGAAGAGCGCAAAAAGCATTTGAAGTCGCAGCAAAAGTTGGTAAAAGGGCGCGAAAAGTGTTTGGATTCCCTATCGAATGAACTTGAGAGGAAAATGAAGGGACTTCATGAACTGGCCAAAGCCCTTAAATCAAAGATACAGTCTGATTGTCAATTGAACACTGAGCAATCTGAACATACTCCTGGGGCTAACAATGAAGCAATTCCTAAATCTGGTAATAATGGTGTGTGCATCAGTTTTTTACATTGTTGTCCACATGTTAAAACTGAATTCTTTAAAATATCAGTGTTGTCTTCCCATATAACAATGAAGCAATTCCTAAATCTGGTAATAATGGTGTGTGCATCAGTTTTTTACATTGTTGTCCACATGTTAAAACTGAATTCTTTAAAATATCGGTGTTGTCTTCCCATATAAGAAGAAAATTGAAAGGCTGAATGGCTGCATTTTTGTATAGCATTGGCTGCATTTTTGGTTCTCGCATTTTTGTATAGCATTGGCTGCATTCCCTCTTTTCCATAACTCAGGTTAATCAAAGACTGGAGTTGTACTTTTGCATTTTAGAGCAGCATAGTATGGTAGTCACCCGCATTAAAAAGTTGTTGCTAAGCAGTGAGTTTTGAAATTATTTAACAGTTGTCCTTCTAGGCCTGCATATGATAACATTTTCATGCTTCCTATTTAACTATGTATATGCATTTCAAAAAGGAAAAAGAACTATAATATCTAATGCTGTTACCAATTATTCATCTTTGACTAGTTCTTCTGGTTACATTTTCAGCTCAGTGGACATATCTTCTGCTATGCATGTTCTTCATTTTGATACTATTAATCTTTGATACTTGAAAATTTTGCATACACAAAATCGGTGTTTAGGCTGGCTGTCTTGAATTTTCTCATAAATACCATCTGATGTTTGAAATATGCAAACATAAACCTCAATATCTCATGTTTATCATTAGTTTTGGTTGCTCATAATTATGTTTAACATTTCAAAATTATAGGCCAATTGCTCACTAACCTGTATCTGCCATTTCTTTGTATCTATTGCAATTGCAGTCACCAACATCATTTCTTCCCCTGCCAAAAAGGAAAAACTAAAATCGTCTCTGGCCACAAATTCAGCCACTTTTCTTTCTTCCAATCTCGATGACTCCAAATTCCCATCCGCAGACATTGAATCTCAAGTAGTTCAGCTGGAAAAAAAGGTGAATTGGAGACTTTTGGCACCATCTGTTAGTTCTAATGAACACAAAGAACAGAGAAAAAGGAAAGAACCTGATAATTTGACTTATTCTCGAAGAAGAGTTTCAACCAGGAAAGAACCTGATAATTTGACTTATCATCGAAAAAGAGTTTCAACCAGGACAGCAATTTAAGCATCTTCTGGTTCCTAGAATGAAGCCATTCATGGTAACTATTTAACACCAAAATGTAGCCTAATTCTCAAGAAACCTTTTTCAGTGCAAAGTTCTAATTATAGTTTGGCAGACACCCCTGATGATGATTGTGAGATTGCTGCCATTGTGAAGAAGCATGTATAATATATGTAGACTGACTTGACTTTCATGTATGAAGTTAGAAACCTTTGACATGATGAGAAGTACTTGAAAAATTGTGGAGCCATGATTTAATTTCAGTTGGGAATTGCAAGGAAGTTTTTCATTCCTGCAATCCATATTGGCATGATATTTCCTTATTCTTATCAACTATATATGTTAACATGTAATATGTTGTCACTTGTCACATAATTTCTGCTTCCTATCATTTCTTAGAGAAGACATGATACTAGAGCATGTTTTTAATGAGTAATGAGGTAATAATGAAGCTGCCAAGTCTCACGGTAGATGCAACATTTCTAGCATAAAGCAAAGATCTCAGCAGTATATTATGAAACTTTATAATGTTTTTTTTATTATTCATTTGATTTGAAAAAGAAAAATTACAGTACAAAGAGAAAGACCTATTACAACTTTATGGTTTATACCAATATACCATGGCTGGAAACCTTATAGAGAAAAGGGAAACGGCTGTTAATTGTCTGATGTCATAAATCATAAGCTTGCTGACCTCACAATGTTGTAGATTGCAAAATCTATATAGGAAAAAGGTAATAATTTTACCGTACATTCATGTCACTTAAACACTCTTGATCGCGTTTCTGGGTTAGGTGAAAAAGTTTATAGTATTGACATCTTTCCACATTGAAGACCGTATCCATTTCCGAGAAGCCTCACACTCAAGAAAATGAACTCAGCTTTCTGAATCAGTGGTAAACTTCTCATCTTTAGTCTGAAGTGAAGTTGAGAGAGGAGAAATTGAAGGGTTTAAAGGGGTTGATTGGGAAATGTGATGAGGAGGTGAGGCTGAACAAGGCAATGGAGGAGTGGTGCTGTAGGGTTGAGATGAGGAGAGTGAGGTTATTACTGGTATTTTCCTTTGCATTACTCTGATTATGTTCTAGGCTGCTTCTAGTTTCATCTTTATCATCTTACTATGCTTTCTGCAGCTAAAGCATTCGCTAATAGTAACTTCTTTAAGTTTGTGATGATGCTATGGGACTCAGCTTCTGTCTAGCATTTTTATGAGTCCTTCAATTTTATTCACTTACAGGTACTATTCGGATTCTTATTGAGAGAGCTAGATGATTAAGGCTGTTCCATTTATCTGCAACTTCAAGCAAAATGACGAGTTTCCCCTGGTGCCACTCTTGAGAGAATATGTGCAAAAAAAGAGTTGCACTAAAATTTTCAGTAAAGACATATCACCTGATGAAAAGGTATATTCAGCTAGTGCCTTCTAAATAGATAAATTCAGGACCATCCTTAATTAATGTACCTCTGTTGGGGATGAATTTTGTTTTCAGGAAAAGGTTGTAGATGACCGAATAGCTGATCTAAGAGCTCTGATTCAGTGCATTTGAAGATCACGGCTTCGAGTCGCATTACTCACCAATTGATATTATGATGGAAATTGAATGGCTTGGGGAGCTAAAGGAGAATCCAAACCTGGTGTTATCTCTTCCGTCCAGTGTTGAAAAACATAAGCAGAAAAAAGGAAGGAAGGGAAGATCTAGAATTGCTACACCAACATCTCACACATATAAGCTGCGTAAAAGAGCATAACTGCCAAGTTTATTGCCATAGAGAATGATTGAATTGTGAAACACCTATCTTGTTTCAGTCTTTCCTACACAATCTTCATATGGTATGACCTCAAATCATCCTAACCTTACTGATTGAACAACTTTTGTATGTCTACAAATGCTTTATTTTTGTTTGTTTGTTTCCAAGTAAGAACTCTTGTACTGCTACCATGCCTCGTCTTGATGCAAACTTTAGCAGTGTCTAAATCATCGTCACAAGCATTAATCTTTGAAGCTAATAATGATTTCACCAAATATTTCACAAGCATGAAATGTTTGCTTCTCGAGTGAAGAGTGAGCAGTTGGAAAAAGAAAACCATTTTGCTTCACTTGAGAAATCGATGGAAGAACGAGAGAAAACCTTGAATGTACTTGAAAAATTGATACGGGAACGCGAAAAGTCTTTTAATTCTGTCTCATATGAAGTGACGATGAAAGAGGGACAGCTTGAAGAGCAAGCTGAAGAGTTGGAGTTGTTTGCTTCTCGAGTAAAGGCTGAGCATTCGACAAAGGAGAAGCATTTTGCTTCAGTTGAAAAATTGATGGAAGAACGAGAGAAGACCTTGGATGCACATGAAAAATCTTTACAAGAACAAGAGAAGTCTTTGGATGCAGTCTCGTATGAACTCAAGATGAAAGAGGGGAAAATTGAAGAGCAAGCCAAAGAGTTTGAGTTATTTGCTTCTCAAGTGAAGGCTGAGCATTTGAAAAAGGAGAAGCATTTTGCTTCAGTTGAAAAATTGATGGAAAAAAAGAGAAAAAAGTTTGGAATCACTAGAGAAATCGTTACGAGAGAGCAAACAGCATTCACAGAGACAACTTGAAGAGCAGGGCAGAGTGCTTCAATCAAAGCAAATTCTATTCGATTCTCAACAACTGGAAATAAAACAGCAACTAGACTTGTTTGGAAAATCCGTACAAGAACGTGAAAAGCAGTTGAATGCATTCCAGGAGTTGGTTCAAGAGCAGAAAGAGCGTTTGGATTCTCTCTCCCACCGGATGAAAGATAGGCAACTTGAAAAGCAGGGCAGAGAGCTAAAACTGAAGCTAACACATCACGAGTCTCAAGCGAAGGCTGAGCAGTTGGAACTGACACCAGCTGCTAATAATATGATTATTCCATATTGTACAAGTGACCAACCAGATGGTAAAATCTTGCAGTTGCCAATCGATGAGAGGTTAAACAAGGTTGAATCGGAGGGTGGCGAATTGTCAGCTCTTTTAGATGCAGATGAGATTTTAAAGCTTCTCGGAATGATTTCGCAGCATAAGCAGACTTTGAATTTATGTCAGACACTTGGTTTTGAAGATAAAATTCCTGAGTGTGTATGCCTCTCGAGTTCTAGGATACAAATGTGAAGGTCATAGATGCCATCAGTGTGTCCCTTTCACTAACGTGATACTTATCTTCAGCTAGGTTGGGCTGGTTGAGAAATCGAGGGAGGAGATGGTGAGGGAAATGGATTCGAGGGCGAAAGAGTCTCGCTTTCTTGAGAAGGCGATGGAGGAGTGGTGTTGTAGGCTGGAATTGAAGGAGAGGGAGATTGAGGGGCTGTGTGAGAAGTTTGAATTGAGGAGGCAAGAGTTTGAGCTGAGAGTTGAGGAGATTGGTGTTACTGAGAAGAAGGCTACAGCTTTGTTACTGAGGAGATTGGTGCAACCAGCCTTGTTTTCATTGAATGGGTCACCAAGGCTACAGCAACAATTGTTTTCCTCACGCTGTAAAACACCATATGAGTTTCTTCTCCAATTAAGGAGGGATTGACCCATCAATTGTTCGGAGTCTCGTTGAAAGAAAGCAACTGATTCAGGCTGTTAGATTTATCTGCACCTTCAAGCTAAATGATAAGTTTGACCCAGTACCACTCTTGATAGAATTTGTAGAGCAAGCACAGAAGCGTTGCAATGATAGGCTCCGTGAAGTGAAATCACATGTTGAAGAGGTACCTTAGATCTTCATTCAACATCCAACTATTGCTTCTGAAATAGATATATACCATTCTCAATGTTAATGGACATCTATCCATGTTTTCTTTCTCTTGCAGGATAAGGTTGTGGACGACCGAATAGCCGATTTAAGAGCTGTGCTTAAATGCATTGAAGACCACAGCGTCCCATACCCAGCAATCGGCATTATGAAGGCTATTCAAGATCTTGAGAAGCTAAAAGGGAATGGAAAATTGAGGTCGTCTCTGTCACCCTCTGTTGAAAAGCAAGAGCAGACAGAAGGAAGGAAAAGAAGTTCCAGCAGTCTATATCCCACACCTCATGCATATCAGCTACGTAAAAGAACATAATTGGTGAGCCATGTCAGCTGCTAGTCTCCATGCATTGCCAACTTTCACCCTACCCATGGCTGTGCAGTCTAGTTTGTTGTCTTTGGTAGTTGGGTATGTCTTCCAATGACTATGAAATTGGTGCTAATTCTGTTTCTCCACAGAATGCTGGAATACATCTTTTGAATCAAGATCTTTCCAAGACATCGTAGTAATGTCCTTAACTAAACCTGTAACAGACATCGTGTGAACCTGTAACAAATTCCAAATATGAAGTAGTACTAGTTAATCCATCGTGGTACCATATGCCTTGAGTCGCCCCTAATTTACTGCATGCACTACTTTTCTTGGTCAGCAACTGCTTTGTTTCTGAGTTGCATTGATTCTCTTTAGGAGAAGCACATATGTTGCGACTGAAATAACAGACTTTAAAGGTGTGGAAAAAGTATGATTGGATGATTTTGCTCACTTATGTACAGCATAGTCATTTCTTGATGCCTTAAAGTTTTACTCTTTGAGTTTCACCGTGCATAAGTAACCTTATTATGGGTGTCAAATACTTGTCTTTCTTCTGGGAAAGAACTTAGGTTGGGATAGTTTTCTGGGGTTGAAGCAAAAGTTGAACTTCATTTTATCCTAATATGTGGGTTTGTTCATTTGTGAGTTCAAGTTCAACTTCCTTGTACCAACAAAGGATTGGTATTTTGGATTGTATATTCTGAAAATTCAAATAATTGTGTGCTAAGTTAGGTGTTCAGGACCATAATGGTGATAGAGCCATGGAAGTGTGTTCAGGACCATAATGGTGATAGAGCCATGGAAGCCCCCCTCAGAATCTCTCTGACTTTCAGTCGCCAGCTACAGTAAATTGCTGAATAGCAGGTGCCTTTGAAAATCTTTGTCTTTCTAAGTTGATGGGGTCTATGGTTGGTATATGTAATATGTACAAGGGTTTAGGGTTTATGGGTTTAAGGTAATCTGAGGTTTAGAGTGTTTGCTGGATTTAGATAGAAATTGTTCGTGGATTATGTACATCAACTTGGGGCTGAATAAGTATGTGTTTCATTGCTTGTTTTCTTGGGAATTGAAAGGGTTGGGATCTCTGAAATCCCAAAAAACCATGCCAATTACAAGTTTGTGTTTTTCTTTTCGATTTTTTAACAGTAACGAATATGGGTAATAACATAACAGAAAGATGGCAACTTTAACCATCAAATTTTACTTTGGATGAGGAAAGTTTAGCTGTGTATTCAATTAACAGTATGCATATAGTATGTGAGACTCAGATCGTTGATCAGTACTATTTGGCGTACCTCCCTCACTACCTAATGTTCAAAGATGATATTGATGTTCTTAAAATATTCCACCAGGAAGATTGAGCTGACCAAAAATATTTTGGAGTTGATTTTTTGATGGCTTTGCAATGGTCATTCCAACTCCAGAGCTACCTTTCCTTCTGTATGTTTCTCACAACCAAGATTTTCATTTGTCAATATACTCAAAGTAGGTACATCCATTTCCCTCTCGATAATTACTAGTACACTAGACCAAATCACAATCAAGCACCCTTCCATATATACCTTGCATGCTTAAACCACCTTATACATAGAGTGCTGACATTTGAAGTAGTCCCAGAAACCTCAAGCCACAATACCACCAAGTTTCCGACATGGGAAGCCTTCCGGTAAATCTTTCTGTTCTTTACCTTTTCTGTTTCCTGGTACCCATTTTAGATTCTCATATTATTATGCTAAATGCATGTTACAATCTCTTGTGCTCATATTTGTTCTTGTTTGTGTTGGTGTGTGATTTTAGTTTACTACCTCTGATCTTCACACAAGCACTGGAGGATTTCTGAGCAGCCCAACATTGCTATGTACTCCCCTAATGGGAACCACAGTGGACCAAATGCTTATTGAGATGCACAAGGCTAAGGAAATTGGTTCTGATGTTGTGGAAATCAGGCTGGACTGTTTGAGAAACTTTAACCCAAGTTCAGATCTTCAAATACTTATCAAGCAGAGTCCTCTGCCTACTCTTGTCACTTACAGGTAATGAACACTTGAGCAACATGTAATCAAGGCTGAAACATAACCTGGGTTTATGTTTTGTCAAGTACTTACCATCCTTTGTTAACTCTTCAGGCCAGTTTGGGAAGGCGGTCAATATGAAGGTGATGAAACCAAGCGACAAGATGCTCTTCGGTCAGCCATGGAACTGGGAGCTAACTATATTGATATTGAGCTTGAGGTACCTACCTAGCTAGTAGCTATATATGTAGTAGTAGTTATATATTAATGAACCTTCACATATAATTTAGATCATCAGTAGCCATTTTAGATCACTTTTTTCTTGCATTGAAAGATAACAATGATTCTTTAGCTGGATTTGTGATCAGTTAGTTTTGAAATGTATATTAACTTGGAATTTTATGTTATGCCAAGTATGTCAAGGAACATGTTACTTAGACTTTCATGTTTACCTACCTTACAGGTTGCCCATGAATTCAACAATTCCATCTATGATAAGAAGCCTGACAACTTCAAAGTCATTGTTTCTTCTCACAACTTTCACAACACTCCATCTTCCGAGACAATCGGAAATCTTGTGGCGAGAATCCAAGCGACTGGAGCTGACATTGTGAAGATTGCAACTACAGCGTTGGACATTACAGATTGTGCCAGAATTTTCCAGATTACTGTGCATTCACAGGTAAGCCAATTTCACAGTGTTGAAGGAATTTCGTCATGTCCTTACTTTCATATATGGATTTGCAAATGACATGTTTCTGAATTTGTGACCAGGTCCCAACAATAGGTATTGTTATGGGAGAGAGAGGTCTGATTTCACGACTACTTAGCCCCAAGTTTGGTGGATATCTTACCTATGGTGCACTAGAAGCCGGTGCTATATCAGCTCCTGGGCAACCAACTGCGAGAGACTTGTTGGATTTATACAACTTCAGACTTATTAGACCTGATACCAAAGTCTATGGGATTATTGGGAAGCCTGTTGGTCACAGCAAGAGTCCTCTACTATTCAATGCAGCATTCAAGTCAGTTGGCCTTAATGCAGTCTATGTTCATTTTCTGGTGGATGATGTAGAGAAGTTTTTCAACACATATTCATCCGTTGACTTTTCGGGATGCAGGTATAATCCTCTTTCAAAATGCTTACTATAATCTGCCATTTCTCATAGCCTAGAACTTTCAGAAACTTGGAGGTTTCACGTTTTAGTCTTCATATGCATCATTGAAGGTTTTCGGTTTAGAAATTAGTGGTTGACAAGTAACTTATCTGATTTGAAATGCAGTTGTACCATTCCACATAAGGAGGCAGCACTCAAATGCATGGATGAGATTGATTCCATTGCCAAGGTATTTTGATAAGTTTTCACCCTGCAGCACTTGTTTAGATATTGTCACATGAACCAGAACTTGATTTACATCACTTCTTTGTTTGTAACAGAAAATTGGAGCTATCAACAACATTGTCAGGAAGCCTGATGGGAGGTTAGTTGCTTTCAACACCGACTACATTGGTTCCATCAGTGGCATTGAGGATGAACTACGAGGTCTACTCATCGTTTCCTTGCTCCTGTACTAATCAAATTATCTTCTTAAAACATGTCATAAGCTGCCTCTTATAAATTCCTTTCTTTATTACAGGTATGAACGGTGCCATTCCTGCTGGTCAATCACCCCTGGCTGGAAAGTTGTTTGTGGTCTTGGGAGCCGGTGGTGCTGGCAAGTCACTTGTATATGGTGCTGCACAGAAAGGAGCAAGAGTTGTATGTGCCAACCGAACATATGGTAATATCCTAGAACTGTACCTGTGAATTATGCAAAGTTAATTTCTAATTTTCATTGGGCTAATTCATGTTGTATGTCTATTGCAGAAAGAGCTAAGGAGCTGGCTGACAAAGTAGGTGGACAAGCTATGACTCTTGAAGAAGTTGAAAATTTCCATCCGGAAGAGGGAATGATTCTTGCCAACACTACATCTGTGGGAATGAAGCCTAACGTTGATGACACTCCTATCTCCAAAGTCAGTGTGTTTCCTATCAAATTTTTATTTATCTTATATGACTTCATGTTATCAACATAAATTCTGAACAATTTTTATTTTGTTTTTCTGCAGCAAGCTCTGAAACACTATTGCTTAGTTTTTGATGCCATCTATACACCCAAAGAGACTAGACTCCTCCGTGAAGCAAAAGAGACCGGAGCTGCTGTTGTATATGGGACAGAGATGTTGATCAGGCAAGGGTTTGAACAATACAAGAACTTCACTGGTTTGCCAGGTAAACTGAACATGTTGATTTACTAAATGTGCATCATCTAAATTCAACTTCACATTAATGGGTGTTACTACTTGCTAACTTATTCGTTTATTTAATTCCAATTGCAGCACCTGAAGCATTGTTTAGAGAGCTCATGGAGAAGCATGCATAAGAGACTAGACTTGATTTGCAACCCTCACTTTTACAGTGCTACTGTTGTATCTGATTCTATGCTTAGATAGCAGAATTTGCTTTTGAATTTTGCATGATGTGATATAGCTTTGAATATTTTGTATGAATAACAACTTTATTTTCATCCATGAAATGCTCTGAGAAAAGTAGATGGCAATTGACAAGCACATTTGAGATGCAAGCAATGAGATAACAACCCTAATAACAAGAACAAGTGTGATAATTTTGAAGGGATAATCAGTAACCAGGAAAAGAAAAAAAATAAACCATGTGAAATTTAACAAATGATTGTGATAGATAGATCTCTTTATAATATATGTCCTTATGGAAATCAATGCCATTAAAAAAAAAGAGAGCTCCACTTAATATCTGCTGAAAGAAGCTTAAAGATCCTAATGAAAAGTCAGTCATACTTGCCAAATCACAAACTTATCAAACTGGTCCTCTCATGTCTGTGGATGATGTGAGAATTGACTTATGGAAAATTAGATGGGTATTAGCAGCCTAAGCTATGCTAATATACTAAAAGAAGGTTTGGTTGGATCATTCTCAACAAAAGAAAAAGGAGCAGATCACATTATTGGTTATTTGGTTGATGGCAATAGTATTTAGAAATTTAGAGCGAGTCTGGTCACCACAAACTGGAAAAGGGAAAAGGGGGTGTCTACCAAAACAGGAATTGAAGTGCAGAATGTTGTGGGAACACCAAGTTTGTAGCAGATCAAACTTTATGAGAACATAATTCCAACTACATATCATGATATCCCATACTAACAAGAATTTCATGTGTTAATGACCACCTGAAGTGTTGAGCAGCCCCCACTGTGTATCAAACACCTTGATATCAACAAGAGCAAGTATTGACATTCGGGCTACAATGGAAGCTGTACCCTTGTTTCAAACCAAGACATATCCAAAACACCTAACTTTTTAGTTCCCAAAGAAGGACAAGTATATTTCACAAACTAATTTTTATAATAAAAACAATAACAACAACAATAATAATCAAGGAGAATGTGTTAAATCATTAATCCACAGCCACCACACCAAACCTTTGCAAACTGTTGGTCTACACATAAAATGACAAAAAAGAAAGTTGGTGCCCCCTCCCATTGGGCCAAGGTGAAGGACAAATCCGTAAAACTGCAGCTTTTTAGCTTCAAAGGTTTGCTCTTCACCTACCTCTGCCTCAGTTAGCTCTGCCGGAAAGTTCAAAAAGTTAGGTGGTCCAGTCAGTCCAGGTTGATCAGCCTGCAATTATGATCAAACACGTACATGGTAGTTAATTTTTTTTTTTTTACCTTTTTTAACTTTCTTATCATTCTTTGCAGAGGTCAGAGTTTAATGGGTTTAATCTGTACAAGAAAGTTAGTCTTTATTGTTATATAGGACTGAAAGTGATGAAAGCTTCTATTCTACTATATATACACCTAACTCTACCCACCCACCTCAGTCTTTCTCTGTTACGTTCGAAACCCAATTTAGTTTGCTGACATTTTTGTCCACCCTTCAAATCTCAAGCAAGCTATGACTCTCAGCAGTATTCCGGTAATGCTTTGTTTGTTCTGCATTTAGATTCTGTTGATCTGGTTTTCTTATTGGGATGGGAAATTCTGGGTTTGAATGCTTGTTTGGGTTTTACTTTCATTGACCATTTTGTTTGGTTAGTGAGAAATGAAGGAACTATTTGAAAGAGAATGAGGTTTTGGGTTTATGGTTCTTGCAGGATTGTGGGATTCTCTGTTTTTATATTGTTATCTTTGCTTTTGATGGCTGCAGTAACCAAAAAGATTAGTCCTTTTTTATGTGTGTGTTTGAAATTGGTAGTATTTGGTTTTTTCTTGCTCTTGTAAGAGAATTCAGTACAGGAATAGATATAATTTCAATGACCCTTTTGTTTGGATAATGACAAAATGGAGGAAAAGAAAGTAAGTGAATTGGAAAATGGGGTTTTGTAGTTCATGCTGTTTTCTGGGAGTATAGAATCTATGTTTCTCTTGTGTCTAATTTGTAAGGAAATTCAGTGCGGAATGGGGTCATGCTTAGATTTCTAACCTTCATTGCACCTGTCATACCTAGCAGTTAGATTATCAGTTGAACGACGTCCTTTTTAGTTGTATGCTAGTTTTGCTTAAATTTTCAGTGGTGTACTTGTAGTTGGTTACTTCGGATCTTCAAATCAGCTATGGAACAGGAAAAAATTCAACACTTATCTGTGCACCGGTAATGGGGGAATCAGTTGATCAGATGCTGTGTCAACTGCAACAGGCAAAGGAACTTGGTGCCGACCTTGTTGAGATTCGGTTGGACTACATCAAGAACTTCAGTCCAAGACAAGATCTTGAAACTTTGATTAAGCGCAGCCCTTTGCCAACACTCGTCACTTACAGGTAACTATTAACCTCTGATATATCATTTAGTTCAATGAATATGTTCACAAAATTTACTTGTCATTGTGGGATCGATACCAAGTCTCAGATTATGTGCTCGTTTAGATTCTGAGAATATGCATGGCTCCTGGCATGGTCTGTTCTTTAATTTATATTGTTTGGCTTATTTAAGTGATTGAATCAGAGTGATTGTGGTCTTGTCCATCACATCTCAATTAGATTTTCATTGTACTTCAAACATGCAAAAAATTATGTATCCGCACTGTTGATAAAAAATATTTCTTAATTTCTCTCAGTTTATATTAAATCGTTATCATTTAGAGATCTGTATCAAGTTCAGTTTAGCAAACTTTCTTATGCTTCATGTACCTACCTACCTTACAGGCCAAAATGGGAAGGTGGTCAGTATGAAGGTGATGAAAAGAAGCGACAAGAGGCACTCATTTTGGCCATGGAATTGGGAGCAGATTATATTGATGTTGAACTAAAGGTAGGAATGCCATGTATCTTTGGATTCACAAACCTGTTAGTTTTTATCTTTTATCCATACTAATGTATACAACATGATGCAATTCTGATTTTCTAGTCACTGAAACTCAAATTTTGGTCATGAAGGTAGCAAATGACTTCTACAGTTCTATTCAAGGGAAGAAGCCAGAAAGGGTCAAAATCATAGTCTCTTCCCACAACTATGAGAGTACTCCATCTGCTGAGGAAATTGGCAATCTTGTTGCAACAATACAAGCTACCGGAGCTGACATAGTCAAGGTCGCAACAACTGCCTTGGACATCACAGACAACGCAAGCATATTTCAAGTACTAGCTCGTTCTCAAGTAAGTGATCAAACCCATTATTCTGATGTTCAAGATTATACTTTCATTCTGTAGCAATATGTTCTTCCAAATTCCAATCCTGGTAATTAACAATTTAGGTATCAATATTTATGGATGAACATGACCAGTAATGTAATAATGTAATTGAAAATGAACATACCTAAAAATCCAGTTATGACTGTTTTGTTTGACGAAACTATAAGTGTTAAATAACAGTCTCTATATCTTGAGTTATCAGGTTATATGACATGTTCTACAATCTGCAACTAACGTTTGTTCTCAAACTGTAGGTCCCAATGATAGGGCTTGTGATGGGAGAGAAGGGTTTGATCTCTCGTGTCCTTAGTGCAAAATATGGGTCATTTGCAACATTTGGTACACTAGTGGCGGGTGAGGTATCAGCTCCTGGCCAGCCAACTGTATTGGATTTGTTGGAGTTATACAATTTCAGGCAGATTGGAGCCGATACCAAAGTGCATGGTGTG
Organism: Fragaria x ananassa; assembly: GCA_034370585.1. NCBI lineage: Eukaryota > Viridiplantae > Streptophyta > Magnoliopsida > Rosales > Rosaceae > Fragaria > Fragaria x ananassa. The sequence continues at coordinate 2,248,222 of CP139753.1, forward strand.
ATAGGAAATCCTATTGGTCACAGCAAAAGTCCTCATCTATACAATGCAGCATTTAAAGCAAATAACTTCAATGGAATTTATTTGCCATTGTTGGTTGATAGCGTTGCAAACTTTATCAATACCTATAACTCCCCTGATTGGGTTGGATACAGGTAAAATTTGATTATCAGAAGCTGCTACATAATACTTACTTTTCTCTTCTTCTTTTTATTGGGAAATGAAATGTACTTTTCTCTAAGGTTTTCTGTGATTTGTGCCATTAAACATATTTTACGTACAAACTGCCAAAGTTTGATGCCTTAAAGACTTTTATTATGTATATTTTACAATCAAGTTATTACTTGAAAACATTTCCATTTTTGTTACCCTACAAAGATGCTCTAATTTGGGATTAATTCTAATATTTATTTGAAAACAGTTACACAATTCCTCACAAAGAAGCTGGATTCAAATGTTGTGATGAGATCGATCCAAATGCTCTGGTACATTATTAGTTCTTTTCTTTGACATATTATCTGGATTATTGTCGCAGTCCATTTCCTCACCTATGAATAGTTTGAGCTAACATATGACTAGGATAGTCACTGAGGCATCTAACTGGTATGCATATTAAAAATTACTTCTCATTTTTTTTTTTCAGGCAATAGGAGCTATTAGTTGCATGATCAGGAACCCAACTGATGGGAAGTTAAAGGGCTACAATGTTGACTATCTTGGAGCAATTGCAGCTATTGAGGAAGGACTTCGAGGTTTCTTTTCATTTGACATGCTATGCAAAATTGATGTACCAGCTAATTTGGAGAGGTGAATAACCACACTAGTTTTTTGTACAGGAGTAGGATTGAACGGTTCAAATAATGGATCTGGTTCCCCATTAGCTGGTAGGTTATTTGTGGTCATGGGAGCTGGTGGTGCTGGAAAGGCACTTGCATATGGTGGAAAACAAAAGGGAGCAAGAGTTGTTGTTGCCAATCGCTCATTTGGTGAGCCTTCAATCTTGCATTCATTACTTTGCCAACCAAATCTTTGGGCCTAGTGCTTAATTATCTGAAATTTGCTTTGCCGATAGATTTTTTTTGTTTCTTTTCTTCCACCTATTTATCAGAACAATAGCTATTAGTGTATGTTACTTGGGTTAAACAAGAAGGAACAATAAAAGAAAGCTTGCTTCAAATGAATATTTTCTTCAGTTTTCTCCATGGTTGGTGTTTTTTTTTTGTCATGAAAATGAACAGTTGTTGTAGCTGCTGCATAACTTAAATCTACCATATACCCTTTTAATCTGATTTGAAGTAGCAAGTTTCCTTGTTAGATAGAGTCTATTTCTTAGAGAGTTCAATTTTATTTTTTTCTGACTGCTAGACAAAGCCAAGATACTAGCGGACAAAGTTGGAGGAGAAGCTATTACTCTTGCTGAGTTGGAGAACTTCCATCCAGAGGATGGTATGGTTCTTGCAAATACCACATCTGTTGGAATGAAACCTAGAACTGATCAAACACCCATCCCAAAGGTTTGTCTACCGTCACATTCTATAGTTGTTTGTGCAGTTGTCAATTTGATGAAAGATCAAGTTTTTGGAATTTTATCTATATGTTGCAGTTAAGTACTGTCTGATTTCTCCAACCAAAGCAGAGAAGTAGTTTTAAATTTCTTCCTATTATCATCACTGTTGTAGCATTACTGTGGTGTCCCTCATGTTGACTGTTCATCTTCATATGCTTAAGTAAGTTGATATATATTTCTTTATTTTGACAGGAAGCTCTGAAAAACTACTGTCTGGTATTTGATGCCATTTACACACCTAAATGGACCAGACTCTTGACCGAAGCACAAGAGTCTGGAGCAGCCGTGGTTTTTGGGACAGAAATGTTCCTTAACCAAGCATTTGTACAGGTTGAAAAGTTTTCTGGTATACCTGGTAAGTTTTATATGATAGATTCAACCTTTCTAGTAATTTTCCATATTTGACACAGGGTTAACTATTTTATCTAATCATGGGCTTTCTCTTAATCTTTCGCCAATGCAGCAAATAAGCAACTGATCCGGGATACATTGGCAAGAAACACATGATGAACTTGTCCCCAATTTCATGCTGCAGCTTATCCTCTGCTTTCCAGTTGCATCTTAGTTATGATATATGCAAGTAGCTGTTCATTTGTCATGTTGTACCAATAAATTTCTGATTTCACTTGCGGAATATCTTGTGAACATGAATGTCGATTTTTTTTGAATTTACTCTTAGGCCGTAAATATTTGACCAGACAAGGTCATTCCACATGAAGAAAGTTTTGTAGCCAACTCAGAGCTTGTGGATAATACTTTTAATTCAGAATACTGCAGTAGTTTGGCATTATAATGCAGTAATTTCAGTGTCTAGTCCATAAAATTGAACCATCCCAATGTAATGAATTCGGAAGAAACTGGAACATTTACTGTAAATGATCCCTAAATGATATGAAAACTTGCCAGCATATTTTACCAGCAATCTGCTGAGATTCAGCTTTCAGTTCCTACTTCATAGTAATCCTTTGTATGGTAGATAATAGCTACCCACAGGGTCAGAGGCTGAAGAGTTTTAAGTAGCATAGTGTCCAAGTACTCGGTTTTCATTGTAGTGATTAAATAGTCGTCCACTGCTCACCATCTATATTATTGAGAGAACTTGATCATCGGTCCTTGGATAGCCTTCCCAAGGAAGCCTCAACCGTGCTTTATTACTACACATTCACGTATGTTCTTGAATGACTTTACATTGCATTAGTTGTCAATTTTGAAGTCTCTTAGTCACCTGAAGTTTTATTGTCTCTACCAATTCGTATTTTTCAGATATTGCAAATTAAACTTTAACTAACGATACCCTACGTTACGACGTTTTAACTTCAAATATAAGGTAACTGAAGTTGACTATAATAATTAACTTTTTATATTACCTCTCAAGTTTTGATTACCTTAGAATGAAATTCTAAATTATAAATTGTTTACTGTCTAAATCACTGGTAGAACTTCATATCTAAATCACCATCTAATCTCAAGAACTAGTTTAATTTTGGTCCAACAAAATCCCATTAAGCTAGTCCTCCACACTTGTAAACCATTAGCAGTCAAGCTCTGAGCTTAGTCTCCCAGCCAGGTGTCAACCCTCACACTCAAAAAAAAAAAAAAAAAAAACGACAAATCCATAACGTTGTATCTAAAACGACAATACAAAGCCGCAGTCTCAGAAAACCCAAAACGTCAAACCGTTGTTACTCTCCTTCCTTCCTTCCTTCCTTCCCCAAATACCAAATCAGCCGTCAGCAACTCCCTCACAGTCGGTGACTTTCAAATCCCTAATTACAAATCACACTCCTCCTCTCTCAGCTCATTTCACATTCCATGGATTTGCATGTTTATCACCCCTCAAGATTCTTAAGAATTTTGGGTGAGTTTTCTTAGCTCATTTAAGAATTTGTGTTTGGTTTTGAGTTTTGCTTGTTTTAAATCTGTGTCTTTGGGGTTTGTCTCAGCTCAAATTTGAGGTCTGTGGTTGATATGCTGATATTGGTTTGGTTAAAGTTGACTCCTTGACTCCTTGTTCATGTGACTGTGTTGTTGATTCATGTAAAGGTTGTTCCTTTATGGATAATTTAATGAAGCTAAGGGTTTTGGCGTTCTGGGTTTGGATTAAAACGTATATACGTTTCTGGGTTTGTGTTATTTGTTATGGTAACGTTTCTGTGTTCATTGTTTTGATTTTTATATTTGTGAAAAATGCTATCTGTATTCAGACTATTGGTTTCAGGATAGCTAGTATCTTATACTCATGTTTTGAATTTGGGTTTCCTAGCTATTTGTGAATGACTGGTTTTGTGTAGATTTGAATTGGGATTTTGATTTGCTTTGGTGTTCCTAGCTCTTTTGTATACTGTATATCTGCATTAGACTTGGTTAAGGGTTTAGTTGAAATTGTAATAATCTTTTAGATGAATGCAGTGAATCTGGTCATTCATGTTTACGAGTTAGATATAAGGTTGGTAGGGCGTATATTTCTCAACTCGTTTGACTTGTGGTTGTGCAGATGTAAACATGCAGGGGTGAATTTCATCTTTGACAAGGTGTATATTTTGCGTATGTGAGAGCATCTTTGAGTGAGTTTGGATTCTAAGTGAGCTATGGAGTGCAACAAAGACGAGGCAGTCAGGGCAATGCAACTTTCAGAGAAAAAGATTCAAAATAAGGACTTTAAAGGAGCAAAGGAGATGGCACTGAAGGCTCAACGAATCTACCCTCAGCTTGACAACATTTCTCGATTAATTACAGTATGTGAAGTTCACTGTGCAGCAGAAAAGAAGGTAGGGGGATCAGAAATGGACTGGTATGGCATTCTTCAGGTTCAGCAATATGAGGACAGAGAAACCATCAAAAAACAATACAAAAAACTTGGGCTGCTACTTCATCCTGATAAGACTAGTTTAACTGGGGCGGAGGGTGCTTTTAAGCTGATCGGGGAAGCATATAGGGTGCTGTTTGACCCAGGAAGTCGTTCTAAATATGACATCAAGTATAGCACTTTACTGGGCACTGGTTCCAGATCATTTGGTCATCACTCAAGTATTAACTTCTTTGGACCCAAATATTCCAGTGCTGCAAGTAGCTTTCCTCAGTCGCGGTATACTAGTGTGAATCTACAACAGCCGCTGAATGTACAACAACCTGTGCAACCAGACACAATCAAGATAGCTTGCCCCTCTTGTAAAAGAATGTACGATTACAACTTTGCAAATCGGCTCATATTTTGTCAAAGATGCCTAGGAATTTTTGATGCCTCTGATTTGGGTACAGAATCTCTTGGGAATCAATTCCCAAATCACACAGTGGCTCCAAGTCAAGGTTCTTCAAAAGGAGCTTTACAAAGTAATGGTGGGACTGGAACCCGTTCTTCCAAAACATTTCATAATGGAAATGCAACGTCAAAGGCGGTAAGTGCTGCTGAAGTTGGTGGAGCCTCTAAGACTGTAAAGAGAGATATTGAGAATGGAGTTGAAATAGAGAAGCAAGGGGTTGAAAGGTCTGAGTCTAGTCCACGGAAGTCAAAGGATTCAAGAAAATCAAGAAATATGCACAGAAAAAGAGGAGAGAATTCGACTCTTGGTTCTGGTGATAGTTCCAAGACTGGAAAAGGAGCTCAAGCTGATTCTGAGCTAGAAAAGGTTCGTAATCCTTCTGAAGTCAGGGAGAACCACACCAGGAGATTGTCGAGGAATATTCATAATCCTTCTTTCTTTGAAACTTTAGATGATGATAATGATGATGGTGATAATGCTGGCGATGTCAATGTGAATGGTGATGGAAATGTGGTTCCTTCGGAAGTGAGGGAAAGCTCTTTGTCCACTGCTACTAGAAGGAAGAGGGTCAATGGATCTGCGGATGATGGAGTATATAGGCCAACTGTCTTGGCGCTTTTTGCAACGGATGAGTACAGGAAATTAGGAAATCAAAGATTTAGACGCAAAAAGAACTACACTAGTGAAATTGAACAATGGCAGGTAGAAGAAACATCTGTGGCAGATGGCAATGGCAGCAAGTCCATGGCCGATGGCAATGGCAGCAAGTCCATGGCCGATGGCAATGGCAGCAAGTCCATGGCCGATGGCAATGGCAGCATGTCCATGGCCGATAGTAATGGCAGCAAGTCCATGGCCGATAACAATGGGAGGAAGTCCATGGCAGATAACATTGGCAGGAAGTCCATGGCAGATAACATTGGCAGGAAGTCCATGGCAGATAACAACGGCAGCAAGTCCATGACATCCATGCGAAAGATCAACGAGGTTCCTGAACCTGAGTACCATACGTTTGCGCTCAGTAAAGCTGAGTTACAGAGAACTTTTAAAGCCCATCAAACGTGGGTTCTCTATGATCCAGCAGATGGCATGCCAAGACGCTATGCGTGTATCAGGAAAGTATTGAGCCCTGGATTTAAGGTGAAAATCACCTGGCTGGAGCCTGATCCTGATGACCAAGGTGAGGTTGATTGGTGTAGCAAAAAGTTGCCAGTTGCATGTGGTAAGTTTGGACATGCGCTCACTGAAGAAGTTACAAATCATACTTTGTTTTCTCATGAATATATACACTCCACAAAAGGCAAGGATAAGAGCTCTTTCCGGATATATCCGAGGAAGGGAGAAACCTGGGCCCTCTACCAAGACTGGGATTTGGGGTGGAGTTCTGAGCCTGAAAAGCATTCACAATACAAGTTTGATTTCGTAGAACTCCTGTCAGATTTTTCTGAAAGGAGTGGTGCTGGAGTTTCTTATTTAGGGAAAGTAAAAGGATTTGTCAGTTTGTTTGAGCCAGCTGAGCAGCATGGGGTTCTCAGGTTTCAAGTGTCACCTAATGAGCTGTATAGATTTTCTCATCAGATTCCCTCTCACAAGATGACCGGTCGTGAAGGATACGGTGTTCCTGCAGATTCCTTCGAGTTTGATCCTGCTTCTTTGCCTTCCAGTCTTTTTGATCGGAGAAGCACTGTCACCATAGCCAAACCTTCTGGCTTTATGCCTTCTGGTAGAGCTCGCCCTGCTGCGAACCAGGTGAAGAAAGATCCTGAAAGGGTTGAAGACAAGAACGGGAACCTCAACGTTGAACCGATTGTGCTAGACTAGAAGCAACTTAACGTTTGGCGACGCATGGATAGTGCTGCTACTCCATATCAGACCGATGAGCGGATCAAATCAATACACCCTGCGTATGAACTTATTTTCCGGAAATGAATTATGGTTTTGATATTTACCCTGCGTGGGTGTGTATATTTTTGAATGTGAATATTTCTGTAGTAGCTAGCTTCAGTGAAACTTTGAATCATATCCAGGTTTTTTTTTTCAGCAAACTGAGGTAGTACTCCTGTTATTATACAAATGTGGCATTGTAGCACCTAATGGTACCCTCAGCTTGTGCTTATGGTTATCTGACTTATTGTTGGTTTAAGTTTTCTGCATGAGAAAATCACATTCAAAAATCCATATTTTGTCTTTCCAAAATAAATAAATAATAATAATGATAATAAATAAAATCTCGTGTGTCTAGTCCTTCCCAATGAAAGGCCGCCACGTTTCCCTCCGCTTCTTTACACGCCGCGTTCCTCATCCAGTGTCGTATCGACACGTGTCCGTCTCTGTTAATACGCCCAGATTGGGAAACTCATTGTCCTCTCTACTCCTTCCCGCTCTCTCTCTCTCTCAAACCCCGAAACCCTCGCTGAGATCACAGGTACTCTTCTTCACTCATCTAGGGTTTCCATAAATCGCGGGCCGAATTGCTCTCCTTTTTCTATGGGTCATTTACTGTACAAACACCTTGATCGTCTCTATTGAGCTTGATTTTTAGCTCTGGGGAACTTAATCTCTGTAATTTTATGCTGCAGTTTAGCTGATCTCTGTGTTCGTTTTCATATATTATATGCAAATTCGATGTGTAGTTTAGGGTTTTTGTGAGCTGGAATGTGGAAAAGCTTCTATCTTTTTTGAGCCATGATGAGAGTTCTGTATTGGGCTTAGTTAGATTGTTCAAGTACTGAAGCAGATGAATATATAGAATTGGGGAGTTTTTTGATCAATGTGGGATGAAATGTTGTTAATTTGAGTTTGTAATCACATTGGGCATAAATGGAATTTCAGTTTTTTTTCTTACTTTGGAGAAATAGGGTTTATAATAAGATTATAAAAGACCAATTGGATTTATTGGGAGAGTTTTGCTAATGGGTTTGTTTCTGCATAAAACTGCAGTATAGATGTATGCTTATGTTGACCACACAAAAAAAGATGTATGCATGTGTGTGTGTGTGTGTTATAAAATGTATGCTGGTTCACTGTTTTACATATGGATTTGGTCTCCAGGTTTCAGAGCTCGGGTTTCGGCTTCGGGTTTAGGTGGTGCTTTTGTGTCAATGGGGATGTCCTGAATCTATTGGATGATTGCTTTTGCTCATACTTATGCCACATTCCCTTACTGAAAGGTAATGTTGATAATAGTTAACAGTTAAATAATGGCGATTGGCTTTGTTGCATGTTATTAGATAACTACGTACTGGTGGGACGTCTGACTTTACTCGCTTGATTCGTATTTGAGCAGTTTGAGGATTATGGATGACTGGAATTTGGACAAGCAGAGGTAGATTTATTCGGACCTTTTGTTTTGTGTTGGTGTTTGTCGTGTGAGAGAACGTAGGTGATTCTTAATTCTAGATCAGTGATGGAAAGGAACAAAGGGGAGGCAATCAGGGCAATGGAACTTTTAAAATTGAAGATTCAAGAGAATGATTTTGCTGGAGCAAGGAAAATGGCACGAGTAGCTCACCGACTCTTCCCTGAGGATGAGAAAATTTCTAAATTACTTGCACTCTCTGAAGTCTACTATTCAATTTTTGTGCTCGGTAAAGCTGTGGAACAGCGACCTTTTAAAGCCGATCAAACATGGGTTCTTTATGATCCAGCAGATGGCATGCCAAGACGCTATGCATGTATCAGGAAAGTATTAGGCCCTGGATTTAAATTGAAAATCACCTGGCTGGAGCCTGATCCCGATGACCAAGGTGAGGTTGATTGGTGTAGCAAAAAGTTGCCAGTTGCATGTGGTAAGTTCGGACTTGCATGCACTGAAGAAATTACAGATCATACTGTGTTTTCTCACGAGTATATACACCCCAACAAAAGCAAGGATAAAAACTCTTTTTGGATATATCCTAGGAAGGGAGAAACCTAGGCCCTCTACCAGGACTGGAATTTGGGGTGGAGTTCTGAGCCTGAAAAGCATTCACAATACAAGTTTGATTTCGTAGAACTCCTGTCGGATTTTTGTGAAAGGGCTGGTGCTAGAGTTTCTTATTTAGGAAAAGTAATAGGATTTGTTAGTTTGTTTGGGCCAGCTGAGCAGCATGGGGTTCTCAGGTTTCAAGTGTCACCTAATGAGCTGTATAGATTTTCTCATCAGATTCCCTCTTACAGGATGACTGGTCGAGAAGGATATGGTGTTCCTAAAGGTTCTTTTAAGTTTGATCCTGCTTCTTTGCCTGCCAATCTTTTTGACCGAAGAACCACTGTCACCGCAGCCAAACTATCAGGCTTTAGACCTTCTGGTAGAGTTCGCTCTGCTGTGAAACGGGTGAAGAAAAGTAGAGCTCGCCCTGCTGTGAAACAGGTGAAGAAAGATCCTGAAAGGGGGGAACGCAAGAACTGGAGCATCAACAGTGAACCAATTGTGATAGACTAGAAGCAAGTTAATGTTTCCTGACACAGGGAAAGCACTAGTACTCCATATCAGATCGATGAGAGGATCAAATCAATACACCCAGCATATCAGCGTATGAACTTATTTTCCGGAAATGAATTATGGTTTTGATATTTACCCGTGGGTGTATATATTTTTGAATGTGAATCATCTGTCTTTTGACATATCTGCAGTAGCTTCAGTCAGTTGAGTGAAACTTTGAATCATATCCAGGTTTTTTAAGTAACTGAGAAAGTACTCCTTTTATAAACAAATGTGGCATTATAGCCACCACCTAATGGTGCTTTGAGCTCTTGCTGTACTTTCAGTTTATGTTTATCGACTTATTTTTTAGGTTTAAGTTTTAAGTAGGTTGTGCTGATTGTCGAGTCTTGTTTACAGTCTCATTAGAGTTGTCCAAAAGAGTTATTCGAAACTAGTCAGTAACTAGTGTCTACTCAAAACTCTTATAATTCAGAATCTCTACTCAAAAAGATCTTGATTCCATCTCTTCTCTTAAGTCTCATCACCCTTGGTTTTTCCTCGCTCCTTTACTCGTGACAAAAGCTTCACGCCTGCCTAGTCGACACGTGTCCCTCTCCATTATTTGGCCCAGATTTCGCAAACCCATTCCTTCCTCCCTGAGAGTTCCCACTCTTCTCTTCCCGCCTCTCTCTCTCTCAAACCCCGAAATCGTCGCCGCGATCACAGGTACTCTTCTTCGTCTCTCGTCTAGGGTTTCCTTAATTCTCGGGTTGAATTGGGGCTTCTTTTATATGGGTCACTTACCTTGATCGTCACTGTCGAGCTTGATTTGAGCTCTCACGGATCTCAATTTTGTGCTGCATTTGAGCTCATCTCTGTGTTCGTTTCGAAATATTATGTGTGATTTGGAATTTCTATGTGCAATTTAGATGTGAAAGGTTGGCTTTTTTGGTTTCGTTTTAGTTCAGCTGTGGTGAATTTGATGTTTTTTTGAGCTGAAATGTGTGAAAGGTTTGATCTTTTTTAAGCTAGGATGAGATTTCTACACAAGGGTTTGTTTGGCTTTGTTGAATTGTTGGAGTAGTGAAGCAGATGCATATATGGAATTGGGGAGTAGTTTTGATCAATGTGGGATGAAATGTTGTTAATTTGAGTTTTGTTATCACAATGGGAACTGCTTCTTAGTCCTGGGTATAAATGGAATTTCAGTTTTTTCTTGTTAAATTGGGGAGTCGGGTTCGGTTAAATATTTTCGCAAGTTTTCCAAATGGATTACATTATGCATATAAATGTAGGGTAGATACATATAATGTATGTATGCTTGTGTGTGTGTTTGTCATAAATATGCAGCTGTATTAAGACTGGTTCACATGTTCTTACATATTGGTCTCCAGGTTTGTGAGCTTGGGTTTAGGCTTCGCTGTTGGGTGCTGCACTGCTGTGTCAATGGGAATGTTCTGAATCTTTCGGTTGATTGCTTTTGCTCATGCTCTTACCACGTACCCTTACTTAATGGTAATGCTGATGATACTTGTTGAAAGTTACTGAATGGCTATTGACTTTTTAGTATGTTATTTAGATGAAAGGACTGTCTGACTGTACTTGCTTGCTTGATTTGTATTTGTGCAGTTTGAGGTTATGGATGACTGGACTGTGGACAAGCAGGGGTAGGTTTACTCGAGCTTGTGTTTTGTGTTGGTGTGTTTTGTGTGAGAGAACATAGGTGATTCTTATTTCTAGATCAGCAATGGAGAGGAACAAAGGAGAGGCAATCCGGGCAATGCAACTTTCGGAATTGAAAATTCAAGAGAATGACTTTGCTGGAGCAAGGGAAATGGCAAGGATAGCTCACCAGCTCTTCCCTGAGGATGAGAACATTTGTAAATTACTTGCACTCTCTGAAGTCTACTATTCAATTTTTGAGTCTGGTCAAAGCCGTGGGACTGGAGATACTGCTAGAGCTGATTTTGAACAATTAGTCGAAAAGGTCAGTAGTCCTTCTGGAACTCTAAACGATGACGACGACGATGATGAAAGTGATGATGGCGATGATGATAGTGATTATGATTATGATGATGATGATGATGATGATGAGGACGAGGACGAGGATGATGATTTTGATGGCAACAATGTGTATGATGATCATGATGATCATGAGGATGATGGTGATGATGATTTTGTGATTGCTCCCAAAAGATTGAGGGAGAGACAATTGAAGAGTTATACTGAGAAGAAAGAGAAGAACTCAGTGGAAGGTGGGGTATCCAAAAGTGCTGTGAGTCATCCAAAAAGGTTGAGGCACAGCCAATTCCTCAGTGTTATTAACAGAATGAATGACACACTTAAGGATCATGATTCTATCAGTTCCATGAAAAGCTCCTCTACCCCTCCATCTTCTTCAGCTGCTCAATTCTATGACTTTAATGCACAGAAGTCTGAGGAGAAGATTAAGGCTGGTCAAATATGGGCAATGTATAGTGATGGGAATGGAATGCCTAAGACCTTTGCTCAAGTTAAGAAGGTTAATGTCAAGCCAAACAGAAGAGTTCAGAGGACTGTGTCTTCGGGGCAACTTTATTTGCGAATGGGATTGCTTGAATCTTTCTCGGAGCCCAGAAACATGGTTCAGCCGGTTTGTTGTGGGATATTTAAAATCAAACGAGCTCCACCTACACTGTTCTCTGTCACCTCATTATCTCATCGTATTAAACCCAAACTTTTGGGCCACAACATATTTGAAATAATTCCTAGGAGAGGTGAACTTTGGGCACTATACAAGGAGCACAATCCACTGGTGACCTGTCCTAACATGGGGAAGGGTGAATGTCTAGTGGTGGAAGTGCTAGAAGCTGTGCATCGGAGTACAAAGATTGTGGTTCTGGAACATTTTAATGGATTTAAGTCAGTATTCAAGGCTCCAACAGTGCAGAGTACAAAAACTGGTGTCATTGATATACTGCAGGATGAGTTGGGTAGATTCTCTCACCAGATTTCTGCTTTTAAGCATACCAAGATGAGTAACAGTCGACTTGCAGGGTGTTGGGAGCTTGATCCGTTATCAGTTTCTGGTTATGAGAAAAATGGTGTTCCCAAATGGCTTTTTGATTGTGATCCTGCCTCTGTGCTGAACACTCCTGACTATTCCCGTGACCTTGGTGATATGAAAATGGATCAAACAAGCATGAATTCTGAAACTCATGGTCTGTCTGGTGAATTCCTTGATGTTGAAGCTAAACCTGAAATGGGTTCTCCAAGCATGCAAACAGGTAACAAACAGGAGACACCTTTTGCTGAAATAGAGACTTCTGAGAAAGTTGAATCACGGGTTTGTCACTTCTCCTTCATCGGTAATGATTTGGCGGATTCTGTTAAGCTAGAAGCAAGTCCATGTGTTAATGCTGTAGACAATGGCATTCATATCACAAAAGATGGCAACCTCACCCACCCAAAGGGAAGTGCTATTCCACTGTTAGGCTGATTATCGTTGAGAGCATCGACACATCTATGAAGACTGATATGTATTATATAGATAACTTTCGAGAACCCCTGTACCTGAGTCTGTATACATTCGGCCGTAGATAGCGGTAAATGACATGAAAAGGTTGGAGTTTAGTTGCCAACCTTGAACTTTTACTGGTGTCTGTGTCTCCGAGTAGCTTTATCAAAAGTAAATTCGAAATTGTCTTTTCTTTTTTCGATCTGATATTTTAGCTTTTACATATGCAATCAGTGATTGATGCTTGAAGTTTAACATCAGTGAAGCATCAGTGACATGCTGAGAGTTGTATTCATTTGCTATCTTTATCGAGTGTTGAGTTGTTAACTAGTGCAAAAGGGTAAAAAGGGGAGAAAACTTGACTTGGCCAAACTGCCGAACAACATTTTCCCAACAAATTGAAATTCCCTCTCTTTACCATCATAATATGACGTGCGAATTCTCCCTTTTACCCTTCTCTCTCTCGCTATTTATTTTTTTGAAAAGCCTCTCTCTCTCTCTATATATATATATATATCACTTCACTCGCCAAAAGCAAAAGGATGATCTGCCCTTCCACTTTCCTCACTGTAGTTTTGATAGCTACACTGTGATGGCAACCCACATCACAAAAAGCAAGTTCTTCTTCTTCTTTATATACTCTAATGCTATGCTGGCCGTTCTCTCCATTTTCTAGCTGTACTTGAGCTCTGCATTTAGCTGATTTCCATTTTTGTGGTCAAAGCTGCTTTTAGGGTTGGTTAGATTAGAACACTTGTGTTCCTATGTTTACTCGAATGAAAACCAAAGAGGACGAAAACAGAAAGTTAAATCCTTCAGTTCATTCCCTTTTTGTATAATGAAAAGTTGAGGTCTTGAGAATTGAGGTGCTTAAGATGATTAACTACTCAAAGAATTGGGGGTACCCAGTTGAGAAATGTATTGAGAATTGAGGTTATGGGATGGCTTAAGATAGATACTTGAGGGAAAGTGTGGGTCTGGTCTATTTTCATTGTCGTTTGGTATTGGCATAATGGGTATGTGTTTTTTGAGTTCTTATCTGTGGGTTCTAGAGAGGGTTTTCAAGGACCAAGTGAATGAATTAGATATGGGTATTTCTCCAAACGGAATTTATTGGTCTGAGATTTTTGTTTACTGCACATACATTCTGCAAAATGCATATGTAAACTTGTTTTGAAAAGCACATATTGTATGTGTGTGTTTATATATACATATGCTGTACAATTAATATATGTTCATTGTCTCTGATTCTCTATGATATGGAATTGGGTTGCAGATTGAACTTTCCGGGATTAGTGTCTTGTGCTTTGGAGTGGTGTACTTTCACTTTTCAGGACATATTTCCTATATCCACCTGCTCAAGGGTAGTGCATTTGATGTTTCAACGTGATAGATATAGTGGTGGTCCTATTTGAGTTACTAGGCTTGGTTTGTGTTCGTGCATGGGTGGATTTGCTTGTTTCCTATGGTGATGAATTCCTGCATGAGAAAGAACTTAGGTGATTTTTGGTTCTAATCACTCATGGGTTGCAACAAAGAGGATGCAATCAACGCAATGCAACTTGCCGAAAGAATGATGCAGGGTAATGCTTTTACAGGAGCAAGGAAGATGGCACACAAGGCTCAACAACTCTTCCCGGGGCTTGAGAATATTTCTCAATTACTTGCAGTATGTGATGTTCTCTGCTCAGTGGAAAATAAGCTAGGTGGCTGTGAAATGGACTGGTATGGATTCGGCATGTTCAAAGATTTTCTCATGAGGCAATCATCAAGAAACAAGTCAGAAAACTCGGGATGTTACTTCATCCTGATAAGAACAAGTTTTGTGGTGCGGAGGCTGCTCTTAAGTTTATTGGAGAAGCAAATGCGGTGCTGGAAGACCAAGGAAGACATTTTAGAATTGATATGAAGTGTAGAGCCCTACTGAGAACTGGTGAAATACCATCTGCTCATCAGTTTGATGAAAACTTATTTCTCAGGAAACACTGTGATGCTGCAAGAAATGCTCAGAATATCCCTCAGTCACAGTATGCTATCACGAATGAGCATCAAAAGGGGCAATCAGACACATTCAGCACAGTTGCCCCTTCTGCAAAACAGTGTATGATTGTTCCAAGGACTCTGCAAATAGATTGCTACGTTGTCAAAGATGCCGAAGACTTTCGTTGCCTCTGATTTTGGTATTCAAGGTATTCATCCAGAATCTCTCTATAACCAGTTTGCAGATCATTCAAAGCTTCCTAATCAAATTCCTATAAAAGTACCATCCAATCATGATGGAGCTGGAAACTCACCTGTAAAAAGAATTCAAGCGGAAAATGCAGCCTCAAATCCAGTGTCAAAGGTGGAAGTTGCTGCTGATGTCGATGGAGCTTCTAACACTGGAAAGAAATATAGTGAGCATGGGGTTGCAGTAAGGATGGAAGGTGTTGAAATATCCAAGTCTGATTCAGTGAAGTCCAAGTATTCAGGAACTTCGGGAAATCTGAACCAAAAAGAAGGGAATTCAATTGGATCTGTTGGAAGTTTCGAGAATGGAAATAGAGCTAGACCTGATTCTGAGCATGTTATTCAAGAAAAAGTCAGTATTCCTTCTGAACTCAATGGTGGCCCTCACATTTGCATATCTTTGATGAAAAACAAAAACCTTTCTTACCTTGGTAATGATGATGATGATGATTTTGTGAACCCTCCAATATGGTCAGGGAAGAGCCCACTGCCCAGTGCTACTGAAAAGAAAAGAAAGAATGCAGCTGTGTATGGTGAATGTGGCTCATTCGAAAATGACAGGTCACCTTATTCTGCTGCGGCTTCCGTGGATGAACCTAATAAGTAATAAAGCAGTACAAAACTTAAGCTTCCCACTAGAAGAATGTCTGCCTAGCAAAAAGAGTAAAACTGGGGAACCTGTGCCAGATAATGATGAAACCAACTTCAAAGCTAATGTTAATCCTGTGCCAAATGTTGGTGTTGCATCCACACCAGAACTCATTGAGGTTCCTAATCCTCAATTCCATAAGTTTGTGCTTAATGACAAAACGTTGGTAGGTACTTTTAAAGCTAAGAAAACATGGGCTCTTGTTGATGGTGAAGCAGATGGCATGCCCAGATCCTATGCTTTTGTCAAGGAAGTATTAGACACCCTGGGATTTATGCTGAAAATCGTCTTGCAGGATGCCAATCCAGATGACAAGGGTGAGATTGATTGGTGTGAAAAGGATTTGCCAGTTGCCTGTAGTCAGTTCAGACTTGGGAGTATTGAAGAATAAATCACAGATCATCGTATGTTTTCTCATCAGGTGCATTGCAGAAAAGGCAAGGGTGAAGGCTCTTTTCTGGTATATCCTAGGAAGGGCGAAACTTGGGCCATCTACCAGAAATGGGGTATTGGATGGAGTTCTGAGCCGGAAAAGCATGTGCCCTAAACATATGAATTTGTTGAAGTCTTGACAGATTTTGTCGAAGCTGTTGGAATAGGATTTTATTATTTGGACAAAGTGAAAGGGTTTGTGAGTTTATTTGAGCAAAAAACCGAGCAGCACGGGGTTGTCATGTTTCAAGTACCACCTCATGAGCTATACAGATTTTCTCATCAGATTCCCTCTTTCAAAATGACTGGTTGTGAAAGGACATGGTGTTCCCCCAGGATCCTTTGAACTTGACCCTGCTTCTTTGCCCTCCAGCATTTTTGATGCAAGTGATCCAACTCACCGGGAAATGGATGATAGAAGCAAGAAAACTGAAGCTGATGGTTTGTCTCGTGGAATAGTCGATTCTGTAACTGCATGCACAACAGCACAGGTATGAAGCAGATGTTGGTTCTGGAGAAGAATTTCAGATACTGAATTTGTAAAATGTATGAAAAGTACAGTTCCATGTAAGGCTCATGAGGGTACCAACCCATTGATGGAGGAATGTTTGGTGCACCTGCATATGAAATTATACGATTAAACCAACTTGCCGAACATCTGGATGATGTTTTCTATGTCAGTGTATCCCAGGAAGTTCAGTTAGTCTCAATTGATTAGATCTGATTGTTAACATCATATTGCAGTAGCTTAAGTGTATGTCATTAGACCGGCCTCTGATGTTCCTTTCGGGTTGCAAGCATGGAATTAGTGCATGTTTGTTATCTTTCTTCTCATCAAAACATCTTGGTTTGGAGTTTGGAGGCCAAAATTACTCTATGCTAATCTAGTTGCAACCCTTTTGCATTCAACCCTTTCAAAAGAAACAAACGCGTTCATCTTCAAATTCATTATTTTCATTGAGCTAGCGTGCTCGGAATATGGATTCTCTGTTCTAAACTCCTAACCACAAAAGCTCATACTTGATGATTGAATCTCTATTTTCATTGATGTGGTAAAAAAGAATGTTCATTGGGTCAAATATGTTTGGGTTATCTTCTGAAGTTTGGGTTACGTACCTTGTAGGTCTGACATCAAATGGCATCATGGTAAAGACTTGACACATAAGTTTCTAGGGGGAATGTCGAATAACTCCAAGGGCATGCATGACCAAATCCTGTGAAAGCTTCTTCAACTTCTTTAATCCTCCTCGACTATGTCTTCATGCTGGATATCTAGTAACTTTGGATTTTTTCATAGTAAACTGAACTACAACTTTTACATCGGGTATGTACTATTTTTGTTAGGCGTTCTGTCATTGCACCTCAGTAAAATCTGAGCCGCGCGTTGATAACTTGAGAAGTTGTGAAATTTGTAAATGTTTACAAGTTCATGCTTTCTAATTACACATACGTTATTGTGATTTTTTCGGTGCTTATAGTGATTATGCTTATGAAGCTAATTAAGTAACGTTTCTAGTAACTTTTAGTATTACATATTTACATGTTGCTAGCTGGTGTTGTGTTACTTGTGTAGTAAAATAATTCGCGACAGAATCACTCCTCATGCAATTTCATAGTTCACATGCACGGGAAGTGAGTGTGAAGATCTGGAAGATGATGCTAGCTTATGATGAGGACGCCATCAAGAATTTGTGATAAATTATCAGAATACATCTGTATTTCTGTTTACTGGTTTGTCTAGAGTACAGATGCAGTATCGCACACACTGATTGCTCATGAAGACAAAGAGTCGTAGTCCGTAGATCGATAACGTACCAATTTTTGTGTTTCATTTTGCGTTTGAGATTACGACTACAGATTTGCTGTTTTTGAGCTTGCTTGTAGCATATGTGTCAGTTGTGTTTGGTTATTATATAGCATCATTAGTATGGATATTCATATTGCATCTGAATTTATGACTTCACAAAGTGCATTGTTGTTTTTCGAGCTTGTTTGTAGCATAAGTTGTTGTGTTTGGTCTATAGCTTGAATTTTCACAACTTGCATCGTTGTCGAGCTTCCTTGTAGTATATATTTATGCTCGTGTCAATTAAATTAGCTATATGATTAAGAAGTTGAGAACAGTTGATCTAGCATATGTTTTGCTGCATCATCAAAACTATATTAATAGATTGAAAACAACGCAAAAAGAACAACAATATGATGTTTGAAATTACACTTTAGAGTAAAAAGAAGTAGAAAATGAAAGTAAAAAACATGAAAAAGTACAGACATGCAGAGTTAACACGCACCAGGCAATGGAACAAGCCGACCCATTCCTTTTCTAATCTAGTTTCATCTATTTTTGGCTGAGCCTAACTCTTGGAATTTTAGTGGCAGGTATATCTCAGTCAAATATTTGAGGTATATTTTCGACATAACCTCAACGTCGACTTTAGTTTCCATTTTTGCTACCTGCTCAGCCAGTTCCGGTGACAAAATCAAGCCTCTTCGTTAATTCTTCTAGCCCTCGCACTTTTTCTTTCCCAGCGGGTATACCATGTTTTTCAAGGTCTGATGGACTCAAACCCAACCACTCAATGCTTAATTGGTGTGCATAAGTTTAAGGAGTCATACGCCATATCCTTGCTACCACAAAAGTAGCTGGAACAAATATTAAAGCCACCTGTATTTTGGTCTCCAAGGAACACTACTGGGAGATCTAATTCCTTCTGCGCCTTGTTTAAGAGAGTTCGAGTTGCCACAGTTGGCATCCCGCATCCAGTAATAATAATGCAACGGAATCTCTTATGAAACTTTTCCTCCAAAAGTCTCTGAAATATTGTGTCTTTTTCAACAACCAGTATGAGCAAAAGTTTTGTTGCGGTCAGTTTAACAAACTTGAGTTCATGGGCTACGTCACGAGGCTCTATACCAGTCCCGTATTGACAATTGGTTACATATCTTCTTCCTTCTTTGGTGAATGTGAACTTAATATCACCAGCAATCCTCCCTTTAGCCGATGCAAAGATATTTAAGCTATCTCGGCTGCAGCCTATTGCTTTACATATGTGTTCCGACACATTTTGAACTGCACTAGTATCGGCAAACATCTCTTTATATGTATAATGAATCTTTCGTATGTTGACTGTCATGTCTGCCTTTAAAAGTCTGTATATCAGATGAAGAAGAAAATCAATTCTAGCGAATATCTCTGGTTTCTTATCATAATTGCAGCGGTATGTGCTTTTGCCTTTCAACACCTTGCATTGTAGCTCTTCAACATAGTCAATAGCAATGTGACTATGTTAAAGTGACTTCTTTACAAGTGACTATGTTAGAGAGACAAACATTTCCACTAAGTAAAACTGACTTCTTTACAAGAATAATAGATCCAGTGATACACTACCACAGTGATATCCCTCTTAGTCTCAAACTAGTCTAGACTTATTCCCTCTCTTGTTCCTAAGCCCTTACAACTTGGAATACATTTAGAAACTTTGTCTGTGAATTCTGCTAACCACTAGCGGATTCAGCCTTGAATGCTTCTTGGGTTGATTGCACTACACATCTCACATGGTATGCAACATGATATGAGTTGATGAAAGAAGTTTTGAGTTCAAGCTCTAAGGTTTACAGTCACAAGGAAGACTTAGAGCAATATGAACAATGCAAGCTAAAATCTAGACTCAACACAGAAAACGCTACCACAGCAGTTTTCAACAACCATCGAGCAAAGTCGTAGCTATAGCTATATATAGGCAGACAAGGCATCAAGAATGATGCCAGCTGACCTCAGCAGTGTTTCAGAAAGGTTTGGACAGTAGCTTTTGGCTATAAAGCTGAGAGCGATGTAACCAGAAAAGAGATGACAAGAGCAATCTCAATAAGACAAGGAAACCTTTCCTAAAACATGAATGATTCAAAGCAAGGAGCAAAGAGGATTCAGACCTTCTTACTCAGTCCATCAAAGGACTTGTCACAGTCGAAAGCGATTGGTCTTTGAATCATACAGGGACCAGCTTTGCATAGGATAACGTATCATGAAATCCAAGCTGGAGCCTTGAGAATCAAACCATTTGGTCACGGGTTGACATAACAAAAGATCTCAACCCTTAGACTGATTTAGACGCTAAGGCACTTCCCTCAAACCAGTTGTCCATTTGAAATTACAAGACAGTAGTAATATATTAAACTGCTATAACAAATTCTTTGAGTTCAGACTGGACATAAGAAGGACTTATCTATGAGATATGTTTGTCGTAGAAGTTACAATATTTGCCCTAGAAGTGGCAGGGGTACCCAATATTAATAAGCTCATAGTAGCTAATGCATGCATATAAAAATGTGTGGGATCTATGAATGATGATCATCGATGAAAATTTACATATGGTAGCTACCAAAGATCGTTAAGGACTGTATGATGCAATACCACATTTCATTATGAATGTCGACAAAACATATTATTGGCCAAATTGGATAGAGACAATTCCAATGAATTGAATATATGAAACGTGATAAGATACTTAGACCTTTAACCCTACGTGATACAAAAGGGTATTAATCACAGTGAAAATAAATCACCATGGCACAATGTCTACAAGAGACATGGGGATTACGAATATCTTTCCTTATACGTGATAATTTTCTGTAAGTATAGTGTTACATATATTTATTGATGAGAGACTTACGGCAGTTGTCATCGTATATTTTGAGGATATGAAAATACTTTGTTAAAAACAAAATCCCAAAAGTAAAGATTCATTATAAGCATATCGTTTATCAAATCCTTAAATGATCCAACTACATGAATGATTCGAACGTAAATCGATCAATGAATACTTGAGAGAGTCTGAATGTGAGATTCCTCATCACCTAAGGGAAATGATGTAATATGTCTTATACATGCAAACACAACTCTCATTAGTGAGATGTGTCTTGGTTTTGAACCCAAGAAGAAAGCCATGAGGGGGAGGCCCAAAGGCGAGCATATCTCGTTATGCTGGGCTGTTAAACTAAAGTTAACTCATGCAATCGATAGTCTAAACCTATAGCTCATATATACTTATTTTGTTATAGATAACATGATCAAAATTGCCTCAATAAGTATTATGATTGGACTACAAAACCGAATTCAGATTATGTTGTTACATATTCTAACTTTCGCGAAGTTATGAATTGCTCAAAGCTCTTGAAGAATATATACGAGATGTATCAATAAACGAAGATATTGATATGAGTGGCTAGATATGCTATGCTGATCTTCTAATGGTTTTGAACCATAGATAGTAATGTGTTAATTAGCTTCTACTGCTTAGTTATTACATAATGTATGAATTTGAACATGTGAGGTTGTTTCTAATATTACTAAATGAGGTAAGACCTATTAAATTGTATAGTTTTGTTGGTATTGTTTTCACTTTGCATGTATGAAAATCTTGTGATGAGCCCAAAACGAATAAAATCTCACTTCAATGATATACAAAACAAACTGTTATTTACGGTACGGTACATGAAGCTTGCAACAATCAGTGGAAGAATCTCATCAGGGGGAGCATTCAAAAGTATGTTATCTATGACATATGCGCGTTGCACTCTTTTTCTCCTTCGACCAGGTTGTTTTTTCCCACAGGGTTTTTATTACCTGGCAAAGTTTTTAACGAGACAACAAATAAGCGTGTCTAACACAATATCATTTATTGGTGAACATCCAAGGGGAGTGTTGTAAATATTATAATATATGTAGATGTCTTAATTTGTAAATACTTATTAGTTATGTCCTTACGATGTAAATCATACTCTTATATAAGAGAGCCTAATGAGAATGAAAGAGACATTTCTTCCTCCTCATACATTTTGTTCTTCTCTTTATCTCATTCTTAGTTTATAACCGAACCAATAATATTAATTCGCCACGTAATTTTCTTATTTCACACACATTTCACTTTTTTCCTCCTGTAAAGTTATATTTTTACACCCAAAAAAAAAAAACTGTAGGAAGTGTAGAAGTAGAGTCCAGCAGAAAGAAGCAGAAGCAGACATTCTCTTTCGAAATCACAAGAAGAAGGCGCGAACCACTCTTCTCTCGGTAATTTCACCAAACACCTTCTCTGCATTCTTCGATTTCCTTCTTTTCTTTTTTCTCTGCTCAATTCTCACTGGATCATCTCTGCTGCATTTTGTTGATTTCTGCATTTGTTATAGCACTCTGTGGTTTTGAATTTCCTGTTGATTTTTCGGTTGGGTTAGGGTTTGATTTTGTGCTGTGATTGATTCCCGAGGTAGACAAAGAGCGTTAGGCTTCGAATTTTGGTTTTCGATGAGGAGATTTCATTTTGTAAGAGACATGCAAGGATTTGGGATTTGGGAGTAGCAGTTTAGTTCATCAATGGGTAATAGAGAGTTTCAGCATTTCTTCGTTTGAAATGGGTTAGGGTTTAGTAGTATAGAATGATTTATTCTTAGGACTTGTTACTGTTTGTATTGAGCGAGTGCAGGATTGAAACTTTTGATCAAATGTTCATTTTATTACAATATTTGTGAAGAAAAATGTTGCAAATAGATTTTTACTTGTGCCGATTAATGACTTTATCGAGTTGTTTTGTTGGTTTTGACATGCTATACAGTAAAAGCACATATATGAGTGTGTGTATACATATACATCGTCTCTGATTCTTTATGATATATTGGCTGCAGAATTGAGTTTTCCAGGATTAGTATGATGTGCTTTAGGTTGGTACTTTCACTTTTCAGGACGTAATTCCTGTAGATCATTATGATGCTCGAGTACAGCAGTGGTCCTCTTTGAGTTACTATATTTAGTTTGTTTCATGCATTGGTGGATTTGCTTGTTCTCTGTGGTGGACTGGCGGTGTATACCTAAAGAACCTAGGAAATTTTGGTTCTAAATCATGGATTGCAACAAAGAGGATGCAATCAAGGCAATGCAACTTGCCGAAAGAAAGATGCAGGGTAATGATTTTACAGGAGCAAGGAAGATGGCGCAGAAGGCTCAAAGACTCTTCCCAGGGCTTGGGAATATTACTCAATTACTTGCAGTATGTGACGTTCACTGCTCTGCAGAAAATAAGCTAGGTGGCTGTGAAATGGACTGGTATGGGATTCTGCAGGTTCAAAGATTTTCTACTGAGGCAATCATCAATGAAAAATTCAAAAAACTCATGCCGTTACTTCATCCTGATACCAACAAGTTTGCTGGTGCAGAGGCTGCTTTTAATTTGATCAAGGAAGCAAATGCAGTGCTGGCCGACCCAGGAAAACAGTCTGTTTATGACACGAAGTGTAGATATCTTCTAGGAACTGGTGGAATGCAATCATCAGCTCATCAGTTTGGTGAAAACTTATTTCTCAGGAAACACTGTGATGCCGCGAGAAATGCTCAGAATATCTCTCAGTCACAGTATGCTAGCATGAATGCACATCAAAAGGGGCAAGCAGACACATTCAGCAGTTGTTGCCCCTTCTGCAACACAGTGTTTGTTTGCGCCAAAGACTCTTCAGGTCGAGTGTCACAATGTCAGAGATGCCGCAAATTTTTCATTGCGTCTTTGGTGGAGCTTCCGAGCACGAAAACGAAGAGGTCCGCGGATGACAGTGGGCAGGTGGAAGAAGGGGAAGGAAAAGAGGACAAACAAGTGGAGGGGGTTAAAGGCTCAAAAAAGAAGAAACACAAGCGGACCAAGACCACTGAGCCTATTACTCACTCAGTGGATGGTCAGGACTCGACTCTCCCGGATGCTTCTCATGCTGTAGAGTCGTCATCTCAACCCCACCGCACCATCCAAAAACTTGCTGAGGAGTTCAAGGTGGATGCCGGCTTGTTAAAGGAGGTCGCCAAGATCACCTGTAACTCCACGCAGTACGAGCACCTTGAGCTCAGTCCAGGATGCTCGCCTGCTGCCTTCAATCAAAGTATCTTTACTTCTCTGGTCCAACTGGCCCACAAAATTTATGTGGCCAAAGAGTTTGATGAGGAGGCCAAGCTGAAGGAGCAGCTCCAAATTGCCAAGGAGAAGGTTACTGAGCTGCAAAGCAAGGTAAAGTCTGTAAAGGCTAAGCTGGAGAAGGAGAAAGCGGCTTTGGAGATAGAGCGGGCGGGTAGAGCTCAAGAGGTCACAGAGCTGAGGAAGAGGTTGGAGGTTGAGGGCGAAAAGGCTAAGGTGGAGCTGGAGGCCCTGCGTAAGCAGCTGGGTGATGCCCAAGCATTAGCGCAGCAAGAGAAGGAGAGGGCAGATAAGGTGGAAGCTGATCGTGCTGCCTTAGAGAGCCCTGGCTGTTGCCGGAAGGCTGTTCAAGAGGCCATCCAGGAGTACAAAGAGAAGATAGATGCCGGGGAGAGGCCAACTGGGCCCATGACTGATTTGTTGGACGATTTCATCGACTATTCATGCGAAAAAGCATGTACCATTCTTGAGCTTGCAGGTTTGTTGATATGAAGAAGTTTGCTACAACTACTTGGTGGTGACAAAGGACTGCGGAGGCTGCAAAACGACCAGGCTTTCAAAGAATCTGAGCCTGAGGCCGCAATCTTGATGAACTAAACTGTAAGACTTCCAGCAATGTCAACTTTAGTATATCTTGTTGAACTGTGCACAGGCAACATCGCTCAACTTAGGAAAGTACAGTTCCATGTTAAGCTCTTGAGGTAACCAACCCCCCATGGAGAAGCGAATGGAATGTTTGGTGCATAAGAACATGAAATTTTACAATCAAACCAACTTTCAGAACATCTTGATGATGTTTTCTAAGTCGATGTATCCCAGGAAGTTCAGTTAGTCATTTAGTCTCATTTGCTTAGATCTGATTGTTGACACCATACTGCAGTAGCTTCAGTGTATTTCATGTAATGTATATAAGCTGTTTATTTGTAATGTTGGCATTAGACCGACCTATGTGTTCCTTTCAGGTTGTGTACATGGAATTCGGGTAGACCTTAGTGCCTGTTTCTTATCTTTTCTTGTCATCAGAACTTCTGGGTTTTGGAGTTTGGAGGCTAAAACTTACCCTATGCAGGCTATGCTAATAATCTAGTTGCAACCCTTCTGCATGCGCAGACTTGAAACGCTCTGAGTTTTGTTATTCTTTAATTAAAAAGAAAAAAAAAGACTCACCTTTGACATGTTCTTTATTTTCAGTGAGAGTTCTCTCATGCCTCATCTTTCTCCGGTCTAACCAGGATGTCTTGTCCTTGATTGAATCTCTACTCTCATTTCATCATGAGAAAGAGACCATTACAAATGACCAAAACCACTATAGTGAGAGATTCAGAGCCAGTTTCGATTAGAGATTCTTACATACCGCAGTATAAAGTGACAGAAATGCGAGTTACAATTAGAGTTTGTTACACACCATCTTATGACAAGTGTTTATAAACATAACTGATAACTATATATTTCACCGAGTTGTCACCGAATTATCTCCCTTAATAATCAATGTCACTGAATTATCTCTCTTAATAGTTAACGTCACCAATTCCATCCGAACTGACTGACTAGCAATCTGTCGTAACATCTTCTTATTTTGCCTAGAGCCCAAAAGAGAAATTTCACTTTTTTTTTTCTTTTTCCTCTTAAAAAGTTATGTTTTACACCCAAAAAGGATACCATAGGGGGCGGTAGAAGTGTTGAAGTAGAGAGTCCAGCAGAAAGAAGCAGAAGCGCTCCTTCTCTTTCGAAAACACGAGAAGAAGGCGCGAACCACTCTCTCTCTCGGTAATTTCATCGAACACCTTCTCTGCATTTTCGATTTCCTTTTTTTTTCTCTGTTTAATTCTCACTTGATTTTTCTCCCGCATTTTGTTGATTTCTGAATTCTACATACTACTCTGTGGTTCACCTCGTTTTGAATTTCCTTGTTGAATTTCGCGGTTTCGTTTAGGGTTTGATTTGTGTGGTGTGATTGAAGAAGAGAGGCAGGGCCGAGTTTAGTTGATTGAGGAAGGTTTTCGGTTTTTCGGGTTGTGTGTGTTTTGGTTAATTGAGGAAATTCAAGCTGGAAATTCACTTTCAAGTTGGACTTGTTTTGAAGTATATGATGAAATTCATGAGTATTTTTTAGGAGATTTCATAGTAGAGTAAGAGATTTATTGGTTTTTCAGATTTGTTACTATCCTTTAGTTCTTCAACTAAATTTTGAGACTTTGGTATTGATACACATTGGACCAGCAGACTTTGGTATGATGCCAGAGCACCTGATATTGGTTACTCAGTGGGGTTGTCTGGTTCTTTGTTTCTTTTCTACTTCTAACGTATACAAATCTTTCATAACGTTTTGCTGTTGGATTTTCTCTATGTTCTTAGTCAATACATGATCAATTATAGAGAAGAGACAGATTGACTGCACAAGTACTCTATTTTTTAGTTTTTACTTATAATAATAAGTTGCCTGATGTCAGATTGGATCCTTGTGGATAAGTTTATTGTTTTATTCATCTCGATGGGTCTTGTTGATCTTATGTTCAGCTTGGGAAGAACTACCTTGGTTTTAGGTGGAATGTGGGTTGGGTATTTCCTTTTTCCGTTTTACAAGTTCAAGATTTCGATCCGGAGTGGATGCATCCGGAGTAGATTGATGGAGATATTGAATTGCTGATGCATTTATATGTTTGTGGGCAACTGGGCATTATGTGTCTGTGTGTGTTGTGTACACATTTAGTGCAATGTTTCTGATTCTTCTGAATATGGACTCGAGCTGCAGCTTTTGAGATCTTGAGCTTAGCTTCTGTGGTGTCGGGTAGTACTTTGATGTGAATGGTGATATTCTTGATCTTTTGTTTGGGAAAATAAACTATATATTTCTCATTGTTTTAGAGGACATCTTTGAAGGATTGATTTTAATACTTACTGATTTGAAGAGAATATGTTGTTTGTTAGTTAGATAAATACACAGCTGTGGGAGAAATTTGACTTGCTTGTTTTTCATTTGTTCAGAGTGAAGCTTTCGGATTATTCAGAAGTGAGGACTGGCAGGATTGATTTGTTATTTGGTCTGTTGTATATCAACTGCTATTCCTGTATGTGATAGAAAATAAAGGTTTAGAGCTAATCATCCATGGACTGCAACAAAGATGAGGCAATCAGGGCAATGCAGCTGTCACAAGAAAAGATGCAGATTAATGATTTTGCAGGAGCAAGGAAGATGGCACTAACAGCTCAATGCCTCTTCCCTGAGCTTAAGAACATTTCTCGGTTACTAACTGCCTGTGAGGTTCACTGTTCAGCAGAAAATAAGATAGCTGGACTTGAAATGGACTGGTATGGGGTTCTCCAGATTCAACAGTTTGATAATGATGAAAGCATAAAGAAACAATTCAAAAAACTTGCACTATTACTTCATCCTGATAAGAATAAATTTCCTGGTGCTGAGGCTGCTTTTAAGATGATCGTGGAAGCAAAAAGGGTGCTGGCGGACCAAGTAACTCGTGCTAAGTATGAAAAAAAGTATAGAAAAGCTCTAGCAAAAGCTAGTGAAATTGGAAGCTCCTCTGTACCCAAATATTACAAAGGAAAGGAAACCTCGAATCCAGAGTCAAAGGCAGGAATTGTTGCTGATGATGGGCCTTCTAACACTGTAAAGAAAGATATTGAGCATGGAGATGGAGTGGGGAAGCAAGGTATTGATTCTTCCAGGTCTGGTCCAAGGTCCAAGAGTCCAGGAACTTCCAGAAATATGAATAAAAAAAGAGAAGGGAGTTCAGGTTTTGAATCCATTGGAAGTAGCAAGGGAGGAAAGAGAAGTAGAGCTGATTCTGAACTGAATGGAGGTGATTATCTTAGGAAATCTTTGAGGAGCAAGCAGAATCTTTCATCCGGTGAAAAGCTAAATAGCAATGGCTGTGTGCTGAATCCTCCAAAAAGGTCATTTAGTGCTTCTGAAAAGAACATGAAAAATGCAGCTATGAAGTGTGGGATACAGAAAAATGATAGGTCGACTGATTCTGGAGCCAATTCAGTTGTTACAAACGTTCCAAAGGTCATTGATGTCCCTGATTCTGAATTCAATAAGTTTATACTTGAGGAGAACAGTTTTAGTGCTAATCAAACATGGGCGCTTTATGATGAAGTAGATGGCATGCCAAGGTTCTATGCTCATGTCAAGAAAGTGCACTCTCCAGGATTTAAGGTGAAAATCACCTGGCTCATTCCCAACCCAGTTAACAAAGGTGAGAGGGCTTGGGTTAAGGAAGACCTGCCAGTTGCTTGTGGTAAGTTCAAACTTGGGCTCACTGAAGACATTACAGACCCTCTTGCGTTTTCTCATCAGATGCATTGCACAAAAGGCAGTGTCAGAGGCCCTTTTCTGGTATATCCTAGGAAGGGAGAAACTTGGGCCCTCTTCAAGAATTGGGACATTGGATGGAGCTCTGATCCTGCAAAGCACAAGCCATTCGACTTTGAATTTGTGGAAGTCCTTTCAGATTTTTTGGAATCTGTTGGCACTGAAGTAGCTTATTTAGCCAAAGTCGAAGGCTTTTTGAGTATGTTTAAGCGCAACAAGCAGCATGATGTCATTTCATTTCAGATACCACCTCACGAGCTCTACAGATTCTCGCATCGAATCCCCTCATTCAAGATGTCTGGTGGCGAAAAGCGTGGTGTTCCGAAAGATTCTTTTGAGCTTGATCCGGCCTCTCTGCCCAGACCCAGAGACTAGACTATCAGGGACCCCAACAGTAACAAGGTACCAAATATTAGCTCAAGCACTTAACCCACCACCAAACTAAATTAAAATGTTCCTTTCAGCTTAATTTGTAGTCTTCATAGTATTCAAGTATATATATGAATGTCCTGTATGTATCTAATACCTCACTACCAAAGCTTATGGTTTTTTGACTTATCCTAATCCCTTGAATTGATGGGAATAACAGTAGCAATCATGAAACGAGTAATGAGATGTCAATATATGAGTTGATGTATCATTTATTGTGTCATTTCCTCCAGTCTTATTCCTATTTACTCCCCTTTGTCCTTGGCATTTCGGCAAAGGGAGATATTTTAGAGGCTGAGAAAGTAAGTTAGAGAGAGAGAGAGAGAGAGAGAGAGAGGGGTGAGAGACTGGTAGCCATGGATATTGCTGGGAGGCTTGTGAGGATACAGGAGGAGATTGTTCAGGTCGATAACGAGAAACAGGACAGGGAGTTCACTCTCGGTTTGTTCTGGGAGCACTTTCCTTGTGTCGATCCAAATATCATAAGAGATCGTATACTTTTCCTCCAGGGCCGAATAAAGTCTTGTGAGAACAGGAAGAAGGTTCTGCTCCAGCAGCAGGCTGAGCTGCTTGTCAAGGTGGCCCTCCTCCGTGAGCCAGACACCACTGAAGAAGAGGAAAAAGAAGAAAAGAAAGATCTCAAAGAAGAAGAGAAAGAAGAGACTAGCAGGAGTTAGAGAGGCATAATATTCTGCTTCAAGATTGGTCTTCTCCTGTAGACCCTATTTGGTACTATGTTTCTTCTATCAGATTGGCTCTTTTTCTTTTTCTTTTTTTCCTTTTTCTTTTTTAATAATTTGGTATTTGGAACATGAAATTTGGGTTTATTTCCACCTTTCCTTATCATCATGATGTAATTAGACCTGTTAATGTAGAGTGTTAGATTAATAAATGATGCGAAATGGTTGTTAATCTGAGACCAAACCTTATTGTCGGCTGAAATCTAAGATCACTATCACCTGGGTTCCTAACTTGATATTGTACCTGAAAGTTCCTAGTTTGCCCCTACTCGTTAGCCTTTTTACCTTGACGACTGCCTCTATTTCCGACCTCGTCCACCGCCGCTGGCAACGGCAGCCTACCTAGTACGACGTCAGACACTTCTGACGATACGATTCTAGTCACATCATACTTGATCATTGGATAGAATTCAGTTGGCAATTATTATTTTGATGGTATCAAATATTGACTTTTGGAAATGAGAATTGATATCTGATGACTATTACTTGAATTAATTATTAAAGTTTGGATGTTTGATCTCGTCTTGCTAGGATTTTCTTGTGGGATTTGGATTAATATCACAATTGAAACCGATACTCTTTTTTTTTAGTCACCATGAATGATAATGTTCTGTTTCGTTTTCAATTAAAGAATCTATCAACTTAATTTTCATGCCATAGTTGAGCTACTAGAACTCAAGAAATCATATCTCTTACGTTTCATATCTATGTATGATGAAACCCCCTTTTCTCATTTTTTCCGCCAACTAACAGTATGTCCGTTTTCACCAACATTCACGTTGTAACTCGGCAACTACCTCGCTTTTGCTTCTTTCTAGCTTTATTATTTTCCTCCCTAGCAAGCTATATTCAACGATATCTCGGCTACCAAGACGCGAAAAATCATTTCAATCCAAAGTGAGATGAGATCTTCCTATCAACAATGTCATGGATTAAATACAAAGATCAAAGAAAATATAAAACTACGCGCATAGGAAAATGATAAAATCTTAGTTGTTTTATCATAATCTCAAAATAATTATTTGCTATTTAGATGTCAAAAATCATCATATCTCAATACATAATGAATCAAAACGCTCATTTTATATTTCCAATCTTATCTAACTGTTAAATCATAACTGATAACTTTATTATTATTTAATTATTATCAAAACGTGTGAGATTCATGACATGACCACATATGGAAAATAAAATATACATTTATAGTTGTAAGTCACCTGATAGGTAATTTTAAATCTTGTTTGCACTACCCATTCTAGACCCTTCCCAAAAATAAACAATCACCCACACCGTAACTTCATCATAAACACTAGAAGAAGAACCATAAAAGGTTAATCAAAATTGGGAGAAGAAATAAAACTCCAATTCTGCAATTTCAGAGAACCTCAAGGACTTCTTCTCCTCTTTTCTTCTGCCCCCAAATTTTTTTCACTCTATTTTCTCTTCCCGCTCTCACTCTCTCTCTCTCTCTCTCTCTCTCTCTCTCTCTCTCTCTTCACACCCATCACTATCTTCCTTACCTCTATCCGTCGCCGGCGAGATCTCTAGGGTTTGGGCCGATTGCCTTTTTCTCCTGGTAAATTTACTAAAACCGCCTTAGCTTTGTTCTTGGTTTTGCTTTTGGCTGTTTTGGGGGGTCTCAAGCTATGGACTTGAAACCCTGCATTGATTTCAATTTGTGATTATTGTGTTTTTGAGATGAAATTTTTGTGGTTTGGGAATGTTTATGTTATAAAGTTGTGATCTTTCTGCTTTGATTTGCCAGTGTTGGTGTTTAAACACTATGGTAGTTGGTAGATTTGGTTTGCATGTATAATTAGCTGTGAAATTAGAGAGGGAAGAAGAAGAAAGTTGCTTGCTTTTGCATGTTTTGAGTAGTATTGTTTAGTATATATGCTGAAATTTCCCTATATGGGTTGTATGAATTTGTTGAGATGATGAAGGAATCATGTAAAGGCATGCAAGTAAATTGGGGAAGTATTGAGTTGAGAAATGTGGGTAGGAAAGAGTGAGTGGATGGGTTAGATTTGGATATTCGAGTCTGTTAAATTTGGTATTGAGGGTTGGAAGAACTTTGTTGTTTTGCTGTGATGTGGTAGGGTGATAGCTTTCTGTTTTATTTTGGAAAGTTCCATAAATTGGCAGATCGAAAAGGGAGACTTGCAGAAGTGGTATTTCGGTAAGCAAATGATTGATGCTTGGTAACGTATGTGTGACATTCCTTTTTCATGGGAATGTCTTACTCTTGTGCTGTCAACCTTGGGAAATGTCATTGTAGGTGATTTCACATTTAGTTTTGGGTGTTTCGAATAAGATATGAGGGGCGAAGTGAATCAGATACGTATGCTTGGTATATATATATATATATTCGTATAACGCATACATGGTAGATATATAAATTTTCATACGCAATGAATTGTGTTTGACAGGTTCGCGTACATGTGCATTATCTGTATACATATGTCCAAAGGTCAATATTTCTGATTTTAACTGTTTATTTTGCTGCAGGTTTGTTCCTGGTTTGGCGTTATGTGGTTGGTGGACACGTGGATGGAGCCCTGCTGAACCTTTTAGTAGGGAAAAGCCAGATTGTTGCTCTGCATATTGGTACATGCATCCTAGATTTTGATAATTACTGAATGGTAGGTAAATCTGTTGTCCAATGTTTAGATATGCACAGAGCTGATGCTTGGCTGCATGGTGAAGTAAATTTCCTAACTTGCTTGGTTTGTATATATGCAGGGTGAAGATTTTGAATGATAGAACTGTGGTAGATTTAACTCTTGTCTGTGCATGTGAGATTCATGAGATAAGAGTGAGTAAACTCTTTAAATTCTGAATCACCCATGGAGTGCAACAAAGAGGAGGCAGTCAGAGCTATGCAACTTTCAGAAACAAAGATGCAAAATAAAGATTATACAGGAGCAATGAAGATGGCACAAAAGGCTCAGAGACTCTTCCCTGATCTTGAGAACATTTCTCAGTTGCTTACGGTTTGTGAAATTCACTGTACAGCAGGAAACAAGCTAGGTGGATCTGAAATGGATTGGTACCGAATTCTTCAGATTCAACAATTTGATAGTGATGACACCATCAGCAAACAGTATAAAAAACTGGCACTGTTGCTTCATCCTGATAAGAATAAATTTGCTGGTTCGGAGACTGCTTTCAAGTGGATTGTGGAAGCAAAAAGTGTGCTGTTGGACAAACAAAAACGTTCTATATATGACATCAAGTATAGAACTCTAGCAAGACCTGGTGCACCAAAAACAACAGCTCATCCTGCTGCAATTAATCCTCAGAAAAATCCTCAGTCACAGGGGGAACGAAACACATTCTGGACACAGTGTTACTTTTGTCTCTCAAAGTATCAATACTATAGAGACTTTCTCAGTCGGTTGCTCCGTTGTCAAAGATGTCGGAATGCATTTGAAGCTCATGAATTACGGGAAGGTGTTCATTCAGAATCTTTTAGGAATGACTTCCCAAATCATAAAGAGCCCCCAAGGCAGGGTCCTTCGAACTTTGCCTCACAAAGTAATGGAGGAACTGAAAAAGGAGATTTCACAAGATTTCAGAATGGAGATGCCGCCTTTAAACCTGCATCAAAGGTAGGAAATTTTGCTGACTTGAGTGGGGCCTGTGAAGCTGAAAAGAAAGATATTAGGCATGAGGTTGAACTGGGGAAGCAAGGTGTTGAAACATCCAAGTCCAGTCCACTAAAGTCCAAAGATACAGGAACTTCAAGTAATAGTAACAGAGAAAGAGAGAAGACAACTTCTGAACTTGGAGAAGGTTTGAAGATGGGAAATAGAGCTACAACTGATACTGAACATGCTGTTAAAGAGAAGGTTGAACTCAGTGCAGGTCATCACCCTAGGAGATCTTCAAGGAACAAGCATAATCTTTCATCCCTTCTAAATGACATGGATAATAATGATTTTGTGAGTCCCCCACGCAAAAGGTTGAGGAAGGACCAGCTGTTCAATGCTGCTGAGAAGATGGGAAATGATGCTGCTGTTGATGGAAATAAGAAAGATACAAGAGAAGAAGTAAGTTTTCCTGTAGAAGAAAATTTGCCAAACAAGAAGACTAAAACAGAGAAATTTGAGTTAAAGGTAAAGGGAGCCACCATGTTGGTTAACAAACAAAGCAACTCCAAAGCTGATGTCAGTCCGGTAGCTAATGTAGATGTCACATCCACTCAGGGAGCCGCCATGTCAGTTAACGATCAAAGCAACTCCAAAGCTGATGTCAGTCCTGTAGCTAATGTAGATGTCACATCCACTCAGGGAGCCGCCATGTCAGTTAACGATCAAAGCAACTCCAAAGCTGATGTCAGTCCTGTAGCTAATGTAGATGTTGCATCCACTCAGGGAGCCTTTGAACTGCCTGATCCTCAATTCCATAAGTTTCCGCTTGATGCAGATAGTTTACCGAGTCTTGTTAAAGCTAATCAAATATGGGCTCTTTATGATGATGACAGAGATAGCATGCCCAGATGGTATGCTTTTATCAAGAAGGTCGTCACCCCTGGATTTAAGCTGAAAATCATCTGGCTGGAGCCCAATCCAAAGGACCAAGGTGAGATTGATTGGTGTAAGAAGGACTTGCCAGTTGCTTGTGGCAAGTTCAAATTAGGGGACACTGATGAAATTAAAGATCATCTCTCGTTTTCTCATCAGGTGGACTACACAAAAGGGAGAGGTAGAAATTCTATTTTGCTATATCCTAGGAAGGGTGAAACTTGGGCCATCTACCAGAACTGGGATATTGGATGGAGTTCTGAGCCGAAAAAGCACATGCCCTACAAATATGACTTTGTTGAAGTGTTGACAGATTTTGTAGAAGCTGACGGAATCGGAGTTTGTTATTTGGGCAAAGTGAGAGGATTTGTGAGTTTATTTCAGAAAACTGAGCAGCACGGGGTTGTCATGTTTCAAGTACCACCTCATGAGCTATACAGATTTTCTCATCAGGTTCCCTCTTTCAAAATGACTGGTTGTGAAGGACACGATGTTCCCCCAGGATCCTTTGAGCTTGATCCTGCTTCTTTGCCCACCAGTATTTTTAATTCAAGTGATCTGGGTGATCTAGAAATGGATGACAGAAGCAAGAAAACTGAAACTGATGGTCCGTCTTGTGAAAAGGTTGGTTCTGTAACTGCATGCACAGGTATGAAGCAGGAGAAGAAGCTTTCCGAAAGAGAGACGTTGATGTCTAGATCTCCAAGAAAGTCAAATACTGAATTCGCGAATTGTATGAAAGGGAAGTCCATGACAAACCTAAACCATGGAAACCTCACACAACCTAAGGATAGTGCTATACCATGTCAAGCAGATAAGAGAAACAACACACAGAAGAAGCATCAAAAGAGCAATTCAGGTAGAGCACCTTTTAGTCTAAGAAGATCACCAAGAGAATTAAGCAAGAACAGTACCACTCAAATGGAGCTATGAAGTGTCCAGATTCTGCCGAGGATGAAAATCATCTCAGCTTCCCTCGCACACCTTTTAGTCTAAGAAGATCACCAAGAGAATTAAGCAAGAACAGTACCACATCAAATGGAGCTATGAAGTGTCCAGATTCTGCCGAGGATGAAAATCATCTCAGCTTCCCTCGCGCACCTTTTAGTCTAAGAAGATCACCAAGAGAATTAAGCAAGAACAGTACCACATCAAATGGAGCTATGAAGTGTCCAGATTCTGCCGAGGATGAAAATCATCTCAGCTTCCCTCGCGCTAACTCTACCTCTAGCCAGTACTATAACAGGATGCAATCAACTCTGAAGGATCACAATTCTCACAGTCACATGAAAAACCCTTTAGCCCCTCCTCCATCTTCATCCCCTGCCTGCAGATTGTCCCAGGCTGAATTCTTCAATTTCAAAGGGCTGAAAGCTCAGGACAGATTTGGTATTGGTCAAATTTGGGCTTTGTATAGTGATGTGAACGGGATGCCTAATACTTATGCTCAAGTTAGGGGGATCCAGGTTAGGCCAAAATTTCGAGTGCATGTGGCAGTGCTGGAACCTTGCTCAGAATTGAAACATTTGTCTGGACCAGTTTCCTGTGGGACATTTAAATTGAAAGATTGTCCAACCGAAGTCTTCTCCCTCTCCTCATTTTCTCACTGCTTAAATACTGGAAATGTTTTGAGTAAGGAGGTTTTTGAAATAAAGCCAAAGAAAGGTGAGGTTTGGGCTCTATACAAGAACCACAATCCTGAGCCGGCTGGTCCTGACCTGGCAAAGGGTGAATGTGAATTAGTGGAAGTGTTGGAAGATGATGGCAGAAGCACAAAGGTTGGGGTTCTGGTAAAGGTTAAAGGATTTAAATCAATATTCAAGTCTCCAAGAATCCAGAGATCAAAAACCGGGATCATTGATGTACCACAGGCTGAGTTTCATAGATTTTCTCACCAGATTCCTGCTTTCCAGCATCGCGGGGAGAGTGACAGTCGAGTTGCAGGTTGTTGGGAGCTGGATCCATTATCAATACCTGGTACTGTAATTTCCTTAGATTGAAACCGCAATGTGCCAACCTTTCTAGCATCACCTGTATGCTGTCGGTGTAACTCCTTTTACATTTGCCAGAAACATTTCAGTTTACATTTCTCTTCGGAGCCTGAAGCATTAGCTTGTTTACTCCTTGCTAGTGATTCAATAATGATGAAGAGGCAAATACTATCTCTCCTATGAATGTGTTGTTTCCATTGCTTTACTTTTTTGCTTGTTTGCCTTGCACATGTGATTCCTGTACTGATTTCATGGATGACTTAGCTGAGCCATCATAGTTCCTACAAGGGAGAGCATGTGCTTGTGGAATTTTGGCTATTTCCTATACTGTGTTCTTTGAGCCATGGATTGGTTTGCTCAACACCATTGCCATAGAACTTCAAGGGAGGTGAAATATGACCACAGAGACAGTAAGGCTCTTGTTGGTTGTGATGTGTACTTTATGTGCTTTGCTTAAGATCGTTTTCTTAAAGATGTTGTGTGTGCGGAAAAGAAACACACACTAAAAATGGTTGTTCGCCCATTAAAGCGGTACGTGAGCTAGGTTCATAACGTCGTGAGACAGTTCGGTCCTCTTGGTTTGGTGTTAACAATGAAGCATTGTACTGTGCTTTTCACCATAAACAAAAACTAAAAAGAGAAGGAAAACAAAAAAGATAGAAGAGAGGGGCATTCCGAGAATCGAACTCGGGACCTCTCGCACCCAAAGCGAGAATCATACCACTAGACCAAATGCCCTTCTGTACTCTCTAATGTCGATGAGGTTTATAACACTAAATATATAGGCTCCTGTTCTGAGCTCACGTCCTTTTTCTTTTGGGTTTTTCAACACACCACTATAATCTGAAGGCTCCCCGGTGATATTTCTCCCGCCGAAAATCTCCAAAACGACGCCGTTCCTCTCCTCGCTGATTCTCTGCTTCTCATTTCAGGTCCCTCTCTCTCTTATCCTTCTCTTTACAATTGGGTTCTACTCTACGCTCCTCAGCTGTTGGTTAAAACGCCCATTTCAATTTTGGCTCACAATTCCTATACCTTCAACTCTCTATCTCCGATTTGATTAGGTTAGGGTTTGATACCTATTTCTCATCCAATTGGAATCACAGCTTCTTCTTTGTTGTGTGTTTTTCTTGCTACATCGCCCCTTGCCTATAACCTGTTCGATGAAATGCCTCATAGTTCCTTTGTTCTATTAATGCATCTTACTGATGATTCAGGTTTCTCATATCTGTTTTCGTGCTTGTTGTTTACAGCTTGGTAAAGGAAGATGCTGAAACAGGTGTTTGGGAAGGTGTGGAACAAAGGGGCTTACCCTTGCGGCGACAGAATCAGGCCTTGCTTGTATGTGCCCACCAGCGGTTTCCACAATTCGCAGGTGCATTTCAATCCCTTTACAAAATTTGTATCTTAATTTCAACCCGACGATTTACTATGGATACATTCTGTTTAGTGTTACATTCTGTTTACAACATTTGTCACATGGTTGGTTGAAGTCCAGTGTCGAATGTATTTGACATTTCTTCGTGTTGCGACGTTGATTCCAGTCACTATTAAATGTTGAGCTCCACTTATTAAACAGCCACATTTTGTAATCTGCTCAAACAGTTATGTGTCCTGGAGTTTTTCCTATGATACATTTGTTAACAAAATCAGCTGATGTCTATGCAATTTACAGGTTCATCATGCACCGAGAAGTTTTTTTGGGGTAGAGGATTTCGTTGATGATAACAATAGTCGGCCGTACACTTACCAGAAGGAAAAGAAGTCCAAAA
This sequence comes from Fragaria x ananassa, assembly GCA_034370585.1. Taxonomy (NCBI): domain Eukaryota; kingdom Viridiplantae; phylum Streptophyta; class Magnoliopsida; order Rosales; family Rosaceae; genus Fragaria; species Fragaria x ananassa. The sequence goes on from CP139753.1 coordinate 2,285,991, forward strand.
ATCCACAGAAGCACGTATCATTTAAGCAACGCACCATAGCCTACTTAGAGCCATTTACACTTGATGTGTTCATCTCAAAACGGTTTGTGTCAGCTTCTATCACCCACAGGGTAACATGCAAGCAGGTTGCAGTTGCTGGAACCAACTCCAAAGACATAAAAGCTGCACTCAAGTCCCGTTGCGATATACCTGCCTGTATAGCTATTGGCCAAATTTTAGCCGATAGGGCAAGAGAAGCGGATGTCTATACCGCTTCATATACTCCAAGGGACAGAGACAAGTTTGAAGGGAAGATTAGAGCAGTTGTCCAATCCCTCATTGATAGTGGGATTGATGTTAAAATTTATTTGGACTAAGTTGGTTTTCTTCTCTGCTTTGGATTAGGTTTCTTTGGACCCTTTTGGGTGGTTTTGTATGCAACTCTTATGTGAGCTTGAACGCATCCAACACTGCTAATATCAATCTAAGATGTAGCTGACTGCTTTTTCTACTCTCCTTTTGCCGTATCAAGAAACTTTTACTCTGCGTTGCACGGAAGCGTCAACCCACCCACGTTTCGCGCTTCGGAAGCGGAAGCGTGGCGGAAGCGTCCGGAAGCACGATTCCGAGAAAAGAGGTTTTTGGAAGCGCAGTGGAAGCTTGCGTTTCCGATATGGAAGCGCATGACTTCGATGGAAAGGGAGGAAACTGAAACTGGAGGGGGAGAGAGAGAGAGAGAGAGAGAGAGAGAGAGAGATCTTGAAAACAGACTGAGAATACGCACGAAGCTCCCGGCTTTGGCTTTCGAAACTCCGGTCCCTATGTCAGAGAATACAATGCAGACGACGGCGGGTGGTGATTGGGTGCGGGGCGAAGCAGACGAAGACGGGCGGTGATCGGGTGAAGAAGAGGGAGACGGAGAGGCTGATGGTGAAGAAGTTGGCGAAGAGGAAGTCGCGGAGGAGCAGTCCACGTCGGGGCTTACAGGTTTGCTTCAATTTGGAGGAGGCGGTGGTTTTTGTGAGAGAGAGAGAGAGGGAGGAGGCTGTGATTTTTGAGAGAGAGAGAGATAGTGGTTTTAGTGGGAGAGAGGTGAAAAACCATTCTATATTCAGTTATTTTCTTCTTGGGGTTTATTAATTTTTTAGGTTTTTTGTTTTATTTACTTATTCAATTATAATCATCTTTAGTAATATTTATCTATTTTTAAATATATATATATATATATATATATTATTTATTTTAACGTTTCCAAAACGCTTCCACGTTTCCAAATTTTGTAAAATTACGCTTCCGCGCTTCCGGACGCTTCCGCTTCCGTGTCCCCGCTTCCGTTTCCGTGCTACGTAGCTTTTACTATAATCTCGGTTGATAACTTTTTTTTGTTACCTATATCTACTGTAGATAGAAGCAAAGCTTTATGAGTCATTACAAAACAAAACTTTATGATTAAAGGACATTACAATGTATTTCTCAAATTGTAAATCACACTGTCATTTGGTCTTTTTTCAAATCTCATCTCCCTTGTAAATCCTCATTTCAAATATTTTTTCCTTCTTCACTTAATTTTTTTGTTGAATCCTAACACGATTCAAATCTTGAATGAGTTTGACACAAGATCAAAGTTTGTTATTATTACTCGTCCAGTCATAACTCATAACCTCAAATAGTCTACCAAAAGGAATACAAATGGCTTGTTACTTGTCGTATACACGGATGCGGTTTCATTTTCTTTTTACGCATCAATTAACATAAAACATGCAATTATATTTCCTAGACTTCCCATTCCCATTGTATTAACATAACAATAACTGAGATATGCTACGTGCTAGTATTGTTCGTAGCAAACAATATTACTGGCAAATGTACAAGTATGTGTTTAATCTTTGTAACTACCTCTTACAAATCAAATGTGAGGGAGATGAGTATACAAATGGTGAAAGTTCACGCAATTAAAGTTACGGCACTTCGCATGCAGTTTGAGTTTTTTCATAGCCTCATGAATAAAGAATGAAATCTAGCAAGGCTTATTATTCTCTTTGCGATCATTCGTCATTCGGTTGATGTCAAAGCCATAGCATCATCATATGCGATTACATTGCCTCAGGTTTAATTTCTACTACTAGTCGGAATTGGAGTAGGGTTAATTTACTCCTACGTACTCACATTCTATCTAAGCTGATTCATGGGCGGCCACACAAGCAGTGACGGAGTCAGGATTTCAAGGTTGGGGGAGGGGGATTCAAGTAAAAAACTCAAGAACAAATATTTTTTCTCATGTAAGTTTACTATGAAAAAGAAGATAAATACAGTAAATCTCATTAAAAATACTAATTAAATGGAAATTAAATGTAGCAAATATGATATTATAATTAGATCATAACACAAAATTAAATATATAAAATGTTTAAGTTTGAAGCGATAAATATTAATATTTAAATGAAATCAGATTTGGCTATAATATAAGGGGTCCATTAACAAAATTAAACATAAATTTGCTATGACTAAACTATCCAATTTAAAATAATTAAGACAATGAAAAAGCCCAACCGGGTCTAAACCCTCCCGGGCCGTAATGTAGCTCCGCCACTGAGCACAAGTCTTCCTCACATACCCGACGATGTTATAGAACATATAGATGTTTCAGTTCCTTCCCACACTAGAGCTGCTATCTGCATGAGTTGTCTTTCTAAGCAATGGCAAGGCGTCCCAATACAATCAGACTTTTGACGAGGGTGCTCGTTTAATTAGCATGATGATCCCAAACTTTGATGAACACAGGGAGTTCACATAAGAGAAACTTACCAAAGACAAACCACCTAGGGGGTAGGATTAATTCAGTTCTCGCACGAAGCTAGAGATACTCATCTAGCTAGAGATGCAGCCATCGTATACAAGTGGTTGAAAGTTTTCATTTGAGAGAAGCGTGAAAGAGTTGGATCTCATCCTTACAGGAACGAGGGTACAGAAATATCACTTCCAAATTAATGATCTACCTCCAGCCAAAGAAACAACCTTTTCATCATGTACAGTATGGTTTGTATAATCATGCATCATCAAGATCTAACGGCCGGGAAGTCCATTTACTTGAAACTCTGGAGAGACGATTATATATGTAGAGGTTTGGAGTACGGTTAGTAATAAACAAAAACTAATCAGTCTGTAGTTTGAAAAATTAGTATACCATATGGTATAACATGTCTCATACAATATGTATCAACGATTGAAGAAGTAACTAAATGACCATGCAATAATGACCATTTACCTCTTTAAAAGATCTCATGTGTCATTCAATTAGACATATTTGCAATATGTATGCATTTGCATGTTACAAAATATCTTAAACTTAACTAGGGAGTGAGGTTGCATTAATAATAAATCTGGAAAGACTAATTATAAAGTTTTGCCGAGGTCTATCATGCTAATCTAAGACTAGTGTTGTATTTGTATAGAGACTATTATTGATAACTTAAATGTAATTCGTTCATCTATCGATGAATATTTTAAAATTTAATCTTATTCCTGAACTTCACTCAGTCACTGATCTAAACATCAATTGATAATACATTTTTTTACCATCTTTCCTAAACTTCCCATTCCAATAGTATTAGCACAACAATATGATCAGTACGTAGCAAACAATATCACTAGACAATCTTATAATAAAGTATGCGTTGGATCTATTTTTTTGTAACAACCACTATTACAAAACAATTGTGGTAGGCGAGTATTTAAACGATGAAGTTCATGCAATTGAAGATATGACACTTGCATGCAGTTCGAATTTTTTTCATCACACTTTCTATGCACTCAGTCAATGAAACTGAGACGATCGAGGTGATATCAAATTGGTTTGGTCGCTTCGGTCGTCTTGTTCGTGACTTGTGAGTAAGAAGCGAAGAAAGATGTTGAGCATGTCTTTGGGAAGCTGCGGAACAAGGGGGCTTATTGTATGCTTGATAGAGAGTCAGGCATTGTTACAGGCTCATTTCATATCCCTCAGTTCCCCTCGACCATGCTTTCTCTTCACATCAGTACTGTATCTTAATCTCAGTCGAACGGTTTACGATCTGATTGAACGCTAGTTGAACTTTTATTATGTTTACTCGATCGATGCTGTTAAGGTCCATCTGCTAGTGTTGGCCGAGGAAGACCCGCTTGGAATCACCTGAAGCTCCATTGATGTTGGACTTTGACCCTGACAGTAGCCTTTCCTCTTACTTTCTTTAGAAAACATGACAATGAGAGTCGTAAAAAAGCCAAAAGGAGATGGATAAGAAGAATGAGACTTCAAGCATTGGTCTAGAACGAGAAACACATGGATGTGCACATTGACTTATAGTTGCACCCATCATTACGTTCAATTTCACAGTATTGTATAGCGGTGTTATTAACAAGTGTTCTGGGTGCTTGATCTTGGATGTTGAAACTTAACATCTGAGTAGGACAACTTAGTTGCATATATACGAGGTTGGTACTCTATGAACATGAAGATGTGCCAAGTTCATGGCTTTTTAACAGCAACAAAGTTTATGACTTTCACTGTTCCTGTATTGGCTGAACAGTTGTCAGTTCACCAATGTTTCGGTTCCTGGGAAACATTGGTTCCTAATTTGTTAGCCACAAAAGAAGCAATATAAGCAAGTTAGCAACCCAACTAGTAATCGAAAAAAATATGTTAGTAACCCAACTATGCAACCAGGGTGTGGTGCAAATCCATGATACTGGAATGTGTTCCCTATTTGCAAGAGTATAACTTTCTTTTGTATCATTATGATACAATAAAGTAGCAAAAAAGTGATGGAAATATTGACATTCTATCATGCATAGGCAGCATAGCCATCTCCAGTGTACAGACATGGAATGGAGACGTATTTCATCTTATAGTCAGGGGAAATGAGCCATTGATGCTTGTATTTCTTCTAGGGTGCGACCCTTGGTCTCTGGCACTAACTTTGCTACGAACAGAACTGTTAACCCGGAGATGGCTGAGAAGAAGAAAAATGTTCCTGAAGTAGAACAGTATTAATGACACAGATTATTAACAGTCTCTTGTGTGACAGAAAGAGGGAAAGGTATGAAGAATGGAAACGACATACCTTCTGATTTCCATTCCATCATGAAATTGAAGGTGTATGTCACTATCCAAGCATAAGACCAGTTCACCAAACTCAATAGGCTTCCTGCTGTACCTTTAACGTTTATGGGGGATATCTGAAATTGAAATGATTCCCAACTCTGTTAGGAAACTTTTAAAAGACATCAGTTGAAGTGCACAAAGCTCACCTCAAACATAATAACCCAGGGTAATCCTGCTATGCCTGCTGTATATGATAGACTTTGACCCTGAGAAATTAAGAATGTCTGTTATAGATTGTCATTGGTAAAGCTTCAGGCAAAGTTGACGATATCTTGAAGTATTGAAATGTTACCATTTCGGACTTGGTTCAAGCGTGACAGAAGTCACAGAACAGGAAAAGAGAGGGAATTCTTATCATTTGGCCAGAATGTACTTACCAATAAGCCGATGTACACCAAAATGGGAGTGAGCTCTTTCCAGAAATTGATGTCCTGCAAGCCAAGCTCAGAGTATGCTCAGTTACTTATCAAGCAAACCACAAGGAAAACAGAAGAATATCAAAGACAGTTTGAGGTAAGACCTGAAATAAGAATGCCAAACCAAAAACAAGGGCACTAAAGCACAATCCGCCAGCAGAAACCTACAAATATTTGTTCAATTCACCAGGAACTTATATGTATATTCAACACCATATAGTTAGGATTTCGTCTTCACCATAAGAAGTGGTCGTCTTCCAACTTTGTCTGTTAAAAGCACGCTAAATGCAACACTAGGAATCTGCAAAAAAAAAATCGTCCAAATGTTTGAGTCTTCAAATATGATGCATCAAACACATCAGCTCTATCCATTTGCAGCTGTGAAACTTACATATTTACCCCAATGAGGCACATTGATATATAAGGTTTAAGGAGAAAGTATATATATATATGGTGCTTCGCAGCCTCGCAGGTGAGGATGGATTCCTGGTTTAGTTTTGGGGTAAGTAACTTGGTCTAGTTAAGAAAGTGCTAGTTTGATATTTCTTCCCATACAAAAGTCACTGGGATTTTTTGTGCAAAAAATCAATGAACTTAGAATGCAGGAAGAATAAATCAGAACTTATATTTTGACTACCAGCATTAGGAATGTACAACAATGTTTACAAGGAACAAGAAAACTTTACATCAATTTAAAAATGTTATTTATATGACTTTAATCACATATTCAACCTTTGGTTTCAAGTAATTTGTTCTTCTTCAATTTGCATCATTAAATGCACGACCCTATGACATACTAGTAACAAAACTTACCAATGACCGAGGTTAACAATGATCTTCTCTAACGGAAAACAAGTGGCTCGATCGATCACCCATAATGCAGGACTAACACCTTGTTACTTGAGTACGATCTCACCATGATAAACCAAGTAAGGCTCAATACCTTCGTCCATTAGTAACACGAGACGCCCGTTTAACCCACGTCTTGAGTCCAAACTTTAAGGACAACTACCACTAGTTGGCAATTAAGAGATATTAACGGGTCTGTGAAATTATTGATCAAGTCCTCAACCCAAGAGATGTTTTAAACGAAAACTTTGGAAACTTGTAGAAGAGAGCAATAGTGCGGTTACCATAGACCAAGATCGGACCCCATCCGGGTAAGTATCACCATGTGGTTCCTGACCCAGGAATAATGTGGATTGAGAAAAGGCAAGACCTAGATGTTGAATATTTAGTCTATGTGAAAACCATAATAAAAATTTGTCCAAAATCGATTGAAAAGAAGAAAACAAACCTGACGAGGCTATTAGAAGCCCAATTGCCAACTAAAGAGAAACTTATGTTTTACCTCTTCTTTTTTTATTCATGTGTCGGTTTATAATATAATTCATTAAAAATATTACTTAACAATAAATGTTGGAGCCAAATGCTTATATCAATTGTTAAATCTCATAACTTAAAGCTAAATTTAACTATAATTTTACTTATATTCAAGATTTTACTATTAATTAATTTCCAAACTCTGGGAAGGATGGAATTAATTATTGAACCCTTTTAATTAATAAGAGAAGGAGTTAAATTAAATTTAAAGTTGGAATATAATGTGTCCATGCTTGCAAACAAGAAGAACAATATTTTGCAAACATAAAGAACAATATTGTGCAGGAGAAACCACATGATATGATACGTGTTGCTTTTAAGTGATAAAATGTGCTTGCCACAATATTATAGGGCAATAATGATCTGAGCTCTTACATTATTTATTCAAATTTTCTTGTTCTCTTGGAAGAAATATTCTTCAAAAATTAGCTACATGACAGCTGAAAATATGATCGGTTTTTCTGTCAATTATTATTGATTTTGAAGTTTGAACACACAGCTCTCAGACAGCCAGTAGTTTGGTGGATAGGTAGTCTTCATATACATGTTAATCATAGAAGATGTAAGAAGAGTCGGTTTCTATGGATGGCCTTTTTAGCTTTGTACACTGCACTAAAAGAATATGTAAGAAAGAATTGGAGCCTAGCTAGCGCTTTTGGTTTCTTCCAGAATACTAATCATATAACGCTTCCAAGTATAACTTAGAACAGAATGGAATATGAACATTAGTGTAATACTGGAATATTAGGGCATGTAAGTAACGTTTTTGAAAAGGAATTTCAGAAATAATTTTTAAAAATAAAAATGAGAAAGTGAAATTGTAATTCTCAATTTTAGAAATGTATTTGGTGGTTTATTTCTCTACATTTTCTAAACGAGGAGAATGAAACAGTTTCAGTTTTCTTTGTAAAAGTTTAAATGGTTTCATTTTTTTATTCTCTATGTTTTGAGAAATGTCTCACTGAACACATGTTCATCTTATTTTCAATTTAAAAAATGAAAAATACAAGCATAAAAACGCTACCGAGCGTCACCTTAGCATGTCACTTCCCTAGGGAAACAAGCTAAATCATACTCGAAAAAGGATAAAAGTACATGTGATACGTAAGTGCTTTGTTTCAAATTCTCAACGTTGCGTGGAAAGGATAGTGAAATAAGATGCACTTGAAGACTAACTCCCTACACCTATAGAACAAAATAACTACAAACCAAATAGCGAGCAAGTTCAAATAAGCTGTAAAAAGAAAAAGGATTAATTACGATACACTACCTGAATTATGATGTTATTTTCATTTTCATACATAATTATCAAAACCTTGTATTTTTATACCTGAAGTTTCATTCCGTTAACATTTTGATACCCTTGACCACTAACACTGTGGGTATTTTCGTCATTTTAATAAATGTATCATTTTTTACATTTACTTTAATAAAATAATTTATTTTTTAAGGTTATCAAATACAAATAAAACGATTTAGAGTTACATGTTAGTAGAACTCTAACATGTAACAATAAAACGATTTAGGTTATCAAAATTAAATATTTATTTTTGTAACAATAATAGTGATAAAAGTTAGTAGAACTCTTGTATGTATATATAGTTTTAGAGTTACATGTTAAGCAAAACAAAATAAATTAAAATAAATTATATCGAGAAAATATCAAATATCGATGGAAATTTTATCATATTTTATATAAACATAGTATATTTAATCAAAAATAAATTAAACAAGTCTGTATAAAAGTTGGTGTAATCCCTCATCCCTCATATATGTCAAAAAAAGGATCCCTTAATGGAAGTGCCCTATATAGATATATATATATATATATATATATAGCTTATTTGAGGAACGGGACATTACAAAATCTATCCAAACGAATCCGTTTATGTAAATCGTGATTACGGAACTTCAATGATCTAATTCGGTAACTCAAAACTGTAGTAGGATTGATATAAATAAAAGATAAATCTGCATTTAGAAATGATGGAAATGTGCCTGTTGACTGGGGTCAAAACCCTAGAAGAATGTGTTACGGAGTAATAGGTACCCTAGTTTGACTGTCCTTGAGTATAGAAGAGTGCGACCAGCTAGTCACGTTTAATGTACTAAAATGCATGGCTCCAGATTCATTAATATTAATTTCTAGCTATGGTACGTTATTTTTCCATTTGCAATTGATCGAGAAGAATATTTCTGGAAGAAATATTTAAACCACCGAACTCGATTAATTGCAATCTTATATGCCTGTACCTGATCGATAGGAATAATTAGTAACATATTTTATGTGTGGCCTTTTGTCCCATACCGTACCACACTTCTCAATCACTTATAAATACACTACTACTTTGCTTTGTTCAATCACAGTCTCTCATTCCTAGGCATCTCATTCACCATTTACGTACTTAATTTAGCTCTAGTTAGAGATCGAGCTGTCTTCTCTCTATCTTCTCCGGCAGCTAGCTTGCAGTAGCTATAGCACTGACATCGATCCATGGCATCTTCAAATAATGGGCAGGATCAGGTTAAAGCTGCAGGACTCTTCGAGAGGTTATGGGGGAATATAGTTAAGTTTGGCTTGATGTTAAAGAAACTAGGGCAAGATGATCCAAGAAGAATCGTTCATTCTCTTAAAGTGGCACTTGCTCTGACGTTGGTCTCCTTGTTATTCTACTTTGAACCTCTCTACGAGGGTTTCGGTCTTGAAGCTATGTGGGCTATTCTCACTGTTGTGGTAGTTTTTGAATTTTCTGTCGGTAAGTTCATACTTCATACACGCCATCAACCATATTTCCATCTATTTCAATTCTTACTACTACAATGTTGAGCAAAGCCCACACATTATGTGTGGGGAATAAGGGCGTTGTAATTCTCATATATGTGACAATAAAGGCGTTCATTCTCTTTACCATATATATGAGAATTGAAAGTTTGCAACACCCTTATTACGTACACATGATATGTGGTTTGTGCTCAATATTGTGGTAGTGTCTCGAACGATTTGTATTAAATCATTTATACAAATTTCAGGTGCAACGATAGGAAGAGGTTTGAATAGAATGCTGGCAACTGTAGTTGCTGCTGCTCTTGGTGTTGGAGCTCATCGATTAGCAACTCTTTCTGGAAATGAAGGAGAGCCTATACTTATTGCTCTCTTTGTCTTCGTAGAAGGTACATATATATCGCGATATAAAATGGTTTTGTTATATGTATGCTTCAGTTTTGTAATAAGTATGTTTTATCTTAATTGGTATCGAATTAATATGGTGCAGGTGCAATGGTGACATACTTCAGATTCATTCCCCGAATGAAGGCAAGATACGATTATGGACTGCTAATATTCAACTTGACATTCTGCCTGGTATCGGTGTCTGGCTATCGCGACGAAGAGGTTATACGAATGGGATTCCAGAGGGTTATTAATATCATCATCGGAAGCTCTATAGCTGTTGCTGTTTGTGTTTTCATTCGTCCAGTATGGATTGGGGTGGAGCTTCACAATCAGATTGCTAACAACTTGGACAAGCTTGCCAATTTCTTACAAGGTACATCTATGACGTATCTAGCTATAACTTTTTTTTTGGTCAACTATCTAGCTATAACTAAGCAACCCATAAATAACTAATAGTTTTTCATTATATTTTTATATAGATAGATATATAAATGCAAAAAAAAATTGCCCTTAATTTGTATATAAAAATTTCTAATTTTGTTAAATATATATACATTTGTGTATGTTTCATTCATTAAAATTTAACTTCACCAAAAGATCTAAAATCTTACATCGTTTGTTGTTACCACCAAGAATTTTACAGAAATATCTAACAAGCTCTTGCATGTATAATTTACCTATTTATAGGATTTGGAGATGAATACTTTAAAGTATCTGAGGATGGACACAGCAGAGATAAGCCGTCGTGTCTTGAGGAATATAAAAGTGTTTTAACGACAAAAGGCAGTGAAGACACCATGGTACGTATGAACAAACCTTCATGCAAGTTAATTGAGAATATAAATCCCACAATGCATGAGTTAAAGCTAGTTTCCAATCGAATATTTCAATTAGCTAGGTTGTACGTTCTTACTAATTTCTTATTATTGTCCAGGCTAATTTGGCAAGATGGGAACCGGGACATGGGAGGTTCAGGTTTCGTCATCCATGGAAACAATACTTGAAAGTTGGAGCCCTAACTCGCCAATATGCGTTCAAAATTGAAGCTCTCAACAACTACCTTACCTCCGGAACCCAAGTATGATAACCAAACACTTTTCACCAAGCTATATTGTTATTATACCATGCATACGATCTGATCGACTTATCTTTTCCTTTTAGACTCCTCAAGAAGTTAAAAGCATAATACAAGGACCAAGCGTGGTTATAAGCTCAGAGTGTGGGAAAGCATTGAAGGAGTTAGCAACCTCTATGAGGAAAATGACCAAATCATCGTCAAATGAAGCTCACATTGCAAAGTCAAAAGATGCTGCTGAAGAACTCAAAGCTGTTATAAGATCAAGCTTGTGTAAACACCCAGGTGATTCCCTACATATAATACAAGAAGGTGCAGTGGCTTCACTACTCTTTGAGATCATCACATGTACAGAGAAAATTGCTGAGGCTGCGCATAAGCTAGCATCCCAAGCACATTTTAAGGATGTAAAGACAAGAGTAACACCGGGTCAGGATGGGTCGTCACACCATGTTATTACGATTGAGTGATAATCGCGGTCGACGCTGCGAACTCGATCATTATATTAACACTGGCAATTAGTCCGGCCAAGGATAAAAGGGTGGAGCTGTGTGTGGATGCTCGATCAGTTCTCTCTGTCAATAAATAAAATTGATCGGAATAATCATTTAGCCTTTTTAATTACATTTCTTTTTTCTCTCCTGCCACGCATCGACACTACCGGGGAGTTCTTGAAGGCGTAACTTTTTTTCCCTTTTGAGTTTCAACTGGAAGGAGATGACATATCACCATTTGTGATCATATATATGAGTTGTATCGGAAAATTATTCCACTTCTATATATATTGGTAAATGATTTACACTCCAATTAGCAGCAGGTAGTTTTCTGCCGTTAAAGGAGATGACCTTATTTGATACATAACTTCAAAACTAAAGTTGGAGTAGTTGATTAATGTGTAACCAGAACCTCTACTAATTCATTCGACCAAAAAAAAAAGATCCTCTACTAATTCCATTTCTTGATCATATACAATGTAGTGCAAGAGCTACCATACATAGTCCACCGCAGTCCAGAATAGAAAATTTATATACAGAGAGAGAGTCTACCTCGATCAACATTGATCGAGCTAGGTCTCTTTGTTCTTATGCGGCTTACGCCACCGCTGGATATTCTTTCATTTCCAATTACATATTCATATAAGTTTTTGTCGGAGAAACAGAATAAGAGATATAGAAGTTGGACATTGTGAGAGCCCCAGCCTTGCCCATGTTGTAAGGTCACTAATCAATTGTTAAACGCCTAGAATGCAGTTATCTTCTTTCTTAAACTATATATAGCTTACATCAAAATCATTGGAATAAAGGCTATCAGTTTTTGTTCTTGTCTCCATCCCCAGGGAATAATTTGAAGTGTTTTTCAGAATCCAAATAGGTTTCTTAATTAGAGATGATTCTATATATTAATTAACAACATGCATATGGAAATATATTTGTGATGGGGTTGTATACGGTACGGCATGTATACCATATATACACTTATTTTGGAGTAATACTAGGTGAATCACCATTTAGAGAACCACCTAGAGCCCATCTTATGTGGCAGTTTATGTGACATACACACGTCATCAAAGCTTAATTTCTCATTCTTATATATTTTTATTTTTTTAATTACTATAATTTCTTTTTTGTTTTAGTTTCTTAATTTTATCTTTTAAACCCAATATTTTTTTATCTTGTGATTTTGCAAACGTCTTCAATTTTCTTATGTTCGCATATGCGAGGTCCTCGGTTTCGGTTGTAAAAAAAATTCTACAACGTCTTCTACTCTCTTTTGTCATACCTCACACTTCGTATTTTCAATTAATCAACTCCTCTATTTGATTTTGGTTTCCTCACACTCTTTGGTTATATAATTTGTTTTTTCTTTTCTTTCTCATGTATGAAATATGAATAACATGTTTTGGAATTAGGGTTCATGGGATGTGGATTTAAATTTTGGTTTACATAGTTCTTGTGTTCTTCTTGGTCCTCAATTATCTCTAGAACTCTCGTTTCTAATATCTATATAGCTTGAACAAGAGCTGTACAAATGGAAGGTGGATTTTATTTTATTTTTATTCGAGGAAGGTGGATCGGAGTTCATGGGTTGGTTTCTTACGTGAAGAAATCATGAAGAAATCATTTTAATCACAACATAAAAAGTAGGGTTTAGAGGAAGAAGAGGGAGAAAAATGTAAAATATGAGAATCTAGGTTAGCCGGGTGTAGAGGAAGAAGGGGAAGGTTTTCCAGTGAGCAACAAATTTTACTCAAAACACAATAATTGATCTTTTGACGTTTCTAATCTAAATGATCGAAGTTATTTTAACCAAAGTTGAAGATGTTTGCACTTTGCAGATCAGACCACAAGATAAAAAAAACAAATTGGGTTTAAAAAATAAAATTAGGAAACTAAAACAAAAAAGGAATTATCTTAATTAAGAAAATAAAAATATATAAGAATGAGAAATTAAGTTTTGATGATGTAAGTATGCCACATCAACTGCCATATAAAGTGAGTTCTAGGTGGTTTCTCATATGGTGGTTCACCTAACATCCTTATTTTATCACTAATTAATTAAACAAAAACAACAAGTTAAAAAGAGTAAATTTACAATATTGACAAAAAAATTACTACATTTACTTTACACATTTACATATAATTAAACCAAATTAACAAGTTGTTCACAAACTTATAAATTGTCTTAGGTTGAGTAATTACTTCTAATAGAACAAAAAATTACGCAAGTAATGACTATCTTTACCAAAAACATCAATAAATTTGTTTATTACAAACATATAGGTATCCTAGAAAATTCCTATTTTTGTGATAATGTTTTTGATGAACCAGAATAAAGGGTAAAGACAAAGATATATAGTAAGAGAATAGAGAATCATCATTTTATCTATTGATATGAGCCTTTTTATATAGGGAATTACAAAGTATCAATATAGTAATGATATGGAATACATACTAGTACAGAAAAAGTTTCCTTGATGTTTGGAAAACGTCATTCTACGGGTTTCATGACATTTATCAAATGTCATCTACTTTGCCGTCTTTATCGTAGTCATGGATTTCGTACCTTTTTAATGACGTTAGAAAAATGTCGTGAAATATCTTTAATGACGTCCGTTAAATGTCATGAAATTTGTTTCAACGACAATTCCTAATGTCATGAAACGATCTTCCACGACGTTTTTCAAATGTTATAGAAAAACATCCATCACACTTTTGAACCATCATTGAAAATCTTTCATAACATTTTCCAAACATCATTAATTTTTTTCCATATTTAAAAAATATATATATTTGATTTCTAATTAATTCAGAAATCAAATATTTTTTTGTTTACACATGACAATGAAGACAAAATACTATTGATTTTTTTAAAAATATCATCCATATATAAGTTCTACTCATCAAATGAGTATCCAAATTATATTACAAAAAACCAGTACAAATGTAATGCACTAAACACAAAATCAGTACAATGAACCTAAAAGAAACCAGTGTAAAGAACTAATAATGCAACTACTTGTCTTGTCTTGTGCCTACACAAAAGGGGTATTGTAAAATCAATAATGTTCTCAAAGTTGCACCAGTAAGTAATACGTACAAGACATGAAGAGTACCTGAGGGATATCTTGTTTTGGGGAGTCTATCCAACATAACTTTGAAGTGTAATCTCCCAATTCTCAATGCAAAAAGGTTCTTTAAATCTTCTTGAAATATACATGATAGATTCATATTTTATACATTTTTATACCCTTACATGCATGATTATATGCTTAGTTCTTATCAATTGTGAGTCATTTACTTGGTTTTTATGTTTTGTAAGTTAAGTTGGAGGAAAAGAGAATTTGCAGCTAAGTGATCCAGAAACTGCCCTGCTGTGCGTCAATTTTGAGGATTAAACTGTACCTGCTCATAAGGAATCTGGAGGAGATCCATACACCATTAGAAAGCTACGAATGCTAGCTTTCTGAGGAATTTTGCAGAAGTAGATTTGCATTTTCTAGAGCAAGTTATGAAGATTTGAGTGAACGTAACGCGTGGATATAGATTCTGACGAATTTTACATATCTTTCTCATGATTCCAATTTGTGAAGCTCAAGTCCATCAATCTTAATACTATATGGAAATGGGCTAAACGTGTCCACACATTTCGAAAGTTATCCTTACATTGACAATAATAACCTTGTGTTATTTGGAAAGAAGATAATAATTCCATGTTGGACAAGGAGAGTCCGAAAAGCCCAAATCAATTGAGATTTCAAGAGGAATAAAAGAAAACCCTAAAGGACGTTAAAAAAGAGATCAGAGAGGCAGCATAGGACAGGGGAGGCAGCAAGATAAAGGAGGAAAAAGAAGAAGAACGGAGCCTCACCATCGCTCAACCTGAGTTCCTATCTCTTCCATTGTCAGATCTTTCATGTTTTCTTTATTTCTTGTCATGTTTTCTTTATCTAAGGATTTCTAAACTTCTAGCTAGGGCTGAGGTGAAGCCCCTAGTATGATTATTCTATTTCTTTAGTTGATTGCTTTGGATACAATGGATTGCTATGTTAAATTCTCAATCACTGTTTTAATTGAACTTTTATTCAAAATCTTTGTTTGGGATCAATAAGACCTAAGTTTTGTTTATTAGTTATTTGATTTGAAAACATGAGGTTTGATCAAGAGTAGATGTTTTCGAGGGTTCCAAAGGATTTATTTAATCTTGTGATTAGAGAGTTGTAAGTTAAGAATACAAGTGCTTGTGATGTTTAGGGCGTCGACTCTAAAGGATATATACCCCATGCTTGTTGGGGGTGCTTGACACTGGCATATTCCCGGAACACGGACGGACAAGGAGCCTCCAAAACCTCACACGTGGATAGAGCAGCAGGCACAAGGCAAAGGTGCCCAGACCGTTTGTTCTTTCAAGAAAAGGTTTAGCCTAAGAGTGGATTTTGAAACTCACCTTCGACCTAAGAGTAGATTTCAAAACTCATCGGAGCAAATGATGAGCAGGAGAAATTGTGGCTTTGCTTTAAGTAGGGACAGAAGGATGAGCAGAAGGGAAGGAGGAGCCATGGCGAGGGGGCAGCAAAGCCTGATTGTTGTTCCAACCCCGGCCAGTGGATTCTTTTTATAGAAAGAAGGGACTGACTCCATTCGACATGTGTCTTGCGTGCAGAGCTTTGCTCCAAGATTTGGGCCTTAGAGATAAGGTGAATGCGTGATTCTACAGTGACTTCCTGCTTTCCAAGCAAACAGTTGCGTAGAGACATGTACCCAATCTCAAGGGAAAGCTTGTCGCCTAGTGAAGAAGGTTCATACATGGGAGTAACATGACAAGCGAAATGAAGTTCAACCAGAGTCTCTTAAGTTTCCTTTATAGCATGTACACGCGGGGCGTCAAGGCTGGCGAGGTCCGTTTCTCTCAATGATTCACCTCGCCAATCTTTTGTTCACCAGCAAGATGACTATGTTCGCTTCGCCAATTTTACATCAAGATACATACCCGCTCGTGATATGTTTAATAAGGCCATTTCGCTTAGACAATCCAAAGCTCAAGGCCTAGGGGCAATGTTTGAGCCTGTTAGTACATAGCCAAAATACTTAGCTAAGCCGAGAATACGGTACAATTACCCGGTCGAGATAGCCCTGGTAGGCCCTTCACAGATATCCAAGGAAGGAAGGGCCGGTAACAGACCGCTTGCCGGAGTCACCCTAGCGGCAAAACACCCCCAAAAGAGGAGACACTCCAAAGGAGGGCAAAGAGTCTCACATTGGAAACAAGCTCAAGGTACACAAGCTTAGCCTATAAAACAAGCTCAAGGTACACACATCTATACACTCTTTCACAGACTTACATACTCTCTCTCTCCTACTTTCATTCATCTTCTCGTACAAGTGCACATAGCTCACTTAAGCATCGGAGAGTCGAAGACTAGGCCACCCCAGTCCTGACCCCGTAACGCTGTCATTTGTGCAGGTACCGAGTGAAAGCCTCTCAAGAATTCTACTTCGTTCCGCCCCGCAACCTCTTCCCGGCTCAGGACGTAACAGGTAGAAACAGAGCCAAAGAGCATTTTTTTCAAGTAATAATACTTAACTAGGCTGTAAAATGTCCATGTGAATATTAATTACGTTCTTGGTCAATATCGTGATCGGTGAGCTCAAATTCCTTAAGCTTACAAATAAAGGTTTGCCATTAAGTCCACGCGAACGGAATTACAAGGGATTTCGCCCGGAACACATAGCTCGCGTGCAAAATTACTGATGGACACTTCGCTTAGGTGAAGCGGAATATATCTAGGCGAGCTGGCGAACTGGCTCACGTGAGAGACTTCACGAGGAAGCCATGGGAGGAGTCCGTGCGCATCACACTGATCGTTAAGACTTTCACCAGTCTTTGACATACTTCGGGCCAACCCCTATGGCCCTTTTAGTATAAAAAGCTCTTCTAAGGCCGCGAGCTAGAAAGGCCCACGAGATGGAATCAGTAGCCTATGCAGAGTGTGCGAGCTGGACATGTGTCATAAATTGCTTGGTCCGCGCGGGTTAAACCTTGTCCTTATGGGATTAGGGTTTTAAAGTTTCGACTTGGATCCTAAGCTATCTTTCTTTTGCCGCAAGTCGGACTACTATATAAAGGGGTCGAAAGCTCTCACCAGAAACACACAATCTCTCTCAAAAAACAATACAAACAAACTACAACCTAGTTCCCTTCGAGATACCTCGAAACCCTAAACCTAAGTGCGATGTCACCTTAGTTTCAGAGCCCTCTTGGACTAACCCCCGATCCCTCTGATCTCCCTATTGTTGCTCTACTCGCGACATACCATGAGTATTGATCGCCTTGTGCTTGTAAATTCCTCATCTGAGGTGGCACCTGGAAAGCCTCCCGCCTGATCAAGAAGTCAAGATCTCGTAACCATCATTTCCTCGTCCATGAGGTGGCACACCCGCAACAAATCTCCTCTCTTTGTTCGATATCTACCTCTCTACTCCCCACAAAAAGGATCGTGGCCAAAACAAGTACGATAGGCGGTAGAGGGCTCGAAACTCATTGATAGTTGGCCACCTTATGTCGAACAAGAAATACAGGTAGCAAAGGGAAAGCAACTGACGGCACTGGTTCTGGGGAATCTGCCCTGGAGCTAGCTGAAGCATGCGCAGCAGGTACTGTATGCACTGAGGAAGCTGGAGGGAGAAAACGTTCCTGAACATGTTGTAGTGCACAACAACGAAGTCGTCCCTCAGGCAAACACGCCAACTCGTCTTCATAAAGCCCACGGAGGGTAACTGTGGGTGGGATGCCCTAGTCTTCGTGTAACTGTTCAATCTCGGCTAGAGTCATGTAGCTCAGAGGCTCATCGTACACGGTGCCGTCCTCCAAGCAATATCTCCTAAACGCTAGTTATCGGGAAGCCGTGAAAAACCCTAGCAAACCAATCAACATCTCGGGCAGGTATGACAAAGGTTACCTCTTCTGGCCTAGACGAAAACGATTCACCTGGGCAGGATGGCCGACTTATGTACTCTTTCATCCTCTCATCGTCATTATGATCGGCTGAGACGATGTGCTAGCCCCGCTTAGGTTAGTAGTACTTTGAGAATCCATTTACCTTATTATAACACAAACCCTAGGATCTATTAGCATGCGCTGCCGGGAGCAAGTGCGAAATGCACAGCTTAACAGAGCCTAACCCAGAAATCCCTAGAACACTAAAATCCTCAGTTTACACAAAATTCCCAGGTTTTAACCACCACAAGTAACACAACAGAGGTAACAAAATGAAAGCAGAGGCATAAACAAAAGTGCAACAAAACAAAAGTGCAAAGCAGCACAGAAACTTACTGGAATTTCAACTCAGAAATGACGCTGGAATCTCAAACGGAAAGCACTTAGCAATCGCACTGACTGGGCGAATCAAACCGCAAGGGCGCTGTAACACACGAACTCAACAACAAACAATGCAGAAACTAGACACATAAATTGGAGAAAGTTTTAAGTTGTAGAGCGAAAAGTGGGAGAAGGGAGTGACGAAGAGAAATATATAGAGGGAGTAGAGAGGAGACGCCTCAATTCCCCACAAATTGCATTTAAAAACCCCCCAAACAGTTAACGAGGAACCCCGTACTGTCAGATCAAACTGCAGGAGGACGTCATGTGGCTCAAACCGCCGTAGCTTCTTGAAGATGGAAAGAATGAAGCGACAGGGGTTGGTGCATTTATTGCTTGGCAGTTATCCCCAGGAATATATCGTCATTTGGCAAGCATGCATTTAATACATCTGCCACGACAATGCACAAACATATCAAAGTCAAATTCACAACTTGGGTGAGTATCATCGAGATCATCCCACCCAGTCAAATTCATAACTCGGGTGAGTATCACCAAGATCATTCCACCTAGTAAAATTCATATCTCGGGGAAGTATCACCGAGATTATCCCACCAGCAAAATTCACAATTCGGGTGAGTATCACCGAGATCATCACACCCAGTCAAATTCATATCTCGGATGAATATCACAGAGATCACTCTCGTGCACTTCACACGAGTAATCACCACAGAGGTTAAGATGCTATTGAAATTCAAGTAAATCGGTTGCCGGTCACCGGGTGCACATCTATTAGGAATACAGGTGGGCATCCATGAGGAAAATCATATCATCCCATTAAAAATAGAGAAAGTGGCTTAATAAACCACAGACGGCGTTAACACCTCATCACTCAAGTAGTAACACCGGATATGGAAATGGCTCGCTACCATTGTCCATGGAAAATGTAACACCCGTTCAACCCATGTTATGAGTCCGAACTTGGGGGTCTGTGGGTGGGAGCCCATTCGAAATATACTGGTCTACGGGCTTATTTTAGCAAGTCCCCACTCACGATGTGTCTTGAACAAGAACTTGGGGGGACTTGTAATCGGTTGTACATAAAACAATCTCTCAAGCCCGTAAACCAACAAACATACCACCATGACCAATATAACCAAGGTCGTCCTAAGGTTCCCATCCATAAGCAAGATGGGCCGAGCTAAACCTTGATGGCAACGCTAGGCTGGGAACGATTGTAGAAAGCATGGGAGGCATAACGATTGCAGAATGTCCTAAGGTTGATGTCCATAAATATGGCACAGCCACCAGCTTGTCATGTATCATCAAATACGTTAGTAATTACACTTCAACCACAAAATTCTGACTTAACCATCGGAGGAGAAAAGACCGAAAGCCCCCGGTCATCCTTTTATTTGTAGGTCATTGGGAAGAAAGATTACCACTTAGCGGACACGCCTTCAACTTCTGCAGCCCTACCCGGGATTTTACAGAAACGGTGTCTATAAGACAGATCTATAAAATGAAGTATATATGAGAGTAAATTGTTCCACTTGAACCATTTAGAAGGATTGAAAAAAACTACAAAAAGTTGTAATCCCGAGAGTGCATAAAAATTTCCGCGCATAATGACATTTGTGTACTAAAACAACCATAACTTCTTTATTAAAATAGATATGAATGAACCGGGAAAAGTTCTGAAAACTAGACTCGTAGAGCTTTCCAATGATATAAGCTCACTGTCTGGTTCGTTCAGAGCTGTTTATAAAGCTTAAATAAAGTTGACTATCCAGAATGGACAGATTGCTTTTTTCGCAGAATTGGCATGTGCGAAGCTATGAAGCTTGCATATGACTCGTAGGTTTTTGCCTTAGCCTAAAAGTGACGTGTGTATGATCAAAACCAAGTCTCTTCGGTCATTCCAAGATCGTAAACTCCATGACTAGTTACCAAAAACTAACTCAGATGACTTAAAAGATTCGATCATGATGATAATTGTCCAGTTTTGATAAGTCTTCAGCGTCTTTTAAAAGACGGAAATTGGTTTAATAGAGTATGGGGATCTAAAATCAAAAGCTTTCGGCAACTCCAAGTCAGTATGACTAGGTATGTCCGTGGAGGGTCGGTAGTGTGAGGCACACTTGAAACCACTATCTCCTTAATTTTGGATAATTCTAAGACATCACAATGAGCTTGGATAAGCCTAGTTGAACAATTGATGATGGAAAATACGCTATAGGGTAGAAAACTTAACCGGAAACATATTGGCGATCCTCCTTGAGCATGTAAGGGAGGATGCAAGGTCATGCATCATCTTCACTTGGAAGAGACCAAAACGGCATAATCTAACCATGTAGATTGTAAATATGTCATGCTTCTAAGAACGATGTAAAAATAGACATCTTATTTGTAAACCATAAGAGGAGAATAGTTTCATAACTTTGAAAAAAATCTCAAGGCATTCATTATTGCTAATGTGAGTATATATCAAGGTCTCGAATAAACATATGACATCGATACGACGTCTTATTACATATAGCTTGAAAAGAAAATCAATGTTTAGTCAATGACGTCAAAGTCATAGGTAGCTAGAGCAAGATCTAAATCTTTGAAATCCGTTATCATGAGGATGACATTATTGTCCTTATATTGACCTTTTTGTATGCATTCACAATTTGAGAATGAACTTGGCAAACATGAACCAGTGATCCGAAGATCCACAACAGTTACATTGTCATGAGCTGGCATGAGTAGTTTCGATAGATTGATGTCTAGACTAGGAGTGTCGCCATTAGAGTCGACGACACCTCCCCCTCTTTTCCAAACATCGGCACAACGTTTTCTGTCGTTGTTGTGACTCATATTGTCAAGCCCCGACCCATAATTTTTACCTTTATTACTAACATAGTAGTAATAAGAATTTTACCGTGTTCCTCATTAAGTGTTTAATATAATTGATCCCCAGAGAGGTTGTAGGGGACAATTATTTTGTGAGATTATTCTAAGAAAGAAATTGTGACGATGGTAAAAATGGTAATTTTTGCTAGTAAAAAGTAATTTTATTGGGGTATTATTTTTGGGGTGTTAAATTTTTGGAATGAGTATTAGTGGGAGTGTTGG
Organism: Fragaria x ananassa; assembly: GCA_034370585.1. NCBI lineage: Eukaryota > Viridiplantae > Streptophyta > Magnoliopsida > Rosales > Rosaceae > Fragaria > Fragaria x ananassa. The sequence goes on from CP139753.1 coordinate 2,308,091, forward strand.
ACTGGATCGGGATAAGCCCAACCTTTTTTTCCTCTCTCCAGCCCGTGCGCGCTCTTTCTCTCTCTCTCCCTCTCCCCGACCCGTTTCTGCCCGGATTTTGTCCGAGCCCGACCGCCGCCGTCCGGTCGCCCCAGACCGCCGCGCCGGTCCTAATCGATCGGTCTCTATCACAGCTTCCATTCAAGACCGGTGGCAGCCTTTCTAGCGCCGCCGTGAGGGAGAAAAAGCCGCTAAAAGGTCCGACTGCCGGAAAGGTTTTCTCGCCGGAACTCCTTCCTCCTGCCACCATAGCCGGCGATCCTTGGCTCAAAATAAAGCCCTCCTCCCGTGCTTCAATCCCTCCAAATGGCTCACTCCATCTCGAGCTAGGTAAGGAGAAATGGGTATTTGAAATTCTAGGGCTTTTATGTGTGTTTTCGTTCGATTCGCATGGTTAGGCTTAGAATTGGAGTTTGTGATAGTTATGAATGTTGTAGAGGAGTTTGAGAGGAAGATGCTACCAAATTTTGGTGAGCATCAGAGGTCGCCGGAGTTGGTCGCCGGCCGCCGCTGCCGAGAAAATGTTTTTGGTGGGGAAAAATGTGAGGAGTTTATTGGAATAAGTTTTAGAATTTTTGGAGGAGTTTTGGATATGTTTGAGAATTGTTGAAGTTTGGTATTTTTTGCGGATTATTAAGTTAGAATCCGGTCATTGGATTTTATTTGGTGGAAGGTGATTTTGAGGATGTCGGTAATTTTTGTGGAGTTTTGAGGTTGGCAGTGGATTCAAGATTTTGGAGTGTTAGGCTTGGTTGAGGGCGCGAAGTATATTTATTTATGCCTGTTTTGTTGTAAGCGTCGGTGTTTTATTTAAGGTTTTATTTATTTGGAATAGGACGTGAGGAGGCTCGAGCGGAAGAGACCTCCGACCGACGTCAGGCTTAGGCCTAACCTATGAGTGGACTTTTGTTTTAATTAATGTGTTCGAAATGCTTTATCGTTTTGAATGATTTTCTGTTGTTGGATGTTTCTTGAAATTGAGAATTTCGGTGATTATGATCTTATATGAGATATGTATATGATTAAATGCTAGCTAGCTATACGTGATTTCCCCCATACTGAGGTATAATTCCCGTATGGGGTGACATGAGCGTTAGACGCGAGCGTCGTAGCCCTGTGCGACTTTCTATTTTCGTATTCATTCATAGATTTCGTACAAGGAGTAAGCATGTATATATACCACTCGAGCGCTTCCCCCAGCATGAGGTACAATTCCAGTATGAGGTGACATGAGCGTTAGACGCAAACGTAGTAGCTTTGTATGGTATCTATTTTTCAAGTTGTTCATAGATATCGTACAAAGAGTTAGGCGAGTGTACATACATACTAAAATATATAATATCCTAGCCTGAGAAGCAATTTCTTAAAGTTTGGGAGTCTAGCCCCCAGTTCAGAATCTTTCCCGTGGAGCTTTTGTTTTTGCCGCTGATGAAGGATTTTCTTTGAATGCATTTTCGGAGGAATATTTATTTGTTGTCGGAATCGTTTTGTCCACTCACTCTGACGTGTTGAATATTTTCCCCGGGCTCTTCGTTTTTAAAAATGTTCAGTCTGCAGAGTTCGCGTGAGGTCTAGAAGGAGACGTCGAGGCATAGTCACCCATTTATCAGCTACATTTCGCCAGTAGGTTACATGTTTAATCTACTTGGGGTTTGTTAGCTTCCGCTGTGTATTATTTTATTTTTAGTATCTCTGAATACTGATGAAATTCTTATGTAACTTATTCTAACTACTTTTGAGTTGTAGCGGAGGATTTATTTTGAGTTAAAAAGGTGGTTTTTAATTCTTCCAAGTTAGGGTTGTCCATTTTCGAGAGAGGTTTGCCGAGTTTTTCGATAAATTTTCCTTGAATGTGGTCCTTGCAGGACTCATCTCGTGTTTCGGGGTGAAATTCTAGACAGGTCTTGACACATATTGTTTTCCCAACACTAGGAGACAATCCCACGTACGTAGGCCAATACGTTTATCTTATCAGCGTATATGCAATTCCCGTTTGTAATATAATAATTATCAAAATCAAGTCTCGTTGATAATTCCAAACCAACTTAGAGGACCCAGAGAACTTAATGATGATTGAATCCACTAAAGATTATAGATCATGATGCCACATGGAAATATCATCGAAGATATGTAGTCAATTAAGGCGGTAAGCAATCCACTTGACTTAATAACTCAATATGTTGAGCTAGGTGGACGTTTCAAGAAACGCTTAATGAGTGCATTCCACAATACATCGTGGTCATTACTTTTTGCACAGATTATCATTCAAGGCTTTTGTCGATGTAGTGTGTCAAAGACTTTGAGCGCATGAGATGTGAAATCTCGACATCTAGGCTTGTTAGCCTGAGGTCAAAACATGTGGCTTAATCCTCTTCAATAAAATGTTCCATATATACCTAGCGAAGATTCATCTTAGGCATCGAGTACGTCAAAACTCAAACTCTTGCATACAAAATCAAACTGTTATGAAACTCAATAGAGGTCACAAATGATTTTTTTAATTGTTTGTCTTACAAATTAATCACACACAATCCGGAAAAACCGCGAATTGATCAAACACAATTCGAAAAAGGCCTCGGATTGATCAAAAACAATCTGGAGAAAGATCGGAGTTGATCACACAAAACCCGGACAAGGAAACAAGAGTGATCAAACACACTCTTGACCGGCGAATAAAATTTCGGGATTTTTACCTGCACGTACAAAATCCCAAGCATAGCAATGGAGATGGAGAAGGGAGGAAATGACTTTATCCTCCCGAGTTATTGAACTTGGGAAAGTTTAGAGTTTCAAACATACCTTTCGAAACTTCAAACACTTGAAGTCAAAAATTGTAGTCGAAGAAAACCAAGAATCGTCGGCGTGCGGCGGCCAAGGGATTGGCAGCCGGTGATGTCGGATGGCGGCCGAAAAAACGGGCAGCGGCGGTTGGACAGAGGAGCCAAAAATCGCTTTTTAGGGTTTTAGAAAACAAATGGTGGGCTATTAGTTATAGGGTTAGAACAAATTGCATGATAACATGAACAAGAATAAACGGTAGAGACAAAGATATCTAGTATGAGAATAGAAAATCATTATCTTATTTATTAATAGAAGCTCTTTTATATAATGAATTACAAAGTACCAATATGGTAATGATAAATAATACATAGTCTTATTCTAACTACATATCATGATGACATAAGATTAAGACACATATATGAAATATTATTCATATCCTACAATATTTGATATATTTTAACATGTAAGAAGATAGGTCCTGATTAAGAGATTAATTAAATTATAGAATAGGCGCGTTTGAATCCTTGTCTCTTTGTATTGGCAAGAATCTTGTCATAGTTGTACGTTAAGAAAAGTTGTATAAGTAGATAGTTCATGATCAAGAGATTATAAAAACCAAATAAAGGGTACGTTCTAGAAACACATGAACAAAATTCAAGAAAAATAAAATTTCAAACTTGTCAAACACCCAACAATGCTCCTAGTATTATTTGGCCTACCCTAATGATATATTCTTTCCTTCGTAAGCAGGCGGTCCTAAAGACGTGAAATCATTCACTTTTGATTAGAAACTTTCACACGAAGATCAGATAACATTCTTAGCTTTGAACTGTTATTTATTTAGTGGAGCTACTATATATATAGATGTAATTATATATTTATATATACTTTAATACATATATTTTCTCTGATAATGAGAATGGATTCTGATCCTTGGGTAGTGGAAGAGTCTTCCCTTGACCTAGAGAGACTTTTATATGACTACGACGCCTAATATTTAAACTTCCATGTTTTAAACATTATTAGTAGTGCATGTTGCCATCTGAACTTCTATTTTCTGGTATCCCTTCAGTTGAATTGTGATCAATTGTAATAGCAACATGAGATTCTTCAGAAAGCACTGGCTGCTGCTGAAGTAGTTGTGGTTGTTCAGTAGTCTTGAAATGGGCAACGGATGCTAGTTCGTGAACTGCTTCAGCAATCTTCTCAACACAAGCTACGACTTCAATAAGAAGCGACGCCACTGCAACGGATGGTATTATTTCTAGCAAATTAGCATCCTCCCATATGCCTCTTTTGAGTAACGATTTGAGGCTCTCAGCTGCTGCTTTTGAGTGTGCAATATGGTCATGATCAGCTGATGACGACAGAGTCATTTTCTTGAGCGCTGCTGCTAGTTCCTTTAAAGCTTTACCGGTTTCGGTGCAAATATGGATGCAAGGGTCTTGAATTTTGATTCGAATTTCAGCCGGCGCCTGCATTATTATTGAGGATGTCATTAGTTGGAATCACATACCCCATAATTATAGTGTTAGTGTTCAGGTATATGTACTTGGATTTCAGTGTTCAGGTAAGCGTTTAGAGCTTCAATTTTATAGGCACATTGCCGAGTTAGGGTTCCAACATTCAAATACATCTCCCATGGGTGAAAGAACTTGAATCCGCCATGACCTGGTTCCCATCTTGCCAAGTTAGCCTGAAAAACACAAACAATTTATTATGTATTCACTACAGGACTAGCATAACCCATCTATATTTTTCCTGTCCTCCTCATGTATATTTTACTTACCATGGTTTCTTCAAGGGCTTTTGATGAGAGAACACTTTTATATCGCTGAAGAAAAGATTTACTATCACTTAATGACAACCCATCTTCTTTTATGTCAAAGTATTCAAATCCAAATCCTGTAAATCACGTACTCATATATATCAGTTGAAGCATATATCAGGTAGAAAATAACAAATTGTTAGCATATATATACGCGTACCTTCCATGAAATCCCCAAGCTTTTCCATGTTTCCAGCAACCAAATTCTGGAGATCAACTCCAATCCACACAGGGCAAATACACAAACAAACCATAATGGGAGTACAGCTTCCTATAGCAATCGTCGAAAGCCTCTTGTGTGCCATGTCTAGTACCTCAGTTTCGCGGTAGCCGGAGACCGAAACCAAGCAGAAGGTCAGTATGAATATGACCAGCCCGTAGTCATATCTTGCCTTTAACGCCGGGAAGAATCTCATGAAGGTCACACTTGCAGCTGCCAAAAAATTATTATATGAACGTATCATCACCGTACTCGATCTGCTATATTATACGTGCTTCATATCTAATTTGGTTATTAATTATAAGCTCATCGAGAAGCATATAGTATATATATGTGGATGCATGGAACAAACCTACAACAAAGACGAAAAACGCGATCAATATGGGCTCCCCGACTTCTCCTCCCCAAAGAGCGGATATGTGATGAACTCCAACAGCTAGAGCACTAGCTAGTAACGTTGCCAACATCCTATTTATACCCTTGCCTACGGTTGCTCCTGGAAAATAAAGGAAACAATTACACGAGGGGAAACAAGATACAGTACACGCGGGCGCGTATATATTTGATTTCAGTTATATAGCTAATGAGGTGGTTTTGATCAAAAGAGGCATTAATCAATGATATGTAAACGAATGTAACATTGAACAATGATTCATTCCGGACTATGACAAAAAGTGAGCCACTAATAGAAATCTTAAGGGAAGAAACTCTAAAAAATCTAACCTAAACAATAATGATATATTTAAACTAGATGGGAGAGCTTGGACCTTATAATAAGGACTAAATAAGAACTTTTAAATGAACAGTTAGATGACATTCACGTTGAATTTAGATATGTCAAATAAGGTTAAAATACTCACCATTCATTCACTTGGTCCTCGTTATAAGATTCATATTGAAACCTCACCTTAAACTAGAAAATATAGTAAAATTTAACATATAATCTTTTTTTTTCTTGACCATTTTAAGCTAGCGTACCTTAAAGGCTTTTTAGGCCTAAACTTAATCTATCACCGCATGTAAAATACTTCAATTATGCATTACATATCTATAGAAAATTGATGTTAGGTTGGGGATTACATCCAACGAGTCAAAAACCACTATACTACTTACAATAATAAACACACAATCATCTGAGATAGAACTCGGAAGTGTATCAACTAAGCTAGCTTGTAATGGTAAATGCACCTTCTAAGATTACAGAGTGCTTACCAACCGAGAACTCAAAGACAACGACCACGGTCAAGACAGCCCACATTGCATTGACACCAAAGCCATCATAAAGAGGTCGATAGTAATAAAACAGAGAAACCAGAGTCAGAGCCAACCCTAATTTGAAGGAATGAACAATCCTTCTCGGATCATCCTCCCCGAGCTTCTTCGCCTCCCTCGCTGCCTCCACTACCTTACCCCACCAGTTCATCGGCACCGCCTTCAGCCACCGCAGCAGGAGACCAAAAGGCCCTCCACCGCAGCTGCGTTTCTCCAAGCCATCAAAATCTGCAGAAGTCATTTCTGACAAGAGAAAGCAAAGCACTGCAAATTAAGGAGAAGAGGAAAAACAGAAGCTAGCTCAAGTAAAGCGGTGCTGCATGTGTGAAATAGCTCGATGGGAGAGAGTCATAAATATATACAGATCAGAAAGGTAGATATGCAAAATCTGGAAGACTAAAGAGAGACAGATGTTGGTGAATGAAATTGTGCCTTACATGCAAATCAACGCTTTTGTTAATGAGGTGGGGGATGATTCGAACCGTAACGTACCGTAGTACCGTACGTACTAGGATGGTCGATCAACTCGGAAAGAGCGAGGCTCAGTTATCAAATTATAACCGTGTTTGGGGGAAACGGTGTAGTTTGCATAAGGCGCACTGCTTATATATAAGTACGTATTCATCTATTAATTTTTACAACTAAACCTCGAGTTAGTGCATGGCATTAGTTTTTTAGAAATCATATGTAGAATATCGATTATCGAAGTCGAGCCATTACTAGTTGCTGAGAAAGGGGAACTGGATCTCTCTCGAATTAAGGGTACATATATGAGAATGAAGGGTCCTCTTGTATAGAAATGGAAAGAGTTTCTCAAGCATTGATCCTTGTGCCACCATTGAAGAAGATACAAATCTGTTGGAGGTCTCAATGGAGAAGTAAAGAATTCTTTGGAAGGAGCGCAAAGGAAAAAACGACGTGGTACGTACCTGATGGCTTATATATTCTTGATAATAGGTTTTTTTTTTTTTAGGTTGTTCCTTGTATGGATCAACTAAGGTGTTTGATTTTGTCTGTGAATTCTTCAAAACCGGCTCATAGGATCAGCATGGCTCCCAAATTGGAAACCATGCATCATGTTATGTGGTACTTCAGGCCTTCAGCATTGTTAACTCTATACGGCCTATACCATACGACTACGACATGCATGTATATTATCTAACTCTCGAGAAGAACTAATATAGAGGTAACGACTTTGACATCGAACACATAAGGCCCGAATATCACCGTCGTCTCTCTACACATTGTACATCACTTGTATGGTCGAAGCAGTTCCTCGATCATCATTCATTGTGACAAGTCCACTAGAACAAATCCAAATGGAAGGCGCGTACCAAAAATAGGCAAAATTAACCGGTTTCAAATGTTTGAAGACTAGCTAATGCTTGTGCTCAAATCGAACATAACCGAGAAACATAGGGCAATTCATCATAGACCTAAAAGAACTATCAGGTAACAACATTGTTTCACCGTAAGACTATTGGAAAATAAGTTTCTCACTAGTCTCTAGAGTACGTTTCTAGGGCTTAATATTTTTGACCGCTTAGCATCTCTCATGTTCTCTTCTCCCACATCTCACCATGTCCGATGAAAAGTCAAATCGTTTTGCTACTCGGCACTACGTCAATTTTGCCTTCAGACGACATGTAATCATTTTTTTGTGTGTCGTCTATAAAGCTGTTATATGATAAACACTCAGACGACATACAATATAAACCTTACACGACAAACAATATAACACATATGTCGTGTGTATGTATCTAGATATGCAACAAACTCAAACTATATGTCGTTAGACAATGGTTATAATGACATAATTAAAAGTATTGTTGGAATTACTTTTATACACAAAAACGAATAATTGTATGTCGTCTCATACCGATTCAAACGTCACTTTTCTGTCTTCTGACATTAATCTTAGATGACAAACATTATTATCTTCTTTTACTTTAAGACGACATATAAATGTCGTTTGAAAAATGTAGAGATGTTAAAGTCTATGGGGTCATCTGTTGTCTGATTTTGATTTTGATATCAATTCTATTGGATTTTAAAGTCTCAACAAAATTAATCATTTGCACAAGATAATTTAGAAATCTCGAATTCATTCTCATTGCCAAAACCAACAAAATTTACAAAAAATTATTCTAAAGACACCTATAAGCTATAACATCAATGAGTTATTATTTCTGAAATGACCTACAATGGGCATTTAAGTGAAAGAATTGTGTTCGCGAATTCTTAAAAAGTTTTGATCATTTAATCTCAAACGGCAGTTCTAAACTATAGTAGACATAGTGGTCTGAGATAATGTTATTGTTTCATATGACGTGTACTTGTTTTATTTCATTTTTCTAAGTTTATTTATTTTTCTTTATTCTTTCACCCTTAAAATATTTCTCACCAATCGAGCGATATTAGTTGAGTAAGAAGGGAAGAAATTAAGATGTTGTAGCAGGTGTTTGGGAAGGTTTGGAACAAAAGGGCCTTGCTTATGGAGAAACATGTAGGCCTTGCTTCATTCTATGTGCCCACTAGTGGTTTCCACCATGTACACACTCGTTTCACATCCCTAACTTAGCATATTTCCCATTAAAAACATGCTTTTCTTATCACAACATTGTATCTTAATCTCAACCCATCAATTTACTATGGAGATGCATGAATTAATGAATACTACTTTTGTTATGTTTACACGATGTCGTGAAGATCGGCTAGTTTTTGCCAACCCTTATATAGGGTACTCGCATGCTTCACGCTTTGTAGAATGACCTTAAGTTCTACTACTGATTTGCATGTTGTCGCTTGCAGGCACCAACTCCAAAGACATCAAAGCTGCCACATCGAAAAAAAAGAAGAAGACATCAAAGCTGCGGTCAAGTCTCGATAGCCATCGGCCAAATTTTTAGCTGGTAGAGCAAGAGAAGCTGATGTTTATACTGCTTCTCATACACCGTGAGGGACAGAGACATGCAAGTTTGAAGGGAAGATTAGAGCAGTTGTTGAATCCCTTATTGATAGTGGCATTCAGGCTAGAAATATCTTTCATTGACTGAATTAGTTTTCTTCTTTGATTTGGATTATGTTTCTTTTGACCCTTTTTGGGTGATTATGTAAGCTTTCAAACTCTTATGTGAGCTTACTATGATGAAGTTTGTGCTGTTTTTTGGGTTGGTAACTTTTATTTTTACCCATCAGGGGATGAAAGTAGAAGCAATTATTAGGAAGTATAGTTGATAATGTAATGATAAAAAGTACCATATGCATCTATTATATTACTGCTTTATACAATATGAATATGGAACGAATCAATGAATCTAAAAGACAGTTTCAATATTACAAATAACATTTAACTCACGAATAACAATTTTATAGTTTGAAGTAATTCTCAAATATCACATGTATTCTTAATCGATGTAATCTCTACTACAATAAAGCCGGGCATTCAACAAATTCACCAAAATGTGAACTGTCGATTTTGCCCAGCTATTACATTACCCTTACAACCAAACACGAAGGCTATTACGGTAAAAAGATTAAAAAAATAAAATAAAAAAACAGAATAAATGGAAAAAGAGATGATTGAGGAGAGAAAAGTGGAAAAGAGATAACTGCAACGGGTGAAACTTATAACTGCCAAGAAACTCCCAAGTCCCAACTACCCACTAACTTTATATAAAAAAAAAAAATAACAGTTACAAATAAGAAAAAAAATAACTACCTATTGAAAACGTTTTCGACACGCGAGTATCGGGTATAAAAGCTAGTATATAGTAAATAAAAGACACTCCAGGTCTGTACAATAACTGCTCACCAACCACACTTCTTTTTTGTTTTGTTAAGTTGTTGAGTAAAAAAGGATAACAATTCTTAAAAGGTGAAGAAACAAACAGAGATAAATACAGAGTATCCTTCAGAACTGAAACGCAAGCGCAGAGAGAGTATATCCTTCTTCGTTCCTTTTCTTCTCCATCGGCTTTTCCTACCCGGATTCTCTCTCACTCCTCACCACGGTACTCTCTCTCTCTCTCTATTCCTCTCTCAAAACCTAACTATTCCTCAGTTTGAATCTTATATATTCGGGTTTTTCAATTTCGTACCTTTCTTTTATCTGATGCTGAATTTGAATTGGACGAATTGATTTCCGAACTGAAAATTCTTCCTCTGAATTGATGAAATTGAGTTTTATGGATGATGAATGTGTGATTCTTATGATTGATTGAGAATGCTTATTTGAAATCCGAGTTCTGGAGATTGATGGATATGCTCAGCTTTTGAATGCTCTCATCCGTTTCTGAGCACCGATTTAGGGTTTTGGAATTCTGTGGTCAAAATCCAATCTTGGTTTTTTATTGCATCACGCATTGGTTTTAAAGGAATGTTGGTGATTGTTTGTGTTTTGTTATGATCATATGGAATATACATGAATCTGAGGCTTGATTGTGATTTGAGTATGTGAGGCTTGTTTTTGATTTATTGATCTTTATTTGTTGAGAATTTATGGTAGGAGATTATGAAATTAACAGTAAGCTCTAACAAAACACGTTTTTTTGGGCTTGTTCAGTGTTTTTGTTATCTTTGCCGAAATAGGAGGATATTGCGATTGTGTGACCCTTAGATTTTAGTTTTAATCGTAAGCTCGGGAGGGTGGAATAGGAAGGAACATAATTCTTGGCGGTAACGTTGCAAAGAGAGAACAGATGCATGAGATTTATTTGTGGCAGTTTTTTGCCCGCCAAGTCTGGCAGGACGTTCTGTAGTGAATTCCTTTTCAGCGTATTTATTACTTGTTGATTTGGTTTAGTGGAGCGGATAAACTGTAAAAGAGCATGTTCCCTAGAAGTAATTGAAATTAATAGGATGTACTAAAAGTGCACCTTTAGCATGTTTCGCCATCCAACAAGGATGGTAATAAATTCGAGTGTCAAAGCCTTTGTCGTGATTTTTATTAGTCAATTGTAGATTTCAGTAGTAAAGTCATGTCCATTCTGTACATGGGAGGTAGACAAAGACATTAAATAGGTATCCCCGGACTTGTAGTTCTTCAGTTACTGTTACTACTGCAACCTGTATAGGTATTGATATCAAATAAAAGAAAATTCGGTATTCTGGTGATGGAAATAAGCTGAAAGGAGAAAAATGAAGTAAGTTATGTTAGTAAAGGTTAAGTCTACCGTCCTTGTGGATCTTTTGTGATGTGTGGTTGCTGTTGCTGTTGCTGTATTTCAGAGAGCCTATATCTAGGCAATGATGGTATATTACTGTTGTTAATCTTGTACAATTTTAGTTTAAATCAATTTAATATGATGAAGTACAGTGACCTAGGGTTAGTTCGACTCGTGTTTTACCGATGAAGTTGTTTTGTGAGTGTGTGATTCTTTTTTTGTTTGGTCAAAGAAGGTACTACAATACTACATAATACAAATTGGCCTTCTGCCGAGTTTGACCAAGATTTTACAACAATGGTGCTTCTTTCTTAGACCTTGTTATGTCTAGATGTTGAATGATTAGTATGATAATTATCCTCCTGAACTGAATTTTGATGGCACAGGTTAAGCTTATCTAGGATTTGACCATCCTCACCCAGGGTTTGTACTTCTTCAGTCGGTCGTTTTCAGTATTAACTGTTTGATATTAGGAATGGAAACTCGAGTTTTTCCTATGGCCATAATAGGGCAAAGGATGAGAGGTGGTTTGGCCTTCGTTTCCTTTTTCTTTTTCTTTTTGTTTTTTGTTTTTTGTTTTGTTTACAGACTACAAAGACCTCCAATGCACACACACATGTTGAGCATTGTTAAAATTGTAGTTGAAAACTTTGATAAAAAATATTGGCTTACCTGTCGAACCTGCCCAAGTTGGAAGCAGTTTGATGCACCAGTGACTTAAATAGATTGAAACTTCAAGCTTGTATTTCGTGCTCAAGTTGATCCTTTGTGTTTTCAAATATATATTGTGTCCCCATTATGTTGTTCCTGAGTGTTCTTCTTTGGAATTGTACAAAAATGGATAATTTCATTACCAATTTGGTTGCAGGATGCATGCAAGTCTTTCTGTTTGATTGTTTAGTGGACTATGGATCAGAGTGATAACTATACAGAAACAGTTCAAGGGAATGAAATAAAGAGTCCTACAGAAGTTTTGAATAACAGAGAGTCATCTGGCCATATTCCTTCTCCTGCAGAAGCACCCAACAAACCAGTGTCATCTGAACAGGAGATTACCTCTTCTGTGGAAGTGCTGAGTACACCCGAGTTAGAAGTGTTGAATAATCCAGAGTCCTCTAACCATATTCCCTCTTGTGTAGAAGCAACCGACAAAGCGGAGTCATCAAAGATCACCTCTTCTGCTGAAGTGCTCAGTAGACCGGAGTTAGGCCTGTTGAATAATCCAGAGTTATCTGAACATATCCCCTCTGCTGCAGAAGCACCCAACAAACCAGAGTTGACTGAAGCAAAGATCCCATCTTCTTCTGACGTATACATTACACCTGAGTCAGCGGAAAATAAAATGTCCTCTCCTGCAGAAGAATCAAACAAACCTGATCCAACTGAAAAGAAAGCCGTATCCCCTGCAGAAGCATCAAATACTAGAAAGAAAACCCCAAAATCATTGAAGGGCAAAGCTACATTCTTTAAGAAATCTCTGGGTGATAACAGTTTGAAAGGTAGCAAAGGGGCTAGCAGTTCGCTGGTTAATGCAAAGAGAAAGAGGTTCAGGAATAAGGGTCCCAAAGAGAGCAACAACAAAGGGGAAGAAGATGTGAAGAAGGCAAGCTTAAGAAGAGATAAGCAACAGAAAAATGCTGATGAACAGCAGACTGATAAGAGCCATCAGGCACAAAAGAATAAAGGAAAGATGGATGGAGTAGAAAAGAGCCAACAAAAGAATACAGAAAAACTTCATGGGCCGGAAAAGAGAGAAAAGTTTGGTGGTTTAATATTCATGTGCAGTGGAAAGACAAAGCCAGACTGTTTCGATTATCGTGTAATGGGTGTTTCAATGGGTAAAAAAGACACTGTGTTGGGTATTAAACCTGGCTTGAAGCTTTTTCTCTATGATTTTGACCTTAAGCTCTTATATGGAGTTTACAAGGCATCCTCTTCCGGTGGCTTAAAACTTGAGCCAAAAGCTTTTGGTGGGGCCTTCCCTGCTCAGGTAACAATCTCTTCAATCTGCCTCTGGTTACTAATTTTCTCTGTATAACTGTGCTGATGATTTTCAAACTTCAGGTTCGGTTTAATGTGGACAAAGACTGCCTTCCTCTACCTGAAAGCATTTTCAGGAAGGCAATAAAGGAAAACTACGATGAGAAAAAGAAGAAGTTCAAAACAGAGCTTACTGTTCGACAAGTAAGAAAATCTGCCCTCCTTTACAAATTCTTATTCTTTTTTTGTCTTTTTTCCTTATGGAAACAGCTGTTAGTGTTTCATTTAGTTATATTATATATTTTGTTTGCGAATATTGGAATTTGCTAACCAGCATTCTTTCAGGTCAGGAAGCTCACAGCACTTTTCCGTCCTGCTCAAGTTCATTCATCTTTTCTACCCACACGTTCCCCACTCAGGGCAGACAATCGGGATAGGGAAACTCGTGGGAGAGCGAGAGAAGTGCTACCACTTTCACGCAGGGATGCACGTGCTAGGGATTCCTATCCCAATGGTGGTTCCAGGAGTTATCCAGCATTAGCTCATGAAAGGGAGCATCATGCTGCATGCCACGATGTGGCATCTGCAAGAAGAGAGGAAATGCCTCGTCATTTGTACCTTTCCGAAAAGGAATATCGAGCTTATGGTCTTCAAGGAGAGAGAAGAAATCTGGCTCCTCGTCCTGTCAGTCCAGCTGTAGAGGTTCAGCGCAGAGATTATGCAAGGGACCAGTTTGTAAGACAGCCAAACCTTTATAGGGAGGCTGCCCCTGCACATCGAGAAACTGTTCCTTCGGATCTCTACTTGAATGAGAAAGAGTACTCAGCCTATACTGTTGGTGCAAGACATGAGTTGCCTCCTGCGACATCTGCTGCTGCTTTAGATTTATATGCAAGGGATCCCTACTCTACTCACTTTAGCTATTATGGGGGTTCATCACTGGACCAATATGCTGCTCCTCAGAGGAGAGAGGAGGTTCCTTTGGGATCTTACTTTGCTGGTGCAAGGCGAGAATCTTACTTGGTTGAGAATGATCCCTTGCAAAGGAGAGCACCTGATGGTGTAGAGAGAAGTTTGTATTCTGTGCAAGCTGCTGCTGCTATTGATGATCGTGTAGAGAGAAGCTTATACTCGGCACATGCTGCTACTGCTGTTGATGATCATATTGGGAGAAGCTTATACTCAGCGCGTGCTGCTTCTGCTCTGGATGTTGATTCATTGGGTTATAACCGGAAAGATAACTATCAGGTGGCGAGGCCTGAAGCACTGCCGGCGCCAGTTTCATCTCGTTATGCATTTGCTGGTGCATCATACTCCTATCGCTAAACCCTAGAAGCCATTTAGCATTCTATGAGCATGGTTTCATCTCATTATGCTTTTGTAGATGCATCATACTCCTATGCTTTCATTGTTTTCTTCTTCTTTTAAAGAACTGCATTATGTTTCTCCAAAAGAGCTACAGTTGACAAATATTTGGTCTTTGAGGCAGAGAAGGGCAAATATTTGGACTTGTTTATCTTTTTCTGTTAAAACTAGTGTACCTCCTAGTTATTTATTGAACTAAGCAAGTTTAATAACAAGGGATAGCTTCATGTTGGATATGAGTTTTTATAATTTTATGCCGCAGCTAGCCTTGCATTCTGGTATCAATCGGTATCAAGTACAGGAAACAAAATGCTTGAAGAATTTCATTACATGTATACATTCTAAGCTGTGAAATGACCAGTCGACAGACAATAGCATGCTCAAGTTCACTCTCCCCAAAAGAGAGACTGGTTTGTTCAAGTGCCTCAAACCAAGAGTTACAGATAAAGCTTGATAATCTTCTTGATCACTACTCGACAACGAGGACACTTGTTGTCGGAGTCTTGAATCTACACCCAGCAGTTGAAGCAAGCTACATGGCCACAAGGATCACAAGTTGCTCCGATTAGAGCATCATAGCAATACTCGCATTCCTGTTTGCTACTAGAACCGTTTGGCTGAGCTTGTTGAGCAGATGACAGTGACTGTGAAACTCTTGCTTGACCTTGTCGCAAAGGCGTAGAACTGCTAGATGTATCTGCAGCCGGTTCAATCTGCCAAAATGACAATTGTGGGATGCTCCCTTGTTGTAATTCAGGCTCCAAAGAGACCATAATCGCTATAGCTATCTGACGCTCTTCTTCTTCTTTCTGTGCATCTGCTTCTCTTTCTTCTTCTCCAGGAAGTATTGACAGCGCTGGAGCAGACGGCAGTAGCTGTGTGTCTGCATAATGGGTTGGAAAGGCCAATCCAAGGCCGTCATCGTATGTATAACCATCCCTGTATATGGTTTGCTTCCCTTCTTCCATATCAGAGAAGCAGCTTCCCATCCACTTCTCTGTATAAATTTTCTACTATCTTAGCTATAATAAGCTATCAGTGCTAATTATGTTCTCTTATATAGGGGTGGTTAACTTGGTTCATACATGTTTCTTCTCCCTAAACGTCTCAATTGTCCATGAAAATGGACCCGGAAAATTTAGAGGAGTTTCCAAAAGAAGTGGACTGTGACAGTAAGACGCGCATTTTAACTTAATTAACTTTGCAAGATGTTCTAAAATAATTGAAATCAAAGATGCCTAGTTTACTATTTGCTTTCTAAATGTTATTTAATTTACAGAAGCTGGCTTTACCATAACGACGCACCAAACCAAAATAGACAACCAAATTAAAGAAATGCAACAACTTTTTCTTGGTAATTAGGGTCTAGTTGATCTAAACTCATGAAATCGACGGCCATTTAGATCTTTATAATTATAATGCTCGGTCTTTCAGACTCTACCGATCTGTTTAGCAAAGATTGGTTCCATATATCTTCCTGTGTTCTTGGTGGTCTCTGATGCTTTTGTATGCTTTCAGAGTGTTGAAGTAGTTCACATTTATGAAAAATTTGACAATACAAAATCAAGATTTTGTTATTTAATATTCGTAATACAATAATCAAAAAAATGTTGAAGGAGAACATATAACGATAATAATGGTTTACTAAATTATTGATATAAAAGTCTATTTACAGGCATTATATACAGTTTCCTTAATGATCTAGAATATATATTAATATTGTAATCTATTATAATAAGGAAACCAGATTAACCAATCTTACGTGTATTAGGACAAAACACATAAACAGAAGAACAGAAACATAATTTCCTGAAACAAAAAATAATTATAGAAAACTAACTACCATGAAGCATTACGTTGAAACTAGAGAGTAATCTTGAACTTCAGACTTCATTGACAAAGAAAGATCCTAACCCAAATGGCCAAATCCGATCCTTGTCCTATACATGTGAAGTTTTCTGATATCAAGAAGCAAATAGACAACAGTAGAATTAAGAGGGGATAGGATCATAGGAAAAGCTCATCTCTGAGTATATCTCACGATGATGGAGGTGCCGGAAGACGAACATGTCGTTGCTATTTGTTTACACCTAAATTAATATTTTACTGGACAGTAAATATCTAAGTGAATATTAATTAAATTCTTGATCCACATCACACCGGCGAGTCTAAAATAATTGGGTTTACAATTGATGACCGGCCAACGAGATCATGCGAGCTGGATAACAGAGTTCGCATGCGAAAAGGACCTCGCGTAGAAATGGAGTCCTAAGGCAAGGTGAAGTACATGAAGGCGAGGCGAGATGTCTCCGCGTAAGAGACTTCGTGAAGAAAACGAGGCAAGATGTCTCCGCGTAAGAGACTTCGCGAAGAAGCAAGAGGCGGAGTCCGCATGCACACGGAGATGTATGTGTTGGTTGAGAACTCTATTCCTTAATTGGATTTGCATGAATTACCTTCGCCACATTTATCGTTGAAAACTCCTACAAGTCTTTGACATGATTCGGGCCAATACATGTGGCTTTATGTAACTCTATATAAGGGGAGCTCTAGGATCATTCGCTCTCCCTCTCAACAACTTAAACAAAATACAATACAACCTAGCCTTCAACCCAGTTGAACTTCCAGACGCTCCCCGAAGCTTTGTTTTCGCTTCCCTGTTGAAGCTAGCTCTCTCTCTACAATCTTTACAACTACACAAATACAACCAGCCTTCAACCTAGTTGAAACCAACCTTCGAGCCTCTCGAAACCCGAATCCTAAGCACCTCCTCGCCTTAGCTCAGAGCCCTTTCGGACTCACCCCTGATCATCGCCTTATTGTTGCTTTGCTCGCGACACGCCGTAATTAAGTATCGAATCGCTTAGTGCTCATAATTCCTCGTTCGCGAGGTGGCACCTGAAACCCTCCACTCGATCAAGAAGTCAAGATCCCGTGCATCTTCGTTCCTCATTCGCGAGGTGGCACGCCTGCATCCATTTTCTATTACTTTAGTAGCTAGTTACCTCTCTACTCCATACTGAGAATCGTGGCGAAAATACTATTCACAAGTTGTTTCAAGCGGTTGAGGCGGTCGTGGATCCTGAGGAACTTGTGTTGTACTGCATGTGTATCAGTGTTTCACACCGTATCATGCACTGTCCGCGACGGTGATTGTTCAGTCATTTGGGAGGAAGAACGAGAAGGTTGGTTGTTTAACTGTGTTTGCTTCCTTAATTTGTAATTATGATTTAGAATCTCTTTAAAATCATGATTTAGAAGTGTGAATATTTTGATGCGAAAATAGAAACATGCAATTTTGACCAAAAAACTGTGCTATAAACCGTATTGAAGAAATTTGATTCTTGATAGTTTTAATTTGGTTACAATTTTGTAACTTTCGACTCTGGTGTCAAATTAATGCCTTAATGTATATATGAAACATTGAATGATCTTATTTATCATTTGTAAAAGAAATACAGGAAGAAGTGATGCTATTGTCAATACTAGCTAGCTTCGTCTACAAGAACGTATTCGTACTAGGATCTATATTTAAATACTAATGTTTAACTCTTGGTGGCTAAATCCACACTAATTTACATATAAATCCTCATCACTTTGGTGATTGCTCCACGACAATGAGGACACCTACTAGTGCTGCTATCATGAATCCGTTGCAAACAATCGTGGCAGCTCACATGCCCACAGGGGTCACATATTGCTGGCATTGAAATGACTTCGAAACATATCCCACATCCTCCTAATTCGCCACTGAAATGATTTGGATCTTCTTTTGGCTGGGAAGAAGAAGAAAAGCTACTACCACTCTCAGACTCAGATGACCATTCTTCACCATAGCTAGGGTTCAGAGAGGCCCAAATCGCCGTATCAATCTGCCGCTCTTCTTCGTCATCGGATGCAGAGCTAGAGCTCATACTAGAGGTAGAAGATTCCCTATGGAAGTTTGGTACTTCCAGAGATGCCGTAATCGCCATATCGATCTGCTTCACTTCTTCATCTTCGTATGAAAATGGTTGTACTGGAGCTGATGGCAGGGGCTGTGAATTTGCAGTGTCACGACCTGGTTCGGAATAAGAAGATGAAGAAGAAGAAGAAGCGCTAGGTTCATCTGCAGTTGGTTCATTAAAGTATGAACATCGTGGGGGCAAGTTGTCGAAAACATAATCAAAACATTCTTGACTGTAGCCATTCCTGCTGCTGCAGCACCTTTCTGATCGGCTCGATCGCTTCTTCGAGGCAGAACCTCCCATCTCTCTGTATATATTCTTAAACGTATGTGTATGTTCTTCTCCCAGCTCCAATTAACAAGCTTAGTAATTAATTGTTCTGCGAGTTCGATCTGGTATTTATATACAAATGAATCCCGCGCTTGGTTGGTTTGAAAGAGTAAGAGTACGTGTTCTGTTCACTTCGTGTAAGCTTCTGTTGAGTGGTAAATTGGAGAGTCGGAGACTTGGAGGGAAAACAATTCCTCGGTTCTGTTTCTAGCTAGTTCTGACAGTTGAACTGTTCCAGATTCTTCTACAAAATGTGGTCATGGGTACAACCTTTCCACGGTTGACTGGGTTGAGGCAGTTAATTGGTTAGATGAATATTTGACTTGTTCGTGTCTCAACATATAATGATGGGGCATCTTTAACTTGTTCGTGTCTCAACATATAATGATGGGGCATGCATATAACTAGGGATTATATCAGTTTGTTCCGATCTAAAGATAACAAGATCAAAATAAATTAGAAACAAATCGAGATTTTTTAGTTTTATCAATTCGAGAAGTGTTAGAAAATCATGACCTAAATGCGAGAAAACTTTTGTGATAAAAAGAAGAACGTGTGTTTTTAATTAAAAGAAATTTTTAATTAAACAATATTGAATGATCTTATTTATCATATGTAAAAGAAATAAGGGATCGGAAGAAGTCAAGAAGTGATGATATTGTCTATATTTCAAGGTGTATACATGGTGTATAAGAAAGTATGCGTGCGAAACCTGATATCATTGTCTATATTTCAAAGTTAATTTGTACATACAAAGCTTGGTTTACAAGAAAGTATATATACATACTAATGTTAGATACACATATTTTCTTATACAAATTATATAAGACTTTATGAGTCTGTAAAATTACCAAAAAAATATATTCATATCAAAAGTGAAGAAAATATCCGCCGCTTAAGACATTATATTAGCTATTGTATTCTAACACTTTTTAATTTTTAGCTTGAATCGAGTACCAATATTTTAACGTCACATATGAATACTATGCAACGGTTCCCAAAAATCGATTAATTTAGTTTTACATAAGATTAAACAAGATGTCAATGAGGTAAAACAGTACTAGAAAAGATGAAACATTTTGAGTAAAATCTCACTAGTTTTGTGATTTTTTTTTTGGATAATGATAATGAATAAGTATGTGCATGGAATTCTAATTCAATTGAGTAGCAGATCACTAGAAAAGTGTATTTAGTAAATGAGCCGTGTATTTAGTAAATAAATTATGTGTTTAAATAAGGATATTGTAGGAAGTTTGGATATATGTATCTAGTAAAATGTTAAAACAATAAAGTTAATACATGGTGTATTAAATATCATATGTATATCTAGTAATTAAGGATGTATTAATAAAATTTTCCTTGCAAGAAAGTATGTATACGTACTAATGTCTATATTAATTCTAATGCTAATGGTGGCTAAATCCACATGAATTTACATGTAAATCCTCATTACTTTGGTGATTGCTCCACGACAACGAGGACGTACACCTATCAATATTGCCCTGAATCCGTAGCAAACACTCGTAGCAGCTCACATGGCCACAGGGGTCACATATTGCTGGCGTTGATATAACTTCGAAACATATCCCACATCCTCCTAATTCGCCACTGAAATGATTTGGATTTTCTCTTGGCTGGGAAGAAGAAGAAGAAGAAGAAGAAGAAGAAGTGCTACTACCAATCTCAAACCGAGATGAGCATTCTTGACCATAGTTAGGGTTCATGCTCGAGGTAAATGATTCCCTAGTTGAGTTTGGTGCTTTCAGAGAGGCCTAAATCGCCATATCAATCTGCCGGTCTTCTTCGTCGACATCACATGCATAGCTAGGGTTCATGCTCAAGGTAGAAGCAGATTCCCTAGGATAGTTTGGTACTTCCGGAGATGCCGAAATCGCTATCGGCATATCAATCTGCTTCTCTTCTACATCGTCGTATACATATGGTAGTACTGGAGCAGATGGAAGGGGCTGTGAATTTGCAGTTGGTTCATTCAAGTGTGAATTTCCCCGGAGCTTTGCTTTCGCTTCCCTGTTGAAGCTAGCTCTCTCTCTACAATCTTTACAACTACACAAATACAATCAGCCTTCAACCTAGTTGAAACCAACCTTCGAGCCTCTCGAAACCCGAATCCTAAGCGTCTCCTCGCCTTAGCTCAGAGCCCTTTCAGACTCACCCCTGATCATCGCCATATTGTTGCTCTGCTCGCGACACACCGTAAGTATCGAATCGCTTAGTGCTCATAATTCCTCGTCCGCAAGGTGGCACCTAAAACCCTCCACTCGATCAAGAAGTAGTCAAGATCCCGTGCATCTTCGTTCCTCATCCGTGAGGTGGCACGCCCGCATCCATTTTCTATTACTTTAGTAGCTAGTTATCTCTCTACTCCTTACTGAGGATCGTGGCCAAAACACTATTCACAAGCTGTTTCAAGCGGTTGAGGCGGTCGTGGATCCTGAGGAACCTGTGTTGTACTGCATGTGTATCAGTGTTTCACACCCATGCACTGTCCGCGACGGTGATTGTTCAGTCATTTGGGAGGAAGAGCGAGAAGTTGGTTGTTTAACTGTGTTTGCTTCCTTAATTTGTAATTATGATTTAGAATGTCTTTATGATCATGATTTAGAAGTGTGAATATTTTGATGCGAAAACAGAAACATGCAATTTTGACCAAAAAACTGTGCTATAAACCGTATTGAAGAAATTTGATTCTTGATAGTTTTAATTTGGTTACAATTTTGTAACTTTCGACTGTGGTGTCAAATTAATGCCTTAATGTATATATGAAACATTGAATGATCTTATTTATCATTGGTAAAAGAAATACAGGAAGAAGTGATGCTATTGTCAATAATACTAGCTAGCTTCGTCTACAAGAACGTATTCGTACTAGGGTCTATATTTAAATACTAATGTTTAACTCTTGGTGGCTAAATCCACACTAATTTAAATATAAATCCTCATCACTTTGGTGATTGCTCCACGACAACGAGGACACCTACTAGTACTGCTATCATGAATCCGTTGCAAACAATCGTGGCAGCTCACATGCCCACAGGGGTCACATATTGCTGGCATTGAAATGACTTCGAAACATATCCCACATCCTCCTAATTCGCCACTGAAATGATTTGGATCTTCTTTTGGCTGGGAAGAAGAAGAAAAGCTACTACCACTCTCAGACTCAGATGACCATTCTTCACCATAGCTAGGGTTCAGAGAGGCCCAAATCGCCGAATCAATCTGCCGCTCTTCTTCGTCATCGGATGCATAGCTAGAGCTCATACTCGAGGTAGAAGATTCCCTATGGAAGTTTGGTACTTCCAGAGATGCCGTAATCGCCATATCGATCTGCTTCTCTTCTTCATCTTCGTATGAAAATGGTTGTACTGGAGCTGATGGCAGGGGCTGTGAATTTGCAGTGTCACGACCTGGTTCGGAATAAGAAGATGAAGAAGAAGAAGAAGCGCTAGGTTCATCTGCAGTTGGTTCATTAAAGTATGAACATCGTGGGGGCAAGTTGTCGAAAACATAATCAAAACATTCTTGACTGTAGCCATTCCTGCTGCTGCAGCACCTTTCTGATCGGCTCGATCGCTTCTTCGAGGCAGAACCTCCCATCTCTCTGTATATATTCTTAAACGTCTGTGTATGTTCTTCTCCCAGCTCCAATTAACAAGCTTAGTAATTAATTGTTCTGCGAGTTCGATCTGGTATTTATATACAAATGAATCCCGCGCTTGGTTGGTTTGAAAGAGTAAGAGTACGTGTTCTGTTCACTTCGTGTAAGCTTCTGTTGAGCGGTAAATTGGAGAGTCGGAGACTTGGAGGGAAAACAATTCCTCGGTTCTGTTTCTAGCTAGTTCTGACAGTTGAACTGTTCCAGATTCTTCTACAAAATGTGGTCATGGGTACAACCTTTCCACGGTTGACTGGGTTGAGGCAGTTAATTGGTTAGATGAATATTTGAACGCAACGACGATAGCTGCGTTGGGCCAGTTAATGGCCCACTATCTATTGGCAGATGAACTTGGATGTTTAGCTATTGGCCCACTATGTACGATTTCTTCTTCTCTGTGTTTTGCTCTTCTTGTTCGTATAGCAAGCTGAAAAACATTGTGCAATCATCTAACCCTGCATGTTTGGGGATGATTTTTATTGAAACTAACATTGTCCCCGGATGGATGGTTTGACGTGGTGAAACATGCCCCGGATCTTATTCGTTCTCATCGCAAAAGGGACATTGTATGCATCTGGTAGTACTGGGGATGCCTACTTTTCGTTTTTGTTAAGGGACTGAAAAAATTCCGAACACAACTTATAGATTTGTCGATGTTAGAGATGTTGCCAATGCACATATTCTAGCCTTTGAGCTAGAATCCTTCAGCTAGTGGACGTTATTGTTTAATTGGAAGCGTACTATGGAACTTCTTCTAAGTTCTAACTATGGAACTCATTCGCAAGTCTGGAAACAATTACGACTGGAGAATCATATATAGTGTACGACTGTACGAAGAATCATATATAGTGTACGTATGTCTACATTTGGGGTAAGGTGTTATTGTTTATGAGATCGATCATTGCCTTGTTTAATAATTAATATTTAACTCGTAAGGAAATAAGAAAGTATTTGAGAATAATGTGTTTCAAAAAAAAAAAAGTTCAAGATGAGTCTCTAGTCTGATCTCTACATTCAACGCATAAGCCAAAAACTGGATTCAAGTTTTTTTTTTTTTAGGTATATCAAATTGGATAGGATAGAAAATTTAGAAATAATTACAACGAAGGCAATTACACAATTAAACATCCAACTTAATTCTTCCTCCATTTGACTGAACAATCTCCGTCGCGGACAGTGCATGGTGTCAAACACTTATACACATGCAGTACAACAGGGTGCTCAGGATCGACGACCGCCTCAACGGCCTGAAACACCTTGTGAATCGCAGCGGCGTGTTCCTCTTCCGGCACCTCCATCATCGTCAAATACTCGGAGAAGAGATTTTCATATCCCCTCTTGATTCTACTGTCGTTTGCTTGCTTCTTGATATCAGAAAACTCCACATGTATAAGTGGTTCACTAACTAAAGTACATGTTGTGAAATATGGATTGCAGCGCCATTGTCTTAACGTCAAGAACTGCAGACTGATGGGAAGCACGTCCTTCTCCAAAGACCCTGTAGTATTGGATTGTGGTTTTTGCATCGCAACGTGATGATAACTACCTCTTGGAAACTCCATCTTCTGTTTTGGATCTGTATATCAAGCATTCTACCCATATGGCATGGGTGGTGTTTATATATAGGTTTCTAAATTCAAACCCAAACTCGATGGGATTTGGAAATAAAGTAGAACCCTAAATACTGTAAATAGATTCCAAACCACCTAGGACAAGGGTTTGGCCCTTTTACCCGTTTGGGTTAGGATTGGGTCGATTTTTTTGTTTTTTGTTTATCTCGTTATGCTTTTGTTGGTAATATCATCTTGACCCTTGTTTGGGATTGATTAATTTGTGGTTATACTGTTAAAGTGTTAATGAAGATTAGTCTCTAGTTTCAACGATTGAATTCTACAACATGCTAAGCACTAGAAACGGCAATGAGCAAACTAGAGCGTAATCCTCGTTTGGCCATCAGCTAGCTAGATGGCAAAACCAAAGAATTGGAAACCTGACCGTGTTGAGTATCAGTATCAGACCTTCAAGCTAGCCTAGCCTTCAAGAATGAACTTGAAGATCGAACATCATTGACCCAATAAGCTAGTACTGATCGATCACAAGCTTTCGTGAAAGTTTCATGAAATTTCTACAACTTTTGGTTTCAAATCTCGCGCAGAATCAAATCGAGAATATCAGAAGGAAAATAAATCGAGAATTATTTTGGCAGGAGGTTTTTCTATGTTGAACGATGTGTTTTCGTTGACTGACTAAGATTGACTTGACAAACCTCCAAGTGCTATAGCTTGCAATGCATAAATAATGTATGGGAGATTTATTCATTCACGTACGTGGAACTGACTTGGCATTTTCCCGCCAATTTCAATCCATTTTGATTATTCTCTCTGCGTACAATTCCTCCAGCACGCTTTTCATTTTATTCATACACGAATCTTATCTGGGAATAGTCCATGGTCAAAGTAAATGGATAAGGTTCGTGAATAATTTTATAGAAACCCATATATATATATACCGGTTTCTATAAATTATGAACAAATGAAAATTGGTTCGATTATGCATATTCATTTTCCTAATCATTTACCTGAAACTGGTCGTTGGAAAATCTGAATTGACAAGATAGATAGAACAAAACTTGGAATGTGGATTTCATTTCTCTTAAAAATTAATAGAAAAGCTTAGAAGGTTAAATCTTTGTTTTAGTTTGATTTGCTCCACAAAATTAGAGAGGGAAAATGTGGATTTGATTTACAATGGTAAAGAAGAATTATTTATAAACCAAAGGTCTATAACTTATTAGGACGAGGTTTGATAAAAACTCGTTAATGTTGCATGCAGTGGCGTAGCCATAAATTTTTGACACGACGGTCAAATTTTGTTCTAGATATTTGTTATAATTTGATTTATAAAATTGTAATTATATTGAAGTAGATGTAAATAGAGTGTATGCTACTATGTAACACAATCTCTAAATTGTTATGATGCATGGTAATTAAAAACTGAAATTAATGCCTAATTGGACTATGCATACTAAGAAGAATATCTTAATTACAAGACATTTTGAGAATTTAAATCAATGGTCAAGGCTAATATGTGGCAAGCAGTAGTCTTCTAGTACTAACAAAAAGAAATAATATACTAAAGGTTGAACATAAGAAGAAGAAAATAAAAGAAAAATATAAAATGGGTATGGCCAAAAAATATATATAGTTTTCTATGAGTCGAGAATGTAGAGAAATGTAGGTAAATTGGTTAGGATTCTATTTTTCTATGTTGTCATAGGGGTCAATTATGTGTGTAATGATACTACATGTGCTAAAAAGTAAAAAAAAATTCAACAAATCAGCAAGATGGTAAAAAATTGAGAGAGGTCAGTTGAACCTCCTGGCCACTATCCACTGGTTGCACGGGCCGGCCCCCAGTAAAAGACCTGCTACACTAAATGTAAGAAAAATCTAATCAGGGTCATCTTTAACTTGTTCGTGTCTCAACATATAATGATGGGGCATGCATATAACTAGGGATTATATCAGTTTGTTCCGATCTAAAGATAACAAGATCAAAATAAATTAGAAACAAATCGAGATTTTTTATTTTTATCAATTCGAGAAGTGTTAGAAAATCATGACCTAAATGCGAGAAAACTTTTGTGATAAAAAGAAGAACATGTGTTTTTAATTAAAAGAAATTTTTAATTAAACAATATTGAATGATCTTATTTATCATATGTAAAAGAAATAAGGGATCGGAAGAAGTCAAGAAGTGATGATATTGTCTATATTTCAAGGTGTATACATGGTGTATAAGAAAGTATGCGCGCGAAACCTGATATCATTGTCTATATTTCAAAGTTAATTTGTACATACAAAGCTTGGTTTACAAGAAAGTATATATACATACTAATGTTAGATACACATATTTTCTTATACAAATTATATAAGACTTTATGAGTCTGTAAAATTACCAAAAAAATGTATTCATATCAAAAGTGAAGAAAATATCCCCCGCTTAAGACATTATATTAGCTATTGTATTCTAACACTTTTTAATTTTTAGCTTGAATTGAGTACCAATATTTTAACGTCACATATGAATACTATGCAACGGTTCCCAAAAATCGATTAATTTAGTTTTACATAAGATTAAACAAGATGTCAATGAGGTAAAACAGTACTAGAAAAGATGAAACATTTTGAGAAAAATCTCACTAGTTTTGTGATTTTTTTTTGGATAATGATAATGAATAAGTATGTGCATGGAATTCTAATTCAATTGAGTAGCAGATCACTAGAAAAGTGTATTTAGTAAATGAGCCGTGTATTTAGTAAATAAATTATGTGTTTAAATCGCCATATCAATCTGCCGGTCTTCTTCGTCGACATCACATGCATAGCTAGGGTTCATGCTCAAGGTAGAAGCAGATTCCCTAGGATAGTTTGGTACTTCCGGAGATGCCGAAATCGCTATCGGCATATCAATCTGCTTCTCTTCTTCATCGTCGTATACATATGGTAGTACTGGAGCAGATGGCAGGGGCTGTGAATTTGCAGTTGGTTCATTCAAGTGTGAATTTCCCCGGAGCTTTGCTTTTGCTTCCCTGTTGAAGCTAGCTCTCTCTCTACAATCTTTACAACTACACAAATACAATCAGCCTTCAACCTAGTTGAAACCAACCTTCGAGCCTCTCGAAACCCGAATCCTAAGCGTCTCCTCGCCTTAGCTCAGAGCCCTTTCAGACTCACCCCTGATCATCGCCATATTGTTGCTCTGCTCGCGACACACCGTAAGTATCGAATCGCTTAGTGCTCATAATTCCTCGTCCGCAAGGTGGCACCTAAAACCCTCCACTCGATCAAGAAGTCAAGATCCCGTGCATCTTCGTTCCTCATCCGTGAGGTGGCACGCCCGCATCCATTTTCTATTACTTTAGTAGCTAGTTATCTCTCTACTCCTTACTGAGGATCGTGGCCAAAACACTATTCACAAGCTGTTTCAAGCGGTTGAGGCGGTCGTGGATCCTGAGGAACCTGTGTTGAACTGCATGTGTATCAGTGTTTCACACCCATGCACTGTCCGCGACGGTGATTGTTCAGTCATTTGGGAGGAAGAACGAGAAGTTGGTTGTTTAACTGTGTTTGTTTCCTTAATTTGTAATTATGATTTAGAATGTCTTTATGATCATGATTTAGAAGTGTGAATATTTTGATGCGAAAACAGAAACATGCAATTTTGACCAAAAAACTGTGCTATAAACCGTATTGAAGAAATTTGATTCTTGATAGTTTTAATTTGGTTACAATTTTGTAACTTTCGACTGTGGTGTCAAATTAATGCCTTAATGTATGTATGAAACATTGAATGATCTTATTTATCATTGGTAAAAGAAATACAGGAAGAAGTGATGCTATTGTCAATAATACTAGCTAGCTTCGTCTACAAGAACGTATTCGTACTAGGGTCTATATTTAAATACTAATGTTTAACTCTTGGTGGCTAAATCCACACTAATTTACATATAAATCCTCATCACTTTGGTGATTGCTCCACGACAACGAGGACACCTACTAGTACTGCTATCATGAATCCGTTGCAAACAATCGTGGCAGCTCACATGCCCACAGGGGTCACATATTGCTGGCATTGAAATGACTTCGAAACATATCCCACATCCTCCTAATTCGCCAATGAAATGATTTGGATCTTCTTTTGGCTGGGAAGAAGAAGAAAAGCTACTACCACTCTCAGACTCAGATGACCATTCTTCACCATAGCTAGGGTTCAGAGAGGCCCAAATCGCCGAATCAATCTGCCGCTCTTCTTCGTCATCGGATGCATAGCTAGAGCTCATACTCGAGGTAGAAGATTCCCTATGGAAGTTTGGTACTTCCAGAGATGCCGTAATCGCCATATCGATCTGCTTCTCTTCTTCATCTTCGTATGAAAATGGTTGTACTGGAGCTGATGGCAGGGGCTGTGAATTCGCAGTGTCACGACCTGGTTCGGAATAAGAAGATGAAGAAGAAGAAGAAGCGCTAGGTTCATCTGCAGTTGGTTCATTAAAGTATGAACATCGTGGGGGCAAGTTGTCGAAAACATAATCAAAACATTCTTGACTGTAGCCATTCCTGCTGCTGCAGCACCTTTCTGATCGGCTCGATCGCTTCTTCGAGGCAGAACCTCCCATCTCTCTGTATATATTCTTAAACGTATGTGTATGTTCTTCTCCCAGCTCCAATTAACAAGCTTAGTAATTAATTGTTCTGCGAGTTCGATCTGGTATTTATATACAAATGAATCCGGCGCTTGGTTGGTTTGAAAGAGTAAGAATACGTGTTCTGTTCACTTCGTGTAAGCTTCTGTTGAGCCGTAAATTGGAGAGTCGGAGACTTGGAGTGAAAACAATTCCTCGGTTCTGTTTCTAGCTAGTTCTGACAGTTGAACTGTTCCAGATTCTTCTACAAAATGTGGTCATGGGTACAAGCTTTCCACGGTTGACTGGGTTGAGGCAGTTAATTGGTTAGATGAATATTTGAACACAACGACGATAGCTGCGTTGGGCCAGTTAATGGCCCACTATCTATTGGCAGATGAACTTGGATGTTTAGCTATTGGCCCACTATGTACGATTTCTTCTTCTCTGTGTTTTGCTCTTCTTGTTCGTATAGCAAGCTGAAAAACATTGTGCAATCATCTAACCCTGCTTGTTTGGGGATGATTTTTATTGAAACTAACATTGTCCCCGGATGGATGGTTTAACGTGGTGAAACATGCCCCGGATCTTATTCGTTCTCATCGTAAAAGGGACATTGTATGCATCTGGTAGTACTGGGGATGCCTACTTTTCGTTTTTGTTAAGGGACTGAAAATTTTCCGAAGACAACTTATAGATTTGTCGATGTTAGAGATGTTGCCAATGCAAATATTCTAGCCTTTGAGCTAGAATCCTTCAGCTAGTGGACGTTATTGTTTAATTGGAAGCGTATACTATGGAACTTCTTCTAATTAGTTCTAACAATGGAACTCATTCGCAAGTCTGGAAACAATTACTACTGGAGAATCATATATAGCGTACGTATGTCTACATTTGGGGTAAGGTGTTATTGTTTATGAGATCGATCATTGCCTTGTGTAATAAGTAATATTTAACTCGTAAGGAAATAAGAAAGTATTTGAGAATAATGTGTTTCAAAAAAAAAAGTTCAAGATGAGTCTCTAGTCTGATCTCTACATTCAACGCATAAGCCAAAAACTGGATTCAAGTTTTTTTTTTTTTTTAGGTATATCAAATTGGATAGGATAGAAAATTTAGAAATAATTACAACGAAGGCAATTACCCAATTAAACATCCAACTTAATTCTTCCTCCATTTGACTGAACAATCTCCGTCGCGGACAGTGCATGGTGTCAAACACTTATACACATGCAGTACAACAGGGTGCTCAGGATCGACGACCGCCTCACACTAGTGGAAAAAATCACTTAGCCGACGGAAAAATAATATTTTCGTCGCCTAAGATCTACTTAGCCGACGGAAAACCTTCCGTAGCCTAAGTTTTTACCTAGGCGACGGAAAAATATTCCGTCGGCTAAGAAAATCTTAGGCGACGGAAATTTTTACCTAGCCGACGGAATATTTATATATAAATATAAATGATTATTTATGATAACTTAGCCGACGGAAATATCTACTTAGTCGACGGAACCAAATTTAAAAAAAAATAAAAAATAAAAAAATTTTGGCGGGATAACTGCCGCTTAAATATTTTGAACTTAGGCGACGGAAAAATATATTCCGTCGACTAAGTTCAAAAATTTTAAGCGGCAGTTATCCCGTCAAAAATTTTGAAATTTTTTTCGGTTCCATTCTATAACTTTCAGCTCTCTCTCCCTCATCCTCTTCATCTCTCTCTCCCTAGCTCGTCTGCTGCTCTCTCTCTCCCTCGTCTGGTTGCTCCCCCACCACAGCGGCGCCTCCTCCTCCTCCTTCGCCGCGGCACCTCCTCCTCCTCCAAGCAGTGCCGCCTCCTCCTCCTCCTCTTCTCGGCGGCAACTCCTACTCCTCCTCTTCTCGGCGCCTCCTCCTCCCTCCTTCGCCGCGGCACCTCCTCCTCCTCCAAGCAGCGCCGCCTCCTTCTCCTCCTCTTCTCGGCGGCAACTCCTCCTCCTCCTCCTCCTCTTCTCGGCGCGCGACACCTCCTCCTCCTCTTCTCGGCGGCACCTCCTCCTCCTCCCGGCGAGTTTAGCGTCGGAGGTGGAGTGGAGTTGTTCGGGAACACGCAAACATAACCGTCGTGGTCGCCGGAGAAGAGGAAGAGAAGGAAAAAAAAAAAAGACCTAAAAAAACGAGAAAAAAAAACCGCGCCAATTATTCTAAAAAAAAAAATTTAAATTTTTACTTCCGTCGACTAAGATCTTAGGAGACGAAATATTCCGTCGGCTAAGAAAAACTTAGTTGACGGAAAAGTAATTTCCGTCGATTAAGTTCCGTCGACTAAAATCTTGGCAGACGGAACTATTTCGTCGACTAAGTCCCACTTAGCCGACGGAATCATCAATTCCGTCGGCTATTGTCTTAGCAGACGAAGCTTAGCCGACGGATCTTAGCCGACGGAAATTCCGTCGACTAAGATCTTTGCAGACGAAATATATGTCTTAACCGACGGAACGGTTCCGTCGGCTTATAGCCATAATCCAGTAGTGTCAACAGCCTGAAACACCTTGTGAATCGCAGCGGCGTGTTCCTGTTCCGGCACCTCCATCATCGTCAAATACTCGGAGAAGAGATTTTCATATCCCCTCTTGATTCTACTGTCGTTTGCTTGCTTCTTGATATCAGAAAACTCCACATGTATAAGTGGTTCACTAACTAAAGTACGTGTTGTAAAATATGGATTGCAGCGCCATTGTCTTAACGTCCAGAACTGCAGACTGATGGGAAGCACGTCCTTCTCCAAAGACCCTGTAGTATTGGATTGTGGTTTTTGCATCGCAACGTGATGATAACTACCTCTTGGAAACTCCATCTTCGGTTTTGGATCTGTATATCAAGTATTCTACCCATATTGCATGGGTGGTGTTTATATGTAGGTTTCTAAATATTTCAAACCCAAACTCGATGGGATTTGGAAATAAAGTAGAACCCTAAATACTGTAAATAGATTCCAAACCACCTAGGACAAGGGTTTGGCCCTTTTGCCCATTTGGGTTAGGATTGGGTCGATTTTTTTTTTTTTTTTGTTTATC
The DNA here is from genome assembly GCA_034370585.1 of Fragaria x ananassa. NCBI lineage: Eukaryota > Viridiplantae > Streptophyta > Magnoliopsida > Rosales > Rosaceae > Fragaria > Fragaria x ananassa. The sequence goes on from CP139753.1 coordinate 2,339,931, forward strand.
TCGTTATGCTTTTGTTGGTAATATCATCTTGACCCTTGTTTGGGATTGATTAATTTGTGGTTATACTGTTAAAGTGTTAATGAAGATTAGTCTCTAGTTTCAACGATTGTATTCTACAACATGCTAAGCACTAGAAACGGCAATGAGCAAACTAGAGCGTAATCCTCGTTTGGCCATCAGCTAGCTAGATGGCAAAACCAAAGAATTGGAAACCTGACCGTGTTGAGTATCAGTATCAGACCTTCAAGCTAGCCTAGCCTTCAAGAATGAACTTGAAGATCGAACATCATTGACCCAATAAGCTAGTACTGATCGATCACAAGCTTTCGTGAAAGTTTCATGAAATTTCTACAACTTTTGGTTTCAAATCTCGCGCAGAATCAAATCGAGAATATCAGAAGGAAAATAAATCGAGAATTATTTTGGCAGGAGGTTTTTCTATGTTGAACGATGTGTTTTCGTTGACTGACTAAGATTGACTTGACAAACCTCCAAGTGCTATAGCTTGCAATGCATAAATAATGTATGGGAGATTTATTCATTCACGTACGTGGAACTGACTTGGCATTTTCCCGCCAATTTCAATCCATTTTGATTATTCTCTCTGCGTACAATTCCTCCAGCACGCTTTTCATTTTATTCATACACGAATCTTATCTGGGAATAGTCCATGGTCAAAGTAAATGGATAAGGTTCGTGAATAATTTTATAGAAACCCATATATATATATACCGGTTTCTATAAATTATGAACAAATGAAAATTGGTTCGATTATGCATATTCATTTTCCTAATCATTTACCTGAAACTGGTCGTTGGAAAATCTGAATTGACAAGATAGATAGAACAAAACTTGGAATGTGGATTTCATTTCTCTTAAAAATTAATAGAAAAGCTTAGAAGGTTAAATCTTTGTTTTACATTATGAGAATTTAAATCAATGGTCAAGGCTAATATGTGACAAGCAGTAGTCTTCTAGTACTAATAAAAAGAAATAATATACTAAAGGTTGAACATAAGAAGAAGAAAATAAAAGAAAAATATAAAATGGGTATGGCCAGAAAATATATATAGTTTTCTATGAGTCGAGAATGTAGAGAAATGTAGGTAAATTGGTTAGGATTCCATTTTTCTATGTTGTCATAGGGGTCAATTATGTGTGTAATGATACTACATGTGCTAAAAAGTAAAAAAAAATTCAACAAATCAGCAAGATGGTGAAAAGTTGAGAGAGGTCAGTTGAACTCCCTGCCACTATCCACTGGTTGCACGGGCCGGCCTCCAGTAAAAGACCTGCTACACTAAATGTAAGAAAAATCTAATCAGGGTCATCTTTTTAACTTGTTCGTGTCTCAACATATAATGATGGGGCATGCATATAACTAGGGATTATATCAGTTTGTTCCGATCTAAAGATAACAAGATCAAAATAAACTAGAAACAAATCGAGATTTTTTAGTTTTATCAATTCGAGAATTGTTAGAAAATCATGACCTAAATGCGAGATAACTTTTGTGATAAAAAGAAGAACATGTGTTTTTTATTAAAAGAAATTTTTAATTAAACAATATTGAATGATCTTATTTATCATATGTAAAAGAAATAATGGATCGGAAGAAGTCAAGAAGTGATGATATTGTCTATATTTCAAGGTGTATACATGGTGTATAAGAAAGTATGCGAAACCTGATATCATTGTCTATATTTCAAAGTTAATTTGTACATACAAAGCTTGGTTTACAAGAAAGTATATATACGTACTAATGTTAGATACACATATTTTTTCTTATACAAATTATATAAGACTTTGTGAGTCTGTAAAATTATCAAAAAAATACATTCATATCAAAAGTGAAGAAAATATCCCCCGCTTAAGACATTATATTAGCTATTGTATTCTAATACTTTTTAATTTTTAGTTTGAATTGAGTACTAATATTTTAACGCCACATATGAATACTATGCAACGGTTCCCAAAAATCGATTAATTTAGTTTTACATAAGATTAAACAAGATGTCAATGAGGTAAAACAATACTAGAAATGATGAAACATTTTGAGAAAAATCTCACTAATTTTGTGATTTTTTTTGGGATAATGATAATGAATAAGTATGTGCATGGAATTCTAATTCAATTGAGTAGCAGAACTGGAAAAATGTATTTAGTAAATGAGTCGTGTATTTAGTAAATAAATTGTGTGTTTAAATGAGGATATTGTTAGGATGTTTGGATATATGTATCTAGTAAAATGTTAAAACAATAAAGTTAATATGTGGTGTATTAAATATCATATGTATATCTAGTAATTAAGGATGTATTAATAAAAATTTTCCTTACAAAGTATGTATACGTACTAATGTCTATATTAATTCTAATGCTAATGTCTAACTCTTGGTGGCTAAATCCACATGAATTTACATGTAAATCCTCATTACTTTGGTGATTGCTCCACGACAACGAGGGCACCTATCAGTATTGCCCTGAATCCGTAGCAAACACTCGTAGCAGCTCACATGGCCACAGGGGTCACATATTGCTGGCATTGATATAACTTCGAAACATATCCCACATCCTCCTAATTCGCCACTGAAATGATTTGGATTTTCTCTTGGCTGGGAAGAAGAAGAAGAAGAAGATCTACTACCAATCTCAAACCGAGATGAGCATTCTTGACCATAGTTAGGGTTCATGCTCGAGGTAAATGATTCCCTAGGAGAGTTTGGTGCTTTCAGAGAGGCCCAAATCGCCATATCAATCTGCCGGTCTTCTTCGTCGACATCACATGCATAGCTAGGGTTCATGCTCAAGGTAGAAGCAGATTCCCTAGGATAGTTTGGTACTTCCGGAGATGCCGAAATCGCTATCGGCATATCAATCTGCTTCTCTTCTTCATCGTCGTATACATATGGTAGTACTGGAGCAGATGGAAGGGGCTGTGAATTTGCAGTTGGTTCATTCAAGTATGAACATCGTGGGGGTAAGTAGTCGAAAACATAATCAAAACATTCTTGACTGTAGCCATGCCTGCTGCTGCAGCACCTTTCTGATTGGCTCGATCGCTTCTTCGAGGCAGAACCTCCCATCTCTCTGTATCTATTCTTAAACGTCTGTGTATGTTCTTCTCCCAGCTCCAACACTCTCATATTAATAAGATTATTAATTAAATTGTTCTGCGAATTCGATCTGGTGTAATATATATTAAGGAGGCAAATATGTGAATTCCGCGGTTACTTAATATGAAGGAGTTAGACTACGTCTTCTATTTTTGGTGATGAAGCTTCGTGTAGGCGTGTAGCTTCTCTTTACCCAGTAAACTGGAAAAGCTCTACTTCCTCGTATTTGATCAAATTCCTTGATCTTGTTTCTAACAGTTGAATTGTTGCAGATTCTTCTACACAAAATGTGGTTCTGTGTTGACTGGGTTGGGCTAGTTTATGGGCCACTCGCTGGCTATTGGTAGATGAAGAATGTTTTAGGTTGGAGAGAGTAGATTCTTACATCCCCTAGGCTACGATAGATTTCTTTTTCATTGCATTGTGCTTTGCTCTTCTTGTGAAAAAAAACTACTAGTCTGATAGATATTTGAACTATGAGAATGATGAGGGGGAAACATTCGGACTTGAAATTTATCATTGAACTAAACAAGTTGGGCTCAGCTAGGTTCAAACAAGGATGGCTAGCTGAATATCCACTTCATTTGGGACAGAAGGCTCTTTGTATTTGAAATTATAAACTTCACATATGTACTAGTTCGTGTACGCTCTTATCTGATAGATGCTCGGAAAGTAACTATTAAAACTACAAAAAGCTAGCTGGAAACCTTGTGCGATCATCTAACACTTGTTTGGGGATGAATTTTAGTGAAATAATTATTAGTAATGAAGTCTCAAGTTAAAGATGAATCTCTAAATAACTACATTCAACCTATAAGCTAACAAAAACAAAAACAAAATAAAAAACACAGGATTCAAGCATTTTTTTTTTATTTTTTATGAAGAACATCAAATTGCATAGGATAGAAAAATTTGGAAAGTAAAAATTACAAAGGAAGCAAATTACACAAATTAACAACCAACTTTTAATTCTTTCTCCAACTGACTGAACAATCTCCGTCGCGGACAATGCATGGTGACAAACACTCATACACATGCAGCACGACAGGGTGCTCAGGATCAACGACCGCCTCAACCGCCTGAAACACCTTCTGAATCGCAGCGGCATGTTCCTTTTCCGGCACCTCCATCATCGTCAGATACTCGGAGAAGAGCTCTTCATAACTCCTCTTAATTCTACTGTCATGCATATGCTTCTTGATGTCAGAAAACTTCACCTTTATAAACGGCTGACTAGCTAAAGTAGATACTGTAAATAATGGATTGCAGCGAAATTGGCGTAACGTTAACAACTGTAGGCTGATGGGAAGCACGTCCTTCTCCGAAGACCCTGTGGTATTGGATTGTGGTTTTTGCATCGCAACGTGATGATAACTACCTCTTGGAATCTCCATCTTTGGTTTTGGATCTGTATCGAGCATTCTATATATTAATATAGGTTTCTAAATTCAAACCCAGGTCGATTGGGATTCGGAAATAAAGTAGAACCCTAAATCGATTCCAAACCACCCAGGACAAGGATTTGGCCATTTTACCCATCTGCGTTAAGGATTATATTTTTTTTATATATCTGGTTTTGCTCTTGTTGGTGCTTAATTATATCATCTAACCCTAGCTTGTTTGGGAATGATTAATTTGTAGTTCAATTTATATGGTTAATGAAGAATAGTCTCTAGTTTCAAGTTCAACGATTGACGTCAGCTAAGCACTAGAAAAGGCAATGAGCGACTAAATGGGGCGTAGTCCTCATGCGAATTGGAGACTTCAAGAATGAACTTGAAGTTGGAAGTTATGAACATCGTTCTCTGAAGGTCCTAGAGAGGGGTGAATATGTCATTAACAAATTTTTCGTATAAATTCGTTCTCAGGGATAGCAAGGGTTGTAGCTATTCTGAATAACAAATATACAGTAACAATAAATAAAAGTTACAGTAAAATAACAATAAACACCAAGATGTTTTTTACTCGCAGAAACTCTGAATGCAGGGAGAAAAACTGCGTGCCCCTAACTCTTGAGGAACAAACTTTTCCACTATGTAAAACTCACTTTTTACAAGATTATAGTCTAGGGATACATGAACGACTTGTTATCCTGCCTAAACTACATACTAGTCTAGATCTATACTTTCTCTCTTGTTTCTGAGTACCTCACTCCTTACAAGATTACAGTATAGGATACAGCAACGACTTGCTATCCTACTTAGTCCCAAACTAGTCTAGATCTACCTCTCTTGTCTCTAAGTGGCTACATATGAAGGTATATAAGAAGTTTCAACTTAGAATTCAGCTATCACTTAACTGATTCTTCTTGAACACTTCATAGAAGTTTCGCTCACTAAGTTGAAGTAACTTCTTACAAGAATAATAGTTCTAGTGATACATTATCACAATGATATCCTTCCTAGTCTCAAACTAGTCTAGATATATTCCCTCTCTTGTTTCTAAGCTCTTACAACATGGAGTACTTTTAGAAGCCTTGTTCGTGAATTCAGCTAACCACTAGCCGATTCAACCTTGAAAGCTTCTCAGAAGTTTCACTCTCAGAAACTCAGCTATCCTAAGCTGATTCTTTCATGAACCCAGCTACCTCAACGCGATACATCAGAACTCAGTTATCCTCAGTTGCTTCTTTCATGAACACTTCCTGGGTTGCTACACTACTAATTGATCTCATGGTATATAGAATGAAATGAGTTTATGACAAAATGTTTTGTTCAGCTCTAAGGTTTATAATTACAAAATGAAGACTTAGAGACTAATGAACAATGCAAAAGAAAACAAAACCCAACAATGCAAATGTAAAAACTACATTTTGACAACCACCGAGCAAAGCTAAAACTATGTATATAAATAGGCAGTCAAGACATCAAAAGATGATACCAGCTGACCTCATTAGTTTTCAGAAAGGTTTGGACAGTAGTCTTTGGCTATAATACTGAGAGCGATATAACCAAAGAAAGAAATGACAAGAGCAATCTCAATAAGACAAAAAAATATTTCTTAAAACATGAATGATTCAAAGCAGGGAGCAGAGAGGTTTCAGACCCTCTTACTCAGTCCATCAATGGACTTTGTCACAGTAAAAAATGACTGGTCTTTAAATCACACAGGGACCAATTGTTGCATATGATACCGTATTATAGAATCCAAGCTGGAGCCTTGAGCATCAAACCATTTGGTCACGGCTTAACATAACAAAAGATCTCAACCCTTAGACTGGTTTAGGCGCCAAGACACTTCTCTCAAACCAGTTGTCCATTTGAAATTAAAAGAGAACAATAATCTATTAAACTAATATAACAGATTCTTTGAGTTCAAACTGGGCAGAGGAAGGACTCAGAACTAGGATGATAGGAGCACAAAGTGCTACGTTTATAATGTATTTCCGACCCTATTTAGCTATGTAATTCCCTTAACAATATTCATATTAACTAAGTTTGTGTTTTTAGGTCATAAATAAAGCCAAGGAGCCTAAAAGAGACAAAAGAGGAGAAATCTTGAAGGAAAAGGAATCCATGTTGTGCAAGGAAAGAAATCAGAAAATCTGCCAGAAATCGTCAGTCAACTTCGACAGAAGATTGTGATTAGCTCACAATGATCCAGGAGATGTGTCATATATCAATGGAAAGCTACAAGAGTCTACTTTCCAGAACGTTTTACGGATTGTTAATACCTATTTTTGAGAAGAAGTTATGACCGTTTGAGTGGCCGAAGGTCAGTCTGCCCGAATTTCTGATTTGGACCAAAACTTCTATTTTGAGGCCCAGACCACATTGGTAAGCCCATGGACAAGTTTTCAGGGTTTTATAACCCTAATCACAGCAGAGAAGAGGAGAAGCTGAGAGAGGAGGACGAAGAGATTAGAGAAGAGGCAGCGATCTCACATCATCAGAACCTCTAGAGTTGCAGACTCGCACAAGGAAGCCGCCAAGCCATCATTGATTTCTCTATCATCCACGGTTTATCTTTCATTTGTCATCTTTTATTCTCCTTGTGTGTTTTTGCAGCCATGTGTGGCTGATTTCTCTTAGTTAGGGGCGAGGTTTGAAGCCCTAAGAATGTTTTAGATATTGTTTTGAACCTTGGTTTCGAATTATTAAGTCTTTCAAATTGTTTATTTGGTTTTGGTTTATGGAGAACTCTTGCTTGTTTATGTTCATGTATGCGCAACATAGAACATTATGAACTTGTGAGTGGGGCTAGAATTAGGTTGTTTAATCTCCTAAACGGTTAATACGGCTTAGTTCAAAGTAGTAAAACCTATAGGACAATAGGTGAAACCAAATAAAAAGGATTGCATGCTAGGTAGGCGTTCCACACTAGTTTTGCATACTTGTTCAATCAAACTTTCATTGATCTTAATGCTTAGAATAATTTGTTGATAGGATAGCGTCTATACCTTGATCGGTTATTCTAAAGGCTTAGTAATGGTGCGTTCATCTTGCTTAAGTATTCAAGGGAAGTAATAAGGACTTACGCAGTGCGTTCACGGTTTGTTCTTGATTGATACCGATTTGTGACTTAATGATTGAAGCTTTGGTTGTTAACATGTCTTGAAACATACTTGGTGGTGGATTTCCAAGTCTCTAATGTCTCATCCATCTGATATTTTCTGATTTATTTTGTTTCTTTGTTTTCTCTTGTTTATAATCACAAAACCTCATATCTCTAGTACTATTATCTTTCGTTTTCTCTTATTTTGTAACTAACGTAAATTGTAAAGGTACCCTCAATCCCCGGCTTGTAACGATACCCTTATTTGCTATATACTACAATTGACACAAAAGGGTTTTAATTGAAACGCCCGGTTTTGGTCGCTATCATAGGATAGCAAGCAGCTTGCTATCCTCTGTGAAAAACAGTGATATGCATATGCATGTTTTACTTTAGATGTGCAAGACCAAACTCTCGATTGTTTTATGCTTCATAGATTGTGTTTTGTTCTATATAAGGATTGTCAACAACCTTATACCTTTATTCTCCCATAATGTTATGATTTCACAGACTTTCGTGCAAGTTTCACAATGAAATTTCTAGCTACAAGTTTTGATTTCAAATCTCGCGCAGAAACGATCCAACCTTCCTCGATCTCTTTCTGGACTTCGCCTAGATGCATATATGTAGTAAGATAATATCAGAAGGAAAACGAATAATCGAACATTATGAGGTTTCACCAACCTTTACGTGTTTGCCAATTGCCATGCACGATATGTGCATGGAAAATTCATTTACGTATGTGGATTCTTCACCGTGTACATTGTTCATCGATCCAATCATGTTTCATTTTGTTAATACTCCGATCGATCTGGGAATGGTCAAACTACATAGATTAGGTTCATGACTTCATGAATCACTTATGTTATGCCCAACTGTTATGCAAACACATTTTCTAGACAATTTACTTGCAGAGTGCTCACATGCCATGTTGGTATTGATAATGACAATTTTGTATATTATGACGTTGCTATGGTGACGAGAGCGATTTTTCTTCTGTATATATCACACTAACCTCTTGGTTGGTCAACGATGTATTTTCCACAGAGTTAGATGCAGATTGATTGAGACGAACCCATTGGAAACGATTGCTTTTCTTTTAGAAAATATAACAAAAGGAATCGATCATTTCGTCACCAAATTGGTTGCATGATGCATGTAAGTTTGTCTGCCATATATAGCTGATTGTTCACTGGGACTATGGATCACAGTGATAACTATATATCGAAACATGAAGATATAAAGGCGCCGGCCGGGAATGAAATAAAGATTCCTACAGAAGTTTAGAACAATCCAGAGTTAACTGACCATTTACGGGGACCCGGCCGGCCTCATCTGCAGAAGCACCCAACAAATAAACCAGAGAGTAATCTGAATTAAAGAGCGCTATTGCGCCTGAGGTGTAATCCATAATACAAGTCCCTTGCAGAAAAGTCCAATATTGCGTCTGTGAACACCAAGAATTAGAAAATTCAACTTGTAGGATCGGTGCTGTATCTTCCCGCCAATTTCAACTTGTAAAATTCGACTTGGGAACTTCCCGCCAATTTCAAATTAACTTGCTCCAGGGGCCATATATATGGTTGACTCTAAAATGGATAATACTTCGGGTACCAGTTGGTTGGTTGGGAAATTGGAAACTTTGATTCCTTGACTAGCTAGTCAATGTAAATTATTGGATTATATATACTAGCATCATCATTCAGGTATTTTATGCAGACATATTTTCCTACCAACTCGATCAAATAGTTAGTATTGGGAAAATGACGACGTCTTCCCGATAGGCACGTTGACGTTGTTTGTATATATATATATATAGCAGGTAGTAAAACGAAAATACATAGCTAGCGGTAAAAGCTTCTTGAAACGGCCAATTTAGCTAGACAAGTTTAAACCACCACAGAACTAGCTATAGTCTATAAAAATCCACCATATATGATCAGTTTATGACGAATAACGATCTAGAAATAGAATTCAGAATATTAGAGTAACAATTATATATATATATATAAGTTTTTATCTAAAGCGAAGCTTCACTTTGAAATTAAAGTGTGAAGTTTCTTATTTGACTCACTTTTCGGTCATATTTCAACATCTCCACCGTTCAGTTCATAGAACTTAATGCATATATCACTTCTGTCAAGTTTCATCCAATTTGATGATCGTTTGAGTTTTCATAATCATCATTATCTACACAAACAGTTATGAATATACAGATTTATGGTCCGTTTGTTGATTTAATCTAATACGGTACCTTAACAATTACCAATTTGAATGAAACTTAGCAAGAGTAATCTATGCATTAGGTTCTAGAAACTGAACAGTGGAGATATGGAAATGTGACCGAAACGTGAGTCAAATAGGGAACTTCACACTTTAATTTCAAAGTGAAGCTTCGCTCTGGATAGGAACTGATATATATATATATATATAAATCAGTTCCTATCCAGAGCGAAGCTTCACTTTATATATATATATATATATATATATATACAGGGCCCTTCCACTAATGGATCTTTTTTTTTACATATATGAGGGATGAGAGATTACATAAAATCACATATTCATCGTTCAATATGTAGTTCTATACGAGTAGATCACTTATGTAAATTTTCAGAAATTTTGGTGATCGTTAAGAAATTCAAAACTACGATTTATAATTATAAGCATGAACGGTTCAAGTTTGATAGATTTGGTTTGTTCATTGATTTAATCTAATTCGACACCTTAAAGATCACCAAATCGGCTGAAAATTTGTATAATTAATCTATATATAAGGACTAACAAATAGAATGGTGAAGATTTAAAAAATATAATCGAAAAATTAGTGTAATCCCCTATCCCTCATATATGTCAAAAAATGGATATTTTAGCGGAAGGCGCCCTCGTACATTTATCTAAAGACTAGTGGATGAAGATGTAAAAATTCGATTGAAAAGTGAGTCTAAAATAGAAATCCGCACCGTAAAAATAAATAAAGACATCATTAGCCAAGAAAATCATATATATATAAATACATAAATACGTACATATGTCAGTATGTGTGTCAGTGTGTGTATTGCAGCGATACACAGTAAACTACTGCATTTGGTCGTCTCAAACTAGGATACATACAGTAGAGAGATATACACAGTAAACTTTATGCCCATGTCCTTTGGTTTATTAATTGGGTGGTAAAGACGAGCAATTGGAAAGGAAGTATACTCTGATCTGGATATGTACGAGTCACGAAACCATAATCTGCTTACACATATATTTACCCTTTACATCTTTTGGCGAAAGGAAATTAATCTCAAAACTTCAAAAGAGGAGTCTTGAAAAGCTGTTGAAGAGGTGTTCTTCATCTCACTTTTGCGGATGACAATCCAACGCATTTACAGGTCGAGCCACGCATATATGCGATGGACGCTTTGAAGATAACTTTCTTTTAGAAATTCAAATAAAGAAATGAATAAAACTTTTCGATAGAAATCCCAATTGATTAATTAATTCTCTAGCTAGTCATGTACGTACGTGTGTAAACTCTTTACCAATTGATTTTTCTTAATTTCTTTTTAAGAGACGTCAAGACTTGTATTGATAAGAAGTAAGAAAACACCATAAACATAATATGTCCGCCTGCAAAAGCTAAGTATGAAGTGAACCATGTAACAAAAAAGTTAGAGAAACATAGATCATATTTATGTTGAAAATGTGTTTTGGAATGTACGCAGTACCTTGAGTACTGTGGCTGTCTGGACCACGTGTCAAGCAGGGGTGAAGAAGTTTTGGCGCGTGTTGTGCATAACTTTCGGTAATTCTCCCTCCGCGAACGATTCTTCATCTGCGAACTATTCTCCCTTCGCGAACTATTCCCCCTTTGCGAATTATTCTCCCTCCGCGAATGATTCTCCTTCCGCAAACTATTCTCCCTCCGCGAACGATTCTGCCTGCTGGTGGAGGTAGGCAACCCAAGAGCAAGATGAGTCAACTCTGGATCTCATTCGCCAACATCTCTTAGGAGACTTCACCTTCACAGACAACTTCACCACCAATCTCAACTTCACCTTCTAGACTACGACGCTGGCGTCTAAAGCTCACGTCACCCCATACTGGAATCGTACCTCAGTATGGGGGAAACGTCCGAGTGATATATATATATATATACGTGTTGATTCCTTGTACGAATTCTATGAATGAATTCGAAAAATAGAAAGTCGTACAAGGCTACGACGCTGGCGTCTAACGCTCACATCACCCAATACTGGAATTATACTTCAGTATGAGGGAAAATCACGTATAGCTAGCTAGCATTTAATCATATACATATTATTCTCATAATCCACTATATATGAGTATAATCACCGAAATTCTCAATTTAAGCACATTATTTAAAACAAATGTCCACTCACAAATTAGGCCTAAGTCTGATGTCGGTCGGAGGCCTCGTCAACTTGAGCATCCTCGCGTTCTGTTCTAAAAACATAAATAAATCTTTAATTAGCACACCGACGCTTAAAGAAAATATGCGTAATTAAAAAGGAGCTTCACGTGCTCAACCAAGCCTATAGCCCAAAATCTTAATTTCACTACCAACCAAATAAACATCCACAAAATCTTAACCGACATTCTCTAAACACCTTCCACCTTTCTAACCTTAAATAATCATGTGGCCGGATTCTAACTTTATAATCCGCCAAAAATATTAAACTTCAAAAATTCTCAAACCTATCCAAAACTCCTCAAAAAATTCTAACTCATTCCAATAAACTCCTCATAAAATTCCATATAAAAAACATTTTCCCGGCGGCGGCTCCGGCGGCCAGCTTCGGCGACCTCCAATGCCCACCAAAATTTAACAGCACATTTCTCTCAACCTCCTATACAACTTTCCTAACTACTACAAACACTAATTTCAAGCCTAACTATGCCAATCGAACGAACACACACAAAAAGCCATAGAATTTCAATTACCGATTTTTCCTTACCTAGCTCGAGATGGAGGGAGCCCTTTAGAGGGATTGCTGCACGGGAGGAGGGCTTTCTTTTGAGTCAAGGCTCGCCGGCTATGGCGGCCGAAGGAAGGAGTTCCGGCGACAGGAAGTTCCGGGCTCGGCTGCGGCTTCTCGGCGGCGCTCCGCGCACGCGCACTGGCCCAAGAAGAGAGAGGAAGAGGCGAGGGTCCGAACGAGACCAGTCTGGCGGTCTAGGGCGGCCGGAAGGCGGCGAACGGGAGGCCGGAAAATCTAGGCAGAGAACGGGTCGGGGAAGAGCGAGAGAGAGAGAGACGCGCGGAAGAGAGAGAGAAAGAATGACTGGGCTTGGCCCAAAACCGGCCAACCCACAAACTTAACACTCACTCTAAAATTAAACACCCCAAAAAATAATACCCCAATAAAAATTACATTTTACTAGCAAAACATACCATTTTTACCGTCGTTGCTTTTTCTTCTTTCGAATAAATCATTCCAAATAATCGTCCCCTAACACCACTCTGAGGACCAATTAAATTAAACACTTACTGACGAAGACGATACAATTCTTATTACCACCGTGCTAGTAATTAAGATAAAAATTAAGGGTCGGGACGTGACAAGTATTGCGTACACAATAGCCGTTCCCACGTTGAAAACCATGAAACAAAGAGTAGCTAGTAACCATTGACCAAGACATATTAGGCGTACGCCGCGTACCTAACTTATCAAATAAGCCGAATCTGGCTCCTCCATGTACACCAGAACTACCAAAAGACGTACTATATATTCCAGGATTAAGGGCCGGCGAACTCCTTTTCTTATGGTCACCAGAAGCAACTCCAATCATTCAGGAATGAATGCACATCCACCATCTTAATTTTTTCCCGTATGGTTGGATAACATCAAGCGAATTTATTATACATAACAAAAAAAACTAACTGCAAATATAAATAGTCGATATCACTTAATAAACGGGACCGGAAAAATTAAGATTCTTTTTATAATTCTAGTCATAAGTTTTTATTTATTGTCACGTAATAATACGCGTTATATCTTCCACTCTTTCCTAGTATCAAAGCACATAAAGAATGTAACTTGTAACAACTTCCCCTCTTGTTCCGACGCCATTATCGCTTGTGTTCTTCCTCACTACCCCGTCCCTTCCATTGATCCATTCCATATCAATCAGCCAGAAAACTCAATTCCCCGTTACTGAAATAGGCAAAAAGAAACGAGGAGTGCCCAACGCCCCAACCTATATGTCTCACCAAATGTTACCAAGTCCAGCTAAAATCACCCACTTTTACCTACTCTCCATTTACTAGTCCCGTGACATATTTAGTTTAAAAAATATATATATAAATAAATAATTTCCTGATCTAATTTGAACAAGATTTTGGTTTTTGGTAAACAAATAAATTTGCAACAATTTCCTAGCAAAAAACATTGTCAGACTTTTTATTTAAAACGATTTTATTTTATATTTTATTTTTAAAGTAATCTTTCAGTGCTCAGTGCTCCCAATGGAGCACGTCTCTTCCATATAAATTTTGACAGATGACCAGACTAATAACGCGTACGAAGACTCCTAACCCCTCTTGTATATAAACCCTGCTCGTCACGAGAAACAAAGTGTACGAGACGATTAGGATTTAGGGTTTTGAATTCGTAACGGAGTGAAAGAAAAACAGAAGAAGAAGAAGAGAGGTTTAGAGATGGGAGGGTGTTTTTCCGACGTGAAAGGTGGCAAGCAAGCCGTGGGTGGGGCCCAACTGAGGCCCATCAACAGGGATGGCGATGTAAACGACGCCGTTGAGCTCTTTAACCGCGCCCGTGGGGTTGAATCACTCTGCACTCCTCTCGAGGTAACTACATTTTTCCCCAATCTTTACTGTTTTGGTTCTTCTTTATAACCCTAGAACATATCCGATTGATTTTTGTTTATCTTTTAGTAAAATAATAGTATTGATATTTCTGTGGTTCTTGGTTTGTCTAGATTCTGTAAAGATCGAAACTTTTTTATCGATGCGTGTAAAGATTGAAACTTGAAACTTGCCCAGAAAACTGAATAGCGTGGTTCGTCTGTTCTTGAAACTAAGAATCTCATATTTTATTAGCAGGGTGAATTTTTAATTTATAATCAGTTTCATGTAATTTGGCCTGGTCAATCTGTTTTCAATATATAGTTTTTTGTTTATTATAATGTATAGAATGTTTTTTGAGCCAACTGAAAAAGGAACTTTGATTCCTAAACTTTGTGCTATCATCTTTCTGGAAAGTAAAGACGGCATGATTGTTGATTAATGTATTGTCGTTTATCAAAACTGGTGTGCCTGAGTTCAAGATGGCATGCTGCGGGTCAATTTTGCCAATGATTTTCGAGTTCGATTTTGAAATCACTACTGTCTTGGCCCGAATTGCAGCCTGTATTCTGTTGTAACCTGACCTGCAAGAAAGTCTTCTTGAATGTTCAACACGAAAGTTTCTACGTTGTTCACTACAGAGTTAAAACTCAAAACTGTGTGTTCCACTGTATAGAATGGCTGTGTTTGTCTTGCATACATCACCATTGTCAATTACCAAGTAATGTGACATCCTGTTTAGATTATTTGCATACATTGTTGGTGTTTTACGTGACTGGCTTCTTAGGCTGCATGTTGATTGAGTACTGGGCCTCGACCACCTTGTCTGCAATATGCCTACAACATTCTCTCAGAAACAGAACATTAGCTAGATTCTGATTTATCTTATGCCAATTTGACTTGAGAGCATAGGACAAAACAGTTGATTGATATTAAAATATTGTTTGTCACTTGGAGGTGTGAGAAAAGTCATAATACTGTGCTACTTATAAGGAGACTCCATCATTCTAGTGGATGTGGAGTTGTCATCTGTATACCTGGGCCATTTCAAGAATATCAGTAGGCCTTAATCCATTTTGTACCACTTGCTTTTTCTCTGTCTTTCAATGCATTATTTAATGGTTTATATACAACTGACTAAAATTGGTTACTGCTAGTCCTAGAGGATTCACTCTGCAGTATTCCACCTAGCTTGAGACAGTAATGAACCATTAAGCTGGACAATGTAATGAAGCTGTAATGGACTATGAAGTATAATACTCAATATTATTTGTCATCTGGTCTGGTAGAATTAATTAAGTGCCTTAAGATTATGACTGCTTTAAAACTTTGGTGTACGTTTGATGGATGTGATAAGTCTGGTGTCTCTGCACTCGTAATCACCATGAGTGTATTGATGGTTCTCTTATTTATAGTTCTCTTCATTTTCTTATATTCTTGTCGGACCTCCTGTTTCCTTCTTTGGAATTTAATGTTGGATTTCGTGTCTGTGTTGCAGTTATCACTGTCAGCAACTAACTTGATTGATCGGGACATTACATCAAAGGTATGTTTATATATCCATATCGATATAGCAGTAATTGATACAGCTAAAGCTTAATCAGCACTTTTCACTTCAAAATTTTCTTATAACTGTTTGTCATAGTTATTACAATACTGCAAACTGAAGAACGTAAAATGAGTACATGAGCATGACCTGTTTATCTTGCTTATCATGTCAATAATTGTTATTACTACAACACCCTCACACATCGAAGGCGTAGCATAGTCCTAATCAATCAAGAACAAATAAGATGAATATTTTCTTTTTGGTACGGTTCTATGTTATGTATTACATCACATTTAACATGAGTACTCTGTCCTGGTGATGAATAGTTCTTTTAACATCTGTTATTTTGTTTCAGAGTGATCCCATGGTCGTGGTTTATGTGAAGAAAGGAGATGGTTTTCTAGGTAAACTAGAGGAACTAGGGAGAACTGAAGTGATAATGAATAATTTGAGTCCAGCATGGATTGAGAAAATTACAGTTTCCTATCAGTTCGAGGTTGTGCAGCCATTGATGTAAGTCTCATATTTCTTTTCTTAGCTGCATATCAGTTGTGTTGGTTTGATTAGGCTGCTTCCCTGACCTTTCCTTTTTTCTTGTTTTGTGTTCAACCCAGATTCCAGGTCTATGATGTCGATACGAAATATCACAATGTAAATGTAAAGGTATTCCATTTCTTCTATCAAGGCTTCTATAAACACAATTCTGAATTGTTATAAACCATGCTATTTTTCGAACTCTACAGTTGTTCAGGTTTCAAAACATGAAGGTGTAGTAAATTGCTTACATCTCAAATACATTGAATCGGCAAGAAATATATAGTAATTGCACAACCCGAAGAAGTGTACTAGTATATGTATGGTTGGGCATAGCCCTAGGATTGTGCACATTTTGCAAAATCTCTGAATAATATGGAACAAATTAGGACATCAGGCGAGATGGAAGCAACAGTAAAAAAACTCCTTCAAAAGTTCTTTTGTCTTTTGCTGTTTATGACCTATAAATTTTGCATCACAGTGCGAATATAAACCATATGTGAACTCTAAATAAAGGCAAAGGTTACTTTCTTAATCATCTCATTGTGTTGCATTGCAGACACTGAAGTTGGAGGATCAGGAATTTCTTGGGGAAGGCAGTTGCAATCTTTCAGAGGTAAACTACCTTCAGATAAAGAGAGTTCATGAAAATAGGTCATTTCATTGGGGTGTTGCAGTATGTATGAAGATAGTGTAAAAATCATAATTGTTATTGCTATATCAGTTTGTATATCTTGTATTACAAAAATGTTTTATCATTTGCTAAATGGTAAGAGGTATTGTGACAAACATGTTCTTTTCTAATTGCAGATAGTGACAAAACAAAGTCGAAGTGTAACCTTGAAGCTGCGTAACAGAAGCGGGCATGGAGGTACGAGAAACTTAGGAACACTCACTGTCCATGCTGAAGAAACTATGGCTTCGAAGAGTGTTGTTGAGATAAAGTTTCGTTGTTCCCAATTGGAAAACAAAGATCTCTTCTCTAAAAGTGTACGCCTTATGAAACCGATTTTTAAGATCTTTTTCATTTCATACTTAGCTTCTTCTTCTTTTTTGGTTTGGTTTAGTGATTCTTATACATCTTTTTGACTTCTTTATTATAGGATCCTTTCTTAAGAGTATCAAGAATTGTTGAGAGTGGAAGTTCTATTCCAATTTGCAAGACTGAAGTAGTGGATAACAATTTAAATCCAGTTTGGAAACCGCTGTCCCTGAGTATGCAGCAGTTTGGAAGCAAGGTAAGCTTGCCAATTCTGCTCACCTGTTAAATACGGTTAGTAGATTGGCAATTAAAGTAGAAAACTCATGCAACTTAAATTTGGTGCAGGATAATCCATTAATCATCGAGTGCTTTGATTTCAACAGTAATGGCAGTCATGTTCTTATTGGGTAATTATTAAAACTATTGGTTTTTTTTCACTTTTATCTCAACTTTGTATTTTTGCCTGTAAAAGGAAGATAACCAACCTTTTTCAATTTGCCTCTTTGTCTAATTTAGGAAACTTCAAAAATCTGTGGCAGAGCTGGAGAGATTATTCAAAGAAAGAAGTGGGGTGAATTTTGTCATTCCATCTTCTCTTGGTCGTGAAAAGGTGTTTATTCAAGCTTGCATTCTAGTTCATATACTTGTAGCATACATGTAAATGTACTCACTGTTTGTTAATAATATGGTGTTGTAGTTGTCAAAGGGTCAGTTGTTTGTGGATCAATTTAATGAGAAGCACCAGTTCAGCTTTGTCGATTATATTTCCAGTGGGTTTGAGCTTAACTTCATGGTTGCTGTTGACTTTACTGGTAAGAATTGAGTGGGACTATTGAAATGTTTATCATTCCAATCTATTTGCATGCCTTGATACTGAATTTTGTCACAGCTTCAAATGGAGATCCTCGAAAACCTAATTCGTTGCACTACATTGATCCGTATGGCCGGTTGAATTCTTACCAGCAGGTTAGCAAATGTGGTGCTTTAATAACTAAGACTTTGGTTATATTTTAGTAATTAACAAATGTCTGATAACATGCAACACAATATGTGTTCTTTGAATTAAAGAAATAACCATAGAAGGTATCTTCTGTGAGTAATAATTGAGTGGTATCTGTAAATGTAATCAAGTTTATTTTTGCATTTTGCAGGCAATAACAGAAGTTGGGGAAGTTATTCAGTTTTATGATGCTGATAAACGTTTTCCTGCTTGGGGCTTTGGAGGAAGGACAGCTGGAGGACCTGTGTCGCACTGTTTTAACTTGGATGGAACTGCAACTGGCTTTGAGGTAGATTAAGAGTCTGGTTCCTCACATATGGCATTCTACTCTGGTTTGCAAACTTACATACCAACTCACTGACCAATGAATTTTTTTTATGTTGGTGATTGTTTCATTTATTTAGGTTGAAGGAGTTGAAGGCATAATGACTGCTTATGCCAGCGCCCTACACAATGTTGCTCTATCAGGACCCACTGTCTTTGGCCCAGTGGTTAATAGGGCTGCAGAGATTGCTGGCAATTCTCTATTCCACGGCAACAATAAGTACTATGTGTTGCTGATTATAACTGTAAGAGAAGGATGAATTTTATTTGCAAGTGTTTGTTTTATGTGAGATCTCTTTTATTGAGGTAACATAAATGCCACCTTTTATAGGATGGGATCCTTACAGACCTCCAGGAAACAACAGATGCTTTGGTGAGGGCATCTGATCTTCCCCTCTCAATTCTAATAGTTGGAGTAGGAACAGCGGATTTTAAACAAATGGAGGTATGCTTTTGTTTCTTTTTACGAGTCATCTCTTTCTCCTTATGCCACATATGTTGGAATTTCAACAACTAGAATTCTGAATGCCCATGGCTTTTGTTTCATTTTACGAGTCATCTCTTTCTCCTTATGCTACATATGGTGGAATTTCAACAACTAGAATTCTGATTGCCCATGTGAATGTTGTATTTGGCAGATTCTTGATGCTGATAATGGACAGCGATTATCAAGTTCAACAGGTCGTGTGGCTACAAGAGACATTGTACAGTTTGTTCCTATGAGAGATGTGCATAGTAAGTCCCAAACATCTCTATTGTTCCTCTCCACAACACTAATCATGTTCATATGGATTGAAGCTATTTATTCTGAATTAAACAAAAACTCATTGTGGTTTTAGCAGGCGGGCGAATTTCGGCTCTTCAATCTCTTCTCGAAGAGCTGCCTGGACAGTTCTTGAGCTACATGCGCGCCAGAGACATCAAGCCTCTTACTTTCAATGCAACCCAACCATCTGCTCCACAACTTTAGAACAGTGAACAGTGTTCTAGTATCAGCACCCCTAAAGTTCATCTAGATATGTAGATGAAATTAACCGGTGATTAGTCAGCACTTATGTCTTCCTCTTACAAAGGGCAGAAATTTAGCAACTTAAATCTCTAGAATCTAGAATCTCTCACAAATTTTAAAAGTATTCATCTTTGTAGTTCTTTGTCGATATTATTATCAAGACTTTACAGGAAGTAGTTCATATGCATTGCATTACAAAGCTCCCAAATCCATTTTTATTTCTTTCCGATCATTTCATTGAGCAAGGGGTGTTCTACAGTCAGTACAGTGCAAGCAGGAAACCCATTATTCCGTTAGTCGACTAACTCAGTCAACTGTTAGTTGACAAAATTTGAAGGGTATTTTTTGCCCTTTCATACTTCATGTAATATTTTTCTTCCTCCTCCTGAAACTCCCGTTTTGACCCCCCCCCCCCCCCCCCCCCCCAACCAACAAAATCACCTTCACCAGTTCATCAATGATCTCTTTCTTAATGGTTGTCACCGATTGAACATCGATACACAAACCCAACCCTATTCCCAATTCTTCCTCAAGTCTCAGTCTTCCTCAATTATATTAGGTGATATGCAGTGGTTATGCAACCGTCAAACAGAAAGAAAAAGTAGAGAAGGCAGAGTGTTTGAGCCCAGTGGGCATTTTCGGCCCAAGACTCGAGATAGGTTTTGGGTAGCATTTGGGCCAATACCTGTGGCCTTTTTAACCCACGAAGGGTGGCGAGGTTTGGCAGCACGTGACGAAGACCTTGTCCAGAAGATTCCGATACCCCGCGAGATTCGATGTCCTCGCGGGATCCTTATTTCCAGTTCGCGTGGGACTCTACAGTGCCTGGCGAGGAAGAGTTGGAAATGGACGATAATACCCTCGGGATAAGCTCGCTTAGCGTGTGAGTTTGCGTACGACTCTACAGCGAGGCGACGAACGAGACCTAAGCGAAGATGGTTTGACACGTGTTGCATGGAGCGCACGGTTGGCGAATTGATCGTATCCTTGTGGGATTCTGATTGTTGAGTCCGCATTGGATTGTGATTAAGTCTCCATGGGTTGCTTACGGATGATTATATAAATAAGCTTTACAGCTTACAGAAAACACACAATCAATCAATCAACAACTCTCTCAAACAGTACAACTGCAAACCTTCGAGCATCCTCGAAACCCTTACGTTCTAAGCGCACCCTGCCTTAGATCTCAGAGCCCGTCAGGACTCGTCCCCAATTTCCCTATTGTTGCTCTGCTCGCTCTAACAGTGAGTATCGATCGACAGGTGACTAGAAGATTAAGCTCGTAAATATTTCCTCGTCCGCGAGGTGACGCCGGAGCTCTCTTTCGCCTGGTTAGAAGTCAGAACGCGCATCGTTCTCTTTCCTCGTCCGCGAGGTGGCACGCCCGCACGCAACCGTTTTACTTTTGTTCCCTGTCTACCTCCAGCTGAGGACGTGGGCCAAAACACAGAGTTCAACCATTTCTTCGTTATTTTGTTTTGTAGCTCCATATACATATTTACAGCTTTACACCCGTCCATGCCAATAACGAAACCGATCAGTTCGGGATCGAAGGAGTCAAAGATAGAGGGAAGAGGGATTTGAAACCCATAGAAGTTGGATTGGTGAAGGTGCCCTTCAAATTTTGTCAACTAATAGTCGACCAAAGGAACAGATGACTATATACCTAAATTTAGTCAAGTTAGAAACTTAAGAATACCATTGTAATGTTATCAAAACTTGAGAGGCCAAGGTTTATAAAAACTACAAGTTAAAACACTATTTGGACGAATCGTGTTCTAGAATGAATAATGAAATTGGACACAAACTGACAAACACACTCATTTTCGAGTATTAATTCTTGATGTCTGGTTTGGTTTGGATTCCAAATTTCATTACTCTTGTTGTTAGAGAGAAAGGTCATATGCAACTAGTCTCTCAATAAAAGCCTATCAATTCCCTGCGGTCGTGCTGGTGATCCAGGATTACAGTATTCCAATAATCTGCGAAGCCTTTCTCATTTCTGGCGACGAGAATAAGCATATAGTAAACGTCAGACGCAGGCCAACCACTGCTGGGTCGGTGGTGCTTGGTATAACTTCCACACAGCATTGATGCCGCCGGCAACAACAGCGATGAGAGGGAGGAGAAGAGCAAGTACCGCAACGAGGATCTACGGCGCATCACCATCAGTGACTGTTGATTTCTATGCCAATGTTGTGGTTTGAGTCTTAAACCTTGAGGGATGAGACTACATGAATGGTGTGTGTATAGTAGGTTGTATTTGATACTGATTTAGCAAAGAAATTAAATCTTTGACTAAATATAGAGGTGAAAGATTTGCTATATAAATTTTGGATGCTTTAAGACGGAGATTATGAAATCACAAACATCTCTACGTTTCCACTCCACAACATTCATCATGTTCATACGGATTGAACCTATTTCTCGAAGAGCTGCCGAGGTATTTAAAGATTACTCAGACAAACCCTTTTTTTTTCATCGTCAAAACATCTGCCTTTCCCTGGCCCTTCAACAGGAAATCACTTTCTTTCCTGCGAAACTGTGTCAACATACAATCAAGTATTTAAATTCTACAAGTTTAATCAAGAGAAACCGAGATGAATACATTCACCATTCAGGCATAGGGGTGATGTCTATAGCGATCCTTCTCCCTTGAAGAATGCGAGGTACTGTGGTAGTCATGGTCTGCAAAATAACGATGCATGTCAGATTATTAGGCTCAACCGCATTTTATTTTGGGGGAAAAAACAGCCTTCATATTTTCTAATCTAATTACCTCTTGATGAGTAATGTCTTGATTTCTCCGAATGCCCCCCTGCAACCACAAAAGTTAAAGACAAAAATGTTTAGAATAGACAAAGTCATGAGCGAAAGGCAGGAAGATGGATATACTGTATGAAAGTGGTGGATGAAATATATAAAAGTGACCAACCTGAATCTTTGGCTCTGTCCTTAGAACGACGACCTCGGTCCTTGGTTCTATCCCTCTCAGCTTCCTCTCTATCTCCCCGATCACGATCTCGTACCTTTATTCTATCCTTGTCCCTCTCTCTTTCCCTATCCCTGTCCCTGTCCCTGTCCCTGTCCCTGTCCCTGTCCCTGTCCCAGTCCCTGTCCCTGTCCCTGTCCCTGCTTTTGCTTCGTTCAGTCTTGGATTTCATGTTCAGATCTTCTCTTACCTCTAAATCAACAGGCAAGCTCTTAGATTCATCATCACTTTCTTTAGAATCCTTTACCTTATCGGAGGCTGTTATGCTTACACCCTTTGATCCAGAGAATTCAGGATTGGCTACAGCTGTTGGCGCCTTTGAATTAGATGTATCGGCAATAGTTGATGGGCTACTCTTAGGAACTTCCTATGGACCAACAATGAAAATAGACTCTGTTAGCAATAGAATATCTAAATAGTATATAGCAGGTTTTATTTTATCCTACAGTTCATAGGGGCAAAGCCAAAGCTCATACCTTTGAAGCTGGCTGGGACTGTGAATTCCATTTGTTGCTAGAAAATGTAAATGAATCTCCATCATTACAGACCGGAATATACTGAGCTTTAGGAAGACTATACAGATGAGCAAGAATCCTACAAACTTCATCAATCCCTGATTTGTCAGCATCAAATACCTTCCACCAAGGGGGATTCTCAGGAAGGGGGACATGAAACCTCCGAGCAGCAGCATACACAACACCACAAGCAACAACCTCACTCTTGAATCGAACACACAAAGTTGTACGCAAGCTGCTCCAAATAAAAGTTGAGAAACAATAAGAATTAAACCAATAGCATAAAGTTCATGTGATCATTCTAGTGAAAGGCAAAATCAAATGCCATTTAAAAACCATAAACCTTTGAAAGCTTGGAGTCAAATCCATTACTAGTTGCAGACGAGTTTTCTTAAGTCCTTTACTTTACTAAATTAGCTTTATTGATCTGTCCCCCTATTAGAGACCCAACTTTTGATTTTGACATGCTACACCATTCCAGTTTTCTGGATATACATGCAACCCATATAAATACAACATGAAATCTACTCTACACAACAGAGTTAAACTCTAATGGTTCTAAAACAGTTCTTAATATAGCTATTTCCATCTATTTAAAGTACACTGCTGTATCAATAAGCATCACATTATGAACCGTCTTGTCTACACCCAGATATCCCCAAAACCCGGTTGACAGGTCCTGACTAATAACTGGGGCCTCCTAACCCTACGATCTTTAAGAGGCAGGAATCTCTAGCAAATGAGGGATTTCCGACCCCATACCAGGTAGGAGCAAACATGGTCGGCTGAACATTCCACTAACCCTCATTGGTATAATAAAAGAGTAATAGACAAACATCTCCAGGTAAAACAGATAATTGTAAATAAACAAACATGCCTACTTCAAATTCAAAAGTTAGAAGTTAAATATCAAGACCAACAAAACAAAAAAGAAATTGCTTTATGATGAAAAAGCACCTGTCATTTGCTAAATTCCAGGCTTCTTGCGTTAGCTCTGGAGGTGATTCAAGAGTGGCAAGGTAATTTGAAATGAACTTGTGGGGATGCTCAACATGGCAAATGAAACCCATCTCTTTCAAAATATGTCTCTCTGTTCTACTCAACTCCACCTTCAAGTCTGAATACTCCTGCCAAAAACGAAACCAAAACCATGAGTTCTATAAGAGCAACGTAAATATGCTGCTTCGCAATAAATCTGATGCTTTTGGCTCAAAAGGAGGATAATCCGAAACATTGTTGAAACGTGATACGCATAACAAACTCGAGCTACTGACCTTTGATTGTGGATCCAAATGCTCAATGGGTAAGTTCTCCCTCCTGCATTCCACTCTGTGGAAAACAATAATCACCTGTCTAGCTTTCTTAGGACATTCCTCCAGCTTTGATGCAAGCCAAAGACAACTAGCAGCAACTTTCTACAAAAGAACATCAAATCCGGCAAAATCATTACTAACACATAACGTATGATATTCTGCTTCTTGCAATCACCCTAAAACAAGTATCTTTCTTTTGAAAAACCAAGAAACTACAAAAGCAGCCTACTCATTGTAGAGCACTATTTCATCTTCACTAACCAAAACAAAAACACTACAACATGGAGACCTATATGGACCAACTAAAGGTACAAAAACACAAATTTCAAAGTCAAAACAGAATCACCTTAGTTCTCAAAATCAGAAAAACTCCTAATCTTCTTAGCTTCTCACAATCTCGGAGAATCCAAACAAATGGCCAATCGAGCAACTCTATAAACACCAAAGTAAAATGTACCTTGACATGGAAGCGTGCAAACGACTTCTTGCAATAGAAACGATGAAACAAAACCTGACCAGTGGCCATAACAGCCTGAGGCCTGCAATTCATCAAATTTTAACAAACAAAATTTACCTTTTCCGGCCCGAAAATTCGAAACAAACATCACTCTTGTAAATTATGAACATTAAATTTAGAAATTAAAGTAAAAATTGAAACTTTGGAGATAGAACACGTACATTCTGAGCAAAATGCCGCTCTCCTGGATCAAATCACAGCCGTAGATTCTGAGCGTGGTCTCGGTAGCTGCATCTATGCCGTCCCTTCTCGACGGCGAGTTCTCCAGCTCCTCGTCGCTCAGATAGAACGTGTCTATCGCTGTGTAAATCATCGCTGAAACCCTAACAATCATCACCGCACAGAACGAAAAGAAAATCAACGAAAATTGAATACGGAACAGAATCCGAAATCGAATTGAGCTGAGTTTCAAATAGTTGAAATCGAAATTAAGGAGATTAATGAAGCTGAGCCATACCTCTTCTTCTTCTTCGAATCCAGAGAGAGAACCAGTGCTGCGGTTTGGGGTTTTGAACTTTGAAGCGGAGCTTCTTTTATTTTCTATTTTCTTTCGGGTCGGATCTGCTAGCCGGCCTATTTGATTTGGAGTTTTGGACCCAATTAAAAGCCCAATGTGTTTTTATTTTGAAAAGCCCAGTGTTTAGTGTTGTAAAATTATAGTCTGGAACTACTTTCCTTTTTTCTTTTTTTTTCTTTTTTCTGAAAATCTGTCAACTGGTACTACATGTTGCTGTTCTTTACATGAAAAACTTTTCCTAATTGCACCCTGTAACAAGAAATTGTGGTCAAACATGAAGATTAATCACATTAAATGGCAGAGCAAGACAAATTTAGCATATATTTTTTTCTACGGTTTTAAGTACGTACTACATTCAACACATATAAGATCAAATACCAGACCATAAAGTTGTTGAGAACAGAGCTGGCGCGGCAATTAATCTCTTGGTGCGTATATCAGAAAGTGGAGAATCGAAGACATTGGTTTATATTCCAAATTGGTTGTGTTGTATAAATTGACAGAAGGCAACATGCTCTTGAGAATCTCATTATCACAAAGTAGAAAGATGGAGTTCTGTGGCGAACCTTGTGCATGATATGACTCTTGAAGAACCTGTTAAGTTTGTGGTTGAACAATGACTTGGATTCCAATTATCAGCCAATATTATGATTTAGATTAATTTGTTGAATTGATCCCTACGTACGTAATACACACTTTAGACCAAGCTTAAAGTTCATCATCTTCTGCTTCAAATTAGCAATTTGAGTGTTCACCTATCACTGCAAAGAAGTACCTCGAAGCACTCCTCCCAGTCCCACTCCCACCCACGCCGAGCATCATTTTTTCAGGGAATGGTCATGTCCACCCACCGGCCTACTGCAAATTAAAGGGTGACTAGCTGCTAGCTAGGACTTCTTTCCACCTCCGAGCGATGGGACAATCCGACAATCCAAGCTTGAATTTCCAAGGATAATACTATACAGATCTGCAGAGTACTACTGTATAGCGCTATTGGGTTTTTAAATTGTTGGAGGGAGAATAGGCAAATTAATTAAAATAGTTCCTTCTAGTTCTAGGTTTGTGATATATCATTGATAGCAGTGCATTATGAAGCACAAATTAAAGGGCACGTCCCTTAATATCATGAAAAATACAAAGTTAATTACAAATAGTATGAGAAAATTCTAATATATTATACGGTATGAGAGATAACCTTAAAGTTAAAAGACGATAGATCACTACGTCAACATATTGAAGGTAGGATGACTTCAAAAATTATTTTCTACTAAATAATAATTAATCAGGACAGCAGCTATTTAAACCCTAAACTTCTCATCCAAAAAAAAAAACCAACCAAGTAACAAAGCTTGAAGCTTCTTGATTTAGAGAGAAAGAGAGAGCCGGAAAAATTTAACCGCAAAAGTGCAAAACCCAAAACTTTGTTTTCCGGCCAAGATGATAGCTCACTTGGAGTACTGTTTGCTCCAAGAAAACGAAAACGACACCGAATCCCGGCCTTACGAAGTCGTCTCCGACCTCCAAGCCGCCAAAGATTTCGGCACTTTATCGAACGGTGGTGTCACCGGCCAGGCTTCCAACTCGGAGCTCTTGTTTTCCGTTCCTGTCGGACCGGGCACCAGAGCTAGAGTCATGCTCGGGCAAGCCCCGGACATGGTTCGTATTACGTACCATTTCACTGCTGCTGTCTTTGCTTACCCTCCCCCCAACATTTGTCTTTCATCCCATTCATTAGATCGAGTTGCATGAGCTGACCGGTTTTTGTTTTTATTAATGGTAATCGGGTGAGGTGGATAAGGCTGGGTTACACCGAGTTTGACGCCTTCACCCGCCACGCCCAGTCGCTAATTACTTCTGACCACGACGACTCGTTCGATTATGTCCGCACATTCTTGAGAAAGAGCAGCACGCCAAGGCCACAAGAATATCCTCAAGGATGACATTGGTAGACTCATGCTCGTCTACCATCTTCTCCAACAAGTCTTTTCGTAACGACGCCACAGAGTTGGAGATCGTATCATCCATCGATAAAATTTTAAAATCTCAGTCTCTTCTTCTCTATCTATCTGGGTTATTCTCTTCTTCAATCTGTGACCCTCTGCAACGTACAAACCCAACATCGTCCCCTTCTTTCTGCTCTCCTTGTTCTTCCTCTTTCCTTTAAAAGGCAAATCCAATTTAAACCCATAAATTCATCTCTTTTCCTCAATCCAGATACACTTAGCTGTCATAAACTCATAATCCTCAAATTGGGTTTACTAAATAATTGAGGATTGTGAATGCATTTCTTTGTTCGTTTGTTCCTTCAACTACCAATAATTCGGTCACCAGTATCACTCGCGTTGGCGACGGATCATACACCGATTAACTCTCCCTCACTGACATCGGGGCCTTTGTTTAGATCGTTCATGATGAATAAAAGGGATTAAGCCAGATTAAAAAAGAACCAGGAAGAAAAGAATGCTGGGTTTTTAGATTAAGCCAAACTAATTAAAGAAGAACCAGAAGACAAATGCTGGGTTTTTTTCCGATGGTGAAAGTGTGAAACAAATACTCTGGAGTTGATTGAGCTAAATAATATTTTTTTATTTTTATCCTTTAATTAAAAGCAAGATAACAGAGTTAGTGGGGGTTAAGTGACTGTACACGTGTCCAATTTTTATTTGTGGCATAGGGTTGGCACTGGTTTTTTGGGCATAGGTGATTACGAACACAGCCTAACACAAACATCATATTTCTTAGTTTAAACATAAGGATTAATTATATCATTGTCCACTATAATACTATCATATATTTTACAACAATGAAAAACAAGGTCAGCTTTACAATGAAGTTCTGCTAAGCCAATTGCTAAAATAACAAGACTGTATGACGTACTATTCTACCTGTGCTTCATCTATCCTTGAGATTTGAGAATTGCCAATGACAAGCAGTCCGCCGCAGCCCATAGGCACATTGCAGTAATGTTACAAAACGCCAAAGCATCTCATCTTGCCGAATCAGAACCGTTCTCATGATGAAGCTGGCTGTTTAAGCATGAGGTAATTGCAAGAAACTGAAGAAAGGGTATGAAGCCATTCTCCATTGCTCAAAGAAACATGAAGGAGCAATGCATACAACATTGACAGGATAGCAGTCTACTTCAGCCAGACTTTGATTTGGTGTTGGCATACACCCTTCTTCTCGATAGGGGCCATATACAGCATTCTCACTCAAATAAGTACCTAAAAGCTAGCACTTCTCCTCCCAGTCCCACACTCCCACGCCATGCATCATCTTTTCAGGGAATGGTCACTCACTCACTGTCAAAACTAACAGTGGGTGCAATAATACAGTGCATAAAGTTAAAGGGTAGCTAGCTAGGCGTTGTAGGAGGGAGTACTACATTACATACAATGCTGCGTATACATGTCCACCCACCGGCCTACTGCAAATTAAAGGGCGGTGACTAGCTCTAGCTGGAGGACTTCTTTCCAGGCCACCTCCGATAGGACAGGACAATGCAAGTTTAATTTCCAAGGATAATACTATACCGATCTGTAGAGTGCTACTGTAGGCAGGCATTGTAATAATAGCTACTCGTTTTTCTTGCTCAAGAAGAAAGATCAAGCATGAGATGATTCAAAATTGAACAAATATTAATATCATGGAATTACGATGCATAAAGTTAAAGGTAGGATGACGATACGATCTCTACGTCGACAGTATATATCGATTATTGAAGATAGGATGACTCCAAATATTATTTTCTACTATATAATAATTAATCAGGGCAGCAGTTGCCTATTTAAACCCTAAACTTCTCATCCATAAAAACCAATAACCAAGTTACAAACCTTCTCGCTTTAGAGAGAGAGATCTTCTAGTAGTAGCTTCTTGCTTTAGAGAGAGAGAGAGAGAGAGAGAGAGAATGTAATCTCTACCGGAGAAATTTAAATCTTTCTTCTCCGGCCAAGTTAATGGCTCACTTGGAGTGTTTGGTCCAAGAAAACGAAGACGACACCGAATCCTGGCCCTACGACGTCGTCTCAGGCCAGGCTTCCAACTCGGAGCTCTTCTTTTCCGTTCTTGGCGGGCACGGCCAGTTCTTGGCGAACTTGGTCAGTTCGGTATTATCACCAGCAAGCCCCGGACATGGTTCGGATTACTATGTCACTGCTACTCTCTTTGCTTACCTTCATCCCCCAACATTTGTCTTTGATCCCATTAATTAGAGTTGCATGAGCTGATCGGATTTTGTTTTTATTAATGTTGATTAGGTGAGGTGGATAAGGCCGGTGTACACCGAGTTCGACGCCTTCACCAGCCACGCCAAGTCGCAAGTCACTCGTGACCACGGCGATGACTCGTTCGATTATGTCCACACGTCCTTGAGGAAGAGAATCACATCAAGACAAGAAGAATTCGAGACTCTCCACATCCTTGGTTATGACTGAACCTGATTGTATCGCTTCTTCGACACAAATATCCTCAAGCACATCATTGGTGGCCCCATGCACATTATCCTTTTTGTGTGTAACAAGTAAGTCTTACATATATAGTGGTGTTATGAAATCTAATGTAAGTTAAAGTATGAATATACCCTTCTGTAGTAGTTTACGAACGGTTATTGCTTACGTTATTAGGTGGGATGCTCGCATGGTGTCACCCACAAGTGAGATCTTGTATTGGTTTTTTTGCGGTTCACTCCGGTTCACTCCGGCATAGCTGAAAGACCCTTCCTGTGAAACTTCAAATTGTATCTACCGCACCACCAAAGTACAAATATACTGCAAGAATAATGAAAGGGGCATTTTGGGAATCAGTAGAGTTGATTCATTGAGCACAGGACTCGCTTTGATCCGATGGCAATCCTCGCTCTCGGTCAAAAAAGTTTCCCAAAGCATTATTTCCAAAACCATAGCTCATTTCAGGTTTCTTCAATGTAATGTTTTCTCTTGTGTTTGTCTGCTGGGCCAGTGGCATTGTTGTTATCAAAGAGCTAGCTGTTGGCAGAAAATTAATGTAAAGTAATTAGTTTGAGCAAAAAGATATGGATCCTTCCCTTTCTTTCAGTTCCTTTCTATATTTTCTGCTAAATCCAAAGAAGAAAATTCCACATAAAAATGATCGCATGAGTTAATTAATCAGTGTTATGACTATATTCTGGATTGAATTGTGGCCAATATCATCACTGTTCTGATTCAATTATGCATGACATTGATGTTGTGCATGTCTATCAGTCTGTTCTTCTACCAATCACTTTTACCAACACAACCTACCCTTTTTGTTCTGCCAGTTAGTAACACAAACATCATATTTCTTTAGTTTAAACGTAAGGATCAATTAGATCATTGTCCACTAAAACTATCATATTACAACAAATGAAAAACAAGGCCAGCTTTACAATGAAATTCTGCTAAGCCAATTGCTAAGATAACAAAAATGTATGACTATTCCACCTGTGCTTCATCTATCCTAGAGAATTGCCAATGACAAGCAGTCCGCCGCAGCCCATAGGCACATTGCATTGTTGTTACAAAACGCCAAAGCATCTCATCTTGCCGAATCAGACACCTTTCTCATGATGAAGCTGGCTGTTTAAGCATGAGGTAATTGCAAGAAAGGGTATGAAGCCATTCTCCATTGCTCAAAGAAACATGAAGGAGCAATGCATTCAACATTGAAAGGACAGAACTCTACTTTAGCCAGACTTTAATTTGGTGTTGGCATACACCCTTCTTGATAGGGGGAAGATGATCTCAAGAACATTCTGAAAGAACCCTTTATCATAAATGTTATTCTTAACCACAACCTCGACATCTTCGAGTGGAGATCTTCGGAATAGGGTTCTCCATTTGCTCTCTGGAGGTTTTCTTTCACTAGTTATCCCATTAATACTTGCTTTGAGTGCTGCAGAACTCACCTTTGCTTCACTCAGCTTCCGCTGCCAGTTTATATAGTCTTGCCACTTGAAAGTCTGTTTCAAAACAGCACGTAGTTAGTTCTCATGTTTCAGCTATGACACATGCAGTTCTATCCAGATAATGTTTCTTTTATATATTAGCAGTTCTAGACAACCTAATCATAATGTGAATTGTTGTGACTACTTGATTGCCAGTCTGAAGTCTCACTATAAACTAATGTATAACTTCATGATATAGCCACATTACAGGAGAATTCTCAGCAGGCAAGCTCTATAATTTCATCAGAATAGAAAGAGCATATTACAGTAGTTGCAACCACATTTATTTCATGCTTCTTTTACTAAGTGAGTGATTCTGTCTCAGAAATGTGACCTAATAAACTATCCCCACATCCTTACTGACTACCTCTAAACTCCCATTTGAAAGTAAGAGGAATGACAAACTAAGTTATTAAACAAAGTTGGACAGAGAACCAAACCTCGTTAGTGGTAGTATTTGTGAGACAGAGTTTTGCATGGTAACCAAAGAAACCCGCGATTAACAATGCCACTATTGTAAGAAACATCATCAGTAGTATTTGAGTATTGTATGCCCCCACCAACCACTGTCAAACATCACAAAAGAATTAATCGAGTTATGTGAGGAGGAAAAATGCACAATAAAATGCAAAAAGTAGCCACTCTGTACAATTGAAAGGCTCAACTATAGAACGCTTTACGTTTTGCAGATCACGGATGTAAGCGAACTTTTTTACTATCAAGTTCATACGCCACCTATTTAATAAAAGGTACATTCGAAAATTGATCATGTACCCTCAGTCTCTTTCTAGTTCATTGACATATAACAGTTCAGATGCATTGCATCTATCATATATTGAGCTTTACGGTTGAGAAAAGGAAAAGATGCACATAGTCAAGCAGTCTCATATTCATGTAAAGATGATTTTTTTCACTATGTTGCACCCAGAACACAAGTGGGATACCTAGAAGTTCAGGATGTCAGCTTGACATTAAACAGAAGGACAAAATGTTTCTTTACAAACTTTTCACTTGCTGTATTCATTTACAATAACATATTTGAACAAGTGGAACACAGGCCAGCAGGACAACAGTAAGGTTCCTAGTATTGATATTCAAAACTGATATACATTGATTTCTATAAATATGAAATAAGAATGTTTTCTGAGTAACAAAAATGAAAATTCTTACTTGCCTGAATTGCCAAAATGATATAATTAGCTCACCTGTATTACATGTGGTGATAAACTAATAAAAGAATTCTCTACACGATAATAAACTGCAAAAAAGAAATTAGTGAAAAGAATGTCACTTAGGTACACAAGAAACACAAGCATCAACTGTTTTCGTGACTTAAATGCAACTTAGCTTACCAATTAGAATATCAATAACTCTAAATTCTCTAACTTGACCAGCTAGAATTAACCCAACGGCAACTGTTCCATATATGCAGAGTAAAGTGTGCCTGAGAAAAAAGAAATGCATAACATCAAACAAAAAGAGCATAGTACAGTTATCCAATTTAAAATAAAGTTGAACGGGTAACTAAGTAAGACACAAAAGATAAACATCTCAAATTCACCGTTTAGCTGACAGACTTATGCAATTTGTAAGGAAATATGGAGAAGTTTATAGTGAGTTTCGTGAAGGTAAATCAAACCACAAATTTCAACCTCATAGAAAACATGTAAAACTATTCCAACTGTTATTCGTGCTAACACTGTAATGAAGATTCTAAATTATCAACCGCAAGAAACTGATTTGGTGCCCATTGTAACCCAGTGTCGACCTCTCAATTGAGTTTTGGGCAGGATAGGCAATGTAAACCACAAAAGACCACATGCAATCACACAGTATTGCTGCAGGAGATAGCACTTACCACAAAAGAAAAGCCATGAAGTAATGGATGTTTCTCTCACCTATACAATTATTCTGCAATCAAACCCGATAATAAATTACAATAAGCACCATACAGAATGCAGAATTTATAGGGAGGAAGACCAAAGGAGGAAGAGTGGAGAATTTCAAACCATCCATCCACAATGATGGTCAAAGCGAGCAACACAGCGACCACATATGCTGCAATGCTTAGACCTCGCAGGTCTGAACCACAGAGAAAGAAGAAATTTAGTACAGAGAAAGAAAACCTTAGAGAAACGGCTAAAACAACTGAGGGAGAAAGGTGGAGGTAGGACTCACTTTAGAATTTTGCAAGTTGAACATTCTTTCTCAGTATATATCACATTGTCATACGGGTAAGCAGAGAGATAAACTGAAACATTATCAGAATTCACTGTTCCCGGATCGGAAAGGCTAGTTAATAGAAACAGCAGAACACCGACACCAACAGCCAAGAAGCTTATGTACCTGTAAGAACACCAATTTGTCTATGGAGTTATGTACTAAAAGTGGCAGCAAGAGTGAGAGAGTAGAGAGATTAGAGTGAGGGAGTAGTCTACAACTCCTTGACATACCTATGAACTTCACCTATATAATAGCCAGGAATATAACAAAAGGAAGAAGTTGCAACTAAGTAATAGGTTCCTCCAATAATAGCAAGATATATAACCTGCATCAAAACAAAAATCTTAATGATTAGTCCCGAATCAGAGAGAAAGACAAATCTTTGCTATACAAATTTTACTATTCCACTACGAATTTCTCTAATTAGCT
This sequence comes from Fragaria x ananassa, assembly GCA_034370585.1. Taxonomy (NCBI): domain Eukaryota; kingdom Viridiplantae; phylum Streptophyta; class Magnoliopsida; order Rosales; family Rosaceae; genus Fragaria; species Fragaria x ananassa. The sequence continues at coordinate 2,374,203 of CP139753.1, forward strand.
AAACTAAATTTCAAAAACGAGATATCTTATGCATTTCACTCATCCCAGGCTCGCAAAGCAAAATGATTTGACACCAACACTGAAAACTCAAACTTTCCTTCCTCCAGCTTCTTCTTAATACCCCCTACCAAACCACACCGCATACTCTCATTCTCGCACGCTTACCAACTATCGATCACTTCTCAATGCATGACTAGTGATCGCTATCATACCCTCAAAATAATTCTTATAAGACCAACACTCTATTGACAAAAAATGTACACCAAGTCACTAACCCGAACCACAGATTCCAAAAAAACACAGAATTCACAACCAATAAACCCAATTCGATACCTGCAAAGTTGGATTGGGTCGATCACAGAAGAAATACTCGACAGTCTGAATCGCATTGGTCCCCCTTGCCCCAAACACAAACCCAACAAACCGCCTGGAAATCAAGAACCAAATTAAAACCTGATCGACCAAAACAGAACAAAACAGAATGAGAGATTGAAAGAGATTAACTGGAAGTAATCGCAGATGCCGAAGGTGAGGAAGTGATTGATGCGTTGGATTGGAGTGCCGTCGAAGATGGGCCAATTGCCGCAGAGGAAAGAGATCAAGACAAGTAGAGTAAGTAAACCATGACACACCAGAAGCCACTGTACGCCCATCTCAAACTCTCTCTCTGACTTCTATTCTATTCTATGATGTTGTTTTGTTGCAGAGAATCGCGAGTTTGGAATCTTCTACCCGCCCAACAATGAATTTTCTACTCTTACCATTTGGATGACGAAAGTCAGTATTGCCCCCATGATTCAATTTATTTCCAGATACATATCCCCACGTACCGGACGCATGTCTTGCCGTTTCCGATAATATATTCTTAACCTGCAGGGCACTGGTATGGTTGGAACCAGCGGAAACGGTCAGTATACGTTCTATAGGCGTTCGATACGTCCGGATATATATCCGTAAATAATTTGAAACTTGGGAATAGCGATCTCTGTTGGATTTTTTTTTTGAAGAGAAATTAATTAATTTATTAATCAAGGAACATACTCAATTACAAAAACTCATCTTGCATCTTTCTCGATTTGCAGACATGGCTGTTCCTCCTGGATTTCCCCCCAAATCATCCTCTTCCGCTCGAACCACTGCCAAAAGATCTGTGGATTTCATACATGAGTTTGATGATGCTGAGCCTTGTCCAAAGAAAACTTTTAATCCCTGTGAGCCAGAGGAGAAGAAAGATCCTGATCAAAACAAGAACAAATGGGGCACATGGCCATAGCACCTTTGGCATGCTATTCAGGGGGAGTAAAGATCAAGTTTTTGTTTTTCTTTATCTTTGAACAATATTTCTCTTGGTTTGAACAAATTTTTTGTTGTTGGTTTGTAAGTGCATAAGCATTATACTGGTTTGTTTGATTGTTGGATTATTTGTGTGAGTTTTCTAATAAGCTTAAAAACTGATGATGTTTTTTTAGTAGTTGATATTGTGGAAAGGTTTTTTTTTTTTGAGAAATTGGAAAAGGATGGAAACTGATTTCTAATATCTCAAAAATCCTGGTTTTTGTTAGATCTGGTTTGACATTCTTGCAAGTCTTGATCTTCAGTTTGAATAGCAATGCCAAAGGAGGAGAATATTGATATATTGGTCAATCATATTCAAACACAAGAAATCCTTGTGGAACTAGGAAAAACAAGAAGAAGGAGATCATAGCAAAAGAGCTTGAAGTCATGCATGTTCAGCGGCTGCAATGAGGTAACACATAATCAAATGTTTGATTTTGCACAAAGATAACTGTTCTTTACCTCAATTTGGTAAGTTGACAATTGAATGAGGAATATGTGGAATTTTACATTCAAGGTTATTATTATCTCCATGATAATTGGCATTCATTTCATGATTTCCTAAAAAGTCAATATCTACTCTTTTATGAGAAAAATAGTTTTAGGAATATGGTTTTACTTATATGCTAAGTGCTTAATCAGTGTGAAAGATATGATTGAGGAATATGATTGTTGAGTGCAAGTGTTATAGAAAAATACAAAATTGTCAGGACCTACTCTGAATTTCACCATGAACCCTGCAGGGACCACCTCCAAAGAAGATGCTACAGGAAAATCGGCATAATCTCCCTTGAAAATGGACAACTCTTCCTAAAATACATGCAAACACAATTCTAAAATCATACTTCAACCTTATATACTCCTGGAGCCTTCCTGCTCCCCAAGTTCATCACATCTCCCAAAAGAATCAAATACTAATCTAAAAGAATCCTACATCCAACAACAAAGACATTCAATAAATTTACTAACTGGATTATCAGAACATATCTAATAATTAATAAAAGAAAAAGAATGAATAAAGATTATGCGGGAGGAGCCTCTGACTATTTGACTATGCCTCGTTCCTAGTATGTACGCTCGACCTCAAATAAACTTAGCATGTGAACTGCACATTTGAAACTGAATGACCCAAAAGAAAGTAATTTAACATGTTAGAGTGAGTGGAAAAAAATAAATTAAATAATTTAACAAAACGTAATTTAAATATTTCCCCATATTTAAACTTTAAAAACTTAGTTGCATGCAACTTTGATCGTCCATAAAACTGAAAATTTAAAACCACATAAGAATAGATAAACCAGCCCCGCATACTGAAATCTCATAAGAAGAGACAAATTAGCCATGCTGGTTAATCAACTACATACCTGAGAAAATAAAACAAGGGAAATAGATATCACTATGTAAGAGGAGCCTCTCAGGCTCGGGTCGGAGCCTCCCATGCTAAACGCTCGACTCACCTATGATGAAGACCGCTAATAAAGGCTAGCTAGCAATAAATAATAACCGATCAGTGCCTCCCAAGCTATAGTAGCGTCCCAAGGTAAACGCTCGACTCACCTATGGTGAGGACCGCTAATAAAGGCTAGCTAGTAATGAATAAAGGCGACCCTAGTATGGTGACTAAAACCATACGAAAACACCTAAATTCATAAAGCTTCCCCAAGATCAAGCAAATGGTACGATTCCCAACCGTACTTGAAAATTATCATAAGAAATTAAAATAAAACTCACTGATGTGTCTCACACGTCAAAATATTCTCAAATTTATAATTATAAGCGAGATTTCATTATCAAGTATAAATTGTAATTAATATCTCCACCCGAAATACTCGCTAAAATATTCTTAATGTCAAAATCATTATGCTACAAATAAACAAGGAAATTATGATGGAGAACTACCGAAAATCTCATTTTTGATAATCTTTTATAAATCTCAAAGTCAACAAATAAAACAATAATAATTAAATCAGGAAATCATAAGGAATATCAAAACTTAAATACCAAATTAATAACACGAGCTCAAATCCATAAATCATGACCATTACTTAAGTAATGCATCAAACTCAAATAAATTCTAAGATTATTTTATAAGCCAAAATTATAATGTAAGCTCGGGAAATAAATTGATAACTTATAAAATCTTGCATGCATATTTATTAAAACCAAAGTGTCCACTCACAGGTTAAGCTTAAGCTTTTCAGTGCTCGGAATACTCCTCGAGCGCCACCTCCAAATATCCAAATCCTTGAGTCAATCCCACGTCTAGCCATAAGTTGTAGGACAAATCGGTCAGACCGAACTTTGAAATAACCGTTGCCTTGTCTTCTTTCCTAGTTTGACTAGGGTTTCCTAAGTTGACCAAGATTGACCAACTAACGATGTTTAACATTTTCCGCTCAACCTTTGACTTAACGATTCAAGACATTTACCACTACACGTCCTATTAACCGGTAGACACTTAGGCCTCGTTTAATAATTCGTTTTGGTGAACTTCAATTTTGATTAAACAACTAATGTAATTTTGTTAACTCTTAAACTGGAAAACCACAAAATTACTAAAGGCACCTAAAAGGGTTTCCATAAATGGAAAGTTTCCAAAAAGCGAAAAGTTTCCTAAAATAAAAATTTATGAGTGTGGGTATCACGTTGGCCTTGCCACTAAAGTTTATGTATTTATGACGAATTTAACTCATGTAATTTATACACTCGAGTTTGAAACACTCCACAATTTATTCAAGAACCAAAAAGGAATCCAATCCCTACTCTACCATGTATCCAAGATCATCCAAACAAAGATTCTAAGCCCCTTGTTTGTTAAGGGTAATTAGTCACTCCTAACAATCTAATATTTCAATCATATTCTTCATTTTGGATTAGTTAGTGCCTTCTTTGAAATGTTGGAGGCAAACGGTTCATGTTAAATTGAAGAAACCATCCTCAACACATCAAGCATTTTAAAGTTGAAAAGTTGAGATGAGCCCTAAACACCACTGAAAACTGTTGAATTATAGCAGTCCGTTTGTATATAGGATTGAGACTTGTATATGTGATAGGCATTAGCTGATATATTCATATTAGAACACGTCTTATACAGACGTCTTGTACTTGTATATAAACCCCAAATTGGGATGAATGGAACTATTGAATTCCCCTGAATCCCTTTCTTCTTGGTACCAGAGCCTGGTTCCTGCCATTGAACCCGAATTGAAGTGAAACCCAGAAGTTCCAAACCTGAACCAGAGAGAAACTCAGAAATCCATCACCACCGACTCTTTCCGCTGCACCCGAAATCTGTATACTTGAATCTGAAATTTGCAAATCATGGATCTCATCCCAAATCTTAACAATGGAGAAGGAGGAGTCGCACCTGTCCACAATCACTACCACAACACTATTCAAGATCATTCGGCGTTTCCTACCAGCATGCTCTTGACTGAATCCAATTATTCCAACTGGGCTCCTCTCATGAAGATGCGTATCGGAGGACGTAATAAGCTTGAGCTTATCACTGAAGCTGCACCTGAAGTTTCTTCACCAGCATATCGTGCATGGGCCACTGACAATGAAAAAGTTAAGTGTTGGCTCATCGATAACATGTCTCCATCTCTGATGAATAGGTATATTCGATTGCCAACTGCCAAAGCTATATGGGATGCCTTGTACAGAACCTATTATGATGATTCAGATGAAACCCGACTCTTTGAACTGCATCGCCTGTGTTTTTGGGCGAAGCAGAATGGAAGACCTCTTTCTGCCTACTACAATGAACTTGTAGGATGGTTGGAAGAGATGGATCAACGCCTTGCATCTCATTCCACTACAATTGATGGCATTGTGTATGAAGCATCATATATGGCTCGATTGAGGGTTCACATGTTCTTGAGTGGATTGGATCTTGAATTTGGTCAAGTTCGGGAACAGATTCTTAGAAAGGATCCGAAGCTAGATTTGGAGCAAAGCTATGCGTACATCCGAAGAGTCCATAACAATCGAATGATGCACTCTACAGCTGCACCTGAGGCCTCAGTCATGGCAACTGCAACACCACCACCAGCACCGTCTCCTGCGCCAGTAGCCAGCGCCGCTGATTCCCAGCGTCGGTCTGGTCCTCCTCCTAGTTTCTTCGGTCCTCCTAGATTTGGTGCTTCTACATCTAACATTGGAAGGAAATCTTCAGTCAAGTTCCCGCATCTTACTTGTACTCATTGCAAGGATGTTGGTCATACCAAGGAGCGATGCTATGAGATCATTGGATATCCTGAATGGTGGGATTTTACCAAGAGGCCGCGGAAAAATATCAACAAAGCAGCTGCAGCTATCATGGAGTCTCCTGAACAATCATCTGCACTTGTAGCTGAATCAGGTATGAGGGGTAAGGCATCTTCTCTATCTACATTATCTACGAATGGATCTTGGATAATTGACACTGGTGCATCTGATCATATGACAAATAACCCTAGCCTTGTAGACTCTGTTAAGCCATCTCCTCAACATGTTGTTTCTACTGCTAATGGTTCACCTTCCCCTGTTATCGGTGAAGGATCAACAAAAATTTCTGATGACTTAACCCTTAATTTTGTTCTTGTAGTTCCCTCTCTTGCGTATAACCTCTTATCTGTGGGACAAATTACTATGGCCCTCTCATGCACTGTAACCTTTTATCCCGATTTTTGTAGTTTTCAGGATATTCTGACAAGGCGGATTCTTGGTTATGGTGTTAGAAGGGGGAAATTGTATTACTTGGATTTGACAAGAAGTGGGCAACAACAGTTGAGTTCGTTGAGTCAAGCAAACAACACCAGTAGTCCGAATAAGGCCAAAGAGGTAGTGTGGTTATGGCATCGCCGCTTAGGTCATTTATCTTTTGGTTATCTTAGAAAGTTACAACCGCAGCTTTTTTCAGTTGTTGAAGAGTCTGATTTTAAGTGTGAAATTTGTGAACTGGCCAAGAGCCACCGTATTACCTATTCTCCAAGTTTAAATAAATGTTCAGTTCCTTTTATGAAAATACATTCTGATGTTTGGGGCCCTGCACAAGTATATACACCTTCTGGCTTTCGTTACTTTGTGACTTTCATTGATGAATGTACTAGGATGACTTGGGTGTCCTTGATGAAGTATAAGAATGAAGTGTGTTCCAGGTTTACTGAATTTCATAAGATGGTGGCAACTCAATACCAACAACAAATCCGGGTACTTCAATCTGACAATGGTGGTGAATACGTCAATCGTGAACTGTCTGCATTCTTAAGCTCTCATGTAATCCGACACCAAACTTCAATTGCGTATACTCCTCAACAAAATGGACTGGCCGAAAGGAAGAATAGACAGTTGATGGAAGTGGTTCGTGCCTCTATCTTTAGTATGCATGTGGATCGAAACTTGTGGGGAGAAGCTGTTCGCTCTGCTGCATACTTGATCAATCGCACACCTTCCCGTGTGCTTGAGTTCCAGAACCCATATCAGAAGTTACATCAGTTGCTCAATGTACCGTCGTTGCCTAATTTGGAGCCTAGAGTTTTTGGATGTACGGTGTATGTGCACATCAACAAACGACTAAGAGGCAAGCTTGATCCGTGTGCTGTGAAGTGTGTTTTTGTAGGGTATGCTGAGTTCCAGAAAGGGTACCGTTGCTATGATCCGGTTCTTAATAAGATGCATGTTTCCTTGGATGTCTCCTTCCGTGAGTCTGAACCTTATTACTCAGGGGGAGTTTCAGAGTCTTCCCTTCAGGGGGAGAGCAGGTATGAAGGAAATCCTCTGAATTTTAATGACTTTGAATTTGAAGAAGTGGAGAGGCTGGAAAGTCAATTAGGTATTAGAAATCGAGCAAATGAAATTGCAGATACACGAGTTGACCAATCAACTACACGAGTTGACTCGTCGACTACAGAGGACCTGTCAGTCGACAACTCAAGCGACTCGTCCATTCCACCTGAAACAGAGCAAGTCGAACCGTCGATGAATAGGGTTGACCAGAGGACTCCCGAACCAGAATGTGAACTTCCTCCAACTGACGAAATTGTGTCGGAAGACCCCCCTTCTACTCCATCAACTGAACAATCCGCCCAGAATGTCCAACCTGAGGTACGAACTGATAACATTGAATTAAGTAATGTAGAAACTTTTGTACCTAGGAGATCTCAACGGGAAACAAAAGGGGTACCAAAGAAACAATATGAGCCTAGCTTAGAAGCCAAAGCCAAATATCCTATTGCTAGCTTTATATCTCACCATAGGTTGTCTGAATCACATGCACTTGTTGTCAACCAATTATCTACAGTATCTATTCCTAGTAATGTACAGGATGCCTTGGCGGATCCAAAGTGGAAGCAGGCTATGAATGAAGAACTTGAAGCCTTGTAGATGAATGAAACTTGGGATGTTGTTCCTATGCCTCCTGGGAAGAAGACAGTCGGATGTCGCTGGGTGTTTGCAGTGAAGTTGAAAGCTGATGGAAGCATTGACAGATATAAAGCTCGCTTGGTTGCTAAAGGATACACTCAACGATATGGCATTGACTATCGAGAGACGTTTGCACCGGTAGCCAAAATCAACACTGTGAGAATTCTTATTGCGTTGGCTGTTCGTCATGATTGGCCACTGCACCAGTTTGATGTGAAGAATGCTTTCTTGAACGGTACTCTGGAAGAAGAAGTGTATATGGATACTCCACCTGGTATCAATTGTAGACCGTGTGACGTTGGAAAAGTGTGTCGACTGAAGAAATCTTTATATGGACTGAAACAATCACCTAGAGCTTGGTTTGGGAGATTCTCCAATGCAATGAAGACGTTTGGATATCGACAAAGCAACTCTGATCATACCTTGTTCATTAAACGTAAGGATGGTAAGATTACTGCTTTGATTGTATATGTGGATGACATGATTGTTACAGGTGATGACCCAGTTGAGATGGCAAGCCTACAAAAGCGCTTGTCTATAGAATTTGAGATGAAAGACTTGGGCCAATTGAAGTATTTCTTGGGAATTGAAGTTGCAAGGTCCAAGCTTGGAATTAGTTTGTCACAACGGAAGTATGTACTTGATCTTCTTGCTGAAACAGGAATGCTGGATTGCAAACCGATTGATACCCCAATTGAGATGAATCATAAGTTAGCGATATACCCTGATCAAGTTCCAACAAACAAGAGCAGGTATCAACGGTTAGTGGGAAGATTGATTTATTTATCGCATACTAGACCTGATCTTGCATATGCTGTAAGTGTTGTTAGCCAGTTCATGCATAATCCGAGTGAAGAGCATATGGATGCTGTAATGCGCATTCTTAAATATTTGAAGTCTGCACCTGGTAGAGGTTTGCTATTTGCAAGGGATGGTGAATTTGAAGTTACAGGGTACACAGATGCAGATTGGGCTGGTGATAAGACCGATCGCAGGTCTACTTCTGGATATTTTACTTTTATTGGAGATAGTCTTATCACCTGGCGCAGTAAGAAGCATAAGGTGGTTGCGCGCTCTAGTGCTGAAGCAGAGTATCGTGGTATGGCTCATGGGGTGTGTGAACTACTATGGATTCGGAATGTTTTGAAGGAGTTGGGTTTCAAGCTTCAGAAACCAATGGACCTGCATTGTGACAATACTGCAGCAATTGAGATTGCTCATAATCCAGTTCAGCATGACAGAACCAAGCATGTGGAGGTTGATCGTCATTTTATCAAGGAAAATTTAGATAGGAAGATTATCAGGTTTCCTTTTGTATCTTCTGAGGAGCAGCTAGAGGATGTACTTACCAAGGGTGTATCGCACAAGGCGTACGAAGACTCGATTGGCAAGTTGGGCATGATTGACATCTATGCACCAACTTAAGGGGGAGTGTTTAATTATAGCAGTCCGTTTGTATATAGGATTGAGACTTGTATATGTGATAGGCATTAGCTGATATATTCCTATTAGAACACGTCTTATACAGACGCCTTGTACTTGTATATAAACCCCGAATTGGGATGAATGGAACTATTGAATTCTCCTAAATCCCTTTCTTCTAGTGTGATTCCAGAAGTGGGAAATCTGAGTTGAGTGCTCATATTCAAAGGAAATTCACAACACATCACCACCCTCCCAGTACCAACAAGGCAACAACACACATTGAAAAAGTACATAAAAATAGGGAAAAAGAGGTATTTTAGAATACCTCACGAGGTTGGTTTGCCTTGAAACTCATGCCAATCGAACCCTTGTGCTAGTGAACGTTGAATCATGTAACCAACCACCATGCTACAAAGGGGATCGGAAATAATAATTCATCATAACTTCTTTTCTTATCCACTAAACATGACGACTATTGCTCGTTTCATGACCTGTTTCTGTGTGAATATACACTTGAATTTGAAACACTCCACAATTTATCCAAGAACCAAACATGAAATCCAAGTCCCGCTCTACAATGTATCCAAGATCATCAAAACAAAGAATCTAAACCTCTTAAGTGTAACTAACTGAAGAGAGTTCACAAGGGAGCAGAATGTTCCTAACAATAGTATCTCTCATTTTCCTCTTGGATAAATCACCATACAAAACCAAAAAAGGTATTTTAGAATACCTTATCAATAAATATCAGACCCATCATACCAATCGAACCTCTGAGCTAGTAGCTGTTGCTTCTTACAACAAACCACTATGCTACAAGGGGGACCGGTAATGATTTAGCTTAACTTATTTCCCTCACTCCTCATGACGACTATTGCTTACTTGGGATTTGACTCATTTGAGGTCCTCTGCTAGCTAGGGTTTAGACTTTAGACGTACATGACCAATTTCATAAACTTGAGTGTGAAACACTCCACAATTTGTTCAAGAAACCAAACAGGGCTCCGAATCCCAATCTACAATGTATCCAAGATCATACAAACAAGGATTCCAAGGGTAATCACTTTACAGTTCAAAATTCAAACCAAGCACAATGTTCCTAAAAATCTCTCATTTGAATCAAATTCATTTTGTATTAGTTTAGTGCCTTCTTTGAAATGTTGGAGGCAGATGGTTCATGTTAAATTGAGGAATTCATTCTCAACACACCAAGCATTTTGAACTTGAAAAGTTGAAATACACTCTAAACACCACTGAAAGCACCATAATAAACACCAAAATGACACACAGATTCAATTAATCAAACCACTGATATAACCATTCATTTATAGCATAAGATCCAAAGTACGAGAACAACAAGGTTCAGAGAAACACTAACAAAACCCATGGTATATTACAACTGGGGTAACTAAAAATCTCCACAGAAGGAGATAACCAGACAGAGCAAGAACCCTAGAACTCCTGCGAAGCAGACCCAATATCACCCTTGCCTTTCCCAACCTTCTTAGGCAAAAGGGTTTGGTGAATGTTGGGCAACACTCCTCCATTGGCAATAGTCACAGACCCCAAAAGCTTGCTTAGCTCCTCATCATTCCTCACCGCAAGCTGAATGTGCCTCGGCACAATTCGATTCTTCTTGTTGTCCCTAGCTGCATTACCAGCCAGCTCCAATACCTGAAATTCCCAAATTCACAATTCAAATCAGCACAAAACCCCAAAGATCATAACTTTAATCAACAAATCCAAAACCCATCAAATTATAAACCCAATCAAACAAATTCAGCATCATTTCAACAAACCCAATATCAAATTTACTCAAATCAATCTGAAACTGCCACATTCTCAAAACCCTAAAATCCAGATCCCCAATTCCAAAACCCTAATTTCCCAAACCGAATCCACAAATCAAATCGAAGGAAATCAATGCTCACCTCAGCAGCCAGATACTCAAGAACAGCCGAAAGATACACCGGAGCACCGGCGCCGACACGCTCGGCGTACTTGCCGGACTTGAGAAACCGGGCGATCCTTCCCACCGGAAATTGAAGCCCGGCTTTGCTAGACCTGGACACCGACTTGGTAGCCTTTGGCTTTCCCCTACCTCCCTTAGTCGACCCACTTTCCTTTCCGCTCATTTTCAGAAACCGGCGGCAAAAATCAAAGAAACCCTAACCCTAAAAATGACCAAATTTGAACGAATGAGAGAGATAGAGGTTTTGGATTTTGCTGTGAGAAGAATAGAGAAGGTAGTGGGGTTCTTATATATAAGACGCGATGGTGTGCGCTGATTGGTCGAGAGGAAGGTCACACGGATCGCCAGCATGGCACCTTAAGCCTTTGGAATTCGCGGGAAACGAATATTTTGGTTTTCCACCGCTTTTTTTTGTGTGTGCGCTTTTCGTTTTAGCTGTGTCATAGGCGCGCAGATTTAATTTGGGCCGGAACCTTTTGTATTGGGCTTTCTCATTTTGCATGGACTCTTTTAAAGGTTCTGGTTCAAAGAACTCGTTGGGCCTTATCTTGTGCTAGTATAATTTGGGTTAAAACCTTCAGTCCAAACCCAGAGGTTCTTCTGTTGAAGTTCAGTATCAAACCATGGTACTTCCGACAAGGACTTGATGGGAAGATAAGGTTCAGATACTCGGCCAAATATCAGATATTGTTGATTAGAGGATGAAGAGTAGAATGAGATGCGCTAAATACACTTGAATTCAGTAGATGATGGCGAAATAATGTTCATCTAGTTGTCCATTAAGCAAAATAAAATTCTCACAAAGATAAGATAGGCTGAATAAGAAAATTATGTTTAACTACTCTTTGATGTAAATTTAACGGTGAAATTAATGATTTTTAATGAGTTGGTATGTTGTCTTACTGTCAAATTGCTGGCATGTATAACCCCTTTTGAGCAAAATAGTAAATGAATATAAACTAGTGTTACTTTTGCGATCTCAAACATGATTATAATTGATTAAGGGGTGTCACTTCAACCTTTAATTTTGTGTCCTTTTAATTTCTGAAGCTAGCTGGACATATGATTGCCGAGGAACCTGCATACATACACAAAATTGAAAGGAAAAAAGAAATCTGAATTAGTTTTTTCAATGGAGCATATAATTTGGCCTCACCATTCCTGAAGAGAAAGAGAATGTACACAAGCAGACCACTATGGAATCTTTGAGCTGCATCAATGACGTGGTTCACTTGGAACTGTACAATTTCCACTGGCCCTTTTTTTCACTCCAGCATAGTTGATGAGACTATACAACATCCTACTGATCCTAGGACAGAAGGGCCCTTTGAGTTGATTGAGAAGAGACGGATTCCATTTTTAGTGTCGATTTTACGAGTACCTCCGTGATCATGCTTCATTGCTTCTGGTAGTCTCCCATGTGTGCACGGTTACGCTCTCACAACCGAACAAATTTCATTACCAAAGCCTGATCAATAACACGACCTGACTTTTGTCTAAAACCAACAACAAAACAAAACCCGTAAGCACATAATGACAAGAAAAAAAATCAAAATGATAACGCTATTCATGACATACAGCTGTGAGCGTGAGATATCAAATTATTGTATTAAATTTAAATCATAAATATGTCATATGATACCATCACGTTCAGAATAATTGTGTCAAAAAAGAGGACATGATATTTAACACGGTATATGTCATCATAACGATTGTGACTCATAGTCGATCCGATTTACAACAATTCAAATAACAATGACACGTATTTGCTGCCAATTTGCATGAATAACCTACTTCATGTTAATTATATTACTCGTGTTACGTTATGTAAATATCGTGATGCTCCTGTTCACAAAAACTTATATGATTGAACCACATATGGGGTGTTGAGTTGACAACTCAACTATCCAAGTGTCTGGATGAATGTACGGTATGAACCCTCCACAGCTCCACTTGAGTTTGAAACTCAACTTGATAGGTGAATGTGATTAGCGAAAAGTGTTCCGCTGAAATAGACTAGGTTGGGAAACCTTTTGAAGAGAGATTAGTCTCTACTACATGTTGCACGGAAACATAAATGAGTTTCGGTTTTCAATATGATCCGATATGTGGAAACTTCAAAATTAAAATATAATCTGATACAAAACGTGAATGAAACGTCAAAATTAAAATACATATAATATTTATTATAATAGATATAATTGAAAAAATAACATCAACAAAATAGTTTCTTAACAAAAAAAATCAATCCAAATTCAAACAAGCATATATTATCAAATTACAATACAAATAATAGAGAACTTCATCACATAATAGTCTGTCCAAACCCACACAAAGGTTTGGTCAAATTTGCCCCCGCGTTTCGGGGATAATTACACCAAATGTTTCCATTAAAGATGAAGCGTGTTTCGGTCGCGTTTTAGAGCGTTCTGTTTCCGAAACGAGAAACGTGAGTGAAATGACATTTCGATGTAACAGACTGTCTAGTCATGGTTTACCCTTTCCACGAAGACTGTTTAGTCTTTTGGCTTACCTTTCAGGATGGTTGGGAATCCTCCATTTGAATGACTAATTAGTTTCATTTAATTATGTCACTGGTTACGTCAAGTAAATAACGTAGTGTTTGTGTTCACAAAAGCTAATATGGTTGAACCACATAGGATGGTTGAGTACTTGGGTACTCCAGAGAATGCAAAGTAGGAACCCTCCAAAGTTTGAAACCCAACTTTATTTGGTTAGCAACAACCGTTGCGCCAAGAGAGATTAGTTTTCTTGCTTACCCTCCAGACAAATATAATAAAAACCTACATGTTAAGCAAAAGTGCAAGATTCAGGAAAATAAATCAGTAATTTTTGACCTAACACTGATCAAGACATTGGTGACAAAAAAAAAACAGAGGTTAACGTAATTGGGCTAACACTTGATTATGTTTGTATTGCAGTCTGTCTCTAACCTTTTCATAATACAATTTAGATTATAGATGATGTTGGCACTTGCCAACTAATTAACATGGTTTCACTCAAAATATTAACTGTCTTCTCTTCTGCCATGTAATATCGCAGTATTTATGTTCAATTATCTGCGGATCGAACTTCAAGCTTATTTCAAACGTAGTTAGAATGATTTCTGATATGACACATAAACGCGAATTGCCATTATTACATTACAGTCGGGATAGTAAGAAAGAGTGATGAGGAGGAGGCCCAAGATGTGAAGCTGTCCACCGGAGAGCCAAAGTTTGCAGAGAAAAGAGACAAAAAAGGGTGGTGTTGAATCCTGGGCCATCCATACACAAACAAGCAAAGAAAGAAGATGCCAGGAGTAGATGATGATGTCTTTACTTCCAATTTCCTTTGCATTTGGAAGGAGAAATGACAACCCAGAAGAATCCAAGAACAGTTCCAAATTGTTGACCTCACACTTACACACAATGCTTCCAAACCCAGTGGGTTGCAATAATAGGAGAGAGTGAAAGTAGACACCAATGAGAGTGGAGTTCAAAGACAGTGACTGATGAATTGAGAGAACCAGATGCCAAGTGCTTGTTCATTCATTTGGTTGCTTCATTGCTCGTGTGTACTCTTTCACTGTATACTATGCATGCATTTAGGCCAGTGGCTTCCCTACCTCTTCAAAAGCAATCAAATTCATGAGTACATAGTTGCTGAAGTAAATAATTGAGACTGTCTGTCTGTCAACATTCAAACTTGTTTTATAATACTCTTGGAATATTCAAATTCCGAATCAAATTAACGTTACGCAAGACGCACCGTAATAATTAGTAATATCTGGCTCTAAAAAGTCAATATTTTAGAACATTTTCATAAAACTTTTACTGAAAACATAGATTATTTTTTTTAAGATCAAAACGAACAACTGCATGTTATGGTTTTGTTTGAGACATATTACCAAACACTTAACGTGCAATTTTCTCGATCACTCTTCCAAATCTAATTTTAAGTTCATCACCCAAAGCCCGCTTACACGCACTATGAAGAAGATGACAAAAACAAAACTGATCAACCATATCGACTTTGTTCGAAAGATGAAGTGCTATTTATTCAATTGTCTTTACTTTAGCTGTTTTGAAATATTTTACCGAACACTTTATGTGCATTACTCCCTTCTCGCTCTCCTAACTCTATCTTTGGTTCATCACCCAAACCCCACTTACATGCACTCTGCGACCATGACAAATCAAAACTGATCAACCTTATCGACTTGAATTGAATGATGTGGGGTGGGGCAAAAGTCAGGTATAGTTTTGCAAGAGAAACACACTCATATACATGTGTTTTGTTTATCTGAAATGAGAAACACAATGAAAGTTGATCGAGTCCTTAGCTGTAAGAGGAAAGAAGATATATCACATGTATATTAGTCAGTTTCTTCAAGGCAATGGCAATTGTGTTGGTTCTATATGCATATGCTACTGTACGTCTCAACATGTTAGGTTGCCAGGTTTTTGGAGCTTCTTTCATTCACATCTATCACCTATGAAATGCTTCCTACCCAACTTCTGGCCGAACTTTTGTATTTTTATCTCCAAGATAAAAATCATGCAATCATATGAGCAATATCGACTCAGATTTTGTATTTGTTTTGATGAGAGTGCTACCGGAACATGCGATTTCTTAAAGCACTTTTGTCGAAACTCTTGTATTTACACCATATTTTTGTAAGTCGAAACTCAAAAAGAGAAATGTTAGAAAAGAAGGATGGTATGGAAATAAAAAGTAGGTTTAGCTAAGTTTAGCTTGATTTAGACGTATTAATGAAAATGACTAATTGTGAGTTGTTGTTTAAGTGGAAAAATGGAATTTGGGAGAGGAAAAAGAATAAAGCCCAATTTTGGTGCACTGTTGAACTGTTCAATCACAGTCGCATGCAATTGTATGCTCACAAAAAGCAATTTTTTTGGTTTTATTTCATAACAACCAAATACTTTTTTCAATCTCCGATTAAACTTTGCTTATTCTTCCAAAATTTAGCTACAAAAGTATAGTACCTAATACCTCTAAATTAAGCTCATGTTAAAAAAACTCTTAGCCAGTTAGCCCAACTCATTATATGTTCACACAAGGATTCAAAAGTTTTGCGAACAAATGTGTTGTAGAGACCAGTGTTATGAATGAACTTGACATTTCAACCAATAAACATAGGGTGTCAAAGCTCACGGATCTCACAAAACACTATTCAGGTCTCGCTTGAGATTTTGCCTTGTTTCTAAACGATTAGACTTTATCAAAACTAGATTTTAGTGTCTAGTGAATTAAATAAATTAATAATTTTTTTTTATAAAAATTGTAAGTCATTTGCAGCAGATTGTAGAAGCAATCTCAATGTTGTTTTTAGAAACCACTTTTATTCCTGTTATAAAAAAAACCATTTTCATCAAAAACACAAAAAAAATTATTTATAAGTTGACAACTATTGTAAATGTAAAATTTTTCACGGCCGATTACTTTCATAAATATAACAATAATATTTTTATTTTTTTTAATTTTAAATCACAACAACCCAAACTCAAACGAGTCAAATCAAAATCCTCTAAATCTATCAAGCACAACTTTATAGAATTGATACATTGTATTTACCACCACGCATGAGAATCTATATTCCAAACTCCAAAGTAGAGATGGAAAGCATTTTCTAGATTCAAGACGTGTGACAATTTTAGAGAAAAATTGAGATACACGCCAAATAATGGTTTAAGGTTTACCCATTGGACAATGACAAAAGAAAATATCTCCTCCCTCTTTAAATAATGACAGTAGTGTAAATACACCCCGACACCAAGGACAATATCGAGACTTTAATAGTCAGTCCTCACGTGCTCTTTCTTCCACCACACGCTCCTTAAACAAACCTTTTCATTTTTTTAAATAATCCTAATTAATCCCCGAAATTAAAACTAATTACCGAAATTTAGATCAGGTGGGCCCCCACTCCACGGTGTATCTTTCGGCCGCTCACTTTGTCCCTTTCCCCTCGCTCTCTTCTCCACCCGCACCCTCCCCAGCTCATTTTAGCAAAGCTGGTTAATAATCTGCTAAAGTGCGCCGGCTCTGTTATAACGATCGCTCTTCTTCTCTAATGGTTTATCTACCACATGGAGTTTAGTAAGAAAGAAACCCTGGAGATTAGGGGTTGTGGTTTTTTTTTTTTGTCTGGGACCAATGGGTTAAACAAAGTACGGTCCTTTTTGTGTTTAAATGCTGAGCTCGCTTCGCCTTGGTTGGTCGTGTTTTGAGTATCTGACTCTCTTCTCTGAACTGGGTTCCTCTCTAGCTCTCTCTCTGATTCTCTTCTCTCTTCTTTGTTAACTTGTTCTTGATTACCTGGTTCTGAAATGGCTGATGGGGAGGACCATGACCATGACTATCTTGACTCCAAGGTGTGCCATTTCATCTGACTTTTTATGTCTTGACTAAATTGATGAGCTTTGCTTTGCATTTTGGGTGTTTTTCTTTGTTTGGCTTGGTGGGTTGTTTGTGTTATGTGATGTTGTTCTTGTTTTGAGTTGGGTTTTGAATGTTTTGCTTGTTTGACTTCATCCAAGTTTGTGACTCGGTTGCTTTGGTTGATACACTAGTGTGGAGATTTGATTTTAGAGTTGTGGGTTTGTCATTTGTAATTATGCTCATTTCAAAAAAGCTTGGTAATTGATTTGATGAGTAATGTTTTACTTGGAGATGTGATAATGGGGTTTAGGTTTGCAGTTTTCTATAGCCAGCAGCTCCTCTGCTTTATGGGGATATGCTTCAGATGTTGTTAGTGTTTTGTGTATACAATGCTGCAGATCATAGCAAAATGGTTTGTTTTCATTAGTGACTTTAGGTTGTAGTTATTGATGTTTGGTCATACTTATGCTGTTCCTTTGGGATTTGGGAATGTGAAATTAGTTCATGAATTATCGGGGATTTTGTGCTGTTTACAGATGGTGGTGCCATTGAACACTTGGGTGCTGATCTCCAACTTCAAGTTGTCCTACACCCTTCTCCGTCGCCCTGACGGGGATTTTAACCGCCACTTGGCTGAGTTTCTTGACCGGAGAGAGCCAGCCAATGCAATCCCAGTTGAAGGGGTTTTCTCATTTGATGTCATCATTGACAGAGAAACTAGCTTGCTGACTCGAGTCTATCGACCCGCTAGTGCTGATGCCCCGCCAAACCTGACCATTTTTGATCTCATGAAGCCTGTGGAGGATGAGGTTGTTCCTGTCATTATTTTCTTCCATGGTGGAAGCTTTGTTCACTCATCCGCCAACAG
The DNA here is from genome assembly GCA_034370585.1 of Fragaria x ananassa. Taxonomy (NCBI): domain Eukaryota; kingdom Viridiplantae; phylum Streptophyta; class Magnoliopsida; order Rosales; family Rosaceae; genus Fragaria; species Fragaria x ananassa. Next base: position 2,392,613 of record CP139753.1, read on the forward strand.
TGCCATATATGACATTATGTGCCGCAGACTTGTTAAGGCTTGCAATGCTGTTGTCGTCTCGGTGAACTATCGTCGATCACCTGAACACCGATATCCATGTGCCTATGATGATGGATGGACAACCGTGAAGTGGGTGAACTCCCGGTCCTGGCTTAAAAGTACAAAGGACTCCAAAGTTCACATTTATCTGGCTGGTGACAGCTCTGGTGGCAACATTGTACACAATGTTGCTTTGAGAGCAGCAGATTCTGAAATTGATGTGTTGGGTAACATACTGCTCAACCCAATGTTTGGTGGGCAAGAGAGAACTGCAACTGAGACACGCCTGGATGGAAAATACTTTGTCACTATCCAAGACCGGGACTGGTATTGGAGAGCATTTCTCCCTGAAGGAGAAGATAGGGACCATCATGCATGTAATCCATTTGGCCCAAGGGGCATAAGCGTTAAAGGTGTCAAGTTCCCAAGGAGCCTTGTTGTGGTGGCTGGTTTGGATCTTGTTCAGGACTGGCAACTAGCTTATGCAAAAGGACTCGAGGATGCTGGCCAGGACGTCAAACTTCTATATCTCGAACAGGCCACCATTGGTTTTTACTTGTTGCCAAACACTGTGCATTACCACACCGTGATGAATGAGATGAGTAGCTTTGTGCGTTCTGATTGTTAATAAGATTGACTGCGTCAACATGCCACATGATATATAACGTAAGTTTGACATTGTGCCCTGGCTAATGAAGGGTTTGTTTGCAGTGTGTAAGTTTGTGTAGCTAGAATATTCACTGTTGTATTGATAATTGTGGCACTACCATCCTGCTGGCTGCTGGTTCTTGGTCTGACATCGTTTGTTCTGGTGGATATCAGAGTTCCTGAAAATTTTCGGGAATTTTGGTTGGATAACCTTGGCAGACAGCAGGATCTACTTAACTGTGTTTAGCAGTCCCACTGATTTGGAATTCAGCACTCCAACTTCTGTTGGATGATCAATGAGTTGATGACTAGCTAATGTTATATATATAGCTAATTTCTGAACGTGGATGGAGAAGCTTTAAGCTTCCATGTTATCATGATGTTGTATTGTTTATATCTATAGGAAGTGTGTATCAGCTGGGGCTATTGTAATAAATAATATCTGTTATTCATGTGTTATTGATTAATTGCATTAGTTTCTTATGTCTAGTCCTTGAGAATGAAGAAGCTCAAACTATTGTTGCCTCATTAGCTTCATCCTTGAGATCTGGATGGTTAATGCTTGGTTGGTTTATTGTTCTGAAAGTCTGAAACAGATTGATAGTGCAGGTTCCATTCAAGCTTTACTGCTTGAAGTCTTTGTAATGTGAGTTTAAATGAACATATGCATAACCATATGTAAAATGTGGATGGTTAGAATATGATTGAGGAAGAACAGGTAGTGACTTTGGACTAGCATAAAAGAAGAAAGAAAAGAAAAAAAAAAAACAAGTGCCTAAAGGACAAACTTTACAAGCACCAAAGGAGTATAATATATGACCACAAAGAAACAGTTATGTCTAATAGGTCATATTCAACCCAAGCATCTGCATATCCTTCTGCTTTTGAAATGAGGTGAAATGTGGAGCAGGATGTGTGTTATCTTTGAACTTTCAAAAAAGCAGTTTTTTCTATGAACGATGAAGCATGTCGAATCGTATCTTTGTCCCTCACGTATAAAATGAGATTCCGTGATTGTCTAACATGAAATATCATAAACTTTTGAGAACAATTGATCTCATCATTCTCATGAGAGTGATAACATGAGAGCTTCAACAGGATTATGCATCCCTAATTGTCTATTTTGCCAAATGATTGAAATGTTTAGTATTGTTTGGACTAGTAATCAAGACCGGGTTAGGTCATCTTTGTCCCTGAAAATCATAGGAGTTTGAGATTAGATGATCTTATGTCCTCATCAGAGTCGGCCGGAATTATAATTTCAACCGGATTACGCATCCTAATTGTCTACATTACTAGATGATATAAGTGTTTTAGTATCTTTTTGGCCAGTGATGGAGACCTAGTTAGGTCATCCTTGTCAATTCATGAAAGTAACCTGGCCTTCCTCCAAGTATGAAAAATTGGAGCTTTTCTTTGATGGTGGAATGGAAATATGCATGAATTGGCTTGGATATAAAGGAAAAGTCTTATATTTTAGTGTGGTTGGCATTTGAGGATTGTATTTTCATTTCATTTTATTAGGGACCACTATAGAATCAAACAAAGGGTCCAATCTAATCTGGGGTAGTGACTTTTCACAATGATATAAAAACTAGTACAATGGTAAGCAACAGCTAAGCTTGTGAGAAGGACATGACCAGGCATTGTCTTGATGAAAAATTCTCACAACTATGAAAAGTTTTGTACAACAAACACACCCTGCAATTAGTTTGATTAATGAAAGAGAAACAAACAATTGGATTGGATTTTATTAAAATTGATGGCTAAAAGCTTTCAAAAAAGAAACCCATAAATTAGAAGTGATACAAGGATTATGATTATGTTTTTGTCAAATCTGGTTAGTTTAGTGTAAGAGACAAACTTAATGATGTTGGAGCAATCGTCATCTACTATAAATTTGATTGGTAATTGCTTACATAAGCATAATCTTACCCTGGATTACATGATTTTTTTCTCTTTCTTTTTGGTTCCTAGATTACATGATTCTGTCACCACAGAATCATAGTATCCATGACGACAAATATGGCACTTACAAGTGAACGAGTCTTACAAAATTGATTATGCAAGTGCCACTTAGTGTTAGTCTAAGTGGTAGGGTTGGAAAATTAGGTTGGGAATAAGCTAGATTAGAATTCAATTTCCTTTGGTGTGAAACAGTTGCCAGTGTAACATACCATGCGTAGAAAAGCATACACAATCAACTGAGCAAGTTTTCACTTCCCACATCACTTGATAAGGTTTTTAGAGAACCATTCCTACACACAAAAGGATTCCCCAAATGAAACAAAAGAAAAGGAAACTGGGTTAATGGGTTATGGGTATACGGGCAACTTGGGAACACTAGGTTAGACAGGCTTGGGCTTCTCCTTTCCATATATCAGCTATTCATAGGAATCAGAAGGCATCAGAGTTTAACAAAGAATCAGTTTTCTTTTTTCTTTTTTAATTTCTAAGTTACTTTCTCAGTGACTGGGCAGAAGAAGATATAGAATAAACCAGTCAACCTAGTTTCAAGTTTGCCAAAGCAATTTCCTTCATCCAAGAGCCAAAACTTGACATAAACAAGAAATTCCTAAGATCAAGTTGAAAGTCTCTGCTACAACTTACAGCAATTTAAATGTTTTAAGATTTCTCAATTGATATCATATTGATTTGTAATCCTAAAACATTGAATCTCTACAACATTTGTTTTTGATTGAATTATGAAATTGTCTCAAATTGATGCAAGGACTGGAAGTATGATAAGCATACTGACCCTGGAGAAATATGATAACCAGCATCTTGAGAACCATGATCAGGACCGAAGTTCTCACCAGAAAAGCTATATTAAAACCAACAAATAACACCAATTGCATCATAGTCAACTGAATACTGAAATAAAAGATGGATTTCTGACCATGTCAATATTAAGGTCAGAACGCTAGTCCAACTTAAGATGACTGATATCTCATTGATCAAAAGCAGTAGAAAAGAAGCTAAGGCTGTAATAGAAATGCACATTTATTATCTAGATCAGAGTTCAAAAAGGACATACATGATATCCATGGTGTCGTCAAGTAGACCTTGAACAAGATAGCAAGGTAGTTGTTATAACAAAATTGCCTCAGCAGGTGAGCCGCTCAGCGACCTTTAGCAGCATACGCAACAGATGCTGCAGCAATAATGGTTGCTGCCGACAACATCAACTTCCACAAATTATTCCTCTTCTGTGCCTGGGCCACAGCAGACTCCAGTTGTTGCTTCAAGTCTTCAACCATCTTCTCATTGTTTCTGAAAGCACTCTGTATGGCATCCAACTCCGCTGCATATGGTTGAACTTCTTCTCCAAGGTTCTTCTCCTTGATAGACAGTTCCTTCTTCCCTTCAGACTGAGAAGCTAGGAATGCTGCAGTGTTCTTCAACATAGTCAATGCTTGCTTCGAGCTCCTCCCAGCCGATTCATATTTAACCCTCCAATCATGAATTTCCCTCTGAGCATCAGAAAGGCTCTTCTGCATGATATCATTTTCCTTTGCCAATGATTCTAAGCGGCTTTCCATCACTTTTTTCTTCTCAGTAATGTTATCACTCTCACTCCTCAGTTTCCCCAACAATTGCTCTATTTCTTTAACCTTCTCCTCCCTTTGGGAAACAATCAGCTTCAAATCTTCCACTATCTTTTTCTGCTCAGCCAAACTTTTCTGAGCCTCAGCCCTCTCTTGCTTAATACGCTCAACAGTTTCTTTATATTGACTAACTTGAGAAACCAACTCAGCATTCTTCTCTTCCTGCTCCTTGAAGGATTTTCGCAGAGTAAATATAACATCCCTTTGCTCACCCACTCGTCTACTCAGCTCAGCAACTTCACCATCTCGATTGGCCTTTGCCTCCTCAATCTCATTCTTCTTCTGAGCTACTTCCTTGAGTCTCTGCTCCTTGTTCCTTAATTCCTCAGTAACCATATCCAATATCTCCTTCTGCGTTTTCACTTCCTCATTCAATCTCTCAACACTGTCCTCCTTCCCCTTCTTCTCTTTCACCAAGGCCTTAATCTCCCTCTCCATTTCCCTTTCCTTCGCTGCAGCCTCACCAACACAGTCCTCCAGCTCCAGAACCTTCTTTTCCAACCCCTCCTTCTCTGCCCTCAAACTCAACCCAACCTCATTCAATTTCCCCACCTCTTTCTCCAAGCATGAAACCATCAGTTCCTGCCCACTCTTTGCCTTATCAATCTCATTCTTCTCCCTCTTCAAATCCTCAACCACACTCTCCAACTCCCCACACTTCCTCTCCGCCACATCCTTCTCCCTCATCATCGCCTCAACCACTCTCTCCTTCTCACATTTCTCCTCCACCAGCCCCCGGCATTGCAACCTCACCCTCTCCAGTTCCTCCTCCGCACACCTCTCCCTCTCCTCCATCTCCACCACCTTCAACCTCAACCCATTCGCCTCCACAGCAAGCCCATCGAAATCCCCCTTCACCACATCTCTCTCCCAACAAACTCGACTCACCTTCCCCTTCTCACTCTCAACACTCCCCAACAAATTCTCCACCTCCCTCCTCAAAACCTCAACCTCATCGTCCCTAACCTTCATAACCCTCTCAATCTCACCCATCTGGGCCGCCACGAAAACCCCGAAAACACTCTTCTCCAGCTCAAGAACACAACTTTCCTCACTCTTCTCACCCAAATCAGTCTCCAAAGCCTTCTTCTCATCACCAAACTTACTCAGCTCAGATTCCAAACCCTTCTTGGCCTTGACCAGAGCCTCCACCTGCTGCCTCCGGTCGAGGGTCTCCTTCAGCAGCAGAGAGTTCAAAGATTTGAGGTTGGCGAGCTTCTCCGACGACCCGTCGTCCATGGCGGCGGGTTTCTGGGTAGTGGTGGTGGTGTGGTGGTGGGTGTGATGGTTAGGTTCTGGGTCTGGTTTAGTGGTGTCTTTGGGTTGATGGGTCGCTTTTTTTTTGGCCATTTTGTGATGGGAAATGTGGGATTTGGGGGATTTGAGAGGATTGGGGATTAGGGTTTTTGCTAGGGTTCTTGTGGAAGGAAATGAAGGGTTGCGAATTAATTGGGAAGTGATGTATATCTTTATGAGAACACTGAGAGTCGTTTTGAATTTCTGGGCGGATGGATTTGGTTTTTCAAAAATTTGGGGCCCAGTTGAGGCCCAGCAGAGATTTGGGTGGTTTCTATTTTTGTTTTAGTTTTATTTTTATTCTTTTTCCCTTTTGAGATGTTGTGGCTCGAGGAAATGTGTCTCCATTTGTCCACATTGGTGTTTTGAGTGACAGGTCATCATCTCCGACATAATTTTTCATTTTTCGGATTTATTTACGTTGAAAATAACTGGAACGAATTTACCTTTCATATTCCATTAGCTGAATAATCTGTTTATGCGTTTTCCTATTTTGTTAGGTATTAAAAATATTAAGATTGTTTTTACTCTTAATTTGTGACACGTCTGCGTTATTAAAGAATATTTATTTCGTTAAAATGATGACTCTATAATGTAACAAAATAATAATTTCTTGAGCTGGAAATTTCTTATTTCTTATTAGCATTGAACTTCATATGCTGAATATATAATTGATCAACACAATGTAATCAGAAGTTAAATAAATAAAGAAAGAAAACTCTTCTTTCTTTTTGTTGGAAAAAGTGTGGCTTAGATTAGAGCCATTTGGAATCCCACATCAGAAACGTGAAGAGTTATCATTGGGTTATAAGGAATGGTACTACACACACTAATGTCGAGGCCTTTTGTGTAAAACCCCATACCCGTTTCTCTACTGGGTGGCTAAAGTGGGGGGAGTATCGACATTATTGGACCCGTGTGTGTGAGACTTTCGGGGCCCGTCGGCCGCTTCCGCATAACACTTTTTTTAAATGTCTAATTGTGTTTAAATAAAGAGAACAAGCAAGTGAGGCCGAAATGTCAACAACATCTTATTGGGGAAAAACTGTATTTTCCACTAGATCAAATGCTAATTTGTTATACAAATGTTCTAGTTCTTGTCGATCTGTAGCTAAATTTTGGATAACATATGATGTAGTAGAGGATCGGAATTAGCATCAATAATGATGCTGGGATTTAGAGTCAATTGGATGATAAGTACTACACTATTTGGACTTCTAGTTGTGCTAATAATTAACTTTAATGAGGAATCATCTCCATGATGTCGAACCAGCTCAGGCTCACCGCAGAATTCTTGTAGATACAGAAGTCGATGCAGATGATGTTCTTGCTCTTCTTTATCTCTTGAAGCAAAACAGTACAGGATCTGACTTGCGGACGGGTTGATGTTCTTTCCATTTTATTTTGATGGTGAGTGTAACTGAAGTTGGTGCATGCAACTGCAGGCGATCACTATTAACTCAATCCATGGAGCGATGCCGGGCTCGCTGCGGATTACGTCCTTTTCGTGATGGATCGAGACAGATATTGCTGTTGGTGTGGGACGTGAAGGTGGCATCTGGCCTAATGGTACCATTTTTCCAAAATTTTTGGGGTTATTACCTATTATCGACCAGGTCTGTGTGACTTCCTTCACATTATGTCCAGCATATGTACCAAGAGAGTTGCGTTTTGATTACTTGCAGGGCACATCAATGGCCGGTTGTTGCAGAAATAGACAGGCAATTCCGGCCACCAGGGAAATATATATGGTCTTCTATACAGAAATACAAACTATGCATACGCAAGGCTTTCCTCCCCCAGGTAACCAGATGCAATATCTACAGGTTCCATCAGTGTGTTTGTTCTAGGTACACACACAAATTTAGCCATATTTTTCATGACTAATCTTCACCTCATGGGGTTCGATGCTATCGAACCCCATGTGGTTAAACAAACAAGTATTGCATTCTGGTATTCCAGTCACACTTGTTCCTTTAGTTGCGACAAGAACGATATGTGAACTGTAATTTCTTTGCTGCATTTGAACAGAAACAATATACATTTGAGGCACAATATAGCTTCCTTAGCTTCTGTTGCAACAAGAACAGAAAACAGATTCCGAAATCCGAACCAGTTTCCTTCTGTACGAGTGTAATTAATCATCGTACATACATGTTAGCAGTGCCCGAAAGTACTTGATAGTTCAGGCCTAGACTATAGTCATCAAGAAATTAATAATTTTACAAGTTTATAGCAGACATGTATTATACATGTATTGTGCTAATGTACCTGACATTGTCTTGCAGTCCTACCTGAACATGACAATTATGCACTCCATTCTTCTGAAATTGAACTTTGGGATCAAACCCCATCTTGATGAGAGGATTTGGGAGATCTGAAATTCCATAAGATGCTATTTGATCGAAGTGACCACTGAAATGTTCACATATTCCATTCAGCAAATTCATTTTCTCCTCCATGACCCTCATCAGATCTCTCTACGTTACGCATTATAAGAGAATCCCAAAAAAGATATTCCTCATGTAACTGATTGTTAGGCCAAGAATCACGAACCATAAATTTTCAAGGTCAAATTGTGACATTTACCAGAATATGCCTACGAAAGAGATAATAGCCATAAAAGTTTCTAGGAAGTGAACTCCTTCAGAAATAATCGTATGACAAACATTACGTACACAAGTGATTTTGATCTTTCCTTGGGATAACTTGGTTCAATTATTTTCGAATGCAGGTTATAAATCGACCTAATAAGCAAACTGCATGACTTGGTAACACTAGATCAGCGCAGTTTCTGCCTGATGAGTATGAAAGAGTAGTTCAAAAGCAAAAATCAAGTTTTGGAAAGAAAAGAAATATGATTAGACCAGTTTTTTGACATGGATATGAGTACTGCTGGGGATTTTCAAGTTCTTCTATATCCGCTAAATTACCCGCGGAAGTGATCAACCTCAAGGGAATACTAGTTAGTCCAAATAGGTGGAAACTGCTTAAACCATAAAAATTCTATATGACTTGCTGCCTATGATGCATAAATAATTCTTTCTGAGGAAAACAAAGACTCAGTGGTACAAGTACCATGGGAACGGAACTTGCTTTTACAGAAAGCAGAAGGAACTTAATTTTCATCAAGTGACTGTCCTAAAGCCAAATGACTGATATTTTTTGCAGGAAGTATATATTGTTTGGCGGTTTGGGGACACATTGCTGATGAAAATGATAATGAACATGGGAATGTTTTCACTGTTGCTTCAAATGAATATGCACAGTTTAACATTTTTCTCGACCCTTTGGCTGCGGAAGCAGCTTTCGATTCCAACTTTACAAGTCTGTTCTTTCCTGAACATTCTCAATACATAGCAGCAGTAGCAGCAGCTTACAAGTAGGCATAGGACTCCTGAAGCTGCATATGGTAATCTTCAATTCAGTTGTCCTGTATAGTTAATCTATCCTTCTAACTTTTACAATAGCTTACTTCTTTTTATTTTTTCCTCATTTCTTTTTAAGACATGTTTTGTTGGGAGAGATACTTGGTGCTGTGACCTTGGCTGGAAATAGCAATCATTCTCAAGACCTTTTAAGTTCATTCCCTTCAAGGTTGTAGCTGAGATGAATCAGTAGTAATCGGTTAGATGCTTATTGATGACCAAAAACAAGCAAAAATAGTGAAGATCCTATCTAGTGTAAATCATAATGCATACTATGAACAATTTGCTAATGTTTTAAGTCATAGGTAAGCACCAACTATTTTATGAAACAATATCGGGGGATGGAGGATTCGAACTTATTATACTACTCTCATTTGAGTCCAATTGTTTGGAGATTTCTTGTTAGGCCTCTAAACAAGAATCAAATTGGCTGGTTCGAGTGATGTGGTCTCTTTATTCTATTCTAAACACAAAGCAAGGAAAATCATAAACAGATGCATAAACTGATCATGCATAGAAGATCCTTTGAGATTTGGTAGGATTAAAAACTACAGCATGCATGTATACACTGTATAAATGTAAATATTATTATCCGATGCCATGATAAAATACTGGATCTGTAACTGGACCTTATACATCTGTTCATACATTGAATGTATGTGTGATACAGAACATGGGATTAAGGCTGACTTAATATAGAATTATTACTGTCCATCTAAACTAATTCTACGACTTATAGCATGCTGAATAATATATATAGTACAAGCCTTGGTTGGTGGGCTTTTATACATTTGATTATATGTGAGAACTGGATAGTCCTCAATGCATGAGTACCTGCATATTGTTCACATGAACTTGAAACTCATTGATCCAAAATGTTGGAATATTCAGCTCTATATAAAAACTTCAAATCTTGAAGTTTGGGGAGAATAGGTCAATTGATTTTGATAATGTATGGGACACATTCATTTCATAATGGTATAACCTATTAAATAAAATTTCAGAATCACACCAGAGGTCTTATCTAATCAACATGAACTGCTATGGATTGGTTCTGCCAGAACATTATCAGCTTCCATGAGATCTATAGTTGGAGCAGTTTCGTGGTGCTACAATGGAAGTGATTTTGTTTAGTAGCACTTCTGGTGGAAGCGCTTTCATAAAAAGCACATAAATTTCTGTTTAAAATGCAAATGCTTCCTGTCAATGCACTGAGAATCCCTTCATGAGGAAGTAATGTTTGTTAATGCATAAACTCATTATAAGCACATTTGCATATAGGAAATGTCATAAAATTAAGAGGTAGAAAGATCCATTCACATTCTAAGCAATAATGAACAAGGTTCTTTGAGCACCAAGAAATTTGGATGCGCAAACCAAATAGGAGAGAAAGAGAAACGACATTAAAACAAGCCTCTCTGCAAATTAGCTAGCTACATGTGATCTTGTTGCTATGACTACTTCGACAGGATCATCTCACCATTCTTCATTACCTTGGTACACTACTGCCAGCAGCCATAATCTGTTGCTCCAGCTATCATGTGAAAGGTAGAAGATTAAGCAAGGATTTAGGATCAAGAGCTAAGAGCTAGAATAGAGGCCAAGGCTTGTCAATGATGAAACAACTTTTTATTAATAGTTACCTTGAAAAGAGATTCGAGTTTATTTTGCACAATGGCACATTCATGCTTCACTAGCTGAAGAGTTTTTAGGCACCTGAACAAAAAGTTTAACAATGTATTACTGTTTTGAGTATATAGGAATAACTTCACAAAATTATAATGGTGAAATATCAATGTTACTCACCCTTCAATGTTGTGCTCCTCACCGAAGTTACGGAATGCAATGCAGACTCTCTGAACCCTCTGAGCACCAATGCTGTAATACATTCCAAAAACACATATTTCCTCATCAAACTCAATGCAAAAACACAGAAGAGGTTACAAAAAAGGTTTTCTTTTTTACAGTTTAAGGAGCTGAGTACGTATTGCAAAATTAGAGCATCTTCAAGTTTTCTTAGGAAGAGCCTTCAACAAGAAATTATCTCGAAGTAAGGAAACTCTGTCAACACATATCTGTGTGATAAACCCTACAAACTAGAACATATTTCAGATTTAATGAAGCAAAAAATGAAAAAGAGAAAACAAGCCAAATACCTGGAGCTGCTACCCTTCAATTGGTGAACATTGGCTCCCACCTTTTTGAAGTCAACATCCTGCTGAGTTCTGCACCAAAAGAAACAAAGACATAACTACATGGCCTTGATGGTAGAATCCATGATCAGAATATAAGCTTTGATTCTTACAGAGTCTTGGTCAGGTCATTTAGAATTCTAGCAGAATCCTTGAAGAAGATAGACACCACTTCAACCACAAATTGTGGATTGCTCTCATCTTGGAGCTGCTGAAGCTGTTCAAATTGTTCGTCAAGGACCCCCTTCATACAAAACCAATTGCAACAAGTAATCATCATCTAAACCCATGCCAATAACCCCAAAACAAAGACACACAAACTCTTGTATATCCAACACATATAATTTTCACTGACCTCGTGAAAGAGTGAGGCTTTGTAATCAATATATTGCTTCTGCAAATTAGACACAGCCATGTTAGCTACCACTCTCTAACTCTCTCAAGGTTTTGGTCTTCTACCAATCTCTCTCTTAGTATCACAGATCTTATAAATCTAAAGGTTCATTCCATCTCTTGGCTTTGATCCCTTTTAAAAAGAGAATACTCATCAATACCCCAAGAGAGGGAGGGAAGGGTCTTCAAAATCCTACCTTTCCAGGTTATACATGCATACATATATAGTACTCAAACACAAAAGTCACTGCTCTTTCTGGTATTCCATAATGGACCAGCTACCTATAATTCTCTTAATGTTTTTCTTTTTCTTCCTTTTCTTGACATATCATATAAATATGCACACATATATAAGATATGCACTGAGCTTTATTTTCCAAAATTAAAAAGCTTCACAAGATCCAAAACCTGATGTCATGTACCATTCATTCATCCTTTCCCATATTCTTCAATTCAGTAATTATTGCTCTCTCTCTCTCTCTAATATTAAACTATCTGGGTTTTCCTGTCCTTGGGTGTGTAATCATTTCTAATTCTTAGTCCACTCTCTTGGAAGTTCTTGCTAGTTTTTTGTTCTACTTTCTTGTGAGCACTCATTAACCTTGTGTAATTTCATACCATGATACTGTCATCAGATGCTAAATCATTTGGACAGATGCCAAATGATACAAATCCAATAGTCCAACTGAGGATATGGAGAAATGATAGCGGCTAAGACCAGAAAAATTATCAAGTATATTCGATACATCACCATGTCATACATGTCATACATGTAATACGAGAATAACGTAGATATCATCGTTACATCAAAATTTCAAAGCTATTGGTGCTCTAGATTCTTTCCACTAGAATACCATCTGCTCTCTAAAATGAAGAGAGCTACAGTCATATGCAAGACCCATCATCTAAAATGAAGTGACATTATGAGAAAGTGACCTCAGGCCATGTTACATCCATATCTTCCAGATTTTTATACATATTTGTTAGGACTTTGTCTTTTCATAAAGAAAATAAAATTGTAAAAAGAGAGAGATGTCATCGTAATGAACAAGAAAAGTGAAATTCTAACACCTTTGTATCTCTCAAAAAAAAAAATTAAGGTGGTATAGTACTGTAGAATGCATATCAGTATCAATATGACAATATGGTACATATATTGATTAATCTTACCTACTCCTCCAAGCACCTTTCCTTTTCATTTGTATCATCTCTCTTTCTCCTCAATTCACAATAGTTTTCAGGACGTACAAAAGTTTTTCATTTCAATGATCCATTCAAGATTCTTTTGTTAAATAAGTCAAATGATGGTTGTTTGCTCCTATCATTGTTTGTGTTAAGCGTTGTTGGTGTTTCATTATTGGCTAGTACAACATTGATATCAATAATTGGTTAATACCAAGTAACTAAAAAGAGACTACTCAGCATAACAAATTAATGTTTTCTTTGTTTTCGTACATGTCCCTACACTTTTCTTCAATCGAGACATTTGTTTCGATGGTTCGTTGTCTTTTTCATAAGTTATTCATTGTTCTCGATACATCTCATTCAGATATTTATATTACAACCAAAATAGTTAACTATGATATAAACTTTTACCAAATGAAAAATCCAGTACATCAAATGCTCCGAAACATGATAAAAATTCTAGCTTTGCAGAGGGGCACAAGTTCTGAGGCATCATTGAGGTGGGTGTGATGTTGTTTGTCATCTATTTCAATGCTTGATAATTGAAATCAAATGGGAAAGTTATTTCTGTTATGATGCTTATAAGATTGATTGAACTTTTTATGTTCAACTATCTGCTGGATTTACCCACAATATATGATTTGGGATCAATGCCATTGGATTTATACTAACTTATTGGCATGTCACAAGTTTGGATAAGATTCATCTTATCTTTCAAGTTTGAATACAATTCTTTGTTAATCTTTTGCTTCAAGTTGGTTGTTTGAGCCTAATAAGCTAATGTGGTCCCTCGTCGTGTCTGGATCAAGAAGAAGAAAGAAGAAAGATCAATAATTTTCTCCATGCCATGCCCACCTCTATCATTCATAATTGGTTAGCAAATCAAAGGAAACAATATAATGAAAGGACGGACGGTTGGTTTCGAGAAGAAATGTTTCACTTTCTCTCTTTGAAATATAAGTTATGCGTAAGCAATTCACATGTAATTAGTCCAAAATCATCATCATGTGGTCAAGATATCTATGTGAAGGTGCAACCGAAAGTAAGTAAGTATCTTGTCAGCGTTTCAAACTGAATGTCGGTGAGCCGTGGTTTGGTTGGTTAAGGTGTTTAACTGACAACTTTGAGGTCATGGGTTCAAACCTCATTGACATATGTAGGGTGTGTGAGTTGTTAATAAAACGTTTTTTTAAAAAAAAAAAAAAAAAAAAAACTGAATGCCGGTAAAGTAATGATATCACATAAATTTAAAATTTATTTAATTCAGTACAAACACAAAATTCGTCGAGCAAAATGTATTGTTTGTCTAAGAAGAAGTGTGTTCCCAAATCACAGCTACAATAAGCCTTGAGGATCTCATTCTCACTCCATCGATCATTCATAGAAGGCAAAATCCAAACCACATTGATGAGTGACTACGACAAATGCAAGACCTCAAAAGACAAACCAGATCGTTTTCGTCTCCGACCAAGCATGCCTTGAGAAGCCCCTCTGCATTGACATGTTTACCTCTACCAAATACAATCATTCAAATCAAAATGGCTTTGCTAGAGCAACAAAGGACCACTCACCAGTCCTCCAATACGAGTCTAATCCAGCATTCCCTCCTCTCTCATTGATCTCAAGGGCATCAAAATGGGGTACCCTTGAATTCAATTTGATCTACCACAGCCATCAGTATGAAGCTCACATCATGTCCATTGTGTAGGCCACAAGAAAACAAGAATGTAGGATGTATGTACCAAAGAAATAACTTCAAATTTTGCAGGAAACGATTGGCTTGTAAAAATTGTACATCACAAGTTTGATGAAGCATGCATGATGCATTATTGTTCCGTCTGTTTTTCATCACAAAACTTCAAAAGTAGCCATAATCGATCTTTCAGCATTCGCTGTCTGTGGTGAAAAGAACACATGCATATGCAAATGCAGGCCATAAACACACAAGAAAATCCACACAGGGTATGTGCACTGTGCATATGTCTTTTTCCTCATCTGTTTCATGTTGGAGCTAATAGTGAATCAAAGATTCCTCTAATGCAACCAAACCCATTTTCACTAGGAGAAAATTAAGGCATTGCCTGCAAACTTTTACCAAATGAAATGGAAGAGAAAATGTTTGAGAACCTGAAGTTTTCACCAGCAAAATGGTATAACACTCCATGCGTTATGTCTAGTTGAGTCTAGTACATGCTTATGAAGATCAGAAAACAGCTTCCTAATGTATCCTTGTACATACAGACATCCCCGTAAACGTAATGTTGTTACTTTTCGGTCTAGTTTGATCTTCGATTATACAGGAGAAACATGTAGAAATATACCTTGTTGTGTCGGCAGTGTTGGTGTGGACCTATGTATGAGATATCCAGCAGTACTGTATAGTGATTTCAGCAATCTCAGTGGCCCCAGAACAGTAAATAGAGCTACTGAATTTCTTCTGTTTACAGTTTAGATTTAAACAGGATTAGAAGCTGCATGGTAGTATTTGTATCCAGCAGTACTATATACTCAGATTTAAATAACGCTTTCTTGTACGTACTTGTAATATTTTCTGTCCAAAACATCCTAGTATAATAGAAGCATCCCAGATTGTTTACTGTTTGGTTTTAAAAAAATTTTTGATGCTGTACAGCAGTACGTACATGAGCAAAGAAAGAAACCAAGTTGAATGTTACTGTGGCCTAATTATGCCGGAAAAGCCACGTTTTTACAGCTACAGCTAGTAGTGTCAACTATGGACATGAAAAAAGAAGAACAAAGCATGGAAATTCCGGCGATCTGTCACCTGGAACATTATGAGAAGCACAAATTCATAGTTTTACAAAGTGAAGAACTTCTCACTACGCAATTAGACTATGCAATTAGCCTCTGGTTTTTTGGCCATGGAGCTTCATTATCTTTGGTTGTCAAGTACTTTGTACCCCATAGATCATACTGAAATCCAATGGTGAAAGAAAAAGAAAAAAAATCAACTGCGTCATTATTTTCCACCATTTCTAAATCTAATAGTAGTTAAGCACGACTGGTCACGAAAGCAACCAACCACCTTATTTGGACTGTTCTTTTACTTCTGCCATTTTAGGGTAAAACAAATATCAAAGTTCACAAAAGCAGGACGACTTGATCATTACAGAAACAGTACATCCACCTTAGATGGATATATGTGACCAAGTTTCTCATGTCAAACAGTACTGAGGTCATTCGATAAAGAAAAAGTTACAATATACGCTAATATTTGATGAGAAAGAATCTGGGGTGAACTGATTAGGTAGGTTAGATGTGTCCAATTGAAAAGAAAAAGACCCCAAGAACAACCAAGTATATGAACAAAGAGTTTTATTCCAACATGATACATGAACCACCAGTACAGATACCGAAGAACCTTGAGTGAGTGACCAGAAAGGAATATCAATCTGAGGTCGAAGATGAAAGCACCTGGCAGAAATTTTATATACAGCACCGAAAGAATGAATTACAATGTCATTTCTTATTTTCTGCTTTTTATTTTTTTTCTTGAAGAATGAAATTTACAAAGTTATATAGCACGAAAAGAACCTGTCCACACAGATAATTTCCTATTTTGAATTTCCATTTACAACATTTACATGAGAATTAGAAGGGAGGTACCAGGCATTTGCCACAGCAGCACTACGACGAACCAAAGATTTATATCACTTGTATCAATTAGTCGGTAGCATTTTTCATTCTCGAAAAAGACAACCTGAAACTTCATCAATTAAATTTCGCACTCAAATTTGGCGGAGCTCTCTTTACCACATCTAGAAAATAAGGGCAGATCTCATTACTCCAGTACGACTGGAGAACTGGAAACGGTCCATCATCCTGCAGCAATAAACTTGTCTGCGTCAGTCAGATTTCAATTATCCAACAGATGAAGTTATGCAGCACATGTTAATTCCATCAGGTTCCATTGATTGCAATAATAGTATCAATGAGTACTGAAACTAAGTTTGAGAGAAGCGATCATTGTTATACTTACACACAAGAGAACTACAATGCACTTCAAAACAAAACAAGAAAATAAACAACTTTTAATATGAAAACAAGATTCATGATATATTTATTTAACCAGATCAGCATATGATAAAGGAAAGAAAATCCAACAGTCTTAAACACCAACATTATGTCAAAAAACGCTACGCAGGTGAACAACTACTGCGTGGAAAATGGAAAGAGTCTGAAACATGTTGTTAAGAGGGCCTAGAGATTAAGTCATACAGTTTAGAAAGTGGTCAGTATGATTTGAATGTATTCCTGAAAAGGACTAAATGATTACGCCACCTTCGCAAATGCAATAATAAGATAAAACTTCAACTCCATCACAAACTATAAAGAAAAGGAAATTTTACATGTAGGTGAACAAGGAGTTCATGTTGTGAAATATTCTCACCTTCCTCCGAGAAGTCAAATACACCACCAAGCATGTCATCATCGTCACCATCTTCCTCACATTTCTCCCTATCACAGGGGCTGTTGGTGCTGTCCACATCAGTTACAACTTCAGTTGATTCAGGGAAGTTGCTCAAAGGTGATGCTTTACAATACCCCTCTTGGAAAAACTGCTCAAAATCCAGCGAGTCATGTACTGGTCCCTCATCAAGGATGTTCATACTCAGATCAGAACGATTAGAACTTACAATTGAACTTTCACTGGCCCCACCACTGTTCACTGACTGAACCTCCTTTGCAATAGTTCTATCAGCAGCAACGGAAACACCAGTTAAAGTGGATAGATTCTTTGAAAAATTACTATCCTCAACCAGAGAAACACCTGAGGTAGGTTGTTCTGAAGGTATTGTAACAACATTATTCTTCATGGAGCTTTGATTCAGTAGAGGTGACGCCAAAAAAGATCTCCCTCTTCTTTCCCCATAATTTCCATTCCCAGATTGGAGAATGGATGGATAAGAACCACCTAAATAAAACGAAGATAAAAATAGTCTATTAGAAAGCCTGCTCTCAACCCAGCATACAATATATCACAGTATCAACAATTATCTTACCAGTGTCTGGGTTGCCAGATGATGCCAACTTGTCACCAGAAATATCAGCATTTTCAAGAAACTTTTCTTTAGCTTCATGAGAATCAGAAGACGAACTCGAGCATCCTCTTCCAATAAGATCCCTGAAAAAGATAGCCAACAGAATTAAGTGCGGGGTCTAGATCTAGTTTTCAGGGAAGTGATCCAAAGCAATAGAACCACCGGTTATAAAGCATGTGAAAAATGTGAAGATGGATGTTGTCAGGATATCTAACAAGCCAAAAGGCTGGAAGAATGTAACACCCAGACAACAAGCACCTACTACGTTCTACCTGAACAAGACATGAATCACCAACAACTACTTTACTACATCTACATTTTAGCTTTGCAGGAACAAGAACTGACAAGTTTTGGAAACGTAACGCATGTTAGACCCTAGTCATATTCACTCCATCTTCCAAATTTTGAAAGTTAACACCAGGAGGAAGTGTTTTATTAGATACAATCACTTTTGATCTCTCTCATTTGCAACATATACCTCTCCCTTTCTCTTACATGCATTCATATTTATCACATGAATTATAACAAGACCAAAAGAACAATCATACACCAGCAAAATTACCTGTCACTCCAATTGGGCTGCACTCTATGGAATTGATCAGAAACAGGTAGCAAATTCTTCCGCCTAACTTCGACCTCGTGAACAGAAAACTTCTCTATTTCAATCTCTCCTCCAGTAAGATCTTTAGTACCATTTTGTTCAATGGCTCCCGAGGTACTCATTGTATAGAAATATATCTATTAGACAAATAAAGGGATCACAAACATAATTGAAGATGTCAACAAGAAAGGAATCTCACTTTTAAAACATAAGATACCTTAGACTTCTGCCAGATTGGAATCCTTCCAGAGTTTATTTGAACCTCAGCATTGGCAAGGTACAAGTGAGAACACTCAAGTGGTTTCACAGACTCCTTATCCCCAATATCATTAACATCACAATCAAAAGTATCCATGACTGTCTCCTCATCTACTCGTCTCCCAAGTTTTATCCCCGAAATGCAGTCCTCTCTTTCAGGCCAATCAGTTCGTCGGCAAACATCCCACCACTGCAGAGGTTCAACTTTCACTCGCAACTCCTCATCCTGTATCTGCACTGAATGACCTGGCACTGTTCTTGATGTAGCTTCACCAGGCTCTACCCCAACTCTTGGCAGTAGTTTAAATTGAACTGCGTGACCAGAAGGAGTGTAAACCAATAGGTGCTCCAGAGCAGTTACCTTTAAATGAGAAGTTTGCAGATCATGAGCAACACAATTATGAAATACAGCTGTAACAGCACCAGATGGAATGGAAGCTTTTCCGGCTGCAGAAGATGCAGCATTACTGACTGTGTTGATCCAACCAGAGTTATCTTTTATTCTGCTAACCGCTGAAAGGGTAACGGGTGGTGGTGGAGGAGAAAATAGTTGCTGGTTTGTCATGAAATAAGGAGTGAACCACCACGGTACAGACGGAACTGGCAAATGACTAGGCCCATCAACATGAGAACTCTGCTTGTGAGTAGTATCACCACCAAAGGGGGAAAGAGTAAAAATATGGCATGTTCCCCTTGATGAAACAATTGCAATCCATTGACTGTATTGACTGAAACATATGTCTTGGATCACCTGTATCATTATATTATAACAACAACAAAAAAGAAAACCCGTCTCAATACAAGAGCATAATAGTGAGTAGATACATTTACACGTTTAAAGATTGAAACATACAGCTGTTGTCATGCCACGATGGAGCTTGTAAAGGTGCACATGAGAGGAATTAAAGTCATAGCTCTGGGTGCCAGATCCACTACGTGATGGCATTATCCGAAAAATGTTAATATTGTTTCCATATATCGAGGCAGTCACAAGGAGAGTCCCACTGGGGTCAAAACATAGAGCAGAAATGGGACTAGTATGTGCCCTAAACTGTGAAACAATCACCCTGGAAACAA
Source organism: Fragaria x ananassa (assembly GCA_034370585.1). Taxonomy (NCBI): domain Eukaryota; kingdom Viridiplantae; phylum Streptophyta; class Magnoliopsida; order Rosales; family Rosaceae; genus Fragaria; species Fragaria x ananassa. Next base: position 2,412,401 of record CP139753.1, read on the forward strand.
TGTCTTTTACAACAACCTGCAATAATACACTTTATAAGTAAAAGTGTTTCAATATCATAATAACAAAAACAGAGAGGCACTGCAAAAATCAACCACACCCTCTGCTTATCATAGTTCAGGCTCTCCCAAACTGTTGGGCAATTGTAAGTACGTTGAAGATCCTTATTCTCATGTGGGTAAGCTCAACTCAAACAGATGGAAAAATCTTCTTTTACTTCATATGCTGTGAAATAATAATGGCTTCCAGTGTAAGATTAAAACAAAATTATAAGCCACAAAGAAAACTCACCATTCCAGCAATATCTGTTTCTGTTGAATGTGATCCAACCCTCCCAACTTTCCAGATAGAATTCGATGACACTGGAGAGCTGGAACCATCAGGTTGATAGTACTTAGACAAAGTTTTGTAACCCATGTCTCCCAGATTTAGTAACCCAGCAGCTAACTGCTTACTAGATTCCATGGCATACCGAGCCACTAGATTTCCACCACTTGGTGAAGTTGATGGACTGACGCCTGGAGGTGTAAGACTTTGAGGGCTTAGTCGGCTAGTATTTGATACTAAAGGGTTGTTGGAGGCATAAGCCAACCACCTAGGACCAACAGCCATGGGACCATATCCAATATTAACCCCAACATGTCCTTGGACTCCCAACTGGGGGACAGGATAAGTAAGAACACTGAACTTGTTCTCTAGAGTGACAGCGTCAAAGCAGTATATCTGCCAGCACAATATTAAAAACAAACATGAGCTAGGTTTGAATTTATCATTTCATTATCTATATGACCAAAATTGAAAACAGAATTAAATAAAAAATAAAGAAAAGAATCGAAAAGCAATGAATAACTGAATACATGTAAACTAAATATTAATGAATGCTTGGGAAAAGCTAATGCTTACTTGAGAGGCAAGACCAACAGCCACTATCAGAGGACTGCATCGAACCATATACACAGTCGAGCGGAATCTCAGAACATGAACATAACTGTGAGAACTTAGTGAATAAAACCGAACAACTCTAGGAGACATAGCAGAGTTGCTTGTTTGAGGCTCGGAATAACCATTTACCAAACCGTCTCTTCCATTTTGTGTCATACCAGAGTTCTTAGACTCTTCACATGCAACAACCATGAGTAATGGATGGGAAGATCTGAATCCCTCATGACCCTGAGAGATTCTAGGCATGGGCTGGAACTGTAAAAATGTGACCGGATCATCACGTTTTGATACAAGCTCACTAACATCAGAGGCATCTTCAACATCAAGGACTTGAAAGCCATTGACATAACCAAGTAACAGAACATGTTTGAAGGAAGATGGACCAAGTTCTACTATGTCAAAGCATGCCCACAACACCTGTTTTCCCGAAATAATAACCATTTCACTACATCAAATGTAATAAAAGATAATCTGGCAAGATATAATCTGAAAATAAAAATCTAAAGCATCAAATCAAATTGCATTTGATAAAGGTTTTACTTGTGTTATTCATGAATCGAAAGAAAACAAAGCACTCAGGTAAAGGAAATGCCGAAAGGGTGTATCATGTTTATACAATGTTTTGAACTAGTTCAGGAAGCTCTTCTACTTCAGTCTGTGTCTCACCAATTCAGAACTAGCTAGAGCTCACATTCAATAACACACCCACTGTTTAAACTTCTCACAGAAAACTAATTGACATCCACACAATTTACAAGTTCCAAAATTCACTTTTTGTTGTATATTTATAATATCATCCAGATTCTCTTAAACTTCCTGCTATGCCTAAATGGTAATGAACATTAATCAAATGAATCTTCCATGGCAGAACACCAAACACTTAGACAGGGGCACTCATAAGTGCATACATCCATCCACCAGTAACAGATTATTAACTTGATCACCAAATGTAAACAATAGTCAATAGAGTATCATAAAATAATATGATTTTATCGTTCCATATTCTCAAACTTCACATTTAATCTGTACGCACCTTATTCTAAATAAGTTATGTTTCAACTATTATGTTCGTTAAACCAATTATTACCATCGTTAACACACAAACCAAACCAGAACATCACTTTCTAGTGACCAAATAGATACATAGAAAAGAAGCAAAGCTCCACTACATCAAATATTTCCTACTTGAGCCATCTTATCAAGAAATAACCCCACACACAACCAACAATTAAATCCTCCATTCGCTGCACTATTCTTCGCAACAGCAAAATAAGAACAAGCAACTTCGATATAACCAGCAAAATTCGAAACGAAATCCACAATTTCATCACATTCATCATATTCTTTCTGAAATTTTCTCAGTGAGCTAATCAAGCTCAAACTCTTTTTCCACTCTCTTTTCCTCATAATCTTCAATTCTCATCAAATTTGACTCAAGCAAACCAAGCACAAAGAATCAGCAAAAACTTCATTTCTAATACTTTAGTCCTCTCAATTTCAATTTTATGCTAAACCTAACACCAATTCCTCAAAATCAATTCCAGAGCCAACTCAACTTCAACTCCGAAACTACAAAACAAATAATCAAAGGAGGAACAAAAAATTAGAATATCGAACCTGGTCTCGGGAATCGTGCGGGTCAGCGGAGATGGAAGCGGCGACGGAGGCGCTGGCCGACCGGACGCCGGAGGAGGCGGTCTTAATGCAAGAGGAGATGAATTTCAGAGAAGTAGGAAGGAACCGATTACTATTATTATTGCCGTTGTTCGTCTGGACTTTGGTGCTGTTGTTACCGTTGTATAGGCTCTTCTTCATACTATAATACTCCGACGAAGCACACAGAGAATGTAAACCGCCGCCGACCGCCGCCGCGGAGGTGGAAGAGTTGTTGTCACCGGGACGAGTAGCAGCACCAGTGGTGGTGGACCCCACCTCCGACGGGGAGTGGCCGGCTCGCGACGATCGGAAATAGCATAAGAGAGGTGGTTGACGTCGGAGGAGAGCGAAACGGTGTCGTAGTGATCAAGGGTGAGGTGGTTGGGTTTTTTTTTTTTGAGAGAGAGAGAGAGGAGGAGGAGGAGTTTTGATTGACCTTGTAGTCGGAGACGGTTCGTTTCAATTGGAGAAATGTTTCTCGTTTTTCTTTCTTTTCTTTTCTCTCTCTTTGTGCCTCTGGTGTTAATTGTTCAGTAAGCTAGATTTGTGTATTGACGTAACTACCCCGATTTTTGTGGATAATTTCGTTCCGGCCCGTAGGGAGAGTTATTGTAGACGAAAATGACTGCCCCACTAATCAGCTGGTTTGCGATTAATGATAGGTGATCATGATTATCGATTAATTATGTTCATGCCTAAAATAAACCTGGAGTACAAAAATTCTTGGAAGAATTTGGTACTGAAAGGGTATAAACGATAAACGAATATTCTGATTTGTTATCTTGCATTTCCGTCCTCAAATTTATATATATATATATATATATTTTTTAATTATGGTTCGATAAAATCATTCTGTATTCATAGACGAAAATAGAATATAATTTTAGAGATATACGAAATAAGAGACGAAAATAGATTAGCATCTGAAGATATACGAAATAAGAAATCAAACAAAAGAAGTTACTAACGATTATTGGGACACGTGAAAGGCTTAAATTTTGGTAATTTCATATGCAAATCATTTTCCTAATACGTGATAATTGCCTCTCTCTCTCTCTGTCCTTGTGAGTATTGATCTCAACTGGTGGCATTGTTATGATCGTTTAAAAGGTAATACATCTAGACTAAAAGACGGCTGATTAACGTATGTGTGGTTATATTGAAAAATTGACAGTCTTTTGACAAATACGAAACTCAACAAAAGCCACACAATATACACAACGAGAAAAATCCTAAAGATAATATAATTTCAATATGTATCTAAGTTTCAGAGACTTCTTTCCGTTGTCAAACATTTATCTCATTTATTACATTCAAGATAACATTACTATTATATATATATATATATTTAATATTGTCATATATTCTCGACTATTTATTATTTTTGCCTATTCTAGACATAGGTGATTTTTATTTTCTGCTTGAATCTCTAATCTTATAATTTGAGTATATGACTAAAATACGGACAAGTCTAAACCAAGAGGCTAGAGAGAGAGAGTTGTGTAGGTTTACACGGCCTTTGAGATAAGGTCTAATCCAAGTTCCCATCTTTCATATCATCCCCATATGCTCCACATCGCTAGAGTGCAAGAGTTAGCCACACGGGGCTAAACTGGTCATTTGCCCTATGAAATGATGGAGGTGATTCAGGTAACCACGGGGTCAGACGGTAATTAATGAAAAATATGGGGGGAGCCAAACGATATTCTTAGGAAGTAGCGGGGTGGGATTTGATGTTACGAGCGTAAACGTAAGGAATAAAAGAAAATGAAAAATTCAAAAATAGAGGGAACATTGGTTACTTTACGACAAGCAAGGAGAATACCTTAAGCTAGATGCGGCAGTACCGCAACACGTTTTGTCGTTTTATTTCGTTTTTTTTTTTTTTTTTTTTTCAAAAGGATGATGATGTTGTTATTTTGCTGTCATCATATAACAGAGTGTTTGAACAAGGTGAAGCAAAAGTGAAGAGACTTGACGTATCACATTGACATTTTTTCTGAATTATTGGCCTGATATTCTTATCAGTTTCGTAAATTCATAATAGGTAATATAGAAGTTTTTTTTTTTAAGATCAAATACATAATTAATATGTTACAAAACTATGAGTCGAACTTATGATCTATGACGCTAAATCAAACGGTATTGGACATAAAAAATTATTTGAATAAAAAAATAAAAATTAAAATGAGGTTATGAACCGTTATTTCTTCTTCTATGGTCATGCAAATTAAAAAAAAAATCAACTAAAAATCATATATTTATCTAATTGATGAGTAAAGTATCTTCTAAATCCGTTGATTGGTTTGTTATTATGATCTTCAAATCGTGATTTGAAACATCTTCAACGGCTTCTCTGTTGCATTGTGAATGAGATCCATCATGTGAGTTAAATGGTTCATTCAGAATTTCACTCATACAAATGATGCTCATATGGGCTTTATGGCATTCTAAACAGTGAACATTACCAACATGTTAAGGACAAGCCCAAAATCACCTGACTTTGATTGCTTGAAGAACATATGCCATAAACGATATTAAGTCTGAAATTTTCTCTACCAAACAGTGATATTACAACATGTCTGAGCTAGAACACAATAAGCTAGCATTTAGTTTGTACACACAATAAGCTAGCATTTAGTTTGTACACTGGAAATGTAGAAACAGAGTCATCTTACAATACATGGGATTCGAAACAAGTCCATCCTGGCTCTCTAGATGTTCATGGCAGTAGAAAGAAGTTTTCGCTGCCGTCAGCACACATAGAAATAGTGTTGCTTAATATCTCTCACATTGCTCAATTTACAACACCACCAAAGATAAAGTGGCACAGTTTCAGAGAAAAAGAGTGTTTGCCAATACCATGGAGAACAAAGTAAAACCAACTCAGATCACCATGGATTTGCAAGCACACCAGAAAACTGCACAACGAGAACTTACAACAATCACAGTTGCTTGGAAAATTTCATCAATCCATTTTTAAGCCTCAAAAGCAATCTGCTTGTGTCGGTGGAGATCACTCAGATATTTTGTTGAGTTATACTCTTGTGCATCCATCAGTTCTTCCGAGTATGTTCTCAGCAGGGACCTCCTTTTTGTTTCTCTTGCACACTTGGAGACATACTCGTCACCTCTTAGCAGTACCACGACCTGCACCCGATAAAAGAATGTAAATAAATCAGCCATTTAATACCATGCACTGTTTTAAGCATGTCTAGGGGAGTGAGGGCAGATTATGAGGCTGCACATCACGAGAACGGTGAAAGGGGCGATATACTATATGCCATAGGAATAATCCAGAAAACAGAAACAGCCTAAGATTTTAAGATACCCAAACGACCTACAATTTTAGATTTTCTTCGACTCATTTAACTAGAAAAAGGATATAGTTTGAATTTAAATTGTAACAAAAGATAACAGATTACAAACTTAAATTAGGCTTCATGTGTAGGAAGAGACAGATGGGAGATGAAGAAATGCATGATTATGATGGTGAACTAAAGTGCATAAAAACAAAGCCCAACTGTAGGGGAGATATACATAATGCATCTCTACTTGCCTGACTCATGCGAGGACGTAGAATAGAAGACGGCTCTGTGCATAGAGATGCAGTCAAAATCATATGATCCATCTCTGTGCTGTCATAATTGTCACGAATAGAAGGATCAACGAGCTCCTTGACGTCATTTCTATTAAGCATGGGCTTTGCCTACAATGAAATCAGGCAGCTAAGAATATGTATGCATTGACAACGGGATGGTAGGATCAAATTATGCAGAACTCACCCAAATTACAAGGCTTTGCTGAAGATGATCCAAAGCCGGACGCCCAGTTATAAGCTCCAAGAGTAGGACTCCGAAGGAATAAACATCAGTCTTTTCATCTACAATCCCATGCATGAAATATTCAGGAGCAAAATACCTGCCAATCAAGGTTACGTGATTGAGAAAATTAACTATTGTGTGCTAACTGTAAAAGAATAGCTGTTTTCTTACTGACCCAAATGTGCCCTCAAACTTAGAGACGTTATGATGAGTCCACTGTTTTGGTAGCCACTTCGCAAGCCCAAAGTCACATATCTGGAATAAATCAGGTATGCCGGTCAGCAATTTTAAATAAAAGGGTAGTTAGGGGAGTAAAAGATGAATATACAAAGTTCAATAGCACATCATATTTGGAATTAAGGTAAACCAATGGAAAAGGAGAACTAAATTATGTTTATACTCAAGGTATAATAAAAGTTCGTTAACTGTATGAAACTAATGAGTAACAACTACACTGGAGCCTCAATCATTATAGTATTTGACATTAGCTAAAATTTTCTTCAGCTTCAATTTTCAACCTTTATCACTCTGAGAAAAATTTTGAAAGTATATCCTTCCTTGTATGTTCTAAGGACAAACATTGAGACTTCTAAAAGAAAGTGATCTGACTGAAAGTTTCCTATGTTCTGGGAGGTTTTTGTATGCTAAAGACTTTATTCTTGTTAAAGTATTATAGTTGATCCTGAAATGATAACAATCACACATACCTAGAGCATTCAAAGGAACACTAATATTAAAGTTGTTTCAGATATTCTAGCCATAACTTAACAAAATTTGCATATTTGCATAGACCGGAAAGAGATACAGCAAGTCAGTTTCTATATATTAATGTATAGGTTTATCGATCAAAGTATTGCAAAGGTTAGGCAGCAATAATTAGCCAATATTCTTAGCAATTTGTGAACTCATAACATTAACACGAAATACAAAAAAAATGGCAGTTCTCCAAAATTCAATGTTTGATTAAACTTGGGCATTAGAGTTGCAAATACCTGAGGCACAAAATCCTCTGTAAGTAGAATATTATCAGCCTTGATATCTCTATGGATGATTCGCCTCTTACAACTATCATGAAGATATAGCAGACCATCCGCTGCCCCTAAAGCAATTTTATACCTTTTACTCCAATCAAGAATATCATTTTTTGGACCTGGAGTATGAAAATAAACAAGAAACTCATAACTCAATAGGCGGTATAAATCAACAACAGCAGCATACAGTTTATGAGCATACCATGAAGGAGAGATCCTAAACTCCCAAGTGAAGATAATTGAAAAACAAGGTGCATTCCTTTTTCAACGCAACAGCCAACTAGCTTAGCAGTATTAGGATGGTCTACATGAGCTATAATTCCAAGTTCAGATAGAAAGCCTGCAGTTTTCTCATCCGATGTTCCGTTAGTCAGGCGCTTTACTGCTACTAGTTGCCCATCCTTTAAAGTCCCCTTATATACTTCAGAGTAGCCACCCTTTCCAATTATATTTTCTGCAAACAATGTCATTATTCAGAAGACATAACATTTAATCTTAGAAGCATCCATCTAGACTAGATATCAGGTGGCTGACATTGCATCCCAAAAGTGTATGTTCTTCTTCAAAACTGATCAAATGAGTGTACCCAGTGCGTAATAGCTCTAAACATCTGAAAGGAAGTTATGTACCATTGCTGAAATTATTGGTGGCGGTTTGGAGTGCAGAGAAGGAAAAGCTCTTTAATGGAGACTTGAAGTTGTAGATATTATTCAATACTGAATTGTCTTTTGAACTGTTGCTCCTTCTTTTTATTGACATCTTCGGTACACCAAGAGGGAAGGAAGTAAAGTGCTGCTTGATGGATCTTTTCTTCCATAACTTAAAGAAGTTACGCCACTGAGATTGTGGCTTTGAATCTGGACAAGTAGCTTCTGGTTCCTGTTTGTTGTCTTCAGAAACGCTAGTGTCGGGTTCAAAGCTTTCCAGGCAAGCTTCCAAAACTCCTCTAGGAGATTGGCCATCAAGTTTCTCCTTTTCTATATCCCGATATCTCAAATCTACTAAAAGAAGAACAAGAACTATAAGTCTATAACCCCTAGATACAAAACACACATAAACACATAGGAGGAGGAAGCGAAGCTACCTTGTGCCGAAACAGAATGACGTAGACAACCTCTTCTTTTAGGTTGAATCTCTTCTATATTGAACACAGAAACCTCATTAGGATCATTCACTTCTATCTTTTCACTGTTCTTATCAGGCCCCCTGAATAGAATTCATCCAAAAAGTGTTGTCATTGGTCAACAAAATCAAACAACCACAATAAAATGCACAAAGTGAAATTTGAAACCAACTATCTGGTCTGCAATAGAAACCATCTAGAGACCCCTATATATTCATAATCCACACTCAAAATTTATCCAGCATCCATATTTAAATAGACCAGGAAACTAAATCTTGGTGAAAACTTCCCTAAGGAACCCGAAAGAGAAAGGCCCAAAAATGGTAAAGCTTTAGATCATCACCAAAGTACTCAAACTTTTCTAGGACATGACTAAACTCCCAAATCCAAACTGGGACAAACCCAACAAGCTCAAGCTCGATCTAGACCTTTAAAACTACACAAAATTTCAAATTGAAATAACAATACATGCCCAGATGAGAGAAGATGAAGAAGAAAACTTGCATACCATAGACAATAAGGTCCCTGCGCTTCTCCATTAGCCATTAACAAAGAGCTTTAACAAACCCAAAGCCAAATTTCACAGACAGAGTGATTCAAACAATGCCCTGTTAATTGTATCCAACTATTCTGAGCTCCAAAATCTCATAGTTTTGATACATGATAGATAGAGAAACTCTGTGGAAAGCTAAAAATGGTAAAGTGGGTTCTCATTAATATGGTTGTTTACGTTTTTGTGAACACACTCTAGAGAGAAGAGAGTCGGCTGAACATGGGTCCGATGGAGTCGCTGTTGGGAGTCACTGGGTTACTGACAAGTGTTGAAAGCTCTACAGCGACTTGTGCTCTCGAACCTTAAAACCAAGTGAGAGAAAGTTTCAGAGGGAAAGTGGGGGGACGTTGGTCGTAGTTGAATCAAATTTAAGTCCCCCAAGACAATGGTGTTTGCAGCAAATTCTATATCTCTTTAGGCCCTTGCTCTGTATATTATCTCCATTTTTGAACACTTGAGATGTCAAATCCTTTCAGTTTTGGCCTTCTTCGGTAGTGAATCATCTATAATATTTCAGTTGCTAATTTCGTTTTGATCAATGTATCTAACCATATGTTTTTTTTAAGTTGATGATAAACTAATTTTTGCCTTTAATTACTATATCATTACTATATCTCATGAATAAAAATGTATTTGTGTAATGCAGATCTTAAATGATGTCAGTTTGAGTTGTTCGTTGCCACATCAATATGTGACAATCAAGTTTCATAATATATTTTTTGTAGAATTAAATTACAGAACATAACAAAAATAAAAAAAGGTGAGGTCGGGGTTTTTAACAAAAGATGAAGGTGCGGTTACGATTTCTTACTTGCTTCATTGATGGACTCAATTGATTATATTTTAAGCAATTCCGAATCATACTTTAGACAAAAGAAAGTGTTCCTTATAATCTTACATTGTCTTGTTTTGACTTTACGATTCATACAAATTACATTTTACGAAAACTAACAACTAAGAGGAACACAGAGTAAATAGATAAGACCACAAGGGTGCGGCTCGCAATTTCAAGCACCTTGAGAAACAATAGAGACACCATCCCCAATGTGAGAGACTGTTTAAGACCCAACCCCTACAAGATTAAGGGAAAAGAATGTTGTTTTGTCCCATGGCAACCCTAGTCGGACATTACTACCCACCAACTCCAAACATAAAACCCATATATAAGTGCAGATCCCTGCAATACTTTGTATAATAGAACACTTCGTGAACTACACGAAATTCTAATGATCCTGCCGACGATGTGCCTTGTCTTGCAATCTTGAGCTTGATTACTTCATTAGTTGCCAAAACAAGAGCTTACTGTAATCCTTCTTTGGTGACAAGTTAACACAAAGCCAGAAGACGTTTTGCTACCGCATTTGCTTCATTTCTCATCTGTCTAGATTCTTGAGTGTCAAAGTATACATGCCTAGTAGTATTGGCTTTATAAGTTTTCCAAAACCGTGCATCGTTTGATTTTACTTCTCAAACTTCCATCGTTAGCTTTGTTCGTTGTCAAAGAACATGATATGTCTCTCACATCCATATTTTACTATGTAAGTAAAACTTATGGCGAAGAAAGAGAAAAAAAAGGAAGAGAAATCAAAGAAAATATGGAACTGATGAAGATCGACTAGACTAGAGCAAAGAGTGAGTGAGTGAGTCTATGTATGTTAGGTGGTAATGGTAATGGGCATGTAGTGAAATCAGATTTAGAGAGGGTCCATACTTTGCCGGTTGCCGTGCTAACATGATTTGAGCTGTGGTGAGTGAATGAGTTAATAGGAATGACAATACATGAGTTTGGTAGGGGTCAACAGATGTGGACATTGGAGCTGAAATAATCAAGCAACCACATCAAGTTTAGTCGTATATAATTTACACACAACATAGACACATAATATACAAAGACACTAAAACATTCAACATTTGATGAGTCTTATTTACAGTACACTAATAGATATTAATTAAGACCTTACATGTTACGTCGAAAACAACGAAACTCTCAAATAATCAATTTTTTTTTAAAGAAGAAATTCATTGTACCTTTCAGTCGAACAATATTGGGAGTAGATGCAAGCCACAATTGCATGGTTTGGAGCTAGAGGTAATGTAACACATAATAAAACGTATAACTACACCAAAGAGAATAGTGATAAGATGATTAAAATCTCTCCGAACTCCAAACATGCACATCACACCAAGAAGTCTTCAAATTTTTTTTTTTTATAGCAAAAACCTATAGATTATGCGAAAGAGGAAACAAGACTAATTAATTCTAACATAATATAAGACATGCAGGACTAATCATATTGTTAATGGCATGATTGAATCAACTTGTAGATATATAGCTCATCATATATGCCCAACCTGAACTTGACAATTCAACCTCCACAAGGTTTTTAATTAGACGGTCCAGAATCATCTGATCAAAACACACAGAGGTGTGAGCAACTGAGCATATACACCCAATACCCCCAATTTTAAAAAATCGGTTATTTTGTACTTTCCAAGCTGCTTCCCTCCAAAAATACAACTATCCAACCCCATTTTTGTACAATAGGAGCAGGAGATTGTTGTAAGCAATGACCACAGAGCTATTGACTTTCCGGATTTCTCAAAGGTAAAAGATCTTCATAGCAAAACTGACGCTATGCTTTTCTTCTTCTTTTACCTCTATCTTGGATTAGTGTCGAGCTTTTCTAGTTGTGGCTTCTTCATTGTTAGTGGCCAAGAAACCCCAACCCGAGTTGGACGTATGAGAAGATGTGTGATACAAGGAAGTATGTATAATTAAGGAGTCTTCTCCTTAAGTTGTGTTCGGTTCCGCGAAGCGAGATGCCTTCGCCAAGAAACAAGAAGAGGATCAGTTCGCATGAAGACTCCGCCTCCGCATGGTGTGTACGTGTCTTTGGTAGAAGCATGCATAAACTAGGGGTGTCCTCCTTGGGTTGTGTTGCTTCGCGAGAAGATATATCAAGTAGGACTCAAATTGCTCCGCGAGGACATCATGATTGGGTTCCCTCGCCAACACCAAGACTTTGGGATATATGAGAACAACTACAAAGTCATGCGAGGTCGATTGAGGTTGGCGCAGAGTTGACTTTACATGAGAAGATTTCGTGTGGTACTAAGAGAAGGACGTGAACTGTGAGCCGCCAACATGATTAGATAAGAGGCAATTATCTTTAATTGTTTGAAGGAGCGATCTCGCATGAGTAATCGGAGGTGATGTCTTCTTTAATTAATAAACATCTTGACGCGACCCGTGCATGGCTTATGAGTATCTCGATGGCATCTCAAGGGAATCTCGCCAGCATCCCGCCGCTCCCTTAAATAAAGAATGGAGCAGTGTTTAATTGCATGATCGAGCCGTACGTGAGCATGCATGGAGAGAAGCATATGATTACTCCTAATTCTAGTTGATTAAGGAGATATACATGCAAGCTGTGCATATCTGTTTTGCATACACGTCCAGAGTTATAGTATTTCAATTGAAGAAGGAGATAATTATACATGCTTGGCTTGAAGGACAACACGTGCATGTGTTGCTTGCATGGGAAGGGGTTGGTTCTATTCCTTAATCATGTATACATGATACGTATGCACATCTAACAGGATAAGCCTAGAAGGCCTTTAGGTCTCCACGAAGTGATTTACATCGTCTACGCCACGTTTATCGTTGAAGACTCCTACAAGTCTTTGACATGCTTTGGGCCAATACCTGTGGTCCTAAATAGCTCTATATAAGAGAGTTCGAGGATCTGGTTTAGCACGACTCAACAACTCTACAACAAATCAACAACTCAACAATTACACAGTACAATACAGTTCTCGACCTAGTCAAAGCTTCAGACGCTCCCCGGAGCTTTCTCTTTTTTCCTTTCCTTCCCAACTGAAGCTCTGCTCGATCCTACGTCGAGTATCAATATTGTGACGCTCAGGCGGACTACTGTAAGTCCTTGCCCAGTACGCAAGGCGAATCTGAAGAACTCTGCGGTGGAGTTGGTGCTCTCTCCATCCTCAGTCGCTTGATTAGAAGCAAAAGGCTAAGTGCACCCCGCTACTATAACCACTACATTCCGCGTCCGCGCGGTGGCACGCCCGCAACAACTAAAAGAGACTTTGCTCGCCCAGACATACTGGTGTGGCCAAAACATTGGCACGCCCAGTGGGACCAGGGTAGTCTCTGACGTCACCTTCATCGGGATCGACGAACAGAGATGCAATTTGATTTCCAAGATTTCCAAGAAAAATCAAGAGCCATCGAGAGAAAATATGCCGAACTAAGAGTTGCTAGCCGCAAAAAACATGCCGAACGAATGGCTGCCATCCTCAAGCAACACGCAAAAGAAACGGCTGCTAGAGAGGCTGCTAAAGAAAAGGAAACGGCTGCTAGAGAGGCTGCTAAAGAAAAGGAAACGGCTGCTAGAAAGGCTGCTGAAGAAAAGAAAAAAGCTGATTGGGTTGCCTTTACAGAGAAATGGGATGCCATCCTCATCCTCAAGCGACATTGTGAGCTTGAGGCCGCTGAAAAAAATGAAAAGGCTTTACAATCCCTAAATGTGAAGTTTACAGTTGACGAGCATGTCCCTGTCAAAAAGATTGAACTGCCTAGCAGCCAATCTAATGACGAAGATTTTCATTTGGACGAGCCCACGTTCAAAGAAGAAATTCCTTTGTCAATCAATGACAAAGAACCTGAGGTTGAGGCCGCAAAGATTTTGGATAATAATCCTATCTCGAAGGCTGACGGTGTTCCTCAGGAAACAGAGCTTGAAGATAGGACAGAACAGTCCATCTTAGAAGATGAAATTGGTTCGAACATTGATGATGGCGAACCACAAATTCATATGAAAGGTGTCCAAGAAGTCAGCTTCCCTATGCGAGACGTATATGTGGACACAGGTCAGATGCATGGGGGGCACGGCGTAACTCGCCTTCTTTCTTTAATCCACCACCATGATCAAGGGCATGATCAACTCAAATTTTGTCCTATTACTGGACATTATCAAGAAGCTGCCCCAGGTCATGACAAACTTAATTATACATGGTGTGGTGGTATACCTAGGCCAATTCGTGGCCTCACATTCCAATATAATTGGAGTCTCTGCATGCAAGTTCAAAGGCCAAATGATGGCTTTAGTATTGTATGTGGGAGATATTTTTACACCCAGAATTGCAAGTTTATTATACATGGGTGTAAAGTCGAGTATTCTCAATGCCATCTCACTATAGTCTGCAGCAAGGACTTGGCAGCATCTAAACATGATGCTCATGGATTTCATATATCTGCATCAGAGGCAGAGGTGGATTCGCTGGGTTGTGGTGACTCCAAAATTGATTTTGACACAGCGCCAATTTATGATGAATATGATGAAGACTATATGTTGGTGTGTCTGTCTCATAATCATATTCCACAAGAGTTTAATCCTAGTGAAGCTCTTGATATGGTCCCCTTCCATAACCAATGTGTGGCTATACCTGATAAGACCATGCATTATAACATGATAGTCGGTGACAAGGCAGATCTTTACACCATATTGTCCGCAAGGATCCAATTGAAGATCATGCTGTGCTAAATGACAAAGATGCTCGGGGGGCAACAAGGCAGTCCCTACGAGCTACTTTCTTCAAATTTTCAGGTGGTTGACGCACAACATCTCTGCTCAACACTTAGAAATTTTCAACAGCGAGGTTCTCATGCCGGAAACATAACGGCGTCGAGGCTTGGAGTGAAGCATTGGTGGCCTCCCCCATGGCCTTACGAAGGGTAACTAGCCATGCTATACTCTCTTCTTTATATGGATTTCTGACCACATTCTCCATAGGGCCCTCTTATCTCTTCCTTCTCCGAGCTCGGGTTATGGAAGAAGGAGAAGAAGGAACCGAGAAGAAAGTATCAGCAACAACCGGTTTTATTACGGGACAGCTCATGATGTTCATATCGATCTATTATGCGCCTCTGCATCTAGCATTGGGTAGACCTCATACAATAACTGTCCTAGCTCTACCGTATCTTTTGTTTCATTTCTTCTGGAACAATCACAAACACTTTTTTGATTATGGATCTACTACCAGAAATTCAATGCGTAATCTTAGCATTCAATGTTTATTCCTGAATAATCTCATTTTTCAATTATTCAACCATTTCATTTTACCAAGTTCAATGTTAGTCAGATTAGTCAACATTTATATGTTTCGATGCAACAACAAGATGTTATTTGTAACAAGTAGTTTTGTTGGTTGGTTAATTGGTCACATTTTATTCATGAAATGGGTTGGGTTGGTATTAGGCTGGATACATCAAAATAATTCTATTAGATCTAATGTACTTATTAGATCAAATAAGTACCTTGTGTCAGAATTGAGAAATTCTATGGCTCGAATCTTTAGTATTCTCTTATTTATTACTTGTGTCTACTATTTAGGCAGAATACCGTCACCCATTGTTACTAAGAAACTGAAAAAAAAACCTCAGAAACGGAAGAAAGGGGGGGAAGTGAGGAAGAAACAGATGTAGAAATAGAAACAACTTCCGAAACGAAGGGGACTAAACAGGAACAAGAGGGATCCACCGCAGAAGATCCTTCCCCTTCCCCTTTTTCGGAAGAAAAGGAGGATCCGGACAAAATCGATGAAACGGAAGAGATCCGAGTGAATGGAAAGGAAAAAACAAAGGATGAATTCTACTTTAAAGAGACACGCTATAAAAATAGACCCGCTTATGAAACTTATTATCTGGATGGGACTCAAGAACAAGAAAATTCGAAGTTACAAATATTTAAAGAAAAAAAGGATCTCTTCCAATTTGAAAAACCGGTTGTAGCTATTCTTTTCGACCCTAAACGATGGAAGCGCCCCTTACGATATAAAAAAACAATCGATTTGAAAATGCTGTAAGAACTGAAATGTCACAATATTTTTTTTATACATGTCAAAGTGATGGAAAAGAAAGAATAGTTTTTACGTACCCCCCAGTTTGGCAACTTTTTTGGAAATGATGCAAAGAAAGACATCTCTTTTCCCAAAGGAAAAAGCCCCCTCTAATGAATTTTATAATCAGTGGAGTTATACCAATGAACATAAACAGAAAAATATAAGCAAAAATTTTATAAATAGAGTAAAAACCCTAGATAAAAACCTAGCTCAAACTCTCACTAAAGAATCTGTTGTTTTGAATGTACTCGAAAAAAGAACTCGGTTGTGTAATGATAAGACTAAAAAAGAATATTTACCAAAAATATACGATCCTTTCTTAAATGGACCCTATCGTGGACGAATCAAAAAATTGTTTTCACTATCAATTAAAAATGAAATTTCTAGTTCTAGAAAAAATTATATGGAAAGGTTTTTGATAAATAAGATTCATAGTATCCTTCTTATATATTATTAATCGTCTAGAATTTGAACAAAAACTAAATCTATTTGATAGAAAAACATATGTAAAGCAAATGGATTATTTATTGAACTTAATCAATGAATTTGCTGTAAAATCAACATCAAGTTTAAATTTTAAAAGACCTTTTTTAGTTCCTGAACACGAACAAGTAAGAATTGATTCAGAAGATA
Source organism: Fragaria x ananassa (assembly GCA_034370585.1). NCBI lineage: Eukaryota > Viridiplantae > Streptophyta > Magnoliopsida > Rosales > Rosaceae > Fragaria > Fragaria x ananassa. The sequence goes on from CP139753.1 coordinate 2,429,082, forward strand.
GAATCAAAATTTTCAAATTTTTATTTGATGCAGATATAACTCTTCCAAATGAGAAAACGATAAAAAAAAAAAATCTATTGCACTAAAAGAAATCCATAAAAAAGTCCCTCGATGGTCATACAAATTAATTAACGATTTGGAACAACATGAGGGAGAAAACCCGGAAAGTGGAGTAGAAAATCATCAGATTCGCTCAAGAAAAGCAAAACGTGTAGTTATTTTTACTGATAACCAACAGAATACTGATACTTATAGTAATACCCAAGAAACTAATAATACTGATCAACCAGACGAAGTAGCTTTGATACGTTATTCACAACAATCGGATTTTAGTAACCCAATCGATTCTTAGAAAATATATTATATTGCCTTCATTGATAATAGTTAAAAACACCGCCCGTATGCTATTGTTTCAATTTCCCGAATGGTCCGAGGATTTTAAAGATTGGAATCGAGAAATGTATGTTAAATGCACCTATAACGGTGTTCAATTATCAGAAAAAGAATTTCCAAAAAACTGGTTAACAGACGGTATTCAGATTAAAATCCTATTTCCTTTTCGTCTGAAACCTTGGCATAGATCTAACCCACGAGCCCCTTATAACGATCCAATGAAAAATAAAGATTCAAAAAATGATTCTTGTTTTTTAACAATTTTTGGAATGGAAGCGGAATTCCCTTTTGATTCTCCCAGAAAACAACATTCATTTTTTGAACCCATTTTTAAAGAACTCAAAAGAAAAATTAGAAAATTGAAAAATAAATTCTTTCTAATTCTAAAATTTTTTAAAGAAAAAACAAAATTGTTTCTAAATGTTTCAAAAAAAATAAAAAAAATGGGTCATTAAAAGGATTCTATTTTAAAAAGAAATAAAAAAAGAACTCTAAAAAATAAATCAAATTATATTATTATTATTTGGATTGAGAAAAAGAAAAGTATATGAATTGAGTAAAACTAAAAAAGATTTGATAATAAGTAATCTGATGATTCATGAATCATCCGTTGAAACTATACCATCGTCCATTGAAACTATACCTCAGAATTGGACAAATTATTCGTTGACAGAAAAAAAATGCAGGATCTAACGGATAGAACAAACACGATCATAAATCAAATAGAAAAAATTACAAATGAAAAAAAGGGCGGATTTCTAATTCCGGATCGAAATATTCATTCTAACAAAAACAAAATAAGTGATGATGATAAAAGGTTGGAATCACAAAAAAATATTTGGCAGATAGTAAAAAGAAAAAATGCTCGACTAATACGCAAATCACATTTTTTTATAAAATTTTTCAGTGAAAGGATATACACAAATATCTTTCTGTGGATCATTCATAGTCCTAGGATCAATACACAACCATTTCTTGAATCAATAAAAAAAATTCTTAATAAATACATTACCAATAATGAAACAAATCAAGAAAAAATGGATAAAACAAATCAAAGTTTAATTCACTTTATTTCGACTATAAAAAAGGCAGTATATAATACGAATATTAGTAATAAGAATTCAAATACTTTTTGTGACTTATCCTACTTTTCACAAGCCTATGTATTTTACAAACTTTCACAAACCCAATTTCTTAATTTCGATTTTTATAAGTTAAAATCTGTCTTTCAATATAATGGAGCAGCCCCATTTATTAAGAATGAAATAAGGGGTTATTTTGTTGGAACACAAGAACTTTTTCTTTCTCAATTAAGACATAAGAATCGTCAGAATTCTGGAATAAGTCAATGGATAAATTGGTTAAGGAATCATTATCAATATGATATATCTCACATTAGGTGATCTAGACTAGTACCACAAAAATGGCGAAATAGATTCAATCACCACTGGATGAATCAAAATAAGGATTTAGGCAACTCATCTAAAAAAATGAAATTTAGTCACTACGAAAAACGAAATTTTTTTGAAATGGCTTCATTACTGGATGAAAAAGAGAATTTTAAAAAACAATATAGATATGATCGGTTAGCATATAAATCTATTAATTCTGAAGATACGAAGTACTCTTCAATTTATGAATTCTCATTACACGTAAAAAATAACCAAGAAGTTTTTTCGAATTCCAACACAAATAAACGAAAATCTTTTTATATGATGGAAGGTATTCCTATTATCCCTATCAATAATGATCGAGTACAAGATGGTATTAGAGATATGGAGAAAAATCTGGATAGAAAATATTTTGATTGGAGAATTATCCATTTTTGTCTTAGAAACAAAATAGATATCGAAGCTTGGATCAATATTGATACTGACCCAAGCAATAATAAAAAATCTACTAAGGCTAAATTTATTAATTATCAAATAATTGAGAAAATAAAAAAGCAAAATTTTTTATCTCACGATTCATCAAGATCAAGAAATTAATTTATCCAATCAAAAAAGTTTTTTGGATTGGATGGGAATGAATGAAGAAATATTAAATCACCCCATATCAAATCTTGAACGTTGGTTCTTCCCAGAATTTTTGATATTTTATAATTTGTATAAAACTAAACCGTGGGTTATACCAAAAAAATTACTTCTTTTAGATTCTAATATAAATGAAAACGCTACTGATATTGAAAACAAAAGCATTGCTGGAAATAAAAAAAAAGATACTTTTATATCAATACCCTCCAATGAAAAAAAATCTCTTGAATTAAAAAAACGAAATAAAGAGCAAAAAGAATCCGTGTACCAAGCAAACCTTGAATCTACTCTTTCAAACCAAGAAAAAGATGTTGAAGAAGATTATACGGACTCGAACATGAAAAAACATAATAATAAAAAGCAATACAAGAACAATACAAAAACAAAAGCGGAGTTTGATTTCTTACTAAAAAGGTATTTTCATTTTCAATTGCGATGGGATGATATTTTAAATAAGAAAATAATCAATAACATCAAAGTATATTGTCTCCTGCTTAGACTGATAAATCCACGAGAAATAACTATATCCACTATTCAAAGGGGAGAAATGAGTCTTGATATTCTGATGATTCAAAAAAATTTAACTCTTACGGAATTCATCAAAAGAGGAATTTTGATTATTGAACCAATTCGTCTATCTATAAAAAATGATGGGCAATTTATTATGTATCAAACCATTGGTATTTCATTGGTTCATCAAAGTAAACACAAAATTAATAAAAAATACCGAGAAAAAACCGATGTTGATAAGAATTTTGATGAAGTCATTACCAAATATAAAAAGATGACTGGAAATAGAGATAAAAATCATTATGATTTGTTTGTTCCTGAAAATCTTTTATCACCGAGACTTCGGAGAGAATTTAGAATTCTAATTTGTTTCAATTTTAGGAATAGAAATGATATCCATAAAAATTCAGCATTAGGGAATGGGAATAAGGTAAACCATCAGGTTTTGGATAAAAGCAAAGGATATAAAAGGAAACTGATTAAATTAAAGTTATTTCTGTGGCCCAATTATCGATTAGAAGATTTAGCTTGTATGAATCGGTATTGGTTTGATAGTAATAACGGCAGTCGTTTCGGTATGGTAAGGATACACATGTATCCGCGATTGAAAATTCATTAATAGTAAATTTTTGCTATCTTTCTCATATCGCAGCGGGTCTATGACGACAAAAAGGTGCACACATTCATTGTCTTACATTCCATTCTGATACATGATACTAATTCAATGACATATCAATTCGATCTAGAAAAGAAATGAATCAATAAAATCTTCTGATTTTAGGACTACGTTTTTATCTTTTTGGAGTACGGAAAATAATAAGCCTTTTGTATACCTTTTCAAATCGAATTTTGAAATTAAAATCGGATTGATTTAATCAAATTCGAAATTAAAGCAAAATTAAGATTATTGTCTATACCAAACTAAAACAAGTGACATTATTATTACTGATCAATAAAGATATCTATCAATCAAAATATCTTAAAATAAAGAAGGGGTTTTCTTTTATGGTAAAAAATTCATTCATCTCAGTTATTTCACAAGAAGAAAAAGAATAAAACAGGGGTTCTGTTGAATTTCAAATATTTAGTTTCACCAATAGGATACGAAGACTTACTTCACATTTACAATTACACAAAAAAGACTATTTATCTCAGAGAGGTCTGCGTAAAATTTTGGGAAAACGCCAACGATTGCTATCTTATTTGTCAAAGAAAAATAGAATAGGTTATAAAGAATTAATTAATCGGTTGGATATTCGGGAATCAAAAACTTGTTAATTTGAAGAAGCATTTTGAATCATTTGATTTATTAGATCTTGAATTTGAATGAACTTTTTTTCGTTTTCAGCAATTCATGAAAAAATGAATTAAGGAAAAACCTATGAATATACCAGCTACAAGAAAAGACCTCATGGTAGTCAACATGGGTCCCCACCACCCATCAATGCATGGTGTTCTTCGACTTATCATTACTCTAGATGGTGAAGATGTTATTGACTGTGAACCAATATTGGGTTATTTACACCGAGGGATGGAAAAAATTGCGGAAAACCGAACAATTATACAATATTTGCCTTATGTAACACGTTGGGATTATTTAGCTACTATGTTCACAGAAGCAATAACGGTAAATGGACCGGAACAGCTGGGAAATATTCAAGTACCTAAAAGAGCCAGCTATATCAGAATAATTATGTTGGAGTTGAGTCGTATAGCTTCTCATCTGTTATGGCTTGGCCCTTTTATGGCGGATATTGGTGCGCAGACTCCCTTTTTCTATATTTTCAGAGAAAGAGAATTAGTATATGATCTATTCGAAGCTGCCACCGGTATGAGAATGATGCATAATTATTTTAGGATCGGAGGGGTAGCGGCTGATCTTCCTCATGGCTGGATAGATAAATGTTTGGATTTTTGCGATTATTTTTTAATAAGCGTTGCTGAATATCAACAACTTATTACACGCAATCCTATTTTTTTTAGAACGAGTCGAGGGGGTAGGCATTATTGGTCGAGAGGAAGTAATAAATTGGGGTTTATCAGGACCAATGCTGCGAGCGTCCGGAATACAATGGGATCTTCGTAAAGTTGATCAATATGAGTGTTATGACGAATTTGATTGGGAAGTACAGTGGCAAAAAGAAGGGGATTCATTGGCTCGTTATCTAGTACGAATTGGTGAAATGACGGAATCCATAAAAATTATTCAACAGGCTCTTGAAGGAATTCCGGGGGGACCATATGAGAATTTAGAAATCCGATACTTTGATAGAGAAAGGAATCCAGAATGGAATGATTTTGAATATCGCTTTATTAGTAAAAAACCTTCTCCTACATTTGAATTGCCGAAACAAGAACTTTATGTACGAGTCGAAGCTCCAAAAGGAGAATTGGGGATTTTTCTGATAGGGGACCGGAGTGGTTTTCCTTGGAGATGGAAAATTCGACCGCCGGGTTTTATTAATTTGCAAATTCTTCCTCAATTAGTTAAAAGAATGAAATTGGCTGATATCATGACAATACTAGGTAGTATAGATATCATTATGGGAGAAGTTGATCGTTGAAATGATAATTGATACACTAGAAATCTATTCTTTTTCTAGACTGGAATTTTTAAAAGGGGTTTATGGAATTATATGGTTACTTATTCCTATTTTGACTCTTGTATTGGGAATTACACTAGGCGTACTGGTAATTGTATGGTTAGAAAGAGAAATATCCGCGGGAATACAACAACGTATTGGACCTGAATTACTACCAGAAGAAAGATTATAGCCGACGAAAAAAAAAAAAACCAGGCCGACGAAGCATTTTTTCGTCGGCTATAGTGGGCTTTAGCCGACGAAAATTTCTTTCGTCGGCTAAAGTAAATTTTCGTCGGCTATGATGTCCACTTTAGCCGACGAAATTTTATTTCGCCGGCTATTTTAAATTTTCGTCGGCTATGACAAACTTTAGCCGACGAAAAAAATTTTCGTCGGCTAAAGAATTAATGTCGTCGGCTAAAGTTCACAAACCATGGCCGACGAAATATTTAAAGGTTTAGCCGACGAAATTCATAGTCGTCGGCTAAAGTGCTTTATATTTGCAGATCTGGGCAGCAGCAGCTCATTTCGAAAAAAACGGAAAAAAAAAACGGGAGAAGAAAAAAGGGGAGAAAAAGTTTGGGTGTTGTCGAAATCTGTCCATAATCAGTTTGTGGAGCCATATATAGGTACGTATATGTATATATATGTTGATTAATTGAGTTTTATTTGAGTTGATCGATTTTAATTAATTAGTGTGATTAATTGAGTTTATTGATTTTGATTGTGATTGAGTTGATTAATTTTGAGTACGTTGGATGTATATATATATGTGTTGATCGATTTGGTTGATGATTTGAATTGATAATATATATGAATTAATTTGTTGTTAATAAATAGTAAATATATATATATATGTTAATATTAATTTATAATATTATTGTGTTGATATGGTATGAAGTTGTTGATGATATATATGAGTTCATAATGATAATTTTGTAATTAATTAGTTGTAGTACGTACGTAGAATATATATATACTAAATGAATAATTGAGATTTTATATATGGCATGAAATTTTATTAATAATTAGCTAGCATCGTTATAAATATATATATATTTTGTTATATTTTCAGGATATGGATAAGAGTTGGATTTCGCTTCCAAAATGGGACAAAAGATACGGTGCAGGAGTTATGAGTTTTCTAGAATATGCGATGGATAATGCTAACGGGAATACAATTTTCTATTGCCCGTGCACGAAATGTCAGTGTCGCAGCGATATGTATCGATTTCCCATTGACAAAGTATGGCAGCACCTGAGGAGTAACGGGTTTTGGGAGAAGTACACATGTTGGTTATATCACGGTGAAACATCATCAGGGGGTCCGCATGATCATGGCCAATTTTCCGAGACGGGCAGTGCTAGTACATCCAACGATCCAACAACGACATTCATCAACGACATGTTTCCTTATGAGAGCGGTGTATGCGCTCAAGGACAGTATATGCCTGACCCGGTGCAGCCCTTCCCTAGAGCTGTGAACACTGCTGGTATTGAAAAGTACAACAAACTGCTTGCTTTCCAACAGACCCCTGTGTACCCCGGTTGTCAGAAGACCGTTCTTGAAAGTGTGATGGACGTAATGAGGATTAAAGTTGAGACAAAATCGACCGTGAAGGCTGTTGATGAGTATCTACAGTACACTGCTTCGATGCTGCCCAACGGTCATCGTCTTCCTACCACTCATCGGAAGGTCCGATGTATCCTGAAAGATCTTGGGCTTTCCTACATCAAGATCCATGCATGCAGATATGACTGCGTTCTCTTTTGGGGTAAAGATCCAGAAGGGAATGACCTTGGTGGCCTTGACGCATGTCCGGTATGTCACACTGACAGATATAAGCTGACTCCTGCAGGCAACAGGAAACCTGTAAAGGTACTTCGGTATTTCCCTTTGACGGATAGGTTGGAGCGGTTGTACATGTCTTCACACACGGCCGAAGCGATGAGATGGCACGCTGATAGGGAATTGCATGACGAAGATACCCTTATACACCCTGCTGACGGGGAGGCTTGGAAGCATATAGACAGGGAGTTTCCTCAATTTGCGTCAGAGGTCCGAAATGTGAGGCTCGGGCTCTCATCCGACGGGTTCAACCCTTTTGGGAACATGAGTCTGCAATACAGTATATGGCCGGTGATTTTGGTACCGTACAACCTTCCCCCATGGATGTGCATGAAGAAGGAGTACAATATGTTGAGTTTGTTGATTCCGGGGCCCGGTTATCCGGAGAAGTGTCTCGATGTGTACTTGAGACCTTTGATTGAAGAGCTTAAATTTTTGTGGGACGTTGGTCATCCCACTTATGACAAGTACACGCACGAGATGTTCCAGATGCATGTCATGGTTGTTGGCACCATCAGTGATTTTCCTGCCCGTGGGATGTTGTCGGGCAACGTTGTTAGGGGATACAAGGCTTGTCCAGAGTGCCTTAGCGATGAGGGGAGCAGCAGTCATTGCAACAAGATATGCAGATTGGGTCACCGTGCTTTCCTTCCATATGATCACGAATGGCGGTTCGATGAAAAGGCATTTGATGGGACCGTAGAACACGGCGTGCCTCCCAGAAGATGGACGGGGGAAGACATTTTAGCGGTGCTTAATGAGTACGATTTTGGGCAGCTCAGCAATCACCCCAACATTGTGGCGGCTATACCTGAAAGACCCGACAGGTACAAATTCTGGACACATAAGAGCATATTCTAGGAACTCCCATACTGGAGTAAGTTGTTGATCAGGCACTACCTGGATGTGATGCACATAGAAAAGAATGTGTGCGACAGTGTGGTTGGCACAGTGCTGAATTTGGAGGGGAAGACGAAAGACGGTCCTAAGGCACGCATTGATCTAAAAAAATGCGGAATAAGAAGACATTTGTGGTTGAAAGAAGGGAAGAAAAAAATGCCTCAAGCTCCTTACACCGTGAAGCCTGACCAGAAGAACCTAATTTTCAGGTGGATGAGTTGTGTGAAGTATCCTTCAGGCTATGCAGGAAATATTGCCCGGTGTGTGAACTTCCGGGACAATAAGATGTACGGGTTGAAGAGTCATGACTGTCATATCCTGCTGCAACGTCTCTTCCCTGTTTTCATTCGACCGTTCCTTCCCCGTCAGGTGGTGGAGCCGTTAGTAGCGTTGGGAAGGTTTTTCCAGAAGTTATGCACACGGGAAGTGTCTCGATGTGACCTCCGGGAAATGCAAATGGACATCATTTATATCATGTGTAAATTTGAGAGGATATTTCCTCCAAATTTTTTTGACATCATGCCTCACCTGATGATCCATCTTCCCGAGCAATTGTTGCTTACCGGTCCAGTACACTACACTTGGATGTATCCCATGGAAAGGTACGTTTTTTACTTTCATGAATTCCTCAATACATATACATGTTCAATAATCATAACATTTTGCAACTTGATTTACAGGCAACTTGGAGACTACAAAGATTATGTGGCTAATAAATCCGCTCCTGAAGGATGTATAGCTGAAGCATATATTGCGCACGAGTGCGTCACCTACATGAAGTTGTATTTAGGAGCGTTGAAGGAAACTCCGCAAACCATGCCGGTAGATGTACCGAAGTTCAATCTTTCCATAGTCTCTAGTGATGTTGAAGTGTATGGAATTTTGCCAAACTCCTACAAGTTGCAACCACATGAGCTAGTCATTGCCCACTGGTGGGTATTGATTAACTGTCCAGAAGTTGAATACTGGAAAGACATCCATCTCAATCATCCCAACATTGCCGGTGATCTCGAGTACCACAACAAGGAGTTCGCAGATTATTTTGGCGGTTGGGTACGTAATTTAATTTTTCTCTACGGGTTTATGTTTATTGCATAATTATCCATATTTACAGTTGAGATGGTTGGTTGCAGATGAACCATATTCAATCTGATGGTCACCCAAATTGGTCGCACGAACTCAGACTTCTAGCCATGAAGCCGATAGTCTCAAGAGTTTATCCGATGTGCAAGGTGAATGGCGTGCAATTTATATGCGAACAAAGAGACAGCAGAAAGAGAACACAGAATTCTGGGGTCATGGCACATGGTGGGCGGAATGGAGTTGACTATTACGGTGTTCTTGATTCAGTGGTGGAACTCGTTTACGGTGAAGGCATGACAGTGCACCTCTTCAAGTGTAGATGGTTTGATACTAGGCCGCAGAGCATGAAGACCGATCAGTACGGAATATTATCGGTGAACACTAGTACAAGTTCTTACGAGGATGACCCCTTCGTTTTTGCCACATCGGTAAAACAAGTGTTTTATCTTGATGACCTTGCTAAGGGTGACGCGTGGAAAGTAGTCAACCTTGTGCACACTCGAAACATTTATCGGGCGGCTACACTTGGAGAGGCCGAAGACGAGGAAGAAGATGTTGCGTATCAAGAGCCCAACGCAATAGGTATTCCTAACTCCTCTACCATTCGCCTTAATAATTTTAAAGCGGGTCGTTCGGTGCGAATTCGTGATGAAGAGCCAAGGCTTGTTGATGTTGATCCAAATCAAGAGTCAGACGAAGACTCTGGCGATGAGGAAATACATATATTACCAGAAATTAATTCTGACACCGAAGAAGACTCATCGGATGATTCCGATTACGAGCCTTAGTTTTAATGTATGATTCCGATTAATTTGTATAATTTTTCAAAGACTTTTTCCTTTATAGTTTACACATGTTGAATTCATATTTCAGTTATGAATATATGAGATTTTGGTGATACATGATGAACAGGGTTTTTTAAATGTATGGTTTATGAATATCGTCTGTTTTTTTTTTCCCTGTTTTTTACTTTAGCCGACGAAATATACTATAATTCGTCGGCTAAGATGTTTTTTGCCGACGAAAAAAGCCTTAATTCGTCGGCCATAGATGTTTTTTATTTATTTTTATTACACACTTTAGCCGACGAAATAAACTGTGATTCGTCGGCTAAACTACCTTAGCCGACGAAAAAAGACTTAATTTCGTCGGCTAAACTTGTTTTTTATTTTTTTTAATTACTCACTTTAGCCGACGAAATACACTGTAATTCGTCGGCTAATATGGTTTTTGCCGACGAATAACCTAATAATTCGTCGGCTATAGTTATTTTTTTATTTTTTAATTACATACTATAGCCGACGAATATGTTTGGGTATTCGTCGGCTAAACCCTAAAATATTTCTATTACCTACTATAGCCCTATGTTCGGTGGTTATTTTGCGTAAAATTTTTATACGACTTGTTGCGTGTCATCGGTTTAAAACTATTTTCAGTTGGAGGTCCGGCCAAAATACGTAATTTAGACGGTCGAACGACCTTTTCCGTGCGTTTAGGGGTTTGACTTACGAGATTGACCGTCCGGATCGAGCCCTTATTCTTTTCGGATCAAGTTGAATTTTTTCCCATACATGTATTTTATCATGATGGTCATATCTGACGGCTGGATTTGTGTTTCTCAAGTTTGATCATCACGATCACAACATGTGTACTAATGTTGTATAACTTGTTTACCAAGTGTTATGTAAATGTTCCGTTTCAAAAACAAACTATACGTAGATCCTTCAAACGTAAAAAAGTCGTGAAATAAGACATGACTAGAATGGTGAAATAAGTCTACGGTTGAAAAATCACGGTATTCCGGTCATGTCTCGGTGCCGATAGTTGCGGTCAATTCAATTTTCCATTCTTTCTCCCTATGGGTAGCCCCGGGTTCGGTGGTTATTTTGCGTAAAATTTTTATACGACTTGTTGCGTGTCATCGGTTTGAAACTATTTTCAGTTGGAGGTCCGGCCAAAATACGTAATTTAGACGGTCGAACGACCTTTTCCGTGCGTTTAGGGGTTTGACTTACGAGATTGACCGTCCGGTTCGAGCCCTTATTCTTTTCGGATCAAGTTGAATTTTTTCCCATACATATATTTTATCATGATGGTCATATCTGACGGCTGGATTTGTGTTTCTCAAGTTTGGTCATCACCAGAACAACATGCCAAATGTATAAAGGTTTAGCCGACGAATTTCAAAGGTTTAGCCGACGAATTTCAAAGGTTTAGCCGACGAATTTCAAATATTTAGCCGACGAATTTCAAAGGTTTAGCCGACGAATTTCAAAGGTTTAGCCGACGAATTTCAAAGGTTTAGCCGACGAATTTCAAAGGTTTAGCCGACGAATTTCAAAGGTTTAGCCGACGAATATATGTATAGCCGACGAAATTTTAATCTTTAGCCGACGAACAAATTATTTCGTCGGCTAAAGTCCTCGGGTTTTAATTGCGAACCCTAGCCTCCTCCCTCATTTCTGCAGTTTTTCAACCCTAGCTCCTCCCTCCCGGTCTCCTCCCTCCTCCCTCCGGTCTGCTCCCTCCTCCCTCCCGGTCTCCTCCCTCCTCCCTCCTCCCTCCCGGTCTCCTCCCTCCTCCTCCCTCATTTTTGCTTTTCTGAATTGGCTACGAAGGTAAACTCTTTTTTCTGTTCCTTGAATTCAGTTTTGTCTATTTGTTTTGGATGCTTCAATACTCGTAACCCTTTTAGATTCTTTTTGAGTCTGGAGTTCTTGGTTTGTTTCTGATTATTTCGTTGATTGCTGATTCGTTCAAAGATTTCTAAGATTGACTTTTTGTATTGATTTGCTATTTGTAAATTTATTTATAGGTGTTCTAGGTTTGAAATCTGAAGATATCTGTTTTCAGATTAATGAATGAGATTAGTGAAACCTTGGTGATGAGAAAAAAAAATGATATTAAGATGTTGAATTTTATAATTGTTATATAATGCCGAAAACCTGTATCAAATGTATTTACAGTAATTTAGATGCATGTTGTAACCGGATTGATTTGTGGATTTTTCGGGATGATTAAGTGTGAGGCCCAAAGATTCTAAAATTGTCTGCTGATTCATCCTACATTTGTTTGGCAATATTATTTATTTTCTGCAAAACGAAGTTGTTGTGTCCAGTTGGCAACCGTTGACATGTTTTACTTTACATCTTACATAATAATTGTGCTATGTGTCTTAGGACAGTTAGATATAGAGAGCAAAACAGATAGATATAAATTATTAATAAAATACGTAAATTATTAATAAAAGAACATTAATAAAAGAACATTATTAATAAATTATTAAATTTATTAATAATTTAACACTAGATTAACTAGAGAATCGGGATGAAAACGCGAAATTGAAGAAAGGAATAAAACTTGTAATTTAATTTTTATTAATTTAATTTGTGTTAATTAAATTTGTGTTAATTTAATTTGTGTTAATTTAAATTATGTTAATTTAATTATGTTAGTTTATAATTTATTTTTGAATATATGTGTTAATTTATTTTTGATTTCGAATTTAGTTTTACGATATGTTAGTTAATATATAATATTGTTATGTAAGTAAAATATATATATATATATATATCTATATATATATTGGTATGTGCGTGTAAATTTTTATTGAATAAGTATAATTTTAAAAATGTATAATTTTTTATAAAACAAAGACAAAATAATCTAAAGCCTTTAATTAATATTATAAATAGGATGAGCGGCTTTTTTCGATCGAAGAAGAGTTCGAAGGGCCAAAGGTCCGAATCGTCTGAGGGAACCTCTAGCAACCCTCAAACGACGTTTCAGGGCCACATGACAGCCAGACGTGCGAGCCTTCTGGAGACGGCGCCGGAGGTGCCCGTTTCATCGAGGCAGGCGGCCGTCCCTCGTTCCCCGAGGCCCTTGACGGAGGTGTCTGCACCTCGTATGCCCGAGATACACCGGGCGCCCACTCCGGGTCCTACTTCTTCGGATAGTGGGTCATCTGGGGTACAGATGCCGCCGCCTCATCTGTTCCTTCCGCGGATGATACCGGCGATACCTGTAGTCGATGACTCAGGGACGCCGATTTATCCACTGCCCCCGCCAGTGGCTCCATCAGCGGCGTACCGGTTCCTGCCTTTTGATACGCCTCTTATTTCTGCGAGGGTATCATCATCGGCGACAGAGCCGGAATCCGTCGCGAGCTCCTCAGGTAATGAGTCAGGCAACTTGATTACTTTTAAAGGGTCATATATATATATTTTAATAATCAATTTGGCCGAATCATGTCATAGGCACAAAGAAGAAGAGAGGCCCCGTCACAGGGAAAGCTCTCGAGAAGATGGTGAGTACCATGGGGAGGATCCCCATCGATACTGACGGGGATGGCCACGCAGTATCGGGCGGGAAGTCGAGGATGTACTCCGGCCGCGTGGGTGCTCTCATCCGGGATAGAGTCCCTATGCTGTGGTCTGACTGGGGCGAGGTCCCGCAGGAGGTTAAGGACATGGTCCACAACGCGATGTCGGTGAGTTTACAAAATAATATTATGTATTAAATTGTTGATTTTTCGAAAAGCTAAACTAATAATAATCGGTTAAATACAGGTGTGGTTTGAGGTTCCCGAGCACCTGAGGGACAGCTGGGCCGACGTTACGCATGGGGGAAGGTACGTTGGGAAGTTAATGAAAAACAATTTTGTATGTGATATTAATAATATTTCTAATATTTTTGTTGTATCTGTAGGTACAAGGAGTGGAAGAACGAGCTGCGGACCCATTGGACTAAGCACGGGAACGCACGTTCTGGTACCCCTACTGAGTTCCAGTACAGGGAGTACGAGTGGCGTTGGCTTCTGACATCAGAATTCAACAACCCTCGTAAACAGGTATTTAAATAAATTAGTTAGTTAATTTAAAAATAAGTACGTGCGTTTTAAAATATTCTACTAATAGTTTACTTTTTTCTTTGAAGGCGGTTTCCCGGGTGAACGCTCAGAACCGGCAACGCAACACAAGGAACCATCATGCCGGTTCTAGACCGTTCGGTGTCTTCATGGACGAGGCGGCCAAGGAACATCCAGAAGTCAACCCCTACGTCTATACGTACGAGAAGGCATATCCTGACTCCCAGGAGGATATTGTAAGTCACTTTACGTTTTTAAATTTTTAAATTTATGTAAAAATTTTAATTAATAATTTTTTTCCTATCCATATAGGCGAGGGTGAGGGAGGCTAGTGACGAGGTCCTCAGTACCTTAGTGAGGGAGGGATGGCCGGACACGCAGGATTCCGAGATGTCCGAAGCCATGTCCCGGATCGACAATTCGGATCCGACGATTGGGGCGAGGATCATGGGCACAGCCTTCCCACCGAGAGGAAACAACTTCTACTGCCGAGGTCTAGGAAAGAGAGGCGAGGGGGTCCTGAAGAACACTCCAGGATTTCAACGAAAGGCAACCTCGACCGGGACCAGCACCACATCCACGATGCACAGGACGACTCAGCTAGAGTCGGAAGTTCAGAGACTACGAGAACAGCAAGCTGCTCAAGCTGCTCAGGCTGCCTCGCATGCTGCCTCGCAGCAAGCCTATATTGCCTCGATGGCGGCCTTTAATACCGCGCAGGCAGCCTATGTTGCCGAGCTATATGCCATCCAGCAGGCCCAGCAGCAGCAGATGTTGCAGTACATGCAGGACTTTGCATCTGCCCAGAGTCAGGGACTTCCGCCTCCGCCCATGCCTCCGCCCATGACGCTACCCCAGCCGCCGCAACCTCCGCAGCAGCCCCCAGAAGATGACTTCAATTTAGACGATATAGACTTTACGTAGTTGATAATATACTTTTATGTAAATTGATACTTTTATGTAGTTCATATATTCTTTTATGTGTTTGTTGTTGGTTATATGAAATTGTTAAATATGTCTTTTGCAGCTTGCATGGAATGGTAATTCAGAAATTTCGGGGTTTTTTTTTTTTACTGAAATGCACTTATAGCCGACGAAAAAAGCCATAATTCGTCGGCTAAAGTTTTTTAAAAAAAAAAAAAAAGTTTAGCCGACGAAATAAGCTTTAATTCGTCGGCTAAATGTCTATAGGGCCGACGAAAAATACAATATTTCGTCGGCCATAGATGTTTTATATTTTTTTTTATTACAAATTTTAGCCGACGAATAATTTAAACTATTCGTCGGCTAAAGTTTGGAAGATACCCGACGACATTATTCGTCGGCTATAGTTCATACTTTAGCAGACGAAATAATGTCGTCGGCTATAGTATGACTATAGCCGACGACAGTATGTCGTCGGCTAAAGGTTGGACTATAGCCGACGAAACATTATTCGTCGGCTATAGTATGACTATAGCCGACGAAATTTTTTGTCTCGTCGGCTAAAGTCATTACAGACGACCCTTTCCCGACGACACTATAGCCGACGAACCTTCGTCGGCTAAGGTTGCAGCCGACGAATTTTTTTAACAGGCCGACGAAAATTTTTCGTCGGCTAAACTGCCTGTTCTGGTAGTATACGCCGGCCCTTTGGGAGTTCTTCAAGCTCTAGCAGATGGAACAAAACTTCTTTTCAAAGAAAATCTTTTTCCATCTAGAGGGGATACTCGTTTATTCAGTATCGGTCCATCCATAGCAGTTATATCCATTTTAGTAAGCTTTTTAGTAGTTCCATTTGGTTATTGCCTTGTTTTAGCGGATCTCAATATTGGGGTTTTTCTATGGATTGCCATTTCAAGTATTGCTCCCATTGGACTTCTTATGTCAGGATACGGGCCAAATAATAAATATTCCTTTTTAGGTGGTCTACGAGCTGCTGCTCAATCAATTAGTTATGAAATACCATTAACCTTATGTGTGTTATCAATATCTCTACGTGCGATTCGTTGATATATAGACATAAACCTTTCTCGACTCTTCCTTTCTAGGAAAGCGGTGGGATGAGTTGAGTAGAGTTAGATATCTTCATTTTTTTTTATTCCTTATTAGGATTGAAGAATTAAATCAAATAGTTATATGAGTGAAAGAAAACAGCTTATATATATTATCTTATATATATTATATAATTTAGAATATATAAATTCGCAGTAAAAATATTGAGTCTCATTTTCCATGTATAAGAGTAAAAGAGTTAAATGGAAATAAACATAAACATAATAAATCGTTTACCCCAAGATTGGTTGATTAGTCATCCTGACTTGAAGCGGGCTCAAAAGCTCCACCGTATTGAGTTTTCACTATCATTTGTATGTATTAACTTAACATACATGTATTATCATAGCGGGGGGTTGAACAAAAACGAGTGGGTGGTTAGAAACACCAAGATATGTAACGGATTTGTAATGGAAATGGAAATTATGTAAATTATCCAAAAGGACATTTTTACATAATATACAAACAACGAATACTAATTGGGGCTTAAAGTTGGTAGAAATTATTAGGCAGTACTCCCCAAGGCACGATTCCAATCCAGAGTATGCTCCTATCCACCGATTAAATACATAACTATTGGGAACGAAAAAATCCTTTATTTTGTAAGCCCTCTTTTTTTAAGAAATAGAAAGAAGAATAGAAACGAAAAAAAAGAGAGAAAGAAACCCAATTCCAATAAAAAAAATATCTTTTTTATCCTTTTCCATATTCATATATATATAGAATATGTATCATAATTCATGAATTAATATGGATCGGAACTCTTTTTCGTAAGTAAAAACGACGGGTTAGTTATATTTCTACAAGAAGTATTTTATTGAAGAATTAAATTATTACTCAACAAAGAATAATTGAAATTATTAAAGAAGGTATGAGATCAATTCAAAAGTACTTTGTTTTATTATTAAAATAATAATTATAACAGACAGAATTCTATTGGTCTAATTTTGGACCGTCCAATAAAATTTGACCTTATC
This sequence comes from Fragaria x ananassa, assembly GCA_034370585.1. Lineage (NCBI taxonomy): Eukaryota > Viridiplantae > Streptophyta > Magnoliopsida > Rosales > Rosaceae > Fragaria > Fragaria x ananassa. The sequence goes on from CP139753.1 coordinate 2,446,316, forward strand.
CATCCTACAAACATATCAAGATAAAATAATACTTACCCGGTCCTTAGATTTATTTATGGCCTTCAAGGAGCATGAGGTGAAAATCTCATACATTAGTATATCATTAAGCAAATGACCAAAGACTAGTTCAAAGTTCAAGTCACTTATTTTCGAGTTCTATATACATTAGTATGTCATTAAGCAAAGCCGCCACAGTAGACCCCTTAATTGTTTGAACTTAATTAAAGACCTGATGAACTGATGCAATACATGAAAATCCCTATATATATCACAGAATATTGCATATGTAGTTTCAATTCCAGCACCCAACTGATACGTAGAACGAAACCCCTAATTTCTCTAGCTAGTTTCTTCTTCCCCATGACTACTACAACACCTACTCAAAAGACCATAGCCGGTCTAGCCAATCTTGCTAACCTCCTACCTACCGGTACCGTCCTCGCATTCCAGGCCCTCATTCCTAGTTTCTCCAACCACGGCGAATGCCATCCTGCCAATAAGGGGCTTTCAATATCCTTGATTTTCATTTGTGCCTTCATCTGCTTATTCACCTCCTTTACTGATAGCTTCATAGACAGTACCGATGGGAAGTTCTATTATGGTATCATCACTACGGAAGGCATACACATCTTAAACCCTAGAGCAAAAGTGATTACTGATGATCATGAAAAAGAGACTCATCAAAAAAAAGAAGAAGATGATGAAAAAGAGCGCCTGAAGAAGTATAAAATAAAGCCTATAGATTGGCTTCATGCTTTTTTGTCACTATCTCTGTTCTTTATCTTTGCTCTTACCGATCTCAACGTGAAGAATTGCTTCTTTCCGGAACCATCAGATGATCTGAATCAGATCATTATCAATTTTCCACTAGGAGCTGAGGTTTTTGCATCATTCTTATTCACAATTTTTCCGACTACTCGAAGAGGGATAGGACATACGCAGCCCCGGCCAAATAAGGAGGAAAAAAAGGGGAGCCAGCCAAATAAGGAGGAAAAAATTGGGAACCAAAGCTCGACTAACACGGCGGGGTCAAAAGAATCGGACTTGGAAATGGGGCGTGCAGGAGTCGAGGCTGATGCCAAGGCCTCCATTACAAACGCTACCCCATAGAACTTTGTTATTAGAATTTAGAACATTTTAAATGTTATGTTTCGTAGTTGAATTCTGATACAATTTAGATCATGTTCCACTTTTTTTTCATATGTTCTGGATCATTATCGACCGAACTAGAATTTTGTTATCTTAGCAGAAATGATTTTATTTAATTAGAGTATTGAATATGGTGACTCAATTCTCAATGGCACGACAGAAAGAGCCACCATTTAGCAATAGCTACTGTTTAATTCTATTAATTATTCTGTTTTAAGCAACGTGTTCCAAATGAAAAATTTGTCAATTGCTTGATAGACGTATCACAACAATTAGTCAATTGCTTGAAAACAGTGTCCTATTGAATATTGCTTGATAGACGATGTTTTTTTAATAAGCTTGGACAGCCATGCACTTACTACAAGCGTTCTTCTATCTGGCCTGGTTTTCGTCCTCTCTTCCAAGATATATTGGATGTTTCACAATGGATTATAGGCTCTGATACAACCCTTGACTTCTGGCATCATAATTGGTTGGGTTCTTCGGTCATTGAGCGCTTGAATATTCCAATTTCAGTAGCTAATTAAGACTCTACAGTTGAAGTTGTCAAAATTTATTAATAATGGTTGCTAGGTTTGTCACATTAACTTACAGTCATTGTGTGCGCCTATTTGGGATGATATCATCAAGATTACTCTCCCTTTCAAAGATGGTTTGGAGGACAGGTTGGTTTGGAAGTCTGCAAAGGATGGTAAGCTAACAGTAGCTCTTGCTTATGATTTAAAACGTCCTCATCTTCCTAGAGTTCCTTGGGCTCGGTTTGTTTGACATTCATGTTTTCGTGCTAGGAACTCAGTAGTTTTGTGGAAATACATGCATGGAAAACTACGTACTGATGATATTCGACAACTTTGTGGCTACCATTTGTCTTCAGTCAGCTCTCTCTGTCATAATAATGTTGAGACTGCAGAGCACCTCTTCTTGCATTGTTCTTTTGCAACTAATATCTGGGGAAATCTTCTGGATTTGTTTCAAGTTAGGGGTATTTTCAATGATATTATTATTTCTTTACCTACCCTGCACGTCATGGTTATAGCTCTCAGTTAACTTTGCTATGGTGGGGAATGATTGGAGCTGGTTTTAATGCTATTTGACATGCAAGGAATGCTCTTCGCTTTCAAGAGTCATTCATATTGTCAGGTTCCTTACTCCATTCTATTAAGACACAACTTTATAAGATTAATCTTTTGAGTAAGGGCACAATTAATGAAGAATATTGTAGATGAGCTTTGCATTTTGCATCGCATTGGTATTAGGAGCAGGCCATCTAAAACACCGAAAATTGTTGAAGTTATGTGGCATGTTCCCCCTCTATTTATGAAGTCAAACTCAACACTGATGGTTCGGCTCGTGGCTCTCCTGGTCTGGCAGGTTTTGGTGGCATTTTTCGAGATCATTTGGGTCGGGTTTTAGTTTGTTTTTCAGGAAATCTTGGTTTTTCTACTGCATTAGAAGCTGAGCTGCAGGTGGTCATTCACGCCATTCAAATGTCTGCGCAAAGAGGTTGGCATTCTTTTTGTATTGAAAGTGATTCTAAATTAGTGATTCATTTTCTTTCTTCATTTCAAGTAGATGTACCTTGGCGTTTCACTACTGAATGGTTTAACTATCGGGTTATTCTTGCTACTATGACTGTTAAAGTATCTCATATTTATCGAGAGGATAACAGCGTTACAGACTGTTTAGCTAATTTTGGTGCAGATAATGCGGGAGTTCATTGGCGGGATTCATGTCCACATTTTGCAATTACAGCTTTATTTAAGTGATTTAGCAGGTTTTCCTAACTATCGTTTTAGTTTATGATATTTTATTGGTCTTTTAATTTGTAACTCTTTAGACAGTAATAACCAATTTGTTCTTCATTATTCATTATCGTAGGTCTCAGGTTTTTGTGTTGTTCTTCTTTTTCCATGAGGGGTTTTGGTCTACGTCTCCCTCTTCCTTTATGTACTATTTTGTTTCTCTTTTTTTAATAAAATATCTTGAACCGGGCGTAGGGTTGAGCCTCCCAGCTTGGCTGTATTCCAAACCCTTTAAAAAAAAAAATTGCTGATTTTTTTTTGCTACAAGAGCAAAAGAACCAATATTGTATGTTACAACCGAAATTGGCTAGTGCAGGCACGGCCTCACCGCGACGATCACTTAACTGATTACACAGTGACATTGTTGAACTTGGCAAGTTATCGACGAGTCTCTTCCAGAGTCTGATAGCTAGCTCGGCATATTTACTAATTAACTAGTCATAGTTAATTAGTAATTAGTTCTAATAGGCATGACTTTTGCATATGCTAGCTAATAATATTTGTGGTGATCAGACATGTGACATGGACTTTGGAGATTTAATGGTTGGAGATCAAACCCATCGATCTCCCATGCCTGGCAGAAGTGCAGAACCATTTGTTCATCACATAAAGGGCATTATCATCAACACCGGCAGGAAACCGCGGCAGCTGGCCGGTTAATCCATTCCCGGTTGGCAGATCAACAGTCTGTGCTACATATTAGGCAACCAAGTGAACCAACCAACCAGACACTACTTCAACAGCTTCTGGAGGACAAACTAACCCAACAGAACCAGCACCACACCATGGTACCTTAGACCTCAAGGTACGTAACTAAATTCCCAATTTCCTACACACAAACCCATCAACATGCACCTCCTCCTCTTAGCCTCCTCCACCACCACCACCACCACCACCAAAAGAAGATATCCCCATATTAAAGGCACAAGGAACCAAAGGGCATCTAGAAATGTTGGAAGCCTAGCAAACCAGTTAGAGTTATCAGCAGGCACCGTTGTTCTTGCATTCCGGGCCATCACATTCACCTCTCCTCGGCAGATGACCCATGCATCTTACCAGTACCACGTCGTGCCTTTGCTAGTTTGTTCGATCTCTACTTTTGTTTCCTCTCTTTCTTCACCGACAGCGTGGAATACAAGCAGAACTATGGCATTGCTATTTTCAAAGGGCTCGCGGTCTTCAACTACGAACTCTGCGAGTTTGAAGAAATAGGGATTTGGGAGGAGCTAGAGAAGCTGAAGATTACATCCACGGACATTCTTCATTAAGGTAGTATATTTGACACGACCCCAGAGCCTAATTAAGGTAGTATTGACACGACCAGAGTGCCTAGGAAATTAACAAGGTGTTTAATACTACACCCGTAACTATTTCTCATATACACATATCCATATGATTTCCAAGAACATTATCAGAAATGATATGACATCTGAATCAGAAGTTAAGAACATAACTAGCTAGTCAGTCAAACAGCATATATACTTTGACAGGAAGCACCTGCATTCGTGATGTGAAGTGGGCATCTTAGATTTAACACAGAAGACTAATGAACCAAAAATAAAGTTCATTCCATTGCAAACAGTAGGAATCAATTATTCTCAATCTCGTGCCGTTCAAATTAGCATCCAAGAACTAGAATCATACACATGGTTGATGATTTTTTTTAGCTGAAAGACATTACTGATTTTGGGTACTCTCGAAGCTCACTTGAACTTTTCCCCTTGTGTGGTATTGTGGTACCAAAAGAACTCTCATTTTCCCTATCTTCCCAAATGTTACTATAGCTCAAAACAATCGACTATATATTACTTTAAGATCAAGGGATATCGCTGTTATACAAAAGCATGGACCAGTCTCGCAACCATGCATACACACTTTTACAGCTAGCATGCCGAAGTTCTTTTCATTTTAGCCATCCGGAATGAAAATGGGTTCTCCTGGCCTCCAAGAACTAGTTCTTTTCACTTTTACATGCATGGTTGCTGATTTGGGTACTTTCAACTCTCGATCACTTGAACATTTCTCCTTCTATATGGTATCAAAATCAACTTTGTTTTTTGTTTTTCCCTTTTTCTTTGTGAATGTAACATCGCTCTAATCTAAGTCATTTTTTACATCCTTACATCCGTTATAAGATTTGTATCTATAATGATTAGAACAAAATATCTTAAACGATTTTTCGACCTTCCTATGTAAACAGTTAGATATTTTGTTGGTCGTTACCTTTATGGATATTTATTTATGAGACCCTCATACTCTTTTATAGACTTTCAAGTCACACCAGTATTGTCACAATCGTTTGGAAACGAGAATGACACTAGCCAAATGCCAAGTAGTGCCACACACCTGTATATATGCCGAATCAAAACCATTATCACAAACTATGGATGCTTATATACATATATACCTAGCAAGCTACATATGATATAACCCTTTTCATGTAATGTGCATACGTGGGTTGTCTAGGACTCATATACGTACCAAACCCTTTTCATGTAATATACGTATTGTCACAATCGTTTGGAAACGAGAATGACACTAGCCAAATGCCAAGTAGTGCCACACACCTGTATATATGCCGAATCAAAACCATTATCACAAACTATGGATGCTTATATACATATATACCTAGCAAGCTACATATGATATAACCCTTTTCATGTAATGTGCATACGTGGGTTGTCTAGGACTCATATACGTACCAAACGTGAATAATGGACGGAGGACGTTGTATAGATAAGTCAGTACGTACGGTCGATCACTATAATTGTTGGCAAATTATCAACAAAATCAAACCAAGATTCTCCATATGGATTTATTCGTGCTCCCTGGAATATTCCTATACAGTCACTAATTCAAATCACAATTAGGCCCCACGATCACCATGCACGTTTTTTTTGGGTTCCTTTGGTCACCAATGAAATTATTGTTATATTCATTATGATGGAAATGAAAAAATCACTATGACCGTTAATTAGTTTGTGAATATCCAAAGTTTTAAGATATTTGACTGATATGATATAATAAAGGACTCTAGCTTATTGCGTGTCTATCTTCTTCGTGTTATTATTAGTCAAGTAGATGAAGATTCTTAATTTTTAAGTTGACTTTCTTAATGATGATTATTTAATAGATTGTTTGCTGTAAAGACAAAAATAAAAACTATTTTATAAATGCACAAGAGCCAAAGTCCCCCAGTTGGCAGTGCGACTGATGCCAGAAGCATATCCATGCCACCAAAATAATCTCACTTTGCCTTCCCTCACTTCAAAGTTGAAAGCTTTGACACCAATCCCAGAAAATTCCAAACAAGAACAAATGCAATTGCAAAAAAATATAAATAGATAGAAAAATTGAATAATCGTGAGGATTGTGTAACAGAAGCACAAGACTAGTGGAAGGCAGAGGCACCCTTTCCTTGGAGTGAAGTCTCAGGCCTTAGAGTGAAGTCTCAGGCCATCTTACCATGGGACCCGGCACCCTTTCCTTCTATCACTCCAGCTCATAATTTTTCACCACTTTTTTTCATGCAACGCTGGCACTCTCCTCCACCATGTATAACCCCCGCTCCTCTTCTTCTTCTCCTCTCTTCCTCCCTCTCATTTTCTATCCTCATCTTTCTCTATTAATACCTCATCTTCCTCCACTTCGTCCTCTCCATTTTTCATCCCCCCCCCCCCAAAAAAAAAAAAAAACGTACCCAACATTTTTCATGACCCTTTTTTTTCTACTCATCGTTCCCCTACTCTCTTTTATCTTCCTCTCTTCTGCTGCCTATTACAACCTTCTTCACCTCCCAACCATGATGAGCTTCTGTAGAAAGCTCACCCCTCACTCTCTTCTCGGCCTCGCCACCACCACAACAGCCACCGCTGCTCCTCCCACCACGAATGAAAACCTCCACCACTACATTCCCTCCCTGACGGGAGGGCTACTAGGGTTAGTCACTCCAACCGCCAATGACGTCACCCACCGTCAGCCTCTTGTTTTGGAATCTTCGTCCGAAAAGAAACAAACCTCCTTGCCACCGCTCCCGTCGTTTTTGCCGCCTCCTGCGACCAAGGTGGTATCTGCAGGAAGCGGTGACATCGGCGGGTTCGGCTTCTTAGACGAAGTCGGTGGCGGGAAGGACGGGTTTGTGTCATGCACGGAGAGTCTAGGGTTTGAGAGCTCGGACGAGATCATGCGAGTTGACGACCAGGTTGAGCCAGATGAGGAGGAGGTTGAGCTGAGCTTGATGAGGAAGTGTGAGAACAAGAGATCCGAATGGAGGAGAATGAGAGATAAGAGGTCAGTGGATAAGGACAACAATAAGTTTCCACCGCCGATCTCTTCCTTGAATAAGAACGGACAGCCGAACTTCTATCTCCGGCCGGTGAGGAAGGACGGAAGGCTGGAGCTCACCGAGGTGAGGATCCATAGGCCGGAGATTCTGCGAGCTCATCGCGAAGATGGACGGTTGAGGCTGCATCTCATTAGCCATGACCAAGAGCAAGAAGAAGACATTGAAGAAGAAGAAGTTGATGTTGAAGATAGTAGTAATGTCGAGGAGAATGTAGAAACAGGAAGTAGTGTGAATGATGGGGATCAGTGGAAGATGGGGGTGGCTGGAGGAGAAGGGTTTAGGCGGTGTCAGGATGTACACCATCACCACCACAACAACCACCATGTGTGGAGCCAGCAGCATTGTGTGGTGTGAATATGTGATGAGATTGATGATGATGAGGGTGAGGTTAGCTCTTATATCTAGAATAGCAAGATTGATGTGTGTTCAAGTCAAGTGGCCGCGTTGAGAATGAGACAACTGTACGTAGTTTAGATTAGCTAGCTAGTACGTACGTCTATTAGTAATGCTTGATCAGCCATTAATCAAATTAATCGGCTATATTAGATGGATTAGAGATAGAGGCAACCTATCATCTGGGTGCATTATTGTTTGTGAGAGTAGCTTCAATTCTATGCCGGCCGGCCTCATTTGTACGAAGCATTTCCTAATAGAACTTTAGAAGTTGTAATGTTTCTCCTCATCAATTTGCGGTTTGGTCGATCAATCAGAAGAATGTAATTAATGTGATAATTGTACTATATGTGAAGTGAAGTGTAAAGTAAGGTCGAGAGTATCCCAATAGCAATAGGACAATGCTTGTGGAATCTCTGCAATAGAGAAGGTGGAGGGCAAAGGTGAAGAAAGGAACTAGAAAAGGCAGGCGATGCAGGACCTGGCCTGCAAAGCAACACATGCAACAGCACTATGCACAGAGTGGGATCGATGAAGCGAGAGCTTGATAGCTAGTTGGTCCTTTTGTCCATCCAATGCTTGGTAGATTTTTTTTGTATTGTTACTCAGTTGGCATGGCCGACCTATGGGATAAGTTAATTTATCAAGATATTTAGGTTGTATTTCCAATCTACCGTATGTGCATACCTCATCTGTGCTAGTTGCTAATTGAAGGGATATACATCCGTCTACAAATACGGTTGTGCAAATTCTACAATTTTCGACTACCACGTACAACGTATAATTTTATAACAATACGTTATGAGTATTTAACGTGAAGTATTGTAGTATAGAGAAATGACGTGAACTAGTCATGGAAATGAGTCACATGACACATGAGGGTTGAATATTTAGTGAAACTTATTGAAGTTAGCTGCAACTCATCATGAGCTTCATGGGATTCATGTCTGAAGTTTGGATACGATATATATTCGCATATAATGCGAGAGCCTGGAAAGTCAAATAATTATTGGGGTGACAATTGTAGATGATCCGATAGATCTTTGTGTCTCTTATATATGATGATTGATGAGATAAGCTTGAGGCAATATTGTTACCACCAGTCAACTCTAAAAGGAATTGAGAGGGACTAATATGAAGGTGACGCAGATAGTAGCAATAAATCGAGACAAAACTAAAAGAAATTAATGGTTGAGGAAAAGGGTGAGGTTTTCTGGGATTTGGATGGATTGGTAATTGTTGACTGCCTGCTGCTACCATCAAGAGGTGGCTCAATTCGATCATCGAAGAGACCAAGACTTCGATTCAAGTCATTGCAGGCTAGAAATGCTATCAAAGTCCTCACATATCTTAATTTGAAGCAACAAAAACGGGTTCTATGATTGATCGAACTGATAGATTTATCGATCAATAAGGAAAAAGTGTCCAAGCAATTGACATCTATTATGACAAAAAAAAAAGTAATTGACATCTGAGTTTTATACGAGCACAAACTTCGTTTTCATGTTATCTTATAGATAAATTCTAGACTATAGCTAGCACATAATAAATATGCAAAACCAAAATGGTCATTGAGACATGCATGCATGGATAAATTAAATTAGTGAAAATTAGAAGTTTTTGGTAAAAATCTTAAAGCTAGGTACCCGTAGTGCAATTTTAATTTTACCGCTTGATCATCAAGAGAGCAAAACAGATTTCACCATAAAAACAAAGAGAGCAAAAGAGAAGGAGATCCGTGGGAGACTCCAATGAATAACAAGTCCTAGGTTGAAGAGGGGGAAGGCGGCTTAAGGAGTAACAAGAATTGATTAATGAGTCGTTTTGATCATGATTAGTGCGTGGGCAGCTAATTAAGCTGAACTGAGCTGTCAGTTGATTCCAACAAAAGAGTTAGGCAGTCGCCAAAGTAGGGGTCAAATGTGTATGATTCGTTCAATGTGTGTCTATCATTACTACCTACATACAGAGCAAAAAGATATAATGGATCACAACTGATAACTTGTATGTATGCCAAGTTTAACTCTATCCAACTCTTCTGTCGTGAAGAAAAAGGAGAGGAAAAAAAAAAACTTTAATCGTCGACAGCAGGGTTCGAACCTGCGCGGGCGAAGCCCAACAGATTTCAAGTCTGTCTCCTTAACCACTCGGACATATCGACACATAACAATAACTCTTCGCAATCTATGAAATAAGGTAAATAAAATCTTGAAGGACTTATCACCAGGTTCGGGGACGTAGCTCATATGGTAGAGCGCTCGCTTCGCATGCGAGAGGCACGGTGTTCGATTCCCCCGTCTCCATCGTTATGTTTAGATTTTCTTTTTTCATCATTTTTTTCCTGGTTGGTCACTAAGAAAATCCATAGCAAGTCATCAACACTGATCTGGTTACACGCAATCTGAGACCAGCTTCATAACAATTACCAAATAAAGGCACAAACCGTGTGAGTCCCAGCACCAAGGCGTAGCCGTGTGAGCAAAGCCACCCCAAACTCCATCTTGAACTCCCTAATCCAGCCTGAAGTAAATCATCCAAATCAACCATTAGCCAGTTATGTCAAACTGTCTGATCCTCTTAATTTCCTGATCAACTTGCAAAAGTTTGGTGATGAGCCAAACTTGACGTCCGGAATCTGGAAGCAGGATAATATATGCTAATCCTCAGTCCTAGCTCATTGGTCAAACCTCCCAGCTTCTCAGAATGGAACATTTCTTGCTTCGTGGGCAACTCACCTTCAACGCCGTTCACCGCATCTCAGTTTCCATCAAGTTTATTCTCTTCACACCAACTTGTCTCAGTTATCATCACTTTCTCGTATCATTGCCCAAGTTTTGGACCAATTTTAGTCTCTCTAGTTCAAACATGCGAAGTTATGATATTAACGTCGGAACCATTCATTTTTTTAAATTGTCCGTAAAGTCTATGAATTTTTTTTTAATATTATGATCGAAATCATTCGGTTCTTAAGTTATCTGTAAAGTAGAGTGTATGAATTTTTAATTTTTTTTACAGTGTTATGACCACTTATACTGTTTAGGAGTTAGAATCTAGGTTAAATAATACATCCGACCAGACAAAAACCATTTTTTCTGACGGCTGCTCGTGAAAAAGTTAAAACAAGTGTATTAGTTTATGTAAAAGACCTAAAACTTGATTAGTAAAGTAACAAAATGGGAAAGGAACCTTTATGAAAATGGATTAGGGAAGCCTATAAATAGTGGAGAGACCAAGCAAAACATAACCCACCATCATATTTCTACATACCAAAACACCACCACCGATACAACTGAGAGAGACTGAAATTCCGATCAGCAATAAAGCTCCAGAAATCCGATCAAGATCAACAGCCATGCATCCGATTCATAGAAACGGGAGGCCTTCATCTTCATCGTCTTCATCATCATCATCATCATCATCATCATCATCTCCCTCCTGCTCACAGCCATGCCTCCCCAAACGCATAATCCTAATGCGCCACGCCGAATCCCAAGGCAATCTCGACACGGCGGCCTACACCACAACCCCGGACAACAAAGTCCCTCTCACCGAACAGGGCCTGGCCCAGGCCCAGCTCGCCGGGGCCCAGCTCCGCCGCGTCATCTCCGCCGACAACGACTCCAACCACCCCGAGTGGCGCGTCTACTTCTACGTCTCCCCCTACGAGCGCACGCGGTCGACGCTGTCACAGATCGGAAGGTCGTTCTCGCGGACACGTGTCATCGGCGTCAGGGAGGAGTGCCGGATAAGGGAGCAGGATTTCGGGAATTTCCAGGTGCAGGAGAGAATGACGGCGATTAAGCAGACCAGGGAGAAGTTTGGAAGATTCTTTTATAGGTTTCCGGAAGGGGAGTCCGCCGCTGATGTTTACGATCGTGTTTCAAGTGAGTTTTGTTATGACTCTTTCTTTCGGTTTTCGGTTAGATTGATGCATGGAGTCTGTGTGTATGTGAATTTTGATTTACATAAAGAAAGATTGATGATTTGGAGTATTTTAGATCAAGTTTTGTTTGTTTGTGTTTGTAGTGAAGGTCCAAAAGTTGGTTTCTTTATTGGGGTTGTTTTGGTGTATTGAATTGTGCATTGCTTAATTTTTTAGTTTGGTATTGAATGAAAGCGTGAGATTTAGTAGTTTAGTATATCGGCGAAACTCGATTTGGTACATGAATTGGGGTAATGGTGAGTTGTGGATATTGAGCTTGAGCTTGGTTCTTGGATGTGGTTATAGACTTGGCTTGGTGTTTAAGTTAGCTTTGGATTGATAGGAAAGAGGGCAAGTGAGGTAGTGTCTGAATTCTGGCTTAGCTTTGTATGGAAATGAGATCTGCAACTTATGTTTCTTTAGAGCCGAAACTTGATAAGAAACATCTCTGTTTAGAAAATGATTGGTTCTTATGTGAAATGATGATGACTGAGTAATGATGCATGCTTTCCAGAGTTTTTGACATAATTAGGAGGGTATACTAAAGGTAAGGATGTATGGTGAATGATGAGAACTATAAATTGAGTTTCAGTTTACTGAAGGAACTGCTGCATTACTAATGCTTACTCTGCTTGTAAGAGCCAGAGTTCTACCAACTTTAGAATCTGAGATCAATATGACAGAAATATTGGTGATGTGAGCATATATTGTAGTTTTACACATTGTAAAAGTGTTTTAAAATAGAAAATTTGATTGTTGCATAATGTTTTTAGATTTACGTGTTTTTTGTAAAGAAATGAATGTATGGCCTAATGAGACAGATGATTGCAGGTTTTCTTGAATCTTTATGGAGGGACATAGACATGAACAGGCTTCGCCACAACCCTTGCCATGACCTCAATCTTGTAATTGTATCACATGGGTTAACGTCGCGTGTCTTCCTCATGAAGTGGTTCAAGTGGTCTGTAGAGCAATTTGAGCACCTAAACAATTTTGGCAACTGTGAATTTCGAGTAATGCAATTAGGAGCTGGCGGAGAGTACAGCTTAGCAGTCCATCACACCGAGGAAGAGCTAACAGAATGGGGTCTTTCACCTGAAATGATAGCTGACCAAAAGTGGCGAGCCCATTCTGGCAAGGGTTGGACCGACCGTTGCCCGTGGTACCTTGATTCATTCTTTGACAAGCTAGCGGACTCGGATGACACAGACAATGACGACGTTTGGCACGAAACTAACGACAAAGTTCAGCAATCAAATTGATTATGCAAGGTCGTAAAGTAGACTGATTCTTTTAGCATATGAACATAGGCTGCCTGCCTAGCAATTGGGTTGGGAAATCTTTTCATATGATATGTACTTGATAGTTGCATGTTCATAGTCTCTCTTGAGTTCTGAAAATAGGAGATTAACACATTAATTGTTGTCCAAAGTGCTCTCAGCATAGGAAAATACTCTGGCTTTTGTTATTTTTGTTATCAGAACTTTGATATGTCTGAATATCAGTATACAGAACAGTCATGCTGCTGTAGTTCCTCTCGTAGATTGTGCAGTATGATACAATGTTGGATTCGAAATTGATCTTTTTTGCCTTTTCGTTTCTATAATACCCTGAAATGATATATTTCGAGTTTGTTCACCATTGGTAAGGTAACTTTCGATCTAACAGGGAGGAAACTAGTCTTTCAGAAAACAAAGATCCTCTGTTTTTAAGCAAAGACGATCATTAAAGCAACATTCTTGATTAAGCCAAACAACACCCAACAAAACATGTCACTTCTACTATGCTTTTCAGATACTTGCATGCATTGTCTCCAATTTGTGTTTCCTACACTACTTCTCTGGTGAGTCCAGTACCGGGGATACGTATCGGATACGCTGGTGTACGCGTATAAAAGACCATCATGCCCTGTCTTCTTTCCCCTAAAAACGTATTTTTCATTATTTTTTTTTTACAGGTTATTAAACTGCTTTCATAGATTGGATTTTTACTGCAATTCTGAGTGTGTTATTCAGATCTCTGAACTAGGTTTTTGATTTCTGATCTTGGGCAGCCTGCACTTTTGGGATCAGACCAGAGTTGAATTTTGCTTTTCTTCTAGGGCATAGATAGATGGCTCATCCTCAAGACCATGGCTTTTGTTCTAATGGTACTGCGAGGCTGGCTTTGGTTTTGGTTGGTGTGTGTCTGGTTGGTTACACCGTACGTGTGTTATTCAGATCTCTGAACTAGGTTTTTGATTTCTGATCTTGGGCAGCCTGCACTTTTGGGATCAGACCAGAGTTGAATTTTGCTTTTCTTCTAGGGCATAGATAGATGGCTCATCCTCAAGACCATGGCTTTTGTTCTAATGGTACTGCGAGGCTGGCTTTGGTTTTGGTTGGTGTGTGTCTGGTTGGTTACACCGTACGTCAATCACTACATTGGCGCTTTATGGAGACTAGTTCATGTCCTACATCTCTTTGTGACTGTTCAGATGAATCTGCCCTCGTATCTATCTATAGGTGAGATTCCCTTTTCAATGATTGCAAATCTATGTGTTTACCAAATATGTTTGAAGAAAGGTATGTTTCTGTTTTTGGCAGAGCAGATTATACTTCATTATATTCGGATTTACAGTGAGAACTGTGTAATTTAGTGTTAAAGTTTTAACCTTTTTCATGGTTAAAGTGTGAAATTTTGATCTAGAAACATACTTGTAATCGTTAATGTGATATTATGTTAATCTTTTGTTTCTGTCTGTATCTAAAGCATGATTGTTTAGTGGAATTTTTTTTCCAACAGATATTTGACCTTGTTCCCATGTCACTTTTAACAGATTTCATCAACAGCTCATTTACAGGTCAGTTCCATTTTTCCTTGCAACCATTTCTGTTACTTAAAGTTCTAAACTTGGTGCTTCAGTTTTTCATGAAAACGATCAAATTGTCTCTGCAATTAGGTGTTCGGCTTAAGAAGTCAGTGCGTTTGTAAAATGTTAAACATTCAGTCATTTATTATGAGTTTGCTGTGAAGCAGACTGTGGAAAACATGAACCAGAAATGAAAAAGGAAATGGAGAAGGATATCGTCGCATTGATGTCGGAAGAGCTAAGTTTGCAGGAGGCTGTTGCAAATGAAACCCTGCAACGGAGCGCAGAGTTGTTGAGTACTGCTTGGAAAAAGAAGCAGAAAAATGTACTGCAGGAGTGGAAACTTGTGAAGAAGCAAGTGAGAGGGCTCAAGGGCAACTTGCAGAAGAGCTCAAGGCTTCAGAAATATGGGAGAGACGAGCTCGAGAGCTCGGTTGGGAAGAAATGACAATATGAGTATCCTCATGAACATAATTTGTTAACTTTTTGATCTTCAACGTTGGAATGTTTGGCATTCATTTGCCGGATTTGCATGTACAACTAGTGCTCAGAGGCCATTGTTACGAATACTAATAATGAACACTAATTGTGTTCTCTTCGGATGTTCTATTGTTTTGAGAATGAAGTTCCTTTCAAAATTTCGATACCATTAAGAAAACGGCAAGGAGAAACTGTTGTGTTACTGTGCTACTACATTAACATCGCTTTGTAACAATGGTGAGAATGTGGAAAGGAGAAAATGCTCGTTAGTAAGAGAACTCGTTGGCTTTATTGATAAACCAACTTTGGTACAAACTAGGAAGCCAACTTCTCAAGTTAGATATAAACTATCTAAAACAGCAAATCCAGCTGCAACCCCACCTTCATCTGATGACGAAACCTTGGTTCGCATCAGGTAGCCACACTGGTCATTCAAAATCACTTTCTCGTTGTTCCTGCACCAAAATTGGAACATGATGTTATGCTTTGGCTATAACTTTGTCTAAAGATAATAGAAAGATGCCACAAAATCAACCCAAACATTTAGTCACAAGTCAAATACCTCAAATAGGCACCATATACCCCAAGCTCAGATATAGTGTCCTCTTTATAACAAATTCCCTCTCGTATCAAGAATGTGGGAGAAACAGCCGGGAATAACCTCTGCATCAGGATGTAAGCAGCATCTGCTTCTGAACCTTCCTTCTGCAATTTAATGAGGGTTTCTCTCACGTCATTGCCATAGATATTGTTCCCTGACATGCAATGATGATTTGTTATATTACTTAACATTATAACGGTGGCAGATAAAAGTTTAGAAACACAGACCTCCGCCTTCTCTTTGGGGCTTCATGACAAATAGCTCTGGCATTTCTATTGCTTTTCTGACAATATCTGAGTCATCCAAACTCCACAATCCTGCAAAGCATTTTCGCAATTTTGCAATGTCCTCTTTATTGTCAAGGAACCTAGCCACATGAACAATAGAAACATTTCAAGGTTACTGATTGCAACAATTGAAACTGTTCTTCCCTAAATTTCAGAAAAGCTCATATTCATATTATTTACGAGAACCATATATCTATCTAGCTACCAACAATAGTCTCAGTAAGTAGCTCCAAAAAGATATTAATAAATTTATAAGTTGTGATAATGTGACAACAAATGCTGTTTGAACTAAGCAATACCTCTCGAGAACATTAGGCTTAGCAAGTTCCTGTTGAACCTTTTTCGTCCCTGCTAGATGATATGATATTGATGGGCACTTGATGGCGGATGACTGCTCCATAAGTAACCTAGCTCTCCACTCCTACAAATGAAACAACCACAGACTTCAAGCCATATTATAGACATCATATTCAAAGGTCAACTTTATAGCAACTGGTGCCTTTTGCAAGTAGCCTTTTAAGTATCGTCCTAAACATATTTAAATGAAACAGAAGTTCATGACCAAGGTGGGAGCCAGGGAATAGTTTAGGGGGGACAGTTTGTACATGTTCTGATGTTCATTCTACATATATTTATTTTTCGAAATAAGATTAACCAAGGGAAAATAGAGGCTCACTGATTCTGAAGGATAATCATTTGGGGTATACCCCGCTCTGAAATAAACTATTCCAATTATTTGGCCGCCCCTGCAAATTAAAAACTCTTTTAGACAACAAGTCAAAGATGTAACAACTTCATATATCAAGAGTAGAATAGTGATCCTCCCAAGGCCAAAGGTACATACACAACAAGTGTTCCATCTGGTAGAAGCTCCCCCTCGGCATCAATTTCTGCCAAAGTTTTTCGACTAGATGAAATATTATATGTGTTATACAGTTAAGGAACGCGACTAATCATGAATTCTGCAAACGACCTTCTAGCTTAAATTGTATGCAAATTGATTTTTTAGAAAATAAACCAGACTACTTAACCCAAACTTTTCAGAAGTAATTCACTTCAGAATGTTTTCTCTATGAACCTTCTAACTTTTTCTCTTTTATTTTTTCTCTATAAAAGAAGGTACAGTCTCCCAGGCCCACCAGTCCACCACCCCCTCCCTATGCAGAATATACTACAAAATGAAAAATCAGATATTTCCCTAGATACAACTAGTGTCTCCAATCTGGGTGAGTTGTTATAGAGCTACAAAGGATATTTTTCTTTCAACGTAACAGAGAGCCAATGTTGGTCATACATGTTGCGCTCCTCCGCCTGAACCACAAACAGAACTGCAGCCCTGTATATACTCGGTAGTTAAATCCAACTTTAATCATGTCACACTGAAAGCAGCAGCAGAGGGAAATGTTCAAGTCAGGTCACTTACCTGGGGTTGTTGTATTCAGTCCAAGCTTTAGCCAAAGCTGCTGAAAACTGACCAATTGCAGCATTATCAGGAATCCTTTTAGAATTTAATCCGAGAATTTCTCCATAGTTACTAAGTAAGCTCCTGAAAAATGAACAGACAAGAGTAAGATACTTGGTAATTCTGACTGTGTTTACATGTTGACATGCAAAACTAGACAAACTAACCAATAGACTACTGACTTAGGTGAATTTTAACACCATGATCAACAGAATTGGAGGTTGGAGCATGTAATAAGTCAAACTCAGTATGACATTGACCAGTCAACAATTTGTAATAGAATCATTATCAATACATGATAATTTTTGAATATACAAGTTTAAAAGTAATTAACCTGTGAAGCTTGCCGACAAGACCACTGAGCCCTGCAAATGAAGATGAAATTGTGTTCATCTCTATTTGAAGTAGTAATTTGGTTTGTTCATCAAGCATATAATCTGAGCGATGTAAACCCAAGCGTATCTCCTGTTCAAGTGGTTAAAAGAGTTCAGCATCTTCTTTATCAATGAATGAAAAAGCTATCCCCTATTTTATACCAAAAACCTATGCATACAATCTAAACTAGAAAATACTATTGCGGGTTACATAAATTTCATATAATTTACTAAAATAGCTATAAATAATCATCCAGCCATGGTTACTGAACAACATTATCCAAAGAGCCATTCTACTAGATCACATTGAACACAAACTTCCTCTTAGAATAATTAGGGTTTGAATGAATTATTGATATAAAATTATACAGTTACCTCTTTCTTGTTAATCTCTAGCATCTTTGCATGAATATCTAGAAGTCTAGATGTAAAAGGATCTGCTTTCTTCGTTCTGCGTATGTAAGATTATAATGCATTAGTTCAAAAATAGAGTTATCCTCCAGAAATTAGGTGAAGCTGCAGCTGGCATGGATGAACAACTTCCCTGCATCCATATTTACTTCTTGTTTCCGTTTAAACTCAGACATTACCACTCAGTGTCTCCCTATTCAGGTTGAAAAATCTTTATATACCACAACCTAAGTGCAAAACACTGATCTTATCTGATACCCCCAAGTCAAACATATAAGATTAAGCTTTCCCATGTTCAGAATAACATATTATCCGCGTGCTCATTTTGCACTGCCAACTACCTAGTTAAACAGATTCTGTGCAAAAGTACCTGGACAGTGAATCCTGCAGGAATTTTGCATCCAAACTCACTCGATCAACAAGTTCATTGAAAATGGGGGCTAAATCATACGCTTGCTTCAACTGACTTTCTGGAAATGGCATTGGAAGTAAAGCCAATGGGGCGTGTACCATTCCTACTCCAGGTACTGTTGATGACCTCTGTAAATTATTGCATTCAACATCAAATTCATGAACTGAAGCTATAATCTTTACATGAAAACCGTATAAAGCCTCAATCTTTAACAACCAAAAACTCCTGAATTGTTCTCAAACTATTGAAACAGTTAAGGACTATGCAACAACGTCACCATTCATTCTCAGGCCAATCTCAACCCAACAATTGACAACCATATGCTGATTCAAGTATTCATATTTCACTAAACTAATCAATAACAGAAACTTTAATTTTCAATCTTGTCTAGTTTTTATAAGTTCAAAAGAGTTGGGTAAGCAAAACCACACTGACCTTTACAGACCTGTCACCAACAACAAGGCCATGAATAGAGCTCCAAACAAGAGCATCATACACCATCTTGTCCACCACTTCCTGATCAATCCCATCAACATTAATTGGCCTTGAGCTACTCTCATCCTGGGTCTCCCTAACTACAACTTTGCCACCATTGACTGGCACAACTTGAGAG
This sequence comes from Fragaria x ananassa, assembly GCA_034370585.1. Lineage (NCBI taxonomy): Eukaryota > Viridiplantae > Streptophyta > Magnoliopsida > Rosales > Rosaceae > Fragaria > Fragaria x ananassa. The sequence goes on from CP139753.1 coordinate 2,465,418, forward strand.
GTTTGAGACATGGTCTTCAACTGGGTCTTGAAGATTTGGTTGGTTGGGTTTAATCTGAACACTGGGTTTTGTAGTCTTGATTGACAAAACAAAGTGGTTCTGGGATTTGAGTGGAGAAGAGTGATGGTATAAATGGTGAGTGGGATGGAATGTGAAGCACCCATCACTTAAAGGCGGCTTTATACATCAAAGTATCAAACTATGGCAGCCTCTGATTTGCAAATGGCAAATTGGCTACTCTTTCGGATATTCCAATTGTACTAGCCTACCAGGATTCTTTATGTTAATGTGTTGGGTCATGGAGTAGGTCCAAGATAATCGAGGAGTGTACAATGTTGTTTAACTTGTTTTAAAAAAGAGTCAAAGACCGAAGATTCCTTGCCAAAGAAAAGGGGGTATGAAAAAGACCGAAGATTTCAACTTCATTGTTAGTGAAATGGAAGTTTTATGGTAACTATGAGAAGTTACTGACTACTCCAATTCAACTGATATATAAGTTGGTACATATTATAAAACACATCAAATCCAAAATTCTCAGAGTATCTTTAGTAGTGAGATTTAAAAATAGATATATTTAATAATAATTTTAAAATTTAGATATTGATTTAACAATGTTACTCCATCAGTAATTGTTATTTTTTATGTTTTAACAAATTATAAAGTAACACGTGAGGAAGAGAGAAGAGAGAAAAAATTTAGCAATTATTTTAGTTATGCATAAATTATTGACAAATTTGTCAATTTCATTTAGCAATTATCAGATTTAGCAATAATTTATGTATTCTACTTGAGCATCAATTCACCTCAAAAATTGATAAATTTCCAGTTTAGCGATCTAAATTGGTATACTCTCTAAATGGAGTCATTTAGATGAGTGTAATATTTTCTTTTGTTGTTCACAATTTTTAGGTATGTTGTTATTATTCGTCGGATTCACAAACATGTGTGGCCACTAGACTAAAAATTGCTCATGAAAAATGTATAGTTACTTTAGTAAGCAATCATGAAGACTTGTGAAACAAAATTGTGAAGCCAATAATCAACATTAGTGACCAACTTATGATGATCCCCAGCTCAAAAGCAATATGCATGCTTATCTGCCCTGGCCATAAGATGGATGCTATCAGCACTAATCTAAATGTTTGATGGTGCAGTACTGCACTAACTAAAACTACAAGAAACAAAACAAAAGAATGAGATGGCTTTTGTAAGATTGCACCCGCTAAACAGAATTTGTTGACCGTCAATCAGATGAGGGTCACTTCAAATGTTCAATGTTTCAGTTGCCTAAGCCATTTTCCATCGGATTGGACGCTTTACCGGATGCGATGCTTTGCCGCCTGAGTTACTCATCGGACTGGCCTAGAGTCACCGTCTTGAAGGATTGTGCTACCACAATCTTCACCACCAAGTTGAAGAGCCGTTGACAAATCCTTAGTGAAATTGATGACTTGGGTTGCTGGTTCTCTCTTCTATCCATCTTTCCACAATCTTCTTATCTGGAATCATTGGTGCTTTCCTTTGGTTATGTGAATCACTACCTAACTTGAGGACTAGAACAATGCGTTTCAACTTTCAATCCTACAGACATATATATATATATATAGTGGCAGAAAAAGTAAACATCACAGTTTTCAAACAATGGCTTTCAAACGTGTCACCGACGTGAGTCAAAAAGTTCGTCTCCATGATGTACACGCATATAAAGCACACAACAAGCAAGAGAAGACTGGCTTCAGCTTTTGCAGTGTCACAGATATGAAAGTTAATGTAACTATTAATTTTTAACATTTGAGGGTATTGATTCTGGCTTGGAGAAGACCTAATAGAATTAGGAAAGTAAATCCCGATTGGATATATAGGGATTAGGGAGAATGTGAGTTTTTCCTATTCGTAGAGGGATAAGACTTCCTGCTCTAACATTGTTTAGAAAAAAGAAATCTATATAAAGCGAGTGTGTCCAATCTCTTCTTCAATTCATTCCTTCATTCTTTCATATTATACAGCAAATTAATGGCGTTCCACTCAGAGATTTCGTTCCAAAGAGGCGATGAGGCTGAAGTCTGCAGCAAAGTTTCAGGGTTCCTAGGCTTTTACTTTGAAGCAACCATAGTAGCAAAAAAGAGCAGCAACTATGTGGTTCAGTACAAGAACCTGGTGGAGGAATATGACGAGTCTGTACCTTTGAAAGAGACTGTTATGGCAGATGAGGTAAGGCCTATGCCGCCGGAAGTTACCGAGTCTAATGAGTGTTTACACTCAAATTAATATTTTATTAGACAATAAATGTTTAAGTGAATATTAATTAAGTTCTTTATCCATGTCACATCGGCGAGCCTAAATTAATTAGGTTTACAAGTGATGGCCCGCCAGCGAGACTATGCGAGCTAGATAGCAGAGTTCGCATGTTGAAAGGACTTCTCATAGAATGCAGAAATGGACTTCGCGTAGGCGAGGCGAGATGGCTTCGGGTAGAAGTGGAGTCCTAAAGCGAGGCGAAGTGCATGAAGGCGAAGCGAGATAGCTCCGCATAAGAGACTTCACGAAGAAGCAAGAGGTGGAGTCTGCGTGCACGTGACCACCTACGCCACATTTATCGTTGAAGACTCCTACACATCTTTGACATGCTTTGGGCCAATACCTGTGGCCTTTTTAATGAAAAAACCTTTTAAGTTTCACGAGCTTTAATGGCCCGCGAGATGGAAGCAAGCTTAAGAAGCATGCGAGATAGGTTTCTACAAGGACTAGGACACCTCGTGGGATAAGTTTGAGTCCGCATAGGAGTTTACAGTTGAGCAACGCTGAAGCAGTATCCTTGTGGTACTATACTTGAGAATCCAACTTGGATTGTGATTACATCTCCTGGCAGAAGACGAGCCACTATATAAAGGAGCTCGAAGGCTTACAAGGGGACACACACAACTTATTCAAACAAAATACAATACAATCTTTAACTCAGTTGAAACCTCCAGACGCTCCTCTGAGCTTTGCTTTCGCTTCCCTGTTGAAGCTCTCTGGACGCTCTCACAACTTACTCAAACAAAATACAATCAAACCTTCAACCCAGTTGATACCTTCGAGCCTCTCGAACCCTAGTTCTAAGCGCACATTGCCTTAGTTCTTAGAGCCCTTTCGGACTCATCCCTTTTGTTGCTCTGCTCGCGACACACCGTGAGTATCGAATCACTTAGTGCTCGTAATTCCTCGTCCACGAGGTGGCACTTGAAGCCCTCGGCTTGATTAAGAAGTCAAGACCCGACACACTCATTCCTCGTCCGTGAGGTGGCACGCCCGCATCCCCTCTCTATTACTTTGATAGCTAGTTACCTCTCTACTTCTTACTGAAGATCGTGGCCAAAACAGTGAGTTTCATATTGGTAATAGGGTTGATGCTAACGACCTTGATGGGTGGTGGGTTGGTACAATTTCTACTGAGAAAGATGTGTATGGTTTTCACTATGTGTTTTTCGAAACCACCGGAGAAGAGATTGCTTATCCACTCTGGAAGCTGAGAGTTCATCAAGCGTGGCGCAATGGAAAGTGGGAAGTGTCTTCCAAGAAGAGGAAGAGGCTTGCTTTGCTCTTTTAGGTGTGAAATTTTTAGCACTAGTCTTTTGTTTTAGGAGTGAAAAAAAACCAAATAGGGGATCCTGCTGTGTACAATAAAATCTACTTTCAATTACAATGTCATTATGTTATAATGTTCAGCTTTCTGTACAGTTCTTGTTCTTACGTACATTCTTCATTGTATTTATCATATGGCAACAAGAAACACACACATACACACACACAAAAAAAGGAAGTTCCTACTAAGCATAGCTTTCCTGAAACTGCATCCACCAGACATAATTCTTGACAATCTGAACATTTCAATTGTCGAAGCCATCTGATCGGATACGTTGGCTGCTAGGGAATGAGTACTCATCGGACTGGCCTGGTGGCAGATGAGCACACTAGTAAACTGGAATCGTCCAAGAAACACATAGTAAACACATTTTCTGCATTTTCCTGCTTCTAAGAATTAGGGTGATATTATGCAGACAAACAAGCTTGCAAATAGGAAGGAATTATAGGATTAAAAAACCAAGATAATAAATTAAATTTTCAGTGCTAATTAGAAATTTAGAATATTCAAGCAACAAAACTCCTTCACAACTAGAGAACATGGAAACAGTCACAAACAATCCATCAAAGAAAAGAAATACCAACTAGCTGGTCAATCAAATCCAATTGGAACAATAAACACAGATCAAGTATACCAATACTTAACCATGAGTCCGTGATCGATCATATGAGAGATGAAAAGATCCAAAAATTAACAATCAAACCCTAAATCACAATAGAATTTATCCAAAAGAAGCTCAATTAAAATGCACTTATTTAGAATAGGATGTTGGTGGTTAAACACAAAGACGTGGGGTTGCTTCTCGACCGAACTTGAGTGATCCGGTGTAGTAAACTAGTAATCCTGTTCCACAAAGACAACTCTAGAATTGAAAGAAGGGTTGCTTCTCCATATATCCGGTATTGAACTTGATTGATCATCAGGTGTAGTGATAACAGACAGTTTTTTTCAAATTACGAGCATGCTCAAGCATGTACCTTGCTAATTCAAATCCATTGCAACCTGAATTAAGCCCTATGATTACCTCCTCCACCTTAGAAACAAAATCAAGCCCCTGGAGTTCCCAATATCCCCCATCAGATCCAGATATCTGAAAAGGTAACAAACAAGCTAGCATATCAATCAAAAGAATTTTGATACCAAAGCAAAAGAGTTGGACCCAAAGTTTGGAATTGCACAAATATCTACTTACATTATCATCGCAGCCAAGAAGGTTTAGAAGAGCAAGTGGAATAGGAAATTGAGAAGAAGATGACACATTCAAATAAATCAAATTGGGCACAGCCCTAAATAGAGAGGTCATGGCTGGCACAAGGTTGTCATCAATACTGCACCGAATCGACATAAGCATGTCGCATACATTGCCAAATGGAGCAGGTCTGAATCCCTTCCTGAACAATGTCTACAACAGAAACAAAGTTAGATATCTTTTGAAATGGATAAATTAAACCAAGGAGGGAGGTATTAGATAGTGTCACTCTTTACCTTGGCAGTCACTGCGTCTAGAAAAAGAACTTTAACACTTCTTATACTGCGAAGGAACTGCTCACAAACGCTATCCAAATCATTTACATCATAACAACTCAAAGAAATAACAAGTTTTTCCAAACAATTCACTTGCCCAAGATGCTGATGATTCAACATATTCCCAATCCATGTCAGACACTTCAGATTTGGTGCCGAAATGTTCAAACTTTTATTGCTCTGCTTGGTGGTTACATCATACTCCCAGTCTATATATACTTCTTGAATTCTATCACCAGCTATTACAAGATTGGAAAGAACATCTGAGTGCACCCAAAAGTACTCCAAAGACGAACTTTGAACGGTGATGTTATCCAAACCAAAAACTAGTGCCAGCCTCAATTCCTTAATGAACCTACAACAGTAAGAGACCCATTTGCAAAACCCTTCACCGTCTTCTATTGTCACATGTGTCAAGATCAAGTGCACAAGATTAGAGGGGGGACAAGTAGAGAAGGAGGGAGCTTTAAGTATTGCACAGTCCATTTGCAGGTTTAAGTAACTCAAAGACTGGCAAAGAAAGATACAAGAAGGAAAATCTATCTTAACATCAAGACTATAATCTTCAGGATTGGACATAAAAGATTCAAAGACAACATGAAGCTCTTCCACGTTGCAATGATCTACTACATTTTGAATCCAACTCAGAATTCGTGATTTCTCAAAACCACAGTGACTTTCTATTTCGGTTTCCCCATGCTGGTATACAGACTCCATTTCAAAGATAAAGGATTCTACCTTGTTGTTCCCGCGTTGAACGAGGAAGCGATCCAACGAGTTGAACAACTCCAACCTCTTATCAGATGTGAGGGTGAACGGAAATGAATCCAAAGTCAAAATAGGACTTGATAGATGTAGCCCTTTGCATGTTTTCGATAAGCTGCTCACTCGAATGACATCAGCTATGGAAAGGAAACTCAGAATGTGATGAGCCATTTCCGGTGGAAGTTCACTGAATCTGTCTACAGCAACCTGAGCTTGGGAAGCCATTACAAAGTTTTGGTTTGGTTCTACAGCAATCTCATCTTTTCATTTTCTATACAGGTTCGATGTTTGAGCCTACTACTATTGTCTAATGAATAATTGCATGTAGTAACTATATATAGTAAGTTGACTGACTAGTTTGAAGGTGCATTTTCATGAATGGTTCAGTAGTCTTGCTAAAGAAGAGAGATTAATAATGAGATCATGCATGGCTGTTTTTATGTGTTTGTCATCTTCCGGCCACCACATATATAGATGCCTGAGTGGGAATCTGATTCTCTCTGTTTGATCTGATGGGGAAGAGATTGCTTTCCACTCTGGAAGCTGAGAGTTCATCAAGCGTGGTGCAATGGGAACTGGGAAGTGTCTTCCAAATAAAAGAGGAAGCTTGCTTTGCTCTTTGTATTTCTCAACTTTTTAGCACTAGTCTTTTGTTTTTAGGAGTACATAAAAATCAAACTAGGGGATCTTGTTGTGTACAATAAAATCTAATTTTAAGTACAATTTCTAATTATGTCATAGGTTTCAGCTTTCTAATTTACAGTTCTTGTTCTTACATTCTTGATTGAGTTTATCATGGCAAACAAGAAACACAGAAAAAAGAAGGAAAAAATAAATTAATTAATTAAAAATAAAAAAAGGATGTTCCTACTAAGCGAGCATGGCTTTCCTGAAACTGCACCCACCAGACAGAATTTCTTGATCATCTGAACATTTCAGTTGTCAAAGCCGTCTGATCGGATACGTTGGCTGCTGGAGAATGAGTACTCATCGGACCGGCCTAGGGTCACTGTCTTGTGGGATTGTTCTGCTATAATTTTCCATACCAAATTGAAGAGCTTGTGACAAATTCCTGCTGATGATGAAGAGGATGATGACAAGGGTTGCTGGTATTCTCTTGCATCCATATCTTCCTAGTCGTCTGTTCTGGAATGAGATTGATTATGTGAGTATGAGACAATTTGGAAATGTGGGTTACAATCCTATTTATTTAAACTTGGCAGAAACATACTATATAGGGAAGACATCACGTTTAACACATACACACGCTTTGACCGTCATCTTCAACCATTGTTTAGAAGGTGAGTTTCCTTCTTTTTTAATGTATCATGTTTTTCATGAAACAAAGGGATTTCTTCTGCCTTTTGGTACCCAAGAAAGATCCTCTCTTTGGTACTTTGCCAAAAGACGATGCCCTTTATTCCAAAAATCTTATGTCCGCTCTCACATAGTGATGATCTATTTTCAAAATGAATGCATATCCATATCAAAAAAGAAGAAGATCTTGCTCATCATTGTGGCACTAAACCAAAGTCAGAAAGTTTCGAGACATCATGTACACGCATAGAAAGAACACCCTTTAGCCTTAACTTGCAAGGGAAGAAGCTCCATAGGCATTTTCTAAAAAGTTTTTAGCATTTTTCTTTTCTTTGCTTTAAAGAAGGAGATCATAAACCTCTTCATTGCGCCCATAAGAACTGCAATAAAGAGAAGAATCTCATTTGTCCATTTGGTACAATCGAATAGATGGCAATAGCATTTGATTTGTGAGGACACTGTAGCAGATAATATCCAGTTACACTATGATATAATGTCATTGAACTACACGTCTACACCATTAGTTTTGCAACAAAGTCTAGTCTAATGCAATATCTACAATCAACCTATGTTTCTTCACGACACCCTATAGCGAAATAATTACATATAGAACAGAGAACAATCTAGCACAGCCCCATCAGTTGTAGTTGTGATTCACAAATGTAGCCATCTTCTTGCTCAAATAAGAACCCACCTTCAGAATTGATGATCTCTGAGGGATTTGCTCATAGTTAGGTAGCTCCAACGAGTTCAACTTTTCAAATGATTTGTTCTTTCTTCTCAGCTTCAGAGTTTTCTCTATATCTTCGACTTCATCATTTATGCTAACAGTTTTCCTTGGAGGTTTTGCTCGAGAAGCAATTGATGGTCTTCGAGCTTCTGTTTCCTCTGTAATAACGTCTGAGAGGGGATTCGGGTGCACTTTTCCATTGCATTTAGTTCCAGCTTCACTAAGAACAGCATCCTCAGGAATTGAGGGTAAGCCTTGAATCATTGGAGGGCCTAAAGTGACACTCTTGGAGGGCCTTCTCCTGATGAAGTTGTATAGCCTTTGGCAAATGCCTAGAGATTGAAGATGCTGTTCTATGCCATCCATTTCTTGAATTTCTTTCCCTCTAAAATACTTATGAACCATGCAATATGAACACAACCTGGGCAGTACTATAATATGAAACTATGATGAAGAGAATGGTGTTTGTGGATTCCATTCTTACGAGTTGTAATATGCAAGTATGAAGTAAGGTATCCTTTCTGAAAAGAAGAAACAATCAATCAAAATCTCTCACAAAATTCATTGGAATGAATAAGGATTAATTACAAAACACCACCCGAATTATAATGTTATTTTTATTTTTACACTTAACTATTAAAAAATTTTATTTTCATACCCAAAGTTTCATTCTGTTTGTATTTTGATACCCTGACCACTTACATTGTTAAATTTTGACGGCATTTTAGTCATTTCAAAAAATTTATCATTTTTTACATTTACTCTAACAAAATAATTTATTTTTTGAGGTTATCATATACAAATAAAACAATTTACTTTAGCAAAAATATTCAAAAAAAAACTCTAAAATTAAATATTTATTTTTACAACAATAATAATAAAAGTTAGTAGAACTCTTGTATGTATATATATTTATGGAATTACATATTAAGCAAAACAAAATAAAATAAATTAAAATATATAATTTAAATAAATTATATCGAAAAAATATCGAATATAGATAGAAATTTTATCATCTTTATATAAATATGATATCTTTAACTAAAAATAGATTAAACATGTTTATATAAAATTTCGACTATCTACTTTTATCACTATTGTTGCAAAAAATAATTATTTAATTTTGAAGTTTTTTTTTTTGAATATTTTTACTAAAGTAAATTGTTTTATTTGTATTTGATAACCTCAAAAAATTAAATTATTTTGTTAAAGTAAATGTAAAAAATGATATATTTATTAAAATGACAAAAATACCCAAAAAATTTAATGGTGTTAGAAGTCAATGTTTCAAAATGCTAACGGAATGGAACTTCGGGTATGAAAATGAAGGTTTTTAATAGTTAGGTATGAAAATGAAAATAACATCATAATTCGGGTAGTGTTTTGTAATTAATCCAATGAATAATACCAAAAGTGGGATTAACCTCTCACAAAGCTACTGAAAAGCTAAATGTACCAAGGCATTGCTTGCAAGTTATTTTCAACTACGTTATAGGGATTACTTGAAGAAATGAACTCCCCTTGTACAAACCTATCATATCCTATACCCAAGGATAATAACAATACTGTTTCCAAAACAAAAATGAATAAATGATGAGAAGAGTTGCAGAAGAATACTGAAAACTGACTGTTAGGACTTTCTAAAGGGAAAACTGGAAGTGCTAGTTGGGTCAAGATTTGAATCCAAATACTGAAATCAGAATTGAGATATCGATCATATCACAGAATTAATGAAGCTGGGTAACACATTTATTTCATCATCAACACGGTAGATCTTTGGTGAAAAATAACTTTCTTAGAGAGTAATCCTCCCACATAGACGCCAGAAAGACTTAGGATGGAAGAGAGACTTTTCAAATACCCAGATATCACGGACAAGGACCTACAAAGCACAGTAGAGAGAATGAGTTATGCCAAAGTAGGTGTGGTGTTACTGATAAATACAAATCATGCAAGTGTGGTGTTGTCAGCCAATCAACTCTAGCTCAAGTGGACATTGGAATAAGAGGAAAGTGTAAAAACAGGCTGAACAAGTCTCAGCATAAGAATATACCCGAACCTAATAAATATTACATAAGAGAACGAAGAACATCAGATATTAATGCATTATACCTCCTTAGATTTATCTCCAGAAATAACAGAACCCTCTGAGTCATATGCTTCGAATTTCTGCCAAGAAAAAAAGGAAAAAGAAAAGTAAGTGGAATTCTCATCAGATAAATCTTCGAATTAAAAGCAGCTACTTATGAACAGATAAACACGAACCCCAAGTTCGACCATACAATGAATGAAAGCACCATCAAGAAGATACAACATGGTAGCAATCATTTAATAAGACTCAATTAGACGAAGCCTAACCACCTAGGTAAAATTATGACTTCTCAAAATTTTATTTTGCTTTGATTATTGTAGAGCTTTCATTTGGTCTGCCTTCATTGTCAGATTTTGATAAAGCTACAGTTTCCTTTTGGATTTAATCTTAGTTTCGCTATCTGATCTTTACAAACAACCAATGAGGCAGCTGCTGTAGGCAGACTTTGGTTAATTAATAGAGAGAAACTAGCAGCCCTTCCTCCCCTCCTCCCTCTTTTTTCTACCTTACATGTAAATCCCTTTTGTTAAGTGATTATGATGTTAACTGTATCTTACAATAACCTAACCTTCAAAGCATTGGCACCCACTAATATTGAAATACACAAGACAACACATGCATTATTTCTCATCGCATAAGCTTTATATTCTTGCCAGATAATTAACTCCCTCAACTCAAACTACTCTGCTGACAAGGTTGAATGGCAATAGAATGTTAAACTATGGTGAGTGGGAGCACTTAATCCTGAACACTGGTTCTGAATATATAACTCATTCATAACATTCAGATACAGGACAACTCATGAGAAGATTGCGGTGGTCAGTTTACCTGCTTTGACAGAAACTCAAGTGTAATCTGTATAAACACCTTTTCAAGATCTTTTGGATCAACACCAATCTGTAGTGAGGAGAGAAAGGATAAGGCAAAGAAGTTAGCTGGGAATGTGTTGACCGCCAACAGAAGTGCAACCATAAGGAACATTTCTCAAGCTCCTAACCTAGAAGTCGGCATTAAGAATTCACTCATTTAGGAAGATATAGAGTATATCTAGATGCTAACAATATACATGCATGTAAGCCATCCGAGCAGTTTGCATCTTCCTTTTTTAATTAAACTTATGTGCTTAGACAGAATAAAAATATAAAAAGTTTGACAGAAACTTGCCACTCGTGCTCGCAAGGTGCGTATTTTTACAATGGGCTCCACCATTTCCCAATAAACCTTACTCCATATGGATTCTCTCTGTTTTATTTCATTCTTTAGTTCCTGAAAACGGAAAGATATAGATAATGTCTTAGACCTTTAATGCCATTTCTTTACATCAAGAAAGCAGCGATACAACAGATAGTATATTACTATTCGAACAGCTTAACAATAATTAAAAAGAACAGAGGCATACAGAGTACATTTTCTCCGTAACTGCTTTCCGTAAAGTGTTTTTGTCACCAGTTGCCAATAGATTATTTATCTGAATAAGAAGGTTCATAAATGAGTGAAAGGAAATAAGAGTACAAGTGTACAATCCAACTAAAAGAAGCAATACAAAATTAAATAAGGATGATGAAAATACCTCCTTGTATACAGTGACTGCTTCTTTGTAGAATAGATTCTTTGAATATCCCGATTTCCTTAATTTATGAATAGCATATGCACTTTTAAGCTGAAAATTGGAAAACCAAAAAATATAACAATCTAAGATGTCAAGGAAAGAAATTAGGCCTCAACTGACCAAAGTGGTAATAATTAACTGTTTAATCTGCCAAAATTGAAGATGGGTAGCATTCCTCTAAATATCTAATACCACAGTAACCAAAATAAATGACAGAGAATGGCAACATATAGTCATCTAAGTAAACAAGTAGTAGTACCTAAGTACAGCCATCAAAGTAGAACATGGAATGGAGTGGGATGGATTCTAAAAACAAAAGAGAGGGGATGGAGGAAAATCAGAGAGATTACAAGAAGAAAGCTATAATAACTAGTAGCTTGAGTACATGTTCCGGCTACCATATTACAATCAATGAAGCAAGGAAATTCTTAAAGCTGAATCTAAAGCATCACCTCTAAAATAATTTCTTCTTTTGTTTTTCTCCAGCCATTTCTGGTGAACCACCTGATACATAAAAAATCAGCTAGTTTATGCATAATGAAAGAGAAAGACAGTAAGGAGAAAAAATGACAAGTAATCGATTAGGTGCGCAGGAAAAGTGAAGCGGAGAGACTTCAATGAAATTCTACAACCATATTCTTTAAAAAAAAAAAAAGCAAACTGGACCACAAAAGTCTGTGTCTGCATATATGAATAATTGAATAGAGATATAGCATTAAGATATAAGACGCCTCAAGAAGACCAAAACTGGTTTCCATAACATGAATAAGCACAGTGACAGGAGATCTGGTAGCATAACCATATTTTGATGGTTAATAAAAAGGAGATCTATCATCAACCCGATTAAAATTGAAAACTATATCAAATGCGACTAACTCTCAGTACACTTCCATTACTATGAAGGTCTACTCTAAAACAATTTCAAAAGTCAATGAAAGAACTCACTAACCTCCGGAAAAATGGCACTTTTTCACGAGGTGCATAAGGCTCATAGATAAATCCAGGACTTGCCATGGAAACGGTAAGTCCTCCCTGCATAAATCATAAGGCAAGCACACATGTCATGATTGCATGTCTGGAATACAAGACAGACTAGAGAAGTAGAAGTTCATTGGTTCTCTTGTATAATAGCAGAAGATGACAGACACGTACCTCCAAGACTTTACAGTGACATTAACTAGTTCTTTCAGTAAAATACTAATGGAGATTATATTAACGAGAAGTAAACCAAGAGCCACAATCTGAAGAAAAAACTGAATCAAAAGATTTGCAGTATGAACCGAGCATCTCGATAACATACCATTTTTCTTGCCTGAGCAGGAGCTTTTACTTTTGTGGACAGCAACCTTTTCTCATTCAACAGCATTGGCAACTCGACCACCTGAATGCAAGATAAACACATAACAAAAAAGAATGCTAATGAGTTCTAACATTCATCAGTTCATAAAGTCGTTCAGCCGCACCAACACATTCGTTACCAACACATGATCAAAAACCAGCATATTCAATCAAATTAGTTCTAACTCTATAAACTTACCATTGAAGAACGCAGCGTCATAGCATTTCTAGAAGTCCAAGGAAGTGCTCCATGGAATACGCTTGAGTACACATTCCGGTTATTAAGTTCAGCAACTGGTCACAAAGTAAACTATGTTAGCTTAATTTCTAAATGCCAAACCAATACGCAACAAGTAGTGAATTCATGAACTTCCTTAGCAGATAATTACCATTTGAAATACCAGTTGTGTACCTTCTCGAGCTTCCAAGCCTGAAAATTTAACAACCTCAAACACTAAACAGAGGCACTTTCATTCATTTTTCAAAAGCAAAGATGAAATATTTAAGTCAAATTTCCTTCATTTCATCCAAACTGATTCAGAGCAAGGCATTAAACCCATTAGTTATACTCACAGATAGGCAGGTTCTTGAGTATGGGTCGCACGGAACAGAGCCCGAATCGTCTTTAAGCTTCTGAAAGCCATCATTCATCACAAATCTTCAAGACCCCAATTTGATTTTCTAAGAAGGAACATAGAGATCGACAAAACTGAGAGGGGGAGAGAGGGGTTTTTGTGTTTCATATAGGGTTTAAGGAAGTATACGGTGCTTCGCAGGTGAGGATGGATTCCATGGGTCTATGGGTTAGTTTTGGACCAAGTAACTTGATCCAGTTTTTTTTTTGTTACAAGTTAAAAATACAACTACAACACAGAGCCTCTCTTATTACCCGAACCTCATAAGTCAAAATAGAAAACAGAACCAGCTGACAGACGCAGTGAGGAGAGCCAAGCCCGTATTGCATCTGTTATAAAATTTTATGAGAAATGAAATCCACACTCTTTCGTATGTCTTAAATGATTGTTCAAATTCTCCAAATATAGATGACTTGATTATTGATACTATTAATGTGGATCTTAAAGTCACCTTCCACTATGAAATATGTGAAGTATCTTAACTTGGTCCAGTTAAGAAAGTGCTAGCTTGATATCATTCTTCCCATACAAAAGTCATTGAGATTTTTTATGCAAAAAACCAATGAACTTAGAATGCAAGAAAGATGGATCTGAACTTGAATTTTGACTACCAACATGAGCATCACTAATGTACAACATGTTTACGCCCAAATTAATATTTTACTGGACAATAATTGTCTATGTGAACATTAATTAAATTTTTGGTCTATGTCAGCCGGGGAGCCCAAGTTCTTTAAGTTTACAAATAATGGCCCGCCAGTATGACCACCCGAGCTGAGTTACAAAGTCCGCGCGCGTAGTAACTCCGCGCGGACTACAGATCTCGCGCGCCGTTAAGGACAAAACAAAGCTCGTGCACTTAAGGTCTTTGCGCAGAGTAAGGATCTCGCGAGCTTCGCGCGGAACACGCAGTTTGCGCAAAATAACTTTGACATCTCGCTTAGGTGAGGCGGAGTGCATCTAGGCGAGCTGGCGAATCGGCTCGCTAGTTCGCGAGGTAGACATACGAGGAGTCCGCGCGAGCGCTTTTGATCGTTTTAGACTTTTACCAATTTTTGACACACTTTGGGTCAATCCATGTGACCCTTATTAATTAAAAGCTTTATTTTGGCCCGCGAAATGGAATCGAGCTGGTTTGAGTCTGCGGCCCGCGCGAGACTAGTTTTCTACATGGACTGTGGCACCTCGCGGGATAAGATTACTCCTAATTTCAGTCTGCATAGGACTCTACAGTTAAGAGGCGCGCCGGAAGCAATGTCCTATTCGAAATGGAGTGAGCGAACTGGACATGTGTCACGTGAAGATTGGTCTACATGGGAGGAATAGTGCCTCTATGTTTCACGTTGCAGAGTCCGACTTGGGTTCTATAATTATCTTTCTTCTGCTGCAAGTCGAGCTCCCACTATATAAATGGCTCTACGCTCTACAACTCGGGACACAACTCACAATTCAACAAACAAAACAAAAAATTTCAATCTAGTCGAAACCTCCAACGCTCCCCAGAGCTCTGCCTTCGCTTCCTTATTAAAGCAAAACACACAACAAGTCTCTCTCTCTCTCTCTCTCTCAACTCAATCAATTACTCAAACACAAACCAACTGCAACCCATTTTCCTTCGAGCTACCTCGAAACCCTAAACCTAGCTAAGCGCATCGTCGTCTTAGTTACATAGCCCTCTTGGACTCACTCTGATTCCTCTGAATCCTCCCTATAGTTGCTCTGCTCACGCCGTCGTAAGTATCAACCGTCTTGTGCTCTTAAATTCCTCATCTGAGGTGACACCTGAAACCCCTTTCTGCCTGATTCAAGAAATCAAGACATTTTCCTCGTCCGCAAGGTGGCAAGCCTGCAACACTCCCCCTTTCTCTTTGTTCGCTATTCACCTCCGCTTCGCACGCAGAGGATCGTAGCCAAAACACAATAATCTTTACAAAGAACGAGAAAAGTTTAATCACATTATTGATATATATGAAATGTAAATTTCACATCAATATAAATGTTATTCATATGACTTTGATCAAATATTCAACCGTTAGTTTCGAGTAGTTTGTTCTTCAATTTGCATCATCAAATGCATGACCCTGTTACATACCGGCAACCAAAACCTATGGATAACCAAGGTTAACAATATCTTCTCTAACGTGGACAATTGTCGTATGTCTAGGGAAATGTCTGATTTTTCATTCTATAGTATATGCTGCACAGGGAAGGGTGGTTGTCCTGAGAGACTGTACTTTCTATTATAGATTTCACTTTTGATTAGTCTTAATTTGCAGCATGCATAAACAAGTATGTCTACTACAAAGTTCTTGCTAGTATCAAGTTAGAAGGTTATAGAGAAAAAAATTCTGAACTGAATTACTTGAAAAAGAGTTTGTGTTAAGTAGTCTGGTTTATTTTTCACAAAATGAAGTTGCCTACATTTTTTCAGCTAGAAGGTCGTTTGCAGAATTCAAGATTAGTTGCTTCCCTTAATCATATATACATATAATATTTCATGTAGTCGAAAAACTTTGGCAGAAATTGATGCCGGGGGGGAGCTTGGACCACTTGTTGCAATGTACCTTTGGCCTTGGGAAGTTCATTAAACTCTTGATATATGAATTTGTTACATCTTCGACGTATAGTCTGAACAAAGTTAAGTTTTTAATTTTCCGGGGCAGCCAAATAATTGAAAGTTTATATTTCAGAGCCCAAATGATTATCTTTCTGAATCAGTGAGCCTCTATTTTCCCTTATTTGGTTGACCTTATTTCAAAAAACGAAATATATATGGAATGAACATGTACAAACTGTCTCCAACTTCACCCTAAACTATTCCTCGGCTCCAACCTAACTGATGCTTAAAAGGCTACTTCAAAAGGCGCCAGTTGCTATAAAGTTGACCTTTGAATATGACGTCTATAATACGGCTTGAACTCTGGTTATTTCATTTGTAGGAGTGGAGAGCTAAGTTATTTACGGAGCAGTCATCCGCCATCAAGTGCCCATCAATATCATATCATCTAGCAGAGACAAAAAAGGTTCAACAGAAACTTGCTAAGCCTAATGTTCTCAAGAGGTCAAGCAACATTTGTTGTCACCAAAGTTCTAAAAAACGGCCTAGGCGGCCGGGCGGAGAAGGGTAGTCGTCCTGATTTTAGACAAATCGGCGAGTTAGGAGGCCAGTCGTTTTTTGGCCATTTGGCCGTGCCTAGACGGCTAGGCGGCCAAATTTTTTTTTTTTTTTTTTTTAAAGTGAAAACCATGGATTCATATGAAGAGGAAGAATAAATTATGGATTTTGAGTTTGACTCCGATACCGAAGAAGTACTTGAAGGATGTGGAGAAGAAGAATTGGATAGGAGTAGGCTTGCAAGAATGTTTTTCTCTTTATTTGAATTGTATTTGGACAGTGTTGCTTAATTGGTGAATTGTGTTTTTTATTTTCTGATTTTCCTAAAAACATTGTTGTTTAATTGTTTTTCTTACTTGCTTCAACGACATTGTTGTTGAAATGTTGAATTGTATTTCTTATTTTCCTAAGAACATTGTTGTTAGTACATTTTAAAGGACATATGCTATATATTTTAATTATTTTCAGTGTTATATGTTCTTTTTTTTTCATTATTTTCAGACATTATAATATCTATTTTAATTGTATTTATATAATTATTTGTTATTAAAAAAATAAATACAAAAATACAAATTCGATTAATCCCCAATTAATCTTTTGGGCGTTGTCCGCCCGACTAGCGCCCAGCGGTTTTTAGAACCTTGGTTGTCACATTAACACAACTTATAAATTTATTAATATCTTTTTGGAGCTACTTACAGAGACTGTTGTTTGTAGCTAGATGTATGGTTCTTGTAAATAATATGAATATGCGCGTTCTGAAATTTAAGGAAGAATAGTTACAATTGTTGCAATCAGTAACCTTGAAATGTTTCTATTGTTCATGTGAGTAGGTTCCTTGACATTAAAAAGGACATTGCAAAATTGAATTTCTAAATGCACCTCTAATAAAAGACTTCTCAAGATTGGCAATCTTCCAAGCATGGAGCTGCTTAAGGTTTGTCATGGCCTGAGCATGAGCCTTGTTCAAATCATCAATATCCTCTAACTGGTTAGACTCAAGAGACTGTTGCTGGTAGCTAGATATATGACTACTGGAAAAAAGCATTTAGGCGACGGAATAAAATTTCGTCTCCTAAATTACCACCTAGGTGACAGAACACTATTCTGTCGTCTAGGTGGTAACTTAGGAGACGGAAAATGTACTTAGGAGACGAAATCATTTTTATATAAAAAAAAATTATTCACTTAGGCGACGGAAACGTATTCCGTCGTCTAAGATTGATTTAGACAATAAAAAAATTTACGTAGGCAACAAAATTATTATTTTTTATAAAAAATAAAATTTATCCACTTAGGCGACGGAAATGTATTCCGTTGTCTAAGATTGATTTAGACGATGGAAAAATTTACTTGGACGACAGAATTATTTTTTATTTTACAAACACAACATAACATCCACAATCACTTCACAAACAGGACATAACATCCACAATCATATACAATCTTCTACTTCCACAGAAACAATAAGATCTACTCCAATATAAACTTGCAATCAAATAACTTCTTCAAGCTATGTCAAATTATAACATTGCAGACAAGGTTGTTCGGGTTTTATCCTTCTTCTCATAGACTGACCTCAACGGCTAAGTACTGGTGATTTCTTTTGGAATATTTTTGATAATACTCATTTACACTTTCTCAACAATACATCTTATCATTGAAATCATAGTTATGGTTAGTGTCAGCAAATGAAAAATTTCATATTCATGCTTCATGTGTTCTTAACAGTTCATTAATTTCGCAAAAAACTTCATGGTGACTTTTGCATAGGAACATACATTAGTGGACAAAAATTTTAAGCACCGTAAGCCATTACTCCAACTTTTATAGCCAAAAGTAGGGCGATGAATACAATAATATGGTCATAATTTAACTGACCAACAATATTCAAATCTAAACACACACAAAAAAAGGTAACAATCTCGAATATAAATAAAATGACATAAATAACAACAATCTCTGGTCTGACTACATTTGTTATTCTCAAAATACTCCGAAAGAAACCACCAATTTTTGGCTGTTGAGGTCAGTTAATAGGTAAGAAGGGTTACACCGGAACAACCTTGGAGATAAGAAATCCATATCTAGTTTAGTTAGGGTTTGAGGATTCACTTCCAGGTACTTTTGCACATAATATGTTTGATTGTGTATTGCAAAATGAGCACGATAATAATATGGTTTAAATAAACATGGGAAAACTTAATCTTATTTGTTTGACTTGGGTGTATCAGATAATATCAGTGTCTTGCACTTAGATTGTGGTATGTAAAAAAAAACTTTTCAATTAACCTTAATAGAGAGACACTAAGTGCTAGTACTGAGTTCTAGATATTCATGCCAAGATGCTAGAGATTAACAAGAAAGAGGTAATTGTACAGTTGTACATAATAGTTCATTCATAATTACCAAGTATCTTACTCTTGTCTGTTCATTTTCAGGAGCTTAATTACTTACTAACTATGGAGAAAATCTTGGATTAGATTCCAAAAAGATTCCTGATAATGTTGCAGTTGGTCAGTTTTCAGCAGCTTTGGCTAAAGCTTGGACTGAAATCAGGTAAGTTTCATACTTGAATAATGTTTCTTATATTTCCCACCTCTACTGCTGCTTTCAGTTTGACATGATTAAAGTTGGATTTAACTCCAAGTATATACATGGCCGCTGTTATGTTTGTGGTTCAGGATAAATAGTGCCCAACATGTATGACCAACATTGGCTCTCTGTTACGTTGAAAGAAAAATATCCTTTATAGCTCTATAACAACTCCCTTAGGTTTGAGACACTAGTTTAGTGGCTTATATAGTTAGGGGAGACGAGAGAAGTCAGTTGACGGCCCTCAGATATTAGATTAGGTCATAGGTGTTATATGATCGGTCAGTTTTTTTTTTATGGATATATGATGCTGATACTAAATTTGACCCTTTTAAAATCTTATCAATAAGAGAAAGAGTTTGACAAAAAATATTAATTATAGCAATTAGTAGTGTTCAACTCCTATCACGTGTATTTGTCGATAAAGAAACTCCTATCATGTGTGGGTCTCTTTATTTTTTACCAAAGATTCCTAATCTTAATAAATGATTGATTGATGCTCCCTTCTTCTTTTGGCTAAAAGATGAGTGAGAGATGAATGACCCCCTAACACTCTTATGTATTAAAAAAGAAAAGAGAGAAACATCAAGAGAGGGGAATTAGACCAATACCTCTCATAACAAAATAACAACGAAACAAAACTATGAAAATCAAAATTTGGGGAAGACCCATAAGGTCACTACTACAATATGACAAAATAAAAGGAGGAGGTGAATCCCACCAAACCAATTGTGTTAATGACGTACCGTGATTAACAAGAACATCTGCAATCTTATTCCCTTCACGAAAAATATGAGAAGATCAAAAAGTCATCTCTGATATGCAACGTAAACAATTAAGCCAACAAACACGTAGATTCCAAGATACAAGTAAAGAAGACCGTAGATAGTCTAACACAAGCGACGAGTCAACCTCTAACCGAATGTGTTTCCATTCTCGTACCTAAGCAAGCTCAACAGCAACTATAACTGACATCACATTTGCTGCTATTGAACTAGAAATATCAATGTCGGAAGAAAAAGCACCAAGAACATGACATTTAAAGTCATGAAAAACAGCACTAAAACCTCCAACACCCTCTGATTGCTGCTCCCTTTGATATAGCAAATAAAACAGATTTCTAGGTTAACTTCTTTTTTGTCTTTTAAATTAATATGTTTTCCTAATCAATAAATTATTGTGATTCATTTCTCTTGTACCTCTCTATAAACAGGTTTAATCATTTTTTTGCGTTTTCTTTTTTGTTGTCCTTCAGTAACTTTTTTCATGTCGTCGACAACTTTCATAATTAAAAACTTGCAACTATGGATGCTTTAGAAGATTCTACATGCAATTATTGTGATTGAGATTTGTTATTTTGTTTTCTAAGTATTCTAATGATTTATAAATTTTTATATTATTCATAAAAATTATATTTTTATTTTATGTGACATTGTTGTTTAAACTTTTAACCATTCTACTTATTGTTTCTGGCCACACGTATAATACAAGTGTTGCATATGGAAGTCTGATAGGCTGATATTTCTCTCCTGCACCACAAGGTCCATAACCTGAAACCTCACAAGCATAAGCATGTCAGCGAAAGACTGAAGTGCAAAATATTAATTACCTGTCAAATATCTGATCGGGTATATATGTGGGAGTTTTGGATGTCGCAATCTTTTGTAGCAGTTTCCCCAACAGGGATGACCGGATGAAAGTAGATTTAACAGAATTCTTATAAAAACAATGTGATCATGTGCTTAAAAATTAAACAATGTGAAGTTCAATTGGGTAATGCATGTCGCAAGAAGATGGGAATGACTGACTACTTACAGTTGCTCGAGTCACACCAGGAAGACAGTAATCACATATTTAACCGTTGGATTAAGTTGTTTGTTCCTCGTCAATTGTGGCATCAAATGAACTCGTGTTACTTCTATTGTCTTGCATTATATCGAGATTAGCTCTTCATAGAACAAACTATTGAAGCAACATGAAAACTTTACTATTACATGTGTTATTCATATGACTGTAATCACACATATGACTGTTGGTTTAAGTAGTTTGTTCCTCTTCAATTGCACCATCAAATGGATGACTTGGTGCAGCATCAAACGGACGATTTGGTGCACCATCAATTGCACCACTTGGTGAACTAGGAACGAAAGGAACAAAACCCCGTCCACCAAATACCGGTCTCATGAACTTGTCATCAAATTTCCTCCACAAATGGTGCACTGTAGAACTCGTGAGAAACCTTAAGCCAGTTCTCTTTCGACTTGACTGACCATTGCCTTCTTCACTTGGATCACCAGTTTCTATGAACAATAGCCTCAAGTCTTCTAGACTTGGAATATCAGTTGCATCTGAAATATTGTGGTTTGGTTTTGCATGTCGCAGCAGTACAGCTTCAATCAACGGCTTTGTTATTGAGCCAAAAACCTGTATAAATGGGGGAAAGAACGTTAAGTAACTAACGTGACAAGTTCAGTGACCAAGTAACTGAAATACACTTAGGAATACATACCACTGTGCTGAATAGAACAACAATAATGGTGGAGGTGATCATCAGTGCATTATCTTGCGTTGATGACGTTGTGGCTTCTGCGAACTACAATGGTAGATTGTACATGAGTATACGAATCTGGAGCTGTTTGGACTTGAGGAAACATAATCAAAACTTACTTGGTTGTATGACAAAGCAATAGTAACTGCACCTCTCATTAGGCCTGCCCACCACATTATGAACTGAGATGTTCAATTAGTTAGGGACAACATGGTGAATTTAGGGGAGAAATAAGGTGCCTAACCAAGTTGTTAAGATGACTATACCTGTTGACGGAATTCAATTTTAGTGTTTTCTCTCTTCCTGCAGCAATTCGAAATGTTTGCAATCGGGAATACGAATGCTGCCCTTCCGATTAATACAAGTGCAAACAACATGGAACTCACACCAACTGAGGTTCCTGGACTGAACCAAAGAGAACTTTACAAGTCAGACCAGTAGTTTTCTATATTACAACTTTTTTTCTAAGAGAATTTAGTGATAAACACCAATATACCTTGCATTGCTGGCTTTCCATTTGTCAATGTCCATGGCATCCATACCAACATAGAGGAATATAAAGGTTTCTGCAATGAAAGACATTGTTGCAAATGCATGCCTGAAACCATCAAACAATATGGAGATTATAATCTATATATGGAAAAATAGAGGTGTCTTATCAAACTCATACTCATGAAGATATTAGTGCTTTCAATCAGCTAGTTTCGAGCTAGCTAGCCATGCCACTGTTTCTGCTAACAGAAATGATTGTAATACCAATACAATGAAAACTGGGTTAAGTTCTTACTTGGTTGTTATCCTTGAGCTTTCTGTTACATTGTGCCATGTGTAATGTGACATTACTATGCCACAGAAGAAAACTGTCAAAATTCCACTGAGACCCAAAAGCTGAAAAACAAACGAACGTATCAAGTCATAAATCAGTTCCTCTGTAAAAATCAATTCAGTTAAAACTTTCATAATGTCCAAGTAGAAGTTGCAGTTCTGTTTTAGGGTACCTCAGCCAACATGTATGACAAATAAGCCATAAGCATCATGAGAGCTACTTCACGATCTGTAGAATGCCTGTATCCAAGAGAATCATAAATTCTTAATGTCAGGGAAATTGGCTCAAGTATAGTTCACACTTCACAGTACAAGTCTCTTCCATCCTATTGCTATTCAATTATGCTTACGGCTTAGATGTTCATACTTTTTTTTTTAATCAACTTAGATGTTCATACTTAATGAACTTAACTTCTGCTTGAATTTATAATAAGTGCAAGAACTCATTCGTGTGCAATTGTAATTGTCACAGATTCTAAGTTTGCTGATGTCAAGTAAAATCAGAAACTATAATGGTAAATGTAACTATGTAAGTGCATATGCCGAGCTCAATTATCTTCTATAAATTTGTTTTCTTCCCAGTTCACTGGGTCATTAGTGACTATAAGTCCTGGATTATATACATACACACACACACACAGTTGATATATACGCAAATGAAGTGTTTCCTCATACCTTCCAAAGTAAAGCGTTTTTATGATATAAGCGCTCAGAAGGCCAGCCTGTGACATAGCAAGTTAGAACTTCTCAAACTTAATTTTTCTCCCAATCATAACATCGTTAGTAGAAACTTGAGCTTCATTTGCATGATTTAGTCAATTGTGAGTTCTGAAATCAAGGTATAAGCAAAACATCCAATAATCTACAACTTACTGCTATACCAAGAAGAGTGCTGGTGGAGATGAGGTAAAGAAAGGTGCCTAACAAGTTCAAGGCTGTAAGACCGCTGACGTCCTTCACATCTAGTGATTGTACTGCATTGAAGAGCACGATAGAGGTAGCATCATTCACTACTCCCTCCCCAAATACAACACTGTAGAGAAAGGGAGTGTCATCTTGACTAAGAACCTTTAACATGAGAAAAACCATCAACCTGAACGTTAGAAGTCAGTCCATGAAGTGATGAAACATGTATTCAGGCTGAGATTATAAGGTAACCTGCAATGTACAAACTGAATCCGTTGCTGACAATATGGCACCAATCGCTGCACACATACGAAAGCGCGCAGTAAATTTCACAAACGACAATCACAGAACCATCAAGATAAAAATAGTAAGATAAATTTTTGTTAAAGTACCTAGGTAATCTTGAATGGTCAGAGTTGTGAAACCAAATCTACTGAAAAGTAAAAAGGCACCTGCAAATTTTTCCACAAGAATTTATGGAGTTAGACTTCAGTTTAATATAAGAGACTTCGATCAGTTAGAAGTAGAACTCAAATAAATAACCAATGGAGGTATTACACTCTTACCTAGTGATATGAGGCAGAAAGAAATTACTGTACCAACTATACCAAACAGCAAAATTGTTGTGAAATTCTTGAAAAATTGCTTTTTCTTGACCTGAAAACTGAACCACAATTAAAAATTTCTGATGATTAGCATACAGTTCTGATCACATATTATATCAATTTTCAAATTTTGCAGTCATAATTCAAGCAATGCAAAGATTCCAAACTTTCATTATAGAAATCCCAAAACCCACATCAGATACTATATATCTTCATTGAGCAATGCCTTGCAATTGGAACTGCATAGAATTGAGATCGAGTTCATTCATACCCGGCATTGAAAATGATTGGAGGAAGTAAATAGAGGAAGAACAAGTCCTCATTGAAGACCAAAATTTGTGAACTCTCGAACTGAGTCACCAGCAACACCACTACTCCAGCAATCAAACCCTGTAAAACTCAACACATTAAAACAAAGAAACAAGAAGAGCTTTCTTAAATGCCAACATTTTAGTATAAAGAGTACAAAATTCACCGACCAAAAGAAGGGCGGTGATGGATTCATTAGCCCAACGATGCTCTTCCAACAAATGACCAATGATGATACAGAGGCAGAGGAGTGTGAAGAAGACAGTGAGTGCAATAACGGTGGAGGTGTCAATAAATGAGTCCTTGAGTGTATGAATGGTTTCAAGAACTGCCATTTCTGGATTTGGGTAGCTGAGTTTGGCATTCACGTTTGTGGGGATGATGGAAAAAAGAGAGAGAGGTTTGGACCGTGAATGTGCTGAAGGTTCTTGAGTGATCGAGGTGGTTTGTGTCTGTTTCTGTGTTTGAGTTTTGTGGATGATTTTTTAGCATTGAATTTAAGATCGACCAGGAGTCTCTGTACCTTAAAAAAATGGAGGGAAGAATGGTAGTTGATGCAGGTTGGGTTGTGTGCAGCCACGTCTACCTCAGTTCCTGGAGTCTGACCAGTGGCACTACCATCTCTCGTCTTCAAGAGTAATCAGGATAATCATAACAACTAGAACCGTAACAACTACAGCAACTAAACAAAAAGTATTATACCACTTTTAGTAATTAACTTATACAGTTTTTCTGGTTGTTTTTTTTTTTTTTTGTTACGAGAGGTCTTTGTCTAGTCCTTCTCTTTTGATATTTTTTTTTTTTCTTCTTTCATTTTTTTTCTCACTCATCTTTCATTCCTCTTTCTTTTTTAAGTGACAGCAGTAGAGTACTAGATGTTATGAGGAAGCGGTCAACAAGCCTCACGGGTCACACATACGGGTCCAATAATATTAATATTTTTTACAATTTAGTCACTCGGGTACGAAACAGGTATGAGATTTTAACACAAAAGATCTTAAACCAACTATCACTCTAGCGTGAGATTCTAAACATGACTAATATTTTTCCAGCAGTAGAGATGGGATATTCTAAATCAAAATCAGCATGTGCCAGATTTGCAGGAGGACGTACTAACTACTCCCGACGGGTCCCGCCTTCATTGGATCTTACTAACTCTCTTCCAGTCTTCCTACACTGACCACGATGGATCTCGATCACCCTCAAAGCATCACAGTGAGTATACAACTATGCATGCATGTCTTATGTCGAATCTTCTCAAAGTAGAATGAAGAAACCTGTATATATGGATCAGTACTGAACGGAGTTCTATACGTCAGCTAGGTTGATTGCTCATCGATCAGCAACCTGGAGGTTCTTCATCTAATTGATTGTTAGGTACAGAACTATATATAGATATATATATAACACATACATCATCGGGTTGAATTCACTAGATACATCCAAAAATGATCGATTTTGGCTTTGTTGGACACTTGGACATTCACAATGTCTGCGTAGAAACAAGCTTCACCTATACACTACTCATAATTTCATTGACTAGATTCCCCAGTTGGGAACGAAGAGAATTAAGCTACTCACGACTGGGAACAAGACTCTCACGTATGCAGTCACGTCTATATTAATTTTTTTTTAAAATACAAACTAGTTTAAGTGTCAAATCAGTGGCCGGTCTCTAATGAAATCATACCAGCCAAATCCCCAACAATATAAACTATGCAACTTTGTGTTTATATTTATATTGGTCTTCGTATATGGTCTCAACGTCCCGTCGATCATGAACTATATCGGAAAATTCTACAATATATAATCGATCAAGAGCTAGAAGGAATCGAACGTGCACAACGTGAATGTGGCAAATTGGTCGAACTATATACATGCATAATATCGACTCGGGATCCTCAAGCTTGATAGAGAGAACAAACATCAAACATGGCTCTTGGAGTCGCTGCAGGACATATGTAGTATTTAAACATTGCATATTCAACTTCACTATTTCAGTCTATATATGAAAATACAGGTACCAAAGTTGCGATGCGGTCCCTCCTCGATTGGATCTTACATAAATTCCAATCTTGAGTTAATCACACTGTATATGATTAATAGATGGATCTCTCATACTCAATTAGGTACAACTGTATAGTGAAGTCTCTTTAAATTAGTCTCACAACAGAAAGGGAACGTCAAGATCCTTCCCAAAGTCTTTGTTCGCCCCCTTGTGACTAGCTATCATTTCCTTCATTTTCAAAATTTCAAGATTTTTTTTTTGTCTATCTAAGGCCATCTATCATCTCTCTGATCTGCCAAACTCTAATATGTAGCTTGTTGGACTTTCACACTGCATCAAAAGAAAGCATAATCTACAGTTACAGTTTGAATAATTGGCTCCTTATATATAGATTTACATCTGGATGATGGAGAGTTGGCCGGAGACTACTTAATCAGATCGATATCACAAATTGCATGAATGCGTAATCACCTAGAACTCTGCCTCTACCTAATTTATCACTATCAAGTTATCCACCTCTACAATCTATACATCATGTAGATAAACACTGGTGCTGTTTGATGTTAGTTTGAACTTTGGAGGATCAATTTCTGGGTTGCAGACGAAAGGATAGGATATACATGTTCTACAACTACGAAAAACAAACATTTTTTTAACTATCATTTTCAGCTCGATCGAACATGGTTTCATCAGATTTTGTTTTCCCTTAATCTAATACCACATGTCTCTTGTCGACGTTTAATCGATAGTTTATTAGAAGTCAAATCATGGATACATGGATTTGGATTTGCATTAGTGCTTGTCAAGTAGAATTGTGATAATAGATCATCGTGATGTTGCAATCACCAATTAGTGTTCAACTCAATAACACATGAACAAGTGTGAGTATAAGAAGTAACGGAACGACCAACATGAAAATGAAAATGCAAATGGTACTGTAATTCTATTTCATTCACTCACCAAATCTGGCATTGAAGGAAAATTCTAGAAGTGTGACATTGGTTCTTCTCAAGTCAGCTTTTCTATCGAGATTGACGAGGAATGCCCTCGTACAGTCTGAATGATAGCTCTCAACTGAATTTGAAAGTCAAGTTAGCTGTGTAACGTCGGAGTTGGCTTTAAACCATATCAAAGAATCGAGAATTGTATACCGCTCAAAATTTTAACTGCAACCCGCTTTTCAGCCTGCTTAAAAGACACTATAAAACAGTCATAGATACAGCAGCGGAGCGAAGCTTCACGCCGTCCTCATCCCACTTGGACTCTGGAGCAGTTGCTCCAGCAATATATGTCTACAACAGAAATAGGGGACAAGGGTGAGGTTGTGTCTCCATAAGTTGATGAAACAGACATTGACAGAGTCATAAAATCGAATTGTCACATATTCAAGTTCAAAGGTGAGGTTTTGAAATATGACGTGGCTGCTTCAGCACTGGATACTTGATAAAGATTCATTTTGAATCTAAGATTGCTATATATTTGCTCGTCACAAATTCTTGAGAAAAAATAAGATTATAATGTCAAAGTTCTTGGCAAGTAATAAGTGTTTTGAGAGTGTTATAACTAACCCTTCCGCTGCTAACAGCAGCTACTAGTGCTGCATGCTGTCCTTCTCTACCAAACTCGTAGAAATAATAAGTCCTGAAACATATCAAAACATCAGAGTAGCAAGCATCAGGAAAGATATGGCAAATACAACTAGCAAAAGCTGCCCAAATGAGGCATAAAAAGCAGTGTGCTCAGAGACCAGCATTCAAGGTATTTAGTACAATGTTGGGAATTAAGTAATGAGTGCAGTTTGATTGATAAAATAAATAAACTCACCTAAAACCTTCTTCTTCCTTTATTTTTAGTGTCCGGGCAGAATATAAAGTTGATCCAACTGTCAGTGCAAATTTATGATCAAGAACCAATACCAGATATAGCTAAGAAAAGAAGCAAAATAGAGCCCTCTGTTCCCAGAATGATTAAATTCATGTCATACAATAATCAGAAAAGTTGAAAAAATGGAATTCACACATTACATGGAACAAAGATTTTCGCCACCTCCTTCAAGGAGCCTAAATCCGTTATGTCTTTGGCCTGTCACAACTGGTACATATTAGATAAATTTTCATAGTACTTATCAACCAATTTAGAAACAGTACGACACAGAATATCCTAACTTATATGATTTGTGATTATATAATGCAAGATACAATGCTTCAAAGCTACTCCAAGATAATACATATTGCAAAGTTTTATTTCAAAAGACGACTTCTGCTCCATAATACTGCAGAGGAAGCTATCTCTATAACCAAAGGCACTAACTGTCTACAAATCAGAAGAGAACTAGAGAAGCTCAACACCTCCAGATTAATCATTTTTCTAGAGTAAAAGATGCAACTATCCAACAGTAATTCCCCTGAACGCCCATAAGTTTCCTTTCAAAAAAAGAAAAAGAAAAAAAAAAGAATGCCCATAAGTTTGTCCATAATGGCCAGCAACCACCTTGACCAACATAATTTCTACAAAGATTGCAGAAGAGTGGAAAAAAATAGTCTTCACCAAATTATGGTACGTAGTATGATTCTAAGTCACTCACCAACCCACACTTGAACACATTAAAACATGATCAACTGCTGATTTCCACTTCCCCCAACCCTTATAAAGTATACCAGACATTATGCATTTACTTCTCACAGCTGGAAGCGTACTATATACAGCATTCTTGGACTCTAGTATAAGAAGAAATTAGTGGTCCTATCACTGCAGACTGTGAATTACTGAGGTAGTCTACTAATAGTATAACTACTGTATATAAATGCACTCATCAGAAATAATATGAACAGATAATGAGTTAATGACAGCCACCAACCTCCAGAAAAGTGATCTTGAACTGGTTGGAAGGCTTAATAACAACATTCAGTACCTCAGATCTGCATCAGTCAATAACATGGAGAAAAATCAACTGACAATGACATTGGTGCCGATCACAAATCAAAAACCAAATTTAACAACCAAAAGATTCTAAACAGTTGGTTGAAAAAGAAGTACAAAGATTTAGAGATGTAAGCCGAGACCATTTTGAGATAAAGGGCATACCCATCAGAAGATGCAAAACGTGCCGAAAAGATCTTTGGCTTTGCCTTATCTCCATAAAGGGACAATCCAGCATTGTAATCCTACAATTCAAATGAACAATGTGTAAATGCTGTGATATATGCACCCAATTCTAGCATACTCTCAAGCATAAAATCAACCTGAAGAAACAAAAACGAAGTCTGGAGTATCTATATCTCAGCCTTTTCAGGTCAGAAACTATTGCGTCAGGTTGCATACGAATAGAAAGATCATAACATTTTCAACACAATCATCTTCATAAGCAAAAACAACCACCCAAAAGTAACCAAGAGCAGAAAGGAAGTAACTTTATCAACTAGAAACCTTACACAGTCATAATTGTCAATGAAAGATGAAACCTTTCTGCAACTAATGCAATACCCAACCAATTCTTTGACAATTAAAACAACAACACTAATCTATTGAGCTATTAGAACTTGAAGGTTACCTCAGGCTCCATAATGTCCTCAAATTGAGGAGGGACCCTAATGGAAAACCCATCACCATAAAACTGGAACCAACTTTTGGTGTTGGCAATGCCAGAAAGAATTGATTTTTGGGGAGGTGAAGCTTCTGGTGAGGAATGGGCAGTTGGGTATTGTTGAGGGATCAAAGAAATGAGGAAGATGGAAGTGGTCTTGAGGATTAAGTCTCTTCTGGAGGTGGGTGTGTTGTTGGTGATGCAAAGCTTTGAAGTGAGTTTTGGGGTTCTGGGGTTTGGGATTTTGGGTTTTGGGTTTGGTCGGTGGGGAGGGAGGGAGAGGAGAAGAATGGCCATGAGAGAATGAGGATTGTATTCATGGCTGTTGCAAAAGTTGGAGGGAGATAATGTGGGGACAAGACAAGCTGGGGCTTTTGTATGACAGGATTGGGGAAGGGGTTAGCTTTAGGTATTTGGATATACCAAAAGGGGCTTTTAGTCTTTTAGAACTGAAATTCTGCCACTCTTTCAGTGTATTGTGAAGCCTTGTTGGCAAATGTTGGTCTTATTTCATCTGTAAAGTCCACTTTTACCCTTGTTATATAGAATTCTGCATATCCAACTATGAGAGAGACTCTTTCAATCCCAACATTATCCTTACTCAAATTCAACCAACCAAAATCCAAAACTAAACAAATCCAAACCACCCAAAAAACCAGGAAAAAAACATATACGAACTCATAAGTTCACAACTCTCTTATGATTCACCATTGCTAGTTCTCTGCTCTCTCTCCCATGGAAACCATTATATCTTCTTCCTCAGTCTCTCCTCTCTTCAACCCAAAATCCTCTTCTCTCCAAACCAATTCAAAGTCCCTCTACCTCACAAAACCCATCATCAGTTCAAGCCTCAAAAAGCACTCTGTCCAATCCATTAAAACATTTTTGCCAACAATACCCACAAGCTGGGTTTCTCATGCTCAACAAGGACTAGCTGCTCTTGCACTTTCTTTAGCACTAAGCTTTTCCCCAGTCTTGACTAGTGGCAATGCACTAGCTTCTGAATTTGATGTGATCAATGAGGGGCCACCCAAAGGCTCCTATGTTGTTGATGATGCAGGGGTGCTTAGCAGGGTGACCAAATCCGATGTGAAACGATTGTTACAAGACTTGGAAGATAGGAAGAACTTCCACATCAACTTCATCACTGTCAGAAAGCTCACTGTAAGTTCTATTTGATATGTTCATTACAAGAATTTTGTAAATTTGTAACTTCTTTGTAATACCATGTTGATGATATCTTAGTTTTAACAATGGGAACAAATGTTGAAGAATTGTAAAGGTTTGAGCTTTTGGTATTGAACATGGGTATGATTTGGTTGCAGAGCAAAGCTGATGCTTTTGAGTATGCTGACCAAGTTTTGGAGAAATGGTACCCTTCAGTTGAGGAGGGTAACAACAAGGGTATTGTTGTCCTTATCACCAGTCAAAAAGAAGGAGCAATCACAGGTGGACCTGCATTCATTCAGGCTGTGGGAGAAGCTGTCCTTGATGCAACTGTATCAGAGAACCTTCCTGGTAAACTATGCCTTCACTTCAGATTCTTCAAGCAACGATTTATGGATTCTATATATTTTTTGTTGTTGACCAATATATGTTTATGAGCATGCATAACTCAAACCACATTGATGTTCAAATGAGAGTTGCAAATTCCAACTATGTATGAGAAATTGAGAATGAGTATAGGATTTAGTGATGAAAATGTAGGGTGGTAATAGTTGCACCATTTACAGTAGTGACATATTAGTCCTTGTATGTGCTATAGTTTTGTTCTTGCAAAGCTTTTGTAGCTAACTAGGGTGATGGAATTGTTGGATATGTATTGCAGTCTTAGCTACAGAGGAGAAGTACAATGAAGCTATTTACAGCAGCGCAAAACGGATAGTCGCTGCCATTGATGGGCTTCCAGATCCTGGTGGACCAAAGGTTAACGAAAACAAGCGTGAATCCAACTTCAAAACCAAGGAAGAGACGGAAGAGAAAAGAGGACAATTCTCTCTTGTAGTTGGAGGATTGTTAGTGATTGCCTTTGTTGTTCCCATGGCACAATACTATGCTTATGTCTCAAGGAAGTAAGGATGTAATCATCCACGGTTGGAATCGTCTTTGATTATTTGTCATAAGTTTCACAAGAACATGTATAACATGCAGTTATACAAATGGTCATATTCAAGCGGTTGATGAAACTTACAAACAGAAGATGACAGATTTTTTGTCAATAATTGTAAAGTATGTAATGGAATTAAGTTCTACTTCGGAGTTCAGACTATGACTCAATTCAGGTATCTGCATTGCTTTACTGTGTGTTGGGTTCAAGGCTTGATTTGAGTACCTATGGATGCTCAAATAGGTGGAAAAACCAGAATACAACAATCCAATAATCACCCCATTGGGGTTTCACAACTTGAGAGAAAAGAAATGTTGTCTGACAATGGAGGATCAGAATACTTTCCGGTGAGGATCTTTGATGATACAAACTGATTTGCAGCCTGGGTGTAATGAATTCCATCCCAATTAACATACACAGAACTATTGCTACACCCTTTGGCTGTGACCGATGTGCCATTCAAGATCCTTGTTGTTCCACAAGAAACCCGACTGTTGTAGTTCAAAGGCGGACCTCCATACCCACAGCAAGCCATAATAGGTTGTTGGAACCCTGCAGAATAAATTCATTCACAATCAAATATGTAAACTGAAACGGCCAAGTCCAGAGGCAGAGTTATATAAGGTATAAGATACCAAGATGTACTAACCATATTGAGAATAATTTGCAATGAGGTCATATTTTATAGAGAAGATATCAACATATGTGACATTTGCATCAGAATAATGGCCTTGCAACTTTTTACTGAGATCCTGAAGCTGCAGGTTGAAAGTTTTAGCTGCTTGGTTGTGTGCGCTAACACATCCCTGCTCATCAAGCTCTGATGTGTTCGTTCCAAATTTGGCTACATTCTGAGTCAAGCACCCTAGAGGACCTGTATTGTGTATCCAAAAGTTCCTAGCACCTTGATCATATAATCTCTGAAGAAAAAAAAACGGAAAGAATGAAAACTTCAGGGTTCCTACTTAATTTAACATTGAAACAAAACTTAATTGTTTAATGTTGTAAAACTGACCTGTATTCCTAACTGAAACTGTGCCAAAATAGTTGGGATAAAAGCAAGAATCTGATCCAGTGTTTTAGAATAAAATGCACCAGCAAGATCATTTTGGCCTATGTCAAACACATACAGCCCCTTCTGAAAGGAATCTTCCGAGGGTAGATAATTCTCAAGTTCCTTACCTAGAACAAAAGGCAAAGTTATTTCAACTTTTGCTGCACATAAAATGCATCAAGTGAAATGAGGATTTCTTCATTCCAAGGAACAAAGCTCTAGCTAGAAATTTCATAACCATTTATACCTTTAGCAGCTAGCAATTGAAGAGCACGAGCCTTGAATCGTGAAAACTGAGATACCTGAACCCCAAATGAAAAGGGGCAGACAGATGTTGCAGTTGCTGGATGTGTAGTAGCCCCTCCAGCAGCAAAATTGCACCCATTTCGGAAACTTGGGAGGCCAGCTGAATCCAAATAGGGATTCAGAAATGGAAGATTCATTGCCCCCACTGCAAGCAACACCATTCTCGCAACAAATAAGTACATATTCACAGCAGCCATCATAATCAGAAAGATGTGAAAGTAAAAAATGCATACATAAGATTGCAAGCATAAGTTACAAGCATTTTATACATCAAGATCACACAAAAAATGACCAAAACACATGGATCAATTCACCAGAAAGTCAGAATAATACTGATAAAATTTACTTGTGCACATGGGGGTTAATGCATGGGGTAAATTGGTAAAAGTAAAAACATTCCAGAAAAGGTTACTATTAATTGGAGAAGTTTACGTACTGAGAAAATCTATGATGAGACGGCCATCGGAAAACCTTCCACCGGATGACAACGAAGCATTGAAGTAAAGCTCTCCATACGGATAAGGAAGCCGGAAACCGATGCCGGCAGTGAGCTCGCCGGTGTCGGAGTTGGAATCACCAAAGTTGAAAACGGCGGGATAGTTCAGTGAGTTTGCACAACGTAAAAGAAGAAAGCAGAATAAGGTGAGAACATGAAAAACATTGAGATTCTTGGTAGCCATGGATGAAACTCAAAGTGGTTTGTAATTGTCGAAATCTAAACGAAACAGAGGTCCTGGTTCATTTGAATCATTGTGTGTCCAAAATGAACATATGGCTTTGTGACACAGCCGGCTATGGTTTCCAATAAGATGGAACTGATTTCATGAAGCACGTGACTCCACAGTCAACATATGAACACAATTGTGTCCTTTTTTGAAGAGAAATTTCAATCTTGTGTTGAATGAATTCTGAAAGAAAAGGAAGTTAGGTACTTGGATCTGGTCGATGATTGAGTGACTGACTGCATCCGTCTTAAATAGGGGTGGCATTCGGCCCATTCGGTTCGGTTAGGGGCCAAAACTGAAAACTGAACTGAAAAAAAATTTCGGTTCGGTTCGGTTCGGTTCTCGGTTTTCAGAAAATCCAAACTGAAAACCGAACCGAACGGTTCGGTTCGGTTCGGTTCGGTTTTTTTCGGTTTTTGAACAGTAGAACGGATTTCCAATTTTGAACCACTTCTTGATCGAATTTCATCAAACTTCCTTCTAGACATATGTAGAGCATGTTGTGTAGATTATCTCTGCAAAATTTCAGCCAATTTGGTGATCGTTAAGGCCCTCAAATCAATGAAACAATCTCAGCTGTTCATTGCGGAACCGTTACTGTGTTTCATTGATTTGAGGGCCTTAACGATCACCAAATTGGCTGAAATTTTGCAGAGATGATCTACACAACATGATCTACATATGTCTAGAAGGAAGTTTGATGAAATTCGATCAAGAAGTGGTTCAAAAAGAGGACGTCCGCATGAACCTTCTCAATTCGGTTCGGTTCGGCCGGTTCGGTTCGGTCCGGACCCTAAACCGAAACCGAACCGAATTTTTTTCGGTTTTCGGTTTTTTTTTTTTTCGGTTCGGTTTTTCTTTCGGTTCGGTTATTTTCGGTTTCGGCCCGGTTATTTCGGCTCGGTTTTCGGTTATTCGGTTCGGAAGTGCCACCCCTAGTCTTAAATGGGAATTTTGATTGATGTGTGTAACCAAAAATTTCACCATGGACTTTAATTCTTTACCTTGAAAGTATAACTTCAATGTTAAAAATCAAAAGAGTTAAAACACCTCCCGTGCGGTACCAATTGTAAAAGGAGACGTATTTGTTAGACAACCTCAATTTTCTCCTCAAATCAAACTATCTGATTCTTCTGTCTTGAAGTATTCATAGGCAGTTTTGATTCACTGTTATAATTGTAGTAGATCAATGTTGTCTTGCAGTAATTGTAGATTTCATATTAGCTTAATAGTACCATTGTAAGCAGCAGTAGATCTGCTACATATGTGCATACTTGCAAATACAAATCTCAATGAAATTCAACTTCCACTACCAGAAAATGGGTCTTGGGCGACGAAACAAAAAAAACCGGGCGCCTAAGGAAAAAAAATCGTCGCCTAAGTTTCCTTTTAGGCGACGAAAAAAAAAATCGTCGCCTAAAAATAAATTTCGTCGGGCAAGATAGAAACTAGGGCGACGAAATAATATTCAAGTTACGTCGGTTAAATTTGAACTGCAAATACTAAATAGTTCGAGTATTATAATTTGATTAATTACGGTATCATTTGCGATATTATCTCTTAACAAAAAGCTTTGTTTGCCTTTTTATTTTATTTTTTTAATAAAGGGTCGGTGCAGCTGCCATCAAGTCTCAATTAATGAAATTGTTTGCCTTCTTATTTGGTCGGAGGGATTGTTGAGAAACAAATAGCTAGATTGAAGACTACATAAGATCAGAAAATGATGCATGTAGGAAAGACAAGGTAGAGACCCAATTCCCAAATGCATGAGTCAGTTTGACTAGTATTATGATAAGGAAATAACTTGGTGACCGGCTATTATGATAATAGCACATTTCTTGTGCCAGTGTAAAACTAAAACTAAACGATGTGGTAGTTGGTGCGGTGTTTAAACATTGGCATTCGAATAGCTTAGCATTGCTTTTACACAGCACAAGTTACATAAGCAATAATAAAGCACAATGGAGATTCAGAACTTGAGGTTCAGAAGGAAAGGCATTTGGTCTGAAAAAGGTGGATCAGAGTATACTCCGGTAAGTATCTTTGACGAGACAAACTGATTTGCAGCCTCAGTGTAATGAATCCCATCCCAACTAACATAGGCACTACTGTCACTGCACCCTTTGGCTGTGACAGAGCTCCCATTCAAGACCTTTGTTTGCCCACAGCTAATCTGAAAGTCATAGTTCAAGGGTGGACCTCCATACCCACAGCAAGCCATAATAGGTTGTTCAAATCCTGCATATGTAACTCACACAAATTAAAGAACCGCGGAATTACTAATGCCGATCAAACTAAGGTACTGAAGTGGACTAACCGTTTTTGGAATAGTTTGCAATGAGGTTAGATTTGATGGAGAAGATATCCACATATGTGACATTTGCATCAGTATATTGGCCTTGCAACTTCTTGGTGAGAGCATGAAGCTGCAGGTTGAAAGCTTTCGCAGCTTGGTTGTGTCCACTAACACATCCTTGATCATCAAGCTTCGAAGGGTCTGTTCCGAATCTGGCAACATTTTGAGTCAAGCACCCCACTGGACCTGTGTTGTGTATCCAAAAGTTCCTAGCTCCTTGATCATACAGTCTCTGAAAAGTCGAAAAAATAATAAATACAATGCCCACATTGTATGTGACATTGGTATATGTATCAGTAGACTGACCTTTATTCCCGTTTCGAATTCTGCCAGAATTGTTGGAATTGAAGCAAGAATCTGATCCAATGTCTTGGAGTAAAATCCACCAGCAATGTCATTTTGGCCA